>CM038052.1:34084448-38884448 GCA_021397845.1 Areca catechu | reverse complement strand
ATTTTAAAATATTTTAAACTCTTTTATTCTTATCCATCTAGAATATAAAAGTGCATCTAAATAGTTACTATCATTGAATTGGATGGCTGCTTCCATTAGGGGTGGTAATGTAGGTTGGGTCGGGTTGTATGAGTCAGGTCAAATATGGGTTGGATCAAAAAAATCTAACTATAAATATAACTTATTTATTAAACATGCTATAATTTAAAACCTGAACTTAATATATTTAATAAACAGGTAACCCATTCTGATCTATTTAAACTATTTATTAAATTGATAACAAGCTAACCCAACCCGACCCGACCTGTTTAACCTTTTTAATAAATAAGTAAGCCATTAACACAACCCAACGCAACCCGTTTAACTTGTTTAAAATAGAACCTAATCTAGCCCAACCAAGCCCAACTTACTTAATATAAAAAAATCAAAAATTTGGATATAAAAATCATCACAAAAGAAAAAAAGCTAACAAAGTAAGATTCATATAAAAAAATTCTTAGCCAAACATTACACTAGGATGTGAAAAAAAAAACTTTATATTAGTAGCTTAAATATAGTGATACAAAACTTGAAAGACTTGACAAAAGTAAAAGAAAAAAAGGATCCCCTTAAAAATTCAAATCTAATGGATTAGCAATATGAAGGCAGCATATATACAATAATAGGAAACATAGCTAACAACTCTCCACATTATAAAAAAATATAAAAGACAACATGGTAGAGGGCTAGAAGCTAAAACAAATAACATCCTAAATAAGGTTGCAATGAGTCTGGTTAATCTATGACCTGACTTGACTCGACTTGCTTAGACCCGATCCAACCCATTTTTAAGGATCCTTAGATCTAGGTTAGGTCCTAAAATTGGACCAATTCTATTTTTTGGATCAAGTCTTGGTTTACTGAATTCAGACCCGACCCAACCTGATCCAACCTAACCCAACATGAACCTGCTAATACTGTTAGGATCAAAATCTATTTGGATCTCTAAGTTATAATTTAAGACCTGTATGAAACTTATTTTTTACATAAAGATAAATTTATAATTATTTTTATATCTTAATTTGTTCTGAGAGTAATATTGTTTGATATCTATTTTATGGTTAATAATAATTGGGTATGTGATAATTAAAACATAGTTATCTATATTTGATCCATACTTTATCTAGATCAAAATTTTTTAGATTAGGACCGGGTTATTCTTGGACTCAATCCAATCCGAATAACCTATTGGGTCAAAAACTTTGTCTGTGGCCCAACTCAGCCGATCTGATCTAATTTTCTATTAGGTTGGATCTGGATCTAATATTAAGATCCAATCAAAGAATCAGGTCAGATTAGAGTCACTCATGATCTGGTCCGAACTGGCCCATTTTTACTCCTAATCCTAAAGGAATGAGCATATTAGACTTCAATTTTTACGGTTCCTAATTATAATAAACCATGCCAACATAAATATAAGGGTTCCAAGAACATTCAATAACGAAATCAATATTAGTATCCACAGTAAGCCACATAAAAAACACATATATATAGTGAAATAGCTTTCAAAATATATATATTAAGCTGTACAAAAAAGAAGGTCACTTGCTTAAACAGAAAAGAAGGGAAGATGAAAAGGAGGCTCATATTTGTGTAATTAAATTAAAATGACTACAATGGGTTGCCTACAAAAGAAGGCCATCCAAAATTGTTGCCATCAAAAATAGTTGAATCAACAAAATAGATATCCCAAAATTATTATAGACTCTACATACAAATCTTAAAATAATTTCAAAGTTACTTAAAATCTAATAGATCAGCAACTTACAGATAAAGGCAGCAAAGATATATAGTAATAAAAAGAGAAGACATAGCTGACAAACAACTCCTAACATTATGAAAACACCCAAAAGGGAAAACAAAATATTGGCTAAAACAAACAATATCCTAAAAAAATGAGATATCTTGGATTCCAATCTTCACAGCTCCCAACTATAATAAACCATGCCAACATAAACATAAAGGTTCCAAGAATAATGAATAGAGAAGTCCAGAATTAGCATTCACCAATAAGCCATATATGAAAGCCATTGAATAAAGTTGCACATCCTAAATGAATGAATAAAGCTATTAAAATAGAGGCAAATAACGTAAAGAAACCAATAACACATAGCACATAAGAAAATTGGACTGAGTAGAATAACAAAATCACTTGTTTGAATAGAAAAGAAGAGAACAAAAAGAGGAGGCTTAGATTTGTATTTAATCTATAGCTAAATCAAAATGACTACAATCGGTTGCCTATTAAAAAAGACTATTCAAGATTGTTGCCATAAAAAATAATTGAATAAGCAAAAAGATATCCCAAAATTATCATAACCTCCACATACAAACCTTAAAGACATCCCAAAAGAATTTCAAAGTTGCTTAAAAAATATTCTAAAATCATTATAACCTCTACATACAAAGAAAAAATAGAAATTTGAATATAGAAATCATTATAAAATAAAAATGGCTAACAAAGTAACAATGCATATGAGAGAAATCTTAACCAAATATTATACTAGAATGTGAAGAAAAGATCTTACTCTGATAACTTAAATGCAGTGATATAAAATATAAGACAAGAACATTCAATAAAGAAGTCCATAATCAACATCAACCAGTAAGCCACATAAGAGGAAGAAGAGGAGGCTCAAAAGTCAAATCTGACATTTAATCTATAGCTAAATCAAAATGACTACAATCAATTACCTATGAAAGAAGGTTGTCCAAGATTGTTGCCATTATAAATAGCTAAATTAGTAAAATGATATCTTGAAATCATCATAGCCTCCACATATAGTATAATTTTTCTCAATCCCCCAATCAATTAATAAATTATAAATTATTTTATATAAAGATATGCTATTATATGGAGGAGGTATGAAATGAAAGTTGTGAACTTTCGTTTGCAGCATCCATTTTTTATCAATAAAATGGGTAGTTAAGCACAAGTTCCCATTAGTAGCAATAGTGGTCTACAAATATAAGGTCAAGCTTATACTAGAAGGAATTGACTATAGCCACAATTCTTTTTTTTTTCCTTTTTTTTATATAACTTCAATAAATTTGCCTTTATAGTATTCCTTGATACCAACTTGGAATCCTTATAAATATAAGTAAACAAAGATATAAAGCCTTCATACTCAACAAATTGAAATAGTAGATCTTTCTTGATAATTGCATAGGTTAGCAATTCACAAAATTTCTGGGAATTAAATATATTAGAACACAAAGATACAAAACCTTGAGATTAAGATAAAATCATCTGTCATACATCATACTTCTTTATATAACTCTCTAAATATCATTTCAAATTTCTAGTCCCAACCTTGTGCCCAAATTGATATCACTATAAGAAATCAACTTATTAGCAACAGCTATTTGCCATCTATTGGCTTTAGCCCTTGATTTTGATGACTAACAAAATATTGAGTACATATTTTATACTAATTTTCAATTGTAGTTATGAGTTTCAGGATACAGACATCTCAAATTCTCTATATAAAAATATCAAGACACAAATTGGAAGCTAAATAATCTTCACTGGTTAAGAAGTCTTCTCATCTGAAAAAGACTTTAAAATAGATCAAACGAAGTTTTACAAAAAGGGTATTGAAGTTTTATTGAAGAACTTTTTGAATTTTGAAGCTTGGCACAAGTTTTTGACATGTTGCAGAGTCAAGTGTCGACTCATGGCATACTAAGTGTCGACACTTTAGAAACTATCACGTAGAAAATTCCTTTGGCATGCCAAGTGTCGACTCATAGGAATCAAGTATCGACTTACAGAAGACAGGTGTCGACTCATAGAAAAGAAGTGTCGACTCATGGCCTGAGAAAATTGAAGATACATAACTATGCCATTTGGAGCTTTTTCTATCAAGGGTTGACTCAAAAAATTTAAGTATCGACTCACATGGTTCAAGTATCGACTCATAGCCTGAGAACAGAAAAAAAGAGAACCTGGTTTTTCAAATATTTATACCTTGAGTCGACTCATGCTAACCCAAGTGTCGACTCATGAAGACTCAAGTGTCGACTCACAGAAGTCAAGTGTAGACTCACGGGTTCTGACAGCTATAACGTCTATATTTTTTGAGAGACAGAATTGGTCCCTACAAGCTCCCAATGACTAGTTTTGCTCCACCAACGGTCTTAAACAAATTCATTCATGAAGAATCAATTCACAAGAGATAAGGTTTTTCTTGAGAACTTCACTTCCAAAGTCAAAAAGAGAGCAAAAGAGAAGATTCCACTGAAAAAGCTTACAAGCCTTCATTTCAGCATTCCAAAAATAGTTTGTGAAGTGATTCCAAAGAGGAGACAACTCAAGTAATCATCAAGAGCCTCAAAGATTCCATATTCCACTCTATGAGAGAGTTTGCTTATGCTTTAAATTTGTATATTTGAATTTATTTCTTATACTAGTTTCAAGGGTGTTTGAAACTAGGAGTTAGGCCCTTCCAAGCCTTGAATTGGAATCCAAGCCTAGGTTGGCTTGAGTAAAGGTTGTTGGTGAGCCTAAATAAGAAAACCAACTTTGGGTTTGACTTGTGAGCTCATTGAAAACAAGTTGGCTATAATCTAAGTTGATTATAATGTAATTCCCAATGGATTGCTTGGGGAGTGAATGTAGGTGCCGAGTTTGCACCGAACCACTATAAACTTTTGTGTTAGTGTATGTGAGCTCTTTACTATTTTGCATTTACTGCTTATACTCTTAGCATTGCATCTCACTCGCTTGGTGCACACTTGCATTGCTTTACAAACATATTAATTTCAGCACATATCTGTTTTAATTTTTTAAAGAAACCCAATTCACCCCCCCTCTTGGATTGCTATGCTGGGCAACACCATCGCTAAAGACTAACCTATCATCACTAAAAATATTAGCACGGAATCCCATCACTAATAGTTGGTGTAAAAAAACTTGGCCATTGAAAGCTATTATTAGTGATGGCAAAAAAAAAATCGTCACTAATAAATGTTATTAGCGATAATAATTGCCATCACTAATAGTTTTTTCATTTTAAAAAAAAAATAATTAAATAAAAAACTTAGTAGCAACCAAAAATGTCATCATTAAGAATTAAGTGGCATTGATAATAAAGCTATAGTGATGGTAATTACCATGCCAAAGCTATCAAGAATATTTTTTTTAAAAAAATCATAATTATATTTTTAAAAACTTATTTTAATTATAATAATAAGTAATTATAGTGCTTAAACCCTTTTATTAGTAAATTAATAATTAAATATCATAATTATAAACAAAAAATAATTATATTATATAAAAATCTAAATTATATAATTTTATAAATTAACATAGCTTTATAAGTAAAAAAATTAAATATATGATATCAAAATAAAAAAATCATGTGAGATCTTTCTCATCATCATTCTTCTCCTCCTGCTCCTATATATTCTCTCCAGCAATTGGTGGATGAGAGCCAGATATTCCAGTATTCTGTAATAAAGAAAAATAAAATATTATCACTAAGTTTTCATATGAAAGAGTATATATTGATATAGAGTGCATATTTTAATATACTCATCCAATTTTTGAATAGATTATTCTTATACATTTCATTTAATGATACAGAGCTATAGACACCCCTGATCCATCAATTGGATGGTTAGATTAAATTTTTATCTCCTAGGTCCCCTTTCCTAACTCAAGCCTAAATATATGAAACTTCTAAATATAAAAAATTAAAACAAGTAAAAAAAATTATTAATAGACTTATCTACTATGATGGCTATGATAACAAGGTTAACTATCTCATAGATACATATCTTAAAAAATCTTAATGATCGTATCATGGACAGTGTCCCAAAAGCTTTGAGATTGTTGGGCAAAATACCTTTGCACGACATCCTCTACATGTACATCATCCTATGTCTAGGTTATTGAGGCCTAAGAAGAGGATGCCAAAGACTAGCAAGCTACTGGAGGGTCGAAGCTTTGCTCAAATCCTTTGACCTGGCTCCCACTCACTAGTCCAATAGCCCTGACCATCCCTTGAGGTCAAGGAGGGGTTAAGAGGATGGGTCCTTACCATGCCACGATATGATATATTTTGTGTAATTTATCTATATAGTTTACAAATTTATTAGTCCAATTATACATGTTATCATATATAAAAACTAATAAATAATATTTTAAGTTATTACCATGATACGTCGAGATCTAGGATTAAGTAATGACTAGTCCTCCTAGATTAGTGTGTGGCCTCCCACAACTATAGCTATCCTAGTGCATGATCCAGCTACCTTGTCTATAATAAATAAATAATAAAATTAGATTAATTAAAATATATGAATAATCAATCCAATATGAGATTAATATAAGCATATAATTTTTACCAATCTACTATAGCAACATATGTGCCAACGGGGATGCTATTGTACTTGATTGGATCTTGCTTGGTAGTATGATTCTACCATGCCATTTACCACCTATCGCAGTACTCCTCATGCTTCACTGGTCATAGAGGGCCTTCCATATGTCTGCCTATATCCAGTGATCCTTGAAAGACTTTTAGTTTGATGATGACTCGAAACTGGAGTGCTCTATGATGGAGTGCCTAAAATTGTACAGCCAATCCTGGAGCCTATGTTTCATCACCTCCTTGAAGATCGGGTAGCCAGCCTCCTCATCCCGAGAAGTCTCAAATCGATAGAATACTTGTAAGTAGAAGCAAGCATATATTAATAAATAGAATACAAATATACCATGAATTTAAAAATTAAACATATTAGACTTACTAGGAATATCTCCCAGGCTGTATCATAAGCACTTGATGGTCAACTAGAGACTCATTCACCAGCCCTGATATCAATCAATGGATGATCCTGGTAACTACACGAGACTTCCCAGGCTCTCTAAATGTGCTATAAAATTGCTTTTGAATAACAAATGTTAACTCTAAAATGGCTAAATTTTAAATATATTAATTAAAGATGTAGTACTTACGAGTAGCTCTGAATGTGGATGAGCTCTCTATCCTCTGGCCAAGTTGGAGGTGCTACGAGCTGAGCAAGTCCTCGACCATGGTGCTAACTTGGAGAGTCATCACTACTCCGTGTGACTATGGGGTCAATGATGACCCAATATCATAAAAGAACAAAATATCTAATATAAATAATGTTATATTAGATAATAAAGGATAAAATAATATAAAAGAGAATATCTAAAGTATTAAAGTTTACCACGTGATGTGAGTGGTACAGAATCATGCGAGCTAATAGCATGATCACTCTCTCCTTGGGAGCTTTGTCATCTAAAGCTCTCTTATTGGCTTGCACGAATCCAAACTCTAGAAGATATAATGTATAATCTATGAAAATAAAAAAAATATAATTACTAAATTTATTATCAATTATGAATGGCAATGGAAGATTTAAAATGATGCAAGATAAGTAATTAAAATGATTCAAGGATTATATACTTAGTATCGCTTATTGGCCTCCTTAGATGTTTAAACCCTTCAGATTCTTCTTTTGATTCTCTCTTCTTCCACTTCTTAACCATTCTGGATAGGATTACCCTTTAAAACAAACTCAGTATGATTTATCTCTTCATGTTAGCAATCATGTAGGAGAATTCCTGGAGCATCTAACTCTTCATTTATATATGAAGGATTGATGACTCCTAATGTTTCCTCTTAAAATATTCTGGTAAATAGGGCTTTTCTTTATCTTCGAGCGTGTAATGAATAGCTCAAGACTTAATTTTTGATACAGCTCACCATTCTTTTGTTCCTCTCTCCCTTAATAGAAAAAAAGTATAATATACTTGAATAGCTTGTTGAGCTAGCACAAATGGCTCATTGATATATGCTTTTGATCCATGTTTAATTTCAATAAGCCCATGTCATGGATCAACCTTCGTACCATTTTCATTATCAAACTATTGGCACTTAAATAGAATGACACTGTTACCTTTGTTAGAGAAAACTATGCTCAGGCTAGGGGTATGAGGCCTAGGCCAGCAAGTACGATTCATCAGTTCAGTTACATAGTTCCGACTAAGAACATAAAACCCAAAAGTTGGTCAAATCAGATAACTCAATAGCGTGCACCGTTCGATCATTCGTTAGATTGGTGAAGGCATTGCTGATCGAGTAGACCCACTACATGCCTGTCGACCAAGCATTAGATTGATTCCCTAGGAGAGCATAACTTCAATGCTATTTAGCAGTTCTGGTGTCGATCATTTGTTGGATAGGGTCCCATACTACTAAAAGTCACGAACTCCAATGCTATTGAGTAGGGCAATGCAGCTGACACCCAATCAGCCCCTATCATTTAGTTGACCCCTCATCAAGAGAGATGATGCCTCTGCCAACTGACCGTCTAAGTGCTAAGCTTTCGAGTAACCTAGAATGAGCTAAGCTTGGTGGCATACCAGTTATGCACCTAGTCGCTCCATCCATCTAACCATGCACTAGGAGTAATCACCCATTCCATTCCATTCAACTAGATTGAGTGAAGCATTGAACCTCCAAACACCCGCACTCGAGTAGGCCTTAGCAACAACCAAATAGCAAAGCTTGCTAACCATTCATTGGGCTTGATCATGCACCTAGCACATGGCAACCCCTCTGCCCATCCATGGAGGAACTTTAATCAGTCAGACTACATCAGATGCCACCTGCATCTCCATCCGAGCAAACTTTGGTGGCAGATAGTGCATGTGTCCAAAAATCTAGCAAATGCTTGCTGATTGCTCATCAGATTTGACCACGCACTCATGCATGGTAGCTCCTTGCCCATCTGCTTGACCACCAAGAAAGAATCCTCTTGCCAATCAAACCATGCTGAAGGTCATCCACTAAACATCTCCATCCGACCTACCTTGGCAATGGTCAATCCCTACAGTTTGACAACCCCAGTCATTTGAACGTGTTACACTTCTAGTTGGAGCTATCCAGATGAATCCCCTTAATCGACCAGGCCTCGAAAACTAGAAAAGCACTTAGGCTAGTAGATCCTTAGGCAGTACATCCACTCAAATTTTTGAAGGCCCAAAACTTCGATGCTTATTGCCATAGCCTCCACCATGTAGTGGTGGGGACACCGGAGGTACCAGAATAAGACAGAGGCTTTTCAACCCTCTGTGAATTGATCAATAATTTATGAGTCCATCTGTAATAAGGGCTTAGCCCATCTGAGTCCTTTTTTAGTTGTTGTTTGAGTCTTTTGAGTTGTTATTTCAGTTCTGTACTAGTCAGCTTATGTTGAGCTAATTTTATTTTTTTGAGTCCTGTCCAAGCATACTGAAGACTCAAGACTATATCATACAAGTGAAGACCAAGTCCAACTAAATTGAAGACATGGAAGTATATCCCAAGTCCAACCCAGCTTGAAGATTTGAAAACCCCAAGAGGAAAATTCAGAAAACCCTGATTTCTTGCAGATGCCCTCCAGATGCCCAGATTTCCTTCCAGATGCCAAAATATATTCATAGACCAAGGCATCCATGATTTTAGAGGTCCATCTGCATCCTAGCCCAAAGAAATCAAGCCCAGGCACCAAGCCCAAGCCCCTAAGAAGCAAGATACCAGGAAATATTCTTGCTACCTGGCTACCAGGCCACCCCAGCTTCTAGAGGCCCAAACCCATGCACCCGGCCCCCTTTGGGCCGGCCCCTTGCTGCTCTTAGAAGCCCAACACGCCCCCCTAGGCATCCTTGGAGTGTTGGCCAAGTCAAGAGAATTTTTAGGGATTTTTCTACCTAATGTTTCCTTATTTTCTAGCTAGGGTTTGAGAGGGAAAATGATTCTTATGTAAAGACTAATGTACCCTTACTTGGAGCCCAAGGTTAAGGGTCTATTTAAGGGACCCTAGCCTCTTGTATGAAACCAAATTTTTGATATGAATTAAAACCTTGAGTTCTTCTATTGAGTTGTGTGATACCCTGCTGTGTGCATAAAGGGGTTTGTAAGAGTTTTTCTTTCCAGTGCTGCAATCATCTTCCTGCTGCCAACAAGCCTCTCAGATCCCTGGACGCCCACTCCAAAAGAAGCCTTCCCTTGCTGTTTTCCCTTTGTTTTCTTGTTCCTTTGTGAGTTTTCTAATCCCTGACAGGTCGTTTGCAGGTTCCCGAGTTCCTACGAATCCAACGACTCCAGCCAAGCCTTAATCGGATCACCGAGCAGAAAGCCGGGTATCCGCGGGTCATTGGCTTGGTTTTCCAGGCTGCATCCGTCGAGAAACGAGAGACCCCTTCACTGCGATCTGCACAGACATTGTAAGGTACACCCCTCTACCTCCAGTAGTTTTATTGTAGGAGAACTTGCCATAACCGAGGCTTCTCAGCCCCAGCGGTCCTTCTTTGCTACTTTTCTAGGTCATAATCTGCATGCTGATCTTCAAAAACTCATACAAAATTCTCTACAAATAATTTTGATCTGAAATTCGGGAATTAATCACCTAACTCAACATGTAAAACATACAAAAAGAATTGCATGCATATTAGTCCCCCATCATTTGGTATCAGAGCTTAGATTAGGGCTTGTTTTCTGCAACTTTTAGTTTGTATATACTCTTTTATTTTAATTATTTATACCTGATAGAAACTACAAAAATTCTGAAATTTATTTTTCTGGATTCATCATAATTCATAGTAATTTTAAAAATTTTTACAAAGTTTATTATGGACTGTGAATTTTCTGCAAGCCGAAATACAGCCTACAAATTTTTGGCTCTGTTTTTTTTAGCAAGACAAGTTTGGAAGTTTTAGGGTTTTGTTTAGCATCTTTTGCATATCTTTTAATTTTAGTATATTTTCAGCATATTAGGCCATGATTTGAAAGTTTTCTTCTATTTAAGAAAATACCAAAAAAAAAAATACATATTCTCGAAAAATACCAAAAACATCTAAACCCTAATTTGCATCCTCATATGCTTGCCATCATTGCATAATTTACTTTAAGGGCACTCTCTTTATACCAGATAAGGGAAGGAGGTCATTACCTTTCCTTAGACCAAAACCACCTTCCTTGCATTCGGTCCCAAGCCTAACTTAAAATCGATTAGACCTAATTTTCCCTAGTGGGCTAGGGACACCAACTGGTCGGGTCCGGGCTAAGTGTTAGATCACTGTGTTAAGCTAACCTGTGCGTGCCTTGTGCTTGGTGTCTAGAACGGTGGTTTAGGGATTCAATCCCAAAGGACATGTGTGCTGGTCCGCCTACCTGGCCAATCTCTGATTGGTGTCTAGGATTGGCAATCAGGGACCTAACACTCCCCTTACACCTGCCTGGCTGAGTACAGGGTTACTATAGGCTAGTTTGCCACCCTGATTGAGCATCTAGTTTGGACTCTAGGTCTAGTCAGCTATAGTCGGTCTGATCGAGTGTTGCATGAGCACTAGATCAGGAGTTTCATATCACCCACCTCCTTCATAAATGTCTGAATCCATGAAAAATTTATAAGCCCAAATAAAAGCCCTAGCTGATCAAATGGCCCAGATGGCTACCCAGATAACTACCCAGATGACTACCCAGATGACCCAGTTAACTCAGTCTGGTATTCAAACCAATGATAGAATTGACCATCTTGCCAGCAGGTTTGATCAGTTAAAAGTCCAGGTAGGGACCTCAGAAAAAACCCATGGGTCACAGTTTGAGCCAGATCCTAATTCCCCTCAGCCTAGGAGGACCCTAGACCCTGACCCATACCAAGAGGTCGAACCTAGGAGAGCCCCTCAACCTGACCCATACTACAATCCTGAGCCCAGGAGGACCCCAAACCCTTATCCATGCCTTGAGGCTGAACCTAGGAGAGCCCATCGTCATGACCCAATCCCTAAGGTTAGTCCTAGAAGACCCAATCAGGATTTTATAGACCAGGAAGATAGATCCTATTTACCCTCTCCATATAAGCCTAGTATACCCACAACCTATAGATCTTATGACTCCAAATCCTATGAACCTAGAACCTATGAATCCAAAACCTATGAACCTAGATCCTATGACTCTAGATCCCATGATCATAGATCCTATGCACCCACACCCTATGAGCCTAGTAGACCCAACACCCAATATTCTGACCCATATAGGGAGTCCAACCCTAGGAGAACCCAATATTCTGACCCATATAGGGAATCCAACCCTAGGAGAACCCAATATTCTGACCCATATAGGGAGTCCAACCTTAGGAGAACCCAATATCTTGACCCATATAGGAAGTCCAACCCTAGGAGGACCCCATACCATGATCCATCCTTAGAACCTGACCATAGAGCTGACCCAAAATCCTATGATCCCAGATCCTATGATCCCCTGACCCATAGATCTGCACCCTTGTCCTATGAGCCTAGGGAGCCCATAACCCCTAGGTATCAATCTAGTACTAGTCATGCTTCCCCTAGTCAACTTGAACTCCATAGGATTAGTACCCCTAAATATGAGCCCAGTAGTGAGCCACTACCCCTTAGACAACCTGAACCTACTAGGATTAGTATCCATAATCAGAGACCAGAACCTAACCAATTTCTTGCTAGCCGACCTTCTCCAACCATTCCTGAGATTCACAAGGCTTACATTAACGCGAAAGTGTATGAAGCTGATGTGAGCCTAGTGGATGAGTATGAGGGAGAAGAGGAGACACCTTTAGATGACTTAGAATTAGCTGACCCCATAGATACCCAGGTAGAAGCCAACCTAGAGGTAGTTGACCTTGACCACATCCAACCTAAAGCTATGATGGAAGAACAAATAGAGGAAGAGAACCTAGGTACTACTGCTAGAGCCTTACCTGAGGAAACCATAGAGGAGAGCCAAATTTTAGAGTCTAGTCCAAAAATACAAGAACCAGAAGAATTTATTAAGGACCTGATCTCTTTGAATCAATACCTTCAAGATGAGTCCCCTCCTATAGTTCCCATTAAGGACCTCTTCCCCGAAATTGGTGACCCATCCTTCCATTATGCAAACCCTGTAGATATAGCTCAACCTCGTAAGGTTAACCTCATTAGTATAGGATTAGTTCCTGACACCCCGTCTTTTATCCTACTTTATCCAACTAACCATGAACCTTTTTCTCTACCTTACCAAACTAATTCTGAACCCACTTCCTATTTCTGCCCTTTCCTGACACCTCCAGCATTTCTAGGATTATTAGATTGCATTTAATTGAGATTAGCATACTACATGCATTCATCACGCATGTTAGGTTTGCATCTTACTTCTGGCACACTCTTTGGAATTTGCTAGGAGTTCACAGTAAATTTTCATGTGCATGTCGAGCTAGGATCAAACCTAGGGAACCTATAATCTGTTAGGTTTAGATCCAAAGAGTTCAATAAAACCTCCTTCTATAGGAATGCAAAGTCGAGTCTATTAGGTGTTAGTTTGAGTCCTTTGCATCATTTTGTTAGGAGTCTGCATGTGCCCAGCATGTTCACCACCTACACTAATTTTAAACAAACTGGCTAATTCCCGAAGAAGGATCAAAGAATTTGATGTAGTGGATTCTATCTTGGTTAGGCTTAGGCCTAAAAGAAGCTTCATGCTCGTAGAGCAGGACCTTTTAAAATGATAGAGAAGGTTGGATCAAATGCCTAGGTGTTAGACATGCCTTTGGATTTGGGCATTAGTTCTACCTTCAATATTACTGACCTGATTGAGTATAGAGAATCGGCAGCGATACCTAGTGAGGCCTTTGGACCTATTCCTTTTCATTGTAAGTGACCCTAACCTAGAGTGTCCACAAACAAATTTGGCATGAGAGTGGAGAACGGATCGAGCGTATCCTGGACGATCAAGCCATCACGACCTAGGGCCATGACTATCAACGCTTCTTGGTCCGATGGCAAGGCCGGCCAGAGTCGAACGATTCATGGATTTCTCGAGAGGACTTGCAACGCCTCAACCCAGACCTTCTCGAGAGATATGTGAGCCAGTCTGATCTTCACTCGACAGGGTCGAGTTCCTCCCACCCCGGGAGAATTGGTGGGGACACCGGAGGTACCAAAATAAGACAGGCTTTTCAACCCTCTATGAATTGATCAATAATTTATGAGTCCATCTGTAATAAGGGCTTAGCCCATCTGAGTCCTTTTTTAGTTGTTGTTTGAGTCTTTTGAGTTGTTATTTCAGTTCTGTATTAGTCAGCTTATGTTGAGCTAGTTCAGTCCAATGCTAGTCAGCTCATGTTGAGCTAATTTTATTTTTTTGAGTCCTGTCCAAGCATATTGAAGACTCAAGACTATATCATACAAGTGAAGACCAAGTCCAACTAGATTTAAGACATGGAAGTATAGCCCAAGTCCAACCCAGCTTGAAGATTTGAAAACCCCAAGAGGAAAATTCAGAAAATCCTGATTTTTTGCAGATGCCCTCCAGATGCCCAGATTTCCTTCCAGATGCCAAAATATATTCATAGACCAAGGCATCCATGATTTTAAAGGTCCATCTGCATCCTATCCCAAAGAAATCAAGCCCAGGCACCAAGCCCAAGCCCCTAAGAAGCAAGATACCAGAGAATATTCCTGCTACCTGGCTACCATGCCACCCCAGCTTCCAGAGGCCCAAACCCATGCACCCGGCCCCCTTTGGGCCGGCCCCTTGCTGCTCTTAGAAGCCCAACATGCCCCCCTAGGCATCCTTGGAGTGTTGGCCAAGTCAAGATAATTTTTTGGGATTTTTCTACCTAATATTTCCTTATTTTCTAGCTAGGGTTTGAGAGGGAAAAGGATTCTTATGTAAAGACTAATGTATCTTTACTTGGAGCCCAAGGTTAAGGGTCTATTTAAGGGACCCTAGCCTCTTGTATGAAACCAAATTTTTGATATGAATTAAAACCTTGAGTTCTTCTATTGAGTTGTGTGATACCCTGCTGTGTGCATAAAGGGGTTTGTAAGAGTTTTTCTTCCCAGTGCTGCAATCATCTTCCTGCTGCCAACAAGCCTCTCAGATCCCTGGACGCCCACTCCAAAAGAAGCCTTCCCTTGCTATTTTCCCTTCGTTTTCTTGTTCCTTTGTGAGTTTTCTAACCCCTGACAGGTCGTTTGCAGGTTCCCGAGTTCCTACGAATCCAACGACTCCAGCCAAGCCTCAATCGGATCACCGAGCAGAAAGCCGGGTATCCGCGGGTCATTGGCTCGGTTTTCCAGGCCGCATCCATCGAGGAACGAGAGACCCCTTTGCTGTGATCTTCACAGACATTGTAAGGTACACCCCTCTACCTCCAGTAGTTTTATTGTAGGAGAACTTGCCCTAACCGAGGCTTCTCAGCCCCGGCGGTCCTTCTTTGCTACTTTTCTAGGTCCTAATCTGCATGCTGATCTTCAAAAACTCATACAAAATTTCCTACAAATAATTTTAATCTAAAATTCGGGAATTAATCACCTAACTCAACATGTAAAATATACAAAAAGAATTGCATGCATATTAGTCCCCCATCATGTAGCTAGACTTTCCATCACACCTTAAGATCCCTAATCATCACCATATCCATGTAATTAATGGGGGTGTGCCTAGACTTACACAGTAGTCTATGTCCCCATTAAAGAAGCATGGCCAGCTCCATATAAGTGACAAGATTTCATTAAAAAGGACAAGATCTTCTTTGCTAACAAAAAGCCCCAAGCGGTCCACGTGGAGAGTTCTATCACTTCCTACCATAACAACTAGGATCTTCATTATTCCAAAAATAACCTTGATCCTCCACTTATAAAAATGGGCTTTATGTTACTCCTAAAGGTATGTAAGCTTTTCTACTACACTCTTCAAATTGTAGGCCTAAAACCTAACTTGAACATCAGAGTGCCTTCCACCGGACCACCCTCAGTGAGACATTTTTGCAGGTGTCACTTCTCGAAGACCAACCTGCACCACTTACTCCAGTACCAGCTTCAGCTTCCCTGGTGCTCAATAGATTTTGGCACCATCAGAAGAGAAGAAGGGCCTATACAAGTTTGAGGAGTGCAACCTAAAAGTAGGTTAGAAATGCCTCCCAAGAGAGCTTCTTCTTGCTACACCAACATCGCTACCTCCCAACTAGCAGAAAAGGAGGTGGAGAGCCAACCTAATGATCAACCCTAGCTTGTGCCCATAGGAGCTTTGCCATCCCCATAGATGGTAATAGTTAGTGTGGAGTAATTCAACTGCTTTTCACGCATGTTTAGAACCTTGTGGCAGCCTTCCAGGCTATTCAAGCCACCCCTACACTGCCACCTATGGCACAACCTCCTCTAATAGTGCCACCCATGGCTTCTTAACCTGTGGTACAATTAGCTACCATGTTGCCTCCCACGGCATCCCATCCTTGTCCGATGGTTGAAGCAACACCATCCCCCTGGAGCAGTTACAAGTCCCTCTTAGAGATCTGAAAAGGACTACTCACTATCGTCACCATCGAAGCCTAGGGCCAAAGAGGAAACACTCTTAAAGCCCCTAATTAGGGAATGACTCCACTCTAGGCCAATGATCTCCCCAATGATTAGAGGCCCTATTATTTGGGACCCCGAAGTTGAGTAGAAACTCAAGGAGTTGGATCAACTGATCAAGGTGATTTGAAATCTCTCCTTAGCACCAAATGATGGGTTCAGCAATGACCCACCTTTCGATGACAAAATATATAGACATCACTTCCTCAACATTTCAAGATCTTGCAACTCGAGAGCTATGATGGGATCATTGATCCTGTCGATCACTTTTTGAGCTTTAGGCCTATGATGCTCCTTCATGGAGCTTTTGATCCTATCCTCTATTAAGCCTTTTCCTTCACCTTAAAGGAAATAGCTTGACATTAGCATTGGAGCTTGAAATCAGGATCGATGCATTCTTTTGAGTAGCTAAGTCGATCCATCACTGACCATTTTGTCAATAGTCAGAAGCAACAAAAGTGCTCAGACAACTTTCACACCCTTAAGCAAAAAGGGGAGACAATCCGAGCCTTTGTTAGCTATTTCAATGTGGCTACTCTAGAAGTCTATGACTTGGACCAATCAATCGTTATGTCTGCCCTGATAAGCGATCTACATAAAAAATGATCTTAAAAGATCATTTATCAAGACCTACCCTTGAGACTTCGTAGAAATGCTGGCTCAGACTAAAAAATATGCATAGGCAAAAGATGCTTCCATGTAGGAGGAAGTACTTGCCACTTCCATACTAGGGGGTGGTGAGGGGATGCAAGCTAATCAGAAGCACTCCCTAAAGTAGGAGGAGAAGGTTTGGTTGCACTCCAGGTCTCCATCTTAGAAGAAGAAAAATAAGGCTCTCTAGGATCATCGACCTAGAAGCCCTTGCAGAGAAGGCTGTCGGGCATCTTCGTCGAGGAAGTTCCACACTTATACTTCACTAAACACACCAATGGAGGTGTTGATAAAAATCAAAGGGCAAATCCCAAAAGCATGGAAGCTTCGGTCCTCGCTAGCTAGAAGAAATCTGAATAAGTGTTGTTTGTATCACCGTGACCATGATCATGACACCAAAGAGTGTATCCAACTTCTAGATGAAATCGAGGAGATCATCAGGCAAGGCCACCTTGATTAGTTTTTCCAGCATCGCAAAGAGTCGGAGGGTCAACCACAGTCACCTCGACCAGCTGAGTACCCACAGCAGCCTAAACCTCAAGAGAAGGGTGACCTGCCTCCATCTGGGTTGGTGGGCACCATCACTGGGGGGTGCCATCACCCCAACGATGAACAGTTGAACAAGAAGCGAGCTAGACTACCAATAATCTTTACAAAATAAGATAACCAAGGAGTCTAGTTCCTGCATAATGATATGGTTATTATAACCTAAATATTAAAAACTATGATGTATGTTACATTCTCTTAGACAATGAAAATTCAGCCAGTATTTTGTATTATGATGCTCTTATAAAAATAGAAATATTTCTTAATTGGCTGAGCTGAATAGACTCCCCCCTAGTTAGATTCATAGGGGATGCAATTTAAGTAGAGGGAGTAATTACCTTGCCCATGAAATTGGAGCACTACCCTCATTGAGCCGTTGCCCAAGTGGACTTCCTCATCGTACAAGCACTCGGTCTCAATGCCTTCCAAGCCATTGTACCAACCTACTATCTAAAAATGAAGTTCATAATGGTGCATGAGGTCATAGAGATCTGCAAGAACTAGAGCCTAGCATGCTACTGCTATCACATTGCACTCCAAGGAACCAAAGCACCCGACACCTACTCGATTAAGGGACTGGACACCCATGATGACCTAGCTTAGTAGTGAGGAGAACCAACCGAGGACCTTATCTCCATACACCTAGCAGAAAGAAAATTGAAGCATATGGTTTGGATCGGCTCCAACCTAGATCAGCTAACCAAAAGCCAGCTAATCTAATTTTTATAAGAAAATGCCAACGTCTTCTCCTGGATGCCAGTAGATATGCCGTGCATCAACCACTTGATAATGATTCACTAACTAAAGTAGATCCAAAGTATCGACCCTTCAAACAAAAGAAATGAAGCTTTACACTTGAGCACTAGAAGGGAATAGCTAAGGAGGTCGACAAGCTGCTCAATGCTAGGTTCATCAAAAAGGCCACCTACCTGGAATAGATCTCCAAAGTGGTCATGGTAAAGGAGAATGACAAGTGGTGAATCTACATTGACTTCATTGATCTTAATCGAATATGCCCAAAAGATGGATACTTGCTATCAAGGTTTGATTGGATGATGGATATCCCTTTGGGCCATAACCTTCTCAGCTTCATAGATGCCTTCTCCAGCTATAACCAAATCCAGATGGCTCTTGAAGATGAAGAAAAAACTACTTTTATTACTTATCGAGATCTTTTTTTGCTATAGGATTATTCCATTTAGTCTAAAAAATACAGATACAACTTACCAACATCTAGTAAGTAAAATCTTTAAGGACCATATTAGATAGAATATGAAGGTATACATAGAGGACATGCTCATCAAAAGCAAAGTCACTGGAACTCACATTGATCGAAAAAACTACTTTTATTACTGATCGAGTTCTTTTTTTGCTATAGGATTATTCCATTTGGTCTAAAAAATACAGATGAAGAAAAAACTACTTTTATTACTGATCGAGATCTTTTTTTGCTATAGGATTATTCCATTTGGTCTAAAAAATACAGATGAAGAAAAAACTACTTTTATTACTGATCGAGATCCTTTTTTGCTATAGGATTATTCCATTTGGTCTAAAAAATACAGATACAACTTACCAACATCTAGTAAGTAAAATCTTTAAGGACCATATTAGATAGAATATGAAGGTATACATAGAGGACATGCTCATCAAAAGCAAAGTCACTGGAACTCACATTGATGACCTCTAAGAAGCCTTTGCCATCCTTTGAAAATATCAAATGAAGCTAAATCCAAAGTATGCCTTTAGGGTAGCCTTAGGTAAGTTCTTTGGATTCATAGTCTCTAATCGGGAGATGGAAGCCAACCCTAGAAAAATTAAAGCTATTAGCAATATGCCTCCTCGAGGATACTCAAAGATGTCCAACACCTCACTGAAAAAATTATGGCTCTTAATCGGTTCATCTCTAAATCGGTTGAACGATGCTATCCCTTCTTTCAGACCCTGAAGCAGCCCAAGAACTTTCAATGGACTAAGAAGTGCCAAAAGAATTTCAATGACCTTAAAAGCTATCTCAGCTCTCCACCATTATTAGACAAACCTGATCTGGGTGAGGAGCTATTCCTATACCTAATCTCTTCCTTGCTAGCAATGGACGTAGTGTTGATCCAGGAGTGGAACAAAATTCAAAATATGATCTACTATGTTAGTTGGATTCTGAGGGATGTGGATAGATACTCCAAACTAGAAAAGTTGATCTATGCCCTCCTTATTGTTGCTCGAAAGCTTCGACCATACTTTTGAGCCTACACCATCACCCTCCTAATTGATCACCCTATGAAAAGCATTCTCCACTAACTCGATACATCGGGATGCATCGCCAAGTAGGCCATTAAACTTTCTGAGTTTGATATCAAGTTTCAATCTTGACCATCAATCAAGGCTTAGATATTGGCTAACTTCTTGGTTGAATGCATTACCTCGATGAGCCAACTAAATCGAAAGAGGAAAAATCTTCAACACTAATGCAGGACCCCGCTTAAAGTCTAATCCATACCTAGGAGATAAATGTGGATGGATCATCCAATTTCAAGGGATCAGGAGTGGGGATAGTTATTGTGAGCCCAGAATGGGTTATCACTAAGCATGCCCTGCATTTCGAATTCTCAGTGATAAATAATGAGGTAGAGTAGGAAGCCTTGATTATGGATCTCGAAGCAGCTATGGAGTTGGGAGTGTAGGACCTAAAAGTCTATAGTAACTCCCAAAGATCATCGTATAAATCAAGGATGACTATGAGGCTTAAGAAGAAGGTATGATCAAATATCTCTTGAAGGTTAGAGAGTTGACCCTTGCTTCTTGTCAATTTAGAGTCCAACAAATCCCAAGAAATGAAAATTCTCGAGAGAACTCGCTGGCCAAGATAGTGACCATCACATCGATGGCACTGCCCATAGGTGTCTACTTTGAGTTAATCAAGAGGTCGACCGTTGAAGCATCAATGGAAGTAATGTAGTTGAATGATGAGCCCTATTGGATCGACCTATTAATAAACTTCTTGGAGAATGGTAAGCTTCCTACAGATCAGGAGGAAGCTTGCAAAATAAAGTATAGAGCCTCCCAATTCTTCGAATATGAAGGAAAGCTCTACATGTGAATATTCTCTCTACCCCTTCTTAGATGCTTGCATCTATCCGAGGCCAAATATGTATTGAGGGAGGTCCATGAAGGGATATGTGGAGATCATATTAGAAATAAGGTGCTAGCATACAAGCTACTCCAACAAGGCTACTACTAGCCCATAATGCAGCAAGACACGAAGTACTTCATCATGCGATGTGATACCTACCAAAGAAATTCAAACATCCAACATCTTCTCGCTATGTCGATCACTCCCATTTGCATCTTGTGGCCCTTTGAACAACAAGGATGGATATTCTTTGCCCATTCCCACCTTCCTCAAGATAATGAAAATTTCTACTAGTTGCTATTTATCATTTTATAAAATGGGAAGAGGCTGAGCCACTAGCCCGCACCACCAAGTTCAAAGTGATAGATTTTGTGTGGAGGGCAATAATTTGCCATTTTAGAGTCCCTAGGGTGCTGATTGCTGATAATGGATGATAATTCATTAGAGCCAAATTTGAGAAGTTCTATGAAGACCAAGGGATCTTGTATCACCTTACTTTAGTAGCTCATCCCCAGCCTAATGGAGAAGTAGATGTTACAAATCAAACCCTTCTCCAGGGGATTAAAAATAAATTGGGCAAAGCTAAAGGCTCATGGGCCGACAAGCTTCACCATATACTTTGGGCATGCCGTACAACACTGAGAGTTTCGAAAAGAGAAACACCCTCTGGCTTAGCTTTCGAAACCAAAGGCACGATATCCATTGAGCTCAGAGTCCCATCGGCATGAGTCATGAATTTTGATAACCAGACCAGCTCACGAAGACTATGAAAGAGTATGCATTAGAATGAAAGCATATTAGCACAAGGTCGCCCGCTATTTTAACTCGAGGGTGTGAAACAAAACCTTCAAGGTCAGTGACTTGATACTATGCTAAGTAGAGGTCTCCCAACCTGGTCAAAGAGGCAAACTTTAGCCAAACTGGGAAGGCCCCTACCAAGTGAAAGAAATTGTCAAACTAGGGACTTACTGGCTAAAACAACTAGACAAAATCTTTATACTCTGACCTTGAAACTCTACTAATCTTTGGATATATCATCAGTAATGTAACTCCCTACTCATTGAATAAAGTCTTTTTTCTACGCCTTTTTTTATTAATTAATAGTAAAAGAGTCCCTTGATGAAGACTTTCGAGCTAAACCCCTCTAAGCCGAGTGAAATCTCTCTTAAAAACTCATTGGATGGGAAATCCAGGTCAGAAGCCCAAAGTTCATCAAATGGGGATTCCTTGTCAAAAATCTAAAGTCTATCGAAAAGCGACCTTTGGTCGAAAGCTTAGAGCTTACCAGAGTGAGGGTCATCAAGAACCTAAAGCTTATCGGATAGACTCCTAGTCTGGAATCCAAAGCTCGGATATAGGTCCTTAATTAGAAACTGAGAACTCTTTGTATAAGAGATTCCTAATCAAAAATCTAAAGCTCGAACAATAATCCTTAATCAGACAAAACTCGTCAAGTAAAGATCTTGGTCGAAAATAGACCTCGATCGAATATCCCTAAAATTATGAGTTAACTTTTGCAAAGATGCAAAACGTACAAAGTACAACCAAGAAGTTCAAAATGCAACCAATAGTGAACAAACACAAACAAGAAATATAAGGAAAAGATTATTTTATTAGTGAATGAAGTTTGATTATACATGTTTATAGCCTAAAGGCAAGTTTACATTGCTCCCTAGATTTCTCTTAAGTATAGAAAAGGTAGTAGCACCCATTGAAGAATGGGAGGACTTTGAGACTCCCGAGCTCTAGAGCAACCAAGTTTCCCTCCAAAAAAGTAAACACATTCTGCATGACTTGAAAGTAGCTAGGACATCTCAACCCATAGCGGTATTGCCGAGAGGATGTGCATCATGAAGGCAAAGGCAACATAGGGCACGAGAATAGCTTTCCTTTACATAAGGCCAATGTGATGAAAAGCACATGACTCACTAGGAGATAGAGGTGAAAAGCCATTATAGAAAGAGCCCCATTGGAGGAGTCGAGGGAGAATCCTCCACATTCTCGGGCTAGTACTCCTGTTTGCCACACAAGGTGGGGGTGCACTGACTGCCTCTCTACTAAAGCACAGGCCCCCTTGAGGAGGAATTGGGTGATAAGGCATATATATAGAGCCCTTCTTAAATTCAGTATGCTGACCAGCTATAGTTGTAGTGACATAGCTGGAGTGCCAGCCATTTTCAATACCTCTCATTCTAAAGTAAGCATCTATTGATTTTCCCTTGGAATGACCACCTTAGAGAAAATCCCTCCATTGAGAGAGGGAGCCTTGCAACCCGAGCACTTGCACTAGAAGCCAGGTATGACAACCCCCTGGCATTTTAAGAATAGAAAGATATTATAGGGTTTTCATTACTCCCCTCTATTTATAGCAAAACTGGGAGAAACCTAGCTGCCCACCTGCCCAACTGGCATATGTCGAATGTCCTCCTCTCAGGAACCAAATACTTCTAAGAAGAGACATCAAAATAGAAGAAAGTCTATACTTTGGACTATATCCTCTTGGGAAGAGTGCATGGAGATACTTCTTACCTAAGGGTTGTGCCCAATCAAATCTTGTTGGAAATTGGGTCCTATGACAAGTGGAACTCTTTGACCATGTAGCATTTCACAGGGTGGAGAACATCGAGGCATCTACCAAATATCAATGCATAAAAATATGCTAAGAAAAAATGCCCATGGCTCCAGGTCACCTATCCTTATTCAGTCAGAGCCCCAAAGATGATCAATGCCCATGGCTCCAAGTGACCGATCCTTAATCGATCAGAACCTCAAAGGTGATCAACATCCATAGCTCTAAGTGATCGATCTTTAGTCAGTCAGAGCCCAAAGGCAATCAGTGCCTATGGCTCCAAGTGACTGATCCTTAATCGGTCAAAGCCCCAAAGGTGATCAATGTCCATAGCTCCAAGCAACCAATCCTTAATCAGCTAGAGCCTCAAAGACGATCAGCACCTATGGCTTCATGTGATCGATCCTTAATCAGTCAAAGATCCAAAGGCGATCAGTGCCCATGGCTCCAGGCAATTGATCCTCAATCGATCAGAGTCCCAAAGGTGATTTGTGCCTATGGCTCCAAGTGAGCAATCTTTAATCAATCAGAACTTCAAAGGCAATCAACATCCATGGTTCTAAGTGACCAATCCTTAATTGATCGGAGCACTAAAAGCAATCAGCACCCATGGCTCTAAATGATCGATCCTTAATCGATCAAAGCCCGAAAGATGATCGATGCCCATGGCTCCAAGTGATTGATCCCTAGTCAATCAGAGCTCCAAAGGGCTTAGTGCACATGGCTTTAAGTGACCAACCCCTAGTCGATCAAAGCTCCAAAGGCAGTCAGCTTCCATGGCTCCAAATGACCGTCCCCTAGTTGGTTAGAGCCATAAAAGCCATAGTGCCCATGGCTCCAAGTGACCAACCCCTAGTCGGTCAAAGCTCCAAAGGCTGTTCAGTGCCATAACTCCAAGTGACCTATCCTTGACTAGTCAGAGACCCCACCAGTAATCTTGTTAATTATGACTTTAAGGTCCTTTGATCGGTCAACTAAAGACTCAAATCTTGGGTGCCATCACTTTGGTGCAACAGTAATCTATGATCGATTCAACAAGCTCCAAATAACGACCATCTATCATTTAGAACAATTGAGATACTCAAACAATGGAAGAATAAAAATGAAGATGAAAATTTCATTACATCATGACTAAAATACCTGAAGGCTACAAAAATTTACTAAAGACTTGCACATGCAAGAACAAAGAGAAATCTTTTACAAGGGGTTGGTCATCTCCTTCCTTCAAGCTTGTAGGTTTTGCCTCACGGGTCAGTTAATCTTTGGCCTTCGACTCCTCCATGGACTCTATCTCCTGGATTGATCAGTCTTCCTTGGCATCTATATCTCCAGGGAATTCGACCTCGGGCAATACCTCGCAGGATGCACGTTGAGGGATAACGAACTCTTAGAATTGATACTAGCTCTCCCTATGGGTTTCCAAGAAGAATGTAGTCACATTCATCTGAAAAGGAGGTAGGCGAGAGAGATTGAGGTCAGGATAAAGGACCCAAAATCCTTGCAGTTACATTATCCGACACAATGGGCAATGATAAACACATCACGAATTCTTTTTGTGAGCCCCTCTAACCAAGCCTCTCATGCATAGTGATGCATTACCTGGGACTAACTGCTCGACTGATGTGCAACCATCGCTAATTGCCTCAACTCGGCCCCAGGGTCAGTCTTCGTATCTTTACTAGCCACTTAGTGTGTCTCCATATGGGGCGATCTACTCGATCGAGGGGTAAGCATTGCAAGTTGTCTTGACTTGGCCAAGGAATTGGCTACCGTACCTCTACTCGATGTAGGATGTGGACTCATTCAAGGTGACCTACTCAATAGAAGAACCATAGCTAGTGGCACTGCCTCAACCTCTAAGCCGGTCGATGCACCTTTGCTCCTTGATGATCATTTAAGGCTGGTGATTTCCTCTTAGGCTATACGCAGCTCATCTAGAAGCTCCACTATCTGAGTGAATAACTCCCACCTTGCTCTCCTAGAAGCAAGAATCGATTCCAATGCCATGATCTCCTTTTGGGCTGATTGAAGTTGGCCCTGCATTTGAGATTCCTTTGCAGCTACATCCTAAGTCCCTTTTCCACCATTCCTGATAACTTTTTTGATTCTTCAGTAAATCTGGTCTTCTCAAAAGGCCTGCATGACACACATTGATAAAAAAATGTTCAATTTGCTCCTTCACCTTCTTAAGCACCTCTTGCACCTTTAGCAACCTCTTCTTCCGATCAATCTTTCTTGCTCACCTCTTTAACCTTTCACTTTAAACCCTTAATATAGGCCCTAACATATATGGCTTCAGGGAGGGATTTGGCGATAGCAGGTTCATCCACTAAAGGCTCGGCACCTTGGATACAGTCATGTTACTAAATAAATAATGCATGATGTAGCGGAAAAGTTTCATTTCATTCCATTAATAGGAAGTTCTTTCACAAAAATGGAAAAAGGAAAACTACAAAGATTCAAGAAAATAGAAAAGTTACAAATTTAATTTCTGACCTTCTTTATAGGGTCGGTAGTGATAGGAATGGCCTTAGAAGCAATGGTGCCCTCAGCAGAGGAGGACTTAGACCTAGTAATAGGATAATTTGAGGTAGGCTCGGACATAGTAGTAGGTACAACTAAGGAGGCCTCAGGCATAACAGTGAGCATAGCAATCTCTCCATGATCGATGGAAGGCTCCTCCTTGGATTCTTGTTCATCCAGGAAGGCAAGGTCTAATCCTAGATGATGGTCCACGACTTGGGTTTGGCACTTGAGTTTGCCCAGATCATAGCCTTTTTCAAAGGCCTCTTGATTGAACGTGCAGCAGTTGGTGAAGAACTCACTTTAACTCATGAAAGATTGCTACTGCACAAATCTTCATGGTCACGAAGTCCTCATAAGCCTCGTACTTGTCTATGGTCTCCTTTGCCTCCTTTTTTGCTTTAGCCAGCTCTTCCTTGGCCTTTGTTTCCTCTAATTTCCTTTTTTCTTTTTTCAAGGCCAAGTCAGCCCTTGCCTTAGCCAAGTTGGCCTCCGACATGGAGAGCACCTCTTTTAGGTGCTCGGATGCCGGTTCCACCATCTCAGCCCTTTGGCTAGCCTCCATGATTGTATCATTGAGTATTGCTCAAGGGCATTTGCCCTATCTAAAGTCGAATTCAGTAGATCGATCATAAAGTGGGACAACTATAATAATGTCAGAGTCAGGAAAAACAAAGCAATAAATAGAGAATAGGGAGCAAATAGGAAGTACCTGTTGCACAGTCACCACTATCTTCTTCCTCAAGTCATGATAACCTATTCCCTATAACCTCTCCAACTCCATCGAGATCAAAGTTTTCTCAAAAAGGTCTTGAGTGATCTTCTAGTCCAGAGGGATTGCATCCCCCTGGCCTCCCTCCGAAGAAGGTCCAGAATTTGGTGAGCCTCCTAAGGTAGCCTCGGCATGAAGGTTGGAGGATGGTGGTTGAATGGTCAGCATAGGGGATGGGACCGGCAAAGACAATAGAGCAGTGACCTCCATGGTAACCTCAATCATCTCAGGGGAATCTAGCTCAATCAGAGTCTCCTTTGGCTCGGGCTCCTTGAACTTCTCCTTTTTTGGCATAGAAATAGAGGCCCAAGCCTTCCTCTTTTGGGCCATAGTCTTCTTTAGCTTGTCCAAGTCCTCCATCCTCATATCTACAATTGAAATGCCAATTAAAATAAAAAGAAGAATAGATGAAATAATGAAGGAAAAAGATAAAACACCCTAAACTCACCCCTAGATATAACCTAACTGAGCCCTGCATTATAGAGAGTATCCTCAGATAGAAGCTACTTTAAAAGAAGGACTTTGAAGTCCTTGAAGACTCTAAAATGCTCATCCTCCTCGGTACTCAATCTAAGGATGCCCAGAACATATGCATTCGGCCGACCCTAACTTGGTGAGAACCCGTCAGTCATAGAGGAGCAAGAAACAAAAAGGAATGATTTCTTCCATCCATGAATGGTAGATAGAGCACCTCTAATTATGGGATCTACCCCTCCATGGGCTGTGAAATACCACCAGTTCATAGCATATGGATGCTTCTTGGTGGTATAGAAAGTCCAAAATAAGGAAAGGGAAGGCTGAACTTCAACCAAAAAATAGATGACTAGGAACCATAAAATGAGCCTAAGGGTGTTTGGGGTCAAAGTACATAGAGAAACTTCATAAAGTCTAAGAAGCTCAAAAATAAATGGGTTAATGGGAAACCTAAGGCCTGCATCAAATGCTGCCTCATAGACCTCAAGTGAACTAGGAGGAAGGTTGTTTACTCAAGCATCAAGGGTGGGCAACTCTAACTCAAACTCTTTTAGAACACCATACATGATGCAAATATAAAATAGGTCCTCCTAGTCCATTCTGGATCGATAACCCCTAGAATCGGAGGTCTCCGGTCTAACATGCTCCTTGCACAAAACATGAGGATCCTTTGGCCCCTTTTTTCTGGCACCCCTCTTTGATGATCTCTCCTTCCTAACACCCTAGGTACCCACCATCTATCATGAACTCGAGGAAAAGGGACAAATAAAATGGGAGGGAAAGAGAGGCCAACCTGAAAGTAAAGTGGAACAGAAGTTGAAGGTGACAGGCTCTCTGAAGGAACCATGGGGAAGAATAAAGAGAAGGGAGAAAGGAACTAGTAGCCAGAGCAAGGAGCAATAGAAAAGCATTATGGAGGAAGAAGAAGCTCTGCAAAGTAGGGGTATAAGAAAAGCTAGAGCAGTGGACACAACCACCTTTCTAATTGGGGCATGTGGACCTAAATCATCCAAATCCAATTAGTGACCGCCATGTGACAGCTCTTGTTGATGCCCTGCAACCACTAGTCACCTAGAGTAAATGCTGCACGATCATCGAAGCATCACCAGAAGCTATAAATCAGGGCCCATCATCATAAGAAGCTTTATGAGGTACCCTTTTCAAACTAAAAAATGCACATGGCTTTCGAGATAGATTTGGACTCCCATAACCCAACCAAAGCTCAGATTAGGGAGTGAGGGTATCTATTAGAGGGAAACATGCTTGAACTAGTGTTGCCCAGGTGGCTACCCAAGAGGTGGGTGAATTGAAAATTTAAAAATTTAAGCAGATATTGTGCACTTAAAAATTCCTTTTAGAGTATTAAGTGCCATGGCAAAATAATAACTTGCAGAAGCTAAATAAGATCAAAGAAGCATAACACAAACACACAAAAATTTATAGTGGTCTGGAGCAACCCAGCTCCTACATCCACTACCCAAGATACCACTTGGGATTTCCACTATATTCACACCTGAATATAGTAGGATTGTTTTATAGGATTATAATCCAAAACCTCTACACTTTGGTTTTAATGGGATCACAAAAAAAAACCCTACATCCTTTGGTTTTAAACAGGATCATTAAAGAAACCCAACTTGGTTTTCACAGGATCACCAAGAACCTAACCCTTGGTTTTTAGCTAAGGCTCACCAAGAACCTATTTGGTTTTTCAATCGGGCTCACCAATAACCCAAATAATTCAAGAATGAATTGAAAAATAAATGCAACAATAAAGACAAACTCTAGTTGTCAGATAGTTGCCGGTGTAGCTTGAGAGAAGTCCACTTGTATTCACTTCAATTAGCTTTAATTGCTTTAGTGGCTTTTTTTCAAAGTGCTTCAAGCTTCAGATCAGAGTTGGTGAAGACTTGAAACTGACTTGAATGCTCTTTGTGCTCTCTTGATTGTTGGTTGGTTGGATATTCAATAAATCCTTAAAACTTTGAGAAACTTTCTTACTTTTCCTCTCTCTCTCTTCAAGGAAGTTCAAATCAGTTAAATATATGGTCTTCCATCATTCCAAGATAGTTTGAGATGTTGTAGACCGTTAGGATGTGACATATGATCATTGGAGCACTTTTTGGCATTCAAAAAGAAATTATGAAACTAGCCATTATGTACCTGAAGATAATATTCGAGTCGGCTCGGATTCTTCGAGTCGGCTTGGATCCTTCGAGTCAATAGGTCGAGTCGCCATTTCTTCAATAGGGTCGGCTCTTTGTCTCAGGGAGCGAAAACTTTACTCTGGATGAGTCGGCTCTTGATAGCTCAGGTCGGCTCGAACTTTTGTCATTGAACATGTTGAACTCGAGGGGTCGGCTTGCTTGAATTTGGGTCGACTCTTCTTCTCAGAATTAGAAATCTTTACTCTGGAGGAGTCGGCTCATTGTAGATCGGGTCGGCTCGCTTTCTCAGGTCTTCAAAATTTGTTCTGGTGGAGTCGACTTTTTTTGATTGGGGTTGACTAGCTTGGCAGTTATCAGAAAGTAATAGAAAATGGACTCTAGATGAGTCAGCTCGGTTCTCCTTGAGTCGGCTCGGATGCTGCATGCCAGAATCGTTGATGCGTGCCATGAGGTGGAGTTGGCTCTTCATCATGCTGGATCGGCTCGAGTGACTTCTTCAGAATTTTTACAACTAAACTTAAGAACACTCTCACCAACACTCTTAACTTTTTGGTACAAACCAACTCAAAATAAATTTAAAGTATAGCACACATAGAAGTAACCCTTTTATAGATTTTTCTTAACTTTTTCATTGGCTTCTTTTTTACAAAATTATATTACAACATAACTCAAAATAAGAAGTATGAATGTAGGAGTTGAAGTTTGAATAAAAAAACCATCCTACAAAAACTTGTAAATTACTTGAAGAGTTGTTAGTAAAATATGTGCATGCTCCAATGTTTGGTTATCATCAAAATCACTTATGGGGTCAACAATCTCCCCCTTTTTGAGATGACAAAATACTGGGCATGAAAAATTCTTTACACTTATATGTATAAAAGTATTTGAAAGTAAGTATTCACATGTATTGAAGCTAATTATATTTGTAAATAAGTATCAGAGCTCTAGTGATTAAATTGTATAGCATTGATGTTAGTGCTTTTGTGTATATCAAAGTATTAGACTTTGTATGCATCATAGAATTAGAATTAGCACAAACATGGAGTATCAGAGTTTACAAAAAAAATTGATAGAATTAAGACTAATTTTAGAGCAATCAGAGCAAGAAAAGGATTTAGAGATAAAGCCATTTTTTAAGAAAATCTCCCCCTTTCTCTAGGCTTTAAAATAATGAAACAATTAGGTTCATTCAAATGTAATCACTTTTGTGCTTCCCCTTTTTCATTCTTTTTATGCACTTTAAGAATAATTGGAAGGAAGCTCAATATAGATACCAGAATTTTCATGACAGCTAAATCATCAGTAATGATATTGATCCCATTCTCCCCCTTTTTGTCAAACAATCAAAAAGGTATGTTCAATAAAGCTTAGATTTTGAAACAGATTGAGAAAGTATTTAATATTTGTTTGAGATAATTTCACTTTTTCAAATTCAATTAGAAATTATAATTAAAAATTTATCATAGTTGTATTGAAAGCATTGCATAATTAGAAGAATAACTCATGACAATAATAGAAATTACTAAAAGAACTTTCATTTCATTGAGAAATTTTCCATACGAAGTTCAAAATGTGAAAGTAAGTACATTCATTCAGTAGGATTTCTTACTAATCATTAAGTTTCTTAATTGTAAAAGATAAAAAGTAAAACGTTCACATTGCAAAAAGATCCAAAAGACTAGCTAAACAACCTATTCTTCTTCTTCTTCACTAGAAGAAGAGGATCCAACATCTATAACCTTATCAGAGGTTTTGGTTTTCAGGGGTTTAAACCTTAAATCCCTAAAACTAGTTCTAACTAGAGCTATAGATGCCTTAGTCTTCTTGGCTTTAGGTTTCTTTTTGGTCACAGCAGGTTCAGATTTGAGTGAAAGTGGATTAGATGAAGGAATTTTTAAAGGAGCAGGAGTCTCAAGTGGCTCTTTGTTGATCTGTGTAGGAGTATCCTTAGCAGTGAATGTTTCCTTTTGAGATTGCCATAGGATACTTTTGATTTCTTCTTTAAAAATCTCCATTTCCTTTTCCATCTTCTCCTTGTGAAGCATCTATTCTGATCTCATTTTCTGCATACTGACATTAACTGAATTTCTTAAATCATCAAGTGCAGAATTTATGTGACCTGTCTGTGAATCAGAGATTGTCTCCATCTTTTGAAATATTAACTCCTTAAGTTCAGATGGAGTTATCATTGCATGTTCAGAACTGTCTTCATCTTTGTTTCTAGACCTATTGGCTTCAACAGCGATAGGTTCATCCATATCATCATCTGAGGAACTAGCAGCTATCTGACAAGACATTTTTTTTATCCATATTCCCTCTTGCAGTTTATATCCCATTCTTTTAAGAGAGTTGAAGGAATAGTATCTGAATGATGTAGAGGCTTGCCTATCTCATCATTAAGGTCAATTCCAGCATCTTCAAACAATAGAGTAAAAACCATACTGTAAGGCAATTAAGCTTGAATTTTCTAGCTGCTTGTCTCATTTGAATCATCATGATGAAAGGATGGTTGAGAGGTTCTTCTTCAATCAGATGTCCCATAAAAGTCATGTCCATTTCACTCACCCAGTTGAAACGACCGGTTCTGGGAAGGAAAATCCTATTAACCATGTTGTGGAGAAGTCGCATTTCCTTTGATAGCAAGTTGGCTTGAACATGTTGGATGGAGCTTACATCTTCTCTTTCCAAAATAAGCTTCAAAGTGTGTTCTTTGCCAGTCAGGATAAGCTCGGTGCCACAGTCAGTTGGCATTTGAAGCAAGTTGCTTAATTTTTCTTCATCCATAATGACTTTTACTCCCTTAACAATTGATTCCAAATGATAATCTTCAAGAACTAAGTTTTCATAGAAAATTCTTACCAATGTAGGGTAGGTCAGAATATCCAAAGAACAGAAAAACTTCCAACCCTGGTTGTCTATCCAACTTCCAATCTTCATCTTCATTTCTTCCAGGAAGGAGAAATCGATCCTTCTTTCGCATGTAACAGGCTTGTTGGCCATTGAAGTGGATTTCCCAGTCAGAGAGGATGTTTCTTCTTCTTGTTGTTCAGGAGTGGACCTTTTTCTCTTTTCTCCTTTTCCTTTTAGATCTTCACTGCGTGTGCTTGTTTTAGTCGCTTGAGGAATCTTCCTTTTAGATCTCCTTGGAGCCATTGCAGTGGGATTTAGGAAATCAAAGTTTCAGGGAATGGTTTTTGAAAGATAGGTAAAGGTTCCGAGTGAAGTAGAGTGAGCTTGAAATAAAATAGAAAGAGTGAAATACAATATAAGATTACTCAGATCTATTTAAATAGCGATTTCCCGACATTCGAGTTAGCTCGCTCAGCCCTAAAATCATCCGAGTCAGCTCGACCAGAGCGAACTCAGAATAAGCAAAACTCCGAGTAGGCTAGGCAAAACCTCAGATTGACCTAGTTGGCTTGACTAGAGCAAAATTGCTCGAGTTGACTCGAACAGAAACTTTTCATAGAAATTAAAATGATTTGGAAATTGAGTTTGATTCAATGAAATCTTCAAGAAAAGTTGTTCAAGATACTTGAATGATTGTAGGAGGTTTTCTAGATAATTTTTTCTTAATTTTAAAGGAAATTAGGTTAAGATAATCTAGAAAGGATCACAAAGTCCTAATTCTCCTCTAAGCAATTCAAATCTATCATGATTTAGTGGCATAGTAAAAATGTCAGCTAACTATTTTTTAGTTGAGATAAATTCTAGTTCAATGTCACTATTCAAAACATGATCTCTAATAAAATGGCATCTAATCTCTATATGCTTAGTCCTAGAATGCTGAATAGGATTTTTGGTCAAATTTATAGTACTTGTGTTATCACACTTGATAGGAATTTTGCATTGAATAACACCAAAGTCTTCTAGTTGTTGTTTAATCCATAACACTTGTGCACAACAACTCCCTATAGCAACATGCTCTACCTTAGCAGTAGATAGTGCTACCGAGTTTTGTTTCTTACAGTGTAATGAGATTAAATTCAACCCTAAAAATTAGCATGTGCTACTAGTACTCTTTCTATCAATTCTACAACCAGCATAATCAGCATCCAAAAATCTAATTAAATTTAAAGATGATTATTTTAAAAACCAAATACCTAGATTACTCGTACCTTTCAAATATCTCAATATTCTTTTAATAGCAAGCATCTATGTTTCTTTAGGATTACATTGAAATCTAGCACATACACTATACAAGATATCCGGTCTACTTGCAGTTAAGTATAATAAGGATCTGATCATACATCTATATAGCTTTTGGTCAACATTGGATCCATTTTCATCTTTGTCCAATATGCAAGATGGGCTCATGGGTGTGCTCATTTATTTGCTTGTCTCCATACCAAACTTTTTGATTATTTTCTTGGTGTATTTGGCTTGGTTGATGAAGATCCCTTTCTTAATTTGCTTTACTTGAAGTTCAAGGAAGTAGTTAAGTTCATCCATTAGGCTCATTTCAAATTCTTCCTGCATTAGCTTAGCAAATTCTTCACAAAAATTTTCATTAGTTGCACTAAATATAATATCTCAACGTAAATTTGTATAACTAATATGTCATTGTTTTTCTTTTTGATGAAAAGGGTTTTATCAACATTTCCTCTTGAAAAATCATTTTCAATCAAGAAAGTGCTAAGTCTATCATACCAGGCTCTAGGTTCTTGTTTCAAACCATATAAAGCTTTGTTTAGTTTAAACACATAATTTGGAAAATATGATTATCAAAACCCGGTGGTTGTTCTACAAAAACCTGTTTGGAGATAAAACCATTTAAAAAAGTACTTTTTATATCCATTTGAAAAAGTTTAAAATTTATGTAGCAAGCAAATACAAGAAGTAATCTAATGGCTTCTAGTCTTGCTACGGGTATATATGTTTCATCAAAATCAATGCCTTCTTCTTGACTATATCCCTTAGCCACTAATCTAGCTTTGTTTCTAATGACATTTCCTTGTTCATCTAATTTGTTCCTATAGACCCATTTGGCTTCTTTGATTGGGTGGTCTTTAGGTCAGTCAACTAATGTCCAAACCTTATTTCTTTCAAACAGGTTCAATTCTTAATGCATAGCCATCATCCAGTTTGGGTCATTTTCAGCTTCTTCTAAGGTGTGAGGTTCTATTTATGATACAAAGGCTAGGTAGTTATGTGCAGTTCTATGTGCAGACCTTGTCCTAATACCTTATGAAGGATCATCAATAATTAATTCTTTAGGATGAGAAGTAGCGTACCTCCATTCTGTTGGTAGATCAGTATGATCCTTACTTACCGTTTCTTCTCTTTCTTCAATTGGTCTTTCTTGTATACTCATATCTTCCATCTCTTTTTGAATTGTACCTACATCATTATCTATACACTTTTCTTTCTTAGAAGGTGAAGTATTAGTTTCATCAAAAATAACATGCATTGACTCTTCAACAGTGAGAGTCTTCTTATTAAAAACTCTATATGCTTTGCTATGAATGAATAACCAAGAAAAAATGCTTCATTAGATTTAGTATCAAATTTTCCTAGATTATCTTTACCATTATTAAGCATAAAGCATTTACATCCAAACACATGAAAATAATTGATATTGGGTTTCTTTTCATTCCACAGCTTATAGGAGGTTTTTTTCAAAATAGGATGGATCAAAACACGGTTTAAAATATAAAAAGTAATGTTCATCGCTTCTGCCCAAAAGTACCTTGGAAGATTACCTTCACACAACATGGTTCGGGCCATTTCTTCCAAAGTCTTATTTTTTCTCTCTACACCACCATTTTGTTATGGTGTCCTAGGAGCAGAGAAGTTGTGATCAATGCCATTTTCAATGCAATAATCATCAAAAAATTGATTTTGAAATTCAGTACCGTGATCACTCCTAATTAAAATTATTGAAAGATTTTTTTGATTTGAAACCTTTTTATGAAATTTTTGAAATACTTTGAAGGTTTCATCTTTGTGAGCAATAAACAAAATCCTTGTAAATCTAGAAAAATCATCTATAATCATAAGGGCATATTTCATACCTCCTAGGCTTGTGGTCCTAGTTGGTCCAAATAAGTCTATGTGAAGTAGTTCTAGAGGTCTAGTAGTTGAAATCATATTTTTAGGTTTAAAGCTCCCCATAGTTTGTTTACCCATTTGGCATGAATCACAAACACGATTAAAGTTTACTTTAAACTTAGGCATGCCTCTAACTAAGTTTTTGAAAATTAACTTGGCAATAGTATGTATGCTAGCATGACCTAATCGTTTATGCCATAATAAACAAGACTCCTTGGTCTTAGAATTCATTATAACTAAACTAGAACTACTTGACATGGCAAGATCATTTAGATCTACCGCATAAATATTTTCAAGTCTATGTCCAATAAATTTACTACTACAATCAAGAGAGTTTGTTACTATACACATAGATGATTCAAAGATAACCTTAAAGCCTTTATCACAAAGTTGACTAATACTCAATAAATTATGCTTCAATTTATCTACTAGCAATACAATTGCAATAAAAGTACAAGGGGTGTTGACCCTTGGAATGATTTTGATGATCATAAAATATTGGAACATGTATATGTTACCAATTCTTTCAATTACTTGAGAAGTTTTTGCAGGAAAATGGTTATATGTAGTTTAATTGGTTTTCAAATTAGTTGAAAGGTAATTTAATCTTGTATAAACTCTTATGGACTTTAAATTATTAAAGCCCTAACTTTTTCAAATTTGTAATCTTATAAATGGGCTATAAAATTGTAAAAATAAGAGTGTATAGATTAGCTCTAGTTTGATTCAAGTGTTGAAGAATTTTGGAGAAGTTTGAAGTATTAATTAAAGTTTTGGCTAGAGCCGACTCATGGATCAAGAGCCGACTCCTTGTGGCACGGCACAAAAAAATTTTAGAGTTTCAGTACCTCGAGCTGACTCGTGTCCCAAGAGCCGACTCATGGAAGAATACATGCTTTTGAAGTCTGAGATCTCGAGCCGACTCGAGCTTCAAGAGCCAACTCGTCCAGAGTTATGTTTGTTGGTGACTGAGACTTCTAGCCGACTCTGCCCTGAAGAGCCGACTCAAGAAAATTATGGTTTTGAATTGATTGAATGTTCGAGCTGACTCCAGCTTGAAGAGTCGACTCGCATAGAAATTTTGATTGGACTGTCTAAGACTTTAAGCCGACTCGTGGATCTCGAGATGACTTGAGTGATCATTTTCTGCACTCTAATGGCTAGTTGCTGAAAGTAATTTTTGAATTTCAATTAGTCTCCAATAGCTCTTTTACGAATCCCTAGGCCCTACAATGGCCATATCTCATGGAAAACTATAAAAGAGATTACTTTTGATGGATTAAACAATTTTTAAGGAATTATTATTGATTTATCTTGGAAATTTGAAAAGCCTTCAAGTCTTTCACCAACCTACTTCAAGAGCATTTAAGATAGGATTCAAAGCTTCACCAACTTCTCTACATCATTGATACCACTCATTGAAAAAGCAAAAAAGTAGCTTGAAGAGCAATAAAGAGCATTCAAAGCTTGGCTTCACCTTGATCTACATCGGCAACACTTAAACAAACTCGGTTTGTTGTGTAGTTGCTTTTTATTTCTCTCTATCTTTGTTTTCTCTCTAAGAATAGTAAGGGGCTGTGTCTTAAGAGAGGGTTAAAGATTTTTAGGTGAACTTTATGAAAACCTAAGTTGGATTCTTGGTGATCCCGGTATAAAACCAAGTGTTAGGGTTTGTTTGGTGATCCCGTTTAAAACCAAAGGGAGTTGGATTTTCTTTGGTGATCCCAGTAAAATCAAAGTGTATAGATTTAGATTGTGAGCCTGGTAATATAATCTGACTGTATTCTAGTTGGGAGATATAGTGAAAATTCTAAGTGATCCTTGGGTAGTGGATGTAGGAGCCGGTTGCTCTGAAGTACTCTAAATTTTTTTGTGTTTGTGTTTGTGCTTACTTTGCCTTATTGTATTTACTTAATTACTTTCGTATTGCATATTGTACCACAACACCAAAAGGATTTCAAATTGCACATACTTATGAAAAGTTTTTTTAATCCCAATTCATCTCCCTCTTGGGAAGCCACCTGGGCAACAAGTGGTATCAGAGCAGAGTCTTTGAAAATTACTTAGAGTAAAGATAGATGACACATCCCATGAGCACTTCTTTGGTTAAAGGCCAATCCACAAATCGACCTCCACTCTTCACCGGAACCAATTATACATATTGGAAGGCGAGGATGAAAATATACATTCAAGCCATAGATTTTCATTTATGAAAAATTATTTTGAAAGGACCTCACACACCCATTGTTAGAATTAATGATATTGAGGTTCCTAAATCAGAAGAGGAATGGGATGAAAATGATATGAAATTAGCTGAGCTGAATGCCAAAGCTATGAATTTCATGTATTATGCTTTGGATCCAAATGAGTTTAACAGAATTTCAACTTGTAATTCTGCTAAAGAAATTTGGGACAAGCTAGATATTACACATGAAGACACTTCACAAGTTAAAACATCAAACATCAATTTTCTTGTGCACAACTATAAATTATTTAAGATGGATCCTAGTGAAACTATTTTTGCTATGTATACTCATTTTACTGATATTATCAATGGTCTTAAAAGTCTTGGTAGGACTTGCACTAATGCTGATTTTGTTCAAAAAATTTTGAGATCCTTGCCAGATAAATGGGAAGCTAAAGTGACAGCTATTCAAGAGGCAAAGGACCTAAATACCCTACCACTAGATGAGTTGCTTGGATCACTAATTACACATGAATTAGCCATGCAACAAAGGATTGATGAAGATTCTAAGAGAAAGAAAGCTATAGCATTTAAAGCTATAGAAGAGGACAAGATTGAAGATTCAGACTCATCTGATGATGATCTTGAAAATGATGAGATAGCCCTTGTAATGAGAAAGTTTAAAAGGTTTTTGGGCAGAAGAAAAATAAATGGATAAAGGAAGCAATTTAGAAAAGGAGATTTTGGAAGAGAAAGAGAAAAAAATAAAGAAAAAGAGAAGGATAAAGATAAAGATCAAATTCCAATCTGGTATGGATGCAAGAAATTGGGACATATCTGTCTTGACTATCCTGAAGCAAAGAAAAAGATGATCAACAGAAAGAAGAAGAAGGCAATGCTTGCAGTATGGAGTGACAGCGATGAATCTACATCCACTAAAGAGGATGAAGAAGGAACAAAAACTGCACAGATCTGTTTTATGGGTTTGGAGGACGAGGTAACTACTTCTGAACCTAATTTAGAATTTACATATGATGAGTTACATAATAGATTTTGTCAATTATTAGTAGAATATAAAAAGGTTGGTTTGAAAATAAAAACTTTGAAAAATCATTGTGATATAAGTGAAAAGGATAAAAATGAATTTAGTGAAAAAAATAAGATTTTGCAAAGGAAATTAAGTCTTGTTTGTGAAAGACTTAAGACCACCCAATTTGAAAAAGAAGAGCTTCTTGAGAAAAACAAAGGTTTGCAAAATGAAATTGATGATTTGAAAAAGGAAGTTCAAAAGCTCAAGCCTTTGGTTGAAAAATTAATCCTAAGTTCCAACAAGCTTGAACTAATTTTGAAAGATCAAAGAGTGACAAATAACAAATTTGGAATTGGTTACAAAGGTTCAATTTCAAATAAATTTTCTGCATCTATATCATATGCTCCTAAGTTTATTACTTCAAAATAATTTAGACCTAAATTTGCATCATCACATACTTTTTATTCAAAGCCAAGAATTGTATGCTATGCTTGTAATAATATTGGTCATAAGGCATTTGAGTATCATTTGAAACATAATGACAAGAAGAAAACCAAGAAAATCTGGGTTCCAAAAGGAACCATTTCTACTAACTTCCAAGGACCCAAGAAAGCTTGGGTACCTAAATCCATTACATGATTATTTTGTAGGGATGTCTTGTAGCCACAAATATAAAAGAAAGATGGTACCTAGATAGCGGCTGTTCAAGATATATGACCGATGATATTGATCAATTCTTCATCCTAGAACAAAAAGATGGTGGAATGGTAACATTTGGTGATAATCACAAAGGAAGGATATCGGTATTGGTAAAATCAAAATTCTCCTTCTACATTTATTGAAAATGTGTTACTTGTAGAAAAGTTAAAACATAATCTTTTGAGTATTAGTCAGCTTTGTGATATTGGTTTTAATGTTTTCTTCAAGTCTTCAATGTGTATAGTAGTTGATCCACTTGACTCTAGTACAAAATTCATTAGACATAGACTTGGTAACATTTATGTAGTAGATCTTAATTATCTGGCTATGTCAAGCAATACAAGTCTTGTAGCAATGAATGACAAGAGCAAGGAATCAAGTTTACTATGGCATAGACGACTTGGACATGCTAGTATGGATGCTATAGCAAAACTAATTTCAAAAGATTTAGTCAAAGGGTTGTCAAGTTTAAAGTTAATTTTGATTATGTTTGCGATGCTTGTCAATTAGAAAAACAAGTGAGGGAGAATTTTAAATCCAAAAGTATTATTTCTACTACTAGACCGTTAGAGCTACTTCACGTGGACCTATTTGGACCAACTAAGACTAGAAGTCTAGGTGGTATGAAATATGGCCTTGTGATTGTAGATGATTTTTCAAGATACACATAGGTTTTGTTTATTGTACATAAAGATAAAATTCTCAAAGTATTCAAAATATTTTTTAAAAGAGTTTCAAATTTAAAAAATCTATTTGTTATTTCAATTCATAGTGATCATGGTACATAATTTGAAAATCAATATTTTGATCACTTTTGCACAAAGCACGGTATTGACCACAACTTCTCAGCTCCTAGAACACCATAGCAAAATGGTGTTGTAAAAAGAAAGAATCGTACTTTGGAAGAGATGTTCAGAACAATGCTTTATGAAGGAAATATTCTAAAATATTTTTGGGCAGAAGCTATAAATACCGCTTGCTATATTTTGAACAGAGTTTTGATTTGACCTATCATTAGAAAAACCTCCTATGAACTGTGGAATAATAAAAAGCCTAATATCAAATATTTTCATGTTTTTAGCTGTAAATGTTTTGTTCTTAATAATGGAAAAGATAATCTTGGTAAATTTGATGCAAAATTTGATGAGGCTATTTTTCTTGGATATTCTTTAAATAGTAAAGCCTATCGAGTTTTCAACAAAAGAACTTTGACTGTGGAAGAATCAATATATGTTGTTTTCAATGAATCTGACATTACATCTTCTAGAAAAGAAGATCATGCTGATGATGATGTAGGTACACTAGAACATGGATTGAAGGATTTGACTCTCTAAGACAAATAATCAAGTGAATCATATGAAGAAGAGGTAAGCAAGAATCATGATGATATACCCAAAGAATAAAGGTATGTACACTCACATCCCGTAGAATTAATTATAGGAGACCCATCTCAAGGTGTTAGAACTAGAGCTGCACATAGAGATGCACATGACTTGATTGCTTTTGTTTCTCATGTAGAACCACATACTATAGAAGAAGCTAAAACTGATCCTAATTAGATATTAGCCATGCATGATGAGTTAAACCAATTTAAGAGAAATAATGTTTGGACCCTAGTAGAAAGATCTAATGACTATCCTGTTATAGGTACTAGATGGGTTTATAGAAATAAACTTGATACGGAAGGTAACATAATTAGGAATAAGGCTAGACTGGTAGCACAAGGATATAATCAAGAAGAGGAAATAAATTTTGATAAGACTTATGCACCAGTAGCTAGGTTAGAAGCTATCAGATTACTATTAGCATATGCATGCTTTATGAATTTTAAATTATTTCACATGGATGTAAAGAGTGCATTTTTAAATGGTCTTCTATTTGAAGAAGTTTTTGTCGAACAACCATCGGGTTTTATCGATCACACATTTCCAAATCATGTTTTCAAATTAAATAAAGTTTTGTATAGTTTGAAACAGGCACCTAAAGCCTGGTATGACAGACTAAGTAAGTTTTTAATTGCAAATGATTTTGTAAGAGGTAGTGTTGACACTACACAATTTATTCAAAGAAAAAATAATGATATTTTAGTTGTTCAAATCTATGTTGATGATATTATATTTGGATCTACTGATGAATCTTTGTGTCAAGACTTTGCTAAGTTAATGTAGGATGAATTCGAGATGAGCTTGATGGGCGAGCTGAGTTACTTCCTCGGGCTTCAGATTAAACAATCTAAGGAAGGTATCCTGATTAACCAAGCCAAATATATCAAAGAGATTATCAAAAAGTTTGGCATGGAATCAAGCAAAGAAATTAGAACACCCATGAATCCTGCATGTAAACTTGATAAAGATGAGAATGGCACAAATGTTGATAAAAAACTATATAGAGGTATGATCGGTTCTTTACTTTATTTAATAGCTAGTAGACCTGATATTTTATTTAGTATTTGTATATGTCCACGTTTTCAATCTAATCCAAAAGAGTCACACATCATAGCTGTTAAAAGAATCATTAAGCATCTTAAAGGCACATGCAATCTAGGTTTATGGTATTCTAAGCATACATCTTTGAAATTAATTAGTTATTCTACTGTTGATTATGGAGGTTGTAAAATTGATAGAAAAGGTACAAGTGGCACTTGTCAATTTCTAGGTGTTAACTTGATCTCATGGCACTGTCGTAAATAGAACTCTATAGCACTGTCTACTGTTGAGGCAGAATATGTGGCTGCGAGGAGCTGTTGTGCTCAAGTGTTATGGATCAAGCAACAACTAGAAGATTATGGTGTTGTCCAATCTAAAATTTCTATTAAATGTGATAATACTAGTGCTATAAATTATCTAGAAATCCAATTCAGTATTCTCGAACTAAGCATATAGAAATTAGAAATCATTTCATTTGAGATCATGTTTTAAATAATATTGTTAAATTAGAATTTGTACCTACTGAAGATCAACTTGCTGATATTTTTACTAAACCCCTTAGTCAAGATAGATTTGAAAAGATTGGAGGCAAACTAGGCATGCGTGACCCATTCTGAATGTTTTGATCTAATTTTTCAAAAAATAAAAAAAAATTATCTAAACATTTCAATTTTTTTTTAGAGCTTATGACAACCTCCTTTAGTGATAAGAATCCCTTAGAAATTTGTTTTACCTATTTTCGAGTTTTGAGCTAAATTTTGGCTCGAGCCGACTTGAGACACCAGGTGTTTCGGCGAGTCGACTCAAGAGTCGGGCCGAGGGTTTTTATTTAGGGCTTCATAGGTTTGAAATCTCTATTTCTTTTTATATTTATCACTTTCCCTTAGCCGACTTCTCTTTCTAAGCTAGGAAAAGCTCCTAGAACACCTCCACAACCCCCCAAAATTTTAATCTAACCTAGATGGCTCCTAGGAAGGCCATGGCAAAGAAACCTAGAAGAGTCATTCGGTCAGTGGTGGAGGAAAAAAGGACAAAGCAACGGTTGGATACTTCAAATTCGGAAGAGGGACATCAAGAAGAACATGAAGAAGAGCAAGAGGCACCAAGGTAGGTAATATTAATGGAAAATAGGCAAGTGACATCGGGTAGATGCATAGATTTCACTTTCCTAGAACAAGAAAGCTTGCACATTGGTGATTGGTTGGTTAGACAAAGTTGGAAAGACTTTTGCATGCTCAATCTTCTCACATATCCCAACCTTGTTAGATAATTTTTTGAGAACATGTCTTTGGGTGCATTTCACATTGAAGCAACTATGAAGGATAAGCATATTGAAATCAGTGAGCAAAAGTTGTCAAGTATTCTTCATATACCAAAAGAGGGTGAAAGCTACCTAGTGTTGAAGGACAAACAAAAGACTTTAAGAACAGTGCTTAAGAGGACAAATGTGAAAGGTGTGGTTCATGTTAGTGCCAACCAACTCTCTTTGGAGATGAGGTTGCTACATAACATTATTAGCCGCATCTTTCTTCCTCGGACTAGGAGATTCGACTAGGTTAGCGAGCGAGACCTAGTCTTCATGAGATGCTTGGTTGAGGGGGAGGCCCTCAATTTACCATTCATTATGTTGCACAGATGAGGGAAGCTGCTCAGAGGGCACGAGCATGTCTTCCATACGGGATGGTGTTTACCCTACTATTTCAGGATGCCTAGCTTGATTTGTCTAGAGAGGATAGTAGACCACTTTTGCATACAGACAGAGACAACCTAAAGTCTTTGACCCGAATGGGATTTATTAAGGTTGAGGGTCACTGGATTAGGAAGAGCTTAGGTCTTCTAGTGACTCATTCAGAGGATGATTCAGATGAGGATGATCAGGCAGCACAGGGACAGGTGTAGAGATAGAGACACATGTTGACGAGGCTAGACCCTCAGAGCCAGCTCCTTCTACTCCTCGATCACCTGTCAGAGGATCGACAACTGTTAGACTAGGTGATGATGACCAATTGTAGCATATACTGGACGAGATCTCAAGTCTTCAGAGAGGGGGATCTAAGACTGATGCAAGGATATCTGCACTTCAGTCAGAGATGCACTAGGGCTTTTAGGATATCATGGCATTTTTTGACAGCTTACAGCAGCTAGTCAGTCGGTACCCACTACTTCTACAGCTGCACCTGACATTGGCATAGATTGCGGGCAGGGATAGGCAGCACAGTTCATTGATATTCCTTCTGAGGCTACTCTTGCTGAGGCTGGGACTAGTACTGGGATTCCTTGTTCTGACATTGGAGACACTCCGGCGATAGAGATTTTGTCTACCACCAGCACCCTCGCATTGTCTTTTGATCCTCCTACTGCTAGACCTACCCCTATTATAATTTCATCTGAGTCTAAAGTTAAAGCTAAACCTAAAACTTCTAGGACTACTACACCTGTTAGGACTAGACTTAGGGACCTTAGACCTAGGTTCTCTAAATTTAGGCCTGCTCTAGGTATTTTAGAGGTCGGTTCCTCCTCTACTGAGGAAGAGGCTAGTGATGATGACCATAGTCCTTCCTTTTTATGTTTTTAGTCCTTCCTTTTGATGTTTTAGGACTTTATGTTTTTCATATTTTGTTGTTGTGATACTATTTTTATCATGCCGAGGCACTTTTGTATTGTATCACTCATGTACTGACACTTTCATATATATATATATATATGTCTTTCTATGATACATATTGTAAATGACTTAATGTGAATGATTGTTCTCCTTATTTTTTTTACACCTCTTGTTGATGACAAAAAGGGCGAGAAGGGAGAAAGTATGAATGTGCATGAAAATGTGAATAAAATGTGTATGAATGTAAATATGAAAATGAATATGTATGAAAATATGAAGAAAATATGAAGAAATATTACTACATTAGTAAGGGGGAGCTTATGTTAAGTTTTTGTTAAGTTTTCATGAAACTTACTTTAAATACAAATTAATTTTGTGAAGTTTCGATACGTAGTGCATAGATGATACATTGTATGGATAGTTTTCAGTTTTATGATATATATGATACATTATGATACATTGTTTTGATACTTATCAGTTCAAAAATTTGATACTCAACTTGATTTGATACACACTATGTTAAATATCATTTGATACATGTGAATATGATACACAGTAATTGTAAAGTGTTTTTAAATCCTGTTCATGCCCAGTATTTTGTCATCATAAAAGAGGGGGAGATTGTTGACCCCTAGAATGATTTTGATGATCACAAAACATTGTAGCATGTATATGTTACCAATTCTTTCAATTACTTGAGAAGTTTTTGCAGGAAAATAGTTATATGTAGTTTAATTGGTTTTCAAATTGGTTGAAAGATAATTCAATCTTGTATAGACTTTTATGGACTTTAAATTGCTAAAGCCCTAATTTTTTCAACTTTGTAATCTTGTAAATGGGCTGTAAAATTATAAAAAAAAGAGTGTATAGATTAGCTTTTGTTTGATTCAAGTGATGAAGAATTTTGGAGAAGTTTAAATCATTAATTAAAGTTTTGGCAAGAGCCGACTCATGGATCAAGAGCCGACTCCTTATGTCACGGCACAAAAAAATTTCAGAGTTTCAGTACCTCGAGCCGACTCATAGAAGAATACATGTTTATAAAGTCTGAGATCTCGAGCCGACTCGAGTTTCAAGAGCCGACTCGTCTAGAGTTATGTTTGTTGGTGACTGAGACTTCGAGTCGACTCTACCTTGAAGAGCCGACTCAAGAAAATTGTGGTTTTGAATTGATTGAAGGTTTGAGCCGACTCCAGCTTGAAGAGCCGACTTGCATATAAATTCTGATTTGATTATCTGAGACTTTGAGCCGACTCGTGGATCTCGAGTCGACTCGAGTGACCATTTTCTGCACTCTAATGGCTAGTTGCTGAAAGTGATTTTTGAATTTCAATTGGTATCCAACAGCTCTTTCATGAATCCCTAGGCTCTACAATGGCCATATCTCATGGAAAACTATAAAAGAGATTACTTTTGATGGATTAAATAATTTTTGAGGGATTATTATTGATTTATCTTGGGAATTTGAAAAGCCTTCAAGTCTTTCACCAACCTACTTCAAGAGCATTCAAGATAGGATTCAAAGCTTCACCGACTCCTCTTCATCATTGAATCCACTCATAAAAGAAGCAAAGAAGCAGCTTGAAGAGCATTAAAGAGTATTGAAAGCTTGGCTTCACCTTGATCTACATCGACAACATTTAAACAAACTCGGTTTGTTGTGTAGTTGCTTTTTATTTCTCTCCATCTTTGTTTTCTCTCTAGGAACATCAAGGGGCTATGTCTTAAGAGAGGGTTAAAGGATTTTAGGTGAACCTTATGATAACCTAAGTTGGGTTCTTGGTGATCCCGGTATAAAACCGAGTGTTAGGGTTTCTTTGGTGATCCTGTTTAAAACCAAAGGGAGTTGGGTTTTCTTTGGTGATCCCGGTAAAACCAAAGTGTATAGGTTTGGATTGTGAGCCTAGTAAAATAATCTGACTGTATTTCGGTTGGGAGATATAGTGGAAATCCCAAATGGTCCTTGGGTAGTGGACGTAGGAGCCGGTTGCTCCGAACCACTCTAAATTTCCTTGTGTTTGTGTTTGTGCTTACTTTTCCTTATTGCATTTACTTAATTACTTCTGTATTGCATATTGCACCACAACACCAAAAGGATTTCAAATTGCATATACTTGTGAAAAGTTTTTATAATTCCAATTCACTCCCCTCTTGGGAATCCACCTGGGCAACAGGGGATTATTTTGATCTTACCAATTTTAATTATTTTTCCCTTGCCATTGTCTCTAAAAATAACCATACCTCCTTCTTTCATTTGTAAGGTGATGAACTGATCCTTGTCACCCATCATATGCCTTGAACAGCCACCGTCAAGATGCCATCTTTTCTTCAATTTCTGGGTTGCAAGACATTCCTGCAAGACAGTCAAGGAGTTCTTTTATGTACCCAAGCAAACTTGGGTCTTTGCAAGTTAACTGAGGTGGTTCCTTTAGGAATATAAATCTTTCTTGATTTATTATGGAAATTTCTAATAATATTACAGTTAAAAACTTTATGTCCTAGCTCTTTGCAAGCAAAACATCTGATTCTAGAATTTTGAAAAGATTTATGCTTTGAAATTCTAGATACATGAGATGCAGAAATAGCATATTTTGTATTTGAGTTTTTAGGAACATACAAGGTAGCTTTTGAAATGGAAGTAGAACCTTTTGTCGCAAAAGTCTTTTGAGATGTAAACTTTGGAACAAAATCTTTTTGTTTCACAAAAGTAGTTGCTGAAACATAATTTGAATTTGAAGAATTAAAACCAATTCCAGCTTTATTACCAAAAACTTTTTGTTCTTTAAGAATCAACTCAAGCTTGTTAGATGATAAAGAAAGTTTTTCAACAAGTGGCTTGAGTTTTTCAACCTCCTTTTTCAACTCAATATTTTCCTTTAACAAAACTTTGTTTTTGTCATGATAATCATCATTTTCAATTTTCAATACTTTACATTTTTCAGAAATGTCATGAAGTTCTTTTTGCAACAAGATATTCTTTTCTGAAATTTCCTCTTTTTCTTTGAGTAAAAAATTATTAGTATTCTTTAGAGATCTAATCATTACTTTAGCCTTTTTAAATTCAAATAAAAGATCATGGAATGTAGAATTTAACTCATCAAATATAAATTCAGTTTGAGCATTGGGGGATGTTACCTCATCCTCGAGACCCATTAGACATAGATTAGCTATTTTTGTGGTCTCTTCCTCTTCAGTTGAGGTGGATTCTTCACTGTCGCTCAATGTGGCAACTATCGCTCAATGTGGCAACTATCGCTTTCTTTTTCTTTTTCTTGAAGTATTTCTTCAATAGTGGACAATCTGGATGAATGTGCCCCAGTTTCTTACATTCGTAGCAGGTGGGGAATGTGCCCCGGTTTCTTACATTCGTAGCAGGTGGGGACTTGCTCCTTTTCTTTGTCTTTGTCCTTGTCCTTTTCTTCGGAATGTTCTCCTCATTTTTGGAAATTTTTATTGAATTTTTCTTTCTTCTTTCCATAAACTTTTTGAATCTCCTCACGACCATAGTAATATCTTCATCTTCTAGATCATCTTCGGAGGAGGTAGAGTCATCTTCCTTTTCTTCACCATTCCTAGATTCCAATGTAGCCTTGAATGCAATAGTTTTCTTCTTCTTTTGATCATCATCAGTTCTATGCTGCATGGCCAATTTGTGTGTGATGAGAGAGCCCATTAATTTATCCATGGATAGAGTGTTTAGATCTTTAGCTTCCTGGATGGTAGTAACTTTAGGGTCCCATTTATCTGGAAGTGATCTCAATATTTTCTGTACCAAATCAGCATTTGAGTAAACCCTGCCAAGACTTTTCAAACCATTAATAATATCTGTAAATCTAGTGTACATAGTAGAAATATTTTTATTAGGTTCCATTTTGAACGGTTCATAATTGTGTACTAGAAGATTAATTTTTGAAGTCTTCACTTGGGAAGTTCCTTCATGGGTCACTTCAAGTTTATCCCAAATTTTCTTTGCTGAAGAGCAAGTGGAAATTCGATTAAACTCATTTGAATCCATAGCACATTATAGCAAATTCATGGCTTTGGTATTTAATTCCCCTAATTTCATGTCATGTTCATCCCATTCCTCTTCAGGCTTAGGGACATCCATGCCTTCAATTTTGATCATGGGAACATGTGGCCCTTTAAGAATGACCTTCCATAAATGAAAATCAACAGCTTGTATATAGATTTTCATTTGAGCCTTCTAATAAGAATAATTAGTGCCTGTGAAGAGTGGAGGTCTATTAGTAGATTGGCCTTCGGCCAAGGATGTACTCATAGGATGAGCCATCAATCTTTACTCTAATGTAATCAGAGACACTGCTCTGATACCAGTTGTTGCCCAAGTGGCTACCCAAGAGGATGGTGAATTGGGAATTTAAAAATTTAAGCAGATAATATGCACTTAAAAATCCCTTTTAGAGTGTTAGGTGCTGTGGCAAAACAATAACTTGCAGAAGCTAAATAAGATCAAAGAAGCACAACATAAACAAACAGAAATTTATAGTGGTTCGAAGCAACCCAGCTCCTACGTCCACTACCTAAGAAACCACTTGGGATTTCTATTATATTCACACCCGAATATAGTAGGATTGTTTTACAGGATCACAATCCAAAATCTCTACACTTTGGTTTTAACGGGATCACCAAAAAAAACCCTACACCCTTTGGTTTTAAATAGGATCACCAAAGAAACCCAACTTGGTTTTCACAGGATCACCAAGAACCTAACCCTTGGTTTTTAGCTAAGGCTCACCAATAACCCAAACAATTCAAGAATGAATTGAGAAATAAATGCAACAATAAAGACAAACTCTAGTTGTCGGATAGTTGCCAGTGCAGCTTGAGAGAAGTCCACTTGTATTCACTTCAATTAGCTTTAATTGCTTCAGTGGCTTCTTTCCAAAGTGCTTCAAGCTTCAGATCAGAGTTGGTGAAGACTTGAAGACTGACTTGAATGCTCTTTGTGCTCTCTTGATTGTTGGTTGGTTGGATATTCAATAAACCCTTAAAACTTTGAGGAACTATCTTACTTTTTTTCTCTCTCTCTTCAAGGAAGTTCAAATCCCTCAAACATATGGTCTTTCATCATTCCAAGATAGTTTGAGATGTTGTAGACCATTGGGATGTAACATATGACTGTTGGAGCACTTTTTAGCATTAAAAAAAAAATTCTGGAACTAGCTGTTATGTACCTGAGGACGATATTCGAGTCAGCTCGGATCCTTTAAGTCAATAGGTCGAGTCACCATTTCTTCAGTAGGGTTGGCTCTTTATCTCAGGGTGCGAAAACTTTACTCTAGATGAGTCGATTCTTGATAGCTCGAGTCGGCTTGCTTGAATTTGGGTCGACTCTTCTTCTCAGAATTGGAAATCTTTACTGTGGAGGAGTCGGCTCGTTGCAGATCAGGTTGGCTTGCTTTCTCAGGTCTTCAAAATTTGTTCTGGCAGAGTCGGCTCTTTCTGATTGGGGTCAACTAGCTTGGCTGTTTTCAGAAAGTAATAGAAAATGGACTCTGGATGAGTCGGCTCAGTGGTGCGGGCACCAGACTCAGAAGAAGACTTCAGAGCTCCATTTGGATCTCTGATTGACATTGCCCGAGAAATTTGGGTTTGTAATAAAGGTTGACCTGGTCAACCAGTTTATTTATTTTTATTTATTTCTTGAGTCACCATTTAAATTTTGTTGAGTCATGTTGACTCGGTGCAAGTCCCGATGTGGTTTCAATTTGGTCCAAAATGGTGCCACATTTGTCTTCCAATCAAATCAAGGTTCAAGCAAGTGGAGGCCACACTCCAAGCCACACGCCCAGCCACACTCCGAGCACACGCCAGAGTCCAGGAGGCGCCACAGAGGCATCCCAGTGTCATGGTCCCCACATTCAAAGAAGAAAAAATCAAATTGGAGGCTACTTTAAAGGAGGCGCCCATACCTGCCTATTTTACCTAAGCAAAGAAAGAAGAAGATTTCTCTTGGAGAAGAAATCAAAGAAGGACATCCAACCTACTCCTAATTGAAGTTCAAATCAAAATCAAAGAGCTTAACTTGGAGTGGAAGAAAAGAAGAAATGCCATAAGAAGAAGAGGACTCCAAATCCAAATCCAACTCCAAAGGAGGCGCCATAAAAATTCCAAAAAAATTCCTTTATGGCCGTCCCAATTTTTTTGAACTCTTGGTCAGCCAAGAGAGAAGATTTTCTACCTAATCTAGGGGTTGGAGGAGTTTAGTCCCACATGGAAATTTGTACAAGCTTGGAGAAAATTTTAGGTCTATATAATAGACCTCTCTTTGTAACTTTAGAGATCAATGAAGAAAATTATTTTTTTTGCTATTCTCTTGTGTTGAGTGACCTAGGTTTCTCTTCTTCCGCACTATTCTAAGTGTTGAGCTCCGTGAGGGGGTAATCCGGGTTCCATTGGAGCCTTGAGGAGGTGAGAGATCTCCATCTTTATCCAAAACCCTAGGTTAGCCACTTGAAATTCCAAAACCCTAGCCGCCCTTCATTATTTTCAATCCATCAAACCCTAGCTCCATCCATCTCCCACGGCCTCTCTCTCTCTACAAGTCCAGGCCGTCCACCTTCATCCAGATCCAGTCCGACAACTTCAGATCCAGAGCAAGTTCCAAGGAAAATCACATCAACATCCAGGAGAATCCAGTTGTCAGCAATTTCAATCTTCAAGTTCATCAACCTGGTAAATCTTTCCCTTGACTCTCTGATTCCATCAATTGTTTTTCTTCTCTTCCAGATCTTGACTTCAGGAGAAGCCAACCCGCCAAGGACCAGTATTGGAGGATCCATTACGAAGATATCTGAATCTGAGGATCCAACAATCTGCTCGGGAGAGTTCTTCCACCAAAATCTGTGAAGATCATTGTCTGGTTAGATAAACCTTCTCTTCTCTTTATTTCTGTTCTGTTGAAAGTTTGGAGCGAAACCCTAGGTCTGGGAGTTTCTCAACCCCCAGCGATCTGTTGCTTCTGAACTACTCTGATAATTTAGTTCCCTTAAAATTGTGCTTTCAATTATCATATTAGTATCTTTCAATGTTAGGTTAACTTTTCTTTGATTTGAAGCCAACTTCTACAAACATATAAAAACAACAAAAAAATTAGTTAATCTTAATTTACTTCCACATCGCATCCCTTTATTTGTTCTGCATCATTTTTGGTATCAGAGCCCAGTCTAGGGTTTCTGATTTGCTTGCTTGCTTTGATTGTTCTCTTTTTATTTTGTCTGCTCGAAGTAGACTCCCCAGGACGTCCAGTCCTAGGAACTAAGCGAGGCGCAAGCCTCCTCCTCCCATTCCACGGGGTGTTCCTAGGGCGTGTAGGGGATCCATTGGGTTATAACTTCGTAGCAGGGATTATAAACGGGGAAGACAATCTAGTTGCAGCCCGTAATTTCCCTGTTGTCTGAATTATTTCTCCCTGCATAAAACTCTGAATTGCATGATTTTTGCTTCGTTGAAACCAGTATAATTTATCCTATTTTCCATAATTTTTCTGTGATTTATTGGTTTCGGTAAAAACTCTGAGAATTAAAATACAACAACTCTATTTTTTTGTGTTCTGCAATTCAATTCTTTTTGGAGTGATCATCTCATAATTTACTTAAGGGCAATTGAGCATCTAAGATAAGGGGAGGAGTTGATTACCTCTCCTTAGCCCAAAACCATCATCCAATCATTCGAACCTAGACCTAATTTAAAATCCGTTAGACCTAATTTGCCCTAGTGGGCTAGGGACACCAATTGGTCGGGTCTAGGCTAGTGTTGAGTCAGTTTGCCGAGTTATTCTGTGTGTGCTTAGCACTCAGTGTCTAGAACGGTGGTTTAGGGACTACGTCCCGAAGGGCTTGTGTGCTGGTCCGCTTACCTGGCCAATCACTGATTGGTGTCTAGGATTGGCAATCAGGGACCTAACACTCCCCTTACACCTGCCTGGCTGAGTCCTGAGTTACTACAGGCTAGCTTGCCACTCTGATTGGGCATCTAGTTTGGACTCTAGGTCTAGTGATCCAGTAGTCGATTTAGTCTAGTCTCATTTTGTGTGCTTGCTTGAATCATCATGTCTACCAGAAACGGAGTGCCATATCAACCTGGTCAAACCCAACCTGATTTAGAGGCCATGATCAGAACTCTTACTGAAAGTATGGCTAAAATGAATCAGGATATGACAAACACTGTGGCCCAGTTTAGCGCACAAATTCATGAGGATCTTACCCAACTTAGGGACCGAGTCCAAGTACTTGAAGAACCTAGACATCGAAATTGGACTCCTGACCCCGATTTTAATGTACCTCAACCTCACCCACATCAGGAGCCTAGAAGGCCTTTATATAGAGATCCTGAACCTAATCATAGGAGGCCTGACCCAGAGCCTGAAGATAGAGATGATAGGTTCATCAGGAACATCAAATTAGATGCACCCACTTTTGATGGTAGTCTGAACCCTAAGGTGTATTTTGATTGGGAGGGTGAGATGGACCAATACTTTGAGTGGTATGCTATGTCTGAGGAGAGGAAATACAAGTTTGCCAAGATGAAATTAGTGCGTCAAGCTAGGTTATACTGGGGGAACATTGAGCTAACCACTAGGAGACGGAATGTTGAGCCCATAACCACTTGGCAGGGTATGAAAGAAAAACTGAGAGATAAATACCTACCCATTTCATACCAGCAAAACCTGTTAGACCAATGGCAAAACCTGAAACAAGGAAACCGATCTGTCTCAGACTACATAGCTACTTTTGATGAATACCTAATGAGATGTGATGTGAGTGAAGCCCACGAAGTCACTTTGTCTAGATTTAGGGCTGGACTGAGGGAAGATATCAAGAGAGAACTATTTCTGAGAGAGGTTACTGATCTAGACCAAGCCTACCAGATTGCACTGAACACTGAGAAATTTCAGAGAGGACCTATACCTTCTAGGGTTAGTGCCCCAATCCCAAGGAATGGACCTAGCCAAGTTATCCCTAGTAAACCTTTTCAGGGTACTTCTACCCCTAGGCCCATGGACAAAGGTAAGGCACCTGACACCCAGAGAACCCCTAGTTCAAATATCACCTGTTTTAAGTGTCAGAAACCAGGTCACATTTCCAGTCAGTGTACTGCCATAGCCTGTTTCAAGTGTCATAAGGTAGGTCATGTTGCTAGCCAGTGCCCATGGAGATCCCTTTACATAGAAGAGGGAGAGAATGATAATTCCGAGCCCAGTGAGGAATTTGAAGAAGAAGTTTATGAGGCCGGAATGAATTTGGTTGAGGAGTATGAAGGAGAGGAGGAACCCAATGAATCTGACCAATTAGGAGTTGTAAGATGCATCCTATCCCAGAATCTAGTTCAAGAGAATTGGCGTAGGACTAACATCCTACAGACTTTTCTTAAATTAGGGGATAAGGTATGTAAGATCATCATAGATAGTGGAAGCTGTGTAAATGCCATCTCTACTAGCACTGTCAAGATGTTAGGCTTAATCCCAGTTCCCCATCCCAACCCCTATAAGGTTTCTTGGGTAGATTCTACCTCCATACCCATCCAGTCTAGATGTCAAGTCCAAATCCAAATGCAATCTTATCACTAAAAGATTTGGTGCGATGTTTTACCCATGGGGGTGAGCAGTATAATTCTCGGAAGACCTTGGTTGTATGATCATGATGCCACCCTCTTAGGAAAATCCAATACTTGTGTCTTTAGTTTCAATGGAAAGAAGATTACGATCCATTCCGTTCCCCCTAAGGACAATGTAACTAAAGGAGCCGGTAAGGTTAAGGAGATGAAAACTGGAGTGAACCTAATCAGTGCTAAGGATCTAGAACAAGAAATTCATAGTGGTTCACCCATCTGGATGTTGACTGCTAAGGAACTTAGAACTTTGGAACCCTCAGAGCCTCCTCAAGAAGTTAAACCTGTGTTAAAAGAATTTGAGGATGTCTTTCCCGAGGATTTGCCAGACCACCTTCCACCTCTTAGGGATATCCAGCATGCCATAGATCTAATCCCAGGAGCGACTTTGCCCAACTTGCCCCATTACAGGATGAATCCATCTGAGCATGAAGAACTGCAAAAGCAGGTTGGAGAATTATTGAGGAAGGGGTTTATTAGAGAAAGTCTTAGTCCTTGTGCAGTCCCAGCCTTACTAACCCCAAAGAAAGATGGCACGTGGAGGATGTGTGTTGACAGTCGTGCCATCAATAAAATTACAATCAAATATAGGTTTCCCATCCCTAGACTAGATGACATGCTTGATATGATGGCTGGTGCAATGGTTTTTTCTAAGATTGATCTCAAAAGCGGCTATCATCAGGTTAGGATTAGACCCGGGGATGAATGGAAAACTGCTTTCAAAACTAAGGATGGTCTTTATGAATGGGTTGTTATGCCTTTTGGGTTGTCCAATGCCCCTAGTACCTTCATGAGAATTATGACCCAGGTACTTAGAGCTTTCATAGGAAAATTTGTGGTGGTCTATTTTGATGACATCCTGATCTATAGTAAGACCCCAGCAGATCACCTAGGCCACCTTAGAGCAGTCTGCCAAGTTTTGAGGAATGAGAGACTCTACGGTAATCTTAAGAAGTGTGAATTCATGACTAGTAGAGTTATCTTTCTTGGTTTTGTAGTAACCCCTGACGGCGTGGCGGCCGATCCTGAGAAAATTAGGTCCATAGTAGACTGGCCAGAGCCAACCAATGTGCATGAAGTTAGAAGTTTCCACGGCTTGGCTACCTTCTATAGGCGATTCATCAAGGGGTTTAGTACTTTAGCTGCTCCTATCACTGATTGTATTAGGAAGGGAGAATTTCATTGGACTAAGTCAGCCCATAAAGCCTTCCTAGATCTTAAGGATAAAATGACCCAGGCACCCATTCTGAGATTACCCGATTTTTCTAAAGTATTTGAGGTTGCGTGTGATGCTTCAGGTGTAGGAATAGGTGGAGTCCTAAGCCAAGAGAATCATCCCATAGCATTCTTTAGTGAAAAACTTAATGATGCTAAGCTTATGTATTCTACCTATGATAAGGAATTTTATGCGGTGGTGCAAGCTTTGCGTTACTGGAGACATTATTTGCTACCGCAGGAATTTGTACTATTTTCGGACCATGAGGCTCTTAGATTTCTGAACTCCCAAAAGAAGCTTAACCCTAGGCATGCTAAGTGGGTAGAATATATCCAGTCCTATACTTTTGTCCTGAAACATAAGGCTGGAGTTGAGAATAAGGTAGCTGATGCCCTTAGTCGCCGATCTCTGTTATTAACTTCTGTTAGAACTGAGGTCATAGGGTTTGAGCAAATCAAAGAGGAATATGAGTCTTGTCCAGATTTCACAACTGTGTATCAGGATCTAGTTCAAGGACCATCTAGTAATCACCAGGATTATACCCTTGTAGATGGTTTTTTGTTCTTCAAAAATAGGCTTTGCATCCCTAGAACTTCTCTTAGGGAATTTTTGATTTCGGAAATCCATGCTGGAGGTTTAGCCGGCCATTTTGGAAAAGACAAGACCATTCTAGCTATTGAAGACCACTTTTTCTGGCCTAGCTTGAAAATGGATGTAGCTAATATTGTAGCTAGATGTCGAACCTGCGCTGTTGCCAAACAGCGAAAACAAAACACTGGCCTTTATACCCCACTCCCTGTCCCAGATCGTCCTTGGCAAGATGTGAGTATGGATTTTGTGTTAGGTTTACCTAAGACCCAGAGGAGACATGATTCTATCTGTGTCGTAGTCGACCGATTCTCTAAAATGGCCCACTTCTTGCCTTGTTCCCAAACCTTTGATGCGTCTAAGGTAGCCACACTTTTCTTCAATGAGATAGTTAGACTCCATGGCCTACCTAAGACAATCATTTCAGATAGGGATGTCCGGTTCACCAATTACTTTTGGAAGACCCTTTGGCATAAGTTAGGGACAAAACTTAAGTTTTCAACTGCCTATCATCCCCAAACTGATGGCCAAACTGAAGTAGTGAACCGTAGCCTAGGAAATCTACTGAGATGTCTTGTTGGTGAAAACACCAGAAATTGGGATTTATACCTACCAAGGGCAGAATTTGCGTACAATGACTCGGTCAATAGGTCTACGGGTAAGAGTCCATTTGAAATTGTACATGGGTACAAACCTCACACACCTCTTGACCTAGTCCCTTTACCTGTCCACACTCGAGTCTCCGAGTCTGCTGAGAATTTTGCACAGCATGTAAAAGACTTGCATAAAGAAATTCATGCCAAAATAAATTTAAGTAATGAAACTTATAAGAAGTTGGCTGATACTCAAAGGCGAGTCAAATCTTTTGTTGAGGGAGACTATGTGATGATTAGGTTAAGGCCTGAACGGTTTCCTCCTGGAACCGTTAGAAAGTTACATGCTAGGGGAGCTGGACCATTTAGAGTGGTAAAGAGAGTAGGATCCAATGCCTATGTGCTCGAGTTGCCTCCAGAACTAGGCATTAGCTCTACTTTCAACATTATAGACTTAGTAGAGTACAGGGAGCCAGCTGTGATTCCTAGTGAGCCTTTTGAGCCTAACCCTATCATTGAGAGTGATCCCGACCCTGTGTGTCCACCAACAAACTGGCCTGTGAGGAAAGAGCAGATTGAAAAGATCCTGGATGATCAGGTTATCTCTACTCGTAATCGAGGATACCAAAGGTACCTGGTCCGCTGGCAAGGAAGGCCAGATTCTGATGACTCTTGGATCTCCCGAGAAGAATTACGAGAATTGGACCTAGACCTCTTGGAGAGATACCAGAGCCAACTTGAGCCTTACTCGACAGGGTCGAGTTCCTCCCACCCTGGGAGAATTGGTGCGGGCACCAGACTCAAAAGAAGACTTCAGATTTCCATTTGGATCTCTGATTGACATTGCCCGAGAAATTAGGGTTTGTAATAAAGGTTGACCTGGTCAACCAGTTTATTTATTTTTATTTATTTCTTGAGTCACCATTTAAATTTTGTTGAGTCATGTTGACTCGGTGCAAGTCCCGATGTGGTTTCAATTTGGTCCAAAATGGTGCCACATTTGTCTTCCAATCAAATCAAGGTTCAAGCAAGTGGAGGCCACACTCCAAGCCACACGCCCAGCCACACTCCGAGCACACGCCAGATTCCAGGAGGCACCACAGAGGCATCCCAGTGTCATGGTCCCCACATCCAAAGAAGAAAAAATCAAATTGGAGGCTACTTTAAAGGAGGCGCCCATACCTGCCTATTTTACCTAAGCAAAGAAGGAAGAAGATTTCTCTTGGAGAAGAAATCAAAGAAGGACATCCAACCTACTCCTAATTGAAGTTCAAATCAAAATCAAAGAGCTTAACTTGGAGTGGAAGAAAAGAAGAAATGCCATAAGAAGAAGAGGACTCCAAATCCAAATCCAACTCCAAAGGAGGCGCCATAAAAATTCCAAAAAAATTCCTTTATGGCCGTCCCAATTTTTTTGAACTCTTGGTCGGCCAAGAGAGAAGATTTTCTACCTAATCTAGGGGTTGGAGGAGTTTAGTCCCACATGGGAATTTGTACAAGCTTGGAGAAAATTTTAGGTCTATATAATAGACCTCTCTTTGTAACTTTAGAGATCAATGAAGAAAATTATTTTTTTTGCTATTCTCTTGTGTTGAGTGACCTAGGTTTCTCTTCTTCCGCACTATTCTAAGTGTTGAGCTCCGTGAGGGGGTAATCCGGGTTCCATTGGAGCCTTGAGGAGGTGAGAGATCTCCATCTTTATCCAAAACCCTAGGTTAGCCACTTGAAATTCCAAAACCCTAGCCGCCCTTCATTATTTTCAATCCATCAAACCCTAGCTCCATCCATCTCCCACGGCCTCTCTCTCTCTACAAGTCCAGGCCGTCCACCTTCATCCAGATCCAGTCCGATAACTTCAGATCCAGAGCAAGTTCCAAGGAAAATCACATCAACATCCAGGAGAATCCAGTTGTCAGCAATTTCAATCTTCAAGTTCATCAACCTGGTAAATCTTTCCCTTGACTCTCTGATTCCATCAATTGTTTTTCTTCTCTTCCAGATCTTGAGTTCAGGAGAAGCCAACCTGCCAAGGACCAGTATTGGAGGATCCATTACGAAGATATCTGAATCCGAGGATCCAACAATCTGCTCGGGAGAGTTCTTCCACCAAAATCTGTGAAGATCATTGTCTGGTTAGATAAACCTTCTCTTCTCTTTATTTCTGTTCTGTTGAAAGTTCGGAGCGAAACCCTAGGTCTGGGAGTTTCTCAACCCCCAGCGATCCGTTGCTTCTGAACTACTCTGATAATTTAGTTTCCTTAAAATTGTGCTTTCAATTATCATATTAGTATCTTTCAATGTTAGGTTAACTTTTCTTTGATTTGAAGCCAACTTCTACAAACATATAAAAACAACAAAAAAATTAGTTAATCTTAATTTACTTCCACATCGCTTCCCTTTATTTGTTCTGCATCACTCAGTTCTCCTTAAGTCGGCTCAGATGCTGCGTGCCAGAATCGTTGATGCGTGTCATGAGGTAGAGTCAGCTCTTCATCATGCTGGGTCGGCTCGAGTGACTTCTTCAGGATTTTTATAAATAAACTTAAGAACACTGTCACCAACACTCTTAACTTTTTGGTACAAATCAACTCAAAATAAATTTAAAGTATAGCACACATAGAAGTAACCATTTTACAGTTTTTTCTTAACTTTTTCATTGGGTTCTTTTTACAAAATCAAATTACAACACAACTCAAAACAAGAAGTATGAATGTAGGAGTTGAAGTTTGAACAAATAAATCATCCTACAAAAACTTGCAAATCACTTGAAGAGTTGTTAGTAAAATATGTGAATGCTCCAATGTTTGGTTATCATCAAAATCACTTTTAGGGTCAACAACTAGGGATATTGGGCCTAGGCTAGCAAGTACGGTCCATTGGTCTAGCTATATAGTCACTGACCAAGAACATAAAGCCCAGAAGTTGATTGAACTAGATGACTCAATAGCATGTACCTTTCGACTATTCATCGGATTAGTGAAGGTAGTGTAGATAGAGTAGACCTGCAATGTGCCTACCAACCAAGCATCATATTGAGCCCCCTGGTGAGAACAACTTCAATGTTATCAGGTGATTCTGGTGCCAATATGTTAATCATTCATCAGATAGGGTTCTTGATTGCTGAAAGTGATCGACTCCAATGTTATCAAGCAGGGCAATGCTGTTGACACCTACTTGGCCCCTATCATTCGGTCAACTCCTTGTCGAGAGAGATGATGCATCTCCCCCTGACCATCTAAGCACCATGCTTCCAAGTAATCTAGAATGGGCAAAGCTCACTTGCATACCAGCTATACACTCGATCCCTCCATCCATCTAACTGTGCACTAGGAGTTAGTCACCCATTCCATTCCATTCAGCTATACCCAAATAAGTGCCGAACGTCCGAATACCCACACCTGAGTAGGCATTGGTAGCAACCAAATAGCAAAGCCTACCAACCATTCATCAGGCTTGATTGCATGCCACCAGCCATCTCCATCCTAGTGAACTTTGATGATAGATGATGCATGTGTCTGAAGACCCAACAAATGTTCACCAACTGATCATTGGATATGACCACGTGCTTAGTGCAAGGTAGCTCCTTACCCATCCGCCTGACCCCCAGGAAAGAATCTTCTAGCCAATCAAATATGCTAGAGATCATTCGCTAGAGATCATTCGCTAAACATCTCCATTTGACCAGGCCTTGGCAGTAGTCAATCCCTACAATCTAATGGCCCCAGTCATTTGAATGCATTCCACTTCTAGCTAGAGCCACCCAGACAAATCTCCTTGGTCAAATAGGCCTCGAACACCAGGAAATTGCTCAAGTAGGTAGATCCTTAGGTGGTACATCCATGCAAATTCTCCATGGTCCAAAACCTGTATGCTCACTACCATAGCTTCTACCACGCAACTAAACCTTCTATCATAACTTAAGATCCTTAATCATTATCACATCCATGCAATTAAGAGGGACGTGCCTGGACTTACATAGTAGTCTATGTTTTGATTAAAGAAGCATGACTGGCTCTATATAAGTCATAAGGTTTCATTAAAAAGGACAAGACTTCTCTACCAATAGGAATTCCCAAGCGGCCCATGTGGAGTGTTCTATCACTTCCTGCTAGATCAACCAAGATCTTTGTTATTTCAACAGTATCCTTGATCCTGTACTTATAAAAAAGGACTTTATGTAAGCCTCAAAGGTATGCAAGCTTTCTTGCTATACTTTTCAATACTACTGGTCTAAAAATTGACTTAAGTATCAAAGTGCTTTCATCGAGGCCACCCTTAGTGGGGCTTTTTTGTAGGTATCACTCTCTGAATATTAACTTGCACTACCTACTCCAGTACCAGCTCTAGCATCCCTGGTGCTCGATAGATTTTGGTGCCAATAACCTCCAATGTAGGATAACTTAATTACTTCTTTGAAGATTCCATATTTGTCACTCTCCGCCTCTTCCCATCAGCTATCTTTTATATACATACCACTGTTCATTGTGCTCTTATGATATCCATATCGCTAGGTGTGAAATTTAAAACTATTTATGTTATAGCCATTATAACATGTCATATATTTTATTGGTTCATAATCTAATGATCTTAGCTTTTTAGATATAGATTCCCTTCCTTGCATGACCTGTATATTATAAAAAAATAAATTTAAAATCTAAAATATATGAAATGATAATGGATGCTTACCAATTGGTGGAACAATCTATAAAGTTCTATGAGTACCATGCAAAAATTTTTTGCTTACTTATCCTTGGATTATCCCATCTCAGCATCTCATCATATTGCCTAAATATGCATAAGATAAATATACTATAGTAAGTGATTAAAGAGTTAGGATTATGACGGTCATTTACTTAATATATGGGTCAACCAGCTCATAGTTTAACAAAATATAAATCTCTACCTGTTGAAATTCAGTATTAGTTAAAACTTGACAAACCTCGTGCCCAAATTGATGAGCGAAATAGGCAAATATTAAGATGTCCTACTTTGATCTCTCACTACCACCATCATCATTTTAGCCCACTTGAGTCAGCTTTATTTGCACATTGGAATTAAAATAGTATCACCCAATATTTAAATTTTTTTATTATGTTAGCCTCCATAATGAAACCTTCAACTCTATTCTTTTTCTTACTTTCTTCTTGAGACTATGAATATATTTTTCAAATGGATACATCCATCTGTACTGTACTAGTCCCCCCATCCTATTTCATATATCAGATAAATCATGAGGCACTCCATTGAGTCAAAAAAAGTAGGAGGGAATATCTTCTCCAACTTTCATATGGTCTCTACATTGTTAGCTTCATGACTGGAGATGTGATTAGTGGATAGTTTGGTAGCACAAATATCTTTGAAGAAAAGACTAGGCTTGGTCAAAGAACTCTATATGAAGTTGAGAAGGAGATCATGCCAAGCTAATGGTAGTAATCGTTACATGAAGATATGGCAGTCATGAGTTTTTAGCCCATGCAACCTTCAATCTTTGACACTAACTCATCGAACTAGCTTACTTGCATAACTATTTAAAAATTTAAGATTTTTATACCATTCATATATACCCTTCAATTGCTCCCTCATTAAGGTATATGATACTTTTAATTTCAGAAATATTTCAGGTGACTCCTCAACTAGCTCTAATAGAGGAAGCTTATATATATTCTTCACATATGCTCGAGCCTTGGGGTTGTCCTTCATCTTGCCCTTGATATCTATAAGAGTATAGAAAATATTATTGAATACATTCTTCTCAATGTGCATGACGACAAGATTATGACAGATCAATTGATGGACCAGTATAGCAATTCCTAAAAGATGATGCACTTTACCTAATTATGAGTGCTATCAAACTCCCAAGAATTTTGCATGTTACATAGTATACCAAACTAGATTTTATCTAGTTGGAATACCCTCTAAAGTACTTCCATACCACTGAGATGTGAGGTCGCACGATCCTTCTCTATTTTATTCCTTATAAAATTATCCCACTACTTTTGAAAATGATGATTCTCGAGGAGAAACTGATGAGGATGATCGAACCAGTAGGGCCTACAACCATGCTCAAGTTAAAATGATTTTGTATTCTCTATAAAATAGGGACATGCTAGCTCCCTATGAGAGATCCATCTTGATAGCATCCTAAAAGTAGAAAAATTACTAATGATCCATATCAGTGCAGCTTTTGTTATAAACTTTTGTTTCTTTAATGTATCAAAAGTACGTGTACCATTGGATTATAAGAATTTTAGCTTATCAACAAAAGGTCTTAGATATATATTAATATTTCTATTAGGGTCTCATGGTTTAGGAATGACTAATGTAAGAAAGATGTAAGGCACATCCCAAGTGGTAATTATATGGAGTAATAAAGACTGGCCAACATGAATAAGGGATTGCTGCATTATTGAAAGGTGGAAACACATTCATCAATAGACCCAATCGGACATTGCATTATTCTTGAAAAAATAAAGGGTGGCAAGTATCAAATTTCTTTCATGCCTCATTAGCCAATGGATGATTCATCATATCAAGTGAGGGGGAATCAATTGGGGAGGGGAAACTAGCAAGAAGAGGAGGCAAGGGGGAGTGGATTTTGTTTTTTGGCCAATTAGGTCATAGGGTGGTTTTGGGGGAAAGTTATTAGTGACGATAGAGATTGCTGTTGCTAATAGTGGTTGGAATTATATTGAGTTTTATATTAGTATTAGCAATGGTAGGCTGTTATCATTAATAATTCTAAAGCCATTAGTAAAAATGTTTTCTAAGAAAAATAAAAAAATTAAAAGCACTAGGGATGGCATTTGCCATCACTAATAGTCTTTAGTCCGTTGGTAATGCCATAAGCGATAGACATTTTTTGTCATTATTTCTAGTTGGTAAAAATGTTTAGTAGCGATGGTGAATCAGCAATCACTAATAGCCATTGCTAATATTATTTTTTCTTATAGTGTATTCTATACCACATTCTACATATTTGCATTTTTTGGTTACTTTATTTACATAAAAAAATTAATAAATAGGTGAAGTTAGCTTTCTTTTACATTTACCATATGTGGAACACCTATTAGAACCTATGAATACCAATTTATTGGCCCTATCATCATCATTTCCCAAATCCACATCGATGACGAGCTCTTTATCCTTTATATCATATAATTTTATATTATATTAGAAGATTAAATCTAGTATTGAATCACCAAAAAGTTAGAACAACAAAGAAGGGAAGAACAAGAGGAGGCTCAGATCTTGCATTTAATTTGCAACTAAATCAAAGCAACTAAAATCGATGGCCTATAGAAGAAGGTCATCCAAGATTGCTGCTATTGCATCCGTCGAAGGTGGTGCCAACTCAAGCTCGACTCGATCAGGGCTGGAGCTGGAGTAGCTGCTACTATGGAGTCGGGTCTCACTAGGCTCTATCACCAAGAGTCAATCCTGCAAGACAGAGAAGACTAGAAGTCTGATACATCTGAGATGGGTTCTCGATGGTGGATACTTTGATTTCTATGTCAGTCTCCTAGAGGGCAAACAAAAGTCATCTCTAGGTTTGGAGTAAGAGTAGAAGGGAGGTAGAGAAGAAGCAAATGAAATCTATGGGAGAAGGGGATCTTAAAGCATGTGAGTCCCACTTCCAGGGAGAAGGCACACTGGTGAGTGGAGTTATGAAAGTTGATGTGCTTAGGATGTGTGTGAGATGGCCTGCAGGGACTTCACTTTGGTGGTGAGCTATGAAAGATTCAATCCAGGAAGCTCAGGGTGTTCTTAGAGGTTCTTAGAGGTGAGAGCGATAAGAAGGTTCCTTCATGGTGGAAAGAAGGTGCTCTCAGGAAGAGCGGGCACACGATTCTGTCTTCGTTATCTCCTCTTGTTCTTCTTTTTGTGTCATTTCCATGGCCTTTCAAACTTTGGCCTTCCAAACTTTGGCCTTTGAACTTACCTGGTGGGTCTTGGAGAACCAATTTATAGGCATGTGCCTGACGCCTAAGGATAGAGAATGATGGCTAGCATATTTTAGCTATTGCAGGTATGCCCAAAGTGAGAGATCATGCCATGATAGGTGAGGCAGGGAGTGGTGGCCGGCATGGCATGTCCCTGTGGTAGAGCATCCCTCGGGTGGCAAACATTAATAGCCACCACACCTATAGCACATGTAGCTGGGCAGATAGGCAGGCCCAATGGAAGTCAACATGCATGCAGGGAGTTAGTGGGCATGCATCTCAATGCTCAGGTGGCAAGGTATTGGGAGATAGCCTCTTTACTTGAGCTGGCTGAAACATGTCTGGAATGGGTTAGAGCTTGGGTGCCATATTAGACCAACTGGACCAAGATGTATCAAATGTCCCCAACTTCCAAACCCAAGTGGTTTGGCTTCCAAGGCCTTGGATGAAGGATGTAAAGACTCCATTGGTTCAATAGGGCATGGGGGATGTTGACCATAAATGGAGCCCAAGAGGGGGTGAATTGGGTCTTTTAAAAATTTAAAATAATTATGTGCTTGTCTTGAAGTGTTTGTGAAACAAGGTGATTTAGCTCAAAGAGATATGCAGTGGATAATAGCAAATTAAATGCAAGTATTGAAGAGCAATTAATAAAGAAAGCAATCACACACAAACACAAGGATTTATAGTGGTTCGGTGCACTCCAAGCACCTATATCCACTCCCCAAGCTTCCCCTTGGATATTTCATTATAATCTCTTCAAGATTATAACCGACTTATTTTCCAAGGCTCACAAGTCAAAACCTAAGTTGGTTTTATCACCTAGGCTCACCAACAACCTTTATAACTTATTTTGTCTTCAAGCTCACAAGTCAAACCCTAATTGGTTTTATCTCATTGGCTCATCAACAACCTTTACAACCTAGTTTCATAATCTTTGAAAACTAGGTCAACAACTGATAACAACAATGTAATAAAAGAGCACAATACAAAGCTCCTAGAAAGAGCTGAAATGAAGGTCTTTGAAGTTCTCTTGATTGCTTGAGTTGACTTCTCCTTGGAATCTTTTGAATACAAAATTATGGCCAAGCACTTGAAACCTTAACAACTCAAATATGGAAGGCTTTTTGTAAGAGAATCTCTTTAAACACACTTTTCTTGCCTTTTCAAATGATTGGAGTTTGTCTCATATAGTTTTACTCTTCCTTGTAAACTTTAAGAGGTTTGGTGAGTGTTAAATATCTCAAAACCACTGAAAAGACCGTTGAAGACCATTAGAATTAAAAAATTAGCCATTTGGAGCTGTTTGGAGACAATTCTAAAATTTTGAAAAACTAGCTGTTAGACCTTGAGTCGATCTCATGAGTTAACACTTGATGCAGAATCTAGAAATCTTCAAGTTCTATCCTAGAATTTTTCTCAGGCGATGAGTCAACATCATGAGTCGATACTTGAAGTATGAGTCGATCTCGTGAGTCGACACTTGATGCAGAATCCAGAAATCTTAAAATTTTGTCCTAGAATTTTTCTCAGGTGATGAGTCAACCTCATGAGTCGACACTTGAAGTGTGAGTCGATCTCATGAGTCGACACTTGGGCATGCCACTTGAAACTTTGCATGCCAGTCTTCTGAAACTTCTGAATTTTCTTCATGAGTCGACCTTGTAAGTCGACACTTGATTATGTGCCATCCAAAAAAGCATGCCAAACTTGAATTTCTTAAAGACTTGTCCATTAATCCATTTGATGGTTCTTCATAAAGGCCAAAGAGGCTGTTTTGACAATGTTCCAAGGTGAAAAGCTCAATCAAACATGAGAAATTTCTAGCTCTCAAATTAGTAAACTTGATACCTTTTTATTGGAAAAATTGATGTACCTAAGGCCTGAATTCATACTCCAATTGAAACGTTAGTCGAAACATATACTCTATATTTTGTTATTCATCAAAATTAAGGAGCCAAAGCCAACAATCTTCCCCTTTTTGATGATGACAAAATATTGAGTATATATGCAAATAAATTTCAAAATTTGACTAGTATGGTATCAAGAGTTTTGAAAATGTATGAATTTATCGAAGTATCTTCATATTTATCAACAAACAAGATTCATACACTTATTTTAGTGAAAATGAATCAGATTTTCAGTTCATAGAGCAATGTTTCAAAAAATTTCAAGGTAAGAAAACTCAAGATCTCCCCCTATCTTAAGTAATCTGTGAGAGCTTTGAAAAAAAATTGAATATGATGTTGCTTATAACTTTCTTATATTATACCAATATATCTTCTTTATATCTTTCTTACTTCCCCTTTTTGTCATCATTAAGTAAAAAAAGGAATTGCTCCCCCTGAATTATTGCATACATCACAACTTAAGGTGTTTAAAGGTACAAAGAAAGGAGTAAGCAAAGAAATAATAGAAGCTTTAATATATCAAACTGAGCTTTCATATATTAATGCTTTCAGTGCAACATGAGCTGAAATATACATAGACTGAAAAGATACATAAGCTGAAACATGCAGAAACTGAAACATAATCATACTAAAGAAAAATACAAGCAAACTAAGAGTCTGTGAAGCTACTCTCCATCAGACGAAAGCTAAAAAAAGATCGGTGCCATGATCCTAGTAGTAGAGGATCTAGGAGTCTTATGGATAAGGCTTCTAGTCCTAAGAGAGGGTCCTGATCTAGGTATGACCCTAGCACTCCTGGATCTGGCACGAGTGAAAGTCTCGGAAGGAGTTTGATAAGCTAAAGAAGCATATGGCTGAACCTCAGTGGGGGTATCTGAAATGTGATCAAGTATAGCAAGTGTCTGATTCTCCCTGTTGACAACCTGGAAGTCTCCACTATCACCACTATCAGACTCAATAACTGTATCATCACCAACAATAGCAGTCTCACCATGTACATCAGTGTGCTCAACATCATCTACTGCTGGATGAGGATCTGTAGAAGGATCAACTATAGGAGCAGGAGTAGGATCAGCTGGAACTGCACTGCCACCACCAGACTGATCACCATGATCATCATCTCCATCACTGTTGCTATCACTATAACCATCACTATCTGACTCATCAGAATCGCCATCAGTAGGAGGTGGAGGTGTAGACTGATCAGCTGTGCCAGAAGGCATCAAGGATCTGAACATGCTCTGTATCTGCTCAAATCCAACCATAGTGGTAACATGAAGAGAGCTGATCTGTAAGTCAGTATGCACACGCAGACCCTATAGCTTAATCCATACCTGTGATATCTCCCTACGGACCTCTATGAGCTAATCTAAAATCCTCTACTTAAGGTCCGAGTTAATCTTGACAGTGAGCTAAGATGTAGAAGTAGGAACATATGCAACTGGTGGAGTGACTGGCTCATGCTGCTCAGGCTATACTAGTGCAGGCCTAGGAGGTGTAATATGCTCAGCAGGTCCAGAAGGTCCTGTCTCAGCTGCTCTAATCTCATCCTCCTCATCTAGCTCCTGGCTAGACTCTCTACGAACCCATCATCAACCAATCTGTTAGAATCCCATCTTGTGAAGAGATTTATCCCCATATGTGTCCGTATGGAGGATCTCTTCAAAGGGCTTGCCCTCCGATGGAACACTGAAGTCTCTGAATAACTGGGTTAGTGCCATGACATATGGTAAACACAATCTGTACTGGGTGGCTGCCTCTACCATCTGGTGGATCATGATCATCGACAAGTTGATGGGGGTATGCTATCTCAAAGCCACCATCATAACCAACTCCCTCTCAGTAATAAAGTTGAATCGCCCAGTCTTCAGAATCAGAATCCGAGTAATGATGTGATAAAGAACTCTCATCTCGAGAAAAAGTTGGTTCACAGAAACCATTAAGATACCACTCACATCCTCCTGCTCCAGGATGCACCGAAAGGCTGCCTCTCGGTTCCCAACACAGTTCGTGGCTCTGCCGAGGAGTGGGATATGCCATACTTTACTAATCACTTCAGGGGTCACCTGGATCTCAACTCCCCTGACTATTGCTATCCATCGAAGGCCATCAATGCCCATATTGCCATAAAACTCTCTAATGAGCTGGGGGTAATATTGCTCTCGCATAGTGCATAAATGAATGATTCTAGCTACTCTCAGAAAGTCTCCAATAATGAAGCTTTGTGAATCCCAAAATTGAATGTCCATATGTCTACCACTGGCAATAGTCTTTCCCATAACTTTAGCTGCTCCAGGGGAAGAAGGTGCAGGCTACTCCTGAGTATCATGCTCTGCCTTCTCAGCTGGATCTTGACAAGCCTTGGTTCTTCGCTCTCTGCTAGGCTGACCCTGCTTAGCCCTCCTTTTTCGGTATGCCAGTTGCTTCCAAAGACCCATTTCACAAACAACACCGAGAAAAGGGACACGGAAGAAGAGGAAGGCTAGGGAAAGAAGAGAGAGAAGTTCAATGGACCGAAAGAGGACCTAAAATGGAGAAATAAGTCAAAGAAGAGAGAGGGTTGGAATGCAGGAAGAACTAGGAGGTGAGGATGGAGGAGAAAAGGGGAAACCGAGCAAGCCACGGGCTAAAACGAACCAAAAGAGTAGGAACGGCTCGGATGAGAGGAAAAAATTGTGAGAGAATTAAGAAACTAGCCAAAACACAGCAAAGATTTGCAAGGCACGGACCAAATGGAAGGAAAAATGAAGAAATATGGTCCAACCAAAAGAAAAACAAGAGAAAAAGGAGAGATTTTACCTAAAAATGGTGGAAAATCACTATTCTTGGAGGTTTGGAATGAGTTTAGGGGCCACACAATGCTAAGGAGGGAAGAAGAAATGAGTCAAAATGAGTTTTTGGAAAGCCTTAAAAAGTCTCAGTCCTATGGTCATGAGTCGACACTTAAAAATTTATCAAGTGTCAGCACTTCAGGTAGGTCGAGACTTGGAGAAATTATGTGAGTCGATACTTGACCATGAGAAAGCAAAATAAATTTCAATAAATTCTAGGAAAAATCCAGGAAAGATCTATGAGATATCCTAAGTGATGTTTAGAGGATTTTGAGACATTTTGGAGGATTTCAACAAGAATTTAAAGGGTTTAGACAAATGGATTAATGACACATAGTTCCCTTCTAATCATGCAAAATTTATCTTCACTTAGAGGTTTTGTGAAAAAATCTACTAATTGATTATCAGTACACATAAAATCAAGTATTACATTATCATTTTGCACATGATCTCTTATAAAATGATGCATTATTTTAATATGTTTGCTTCTTGAGTGTTGAACAGGATTTTTAGTCAAATTAATTGCACTAGTTTTATCACATCTTATTTGTGTCTTAGTTAGTTTGATGCCAAAATCTTTGTGTTATTATTTGATCCATAAGATTTGAGCATATCAGCTTCCGGCTGCTATATATTCGGCTTCCGCCGTAGATAGAGCAACTGAATTTTGTTTCTTGCTAAACTATGAAATTAAATTAACTCCAAGAAATTAACAAGTTTTCCTAATACTTTTTCTATTAAGTTTATAACCAGCAAAATCAGCATCAGAATATGCAATCAGTTCAATAGATGAATCTTTAGAGTACCAAAGTCTAATGTCAATAGAGCCAGATAGATATCTAAGTATGCATTTAATAGCCAATAAATGAGACTTTTTAGGAGCAGACTGATATCTTGCACACATACATACACTGAACATTATATCTGGCCTACTAGCAGTCAAATAAAGCAGTGAACCAATGATACCTCTATATAATTTTTGATCTACAGTTTTACCAGATTCATCTTTATCTAATTTATGAGAAGAGTTCATAAGTGTACCTAATGGCTTGGTGCTCTCCATCCCAAACTTCTTTAATATTTTTTTTATGTATTTGGCTTGGTTGATGAAGATCCCTTCTTTGGTTTGCTTAATCTTGAGTCCAAGAAAAAAATTTAGTTCTCCCATCATGCTCACTTCGAACTCACCCTACATAAGCTTGGTAAGCTATTGATACAAAACTTCATCAGTAGCACCAAAAATAATATCATCAACAAACACTTGTACTACTAAGAGATCATCATTCTTCTTTTTCAAAAATAATGTAGTGTCTACATTTCCTTTAGAAAAATAATTTTCAAGCAAAAATTTACTTAATCATCATACCAAGCTCTTGGAGTTTGTTTTAAACCATACAAAGCTTTATGAAGTCTAAAAACATGATTGAAAAATTCATGATTTTCATAATTGAGGGGTTGTTCAACATAAACTTCTTCTTCAATAAGTCTATTCAAAAAAGTACTTTTGACATCCATTTGAAATAGTTTGAAATTCATGAAACATGCAAATGCTAATAATAGTCTAATTGCTTCAAGTCTAGCAATAGGAGCAAAGGTTTCATCAAAATCAATCCCTTCCTCCTGATTGTAGCCTTTGACAACTAGCCTAGCTTTATTTCTAGTAACCAAACCATTTTCATCAAGTTTATTTCTGAAAACCCATTTAGTTCCTATTATTGAAATATTTGATGGTCTTTTAACTAAAGTCCAAACTTTATTTCTTTTAAATTGGTTTAGTTCATCTTGCATAGCATTTATCCAATTGCAATCATTTTCAGCTTCTTCAAATGATTTTGGTTCTATTTGAGAAACAAAAGCTAAGTAATCATATACATTTCTCAAAGAGGAATGAGTACTTATCCCTTTTGATGGATCACCAATTACAAGTTCTTTGGGGTGTCCATGAGCATACCTCCATTCTTTAGGTAGTGGATTGAGTGTAGATGAAGCTCCTACTTGTTCTCCTTCATTGTCCTGATCATCATCTTGCTCCTTGGAAGGTTCTTCATTAATTATCATTCTTCCAAACTTTTGAGTACCTATAACATCATCAACAGTATCTTCTTTTCTAGAAGATTTATCATTAGTCTTATCAAATACTACATGTGTGGATTCTTCAACTAGAAGAGTTCTTCTATTGAAGACCTGTATGCTTTGCTAGAAGTAGAGTATCCTAAGAAGATATCCTTATCTGACTTGGCATCAAATTTGCTGAGGTTATCTTTACCATTGTTTAGATGAAACAACAGCATCCAAAAACACGAAAATATTTAATAATGTGTTTTCTATTTTTTCAAAGTTCATATGATGTTTTCTTCAAAATAGGTCGAATTAAAATGCGATTTAAAATATAACATGCAGTATTATGGCTTCTGCCCGAAAATATCTAGGTAAATCATTTTTACAAAGCATTGTAAGTGCCATTTCTTCAAGAGTTCTATTTTTTCTTTCTACTACTCCATTTTGTTGAGGTGTCCTAGGTACAGAAAAATTGTGATCTATACCATTTTCATTGCAAAAGTTTTCAAAATCATGATTTTCAAATTCAGTACCATGATTACTTCTTAAAGAGATAATTGAAACACCTTTTTCATTTGAAACCTTTTTATAAAATTTAATGAATGCTGAAAAAGTTTCATCTTTGTGTGCCAAAAATATTATCCATGTAAAACGTGAATAGTCATCTACAATCACTAACCCATACTTCTTACCTCCCAAACTAGTTATTCTAGATGGTCCAAAGAGGTCCATATGAAGTAATTCTAAGGGTCTAGAGGTAGATACTACTTCTTTAGGTTTGAAAAAAGATTTTATCTATTTTCCAAGTTGACATGCACTAAAAATCTTATCTTTTTCAAAAGTGAGTTTTGGCAAATCTTTTACAAGATTCTTTCTATTTAATTTTGAAATCAAAAGCATACTTGTATGTCCTAGCCTACGATGCCAAAGCCAACTAGTTTCATTTATCTTGACTTCTTTTGCTACTAGGCATTGACCATTTTTCATAAGTAGATCACAAGATCAACTGCATAAATGTTTCCATGTCTATGACCAATGAATTTGATGCCATTGTCATCTAGACTAGATACTATGCATAAAGATGATTCAAAAAGTACTTTAAATCCTTTGTCACAAAATTGACTTATGCTAAATAAATTATGCTTTAAACCATCAACTAACAAAACATTATCAACAAAGGAAGTAGGGGTGATATGGACTTTACCGATACCAATGATTTTGTCCTTTCCATTATCACCAAATGTCACGTTTTCACCATTTATAGCTTCTAAAGATGAGAGTTGTCTCACATTCCCAGTCATGTGCCTTGAGCAACCACTGTCAAGATACAATATTCTTCTTTTATCCTTGGTTGCAAGACACACTTACAAAAATAAGTCAAATGAAAACTTTAGGTACCCAAGTCATCTTGAGTCCTTTAGGGTTAGTTGAAATGGTTTCTTTTGGAACCCATACCTTTCTAACAGGATTTAATTTTCTTTTATTGCACATATACGATTTATGCCCTACTTTACCACATGCATAACAAGTAATGTTAGATGAAGCAGGTACAAAGAAATTTTTAAAATATTTTTGTTATTTTTGTGGTTTGAAGCCTAATCAAGCTTTGTTAAAAATAGCTCTTTGGTTATTTAAAAGCATGTTAAGTTTTTCAAAACTATAAGTAAACTTTTAAACAAAAGATTTTAGTTTTTCAAGTTCTTCCTTGTACTACTTATTTTCTTGCAAATACTCTTTGATCTCTTTGACAAGCTTTTCATTAATGGCAAATGATTTATCCTTTTTCAAATCTTTCTTTTTCTTTTCCAAAGAAGTAATCTTAATAGTTAACTGTTTATTTTCTTGTAACAAACAATCATTTTCTATCAAAGACTTTTCATTTGTTTTAATCAACTCCAGATTTTGCTTTCTTAGTTCTTTGTTCTTTATCTTAAGTTTTCGATATTCAACTACTAGTTCATCAAAAACTTCATGCAATTCTTTGAAAGTAAATTATTCTTCAAGTTCAAGGCTTACCTCTTCTTCTTCGTTGGCTATAAAGGAAAGGTTGGCGACCTCTTACTGCTCTTCATCAAAACTCGAGTCTTTACTCTCGCTCCATGTTGCCATCATGGTCTTTTTCCTGAGTTTCTTTCTGCTTTACTTGAGTATGGAACAATCCAACTTGAAGTGACCAGGTTTCTTACACTCGAAGCAAATGGGTTGCTCCCTTTCCTTCTCCTTTTCTTTTTCTTTGCTATAGTCTCCTTTTTGAGACTTTTCCTTGTAAAACCCCTTTTTCTTCCTCATAAATCTTTTGAACATTCTAGTCATGAAGGCCATCTCATCTTCATCATCCTCTTCTTCAAATTCATCACTCGATTCTTCTTTGGTAGTGGACTTGAAGGCAATGGCTTTCTTCTTCTTATCATTGTCCACTGTCTTTTGTTTCAAAGAGAGCTCATAAGTCATTAATGAGCCCAAAAGCTACTCAAGAGGAAGTGTATTGACATCTTTGGCTTCTTCTATGGCGGTGACTTTAGCATCCCAAGAAGCCGGAAGAGACCTAAGAAGTTTATTAACAAGTTCACTATAAGAAATAACTTTACCTATGCTTCTCATGCCATTCACAATGTTTGTAAATCTAGTATACATTTCACTTATAGATTCAATTGGTTCCATTCTAAGCATTTCATAGGTGTGAATGAGCATATTCACTTTGGTAGTCTTCACTTGATGTGTACCCTCATGGGTAACTTCAAGCATGACCCATATTTCCTTGGCGGAGAGATAATTTGAAATTCTATTGAATTCACTAGGGTCAAGTGCACAAAATAATAAGTTTATAGCCTTGACATTAATTTCAGCTTGCTTAATGTCATTCTCATCCCAATCTTCTTCTAGTTTAGGGGTGAGAATGCCATTAACCAAGTGAGTGCGTTGATGAGACCCTTTAACTATAATTTTTTAGATATTATAATCAATAGCTTATAAGTAAATGCGCATGCGTGTCTTTCAGTATGTGTAATTTATTCCATTAAACAATGAAAGATGGTTAGAGGCTTATCCTTCTATAACACCCATACCAATTGAAGCTGCCATGACCTTTCACTCAAGATCGTTGGACCTACAAGTAGAGTGCCAATGCTCTGATACCACTTGTTGCCCAGAAATGAAGCCCAAGATGGGGGTAAATTGGGTCTTTTAAAAATTTAAAACAATCATGTGCTGGTTTTGAAGTATTTGTGAAATAAGGTGATTTAGCGCAAAGAGATATGTAGCGGATAACAGCAAATTAAATGCAATTATTGAAGAGCAAGTAATAAAGAAAGCAATCACACAAACACAAAGATTTATAGTGGTTCGGTGCACTCCAAGCACTTACATCCACTCCCCAAGCTTTCCCTTAGGTATTTCACTATAATCTCTTCAAGATTATAGCCGACTTGTTTTCAAGGCTCACAAGTCAAAACCTAAGTTGGTTTTATCACCTAGGCTCACCAACAACCTTTACAACTTGTTTTATCTTCGGGCTCACAAGTCAAACCCTAGTTAGTTTTATCCCTTTGGCTCACCAACAACCATTACAACCTAGTTTCAAAATCTTTAAAATCTAGGTCAAGAAAGTGAGAATAAGAATATAATAAAAGAGCATAATACAAAGCTCCTAGAAAGAGTTGAAATGAAGGTCTTTGAAGCTCTCTTGATTGCTTGAGTTGACTTCTCCTTGAAATCTCTTGAATGCACAATTATGGCCAAGCACTTGAAACCTTAACAACTTAAATATGGAAGGCTTTTTGCAAGGGAATCTCTTTACATATACTCTTCTTATCTTTTCAAATGATTGAAGTTTGTCTTATATGGTTTTACTCTTCCTTGTGAACTTTAAGAGATTTGGTGAGTGTTAAATATCTCAAAACCACTGAAAAGACTGTTGAAGTCTGTTAGAATTAAAAAATAGCCATTTAGAGATAATTCTGAAATTCTGAAAAACTAGCCGTTAGACCTTGAGTCGATCTCATGAGTCGACACTTGATGCGTGAGTCGATCTCGTGAGTCAACACTTGATGTAGAATCTAGAAATCTTCAAGTTATATCCTAGAAATTTTCTTAGATGATGAGTCGACCTCATGAGTCGACACTTGAAGTGTGAGTTGACCTCGTGAGTCGACACTCGATGCAGAATCTAGAATCTTGAAGTTCTGTCCTAGAATTTTTCTCAGGCGATTAGTCAACCTCAGAGTCGACACTTGAAGTGTGAGTCGATCTCGTTAGTCGACACTTGGACATGCCACTTGAAACTTTGCATACCGGTCTTTTGAAACTTCTGAATTTTCTTCATGAGTCGACACTTGATTTTGTGCCATCCAAAAAAGCATGCCAAACTTGAATTTCATAAAGATTTGTCCATTAATCCATTTGATGGTTCTTCATAAAGGCCAAAGAGGCTGTTTTGATAATGTTCCAAGGTGAAAAGCTCAATCAAACATGAGCAACTTCTAGCTCTCAAATTAGTAAACTTGATATCTTTTTGTTGGAGAAATTGATATACCTAAGGCCTGAAATTCGTACTCTAATTGAAATGTTAATCCGAACATATACTCAGCATTTTGTTATTCATCAAAATTAATGAGCCAAAGTCAACACATGCTATGTGATGTGGGATGGATGCGATGCTAATCTAAAGGTTAAGAATTAAACTTTAATTTTAGTGAGCAATGGCAGCAAACTCAAGTAAAGCTATCAATAGATTTAAGAAAGAAAGACTAGTAGATTATTGCTAACTACCCATAATGAAATCACATAAAGAACCCTGGATCTGATGATTAAGAAACCACTAAAACTAGGACTTCCTTGCTTCAACTAATCATATCTAATGAGATTCGGATCGGTTTCACTTACCAATAATGATTGTTCCCTCCTTTGTAGCAGATCCGGATTCAACTCTCAAGATCTTGCTGTCGGATTCCAAACTACAATTCCTTTGGAGCAGATCTTCCAACAGATGGTTACATGGTAAAAAAAACCTCCTCTTTAAATTTGGAACACCGGGGATCCAGCAAAAGATAGCAATCAGAACTTGGAGGGATTGAGAAAGCAACGAAAGAATGGAAGATTGGGAGGTCGGGAAAAGGATGGATGGTGGCTTGGATCTTGGATCTTCAAACTTGGAAGACAACTAGGGCTTCACACCCCAGGCTTCAGCACCCACTCACAATGCTTACCCAGCAAAGTTGGAGAGACATAATTTCATTCATTAATCAAAAAATAATAGCAAATACAGGGGGGATGGAGTGGTATTTATAGACCCTCCATACAAGGTAGCAAGATAAGAACAAATTCTTTTGAATACAAGAAAGATAAGGATAAGGCCCTTTGAGAGGATAATGTTGGACTCCTATCTTCTCTTGAGATGAAACTCCTTGAACTTTAAAGTAGGTAGGAGCTCCCTTGAAGTGGAATTCCTTCATGACTTGGGCAACAAAATTAAGATGAGGTGCTAATACTTCATGAAATGTTGGCGACAAAATGAGATGGCATCCTCCTCCTCTTAGATTTGAAATTCAAATGATGTGAATGGGTGACAATTCATGGCATAGACTCCTCTTAGACTTCTTCTTAATCCTCTTGCATTTCAAATTTGAAAGTAGATAAAGATATCTTCCATTTGATTTCACATTTCTTTGGATTTAAATGGACTCCTTGTTTTGAACTTAAAAGAACTCCTTGGATAAGTTTGAAGTGGGGCCTTCTTGCTTTGCTTGGCCGACCTCTCTTGGAGTGGGTGACAAATCCCAAATGATAAGGGGATGGCGGTAATTCTTCTCCCCATCTTGGTGTCTATCCCTCTTGGATTCTTCTTACATTTGAAATTAGATAAGGATAAGTGAGAACATATAGGTGGACTCCCATCCCCTTTTGAATTTAAACTCTAGCTTTTGTTGGATTGGATGAAGACTCTTCCATGATAGGAACCCCCTTGAATTCAAACTACAATTTTAGGCATCCAAGAGAGGATAAGATGAGGCTCCCTCTCTTCTTACCCCTCTTAGAATTGGCGACAACTTGAATGGAATTTAAATGGGCAACAAATGAGAAGAAAACTCATGGGTGCCCTTCTTGGATTTAAATTTTAAATGATATCTCGATGTCTTGATGTCTTGATGTCTTGATGTTTTGATGTCTTTTCATGTGCTCCATTTGAACTCCTTTTTATTTGGAAAATCAGTCATGTGTGGCCAACCAAGGTGATGTGGTGTGTCATACTACTCCAAGTGGTGGGTGACAAGGCTCCATGAAGTGATGATGTGGCATGATGACATGGCATGGTGACATGGCTTCAACAATTGGGCTTGAACCTGGCTAACTTATGAACCCCCTTGACTAAATCAAGTACTAATTACAAGACTCAATCCAAGCAAACCTAACTCAATCAAACTGACTTTCATTTGACTAATTTGCAAATCAAAATAGACTAATTTTAATTACAGGACTCAATTAATTACAGAGACTCAATTACTCATGACTGAAAGAAGATAGACTACTCATTGGTGATCCATAATGAGCTTGGAGGGGTCTGACATCTCTTCCTAGCTCCGGTGTCCTCACCACTTAATTTCATTCTTTCTATTGAACCTCTTTTATGGGATCTCCAATCATAGAGGTTGGATATCTATCACATTATCTCTATAATAGGCATCAGTCCTATCTCCCTCGATATTTTGCTCACCATCTCTCTAGCTAGTAGCTTGGTCAAAGGAATAACCAAATTTTTCTTTGACCTCAGAAAATTCATGGATACAACATAACTCTTAATTAGCTGCATCATAATATTATGTCTCAATCCAATGTGCCTATTTTTTCCATTACAAATTTTGATTTTAACTTGAGCTATGGTAGCCTAGAAATCACAATGTAAAGACATAGATGTCATCAAACCATTCTATATAGAAATGCCTACCAACAATTATCTTAGTCACTCGGCTTTAGATGTCATCTTTTCTAATGCAATGAATTCATATTCTATGATGGGCCTCACAATAATTATTTGGTTGAATGATTTTCAAAAGACAACACCTCCTAATAAAGTAAATACATAGCCACTTGTTGGCTTCATCTCATTATAGAATTTGAATCCCAGTTAGCATCGATATATCCTTGTAGGACAACCAAAAATCTACAATATGTTAATCCATAATGCATAGTCCCTCTAAGATATTTTAACACTTTACATAATCCAATTCAATGATCATTATTTTGATTATGTGTGTATCTACTAAACCTATTCATAGTATATGCAATATCAAGATGAGTAGAACTCATTAAAAATATCAAACTACCAATGACCTGTGCACATTTAGTTTATGATATATTATTACCAAGATTTATATTAGCTTCACCCATATCTTTCATGTAAAAGTTTGATGCAAGAAATTTCTTTGTAATATTTACTATATCAGTGTTAGTACCAAAAATCAACAAAATATGAATAGATATATAAGCAGATAATAACACCATTATTATTAACAAATCTACTATATATGAAACTATCACATAACCATTAGAAAGTATAATATTATCAAATTTTTCATATTGTTGTTTAGGATCTTATTTTAAAGCATACAAGGACTTTACTAATTTACGTTCTTTATACTCTTGTTTAGGAATGACACATCCCTTAAGTTGCTCCACATAAATTTCTTTTTCAAGTTCACCATTAAGAAATTATGTTCTAACATTCATTTGATGTACAATAAATTTATAGATAGATATAATGGCAAACAAAACTTTAATAGATGTAAATCTAGAAACTGGTAAGTATCAAAATAATAAAAAATGCTCTATCATTCATAACCTTTAAGAACCAAACATATCTTGTATTTATCAATTAAGCTATCCTAGTTTTAATTTTCTTTTAAAGATCCATTTACATTCAATTGGTTTTGTTTAGGGGACAAATCAACTAGTTTCCAAAAATGTTTGGACATAACATATTCAATTTTATTAATAGCCTCTTTCCAACATGGTATATCAATAGAAGTTAAAGCTTCTTGATAAGTTAAAGATTTGTAGTTAATTTACATGATAAACATAGAAATCATCACCAAAATTACTCTTCTTTCTAGCTCTTTTACTTTTTCTCATTTTTAATTCACGACTTTATTTTCATTAGAAACAATAGAAGGTTTATATGATGTAAAACATTTTCCTGAAATCATAAGAAATACATTTTAAAACATTTGGCATTTTTGGGTTTTATAATAATATTTTTTTCCTTTTTAGGCTTTGATATCATTACCTTCGCCAAACACCTTTATACTTTCAAGTATTTTAAATTAGGTAAATAATTATGCCAAAGTTGAAAAAAAGTTTTATTTGTTTTTTTGTGAGATCAAAATTTTTTTTGTATATGGCATGTTGAAAGAATGGTTTCTCCTCACAGGTTGGTAGCTAGCCATGAACTTACAAGCATACAATTAATTCATTATTTCTATTGGTGTAGAGTCCCTATTCCGGCCGATCGGAGCTACTGGATCGCAGGACCGCTCCCTGGTTCACCTGCAAAACAAATCCCTTGCCGGAGTTGTCCGGCGGGGGACACTCCGATGCCTAAGTCAGAGATGGGCTCCAGCCACAAAATGGGGAAGGTGAGGAGAAATGGAAGGAAAAAGACTCTGAGATTTGTAGAGTATATTTTGCTTCTTACCTCGAGCATTCCCTCTTACTGTTATTTATAAGGAGCCATCCAGCCTGCAGTTTCGTTCTTCTTCCAGTGGTTACGGTGGAGAGTTAATTCCTCCCCCATGATCCGTAATCGTGGGTTGTCATTGAATGGTTCCGGCCAAACCAGAGACATTGCCGTTAGAGTTACGCATCCTGATTGTGTCCCGAAGATAGTCGATAGTAACCGTTGGTTACCGTTGCTAGTCGTGCTTGTCGTGGTGCAAGACAGATCATGAATCCATCTTCGGACTTCCTTTTTAGGGAAATTCCCGTAATCATATTGGAAATGTCTTCATCCCCAAATCTTCTCGAGATGGATCGGAGATCCTATCTTTGGTATAGATCGGGAACTTGACCTTTGTCATAGCCCAGAGACTATATTTTCATATGAACCAAAGAGCGTGTCTTCGGGAGTCAGATCGGGCTGGCGATTCTATTTTCAGAAGTCGAAGGGCTTGGTCTTCAGTGAGAGCTAAAGATGTGACTCGAAGGTCTTGTCTTCGGGTGCTGTAGACTCGTAAAGGTCTTCGGCTTGCCCGTAGGTTATCCGGCTCTTCCTGAATACCTGGGTCCAAAATTTGTGGTTTAGAAGGTAAGGCTTAGGTCAGCTGAACTGGCGGTTGGATCGTACTTAGACTGAGAAATCCCAACAGTTGCCCCCCTACTCTCAGTCTTCAAAGCAAAGGTTTGCCTCGAAGAGTGAGAGTATCAATGATTTGTTATTTTTCTTTTGGGGGATGGTGTAGTGGATGATCATAAAGATCTCTGATTGGACTGTCCATCATAACTGCCAGTCGATTTGGTGCAGCGGTGGACAGTTGTCATTTTCTGATTGAGGGAGGAGAAAGGAGTGGGCGGCTCGGGGACCGTCCTTTCTTTTTCCGCTGTATGGCAGTTCAACCAATCTTTTGGTTGGGATTCTGCTGGATGATGAGCGTGCTTCATCCTGGCCATTGATCCAAATGAATTATACCCTTTGGATTGTTTCTTGTCACATCAGCTTGGCAGAGTTTTAGGACTTTTTGTATCTTTTTGGGTAAAAGAGAAGGTTCAGTTGAGGAAGCTTCTTCAACTTCAATCTTCGCTTAGCTTTCCCTATTCTTGGCCATCAGTTCTTTTCTGTAGGTAGAACTTTCTTTCTACTCTTTTGCTCCGTTCTTTTATCTTGGCTGAATTTGTAGAAAGTTGAGAGGGACTGGTTGGGCCTTTGGGGGCCAATGACGTAGTGAGTCCGAAATCAATCCCAAGCTCTGTTTCACCGGGGAAGATGAATCATCTTCGGGAGCGCTATCGCATTCCTGAGGGGTTTCCTTTCATCCTTCCTGCATCTGAGGAACGGGTGAACAAACCTCCTCCCGGGTGCCTGGCCATGTACAAAGACCACTTGAAGGCTGGGCTCCGATTTCCTTTGCATCCTTTCTTCATCAAAGTCTTTCGTTTGTATCAAGTGGTGCCTGCGCAGCTAACTCCGAATAGCATTCGGAACATCTACGGGTTTTTGGTTCAATGTTGCATAGTTAACATAGAACCCAAGACCAACTTGTTTACCGCCCTCTTTGTGCTCAAGAGAGATTTTCACGGTGATGGATGGTGGGTGATCGGCCCTCGGCCAGGCCACAGATCATCAAGGACATGCCTAGTGCCATCCATGGATGGAAACCCACCTTCGTCTTTGTGTTGTCTATCGACCTGTGGGGCTTCGATAGCATTTAGAAGAAACCATGCCTGACCACCAATGATGGAAAAAAGGTTTTGGTGGCAGACCAGTCTGATTATAATCTACTAACTGACAGGAAAACTGTTCCTATCTATGAGTTGATGGAAGAGAGGAACCTCCATCGAGCAGGGATTAGCAGGTTCCCTGCATTAGGTATAGATGATGAAAGTTTTTCACTTCTTTTCTCCCCTTCAGGTCGTAGTTCAGTTGACTTAGAGAAGTTTTTCTGTTTGCAGGCAACGGAATGAAGGCTAGTTTGAGCTGGCTCCGCCAAACTTTCGAGAAGAGGGTAGCATAGGCCCCTCTTACAAGATCGGCAATTCGGAAGAGGGTTTGAAGAGATGGTCTTGAAGGGGACAGGGGCACTTCATCCTCCCGGGGAACCTCTGGAGAAGATGCGGTGCCGACGGCGGAGACCCTAACAGGGCCTCATCCAATCGAACCTCTAGCAGCAGCTACCTCTCCAGTTCATATGAGGGAGAGTTCATCTCCAGTAGCTGATGTTTCATTGCCCTGCCCCCCTGTGGTGGACAAGGGCAAGGCTCCACAAGTCGAGGGGGAGTCCGTTCGAGAGGCTTCTCCAGCTGGGAGCCATCCTGTGGACTCTTCGGAGTTTTCCCCCGCTGGGGGTCTGTTAGTCCCCGCTATTGCTAGGCGGGCACTGAAGGGCACTTTGCTACCTCATGATTTGGCAATCATCTGGAGCCGGAGCCTCGCCAGAATATCTGATTCTACCTTTCTTCCCTGCAACAAGTGAGATCTTCAATACCTTCCCCTTGCCCAGAATGCTATTTGGTTTGTGACTTTGCCTCGTCAATGTAGTTGGTCTATGACATTACCTTCATGGAGGGTTTGGGGAATGTCGATAACCTTATCCATGGATTCAAGGAGGAGCTCCACATAGCTAGAGCTGAAAGAGAAGTGGCTTAAGAGCTGAAGCAGTCCATGGAAAATCGTCTCATCCGCGCGGATGCTGAGGTTTGTGGACTGAGGGGCGAGCTGAAAAGTGCCCAGTTAACAATTGTGGAGCAAGGGGCAGGGTTGAGGAGGAGTAGGAAGCAAGTCGAATCCTTGGAGCAAGCTGCCAAAGAGGACCAAGAGAAAGTGGAGAGCTTGACTAAGGCGGTTGAAGAGGCTACCAGGAGATCCACGATCTTGGAGTCCGAGGTGGCTAGAAGGGAATCCGCGGTCCTGAAAAAGCTAGCAAGTGATGCCATAGTAGACTTAGGAAATCCTCTCAGTTCCAGGAGGAAATGAATGAGGCAACCTTATACGGTTATCAATATGGCTTTAATGATGGGCTTGCCAAGGTCAGGGGGGCTTTCCCACACCTTGACCTTTCCGGTGTCCCCCCTTTCAACATAGTTGAAGAAGAAGAAGAAGAAGACGTGGGAGAAATTGGGGAGATGTCGATCCCAAGGGGGGAGATTCCGATTATGGTCGAAGACATTGGTGCAGATTCGGCGCAGGCCGAAGGGGTTGATAGGGTCGAAGAGTTGCCAGGCTTGGGAAAGGAGGTTCCTGCCTCAGTAGAAGGCATGGAAGTGGTTCCAACTCTAATCTCGACCCCGGAGGGGGTTCAGGCTGAGGAGGAAGCCCAAGTTGAAGGCTCTCCGGTCCCAACCCAAATTGATGAAACCCTTACCGCACAGATTGACAAGCTGCTTCAATCCTGTAGCATTGGGTCCCCTCCAGCTGATGTCTAGCGATCCTTGTAGCTTTAGGCGTTGTCTTCTTCTTCTTTTTTTTTTTTTTGTAGTTGACAACTCTTGAATGACAACTTTTTTTTTTTGGACTATAAAGTGGCTTTCTCCTCTTTTGTATGTGCCATGTCATATTTTCGAATATAGCTCGGATAAGGTTGCTGGTCTGATCGGCAGTTCGGGCTTCGTCGCTCTCTCTCCCTTTTGTTTAGTTGAAAAGTCGAGGCCGAAGATCGTTTAGTTGGCGACCGGCACTGAAGACAAATTCTGAAGTAAATTGGGATGTCGTTGCCGGAGACCATTTACGGCAAACCAAGCTGACATTACTTTTGTTACTTTTGTTTCATACTTAGACCACCCATCAAGGGATAGACATGACGGACAGGTATCACCTTCCCGTTGATGGATGATTAAGGAACCTCGATCGTGGTTCTCGTTGCTTATGCTGGGTGCGTCGACATTTGAACGGTCGCGTTCTCTTACACCATAGGTGCTGCCAAATCTCTCTTTTCTGAAAAGGAGCCATTAATGCCGTTGCCGCACGATGGAGATTCTTCCATATTTGTGGTATCGGCGGTTGCTTTCCTAAGAGCTCTCAAGCGATCATCCGGGGTCTCGAGGCGACGCCCCGACATGTGGCACCTTCTGATGCGCCTGAGAAAGGGTGTGGGGCATGTCTCCTGTGAAAGAATAATGCCCTAAAAGCTAATCATTGTAAGGGCATTTCTGTAAACTTCCAAACTCATGTATGACATTTTAATGTATTAATAAAGGCATTTAGTTTTCATCATACTACTATGTCTGATTAATAGATTATGGTGAACCCCGTAGGTTAGGAAAATGGAATTAGGGTTATGATGAAGATCATAACAGTGAGACCTAAATTCCTATAAACCCTAATCTAGAATGTTTCTGGTCGTTGGATTATCGATTAGGGGATCGATACTTCCAGAAAGACCAGAATATCCTATGTATGCTCTTAAGAGAGGGTGGTTGATTTCACAGCCACTAGTGTAGAGACACTAATATAAGGATATGGGTGCTCATTGTAGACATGACTTCACTGAACTGATCCGCACTGAGAACTTCTTATGGATGCCTTACTGCTTGACAAAAGGAAGTTCTCATAGTGGAAGTTATGCAAGTGATCTTTAGACCTGAGATCACCTTAGATCCTTATGCACACTAAGCCATGTTTTGATTCATACCCATTCATGACATTAAGTTATGCACGGGATGTTCTCGAATATGGTGGAAGGTGTATGAAGGATGAGAGTGGATCAATAAGGAATCGATCATTCCTAGTAAGAGAAAATATTATCCCAAGAAATCTCTTCAATTGATGACTCAGGGAGTCTTTGATCAAAGCAGGATGAGATTAGAAAAGGTTTTCTAATCAGTCATCAATAGAGTCATCATTATTGAATTGAGATTCGAAATGACTAAGTGCTAGGGTTTAACATTAATCCATACCCATCACTTATTCGAGATAAAAGGAGATCGAGAGATTGAATTGCACGCTAACTTTTCACTGGAGGGTATTTTGATAATTTTTACCAAATTCCTCATCTTTCGGGTAGGCATGATATGTTGCTAGATATCAATCATGTCGTGTAGGTTATCATGAATCAATTTGATTAGATTCATGAGTCAATTTGAAAGTTTGTTTGAATTGGCATCTTGGGTCAGTTCAATTTGACCTAATTAGGTCAAACGGGTCCGATTGAATCGAATCATCTTGGACCCAGACCTACTGCTAGCTAGATGTGGAACCCAAAGGGCCACACACATATGAGAATTAACCTAGGAATTTATTGGATATTATATTAGGGTTAATTAATCCTAATTGGCTACCTAGATTGCATACTAGCATATGTATGCTAGCCTAATTCCTAAACCAATTAGATTGGGTCTATTTGCTTGCTAATTGGGAAAACCAATTTATGAGAAATCTAGATTGGGTTGTGTCCTAAGTGGGATCAAATAATCTGATTTTATTTGGATTTTATCAGCCTTTATCTTGGATTTATGAAGAGTCCAAACCAGATTGGACTCTTGGCGCCTTTTGGTGTTTGCGCTAGAATTATATGGTGTGAAAGAAGGAAAGGAGTCCTTCTGCTTTGGGGAGGTGGTTTTCAAATAAGCAAGGAGTCTCTCCCCTTATCCTAACACCCATTCCTTCATCCTCTTTACCGTATAAAAGGGAAAGGAAGGAAGGAATTGGCGCGCGCAACATGAAGAGTCGCGACTCTTCATGGTTGCCGCACCAATTCAAATTTAAATGGGTAGTTTTATTAATTGAAGGGATATGTCTCTTCATTCCCATGCTGATTACCTTCTTATCAGTCGGTTGCATGCCACATGGCATGAAGAAAAATCACTGGTTAAGTCCAAGAGATGCAGATAAGTCTTATGGCGCATGAAAGGATGTATTCTTAAATCCAAAAGACTCCTTCTCATTGAAGGGTCTTATTTGATCTGATGAAAAGTAGATCAAGGGCTGATGAAGAGCCTTATCCCACGCCTCTTGCTTTCCTATATAAACCCATTGGTGTTTTACCGAGAGCATAATTTATTCTATCCTTTCTTTCTTACATTCTTGCACTTATCCTCTTTGTCTCTTCCTTCCCTTGTTAAGACATTGTTCTTTCTTTAAGACAAGTCTGCCAAATTAAGATAAGGGCTTAGGAAGAGAATAAACAAGTATTAAGTAGAAGTAAGAAGATTTTAGGAGAGGGTTCAGAGTGCTTGTCAGGAGGGTATTAGTCCGGGAAAGAAGAAAAGGCTGCAGAAGGCTAGGAAGGCTGCCAAAGAGTCCTAGTGGTTTAAGCAAGCAAAGAAGGAGTGTCTCCTTGGTTCAATTCTCATGTGGATCACCTCTGGAGGGCATGCACTTGTGTGCCTAGTGGAAAGAAGAAGGTTATAGCATATCAGGTATTCTTCTTAAGCCTCATTATATGATTAGTTAATTGTTATGCTCAAGGGATTCTGGATCAGGGTTTCGATTTCTTATATTTTTTAAATGAAAATTTTGAAATTCTACCATCCGATGTGTCACCAAAACCCATCATCCTAGTGGCCAGTCGTGGCTGTAAGGCCCTTATAAATGGGGCCCTGTCCTCCCCTGTCGAAAGCCATCACAAGTTCAGACCCCCGCTTTGGGAATTCCTCTTCTTTCTCCGTCGTTTCGAAAAAATGAAGTTTAGCATCAATGAGCTCCGTAGGGCAGCGAAGAGAAGGGCTATTGGTATTGGAGCCAAGAGGAGTCCCACATTTCCCGGATTGAGTGATGATGATGAGCCGGCCGTCGATCGCTTGGGGAGAAAGGTCTGCGTCCTGGAGGCTTAACTAGAGGAGGCCCGGGCTCAAGTCGAGGTGGCCGTCGTGGAGGCAGAGGAGGCCAAGAAAAAGGTGGCACATGCCATTTCAGACTTCAAGCCATCTTTTGCCTTCAAAGAGGAGATCGCCGAGGCTGCTTTGGACTCTTATCACCAGGGGTTCCGGGAATGTAGGGGTAAGGCCTTCAAGTTTTATGACTTGAAGGGCCTTGACAACATCAAGCTCTCAGTTCCCTTCCCTGGATATGAATTTGACTCTGATTTTGAGGAGTCAGATTCTGATCCGGAGAGGAACCCTGGGGCCCCTTCATCCTCCTTCCATGACTTCCCTTGCTGGCATGGGAAAGGGCCGGCGAGCCGTTATTGAATGTGCTTCCCAAATTCCTGCAATCTCCTTTTTTTTTTATGAGAGTTTCTTTTCCTTTTTTTTGTAAAAAGTTCAGAAAAGAAATGAAATATCTTAACTTTTCTGACCTTTTCTCGTGTCTCCCCTACGATTTGTTGAATCATGGTATGCCAAGAGCGTAGATTTCTCAGACCACTTATGATTCGTGAAGGAGAGATGAGATCGGCTAGACTATATTATGAGTGTTTATTGCTGACAGGAAGGACAACATGGGTTCGTTCAAGTACGTTTTTAGGTTTACTATTGGGTAGGGCATCTGTGCCATCCCAGTGCATTTCTGTCATGATCAAGGTAGGCTATTCAGGCCCGCCCCGGCGCGTCTTCGAATTTTTCGTAGGGTAGGCTATGAAAACCATCCCTATGCCTTCTTTAGTATAAGGTAGGCTGGTTAGGCCCGTCCCAGCATGTCTTCGAATTTTTCATAGGGTAGGTTACTTGAACCATCCTTGTGCCTTCTTTAGTATAAGGTAGGCTGGTTAGGCCCATCTCGGCATGTCTTCGATTTTTCCGTAGGGTAGGTTACTTGAACCATCCCTGTGCCTTTGATCTTTTTGGTGGTCCGATGGAGCCATCCGTTGTGCTCGTTGGACATGCCGATAAGGTGAGTGGATCAGACTCTCAATTGCACCATTGGCAGATTCCTCAGATCGTGCCATTTAAGCCATTGTCATTTTGTTGATGTAATAGGCCGTGCAAAGTTGGGCAAATTTGCACAAGAAATGTAGGGGTCAGTTTATTGATAGTATTTGCGAAGGTTTTGTACATTCCATGGCCGGGACAGAATTTTCCCCTCTAGGATCTTGAGCCGATACATTCCTGGATGTATGACTTCTTCAACCAGGTATGGACCTTCTCAGTTGGAAGAAAGTTTGCTCTATTCCATCGACATGGACACTTCTGTCTTTTGCAATACCATGTCCCCTGTGTGGAAGATTTGATTCTTTATTCTGGAATTATAATATTTGGCAACTTTTTGCTGATACATCGCCATTCTTATTTGGGCCTGAAGCTTGGTGCTTGGCAGCAAATCCAGGTCGATCCTTCTACGATTGGAATTTTCAGGCTCTTTGTAGTTGTCAATTCTTAAGGACTGGAGGGATATTTCGCTAGGAAGAACAGCTTCGGTACCGTATGCCAGGTTGAACGGAGATTCGCCGGTAGCCATCCTTGGGGTAGTTCGGTATGCCCAGAGGACAGAGGTTAGCTCTTCGGCCCAAAGTCCTTTGGCGATGTTCAACCTCATCTTCATGCCATGGAGAATGGTCCGATTAGTTACTTCGGCTTCTCAGTTGGACTATGGGTGGGCAACGGAAGTTAGCCGGTGTTGAACATGGTACCGAGCACCAAAGTCCTTAAACTTTGGATTATCGAGCTATCTCCCGTTGTTTGTGATTATTGCATGTGAAATCCTGAACCGGAAGATGATGGAATTTTTAACAAAATTTTCAACTTTGCCTTATATGATTTGTGCTAACGGTTTGGCTTCGACCCACTTTGTGAAGTAGTCGATGGCTACAAGGAGGAATTTTCTTTGTCCAGAAGTAGGTGGAAATGGATCGAGAATATCCATTCCCCACTGGGCAAAGGGTCAAGGGGCTGTCAATTGAGTCAAGTGACTTGCAGGTTGCCTCTGGATGTTGGCATACCTTTGGCATTGATCTCACTTCCGTACGAAGTCAGCCGAATCCTTCTGGATGGAAGGCCAAAAATATCTTTAGCGAATGATCTTGTATGCTAAAGACCTGCCTCCCAAGTGATCTCCACATATGCCCTCATGAACCTCTCTCAGAGCGTAGTCCATGTCTGTCGGTCCCAAGCATTTTAGCAGAGGTTGAGAAAATGATCTCTTGTAGAGTGTTCCGTCTAAGATGACATACTGGGATGCCATCCAGTGGATCTTTTTAGCCTTTGCTTTATCTTCCGGTAAAGTGCCTTCATTCAGGAACTTGACAATGGGATCCATCCAAGTTGGTATAGTCTCAATCTAATGAACCTCTATAACTTTTTCAACTATACTTGGAGTTTCGAGGTGCTCAACGAAAGTGCGACCGAGAGACTCTGGAGTTGTTGTAGCAAGTCGAGATAGTGCATCTGCCCGAGAGTTCTCTGATTGAGGAACATGGATAATCTCGAAGTGTTCCAGTTGAGAGGATAGAATTTATACCTTCTTCAGGTACTGCATGGTGCGGGCACCAGACTCAGAAGATGACTTCAGGGCTCCATCTGGATCTCTGATTGACCTTGCCCGAAGAATTAGGGTTTTCTGGTTTTGTAATAAGGGTTGACTTGGTCAATTCAATTTTAGTCTTGAGTCTGTATTTCCCTACAATTTAAATTTTGTTGAGTCATGTTGACTCAATACAAGTCCTAGTAGTGGTCTAGGTCTTCTCCAGGTTGGTGCCACCTTTTTTCAAGTCAAGGTCCAGGGTGCCACATTTTCCTCCCAGGCTCAAGTAAGTGGGCGCCACACTCCCAGCCACACGCCAGAATCCAGGGGGTGCCACATCTCCATCCCAGTGTCTTGGTCCCCACACCCAAGGGAGCAAGAATTTTTCTTGAAGCCAAAATCAAGGAGGCGCCCCATATATACCTTAAAAGGCCAAGCTAAAGGAGGAAAGAGGCTTTTCTTGGGGAGCACTTCAAGGTGCCGTCCAATCCATGCCTAAAAAGACCAAAGCAAAGTTGGGAAGAGCCATGACATGGGGAGAAAAAAAAGGAGGTGTCCAAAAGAGTTGAGCCATGAAAGGAAGAAGCCTAAACTTGTGGAGCAAGACTAGGAGGCGCCCAAATACTTCCAAATAAAACCAAGCATGGAAGGAAAAAAAAATTTTCTTGAAGAGCAAGGCTAGGAGGCACCACCTACTTACCATTTGGAGCCACCAATCAACACTTATGGAAGCTCTTGGTCGGCCATATGAGAAGGATTTGATTTTACAATCCTAATTTGAGGATCCATCCTATTAGTCCCACATGGAAAGATGTAAAACCCTGACCTCTTGTAAAGACCTATAAAATAAACCCCTCTTGTAAGTTTTAAAAAACAACTGATGAATGAATTCAAATTTTGTGTGAGCAACTTTATGTTTCTCTCTTCCGCACTTGCATCCAGGTGTTGAGCTCCGTGAGGGAGTAAATCCGGGTTCCCTAGGAACCTTGAGGAGGTGTGAGATCTCCAACCCAAAAACCCTAGGTTAGCCACTTCCATTCCAAACCCTAGCCGCCCTTCATCCTCTTCATTCCACCAAACCCTAGCCTACCCCATCTCTCACGGCCCCTCTCTCCAAGTAGAGGCCGACCACCAGCATCCAGGTCCAGTTCGGCTACTTCGAAGACAGAGCAAATCCCAGAGTAAGTCAGATCAACATCCAGGAGAATCAGGATTTCAGCAACATCAGCTTTCAAGTTCTTCTATCTGGTAAATCCTTTATTGAGTATCTGGTTCCATAACTTGTTCTTCTTCTTTCCCAGATCTTGAGTTTAGAAGAAGCCAACTCTGCCAAAGGGCCAGTATTGGAGGATCCATTGCGAAGATATCTGAATCCGGGGATCCAACAATCTGCTCAAGAGAGTCCTTCCACTAAACTCTGTGAAGATCACTGCCTGGCCTGTAACCCTTCTCTTCTCTTTACTTCTGTCCTGTTGAAAGTTCAGAGCGAAACCCTAGGTCTGGGAGTTTCTCAACCCCCAGCGATCCTTTACTTCTGAACTACTCTGATAACCTAGTTTCTTTAAATTGTGCTTTCAATTATTACATAGTTTCTTTCAATTTAGTTTAACTTTCCTTTGAGTCAAAGCCGACTTCTGAAAATAAATAAAAAAAAAAAGAATTAGTCTTAATTTACCTCCGCATCACATCTCTTCTTTCGTTCTACATCATTTTGGTATCAGAGCTTTCGTCCTGCATCATTTTGGTATCAGAGCCCTGTCTAGGGTTTCTGATTTGCTTGCATGTTTTGAGTGTCTCTCATTTTTACTTTGTCTGCTCGAAGTAGACTCCCCAGGATGTCCGGTCCTAGGAACGAATCGAGGTGCAAGCCTCCTCTTCCCATTCCATGGGGTGTTCCTAGGGCGTGTAGGGGATCCGCTAGGTTACAACTTCGTAGCAGGAATTGTAAACGGGGGAAGCTTTCTGTTTTCAGTCTGTAACTATCCTGTTGCAGGAATTGTTTCTCATTGCAGATAACTTCAAATTATGTGATTTTTATTTTTCTGGAACCAGAATAATTGAAGCTATTTTATATAATTTTACTGTAATTTATTGGTTTCTGTGAAACTTCTGAGAGTTAAATTATAGCAATTCTGATTCTGTGTTTCTGCAATTCAACTTTTTTGAGTGATCATCTCCTAATTCATCTTATGGACAATTGAGCATCTAAGATAAGGGGAGGAGTTGATAACCTCTCCTTAGCCCAAAACCACCACCCATTCATTCGATCCTAAGCCTAATTTTAAAATTTATTAGGCTTAATTTGCCCTAGTGGGCTAGGGACACCAACAGGTCGGGTCTAGGCTACTGTTGAGTCAGCTTGTCTAGTTACCCTGTGTGTGCTTTGTACTCAGTGTCTAGAACGGTGGTTCAGGGATTCTTTCCCGAAGGGCTTGTGTGCTGGTCCGCCTACCTGACCAATCTCTGATTGGTGTCTAGGATTGGCAATTAGGGACCTAACACTCCCCTTATACCTGCCTGGCTGAGTCCCGAGTTACTACAGGCTAGCTTGCCACTCTGATTGGGCATCTAGTTTAGACTCTAGGTCTAGTGAGCCAGTAGTCACTTTAGTCTAGTCACATTCTGTGTGCTTGCTTGCATCATCATGTCCACCCGGAATGGAGTACCCTCCCAACCTGGTCAAATCCAACCTGATTTAGAGGCCATGGTTAGAACTCTTACCAAAAGTATGAACAAATTGAGTCAGGATATGACTGCTACTGTTGCCCAGTTTAAGGAACAAGTCCATGAGGATCTTACCCAGCTTAGGGATCGAGTCCAAGTACTTGAGAAACGTAGACATCAAAATTGGACCCCTGATCCAAAATTTAATAGGCCCCAACCTCACCCATGCCAGGAGCCTAGGAGGACCTTATACCGTGATCCCGAGCATAACCTTAGGAAGCCTAACCATGATATCTATAGTGTGGATCGTGTCTATGAGAGGTCCTTACAATATTCTAGACCAGTCACTCAACAACCCAAGTCTTCTAGATCAAACCATTTAGATCCACACCCATGCCCAAGTAAGGTCTCTACTAGCTTGAAACCCAGTGTGACCCAGGTTCCTATATCGCAAGAATGTTGGTTTTGTAGAGAAAGAGGCCATAAATCTAGTCAGTGCCCATGCATAGGACTGGCTTGTGCATAGCTAAGTGGTAAGAATCATAAGGATGACATTAATGAGGGAGAACCCAAGCCTACCACTGATGAAGAAAGGTTAGGTATGACAAGCCCAGAATCAGTTGACTCGATTACCACTGACCCGAAACCCATTGAAGATGGCATCGAGGAAGTATATGATGCTGGCTTGAGTCTAGTTAATGAATATGAGGGGGAAGAACTTGAAGAATGTGACATCGATACTATTGGTTCCTTACCTGAGGAGACCGTGGAGAGCAACCAAGTGGTAGGACCTAGTTCATAAATTCAAGAGATTTGTGAGAACCAGGTTTCTTTGGTCAAATACCCCCAGGAAGAACTCATAGTGTTAGCCCGAGCTATCAGTTCGTATCCTCTAATGATAGTCATTCCCCAAGTACCAATTGAAGATCTTTGCACTGAACTGTTTAAGTTTGCCCACCCTATGGTAGATCCTCTCCTTAGGATGACTGAATCAAGCCTCTTACAATTGGACCTTGTCCCATGCTCAGCCACTAAGGTTTCTCCCGTAATCTCAGTTGGACATCCTTTCTTGAGCGGATTGATTCACCCAGTCCTGTAGAAGTCCTCCTTATGGCCCCAGACCCCTTCCTTCGCATGACTGAGCTACTCTTCTATAGAGTATACCTTTCCTCACCCATAGGTCGAATTTCAAGTCTTGAGGTCATCATCCATAGACCCTTCCATGAATCATTCTCTAATCCATCTCTTGAGAAAGTGGATCATTATTTGCTTAGAGAACAAACCTTAACTGTTGCAATCACATGTCCTAGGCTACTCCCCGAACCATCTCTTGATCCATTCCTAGGAGTAGCAAACTTTTTCTTTCGTAAGGATGACCAGTTGACACTCATAGATCACCATTCAAACCTTCAGGTCACCACCTTTAGTCAGCAGGTAATTCGAGACTCCACCTCATATTTCCTCTCTTTCTCTAGGACTTCCAATGCTTCTTACACCATCCAAGTATACTTTGTCGAAGTCTTTAGAGTGAACCACATGTCAGAACCTATTTGGTTTGCCACCTACTTCTGGAAGACCTTATGGCACCTACTAGGCACCCATGATAAGTTTTCATGCTCTGCATGCCATCCTCCGACCCAAGGTCAAACCTAGAGAGCCGTAGTTTGTTAGGTTTAGACCTAGGGTTCCTTTGGAATAAAGTCCATTCTTTAGGAATACGTCGTCAGTCTAATTTAGTTTTTCTTGACCCTTTACTAGGCTTTGGCTTAGATTTTGATTTGATTGAGAGCACCAGGAATTGAGATTTGTATTTGGTCCAGGGCTAAAATTGCATTCAATATTTTGATCAATAGGTATATAGGCTAGAGTCCCTTTGAAATTGCTCATGGATACAAGCCTCACACACCACTTGATCTGGTTCCACTATTAGCCCACACACACAAGTCTCTTGATGCACTTGCATAGCATGTAAAGGACTTGCATAAAGAAATTCATGCCAAAATAACTTAAAGTAATGAAATTTATAAGAAGTTGGCTGATTCTCAAAGACGAGTCAAAACTTTTGTTGAGAGAGACTATGTAATGATTAGGTTAAGGCCTGAACGGTTTCCTCCTGGAACCATTAGAAAGTTACATGCTAGAGGAGCTGGACCATTTAGAGTGGTGAAGAGAGTAGGGTCCTATGCCTATGTGCTCGAGTTGCCTTCAGAGCTAGGCATTAGCTCCACTTTCAACATTAAAGACCTAGTAGAGTACAGAGAGCCAGCTGTGATTCCCAGTGACCGTTTTGAGCCTAATCCTGCTCATGAGAGTGAACCCAACCCTATGTGTCCACCAACAAACTGGCCTGTAAGGAAAGAGCAGATTGAAAAGATCCTGGATGATCAGGTTATCTCTACTCGTAATCGAGGATACCAAAGATACCTGGTCCGCTGGCAAGGAAGGCCAGATTCTGATGACTCTTGGATCTCCCTAGAAGAATTACAAGAATTGGACCCAGACCTCTTGGAGAGATACCAGAGCCAGCTTGATCCATACTCGACAGGGTCGAGTTCCTCCCACCCCGGGAGAATTGGTGCGGGCACCAGACTCAGAAGATGACTTCAGGGCTCCATCTGGATCTCTGATTGACCTTGCCCGAAGAATTAGGATTTTCTGGTTTTGTAATAAGGGTTGACTTGGTCAACTCAATTTTAGTCTTGAGTCTGTATTTCCCTGCAATTTAAATTTTGTTGAGTCATGTTGACTCAGTACAAGTCCTAGTAGTGGTCTAGGTCTTCTCCAGGTTGGTGCCACCTTTTTTCAAGTCAAGGTCCAGGGTGCCACATTTTTCTCCCAGGCTCAAGTAAGTGGGTGCCACACTCCCAACCACATGCCAGAATCCAGGGGGTGCCACATCTCCATCCCAGTGTCTTGGTCCCCACATCCAAGGGAGCAAGAATTTTTCTTGAAGCCAAAATCAAGGAGGCGCCCCATATATACCTTAAAAGGCCAAGCTAAAGGAGGAAAGAGGCTTTTCTTGGGGAGCACTTCAAGGGGGCGCCCAATCCATGCCTAAAAAGACCAAAGCAAAGTTGGGAAGAGCCATGACTTGGGGAGAAAGAAAAGGAGGTGTCCAAAAGAGTTGAGCCATGAAAGGAAGAAGCCTAAACTTGTGGAGCAAGACTAGTAGGTGCCCAAATACTTCCAAATAAAACCAAGCATGGAAGGAAAAAAAATTTTTCTTGAAGAGCAAGGCTAGGAGGCGCCACCTACTTACCATTTGGAGCCACCAATCAACACTTATGGAAGCTCTTGGCCGATCTTATGAGAAGGATTTGATTTTACAATCCTAATTTGAGGATCCATCCTATTAGTCCCACATGGAAAGATGTAAAACCCTGACCTCTTGTAAAGACCTATAAAATAAACCCCTCTTGTAAGTTTTAAAAAACAACTGATGAATGAATTCAAATTTTGTGTGAGCAACTTTATGTTTCTCTCTTCCGCACTTGCATCCAGGTGTTGAGCTCCGTGAGGGAGTAAATCCGGGTTCCCTAGGAACCTTGAGGAGGTGTGAGATCTCCAACCCCAAAACCCTAGGTTAGCCACTTCCATTCCAAACCCTAGCCGCCCTTTATCCTCTTCATTCCACCAAACCCTAGCCTACCCCATCTCTCACGGCCCCTCTCTCCAAGTAGAGGCCGACCACCAGCATCCAGGTCCAGTTCGGCTACTTCGAAGACAGAGCAAATCCCAGATGAAGTCAGATCAACATCCAGGAGAATCAGGATTTCAGCAACATCAGCTTTCAAGTTCTTCTATCTGGTAAATCCTTCATTGAGTATCTGGTTCTATAACTTGTTCTTCTTCTTTCCCAGATCTTGAGTTTAGAAGAAGCCAACTCTGCCAAAGGGCCAGTATTGGAGGATCCATTGCGAAGATATCTGAATCCAGGGATCCAACAATCTGCTCAAGAGAGTCCTTCCACTAAACTCTGTGAAGATCACTGCCTGGCCTGTAACCCTTCTCTTCTCTTTACTTCTTTCATGTTGAAAGTTCAGAGCGAAATCCTAGGTCTGGGAGTTTCTCAACCCCCAGCGATCCTTTACTTCTGAACTACTCTGATAACTTAGTTTCTTTAAATTGTGTTTTCAATTATTACATAGTTTCTTTCAATTTAGTTTAACTTTCCTTTGAGTCAAAGCCGACTTCTGAAAATTAAAAAAAAAAAAAAGAATTAGTCTTAATTTACCTCCGCATCACATCTCTTCTTTCGTTTTGCATCATTTTGGTATCAGAGCTTTCGTCCTGCATCATTTTTGGTATCAGAGCCCTATCTAGGGTTTCTGACTTGCTTGCATGTTTTGAGTGTCTCTCTTTTTTACTTTGTCTGCTCGAAGTAGACTCCTCAGGACGTCCGGTCCTAGGAACGAAGCAAGGTGCAAGCCTCCTCTTCCCATTCCATGGGGTGTTCCTAGGGCGTGTAGGGGATCTGCTGGGTTACAACTTCGTAGCAGGAATTGTAAACGGGGGAAGCTTTCTGTTTTCAGTCTGTAACTATCCTGTTACAGGAATTGTTTCTCATTACAGATAACTCCAAATTGCATGATTTTTATTTTTCTAGAACCAGTATAATTGAAGCTATTTTATATAATTTTACTGTAATTTATTGGTTTCTATGAAACTACTGAGAGTTAAATTACAGCAATTCTGTTTCTGTGTTTCTGCAATTCAACTTTTTTGAGTGATCATCTCCTAATTCATCTTAAGGGCAATTGAGCATCTAAGATAAGGGGAGGAGTTGATAACCTCTCCTTAGCCCAAAACCACCACCCATTCATTCGATCCTAAGCCTAATTTTAAAATTTATTAGACTTAATTTGCCCTAGTAGGCTAGGGACACCAACAAGTCGGGTCTAGGCTACTGTTGATTCAGCTTGTCTAGTTACCCTGTGTGTGCTTTGTACTCAGTGTCTAGAACGGCGGTTCAGGGATTCTTTCCTGAAGGGCTTGTGTGCTGGTCTGCCTACCGGGCCAATCTCTGATTGGTGTGTAGGATTGGCAATTAGGGACCTAACACTTCCCTTACACCTGCCTGGCTGAGTCCCGAGTTACTACAGGCTAGCTTACCACTCTGATTGGGCATCTAGTTTAGACTCTAGGTCTAGTGAGCCAGTAGTCACTTTAGTCTAGTCACATTCTGTGTGCTTGCTTGCGTCATCATGTCCACCCGGAACGGAGTATCCTCCCAACCTGGTCAAATCCAACCTGATTTAGAGGCCATGGTTAGAACTCTTACCAAAAGTATGAACAAATTGAGTCAGGATATGACTGCTACTGTTGCCCAGTTTAAGGAACAAGTCCATGAGGATTTTACCCAGCTTAGGGATCGAGTCCAAGTACTTGAGAAATGTAGACATGAAAATTGGACCCCTGATCCAAAATTTAATAGGCCCCAACCTCACCCATGCCAGGAGCCTAGGAGGACCTTATACCGTGATCCCGAGCATAACCTTAGGAAGCCTAACCATGATATCTATAGTGTGGATCGTGTCTATGAGAGGTCCTTACAATATTCTAGACCAGTCACTCAACAACCCAAGTCTTCTAGATCAAACCATTTAGATCCACACCCATGCCCAAGTAAGGTCTCTACTAGCTTGAAACCCAGTGTGACCCAGGTTTCTATATCGCAAGAATGTTGGTTTTGTGGAGAAAGAGGCCATAAATCTAGTCAGTGCCCATGCATAGGACTGGCTTGTGCACGCTAAGTGGTAAGAATTATAAGGATGACATTAATGAGGGAGAACCCAAGCCTACCACTGATGAAGAAAGGTTAGGTATGACAAGCCCAGAATCAGTTGACCCGATTACCACTGACCCAAAACCCATTGAAGATGGCATCGAGGAAGTATATGATGCTGGCTTGAGTCTAGTTAATGAATATGAGGGGGAAGAACTTGAAGAATGTGACATCGATACTATTGGTTCCTTACCTGAGGAGACCGTGGAGAGCAACCAAGTGGTAGGACCTAGTTCAGAAATTCAAGAGATTTGTGAGAACCAGGTTTCTTTAGTCAAATACCCCCAGGAAGAACTCATAGTGTTAGCCCAAGCTATCAGTTCGTATCCTCTAATGACAGTCATTCTCCAAGTACCAATTGAAGATCTTTGCACTGAACTGTTTAAGTTTGCCCACCCTATGGTAGATCCTCTCCTTAGGATGACTGAATCAAGCCTCTTACAATTGGACCATGTCCCATGCTCAGCCACTAAGGTTTCTCCCGTAATCTCAGTTGGACATCCTTTTCTTGAGCGGATTGATTCACTCAGTCCTGTAGAAGTCCTCCTTATGGCCCCAGACCCCTTCCTTCGCATGACTGAGCTACCTTTCTATAGAGTATACCTTTCCTCACCCATAGGTCAAATTTCAAGTCTTGAGGTCATCATCCATAGACCCTTCCATGAATCATTCTCTAATCCATCTCTTGAGAAAGTGGATCATTATTTGCTTAGAGAACAAACCTTAACTGTTGCAAACACATGTCCTAGGCTACTCCCCGAACCATCTCTTGATCCATTCCTAGGAGTAGCAAACTTTTCCTTTCGTAAGGATGACCAGTTGACACTCATAGATCACCATTCAAACCTTCAGGTCACCACCTTTAGTCAGCAGGTAATTCGAGACTCCACCTCATATTTCCTCTCTTTCTCTAGGACTTCCAATGCTTCTTACACCATCCAAGTATACTTTGTCGAAGTCTTTAGAGTGAACCACGTGTCAGAACCTATTAGGTTTGCCACCTACTTCTGGAAGACCTTATGGCACCTACTAGGCACCCATGATAAGTTTTCAAGCTCTGCATGCCATCCTCCGACCCAAGGTCAAACCTAGAGAGCCGTAGTTTGTTAGGTTTGGACCTAGGGTTCCTTTGGAATAAAGTCCATTCTTTAGGAATACGTCGTCAGTCTAATTTAGTTTTTCTTGACCCTTTACTAGGCTTTGGCTTAGATTTTGATTTGATTGAGAGCACCAGGAATTGGGATTTGTATTTGGTCCAGGGCTAAAATTGCATTCAATATTTTGATCAATAGGTCTATAGGCTAGAGTCCCTTTGAAATTGCTCATGGATACAAGCCTCACACACCACTTGATCTGGTTTCACTATTAGCCCACACACACAAGTCTCTTGATGCACTTGCATAGCATGTAAAGGACTTGCATAAAGAAATTCATGCCAAATTAACTTTAAGTAATGAAATTTATAAGAAGTTGGCTGATTCTCAAAGGCGAGTCAAAATTTTTGTTGAGAGAGACTATGTAATGATTAGGTTAAGGCCTGAATGGTTTCCTCCTGGAACAATTAGAAAGTTACATGCTAGAGGAGCTGGACCATTTAGAGTGGTGAAGAGAGTAGGGTCCTATGCCTATGTGCTCGAGTTGCCTTCAGAGCTAGGCATTAGCTCCACTTTCAACATTACAGACCAAGTAGAGTATAGAGAGCCAGCTGTGATTCCCAGTGAGCCTTTTGAGCCTAATCCTGCTATTGAGAGTGAACCCAACCCTGTGTGTCCACCAACAAACTAGCCTGTGAGGAAAGAGCAGATTGAAAAGATCCTGGATGATCAGGTTATCTCTACTCGTAATCGAGGATACCAAGATACCTGGTCCGCTGGCAAGGAAGGCCAGATTCTGATGACTCTTGGATCTCCCGAGAAGAATTACAAGAATTGGACCCAGACCTCTTGGAGAGATACCAGAGCCAGCTTGATCCATACTCGATAGGGTCGAGTTCCTCCCACCCCGGGAGAATTGGTGCGGGCACCAGACTCAGAAGATGACTTCAGGGCTCCATCTGGATCTCTGATTGACCTTGCCCGAAGAATTAGGATTTTCTGGTTTTGTAATAAGGGTTGACTTGGTCAACTCAATTTTAGTCTTGAGTCTGTATTTCCCTGTAATTTAAATTTTGTTGAGTCATGTTGACTCAGTACAAGTCCTAGTAGTGGTCTAGGTCTTCTCCAGGTTGGTGCCACCTTTTTTCAAGTCAAGGTCTAGGGTGCCACATTTTTCTCCCAGGCTCAAGTAAGTGGGCGCCACACTCCTAGCCACATGCCAGAATCCAGGGGGCGCCACATCTCCATCCCAGTGTCTTGGTCCCCACACCCAAGGGAGCAAGAATTTTTCTTGAAGCCAAAATCAAGGAGGCGCCCCATATATACTTTAAAAGGCCAAGCTAAAGGAGGAAAGAGGCTTTTCTTGGGGAGCACTTCAAGGGGGCGCCCAATCCATGCCTAAAAAGACCAAAGCAAAGTTGGGAAGAGCCATGACTTGGGGAGAAAGAAAAGGAGGTGTCCAAAAGAGTTGAGTCATGAAAGGAAAAAGCCTAAACTTGTGGAGCAAGACTAGGAGGCGCCCAAATACTTCCAAATAAAACCAAGCATGGAAGGAAAAAAAATTTTTCTTGAAGAGCAAGGCTAGGAGGCGCCACCTACTTACCATTTGGAGCCACCAATCAACACTTATGGAAGCTCTTGGCCGGCCATATGAGAAGGATTTGATTTTACAATCCTAATTTGAGGATCCATCCTATTAGTCCCACATGGAAAGATGTAAAACCCTGACCTCTTGAAAAGACCTATAAAATAAACCCCTCTTGTAAGTTTTAAAAAATAACTGATGAATGAATTCAAATTTTGTGTGAGCAACTTTATGTTTCTCTCTTCCGCACTTGCATCCAGGTGTTGAGCTCCGTGAGGGTGTAAATCCGGGTTCCTTAGGAACCTTGAAGAGGTGTGAGATCTCCAACCCCAAAACCCTAGGTTAGCCACTTCCATTCCAAACCCTAGCCGCCCTTCATCCTCTTCATTCCACCAAACCCTAGCCTACCCCATCTCTCACGGCCCCTCTCTCCAAGTAGAGGCCGACCACCAGCACCCAGGTCTAGTTCGGCTACTTCGAAGACAGAGCAAATCCCAGAGGAAGTCAGATCAACATCCAGGAGAATCAGGATTTCAGCAACATCAGCTTTCAAGTTCTTCTATCTTGTAAATCCTTCCTTGAGTATCTGGTTCTATAACTTGTTCTTCTTCTTTCCCAGATCTTGAGTTCAGAAGAAGCCAACTCTGCCAAAGGGCCAGTATTGGAGGATCCATTGCCAAGATATCTGTATCCGGGGATCCAACAATCTGCTCAAGAGAGTCCTTCCATTAAACTCTGTGAAGATCACTGCCTGGCCTGTAACCCTTCTCTTCTCTTTACTTCTATCCTGTTGAAAGTTCAGAGCGAAACCCTAGGTCTGGGAGTTTCTCAATCCCCAGCGATCCTTTACTTCTGAACTACTCTGATAACCTAGTTTCTTTAAATTGTGCTTTCAATTATTACATAGTTTCTTTCAATTTAGTTTAACTTTCCTTTGAGTCAAAGCCGACTTCTGAAAATTAAAAAAAAAAAGAATTAGTCTTAATTTACCTCCGCATCGCATCATCTCTTTTGTTCTGCATCACTGCACCATGATAGGATCCCTGGCTTCATACTCTCCTTTAACCTGGTTCACTACCAGCTTGGAGTCCGAAAAAGCCTGGAGTCTTTGAACTCTCAAACTCTTGGCGATCCAAAGTCCTACGAGCAGGGCTTCGTATTCAGCTTGGTTGTTTGAAGCATGGAAGGAGAACCGAAGTTCATACTTTACATTGTGGCCGTCGGGTTCGGCAAGTATAAGACCGGCTCTACATCCAGCGTTATTAGAAGCTCCGTCTACATGAAATACCCAAATAGACTTCATATCCTTTGGATTCTCTCTTTTGCTGAAAGTACTTCGTCTTCGGATTTGCAGGTGCACTTAGCTAGAAAGTCTAAAAGCACTTGGGCTTTCATAGCCGTCCGGGGCTGGAAGCTAATGTCGAGTTTGCTCAGCTTTACGGCCCACTTGGCTATCCTCCCTGAGGTATCAGGGGATCGGAGAGTGGCCTTCAGGGGTTGATCAGTCATTATCACGATGGCGTGGGCATGGAAATATGGCTATAGTCGCTTTGCCGCAACCACCAGGGAGTAGATCAGCTTTTGCATCTTCGCATACCTTGTCTCAGCATCATGTAGAACTTTGCTGATATAGTAGATCAGCTTGTGAGAGCCGTCTTCATCTCTTCAGACAAGGACCGAGCTGATAGCTTCATCTGAAGCGGGAAGGTATAAGTAAAGCACCTCGCCCTCTCGAGGTTTGGAGAGCAGAGGTGGGGTCTCTAAATACTTCTTCAGCTCTTCGAAGGCAGTATAACAGTCTTCAGACCATTCGAAGCCCTTTGACTGTCGAAGTACCTTGAAGAATGGAAGACACTTCTCAGCCGAACGAGAAATGAACTTGCTTAAGGAGGCAATTCTTCCTGTTAACTGCTGGACTTCTTTTTTTCAGGTGGGGTGCCTCATATCTTTTAAGGCCTGGATCTTCATAGGATTTGCTTCGATTACCCGTTAGGTAACGAGAAAACCCAAAAACTTGCCCGAAGTGACTCCAAAGGCGCACTTTGTTGGATTCAGCTTCATGCGATAGTATCGCAGAGTGCTGAATGATTCCTCCAAGTCCTGGATGTGATCTTTTTTGAGGAGGCTTTTGATGATCATGTCATCGACAAAGGCCTCCATGTTCCTCCCCAGTTGCTCCTCGAGCACTATGTTAATTAATCTCTAAAATGTCGCTCCGGCATTTTTGAGCCCAAATGGCATCATCTTGTAGCAGTACAAGCCTTTGTCGCTGACAAAGGATGTCTTCTCCTCATCTTGAAAATCCATTCGGATTTGATTATAGCCAGAGAAAGCATCCATGAAGCTCAGTAGTTGGTGGCTGGCGGTGGCGTCGACCAGCTGATCAATTTTTACGAGAGGGAAGCTATCTTTTGGGCAAGCCTTGTTGAGGTCTGTATAGTCGATGCAGATCCTCCACTTGCCATTAGCTTTTTTCACCATCACTATATTAGCCAACCACTTAGGGTAGTGGGCCTCTCGAATGAATCCTGCCTTGAGGAGCTTGCTTACTTCCTCGTCTATTGCTTTCTGTCTTTCTAGGACAAAGCTTCTCTTCTTTTATCAGACTGAAGCTGACTAGGCAAAGATATCGGTATTATCTCTGAGAAAGCAGATCAGCTTCGTTTTAGTTTTATCATCAAGCATACTCTCGATTTGCATGACTTTGGTGGGGTCCTCTTTCATCAAGGGTACCGGGACAGTTCTTTCCATGGGTTAACAAATGTATGCGGTGGGATCCCTTGGATCCAACTGATCCAGGATTGCAGAATCATTGGAATGCTTGTCTTGAATCATCAGGCACTGTCGTGCCACTCTCTGGTCTCCTCTAACTTCTCTAACATCATTCCTGGTGGGGAAGCTCACTAGGAGATAATAAGAAGACACCATGATTCGAAACTTGTTCAAGACAGGCCATCCCAAAATAATGTTGTAGGCTGAGGGGGTTCGGAGTACCATGAAGTTGATCGGCAGTGTCTTTTGTCGAGGTTCAGTGCCAAGAGTTACAGGTAGTACTATCTCCCCCTCGGCATCAACCTGATTATCCCCGAAGCCAGTAAGTGGAATGGGGGATCTCCGTAGTTGATGTCTAGGCAAGCACATTTTAGAGAATGCAACGTAGATCAAGACATCAGTCGAACTTTCATTATCAACCAGAATCCGTTGTACATCATAGTTGGCCACAATGGTCGAGATTACAATAGGGTCATCGTGCGGGAGTTGAACTCCCATAAGGTCATCATCGGAGAAGAGAATGTCATTGTTGTCCTTGAGTCACTTTGGGATGTTGTCTTCGTCCCTTCTCTAGTTGGTAGGTCGGTGTATCATCCCAACACCTCCATTGGTAGGCCTTTGATTCGACAGTTCGGCCTCTTCAGGAGTTGGTTGGGGAACAGTAGCTTCAGACTGAGGTCCTTGGTGACCAATATACCGCCCCAGATACCCCCTTTTGATGAGATCATTTATTACATCTCTCAATTGGATGCAGTCTTCAGTGTTGTGACCATGGTCACGATGGAATCGGCAGTATTTGTTCCTATTCCGTATGGAAGAGGATGCCTTCATGGGACGGGGCCGCTGGAGAAAGTTTTCTTTCTCAATCTCCATGAGGATTTTTTCTCGAGGGAGGTTGAGGGGGTTGTAGGAGTCGAATCTTTCACCCGATGCTCTGGACCTGGGGGGACTCCTTCGGTGGTCAGTATACTTGTTATTGTTGGAGATTGGGGGACCTTGTCCCCTGTTGTTTTTCTTTTTTGAAGGGGGCTTTTCTTCGATCAGTCATCGACGTATTTCTAAACCCTTAGGAGCAGCTCAGCATAGCTTTTAGAAAACTTCTTATCCAGGGAAAAGGTGAGCCTGGATGTGCGAAGCCCCTTCTTCAATGTAGACATGGCCACATGCTCGTTGAGATCGGGGATCTCGAGTATGGCCGCATTAAACCTAGAGATGTAATCTCGCAGGCTTTCTCCTTCATTCTGATGAAGGAGGAACAATGTATCCATATTTCGGGGGGTCTTGCGGCAAGTCCTGTAATGCAAGACAAATAATTTCTCTAACTTGGAAAAAGAATCGATGGTATCTGGGCGTATGCTGGAGTACCACATCCGAGCAGCTTTCTTCAGAGTGGCTGGGAATGCGAGGCAGTACATCGCATCAGAGGCTCTTTGAATCATCATATGGGCCTTAAAACTGCCGAAATGATCGTAAAGATCAGAGGTGCCATCATAGGATTCCATCTGGGGAACCCTGAAGTGCCGAGGAATAACTTCGGTCATAATACGGTCGGTGTAGGGAAGATGCAGATCACATACTACTGCATCGTTGTGACCCTGCTGCTCCCGAATCCTTGCCATCTCTGATTAGATGGCCTTGAACTTTCCATTGTAATCAAGGATGGTTTGTTTGGGTACTTTCGCTACAGGAGTAGAATATTCGGAAGATGGTGAAGAAGTTTCCCTATGCCTTTTCCCTTTCTGTGGAGGATCAGGATGCCTAGGTATTTCTGAACTTCAGCCTTCAAGAGAGGGTCGAGGATGAAGAGAAGGGTGCGCAAACCCCTCTCGAGGGGCCTTCCTCCTTCGAGATCGTGAGCTATGTACGGAGGTTGCCGGTGGGTTTCCCACCGGAAAAGCTCTATGTTGAAAGTCCTGAACAATCGCCGTGAGGTTGGAGACTTGGTTCAGGAGGGCTTCGAACTGTTGCCGTTCCACGACCATGGTGGGAGGTGGAACTTTGTTCTCTGTTGGGGGTGCTCCTGCTTAGGATGGAGCATGACTTTGACTCATAGAGGCGATCTGAGTCTTTCCTCTCGCCATTAGAAGATTTTACTTCCCCTTTATCAAGAAGGGGAGCTTAACAAGTTTGTTGACGAGCGCCCCCCTTCCTGGTGCGCCAATCTATTGGCGTAGAGTTCCTGTTCTGGCCGGTCGGAGTTACTGGATCGCAGGACCGCTCCCTGGTTCACTTGCAAAACAAATTCCTTGCTGGAGTTGCTACATGATGACCTATTTTATAACAAACAAAATGATTTCCTTTCTTTTTTTTGAATGTTAACAATACATCCAGATTTAGTTGGTCCAGCATGTTGCCAAATCTCCAATCTATGCTAGACACATGTTTACTAGCCTAGAAAACTGGACCATCTCTCAAGATCTTCCCACCTGGACATCAAACCATGCACTTACCAACTCCTTGCCATGGAGATCGACCGTTGCTGGGTTTGCCCCTATCTGTCCTGGTCGTGCATTCTCCAAGAGTGGCAGCCATAATTGCTCACCACCTGAGGGATGCCTTGTAATAGGGACATGCCAGTCATCGTTCCCTGCTCCACCAACCATGGAATGGCTCCTGCTATGGGCATGCTTGTAACAATTGGAACATGCAAAATGCCATTCCCTTGCAATGCATACATACCTTTTTTAGACATCAGGTACATGCCTATAAACTTCTTTCTCGAGATCCTCCAAGTAAGTGAACAAGGCAAGAAGAGAAGGAGATGAACAAGGAGAAAAGGCGAAGCCGGAACTGAGAGCCCTCACTTCCTAGGATCCTTTTCTTTTTGACTAAAAGAACACTTCTCTCATTCTTGAAGCACACCTTGATCTCCTTCACATCTCTAAGCTACCACTTGAATGTTCATCAAAATATGTGTAGGCATCCTACACACTTTCCCCCTTTTTATAAAGTTCCTTGACTTTTGCATGTCCACTCGCTTGTATGCCATTTCCCTGGAAGCAGGACTCATATGCATTGAGATCTCCTTCTTCTACAAACCTTGTTTCATCTCACTCTCCTCCACTCCTTTTCTAGCTTCCCTTACTCTGTTGTAAATGTCAGAGAGGACTCTGAGCCTCCTTTGTTTGCCTTTCAAAGAGACTCTTAGGTATCAGAGAGTCCATTACTAGGGAACCCCCCACTGTGTGTGGACTTTCTAGTATTCTTTATCTCGCAAGACTTGACTCCCAATGATAGGACCCTACGGGATCTAGCTCCATATCAATAGCCACCTCAACTCCAGCCCTCACTGATTCTAGTTTGAGTCAACCCATCTTCCGATATGATAATATTAGCACTAGAGGAAGGACCAGTTGTTCAAAACTTCATTTAGGTTTGGAGTTTGCCTCTAGACTTTTCTTATTCCTATTTCATGCCATAACCAAGGGATAGAGGATGATCATGTCTACTCCTACCGAAGCATCCGCAACCTTGGCCACCCCATCTCTGGTTTCTCTACAAGAAAGAGAGGCAAGACCATGACTATTCCAACCATTACTATCGAGTAGTTCTAGAAGCTCTCCCTATAAGTCTAGGTGCTGATGACCTTGGTGCAGGGCCTATAGCAGCCCCCACCAAGATTGGTGGTAGAGCTAGCCTGCCACTCATTTCTAGCATATCCATCCTCTCTTAGGCGAGGTGATTAGCCAAGGGTGTGAGGTGAGCCTAATGTTACTCCTACTGCCATGCAAGAAGCCCTCCAAGTGAGGTGATCAGCTCGACGTGCAAGGTGAGCCTCTTGCTGAATCTTGTCCCAACCTGCTATATCTCATAGTCATCACTCCTATCGAAAGTTAGATGAGATACATCAATCTGACTCTTCTATTTTTGTTTCCTCTTTCTTCATGTAGGATACTTCATTAGATGAAATCCTCAAGCTACCGGCCCACTCGATGGTCTGGACATCAAGATGAGTTCGCTCGTAAGCTTTAGGAAGTGGACGACTACCTGAAGGTACTTCATTGATAAAATCTATCTCTGGGTGGTGAGCCTTGGTTCTCGGTTCACCCCCATTTTCTCATAAGATCATGGAGGAGTTGGTGCCTTGCAATTTCAAAGCACTTGTCATGGAGGCCTATGATGGTATCACTGATCCCTTTGACTATCTAGAGAGTTTTAAGTCTCTCATGCTTCTTCAGGGGCCGTCTGATGTCCTTATATGCAAGTCCTTCCTAATCACTTTTAGAAAAGTGGTGAGAGCTTGGTACACCCAATTGTAGCTAGGATTGATTCACTATTTTGGAATGTTTGGCTGTTAATTCATAATCCAAATTTAGAGAAGCAAAAGCTCGAGTGAGGCTTTAACTTCTTCTTCTCCATACAGCAAGAGGAAGGCAAGTCTCTCTGTCACTACATGGATCGCTTCAAAGTGACCATGCTAGAGGTCTGTAGCCTTGAGCCCTCCATCATGATGTTAGCCTTCAAGAGGGGGCTACAGGGAGGTAGCTTTTATTTCTTCCTTTCTAAGAAGTTACTTAGGAGCTTCCCGATCTCTTGGCCCATGCTAAGAAGTATATTAACATTGAGGAAGGCATGGTAGAGAAGTAGAAGGAGAATGGTGACTAGAAACATGCTTGAGAGGATTGCTGCCATCCTCCCCCTCCTTAGCCATAGCAGTAGAGGAAGAAGTGGCACAAGGAATTCTGCCATTGATCTGTAAGTCCTAGGCCATCCCATTAAAAAGACATCACCCCTATGAATGCTCTTCAGGGGCAAATCCTAATGGAGATCAAAGGTCTGGATATTGTCTACTGGTTAGGGAAGATGAGCAAGTAAGCCTGGAAGGATTCCAAGAAATACTACTAATTTTATCAGGATTATGGGCATGACATCAAGGATTGCTTCTCCTTAAAGAAGAAGATCGAGGCACTGATTCCGCATAGATATCTACATGGCTAAGTTAGTCAGCCCAACACCTTTGAGGCCACCTGTTGAGAGACCTAATTAGTAATCGAACCTCCTATGGAGAATAACATCCTCATCAGCACCACTTTGGTGGGCTAGTGGCTAGGGAGGCAAGCTCCTATAGGTGGCGAGCCTAAGCCAGGGTGGCCCAGATGGAGATCCCTCAAACCAAGTGCAAGAGGATAGAGGAGGAGCCCATCACCTTCTCTATAACTGATATGGATAGAGTTTTATTTCTGCATGATGATCTTATGGTTGTTTTCTTTACTATCTTGAATTATGATATAAGAAGAATACTGGTGAATAATGGAAGCTCCATAGATATTTTGATTTACGATGCTTTTTCTCAAATGGGCTTATCCAAAGATCATCTTCGAAGAACTAGCTCTTCCTTGATTATTTTTTTTGGAGATGTCATTCCCATAGAGGGCATTGTAACTTTTCTTGTGATTGCTAGCTGGGCCTTGAGATAGGTGATGGTCCTTCTGGATTTTTTGATGGTTAAGGTCTCAATGATTTATAATGCCATCTTGGAGAGACCTAATTTGAATGATCCATGGATCATGGTCTCGACCTACCACTTGCTCATGAAATTCTCCAATCCCCATGAAGTGGGCAAGATTCGAGGCAACCAAGCCTTAGCAAGGCGATATTACGTAATAACCCTTAAAAACATAACGTCTAGAAAAGCCATGTCCATTGAAAGCCTCAACCTCTAGGATCAGCAAAGACTATACCAGGGAGAGCCTGCCAAAGAGCTTGTCTTTATTCCCTTAGACTCATCTGACCCCTCTCAAGTGGTCTATGTTGGAAGTGAGTAGAGTGAGGAGTTTAGGACCTATTTAGTCAAGTTTCTCCATGTAGACATTGACATATTCATGTGGATGTTTGCAGATATGCCAGACATCAATCCTGAGATTATGGTATGCCATCTTAATGATGAGGCAAAACCTTTGGCCTGGATCATTGAGCAAGACACCTGGACTTCCCCATATCATCATCATTGACAATGATAGGTAGTTCGATAACGCATTATTCCAGGAGTTTTGTGAGAACCTACAGATCAGCCATCAATTTACTTCAATTATGCATCCACAAGGAAATGAAGAAGCTAAAGTCACCAACTGGATGATTCTTCAAGATTTGAAGACCCGGCTAGATAGGTTCGAAGGAGTCTGGATAGAAAAATTGCATAGCATCCTTTGGACCTACCATACCGCTCATTGGCTTCTGATGGGTGAGATGCCATTCAACCTTGCCTTCAAAATTAAGGCCATTATCTCTTTGGAAGTAAGCTTGCCATCATGTTGAGTCAAAGTGATGAGGGACAGGATTCTAACATGATGCAGGATGATATGCAAGGGATGAACATGAAGAAAATCAGATTAAAGTAAATAATTATTTTTAGATTTCTAGATAATTGATTCCCAAAACTAGTCTAGATTAGGTTAGGATTTTCTAGTAACAGTTAGAATCCTATCCACATGCTAGAAACTATCAAAGAGATAAAAAAACTAAGGATCCTAGGATTAAGAAACACCTATAGGACATGCTCTAAACTTTAATAAAATAAAAAAAGTGAGAAGGGAAAGGTTCTACATACCTAGCAATGATGATTTTGATACCGAATGATTGCTCTGCTCAGATCGGTGCCTGGATGATCACTTTTCCCCAGATCCATCGACTTTTTATCAAATTGATTCAGAGGCAAAGAAGATCTCATCCGGAGGGTGTGGCACTAGAGGGATCCTGCAAAGATCAAAGGCTAGGCTCATAGATGATGAGAAAAATAATAAACTGGAAGAAAGAAGAGTGGAGGGGTGGAAGAATCTCTGGGGTGGCTGGCGGCCAGTTGAAGAAGGGGACGCCTAGCTTGGAGGAAGGTAGGCAACCTTGGGCTTCATCTGGGGTTGGATGATGGCTAGGGTTTAGTGGAAGGGGAGGGTTATTGGGCTGCTAGGGTTTTGCACTCAAGAAAATAAAACGGGTCTCACATCTACTCCAATCTAGAGGAAACAGTTTGACAGAATAACTTTAAGTTATATTCATGAAGAAGAGGTTGATTAAAAGAGGGCAAGGAGGTTGGTATTTATAGGCTCACCCGGGGCTCTTTCCCTGTCAAAGTGGGATTACAAGTTTGTATGGAACAAGGAGTACAAGGTTTGAGTTGAATTAGGAGACTAAAGTCCTATTAGAACTTGAATATTGAACTCCTTGTAGAACTTGGACATTGACTCCTCTTGGGCTTGGGCTGCTTGACTCCTTGCTGGGCTTGGATGAAATCCTCTTGGACTGGGTCAAAGGCCTTGGGCATCTTGGACTGGGTCAAAGCCTGGGCACCAATCATGAATGGGCTTTGGACTAGGGGTGCCATTTGAGCTTGGACTGGGAGGGGAGGGTGCCATGGGCTTGGGCTTGGATCTAGGTGCCACTTTCTTGGTGGATCTGGACTGGGCGCCAATGATTGGGACCTTGGGCATCATGAGTGTGGACCAGGGGCCTAGGATAGGGTGGCTTGAGTGGATGCCTGGTTGGATACATAAAGCCTCATTCACTGGGGCCTGGTGACTCTCCTGATCTGATGATCCTCCTCTTGAACTTGACTTGAATGAAAACCAAAATTTACAAGGCTTATGTGACTAGACTAAAACTCATAGGACTCTTGACTTTGTGAATCCAATTGGCTCACTAAAAATTAGACATTATTACAGGACTCAACTTACCCTAATAGACTCATCTTACAAGTGACTGATTACCTAACACATGAATTAGAAATTGGAACCTTGAAATCCTGGCCTGCTCTTGATGTTCATACATCAATTCTCTCGGGGTGTGAGGAACTTGACCCTATCGAGTAAAGGTTGATCTAACTTTGATACTGCTCTGATGGGTCTGGGTTGAGGCATTGTGGATCCTCTCGAGTAATCCACGAATCTTCAGATCTCGATCGACCTTGCCAATGAACCAAGTGACATGGTAGCCTTTGATCCGGGTACTAATGGCTTGGTCATCCAAGATATGCTCAATCAATTTCTCTCATAGGCTAATTTGATGGTGGACACTCAGGGTTGGGTTCACTCTCAAAGAAAGGGTCAGGCTCAGTAGACTCTTTGGGAATCATTGCAGGCTCCCTATACTCAACTAAGTCTGAAATATTGAAGGTTGAGCTTAATGCCTAATTCAGGTGATAACTCAGGTACTAGGTCCAATCTTCTTTATCACTTTGATGGATCCAGCTTTATGGGTATGTAGCCAAATCATTACAAGATTTTTCTAGCAAACTCTTAGACTCTTTTCGGGAATTAACCATGTTCTTATAAAGATTATTGTCCATATTAATCTGATGATTAATTCCTCATGCATATCTCTAATCAAGTAGTGCAAAAACACATAACACCTAATGCAGGCAAATGACTCAAGCTAACACTTATTGATATGCAGACTCGACTAAATCCTAAACTACAACTGTGGGTTTGACCCTTGGTCAGGTAGGTGACATGCAGATGAGAACTTGACATGTACTCCTAACAGATGCCATAGGGTCCTCCAAAAGTAAGATGCAAACATGACATGCATAATGAGTGTATGAAACATGCTTACCTCTACAAAATACAATCTGGTGGTTAGAGAAACATGAGAAGCTTTTGAAAAGGGTAGAAAATAAGAGGTGGATTCAGGGTTAGCCTGGTAGGGTAGAAAATAAGAAGAAGGTTCAGGGTTGATCGGATAGAATAAGATGCAAGAAGGGGTTTCAAGGAATAGTCCTAGACTAATGAGGTTGACCTTACGGGTTTGATGGAAATCTTGATCCTAAGGTTTATGTAGATTGGGAGGAAGATATGGATGATTATTTTAAGTGGAATGAAATGTCCGAGGATGGAAAGGTTAGGTTTGCCCGAGTGTATCTATGGGGTCCAGCCGAGTCTTATTGGAACAATGTTCAAGGAAGGATGGCATATGAGAGACACGAACCCATTAGGACCTGGAAAGGAATGAAGAGCAAGCTTCGTGAAAGGTATATCCCTGTGTCATACCAACAAAATCTCCTAGACCACTTAGAGAGGTTGACCCAAGGTAATGGATCAGTCAGTGATTATATTGATAGATTTGAGCATCTAATGCGCTATATTGTGAAAATGGATTCATATGATATCCTAATCCAATTTGAAGAGGGCTTGAGGGAAGATATCTGGAGAGAATTGTTTAGACATAATATCTATAGTTTAGAGCAAGCCTACCTAGTAACCCATAACTATGAGAGGTCCTTGAGGCATGCTAGATCAAGTACTTTGGACCTAAATCTGACCTCTACCAGCTTGAATCATATCCCCATTGGTCCGACACCTAGTGTGAATTAAACTTTTGTTGATTAACCCTCATCTATATCACCTCCAACCAAGAAGGATGACATTGAAAAGGAATTAGGTATGGCCAACCCAGGATTAGTTGACCAGAATGAAGCCATACTGAAAGAACAATTAAAGGAGGAAGAATTAGAACCCATGATAGAAGTATACGAGGCTAACATGAGTTTGATAGATGAATATAAAGGAGAAGACTTCGAGAAGGACAACTCTAGTACCTTACCTGAGGAAATTCTTGTAGAAGATAAGAGTGTTGAGCCTAGTCCTGAAACATCAAAACCATAGGAAATTACTGGGGACTTGGTTCCTATAAGTCAATGCCCTCAAGAAAAGCCTACTCCTTTAGCCTCAACCCAAGACCTCATTCAGCTCCCTTGTAAAGAGTTCTTTCTTCTAACCCCAGTCAATAACCTTTTTCTGGAACTGACCAAGTCTTCCTTTCATGAAAAATTTGAACTTACAATGACCAAATTCTCCATCCAACAATTTGACCTTATGATACCCATATATCAATATTCAAATCTTAAGGTCATCTTGAATAACCAGGGTCTTTTTCATGTTTCCAACAGATTATCCCAAGACTTCAATTTTTATATCCTATCATATCCTAAGGCTTCCAATGTTCCCCAAATTATCAAATTACACTTTGTTGAGGTCGTTCAGTTGCACCAGTGCTATGAGTATGTTAGGTTTGCGACCTACTTCTGGAAGACCTTATGGCATTTGCTAGGGATCCACTATAAATTTTTATGTGCATGCCAGACCAGGGTCAAACCTAGAGAATCTGTAGTCTGCTAGGGTTAGGCCTAGAGAGAGTCCAATAAAATTCCTCTCAATAAGAATGCCTAGTTAAGTCTGCATTTTGTAGGTGTCTGTGTAAGTTTTAGAGTCCGCAAAGTCATGTGCACAGCATATGAAGAATTTGTATAAGGAAATTAGTAAAAATATTCAAATGAGCAATGAAGTCTATAAGCATATGGCTAATTCATGTAAATGAATGAAAGAATTTAATGAAGGGACTTTGTAATGATTAAACTTAGACCTGAAAGGTTTCCTCCGGGAACTATGAAAAAATTGCATGCCCGGGGAGCTGGACCTTTCAAAGTAACTAAGAGAATTGGACCTAATGCATATGTGTTAGAGTTACCTTCTAATTATGGCATTAGTTCTATATTTAATATTGCTGATCTAATAGAATATAAAGAGCTGGCATTAATTCCTAGTGAGCCTTTTGGGCCTATTCCCACCTTTGAGAGCAAAACCATACTCGAGTGCCCACCAGCAATTCCACTAGACCGGAGAGATAAAGTTGAACGTATCTTGGATGACCAGGTGATTACCACTAGAAATAAGGGCTATCAACGTTATCTGGTTCATTGGCAAGGCCAACCAAATTCCGAGGACTCCTGGATCACCCAAGAGGATCTACAGCAAATTGACCGGGACCTACTAGAAAGATATAATAGTCAGACCGATCCTTACTCAACAGGGTCGAGTTCCTCCCACCTGCAAAGAATTGGTGTGGGTGCTAGGCTCAGGAAAAGACTCCAACCGATCAAAATTAGGAAAGATTCTCTATGATTGGAAGATTGAGAGCTCGAATCCTATAATAAGTTTTATTTGAGTCTATTAGTTCTGTATTCATTTCAATTTGGTAATTGAGTCCAGTATTTGCTTCAATTAAGTTCTTCATTGTAATTGAGTCAAGGAGAGTCAGCCAAGACCAACTTGGTTTCAGCATAACTAAGTCAAGAAGATTAGTGGGCGCATGGACCATAGGATCACCAACTTGGAAGCCACTTCATCATTCCTCCTTGCCACATCACCAGGACACATCACCAAAGAATCTCGCCCAAGGAAGAAGGAATTTGAAATGGCCCACAAATCCTCCACAAATCAAGGAATCTTGCCCAAGGAAGAAGGAATTTGAATTGACCAACAATTCCTCCATAAATGGCGCCCCTCATCATGAAGTCAACCACTAATCTCTCCCCTCATTTTGTAATTTTTGAATTTCAAAATTTGAATTTCAAATGGTTTGGTGTCTACAAAATAGGCTCCAAAATCTATTGTAATCACTTATGAAATTTGAATCAATGAAGAAAACTTTTCTTTGAATTTTTCCTTGCTTGAATGCTTGGTCCCTTGTGAGAAGGTGGGCGTGAGGCCTAAAGTTCTTCCCCTCATCAAACCTAACTTCCTCCACTCCTCTTAGTCCAATTGGCCAACATAAGAAGCACATCAAGAATCCACATCTCCTCCATCTCTAGTGGTGCCAACAATCCAAGGAGTTCTTCATAAGTTCAAGCCAGGAGTTGTCATCCAAATGAAGGCAAAGAAGATCTTCAACGAGACTACTTCAAGTTTCCATTCATCTTTTCCCTCACTTCTCCATCTCAACCCTTTTCTCTAACCTTCCCCTACATCTTTTTGTTGCAGGATCCCTGGGTTTCTAGACTCCTGAGAAGAAGGTCTCCCGTGCCAAGGAACTAGATGCAAGAAGCCTTGCAACCTATGGAATATTCCTGTCATCCCGGAATGTTCTTCTTTGAGTGTTCCCAGTGCTAAAGTCATAACTATTAATTGCCGGATAACCCTCTTTAGATATTTTTTCAGATATGCAATTATTAGAATACTAAACCCTAATCTGAGTGGTTTCTTAACCACGAAGGTCCTCCTCTTAATTTCTGTGATCAGTTTCATTTCTAGTTAAGTTTAATATTTAGATTCCTATCTTTAAATTCCTACTTGATTACTTGAATTGCTTCATTTATTTACTTCATCTTTTATTTGATTATTACTGATTTCATATGAAATGCACCATCTCCTATTTGTCCCCCATCATCTTGGTATCAGAGCATGGTAGGTTAGGGTTTTGCATTTTCTTTAGTACCTAAATTTGGTGCTTCACCAGGCTGTCCGGTCTTAGGAGCAAAGTAGGGTTTAAAGACCCTTTCCTTCCATTCCACGGGGATCTCCTAAGGCGTGTAGGGGTGCCATTGTGATTGACCTTTGAAGGGGAACACAAGACTTGCATTTTATTTTCAGCATTTTTAATTTCTGCTGTTCTATTTTTTTTCTGCACTATCTGAGTTCCAGGAACTATCACGCCTAACACAGATTTTATTTTTAAATTTCCTTTAATCTGGTATATCATCTGTGAGCTAGGAATGTTCTATGATTTTTTCTGAATTTTTGGACATTGATACACATCACTTTTGTGCTCCATATCAGAACTGCAACACATTGATTTATGCACCTGAAACTAGGGTTCATTTGCATGCTTACATTCATTTCATGATAAATCATCTTAAGGGCATCAATTTAATATAGGGTCAGGATTTCATTACTTGTCCATAGTCCAAAAAAAATCACCAACCTGCATAACGAACACAACCCCTAATTAAAATGGAGTACACATTTAACTTGCTCTAGTGGGCTAGGGACACCCACGAAGTCGGGTTGAACCAAGTGTCAAGCCAATTTTGATAACTTGTTTGTGTGTGCTTGTATATTTGGTGTCTAGGCAAGTGGCTCAGGGACAAGAGCCCGAAGGAAGGTGGGTTGGTTCACTTACCTAGCTAATTTTAAATTGGTGTCTAAGGCAAGCAAAGAGGGACCTCCATCAACCTTACACTTACCTGGCCAGGTGCCTAGTTACTACAACTAAGGTTGTCATCTTGACCAAATATTTGGTTTGGACTCTAGGTCTAGCAAACCCCTAGCCCGAGTTTGAGTTCGTGTGTGCATGGCAACTAGATCAGGAGCACCTTACCAGCAAACCCAAGCTCAAACAAGTACAACCATGGACCAAATCTTTGAGACCTTTATGAAAACTTTGAATGATCAAATGGCCCAACTGAACCAAGACCCGACTGACCAGATGGCCCAGACCAACCAAAGCATGACTGATCAGATGACCCACATCACTGCTAGGTTTGATCGATTAGAGGCTCGTACCCTTAGAAGAACCCATGAAGTCTAGATTGAATTAGAGCCTGAACCAGATTTTGGTACACCCATCAATCCTAGAAGGGCTTCGCACCAAGACTTTTTCCCTGAACCCAACCCTAGGAGGCCTCATCAAGACCCTTTCTTTGAGCCAAATCCTAGGAGACCCAACCTTGATCGAGTCCATGACCCGAACCCTAGGAGAGCACACCTTGACCCAGCTTATGAGCCAAATCCTAAGAGACCCAATCAGGACCAAATGGACCATGAGGACCGAACCCTTAAGAACATTAGGTTGGAAGCACCCACTTTTGATGGAAATCTTGATCCTAAGATTTATATAGATTGGGAGGAAGATATGGATGATTATTTTAAGTGGAATGAAATGTCTGAGGATGAAAAAGTTAGGTTTTCTCAAGTGCATCTATGGGGTCCAGTCGAGTCTTATTGGAACAATGTTCAGGGAAGGAGGGTGTATGAGAGACACGAACCCATTAGGACCTGAAAAGGAATGAAGAGCAAGCTTCATGAAAGGTATAACCCTATGTCCTACCAACAAAATCTCCTAGACCACTTAGAGAGGTTGACCCAAGGTAATGGATCAGTTAGTGATTATATTGATAGATTTGAGCATCTAATGCACTATATTGTGAAAATAGATCCATATGATATCCTAATCCGATTTGAAGAGGGTTTGGGGGAATATATCCAGAGAGAATTGTTTAGACATAATATCTATAGTTTGGAGTAAGCCTACCGAGTAGTCCAAAACTATGAGAGGTCCTTGAGGCATGCTAGATCAAGTACTTTGGACCTAAATCCGACCTCTACCAGCTTGAATCATATCCCCATTGGTCCGATACCTAGTGTGAACCAAACTTTTGTTGATAAACCCTCATCTATATCACCTCCAACCCAGAATGATGACATTGAAAAGGAATTAGGTATGGCCGACCCAGGATTAGTTGACTAGAATGAAGCCATACTAAAAAAATAATTAAAGGAAGAAGAATTAGAACCCATGATAGAAGTTTATGAGGCTGACATGGCTTGATAGATGAATATGAAGGAGAAGACTTCAAGAAGGACAACTCTAGTACCTTACCTGAGGAAATTCTTGTAGAAGAGAAGAGTATTGAGCCTAGTCCTAAAATATCAAAACCACAGGAAATTAGTGGGGACATGGTTCCTGTAAGTCAATGCCCTCAGGAAAAGCCTACAATTCAAGACCTCATTCAACTCCCTTGTAAAGAGTTCTTTCTTCTAACCCCAGTCAACAACCTTTTTCTGGAACTGACCAAGTCTTCCTTTCATGAAAAATTTGCACTTACAATGACCAAATTCTCCATCCAACAATTTGACCTTATAACACCCATAGATCAATATTCAAATCATAAGGTCATCTTGAATAACCAGGGTCATTTTCATGTTTCCAACAGATTAACCCAAGACTTCGATTTTTATATCCTATCATATCCTAAGGCTTCCAATGTTCCCCAAACTATCAAATTACACTTTGTTGAGGTCGTTCAGTTGCACCAATGCTATGAGTATGTTAGGTTTACGACCTACTTCTGGAAGACTTTATGGTATTGGTAGGCATCCACTATAAATTTTCATGTGCATGCCAGACCAGGTTCAAACCTAGAGAATCTGTAGTCTGTTAGGTTTAGGCCCAGAGAGAGTCTAATAAAATTCCTCTCAATAAAAATGCCTAGTTTTGTCTGCATTTTGTAGGTGAATGTGTAAGTCTCAGAGTCTGCAAAGTCATGTGCACAGCATATAAAGAATTTGCATAAGAAAATTAGTAAAAAGATTCAAATGAGCAATGAAGTATATAAGCATATAGCTAATCCATGTAAACAAATGAAATAATTTAATAAAGGGACTCTATAATGATTAAACTTAGACATGAAAGGTTTCCTCCAGGAACTATGAAAAAACTGCATGCCCGGGGAGCTGGACCTTTCAAAGTAACTAAGAGAATTGGACCTAATGCATATGTGTTAGAGTTACCTTCAGATTATGGCATTAGTTCTACATTTAATATTACTGATCTGATAAAATATAAAGAACTGGCATTAATTCCTAGTGAGCCTTTTGGGCCTATTCCCACCTTTAAGAGCGAAACCATACATGAGTGTCTACCAGCAATTCCACCAGACCGGAGAGATAAAGTTGAACGTATCTTGGATGACCAGGTGATTACCACTAGAAATAAGGGCTATCAACGTTATCTAGTTCATTGGCAAGGCCGACCAGATTCCGAGGACTCCTGGATCACCCGAGAGGATCAGCAGCAAATTATCCCGGACCTACTAGAAAGATATCATAGTCAGACCGATCCTTACTCGATAGGGTCAAGTTCCTCCTACCCGAAAAGAATTGGTACGGGCACCAGGCTCAGGAAAAGACTCCAACCGATCCAAATTAGGAAAGATTCATTATGGTTGGAAGATTGAGAGCTCGAGTCCTGTAATAAGTTTTATTTGAGTCTATTAGTCCTGTATTGATTTCAATTTGGTAATTGAGTCCAGTATTTGCTTCAATTAAGTTCTTCATTGTAATTGAGTCAAGGAGAGTTAGCTAAGACCAACCTGGTTTTAGCATAACCAAGTCAAGAAGACTAGTGGGCACATGGACCATGGGATCACCAACTTGGAAGCCACTTCATCATTCCTCCTTGCCGCATCACCAGGACACATCACCAAGGAATCTCACCCAAGGAAGAAGGAATTTGAAATGGCCCACAAATCCTCCACAAATCAAGGAATCTCACCCAAGGAAGAAAAAAATTGAATTGACCAACAATTCTTCCACAAATGGCGCCCCTCATCATGAAGTCAATCACCAGTCTCTCCCATCATTTTGTAATTTTTGAATTTCAAAATTTGAATTTCAAATGGTTTGGTATCTATAAAATAGGCTCCAAAACCTATTATAATCACTTATGAAATTTGAATCAATGAAGAAAACTTTTCTTTGAATTTTTCCTTGCTTGGATGCTTGGTCCCTTTTGAGAAGGTGGGTGTGAGGCCCAAAGTTCTTCCCCTTTCCAATTTCCCCTCATCAAACCTAACTTCCTCCACTCCTCTTAGTCCAATCGGCCAACATAAGAAGCATGTCAAGAATCTAGGTCTCCTCCATCTCTAGTGGTGCCAACAATCCAAGGAGTTCTTCATAAGTTCAAGCCGGGAGTTATCATCCAAATGAAGCCAAAGAAGATCTTCAACAAGACTACTCTGAGTTTCCATTCATCCTTCCCCTCACTTCTCCATCTCAACCCTTTTCTCTAACCTTCCCCTACATCTTTTTGTTGCAGGATCCCTGGGTTTCCAGACTCCTGAGAAGAAGGTCTCCCGTGCCAAGGAACCGGATACAAGAAGCCTTGCAACCTAGGGAATCTCCCTGTCATCCTGGAATGTTCTTCTTTGAGTGTTCCCAGTGCTAAAGTCATAACTATTAATTGCCAGATAACCCTCTTTAGATATTTTTTCAGATTTGTAATTATTAGAATACTAAACCCTAATCTGAGTGGTTTCTTAACCACGAAGGTCCCCCTCTTAATTTCTTTGATCAGTTTCGTTTCTAGTTAAGTTTAATATTTAGATTCCTATCTTTAAATTCCTACTTCATTACTTGAATTGCTGCATTTATTTACTTCATCTTTCATTTGATTATTACTGATTTCATATGAAATGCATCATCTCCTACTTGTCCCCCATCAGTTTGGCTAGGAAAAAATTGACTAGTGTCTATGATAGCAGGGGTGGGTTGACTAAGGGGTACCTGACTGATACTTAGCTTGCACTCAGGGGTGGTAGGGGTGGGTCGACTAAGGGGAAGTAGACTAATACTGGGCTCATATCTAGGGATACTAATCTTATGGGGTTCAGGTCAACTAAGGGTCATGGGTCCCTTGGGCTCATAGGAGGTGGGCTCAGATCTATAGGTTATGGGTTCCTTGGGCTCATAGGACATGGACTCAGATCTACGGGTTATGAATCTAGGTTCACAGGGTCTGGGTTCATTGGATCTGGGTTTATAGGATCTGGGTTCATGGGTTCTGGGTCCATAGGATCTGGGTTGGTACTTTTTCCTAAGTATTCTTTTCATGGCTCTCCAGGTAGTTATGAGTGTTTCTCCTTCTAGTCTAGCCATTCTCTCAAACTTATCCCAGTCTATCCTAGCCTGGCAAACTAACTTAGCTTGAGAAAACTTGAATTGATCTATTTCAGAATTAAAATTCATATGTCTTTCAAAATACAGGTCCACATGTCTTTCCCAATTAAGATAATCCTCAAACTCAGGATCACCACCAAATTTAGGCACTTCTGTGAATTTATAATTAGTTCTCTCTACACTAAGATCCAAGACTGGTACAGGGTGTGGGGTTTTCCTATGGTTAGGCTTCGAGTATGGGTCAAGGTATGGGATCCTCCTAGGGTTGGGCTCCATGTCTGGGTCAGAGTATGGGGTCTCCTAGGGTTGGGCTCCAAGTATGGGTCAAAGTATGGGGCTCTCCTAGGGTTGGGCTCCAAGTATGGGCTAGGGTGTTGGGCTCTCCTAGGGTTGGGAGGTGGGAGACATGGTGTCCTAAGATCAGGCTCAGGTTTAGTGTTGGACTCATGGGTTCTCTCTTCATTTCCTAATCGATCTTCTACTCGGTCCAACCTATGGGTCAGGTGGTGGTTCATCTGGTTCATCTGGGTGGTCAATTGGGCAAACTGGTCATTCATAGTCTTCATGAAAGTCTCAAGGATGGATTCCATGGCTAAGCTGGGTTGAGGTTGGGAATGATGGTAATGGGTTCCTGATCTAGTTATCATGCACTTAATCAAATATAGGATCATGATGCAGTCAATCACACAAGAGTTAACAAGTTCTAGGGTCTGCTAGACCTAGAGTCAAAGTTGAATAGATCAACTCAACTTACACCAAACTCAGCACTTAATTCTTCCACTGGCTAGGTAAGAGGTGGTGGGGGCACCAGGATCTGACACATATTACTAGGCCCTATCTGATTTACTGATTAAGGTTTTGAGCCCTTAATAATGTGTCAAGTTTTATAATGAAGTTAGTCTAGTTAAGTTGAGTGACTCCTGTAATAAGTTGAGTTATCTCAACCAGTCCAATTGAGTCCTATAAGTTTGTCCAGTACAAGTCTAGTTTTATACAAGAGGAGGAGCACCAGCCTCAAAGCAGAAGCCCATGAAGCCTCTCCATTTGAAGATTCCAGGCGCCACCCAGGAATATTCCTCTTTCAGGCATGCCAGCCCAGGAGACCTCTCAATCCCAGGAGCTCATGGTACCCCAGGCCTTCCCAAGTCCACATTAAAGATGGAGCCCAGGATTTCTAGCCCACCAGGGGGACAATCATCAAATCCCATGCACCAAACCTTGGAGGCCGCCCAAGGTCATACACCAAGCCCATGCGCCCAAGCTTTGAAGGCCACGCCCAAGCCCATTTTGGAGGATGCCCTTGCTGCCCAAGGTTCAAGCCCAAATCCAAATAGGTGTCCAAGCCCAAGTGAAGCCCCTTGACCAAGTCAAAGAAGGAGAGAAATCCACTTCAAACAAGGAGATTGTGTTTTATTTCTAATCAAATTGTGTACTCCTAGTTCTAAGCAACTTTGTAATCCTTTTTCCTATCAAATTTTATATTCCTATCTTGACTAAGAGAGGGCATGGGAACATCTATAAATACCCCACCCCTCCCCCTCTTGTAATCAACTTTTATTCATGAAATAAACTCTGGTAAAATTTTGTTAGATTGTGTTCTTGTGTTCTTCTTTGAAGTGAGTGTGAGTGTTACTTGTGAGCCCTAATCCATCCAAGCCTTAGCCACCCAAAGAATCTTCTTCCAAACCCTAATCTGCCTCAAGTGAAGGAAGCCCTAGTCATCCACAAGCAAGGAGCCTTCTTCCACCTCCCAGCCACCAGCTTCAGCAAACCCTGCTTCTTCCTTCTCTCAAACCCTAATTCCATACTTCTATTTCTTATTGCTTCTTAACTAACCTTTGATGCTTGCAGGATCCTCGACTTATTCACCTCCAAAGAGGAGGCCCTCTTTGCCTCCTGGACCGACCAAGATAGCTGACTGATCTGAGGAACAAATGACTTATCTTCCAGGCGACGATCTAGAGTGTTGCATGACCCCATCTTCGACAGGATCTTTAATCATTGTTTGGTGCAATCCTTCCCCCTCCTGATTTCTGATTTATTAAAGGTATGCTATCCTAACCGGGGGTTTCTCAATCCTCGTGGTTTTTTTCTTATTATTTTGCATGATTTCATATGCAGAGTTATGTTTGCTCTTTTAGTACTAGTTTGCTTGCTAGTCTTTACTTGATTTCGGGACTTTAGCCTCCAAATTAAATCTCTAAAAAATCACAAAAAAATTAGTTATTATTTTTCTGCTTTCATGTCAGTCCTAGGTTCATCCTACATAAGTTTGGTATCAAATAGGGTTTAGGATAGATTGCATCTTCATCAAAACAACAAAAACATTCATCTCTATTTTTTCTGCATCCTGTCACCTACAGTAGGGGTCTAAGTTTTGGTCTATTTCATTATCCTAGGAATTTTATTTTTTATTAAGATTTTCATGACATACTCTCTAATTAGTATGGATAATTTTTATAATTTTTAATTATTTTTTTAAAAAATAAAATTATAAAAGAAATCTGCATCTTAGAAACCCTAATAGAAAGTTCGATTTTCAGCACATTGTTTGAAACCCTAGGTGCTGCATTATCATCTAATTTTTTCTCTAAATCAAACTTTGTAGAGATCATCTGAACTGTTAATCCTCCATCCTGAGATTTTTTTGATTTTTTTCTATATAAAAAACCAAACCAAATTCTGCATCAAACCAAACCCTAATTTCAGTTTCTGAGAATTCTGCATGCCTGAATGAACCAAATCTAATTCACTTCCAAACCCTACCTCACCCAAGCCCAAATTTTGTTTGATAATTTAATCAACTTAAGTTTAATTTTCCACCTGATAAAAGACAAAAAATATATATATATATATTTTTTTCTGATTGTTATTAGATTGTATTAGGGCTCATCGATTGTCATCATATCATCAAATCAATCTTTAGGGCAATTTCCCATCTCAGATCAGGGCAAGATTTCATCACCTATCCTAGGCCCAAAACAACCACCTTGCATTTGAACCCAATCCTTAACTAAAATCAATTAGCAACCTAATTTTTTCTAGTGAGCTAGGGACACCAACAGGTCGGGTCCGAGTTGTGTGGATAAATTAGTGCATCCAATTCCTCAACTATTACTGGAAACTGGTGTCTAAGGCTAGAGGTCTAGAGGCAAACACCCTAAGTGGACTGGTAGTTACTTAATTAGGACCCTGTCACAGGCAGGGGGAGCCTCCCACCACCCCACCTCTTACCTAGCTAGTGGAAGGATTAGTTGTTGAGTTGGGTATAAGTTGAGTCGACCCATTCAACTTTGGCTCTAGGTCTAGCAAACTGTAGTCCATAGTAACCTTTGTATGCTTGACTATATCATAACATCTAGATTGATTGAGTGCATGACCACTAGGTTAGGAACCCAATACCAATGATCTAAACCCCAACACAGCCCAGCCATTGAATCCAATCTTGAAACCCTCATAAAAGCCATAAATGACCAACTACTTATTCAATTGACCACCCATATTAACCAATCCAACACCCAATCCCAAAATCAGATTGCCTAGTTAACCTCCCAAATAAATTAGAGATTTGACCAAATGACCCAATCAAATAACCAAGCAACCAATAGGCTTGACCAATTAACCACTAGGCTTGACCATGTAGAAAACTGATTAGGAACCATAGAAAGAACCCAAGAGTCCAATACTGAACCTGATCCTAATTCACCCCTTTTTACTTCTCATAACCCTAGGAGAACCCAAAACCATGACCACTTCATGGAACCCAATCCTAGAAGAGTCCAATGCCAAGAACCCTACCAAGATCCTAACCCTAGGAGGCCCAATTAGGATGACTACGACCATAATGAGAGAATCCTTAGGAGCATCAGAGTAGATTCGCCAATCTTTGATTGCACCCTAGATCCCAAGGTCTACATAGATTGGGAGGGAGGCATGGAGCAATATTTTAAATGGTATGCCTTGAGTGATGAAAGGAAGTGTCAATTTACCTGGCTTAGGCTAACTGATCAGGCTAGGTTATACTGGAAACACGTAGAGCACCTTACTAGACAAAGAAACCATCCACCCATCACCACGTGGGAGGCCATGAAGCTAAAACTTAGAGAAAAATATGTTCCCCTATACTACCAACAGTGTCTCCTAGTTCAAAGGAAAAGATTAAAATAGGGAGGCAAGACTGTGAGAGAGTATATAACCTAGTTTGATGAATGTGACCTCAGGTGTGCCTTAGATGAACCTGAATCAGTGACCTTATCCAGGTTTAGAGCTGGCCTTCATGAGGATATTCAGAGGGAACTGTACCTAAGGGGAGTTGAACATATAAACCAGGCCTATCAGATAGCTGAAAGTTTTGAGAGATTCCAAAAAGCACCATTAGGCCATCGACCTGAGACCTTTAGGGCCAACACTTCTAGTTTTAGACCAAACCAGAACCCAGGTTACTCAGGCCGAACTAGCTCTAACTTAACCCAACCTAACCCCAACTTAGGCTAACCCAATCCTAATCCAGCCCATCCTAACCCTAATATAACTCGATCCAATCCCAACCCAACCCTAACCCACTTTTTCTTAACTCGAGTCTAAGTCAACCTAGTTCTAGTAATTCTGCATCTTCTAGGAATGACAAGGGTAAGGCACCAGCATTTCAGAAAAACCCAAGCCCCACCCTAATGCTTGCTTCAGATGCAATAAGGTAGGTCATTATGCTAGCCAATGTCCCACCATATCTTTACACATAGGGGAGCTTGAGGAGGAAGAGCCTGAACCCAATGAAGAAGAGGGAGAAGAAGTTTATGAAGCTGAGGCAGACTTGATAGAGAAGTATGAAGGAGATAAGGAGGATTTTGATTAGTCTGACCTAGTAGGGAAAGTTAGATACATCCTATCCCAGACCAAAACATAGGAAGATTGGTGTAGGACTAACATCCTACAAACCTTTGTAAAAATTGGGGATAAGGTATGCAAAATAATCATAGATAGTGGGAGCTGTGTAAATGCCATCTCATATAAGGCAGTCAAAACCCTAGGCTTAAGCCTAGTTCCCCATCCTAATCCCTATAAGGTATCTTGGATAGACTCCACATCCATACCCATAAAGTCCAGATGCCAAGTCCAAATCCAGCTTCAATCCTGTCAGGATAAAGTGTGGTGTGATGTGGTGCCCATGGGAGTTAGCAGTATATGTTTAGGTAGACCCTGGCTTTATGATCAAGACACTACCTTATACAGCCGGTCAAATGCATGTATGTTTAGCTTTTATGGGAACAAGATTACAATTAACCCCACTACACCCCAGGATAAAGTTAAGAGAGGATCTAGCTCACTAAAAGAGAAGAAAACTAGAGTTAATTTAATCACTACAAAAGAGCTAAAAAAAGAGATATCTGAGGGAACTACAGTTTGGATGTTAACTGTAAAAGAATTACCTAGTCAATCTGTTAAAGAGTACCCTCAAGAGGTCAAGGGAATCTTAAGTGAATTTAATGATATGTTTCCTGATGATTTACCAGACCAGCTACCACCACTAAGGGATGTCCAACATGCTATAGATCTAGTCCCAAGAGCTACCCTACCTAATCTGCCCCACTATAGAATGAACCCAATTGATGCGGGATGATTCTAAGATTGCTAATCATGCAGGAAAAGTAGTAAACTAATTTTTTTTGTAATTTTTATAATTTTATTTGCATGATAGATTTCCAAAACAAAATAAGAATTAGCATAAGAAGTAGCAATGCAAGGAATCATTGTATCGTGTGATGCAGAACGAATGAGATGATGCGATGTGGAAGTAAATTAGGACTAATTTTTTTTTTTTTTATATTTTCAGAAGTCGGCTTAGACTCAAAGGAAAGTTGAACTAAATTGAAAGAAACTATATAATAATTGAAAGCACAATTCAAAGAAACTAGATTATAAGAGTAGTTCAGAAGTAAAGGATCGCTGGGGGTTGAGAAACTCCCAGACCTAGGGTTTCGCTCTGAACTTTCAACAGGACAGAACTAAAGAGAAGGGAAGGGTTATGTACCAGGCAGTGATCTTCACAGAGTTTGGTGGAAGGACTCTCTCGAGCAGATTGTTGGATCCTCGGATTCGGATATCTTCGCAATGGATCCTCCAATACTGGTCCTTTGGCAGAGTTGGCTTCTCCTGAACTCAAGATCTGGGAAAGAAGAAGAACAAGTTAAGGAACCAGATACTCAAAGAAAGGATTTACCAGATAAGAAGAACTTGAAAATTGATGTTGCTGAAATCCTGATTCTCCAGGATGCTGATCTGACTTCCTCTAGGATTTGCTCTGTATTCGAAGTAGCTGATCTGGACCTGGATGCTGGTGGTCGGCCTCTACTTGGAAGAGAGGGGCCGTGAGATGATGAGGTAGATTAGGATTTGGATGATTGGTGGAATGAAGAGATGATGGGCGGCTAGGGTTTGGAATTGAAGTGGCTAACCTAGGATTTTGGTAGGATTTTGGGGTTGGAGATCTCACACCTCCTCAAGGTTCCTAGGGAACCCGGATTTACTCCCTCACGGAGCTCAACACCTGAATACAAGTGCGGAAGAGAGAAACACAAAGTTGCTCACATAGAAATTGATTTCATTCATCATTAAATTCAAGAGTTACATAAAGTTGAATATATAGACATAACAAAGAAATAAAATTTTATACATTTTCCATGTGGGACTAATAGGACTAACCCATACTTTAGGCATCAAATTCTCTTCCCAAGACTCCTTCCATGAGTGGGCAGCCCAAAAACTCCAAGAAAACTTGAAAATCAGCTCCAAATGGCAGGTTATGGGGGTGTCTCCTAGTATCTCTCCATGAATCAAGGATTTTTCCTTCATGGTTTGGCTCATTTGGACACCTCCTAGTCTTGCTCCACAAGTTTAGGCTTCTTCCTTTCATGGCTTTAGCACTTTTGGAAACTTTTGGGAACCTCCTTGAATTCCTCCCCAAGACAAGCTCTCTTCCCTTTTATAACTTGGATTTTTATGGAACATTGTGGGGCACCTCCTTGATCCTCTCTTCAAGATAAATTCTTGCCATCCTGGCTTGGGTTTATTTCTTGTGGTGTAGGGACCAAAGACATTGGATGGAGATGTGGCACCTCCTGGACTCTGGCGTGTGGCTGGGAGTGTGGCGCCCACTTGCTTGGACCTTGGAGAAAAAAATGTGGCACCCTGGACCTTGACTTGACTGAAAAAAAAGTGGCACCAACCTGGAGAAGACCTAGACCACTACTAGGACTTGTATTGAGTCAACATGACTCGACAAAATTTAAATTACAGGGAAATACAGACTCAAGACTAAAATTGAGTTGACCAAGTCAACCCTTATTACGAAACCAGAAAATCCTAATTCTTTGGGCAAGGTCAATCAGAGATCCAGATGGAGCCCTGAAGTCTTCTTCTGAGTCTGGTGCCCGCACCATCATGGGCAAACTCATGCAAAATAATAAATTCCAGGACCCGAGAATTGAAAAACTTTTGGATTAGGATAGCTTATCTTCAGCAAATCAGAATTTAAAAGAAGGGAAGGATGTTATCAATCAGTGATTTGAATAACTTTTGATGAAGATATCACACAGCACTCTGATTAGAGCCTAGATGATGAAGCTTAGTTTTCTTTGAACTGATGATTGATTTGGGCAGTCCTGGAGGCAAGGAAAGCCTCCTACGGGGGGGTAAAACACCTCGGGGATCCTGCAAACATCAGGGGTTAATCAAAACAGCAACAACAAAATAATAAAAGGAGATTAGGTTTTGTAGAAATCTAAAATCAGGGTTTGTATGTGGTGGCTTGAAGAAGGATGTTGTTCTTTGCTTTGGGTGGCCTAGGGCACTCTTCCTTTGGCCATGTGATGGCTTGGATGGCAGCAAGATAGGGCATGGAAGGATGCTAGGGCAGCAAGGAATTCGGCCAAGCATAATAGTAACCAAAGAAAAAAAAGAAAGTAACACACAAGCTTGCAGGCTCAAATAAATTTCACCAGGGTTTTGATATCATCAATAAAAACTGATTACAAGAGGGGGAGGGGTGGGGTATTTATAGAGTTCCCATGACCTCTACTTGATAGAATAGGATTACAAGTGGAGTAGGAATAGGTTCACAAGTTGAATAGGAATAGGTTCTCCTTGTTTGATATGGATTTCCTTCCTTCTTTGACTTGGTCAAAGGGCCTTGGACTTGGTCAAATCTTTTTTTCTTGGGCTTGGACACCTCTTGGCTTGGACTTGGGCTCTTGGGCAGCAATTGGGGCATCCAAGGATGGGTTGGATGCAAGGGCTTTGGGCCCTGGAGGCCTGGGATGCCTGGAGCAGGAATATTCTTTTGATTTTGGGCTAGAATATACCTGGAATCTTGGTTCTTGATGGACCTGGGCCCTGCATTCACTTGGGCATGGATGCAGGTGGACCTCTAAAATCAATGATGCCCTGGTTTGGAAATATGCTCTGGTATCTGGGGAGGAATCTGGGCATCTGGAAGGAATCAGGATTTCTGGAAAGCATTTTGGATCCTGAGGTGTTACACAAAATCCAGCAAGCTGATGTAGTGGCCTTTGACTCCTAGATGTGGCCTAATGGAACTCCAAAATAGGGTAGCCTCCTCTCTTGTACAAAAATTGGACTCATACTGGACTCATAACTGAAGTACAGGAATCGATATACTGACTAGGGTTGAGGGTTGAGACAAATCAACTAACCTCAACTTATTACAGGACTCAATCTTAATTGATTACAAAATTGTGACACATGACTAGGGTTCTAAAATTTAAAACTCTAATCAATAAACTATATGGGATCCAGTGATCCATGTCTGATCCTGGTGTCTCCACCAATTCTCTCTGGATGGGAGGAACTCGATCTCATCGAGTAAGCGTCAATTTGGCTCAAGGAGGGTATGGGTTGAGGTGCTGCAAATCCACACCAGCATTTCATAATTTTTCAAATTCTGGCTGACCTTGCCACCGGACCAAGTACCGCTAACAGTCTCTATCCTAGGTACCAATAGCTTGATCTTCCAAAGCTCTCTCAATCTTTACCTCACCAAAGGCCAAATTATATGTGGTTGCTCTGGGATGGGTTCTCTCTCAAAAAATGGGAGTGGCTCAAGAGGCTCGCTGGATATCACTGCTGGCTCCCTAGACTTTACAAAGTCTTAGATGATAAAGGTGGAGCTAATACCTAAATCAGGTGATATCTCAAGCACATAGGCATTGGGTCCACTACTATTCATTATTTTGGATGGGCCAGCTTCGCGAGCAGAAAATTCTTTGACAGTCACATATTTCTCTGCATAAAAATTTTTATCTTTCTTTTAGAAATTAGCTAAGTTATTATTTAGTTCATTAATTATGTTCAGCTCATGACTAATTTCATGATGCATATGCTGTGTAGAGGCTAGTGTAGGTGTAGATATGTGATTTAGGACTATGAATTTTATTAGACTCAACTAATACCTATTAGACTCGACTAAACTTTCCTATCGAAGAAAATTTTATTGGACTTTCTAGGTTCTAACCTAACATACTATAAACTCTTTAGGTTTGACCCTAGCATGGCATGCACATGAAAATTTTCTATATATGCCTACTAAATACCAAAGGGTATGCAAGACGTAAGATGCAAACCTAACATGCATAATGTATGAATGCAGTATGCTTACTTCTATAAAATGCAAATGAATGGTTAAAAAAATATAAGAAAATTCATGAAAAGGTAGAAAATATGAGGTGGATTCAGGGTTAGTCTGATTGAAAAAGGGTTCGGGGTTAATCAGGTAGACTAAGAGACAAGAAGGTATTTCAGGGATGAGTCCTATACTAATGAGATTTACCTTATGGGTTTGAGGCATATCTAAAGGGTTTAAATAATGGAAGAAAGGATTGTTGATTTCAGGGAAGAGATCAATTGGTGCCAATGGAATGATTTCATCCTGAGGGTACTGATTCAAAGAGGTCAAGTCCTTAATAAACTCTTCTGGCTCATAAATCAAAGGACTGGGCTCTCTAATTGGGCTTTCTTCTAGTGGCTCCTCAGGTAGGATTCTAATAGTAGGATTGGGTTCCTCATGGTCTTCTTCCTTTAAGGGTTCTTCCACTACAAGGTCAGCTAACTCTATGTTGGTTACTGTTTAGGTATGGCTAGGGTTAGCTAAATCTAGGTCTGCTCCTACTTGGGTATGGTCAGGTTCAACTAATATTGGGTGGTCTTCTTCCTGGTCATCTAATGGTTTAATCCTATGGATCATTTGGTTATTCGATTGGATCAGTTGGTCAAACATTTTATTCCTTTGGTCAAACTTGTGTTCCAATTGGTCAAACTATTCCATCATGGCCTTAAAGAGGGTTTCTAGATTGGACTCCATGGTTGAACTAGGTTGGTTACACTGGACTTCTGGTTCAACTAATTCTAGGTTAGTTTCTATATGGGTTTGGTCATAGTCAACTAATCCTGGGTCTTTTATAGGGTACTCTTCTAGATCTTCAATAGACTCACTATCTTCATACTCTACCAGACTTGGGTCAGGCTCATATATCTCTTCTTCTAGATCATCTTGGTGAACCAATGGGGTGGTAAGAGGGGTTTGGCTACTGGGAAATTGACTAAAGTTTGGGGTAACAGGGGTGGGTAAACTAAGGGTTATGGGTTCATTGGTTATGGGTTTAAAGGTTATGGGTTCAAATCTAGGGGTATCAATCCTATAGGGTTCAGGGTAATTGAGAGATAGTGGGTTACTACTGGGTTCATATCTAGGGACTATGGGTTCCTGGGATCTATGGGTCTGGTCTGGGGTTTCTACTTGGTTTAATATAGTGGTTAATTGGTCGATCCTAGTAGTTGTTTGGTTGTTTGTTTGGATTATCTAGTCAAATCGATGGTCTACTTGGTCGAATCTATGATTTATTTGGTTCATCTGGGTCTGGGATTGATCAAACCTAGTGTTTATCTTGGCAAACTGATTTTGGGTTTGGGTGTTGGCTTGGTTTAGTTGGGCAAACTGGTTGATGATAGCCTCAAAATTGGAATCCATGGCTGAATTGGTTTGGGGTGTAGACTTCTGGTATTGGGTTCCTAATCTAGTGGTCATACACTCAATCTAGCAATCAGAATGGAAAGGTGTAACCAAGCATGCAAAAAGAACTTAGCTAGTATAATCTAGGGCTTCCTAGACCTAGAGCCAAAACTGGGTAGGTCAGCTCAACTTACACTTAACCCAGCAGCTAATCCTTCCATTAGCTAGGTAGGGGGTGGGATGGTGGGAGGCTTTCCATGCTTGTCACAGGATCCTAATTATAAACCACCAGTCCACTTAGGTCGTTTGACTCTGGACCCCCAGCCTTAGACACCAGCTTTCAATAATAGCTAAAGGATTAAATGCACTAGTTGGCCCACACAGCTCAGACCCGATCTGTGGGTGACACCTAGCCCTCTAGGATAAATTAGGTCTAATCAATTTTAATTAGGCTTAGGTCAGTATGCTGATGGTTGTTTTGGGTCCAAGACAGGTGATGAAATCCTGCCCTGATGTTATATTGATTGCCCTTAAGATTAGATTAAAGAGATGATGGCATTCAAAGGTCTTGATGCAATCTAAAACCATCAGAAAATAAAATATTTTTTAAATTATTTTATGCTATGACAAATTAAATTTAAGTTAACTGGGGTTAGCAAACAAAGTTTGGCTTGGGATTGGGGGTTTAGAAATTGATTAGGTTGGGTTAAGTAAGTGAAGAGATTTAGGAAATTAGGATTTTGGATGATATAGATTTTGACATAGATATAGATACAGAAAAAAATCATAAAAATTCTATGATAGAGTATGTATAGTGATGATGATACCTACCAAATTTTATGCAAAACAAAAATCAAGTGATAATGCAAATCCTAGGGTTTTCAGACTGCTACAGAAATCTCAAGATTTTGTTAGGGTTTCTGAGATGCCAGATTTTAATAAATTAAATTTTTTGTGAAATTAATTAAGAATTTTAATAAATCAAAGGAAAAGACAAAAAACAATTCATGCAAATTTTATAAAAAAAATAAAATTCTTAGGTGGTCAAAATCAGATGAAGAACAGAGACCTAATGCAGTGGACAGGATGCAGAAATCTCAGGAATTAGGTTTTTGTGACTCTGATGTAGATGAATGCTATCCTAAACCCACTCTGATACCAAACTGATGTGGGACAACTCTAAGATTGCTAATCATGCAAGAAAAGTAGTAAAATAATTTTTTTTGTGATTTTTATAATTTTATTTGCAGGTTAGATTCCTAAAATAAAATAAGAACTAACATGAGTAGCAATGCAAAGAATCATCGTATCGCAGGCAAACTCATGCAAAATAATAAATTTTAGAACCCGAGAATTGAAAAACTCCTGGATTAGGATAGCTTATCTTCATCAGATCAGAAATTAAAAGAAGGGAAGGAAGTTATCAATCAGTGATTTGAATACCTCCCGATGAAGAGATCACACAGCACTCTGATTGGAGCCTGGATGATGAAGCTTGGTTTCCCTTGAACTGATGATTGATTTGGGCAGTCCTAGAGGCAAGGAAAGCCTCCTCCAGGGAGGTAAAACATCTCGGGGATCCTGTAAATGTCAGGGGTCAATCAAAATAGCAACAACAAAATAATAAAAGAAGATTAGGTTTTGTAGAAATTTGAAATCAGGGTTTGTATGTGGCGGCTTGAAGAAGGATGTTGTTCTTTGCTTTGGGTGGCCTAGGGCACTCTTCCTTTGGGCGTGTTATGTCTTGGATGGCAGCACGCTAGGGCGTGGAAGGATGCTAGGCTAGCAAGAAATTCGGCCAAGCACAATAGTAACCAAAGAAAAAAAACAAAGTAACACACAAGCTCGGAAGCTCAAATAAATTTCACCATGGTTTTGATATCATCAATAAAAATTAATTACAAGAGGGGGAGGGGTGGGGTATTTATAGAGTTTCCATGCCCTCTCCTTGTTATAATAGGATTACAAGTGGAGTAGGAATAGGTTCACAAGATGAATAGGAATAGGTTCTCCTTGTTTGATATGGATTTCCTTCCTCCTTTGACTTGGTCAAAGGGCCTTGGACTTTAAATCTCCTTTTCTTGGGCTTGGACATCTCTTGGCTTTGACTTGGGTGCTTGGGCAGCAATTGGGGTGTTCAAGGATGGGTTGGGCACATGGGCTTTGGGCCCTGGAGGCCTAGGACGCTTGGGGCATTCCAGGTATCTTGGTTCTGGGCTGGAATATACCTGGAATCTTGGTTCTTTATGGACCTGGGCCTTGCATTCACTTGGGCTGGGATGCAAATGGACCTCTGGAATCATGGATGCCCTGGTTTGGGAATATGCTCTGGTATTTGGGAAGGAATTTGGGCATCTAGAAGGCATCTGGAAGGAATCAGGATTTCTGGAAAGTATTTTGGATCCTGGGGTGTTACACAAAATCCAACAAGCTAATGTAGTGGCCTCTGACTCCTGGATATGGCCTGGTGGAACTCCAAAATAAGGTAACCTCCTCTCTTGTACAAAAATTGGACTTATACTGGACTCATAATTAGAGTACAGGACTAGATATACTGACTAGGGTTGAGGGTTGATACAAATAAACTAACCACAACTTATTACAGGACTCAATCTTAATTGATTACAAAATTGTGACACATGACTAAAGTTCTAAAATTTAAAACCTTAGTCAATAAACTATATGGGATCCAGTGATCCGTGTTTGATCTTGGTGTCCCCACCACTAACTAAACATTTAGAGCTTCAATGACAGGTAAGTGAACTCCTTAAAAAAGGGTTTATTAGGGAGAACTTAAGTCCTTGTGCTGTACAAGTCCAATTAACTCTTAAGAAAGATGGCACGTGGAGGATGTGTGTCGATAGCCATGCCATAAATAAAATCACTATGAAGTATAGGTTTTCCATCCCCCGATTGGATGATATGTTAGATATGATAGCCGATGCAACCATCTTTTCAAAAATTGATCTTAAGAGTGGCTATCATCAGGTTAGAATCAGACCAGAGGATGAGTGGAAGATTGCTTTCAAAACCAAGGATGGTTTGTATGAATGGGTTGTTATGCCATTTGGGTTATCCAATGCCCCTAGCATCTTTATGAAAATTATGACCCAAGTCCTAAGGATGTTCATAGAAAAATTTGTAGTGGTTTATTTTGATGACATCCTAATCTACGGTAGGACTAAGGAAGACCACTTGGATTACTTGAGACTGATTTGCCAAACCCTTAGGAAGGAGAATCTCTATGCCAATTTAAAGAAGTGTGATTTCATGACCCATAGAGTTGTCTTCCTAGGACTTGTGGTGGCCCCTGATAGAGTATCAGCTGATCCTGAAAAGGTTAGATCTATTATAGAGTGGCCAGTATCCACTAGTGTCCATGAAGTACGAAGTTTTCATGGTCTAGCTACTTTTTATAGGAGATTTATCAGGGAATTTAGCACCATAGTGGCACCCATAACTGATTGTATTAGGAAGGGCAATTTTGAATGGACTAAAGCAGCTGATAGAGCCTTCCTAGAAATCAAGAGTAAGATGATACAAGTACCAATCTTGAGGTTACCTAATATTTCTAAAGTCTTTGAGATAGCTTGTGATGCATCGGGAGTAGGCATAGGAGGAGTTCTAAGCCAGGAAAATCATCCAGTAGCCTTCTTTAGTGAAAAACTTAATGAGGCTAAACTTAAATACTCAACCTATGATAAGGAATTCTATATGGTAGTACAAGCCCTTAGATACTGGAGACATTATTTACCACTCCAGGAGTTTGTCCTTTACTTTGACCATGAAGCACTCCGATTCCTAAACTCCCAGAAAAAGTTAAACCATAGGCATGCCAAATGGGTAGAATTCAAACAAGCCTATACCTTTGTACTAAAACATTAAGCTAGAACTGAGAATAAGGTAGCAGATGCCCATAGTCAACGTGCCTTGCTGTTAAACACTGTTAGCACTTAAGTCATTGGATTCGACCGGTTAAAAGGAGAATATGAGACATGTCTAGACTTCAATGAAATTTTTCAATCCCTTGCCCAAGGACCATCTAGTACTCATAGTGAAGACACTCTTCAAGATGGTTATATGTTTAAAAACAATAGACTATGTATTCCTAGGACTTCACTTAGAGAATTCTTAGTCTGGGAAACCCATGCATGAGGCCTTGCTAGTCACTTTGGTAGGAACAAGACTATCTTAGCTATAGAGGACCAGTTCTGGTGCGGGCACCAGACTCAGAAGAAGACTTCAAAGCTCCATTTGGATCTCTGATTGACATTGCCCGAGAAATTAGGGTTTGTAATAAAGGTTGACCTGGTCAACCAGTTTATTTATTTTATTTATTTCTTGAGTCACCATTTAAATTTTGTTGAGTCATGTTGACTCGGTGCAAGTCCCAATGTGGTTTCAATTTGGTCCAAAATGGTGCCACATTTCTCTTCCAATCAACTCAAGGTTCAAGCAAGTGGAGGCCACACTCCAAGCCACACGCCCAGCCACACTTCGAGCACACGCCAGAGTCCAGGAGGCGCCATAGAGGCATCCCAGTGTCATGGTCCCCACATCCAAAGAAGAAAAAATCAAATTGGAGGCTAAATTAAAGGAGGCGCCCACACCTGCCTAATTTACCTAAGCAAAGAAGGAAGAAAACTTCTCTTGGAGAAGAAATCAAAGAAGGACATCCAACCTACTCCTAATTGAAGTTCAAATCAAAATCAAAGAGCTTAACTTGGAGTGGAAGAAAAGAAGAAATACCATAAGAAGAAGAGGACTCCAAATCCAAATCCAACTCCAAAGGAGGTGCCATAAAAGTTCCAAAACAATTCCTTTATGGCCGTCCCAATTTTTTTTGGACTCTTGGTCGGCCAAGGGAGAGGATTTTCTACCTAATCTAGGGGTTGGAAGAGTTTAGTCCCACATGGGAATTTGTACAAGCTAGGAGAAAATTTTAGGTCTATATAATAGACCTCTCTTTGTAACTTTAGAAAATCAATGAAGAAAAATTATTTTTGCTACTCTCTTGTGTTGAGTGACCTAGGTTTCTCTTCTTCCGCACTATTCTAACTGTTGAGCTCCGTGAGGGGGTAATCCGGGTTCCATTGGAGCCTTGAGGAGGTGAGAGATCTCCATCTTTATCCAAAACCCTAGGTTAGCCACTTGAAATTCCAAAACCCTAGCCACCTTCATTATTTTCAATCCATCAAACCCTAGTTCCATCCATCTCCCACGGCCTCTCTCTCTCTACAAGTCCAGGCCATCCACCTTCATCCAGATCCAGTCCGGCTACTTCAGATCCAGAGCAAGTTCCAAGGAAAATCACATCAGCTTCCAGGAGAATCCAGTTTTCAGCAATTTCAATCTTCAAGTTCATCAACCTGGTAAATTCTTTCCTTGACTCTCTGATTCCATCAATTATTTTTCTTCTCTTCCAGATCTTGAGTTCAGGAGAAGCCAACCCGCCAAAGGACCAGTACTGGAGGATCCATTGCGAAGAAATCTGAATCCGAGGATCCAACAATCTGCTCGGGAGAGTTCTTCCACCAAAATCTGTGAAGATCATTGTCTGGTTAGGTAAACCATCTCTTCTCTTTATTTCTGTTCTGCTGAAAGTTCGGAGCGAAACCCTAGGTCTGGGAGTTTCTCAACCCCCAGCGATCCGTTGCTTCTGAACTACTCTGATACTTTAGTTTCCTTAAAATTGTGCTTTCAATTATCATATTAGTCTCTTTCAATGTTAGGTTAACTTTTCTTTGATTTGAAGCCAACTTCTACAAACATATAAAAACAACAAAAAAATTAGTTAATCTTAATCTACTTCCGCATCGCGTCCCTTTATTTGTTCTGCATCATTTTTGGTATCAGAGCCCAGTCTAGGGTTTCTGATTTGCTTGCTTGCTTGTTTTGATTGTTCTCTTTTTATTTTGTCTGCTTGAAGTAGACTCCCCAGGACGTCCGGTCCTAGGAACTAAGCGAGGCGCAAGCCTCCTCCTCCCATTCCACGGGGTGTTCCTAGGGCGTGTAGGGGATCCATTGGGTTATAACTTCGTAGCAGGGATTATAAACGGGGAAGACAATCTAGTTGCAGCCCGTAATTACCCTGTTGTCTGAATTATTTCTCCCTGTATAAAACTCAGAATTGCATGATTTTTGCTTCGTTGAGACCAGTATAATTGAACCTATTTTCAGTAATTTTTCTGCAATTTATTGGTTTCGATAAAAATTCTGAGAATTAAAATATAGCAACTCTATTTTTTTTGTATTCTGCAATTCAATTCTTTTTGGAGTGATCATCTCATAATTTACTTAAGGGCAATTGAGCATCTAAGATAAGGGGAGGAGTTGATTACCTCTCCTTAGCCCAAAACCACAATCCAATCATTCGAACCTAGACCTAATTTAAAATCAGTTAGACCTAATTTGCCCTAGTGGGCTAGGGACACCAATTGGTCGGGTCTAGGCTAGTGTTGAGTCAGTTTGCCGAGTTATTCTGTGTGTGCTTAGCACTCAGTGTCTAGAACGGTGGTTCAGGGACTACGTCCCGAAGGGCTTGTGTGCTGGTCCGCCTACCTGGCCAATCACTGATTGGTGTCTAGGATTGGCAATCAGGGACCTAACACTCCCCTTACACCTGCCTGGCTGAGTCCTGAGTTACTACAGGCTAGCTTGCCACTCTGATTGGGCATCTAGTTTGGACTCTAGGTCTAGTGATCCAGTAGTCGATTTAGTCTAGTCTCATTTTGTGTGCTTGCTTGAATCATCATGTCTACCAGAAACGGAGTGCCATATCAACCTGGTCAAACCCAACCTAATTTAGAGGCCATGATCAGAACTCTTACTGAAAGTATGGCTAAAATGAATCAGGATATGACAAACACTGTGGCCTAGTTTAGCGCACAAATTCATGAGGATCTTACCCAACTTAGGGACCGAGTCCAAGTACTTGAAGAACCTAGACATCGGAATTGGACTCCTGACCCCGATTTTAATGTGCCTCAGCCTCACCCACATCAGGAGCCTAGAAGGCCTTTATATAGAGATCCCGAACCTAATCATAGGAGGCCTGACCCAGAGCCTGAAGATAGAGATGATAGGTTCATCAGGAACATCAAATTAGATGCACCCACTTTTGATGGTAGTCTGAACCCTAAGGTGTATTCTGATTGGGAGGGTGAGATGGATCAATACTTTGAGTGGTATGCTATGTCTGAGGAGAGGAAATACAAGTTTGCCAAGATGAAATTAGTGCGTCAAGCTAGGTTATACTGGGGGAACATTGAGCTAACCACTAGGAGACGGAATGTTGAGCCCATAACCACTTGGCAGGGTATGAAAGAAAAACTGAGAGATAAATACCTACCCATTTCATACCAGCAAAACCTGTTAGACCAATGGCAAAACCTGAAACAAGGAAACCGATCTGTCTCAGACTACATAACTACTTTTGATGAATACCTAATGAGATGTGATGTGAGTGAAGCCCACGAAGTCACTTTGTCTAGATTTAGGGCTGGACTGAGGGAAGAAATTAAGAGAGAACTATTTCTGAGAGAGGTTACTGATCTAGACCAAGCCTACCAGATTGCACTGAACACTGAGAAATTTCAGAGAGGACCTATACCTTCTAGGGTTAGTGCCCCAATCCCAAGGAATGGACCTAGCCAAGTTATCCCTAGTAAACCTTTTCAGGGTACTTCTACCCCTAGGCCCATGGATAAAGGTAAGGCACCTGACACCCAGAGAACCCCTAGTTCAAATATCACCTGTTTTAAGTGTCAGAAACCAGGTCACATTTCTAGTCAGTGTACTGCCATAGCCTGTTTCAAGTGTCATAAGGTAGGTCATGTTGCTAGCCAGTGCCCACGGAGATCCCTTTACATAGAAGAGGGAGAGAATGATAATTCCGAGCCCAGTGAGGAATTTGAAGAAGAAGTTTATGAGGCCGGAATGAATTTGGTTGAGGAGTATGAAGGAGAGGAGGAACCCAATGAATCTGACCAATTAGGAGTTGTAAGATGCATCCTATCCCAGAATCTAGTTCAAGAGGATTGGCGTAGGACTAACATCCTACAGACTTTTCTTAAATTAGGGGATAAGGTATGTAAGATCATCATAGATAGTGGGAGCTGTGTAAATGCCATCTCTACTAGCACTGTCAAGATGTTAGGCTTAATCCCAGTTCCACATCCCAACCCCTATAAGGTTTCTTGGGTAGATTCTACCTCCATACCCATCCAGTCTAGATGTCAAGTCCAAATCCAAATGCAATTTTATCACGAAAAGATTTGGTGCGATGTCTTACCCATGGGGGTGAGCAGTATAATTCTCGGAAGACCTTGGTTGTATGATCATGATGCCACCCTCTTAGGAAAATCCAATACCTGTGTCTTTAGTTTCAATGGGAAGAAGATCACGATCCATTCCGTTCCCCCTAAGGACAAGGTAACTAAAGGAGCTGGTAAGGTTAAGGAGATGAAAACTGGAGTGAACCTAATCAGTGCTAAGGATCTAGAACAAGAAATTCATAGTGGTTCACCCATCTGGATGTTGACTGCTAAGGAGCTTAGAACTTCGGAACCCTTAGAGCCTCCTCAAGAAGTTAAACCTGTGTTAAAAGAATTTGAGGATGTCTTTCCCGAGGATTTGCCAGACCACCTTCCACCTCTTAGGGATATCCAGCATGCCATAGATCTAATCCCAGGAGCAACTTAGCCCAACTTGCCCCATTACAGGATGAATCCATCTGAGCATGAAGAACTGCAAAAGCAGGTTGGAGAATTATTGAGGAAGGGGTTTATTAGAGAAAGTCTTAGCCCTTGTGCAGTCCCAGCCTTACTGACCCCAAAGAAAGATGGCATGTGGAGGATGTGTGTTGACAGTCGTGCCATCAATAAAATTACAATCAAGTATAGGTTTCCCATCCCTAGACTAGATGACATGCTTGATATGATGGCTGGTGCAATGGTTTTTTCTAAGATTGATCTCAAAAGCGGCTATCATCAGGTTAGGATTAGACCTGGGGATGAATGGAAAACTGCTTTCAAAACTAAGGATGGTCTTTATGAATGGGTTGTTATGCCTTTTGGGTTGTCCAATGCCCCTAGTACTTTCATGAGAATTATGACCCAGGTACTTAGAGCTTTCATAGGAAAATTTGTGGTGGTCTATTTTGATGACATCCTGATCTATAGTAAGACCCCAATAGATCACCTAGACCACCTTAGAGCAGTCTGCCAAGTTTTGAGGAATGAGAGACTCTACGGTAATCTTAAGAAGTGTGAATTCATGACTAGTAGAGTTATCTTTCTTGGTTTTGTAGTAACCCCTGACGGTGTGGCGGCCGATCCTGAGAAGATTAAGTCCATAGTAGACTGGCCAGAGCCAACCAATGTGCATGAAGTTAGAAGTTTCCATGGCTTGGCTACCTTCTATAGGCGATTCATCAAGGGGTTTAGTACTTTAGCTGCTCCAATCACTGATTGTATTAGGAAGGGAGAATTTCATTGGACTAAGTCAGCCCATAAAGCCTTCCTAGATCTTAAGGATAAAATGACCCAGGCACCCATTCTGAGATTACCCAATTTTTCTAAAGTATTTGAGGTTGCCTGTGATGCTTCAGGTGTAGGAATAGGTGGAGTCCTAAGCCAAGAGAATCATCCCATAGCATTCTTTAGTGAAAAACTTAATGATGCTAAGCTTAGGTATTCTACCTATGATAAGGAATTTTATGCGGTGGTGCAAGCTTTGCGTTACTGGAGACATTATTTGCTACCGCAGGAATTTGTACTATTTTCGGACCATGAGGCTCTTAGATTTCTGAACTCCCAAAAGAAGCTTAACCCTAGGCATGCTAAGTGGGTAGAATATATCCAGTCCTATACTTTTGTCCTGAAACATAAGGCTGGAGTTGAGAATAAGGTAGCTGATGCCCTTAGTCGCCGATCTCTGTTATTAACTTCTGTTAGAACTGAGGTCATAGGGTTTGAGCAAATCAAAGAGGAATATGAGTCTTGTCCGAATTTCACAACTGTGTATCAGGATCTAGTTCAAGGACCATCTAGTAATCACCAGGATTATACCCTTGTAGATGGTTTTTTGTTCTTCAAAAATAGGCTTTGCATCCCTAGAACTTCTCTTAGGGAATTTTTGATTTGGGAAATCAATGCTGGAGGTTTAGCTGGCCATTTTGGAAAAGACAAGACCATTCTAGCTATTGAAGACCACTTTTTCTGGCCTAGCTTAAAAAGGGATGTAGCTAATATTGTAGCTAGATGTCGAACCTGCGCTGTTGCCAAACAGCGAAAACAAAACACTGGCCTTTATACCCCACTCCCTGTCCCAGATCATCCTTGGCAAGATGTGAGTATGGATTCTGTGTTAGGTTTACCTAAGACCCAGAGGAGACATGATTCTATCTGTGTCGTAGTCGACCGATTCTCTAAAATGGCCCACTTCTTGCCTTGTTCCCAAACTTTTGATGCGTCTAAGGTAGCCACACTTTTCTTCAATGAGATAGTTAGACTCCATGGCCTACCTAAGACAATCGTTTCAGATAGGGATGTCCGGTTCACCAGTTACTTTTGGAAGACCCTTTGGCATAAGTTAGGGACAAAACCTAAGTTTTCAACTGCCTATCATCCCCAAACTGATGGCCAAACTGAAGTAGTGAACCGTAGCCTAGGAAATCTGCTGAGATGTCTTGTTAGTGAAAATACCAGAAATTGGGATTTATACCTACCAAGGGCAGAATTTGCGTACAACGACTCGGTCAATAGGACTACGGGTAAGAGTCCATTTGAAATTGTACATGGGTACAAACCTCACACACCTCTTGACCTAGTCCCTTTACCTGTCCACACTCGAGTCTCCGAATCTGCTGAGAATTTTGCACAGCATATAAAAGACTTGCATAAAGAAATTCATGCCAAAATAAATTTAAGTAATGAAACTTATAAGAAGTTGGCTGATACTCAAAGGCGAGTCAAATCTTTTATTGAGGGAGACTATGTGATGATTAGGTTAAGGCCTGAACGGTTTCCTCCTGGAACCGTTAGAAAGTTACATGCTAGGGGAGCTGGACCATTTAGAGTGGTAAAGAGAGTAGGATCCAATGCCTATGTGCTCGAGTTACCTCCAGAACTAGGCATTAGCTCTACTTTCAACATTACAGACTTAGTAGAGTACAGGGAGCCAGCTGTGATTCCTAATGAGCCTTTTGAGCCTAACCCTATCATTGAGAGTGATCCCAACCCTGTGTGTCCACCAACAAACTGGCCTGTGAGGAAAGAGTAGATTGAAAAGATCCTGGATGATCAGGTTATCTCTACTCGTAATCGAGGATACCAAAGGTACCTGGTCCGCTGGCAAGGAAGGCCAGATTCTGATGACTCTTGGATCTCCCGAGAAGAATTACAAGAATTGGACCCAGACCTCTTGGAGAGATACCAGAGCCAACTTGAGCCTTACTCGACAGGGTCGAGTTCCTCCCACCCTGGGAGAATTGGTGCGGGCACCAGACTCAGAAGAAGACTTCAGAGCTCCATTTGGATCTCTGATTGACATTGCCCGAGAAATTAGGGTTTGTAATAAAGGTTGACCTGGTCAACCAGTTTATTTATTTTATTTATTTCTTGAGTCACCATTTAAATTTTGTTGAGTCATGTTGACTTGGTGCAAGTCCCAATGTGGTTTCAATTTGGTCCAAAATGGTGCCACATTTCTCTTCCAATCAACTCAAGGTTCAAGCAAGTGGAGGCCACACTCCAAGCCACACGCCCAGCCACACTCCGAGCACACGCCAGAGTCCAGGAGGCGCTATAGAGGCATCCCAGTGTCATGGTCCCCACATCCAAAGAAGAAAAAATCAAATTGGAGGCTAAATTAAAGGAGGCGCCCACACCTGCCTAATTTACCTAAGCAAAGAAGGAAGAAAACTTCTCTTGGAGAAGAAATCAAAGAAGGACATCCAACCTACTCCTAATTGAAGTTCAAATCAAAATCAAAGAGCTTAACTTGGAGTGGAAGAAAAGAAGAAATACCATAAGAAGAAGAGGACTCCAAATCCAAATCCAACTCCAAAGGAGGTGCCATAAAAGTTCCAAAACAATTCCTTTATGGCCGTCCCAATTTTTTTTGGACTCTTGGTCGGCCAAGGGAGAGGATTTTCTACCTAATCTAGGGGTTGGAAGAGTTTAGTCCCACATGGGAATTTGTACAAGCTAGGAGAAAATTTTAGGTCTATATAATAGACCTCTCTTTGTAACTTTAGAAAATCAATGAAGAAAAATTATTTTTGCTACTCTCTTGTGTTGAGTGACCTAGGTTTCTCTTCTTCCGCACTATTCTAACTGTTGAGCTCCGTGAGGGGGTAATCCGGGTTCCATTGGAGCCTTGAGGAGGTGAGAGATCTCCATCTTTATCCAAAACCCTAGGTTAGCCACTTGAAATTCCAAAACCCTAGCCACCTTCATTATTTTCAATCCATCAAACCCTAGATCCATCCATCTCCCACGGCCTCTCTCTCTCTACAAGTCCAAGCCGTCCACCTTCATCCAGATCCAGTCCGGCTACTTCAGATCCAGAGCAAGTTCCAAGGAAAATCACATCAGCTTCCAGGAGAATCCAGTTTTCAGCAATTTCAATCTTCAAGTTCATCAACCTGGTAAATTCTTTCCTTGACTCTCTGATTCCATCAATTGTTTTTCTTCTCTTCCAGATCTTGAGTTCAGGAGAAGCCAACCCGCCAAAGGACCAGTACTGGAGGATCCATTGCGAAGAAATCTGAATCCGAGGATCCAACAATCTGCTCGGGAGAGTTCTTCCACCAAAATCTGTGAAGATCATTGTCTGGTTAGGTAAACCATCTCTTCTCTTTATTTCTGTTCTGCTGAAAGTTCGGAGCGAAACCCTAGGTCTGGGAGTTTCTCAACCCCCAGCGATCCGTTGCTTCTGAACTACTCTGATACTTTAGTTTCCTTAAAATTGTGCTTTCAATTATCATATTAGTCTCTTTCAATGTTAGGTTAACTTTTCTTTGATTTGAAGCCAACTTCTACAAACATATAAAAACAACAAAAAAATTAGTTAATCTTAATCTACTTCCGCATCGCGTCCCTTTATTTGTTCTGCATCAAGTTCTTTTGGCCTAGTTTAAAAAGAGATGTCGCCAACATAGTGTCCAGATGTCGAACTTGTGCTATTGCAAAGTTGCAAAAGCAAAACACTAGATTATATACCCCTTTGCCTATACCAGATCGTCCATGGTAGGATCTTAGCATGGATTTTGTGTTAGGCATACCTAAGACCCTAAGGAAACATGACTCCATATGTGTAGTGGTCGATAGGTTTTCGAAAATGGCCCATTTCATACCATGCTCTCAAACTCTTGATGCATCCAAAGTAGCCCATCTTTTCCTAAACCATGTGGTTAGGTTACATGGCCTTTCTAAGACTACAGTGTCAGATAGGGATGTTCGTTTCACCAGTTACTTCTGGAAGACCCTTTGGCACTCATTAGGAACCAAACTCAAATTTTTCATAGCCTACCACCCTCAAACTAACGGCCAAACTGAGGTAGTGAACCAAAGTTTAGGAAATCTACTCAGATGCCTCGTAGGTGAAAATACTGGGAATTGGGACCTTCTTTTACCCCGAGCTGAATTTGCTTACAATAGTTCTATTAATAGGTCCATTGGAAAAAGTCCTTTTGAGGTCGTTCATTGTTACAAACCTAATAAACCTCTTGATCTAATCCCCTTACCCTTGCATGCATGAGTTTTTGATTTTGTTAAGTCCTTTGCACAGCATGTTAGGATGTTGCATAAGGAAATTAGTCAAAAGATAAATATAAGTAATGAACTCTATAAAAACTTGACTAATTCTCGAAAAAAAGCTAAAGAGTTTTCAGCAGGGAATTATGTGATGATCAGGCTTAGGCCTGAGCGATTCCCTCCAGGGACCGTAAAAAAACTACATGCTCGTGGAGCTAGACTGTTCAAAATAATAAAGAGAATTTGATCCAATGCATATGTGCTCAAGTTACCACCCGAATTAGGTATTAGTTCCACCTTCAATATTTCAGACCTTGTGGAGTACCGGGAGCTAGCAACGATACCTAGTGAGCCCTTTGGACCTATCCCTTCCATTGAGAGTGAACCCATCCCAGAATGTCCACCTACAAATTGGCCTATAAGTGAGGAAAGGATTGAGCACATCCTGGATGATCAAGCCATTAGTACCCAGAATAAAGGCTATCAATGGTATTTGGTCTGATGGTAAGGTTGGCCAGAATTCGAGGACTCGTGGATCACCCGAAAGGATCTACAGCACCTTAACCCAGACCTTCTTAAGCAATATGTGAGCCGCATTGACCCTTACTCGATGGGGTCGAGTTCCTCCTATCCCGAGAGAATTGGTGGGCGCACTAGGATCCGACACAGATTACTGGATCCTATTTGGTTTACTGATTAGGGTTTTGAGATGTTAATAATGTGCCAAGTTTTGTAATGAAGTTAGTCTAGTTAAGTTGAGTGAGTCCTGTAATAAGTTAAGTTATCTCAACCAGTTCAATTGAGTCTTGTAAGTTTGTCTAGTACAAATCCAATTTTATATAAGAGGAGGAGCACTAGCCTCAAAGCAGAAGCCCATGAAGCCTCCCCACATGAAGATTCCAGGTGCCACCTAGGAATATTCCTCTTTCAGGCACCCCATCCCAAAAGAGCTCTTAATCCCAGGAGCCCATGGAGGCCCAGGCCTTCCCAAGTCCACATTAAAGATGGAGCCCATGATTTCTAGCCTACCAGGGGGACATACATCAAAGCCCATGCGCCAAACCTTGGAGGCAGCCCAAGGTCATACACCAAGCCCATGTGCCCAAGATTTGAAAGCCATGCCCAAGCCCATTTTGGAGGATGCCCTTGCTACCCAAGGTTCAACCCCAAATCCAAATAGGCATCCAAGCCCAAGTGAAGCCCTTTGACCAAGTCAAAGAAGGAGAGAAATCCACTTCAAACAAGGAGGTTGTGTTTTATTTCTAATCAAATTTTGTACTCCTAGTTCTTAGCAACTTTGTAATCCTTCTCCCTATCAAATTTTGTATTCCTATCCTAACTAGGAGAGGGCATGGGAACATCTATAAATACCCCACCCCTCCCCCCTTGTAATTAACTTTTATTCATGAAATATACTCTGGTGAAATTTTGTTAGATTATGTTCTTGTGTTCTTCTTTGAAGTAAGTATGAGTGTTACTTGTGAGCCCTAATCCATCCAAGCCTTAGCCGTCCAAAGCATCTTCTTCCAAACCCTAATCCGCCCCAAGTGAAGGAAGCCCTAGCTGTCCACAAGCAAGGAGCCTTCTTCCACCTCCCAGTCGCCAGCTTCGGCAAACCATACTTCTTCCTTCTCTCAAACCCTAATTCCATACTTATATTTTCTTATTACTTCCTAACTAACCTCTGATGCTTGCAGGATCCTCGAGGTGTTCACCTCTAAAGAGGAGGCCCTCTTTGCCTCTTGGACTGACCAGGATAGCTGATTGATCAGAGGAACAACTGACTTATCTTCCAGGCGACGATCCAAAGTGCTGTGTGACCCCGTCTTCGACAGGATCTTCAATCGTTGTTTGGTACAATCCTTTCCGCTCCTGATTTTTGATTTATTGAAGGTATGCTATCAATACCGGGGGTTTCTCAATCCTCGAGGTCATTTTCTTTTTATTTTGTATAAGTTTATATGCGGGTATGTTTGCTCTTTTCATTACTAGTTTGCCTGCTAGTCTTTACTTGATTTCAGGGCTTTAGCCTCCAAATTAAATCTCTAAAAAATCATAAAAAAATTAGTTACTATTTTCTTGCATTCATGTCAGTCCTAGGTTCATCCTGCATCAAGAGGTAGGGTGGTGGGAGGCTCCCCTTGCTTGTCATGGGATCCTAATTAAAAACCACCAGTCCACTTAGGGCATTTGCCTCTGGACCTCCAACCTTAGACACTAGCTTCCAGTAATAAGTGGATGGTTGAGTGCACTAGTTTTCCCACTAGACTCGGTCCCAACCTGTTGGTGTCCCTAAATCAACTAGGTTTCTAGTTGATTTTAATTTAGGCTTGGGTCAGTATGTAGTTGGTTATTTTGGGTCCAAGACAGGTGATGAAATCCTTCTCTGATCTGACAGAGTAAAATTGCCCTTAAGTTTAGTTTAGGTATGATGCACACACATAAACCCTAATGCAATCTAAAAATTAGAAAAATCAAGATTTTTTTTTTTTTTTTGTCTTTTTATAAGGTGGAAAACTTAGTTCCAAGTTGGTTAGGTGAGAAATCAAAATTGGCTTGGGTTGGGTTGTTTGGATGGGTGATTAGGTTTAACCTAAACTAAGCATGCAGAAAATTTTAGCAGTGTACACTTGCAGTTCTCATGCAGGTTTACCTAGGTTTTCAGATCAGAAAAATTAAAATAAAATTATAAAAAAATGGAGGACTAATCAGATAATACTTGATACAAAAGTCAGAAAAAAACAATAAGGTTATGATTGATAATAAACCCTAGGTTTAGACTACTAGCAGATTTCAGCAAACCGGTTTGTTTGTCAGGGTGCTGTTTTATGCAGAATTTACCCTGTTTTCAGATCTGAGAAAAATCCACAAAAATTACAAAAAACAGAGGATTAAACTGAGATTATTCTCTGCTAAAATCAGACAAAAAAAGCAAGTTTAAAATGGAAAACCGGACCTATGTTTGGACTGCTAGTGCAGAAAACAGTCTACATAATTTTTGTTAGGGTTTGTTTTTGAAGAAGATTTTCCCTGTTTTTCAGATCATAAAAAATACCAAAAAATTTCAGAAAAACTGAGGACAAAACAGAGATCAAATGACATAAAAATCAGAAAAGAACAGTAAGAAATTAATAAGGAATTAGACCTATGTTTGGACTAGTTACACAAATTTCAGGATGCAGAAATTTAAACTATGATACAAGAACATGCCCTAATCCTGCTCTGATACCAAAATTGATGAGGGATGGGATTATAACATGATGCAGGATGATATTCAAGGGATGAACATAAGGAAAATCAGATTGAAGTAAATAATTATTTTTGATTTCTAGATGATTGATTCCCAAAACTAGTCTAGATTAGGTTAGGGATTTCTAGTAACTGTTAGAATCCTACCCATATGCTAGAAACTATCAAAGAGAAAAAAAAATTAAGGATCCTAGGGTTAAGAAACACCTGTAGGACATGCTCTAAATTTCAATAAAACCAAAAAAGTGAGAAGGGAAAGGTTCTACATACCTAGCAATGATGATTTTGATGCTGGGGAAGAGATCGCTTCGCTTAGATCGGTGCTTGGATGATCGAGTTGCTTTCCCATGGATCCATCAACTTTTTATTAGATCGATTTGGAGGCAAAGAAGACCTCATCTGGAGGGTGTGGCAATGGAGGTATCCTGCAAACGTCAAAGGTTAGGTTCATAGATGATGAGAAAAATAATAAACTGGAAGAAAGAAGAGTAGATGGGTGGAAGGATCTTCGGGGTGGCTGGCGGCATGTTGAAGAAGGGGACGCCTAGCTTGGAGGAAGGTGGGCATCCTTGGGCTTCAGCTGGGGTTGGATGATGGCTAGGGCTTAGTTGAAGGGGAGGGTTGTTGGGTGGCTAGGGTTTTGCACTCAAGAAAATAAAAACGGGTCTCACACCCACTCCAATCTGGAGGAAACAGTTTGACAGAATAACTTTAAGTTGTATTCATGAAGAAGAGGTTGACTACAAGAGGGGGAAGGGGTCGGTATTTATAGGCTCACCCAGGGCCCTTTCCCTGTCAAAGTGGGATTACAAGTTTGTATGGGACAAGGAGTGCAAGGTTTGAGTAGAATTAGGAGACTAAAGTCCTGGTAGAACTTGAATATTGAACTCCCTGTAGAACTTGGACATTGACTCCACTTAGGCTTGGGCTGCTTGACTCCTTGCTGGGTTGGGATGAAATCCTCTTGGACTAGATCAAAGGCCTTGGGCATCTTGGACTGGATCAAAGCCTAGGCGCCAATCATAAATGGGCTTTGGGCCAGGGGCACATTTAAGCTTGGATTGGGAGGGGAGGGTGCCATGGGCTAGGGCTTAGATCTGGGCACCTCTTCCTTGGTGGGTATGGACTGGGTGCCAATGCTTGGGACCTTAGGCATCATGAGTGTAGACCAGGGGCCTAGGCTGGGGTGGCTTGAGTAGAGGCCTGGTTGGATACATGAAGCCTCATTCATTGGGGCCTGGTGACTCTCTTGATTTGATGATCCTCCTCTTGAACTTGACTTGAATGAAAACCAAAATTTACAAGATTCATGTGACTAGATTAAAACTCACAGGACTCTTGACTTCGTGAACCCAATCGACTCACTCAAAATTAGACTTTATTATAGGACTCAATTTACCTTGATGGACTCAACTTACAAGTGACTGATTATCCAACAACACATGAATTAGAAATTGGAACCTTGAAATCCTGGTCTGCTCCTGATGTTCCTACATCACGAAGCTTATGATGAGAAGCACAATTTGGAGGACCTAAGAAAATCTTGATGTCCTGGAGGAGGTTCGGCATAGAGCATGAGTCTGAATGGCAACGCATCAGTGATGCATGACATGCTACTTCAACTCCTACATGGAGATGAAGCAATTTTGATTAGGAGATCTTGTCCTATGAAAGGTAAATGCCAGCCAACCCACAAAGCACAGAAAACTCTTCCCAAATTGGGAAGGACCCTATCATGTTATCAAAAGTGATCCGACCTTGTACCTACCACTTGGAGTAGCAAAATGACAACCCTATTACCTGCACTTGGAATTCTAGCAATCTCTGGCCATACTATTAGTAATGTATACATAGTCATTGTACTTAATCTTTTTAGTAATGGAAACCTCCTTTTACTCCTAAGAAGAATGTATAGTGAAAGCTAGAATCATCTCACAAAATCCTAGGCAAGGTTGTCCCAAGTGGGGTTTTAACACCCGTTATCCTAAAAGTCCTAGATGAGGTTATCTTATGAAAGATTTCGACACCTTTGAATTTAAAGTCTTGGTCGAGTGGTCAGGCACCCAGGTTAGGTTCTAACACCCATGATTCCTGGCTAATAGTTAGTCTCCTAGGCATAAAGTCTTGAACAAGGTTGTCCTAGGTGGGGTTTCAACACCCTTTATCCTAATAGTCCTGAGCGAGATTATCCCTAGTAGGGTTCTAACATTTTTTATTCTAAAGCCCTGGTTTAGTGGTCAGATGCCCAAGTTGGGTTCTGACACCCATAATTCCTGGCAAAGTAGTTAGTCTCACAAGCTCAAAGTTCTAGGCGAGGTTGTCTCAAGTAGGATTTCGACGCCCCTTATCCTAAAAGTCTTGGACAAGGTTATCCTAAGCAAGGTTCCAACATCCCTTATTCTAAAGTCTTGGTCGAGCGGTCAGACAGCTAGGTCAGGTTCTAATACTTATAATCCCTGGATAAGTAGTTAGGACCCCAGGCATAATGTCTTGGATGAGATTATCCGAGGTGGGGTTTTAACACATTTTATTCTAAAAGTCCTGGGCAAGGTTGTCCCAAGCTGGGTTTCGACACCTTTTATCCTAAAAGTCCTGAGTGAGGTTGTCCTAGGCAAGGTTCTGATATCCTTTATTTTAAAGTCCTGACTAAGTAGTCAAACGCTTACGCTTAGGTCGGGTTTCAACATGTTTAATCCCTGGCTAAGTAGTTAGTCTCCTAAGCATAAAGTCTTAGATGAGGTTGCTCTAGGCACGGTTTCGACACCCCTTATTTCCAAGTTACTGGATGAGGTTATCGCAGGCAGGGTTTTGACATCCATTATCCTAAAAGTCTTGAGCAAGATTATCCTAGGCAGGGTTCTAACATCCCTTATCATGAAGCCCTAGTCGAAAAGTTAGATGCCTAGGTTGGGTTCGGACACCCATAATCCCTAGCTAAGTAGTTTGTCTCCTAAGCACAAAGTCTTGGGTTTGGTTGTCCCAGGCAAGATTTTGACACCCTTTTTTCTAAAGGTCCTGGGCAAGGTTGTCCCAGGTAGGGTTTCAATACCTCTTATCCTAAAGCCATGGGCGAGGCTATCCCAGGTGAGGTTCTGATACTCCTTATTCCAAAGCCCTGTGCGAGCCTCGCGCCCTAGCCAGGGTTAGTGAACTCTCAATTCACAAGTCTTAGGTGACCTTTGTTCCCTAAACCAAATCGTTGCACCCTTTATCCATGACATCTAAGACATGCATGCAAACAAAAATAAATGTCAAGAAATGAAGATGTCTTTTCATTAATGAATATCAAGATAGTATGTGTTCGTAGCTCTATAGCTAGATTATATTACTCCAAGATTGCCTTGAGAGATAGATAGAGGATATGGATAAGTTACACCAGCCCTGAGAGGACAAGATGTTGGCTTTAGCCCTTGATTTTGATGACTAACAAAATATTGAGTATATATTTTATATTAATGTTTCAATTGTAGTTATGAGTTTTAGGATATAGACACTTCAAATTCTCAATATAAAAGTATCATGGCACTCATTGGAAGCTGAGCAATTTTGATATCTTAAGAAGTCTTCTCAATTGAAAAAGGCCTCAAAATAGATCAATCGGAGCTTTATAGAAAGTGTATTGAAGTTTTATTAAAGAACTTTTTGAATTTTGAAGGTTGGCTTAAGTTTTTGACAAGTTGCAAAGTCAAGTGTTGACTCATGGCACACTAAGTATCGACACTTCAGAAACTAGCAGGCAGAAATCCCTTTGGCATGCCAAGTGTTGACTCACAGGAATCAAGTATCGACTCATGAAAGTCAGATATCGACTCACAGAAATGAAGTGTCAACTCATGGTCTAAGATTTTTGAAGATACAAAACTATGCCATTTGGAGGTTTTTGTATCAAGTGTCGACTCAGGGAATGCAAGTATCGACCCAGGAGACTCAAGTATCGACTCACATGGTTTAAGTATCGACTCATAGCCTAAGAATAGAAAAAAGGATAGAACTATATTTTTCAAGTGTTTATACCTTGAGTCGACTCATGTTAACTCAAGTGTCAACTCATGAAGACTCAAGTGTCGACTCACAGAAGTCAAGTGTCGACTCACGGATTCTGACAGCTATAATGGCTGTATTTTTTGAGAGGCAGAATTGATCCCTACAAGCTCCTAATGTCTAGTTTTGCTTCACCAACGGTCTCAAACCATTTTTTGATAGTTTTTGAAGTATTTAAGCTTTACCAAACTCATTCATGAAGCATTGAACATACAAGAGACAAGACATTCCTTGAGAACTTCACTTCCAAAGTCAAAAAGAAAAGATTCTACTAAAAAAGCTTTCAAGCTTTCATTTCAACATTCCAAAAGTATCTTTGAAGTGATTCCAAAGAGGAGACAAGTCAAACAATCATTAAAAGCCTTAAAGCTTCCATATTCCACTCTATAAGAAAGTTTGATTGTGCTTTTATTCTTGTATCTTTGACTTTGTTTTTTGTTGACCTAGCTTTCAAGGTTTTTGAAATTAGGTTGTAAAGGTTGTTGGTGAGCGAAAGGGATAAAACCAACTAGGCTTTGACTTTTGAGCCCGAAGACAAAACAAGTTGTAAAGGTTGTTGGTGAGCCTGGGTGACAAAACCAACTTAGGTTTTGACTTGTGGGCCTTGAAAAACAAGTCAGCTATAATCTTGAAGAGATTATAGTAAAATTTCCAAGGAAGCCTTGGGGAGTGGATGTAGGTGCTTGGATTGCATCGAACAACTATAAAACTTTATGTTTGTATGTGATTTTTCACTCTATTACTTGCTCTTTATTCCTTGCATTTAATTTGTTGTTATCCACTGCATATCTTTTAGAGCTAAATCACTTTGTTTCACAAACACTTCAAGTCCAGCATATAATTATTTAAATTTTTTGAAAAACCCAATTCACCCCCACTCTTGGGCTCCATTTCTTGGTAACACAAGACATGACTCCTTGAAACTCCAAAGTTTCTTTTATGCCTCGCTAGCAAGAGAAGGATCAGGTCAAAGCTCCCCAAAGCATCCAAGTTCCTTCTATGCCTTGGCGAGGTTCCTTCTGGAAAGGCTACAAGGTGCCTCCTTTAGGTTCTAAAGACTTCTAGATCCCTCAAAGATGCACGAAGATGAGAATGGCTGGGCAAAGGAAGATGTCCATCACATTTTAGTAACCTGGTCAATGTGTAGAGCATTCTGAAGCTTCGCCCACTGAAGATGAAGAGGAAAGTCTTAGGTGATGCTGAAAGCACCAAGAGACCATCCCCTACCATGGTCTTGGTATGGATCCACAGGCTATGGAGCTAGGTAACAACCCCAAGGCTGCTTTCACTCTTAACCTGGTTGCCCCTCCTTAGAGAGCCAGGTCCTGCTTGAGGTGGCCCTGAAACACATCACAAATGGTGAAGAGCCATCCCTGCACATCCCTTGTATGGACTCACCAGTCATCGAGCAAGGCAGGTTCCTGGAGCTGTGCCTATTGCAGGCCCATCCATCATCAACGTAAAGATGGGTCATGGTGGAGGAACTGGGTGATGAGGTAGATGATCATCACCCCACCAACTCCATCCTTCAATCGGCAACAATCACAACCCAATGGCTGGAACATCGACTATTTCTACTACCTCCCATGCCAACAGGAGCCCCCATTAGCACATCCTTGATGTAAAGGTACTTGTCCCAGGGAATACCATTCCATCAAGAAAGGGAATTCAATAGCACTATTACCAGAGAAGGTTAACCATTGCTTCGATATCCCTCTGATCACTAGATACTCGGAGGACTTGGAAAAGATCGACTTCCCTAGCCTTTTATTTATAGAGAGGCTGAGGGAAGGGTCATTGCACCAGTAGCCAACCAACATACGACAGGTGTCCGCATCCCATCAGCCAAGTGACCACTCTTCCTAAAGTTAGAAGATGAAGTGCCAGGTGCTCCTTCCAATGTTGACATTCCCTTAGGAGGTGGCACGATCATACTCTCTGTGCTCTGGTCGAAGTAGTGCCTTATCCGGTCAAGGACTCTCCTAAGGGTTGGGTTTGCATCAGGTTATGCACCCGGCCATGTTGCACCCTATGATTAGGGGCAAGTTAGATCTTCTTACCCCTCTCCTAGCAGGTAATTAGGTACCGAGTTCTTAAAGACATCTCAAGATTTACACTAAGGCATCCTCAAGATGACAACACATCAAGTCCATACAGAGCATCGTAAAGAAGCAAAACATTATAAAAGAACAAAACACCTTGCAAAAGGAATGAAATCAAAGAAAAAGAAATCTTTATTCATTTCTTAGGCAATGGTGGAAGTACAAGGTCTACAAGTTCTAAGGCATTTCTTAGCCTTTCCTTCCTTTGCCTTACAAAGTCTAAGATCTCATCAAGCGAGGCACCTAGGGTATGAGCGGCCCAATCAGCTCACTTGCCTTGGGGTAGCATGCCTGCATGATGAACTCGCATGAGTTGAAGCAAATGTTGACACCTTGCATGCGCACTTCATTGGAAATCTTGGAAGAGCTCCAAACCTTCCACATAACCAAAGGTCTGGACTCACCCCTAGTAGCCCTTCTCTCTGTGGCACTCACTTCTTGTTGCCTTTCCAGAGTGCAAGCAATCTCAACTTCCAAAACATCAACCTTGGTCTCCATCTCCACTACCCAGCCTATAGCTCCACCATGCATCTAGATGCATCCACCTTGGTAGCTTACTCGAATGCAACTGCATCCTTCGCATTAATTAGCCTCCCCTGCAAGAGGGGGATCCTCTGCATTAATTAGTTATAGTTTATTGCCTTTATCTCCCTTTTAGGGCTAAATTTGTAATTACATGGTTTCCAAATCGCAATGCATACATTATATTGGCATGTATGGCACATATTTGTCATTTAAATTTATCAAATATCATTTTCATTTCTATTTTGTCTTAACAATTAGAACCTATTTGATAGATTATGGATTTCAGACTCTCTCTTATCAAGTGCTTGGATGGAAAAAAGCTTTCTTGTTTGGGTTCCAAGCAATTTTGAAATTGTTTTAAGGTTTGTCTATGGAGGCTATGATGATTTCGAGATGTCTTTTTTGTTGATTCAACTACTTTTGATGGCAGCTATATGTCTTGATTTGGTTAATCTAGCATGGCACCTAGGCTCCAACCCATTTTAGACATGTATCAGCTAGCCCAAGAAAAGGGGCTACCTCCTAACGCCTTGCCACCTAGGCATAAAGATGCATGCCCACCAACTCCCTGCATGCATGTCGACTTTCATTGGGCAAGCCTTGTCCACTTAGCCACATGTGCTCTAGGTGCAGTGGCCACTAATGTTTGCCACTCGAGGGATGCTCCACCATAGGGATGTGCCATGCTAGCCACCACACCCTACCTCTCCTACCACTGCATGATCTCCCACTTTGGGTGTATCTATAATAGCCAGAATATGCCAGCCATCATTTTCTATCCTTAGACATCAAGTACATACTTATAAATTGGTTTCCCAAAACCCTCCAAGTAAGTCCGAAGGCCAAAGTTTGGAAGGCCGTGGCAAGGATACAAGGAGAAGAACAAGAGGAGATAACAAAAATGGAATCGAAAGCCTGCACTTCTTTATAGCACCTTCTTTCAACCATAAAGGAACCTTCTTCTTGCTCTAACCCCCAAGCACACCTTGAGTTCTCTCGATTGAATCTTCCATAGCTCACCACCTGAGTGAAGTTCCTATAGGCCATCCTATACACTTTTGAAGTGCGCCGACCTCTATAACTCCACTCATCAGTGTGACATCATCGTAGAAGTGGGATTCATAAGCACTATGATCCCTTCTCCTATAGATTTCATTCTGTCTCTCTCCTTATCTTCTTCTCTGGCTCCTCTTCCTCTCTTACTCTAAACCTTGAGGGGACACCAAGCCTCCTCTGTTTGTTTCTCTAGGAAACTAACTTAGGCATTAAAGAGTCTACCATAAGGAACCTATCCTTGGTGTGTCAGACTTTTTGGTCTTCTTTATCTTGCAGGACTGACTCTCAACAATAAGATTTACGAGACCTAACTCCACATCAATGGCTACTCTAGCTCCAGCCCTGTCCAAGTTGAGCCCGAGTTAGCACCACCACCTGGGGTTACAATAGATTAGTGATAGAGGATGGGCTCGGTGCTCGTAAACTCCATCAGGGATTGGAGTTGGCCTTTACTTTGACCTCACCCTTGGTTCCTACCATGGCCAAAGGAAAAGGACCATCATATCTGCTCCCACCAAGGCATCTGTAACCTTGGATATATACCCCCTCACTAATTTCATTGAAAGGGGGAGAGGCATGACACCTGGCTACTTTGACTATCAACCTTGAATAGTTCCAACAACTCTCCTAACAAGTCCAGTGATGGCCTTAGTGTAGGGTCCATAATAGACCTTGTCGAGGCTGGAGGCAGAACCAACCCACCACCCATCTCCATCACATCTGCTTTCCCCGAGGCAAGGCAAATAGCCCGGGGCATAAGGTGAACCTAGGGGGTAAGCCTAGCTTGGGGTCACCCCCGTTGTAGAACTAGAGGCCCCCCAAGCTAGGTGATTAACCTAGAGAGTGAGGTGAGCTCCCCACCGAGCCTTGCCTTAGCCCATCACATCTTGCAGTCACCACTCCCACTGGGAGCTAGATGAGGTATGCCTATCTAACTTTTTTATTTCTATTTCCTCCGCTATGTATGATACTTCATTGGAGGGATCTTCAAGGCCTTGCCATGCTAATGGTTTGGATGGTGAGGTGAGCTGGCCAACAAACTCCAAGAGGTGGACAACTACCTACGGGAGCTTTGCGAGCATAACCTAATTTCAAACAATGAACCTTGGTTTATGATTCAACCCCCATTCCCTAATAAGATTATAGAAAAATAGGTGCCTCATCATTTCAAGGCACCTACTATGGAGGCCTATGATGGCACCTCTGATCCATTCAACTACTTAGAGAGCTTTAGGTCTTTTATGCTGCTCTAACACGCATCGGATGCCCTCATATGCAAGATCTTCCCAACAACCTTCAAGGAAGTAGCAAAATCTTAGTATAACTAGCTTCTGCCAGGGTCAATCCATTTCTTCAAAGAGTTTGGCCAATTGTTCATGGTCCAATTTCATAGCAACAAGAGGCTCGACCAAGGATCTGACTTCCTCTTCTTTATCCAGCAAGAGGAAGGTAAGTCCCTTTGCCAGTACATGGGCTACTTTAAAATAGCCATGCTAGAGTTCATGGCTTTGAACCCTTCATTGCCATGTCAGCCCTGAAGAAAGGACTGTATAAGGGCAGTTTCTACTTCTCTCTTTCCAAGAAGTTCTCCTAGAGCCTTCCCGAGCTCTTGGCCCGTGCTGAAAAGTACATCAACACTAAGAAAGATATGGTGGAGAAGCAAAAGAAGAAGAGGGATCGGAAACATCTCCAAGAGGACCACTCCCATCCCATACTTCCTCCTCAATAGTAGCAATAGCAGTAGAAGAAGAAGCAAGATAAGGTGTTCTGCCATTGATATGAAAGTCGTAGGCCACCTTACCGAGAAGACTTCACCCTCTAAATGCTCCCTGGGGGTAGATCCTGATGGAAATCAAAGATCAAGATATTGTCCAATGGCCAAGAAAGATAAGCAAGAAGGCTTAAAAGGATCCTAAGAAGTATTGCTAGCTAAAAAGAGAGATTGAGTTGCTGATCCAGTGAGGCTACCAATGTAGCTACATCAGTTAGCTAACTGCTTTGAAGGCCTCTGGTTGAGAACCCTAACCAATAGTTGAACCCCCTATAGAGAATAGAATCCTCATTAGTACCATCTCTGGTAGACTGGCTACTATGGGGCAAGCTCCTATGGGTGGCAGGCTTATGCCAGGGTAGCCTAGATAGAAATCCCTTAGCCCAAATGCCAGAGGATAGGAGAAGAGTTTATTACCTTTTTCGCCACTGATGTTGATGGAGTATTGTTTCCACATGATGATCCAGTGGTTGTTTCTCTTGCCATCTTCAACTTTGATGTAAAAAAAATCTTGGTTGATAATGGAAGCTCCACAGATATTTTATTCTATAATGCTTTCTCAAATGGGCATGCCCAAGGATCACCTCCAAAGGGCAAGCACTCTCTCGATTGGTTTTTCTAGGGATGCCTTCTTGTTGAGGGCATGACACTACCTGTGATAGCTAGCTAGGCCCTGAGATAGGTCATGGTCCTTTGGGGTTTTTTGGTGGTAAAAATTCTAGTAGCCTATAATGCCATCCTAGGAAGACCAGGCTTAGATACTTTATGAGCCATGGTCTTGACTTACTACCTACTGATGAAGTTCCCTACTCTCCATGGGGTGGGCAAGGTATGAGGTGATCAGACCTTGGTAAGGTGATGCTAAGTGGTGACCCTCAAGCAGAAATCCAAGGAAGCCATGTTGATTAAGAGCCTCGACCTTTGGGACCAGTAGAAGCTATAGTGTAGAAAGCCTGCAGAGAAATTTATTTCTATTCCCCTAAACTTGACTAACCCCTCCCGAGTGGCGTATGTTGGAAGCGAGTAAAGCAAGTAGTCTAGAACATGACTAGTAGAGTTCCTCCATGCAAATACCAATATTTTCACATGGATGGCAACCGATATACTAGGCATCGACCTAGAGGTCTTGGTGCAGTGCCTCGACATCGACCCTATGTATCTCTCATTTTGCCAGAAGAAAAGAAGCTTTGCTTTTGAGCACTAGCATGCCATCAAACAGAAGGTGGAGAAGCATCTGAAAGCCAAGTTCATCCATGAGGTCCAGTGCCCAGATTGGCTCACCAACATTGTCATAGTAAAAAAGACCAACGACAAATGATGGGCGTGCATCAACTTCATTGACTTGAATAAGGCCTACCCAAAGGATTGCTTCTCCCTACCATGAATTATCAACTAGTGGATTTGACCTTCGGGCATGAGAGTCTAGTTTCATGCATGCCTTTTCAAGGTATAACCAAATCTGGATGGTGCTTGAGGACGAGAAGAAGATAGAGTTCATTACAAACCAAGGGTTGTACTGTTATAAGGTCATGTCTTTTAGTTTGAAGAACACGGAAGCCACTTACCAGCACCTCATCAACAAAGTTTTTAGCAACTAGATTGGCCATAATGTAAAAGTTTATGTTGATGACATGTTGGTAAAAATCTACAAGGAACATCAACATATGACAGACTTGGAGGAAACTTTCCAGACCCTACATAACTATCGTATGCGACTCAACTCCAACAAGTATACATTCAGGATTTTCTCATAGAAGTTCCTAGGTTTCATGGTGTCCTACCATGGAATCAACGGGAACCTTGAGAAGCTTCGAGCAATCCTCAAAATGACAGCCCCCAAAACCCAGAAGGAGGTCCAATGCCTCACAGAATGGGTTGCTGCACTGAGGTCCAATGCCTCATTTTAAAGTAGCCGGACCACCATGGACTGGCCGCTTGATCTATAAAGCAAGTGATGGTTAACAGGAAGCCATGGCCATTGGTCCATGGCATAAAACCATGGACCATCAAGGGATTAAGGCCATGGGGTCACTGGAGAAGCCTTCCCGTGCTATCTTGATATTGCCAGAGTCACCGTGCATCTCCTCCATGGCCGATTTACCAAGTTCTAGCCATCTTTTCATCACCACCATATGAGGTATCATTGGTATCTTCCCCTTCGACATGATTCATCACCGCCCATGGCTAGAAGGGATGCCGAGAAGCTTCCTGCCGCCGTCCAAGCCACCTCCCAAGCTGCCAATCTCCTCCACCAGTTTTTTGCCCCTATTGCAAGTCTAAGAAGCTCTCCACCATGTAGCTAGTTGCCTCTTCCTTCTCCCATCTTCATCAAACCAGAGAACCTTCCCTTCACCATCTCATGGACTGATTTGCTCCACCATCCAGTTGTCTTCCCCGAGTCATGGTCATGGATGCCCCCATTTCACAGCACAACCATCCATCTTTACCTGCCACTTGCTACCGTTCTCGCCAACATCATGGCACCGTCCCTTATCACTGGTGAGCATCTTTCGCGCCGGCATCCCACTGTGATTGCCTCTCCTTCTCCCATCCCTTGCTACCATTTTCTTTCTCCATGGACCATGAAGGAATTCAAGATGCCGAGTTATGGCCACTGTTCATCGGCCTTCCTCCTCCTCTGTCCAGATCACTGCCAGGCATCCACCTGATCTGCTGAGATGCTATCTGTCGGGAGTTGGACCGGTGATGTCTGAATGGGAAACGAGGTTAGAAGAAGAAGCTCGATCACGAACTTCTGGATGAATACATCGAAGTTTAATTTTTGAAAAATAGTTTGATGGGATGGTGATCATAACAAATGTGGGTGTGATGGTTAAATGGGTATGATGATTAAGTAGATAACTTTGACAAAACTGAGAATTGTTGGAGCAGATTGTGATGGAAACCAACATGGTTCCTATGAGGGCCATATGCATGCTTCTTTACATATAAAGGAAGCCTCGTAGCCAGTCGATGGGGCAATTCTTTGATCCTTCCATCCATTCGATTACCACTTCTGCCTACTACCATTTCCCATCACTCTTTTAACTTCCCATCTAATGCCATTTCCATCGTTGTTCCCTGGTTCCCCGGTTTTCACTACACCATACCACTGCTCCATCTGCTCCATCTTCTGGTATACTATGGTTTCCACCTCTCCATCTCTGTTGCTCATCAAGAAGACGATAGAAAGTGCATCCATGGAAGGCTAGATCTCCAGCTTCTCAGGGTTTCATTGTAATGCATGACAGGTAGTGTCATTTTATTTATTTTTATTTGTACCATTTCTTTATGAAATAAAACTACCTCTTTCATAATCCTTCTATATGAATGATTTATATTTATGGGATGAGTCATGTTCTTTAGATTCGATTCATACTCTTAGAATAAGTTATTTTAATATAGGAGATCATTTGTTTTATACATTTTATCTAGACTAATCAGTACTTCAAGGGAACAGGCCATGATCTAACAAGTATGGGTCATGATCTTCATAGATAGATTATATCCTGATAAGAGTATTTACATAAGAAGAGGGTACCAAGTAGTTCGTTGAAATCCTGAGACCTTTTCTTTCTTAGAATCTGTATTATATCATTATTTCAATTAAATAATTTTACTATTTTTGTCATTATTGTTCTTTAAGTTACTTTTGAAATAACTGCTTAAAGTCTCTATGGATTCAACCCTTACTCCGACTACTTTATGTAAGAATAGTGGAAATAAGGTATTACAATCAGTGCGTAACAATGCACACCAACTTGCAGGATTTATTCCATTCTAGTTTGAGGTCCCAAATAAGGTTTTTTACATCTAGAAGTGATCCGGAAGGTTTGTTGGATGTTGAACAAGTTTGAAAGCTCCTAGACATCAAGGTTGCTGCAAAGAGATGCTGCCCAAGAGTCTTGTGACACAAGAACTCTCCTCTATCCATGGTTTCGGTCCAAATCTTCGATTCTCAAGGTACCACACCTCTAGCCTTGGTTCTTATGGTATTTAGGAGTGGAGTTTGAGATCTGGAAGCATGTCCAAGGTTTGGTGAATCAGGGAAACATGATCTAGGTCACTGCAACTAGGTTCCTAACATGCAACAACCTAATGCTTGATCTTTGGGTATCCAAACAACATTGGATTATCATGAAATTTAGTAGTTTGCTTCCTCACTGGTGTCCTTAGGTCCATGCATAAGCATGGTAGTGACAACATCTCCCTCCTGCACCTTGTGGCATTCATAATTTCTTTAGTTATGGCATTATGAGGAATAAGCAGTTCGGTTACCCCTCCTATCCCAAGGAAGCGACCTCGCATTATGAGCTTGCATACCATGAAGCCAAAATTGTACCCTTATAGGTGTGACTCATCTACCACCCCAAACGAGACCTAAACATCTTTGATGGCCGAAGGTTTGTGCTTACTTCTTGGAAACTTCTTCTCGGTGACACCTGTGCTTCACTGACCCTCTGAAGCCCAAGTGAGATCCACCTCAAGGTAGACAACCTTCACCTCCACCTTAACCACCTAGGTCCATAGTGTCACCAAGTGCCGAGCTTATCCACCCTAGCAGCCCGTTCAGAGGCAATGACCTCTTCTGGTCTATCAATCTTTCTAGCAAAAGAGCAAGTTTTAGCAGCACATTTTGGGTTGGCAAGATGGACCACCACATCTTCTACGAGCCCTTCTCATCACCCACATCCTCGAAATTACCTTGCCCTTCTTTGCTAATGCCTAGCTAGCAATGCTAGACAGCATGCTCACCTCTCAAGGAGCCTTGCCTTCATCCATGGATACCTCACCAATAATGTCAGACAGCACACCCTGCTCGTGGGAGGACTGCATTACTACGGCTTCGTCGATGGCACCAGACAATGTGCCATGCCCACTAGCTATGCCTATTGCTGGCAGATCACAAGCTCCCTAATGTGGGACCTCACCCCCTCCACTACTACCTTTAGTTTAGGTTGCCACATCAACCCTCACTGGAATCTTGGGACTCTCCATTTGTGTGACCTGGAGAACTTAGTTGCCACCAAAGAAGCTTCGCCCATACCCAACCTTATCCCGACACCCTCAAAGAACTAGGCAAACTTATAGTGGGTGGCCTTTAGCTCATGAATTAGGTCCTCATTCTTGCTCATGTATAGGTCCAACTGGTGCTTGGCCATCTACCTAGCCTCCTCAACCATAGATCAATTATGCTCTACAGAAGTGCATACATCTTTAGCAATATTCAACCTACATCTATCATAGGTGAGCTCTCTCCTTGCACTATCAACCTCCTCCCAAAGCCTTACAGCACTAGTCTCTACCACTTTCCAATGAAAGGAAATCATCGCCAGGGTAAAGGAGTGAACTCGTGACAATGACAGGAACCTCCCTACCTGCAAGATCTGGGCGAGGCAATCAATTGGCCTCCCATGCAACGATTCAGGCATTCTACTAGCCTAAGGTGGGAAGTCATGAAGCCGACTGTGGCTGCTATCTATAGACACAACAAGAAGTATTCCCAGTGAGCAAGCCACCCATGGAAGTGCCACCATAAAAGCTATAGCCTCCCAATGCTCACCGACATTGCCCATAGTCTCTTTTGCCACCTTGACCATTAGTAACTCGATTGTAGTAGAGAAAACTTTGGCCACTGCCTAGACCACTAGCAAACCCACCATGATAGGCACCACTATTTCTCCTATCACCTTGCCTATCCATGTATCAGCGGTGGCCAAGAGAACCTCAACTATAGCCTCGATCATCGATTGATTTGCTACAACGAGCTCCTCTTCTTTGACTATCTCAATAATGATTGGTTCCCCTAGCATTGCAAATACCGAGGGCCGATCACTTGCACCTCCTTCCCTTCTATAGTAATAAGAATTGTAGGCAAGACAACCACCGGAGTTATCTCCGTCACCTTGATATCCATTGGGGTTGTTAGAGCCACCACTATCCATTCATTCAGGGTGTCTACCTTAGGATCAGCAACAGCTACCCCTGGAACCACTTCTGCGATGCTCCATGGAGGAGCTGGCACCTACCCACTCATTGTGGTGCCCTTCTTCTCTATCTCAGCCTCGCTTGCATGTCTCTTTCTCTTCTTTGACTCATTTGCAGGACCTTCGATTAGCTTCGCAAGTATGAATTTGAATCTTATTACTTAACCAACATAGTAGTGAGCCAAGTGAACCCATAAGCAAGGAAAACATGAAGCAAAATGCAGTGAAACTAGAGTTTAATGAAATTAAATTCTATTTTAGTGAGTTTTCAAGTATTTTTTACAAAGTCATAGTGGCCAACACAAAATAAATAAAAAAGGAGCAAAAGGAAATACAGGCTAATCATGGGAGGCTAGCCTGATCTTCTTCCTCTCTGGGGCACTTTCTAGCAGAGCCTATAGAGTCCTTGCCATTGCCAAAGGATAATTCCATCTTCAGCTTCTCAACATTATCATTTGGGAATAGCATGGTGACTTGCCTTTTCAAAAACTTAAAGCTCTATCAAAAAGCATCCTTATTGGCTTCCAATACCTTTAACTGTACTTCTCTCTAGTCTTGAAGGCTGTGACCATATTTGTCATTGCCTTGGAGACCAGTGCCTTCATTGCCAGTGCCTCCTTCATAGATAAGGCCTGGTCCTTAGCCTCGCATAGAACTTCCTCCATTGCCTGAGCCCTCACCTTGGCCTTTGCAACATTCGCCTCCATGTTGGTGACCCTCATGGCAACCCCAAAGCCTTTGGCCTCTACTTTGCCAAGCACCTTCTCCACATTGGTGGCTCTTGCTTCAACCTTGCCAAGTGCAACCTATGCTCTAGCAAGGTCCTTCTCCCTTTGGCCTCATGCCTCTGCCAACGGGTGATGGAGCTTTGCACACTTCATAGCATTCTTGTCAAGATGAGCAGACATGACTGCCAAAGAGGACTCCACCATGTCCATCCTCACTCTCTTAGTCGCCAATTGAACATTAGACAGGCTGAGTTCCCAGATTGCTACATCATGCTCTCCTTCTACTATTTTGGGGAGCTTCCATAACTGATCCACCTCCTTAAGAAGGTGGTCTATGTATTGCAATAGACCCCAGATCTTCATATAGCCTTGCATTCAAATATCCTGTTCAAGAAGAGCCCATGTCCTCGAAGGAAAGATAGTATCGAAAGCCCTTAGAAAGGAGACTTACCAACATGGTGATTTGAATGAACCACTATAGGACCTTGCTAATGGGCCTTTCCAACGCCTCCTCCATAACTTCCGGAGGAACGACATCAACCAAGATTCTGAGGCATATGTCCACCCCTGGTAGGTGAACCTCACTAGGGGCTGGGACACCCTCCTAAGCGATGGAAGGCCCCGCTTCTCCACCCTCACTTTTACCAATCGCAGGGGCCACTACCACTTAACCTTAGCAATGGCCACTCTAGCCTTCCTAGTCAACCAATTACCTACATTGGAGACTCCACTATCAATACCAAAGCTTCACTGGCCTTCACCTAAGTCTCCCCGATGGCTGCCAACCCCTCCTCTCTCCCCTTTAGGGCTTTGCTCACACTAATCGAGGTAGCGATTCTTATGTTAAGGGATGCCCTGACCTCCGCCATCGTTTCCATAATTAGTGCCTTGCTAGAGCTCCAGTTAAGGCCCAAGGAGAGAGAAGACTCTTTACTCTTCTTTACCTTCCCTGCTCCCTCCACAAGAGATGGGGAACGTGCCCTCTTCCCCTTTGGATCAGCTAAAGGTGGTAGAGAAGGCTCATTGGTGACCATCATCTATAGCCTATTATGGATCGCCAAGCCTACACAAAATAGAGTCACTCTGATTGGAAGAATGGAAGACTATTCATCAAATAGTTGGTCAAGGCCTACCTCAGAACAAAGGAATTCTTGTCACATAAAAGGCCTCCAACCAGCTCTCTAAAAAGAAAAATATCATATGGTAGGACCTGTACTGGTGATAGCTTGTCCGCCATGATCTGCTCTGGTTCCTGCAACACCGGAGGATCTAGCAACCCTGAAGGCTCAACCGCATCCCAAAATCTTGGGAACAACCATGAAGATGGGAAAACCATGAAGAAGAATCATGACTTCCAACTATGCAACTTCACTAGATTGCTGGAAAGCTAAACCCTTTACGAGGAGAGACATACCACCATCCTTGGAAGGCCTTCACCTAAAAGAAATAGTAAAACATCCTTGTCCTAGGCTCCATGTGATGGTGAACCATCAAGCTAAAAAGCCAATGATAGCCCTCAAGGCATTGGGGACCTATAATGCCGGACACAGGTTATACCACTATAGTAGGTCCGCCATCATTGGAAGCATAGGAGTCTTGACATCCACGTTCAGCGATTTCTCATGAATGGCGACCCTTATCACCATCCCCTTGGTGATGTGATCATTCTTTATAGGAACTTCCAGATGGATGCTCACTACAAGGATGAACTCCTCTCCCAGCTGGCAGACCTTCTCTTCCATCAAGGTGGAGATCATGGTCTTAGGTGTTAGGCCTGGCTCTTCCATCCCCATGGCTATCACGTGCCAAGTATGATGAATGAATAAGAAAGAAGAGGTGAGAAAAGACAAGGGAACCCACTATTGATAGCTTGGTATGCTACACCGATCATCTGAAGACTCCTCTCCTCTTCCCTGCTACTCCGTTGCTCTCGACTGCCTAGACACCACAAGGATCAAGAGGCCCAATTCACCCCCGGATATATATATACTCATCGAAAGGATCCATCCATTTCGCGATGAGGGAGTGCTGGTTCTTGCCTTGTCGATCGATGCACCCCATGTTGATTCAGCATTAAAGGCACCATCTCGGGAGGTGCATTATAACATCACTAAAGCCTAAATTGCTATTGCAATTTTCAAAAACTGCCACCGCTTCAGATGACATCACCTCCCGAGAAGTCGCACCCATCCCTGGCATGGATTTTGATGAGTGAAACTTTGCATGCCTCGTCAAGAGCTACCTTGTCCAGTATAGCCTCTCCCACCTCACCGCAAGCCTCATGCAGCACCTGCTATGCCAGCTTCACTCTAGCATGATGGGCCCCTATAGGATCGACGCCCCAACCAACTATCCAATAGAAACTTCCCTATTTAGAGTGGTGGTTTATCTCTCTTAAAGCAGGCAGCGCAGCAATCCCGGGGCACACGAGTCAATCCCCCATCGAGCACTGTAGCACCAACCCAGCATACAAACCTCGAGCCGGCTCTCCTGGGGCTGAGGGCATCGACATGGCCACCAGCCTCACCTTAACAGTGGCACCCACATTCCCTGGGCCCAGACCCCCAACCTCGAGGGTGTGAGCTGGCCCCACCCAACAATCCCCCCAACGAAAACCTCTTGATTTTTCTGTCTGCGGGGATTCGAACCCGTGATCTCGGCTCTGATATCAACTGTAGGATCGACGCCCCAACCAACTATTTAAAAGGAACGCCCCTATTTAGAAGTGACGGTTTATCTCTCTTAAAGCAAGCAGTGCAGCAATCCCGGGACGCACGAGTCGACCCCCCACTGAGCATCGCAGTACCAACCCAGCATACTAACCTCGAGCCGGCTCTCCTGGGATCGAGGGCATCAACGTGGCCACTAGCCTCACCTTAACAGTGGCACCCATATTTCCTGGGCCTAGACTCCTAACCTCGAGGGTGTGAGCTGGCCCTACCCAACAGCATGTTTCAGAGAGCATTGTCACTATCAATCCACTATCCAATGAGATGACTAGTGAAGAGTCCCTCTTTATGGTGTACGATAGTGCTACTACAATGAGTGCAAGGCTGAGCTTAATTCTCTTAATGGGTCTAGAGATCTTAATTTAAGATGGGGTGTTAACTATAGTACACTTTTGATGGATGCCACTTATATGAATGTTGAAGTTAGGCTACTCTCTATGAGATAAAGGTAGGTTTTTAGAGCACTCATGAACATCGAAGGCTGCTTTCTATGAGATAAAGGTAGGTATTTGGAGCACTCTTGAACATCCAAGTAGGTGCATGGCCATAATAGTACCAATCCGTTAGAATTTGCCTGGGTTAGAGAAAATTATGTAGATAAGTTTGGACACATCATGTTAAAGAAATTTGGTTAAACGAGCTTAGCTCCTCCATGTTTATGTGATCCTTAATTTGTTCATCTAAGGTATGGTTCAAATCCACGAGGTATCATTAATTACTATACATGACTACCTCGTGTCTCTTGCCAAGTTTTAAAAAAATATTTTGAAACATGTGAAAGATTGTTGGTTATTTTTTATATTATTTAATTAAATATTTTAAAATATTTCAAACTTCTTTATTTTTATCCATCTAGAAAATAAAAATGTCATTTCAAGCTTTTATTCATCGAAGCTTTTTCACCGTTGGGCATATGAATAGTTGCTACCGTTGGATTAGACCGCCACCATACATTGACTAGAATACCGCAAAAGCTCTTCTCTTCTCATTCCGGTGCAAAAATCTCTCTGTTTATTTTTTGAAAAAGTTATTTATATTTCTTTCTTATTTTATTTACAAAAAGCTCGACATCTTTTTCTTTATTTTTCTATAAAATACTATCATATATTTATTCTTGAGGTAAAGAACAACTATAAGCAATTCAATCAAACTTTTGCACTTAGAGCACGTCCTTACAAAAACACTGCTATAGTTAAATCCTAGAGAATAAATGTGTTGGGGCCCTTTGTTCTGAATCATTGATTCCAAGAAATGCAAAGTCTAGCCTTTATAGCTAAGTTTCTCTTCCCTAATTTACTCTTATTTATTTATTTATTCTTGATTATTTATGTTTGCTATAAGAATTTGCATCTATAATTTAAATTTTCTGTATCTATATTCTCTTATCAACAATAGTTAGATCCTTCTCTCCAACCATGAACTTAATTAGTAATTTTAGATTTTTGTAGCTGTAGGAAAAGGGAAGGCAATTGCCCTCCTTTTGCCCTGCTATTAATCCCAACTTTGCCAAAGATGCAAGTTAGATCCCTATTTAAGTCCAAATCAAATATATGTTTTTCTTTATTTCCAATTGTATTGATGAAATAAGATTCTTGATTAGGGTGTAATAAAAACTAAATATATTCTAGCTAAAACTTTTTAGCAGCATTATGCTCAAAAACGGGAACAATGAAGTCTGATATTTGTCACCATTTCTTCATATAGAACTTTCATGATACATAATCTATATGCACCTATCAAAAGAAGCTTGAGATCTCAAGGATCTTGATGTGGCAAGATTGCTGACATGGAGTCCCTGTTAGATACAGTCTGATACCGCGTGGTGCCATGTCGAACCCTTCGCCAGGCGACTCCCCGGAGGTCAGGCATCCTAGCTGAAGTCGAGCTCCTTCACTGGGTGGCTCCCTCGGGTCGAGCCCATTTCAGCCGAAGTTGAGCACCCGCTCTCTTCGAGCTCCTTCGCCGGGTGGCTCCCTTGGAGTCAGCCCACCTCAGTCGAAGTCGATCTCCCGCTCTCTTCGAGCTCCTTCGTCGGGTGGCTCCCTCGAGGTCGAGCCCACCTCGGCCGAAGTCGAGCTCCCGCTCTTCGAGCTCCTTCGCCGGGTGGCTCCCTCGGGGTCGAGCCAACCTCGGTCGAAGTTGAGCCCCCGCTTTCTTCGAGCTCCTTCACCGGGTGCCTCCCTCAGGGTCAAGCCTATCTCAGCCGAAGTCGAGCTCCCGCTCTCTTCGAGCTCCTTCGCTGGGTGGCTCCCTCGAGGTTGAGCCCACCTCGGTCGAAGTTGAGCTCCCGCTCTCTTCGAGCTCCTTCGCCGGGTGGCTCCCTCGGGGTCGAGCCCACCTCGATCGAAGTTGAGCTCTCGTTCGAATCCCACGGTTCCACCTCCCTCGGGCAGCGGGCCGCCGCCCAAGGACCACGGAGGAACACCTCCCAAGATGCCATGATCACCCCTGCTACTGTTTACACCAGATAGGAAAAGGTGCCCTGCCCAAAGCACCGCACTCTCGACCGACCGTCTGCACTAGCCGGAAGAGGAAACTATCCCGGAAGATTCAAATCCAGGGGACGACTGCCCCCGAATCGAGGCATTGCCAGGTTTCTCGAAGAAGAGCGACCATATGGAGAGTCACAGCATAAGGCACAACCCCTTATCACGAATGAGGAAAGGCACCTATGCGCATGGCATGAAGCCCTGCCAAACGTTGACCCTCCGGCGTCGGCAAAGGGGGAAGATTCCAAGGTAAGCCGCTGGGAGGGATCCCAGCAAAAAGGACTCTCCGAGGGTTTCCAAAAAAAGGTAAGTTAGTTTAACTCGAGCAAACGAAGAAGAGGGCAGCACACAGGAGAGCAACGGCGAGACTGAGCACTTTGGGCTACCGGAGACTCATCGGGAGGGTCTTGACGGACACAGCCACAAGGTTCGAGTTTTCCTCAGCTACTCTTACCCCAGCTCCATTCCCTCTATTTCAAACAAAATCTCCTCCTTCGAGTGTGGAGTCTGAGCAAGAAGTCCACAGGAAAGGATATGTTTCCCTAGATCGTCACTGACTTGATCGTCAAAGTACTCTCGCCGGGATCCCTGGCCCGGGTCTCATTTGTTTTACAGGTCCGGGCGCGTGTGCAGGCTCCCGTGCGACGAGGTCGGCATCCAAGATCGGCTCCAGCTACAGACCACGACGATGTAAACAGAAACAGATCTTCTCATTATTATTGATGCCATGCAAACATTTGGATGGTAGTATAAGTTTAGCCTTTATAAAAGTTCATGCATATCCTTAGATTAGGGCATAGTCACTTCAACTTTAACCAAGCTCCAATCATGCATGCTTCCTAACAATCTAACAATATCATCATGCGGATCAGGGCATTAACAACACAAAGTAAATAGGCCATCGTAGGACCCGAGATGCATGAAAAGTGAAATAAATAGTCAACAAAAAAAGCAAAATAAAAGTACTGTTGGTAGGAAATGGATAACGTTTACAGTGGTATGGTCACATCCCCCTTCTCTCATGGTGCCACTGCTTTTGGCCCTTCTCCATCTTGTAGCCGCATAAATCCCCACAAAAAAAAAAAAAAAAAAAAAAAGGACACCGGGTGCACTCCCATCTTTCCATTATTTTCTTCGCCACCTTCTTTCATTACCCATGGCCATTGATGGGGATTGACCCTGACTTCATTTTCCATCTCTCTCTTTCTCTCCCCCCTGCTCCATGTCCTTTCATTAATTTCTTTCCTCACATGTTCACTTCTTTCATTTCCCCCCCACACTTTTCTCTCTCTTTTCTACTTCGTTGCTGTTATATAGATATGGACTTGATTCTTGAAGGACCACCATTATTTCATGTTATCAAAATATTCTTTTCCATTCTTTTACAGTACATGTCTTGATTAAGGTGTTAATTAACACTAGGTTGTCAACCCTCTAGGCTAGTTGCCACATGATGTGGACTAATTAAATAGAGAGCATAGTGGAAGGTGGGTCTTCTCTTTCTAGCTAGGATACGCTGGAAATATTAGTCTATGATTACATAGAGAGAGTTATATATATCAGATGGGCTTTGCATATGGGAATTCTACCATGCTATAGAGTAATTTTTTTACATATGATGATTGAAGTAGTAGAATGTTCGAGTTCAGTTATTACAACTGATGCTTTCTTAATGTTTGATATACTTTAGATGTGAATTCATATGCATTATTACGGAGTTAAGAAAAAATTATCCAGTGCTATAAGCCAAACTAGTATTAAATCTAATGCATGTTTAGCTGAACTATTGACGCGCATAGGCTCAGGATTTTTTGCCTTGTGTAATCAAATTTGTTTTGATTGAGAATAGACTAGTTCTAGATCCATGCAGTCTGATCACCGGATTGCACGTGCATCCTAATTAATTTGCATCTTTTTTGAAAAACAAGAATAGTAATGCAATTTATATATACATGATAACTAAATTGTTAATGGGCCCAAAAATGCAATAGTAAATAAATAGTACGCTTGTTGTTTACGATGATATATGGCAATATATACAAGCCTTTGAGTCCCATCAATAATTTACTGCCTCGGAGGAGGTTCGATGGTAGGTATAGACCTAGGTAGGGGTTTACATGATGTACATAAAGGCACCTTAATCCTTTGTCATTGGAGCAATGCTTGTGATATCCAGAAATGAGTGCAAAAGAGGCATCCCTTTAACCAAAACAAAGGAATTCAGATGGAGTGTAATGTCGTTGACCATAATTAATTGTGAGAGGTGGTCACATCCAAAGTGGATGTCCAAGGCACTATCTTTTCAAAAATCTTGTCTCCATAGCAATAAGGCCGTATTGCAAGTAGTCACATGCATGCACCTTTCAATCAAGTTTAGAGAGGTATGGTTTATAGATAAGGTACGTAATAGGAGCAATTGTGTTCTTGGTGCCTTGTGTGCACTTGGAAGTTAAAACAAAACTGTGTGTCACCACCACCACCATTATATTAATTGCATGCATCTACCACAGGTTATAGACGTCTCTTTCTATATAGATCCTCTGTGCACCTTATCTGATATTGGATGTGTTTCCTTGTTCCTTTTATCAGTAGACTTCTGAGGCGAATCCAACGCAAGATTGTGCACCAAGTGGAAACTTCGACTTCAGAAGGCATTGGCTCTTTGGTCCTCTTCAGGATAGTGCTGACTAATAAGCCTCCCGAAGTGGACAGGTGCCTCAGGATGCAGATAACCTTGCCCACGAGTTCCCACCCCAACCCTTTCCATTTAGCCAGACAATGACCTCACTGGTTGGAGAGAGAGAGAGAGAGAGAGAGAGAGAGAGACCTTCCTTTAAATAAGGTATTGGCTTTGAATGGTTTGATGAGTCATTGGCCTTATCTTCCACAAAGACTACGTACGCCCTTTTCTTTTCTCTACTTTTTAACAAGTCGAGCATCGAGAGGTTCCAAGTGTCTCTTGTGATCGAATATAATCATAGGCTAGAATTAATGGAAAGGAGACAACTCCATTTATCAGCGAGCAGCTGGCTAGTTGGCCGGGCTTGAATACTAGCAATATATATAGTTGTGAGGAAACTTGAGTTCAGCTCAAAATTTAGCTCCAGTTTAACGCATTGGCTCTTTGGTGCTCTTCAGGATAATGCTGGCTAGTAAGCCTCCTGAAGTGGACAGGTGCCTCAGGATGCAGATAACCTTGCCCACGAGTTCCCACCCCCACCCTTTCCATTTAGCCAGACAATGACCTCACTGGTTGGAGAGAGAGAGAGAGAGAGAGAGAGAGAGAGAGAGACCTTCCTTTAAATAAGGTATTGGCTTTGAATGGTTGGATGAGTCATTGGCCTTATCTTCCACATAGACTACGTACGCCCTTTTCTTTTCTCTACTTTTAAACAAGTCGAGCATCGAGAGGTTCCATGTGTCTCTTGTCATGGAATATAATCATACAGGCTAGAATTAATGGAAAGGAGACAACTCCATTTATCAGAGAGCAGCTGGCTAGTTGGCCGGGCTTGAATACTAGCAATATAGTTCTGAGCAAACTCGAGTTCAGCCCAAAATTTAGCTCAAGTTTAGATAGCTTGCTTACCAAATTAATCGAGTTGGAGATACAAATTAACTTAGCTTATTTGAGTATCTATTAGGTCAAGATATAAATGTCTAAGTTATATGTAATATATGTATATATACACATAAACATATTAATTACTTTTACAAAAATAATATATTTAATTTTTATAATTATATATTAAAAATTAATATAAGTTGTTAGGATCAAACTTATATTAGTTATGATGGTTTAAAAAAATAATTGAGATTATTCCCTTCAAAAGGTTGTTCTTGAGAAACATGATCTGTGCTCAAAATTAAAGCTCAAGCTTGGCTCATATTGGGCTCCTTTCCAACCCAGCTAGCTTATGAATAACCTCCTTAATTTTTATTCATCATTTTACTCTGATGTGGCAGCTACTGACATGGATCCGAAGATCTCTTAGATCATCGGATGCGACACCATCCATGGTGGAACGGTTGAATCCAGGTCACTAAGGCCAACTAGCCCATCACCCATGAATAACAAGAAGCAAAGCCCATCGGCAGGCTAGTCTCATCCGGGCCGTCTAGTCAATTCTAAGCCGGGTAGTGGGAAATAACTGCAATCATCTAGTATAATGATAACACTATTAAATATCCCAATTTAAACAATGAAATAAATATCACTTAATTTATATTTATTAAGAATTGATGAATTTTATTCGAGTTTTATAGAAAAGGAGTCCATGGATAGAAAAGCTTAATTTTTAGAGTCCAACAGTACAAACGACATTCAAATTAGAGTTCAAATGAGCCCGAAATCAGAGTTTAACATTTATTAAAGAAATTGTATGAATATTAAAGTAGCCGTTCTACCATGAACTAACTGCTTAGTTCATAAACTCCTGAATGGTCCATAGGAAGCCATTTTTTCCAATCTATAGCTTAGGGCCATGGACCGTAGAATGATTCTGGCGATGCTACCATTGCCCGTCGCTGCCCATGGTTGGAGGAGACACTAGAGATCACCTCTCACCAGAAAAGCTCACCGAAAGACCCTTTTTTTGGACCAACCACCATCGTTCATCATTTCTTCTTCCTTCTTAGTCTGCCATCATCACCCATGGTCGGTAAGGCCACCAAAGATCTCCCCCTCATCGAAGAAGCTTCCTTCAAGCCACCAACATAACCTCCATCATCGTCGAGCTATCGTGAGCCATGGGCTGCCACCCTTCTCTATTCTTTGTTTGGTAACTGCCACAGACCACCGTTGTGCCACTTGCCACCATCGTCGACTTGCCATTCACTGTCCACTGCCAAAGAGGTTATCGAAAAAGCCACCACCGCTCCCCCTACTCTAGCTATTTTTTTCCCATTTCCACCCAGCCATACCATCCTTGATCGGCTGCTCAACTTCACCTGCTATTTGCTACCTCCCACTGCATCTCGCAACCATCAACGCCACCGCTAGAATGGGGAGAAGTAGAGTCCAAATCCTAGTTGAAGAGGGGATCCTAGGGATCCGAGATTCGACAAGAAGTCCGGATGCTACTTGCCCAAGAAGGAAGCGGCAATCAACCCATCAAGATGCAAATCGGATGGCTGAGATTCCTCCTCGCGATATATGACTTTTTTGAGCTAGATTGATACCAAATTTGATTAGGAGAAAGCCATTGACGAGCTTTATAAAAAAACCCTGGGGAGTAGAGAGAAAATCATCAATTCCACTAGAAATATTTTATTTTATTTTTCTTCCTATAATTAGTTTAGACTTTAGGAGAGAGAGAGGAGGAGTTATAAAGAAAAGAGATTCTTCAGGAGAGGAGGTGCTGTGACAAAGTCTCGAATCTCCAAGAAGATGTATCCTGGAGCCATGCTCGATTGAGGTGCAGTTTGTAGGAAAGTACAAATTTTTGTACTTTAGTTATGTATTTGTTTTTTTCTATTCTATGCGATCAAATAAAGCTTTAAGTTCTTGTTACCCTTTCCTATTTGATTTTCTACAATTAATTATCTAGGTGGGATGGATCATGATCCTAACATGATATGGTCCATTATAGCTAATTGATTATAGGATTTTCATCCACTTATCTTGTTAGGATCTTTTTCAACTTAATCGTTGGATAGCTTATACTTATGGGACGGGCCATGATCCTGACAAGATATGGTTCGTATCAGTAAGATAGTCTATGCTAGGAATGAGTTTGAAGGATTTCGAAATAATTATGAACTTTGATTGCTTAGATTAGAACATATGCATGACTTGTTTTTATGATTACATGAAAATCCGAAGATATCTTTTTATCATATAAATCCATCGATCTCATGTCTAATTTTAATTGATTAGTTTTAATTAAACCATTATCTCACTTTTAAAACTCTAAATATTTATTTTTTTCTTTACTTTCTTCATGAAATAATTATCTTTAATCGTCGAAGATACGATCCCTACTCACCCTTACTACAGTAGTGAGTTAGGGTTTATCTTTGACTGCCTACAACAGCGATCAAATTTTGACACCATTACCGGGGATCAATGTATGATTATTTTACAAAAAAAATAAATTTTTATTTATTTTAGTTATTGCTCTTTTTAGTTTTATTATTTTTTTATAGTTGCCTTAATTATTAGATTTTCTTATTCTCCTTTTAACATAAAAAAAATTCCTTCTTTTTACAAATTAACTCCTAACCTAATTAACTTTTCTTTTTAATTAACTTACCTTAAATAATCCAAAGGAAAATCATATGACACCTTCCATAAAACTTAATTAATTTAAGGAAATAAATAATAAACTTTAAAAACTTCCTAACTTGTTGGACACCTTGCTTAATTTGCATTACATTTTCATAAAACACTTTAAGGGCATAACCCCTAAACAACATAAGGTGGGGATTTCATCACCCTTGGTGCACAAACCACTACCTTGCATGCTGCATAACCAAAGTGGTGGGGACACTAGGATTAGACACAGATCCCTAGATCTCATATGGTTTAATTAGTCATGTGTCAAAGTTTTGAAAATTTTGTAATCAATTAAGATTGAGTCCTATAATAAGTTGAGGTTAGTTGATTTATCTCAACCATTAACCTAGTCAGTATTTTGAGTCCTGTACATCAATTGTGAGTCCAGTATGAGCCTAATTTTTATACAAGAGAGGAGGCCATCCTATTTTGGAGTTCCAACAGGCCACATCCAGGAGTCAGAGACCACTACATCAGCCTATTGGATTTTGTGTGACAACCCAGGATCCAAGATGCCTTCTAGAAACCTTGATTCATTCCCGATGTTTTCCAAATGCCCAGATTCCAGTTCAGATGCCAGAGCATATTCTCAAACCAGGGCATCCATGATTCCATAGGTCCATCTGCATCCTAGCCTAAGGAAATCAAGCCCAGGCACCAAGCCCAAGCCTTAAAGAAGCAAGATTCCATGGAATATTCTCGCTACCAGGCTACTAGGCCACACCAGCTTTCAGGAGGCCCAAGCCCATGCGCTAAGCCCCTTTGGGCCAGCACCTTACTGCCCCTAGAAGCCCAACACACCCTCCTAGGCATCCTTGAAGTGTTGACCAAGTCCAAGAGTTGTCCTTGAGTGGAATAGTCAAAGCATGAAGGGAGAAGGAGAAGACTAGGTCAAATCCTAACCTAGTTGGGACTTATGCTTCTAATTATTTTAATATTTGTTTTTCTAACCTAGCTAGGAGAGGACTTATAATCCAAGTGTGTAACCCCAGTTATAGGGCATGAGAACTCTATAAATACCCCACCCCTTCCCCTCTTGTAATCAATTTTTATTTATGATATCAAAACCCTGGTAAATTTATTTGAGCTTGCGAGCTTGTATTATTTTGCTTTTGTTCTTTGGTTTGTGTTTGTGTTCTCTTGCTTGGCCAAATTCCTTGCTGCCCTAGCATCCCTCCATGCCCTAACTCACTACCATCCAAGCCTTCACACATCCAAGAAGGAGCGCCCTAAGCCACCAAGTAAGGAGATCTTCATCAAGCTTCAAGCCGCCCGCTTCTAAATCCTAACCTGATTCCTTCTAAACCTAGTTTTCTTTCTTTTTCTTACTTGCTATTTTGATTGACCCTTGACATTTTTGCAAAATTCCCGAAATGTTACACCTCCCCAGAGGAGGCTTTCCTTGCCTCCCCAGAGGAGGCTTTCCTTGCCTCCAGGACCGCCCAAATTAGCCATCTAATCAAGAAAACTGAACTTCATCATCTAGACTCCAATCAGAGTGCTTTGTGATCTCTTTATCGAAGATTCTTCAAATCACTGATTGGTAACATCATTCCCTTCTTTTAATTTTTGATTTGATGAAGATAAGCTATCATAATCTGGAAGTTTCTCAATTCTTAGGTCCTGGAATTTATTATTGTACATGAGTTTGCCTGCGATATGATGATTCTTTGCATTGCTATTCCTTATGCTAGTTCTTATTTTATTTTAGAAATTTAGCCTACAAACCTAAATTATAAAAATCATAAAAAAATTAGTTTGCTAATTTTCCTGCATATTTAGCATTCTTAGAGTTATCTCGCATCAGTTTGGTATCAGAGCGGGTTTAGGATAGTTTTTATCTGCATTGCATTCACAAACCCTAATTTTTGTATCATGTCCACTGCATTAGGTGTCTAGATTTCATCTAATTTCGGCATCATAGAAATTTTATTTTTTTGTGAAATTTGCACGTCAAATCCTTTGTTTTGTCTTGATAATTTTCATAATTTTTAATTAATTTTATCAAAACCCTAATTTTCTAAAATCTGGCATATTAGGAACCCTAACTAAAAGTATAATAATTCTGTATCAGTCCAAAAGCCCTAGAATTTGTGTCATCATATGATTTTTCTTTTGCATCAAATTTGGTAGAGTTTATCATCACTATCCATCCTCTGTCCTAGAATTTATTTGATTTTTTCTGCATCAAAATCTATGTCAAAATCTACATCTTCTAAAACTCTAATTCTGATATTTCTGTACTTGACTCAACCTAACCTAATCAACTTCCACACACCCCAATCCCAAGCCTAATTTGTTTGCTAACCTAATCAACTCAAACCTAATTTTCCACATCATAAAACACACATAAAATATTTTATTTCTTTGATTGTTTTAGTTTGCATTAGGGCTCATTGTATGTTCATCTTCTCTTTAAATTGATCTTAAGGGCAACTCAATATTTCAGATCAGGACAGGAGGTCATAACCTGTCCTGGGTCCAAAACAACCACCCAGCATTTCCACCCAAGCCTTAATTAAAATTGATTAGACTTAATTTTTCCTAGTGGGTTAGGTGACACCAACAAGTCGGGTCCAAATTGTGTGGGCCAACTAGTGCATTTAATCCTGTGGCTATTACTGAAATATGGTGTCTAAGACTGAGGGTCCAAAGTCAAACGACCTAAATGGTGTTGTGATTTTAATTGGATCCCTGTGAAAGCAGGGGGGCCTTCCACACTCCCACCCTCTACCTGGCTAGAGGAAGGATTAGCTACTAGGTTAAGTATAAGTTGAGCTGACCCATTCAGTTTTGACTCTAGGTCTAGCAAGCCCTAGATTATACTACTTTTTTTTGCATGCTTGGCTACATCATTCCACTTTGATTGTTTGATTTGTTGCATGACCACTAGATTAGTAACCCAATACCATAAGATAAACCCCAAACCGACTCAGCCATGGATCCTAATTTCGAAGCCATCATGAACCAACTTGCCTAGTTAACTACCCAAATGAACCAAGCCAATATCCAATCTCAAAACCAGTTTATCCAACTAAACCAAGTCAACACCCAAACCCAAAATCAGTTTGCCAAGATAAACACTAGGTTTGATCAATCCAGATGAACCAAATAAACCATAGATTTGATCAAGTAGACCAACGATTTGACCAGATAACATAAGCAAACAACCAAACAACCACTAGGATTGACCAATTAACCAATAGATTAAACCAAGTCGAGAATCGACTAGAGACTATAGAGAAAACCCAAGACTCCAATGCTAAACCTATTCTTGACTCATCCTGTTCCACCTCTCAATACCCTAGGAGAACCTTAAATCAAGATCAAGTTATGGAACTCAACCCTAGGAGAACCCAAATCCAGGTTCAATTCATGGAACCCAACCCTAGTAGAACCCAAACTCAGGAACCCTTTGTAGAGCCTAACCATCAGGAACCATATCAAGAGCCCAACCATAGGGAAGTCCACAACCCTGACCCTATCCATGATCCAAACCGTAGAAGGCCCCAATATGAAGTCCATGATCGAGATGAAAGGGCCATGAGGAATATTAGAATAGAAGCACCCACCTTTGATGGAAGACTTGAACCAAAGATCTATGTAGATTGGGTAGGTGATATGGATTATTATTTTGAATGGTATGAAATGAGTGAAGGGATGAAATATAAATTTGCCAAGATGAGGTTGATTCATAAAGCTAGATTACATTGGGCTAATCTTGAGCAAACTAGGAGACAACGAGACCTTCCACCCTTAGCTACTTGGCAAGAGATGAAATTGCAACTCAAGGAGAAATACCTACCAGTATCCTATGATCAACAACTCTTAGACCAATGGAACAAAATTCATCAAGGTAATAGATCAGTGTTAGAGTATATTGCTGAATTTGATGAGTTTGCTGTTAGGTACAATATATCCGAGTCTAAAGACCAAACCCTGTCTAGGTTTAGGATTGGATTAAGAGAAGATATCCACAGAGAACTATACATGAGAGAGGCCCAAGATTTGGAACATGCCTATCAAATAGCTAGACATTATGAACAATTCCACCTAGGACCTACCTATCAAAAATCTGAACCTGTTAGGAATAATACCTCATTCCCAAAGTCATATCCAAACTAGGTATATCAGGGTAGACCAAATCCCAACCCCAACCCAGGTCGATTTAACTCCAACCCAGTTAGGCCAAACCCTAACCCAGTCTGACCCAACCCTAATCCAATCCGATTCAATCCCAAGCCAAACTAACCCAACCCTAACCCATCTTGACCTAACTCGTGTCCGAGTCCATCTAGTTCTAGTAATTCTACACTTGCTAGAATCGATAAGGATAAGGCACCCATGTTTCAAAATGCCCCAAGCCCCAGCCCCAATGCTTGTTTCAGGTGTAATAAGGTAGGTCACTTTGCTAGCCAGTGTCCCACCAGGTCATTACACATAGGGGAGTTAAAGGAACAAGAGCCTGAACCCAATAATGAGGATGTAGAAGAAGTTTATGAGGCTGAACCAGACTTGATAGAGGAATATGAAGGAGATGAGGAGGAATTTGATCAAGTAGGGGTAGTTAGATGTATTTTAACCCAAACCCAACCTGAAGAAGATTGACGTAAGACTAGCATCCTACAGACTTTTGTTAAGATTAGGAATAAAGTATGTAAAATGATGATTGATAGTGGTAGTTGTGTCAATGCCATTACTACTGAGATAGTCAAATCTTTAGGCTTGACCCTAGTTCCACACCCCAACCCCTATACATTATCATGGATAGATTCCACCTCTATGCCAATCAAGTCTAGGTACCAAATCTTAATTAAATTGCAATCATATGAAGAAGAGATTTGGTGTGATGTTCTTCCTATGAAGGTTAGTAGTGTCATTCTGGGTCGACCATGGCTATATGATCATGATGCTATCCTATCTGGTCGAACCAACATCTATACCTTTCATCATCATGGGAAGAAGTTTGTGATTTACCCTACTCAGCATAGGAATTCAAGAAATTCTAGTAGCCTTAGAGCAAAACCAAGAGTAAATCTAATTAAGGCTAAAGAATTAGAGGTAGACCTTTCTGAACCCACTAAAGAATTCATGAGAATTGATCCTGAACACACTTTAATAATTGAAAAAGTAAGCCAGGATTAAACTTTATGAGTGAAACTAATAATTTACAATAGTTGTTCATAGAAGAAGCCTAAGATCAAATCCCTAAAGAATAGCCAAAAGAAATAGGTGTATGTAATGAAACAACATCTGAATGCGAGTCCATAGACTCAATCTGTATGTCTGCACCTACATTAGCCTTTGCACAGCATATGCATCATGAAATTAGTCAAGAGTTGACATAATTAATGAACTAAATAACAACTTGGCTAATTTCCAAAAAAAAAGATGAAGAGTTTTCTGTAGAGGAATATGTGATTGTTAAAGAATTTTCTGCTCGCAAAGCTGGCCCATCTAAAAAATGAATAGTAATGGACCCAATGCCTATGTGCCTAAGATATCACCTGATTTAGGTATTAGCTCTACCTTCATCATCTCAGACTTTGTAAAGTCTAGGAAGCTAGCAGTAATACCTAGCGGGCCCCTTTAGCCACTCTTGTTCTTTGAGAGAAAACCCATCCCAGAGCGACCACATATAATTTAGCCTTATGGTGAGGTAAAGATTGAAAGAGCTCTGGATGATCAAGCTATCGGTACCTGGGATAGAGACTGTCAACGGTATTTGCTCCAGTAGCAAGGTCAGCCAGAATCTGAGGACTTATGGAATGCTTGTGCGGATCTGCTGTGCCTCAACCCAAACCCTCCTTAAGCCAAATTGATCCATACTCGACGGGGTCGAGTTCCTCCCACCCTGGAAGAATTGGTGGGGATACCAGGATCAGACACAGATCCCTAGATCCCATATGGTTTAATTAGTCATGTGTCAAAGTTTTGAAAATTTTATAATCAATTAAGATTGAGTCCTATAATCAGTTGAGGTTAGTTGATTTGTCTCAACCCTCAACCTAGTAAGTATTTTGAGTCCTGTACATCAATTGTGAGTCCAGCATGAGCCCAATTTTTGTACAAGAGCAGAGGCCATCCTATTTTGGAGTTCCACCAGGCCACATCCAAGAGTCAGAGGCCACTACATCAGCCTATTGGATTTTGTGTGACAACCCAAGATCCAAGATGCCTTCTAGAAACCCTGATTCCTTCCTGATGTTTTCCAGATGCCCAGATTCTAGTCTAGATGACAGAGCATATTTCCAAACCAGGGCATCCATGATTCCAGAGGTCCATCTGCATCCCAGCCTAAGGAAATCAAGCCTATGCACCAAGTCCAAGCCTTAAAAAAGCAAGATTCCATGGAATATTCTTGCTACCAAGCCACCCCAGCTTCCAAGAGGCCCAAGCCCTTGCACTAAGCCCCTTTGGGTCGGCCCCTTGCTGCCCCTAGAACCCCAATACGCCGTCCTAGGCATCCTTGAAGTGTTGACCAAGTTCAAGAGGTGTCCTTGAGTGGAATAGTCAAAGCATGAAGGGAGAAGGAGAAGACTAGGTCAAATCCTAACCTAGTTGGGACTTATGCTCCTAATTATTTTAAGATTTATTTTTCTAATCTAGCTAGGAAAGGACGTGTAACCCAAGTATGTAACCCTAGTTAGAGGGCATGGAAACTCTATAAATACCCCACCCCTCCCCCTCTTGTAATCAATTTTTATTCATGATATCAAAACCCTGGTAAATTTATTTGAGTTTGCGAGCTTGTGTTATTTTGCTTTTGTTCTTTGGTTTGTGTTTGTGATCTCTTGCTTGGCCGAAATCCTTGCTGCCCTAGCATCCTTCCATGCCCTTACTCACTGCCATCCAAGCCTTCACACGTCCAAGAAGGAGTTCCCTAGGCCGCCAAGCAAGGAGATCTTCATCAAGCTTCAAGCCGCCCTCTTCTAAACCCTAACTTGATTCCTTCTAAACCTTTTTTTTTTCTTTTTCTTACTTGCTATTTTGATTGACCCTTGATGTTTTGCAGGATCCCCGAGGTGTTTCACCTTCTTAGAGGAGGCTTTCCTTGCCTCCAGGACCGCCCAAATCAGCCATCTAATCAAAGAAACTGAACTTCATCATCCAAACTCCAATCAGAGTCCTGTGTGATCTCTTCATCGAAGATTCTTCAAATAACTAATTGGTAACATCCTTCCCTTCTTTTAATTTCTGATTTGATGAAGATAAGCTATCCTAATCTGAGAGTTTCTCAATTCTCGGGTCCTGGAATTTATTATTTTACATGAGTTTGCCTGCGATACAATGATTCTTTGCATTGCTACTCTTTATGCTAGTTCTTATTTAATTTTATGAATTTAGTCTACAAACCTAAATTATAAAAATCATAAGAAAATTAGTTTACTATTTTTCCTGCATATTTAGCATTCTTAGAGTCATCCTGCATCATAGCCTTAAATTTAAAATCAATTAGACGTTGGCCTTTAAGAATTTTTGAGCTCACCAAGACAAGGAACTTTGAGAGTTGGACTAGCTTAGAATTAACTGGTTAACTAGTATCTAGGAAAGGAGATCAAGGATGATGTAGTCCTAAAGGAAGGTATTTTTTTAATTGGTTCCATTATTTAACCTAGCCAACTTATTTGGTGTCTACCTTAAAGGAAGGTGGTTCTTTAATTGGTTCCATTATCTGGCCAATTTATTTAGTATCTAAGGAAAGCAATGGGGGGACCCCCACTGACCTTACCCCTACTTGGCCAGTGGTAGTTAGTATTTGACTTTGAAGGCTCAAAGGCAACCTTAGCAGTTAGGAGCTATCTAGAAATAGGGTAACTCTAGGATAGAGATCCATTGTATGATAACTTGTTATACTAACCAAACTTTAACCTAATTAAGACACGCTTCTCTATCATCTCTAGATTTAGGATTCCTTAGGTTCTTACCTTTAGACTTCTTCTCTCTCTTTCTTCCCTCTTCTTCTTTCCTCTCTCTCCATATAATATAAAAGAGCTAATAAAAAAAAATCTTACCAAGATAAAAAGATGATTGGTCAGATACAGTCTAAACTATACAAGATTAAAAGGTCATGAATCCCACTAGACAACTCAAAAGTCTAATGGATTATTACTACCCAGATCCTGTTGAATGATCTCAAACCTTACAAGATTATTGGTACAAGATTGATTCTAACTAACCATTTAGAATGAGAGCCCAAGCTAACAATTTTATTAATTGACCATAATAGTTTGATATACACCCTAAATTCATGAGATTTAAAGATGCATACAATACAAGGAAACCTGAAGGAACTAAACTAGCATCTATGATCCATAGAATTGAGAAAGTCCTAAAACGTAAAGGATATACTCAATTTCATCATATGCAAGCACCTATGTGCATGTCATGTGATGCACTAGACCATATTGCAGAGGAATGTCCTTGATGCATCCAATCTAAAATATATTTATACAAGAGAGTGAAACTAATCACAGATATATAACTGAACCTTAAGCCCCAACTTATTACCCAAGATGGGATCATCACCTCAATTTTTTGTAGTCACAAGATGCAACACTAGAAACCCATAATTTTGATCAGCCCTATCCTAGGCCTAGCCAAGTATTTAATCATCAACCAGGTTTAGATCTTGAGAAGGAACCCAACCTCCTAAAATAAGTCCTAGAAGCTCTGGCTAAATCTCATGCTAAACTTAATACTATAATTGAGAGAACCAATGCTACCTTGAATAGTTTCATGTAGACTACTGGCCAATATATAACTCCTAACACCAAGAATATTACTCATTTGGAGATGCAATGGAAACCACTAGCCATGGCTACTAGTGAAAACGAGTTGCCTAGTCAACTCGAGAGTAATCCTAAGGGACAATACTTAGCTCAAAGTTTTAATATCCCTATAACTGTCACTTAACAAACGATCATGACTCTCGAGAATGAATTAATTATAGAGCAATCCTGTACAACCAAAGAGACCAACCTAAATAATTTGACTAAGACAAAAACTTATGAAGAGAAATCAAAAGGATAGATGAACCACTTCCATCATCACCCTACTTATATATGGTTCCAATCCTATGAACCCTAGAATCGTTCATTATTTTTAATAGGAAGGAAGAACAAATAGGTGTAATGATGGAATCAAATAAGAATTCCCAAGGATCATAAATGTACAATACAATGGAGGAAGCCATACATAAAAGTCTTCCCCATGATTCGTTAAACCCTGTCTGACTCACTTTGAGATGAAGGATCTTGATATAAAGGGATATACCATAGAGATGAATGATCTAGTAGAAGTACCCTATCCTAACACCACCCCACTTTGGATCGAGCAATATGAGCCATCACACTCACTTTGAGATGAAGGATCTTGATATAAAGGGATATACCATAGAGATGAATGATCTAGTAGAAGTACCCTATCCTAACACCACCCCACTTTGGATCGAGCAATATGAGCCATCACCCAAACCTCCAATAGCTTCCTTGTTAGAATCACCATCTGACCCAGGATTGAAGCCACCTCCTGATGCATCCACTGCTACCTCACCATTGATATGTAATCACGAAGTCCAAATTGTAGGTGTTCTAAAAGTATATAAAGAAGCTATTGGGTAGGACATTGCACCTATAGGGGATAACGAATTTAAAACTTTTATATATGATTTCTCTATATTTGGCACCACTTTCAAGAATTGCCTTCAAAATTTGTCTATAATATTGAAACAATGTATAAAGACAGAGTTAATATTGATTTTAAAAAAATGCCAAGTTATAGATTAGAAAGGACTTATGCCAAGATCTAAATTATTAACTGAACCTCTCATAACATTGGTTGCACCTCTACTGATGAAGGAATTGGCATCAAATGTGGATCCTAAAATACTCCCTTCATATATTGAATACATTAATAATATAGATCTAGATCTGATCACTATTGTAGGCAGTCAAAAATAAATCTACTCACTACTATAGCTAGCAATAAGTCGGGATCATATCCTTGGGGACCTAGATCTGATCACTATTGTAGGCAGTCAAAAATAAAATCTACTCACTACTATAGCTAGCAATAAGTCGGGATCATATCCTTGGGGACCAAGGATAATTATTTATAAAAAAAGTAAAAAAAATTATTGTAGAGGATTATATTAAGGGGAGTAAAAGAAAATAATAATTAATTAATTAATGAAATCAAGTCAGTAGGAGAAGTATCCAGGAATCCGAATCCACCATGCAAATAAGTTTTATCTTTTTTTCTTTATATTGCAATATCAATAATTCTTGCAATTCAGGGTTAGAATAATTTACCTTTTCATGGGCTGTATCCGGAGATCATGACATGTCCACTTAGAATATAAACTATCTAACTAATTTATAAGGTTAGGGATCTAATCTACCATAATATGATCTACCTCTCTTAGGCATATACCATATCCTAAGATCATGGCACGTTGATAGAGGGTGTAGGCCATGTATGCTAGATCAAATAAATGATCAAAGAAATAACTCAAAAGATACAGGAAAGAAGAACATGAGTTTTATTGCATAGTAATTAAGTACAAAGAGAGAGATAGACTTAGTTACATGCTTCATCTTCATCCCAAGTTGAAGGAGTCTAGCCACGCATTATGGCCACCAGCATCCCTTTTATAATTCTCCTCTTTCCCAAGCCTAATACAAGGATCTAAACTAAAGCAAGAAAATAAATTAGTATAAGAATTGCTGCAAAAACTCATGCCCCTAGGTAGAAGTACAAGAGCCTTTTTATAGGGATCAACAGGAAAGGGTCTTCATATTTTTCTGGTATGGGACTAAACATAAAGATCATACGGGCGGCTAAGATTTATTATTTACAAAATCAATGATAGGGTGATAAACCCAAATCTTGGTTGAAGTAGACTGTAGAGTCCTGCTCCAACTCAATGCTTGACCAGCTGAGGGTTGGTTGCCATTAGATCTTGATTGGAGGTCTAGAAATTATTCACAACAAAAAAATCATCATGAGCCATTAAATGCTCTGAGATATGTGCTATCCCTTTTTCCTTGATGGGCTTTGATCCCGTTGCCCAGCACCATCGCCAACTCCCCTCGGACCATGGTTGCCACTACCGAACTGACCTTGCTGGATCCACCTGCGTGCTGTCGAGACCTATTGCCAGAGCCCACTTGCACCACCATCGAAGTCTTCTCACATTCCCTTTTTCCTTGTTGGTGTCGCTGCCATGGACGGCAGAGCCGTTGCCACTGCTGGTGCTACTCATCGACATCTTTATTACTGGTGCAATGCCTTTTCTCATCGTCGAACCTATTTAAAATAACCAAAGGCTTGCTCGATAGCTCCTTGCAATCGTGGACTCCAAAGATCATCCCTGGCTCACTGTAACTACCAAATCCAAGTACCACCACCCTCTTCGCTGCTTCGAGGACCTCACTGGATGTCGTGGGGTGGCCGACAGCCATCCTCCTGGTTGGTGGTTGATGGAATTAGTCTATGGTCCATGGATCTGCACCATGGACCGATTTCAATGGCTGCCCATGGACCACTAGGGTTTCCATATACCATATCTGAAGATCACGATATGTCTGCTTAGAGTAAAACTATCTAACTGATTTACAAGGATAGGGATCTAATTTACCATACTATGATCTACCTCTCTAGGCACATACCGTATCTTTAGATCGTGCATGTCGATAGAGGGTGTAGGCTGTGTATGTCCAATTAAGTCAATGATTAAAGAAATAACTCAAAAGGTAGAGGGAAGAAGAACATGAGTTTTATTGCATAGAAATTAAGTACAAAGAGAGAGATAGAAACTGGTTACAGGCTTTATCTTCATCCCAGGTTGAAGGAGTCTAGCCACGCATCATTGCCACCAGCATCCCCTCCATAATTTTTCTCTTTTTCAAGCATAATACAATGATCTAAACAAAATCAAGAAAATAAATTAGTACAAAAATTGTTGTTGAAACTCATGCCCCCAAGTAGAAGTATAGGAGCCTTTTTATAAGGTTCAACAAGTGGTCTTCATGTTTTTTCGGTATGGGACTAAACATAAAGATCATATGGGTGGCTAAGATTTATTGTTTACAAAATCAATGGTAGGATGGTAAACCCAAATCTCGGTTGAAGTAAACTGTACAGTCCTGCTACAACTCAATGCTTGACTAGCTGAGGGTTGGTTGCCATTATATCTTGATTTGAGGTCCAGAAATTAATTACAACAGGAAAATCATCATGAGCCATTGAGTGGTTTGAGATCCATGCTATCCCTTCTTCCTTGATGGGCTTTGATCTCATTGCCCAACACTGCCGCCAACTTTCCTCGGACCATGGCTGCCACTACCAAAGTTGGACCTTATTGGATCCACCTGCATGCTGCCGAGACCTGCTATCGAAGCCCCCTTGTGCCATCGCCGGAGTCTTCTCAGGCTACCACCATTGGTGCCATTCTTCATTGTTGCTGTCATTACCACGGATGGCAAAGCCACTGCTAGTGCTGCTCTCTGGCATCTTTGTTGTCGGTGCAATGCCTTTTCTCATCGTCAGACCTATTCAAAATCACCAAAGGCTTGCTCAATAGCTCCCTACAATTATGGACTCCAAAGATCATCGTGGGCTCATCGTAACCACCAAATCCTAGTACTACCACCCTCTTCGCCACTTCGGGGACCTCGTCGGACATCGTGGGGTGGTCATCGACTGTCCTCCTAGCCAGCAATCAATGGAATCGGCCTATGGTCCATGGATCTACATTGTGGAATGACTTCAATGGCTACCCGTGGACCACTAGGGTTTCTGTAGGCCATTTATCCGGTCCATGGTGGACCGGTTGCTTCAATAAATGTGTAAATCCTTTAAATCTTGATTCTGGATTCATTTTAAGTTTAATTTGAGTATTGTCTACACCGTTGGACTTCAAAAATTGAGCTCTTTCAATCTATAGACTTATTTTATACAAAACATTAAAAAAGTATCAATTCTTAATGATTATCAATTAAATAATATCAATTTTAATGATTAAATTTGGATAATTAATAGACTTATCAAGGTCCCTTTGAATCCCGACTGGTACCGAAGTTATACCTAGATCTAAGTATAATGAAAGAATTGTTAGCTATCAGGGGAATAAGTGACTTAATGGTCCCATGCAGGAACTATTCTGAAGCTTAACCCGAATCACATAGGAAATTACAAATCCATGTCAAGATTCAGGCAAGAATAGGATGAGAACCCTAAGAGATCTAGCTGAAGATATTAAACTTAGCACTTATTGAGAGGCAACCCAATCTTTTTAATAATTTTTATTTTAGTGATTTTTATTTTTGTAGGAATAATGGATCATTCTTTATAGATGCACTTGACAATTTACAATGTATATCTAGTCCACGTGGTACCTCTCCTTGTCTTACTTTCATGTCCTAATTTTTTCTTACTTCATTGAGTATAATGAAAATTAAGTTGGAGGATAGGAAAAATCTTTTTAAAAATTTTAAGAATTATTTTGAAAATCTTTTAAAAAATTTTAAAAAAAATTTAAAAATTATGGAGAAAGTTTTGATAAATCATGTACCATGAAAAAAACTCTTGAGCTAAATAGACTAGAAAAAGGATAATAAAGTTATAAAGCATTTACTAATGACTGTAGTGAGTTAAGAAGTAGACTAGCTAGTCAAACTTTTAGCAACCTACTTAAATCACCCAAAGGCATTAGCACTTCCATCACATATGCACACTGACGAGGTAAAGTAGGTATTAGCTGTAAGGTTAATTAAAGATTTAATTATTATTAAAAATTGATAATTGATATACACCCTCCCATTTAACTTAAATTTGAGGAAAGAGCTACCTGTCTGGAAAAAAAAGAAAAAAGAGAAAAAAAAAAGAAGAAAAGAAAAAGGGGCAAGTTCTAAATATTGATTTTTCACTGAGTAACCAAGTATCTTCATCTAAGTAAACGTTGTTGTTTACATCAAAAAGTGGACAATGTGAAGACATTGCCAACAAAAGAAAGAGAGAAAAATTCAGGTGGTGTGAAAGCTACCTCAGCTTATATGCTTAATTTGAGGGGTGTATAAAAATTGACCAAAAGTAGGTAATAAGTGAAGATATAATTGTTCTTTATAATTTAGCATTGAAATAATGAGTTAGCCATTGCAAATACAAGTGTGGTAGACCTTTGAATAAATTCTAATAAAGTTTTAATAGTTCTGACTACAAAATTTACTTTGAAAATTCACTTATTAGTTAGTGATGCTAGCTAACTTGTTTTGATCTTAAGCCTAGATCTAAAGGAGAATCTTAATAACACATGGTTATAAAATTAATACTTATATTTTAATTGTATTGCTAAGGGACTAGCAATGATTAAGTTGTGGGGCATGATAAGACTATTAAATATCCCAACTTAAACATTAAAGTAAATATCAATTAATATATATTTATTAAGAATTGATGCTTTTCATTAGAGTTTTATAAAAAGGAGTCCATGGATGGACAGAGCTTGATTTTTGGAGTCTAATAGTGTAAATGATACTTAAATTAGAGTTCAAATGAGCCCGAAATTAGAGTTTAAAGTTTATTAAAGAAATTACACAAATATTAAAACAATCAGTCTACCATGGATCAATTGCTTGGTTCATAAACTCTTGAATGGTCCATAGGAAGCCATTTTAGCTAGGCAATGGCTTAGGGCCATGGACCGTAGAATGATTCTGACACCACTACCATTGCCTATCAGCGCCCGTGGCCGAAGGAGACACCGGAGACCACCTCTCACCGGAAAAGCTCACCAGAAGACCCCTGTTTGGACTGGCCACCGTCATTCATCATTTCTTCGTCCTCCTTCATCTACCATCACCACCCATAGCCAAGAAGGCCACCAAAGATCTCCCCCTCATCGGAGAAGCTTTCTTCAAGCTGCTGGCATGCCCATCACCATCGTCAAGCCACCGTAAGCCATGGGTTGCCACCCTCCTCTATTCTTTATTCGGTCACTACCACAGACCACCGTTGTGCTGCTTCCCACCACCTCCCACTACCGTCGGCTCACCATTCACCATCCACCACCAAAGAGGTTGCCAGAAAAGCCTCCACCACTCCCCTCAATGCCAGCCATCTTCTTCCCTTTTCCACCTAACCACATCCATCCTTGATCAGCTGCTCAACTTCACCTGCTATTCGCCACCTCCAACCATGTCCCATTGCCATCAACACCGCTGCTGGAATGGGGAGAAGTAGAGTCCAAATCCTAGTTGAAGAGGGGATCATAGGGATCCGGAATTCAGCAAGAAGTTCGGATGCTGTTTTCCTGAGAAGGAGGAAGTGGTGATCAACCCATCAAGATGCAAATCGGTGGCTGAGATTCCTCCTCATGATATATGGCAAATTTTGAGCCTGATTGACTACGAATTTGATCGAGAGAAAGCTTTTGATGAGATCTATAAAAGGAGGACCCTGGGAGCAGAGAGAGGATTATCAATTCCACTAGTAATATTTATTTTATTTTTCTTCCTATAATTAGTTTAGGTTTTGAGAGAGAGGGAGAGGAATAAAGAAAAGAGATTCTTCAGGAGAGGAGGTGCTATGATAGATCCCAAATTTCTAAGAAGATGTATCCATGAGCTATGCTTGATTAAGGTACAGTCTGTTGATGGATAATGATCCTAACACGATAAGTTGCTTAACACAACTAATTGATTATAGGATTTTCATCCACTCATCTTATTAGGATCTTTTTCAACTTAATTATTAGATAACCTATACATGTGGAATGGGCCATGATCATGACAAGATATGGTTCATACTTGGCAAGATAGCCTATACTAGGGATGAGTTTGAAGGTTTTCAAAAAAATTATGGACTTTGATTGCCTAGATTAGAATATATGCATGATTGTGTTTGTGATTAACTTGGAAACCTGAAGACATCTTCTTATCATATAAATCCCTCGATCTCATGTTTAATTTTTATTGATTAGTTTTAATTAAACCATTATCTCACTTTTAAAAATCTAAATATTTATTTTTTTCTTTACTTTTTTGTGAAATAATTATCCTTGGTTCCCGAGGATATGATCCCTACTCACCCTAGCTACGATAGTAAGGTTTTATCTTTGATTGCCTACAATAGTAATCATATAACACCCTCACTTCTAGTTCCACTGACTTCCTATTCAACTCTGCTAACTAGTTGGTCATGCCAACCCGGTGAGCCCATGCATGCGGGCAAGTCTTTCTTCCTGCCTTGGGTAGCACCTTTTGGGTAGTAGCAATCTAGCCAATTATAACTATTATGGCATAAATTATAGTAGACATGATCCTAACAAACCCTAGAAAAGATTCCTTTAATTAACATGCCAGAAGATAGGATCTCGTCACCTTAGCCAAGTTTGTTATACATGTTAGAGATTAACACCACCATAACAACATTCTATTATAATACATAACCATATAAATAGGTAAGAGGGACCCCTAGTCCAAGTGACATACGATGCTCTTGCTCTGATACTCACCAGATTTTCACCCTCAGCTTTGATCACTATAGCCTCAATCATTGAAAGCATCGTAGTGTCTCTACTAAAAATCTGGTCTAGGGACTTTTACAGGTCATCGGGGTAGAACAGCCTTAGAAGATCTTCAGTCCCTACCGGTGATCTCGTCACCTTAGCCAAGTTTGTTATACATGTTAGAGATTAACACCACCATAACAACATTCTATTATAATACATAACCATATAATAGTAAGAGGGACCCCTAGTCCAAGTGACATTTTATACGTTCCCCATGCTCTTGCTCTGATACTCACCAGATTTTCACAGGCTCTCAGCTTTGATCACTATAGCCTCACGTTCTTTGATCATTGACTGAAGCATCGTAGTGTCTCTACTAAAAATCTTGGTCTAGGGACTTTTACAGGTCATCGGGGTAGAACAGCCTTAGAAGATCTTCAGTCCCTACCGGAGAAGACCGGTGCACTCTTACTCTACTGCTGAAGTTCAGTGACAAGCGGATGGACAACAACAAATTGGCATGCCAAGAAGGGGGATCCAAGAGATCTCCATGATTGCAAGAAAGCGATAGCTACACAGCGAATATCCATTCACTAGAAATTGAAGCCATGGTGGTGATGCATGTTTAAGATGCCTCTAATAGTCTTGTGGGAAAGCCTTCGCACTATGATGACTTGTGCAATCAAGATGTGGAACCATCGGCTCCACTACCTCCACCACCATAGACCTAGTCGGACCAGTTTATCATCCTTACTAGGCAGGTCAAAATGCTAGTAATGACAGTTTAGGAGCTGCAAAACTTAAAGTGATCTATGGCCACAAAATAATAGCTAGGGACACTAGCCATCCCTATCATAGTTGCTCACACCAATGATCAGTCCTTTCAGGGGAGGCCCCTCCATTGATAGGCCCCCTTCATCGACGATCTCCTTTATCCCATCAGTAGAGTTCTCTTCATCAATGGTCCCCTTCACCCCATTGAGCCAGCCACCTAATCTCCTATGATAGATCCCAGCACCATCGAATCACCCATCAAATGGGGTCTCGCATGCCGCAATGGGCTGGCCCCTCCCACCATTAGTGGTGACCGTGGAAGGAGCCTAAGCACGGGCATCCCTAATCTTCATCCATCTCAACCCTATAATTTTTTGAAGAGGGTTTGCTTGATGAGGCGATTCAAAACCTAGTCAACTAATGCCTTAAAGAATATGATTGCAAGCTAGCCAATCTTATCTATCAGTTTACTATATTCCAAGGTGGAAACCATGAGTTAATGGATTATAAGGCCTATCCTCTTCTTTCCAATCAAATTCTGGATGAACCAATTCCTAGTTGATTCAAAATGCCATAGCTAGATTCGTATGATGGTACCATGGATCCACTAGACTATCTTGAGATCTATAGAGCTCTCATTCAAGTTCAGAGCACCTCTGATGCCCTCCTTTGTGTTGCCTTCCTAGCCAAGCTCTACATGGAGGCCCGTGCCTAGTTCTCCCAACTCAAGCCAAGGAGCATCAACTCCTTCAAGTACCTAGAGAAAAAAATTGTAGTACACTTTAATGCTTGTCAGAAGATGCCATGGAAGGATAACAGCCTCTTCTCAATCTACCAGTAGGATAGAGAGATGCTTGGAGATTACATGGCCTAATTCAAGTAGGCCTCGTTAAAAGTTTATCATTTGGAAAACTTCATGGCCTTGTTGGCAATGAAGTGCGGGCTCCATACCTCGCACTTCACTACTCCTAAACAAGAAACATCACAAATTCTACTTGGAGTCACTGGCCTATGTGCAAATGTATATCCACATGGAGGAGGGAGATCAGACTCGGAGAGAGTTGGATGGAAAGCCTCGAAAGAGGCAGTTCCATGGAGAACCAAGTGAAACCCACGTAGGGAAGTCAAACCTGCCTAGCCGAGAGAAATACTAAGTCAAAAGTCTTCAACAACAAGAATGATAAGTATACTCCTCTCCTCGCTCCTAGAGCCAAGATCCTGATGGCAATAGAGGATGAGAAATACCTCCACAGGCCTCCTGCACTGAAGTCATCATTGACCAATCAAGACAAGAGCTAGTTCCATCGTAATTACGGCCACACACTAAGCAATGCTGCCACCTAAAGAAGGAGATCGAGAATCTCATTTGACATGGCTACCTCTGAAAGTATGTGCATGGAGGGGCCTAAGCCAACCCCTAAAATTCTAGCTATTAGCTATTAGATGTATGCTCTAGAAGCCAAGTTGGCATGATACATTAATTTTTCTAGGATATATTTTATACTTAATACATTAAATCATAAAATTAGGCTTTATTCTTTTCATTCATATCTAACGTGTCTATGAATTGTCCATGGAGTTAATGGACAATGACATATATTCTAAAGAGTTAAAAATTTGAGACATGTGTCATTATAAATTAATTCCTAAAAGCTCCCAATCATGAATCATTATGAGGATAGTTATTAATCCATCAAGATCGATACATAAATCACCTTCCTTTCAGGTAGACAAGTCTTGAGTCTATAATATAGAGACATTGGAGTGAGAGTGCAAGTGGTTATTAGAGAACAACAGTACTGAACATGACCAAATCCGAGAAGTCATAGGGATGTCTACTTAATCGTCAATGACTTCTCAATGTTGTAGTTATATGAATAGTTCCTTAACATATGGTATCTCGGCTACTCACAATGAGATTATAATGATTTGACAGTATACAAACATGGACCCTAGCCATTCAAAACCTTATTGTATTTGTTGGCCGCAATAGCTTCACTATAAGAGTGGAAGTACACTTATAAAGGATCTATTGATTTTAGTAGTTAAGGTATAGTCCTATGCGACCTAATAGACCGAATCCTTAAAATTATCATCATAATAGTATGATATCAAAAGGAGGTTTCATGAAAATTATAATTAGACTTAAGCTAATTAAGTTTAGCATATTATAAATATTTAGGATTTGATGAGTTTTCATGACTTGCATCCTTCAGAATTTTTGATAAAAAATTGATCATACAATAACTACACATAGGGGTTCATTTATATTCTACTGGGTTGCCACCATATACTGTTAGGTGTCATTAGTGGATTCCGAGAGCTCACTAGGATCGTTTTTGGTCAACGATGCAAGTTAGGGTTTAGCTAAAATTATTTTAGTCCATTAGAAGAGTTTTGATGAAACTATGATAAAGATCATGGTATATCTCATTACCAGATAGAATAAAACCTAAGTGATCACACACAAAGAAGTCAACCTAACCAAAACACAAATCTATGTAAGAATTATATATTTAGTACCTACTAATTTTGGTACCTATTAATTTTGGCACCTACTGATTTTAGCACCTAATAATTTTAGTACTTGCTAATTTTAATATGATGGACCTATTTTAAATATTATAATAATATTTAACTTTATTAATTGACTCAATTAAATTATATTAATAAATATTAACTTATTTAAGTTAATTGGTTTGATAATTCAAGATGGACTTGAATTTTAGAGCTAATTGAATTAGGTCAGCAATCTTTCTGAACTTAATTTAATTCAGATGTAAAATAGTTTTGAAATAATAAAAAATTGAGTCAAACTGGACCAATATCTAGAAGACCCAATTGACTAGGTCCCTATCTCCTATTTCATGCAAAAACCAAGAGAGATGGATTTTGCATGCCTCCTCTTGGCATGCACGGTGAGAAGAGGAGGCACCAAGTTGGCACTTTTCTTCCTTATCTGGGACTATCTCTCCTTCCAAATTTTATTGGACTCTTATCTAATTTGAATATTATTCAAATTAGATTAGAATCTAGATTTTTAGGTGGTGTGGAGATGGATTTGACATGGACTTTAAGAAGGCAAAACAAGGTAGCACAAAGATATGAATTGTCTCGCATCCTTTCTTCCTCTATTTTCATCCCTTTCTTCTCCACAACATATATCTATATACCTCAAAAGAAGTAGAGAGGGTCTAGCTTTCAAATAAGAAAGATTAGAAAGAGTTTTTATTTTTTTAGGATTTAATTTCTTTAGAAGAGGGACAAGGCTACTAAGGTTTTAGATTTTTGATTAGAAGACAAAGGTTCATCTTCATGTTTGAAGAAAGATGTACAAGGATCTAGCAGTCTAGGGATCTTGGTGATTTGGTTAGAAAGGCTCTGTGTGGATACCATTTGAGACCAGAATATGCGTGGCTCTGACAATTCTCTAAAGATCCGGTTGATCAGATAAATTTATTTTTAGAAGAAGAATTTCATGAAAAAGGTAAGTCAAATCCTTCATCTAATAATTTTCTTATATTTTAGATCTAATAAATTTTCATATTTCAGAATGTTAGGGCTAATACATATGATTTTATGATTTATATTAAATTATCATGCTTCATGAGAATTATTTTCATAAACCATGCTTCCATTACAATTAGGGTTCTTGTACCTAGTCTTGCATGCTAGTCATCTATATGTCGAATTCCAACAGTGGTATTAGAGCCAAGTTTTGTTTTTCCTAATATGCATGGAATAGGTTCAGATATGAATCATTTTAGATCTAAAAGTTAGCATCAAGTTTTGATCAAATCTATGCTGAACAATAAGGTTGTTCTGATATAGGGTTTACCCCTATAGTACAAAGGTTGTCCTAGCATAGTTTGATATATTTTGAAACTATTTTCAAAAATTTAAACTTAAACTTTTTGATCTAAAATAAAGATATATGAAATATATTTTGGTTAATAATATATTTAAAATTAACTAATTATGGATTGTATCATAGTGAATGATAAGGTAGTCCTGCAATAGGGTTTATACCATATAGTGAAAAGGTTGTCATACTATGATACGAACCTTGTTTTAAAAAATATTTTCAAAGAGTTTTTAATCAATTTCTAATCTGATATGTATATGAGTTATGTATTATTTAGTATTTTATATTTAAAATTAAAGACATGAGATGTAGGTTAATTAGTTCGATCTAAAACTGCTTATATGAGATACATGAACTAAGTCTAGATCTCAAATATAATTTAAGATCATAAATTTTTAATTTAATGCACTCATATTTAATCTAAAACTTATTTTAGAATATTAAATTTATTTTATGCATGGGGGTATGGTCAGAATGAATTAGGTTTAGAGATTAGACTACATATTAGGGTTTTGATTAGATTACGCTAAAATCCTAGTTCGATTTTGAGCAATTGATCGAACCTAATCAATGATTAATTAGAATTAGGTCAAATGGATTCAAATTAATCTTAGATATAGTTTGGTCACATCAATTCACACTTGATATGTATTAATCAATTAAGACCTAATTTGGCTCAATGGCGAGCCCGAGTCATTAGTTGACCTAATCAATTCTTATTGATCAATTGGTATCTAAGGACAGTCTTTATCATGTTTATTAATTAGGACTAACTCTTACCTAGCCAACTCAGTTGGTGTCTAAGAAAAGAGGTTTAAATGATAGAACCCTTCCATTGATCTAACTTACCTAGCTAACTTGGTAAGGTTCACTAAGAAAGTTTCAATGGATACATCAAGAACTGGTTTCAGTTCTAGATCAAGTGGTGATTCTAACAAAGGAGCTATTGGTAGGCTATGTGATGGCTCTTGTTATTCGTCAATCCAAAATGGGGTGGTATAAAAGCAAAGTGTTTATATTAAGTCATGAACTTTTGTGGTATACCCATGCGCATCAGAATTGTCTATCCAGAATTGAGCCAAATAAGGATCTACTGAATCCTAGGAGAGAATCTTAGGGGTGGCTTCCTCTATTATATTATGCAATTATAGTTCTTGGAAGGATCAACTAATTCCATCATTGCATTTATTTGTTCTCCCATCCCATTAAAAGGCATAGATGATTTTAGGGCACTAGAGACTGAGACCATAGGTGAGTGGGGTAATGATTGAATTGGTTTATCCCACCAGTTTAATTTTTTCATATATTTTTCTGTCTTAGCTAAATTATCTATATTGGTCTTTATGGTTGTATAGAGTTATTCTAAGATCAATTCAATTCCGGGAGTCAGAGTTGCTTGTTCAAGAAAAGATAGAGGGTCATTAAACTTTTAAGCTAGGTATTGTTCCTCTAGGTTACTATCGGTTAACTAGGCAATTCTCCTCTCTCCTCTCTATTAAATTTAATCAATCGTTGATCAATTTGATCCATTAGGTTATCGATAGATTGCTATTGGCCATAATTAATTGTTAAATTGAGCAAACCTATCGACCTCTAGGTTGGTCTATAAAGGAGATGGACATGAAGCTTGCTGAACCTTCTCTTCAAATAATGGGCTATAGTTAGAAAAGATTGATAATGTAGATAGGGCTAATCATAATAGGGTGCATCTATGAACATGGATCCTTTGGTTATCGAGATAACCATTAGGTGCGGCTGCCATGAAAAATCTATTTACATCCTGTTGACTCTGATCTTGATTTTGATGATTGACAAAATACTTAAGTATATATGAGTACTAATTGTATGTTTTAGTGTGTTTATCAGATTAAGTATTCATATTAGTTGAAAGAACAAAATGCTTGTATTTCAGTTGAAGAAGTTCTTCAAATTCATGGAATTTGAAGTTATAAGGATTTTAGAATATAAGAAAGACTTGGAAGGACTTAAAGTTTGATTTTGAAGAAGTTTCAGCAGAGTTTTAGTAGAGTTTCAGTCAAGTGTCGACTCATGGAATAGCAAGTGTCGACTTATGAATAGCAAGTGTCGAATCAAAGCCTCAGACAAAAATGATATAGAACATACTGAATTTCAAGACTTCCCTCAAGTATCGACTCAAAGTGTCGACTCATCAGATGAAGTGTCGGCTCACCGATGCAGAACAGAAGACTTCAAAAGATATTTTTTGGTCAAGTGTTGACTCACTGTTCTAAGTGTCGACCCTAAGTGTCGACTCATGACCTGAAGTGTCGACATTTGAATGGATGATAGCTCTGCAATGGCTAGTTTTCTAAAGAGTAGAACTTTTCCAAAATATTTGTAATGACTAGTTTTTTCTCTCCAATGATCTTTAATGGTCTTTCAAGGTTTGGAGAGCTATATAATCAACACAAATCAAATAGGAAGTAATCCTTTGAGAGAAAAATTCCATACACTTTAAGGATTCATATTTTGAGTGATTTAAGCCTTCAAACTTCCAAGTTTCAAAGAGAGCATCTAAGGTTCACATCCTCAAGCATCATTCAAGGCTTCAACAAATTGAAGACAAGCTTCTTCAACATCATCCAAGGGCTTCAAAGAGATACTTGCTTTTTTTTAGAAAGCTTTTATTGTACTCTTTCATATTGTTCTTATATTATTTTCTCAAGATTGTTGGTGAGCCTTTGTGAAAAACCAACTTGAGGTTGTTGTTAGCCTTTGTATCAAAACCAACAAGGTTGTTAGTGAGCTCGTAAAACCAGCTAGGTTGCTGGTCATCCCGTAAAAACAACTAGGTTGTTGGTTATCCTGCAAAACCAACTAGGTTATTGGTGAGCCCGCAAAACCAACAAGTTTTTTTGTTAGCCTAGAAAACCAAGGTGTTTCACTTGTAAGCCCGATGAAAATAAGTTGGGTTTTGATTAGTGAGCCCAGAAAATTAATCGACTGTAATCTTGGTGATTATGATGGAATTTTCAAGAAAAACTTGGGAAGTGGATGTAGGTGCCTTGGAGTGCACCGAACCATTATAAATTTGTTGTGTTTGTGTGATTGTTTTCTTTGTGCATTTACTTTATTAATTCCGTTGCATATTATTTTGAAACACACAAACATTTTGGCAAAACACAAGCACTTAATTGCAATTAGCACATGTTTAGTTCATCTTAATTATTGCAAATAGTTTTATAAAACCTAATTCATCCCCCCTCTTGGGTTGCTTCTTCACTGGGCAACATGCCTACCAACCTATATTATAGGCATTAAGTATAGATTATTTTCTGAGCTATAGGCCATTTGATTTGATCTTAATAAATTTGGTCATATATAAATTCAAGAGGTTGGTACGTAGTTGGGCATTCAGTCACAAAATGAGTGGGACTCGAATAAACTTGGTGTGCCAGAAGAAAGGGCACTCTACTATAATAATTCATGCTCTAGGCACTAATTTAGTTTATTATTATTTTGATTATTTCGATATACAATCAGGGTTTTAGATCAAATCATCCATTGCAAACTATACTTAACTAAAACCCTTATGTTGTTTAGTGGTGTTGCCCTTAAGATATTTTATAAAAATATGCAATGAAAAATTCTCCCAAACAAGTAATAATCTTTTTAAGTTTTAATTAGTTGCTCTATTTTAGTTAAGTATTATGCAGTATTTTTATTTTGTTTTTATTTTTGCTAATTTTAGCAAAAGGATAAAGGTAGATTTTAAATTTGGTTAGTTAGATATGAGAGAAATAATATTAAATTAGACTAGGAATATAAAGTAGCTAGATATCCTAAATAAATGCAAAAAATCAAATCTAAAATTTAACGCAGTTAATTAATAAGTTAAGTAATTTTTTTTTTTTAAACTAATTTGAAAAAGAAAAAACAAAAAGAATTTCTTTTAGGTTAGTTCAAAAAGAAAAAAAACTAATTAAAAGTAATTAAAATATTTTTTCTTTTTATGTTAATTTGAAGAGAAAACTAATTAAAGAAAGCAATTAAAAAGAACATAAATATGAGATTAGGATTGATCTCACCAAAATTATGGAACTTTCCTTCTCCTCTTTTTGATCCTTTTTATAGTTTTTTTTATTTGCAATAAAAAAATAAGAAAAGTTAGTAAAGTGAATTTATAAGAAATTAAAGAGATAAAAATAAAAAATATTAGCGTTCGTGCCTTCCCTAGAAATGTTGCCAAAAACTTGATAGATTCCTGATGTTGTCGTTAAGATTATTGTGATTATCCATTTAATTATCTAACTTCCAATTAATTAAAATTGTATAGAACATAGTGAATCGGGTTGAATCCACGAAAAAAGCAATACTTAGGATAATTAAAATTATTGATTTTAAAAAGAAAAAAAAATATTTTGAGGTCAAAAAATAAAAATTAAAAGTATAAAAGAAAATTAAAACTTGGTACATTCGATCTGCTAATCAGATCTTGGCATCTACTTGTGATAAAAATAATAACACAAATTTAAATTACATAAAAATAAACCTTGCATTAATTAAAATCTAATTACAAGAAAATAATAACTAAATAAATAAAGAAAAATGGAAACAAAGTATCTGAAGTTGATTCAATGCAGTCTCATCAGAAAGTTGGTTGATGTCACCTTACCTTCTTGCATCATACTCTATGGAGCAAACTGGGCTTCCTCTTTTTCATTTTCTTTGAATTTTGATTTTGGAGATGGAACTGGCTTGAAGATGGTATAGGGGTAGAACTCTCCTCTAAGAAACCTCGCTCTTAGAGGCTATTGCCATTTAGATCACTGTGGTCTATAGCTCTGATGTGTCGCGAACTCGTCGGGCTCCCGATGGGTGCTTGGTCCTCTTCTCCGATTTGATCCAGAGATGGCATGACCTGCAAAAGAGAGAAGACCCAAGTTAGGGATTCTGGTGGGGACAATCCGACATCAAGTTAGTTGGGACGATCAAGAAAAACAAAATCTCTATAACAGAGAGCTTGGGATCTCTTCACGTATAGGATGAAAGATGAGATGTAAGAAGTGGAAAGACAAGGTCGAGTAGAGATCAAAGAGCTAGGAGGTTTTCTTGGCTAGTTCCTTGCCCGTTTGCTCTTTAAGTCTTACCAGTTACCTCCCTCCCCCCTCTTGGGGGTCCTTTCTTCTATTTGATATGAGAAGGATGGCCCAAACCAAGTTTGGGGCTTCACTGAGATATCCCTTTCCTGGTATCCCTTTTGGAAGGGATTTTCTTTGTCCGTGGCCTCCCCCCTATCGAATCGGTGCTTGAAAGAAGATCCTTCTATTAGGGGTGTTCACTGGTGTAGTACAGATCTTGTCCCTCTGGTGGTATAGTTTTTCGTGGGAGGGGTGGGCATCATGCCGCTGAGCCCCGAGCCACGGTGGGGTGTTTCTATTCCAAGAAAGACTGTCAGAATGTCACAAGGCCTGGGGCCTTAATTAAATACTTCTCTTGGAGATACAGGTTCCATGCCATGAGGATTGGAGCCTCCCAGATGCACAGTCATGGACATGGTGGCATGTCACAGGGCTTGGAGCTTGGTGGAGCATGCATTGCACAGTATGTGTGGGTGGCATATCTGTAGAGTTGAGTTTTTGGAAGGGTGCGTGCCACCTCCCGGAGGTTGCAAATAGCTAGGAGCTTCTACGGCACGGTCTGAACCTCTACTGATCTTCTATCTTTTTTGCTTCTAATGGGAACTTCGAACTTGGCTACATGGGGGGAGCTCTATCTCAAGAGCTGGGTCCTGGAAAGCATGAGCACGACCTCAGCCGGGAGCTCAACCTCTGATGGGAGCTGCCCTTGACCATGGGATCACCCTCGGAAAGCATGAGTATGACCTTGGTTGAGAGCTCGATCTCAGATGGGAGCTGAGCTCAATCGGGGGCTTGCCCTCGGTAAGCATGAGAAAATCCTTAGTGGGGAGCTCGACCCCGGATGGGAGCTAACCTCGACCGGGGGCTCGCCCTTGGAATGCATGAGAACATCCTTTATCGGGAGCTCAACCATCGATGGGAGCTGACCTCGACCAGGGGCTCTTCCTCAAAATGCATGAGCATGACCTCGGCCGGGAGCTCGACCTCGGATGGGAGCTGACCTCGATCAGGGGCTCACCCTCGGAATGCATGAGCACATCCTCTACCAGGAGATTGACCCTGGATGGGAGTTGACCTCGACCAGGGGCTTGCCCTCGAAACACATGAGCACATCCTCGACTGGGAACTCGACCCTGGATGGGAGCTGACCTCGGTCGGGGGCTCGCCCTCAAAATGCATGAGCATGTCCTCGATCAGGAGCTCGACCCCAGATAGGAGCTAACCTCGGCCAGGGGCTTGCCCTTCGAATGCATAGCATGACCTCAGTCAAGAGCTCGACCCAGATGGGAGTTGACCTCGACCGGGTGCTCACTCTCGGCTCTTCATTTGGTCGCTGCATCCAGATGGCATTTTCTGCCAGTGTGGTCACCAGCATGGGCTCCACATCAGTTGTTGTGCCATATCAGATGCCCCCCACTCTCAAGCCTAGGGAACGATGCGGTGCTCGGGATGATGAGAGTAATGATCACATTGACATGGAGGGATGCACTACCTGCACCATTAATACCTCGAGCGATGGCACCCCGGAAATCGTGCTTCAGCACCAACGAAGGGACACCATGTCAACCCTTTCCAAAAGGGGGCTAAAAATGCTGCATATGGAATGAAGTTGACCGCCTCTGAACCTAAGCATCGGCTCCGTCGAATCCTAGCACGTGGCTAGCCTTGGTTAGCTAGGTAAGTGAAAGGGCACATGCCTTCGACCGGTACGAGGTGACGGGGGTTGCAGGCTTTTTGAAAGGGACTTGTCTTCGCACCCCTTAAGGGTTTTTCAAGCGATGGAGACATGGTTTTTTCTGCATAGTGCTTCTACTTCCTTCAACCTCAACTCCATTTCTCTGGTCAGGGGTTCAAAGTCCTGGCAGGTTAGACTTCTCCTCCTCCTTCCTCTTTCTTCCAATTCTCCTGCTCCTCTCTCTCGGCCTGTGTTGAAGGAGAGTTTTCATTAGGTTTCTAGGCTTCTGCTTTTCTTTTGTCTTCTTTCTTCTCACTCCTCATGAGTTCTTCCGATAGAGGGCACCGCCACTCGGATCATTCTAGTAAGGCGGGGCCATCTCGACCGAGGCCTCCTTCTTCAAATAGCGAGGAAGAGAATGTCCCTATAGTGATCCGCAGGGGTCCCTGCTGGATAAGGATTGTCATTAGACCCCGTACGGCTCCTCCCCCTCGTCTTTCTCCTGCTCCTCCTATCGGGGAGTCAGGCGATCCCACCAGCATTGCTTCAATGATGACTGGTGAGGATCTCCTCCATGTTCAGAGAGTGTATGGGATCCCTAATTCCATCCATCTCTTAGTCCCCAAACCAGAGGAATGGGTCACTTTCGGTGGCCCAGGCCGGATTGCCCTGTACGAAGTCTTTTTCTTCGGGGCCTTCATCATCCTCTTCACCCCTTCTTTCTTTCTTTCTGAGAAATCATTGCTTGGTCCTGGCCCAACTTGCTCTTAATACCATTAGGACCATCTTTTATTTTACTGTCCTTTATCACTTCAATGAGATTGTTGCGCATTTCTCTCTCTTTAGGGTTTTATTCACCCTGAAGCACCACCCAGTTGATAATGGATGGTGGTTCATGGCCGCGCGCCCATAGGCCATCAAGCTTGATCTACCCTCTTCCATCAAGGGGTGGAAGAGCAGGTTCATGTTCATCTCAGTTGAGGGGGTGGATTGGGTCTGGAGTGACCCGGACCGCTCCCCAAACTAGCATTCTACAGCCAAACCGGTCGACAAGGAAGTGTACGACCAGCTCATCACTTCTGAGGTCCCACCTCTCCAGGACCTATTGTTCGAGCAAAACCTCATCGATGCCGAGGTCAGCCAGGCCTAGACCCAGGGTAAGGCTCACTGTCGGGCTTCCTTTTCTCCTAAGTTAACCAGGCTGCAACTAAGGACTGACTGGATTTTGTTGTCTTGTAGGGATGAAGTTCACCATGAGCGAGCTCCTTGGTATGTCAAAAAAGAGGGCCGCCACCGTAAGGCCCAAATGGGAGCCAGGATGGAGGCTGGTGAAGAGCCCAGGAGGAGGGGACCTGCTACCACATCGGCCACCACTAGGCCAGGGGTCCAGCCTCTAGCCCGCAGGCCCATGAGCGGGACCCAACCATGGAGGGGGCTGTGCCATTAGTCCCAGTGGCCCCTCCATGTAATGAAGCTCCACCCCGATTGAAAGTGGTGGAGGTGGTGGTAGACACTGCCATGAAGAGTCTGGCCCCACTAACTGGAGGTAGAGCCACCAGCGACCAGTCGACCACCGCCGTGCCTCCGCCAGCTACCTCCTCGGAAACCTCAGAGCCGTCTCTGATGCTAGATCTGGGGAAAAAGAAGGTGTCCATCTACCTACCCCGGGATGCGATGCTGACACAAGATGTGAAGCTGGTGGAGGAGATTCTGGATGCCCTCATCCAGCCACTGGACCGCCAGGATAAGAGTGGCCATCAGGTGGTGGAAGTCTTCACCGGGGTGTTCCCCCAAATTATATCCGTAAGTCATTTTCTAGACTACTTCAATTTTCTCTTCTTCTTGAGGAGGTATCGAGTGATGTTTTCTGTGCAGGTGGCCACCGACATTTAGCTCCTCCGAGACTCTTGCTAGTGGATGATGAGACATGACTTCTATCTCCACAAGGAGAGGGATGAAGCCCAGGCTCAGGCCACCTGGGCTCAAGAACAGGAGGGCCAGGTGAAGGCCCTCTAGGACCGGCTGGCCAGCTCTGAGGCAAGGGTGATGGGGCTGGAGAAGAAGTTTGTCGAGCTTAAAGTGGCCCTAAAGGAAGAGAAGGGGGAGAGCCTTCGCTGGGCTGAAAAGTTGGTTGCCTCTATGGCGAAGGTAGCCCACCTGGAGGAAAGGGTGTAGACCCTCCAGCTTCAACTTGATGAGGAAGCGGCCCGGACCATGGTGGCCTTGGAGAAGGCCATGGTGGCCATTGCGCTGATGGAGGCGGTGAAGAAGGAAGCCACCGAGAATGTCCCCAAAATAAAGGCATCCAAGGCCTTCAAGAATGAGGTCACCGAGGCGGTGTTGGACTCCTACCACCAGGGGTTCAATGACTTCCAAGGTAAGGATGTCCACCTCTTCGGATTGAAGGGGCTAGAGAACATCCAGCCTGAACTATTGATCCCCAAGGTGCCTAGAGGTCCTGTTACCAAGGCGGAGCTAGAGCAGGAGCCGGAGTCCAAAGCGAGGGTCGAAGCCAGAGCTGCTACTACCCAGGATGCCCCTCCATCAGAAGGAGTCATTCATTGACCAGGAAAGGAACCGGCAAGTGAAACTTAAATTTATCTTTCTTTTCTTGTAACTAGGTCTTTGGAAGACTTCTTTGCCTGTCGGGAGTCTTCATAAGATGTAAAAAACCTTCAATCAATGAAGACATTATTTTCTTCACTCACTAAGTACTTTTTTTCTTCATTTACTTTGTATCCAAATTCATTGAATGGCTTCCCGGCATGTCGGGAGCCTTGACTGATGTAAGAAATACTTTGATAAATAAACACAATTTCTTTTTAACTGATGTGTCTTCTATCCTTCTTATCTTATCTTCTATTTTTTTTTATACTCTTTCTCTCCTTTTTTTTTGCTTTGAGGCATTTCAAAGGAATACACCAGAGGTTATGAAAGACTTACTTCCATAATGAAGAACTGTTCTGCTTAGCTGATGAACTTTGTCTTGCCTTCTTTTCTTCCTTCAGCTCCCTTACCCTTCCTCATGATAGAAAGGTAGGCTCCACGGTCACCATGTGTGAGCTTCTTCCAGGTCTTGGCCATTTTGAGTTGACTCCAAAATCTTGGAACAGGCATAAAGAACTTCGAGAACACTCCATTCCTGTTTCACTGGTCTTGAAGTCATGTGGACTTGAATGCATGGCTTCTAGAGTTTCTTGATTTGCCGAGCTGTGGGTTTCTTGATTTGCCGAGCTGTGAGTCAAGTGATAGATGGCAAGATTTCAAGGGTTTTCCCAGCTGATATCTTCGGACTGTGAACAAGATAGTTTAGTACGGGGCTTCTAGAGTCTCCCTGCTTGATTTGCCAAGCTGTGAGTCAAGCGGTAGATGATGAGATTTCAGAGGTTTTCCAACCGACATCTCTAGACTATAAGCAAGGTAGTTGAGTGCAGGGCTTCTGGAGTTTCCCTACTTGATTTGCCAAGCTATGAGTTAAGCGATAGATGGTGAAATTTTAGGGGTTTCCCAGCTGACATCTCCAGATAGTGAGCAAGGCAGTTGAGTGCGGGGCTTCTGGAGTCTCCCTGCTTGATTTGCCAAGCTGTGAGTCAAGCGATAGATGGTGGGATTTCAGGGGTTTCCTAGCTGACGTCACCAGATTATGAGCAAGGCAGTTGAGTGCGAGACTTCTAGAGTCTCCCTACTTGATTTGCGAAGCTGTGAGTCAAGCAGTAGAGATGGGATTTCAGGGATTTTCTAGCTGACATCTCCGGACTGTGATTAAGGTAGTTGAGTGATGGGCTTCAGGAATCTTTTGACTTTGAGTGCGGGGCTTTCTAAGTTTCCTGGCTTTTGAGTGCAGGGGTTTGTAAGTTTCTAGGCTTTGAGTGCGGGGCTTTGTAAGTTTCTCGACTTTTGAGTGTGGGACTTCATAAGTATCCTAACTTTTGAGTGCGGGGCTTCATAAGTTTCCAAACTTTTGAGTGCGGGGCTTCATAAGTTTTTTGACTTTGAGTGTAGGGCTTCGTAAGTTTACTGGTTTTGAGTGCAAGGTTTTGTATGTTCTTCGGCTTTGAATGCAGGGTTTCGTAAATTTCCTGGCTTTAAGTGTGGGGCTTCATAAATTTCCGAGCTTTGAGTGTGGGGATTTGTAAGCTTCTCGACTTTGGTCTCCAGACTTGGAGTCGGGCAAGGGACTTCCTGCATAGGTGGAAGATAGTGTTGCACCAAAAATGAACTTTAATAATTGAAAAAAACCCTTACATTATTGGTAGTACATCATTAGATTATTGGCATTCCACGTCCAAGGGAATCAATCACCGTTGAGCGTGAGGAGATAGTAGGCTCCATTTAGCAAAGCCTTCATCACTTTGTAGGGGCCTTCCCAGTTCAGGGATAGCTTGCCACATTCTCCTGGTTGGGATGCTTCTGCTCACCTGAGTACCAGTGGCCTGGGTAGAATGTCTTGGGCTTGACATGGGCATTGTAGTAGCATGCCACTCATTGTCGATATGCCACCATCCGGAGTTGGGCTTTGTCCCTCATCTTGTCCAGAAGGTCCAGGGTGAGGAGGAGGTGGGCTGATTCTCTGCCTCGATGTATTGCACCACCTGCAGCATAAGCAGACCAACCTCCACAAAAATTATAGCTTTTGAACCAAAGATGAGGTTGAAGGGAGTCTCACCTATTACTATCCGAGGCATGGTGTGGTAGGCCCACAGTACATTGGAGAGTTCTTCCACCCATCGGCCCTTGGCCTCATCCAATATGGTGCGGAGCCCTTGTAAGATGGTTTGGTTGGTTACCCCAACCTCTCCATTGGTCCCAAAATGAAGTGATGGTGAATGTTGAGGTCGGCGTAGAACTCTTCGAAAGCTTAGTTGTCAAACTACCACCCGTTGTCGGTGATGACCGAGTGCAGGAGTTTGAAATGGCAGATGACTGACTTCTAGAAGAATGATCTGACCTTGGCCTCGGTGATTCATGATAGGGATTCGACCTCGACCCATTTGTTGTAGTCGATGGCCACAATCAAATACTTTCGTTGTCCAGATGCGGGAGGAAAGGGACCTAGGATGTCTATTTCCTACTGGATGAATGGCCACAGAGCTGATAGTTGGGAGAGTGGGGTAGCTGGCTGATGCTGGATGTGGGTGTGACATTGGTAATGGTCACATTTTCTCACAAAATCAGCGGCATCCTCTCGCATGGTCTCCCAGAAGTACCCTTGCCGGAGTGCTTTATAAGCTAGCATCTTGCCCCCCACGTGATTCTTGCAGATGCCTTCGTGTATTTTTTGAAGCATGTAGGCGGCTTCTGAGGGTCTCGAGCACTTCAGAAGGGGGTAGGAGTAAGACCTCCGATAGAGCTGCCCATCCATCAACATGTACGGTTTAACCTTCTTCTTGAGAAGACCAGCTTCTTTGCAATCTTCGGGTAGGGCATCGTTGGTAATGTATTTGATGTAGGGGTCCATCTAGCTGGCTTCGGTATTGACCTGTTGGACCTTTGCTACAAACTCAAAGCTGGGGGTCTCCAGATATTCTATAAAGGTATGCCCCAACAGTGAATCCTACAGGGTTGCCAACCTGGAGAGGACATCGGCTCGAGTGTTCTCTGCCCGAGAGATATGGAAAATGCTGAAGTGCTGGAGGTTCGTTGTGTATGAGTGTTCCTTGTCTATATACTTTGCCATCATAGGATCTCGAGCTTCAAACTTATCGGAGACCTGCCCCATCATGAGCTACGAGTCTATGAAGACCTTCAAGCACTTGACACCCAGCTTGCGGGATACCTTCAATCCCATGAGGAGCGCCTCATACTCAGCCTGATTGTTGATCACCTTGAAGAGGAAACGTAACGTGCATTCAGCGATAACTCCATTAGGGTTGGCGAGGATGAGCCCAGCTCCACTCCCACCGATGTTGGACATGTGGTGCGGGCACCAGACTCAGAAGAAGACTTTAGGGCTCCATCTGGATCTCTGATTGACCTTGCCAGAAGAATTAGGATTTTCTGGTTTTGTAATAAGGGTTGACTTGGTCAACTCAATTTTAGTCTTGAGTCTGTATTTCCCTGCAATTTAAATTTTGTTGAGTCATGTTGACTCAGTACAAGTCCTAGTAGTGGTCTAGGTCTTCTCCAGGTTGGTGCCACTTTTTTTCAATCAAGTCAAGGTCCAGGGTGCCACATTTTTTCTCCCAGGCCCAAGCAAGTGGGCGCCACACTCCCAGCCACATGCCAGAGTCCAGGAGGCGCCACATCTCCATCCAGTGTCTTTGGTCCCTACACCACAAGAAGTTCCTTTTTTTTTCTTGCACCACTTGGGAGAGAAATCCATCAAGATACCTCAATCCAAGGAGGAGCCAATTTCTTTCCAGATAAACCCAAGCCAGGATGGCAAGAATTTTTCTTGAAGAGAGGATCAAGGAGGTGCCCCACAATGTTCCATAAAAATCCAAGTTATAAAAGGGAAGAGAGCATGTCTTGGAGAGGAATTCAAGGAGGTTCCCAAAAGTTTCCAAAAGTGCCAAAGCCATGAAAGGAAGAAGCCTAAACTTGTGGAGCAAGACTAGGAGGTGTCCAAATGAGCCAAACCATGAAGGGAAAATCCTTGATTCATGGAGAGATACTAGGAGACACCCCCATAACCTGCCATTTGGAGTTGATTTTCAAGTTTTCTTGAAGTTTTTGGGCTGCCCACTCATGGAAGGAGTCTTGGAAAGAGAATTTGATGCCTAAAGTGTGGATTAGTCCTATTAGTCCCACATGGGAAATGTATAAAATTTTATTTCTTTGTTATGTCTATATATTCAACTCTATGTAACTCTTGAATTTAATGATGAATGAAATCAATTTCTTTGTGAGCAACTTTGTGTTTCTCTCTTCCGCACTTGTGTTCAGGTGTTGAGCTCTGTGAGGGAGTAAATCCGGGTTCCCTAGGAACCTTGAGGATGTGTGAGATCTCCAACCCCAAAACCCTACCAAAACCCTAAGTTAGCCACTTCAATTCCAAACCCTAGCCGCCCATCATCATCTTCATTCCACCAATCATCCAAACCCTAATCTACCTCATCATCTCACGGCCCCTCTCTTCCAAGTAGAGGCTGACCACCAGCATCCGGGTCCAGATCATCTACTTCGAATACAGAGCAAATCCCAGAGGAAGTCAGATCAGCATCCAGGAGAATCAGGATTTCAGCAACATCAATTTTCAAGTTCTTTTTATCTGGTAAATCCTTTCATTGAGTATCTGGTTCCTTAACTTGTTCTTCTTCTTTTCCAGATCCTGAGTTCAGGAGAAGCTAACCCTACCAAAGGACCAGTATTGGAGGATCCATTGCGAAGATATCCGAATCCGAGGATCCAACAATCAGCTCGAGAGAGTCCTTCCACCAAACTCTATGAAGATCACTGCCTGGTACATAACTCTTCCCTTCTCTTTAGTTCTGTCCTGTTGAAAGTTCAGAGCGAAACCCTAGGTCTGGGAGTTTCTCAACCCCCAGCAATCCTTTACTTCTGAACTACTCTGATAATCTAGTTTCTTTGAATTATGCTTTCAATTATTATATAGTTTCTTTCAATTTAGTTTAACTTTCCTTTAAGTCTAAGCCGACTTCTGAAAATATATATATATAAAAAAAAAGAATTAGTCTTAATTTACTTCCGCATCGCATCATCTTTTTTGTTCTGCATCATTTTTGGTATCAGAGCTTTCGTTCTGCATCATTTTGGTATCAGAGCTTTTGTTCTGCATCATTTTGGTATCAGAGCTTTCGTTCTGCATCAACGTGTCGTCGACACGGAGGATCCACATCATCACTCCTGAGGTCAGGTGTGGCCCGGGTTCGGCTTGCTAGTCCTCCTCCTCTAGGTCTTCGGCCATCCATGTGCATTCCACCAGGAAATCGATTAGGACTTGGGCCTTTTGCACCGATCATGATGGTAGGTGTTGTCAAAGTCGTTGATCTTTACTGCCCACTTGGCCAAGCACCTCGACATGTTAGGATGGCTGAGGATGGTCCTCAAGGTTGATCAATGAGGACGACGATCAGATGTGCTTGAAAATTTGGACTGAGATGCTGCACAGACAGAATGAGTGCAAAGATAATCTTTTCGAATCGAGTGTGCCTAGTTTCAGCATCATGGAGCAGCTTGTTGGTATAGTAGACTGGCTGCTAGGTAATATCCTTGTCGGTGCAGACCAGCACCGAGTTGACCACCTCCGGTGAGATTGCCAAGTACTATAGGAGCTCTTCCCCGGACTCCAGTCTGGATAGCAACAGAGAAGAGGCAATAAGCTTCTTCAATGCCTTGAATGCCTCTTGACACTTCACCATCCAGGAGAAGTCATGCATCTTGCATAGCACCTTGAAGAAAGGCTGACAGTGCTCAACGAAACATGAGATGAAATGGCTTAACGTCGCTATGCATCCAGTTAGGCACTGAACCTCCTTCTTGGAGATAGGGTGCCTCATGTCTATGATTGCCTGAATCTTCTCTGGGTTGGGCTCTATCCCCCTCTAGGTGACCATGAACCCCAGGAACTTTCCCACCACAATGCTAAACATGCATTTGATGGGGTTCAGCTTCATCTAGTAGAGGCGGAGGTTGTCAAAGGCCTCTACGAAGTCGACGATGTGGTTTGACTCTTGGCCACTCATGACAAGCATGTCATCCATGTATACCTGCATGTTACGACCGATCTAGTCTTTGAAGACCTTATTGACCATGTGCTAGTACATGGCCCTTGCATTCTTGAGGCCAAATGGTATCATCCTGTAGCAATACGTACCTTTGTCATCACAAATGCTATGTGCTCCTTGTCCTCCTTGTGCATGCAGATTTGATTATATCTAGAGAATGCATCCATGAAGCTAAGAAGCTTGTGGCCGAGGTCGCATCCACCAACTGGTCAATCTTGGAAAGCAGGAAGCTATCCTTCGAACACACCCGGTTGAGGTCAGTGTAGTCCATGCAGATCCTCCACTTCTTGGAAGATTTTCTGACCATCTCTATATTAGCAAGCTAGTCAGGATACTGTACCTCATGGATGAAGCCTATCGTGAGTAGCTTTCCAACTTCCTCATCAATCACCTTCTGCCGCTCCAGGGCAAAGCTCTTCTTCTTCTGCTAGATTGGGTGGTAGTTGGGGTCGACATTTAACCTATGGGTGGTCACCTCAGGCAGGTTCTCAAGCATGTCCACTGTAGTCCAGGTGAAGACATCTGCATTATCCTATAGAAAGTTAAGCAGATAGGATCTCTCCTCTTCAAATAGTAGGGCTCCCACTTGTACTGTCTTCAGGGGATCCTTTTCCAGGGGAAAAGATAGTAGGGGCTCAATCGATCTACCCTTCAGCTCCGGCTCCACTAGGCCTGATTGGTCAATGGCTGGACTCGGACTGGCCCATCACAGTCCTTGGATGGTCTGCAAGCAGTGCTAGACTGACTGCTTAGATCCTCTCATCTCTCCATCCTCTAAGAAATGGAGAACTAGATAAGGAGACACTGGGTGGAGATGGTGGCATCAAGCAAGTTGAGACCGGGATGCCCCAGGATTGCATTGTAAGGCAAGGGAAGCCTTACAATGGAAAATGTTTTCAACACAGTACTTTGCCAAGGTGGCATCCCGATGGTTAATAGGATTGTAATCTCCCCAACTCTAACCGAATTTCTGGTGAAGCCCACTAAGGGTGTGAATAGCAGCTTTATTTGGTCAGTGGAGAAGTTCATCCTTGTAGAAACATCATAGAAAAGGATGTTAGCAAAGCTTTCACTATCAACCATAATTCTTTTTACAGGATGTTTTGCTATCATCATTTCTACGATGACAGTATCATTATTTTGGTTATCTATCCCTGCGACCCTTCTCCCTCATAGGGGAGTACATTATCATTCTCCTCTCTCCCCTAGCTCTCTTTGAGGTTCTCCCTGCCCCCCAAGAGATCATTCTGATAGACTTCTCGGTGGGGCAATTATTGATGGTGAGTGATCAGGGTTCTTCATTTTGGGTTGCTGGAGGCACTCCTCCCTCCATGTACTTCCCGAGATAGCCATGCTTGATCAGGTTTTCTATCTCTCTCTTCAGGTGGTAGCATTTCTTAGTATTATGGTTGATGGGGACATCGGCCCGCTCGAATCTCGGAGCAGCACGGATCTTGGAGTGGCATGGTTCTTGGAGCATTTCTAGAATAAATTTATTTAGGATTTATCTTTTGTTTGAAATTTGAATTAAGATTTGGTTGGTTAGGATTGAGATATGAATAGGCTTATCTTATCCTATCTTGTATTTGAATTTGAGTCATCCCTATCATTTTATCCTGTATTCAAATTCAAATGAGTTTTGGACAGATCTATAAATACCACCCTCAGTCTTTTGTAAAAAATCAGTTCAGTTCATAAAAAAATTTGAGTTTTTTAGAAGAGTGATTCTTCTGTCCTTCGCCTTCGGGCATGGGCGTGATGACCTAGTTATCCCCCTTCCCATTCCATCTTCTTTATCCTCTCGTGACCTTTAAGATTCATCCTAGCGCCTCCAAGTATCGAGGAGGGTGTAATACCCTAGAGATGAGAGGTCTCTTCGTTAAGGTGAGTCCCAAAGTTCATGAGTTCCAAACCCTGTCTTCCAGCCCCATTATTCCTTCGCCACCCTTTATCTAAAAAAAATCCAAAAAAAAAATTATGATACCCTAATTTAGGTGACTTCCAGGCTCACCAACGATCCTATCAATCTCTGTCCCCCATCAATTTTGGTATTAGAGCCCAGAAAAATTAGGGTACCTTAGTATCTTTCCAATTTTTTTCTTACCAGCTGTCCCCACTTCCCGGATTCAACCAAAAAAACAAAAAAAATCTTTTATCATCCCCTCCTTCCGATCCCATTGCTGAGTAGCTCTGTGCCAGCGCCCCACCTTCCCCTCCCGTGACTCCACTCTCTGCCACCTCTGCCACCAAATTAAAATCATGTCACCGCCATGCCCGTCGCAGGACCCGCCTCCACGTTGCTCATTGCTTTACCTCCTTCCCATGCCCGAAGGCCAAGGCCAGAAGAATTAAAAAAAGTGAAAAAAAAAGGTTTGAAAAAAAAGAATTAAAAAAAAAAGGCCTCATGGCTAGCTGGATCTGAGTCTGACTCAACGGAGTCGAGTTTTCTCCATCTCAGGAGAATGATGGGGACATCGCCAGCACGAATCCCAGAGCAAGCACGAATCTTGGACCTACACAAATCCCGGAGTATTAAATAAATTTGAAGAATATTTATTTAGGATTTTATCTTTTGTTTGAAATTTAAATAAGGATTTGGTTGGTTAGGATTTAGATATGGATAGGCTTATCTTATCCTATCTTGTATTTGAATTTGAGTCATCCCTATCTTTTTATCCTGTATTCAAATTCAAACGAGGGTTGGACAGGTCTATAAATACCACCCTCAGTCCTTTGTAAAAGAAAAAAAAAAGTTTTTAGAGTTTAGTCAAGTTTTGGGATTGAAAATGAGTTTTAGAAAAGAGTGTTTTTTTATTTCACTCCATGAGGAGAGGGTGTGAGACCCAATCCCAGGACATGATGTAAGGTCATGCCCAGTTATCCCCCTTTCCATTCCATCTTCTCTATCCCCTCGTGGCCTTTGAGATCCATCCTAGCGCCTCCAAGTATCGAGGAGGGTGTAATGCCCTAGAGGTGAGAGGTCTCTTCGTTAGGGTGAGTCCAAAGTCCATGAGATCCAGATTCCTATCCTATATCCCCACTGTTCCTTCGCCACCCCTAGAGAAAAAAATACCAAAAAAAATAGTACCCTAATTTAGGTGACTTCTAGGCTTGCCAACGATCCTACCCCATCTGTCCCTCATCAATGGTCGTGGTCTAGGTGGAAAGGATAATAGCGGGATATATCACATCTAGTGGATGGCCTCAGTGAAGGAGGACAGCGTAGGAAGTGCTCGCCCTTGATCTCCATCAGGATCTTTGCTCTTGAGGCAAGGAGAGGAGTGAACTTTTCTTTCTTGGTGGGGTTAACTCCAGGCCTGGCCCCTAACCATAGGGCTGGTGTGGCCTTCGGGGTTGGGGGGCCAGACATCTCCTACATGGCTTATCTCTTCAGCAGCCTCTTGTCCAGCTTCCTCTTGGTGTGGTCAGCCTCCTTCGCATGGATGTACTTGTGGGCCCAGAGGAGGAGCTCCGAGTAAGTCTTTGGAGACTTCTTGTCAAGGGAGTAGGTGAAGCGAGAGGTCATGAGTCCCCTCTTTAGGGCCAGCATGGAGATCGGTTCATCGAGGTGATAGATCTCCAGGGTGGCGGCTTTAAACCAGGACACGTAGTCCCAAAGGGGCTCTTTATCTTACTGGTGGATCGAGAAGAGACTATCAGCTTCATGTGGCACCTTTATGCTTGCATCAAAGTATGCCATGAACTTTTTCTCTAATTGGACAAAGGAGTCAATGCTTTCTGACTCGAGTCTGGAGAACCAGGCTCGTGCAACCTTCCAGAGGGTAGCCAAGAATGCAATGTAGAGGAGAGCATTGGTGGCCTCTTGGACCCTCATAAGGACCTTGTAGCTTTTCAGGTGGTCCAAGGGATCAGTTGTTCCATCGTAGGGATCAATTTGGGTGATGTGGAACTGGCTAGGGATCGGTTCCTCTGGATTCTATAGGAGAAGGGTGCATGGGTGTCGTAACCTGCAGGCTCACTAAGGGAGCCCTGAATCTTAGGAAACTGGCATTATAGGTCAGCTAGATTGCACTCCTACTCTTCAAGGCACCTTTTCACCTGGCGAAGGATGGCCTCATCTGTGGACCCTTTGATGGAGGCCATCGAGGATGAAGGAGGTGCGGAGTGGAGGAACTCTCGCCTGAGTTCCCAGCCACACTAGTGCCGTCGATGCGAGCATACACCATGGTTCGAGACTGGGGAGTGGCTCTCCCGGTCTGTAGGGCCATCATGCTACTTCTTTTTGACCATCTGGTGGTCTCCCCGTAGGTGGGAGGCTGCATGTAACGGCCCCTCCCAGAAAGACCATAGGTTGGTATGGGGATCGGTGGCATGGGCCATCGGCATTCCTAGCTGTTGCTATGTAGCTAGGGACCGATGTCTCTCGTGGAGCTGGCACACCATTGTAGCCAGGGAATGGACCTGCTAGGCCAATGCAAAGATCTGGGGATCCATTTGAGGTGGCGATGGTGGAGCGGAGAGCTCGCCCTCAGGGCTTTATGGGTCGCCACGATGAGGGGGCCCCCTGCCTGGCTGGTGGAAGCCTCCCGTGCATGCATTGTCACCTTCAGATCGTGGATGTCCTCGGGTGTCCTTGTAGTAGAGGACTTGCTTCCGAAACTTCCATAATCAATGGCATTTCTACGTCTACCCCCTACCTAGCATGCCAATTTGTTGCCTCCTAGATCGTCATGGCTTATAGCTTTGACATGTCATGGACTCATCGGGCTTCCAATGGGTGCTTGGTCCTCTTCTCTGGTAAGCTCTAGAGCCGGCTTGACCTACAAAAGAGAGGAGACCTGAGCCAGGGATTTTGGTCGGGACACTCCGATGATCAAGTCAGTTAGGATGATCAAGGGGAACAAAACCTTTATAACACAGAGCTTGGGATCTCTCCACATAGAGGATGAAAGATGAGATGTAAGAAGTGGGATGACAAGGTCGAGTGGAGATGAAAGAGATAGAAGGTTTTCTTGGCTGGTTCCTTGCCTATTTGCTCTCTAAGTCTTGCCAGTTGCCTCCCTACTCCCTCTCGGAGGTCCTTTCTTCTGTTTTATATGAGAAGGATGGCCCAGACCAAGTTTGGGGCTTCATTGAGATGTCCCTTTCATGGTATCCCTTTCGGGAGGGATTTCCTTTGTCCGCAGCCACCTCCCTATCGGACCGATCCTCGAAAGGAGATCCTTCTATTGGGGGCATTCACTGGTGTAGTATAGATCATGTCCCTCTAGTGGTGCAGTTTTCCATGAAAGGGGTGGGCATCGTGTCGCTGAGCCCCGAGCCATGATGGGGCATTTCTATTCCAGGAGAAACCATCAGAGTGTCACAGGGCCTGGGGCCTTAATGGAATACTCTTCTTGGAGGACGTACAAGTTCCATGTTGCAAGGGTTGGAGCCCCCCGATTACATGATCATGGACGTGGTGGCACGCCATCGGGCCTGGATCCTGGTGGAGCACGCATTGCACAGAAAGTGCGGGCAGCGCATCTATAGAGTTTGAATTTTTGGTAGGGTGTGCGCCACCTTCCGAAGGTTGTAGATAGCTGGGAGCTTCCATGGCAAGATCTAAACCTCTACTGATCTTCTATCTCTTTAGCTTCTAACGGGAACTTCGACCTTGGCTAGATGGGGGGAGCTCTATCTCAGGAGCTAGGTCCCGGAAAGCATGAGCATGACCTCGATCGGGAGCTTGACCCCATATAGGAGCTGACCTTGGTCGGGGGCTCACCGTCGGAAAGCATGAGCATGACCTTGACCAGGAGCTCGACCCTGGATGGGAGTTGATCTCGACCAGGGGCTCGCCCTCGGTAAGCATGAGCGCATCCTTGACTGGGAGCTTGAACCCGGATGGGAGCTAACCTCGATCGGGGGCTCACCCTTGGAATGCATGAGCATGTCCTTGACCTGGAGCTTGACCTCAGATGGGAGCTGACCTCGATCGGAGGCTCGCCCTCGGAATGCATGAGCACATCCTCGGTCAAGAGCTCAACCTTGGTGGTGCGGGCACCAGACTCAGAAGAAGACTTCAGGGCTCCATCTGGATCTCTGATTGACCTTGCCCAAAGAATTAGGATTTTCTGGTTTTGTAATAAGGGTTGACTTGGTCAACTCAATTTTAGTCTTGAGTCTGTAATTTAAATTTTGTTGAGTCATGTTGACTCAGTACAAGTCCTAGTAGTGGCCTAGGTCTTCTCCAGGTTGGTGCCATCTTTTTCAAGTCAAGGTCCAGGGTGCCAAATTTTTCTCCCAGGCTCAAGTAAGTGGGCGCCACACTCCCAGCCACATGCCAAAGTCCAGGAGGCGCCACATCTCCATCCCAGTGTCTTGGTCCCCACACCCAAGGGAGCAAGAATTTTTTTGAAGCCAAAATCAAGGAGGCGCCCCATATGTACCTTAAAAGGCCAAGCTAAAGGAGGAAAGAGGCATTTCTTGGGGAGCACTTCAAGGGGGCGCCCAATCCATGCCTAAAAAGACCAAAGCAAAGTTGGGAAGAGCCATGACTTGGGGAGAAAGAAAAGGAGGTGTCCAAAAGAGTTGAGCCATGAAAGGAAGTAGCCAAAACTTGGGGAGCAAAACTAGGAGGCGCCCAAATACTTCCAAATAAAACCAAGCATGGAAGGAAAAAAATTTTCTTGAAGAGCAAGGCTTGGAGGCGCCACCTACTTACCGTTTGGAGCCGCCAATCAACACTTATGGAAGCTCTTGGCCGGCCATATGAGAAGGATTTGATTCTACAAGCCTAATTTGAGGATCCATCCTATTAGTCCCACATGGGAAGATGTAAAACCCTGACCTCTTGTAAGGACCTATAAAATAAACCCCTCTTGTAAGTTTTAAAGGACAACTGATGAATGAATTCAAATTTTGTGTGAGCAACTTTATGTTTCTCTCTTCTGCACTTGCATCCAGGTGTTGAGCTCCGTGAGGGAGTAAATCCGGGTTCCATAGGAACCTTGAGGAGGTGTGAGATCTCCAACCCCAAAACCCTAGGTTAGCCACTTCCATTCCAAACCCTAGCCGCCCTTCATCCTCTTCATTCCACCAAAACCTAGCCTACCCCATCTCTCACGGCCCCTCTCTCCAAGTAGAGGCCGACCACCAGCATCCAGGTCCAGTTCGACTACTTCGAAGATAGAGCAAATCCCAGAGGAAGTCAGATCAGCATTCCAGGAGAATCAGGATTTTAGCAACATCAGCTTTCAAGTTCTACTATCTGGTAAATCCTTCCTTGAGTATCTGGTTCCATAACTTGTTCTTCTTCTTTCCCAGATCTTGAGTTTAGAAGAAGCCAACTCTACCAAAGGGCCAGTATTGGAGGATCCATTGCGAAGATATCTGAATCCGGGGATCCAACAATCTGCTCAAGAGAGTCCTTCCACTAAACTCTGTGAAGATCATTGCCTGGTCTGTAACCCTTCTCTTCTCTTTACTTCTGTCCTGTTGAAAGTTCAGAGCGAAACCCTAGGTCTGGGAGTTTCTCAACCCCCAGCGATCCTTTACTTCTGAACTACTCTGATAATCTAGTTCCTTTAAATTGTGCTTTCAATTATTACATAGTTTCTTTTAATTTAGTTTAACTTTCCTTTGAGTCAAGCCAACTTCTGAAAATATAAAAAAAAAAAAAAAGAATTAGTCTTAATTTACTTCCGCATCGCATCATCTCTTCTTTCCGTTCTGCATCAATTTGGTATCAGAGCTTTTGTTCTGCATCAATTTTGGTATCAGAGCCCTGTCTAGGGTTTCTGACTTGCTTGCATGTTTTGAGTGTCTCTCTTTTTTACTTTGTCTACTCGAAGTAGACTCCCCAGGACGTCCGGTCCTAGGAATGAAGCGAGGTGCATGCCTCCTCTTCCCATTCTATGGGGTGTTCGTAGGGCGTGTAGGGGATCCGCTGGGTTACAACTTCGTAGCAGGAATTGTAAACGGGGGAAGCATTCTATTTTCAGTCTGTAACTTCCCTGTTGCAGGAATTATTTTTCCCTGCAACAAATTCCAAATTAAGTAGTTCTTGTTTTGCTGGAACCAGTATAATTGATAGTAATTTACACAAAATCTTCAGGATTTATTAATTTCTGTAGATTTTTTTAGATCAATTTTACTGCTATTCTATTTTTATTTTCTGCAAGCTATTTTTTTTATTTGAGTGTGCATAAATTGAATCTATCTTAAGGGCACCGAAGTTGCAACATAAGGGGAGGATTGAGACCCTCTCCTTAGCCCAAAACCACCTCCTGTGCATTCGAACCTAAGCCTTTAATCTTAAAATTAATTAGACTTAATTTGCCCTAGTGGGCTAGGGACACCAACTGGTCGGGTCTAGGCTAGTGTTTAGTCAGTTTGTCTGGTTACTCTGTGTGTGCTTTGTACTCAGTGTCTAGAACGGTGGTTCAGGGATTCTATCCCGAAGGGCTTGTGTGCTGGTCCGCCTACCTGGCCAATCACTGATTGGTGTCTAGGATTGGCAATGAGGGGCCTAACACTCCCCTTACACCTGCCTGGCTGAGTCCCGAGTTACTACAGGCTAGCTTTCCACTCTGATTGGGCATCTAGTTTGGGCTCTAGGTCTAGTTAGCCCGTAGTTGTTTCAGTCGAGTCTCATTTGGTGTGTTTGCTTGCATTATCATGTCTACCCGGAACGGAGTACCCTACCAACCTGGTCAAACCCAACCTAATTTAGAGGCCATGGTTAGAACTCTTACCGAAAGCATGAACAAATTGAGTCAGGATATGACTGATATCGTTGCCCAGTTTAGGAATCCAGTCCATGAGGATCTTACCCAGCTTAGGGATCAAGTCCAAGTACTTGAGGAACCTAGACATCAGAATTGGACTCCTGACCCAGATTTTAATATGCCTCAACCTCACCCACACCAGGAGCCTAGGAGGACATTATACCGTGATCCCGAGCATAACCCTAGGAGCCTATATCCATACTTGGTTGACTCAGAAAAGGGACCCGTTAGGAACACCGAACCTTATGCACCCACTTTTGATGGAAGACAAGAGACATATATTAAGTGGGAAGAACAAATGGATCGGTATTTTGAGTGCACTAACATATCGAAATTAGGATAAGTTAGGTTGGCCAAAACCAAGTTCACCAAACATGCTAGGTCGCATTGGTATGCTATTGAGCGTGAGTGTTATCAAAGAAAAGAGGAAATATATACTTGGAGAGATATGAGAAGTAAGTTGAGAGATAGGTACCTAGGTAGATCCTATGAGAAAAGACTTTTAGACCAATGGTACCAATTGCGACAAGGTAATAGGCCTGTGTCTAAATATATCAAGGACTTCCAGTGGTGTGACAAGAAATGCAATACCATTGAGACCGAAGCTCAGATCACATCGAGGTTTAGTGATGCAGAACAAAGAACAAGGAAGCGTATGCAGAAGTAAATTTAAGATTAATTCTTTTTTTCTTTTTTTTTTTTATATTTCAGAAATTGGCTTTGACTCAAAGTAAAGCTAAACTAAGTTGAAGGAAACTAGGTAAGGATTGAAAGCACAATTTAGATGAAACTAAATTATCAGAGTAGTTCAGAAGTAACGGATCGCTAGGGGTTGAGAAACTCCCAGACCTAGGGTTTCGCTCTGAACTTTCAACAGAACAGAAATAGAGAGGAGAGATGGTTTACCAACCAGACAGTGATCTTCTCAGAATTTTGGTGGAAGAACTCTCTCGAGCAGATTGCGGGATCCTCGGAGTCGGCTATCTTCACAATGGATCCTCCAATACTGGTCTTATGGTTTGGTTGGCTTCTCCTGGACTCACGATCTGGGAAAGAAGAGGAACAAGTGATGGAATTCAGATACTCAAGAAAAGATTTACCAGGTTGAAGAACTTGAAAGCTGAAGTTGCTGATATCAGGATTCTCCTGGAGGCTGATCTGACTTTCCCTTAGAATTGCTGTAGATCTGAAGTATCTGGACTAGAGCTGGATGCTGGTGGTCGGCCTGGACTTGGAGAGGGTGGCCGTGAGAGGTGGGATAGGCTAGGGCTTGGTGGAAAGAGAAGGGTGATGGCGGCTAGGGTTTGGGAGTGGAGTGGCTAACCTAGGGTTTGGGTTTTGGAGATCTCACACCTCCTCAAGGTTCCTGGGGAACCCGGATTTACTCCCTCACGGAGCTCAACACCTGGATGCAAGTGCGGAAGAGAGAAAACATAAAGTTTGCTCACAAAAAAATTGGCTTCATTCATCTGATTCATTTAAACTTACAAGAGGGGTTTAATTTATAAGGCTTTACAAGGGAGTAGGGTTTTACATCTTCCCATGTGGGACTAAAGGAGGGGATCTACAAATCAGGATAATCCATACACATATGGTCGGCCAAGGTACCAAAAAATTTGATTAGGGTTATAAAAGGCAGGTAGATGGCGCCTCCTTGCTTGGATCTTCAAGAGAATTTTTTCCTTCCATGGATCAACTCTTTTGGACTCCTCCTTTTCTTCCTCCCTAAGTCAAGGTCCTTCCCATCTTTGTTTTGGATTTTTTTGGCAGGTAGTGGGCGCCTCCTTGAAGTTCTCTCCAAGAGAATTTCTTCCCATCTTTACTTTGGTTCTTTTGGGAAAGTCTTGGCCGCCCCCTTGATTTGTGGACTCTTGGTGGATTTCTCCTCATCTGGCGCATGAGAGAAGGAAGCTGCTATCTGTGGAGTGGGGACCAAAGGCTACTGGATGTAGATATGGCACCCCCTGGACTCAGGCGTATGGCTGGGAGTGTGGCTGGGAGTGTGGTGCCCACTTGCTTGGTCTTGGGAGAAAATGTAACACCCCAGGTTGAAACCCTAGTCCACTACTAAGTCAACATGACTCAACAAAATAAAATGCAGGTAATGTAGACTCAAGCTAAATTGAGTTGATCTAGTCAACTCTTATTACAAACCAAAAACCCTAATTCTTCGAGCAAGGTTAATAAGAGATCCAGATGGAGCTCTGAAGTCTTCTTCTGAGTCTGGTGCCCGCACCATTTAGGGTTGGGTTACACCCAGACATTTATAGGAAGCTATGCCTTGAAAAGACCAATAAGTTAGACCGAGCCTACCAAGAAGCCCAAGACTATGAGTGGTCTTTAAGATATAACCAATCAAGTACTTTGGACTTAAAGCCAACCTCTACCCACTTGAGTCAAGTTCCGATTGATCCGACATCCGTAGTGAACCAGACTTTTGTTTGTCAATTCCCACTTGTGTCACCTCTTGACCAGAAGGATAACACTGAGAAGGAGTTAGGCATGGCCATCCCAAAATTAGTTGACCCGACCAGAGCCGTACTTAAAGAGGAATCAAAGGAGAATAGATTAGAACCTTTCAGTGAGATTGAGGAAAAAATATATGAGCCTGACATAAGTTTGATAGATGAATATGAAGAAGAAGAATTTGAGGATATCTCTCCCGTAATCTCAGTTGAACATCCTTGTCTTAAGTGGATTGATTCACCCAGTCCTGTAGAAGTCCTCCTTATGGCCCTAGACCCCTTCCTTCGCATGACTGACCTACCCTTCTATAGAGTATACCTTTCCTCACCCATAGGTCAAATTTCAAGTCTTGAGGTCATCATCCATAGGCCCTTCCATGAATCATTCTCTAATCCATTTCTTGAGAAAGTGGATCATTATTTGCTTAGAGAACAAACCTTAACTGTTGCAATCACATGTCCTAGGCTACTCCCCGAAACATCTTTTGATCCATTCCTGGGAGTAGCAAACTTTTCCTTTCGTAAGGATGACCAGTTGACACTCATAGATCACCATTCAATCCTTCAGGTCACCACCTTTAGTCAGCAGGTAATTCGAGACTCCACCTCATATTTCCTCCCTTTCTCTAGGACTTCCAATGCTTCTTACACCATCCAAGTATACTTTGTCGAAGTCTTTAGAGTGAACCACGTGTCAGAATCTATTAGGTTTGCCACCTACTTCTGGAAGACCTTATGGCACCTACTAGGCACCCATGATAAGTTTTCATGCTCTGCATGTCATCCTCTGACCCAAGGTCAAACCTAGAGAGCCTTAGTTTGTTAGGTTTAGACCTAGGGTTCCTTTGGAATAAAGTCCATTCTTTAGGAGTGCGTCGTCAGTCTAGTTTAGTTTTTCTTGACCCTTTACTAGGCTTTGGCTCAGATTTTGGTTTGATTGAGAGCACCAGGAATTCGGATTTGTATTTTGTCTAGGGCTGAAATTGCATTCAATGTTTCGATCAATAGGTCTATAGGCTAGAGTCCCTTTGAAATTGTTCATGGATACAAGACTCACACACCACTTGATCTGATTTCACTATTAGCCCACACACACAAGTCTCTTGAAGTTTTTGCATAGCATATAAAAGACTTGCATAAAGAAATTCATGCCAAAATAAATTTAAGTAATAAAACTTATAAGAAGTTGGCTGATTCTCAAAAGCGAGTCAAAACTTTTGTTGATGGAGACTATGTAATGATTAGGTTAAGACCTGAACGGTTTCCTCCTGGAATCGTTAGAAAGTTACATGCTAGAGGAGCTAGACCATTTAGAGTGGTGAAGAGAGTAGGGTCCAATGCCTATGTGCTCGAGTTGCCTTCAGAACTAGGCATTAGCTCCACTTTCAACATTACAGACCTAGTAGAGTATAGAGAGCCAGCTATGATTCCCAGTGAGCCTTTTGAGCCTAATCCTGCTCTTGAGAGTGAACCCAAACCTGTGTGTCCACCAACAAACTGGCCTGCGAGGAAAGAGCAGATTAAAAAGATCCTGGATGATCAGGTTATCTCTACTCGTAATCGAGGATACCAAAGATACCTAGTCCGCTGGCAAGGAAGGCCAGATTATGATGACTCTTGGATCTCCCGAGAAGAATTACAAGAATTGGACCCAGACCTCTTGGAGAGATACCAGAGCCAACTTGATCCATACTCGACAGGGTCGAGTTCCTCCCATCCTAGGAGAATTGGTGCGGGCACCAGACTCAGAAGAAGTCTTCAGGGCTCCATCTAGATCTCTGATTGACCTTGCCAAAAGAATTAGGATTTTCTGGTTTTGTAATAAGGGTTGACTTGGTCAACTCAATTTTAGTCTTGAGTCTGTAATTTAAATTTTGTTGAGTCATGTTGACTAAGTACAAGTCCTAGTAGTGGCCTAGGTCTTCTCCAGGTTGGTGCCACCTTTTTCAAGTCAAGGTCCAGGGTGCCACATTTTTCTCCCAGGCTCAAGTAAGTGGGCACCACACTCCCAGCCACACGCCAAAGTCCAGGGGGTGCCACATCTCCATCCCAGTGTCTTGGTCCCCACACCCAAGGGAGCAAGAATTTTTCTTGAAGCCAAAATCAAGGAGGCGCCCCATATGTACCTTAAAAGGCCAAGCTAAAAGAGGAAAGAGGCATTTCTTGGGGAGCACTTCAAGGGGGCGCCCAATCCATGCCTAAAAAGACCAAAGCAAAGTTGGGAAGAGCCATGACTTGGGGAGAAAGAAAAGGAGGTGTCCAAAAGAGTTGAGCCATGAAAGGAAGTAGCCAAAACTTGGGGAGCAAAACTAGGAGGCACCCAAATACTTCCAAATAAAACCAAGCATGGAAGGAAAAAAATTTTCTTGAAGAGCAAGGCTAGGAGGCGCCACCTACTTACCATTTGGAGCCACCAATCAACACTTATGGAAGCTCTTGGCCGGCCATATGAGAAGGATTTGATTCTACAAGCCTAATTTGAAGATCCATCCTATTAGTCCCACATGGGAAGATGTAAAACCCTGACCTCTTGTAAAGACCTATAAAATAAACCCCTCTTGTAAGTTTTAAAGGACAACTAATGAATGAATTCAAATTTTGTGTGAGCAACTTTATGTTTCTCTCTTCCGCACTTGCATCCAGGTGTTGAGCTCCGTGAGGGAGTAAATCCGGGTTCCCTAGGAACCTTGAGGAGGTGTGAGATCTCCAACCCCAAAACCCTAGGTTAGCCACTTCCATTCCAAACCCTAGCCGCCCTTCATCCTCTTCATTCCACCAAAACCTAGCCTACCCCATCTCTCACGGCCCCTCTCTCCAAGTTGAGGCCGACCACCAGCATCCAGGTCCAGTTCGGCTACTTCGAAGACAGTGCAAATCCCAGAGGAAGTCAGATCAGCATTCCAGGAGAATCAGGATTTCAGCAACATCAGCTTTCAAGTTCTACTATCTAGTAAATCCTTCCTTGAGTTTCTGGTTCGATAACTTGTTCTTCTTCTTTCCCAGATCTTGAGTTTAGAAGAAGCCAACTCTGCCAAAAGGCCAGTATTGGAGGATCCATTGCGAAGATATCTGAATCCGGGGATCCAACAATCTGCTCAAGAGAGTCCTTTCACTAAACTCTATGAAGATCATTGCCTGGTCTGTAACCCTTCTCTTCTCTTTACTTCTGTCCTGTTGAAAGTTCAGAGCGAAACCCTAGGTCTGGGAGTTTCTCAACCCCCAGCGATCCTTTACTTCTGAACTACTCTGATAATCTAGTTCCTTTAAATTATTCTTTCAATTATTACATAGTTTCTTTCAATTTAGTTTAACTTTTCTTTGAGTCAAGCCGACTTCTGAAAAAATATATATAAAAAAAAAAGAATTAGTCTTAATTTACTTTTGTATCGCATCATCTCTTCTTTCCGTTCTGCATCATTTTGGTATCAGAGCTTTTGTTCTGCATCACTTGGATGGGAGCTGACCTCAATTAGGGGCTCGCCCTCGGAATGCATGAGCACATCCTCGGTCGGGAGCTCGACCTCAGATGGGAGCTGACCTCGATTGGAGGCTCACCCTTAGAATGCAAGAGCATGTCCTTGACCGGGAGCTTGACCCCATATAGAAGCTGACCTCGACTGGGGGCTTGCCCTCAGAATGCATGAACATATCCTTGATCGGGAGCTCGACCCCGAATGGGAGCTGATCTCGACCAGGGGCTCTCCCTCAAAATGCTTGAGCATGACCTCAGCCAAGAGCTCAACCCTGGATGGGAGCTGACCTCGACCGAGGGCTCACCTTCAACTCTTCATTTGGTCGCCGCATCCAGATGGCATTTTCTGCCAGCATGGCTGCCAGCATGGGCTCCACGTCAACAATTGTGCCACATTAGAGGCCAACCTACAACCCAAGCTATGCCCTCTCCTTATATCATATCCTCTCTTTAGGATGATCTTTTCTTATGGCTGGAGTCCTTTAAATAGAGCTTGGTTAAGGCTAAATTAGTGTAGAATTAGAATTAGACTCCTATTAGAACTCCAGGAATTATTCTAGGCATAAGATCATATCAAATCACTAGAAATTCATTGATCAGTGCTTAAATCGAATGAACTCAATGAAGGCTATTAGATTAGCTTAAATCATGCTCGAATCACCCAAATTTTGCCCAGATCACATGGATCACATATTAAGTGGCCAAAACTGCAATAGGATCCTTTGCTTCCATTAATTGATTTCCTGGATGCCACCTAGTTGTTTGATTGAGTCATTACAAGGAAGATGAGCATGGAAGAAATAGAGAGGAGGTGGCATGGGCTGTCCAGGCGACTGTAGCAATGGCTTGTGGTGGAGGTGTTGCGAGCTTCTTGGGACAAAGAAAATGGTGGCAATAAGGATGGGGAAACGATGGCGATGGCATCAGGCAGAGGGTGGCTTAGCCTATGGTGGGACATTCGAGCTACTAGATTTTGGGATGGACTGAGAGGGGAAGAAGGTAGAGGCTTTAGTGGAGATGGGAAGGAGACAGACTGATGTGATGGCAAGTTGTGTTGATGGGGCGACCATGGACAAGCAACGACAGGCACAACAGTGCTATTTCAGTGACATGGAAGAAGGTGACATGTTAGTGGACAAGGAGGACTGGAGGGTGGCGGATGGCATCTCTGGCCGATGATGAGTGGAGAGGAAGATGGCAGAGATGACATGTGCTGAACGGCAGTGACTTGCAGTTGGAATTCTTCCATGGTCCACGACTTTAAGCCATGGACTGAAAATAATGGTCACCGGTGACCACTAGCATCCTGTAAACCAAGTGGCCAGTCCATGGTAGATCGGCTACTTTAAAATTCATATATAATTTGATTGCATGAATCGACTACTTTAAAATTTAGACATAATTTGATTATTTTAGTTTTTATTAATTCTAGGCCCATTTAAACTTTGATTTAAGTACCATTTGATCCATTAGATTCTATAAATCAAGTTCTTCATGTTGGCAAGCTTTTTAATAAATAATCCAACCTAATTTCTTAGATTCCAAAGTTTCAAAAGTTTTTATCAATCTTAATGTACTTGCCAAAAAGGAAGAAATATGAATTAAACTTTTCATTAAATATTTTAATGGGTATGTGGTGCTTTGACTTGATATCTACTTTTCATAATTATTCTCTAATTTCATCTTTTTCAAAAGAATTTTAAAAATAGTTAATTTTATAAGAAGGTCCAATTTAATTATGAAATTAAGATTTTTAAAAGATATTAGCACCAATAATTACTTAAACTACTTAAAATGAATGTATAAATACGTAATTTATCACACCCCCTAAATCAAGCTTATGAATGTAAGGTAGCTTTTACACTACCAGATTTTTTTTAAGGTACTGAGCATCCCAGCCTTCCCATCACTGTTTGATACAAACCTTCATACTTGACTTAAGAGCAAAGACCTAGTTACTAAGCTTAGGGCAATCCATATATACTTTTGTTGACTCCTATCTTGATTTTGATGAATAACAAAATATTTAAATATATTTGAATACTAATTGTGTGTTAAAAGTGCGTTTACCAGAAAATGGTACTTATCAAAGCTATTTTATGTTAAAAATTCAAAGCTTATTATCTTGTTGAAGAAGCCAGTTAAATTGATAGAATTTCAAGTTAAATGGACCTTGATACATAAGAATAACCTTGAAGAACTCAAATCTTGAAGTTGAAGAAGTTTCAGTAGAGTTTCAGTAAAGTTTTAGAAAAGTTTCAGCCAAGTGTCACCTCATGGAAGTGAAGTATCGACTCAAGGCATCGACTCATAAAAGCTTGAGCTGATACTGAAAGTAAAAATGTGATTGCAGGTGCCTATGCTAAGCATGCAACAGCACAGGGAATAGGTAAGTATTTTAAAATAGTTTTAATAAATGCAAAAAATACCTACTCCGCACAGGATCTAGCATATGCAAAATGCATGTATTGGCATGATACAGGACATATAATATTTATAAATATTTTAATAAATCTAGATCTACACATGCACCGAAAATAAAACCAAAAAAAAACATACCTTATTCCTAGCTGGAATAAGTCTGGGATAAACCTGGAATAGACTGGAATAACTAGAATAAAGTTATTCCAGTCATCTTCCACCTTGGGCTGAAAATTGGGCTTCCAAAAAGTCCCCGGAACGCCGCCTTCCGGACCTCCGAACGCTCCCAAATTTGAGATGTAGATTCTTAAGGAAGTCCTCTTCGATTTGGCATTGGTTTCTGCAAGAAAACCTAAGCCAATAAATCGTAAAAATTTGTCGAAGTCTGCTGTGCGAAAATGGCAGCAGAACAGAGTAGCTGTCTTCGTCGTTGGATTTCGGGCAACTGGAGAGATCTCGGCTCGCGTGGTTTGCTCCGAGGAGTAGAAGAATACTCCCTCTAGAGGGGAGACATGCCCGGGGCTCTCTGATCCCTCTCCACGCACGGTGCTAGCCGCCGGAAGATGGTTCACGGTCACAGGTTGCTGCAGCAAAACAGAATTGCTGCAGTAGGGATTTTGAGCACGAGAACAGAGATTAATGGCTTGGTTTCTCTTCCTTCTACTCACCGAAACCTAGCCCTCAACTTCACAGGTGGAAAGGAAGGGAATCCCAGCAAACAAGAACTCTCACAGCCCCTTATTTTTATTCTCACACGGTGACGACCTTCTCTCTGTTATTCGAACCAGGGGACTGCAGCCAAGAATTTATAAAGGAGCAGCAGCAAGGGAGATATATGCCGGGAAAGGCCAAAGGATTTCGGAGGCTTAAAACCACCCAATAAACTAGCATTTAGGAGTAATAAAAATGGGTTTAAAGTGCAAGCGGTGGAGGGAGGCGAGAAGACGTCGAACAACGTCGGACGATAGGAATTCCCCCAGCGAGAGGAAAAAGACTGTGTGAAGCGGTCAAAGGGAGAAACAACGGTCCATTAAAAAATCCGGTTCAATCCAATTTGAACGGTCCAAGCCCAATAAAATAATTCAATTGGTTCACAACCAATTGAAGGCCGAATTTACCTCCGAATCAGTTCAAATCTGATTCAGAAAAATCCTGGCGCAGACTTGGTCAGCCCGGAATAATTTTTGGCTGACCCAACCAAGGGCAAGACCAGGAAAAAGTGCTCAAAAATACTGTGACCATAAAACCGAAGCGATTCCCAATCGAACTCGGTATCCGGATCAGAGAGTTATCCTCTGTGGCATGTGACCTCATAGGTTCGAACCTAAACGGTAGCACTAGAACAGTTCTAGTACCAGCATAGGAAACCATCTAGCAATGGGTCCCGGTGTCCGGATAGGTCGAAGATGCCGGAGTAAACTATCGAACCTCTGGCATATGGTTACCGTATAATTCATCCCTTTGACCTTTAATGCTCAGGATGACTGAGATTAAGCTGCCAACCCAGACTGAGTCAGTCGACTACGTGTCTCAACCTCGCAAGCCCAGTGACTCTTCACTAAGGCTACCCGGCCGAGGATTTGCTAAATTGAGATACTGCGAGACATTCAATCCAAACTGTTTGGACAGGTCAGTTCCATCTTGGTCCATCACTGCTCCACAAGTACTTGCCTGTACCCAGAAACCTTTCATCACCGGATTAAAAATCCGGGTAGTCCGGCACCAAAGCACAAGGAGTTGCTTGCAAGCTACCGTGATGACCTCAAGTCAAAGGGACACATATACCCATATCCAATCGTGAGTATCCCTTTGGCAGAAAGGGACTGCACGGAGTCACGTTCAATGAGATATCATATATATCCCACTTGTAGATCACATCAGTGTCACCACACTCATTTGGTCAAGAGGACAACCAAACGATGTAAACTACAACAACCTATACTTGATATATTGCCGTCCAGTACAATATATCCTTTGGTTGTGAATAGGGTTTAAGGACCACTCGATACATCCTCTCTGTATCGAAATTAGTGTAGTCCTAAGGACTTCATCACATGGAAAGAGTTCTCTTAGGGAAATAAAATATGTGATGAGCTGCCAAAAATAATATTTTATTAATTCATTGAAAAAGTACAATACTTAGCACAACCGCCTACAACCCAGGTGATTGGCTTTGGGACACAATTCCCAACAACTCCCACTTGTACTAAAGCCAATCAGAAGAGTATCTAATACCCATTTCCCTTTTACAATAGTCGAACTCTTTTATTCTGAGGGCTTTAGTGAAGGGGTCGGCCAGATTTTCTTTTCCATCGATCTTCAGTAGATTGATGTCGCCTCGTTCAACGATCTCTCGTACGAGGTGGTAGCGCCGCAGGATGTGCTTGGTGCTGTAATGAGCTTTAGGCTCCTTAGCTTGAGTAATGGCTCCAGTGCTGTCACAGTACACCGGAACAGGACCATCTAGGGAAGGTGCCACCCCTAGCTCTCCAAGGAACTTCCGCAACCACACAGCTTCCTTTGCTGCTTCTGATGCTACAATATATTCTACTTCGCATACCGAGTCTGCAACAGTTGCCTGCTTGGAACTTTTCCAGCAGATCGCTCCTCCGTTCAGGGTAAATACAAACCCTGACACACTCTTGCTATCATCTCTATCTGACTAGAAACTCGAGTCAGTGTACCCCACAAGTTTCAAGTCAGGTTCTCCATAAATCAGCCATTGATCTTTAGTATTTCTTAAATACTTAAGGATGGTCTTAACCACCTTCTAATGCGCCTCACCTGGGTCAGACTAGTATCTACTCACTACTCCTAGTGAGTATGCCACGTCTGGTCTAGTACAAGTCATAGCATACATGATAGAGCCTACTGCAGAAGCATAAGGTACTCTACTCATGCGCTCTCTTTCCTCAGGAGTTGTCGCACAATCCTTTTTGGAAAGAGTAATTCCAGAACCTATCGGAAGATAGCCTTTCTTGGAATTTTCCATGCTGAACCGTTTCAGCACGTTGTCAATGTACGTAGACTGGGATAGTCCCAAAAGCTTCTTAAATCTATCTCTATAGATTTTCATACCTAGTATGTAAGAAGCTCCACCCAAGTCCTTCATGGAGAACTGAGATGATAACCAGACCTTTATTCCTTGTAATGCTGCGACATCATTCCCGATTAAGAGAATGTCGTCAACATACATTACTAGGAATACAATCACAGAACCATTAACCCATTTATAGATGCACGGTTCTTCTCCGTTCTTAACGAAGCCGTACGATTTGATACACCTATCAAACCGTAAGTTCCAACTTCGAGATGCTTGCTTGAGTCCATAGATGGACCTCTGCAACTTGCATACTTTTGATTTATCTGCGGATGTGAACCCTTCAGGTTGTATCATATACACCTCCTCTTCCAGCTCCCCATTTAGGAAAGCGGTTTGGACATCCATCTGCCAGATCTCGTAATCAAAATATGCTGCCAAAGCAAGCATGATCCGAATGGACTTGAGCATTGCCACAGGGGAGAAAGTCTCATCATAATCGATACCATATCGTTGACGATACCCCTTGGCAACTAGACGGGCTTTATAGGTCTCTACCTTCCCATCTGCGCCCCTTTTCCTCTTGAAGATCCATTTACACCCGATGGGTTTTATTCCTTCAGGCGGATCAACCAATGTCCAAACATTGTTGATTTCCATGGACTCCATTTCGGATCGCATGGCTCCAAACCATGCCTCAGAGTCAGATCTCTGAAGTACATCCATATAGGTGATCGGATCCTCATTGTTCTCATCGAGGTCAATGGGATCTCCGTCCCGGACCAAGAAACCGTAGTATCTGTCCGGCTGACGCGGTATTCTACAAGATCTCCTAATGGGTTCAGGGTGTGATTCAATCACAGCCGGTTCTACGATGTCCTTAGAGTGTGTAGGTTCTTCTATTGGCTGAACTTCATCAAGTTCAATCTTAGAGGCTATAGTTCCTTCTCCAAGGAACTCCTTTTCCAAAAAGATAGCTCTAAGAGCAACGAACACCTTTTGTTCATTCTCCAAGTAGAAGAAATACCCTTTGGTTTCCTTAGGATAACCAACAAATAAACACCGATCAGACCTAGGACCAAGTTTGTCTGAGTCTAAACGCTTTACGTAAGCCGAACAACCCCAGACCCGAAGGTGTGAGATTGATGGTTTACGTCCATTCCACATCTCATACGGAGTGGAGACAACAGATTTACTTGGAACATTATTTAATAAGTAACAGGCTGTCTGAAGCGCATATCCCCAAAAGGATAGCGGCAGAGTTGCAAAGCCCATCATGGATCGAACCATGTCCAACAAGGTTCGATTCCTCCTTTCGGACACACCATTCAACTGTGGTGTTCCTGGAGGAGTCCACTGAGAGAGAATTCCATTCTCCTCAAGAAATGTCAAAAAAGCACTAGATAAGTATTCGCCACCTCGATCAGATCGAAAGGTTTTAATACTTTTTCCAGTTTGCTTTTCTACTTCATTACGGTATCGTTTGAACATTTCAAACGACTCAGACTTATGTCTCATTAAAAAGACATAACCGAACCTTGAAAAGTCATCTATAAAAGTAATGAAATATTTGTATCCTCCTCTAGCACTAACTGTCATCGGTCCACATACATCAGTATGTATTAGACTTAGAAGTTCTGTAGCTCGTTCACCTTTTCCAAAAAAGGTGACTTGGTCATTTTACCAAGTAAACAGGATTCACAAGTGGGTAGTGATTCAGAATCACTGACCTCGAGGAGTCCATCTCCTCGCATCTTGTTTATCCTATTTTGGTTAATATGACCTAGCCTACAGTGCCAAAGATACAAATTGTTGACATTATCGAACCTTGGGCATTTGCTAGAAGTGTACATTACACTAACAGGCCTTGATGGTACGTATATGCCATTATTTAATCTAGCTTTCATTATAACAGAGTTATTCAAAATAACATTGCAAAAATCTCCTTTTATTGATAGTTCGAAACCATAACTGGCCAAAAGGCCTACAGAGATTATGCTCATGATGAAACCAGGACAATAGTGACAGTCGACTAGTTCGACAGTACAAGACTCAAAGACAAGACGCAGGACTCCGACCGCCAGTACTAGAATACGATTTTCATTCCCGACGCTTAGAAACTGTTCTCCATCTTCAAATCTTCTGCTAACTTGAAGTCCCTGTAACGAATTACAAACATGAATTGGACTACCAGAATCCAATACCCAGTTAGCAGTATCAACAATTGAGTAATTACAAGGTTTTATCATATAAATACCTTGTTCAGCAGACTTCTGCTTTCTCGGCCTGTTCGGATCAAGGGACGCAATATAAAGAGGACCGTTCCTCTTCTAGTGTCCCTTCTTCTTGCAGTAGAAGTACTCTGCAGAAGACTGATCAGCCTTATACTTCCTGGTCTGACTAGGGCCAGGAGCATTCTGCACCTTTTTTCCCTTCTTATTTATTTTCTTCTTCCCTTTCTTAAAGGGACGACGACCTCTACCTCCTCCCACTAAATGCATCACCCCCTTATTCAGTTGGTGGTCTTTCTCGAAAGTCTGCAGCAACCCCAAAAGACCATGGTAGTTGACTGCAGGCTTGTTCATTCTATAATGATCGAGAAAATCAAGATAGGAGGAGGGAAGAGAATTCAGGATCGCATCCTTGCCGAGCTGCTCGTGCAAGGGGCATCCGAGTTTGCCCAGTTTTTCAATCAACTCGATCATGTACAATACATGATCAATGACTGAACGGCCATTCGGCATCTTGGAGTTGTAGATGGCACAAGACACTTTGTACCGTTCTACATCATCCGGGGTGTCGAAGGATTCCTTCAACTTTTGAAGGATTTCATCAGGTTGGGCCTCCTCGAATTTGCGAGTGAACTCGTCGTTCATCGCCGCTAACATAATACAACGGACAGTAGTTCGATCAGAGACCCACTTCAGATAAGCGTCTCTGACCGTAGTCCGGCATTAGCGGGAGGGATTTCAGGTGCTGGATCCGTTTCACATACAGGATCCGTTCGTGCTCCAGAACTATTCTCAACTTTCGATACCAACTATCGAAGTTGTGACCCTTTAACTTCTCATTATCGATAAGTGACCGGAGCGATAAATTGGAAGACATCTGAAAAGAAAATAAGACCTATTAGTGTATGAATTAATAAATTAACCAAAAGACTTGGACTTTAGTCTAAAGGTTTCTCCCACTAATTTTTCAGATTGGTAGCCTCTAACTCCAATCCGTGAAAATACTTTTTCAAGTGGGTACTGAATCCAATAGGCCACGCATGAGCCCGACTATGGCCGGCTCACCCATACGAGCCTAAAGGTAGGTTCGTAAACCAATTGTTTCCCTAAACAATTTTCAGTATTTTATTTTGCCCCAGAGAACACCCCAATCGGCCTAGGGGCCTCCTATTGCGGGTCTCTGGTTAGGTCCAACCATTAAAATGACTAATCCAATGCTTCCAGCTAACTAAAGACCAAGCCCGACTATGGTCGGCCCACCTGGTCCCGTTAAGGAGGTTGCACTGAACCATCATCGATCAGATAGAAATTTCAGTCACCGGATGTGCACCCGTTCTATGGAACTGCCAATGCACACCAAGCTAGTGGACACATTTCTATCCAACTTAATGGGAGGCTAAGACACTGTCAACTCCTTGACTTAGTCTTTTTAAGGACCTAATAATTTTAAAAGATTTTTTTTTTTTTTTTTTTTTTTTTTTTTTTATAGTTGTGACAGAAGATGAAGGTAAGGACATGGATCATCCTCCCACTGAATCAATCAGATTCCAGGAGGGTTGAATTAAATCAACAATTGATCCATGGGCACCTATTGATCAGTCAAACCGATCAACCTGGGTGACATGGGTTAACTCAAGTCATTGAGCTTTTCCAATCAGTTCTGGTTGACTCGACTAGCCAGGTAGGTGAGATCATGGGTGAGTATCCGCCATTAACCATCTTTCCTAGACACCAACCAAGTTGGCCAGGAAAGAGGTAGCCTCATACAACCATGATCACAATTGCCAAACCTACCTCGACACCAGTCGGTTTACCAGACTCGATCAGACTAGCCTAAAGACTCGGGCGTCCACTGAGCCACTAATTGGATCCATTTTAGATGAAAGAATCAACTAATCTAACTATTAGATAGTTCTAAAGAAAGACCTTAAACAACTTTTGTTTAATCTTTTTTAATCCGGTTCAACTAAACTTAGGTCTAACCCAGTGATGGACCCAACTAATCAGCTAACCCAATTAACCCAATTTGGCTTATGCAAATTTTATTAGATTTCATAAACCTAAAAATTTTTATTAAGCCAAATACTTAATTAAAATATTTTTTAATTAAGTCTCTATGTAAAACAATTTTACATCTAAAATTATGCATCATATCTAGATTTATACTTTTATAAATATTATATGACCCAAATAACAAAATTATAAATCATGCCAAATTTATAAAATAATTTTAATTTCTTTTTGATTTCCTTAAAGGATCCTTCTGAAGAGGCCAACACAGACGAACCGCATCATGTCAAAGACACACGGCCATGGTGAAGGTCTCAACTAGGTTCCTAAAAGTACTCTCTAATCCCAAGATTAAACAATTTAATCTACTATACACGCATCAAGTTATGTTACACTAGAACCTGGCTCTGATACCACTGAAAGTAAAAATGTGGTTGCAGGTGCCTATGCTAAGCATGCAATAGCACAGGGAATAGGTAAGTATTTTAAAACATTTTTAATAAATACGGAAAATACCTACTCCGCACAGGATCTAGCATATGCAAAATGCATGTATTGGCATGATACAGGACATATAATATTTATAAATATTTTAATAAATCTAGATCTACACATGCACCGAAAATAAAATCAAAAAAAAACATACCTTATTCCCAGGTGGAATAAGTCTGGGATAAACCTGGAATAGACTGGAATAACTGGAATAAAGTTATTCCAGTCGTCTTCCACCTTGGGCTGAAAACTGGGCTTCCGAAAAGTCCCCGGAACGCCGCCTTCCGGACCTCCGATCGCTCCCAAATTTGAGCTGTAGATTCTTAAGGAAGTCCTCTTCGATTTGGCACTGGTTTCTGCAAGAAAACCTAAGCCACTAAATCATAAAAATTTGTCAAAACCTGCTGTGCGAAAATGGCAGCATAACAGAGTAGCTGTCTTCGTCGTTGGATTTCGGGCAACTGGAGAGATCCCGGCTTGCGTGGTTTGCTCCGAGGAGTAGAAGAATACTCCCTCTAGAGGGGAGACATGCCCGGGGCTCTCCGATCCCTCTCCACGCGCGGTGCTAGCCGCCGGAAGATGGTTCACGGTCACAGGTTGCTGCAGCAAAACAGAATTGCTGCAGCAGGGATTTTGAGCACGAGAACAGGGATTAATGGCTTGGTTTCTCTTCCTTCTACTCACCGAAACCTAGCCCTCAACTTCACAGGTGGAAAGGAAGGGAATCCCAGCAAACAAGAACTCTCACAGCCCCTTATTTTTATTCTCACATGGTGACGACCTTCTCTCTGTTATTCGAACCAGGGGACTGCAGCCAAGAATTTATAAAGGAGCAGCAGCAAGGGAGATATATGCCGGGAAAGGCCAAAGGATTTCGGAGGCTTAAAACCACCCAATAAACTAGCATTTAGGAGTAATAAAAATGGGTTTAAAGTGCAAGCGGTGGAGGGAGGCGAGAAGACGTCGAACAACGTCGGACGATAGGAATTCCCCCAGCGAGAGGAAAAAGACCGTGTGAAGCGGTCAAAGGGAGAAACAACGGTCCATTAAAAAATCCGGTTCAATCCAATTTGAACGGTCCAAGCCCAATAAAATAATTCAATTGGTTCACAACCAATTGAAGGCCGAATTTACCTCCGAATCAGTTCAAATCTGATTCAGAAAAATCCTGGCGCAGACTTGGTCAGCCCGGAACAATTTTCGGCTGACCCAACCAAGGCCAAGACCAGGAAAAAGTGCTCAAAAATACTGTGACCATAAAACTGAAGCGATTCCCAATTGAACTCGGTATCCGGATCAGAGAGTTATCCTTTGTGGCATGTGACCTCATAGGTTCGAACCTAAACGGTAGCACTAGAACAGTTCCAGTACCAGCACAGGAAACCATCTAGCAATGGGTCCCGGCGTCCGGATAGGTCGAAGTTACGGGAACAAACTATCAAACCTCTGGCATATGGTTACCGTATAATTCATTCCTTTGACCTCTAATGCTCAGGACGACTGAGATTGAGCTGCCAACCCAAACTGAGTCAGTCGATTACGTTTCTCAACCTCGCAAGCCCAGTGACTCTTCACTAGGGCTACCCCGGCCGAGGATATGCTAAATTGAGATACTGCGAGACATTCAATCCAAACTGTTTGGACAGGTCAATTCCATCTTAGTCCATCACTGCTTCACAAGTACTTGCCTGTACCCAGAAACCTTCCATCACCGGATTAAAAATCCGGGTAGTCCGGCACCAAAGCACAGGGAGTTGCTTGCAAGCTACCGTGACGACCTCAGGTCAGATGGACATGTATACCCATATCCAATCGTGAGTATCCCTTTGGCAGAAAGGGACTGCACGGAGTCACGTTCAATGAGATATCACATATATCCCACTTGTAGATCACATCAGTGTCACCACACTCATTTGGTCAAGAGGACAACCAAACGATGTAAACTACAACAACCTATACTTGATATATTGTCGTCCAGTACAATATATCCTTTGGTTGTGAACAGGGTTTAAGGACCACTCGATACATCCTCTCTGTATCGAAATTAGTGTAGTCCTAAGGACTTCATCACATGGAAAGAGTTCTCTTAGGGAAACACAATATGTGATGAGCTGCCAAAAATAATATTTTATCAATTCATTGAAAAAGTACAATACTTAGCACAACCGTCTACAACCCAGGCGATTGGCTTTGGGACACAATTTTCAATAGATACGTAGAAGAAGTTTCAAATGGCATGCATGAAGTATCAATTCATGAAGCTTAAGTATCGACACATGAAGCTTAAGTGTTGACTTAAGGTCGACTCAAGTGTCGACTCAAGGCCTTAGACCAGAAATGATATAGAACATGCTGAATTTAAGTCTTTCCTCAAGGTCGACTCATGAAAATGAAGTGTCGACTCACCAAAAGAAGTATCGACACACCAATGCATTCTAGAGAGCTTCAAAAAAAAATTTAACCTAGTGTCGACTCAAGTATTGACTCATGATCTGAAGTGTCGACACTTAAAGGTCTAGATGAAAAGTAATGGCTAGTTTTTTGAAATACATAATTGGTCCTTTTTACTCCTAATGGCTATTTTCATCTCTCTAACGATTAAAAATGATCATTTAAGACTTGAAAAGGTATTTAAAGTGGACCAAATACTTAAGGAAAGGAGAGATGAGCTTTCATTCAAATATTCATTGAAGAACAACCACTTTTGAGTGATGTTGAGCTTTCAAGCATTCAAGAGCATTCAAGGAGCATTCAAGTCCAACTATCAAGCACTCATTAAGGCTTCAACAACTTGAAAACAAGCTTTCTTAACAGCAATCAAAGAGCTTCAGAGATATATTTGCTTTATTTTTGAAAGCTTATTGTATTCTTACTTTAAATTTGAATTTATTGTTGTTCTTAGTTTCAAGTAGTTTGAAACTAGTGCTTGGATTGTTGGTGAGCCTTATTTCAAAAACCAACTAGGTTTTTGGTTATCCTACAAAATCAAGAGATTTTTGGTTAGCCTTATGAAAATCAAAGGGTTGTGATTAGTGAGCCCGAAAAACTAATCTGCTGTAATCAAGTGAGATTATAGTAAAATTTCCAAATGAACCTTGGAGAGTGGATGTAGATGCTTTGGTGTACACCGAATCACTATAAATCTTTATGTATTTATGATTTCTTTTCTCTTCTTGCATTTGCTTATTATTTTAACTACATTTTAATTATCAAGCACACAAACACTTGAAATCACTAGCACCTTCATTGTTTTAAATTGGCACATACTTGCAAAAACTTTTAAAAACCTAATTCACCCCCCCTCTTGGGTTGCTTTGCTAGGCAACAAGTGGTATCAGAGCCATGTACTCAGCTTTTAGGTCTAACCACCTTGAGTTAAAGATCTATGGTAGCCCCTTTAGGTTCTAGTGTTGTTGAGGGTCAAGCCTCAAATAGACCACCTTATTTTAATGGCACAAATTACATGTATTGGAAAACTTGCATGCAAATTTATATGCATTCTATTGATTACAATTTATGGAAAGTTATTGTTAAAGGTTCACATATTCCTTCAGTTAAGATTAATGGCATTTCCATTCCAAAACTTGAAGAGGATTGGGATGAAAATGACATTAAGCAATCAGAGCTTAATGCTAAAGACATGAACTTGTTCTATTGTGCATTAGATCCTTAGTGAATTTAATAGGATATCCACATATACATCCGCAAAGAAAATATGGGATATACTTGAGATTACTCATGAGGGTACCCATCAAGTAAAGAATGCTAAAGTAAATATGCTTGTACATACATATGAGATGTTTAGAATGGCACCTAATGAATCCATTACTGATATGTATACTATATTTACTAATATTATAAATGGTTTGAGAAGTCTTAGAAAAATAATGTCTAATGTTGACCTTATAAATAAAATTCTCAGGTCATTACCAACATCTTGGGATCCAAAAGTGATGGCAATACAAGAAGCTAAAGATGTTGAGACTCTTCCTTTGGAGCAACTTATTGGTTCACTTATGATTTATGAGTTGAACATGAAGCAAAAGATAGTAGATGCAGATAGAAAGCAGAAGTATAAAGCATTCAAATCCACTACACCAGATGAACCTTCAAATGAAGAATTTGAAGAAGGAGGAAATGAGGATGAAGAGGCACTTATTGTAAGCAAATTTAGAAGATTCATGAGAAATGAAAGATTTCCCTACAAAAAGAAGCCACAGCCTAGCAAGGAAAAAGGAAAAGAAAAAGAAAAAGAGAAGGAAAAGGATGAACCAATTTACTTCGAGTACAAGAAGCTTGGACATTATAAATTTGATTGTCCTCTCCTTAAGAAATCCAAAAAGAAGTTTAAAAAGAAGGAATGATGTCTACATGGAGTGATAGTGAAGACTCCAGTTCAGAGGAAGAACAACCAGAAGTAGCCAATCTTAGCCTCACGGCTCAAGAAGATAAGGTACAATCTGAACTAGAACTTGAATTTACATTTGATGAACTTAGAGATGCTTTTAATGAACTCATGCATGAATACAAATAACTGAAAATTGAGAATAAAAAGTTAAAGAAGCATGCTACTTGATATTCTCTTGAAAACACCAATCTTGCAAATAAAAATAATGATTTGAAAACTAAGATTGATGTTTTAGAGAAATAAAAGAATGCTTTATCCATAGAAATAGAAATTTTGAAAAGATCCAAGGCTGTTGTTACAAACAATAAGCTTTTAAAGAAAAAAAAGACCTTGAGGTAGAAAATAAGAAATTCAAAGATGAGCTTAACAAAGTTAAAACTTTTGTTAAAAAATTTACATTCAGTTATGAAAATTTAAATTTATTATTAAATAATCAAAGAGCTATATTTGATAAAGCAGGACATGGTTACAAGCAGCAAAAGAAACAAAAATTTTTCAAGAATTTCTTTGTTCCTGCATCATCTAATGTTACTTATTTTAGTTGTAGAAAATTTGGACATAAAGCATATCAGTGTGATCTAAAAAAATTAAATAATTATAGAAAGGTTTGGGTTCTAAAAGGAACCATCCTTAGTACCAATCCTAAAGGATCCAAGATGGCATGGGTACCTAAAATGAAAACTTGATCTATTTTGCAGGTATCTTGCAACCAAAGAGAAAAAAGATTGTGGTATCTTGATAGTGGTTGCTCAAGACACATGACTAGAGATGTAAAGCAATTCACATCTCTAAAAGCTCTGAATGGTGAAAATGTAATATTTAGTGATAATGGTAAAGGAAAAATTATCGGTATCGGTAAAGTCCATATCACTCCTCCTACTTTTATTAATAATGTTTTACTAACTGAAGGATTAAAGCATAATCTACTAAGTATTAGTTAGTTTTGTGATAAAGGCTTTAATGTAGTTTTTGAATCATGTCTCTGCATGGTATCTAGTCTTGATGATAATAGAGTAAAATTCATTAGAATTAGGCATGGCAACATCTACCTTGTTGATCTTGACAATCTATCTTTACAAGATGGTGAATGCCTAGTTACAATGAATACCATAATTAATGAGACTAGTTGGCTTTGGGATTGTAGATTAGGTCATGCAAGCATGCATCTACTTTATAAGTTATGCAAAAAGGATTTAGTTAAAGATTTACCAAAACTTAGATTTGAAAAAAATAATATTTGTGAAGCTTGTCAATTTGAAAAATAAATAAGAATATCTTTTAAAACTGAAGGAATAGTTTCAACTTCTAGACCACTAGAACTACTCCATATAGATTTTCTTTGGACCAACTAGGACCACAAGCCTAGGAGGCAAGAGATATGGACCAGTCATAGTGGATGATTTCTCTCGATTTATATGGATTTTATTTTTACCACATAAAGATGAATCGTTTTTGGCTTTCACAAAGTTTTATTGAAAGGTTTCAAATAAAAAAGGTACTTCAATTATTTGTATTCAAAGTGACCATGGAACAGAATTTGAAAATCAAGATTTAAAAAATTTTTATAATGAAAAAGAAATTGAACATAACTTTTCTGCACCTAGAACATCTCAACAAAATGGGGTGGTAGAAAAAAAAACTGAACTTTAGAAGAAATGGCACATACAATGCTTTGTAAAAATGATTTACCTAGATATTTTTAGACAGAAGCTGTAAATACTACCTGTTATATTTTAAATCGTATTTTAATTTGACCAATTTTAAAGAAAATACCTTATAAACTTTGGAAAGAAAGAAAACCTACTTTGAAATATTTTTGGGTATTTGGTTGTCAATGTTTTATTTTGAATAATGGAAAAGATAATTTAGGTAAATTTGATGCCATGTCAGATGAAGGTATCTTTTTAGGATATTTTACATCTAGCAAGGTATATAGAGTTTTTTGCGAAAGAACACTTATAGTAGAAGAGTCTATGCATGTAGTATTTGAAGAGTCTACTAACAAATCTTATAGAAAAAAGGATACTTCTGATAAATGTGCAAGTGTTGAAGGACTTAAGAAGCTGACTTTGAATGATCCCCCTACCAAAGAGAGTGTAGAAGATCAAAACAAGAAGAATGAAAAAGAAGCCACAAGATCTTCACCAAATGATCTACCTAAAGAATGGAGGTATGCTCATGGACATCCTAAAGAATTAATCTCAGATAATCCATCGAGAGGGGTAAGAACTAGATCCTCTATTAAAAATGAATATGACTATATTGCTTTTATTTCACAAATTGAACCTAAATGTATTGAAGAAGCTAAAAAAGATCCTAATTAGTTGATTGCTATGCAAGAGGAATTAGATCAATTTGAAAGAAATAATGTTTGGATACTAATAAAAAGACCAACTAATGCTTCTATAATTGGTACTAAATGGGTGTATAGAAATAAATTAGATAAAAATGGTATAGTAACTAGAAACAATGCTAGACTGGTAGCTAAGGGTTATAATCAAGAAGAAGAAATTGATTTTGATGAAACCTTTGATCCAGTAGTTAAATTTGAAGATATTAGATTACTTTTAGCATTTGCATATTTTATAGATTCCAAACTATTTTAAATGGATGTTAAAAGTGCATTTTTGAATAGTTATATAGTTGAAGAAGTTTTTGTTGAATAACCACCTGGTTTTGAAAATCATGCACATCCTAATTATGTTTTCAAATTACACAAAGCACTTTATGGTTTAAAACAAGCCCCTCGTGCATGGTATGAGAGACGTAGTAAATTTTGGATTGATAATGGTTTTACTAGAGGTCATGTTGATGCTACTCTATTTTTAAAGAAAAAGGCTAATGATCTTTTAGTAATACATATCTATATTGATGACATTATCTTTAGTGTCACTAACGAATCTCTTTGTCAAGAACTTGCAAAGCGAATGCAGGGAGAGTTCGAGATGAGCATGATGGAAGAATTGAGCTACTTCCTCGGACTCCAGATTAAATAAACAAGTGAAGGGATCTTCATCAACCAAGCTAAATACACAAAGGAGATCTTGAAAAAGTTTGGAATAGAGAAGACTAAGTCTATCGGTACACCCATGAGCCCTTCATGTAAGCTTGACAAGGATGAATCTGGTGAAAAAGTTGATCAAAAATTTTATAGAGGTGATAGGGACATAATTATACATTTTATTTCTCCTTATATTTAGTCTATTTGATATATTTATTTCCTTATTATGATGATTAATGCATAAGTTTATGCATGAGGATTAATTTTCAGCATTGTATAATTTCATCCCTTTTATTTCTTGCAGAATTTTGATAATCATAGAGTTAGAATTGGAAGAAATGGTCTTCAATGAAGTTGTAGAAGACATCTTAAGCTTTCGAAAGAGCTATGGTGTATTAAAATCTGAGCTCATTTGGACCTCCAAATGGTGCTTCAAAGTGATGTCTGGAATCCAGAATTTCTATCCGTAGGCTGAAGCTTTGAAGGAGAATATCTTGAGCTTCCAAGGGCCAAATGAGCTGATCCAAAGGCCTAAATTCATGTGCATTCGATCCTATACAAGTCTCATGAAGAGTCCGAGGCCTAAAAACGTGTCTATCATATTAAAAAAATTTGTGCACTAAGTGTTGTTTGGGATGTGCTGGGCTTCAATAGTTCATGGGAAGACACTCAAACAAGTAGGCGAAATTAAATAACGGGACCTAGCTGAGCTTTTCCAAAAACACAGGGAAGATGGTCTACCAAAGCAATGGAGTGGTCCATCAGCCATTGACCGTTGGTCTATGAATTTCACATGGACCACAAGCCAAATAATGCTAGAATCAGCATGGAAGGAGAGTGGAATGCTGGGATTCGACATGGAGAAGGTTAGAGTTCGGTGTTAAGTAGATAAAACAGAGGAGATTGGGATGTTAGGTTTTAACGGTTGTTAAAGTAGTTGGAAAACAGGAATTTTGGGCAGCGTTGCACTGGCTGTTAGGCAGATATGGAACTGGGTTAGAGACAAGGTTTGGAGTGCTTGATGCGTTGGAGCAGATACAGCTGATCACTGGATTTGTTGGCCATGGAACTGACGCAGATAAAGATAAAGAAATAGAGTATGTTGGAGTTCTATTAGATTGGGTTTTGTTTGCTTTGGAGTCAATCATGGAGGAAACCAAAACACGGGATGGATGCGGAGTAGGTTGTGGAAGCAGTCACAGAACAAGGGTTTGTCGGGAGACTACGAAGAAACTTTTAAAGGGCTAGACTCAAGCAGTTGGAAGAGAGTTCGGAAGGGAGTTGTTAGGCTATAGGTGAAGAACAAGACAAAATCTATTTGTTGCTGGAAGGAGACGTTCTTGGCAGTAGAACAGCAGCAAAAATTAACAGAGAAGAGAAGAGCATTGTATTTCTACTAAATGAAGAAATAGAGAATCAGTTTTCTGCTGAAAGGAAGAACAGTTAGAGCTCTGTTTTCTGCTGCAAACGAGCTCAACTGGCAGAAGTAGGAGTTCTGTGGAGAACAGAGAAAGGATTGCTGGCATAAGTGGAGAGAGCAGTAGTAGTAGAAATTAGCAGCAGGGAAGAACATAGCGGGAAGAAGAGAAGGAGTTCTATTTTTCTGTTGGAAGAACAGGATGAGATTTATTTTATGCGAAAGAGATTGCTATTTCTGCTGGAACGGATAACAAAGGAAGAGATTGCTATTTCTGCTGGAAAGGATAAAAAAGGAAGAGATTGCTGCTGCAAGAATAAGGAAGGAAATCAGATCAAACTGATGTTATTTTTCATTTTCATGATTGAGTAATTTCTTTGTTTCGATTCAAGGGACAGCTAGTTATGTTAGCATGGTTGTGAGGTTATGATGTTAATTTATTATTATTTTTTTGCTGGATATCTATATTTTCTAATTTTTATTGTTGATTTATTATGTAATTTAATTGATTAAGATGCCTATTAATTGATTGTCTACATGATTGATTACTAAACTAAGTTCTTAATCTGTAATTGTTATGCAACTTGGTTAAGGTAGTACCTAGGCAAAATGATTATGATCCCAGTTTTCATTTTTGTCTGAAAAGAAAATATAGAATAAATTAAACAATTTATGCTTGTCTAATTGTTGTTCATTCTTAACTTCATCCTAGTATGTAATGCTATCAATGAATGCATGAGGATTGCTTAATACCAATTGGTTCATTGGTAAGAATTTAATTTGGGCGCTTGACTTGAATTAATGAATGTAGGGATGATTAGATTTATCTAGCTTCTAGATAAGTCGGTGGCTGAGTTTCAGAGAAAGAATAATATGTTTATATACCAATGATCAATATGCTAACTAGCACGAAAATCCCTTGAATCGAACTTAAGTTGAATTTGAAACAAATCTAAATTTAATTAAAGTTTTTCCTTATTTGCATAATTAGTTAGTTGATTTCATAATTATTCAAAACCCCCCGTCTAGTTATTAAATTTGATCATCATATTCAGTCTCTAGGGTTCGACCTGGACTCACTAATACTATAAGAAAAATTATAAGAATTAGTGAAACAGTAATTAATTTTGGTGAATTCGACAAGCACCAAAATTTTGGCACCGTTGTCGGGGACTAAATTTTTTCTAATCAAATTATTTGTGGCTTGTAGGTCTTAATTAAGCACTTTGGTGGTAATTTCTGCTGGTTTATGGTTTATGACTCGAATCTTTCATTCGGGTGAATTAAAATTTGATCCAGAAATTGAAAGAACCTTGCATAGATTAAGGAGATAAGCTAGGCAAACATCGACAGAGCAAACTTTAACATATAGGAGAGCACTTGTTTCTTCATCGGGCATCAACATAGCTCTTGAATTAGATTCTGATAGTGGTTCAGAAGTAGAGGAAGTCATGGCTGCAAATAACAGAACTTTAAAGGAGTTGGCTACCCCTGATTTAAGTGAACAACCTTTGTGCATTGAGTACCCTACTTTAGATGCTGCATTTGAATTGAAATCGGGACTAATACATTTATTACTTACTTTTCGTGGTCTTGCAGGAGAGGATCCACACAAGCACTTGAAAGAGTTCCATGTGGTGTGTTCAATCATGAAACCGCAAGGAATTTCGGAAGAACAAATCAAAATGTGAGCTTTTCCATTTTCCTTAGCAGATTTGGCTAAAGATTGATTGTACTACCTCCCATCTGGTTCTATTGATTCATGGAATGAGATGAAGCGGTTATTTTTGGAGAAATATTTTCCTGCATCCATAGCTGCCAACATAAGAAAAGAGATATGTGGTATTCGGCATAATAGTGGAGAAACATTATATGAATATTGGGAGTGATTTAAGAGATTATGTGCTAGCTGCCCTCATCATCAGATTAGTGATCAGCTCTTAATTCAATATTTTTATGAAGGTTTGATACCAATGGATAGGAGTGTGACTGATGCTGCTAGTGGAGGTGCCTTGGTAAATCTAATGCCAGAGGCTATGAAGAATTTGATTTCCAACATGGCAGTGAATTCTCAACAATTTGGGACAAGAACGAATTATACACTTAAGAGAGAGAGTGAGATAAGCACATTTTTCCTTGAACAAAGAGTAGAAGAACTAACCTCTCTTATGCATCAATTTGTTGCAGGAAATAAGCAGCAATTCCAGGTATGTGGTATTTGCTTGATCACAGGTCATGCTATGGATATGTGTCAAACTTTACAAGAAGGAGAACCAGTCCAGCAAGCAAATGTCATAGGTAGCTTTCCAGGGCAGCCTCAGCGTAGATATGATCCATATTCCAACTCATACAACCTTAGATGGAGAGATCATTCCAATTTGAGCTATGAAAATCAAGCTACTCAAAATCGGTACCAACCTCCATTTTAAGCTAGGCAGCAAGTAAATCAAGGTCCAAATATGTAACTTGATGAGATTATTAAGATGCTGGCAACCAATACACAACAATTTCAACATGAAACAAGAAATAGCATTCAAAACCTAGAGAAGCAAATAAGTCAACTAGCAACATCAGTAAGCAAGCTTGAAGCTAAAGACTCTGGAAAGTTGCCCTCTCAAACGATCATAAAACCACATGAGAATGCAAGTGCTATTACACTACGAAGTGGAAAAGAAATTGAAACTTCCACTCAGAAACCTTTAGAAGTGGCTAAGAAAGATCTAGTGGAGAAGGAGACCAAATACAATGCTAAAAGTTTCCCTAAGATAAAACCTCAAGCTATTGTACATAATTCTACTAATTCCGTTCCTCTTCCTTTTCCTAGCAGGTTATCCAAATTTAAAAAGGAAAATCAAGAAAGGAAAATCCTTGAGACTTTTTGGAAGGTAGAAGTAAATATTCCCTTATTAAATGTAATCAAGCAAGTCCCAAGATATGCAAAATTTCTAAAAGAGTTATGTACTACGAAAAAGAAGCTAAAAGATAATGAGAAAATCAGTGTGGGAGAAAATGTGTTAGCAATGATTCAATATAAGTTACCTCCAAAATGCAAGGATCCAGGTACATTTACAATTCCATGTATGATTGGTAATACTAAGTTTGAACATGCCATGCTAGATTTAGGTGCATCCATAAATGTTATGCCATATTCAATTTATGCATTTCTGAATTTGGGTCCATTAAAAGAAACAGGTGTAATTATTCAGTTAGCTGATCATTCTAATACATACCCTGAAGTGGTAGTTGAGGATGTTTTGGTACAGGTAAATGAGTTGATTTTTCCTGTTGATTTCTATATTTTGAATATGGAAGATAATACCTCTCGAAATCCTGCCCCAATTTTGTTAGGAAAGCCATTCCTCAAAATAGCAAGAACAAAGATTGATGTTTATGATGGTACCCTTACCATGGAGTTTGATAGAAAATTTATTGAATTTAATATTTTTGAAGAAATGAGATATCCTAGTGATAGTCAATCTGTATTTTCTATTGATATAGTGGATGTGTTTGCACAGGAGTCTTTTGAATTAAGAGATATAGATGAAGCTGGTGTAAGAAGGTTGCAATTTCAAGAATTGGAGGAGTTACGACTTGAGGCATATGAGAATTCAAGAATTTACAAGGATAAGACAAAGGCATTTCATGATAAAATGATTGTTAGGAAGCAATTTGTGGTTGGACAAAAAGTTTTGCTTCATAATTCATAACTTAAATTAATGCCTGGTAAATTATGTTCTCGTTGGATTGGCCCTTTTAAAGTTACTAATGTGTTTCCTTATGGTGCAGTTGAAGTGCAGAGCTTTGAGACTAACAAAGTATTCAAGGTGAATGGACATAGACTCAAACTATTTTATGAAGGTTTTGAGCATACGATAAATGAAGTGCAACTGAAGAATCCGGTTTATCCAGATTGAGGAGAACTACAACATCGGTCTAACGACTTTAAACAAATGTGCTTCTTGGGAGGCAACCCAAGGGTGGCCAACTGGCCATGATCAGATTTGCATTCTTTATCCCTTCTCTATTTATATTTGTAGGCATTAAATTTATTTTCATCTTTTCTTTGCATTTAGGGCTTTGCATTAAGAGTTAGAAAAAAAATGAAGAAAAAAAAAAGTATTTGAGTGTTTTTAAAATGTTTCCCCAATGATATCTATGGATTCATATGCTATAAACTTAGACTAAATTAAGATAAGAGTGTCATAACATGATTGAATGAATAACTTGCATATTTAGGCTAAAAGTTGACTTGAGCTTGATTTTGGAATGTATTAACTTATTTTGGTAGACCAAAAACATGTTTAGGTGAGCTTTTGAACATATATATATATACATGTTTTTATTATGAGTGTGTTCATTCATACTAGGTTACTCTAGAACTTGCTTGTAAATGCTAGTTAAGGTTACTACATTCACATGTACACATAGAAATAACAATGGCATATAGGATTTTACACCACTTAGCTTAAATGGCAAACCTTGAATCAATTAACTTTAGTAAACATACTTTGAACTTTTAAACTCTTTTGTTGATTGAAGCCCTTATTTATGAGCCTTAGCTAATTTATTATCCTTATATTTTACCTACCTCAAGAGCTAGTAGAGCATTGAGCTTTGTTTGATGGGTTTTGAGATAACAATATATATTGAATAGATGTGGGGGAGCTACTGTTGATTGCTATACCTCTCTTTTGAAAAAAATAGAATGTAATGGGAGTAAGATGTTCTTGCCATGTTTCAATGTCTCTTTACTGAAAAAAAGAAAAAAAAAGAAGAAGAAGAAGACAAAAAAAAAAATAGAAAGTTATGATTGGTGAGATAATGGGGAAGATCACAAATATATGCGGAGACCAATGTATCACTAAGACCCCTGACAGCAAGTTCAGTTCAAGAAATCCACATATCTTATTAATTGTGCACAGTGTATACAGACATATGCTTTTTCATCATGAAACATTTTCAATCTATGCAGCAAATGAGAAGAGAAAAAAAACTAGAAGGGTTGAATGTTGGAGCATTTAATATCTTAATTTAACCAATTTATGTCTTAATGCTCTATTAGTTTCTTGGATTTTAGTCTCAGTATCCCTTTTTATTCCTATCCTAAACCTAAGCTCCATTACAACCCTGATTAAAGACCATTGGATTTATGTGTGATTAGTGATACAAGTGATGGAGATTGGATAAGCAAGCAAGCCTATGGTAGTGATTTGGTTTGAATTGAATTTTGCGTGAAATTCTTTTTTTATCCTTTAAACACTTGAGTGAATTGAGAGTGACCTATGAGTGTTTACCAAACTTGTTAATTACTTTTGAATGAAGGTTTCTTGTTTCTTTTAGTTTAAGTTTTTTAAATATATTTAATTCATATTGTATTATGGTATTTGAATTCTTGATTCTATTTAAGAACTATGGTATATACACTACAACAAAGCAGGGAAAGGACAACGCTTCCCTGCCGACGCTCAGGGGAAGCGTTGGGAGGAGCTAGAACCCGCCGACGCTTTTTACAAGCGTCAGCAGTAACCCAAAGTCCGTCGATGCTTTAAAGCATCGGCAAATACCGATGCCTAACCGGACTTTTGCCGACGCTTATAAGCGTCGGCGGACTCCAATCCTGCCACCACCATCGAATCCACCGACGCTTTTCAAAAGCGTCGGCATGATCGATCTTTGCCGATGCTTATAAGCGTCGCCGATCTTTGCCGACGCTTATAAGCGTCGCCGGACTCCCTACTTCCCCAAAACTCAATTGCCCGAGCCCTAGATCTCCCGAGCCGCTGCCTCATCCCCCCCCCTCCTCCTCCTCCTCCTCCTCCTCCACTCGGCGTCCTCCTCCTCCTCCTCCTCCTCCTCTCGGCATCCTCCTCCCCCTCTCGGCGTCCTCCTCCGTTCCGCCGACGCAGCACCCATCCGAGCGTCGAACCTCCTCCTCCTCCTCCTCCTCCAGTCGATAGTTCCTCCAAGCACCGAACCACCTCCTCCTCCTCCTCCTCTGGTCGATAGTTCCTCCAATCTGGTATTAAGTTTTTTTATAAATATAAATTTTTAGTTGAAAGTGTTGGTATGATCTAATTTTCTGTCAACTTGTGCAAGATTTTGGGTCTCTAGGGGCCTAGCTAATATATATGATCATGTTCCAATGGGGAGGTTCATTGCATCTGAAAATAATGCATGGGATGATGTTGGATAGATATTTTCTTCGATTTCTGTACTCTATTTGGCTTTTTGATGTTTAATTTGAATGAAAGCCGTGTGGCAGAGTGTGGCAGAGTTTCTGCTCCATTATTACTCAAAAAGGAAAAAAAAAATTGGATAGATTATATATGTTCCATATATTTCATATATAATTGATGATTGGAGCATTGAGATTGGTGAATGTGAATTTTAGCACCCTGCTGAATGGTAGATGACTAGCTGTGCATTAATCCAAAGTCTCATATGTCAACTAAGTTGTCTTTTTTTAAATTGAGCTTAGCCTTAAGTTTTAATGTGGGAGACATCAATTATTGATGTTGTGGGACCTGTAGGCCACATTAGGTCATGTCAAGTGGATGCAGGATGAAGGACATGTGCTGAAAGTAACTAATGACAATTGCTGTTACCACTACACTTGGCAATGGAAGTCCAAGATATCATACAAACACTATTAGTTGACTTGCTGTTAAAATTGTATATCTGCTTCACCTATTATTATGCATCACATTTGACAAAATTCAACGTATCATTAAAAGGGAAAAAAAAAACCTATTTGCATTGATCAGGAATGAACACAAAATGAATACATTTATTTTAATATATATCAAGGCAAAAACATTTTGTATTTCTAATAATATGATAAGGAGTTTGATTGGTTTATGCCAGCATCTTTAATTTGAAGTAGTTGAATGTATGTAATGAAGTTAGCTACGAGATTACTTCACAAATCATGCAAATAAATTGACTTGATAGCGCACTAATGTAGCTATGATTTGAACGAACGAAGATGCAAACTTACTTGATATGCATTGATATATAATTAATACACAAAATTAACATGTATATATTAATCACATGGCAATAAACAAATTAGGATTAATTATTATATGTTAGTGACCACTTATTTCGTCATCGATCTAGGACTTTAATCAAATCTTGTCAATTGTTTTAAAAGTTATACACTTTGTTTTTTTCGCGTTATAATGGTTCCTTTTCTCCTCCCATTATGGATGACAAAAGGGCTTGAATGGCATGCGAAAATTAGAATATATATGTCCAATTTTGGTCAATGAAATAACATAGTCCATGGTAATCAATTGTCAATGGACTCGAGTGCTGGGGCCTACTTATCACCAACTTTCACCGCCATAGGAAAATATGGAGCCCCAACATGTGAGGGACAAGCTGAATTTAAGACCATTTTTCTGAACTACAATCACTTTTTGTTGATGAATTAGATTGGGCTTAATAGTGTGTCAGGTTAAGGTCATGTCTAAGATAACTTTGGGTAATATAGTTTTAGAAAATAGAGCTTTTTGAAAGTATAAAGCATATTAGATGGGTAGTACCTAAATTAGATAGCTTTCTGTGTGCCCGAGAACATTCTGGAGATTGGAGTTGGCATCAAAATAATGAGTGGCCCCCTACATTTTCATGATATTATATATTCTAATATTTTTGGACTATGCTCATGTTAAAAGGATGTGACCAGGTTACTATTATTTCTTTCTCCTCCCTCATGTTGAGTTTTTCAATTTTTCCTGATAATTGATTAGCTACAAAAGGATTTTTTTTTTAGTGAACGTGATGATTGGTACTGGTATTTATTATGTTTCTTGTGTATTTGGCTGCCATTTATTTCTTAATGTGAATAAGCTTATACATTATTAGTCTGGGCTCTTTGACTATGTTAGGAGTGTCACTTACATGTTTATCGTTCCTCTGTTGTGGAGACAGATGCTGAATATGCTTTACCTCGTGCATTTTCCCTCATGCATTAAGAAAAATATGCTTTACCTATTTTGTTGTCTTTTCTTATCAGGTGCTTGACTGCTTGGAGATTAAAGAAACTTTGTAATCAATTTTAAAATTGGTTTTAGGTTTGTATATGGAGGCTATGATAATTATGTGACGTATGTTTGGCTGATTCAACTGTTTCTAATGGCAACAATCTTGGATGGCCTTCTTTTGTAGGCAACCGATTGTAGTCATTTTGATTTAGTTGCGGATTAAATAGTATATAACTGAGCCTCCTCTTTACTTTTTATTATTTATTGTTCTTTTTATTAGTAGATTATTTATGTTTATTTATAAATTTTTTGGTATATACCAGCATCTTACTGAGCATGTTATGCTTTAAGGTTAGTTTCATTATTGCAAATCTTTGATTTCAATACCATCTATAGTTTTGTTACGATCAATTATGATTTTTTATATATTTTTTTAAAGACTAGCATTGCATTGAAATATAGACCCGTTAATTGATTAAAGTATATATTCTACACGATCAGTACAATTATTTAATTTTTGTACGAATGGCAGAAATATGTATAGTGGTCAATTGAATGTCTAGTTTGGACAGTTTGAGAATTGCAAATAATTTTATAGGTGCTTACAGTAATCAAATGGTATGGATAGAGTTCCAGATATATTTCGAATATCATTTCCTTTTAGTTCTCTTCATACATATTTATTTGTATGGGGAGAACTAAGGAAAAATGCTGCCGAGATTTTTCTAGAACTTCTATTGTATATCCTTTAGTTACTGTAAATGATCTATATAATTAATGCAATTCTTGAATGGGATAGGACCTTTTTACCTATTAGTTGGTGATAGGGTGCATTTAATAATACTGTAATTGATCTATTGAATAAACTTATTTTAAATTTTTTTTGTTCTTATAAATATTTGTTTATCTCGGTTAGCTTTTTCTTACAATGGATAAGAGTTGGATAACTAAATCGAGGAATAGCAAAGAATATCTGGATGGAGTACAGAATTTTATTAAATTTGGTATGGAGAGAAGTAGTATCAGTGGAAAGATTTTATGTCCATGCCGAAAATGTGTAAATTCTAGTTCTCTATATCCAAATATTGTTGAAGAACATTTGGTATGGACTGGTTTTTTAAGAGGTTATACTGAGTGATTTTTTCATGGAGAGTCAAGGTTACAATCTACATGTAACCAAACCTCTAACATGGAATATATACCTAATTTTGGATCCAGTAACCAACAGAAAAATCTTGCAAGAGATGATGATATCAGGGGTTTGCTCAGAGATGCTTTTGAATATGGTGCTCAACATCCTGGAGATTACAGTGGAGGACAAGTAGCAGCTGGGTTACCTGAGGATCCTATATTTACTGAATCTATACATGATGGAGAGCCGATACCCCCAACTAATGTTGGAACAGATCGTTATCAAAAGCTGATAAGAGATGCAGATCAAGAATTATATGCCGATTACAAGAACTTTTCAAAAATTTCTTTTCTTGTGCATTTGTTTCATATAAAATATTTGAATGGATGGTCTGGCAAGAGTTTTACTATGCTACTCAAGTTGTTAAATGATGCATTTCTTGAAGGTACTAGTTTACCAACATCTTGTTATGAAGCCAAAAAACTAGTTAAGGAATTGGATCTTGGATATGAAAAGATTCATAGCTGTCTAAATGATTGTATATTATATTGGGGAGAACATGCCGATCAAGAGTCGTGCCATGTGTGTGGATGTTCATGATGGACGAAGCAAAAAGAAAATGAGAGTGAGGGATTAGATGAATTGGATGTAACATACATTAAATAAAAGTCGGTGAAGGTATTACGCTATTTTCCTCTTGTACCTAGATTGAAATGGATTTATGCATCATCAAAGATAGCTTCGTCAATGAGATGGCATGATGAAAGCCATACAAAAGATGGAATGCTGAGACACCCAGCGGATAGTTTAGCATGGAAAGCATTTGATGACAGACATCCTGATTTTGCATCTGATGCTCGTAATGTCAGGCTGGGTTTAGTCAGTGATGGGTTAAATCCATTTCGGACCTTAAGTTCTGTCTATAGCACCTGGCCAGTTATACTGATGCCTTATAATTTGCCACCATGGATATGCATGAAACAGTCTTCACTTATTTTATCAATGATCATTCCAGGTGATAAGGGTCCAGGCAATGATATTGATGTTTTATTACAACCTTTAATAGATGAATTGAAACAACTGTGGGAGGGTATTAGTGCAATTGATGCTTCGAATGGCCAAACATTCAATCTACAGGCAGCTCTATTATGGTCTGTTAACGATTTTCCTGCATATGCTAATTTATCTGGCTGGAGCACTAAGGGACGAGTTGCATGTCCTTCTTTTGGTAAATCAACCCATTCAATTTGGTTAAAACATGGAGGAAAGTTTTGTTATATGGGACATCGTCGATGGTTGGAGGCAAATCATCCATTTCGATTTCAGAAGGATTTATTTGATGGTACCATAGAGTTTGGATCTGCTCCAATTCTACGTTCTGGTTCTGATATTCATAGAAAAATGCTTGGTATCAGACACAGTTATGACAAGATGACAAAGTCTTCTAAAAACCGAGGAAGAGATGATGTTGAGACTTCGGTACAAGAAGAAGTATCGGAGGAAGTCAATACTTGTACCTTAGATACGGCAGTGTTCGAGGATCCGGATAATTTCTTTGAAGTTGAGAATTATGATGATATAATCACAGCAACTACCCATCAGCATACTAAATAATTATGGAAGAAAAGAAGCATATTCTTTGACTTACCTTATTGGGAGCATAATATACTCCGGCATAATCTTGATGTTATGCATATAGAAAAGAATGTTTGTGATAATTTGATTGGAACAATATTAAATCTTGATGGAAAGACAAAAGATAACATGAAGGCGCGTCTTGATTTAAAAGAAATGGGCATCCGACATGAACTTCATCCACAAGTGCTTGCAAATGATAGAACTTATATCCCCATGCATGTTATACAATGTCTAGTTGAGAAAAAGATCTCTTCCTGATAGTTTTAAAGAATATCAAAGTTTCTGATGGATATGCCTCAAATATTTTACGATGTGTGAATCTGAAAGAGCACAAAATTTCAAATCTTAAAAGTCATGATGGACATATATTAATGCAAGATATTCTTCCATTGGCTTTAAGGTCGTCAATGCCTAAACAAGTTATTACGGTTGTTTTTCAGTTATCATCATTCTTCAAGGCATTATGTTCTAAGGTTCTTGATCCTCAGGAGCTTGATCAGTTGCAGTCTCAAGTCGTACTTATATTATGTCAGATGGAAAAGATTTTTTCTCCTGGATTTTTTACAATTATGGTTCATCTACTCATTCACCTAGCTTCGGAAGCTAAACTTGGTGGACCGGTACACTACAGATGGATGTACCCTATCGAGAGGTAATGCTGTAAAACTTAAATTTTATAATTTATATAACTTTTTCATTATTTAATATGAAATAAATATCATACTTTTTAAAGGTATCTTGTATGTTTGAAGGATTATGTACGAAACAAAGCCCATCCTGAGGGCTCAATAGTAGAGGGATATATTGCTGAAGAGTGTTTAACATTTTGTTCAAGATATCTCGAAGGTGTTGAGACTGTATTCAATCGACCTCAACATCATGGTGATACTATGGAGAATACAGATATATACAAATTTGCATCATCCAAAAGATTTATAGGAAAAGCTGAAAGTATTATTTTTGACCATAAATCCATGTCACAAGCACACCATTATGTATTGCTACATAGTGACATAATATCTGACTATCGCAGGTTAGTCTATCTACACATGGATAATACTAAATATTAGACATGTTGTTGTCAAACTTATATTTTATTGTCATGCAGTGAATTTTTATCTGTACAACGACAAGCCAATCATTCCACTTGTCCTAATCCAAGGATTGAATAAAGATGGTTGGTTGAGTTATTCCCTAATTGGCTTGCCAATCAGGTTAGTATATATAAGTCGTATAATAATTTTATATATTTTTAACATCGAATAAATGATCGATAATTGATATTATATTTTTTAGGTACTGGTACTGATGGAGAAAAATAGTTCAGCAGAATTAATTGCAGTTGCCAGAGGTCCAAATTATATTGTGAACAAATATAATGGTTTTATTATAAATGGCTTTAAATTTCATACCAAGGAGTGCGAGAAACTTAGGAAAACTCAGAACAGTGGTATTATGGTTGAAGCAGATAGAAAATCTTATTATGGTATACTTAAAGATATTTTGGAGTTGGATTATTATGAAAATTTTAAAGTTGTATTATTTCGATGCGATTGGGTGGATATAAATACACCGAAAGGTTTGAAAAAGGACTCAAACGAATTCATACTTATCAATTTTTCAAGATTGATACATACGGGTGTGTTATTGAAGGATGATCCATTTATCTTTTCATCTCAAGCTCGACAAGTTTTTTATGTACAAGACTCGAAAGATAAAGAATGGGCTACTGTTATTAAGACAAAACCCAGAGACTTGTATGACATGGGAAAAAGGGTGGAAGAAGAAGATGATGATACTTACACTCAGTGTATGCCTTATAACATTGTATCGGATGATCATATAAATGATACAACCATTTTGGTTAGGTTGGATTCCGAGGAAGGTACAACTGGTTGATTATGACAAGTAAGTAGTTTGTAAGATGGTTTACATTTTTTGCATTAATGATTATGTTATATTTTAAATTGCAATTCATTTATGTTATAATTTGATTATAATGTTGACTGACTTGTTTTTAAATAATGCAGGTTAGGTATACCATGCCTCGAAGAAAGCGATTAGCAGATGTACAGTTTCAGTTTTCCCAGATCGAGGCTGGTACTTCTTCATCACAGCAGCCCGAGGGTAGTCGATCAGTTTCACATCGGTCTGATGGCAGTCCCTCTATTTCTACACATCAGGCCGATGCTACTACCTCTACACCTCAGGACGACGTTATTCCCTCCGAGTCCGCACATCACGATCCTTCTATGGATCATCCTGATGACGAGCCTATCGTCGATGATATACAGATACAGAGTACATAATTTAATAATTCTATCTCATTTCAATTCATGCATATGCAATAGTTTTGATATACAATGTTCTGTATTTTTTTTTTTGTAGATGGATCCGGGAGACTCAGGCGTAGGCGAGGACCCACATTAGACCGTGATGTGTGGCAGTTACCTGAGGGTGAGAGGATAGTAATAGAGTGCAACAAGCTAGGGCAGCCTATTAAGAAAGCTGCTAGCTTGTTGACTAGCTTTCTAGGGACAGTAGCACGCCGTGGTCAGCTATGTCCCCTGAATTATTCGAAGTGGAACGACATGCTTCCTGCATATAAAATAGAAATGCTATGAGTTATGCAGGTAAAAAAATTAATATATTATTTTATATTTTAGGTTTTTAATAATTGAATTGCTTATTTCATTTAATATTTATTTTATTGTTTAATTAAATTGTAGAGCAAGTTCGTTCTTCCTTCTGATTCATTTGATTTTGTGCTTAAGTCTCTCAATCATAAGTGGAAAGAATATAGGGCGAAGTTGAAGAGAGACTACAAGCTAGAGGGTAGAACAGAGGAGCAGGTTGTAGCTACCTATCCTCCTGATGTTCACCCTCATCAGTGGATGGAGCTGGTGCACTATTGGTTCTCCGAGAGGGCACATGTTGTGTAGCATCATCAAATACTTCAAAATTTATTAATTTTCACTTGTCATAATTATATTTATACAATATATAACATTGTTTTAATTTTATTTTGCAGACGTATTCTGATATTGGTAGAGCTGCACGAGCTGCTCAGTCTGTTCCTCACACAGCGGCGTCCAAGAGTTATGCACGGCTCAGGCATGAGTTTGTATGTTTCTCATCCTATAATACTTTTAATGTACTTTTACTTTTAACATCATGTATCATCATGTATCATGCATGTGCCATGTATCATGGTACGGGGATATAAGATGTGTTATTTTGGGTTTTCTTGTAATATTTATTCTTTACATAGGCTGATCAGCAGGGGAGGGAGCCTGGTGAGGTGGAGTTCTATCGGATGACCCACGTTCACCAGGATGGCAGTTTTGTTCGGGACGAGTCCAGAGATATATATGTATTTTTTTATTTATGTTATATTATGATTTATATTTTTATTTTTATTAAGTATTGATATATGTGTTTTTTATAAAATATAGAATAGGGCTACCTCTATGATCTCCGAGCGTGCTGGCGAGGGTTCATCATCTACACAGAGCAGTCGCATCGAGGCCGATGTATTCTCGGAGTTGATGGGACCAGAGCGTCCTGGACGATTGAGGGGTTATGGGATTGGAGTTACCCATACTCAGTTATCTGAGGTGCGTAGATATACTCGGGATACTAGAGAGAGTCATGATCAGTTACATGTTCGTCAGCTCCAGGAGGAGATAGCAGAGCTCCGACAGACACGTGATGCAGACAGAGCAGAGATGCAGACCATTAGGTCTCAGCTAGAGCATGTTACATTTGTGCTGCATATGTTCATGTCATCTCAGGTAAGTAATTATTTATTAATTTTGTATGTATCTAATAATTTAGAATATATATAATGTATGTATTATAATTCCTGATGTATATCTTGCAGGTTCCTGGTGCATCTACGAGTTGCAGACCTGACGACGACCAGCCTCATACGGATCAGTGATGCCAGATGGTTTTTTTATTATTTATGTATGTCTTTTTGTTTATTTGAACTTGGATTGATTGTTTATATATATATATATAACTTTTTATATTTGCTTTGTATTTGTATTTGTGTATGTTGGATGTGATATGTGATACAGGTTTGAATATTTTCATTTGTTTGTGTATGTTGGATGTGATACAGGTTTGAATGTTTCATTTTCATAATGTATACAGGTTATGGGTTTGTATATATGGCTGTTTATTTTTTTTTTAAAAAAAAATCTACCGATGCTTTAAAGCGTCGCTACGTTTGGACATGGCGATGCTTTAAAGCATCACTAAACCTGGAACTGGCGATGCTTTAAAGCGTCGCTAAATGCCGATGCTTTAAAGCGTCGCTAAATGCCGATGCTTTAAAGCGTCGCTAAATGCAGATGCTTTAAAGCGTCGCTAGATTTAAAACTAGCGATGCTTTAAAGCATCGATAAATAAAAATTTAGCGATGCTTTAAAGCGTCGGTAAATAAAAATTTAGCGATGCTTTAAAGCGTCTGCAAATGCCGACACTTTTTTCAAGCGTCGGCAGGTTGCGTCCCAATGCTCACATAGGCGACACTTTAGCGATGCTTTACAAAATGTCGGGAGATTACTTAGTGATGCTTAAAAACATCGGGAAAGGTCAAAAAAAGCATCGCTAAAGTCCAGATTCACTGTAGTGATAATATCTGTGAGGTATTATTTGGGGAATTTAGTGAATTGTGAGTTGTTTGAGTATGTTTAATAAATTATATAGCTTAGTTGCCCAAGGACGTGCAAAAATTAAGTGTGGGGGAATTTGATAGGGACATAATTGTACATTTTATTTCTTTTTATATTTAATCTATTTGATATATTTATTTCCTTATTGTGATGATTAATGTATAAGTTTATGTATGAGGATTAATTTTCAGCATTGTATAATTTCATTCCTTTTATTTCTTGCAGATTTTTGATAATTATAGATTCAGAATTGGAAGAAATGGTATTCAATGAAGTTGTAGAGGACATCTTAAGCTTTCCAAAGAGCTATGGTTCATTAAAATCTGAACTCATTTGGACCTCCAAATGGTACTTCAAAGTGATGTCTAGAACCCAGAATTTCTGTCTATAGGCTGAAGCTTTGAAGGAGAATATCTTGAGCTTCCAAGGGCAAAATGAGCTGATCCAAAGGCCTAAATTCAAGTGCATTCGATCAGCTACAAGTTTTATGAAGAGTCTAAGGCCTAAAAACGTGTCTATCACTACAAGAAAATGGTGCAACGGCAATGCTTTTCTCCCGATACTTTTGGAAAGCACCGGGAGCTCCCGCATTCCCGTCGATGCTTTTAGAAAGCATCGGCATCTTCCGACGCTTTAAAGCATCGCCGGACTTTAAGATTTTAATGATGCTTATAAGCGTCGAAAAATTTCCCTCTTCTACCCACCACCGAGCCCTAGTTTTTCATTCAATTCATCGGCCGCCGCCCGAACCCATTCTTTCTTCCTCCTCCATCTCCGGCGTGTTGCCTTCAATTCCTTCATCACTATCGAAGCTCTCCGGTGCCTTCATCTCCTTCATCTCCATTGCATTGCACCGACCCACCCAACTTTACTCGTCCGGTTATCCCATAAGTATTTTTCTTAATTTCCTCGTCCGGTTAAATTTTTTTTTTGGCTATTTTAGGTTACATTCAAGTATATTATTAAGGTGTTATAGAGTAGGATTTAGTTGTTTTTAGTTGAACCATGGCACCATTGAGTATTTATTGTTTTGTTGTCAACCTGCCATTATTTATGTTGAATGTATTTAATATATGAAAATTATTGGTGGATTTTTTTTTTTCGATTTCATTGATTATGCCATGCTACACACTGGAATCAACCGATGATTATTTTAGACAAAGTTATCATATATTTTTTTAAAATTAATAATAGACATCATGCCATTCGAATTATGTTATAATTTTTTAAAAAAAACTAATTAACACTTAGCAATAAAAAATAGGTTCATTTATAATTTCGTTGCTAATAATATGTAAAAATTTCTAGCAAAATTTAGCAACTATTTTTAGATCCATTATTATTTTACACAAAATATATATTGTAACGCAATTACTAATAATATGCCTAGTATTATTAGCAATAATTTTTATATCAATTATTAGTCCATTACAAAATGATTATTTCTAATATATTATAAATATTTTTTTGAAATTAATAATAGAATTAGATATTTTATTATAAATTCTAATAATGAATTAGAAATTAAATTTTCTTGTAGTGCTTGAACTAACCTTGATACAGTCGAAATCAAAAGGCTAAAGCTATAATTTAATCCTCAACCAAAGTAGTGGCTAGCCAAGGTGCACTTTCATGACCGAATGATTGAGAGTAAAGAAGATACTTCCAAATTTGAACAAAAAAGAAAGGTGCATACTCTTGTTTGGGAACTATCTTAGTTTGCTAGTCTAAGATGTTTCATATAACAATGTTACTAGCCTTGTTACCTAGGCTAAAATCATCATCAAGTGTTTAGACTGGTGTATTCCATTGAATACTTTGCCCACCAGCCTAAGATTCAAAATACCCTCTAGATCCAAAAGATTGGGACCATTCAAATAAATAGTGTTGGTTGAAGGGGACCAAAACTAGAGAAAAAGGACACGAGGTTGGCTAGCTATGAGAGGGGATTTAGAAAAAGATGATATATCTCTAAGGGACCATTCTCCTCCTAGATTGAAGATTTCTATTAGGAAACATAGCTGAACTAGTAATCCTGGATATCGCATTTGGTTATCCAAATCTCATGATGATTAGGATTTTTTCAGATAAAAGTTAAAAAATCTGATCTTTCATAAAAGAAAGTCTTCTTATTAGGATGATGAGAAAAGAGGGGGAAAAGAGCTTTAGAAATACCTGAATTGAGAATGAGGCCTAAAGATCAGGAAACTAATACCTGAGCTTTAGGATAGGCAGGCTTTTTTTTTTCTTTTTCTTTTATCATTCATGTTACGGCCATAACGATGACGTGGCCGGGCTCAGATACCGTCAGGTATGATCAAGCCACGTGGAGGTTTCTCCGGGCGAGTCAGCGCCACATTGCCGAGGTCGAGCTCGGCAAGGCTACTCCACCAGACGACTTCCCAAGGCAAATTGCTCTCGCCGAAGTCGAGCTCGGTTCGGGGCTCCTCCTGCCACCTCACCAGGCATCCACCCAGGAGGAGTCCACCTAGGCCAAGGTCGGCCGATCCTTCGCTACTTCGCCAGGTGACCCCCGGAGACGGGTCCACCTCGGCCGAAGCCGGGCGACCTCCTGCTACCTCGCCAAGTGTCCACCCGGGAGGGGTCCACCTAGGCCGAGGTCGGCCGATCCTTCGCTCCTTCGCCAGGTGACCCCCGGAGATGGGTCCACCTCGGTCGAAGCCGAGCGACCTCCTGCCACCTTGCCAGGTGTCCACCCGGGAGGGGTCCACCTAGGCCGAGGTCGGCCGATCCTTCGCTCCTTCGCCAGGTGGCACCCGGAGACGGGCCCACCTCGGTCGAAGCCAGGCGACCTCCTGCCAATTCGCCAGGTGTCCACCCGGGACGGGTCCACCTAGGCCGAGGTCGGCCGATCCTTTGCTCCTTCGCCAGGTGGCCCCCGGAGACGGGCCCACCTCGGCCAAAGCCGGGAGACCTCCTGCCACCTCGCCAGGTGTCCACCCGGGAGGGGTCCACCTAGGCCGAGGTCGGCCGATCCTTCGCTCCTTCACCAGGTGGCCCCCGGAGACGGGCCCACCTCGGTCGAAGCCAGGCGACTTCCTGCCACCTCGCCAGGTGTCCACCCAGGAGGGGCCCACCTAGGCCGAGGTCGGTCGATCCTTCGCTCCTCCGCCAGGTGGCCCTAGGAGATGGGTCCACCTCGGCCGAAGCCAGGCGACCTCCTGCCACCTCGCCAGGTGTCCACCAGAGAGGGGTCCACCTCGACCGAGGACAGGCCGCACATATAGAAAAGGTCCCAAGGAAAGAGGCGCAGGTTCTGAGGTCGTCCCTCGAGCCGTGCGCATCACAGGCGGCGCCCCGTACGGATGGTGGTGGCACGCGAAACACCATTTGCATCAGCCCGATAGGTCCCGCAGTCGAGAGGCGCGGTTCTGACAAAACAGGGCCCATAGACGGATGGCGCCCACACTTGGGAAAGAGAGCGCTCTTACTGGGCCCGAGGTCTGACCGGCCGCCTTACCGGCGCCACCCCCCTTCTGTCTTTGCCTTTTCCCCGCTGGACTCGGCGGACGAGGTCGGAAAGCCACCTGGCCCTCAACACCGAAAGGGGAAAGAGAAAGGGATGGGGGAAGGGGAGCCTCCCAGGGGGAGAAGACAGGCGAACAGCGAGAGGAGATAAAAGGAAGGAAGCTGGGGATGACAAGGTAAGCTGATCAAGCAAGGGACAAACGAGAAACAGTGGGCAAAAGCCTCGCTCTGAGAGTGAGATCCAGGGTCCCGAGAGGGGATCGCTTGGCATGAGCTCGGCAAGGAGGCCCGGCCGAGTTTCTGGTCCCTATAGCACCTTTCTTGCTAGTAAATTCTCTGAGTCTGGGACTCCTTCGGGGGCGCCGTCTTGGAGAATTTGATCCTTCTCGTCGTCTACTGACTTGACCGTCGGAGCTCCCTCGCCAGGATCCCCGGCCAGGGTCTCCTAACCCCTTCTTGCAGGTCCGCTCCAGCCAGGGAGGCACCGGATGCCAGGCGATCATGGAGGATCCACGGATCCGAGGCATGGGCACGGCGACGAGCTCGGCAACAGATTGGCGCGCCAGGTAGGGGGGCAGAACAACAACCCCTAGCGGGAGCCAGCTTTCTGCAGGTGTCGCGCTCTCTGACAATGGTGGTCACTCGTGGGCGCGAGGCGTCCACCAGCCATGTGGGGAAGGTTCACTCCCCTCAAGGGGCCCACAGCCCGGAGAGGGAGCTTCCAGCTCCCCCTCCTCTTCCACCACAGCCTACCTCAATAGACGGACCCCTTGCGCCCGTCATCCAACAGCTGCAGACCTTGACCTCGGTGGTCCGGCAGCTTCAGCATCAGTAGTGGTCCCTGGCCATGCAGCCGCAGCCAGGGACCCCCGCGGCCCGGGCTGCGGGGCAGCGTGAGAGCCTGCGCTCCATTCAGGATAGGCCATCCCACCCGAGGGCAGTCTCCAACCCCCGTGGGAGCCACCAAGCTCCCGCAAAAAGAAACTACTCCGGTTCGGAGGATCACGAGAGTCGATCCCCGGCCGATGAAGCCGAAATGGCGCATCGCAGCAAGCGACGCCGAGGCCTGACTTCGCGCCGAGACCGATCGGCGCCCCCTTCACCTGCAGCCTCGGTGGAAGACTCCACCGACGAAGCCATCAGGCGCCAGGCCGAGAGGCACCTGGAGGAGCACTAGCGCAAGCTAGCAGAGTTCGCCCGCCGATTTGCCGACCTGCAGAACTCGTCGGCGGACCCGGCGGGCTATGACTCCCGTCCCCCCTTCTCTGAAGAAATCCAGGCGGAGCCGATCCCAAAACGGTTCCGCATGCCGCAGGTGGATCCCTACGATGGGACCACCGACCCTCTGGACCATCTAGAGAGCTACAAAGCTCTCATGAGGGTCCAGGGGGCCACCGACGCTCTTTTGTGCATCGCCTTCCCAGCCACCCTCCGGAAGGCCGCTCGAGTCTGGTTCACCTGCCTCGAGCCCGGATCCATTTGCTCCTTCCACCAGCTGGAAGGAAAGTTTGTGGTGCACTTCGACGCCTGTCGAAAGGTTCCAAGAGAGGTGGACAGCCTCTTTTCTATCCAGCAGGACCAGGAGCTGCTCCGGGACTACATCACCCGGTTCAAGACCGAAGCCCTGGAAATCTACAGCCTGGACGAGCCCGTCGCCATGCTGGCTTTGAAGCGCGGGCTCAAGACGTCCCGCCTGACCTACTCCCTGGACAAGAAGCCACCCAGGACGTACTCCGAGCTCCTCCTCCGCGCCCACAAGTACATCCGAGCGGAGGAGGCCGACCGCACCCGTCGAGAGTTGGACGGGAAGACTCTGAAAAGGCCACCCCCGAGAGATACCCCGGGGGCTCGGAAGCCCGGGCCATCTGCCGACCCTCGCCCGAATCCAAGGCCGAGGGGCGAGCCCACTCCCGAGCAGAGGTTCACCCCTCTCCTCGCACCTCGGACGAAGATCCTCATGGAAATCGAGGGCGAGCGCTACCTCCACCGACCTCCTCCTCAGAACCCGAGAGCCATCCGGGACAAATCGAAGTACTGCCAGTTCCACCGTGAGCACGGTCACGATACGGAGGAGTGTCGCAACCTGAAGCGGGAGATCGAGGAGCTGATTAAGAGGGGCTACCTCAGGAAGTTCATCAGGAACGAGGCCCCCCCGGAGGGGCAGCCGCTCACGACCTTACCGCCCGTTCCTGCAATCGATAACTGCCCAACGGAGAAGCCCGTGGGCATGATCTCATGCGGGGTCGAACGAGCGGCGAAGAGAGCCCGGGAAGTCGGGAACCCGGAGAATGTAATCCCTCCCGAGGAGGGGAAGGGTAATGATAATGTAAACAATGATGCCGTGGTGGTCGAAATGACCATCGCGAAGCATCCTGTACATCGAATCATGGTGGATAGTGGAAGCTCGGCTAACGTGCTTTTTTACGATGCTTTCTCTCGGATGAACTTGTCCCACGATCAGCTGAGACCGGTACATACCCCCCTGGTAGGTTTTACAGGGGACTCCGTGGGGGTCGAAGGGGAGATCACTCTCCCGGTCACCACCGGATCCCCACCCCGGTAGATGACCGTCCTGATAACGTTTACCGTCGTCAGACTCCCTTCGCCTTACAACGCCATTCTCGGGCATCCCGGGCTCAACCAACTGGATGCCACGATCTCCATGAAAAGGTTGTTGGTGCAGTTCCCCACGCCTTCCGGGCTCGGGGAGATGAAGGGAACGACCCAGCCAGTCCCGCTTTGCCTCCAGACGGTCCCGGGCGCCCGGGGCACGGAGCTCGCCCCCGATGTCGATGACCTCGACCTAAGAGAGAAGGAACCTAGGGGACGGCCCGTAGAGCGCCTGTTGACTTTTCCCCTCGGTTCGGACCCGCTGAAGATGGTACAAGTCGGGGCCCAGCTCTCCGAAGAAGAACGGACTCGCCTGCTGGAGTTCCTCCGCGCGAACGCTGACGTGTTCGCCTGGTCAGCGACCGACATGCCGGGCATTCCGCCCGAGGTCATCACGCACAGGTTAAACGTGGACCCAAGCTACCGCCCGGTCCGCCAGAAGAAGAGGAGCTTCGCCATGGAAAGACAGAAGGCCATCAACGAGGAAGTGGAGAAACTCCTCACCGCCGGTTTTGTGCGGGAAGTCCAGTATCCCAGCTGGCTAGCAAACATGGTCATGGTAAGAAAGAGTAGTGGTAAGTGGAGGATCTGTGTGGACTACACCGACCTCAACCGAGCTTGCCCAAAGGACAGCTTCCCTCTTCCAAAGATCGACCAGTTGGTCGACACCACCTCGGGACATCGCCTCCTGTCATTCATGGATGCCTTCTCCGGATATAACCAGATCCGAATGAGCCCGGAGGACGAAGAGCATACCGCCTTCATAACCGACCGCGGGACTTTTTGCTACAGGATGATACCATTTGGCCTCAAGAATGTTGGAGCAACGTACCAGCATCTGGTCAACAGGATTTTCAAGTACCAGATCGGTCGCAACATGCAGGTGTACATGGACGACATGCTGGTAATGAGCAAACCTGATTCGGATCACGTAGCTGACTTGGCGGGGACATTCGGTAACCTCCGACGTCATCAGATGAAGCTGAACCCGGCGAAGTGCGCCTTCGGCGTCTCTGCCAAAAAATTCCTAGGATTCATGGTGACCCAAAGAGGAATTGAAACCAACCTGGAGAAGGTCCAGGCCATCCTGGACATGGAGCAGCCCGCCTCCAAGAAGCAAGTGTAGCAACTCACCGGCCGAGTTGCGGCCCTCAGCCACTTTATCTCCATGTCGGCAGACCGCTGCCGTCCCTTCTTCAAGGTACTGAGAAAGATGAACGACTTTACTTGGACCGAGGAATGCCAGAAGGCCTTCGAGGAGCTGAAGAAGGTGCTCACGTCGCCACCGTTGCTGTCCAGGCCCGAGGAGGGGGAGGAACTCATCCTCTACCTGGCGGTCACCCCGGAAGCCGTCAGCTCGGTCCTGGTTCGGACCGACGGCTAAGGAGTCCAGCGGTCGGTGTACTATACCAGCAAGCTTCTCCGCGATGCAGAGCTCAGGTATTCTCGGCCCGAGAAACTCGTTTTTGGGCTAATAGTGTCTGCCCAGCGTCTCAGGCCCTATTTCCAAGTGCACCCCATCGCTGTCCTGACGGATCAACCGTTGAAAGCGGTGCTCAGCCGACCCGATACTTTGGGACGATTGGTAAAGTGGGCACTGAAGCTCAGCGAGTTCGACATCACGTACAGGCCAAGGTTGGCCATGAAGGCACAGGTGCTGGCCGACTTCTTGGTCGAATGTGCAGGCTTGGGCAAGGAGCCCGAGGAAGGCCCCTCAGGCCAGCCGATGGAGATAGACCCCGGTGAGCCCGGAGAGGACGCCTGGATCCTCCATGTGGATGGAGCCTCGAACTCCGGCGGGAGCGGAGCCGGACTCATCCTTGCCAACAGTGACGGGGTCGTCGCCGAATGCACGCTCCATTTCCAATTCCCCGCGATAAATAACCAGGCGGAGTACGAAGCACTTCTTGCCGGGCTGAGGGTCTCCCGCGAGCTGGGCATGACCAACCTCAAAGCTTTCACTGATTCCCAGCTCGTGGCGGGACAGGTCTCCGGGGAGTATGCCACACATGACCCCCTAATGGCGAAATTCTTGGAGCTCGTCAAGGCGGGCGCGTCCAGATTCCAGCGCTTCAACATCTTCCATATCCCCCGCAGGGAGAACGCCCGCACGGATACTCTCTCTCGGCTGGCGACCCTGCCGGACTCGATGCTGGGCCGCGCTCATGTGGAGCGCCTTGAGATCCCAAGCCTCGAGGCATCGGTGGGGGTCCATCAGGTCAGCCATGAACCCAGCTGGATGGACAAGTACACCGAATACATCACCAGTGGCACCCTACCGGAGGACAGCGAGGTGGCTCGCCTTATCAGAAAGAAAGCCGTGCGGTTCGTCCTAATGGATGGGCAATTGTATCGAAGATCCTACTCCTACCCCCTCCTCAAGTGTGTAGGACCCACGGAAGCCAAGCTCGTGCTCCAGGAGATTCACGAAGGCGTCTGCGGGAACCACATAGGGGGCAGGGCATTGGCGTACAAGGCTCTCCGTCAGGGCTACTTCTGGGAGACGATGAAGGAAGACGTCGCTGACTTCGTGAAGAAGTGCGACCGGTGCCAACGTCACGCCACGGTGCAACGGCAGCCCTCCAACCCAATCTCCCAGCTCTCAGCTCCCTGGCCGTTCGCCCAGTGGGGGATGGACCTTCTGGGCCCATTCCCGCCGGCGTCTGGACAGCGGAAGTTCTTGATAGTGGCCATCGACTACTTCACAAAGTGGGTCGAGGCCGAGCCCTTGGCGAGGATCACCGAAGCAAACGTTGCCAAGTTCTTTTGGAAGTCGATCGTTTGCTGGTTCGGCCTCCCCCACACCGTGGTTACTGACAACGGGCGCCAGTTCGACTACCGGGAGTTCGAAGAGTTCTGCAGCGACCTCGGCATCAGGCATCGCTTCACCTCGGTGGTGCATCCCCAGACCAATGGAGAGGCCGAAGTCACGTACAGGACCATTCTTCAGGGCCTCCGCACGTGGCTGGACCAGGCCAAGGGCAGGTGGGCCGACGAGCTCCCCAGCATCCTCTGGGCATACCACACCACCCCGAGGACGGCTACCGACGAGACCCCATTCAACCTCATCTTCGGAGCCGAGGCGGTCATCCCGATCGAGCTCAGCCTACCCACGCTGCATGTAGAGCAATATGACGAGATAGAAAACCCTGCTAGGATGATGCTCAACCTTGACCTTCTTGAGGAGACGAGGGACAAGGCCCGAGTTCGAATGGCGGCATATAGGCAGTGTGTGGCCAGGTATTACAACTCCCGAGTGCGGCCGAAGATTTTTCGTCTCGGAGATTTGGTCCTCCGGCGTGCTGAAGCTTCTCAGCCACGGGAATGCGGCAAGCTCTCGCCCAACTGGGAGGGCCCATACCGGGTAGCAGAAGCCCTCCCTCACGGCGCCTACTACCTGGAGGAGTTGGGAGGTGCCAGGTTCCCCCGGACGTGGAATGCCTCGAACCTAAGAATGTATTATCAGTAATATAAGGTTCCCCACTCCTGCAATAAAGTTCCCTTGCTTCAAACGCTCTCTTCTCACTTTATAGGAAAATCGACGCATGGCCCTGAGCTCGGCATGCCCGATCATGGCCGACGGCCGAAGGAAGCGGGAGACCCTGGGCTTTGGCCTGGAAGGTGGGACATAACCCAGTTCGCCCACGCAAGCTCGGAGAACAGCTCGGCAAGCCGCGCAAGGCTTGAGAAAGCCTGCGGCCCCGGTGTTCAGTCCGGAGATCCTGGGCTTCGGCCTGGAAGGTGGGACAGAACCCAGTTCGCCCATGCAAGCCCGGAGAATAGCTCGGCAAGCCGCGCAAGGCTTGAGAAAGCCTGCGGCCCCGGGGTTCAGTCCGGAGATCCTGGGCTTCGGCCTGGAAGGTGGGACAGAACCCAGTTCACCCATGCAAGCCCGGAGAACAGCTCGGCAAGCCGCGCAAGGCTTGAGAAAGCCTGCGGCCCCGGGGTTCAGTCCGGAGATCCTGGGCTTCGGCCTGGAAGGTGGGACAGAACCCAGTTCGTCCATGCAAGCCCGGAGAACAGCTCGGCAAGTCGCGCAAGGCTTGAGAAAGCCTGCGGCCCCGGGGTTCAGTCCGGAGATCCTGGGCTTCGGCCTGGAAGGTAGAACAGAACCCAGTTCACCCACGCAAGCCCGGAGAACAGCCCGGCAAGCCGCGCAAGGCTTGAGAAAGCCTGCGGCCCCCGGGACTCAGTCCGGAGGTCCCAGGCTTTGACCTGGAAGGCGGGGCAGAAATCACTTCGCCCACGCGAATATGATGGCGATCCCAAAGACGGACCCACTCAAGGCCTACCCTGACGCCACGCGGTCCGGAGTGTCCCAACCTTCGATTTGAGCGATGGACGGGACCAGGTTTACATTCGTTTCGGCACTCCACATCAACGTCTTAAGAAAGAAAAAGAGGAGATAGGAAAGCAGAGAAGAAAGCGAACTCGAGACTTAGTCAAAATATAATTTCATTAATCCAAGGAAAGATACAAAGCTGGGAATCCCGACAGGCCGGGAGTCCCAAAAAAAAAAAAAGAGAAAAAAGAAAAAAAGGGTACAATTACGACAACGGAGAAGGGCGAGAAGACGGTGGCTCAGTTTGGTGCGGGGTTGGAGCCCTCCACCAGGGTCGCGCGCTCCGCATCCTCGCCTTCAGCGGCGGCCGGCTCGGGCGGCTGCTCCGGAGCCATGGCTTCGCCAGTCGACGGGGCCGCAGGCGTGGCGTCGGCCGCACCGGAGGCTCTGCTCTAGCTCCTTGCCTCCTACCTCCGAGCACCACCCCACTGAGGTCGAGCTCGGGGTAGAAGGCCCCTACCTTCTCCCGGCACATCCGGAACCCCTCCAGGAAGGAGTCCACGGCGGCCTCCCGGACCTCCGATGTGTACTCGTCGGAAGCCCGAAACTTCAGGACGGCCTCCTGCGCCTCCCGCTTCGCGGCCTCCAGGAGTCTGTTGACGTACGCACTCCGCTCCTTCGCCACGTTTGCATCTCGCCGGGCCTCCTCCAGCTGGCGCTCCAGCCACTGGGAGTGGGCCTGAAGACGAGCCCTCTCCGCTGCGTCCTCCTCCGTGCGACGTTGGTGGGAGATCCTCTCCTCCGACAGAGAAGACTCCAGCTCCTTGTTCCGCCCCTCGGCATGCACCAGGTCAGTCTGAAGGGCTTGATTGCCTGCTCGCAGCTCGACCCCCTTTTCCATGAGGTCCTTGACGTCGGCTGCGAGCTTGCCGAGCTTCTTCTCCTTCTCGGCATCCCTCTTCGCGTTCCCTACGAGGAAGTTCCTTAGTAGGAGAACGTCATTCCCAATCTGCACAAGTAAAGCAACTGGGTTAGAAGAAAGACCACTGAGGTCACGAAAGACGGAAGAAAATGAGTTCGGGCTTACCATGAAGAGCTGCGGGAGGATCCCGAGCAAAGCGTCAGCATAGTCCCGGCCGCCCCGAGCTCGGCGGTCCCGGGCTGTGGAGGCGTACTCCATCACCTTCTCCGCGAGCCCCTTGTCGTGGATGACTGAACACCGGTGGGTGATCACCGGTGGCGGAGCCGTTAGGTCGGCTCCGACGGTGGCTGCCCCTCCAGCGGGGATCGCAGTCGACGGGCCGGCAGAGGACACGGGCTGCGCCGTCGGAGCCGCGGTGATGATAGGGCCGGTGCTGGACGGAGCTTCGGGCGGCGGAGCCCCCTCGACGGCAGCACCATCGGGTCTGGTAGCCGAGGAATCAACGGCCCCGCCCCGAGGTAACCTGGGCGGGGGAGCAGTGGCCGCTGGGCTAGGCGCAGTCACCGGCACAATCTCCTAGCTCGCCTCAGTGCGAGCCCTCTTGGCCGCAGGCTCATCCACCTCCGGGACGTCTCTCTGGGCTGCGCCCTCCAGGAGGCTCTCTAGTGAGAACTTCATACCTGCAATGCAAAAGAGTAGAAGGTCAGCCAACTCGGTTATGAAGAAAAAAAGAATGCAAGAGTCAAGGGAGGACCGAATCTCACCTGACTCACGGATGGGATTGATCCCGGCCTCAAAAAGATTCTGCTCGGAGAGCAGAACCTCGAGCGCCGGGACCATGTCACTCAGGAGCAGGGAGTAGGCCTCCTGGTCCACCGACTCAACCTGGGAGTTCTGGTTCGGAGACCGGTCCAGTTCACTCCAGGCCCAGTCGACATCTTCGATCGAGGCAAAGAAAAACCGGCTCTTCCTGCCCTTGATAGAAGAAGGGAGGTCGAACCGGAGACACCTGGGCCGGGGCGAAATATACCACCAGCCGTCATCGGTGGAGTACCTCTTCAGGGTGAACATGGCCCTGAAGAGGGAGAAACGGGCAACGAACCCGTGAAAGTGACAAAAAACTATGAAGGAGAAGATGACCCGGATGTCATTGGGAGCCAACTAGGCTGGAACAAGTCGGAAATGGCTAAGAAAAGAGAGGAAGAAGGGGTGCAGAGGAAATCGAAGACCCCCGAGGAAGAAGTCTTCGTAGAAGGCTATGCGGCCGAGGCCACTCATGGTGACGCGCTCCCCGGGCCACGGAACGAATAGACAGATTGATCCCGGGATGCCGTAGGCCTCCCGGAGGAAAGAAAGATCGCCCTCGGTCATGGTGGAAGCATGACCGGAGGGACCAGCGGGAAGAAGAGGCGGAGCAGGAAGAGAAAGAAGAGGCAGAGCGGGAGCAATCGGAGGAGACCGGACCCCCCTAGGGATGCCGATGGTGACACCCCCGGGTTGCAGACGCCTGCGGATTTCCTCCGGAATCGTTTCCTCCTCTGAGGAGGAAGAAGATGGAGTCCTCGGCCGGGACGGACCGGCCTTGTCTGGATTGGAAGAGACATAGCGACGACGCGCCATGGCAAAGGAGAGAACAAGGATTCAGAGAGGAAAAGGGAGAGGGGAACTAGAGAGAAGGATGGAGGCACTCACCGAAAATACGCCAAGCGAACGCGGGGCAACGGAAGTTAGTCTGCAGCAAACTGCCCACGGAGCAAGGGGAAAGGCCTCATTCTGGAAAGTCCCCTCCTTTTCAAACTTAGTCGACAGCAGCCGTACCCGTCATTCCACCACGAGCCACTAGATGATCACCGCGTGGACGCACGCCCAACACAGATGCCTCGTTAGCAGGGTAACGGCCTCTGCCTCGAAGCGACACATTTATTGTGGGCAAGTGGGCAACGCGTGGCGGCTTCCTATAGGGCCTCGGGCGCATCGAGAAGCAGCGACGAGGATCATGGCAATTATGATGCAAGATCTTCGCCTCCCCACGTCATATCTGCATTTAATCCCGACGTTCCGTTTTACGATGCTCCAACGGAACGGCGGGCTGGGGTGCAACTGTTACGGCCATAACGATGACGTGGCCGGGCTCAGATACCGTCAGGTATGATCGAGCCACGTGGAGGTTTCTCCGGGCGAGTCAGCGCCACATTGCCGAGGTCGAGCTCGGCAAGGCTACTCCACCAGACGACTTCCCAAGGCAAACTGCTCTCGCCGAAGTCGAGCTCGGTTCGGGGCTCCTCCTGCCACCTCGCCAGGCGTCCACCCAGGAGGAGTCCACCTAGGCCGAGGTCGGCCGATCCTTCTCTCCTTCGCCAGGTGACCCCCGGAGACGGGTCCACCTCGACCGAAGCCGGGCAACCTCCTGCCACCTCGCCAGGTGTCCACCCGGGAGGGGTCCACCTAGGCCGAGGTCGGCCGATCCTTCGCTCCTTCACCAGGTGACCCCCGGAGATGGGTCCACCTCGGTCGAAGCCGGGCGACCTCCTGCCACCTCGCCAGGTGTCCACCCGGGAGGGGTCCAACTAGGCCGAGGTCGGCCGATCCTTCGCTCCTTCGCCAGGTGGCCCCCGGAGACGGGCCCACCTCGGTCGAAGCCAGGCGACCTCCTGCCAATTCGCCAGGTGTCCACCCGGGATGGGTCCACCTAGGCCGAGGTCGACCGATCCTTTGCTCCTTCGCTAGGTGGCCCCCGGAGACGGGTCCGCCTCGGCCGAAGCCGGGCGACCTCCTGCCACCTCACCAGGTGTCCACCCGGGAGGGGTCCACCTAGGCCGAGGTCGGCCGATCCTTCGCTTCTTCGCCAGGTGGCCCCCGGAGACGGGCCCACCTCGGTCGAAGCCAGGCGACTTCCTGCCACCTCGCCAGGTGTCCACCCGGGAGGGGTCCACCTAGGTCGAGGTTGGCCGATCCTTCGCTCCTCCGCCAGGTGGCCCCCGGAGACGGGTCCACCTCGGTCGAAGCCAGGCGACCTCCTGCTACCTCGCCAGGTGTCCACCAGAGAGGGGTCCACCTCGGCCGAGGTCAGGCCGCACGTATAGAGAAGGTCCCAAGGAAAGAGGCGCAGGTTCCGAGGTCGTCCCTCGAGCAGTGCGTATCACAGGCGGCGCCCCGTACGGATGGCGGCTGCACGCGAAACACCATTTGCATCAGCCCGACAGGTCCCGTAGTCGAGAGGCGCGGTTCTGACAAAATAGGGCCCATAGACGGATGGCGCCCACACTTGGGAAAAAGAGTGCTCTCACTGGGCCCGAGGTCTGACCGGCCGCCTTACCGGTGCCACCCCCCTTCTGTCTTTTGCCTTTTCCCCGCTGGACTCGGCGGACGAGGTCGGAAAGCCGCCTGGCCCTCAACACCGAAAGGGGAAAGAGAAAGGGATGGGGGAAGGGGAGCCTCCCAGGGGAAGAAGACAGGCGAACAACGAGAGGAGATAAAAGGAAGGAAGCTGGGGACGACAAGGTAAGCTGATCAAGCAAGGGACAAACGAGAAACAGTGGGCAAAAGCTCTGCTCCGAGAGTAAGATCCAGGGTCCCGAGAGGGGATCGCTTGGCGTGAGCTCGGCAAGGAGGCCCGGCCGAGTTTCTGGTCCCTATAGCACCTTTCTTGCTAGTAAATTCTCTGAGTCTGGGACTCCTTCGGGGGGGCCGTCTTGGAGAATCTGTTCCTTCTCGTCGTCTACTGACTTGACCGTCGGAGCTCCCTCGCCGGGATCCCTGGCCAGGGTCTCCTAACCCCTTCTTGCAGGTCCGCTCCAGCCAGGGAGGCTCCGGATGCCAGGTGGTCAGGGAGGATCCACGGATCCGAGGCACGGGCGCGGCGACGAGATCGGCAACAATTCATATTCTAGCTATTTGGTTGAGAGGTCTTCATTCCTATTCAAATTGCATGGGAAAATGTAAATGCCTCTAATATCCTAAAATTCAATCCCTACTTTCTTTAAGATTTCAAATTTTATTTTGATTTTAATCATAAATCAAGCATGCTAGAGTATATATCCATTTTGATTTTCATTTTAAATCTGATTTTGATCACAAACTAAACACACCTTTAAAATCTTACAAGATGGAGTATAAAATATAAATTATCGATAATTAATGATGTTAAGATAGGCCACATTAGGAAAGTGGTGCACGTGCACGCTCACACATGAAAAAAAAAACCAAAAAATGATTTAAGCTAAAAATGTTCAAAAAAAAATGCACACTAACTTTAAGGGCATGTTTTGTTCGCAATCAGAGTTGGAATTGAAATCGGAATGGATTGGAATATGAATCGAAATATCCATATCTTCAGTACATTTAACTTGGCCATATATACTTCAGAAGCCAGTGTTCAAGCTTAAATAGCTTGGTAATTGCACACCACTAAGAAAAATATGCTTTACCTATTTTGTTGTCTTTTTCTTATCAGGTGCTTGATTGCTTGGAGAGTAAAGAAGCTCTGTAACCAATTTTAAAATTGATTTAAGGTTTGTATATGGAGGCTATGATGATTATGCGATGTATGTTTAGCCGATTCAACAGTTTCTAATGGCAACAATCTTGGATGGCCTTCTTTTGTAGGCAATTGATTGTAGTCGTTTTGATTTTGTTGCAGATTAAATAGTATATAACTGAGCCTCCTCCTTATTTTTTATTATTTATTATTCTTTTTCTTAGTAGATTATTTCTATTTCTTTATAAATTTCTTGGTATAAACCTGTATCTTACTGAACATGTTATGCTTTAAGGTTAGTTTCATTATTGCAAATCTTTTATTTCAATACCATCTATAGCTTTGTTATGATCAATTAAAATTTTTTAAATAATTTTTAAAAAACTTGCATTGCATAAAAACATAGACCCATCAATTGATTAAATTACATATTCTACAGCATCCGTACAATTATTTTATTTTTGTATGAATGGGAGAAATATGTACAGTGGTCAATTGATTATCCAGTTTAGATAGTTTGAGAATTGCAAATAATTTTATAGGTGCTTATAGTAATCAAACGGTATGGATAGAGTTCCAGATATATTTCGGATAGCATTTCCTTTTAGTTCTCCTCATATATATTTATTTGTATAGGGAGAACTAAGTAGAAATGCTGCCAAAATTTTTCTGGAACTTCTATTGCATATCCTTTGGTTACTGTAAATGACCTATATAATTAATACAATCCTTAAATGAGATAGGACCTCTTTATCTATTAGTTGGTGATAGGGTGCATTTAATAATACTGTAATTGATCTATTGAATAAACTTATTTTAAATTTATTCTGTTCTTACAAATATTTATTTATTTCAGTTACTTTTATCTTACAATGGATAAAAGTTGGATAACTAAATCAAAGAATAGCAAAGAATATCTGGATGGAGTTCAAGATTTTATTAAATTTGGTATGGAGAGAAGTAGTATAAATGGAAAGATTTTATGTCCATGTCGAAAATGTGTAAATTCCAGTTCTCTATATCCAAATACTATTGAAGAACATTTGGTATGGAATGATTTTTTAAGAGGTTATATAGAGTGGTTTTTTCATGGAGAGTCAAGGTTACCATCTACATGTAACCAAACCTCTAACATGGAACATTAACCTAATTTTGGATTCAGTAATCAATAGAAAAATCTTGCAAGAAATGATGATATCAGGGGTTTGCTCAGAGATGCTTTTGAATATGGTGCTCAAAATTCTAGAGATTTCTGTGGAGGACAAGTAGCAGATGGGCTACCTGAGGATCCTATATTTACTGAATCTATACATAATGAGAAGCCGATACCCCCAACTATTGTTGGAACATATCGTTATCAGAAGCTAATAAGAGATGCAGATCAAGACTTATATGCCGGTTACAAGAACTTTTCAAAAATTTCTTTTCTTGTATATTTATTTCATATAAAATACTTGAATGGATGGTCTGGCAAGAGTTTTACTATATTGCTCAAGTTGTTAAAAGATGCATTTCCTGAAGGTACTAGTTTACCAACATCTTGTTATGAAGCCAAAAAATTAGTAAAGGAATTGGATCTTGGATACAAAAAGATTCATAGCTGTATAAATGATTGTATATTATATCGGGGAGAACATGCCGATCAAGAGTCGTGCCATGTGTGTGGATGTTCATGATGGATGAAGCAAAAAGAAAATGAGAGTGAGGGATTAGATAAATTGGATGCAATACAAATTAAACAAAAGATGGCGAAGGTATTACATTATTTTCTTCTTGTACCTAGATTAAAAATGATTTATGCATCATCAAAAATAGCTTCGTCAATGAGATGGCATGATGAAATACGTACAAAAGATGGAATGCTGAGACACCTAGTAGATAGTTTAGTAGGGAAAGCATTTGATGACAGACATCCTGATTTTGCATCTGATGCTCGTAATGTCAGGCTAGATTTAGCTAGTGATAGGTTCAATCCATTTTGAACCTTAAGTTCTGTCTATAGTACCTGGCCAGTTGTTCTGATTCCTTATAATTTGCCACCATGGATATGCATGAAACAATCTTCACTTATTTTATCAATGGTCATTCTAGGTGATAAGGGTCCAGGCAATGATATTGATATTTTCTTACAACCTTTAATAGATGAATTGAAACAATTATGGGAGGGTATCAGTGTAATTGATGCTTTGAATGGCCAAACATTCAATCTACGGGCACTTTATTATGGACTGTTAATGATTTTCCTGCATATGCTAATTTATCTGGCTGGAGCACTAAGGGATGAGTTACATGTCCTTCTTGTGGTGAATCAACCCATTCAATTTGGTTAAAACATGGAGGAAAGTTTTGTTACATGGGATATCGTCGATGGTTGGAGACAAATCATCTATTTCAATTTTCAAAGGATTTATTTGATGGTACTATAGAGTTGGGATCTGCTCCAATTCTACCTTCTGCTTCTGATGTTCGTAGACAAATGCTTGGCATCAAACACAATTACAGCAAGATGACAAAGTTCTTTAAAAAGCGAGGAAGAGATGATGTTGAGACTTCAGCACAAGAAGAAGTATCGGAGGAAGTCAATACTTGCACCTTAGATATAGCAGTGTTCAAGGATCTGGATAATTTCTTTGAAGTTGAAAATGATGATGATATAATCACAGCATCTACCCATCAACATACTAAACAATTATGGAAGAAAAGAAGCTTATTCTTTGACTTACCTTATTGGGAGCATAATATACTCCGGTATAATCTTGATGTTATGCATATAGAAAAGAATGTTTGTGATAATTTGATTGGAACAATATTAAATCTTGATGGAAAGACTAAAGATAACATGAAGGCACATCTTGATTTACAAGAAATGGGCATTCGACATGAACTTCATCCATAAGTTCTTGCAAATGATAGAACTTATATATCTCATACATGTTATATAAGGTTTAGTCAAGAAAAAGACCTCTTCTTGATAGTTTTAAAGAATATCAAGATGGATATGCATCAAATATTTCATGATGTGTGAATCTGAAAGAGTGAAACAAGTTATTACGGTTATTTTTCAGTTATTATCATTCTTCAAGGCATTATGTTCTAAGGTTCTTGATCCTTAGAAGCTTGATCAGTTGCAGTCTCAAGTCATACTTACGTTATGTCAGATGGAAAAGATTTTTCCTCCTGGATTTTTTACGATTATGGTTCATCTACTCATTCACCTAGCTTTGGAAGATAAACTTGGTGGACCGGTACAGTACAGATAGATGTACCATATTATGAGGTAATGCTATAAAAATAAAATTTCATAATTTAGATATCTTTTTCATTATTTAATATGATATTAATATTAAAATTTTAATAAATATCATACTTTTTGAAGGTATCTTGTACGTTTGAAGGATTATGTATGAAACAAAGCTGATCTTAAGGGCTCAATAGTTTTGATATATAATTTCATCTCATTTCAATTCATGCATATGCAATAGTTTTGATATATAATGTTATGTATTTTTTTGTAGATGGATTCGGGAGACTTAGGCAGAGGTGAGGACCCACACTAGTCCATGAATGTGTGGCAGTAACTTGAGGGTAAGAGGATAGTCATAGAGTGCAACAAGTTAAGCTAGCCTATTAAAAAAGCTACTAGCTTGTTGACTAGTTTTTTGGGGACAGTAGCACGCCGGGGTTAACTATGTCCCCTAAATTATCCGAAGTGGAACGACATGCTTCCTGCCTATAAAATAGAGATGCTACGAGTTGTGCAGGTAAAAAAATTGATATATTATTTTATATCTTAGGTTTTTAATAATTGCATTGCTTATTTTATTTAATACTTATTTTATTGTTTATTTACATTGTAGAGAAAGTTCGTTCTCCCTCCAGATTGTTCTGATTTTGTGCTTAAGTCTCTCAATTGCAAGTGGAAAGAGTATAGGGTGAAGTTGAAGGGAGACTACAAGTGAGAGGGTAGGACAGAGGAGCAGGTTGCAGCTACCTGTCCTCCTGATGTTCACCCTCATCAGTTGAGGGAGCTGGTGCACTATTGGTTCTCCGAGAGGGCATAGGTTGTGTAGCATCATCAAACACTTAGAAATTTATTAATTTTCACTCGTCCTAATTATATTTATATAATATATAATCTAGTTTTAATTTTATATTATAGACATATTCTGCTATTGGTAGAGATGCACGAGCAGCTCAGTCTGTTCCTCACACAGCGAGGTCCAAGAGTTATGCACAGCTTAGGCATGAGTTTGTATGTTTCTCATCCTATAATACTTCTAGTACACTTTTAGTTTTAACATAATGTATCATCATGTATCATGCATGTGCCAGTATCATGGTACGGGGGTATAAGATGTGTCATTTTGAATTTTTTTGTAACAATTATTTTTTATATAGGCTAATCAGCAGGGGAGGGAGCCTAGTGAGGTGGAGTTCTATCGGATGACTCACGTTCACCGGGATGGCAGTTTTGTTCGTGAGGAGTCCAAAGATGTATATGTATTTTTTTATTTATATTATATCATGATTTTTAATTTTATTTTTATTAAGTATTGATATATGAGTTTTTAATAAAATATAGGATAGGGCTACCTCTATGATCGCCGAGCATGCTGGTGAGGCTACATCATCTACTCAGAGCAGTCTCATCGAGGTCGAGGTATTCTCGGAGTTGATGGGATAGAGCATCCTGGACGAGTGAGGGGTTATGGGATTGGAGTTATCCCTACTCAGTTATCTGAGGTAAGTAGATTTACTCGGGATGCTAGAGATAGTCATGATCATTCACATGTTCGTTGACTCGAGGATGAGATAGCAGAGCTCAGACAAACACGTGATGCAGACAGAGCAGAGATGTAGACTATTAGGGCTCAGCTTGAGCATGTTACATCTGTTCTGCATATATTCATGTCATCTCAGGTAAGTAATTATTTATAACTTCATACATATCTATATATATTTTGTATGTTTCTAATAATTTAGAATATATATAATGTATGTATCGTAACTATATATATGTATGTCTCTTGTAGGTTCCTGATGCATCTACTAGTTGTAGGCAGGATGACGACCAGCCTCCCGTGGATCAGTTATGTCAGTTAATTTTTTTTTTTTATTTTTGTTTGTCTTTTTATATATTTGAACTTGGATCAATATTGAGTATCTTTTGATACTTTTATATATATAAAAAAAACTCTTTATACTTGTGTTTGTGTTTGTGTTTGTGTTTGTGTATGTCTTTGGATGTGATACAAGTTTGAATTTTTAGTTATTTTATTTTGATAATGTATACAGGTTGATGTATGTATTTGATGTATACAGGTATAGCTATATATATATTTTTTTTTAAAAAAAAAAATTTGTCGATGCTTTAAAATGTCGCTAACTTATAGATTAGCGATGTTTTTAAGCGCCGCTATCTTAGCAACTAACGACACTTTAAAGCATCGCAAGGGATGCTTTAAAGTGTTGGCATATACCAACTCTTTAAAGCATCGGCATTTCCCGATGCTTTAAAGCATCGAGAAATTCAAATTTAGCGATGCTTTAAAGCATCGGTAGGTGGCGTCCCCATACTTACATAGCCAACACTTTTGCGACGCTTTAAGAAGCGTCGGGAGGTTTCTTGCTGATGCTTAAAAGTATTAGTAAAGGCCAAAAAAAGCATCGCTAATGGCTTGTTTCACTGTAGTGTATCATATTAAAAAAATTGGTGCAACAAGTGTTGTTTGGGATGTGCTGGGTTCCAACAGTTCATGGGAAGACACTCAAACAAGTAGGCAAAATAAAATAATGGGACCTAGCTGAGCTTTTCCAAAACACAGGGAAGATGGTCTACCGAAGCAATGGAGTGGTCCATCAGCCATTAACCATTGGTCCATGAATTTCACATGGACCACAAGCCAAATAATGCTAGAATTAGCATGGAAGGAGAGTGGAATGCCGGGATTTGACATGGAGAAGGTTAGAGTTCAGTGCTAAGTAAATAAAACAGAGGAGATTGGGATGTTGGGTTTTAACAGTTGTGGAAGTAGTTGGAAAACAGGAATTTTGGGCAGCGTTGCGCTGGTTGTTAGGCATATATGGAACTTGGTTAGAGACAAGGTTTGGAGTGCTTGATGCGTTGGAGCAGATAGAGCTGATCGTTGGATTTGTTGGCCAGGGAACTAACGTGGATAAAGATAAAGAAACAGAGTATGTTGGAGTTCTATTGGATTGGGTTTTGTTTGCTGTTGGAGTCGATCACAGAGGAAACCAAAACACAGGATGGATGCAGAGTAGGTTGTGGAAGCAATCACGGAACATGGGTTTGTCCGGAGACTACGAAGAAACTTTTAAAGGGTTGGACTCCTGCTTGGGCTACAGGTGAAGAACAAGACAAGATCTATTTGCTGCTGGAAGGAGACGTTCTTGGAAGCAGAACAACAGCAGAAATTAACAGAGAAGAGAAGAGCATTGTATTTCTGCTAAAAGGAAGAAACAGAGAATCAGTTTTCTGCTGAAAGGAAGAACAGTAAGAGCTCTGTTTTCTGCTGCAAATGAGCTTTGCTGGCAGAAGTGGGAGTTCTGTGAAGAATAGAGAAAGGATTGCTGGAAAAAGTGGAGAGAGCAGCAGCAGCAGAAATTAGTAGTAGGGAAGAACATAGCGGAAAGAAGAGAAGGAGTTCTGTTTTTATGCTGGAAGAACAGGATGAGATTTATTTTCTGCGGAAGAGATTGCTATATCTGCTGGAATGGATAACAAAGGAAGAGATTGCTGCTGCGAGAATAGGGAAGGAAATCATATCAAACTCATGTTATTTTTCTTTTCCATGATTGAGTAATTTTTTATTTCGATTCAAGGGACAGCTAGCTATGTTAGCATGGTTGTGAGGTTATGATGTTAATTTAATATTATTTTTTTGCTGGATATCTATGTTTCCTAATTTTTTTTGTTGATTTATTGTGTAGTTTAATTGATTAAGGGGCCTATTAATTGATTATCTATATGATTGATTACTGAACTAAGTTCTTAATCCGTAATTGTTATGTAACTTAGTTAAGGTAGTACTTAGGCAAAATGATTATGATCCCAGTTTTCATCTGTCTAAAAAGAAAACATATAATGAATTAAACAATTTATACTTGTCTAATTATTGTTTATTCTCAGCTTCATCCTAGTATATAATGCTATCAATGAATGCATGAGGATTGCTTAATACCAATTGGTTCATTGGTAAGAATTTAATTTGGGCGCTTGACTTGAATTAATGAATGTAGGGATGATTAGATTTATTTAGCTCCTAGGTAAGTCGATGGCTGAGTATTCAGAGAAAGAATAATATGTTTATATACCAATGATCAATCTGCAAACTAGCACAAAAACTCCTTGAATCGAACTTAAATTGAATTTGAAACAAATCTAAATTTAATTAAAGTTTTTCCTTATTTGCATAATTAGTTAGTTGATTTCATAATTATTCAAAACCCTCCATCCAATTATTAAATTTGATCATCATATTCAGTCTCTAGGGTTCGACCTGGACTCACTAATACTACAAGAAAAATTATAAGAATTAGTGAAATAGTAATTAATTTTGGTGAATTCGACAAGCATCAAGAGGTATCATTGGATCATTACTGTACTTAACTGCTACTAGACCAGATATTATGTTTAGTTTATGCATGTGTGCTAGATATCAGTCTAAGCCTAATGAATCATATTTATTGGCTGTTAAGCACATACTTAGATATTTATCTAGTACTATTGATATTGGTGTGTGGTACTTTAAGACTTTAGCTATTGATTTAATTGTATACTCTGATGTTGATTTTGCTGGCTATAAATTAGATAAAAAAAGTATATATAGAACTTGTCAATTTCTTGGAGTTAACTTAATCTAATAGTTTAGCAAGAAATAAAATTCAGTTGCACTATCAACAGCTAAGGCTGAATATATTGCATTTGGAAGTTGTTGTGCTCAAATGCTATGGATTAAGCAACAACTTGAGGATTTTGGTATTAAATTAACTAACACACCAATAAGATATGACAATACTAGTGCTATAAACTTAACTAACAATCATATTCAACACTCTAGAAGTAAGTACATTGAAATTAGACATCATTTTATTAGGAATGATGTTTAAAACAATGATGTTATGCTTGAATTTGTTTGCACTAAAATGCAATTAGCTGATATAATAACTAAGCTACTTAATAAAGATAGGTTCTGTATGATTAGAATGAAATTAGAGATCATTAATCCTTTTGATTGAATTTCAATCTTTTCATGACCTTTCAAATTCACCTTGAGATTTTACTTATTAAATTTTCTTGAAAATCATGATTAATCATTCATAGACCATTAAAATAAGTTTCTATGATTTTCTATGATTTTTTTCTCATTTTTTTTTGGATTTTTATCAAAGTGTCGACACTTTGAAGTATCGACATCTCCAAGTATCGACACTTGGACTGAAGTCGTGAGTCGACACTTGAATGGTGGGAGTCTGAGAATAAATAGGGAAAACCGATCATTTTCTCTCATTTTTTCTTCCTAATCTTGAAGCCGACACATCCATAAACAGTATGTCATCTTTCGTTTAACTCCAATCACTGTTCCAACCACCTGATTTCTTATTTGAGCATGTTTCTTCCCTATTTTTCACTATTCTTCTCTAATTTCTCATGGTTTTGCCATGAAATCCCTATCCATTTCACCCTATATTGCTTTTTTCCCTATTTTCTTGAGAGATTGGTCCCAGAAGACAAGTTGTCAGGATATCTCATCAGTTTACATAGGATACAGAGCGGTGCACGAAGGTGCGGCATAAGGATCCGGCACTAGAGTCACCAATTCAGCAAGACTTTCCTGTTAGACCACCCATCCATGGAGCAGATAGGATGGCCTCCTAGGCCATTGTTGAAGGACGGTGTGTAGATTTCGATTTTCTGGACCAGCATCACTTATGCATAGGAGATTGGTTGAGAGATGTCAGGCTGGCCCATTTTTGCTCACTGACAAAGAGTTTTTATCCTGGCTTGATAGGAGAGTTCAACGACACTTTGGCCAAAGGAGCAGATAGCTGGATTGCTAAGGTCCGAGGGATAGCTATATCGCTCACTACAGAGGTTTTGAGTAGAGCTTGAGAGATTTCGATGAAAGGTACCATAGCAGACTCGTTGGTGGATTGGACGAGCGGATTGTAATGCATTTTTGAAATAGAGGATCTCGGTGAGGGAGCCACAATTGTAGCATCCCAACTTTCTCTAGAATAAGATTACTCCATCACATCATCGCCTGGATACTTCTACCAAAGATCAGATGCTTCGACTTCGTCCCGGAGAGAGAGTTACTTGTCATGGTGTCTCTGATCCGACGGACTCCTGTCTGCCCCCCAGTTCTCATGGTACATCAAATGACCGAGGTAGCTACTAGCAGGAGGTTATGTTTACCATATGGCATGAGTCTAACCATCCTATTCAAAGCTTATGGAGTTGTCATAGATAGAGAGCCCTACAGGCAGTTGCTTCATACTGACATCTACGATGAGAGATCACTGCATAGGATGGGATATCATCTGTATAGAGGATAGTGGAGATGTAGGATCTTAGGGCAGGCTACTGATGCGGATGATGAGGATGCTACTGAGGAGGAGCAGATATTTATAGATGAGGCTGGGCCATCTGAGCCATAAAGGGACATTCTTGATACTCAGCCCTAGCCATCAGTTTCGGCACATCCTAAAGTGCCAGCTCCTGGAGGCAGTATGGATGAGAGGATGACTCGCTTGGAGACCGAGGTTATGACTATCAAACAGGGAGTTGATACCTTTCATATGGAGGTGAGAGCAGGTCATCAGGAGATTAGAGAGGGACTCTCAGCTATTCTGGCTGCACTTGAGAGATTATCTTCTGCCAAAGCACCCTCACCTTCATCATTAGATTCCCCTCTAGCTCCACCAGCACCTCCAGCTCCAGCACCCGACATTGGAGACGGTCGGGGCGACTCTTCCATGGATTTTGATATTGTAGATTATATAACAAAGCCTGAGCCGATGTTGCTGTAGATATTTCGAGGACTCATGTTCCTGATCCTCCTAGTTCATCTACCCAAACTCCAGTCCTATCCAACACACCCATCATTTCTGACCCATCTAACACCTTAGTTTCCACACCTATTCTTCACACTGACCCACTTGATACTTCTATTCATTTTCTGACTCCTACTTTCAGTATCCCCACTAGGACTCCACCAATTCCTTCCACATCCTCTTTGATCTGGGAACTAGGGTTTTACACACCTAGTTTCCATATTCTTTCTTCAAGACCCACCTTTGATATCACACCTTCAATCATTGATACAATTTCTGATTCCACCACTCTTCATGTTCCTGCTACTGACATTACTTTCTCCTCTTCAACACCAGCCAGAGGATGAGCACGTACCAAAAGCAAACACAGAGGGTGTGGCGATGCACCTAGACCTGTCTAGACCAGATTTTCAGATCTCCAACCAATATGGCCACGACTCTGACCTTCTAGAGTTACCGGACTAATTATTATGGAGATTGGGTCTTCCTCTGATGAGGAAAGCACCCCTTAGGGTTGCTTGATATATCAGTCAGTCTGTATTTCAATGTTTCTATGTTTTTGTGTTTTAGTGTGTCCTTGTACTAGTTATTTATTATATGTATCAAATTCTAAATCAGTTGTATCAAATGCTTGAAATTATATATGTATATATTGGCTTTTTTAGACTTTGTTTGTGTACATTTCTGCTACTGCAATGTTTCATGTCTACCTTACTTTTTTTCTTACCTTTTAATGATGACAAAAAGGGAAAGAATTAATGAAAGTTAGAAATGGGGAGTAATAAAGAATTAATAAAAATTAATGAGAATTAAGCAATAAGTAAGGGAGAGAGAGTAAATTAAATTACTAAAGCAGTAATTTTTTGAAAACTTTTCAAAAACCTCTTTTTGAAAATTAGTTTTTAGATCATATATTAAGGGGGAGTTTTTGTTCTATGCTCTATTACTCTTTATTTATACCCTTCAATCCTATGCTTTGATACTTATTATTCTTATTTGCTCTATTTTTTTATGCTCTGATACTCCTTATTCTTAATTTTTAATATGCTCTGATACTCTTTTTTTTTCCATACTTTGATACTCTTCATGCTCTATTAGTTTTGCTCTGATACTATCTATCTTTTTGTATATTATTTGCTCTGATATGTTCTAACATTTTTCTCATGCTCTTAAAGCATTTTCTCTGATACTTTTCATAACTCAACCTGTTTTGCTCTAATGCTTATCTTTCAAACCAATTTTAAACTTTGATACACATTGTGAGCATCTAATATAAGCATACAACTCTGATATATTTTGATTAAAAGCTCTGATACATTACAATCATAGCTCTAGTACATCATAGTTATAGCTCTGATACTTTGAATTTATATGAATTGAATTCATTCTTATTTATATATATAGCTCTAATACATTGAATTTATTCTTATAGCTCTGATACAATGTAGATGAATATTTTATTCTTGATAAACATTACAATTTAAACTATGATACTCATTATAAATTATCCTGATATTTATAATCAATTTCTCTATATTTATTGCAAATCTTTTGAGCTTATCATGGGTATATACTTATAGATTTTGTCATCATCAAAAAGGAGGAGATTGTTGACTCCTATCTTGATTTTGATGAATAACAAAATACTTAAGTATATTTGAGTACTAACTATATGTTAAAAATGTGTTTACCAGAATAGGGTACTCATCAAAGATGTTTTGTGTTAAAAGTTCAAAGCTTATTATCTTGTTGAAGAAGCCAGTTAAATTGATGGAATCTTAAGTTAAATGGACCTTGATATATAAGAATAACCTTGAAGAACTCAAATCTTGAAGTTGAAAAAGTTTTAGCAGAGTTTCAGCAAAGTTTCAAGAAAGTTTCAACCAAGTATTGACTCATGGAAGTAAAGTATGGACTCAAGGTGTCGACTCACAGATGCTTGAGTTGATATGCAGAAGAAGTTTCAGATAGCATGCATGAAGTATCTACTGATGAAGCTCAAGTGTCGACTAAAGTGTTGACTCAAGTGTCAACTCAAGGCCTGAGACCAAAATTGATATAGAGCATGTTGAATTCAAGTCTTTCCTTAAGTGTCAACTCATGAAGATGAAGTATCGACTCACCAGAAGAAGTGTTGATATACCAGTACATTCCAGAGAGCTTCAGAAGACTTTTTTGATCTAGTGTTGACTCATGACCTGAAGTGTCGACACTTGAAGGTTTGGATGAACCATAATGACTAGTTTTTTGAAGCATATAATTGATTCTTTTCACTCCTAATGGCTATTTTCACCTCTCCAATGATCATTTAATGCATGAAAAAGTATTTAAAGTAAACCAAATACTAAAGGAAAGGAGATTTGAGCTTTCATTCAAATATTCATTGAAGAACAACTACTTCTGAGTAAAGATGAGCCTTCAAGCATTCAAGAGCATTCAAGGAGCATTCAAGTCCAACTATCAAGCACTTATTAAGGCTTCAACAACTTGAAGACAAGCTTTCTCAACAGCAATCAAAAAGCTTCAAAGAGATATTTGCTTTATTTTTGAAAGCTTATTGTATTCTTACTTTAAACTTGAATTTATTATTGTTCCTAGTTTCAAGTGGTTTGAAACTAGTACTTGGGTTGTTGGTGAGCCTTGTTTCAAAAATCAACTTAGGTTATTGGTGAGCCTTGTGAAAACTAACTAGGTTTTTGGTTATCCTATAAAATCAAGAGATTTTTTGTAAGCCTTGAGAAAACCAAGAGATTTTTGGTTAGCCTTGTAAAAATCAAAGGGTTATAATAAGTGAGCCCAGAAAACTAATCGGCTGTAATTAAGTGGGATTATAGTAAAATTTCCAAGTGGACCTTGGGGAGTGAATGTAAGTGCTTTGGTGTGCACCGAATCACTGTAAATCTTTGTATATTTGTGATTGCTTCTCTCTTCTTGCATTTGCTTATTATTTTCACTGTATTTTAATTATCAAGCACACAAACACTTGAAATCATTAGCACCTTCATTGTTTTAAATTGGCACATACTTGCAAAAACTTTTAAAAATCTAATTCACTCTCCCTCTTGGGTTGCTTCGCTAGGCAACAACTTTGTATTTTGCACTTTTATTTCAGATAGGTAGCTCTTTTCTTAAATTCAATGCAGCTTTTACATTACCTGATTTTTTTAAGTATGTAGCTTTTTCTTTAAATTCAAGTTTTTTAATTGGGGTGTATATCAATTACTAGTTTTTAGCGATAATTAGATCCTCAGTTGACCTTACAACCAACACCTACTTTGCCATATCAATGTGCATATGCAATTGGAAGTGCTAATAACCTTTAGGTAATCTAAATATGCCACTAAAGTCTGACCAACTAGTCTACTTCTTGATTCACTATAGTTATTAGCAAATATTTTCTAGCTCTATTACTTTTTTCAAGTCTATTTTGTTAAATATTTTCTTTCTTAACACATGATCTATTCGAAAAAAGTTCAAAATTCTCAAGAGATTTTTTTAAATTTTTTAAAATTTTCAAAGTTTTTAAAAATTTTAAAAGTTTATCCCTACGTCCCAACTTAAATACCATTGTTCCTAATGGTATAAACAAGTTAAAGAAATAAATTCAAACTGTAAAGGCAAAAAGAAATATATAGGTATTGAGGTTACTTGAGAAAAGAAGTTTATCAACAAGATAAAGGCTACAACAATCAATTTGAATTAAATTTTTTATTATTTTTTATTTTTAAAAGTATAAAAATAAATATTGTGTTATCTTCTAATAAGTGCTAAGTTTAACATCTTCAGCTGGATGTTATGAGGGAGTATAGTGGATAATTAACTTTAATATGTCCCTTACAATATCAAAAGGATAGGATCCATTAAAAGGCCTTGTCATCATGGCAAAAAATTATTGATAGAGTACTCTATGATGATTAGCCTAAATCAATAAAGCACACTAGACAAGCATGTTATTTCAGGATTTAAAAATATTATTATAGTTTATGTAATGATTAAAAAGGGGTAGTGTTTATTGGGCCAAGATTGGAGGTGGTAGTTAAGAATTTTCTTTAATTATGGTTTGATCTACCCTACTTCCTTTCTCAGGTATGATGTGTTTGGTCAATATCCCTTCCCATTTTAAAGCTAAGTACATTTTTCCAGATTAATATTAAACCTATCTCCATACATCATTTTAATATCATGAAAGTATTTTGGAGGAAGTTCTCAAGATTAGTGCCGAATATAGAGAAATCAATTATAAAATTTTCAAGGTCATGATCCCTCATTTCAGAAATATCCTATCCAATAGCTTCTTTATGTGCTTTTAGAATATTACTAAATTGGGCTTCTTGGATAAGGTTCACTAAGAAAGTTTCAATGGGTGCATTAGAAAGTTGTTTCAATTTTAGATTAGGTGGTGATTCTAACAAAAGAGCTATTGGTGGGCTAGGTAATAGCTCTTATTATTTGTCAATCTAAAGTGAGGTTGTTTCAAAGAAGGGTGTTTGTATTAAGTCATGAATTCTCGTAGTATACCCATATGCATCAGAATTGTCTATCCCGAACTAAGCCAGATAGGAATATTTGAATCCGGGGAGAAAACCTTGGGAGTGGCTTCCTTTATTATGTAATGCAATTGTAGTTCTTGAGAAAGATCAACTAATTCAATCATTACATCTATTTATTCTCCCATCACATTAAAAGGCATGGATGATTTTAGGGCATTAGAGATTGGGAACATTGATGAGTGGGGTAATGATGGAATTATTTCATCCCACTAGTTTAATTTCTCTATATATTTTTCTACCTTAGCCAAATTATTTATATTGATCTTTATGGTTGTACTTCTAAGACTAGTTCATTCCTGGGAGTCAGAGTTAATTATTTAGGAAAAGATAGAGGGTCACTAAAATTTTGAGCTAGGTATGGTCCCTTTAGGTTACTCTCAGGTTAACTAGCCAATTCTCCTCCCTTCTCTCTATTAAGTTTAATTAATCATTGATCAGTTTGATCTATTAGGTTATCGATAGATTACTGTTGGGCTATAATTATTTATTGAAATTGAGTAAACCTATCTACATCTAGGTTGGTCTATAAAGGATGTGGGTATGATGCTTGTTGAACATTCTCTTCAAATAATGGACTATAGTTAGCTATAAAAGGTTAATAATATGGATAGGGCTGATCATAATAGAGCGAATTTATGAACATGGATCCTTAGGTTGTCGAGGTAACCATTAGATGTGATTGCCATGAAAAATCTGTTTGAGCCCCCTAACTTGAATTATAGGTATTAAAGTATAGATTATTCCTTGGATAGGCCATTTGGGTTTGATCTTGATAAACTTGGTCATACATAACTCAAGAGGTTGGTACATAGTTGATCATTTACTCAAAAAATAAGTGGGGCTCAAATAAAATTATTGTGCAACAAGAAAGGATACTCTACTATAATGATTCATGCTCCTAACACAGATTTAGTTTGTCAGATTATTTCGATTATTCAAATATATAATTAAGATTTTAGATCAAAGTAATCCTTATTTATTTATGTATTTATTTGAAGAGGAGTGGTGAGATGAAGAAGGAATAAAAATAGAAAAGAGTTCTAGAAATGAGGGCCTAAGGAGTCCTAGAGCTAAGAGAGAAAAAAATTAGTTAGATTTGTTGTTATTTACAAACAAGTTAGCATAACATGGACTCTCTATCCTAGGGTTATCCTATATCTAGATAGCTCATAACTGCTAAGGCCCCCTTGGAGCCTTCCAAGTCAGAAACTAACCAATCAACTAGCCAAATAAGGGTAAGATTGGTGGGATTCCCCCGTTGCTTTCCTTAGATACCAATTAGATTAGCCAGGTCAGTCAACAGAACCAATTAAAAATCACCTTTCTTCAAAGCTACATCATCCTTGAATCCCTTTCCTAGACACCAATCAATCAACCAATCCTGATCCGGTCTAACTCTTCCGAGTGCCTTGTCCTATTGAGCTCAATTCCTTAGAAACTGATGTCTAGTTAATTTTAATTAGAAAGCTTATGATGCAAGATGTAGGGTATTGGTTTGTGGACTAAGAAAGGCTGATTAAATCCCTGCCATATGTTATTTAGTGGTGTTTCCCTTAAGATATTTTATAGAAATATGCAATTCAAAAAAAGAAAGATGTCCCAAGCAAGTAATAATCTTTTAACTTTTATTAGTTGTTCTATTTTAGTTAAGTGTTATACAATATTTTTGTTTTCTTTTTATGTTATGCTAATTTAAGAAAAAGTAACAAAAGGTAGGTTTTAAATTTGGTTAGTTAGATATGAGAAAAATAATACTAAATTAAACTAAGAATATAAAGCAGCTAGATATCCTAAATAAAAGTAGAAAATCAAATCTAGAATATAAGGTAGTTAATTAATAGGTTAAGTAATTTTTTTCTTTTTAGACTAATTTGAAAAGGAAGAAATAAAAAAAAATCATTTTAGGTTAGTTTGAAAAGAAAGAAACTAATTAAACGCAACTAAAAATATTTTTTTTATGTTAATTTGAGTTTAAAACTAATTAAATGAAATCAAATTAAAAAAAAAAAATATAGGTTAGGGTTGATCTCACCAAAATTATGGAGCTTTCCTTCTCCTCTTTTTTTTTTTTAGTTTTTTGATATGCAAGAAAAAATAAGAAAAGTTAATAAATTGAATTTATAAGAAATCAAAAAAAATCAAAAATATTAGCATTCATTCCTTCCCTAGGAATGGTGCCAAAAACTTGATAGATTCATAATGTTATCATTAAGATACCTTGATTATAAGTTTAATTATTTGACTTTTAATTAATTAAAATTGTATAGAACATAGTGAGTCGGGTTGAATTCATGGAGAAGGTAGTTCTTAGGATAATTTAAAATCTTTGATTTTAAAAAGAAAAGAAAAATACTTTGAAATCAAAAAAATAAAAATTTAAAACATGAAGAAAAATTAAAACTCAATATGTTCGATCTGCTAATCAAATCTTAGCACCTACTTGCAATAAAAATAAATAATTTAAATTTAAATTACATAAAAATAAACCTCGCATTAATTAAAATCTAATTACAAAAAAAATAACATAATAAATAAAGAAAAATAGTAATAAAGCATCCGAAGTTGATTCACCGTAGCCTCATTATGAAGTCGGTTGATGTCACCTCGTCTTCTTCTGTCATATTCCATGGAACGAACTAGGTTTTTTCTTCTTCTTCCTTTTTGGATCTTGATCTTGAAGATGGAATAGGCTTGAAAATGGTGCAGTGGTAGAACTCTCCTTTAAGAAATCTCACTCTTAGAGGCCAACCCACAATCCAAGCTATGCCCTCTACTCTGTACCATACCCTCTCTCTAGGATGATCTTCTCTTATACATAGGGTTCTTTAAATAGAGCTTGGTGAAGGCTGAATTAGTCTAGAACTAGGATTAGACTCCTATTAGAATTCCAGGAATTATTCTAGGCATTGGATTATATCAATTCACCAAAAAATCATCGATCAGTAGTTAAATCGGTTGAACCAAATGAACGCAATTGATTAGCTCGAATCATGCTCAGATCACCCAAATCTTGCCTAGATCAAATGGTTTAGTTGGACAAAACTACATCGAGATCCTCTACTTCCTTTGATTGATTTCCTGGATGCTACTTAGTCATCCGATTGGGTTATTGCAAGGAAGATGAGCGGGGAAGAAATAGAGAGGAGGCAGCATGAGCTACGTAGGCGATGACAGCAATGGGTTGTGGCAGAGGTGTCACAGGCTTCTTGGGACAAAGAAGGTGGTGGCAATGAGGATGGGGGGAAGACAGTGATGGCATGGGAAGCACGAGGCGGTGGCATCAAGTAGAAGGCAACTTAGCCGACGGTGGGATAGCTGGGCTACTAGATCTCGGGATGGACTAGAGGGAAAGAATGCAGTGGCTTTGGTGGAGATGGATTGGTGCGATGGCCAATGGTGTTGGTGGAATAGCCATGGATGAGTGGCGGTAGGCACAGCAACGCTAGTTCGACGAGGAGGAAGATGGTGACATGTCAGTGGACAAGGAGGACATGAGGGAAGCTGGATAGCTTCTTTGACCAGTGATGATTGGCGAGGAAGATGCCTAAGATGACGGGTGCTGAACAATAGTGACTTGCAACTAGAATCCTTTCATGATCTGTGGCTCTAAGCTATAGACTGAAAATAGTGGCTGTCAATGGACCACTTAACAACTTATAAACCAAGCAGCCAGTCCATGGTGGACTGGCTGCTTTAAAATTCATGCATAATTTGGTTGTTTTGATTTTTCTTGATTCTGGATCCATTTGAATTCTAATTTGAGTGCTGTTTGATCCATTAGATTCTACAAATCTAGCTCTTCATGTTAGCAAGCTTTTTAATCAGTAATCCAACTAAATTTATTAAGTTTTAGAATTTCAAAAATTTTCATCAATTTTAATATACCTGTCAAAAAGGAAGAAACATGAATTAAACTTTTCATTAAATATTTTAATAGATGTGTGGTGCTTTAGCTCGACATCTACTTTTTGTAATTATACTCTAAATTCATCTTTTTCAAAGATATTTTAAAAATAATTAATTTTGCAAGAAGGTTCAATTTAATTATAAAATTAGGATTTTTAGAAAATGTTAGCAGCAATAATTACTTAAAATACTTTAAAAAATATTTAAATACTTAATTTATCAGGGTGTCTTGTGTTGACTGGTCTTGGCTGGTTACAGTGGTTTGGTTGCACCGGAAAGATACAACCACCCTATAAACATGAGTTGTTGCTACGTATACGTGGCATTGAGCCAAATAATTAGGCATGGTGAGGGATCCAATGATGGCCAAGTATTAATAGTGGATCTAACTTAACTAAGAATTGGGCCAATAATCGGGCATGATGAGACTTCATGACTTAGAGACCAAGTCACTGTAACATACATGGGTTGCATTGGGAAAGAGTTATCCACTCATCGATATAGCGAGTTACCGATAATCGAGCATGGTGAGGTACTGCATATTGGTGCGACCACAGCACCCACTAGAACCTTGGTAGCATAGGAATTCCTGCATCTCCATGGGAAAGTATGAGAGATCCATGAAAATAGTGGGAGTCCAAATTATTTCTTAAAGTCCCTAGAATAATTTTTATAATTGAGTATAAAAGTCTAACTTAATCTTCTACTCTCGTAGCTAAATCATGTTAGCTTCCAACCCATTAGCCCATATCCTTGAGACTAACCGACTTGTTGACCTAAACTATAAAGCCTAGTTCAAGAACCTCAAAATAGTCTTGAGTTCTAAAAAGTTGGGCTATGTGCTCGACCAAGACCCCCTTTCTTACTTGACCATCATAGTGCTCGCCAAATGGCAACACATGAGAAGTGGATGGAAGATGACAATAAGGTGAAGTGCTATATGCTAGCCTTAATATTAAATAAGTTACAAAGCCAACATGAGGATATGCCAACTACCAAGGCTATAATAACTTACCTAGAAGAGCTGTATGGTGAGCTAAGTTGCACTACATACTTTGATGTCTCTAAAAGACTTTATAATATCAAAATATGCGAAGAGTAGTTCGTCCATGATCATTGCTTGCTAATGATCAAAGACATTGAATAGCTTGAGAAGCTGGGCATACTGATTCATAAGAAACTGCAAGTTGATTTGATCCTTCAGTCCCTAACTAACTCATTTGCTCAGTTTGTCATGAACTACAATATGAACAAACTGAGTTACCCTTTGCCTGAATTATTAAATATGTTGATAAGTAATGAAAGAACTTGAAAAGTTCAAGGGGCTCTATTTTGGCTATGGAGCAAGTATCTTCCTCTAAGAGAAAGTTTACTGGAAGAAGAAGCCTACGAAGAAGCAAACGAAGGATAGCAAGCCAAAGAAGAATGACGCTCAAAAGAAGCCTATTGTAAGTAAAGAAAATGTTTTCACTGCAACATAGATAGGTACTAGAAGAAAAATTGTCCATTGTATCTAGAGAGCCTGAACAAATAGAAGGCGAATACACCTTCAGAAGGTATGACCATTCTTGTTATTGAATCAAATTTTATGGCATCTTCTACTTCTAATTGGGTATTAGACCTAGTTCTAGTGCTCACATTTGTAATTCAGTGCAAGGTCTAGTAAGAAATAGAGCACCGAGGGAAGGAGAGATAATCCTACATGTTAGAAATGGAGATAAAGTTGCTGCAAGCATACCCTTTATCATTACCTTTAGGGTTTGTTTAGTTCTAAAAGACCATTATCATGTATTTATAGATAGCAAAAATTTAATTTTTATATCTCTGCTAGCACAGGAAGGTTATGAATTTATATTCAATAAAAATTTTTGTTTAATTTATTTCAAAAATATATTAATTATAAAAGTACTCTTGATTGATAGTCTATATCATTTGTATGTTGATGTATCCGTAAACATTAACGAGCAAATAATGAATGCCATAGGACTCAAATGACTTAGAGATGACCTAAACCAAAAGTATATGTTACACTTTAGGCTTGGTCACATTGGAGAAGATAGGATTAACAAACTGGAATAGGATGGAATCCTAGACTCAATTAATTTTGAGTCATATCCAGTTTGTGAATCATACCTTGAGGGAAAAATAATCAAGTTATCCTTTATGGGTCATGGAGAGAGGACTACTGAGTTACTTGCCCTAGTAGAGACTGATGTGTGTGGATCATTTGATGTACTAGCCAAGGTTGGTTTTCAATACTTCATTACCTTTACTGATGATTATGAAAGATTGTGCCCTGAAAGCCAATTGAAATATTGTATTTCGATCCCAAAATCAATGAATTGACATTATTATAATAAAGGCACTATTTTCATCATACGCTGTGTCTTTATGGTTATATGATGAACCCCATAGATTAGTGCTATGGTTCTAGGGTTATGATGAGATCATACCAGTGAGACCTAAAGCCTTAAAACCCTAATCTAAAATAATCCTGGTCGATGTGTGTGGATCATTTGATGTACTAGCCAAGGTTGGTTTTCAATACTTCATTACCTTTACTGATGATTATGAAAGATTGTGCCCTGAAAGCCAATTGAAATATTGTATTTCGATCCCAAAATCAATGAATTGACATTATTATAATAAAGGCATTATTTTCATCATACGCTGTCTTTATGGTTATATGATGAACCCCATAGATTAGTGCTATTGTTCTAGGGTTATGATGAGATCATACCAGTGAGACCTAAAGCCTTAAAGCCCTAATCTAAAATAATCCTGGTCGATGGGACTTGAGTTGGGGATCAATGTTTCCGGCAAGACCAGCACATCCTATATATGCTTTGTGATGAGGGTGACTGATCTCACAGTCACTTTGTTTGACACTAATACTAGGATGTGAGTATTCATTAGAGAATGAGTTCACTGAATTGATCCAGATTGAGAATATCTAATGGAACCTTATCCATTTGTCAATAGATAATTCTCATAGTGGGAGTAGTGCATGTGGTCCTTTGACCTGAGACTACCATGGTACCTTATATATATGAATCCATACTTTGGTTCGCAATCAATCATGACACTGAGTCATGCACGAGGTGATACTGGGTATGGTGGATTGTATATGGAGGTTGTGAGTAGGTCAACAAGGAATTGATCAGCCCTAGTAAGAGGGAATTGCATATAGCTAATTTCGATCAAATGATGGATTCAGGAAATCTTTGATCAAAGTATGAACATTAGAGTTAATTTCTAATGGTTCATTAATGAATCATCATTGAGCTAGGGATGATTATGAAATTGGATTTGATAAGTATCCATATTCATAATCATATTCGGGATGCAAGTTGATCAAAGGACTGAATTGCCCGGTAACTCACCACTGAAGGGTATTTTGGTAATTCCATCAAAATTCCACATCTTCCGGGTAGACATGATATGTTGCTAGACATCAATCTTGTCTTGTAGGTATATGATTGAAATATGGTAATTCAAATCTGTTAATTAGAATTAGATTCTAATTGACCGAGTCGAGCTAGTTTGAGTTGATCTAAATCGGCTTAGTTGAGATCTAACCGAATTAAGTCAAATAGAACTCGGACCTACTGCTGGCTAGGTGTGGAACTCAATGGGTCACACACAAAAGAGAATTGATGAAGGATTTAATTTGAAATTAAATCATGTTTGCAGGATAAACACACTAACATGTGTTGCAGACCCAATTTCTATTCGAATCAGATTCGAATTTGGTTCCGAATTGGGCTTAATTGGGTTCTAATTGAACCAGATTAAGGTCTAATTTAAATTTTAAGAAATTGGGCTAACCCATGGCTGAACCCAAGTGAATCAAGTGCACTGAGACTCTCTCTCCAAGCCGCCCACACCCTTCCTCACCCGCGCGCGCAAAGAAGAAGAGTCCACGCGCGTGTGGACTCCTCTTCACGCGCGTGGGAAGGAAATTCCATCAGAGAAAAATCAAGAAAAGGGGGTGATTTGGATCCTTGTCTGACATCCTTGGATCTGGATCTGATGGCCAGAAAAATTAAGGAAAAAGATCCATCATTTTTCAGTCGCAAGTCCATCTTCAAAAAGTCGCGATTCTTCCTGAAGTTTTTCCGAGAGTCCTCCTCGTCTGAAAAATGAAAATTAAATCAGAGAATCATGATTTTTGGTTGAGGGGACGTGTGAGGAATGAGGGATCATGATTCCTGGGGTTTCAGAGGGTTGTGATGTTTTGAGAAAACGCCCCTCTGAAATCTATAAAAGGGTTTGGGTTTTCGGGGATTTTTTTCAGATAATCAAATACAGAGATCATATTCCTCTCCTCCTCTCTGGAATACTCCTTCCCTTTATGCTTGTGGGGTATTGTTTCCCTTACAGAGATAATCTCTGTCGAAACTCTGACCCTAAACAAGAATAAGAGGAAGGTCTTGAACGGTAAAGGAAAGGGAAAAGGGAAAAGGAAGGGTCTGTTCTTCTTCTTTTCTTTATTGAATTAAGACTTTACTTGTCTTAATTTCTTCTTCCAATTCAATTCAAGAAAATGAATTCAAAAAAGGGAATTCAAGAAAAGAATTCAAGAAGAGAAAAGAAGGAAGAAAAGAAATTTTCAAGAAAGAAATTTTCAGCCTAAAAGTCCAAGAATTGAATTCTTGAAAAAGAATTCAAGAAGAGTAGCCAAGAACAAGAAATTGTAGTCTTCATCTTTTTCTGTGTGGATCACCATTGGAGGGTGAACATTTGGGCACCTGGTGGAGATTTAAAGTTTGGATTTTAGCAATACAGGTTAGTACTTTAATATGAGTTTAAATCTTATATATACATGTTATATGTTTTAATTCTTTTAAGGAGATCTTGGATTAAGGGTTTGGTGAAGATTTCATAAAGATAAAAAATTTTGAAATCTATGTTTCCGCTTTGCCACCGAACCCTACAGTGGTATCAGAGCCTCCTTATTAAGATTAAAATATATATGGTTATTTTTAGATGCATATGTATATAAGTAACATATTTGTGTTAATTATGCATATATGTTTATTGTATGACACTAATTAAGGTTTTCACTTAAACCTTAATTTGTATAGAGATATGTTTAGCCTTCTAGTCATCATACTGAAACAAGGTTGCCATGGCATAATGGTGGATCCATTATGTGGTAAATGGTTGTCCTAGTATGATGACACACTAATCACATATTTGTGTTAATTATGCATATATGTTTGATGTATGCCACTAATTAAGGTTTTCACTTAAACCTTAATTTGTATAGAGATATGTTTAGCCTTCTAGTCATCATACTGAAATAAGGTTGCCCTGGCATAATGGTGGATCCATTATATGGTAAATGGTTGTCCTAGTATGATGGCAAACTATGGCATATATTTGCTAGGTTATATAAAGAATGTGCTTTGTTTTAATAAAGCCCTCTTTAAAAATATATTAAGTTGTAGTGTCATATACCAAAAGTAATCAATATGATTAGTTTATCATTCGGTGTCTAGGAAAAGTGGTTCATGATCGGTAAATAGGACGTGGTTTTTAATTGGTTCCATTGACTGACCTGGTCAATTCTTATTGGTGTCTAAGGAAAGCAACGGGGGGATTCCCACCACTCTCCCACTTAGCTGGCCGATAAGATTAACTTAATTATTGATTGATATGCTTAGTGTAATATTCACTACATGTGGCCTTCCTTCATGCCAAGTCATTATTATGTTATGATCCATATTAGGTTTGTTGTGTACACACAAGGCCTTTTATGGTGACTAACATAATTTTGGCTTGGTACATTTGATGTTTATGGCATGATTTAATATAATACTTCGTTGTGTACACACAAGGGTATTATAATTAATATCATGACTATATAGCAATGAAGGGTCTAACTTAACTAAAATATTATAGTTTGTTGTATACACACAAGGCTATTAATATTTTAGAGGCCAAGATAAGTTGAGAATTGTATGAGTTACAATTGGAAAGAGTTTTCCTACCTTTGAATTTATATAAGATTTGTTGTGTACACACAAGGTCTTTCGTAAGGAATTAGGATCTCAACACCACTAAGAGAACCAATTAGGATTTTCTCGATCATCATATGGAGTGTTATGATGCTTGATAAAATAGTGGGAGACATAATTAAGTTAAAGTCCTAATTTAATTATGTTTTGTCAACATTGGTTGTTTGCTTATATAATGTTCTTTGTTAATGTAGATTAAATGGCCTCTTCACTCTCACTCCGTAGCATTCTTGATGCTAATAAATTGACTGGACCAAACTATGTTGATTGGTTGAGAAACCTAAAGATAGTACTCAGCCAAGAAAGAATTTCTTATATTCTTGATACCCCAACCTTGGGACCATTAGGGGAAGATGCCTTGCAAGAGGATAAGACCACATATAACATATGGCAAAATGACTCACTTACTGTCAAGTGTATAATGCTTGCCTCTATGACCAATGAGTTATAGAGGCAACATGAAAGCATGGACACAAACTCCATATTGCTCAATCTAAAAGAACTTTATGGAGAACATAGTCGAACTGCAAGATATGAAATATCTAAGCAGTTATTCCATGCAAGGATGATAGAAGGTACATCCGTACAAGACCATCTATTAAAGGTTATTGACCTAATCACCTGATTGGATCAATTGGGTTTTGTTTTGGATGGGGAGTTGAATCAGGATTTAATCTTGCAGTCACTCCCAGAGTCATTTTCACAGTTTGTTCTTAATTATCATATGAACAAACTTAACATTTCCTTGCCAGAGCTGTTGAATATGTTAAAAATAGTAGAGAGCCATTTAAAGAAAAATAAGGCTCCACTTCTTCTTGTGGATGGTGTAAACAAGAAGAAAATAGTCAAAAAGAGTTCCAAGAGGAGGTTGAACCCAAAAGGGGGCATCAAGAAAAAAAAATGAAAGAAGGCCTCCGGACAAATGACCTGCTTTCATTGTGGCAAGCTGGGTCACTGGAAAAGAAACTGCAAGGTTTACCTTGCAAGTGTGAAGCCTGGTGCTAGTGATGCACCGAAAGGTATGTATGAGATGCATACAATTTTGTCATTAGACTCTTCTAATTCAAACTCTTGGGTATTGGATACTGCTTGTGGTCATCATATCTGCAAATCATTACAGGGACTACAGAACATTAGAGTTTTGAAGGAAGGCGACTTCGAGCTCTACGGTGCTGGAGGAGATTCCATCCAAGCAGAAGCTGTAGGGCCTTATATATTGAAGCTGCCTTCTGGGAAGATTTTAGAGTTAAAGAATTATTATTTTATGCCTAGAATCATTAGAAACATCATATCTATACCCTTGTTACTTAAACAAGGATATATTATGAATGTAATGAGCAGTGGCTGCTCAATCAGTTTTTCTAATGAAATAATATTTAATGGCATATTTTGCAATGGTCTCTTAACTCTATCTTCTGATGACAATATACTACATGTTAGTAATATACGAAAAAGAGATGAAGTAAACAATACTTTACTTTGGCACTGTCGTCTTGGACATATTAGTGAGCAAAGGATTAACAAGTTATACAAGGAAAAATTTCTTAATCCTTATGACTATGAATCATTAGGAACTTGTGAATTATGTCTCATGAGTAAAATGACCAAGACTCCATTTAGTGGACATAATGAAAGGACAACTGAGTTATTAGGACTCATACACACCGATGTATGTGGACCTATGACAACTCAGGCCAAGGGTGGATACTCATATTTTATCACATTCATTGATGATTTTTCAAGGTACGGATTTGTGTATTTAATGAAACATAAGTCCGAAACTTTTGAAAAATTTTTAGAGTATCAAAGTATAGTAGAGAAACAAATGGGAAAAAGTATTAAGATCCTTCGATCAGATAGAGGAGGTGAATACTTATCCACCGAGTTTCTTGATCACCTTAAAGAAAAGGGAATCATCTCTGAATGGACTCCTCCTTACACACCATAATTAAATGGTGTTGCTGAAAGGAGAAATTGTACTTTATTAGATATGGTACGGTCCATGATGTGCTTCACAGACTTACCTGTTTCTTTCTGGGGATATGCCTTGGAAACAGTGGCTAATATTTTAAATAGAGTACCATCCAAATCTTTATCTAGCACTCCATATGAGTTATGGAGGGGAAAGAAACCCAATCTTAAGTATCTTAAGATATGGGGATGTCCAGCCTATGTCAAAACAAATTTTAGACATAAGCTTGATGTTAGAGCAGAAAAGTATCTATTTGTTGGATATCCTAAAGATAGTATAGGATATCTGTTCTACCACCCTACTGAACAAAAGGTTTTAGTCAGTAGGCATGCCACTTTTATGGAGAAAGAGTTCATCCTACAAAAGGGCAGTGGGAGAAATATTGAACTTGAAGAAGTTCAACAAGTAGATACATCTCAACCAAATCATAACATAGTTAGTATAGAACCTAAACACACCACTCCTATCCGTAGATCTGATAGGGTGCGACATGCACCTGAGAGGTATGGGTTCATTATTGAAAATAATGAAGCCCGAATCATTGATAATGATGAGCCTCTAACATATACGGATGCTGTCATGAGTAGTGACTCAGACAAATGGCTGGAAGCCATGAGATCCGAAATGGACTCCATGTATGTCAACCAAGTCTGGACTTTGGTTGATGCACCAGAGGGTGTTAACCCTATTGGATGCAAATGGGTCTATAAGAAAAAGATTAGGACAGATGGCCAAGTTGAAACTTATAAAGCCAGATTAGTGGCTAAGGGTTTCAGACAAAAACAGGGAATAGATTATGATGAAACATTTTCTCCTGTTGCCATGCTCAAATCTATTCGGATCATGTTTGCTATAGCAACATATCATGATTATGAAATCTGGCAGATGGATGTGAAAACCGCATTCCTCAATGGTTTCCTTGAGGAAGAGGTTTATATGTCACAGCCAGAAGGTTTTGTCTTGGAGACTAAACCTAATCAGGTATGTGGGCTGAAGAAATCTATTTATGGATTAAAGCAAGCATCTAGGAGTTGGAACATCCGATTTGATAAGACAGTCAAAGAATTTGACTTTATCAAAAATGAGGATGAACCTTGTATGTACAAGAAGACTAGTGGGAGTGCCATAGTTTTCTTGGTTCTGTATGTAGATGACATGCTCCTCATTGGGAATGATATCCCAATGTTACAATCAGTCAAGGTATGGTTATCTAAATAGTTTTCCATGAAAGACTTGAGAGAAGCATCTTATATACTAGGCATCAAGATCTATAGAGATAGATCTAGGAGGATGCTAGGTTTATCCCAGTCTAGGTACATTGACCAAGTGCTAAAAAGATTTAGCATGGAGGAAAGTAAAAGAGGTTACTTACCTATTGGTCATGGCATACATCTGGTGCGGGCACAAGACTCGGAAGATGACTTCAGGGCTCCATCTGGATCTCTAATTGACCTTGCCCGAAGAATTAGGGTATTCTGGTTTTGTAATAAGGGTTGACTTGGTCAACTCAATTATAGTCTTGAGTCTGTATTTCCTTGCATTTTAAATTTTGTTGAGTCATGTTGACTCAGTACAAGTCCTAGTAGTGGTCTAGGTCTTCTCCAGGTTGGTGCCACCTTTTTTCAAGTCAAGGTCCAGGGTGCCACATTTTTCTCCCAGGCTCAAGTAAGTGGGCGCCACACTCCCAGCCACACACCAGAATCCAGGGGGCGCCACATCTCCATCCCAGTGTCTTGGTCCCCACACCCAAGGGAGCAAGAATTTTTCTTGAAGCCAAAATCAAGGAGGCGCCCCATATATACCTTAAAAGGCCAAGCTAAAGGATGAAAGAGGCATTTCTTGGGGAGCACTTCAAGGGGGCGCCCAATCCATGCCTAAAAAGACCAAAGCAAAGTTGGGAAGAGCCATGACTTGGGGAGAAAGAAAAGGAGGTGTCCAAAAGAGTTGAGCCATGAAAGGAAGAAGCCTAAACTTGTGGAGCAAGACTAGGAGGCGCCCAAATACTTCCAAATAAAACCAAGCATGGAAGGAAAAAAATTTTTCTTGAAGAGCAAGGCTAGGAGGCGCCACCTACTTACCATTTGGAGCAACCAATCAACACTTATGGAAGCTCTTGGCCGGCCATATGAGAAGGATTTGATTCTACAATCCTAATTTGAGGATCCATCATATTAGTCCCACATGGGAAGATGTAAAACCCTGATCTCTTGTAAAGACCTATAAAATAAACCCCTCTTGTAAGTTTGAAAGGAAATCTGATGAATGAATTAAAATTTTTGTGTGAGCAAACTCTGTGTTTTCTCTCTTCCGCACTTGCATCCAGGTATTGAGCTCCGTGAGGGAGTAAATCCGGGTTCCCCAGGAACCTTGAGGAGGTGTGAGATCTCCAAACCCCAAACCCTAGGTTAGCCACTTCACTCCCAAACCCTAGCTGCCCATCATCCTTCTCTTTCCACCAAGCCCTAGCATACCCCACCTCTCACGGCCATCCTCTTCAAGTCAAGGCCGACCCCAGCATCCGGGTCCAGTCCGGATACTTCAGATCCAGAGCAATTCCTAGAGGAAGTCAGATCGACCTCCAGGAGAATCCGGATTTCAGCACATCAACTTTCAAGTTCTTCAATCTGGTAAATTCTTCCTTGAGTATTTGATTCCATCACTTGTTCTTTTTCTTTCCCAGATCTTGAGTCCAGGAGAAGCCGACTCAGCCACAGGACCAGTATTGGAGGATCCATTACGAAGATATCCGAATCCGAGGATCTAACACTCTGCTCGAGAGAGTTCTTCTACCAAACTCTGTGAAGATCACTGTCTGGTCGGTAACCCATCTCTTCTCTTTATTTCTATCTTGTTGAAAGTTCAGAGCGAAACCCTAGGTCTGGGAGTTTCTCAACTCCCAGCGATCCGTTACTTCTGAACTACTCTGATAACCCAGTTTTATTTAAATTATGCTTTCAATTATTACCTAGTTTCTTTTAATTTAGTTTAACTTTCCTTTGAGTCAAAGTCGACTTCTGAAAATATTAAAAAAACAACAAAAAAAGAATTAGTCTTAATTTATTTTCGCATCACATCATCTCTCTCTTTGTTCTGCATCAATTTTGGTATCAGAGCATTCATTCTGCATCATTTTGGTATCAGAGCCCTGTCTAGGGTTTCTATCTTGCTTGCTTGTTTTGAGTCTCTCTCATTTTTACTTTGTCTGCTCGAAGTAGACTCCCTAGGACATCCAGTCCTAGGAATGAAGCAAGGCGCAAACCTCCTATTCCCATTCCACGGGGTGTTCCTAGGGCGTGTAGGGGATCCGCTGGGTTACAACTTCGTAGCAGGAATTGTAAACGGGGGAAGCATTCTATTTTCAGTTTGTAACTATCTTGTTGCAGGAATTGTTTCTCATTGTAGGTAACTCCAAATTATATGACTTTTATTTTTCTGGAACCAGTATAATTTAAACTATTTTACATAATTTTACTGTAATTTATTGGTTTCTGTGAAATTTCTGAGAGTTAAATTACAACAATTCTATTTCTGTGTTTCTGCAATTCAATTTTTTTTTGAGTGATCATCTCCTAATTCATCTTAAGGGAAATTGAGCATCTAAGATAAGGGGAGGAGTTGATAACCTCTCCTTAGCCCAAAACCACCACCCATTCATTCGATCCTAAGCCTAATTTTAAAATTTATTAGACTTATTTTGCCCTAGTGGGTTAGGAACACCAACTGGTCAGGTCTAGCCTAGGGTTTAGTCAGTTTGTTTGGTTACTCTGTGTGTGCTTTGTACTCAGTGTCTAGAACGGTGATTCAGGGACTACATCCCGAAGGGCTTGTGTGCTGGTCCGCCTACCTGGCCAATCACTGATCGGTGTCTAGGATTGGCAATTAGAGACCTAACACTCCCCTTACACCTGCCTAGCTGAGTCCCGAATTACTACAGGCTAGCTTGCCACTCTGATTGGGCATCTAGTTTGGGCTCTAGGTCTAGTTAGCCCGTAGTCGTTTCAGTCGAGTCTCATTTGGTGTGTTTGCTTGCATCATCATGTCTACCCGGAATGGAGCACCCTACCAACCTGGTCAAACCCAACCTGATTTAGAGGCCATGTTTAGAACTCTTACCGAAAGTATGACCAAATTGAGTCAGGATATGAATGAGGGTTTTGCCCAGTTTAGAGACCGAGCCCAGGGACTTGAGAAACGTAGACATCAAAATTGGACCCCTGATCCAAAATTTAATAGGCCCCAACCTCACCCATGCCAGGAGCCTAGGAGGACCTTATACCGTGATCCCGAGCATAACCCTAGGAGCCTATATCCATACTTGGTTGACTCAGAAAAGGGACCCGTTAGGAACACTGAACCTTATGCACCCACTTTTGATGGAAGACAAGAGACATATATTAAGTGGGAAGAACAAATGGATCTGTATTTTGAGTGCACTAACATATCGGAATTAGGACAAGTTAGGTTGGCCAAAACCAAGTTCACCAAACATGCTAGGTCGCATTGGTATGCTATTGAGCATGAGTGTTATCAAAGAAAAGAGGAAATAAATACTTGGAGAGATATGAGAAGTAAGTTGAGAGATAGGTACCTAGGTAGATCCTATGAGAAAAGACTTTTAGACCAATGGTACCAATTGCGACAAGGTAATAGGCCTGTGTCTAAATATATCGAGGACTTCCAGTGGTATGACATGAAATGTAATACCATTGAGACTGAAGCTCAGATCACATCGAGGTTTAGGGTTGGGTTACACCCAGACATCTATACGAAGCTATGCCTTGAAAAGACCAATAAGTTAGACTGAGCCTACCAAGAAGCCCAAGACTATGAGTGGTCTTTAAGATATAACCAATCAAGTACTTTGGACTTAAAGCCAACCTCTACCAACTTGAGTCAAGTTCCGATTGATCCAACACCCGTAGTGAACCAGACTTTTGTTTGTCAATTCCCACTTGTGTCACCTCTTGACCATAAGGATACCAATGAGGAAGAAGGGTTAGGTATGACAAGCCCAGAATCAGTTGACTCGATTACCACTGACCCGAAACCCATTGAAGATGGCATTGAGGAAGTATATGATGCTGGCTTGAGTCTAGTTGATGAATATGAGGGAGAAGAACTTGAAGAATGTGACATCGATACTATTGGTTCCTTACCTGAGGAGACCTTGGAAAGCAACCAAGTGGTAGGACCCAGTTCAGAAATTCAAGATATTTGTGAGAACCAAGTTCCTTTAGTCAAATACCCCCAGGAAGAACTCATAGTGTTAGCCCGAGCTATCAGTTCGTATCCTCTAATGACAGTCATTCTCCAAGTACCAATTGAAGATCTTTGCACTAAACTGTTTAAGTTTGCCCACCCTATGGTAGATCCTCTCCTTAGGATGACTGAATCAAGCCTCTTACAATTGGACCTTGTCCCATGCTCAGCCACTAAGGTTTCTCCCATAATCTCAGTTGGACATCCTTTTCTTGAGCGGATTGATTCACCCAGTCCTGTAGAAGTCCTCCTCATGGCCCCTGACCCCTTCCTTCGCATGACTGAGCTACCCTTCTATAGAGTATACCTTTCCTCACCCATAGGTCAAATTTCAAGTCTTGAGGTCATCATCCATAGACCCTTCCCTAAATCATTCTCTAATCCATCTCTTGAGAAAGTAGATCATTATTTGCTTAGAGAACAAACCTTAACTGTTACAATCACATGTCCTAGGCTACTCCCCGAACCATCTCTTGATCCATTCCTGGGAGTAGCAAACTTTTCCTTTCGTAAGGATGACCAGTTGACACTCATAGATCACCATTCAAACCTTTAGGTCAACACCGTTAGTCAGCAGGTAATTCGAGACTCCGCCTCATATTTCCTCCCTTTCTCTAGGACTTCCAATGCTTCTTACACCATCCAAGTATACTTTGTCGAAGTCTTTAGAGTGAACCACGTGTCAGAACCTATTAGGTTTGCCACCTACTTCTGGAAGACCTTATGGCACCTACTAGGCACCCATGATAAGTTTTCATGTTCTACATGCCATCCTCTGACCCAAGGTCAAACCTAGAGAGCCGTAGTTTGTTAGGTTTAGACCTAGGGTTCCTTTGGAATAAAGTCCATTCTTTAGGAATGCATCATCAGTCTAATTTAGTTTTTCTTGACCCTTTATTAGGCGTTGGCTCAAATTTTGATTTGATTGAGAGCACCAGGAATTGGGATTTGTATTTGGTCCAGGGCTAAAAATGCATTCAATATTTCGATCAATAGGTCTATAGGCTAGAGTCCCTTTGAAATTGCTCATGGATACAAGCCTCACACACCACTTGATCTGGTTTCACTATTAGCCCACACACACAAGTCTCTTGATGCACTTGCATAGCATGTAAAGGACTTGCATAAAGAAATTCATGCCAAAATAACTTTAAGTAATGAAATTTATAAGTTGGCTGATTCTCAAAGGCGAGTCAAAACTTTTATTGAGAGAGACTATGTAATGATTAGGTTAAGGCCTGAATGGTTTCCTCCTGGAACCGTTAGAAAGTTACATGCTAGAGGAGCTGGACCATTTAGAGTGGTGAAGAGAGTAGGGTCCAATGCCTATGTGCTCGAGTTGCCTTCAGAGCTAGGCATTAGATCCACTTTCAACATTACAGACCTAGTAGAGTATAGAGAGCCAGCTGTGATTCCCAGTGAGCCTTTTGAGCCTAATCCTGCTCTTGAGAGTGAACCCAACCCTGTGTGTCCACCAACAAACTGGCCTGTGAGGAAAGAGCAGATTGAAAAGATCCTGGATGATCAGGTTATCTCTACTCGTAATCGAGGATACCAAAGATACCTGGTCCACTGGCAAGGAAGGCCAAATTCTGATGACTCTTGGATCTCCCGAGAAGAATTACAAGAATTGGACCCAGACCTCTTGGAGAGATACTAGAGCCAGCTTGATCCATACTCGACAGGGTCGAGTTCCTCCCACCCCGGGAGAATTGGTGCAGGCACCAGACTCAGAAGATGACTTCAGGGCTCCATCTGGATCTCTGATTGACCTTGCCCGAAGAATTAGGGTTTTCTGGTTTTGTAATAAGGGTTGACTTGGTCAACTCAATTATAGTCTTGAGTCTGTATTTCCCTGTATTTTAAATTTTGTTGAGTCATGTTGACTCAGTACAAGTCCTAGTAGTGATCTAGGTCTTCTCCAGGTTGGTGCCACCTTTTTTCAAGTCAAGGTCCAGGGTGCCACATTTTTCTCCCAGGCTCAAGTAAGTGGGCGCCACACTCCCAGCCACACGCCAGAATCCAGGGGGCGCCACATCTCCATCCCAGTGTCTTGGTCCCCACACCCAAGGGAGCAAGAATTTTTCTTGAAGCCAAAATCAAGGAGGCGCCCCATATATACCTTAAAAGGCCATGCTAAAGGAGGAAAGAGGCATTTCTTGGGGAGCACTTCAAGGGGGCGCCCAATCCATGCCTTAAAAGACCAAAGCAAAGTTGGGAAGAGCCATGACTTGGGGAGAAAGAAAAGGAGGTGTCCAAAAGAGTTGAGCCATGAAAGGAAGAAGCCTAAACTTGTGGAGCAAGACTAGGAGGCGCCCAAATACTTCCAAATAAAACCAAGCATGGAAGGAAAAAAATTTTTCTTGTAAGAGCAAGGCTAGGAGGCGCCACCTACTTACCATTTGGAGCAACCAATCAACACTTATGGAAGCTCTTGGCCGGCCATATGAGAAGGATTTGATTCTACAATCCTAATTTGAGGATCCATCCTATTAGTCCCACATGGGAAGATGTAAAACCCTGACCTCTTGTAATGACCTATAAAATAAACCCCTCTTGTAAGTTTGAAAGGAAATCTGATGAATGAATTAAAATTTTTGTGTGAGCAAACTCTGTGTTTTCTCTCTTCCGCACTTGCATCCAGGTGTTGAGCTCCATGAGGGAGTAAATCCGGGTTCCCCAGGAACCTTGAGGAGGTGTGAGATCTCCAAACCCCAAACCCTAGGTTAGCCACTTCACTCCCAAACCCTAGTCACCCATCATCCTTCTCTTTCCACCAAGCCCTAGCATACCCCACCTCTCACGGCCATCCTCTTCAAGTCAAGGCCGACCCCAGCATCCGGGTCCAGTCCGGATACTTCAGATCCAGAGCAATTCCCAGAGGAAGTCAGATCGACCTCCAGGAGAATCCAGATTTCAGCACATCAACTTTCAAGTTCTTCAATCTGGTAAATTCTTCCTTGAGTATCTAATTCCATCACTTGTTCTTCTTCTTTCCCAGATCTTGAGTCCAGGAGAAGCCGACTCAGCCACAGGACCAGTATTGGAGGATCCATTGCGAAGATATCCGAATCCGAAGATCTAACAATCTGCTCGAGAGAGTTCTTCCACCAAACTCTGTGAAGATCACTGTCTGGTCGGTAACCCATCTCTTCTCTTTATTTCTGTCTTGTTGAAAGTTCAGAGCGAAACCCTAGGTCTGGGAGTTTCTCAACCCCCAGCGATCCGTTACTTCTGAACTACTCTGATAACCTAGTTTTATTTAAATTGTGCTTTCAATTATTACCTAGTTTCTTTCAATTTAGTTTAACTTTCCTTTGAGTCAAAGCCGACTTCTGAAAATATTAAAAAAACAATAAAAAAAGAATTAGTCTTAATTTACTTCTGCATCGCATCTTCTCTTTTGTTCTGCATCAACATCTTTCTAAAAAGATGTCTCCTAAGATACTTGAAGAAAGAAATAGAATGAATTCTATACCTTATGCTTCGGCAGTAGGGTCTATTATGTATGCTATGTTATGTACTAGGCCTGATGTGGCATATTCCTTAGGTATAGCCAGTAGGTTTCAGGCTGATCCAGGAGAGGATCATTGGAAGGCTATGAAAAATATTCTTAAGTACTTAAGAAGAACTAAGGATATTTTTCTAATATACGGAGGATCTGATCTTAAACTAGAAGCTTATTCAGATTCTAGTTTTCAATCAGATCCAGATGACAGCAAATCTATATCTGGATATGTTTTACCCTAAATGGAGGAGCTGTAAGCTAGAAGAGTTCTAAACAGCAAACTGTTGCTGACTCAACAACTGAGGCAGAGTACATTGCTGTTAGTGAAGCTACCAAGGAAGCTGTCTGGATGAAGAAGTTCATATCAGAGTTGGGCGTAGTTCCTGAGATTGAAGGTCCAGTATCACTTTACTATGATAATACTGGGGCTGTTGCTCAAGCAAAGGAACCAAGAGCTCATCACAAATCAAAGCACATTCTGAGACGCTTCCATCTCGTTCGAGAGATTGTCGAAAGACAAGAAGTCTGCATTAAAAGGGTAGAAATGAAGAACAACATAGCAGACCCATTCACTAAGGCTCTATCACAGTGAGAGTTTGATCGCCACCTTGATTGTATGGGGTTAAGATTTAAATGCGATTGGCTTTAGTGTAAGTGAGAGATTGAAAGATTGTGTCCTGAAAGCCAATTGAAATATTATTTTTCGATCCCAAAATCAATGAATTGACATTATTATAATAAAGGCATTATTTTCATCATACGCTGTGTCTTTATGGTTATATGATGAACCCCATAGATTAGGGCTATGGTTCTAGGGTTATGATGAGATCATACCAGTGAGACCTAAAGCCTTAAAACCCTAATCTAAAATATTCCTAGTCGATGGGACATTGAGTTGGGGATCAATGTTTTCGGCAAGACCAGCACATCCTATATATGCTTTGTGATGAGGGTGACTGATCTCACAGTCACTTGTGTTTGACACTAATACTTGGATATGAGTGTTCATTAGAGAATGAGTTCACTGAATTGATCCAGATTGAGAATATCTAATGGAACCTTATCTGTTTGTCAATAGATAATTCTCATAGTGGGAGTAGTGCATGCGGTCCTTTGACCTGAGACTACCATGGTACCTTATATATATGAATCCATACTTTGGTTCGCAATCAATCATGACACTGAGTCATGCACGAGGTGATACTGGGTATGGTGGATTGTATATGGAGGTTGTGAGTAGGTCAACAAAGAATTGATCAGCCCTAGTAAGAGGGATTTGCATCCAGCTAATTTCGATCAAATGATGGATTTAGGAAATCTTTGATCAAAGTATGAACATTAAAGTTAATTTCTAATGGTTCATTAATGAATCATCATTAAGCTAGGGATGAATATGAAATTGGATTTGACAAGTATCCATATTCATAATCATATTCGGGATGCAAGTTGATTAAAGGACTGAATTGCCCGGTAACTCACCACTAAAGGGTATTTTGGTAATTCCACCAAAATTCCACATCTTCCAGGTAGACATGATACATTGCTAGACGTCAATCTTGTCTTGTAGGTTTATGATTAAATTATGGTAATTCAAATCAGTTAATTAGAATTAGATTATAATTGACCGAGTCGAGCTAGTTTGAGTTGACCTAAATCGGCTTCGTTGAGATCTAACCGAATTAAGTCAAATAGCACTCGGACCTACTGCTGGCTAGGTGTGGAACCCAATGGGTCACACACAAAAGAGAATTGATGAAGGATTTAATTTGGAATTAAATCATGTTTGCAAGATAAACACACTAGCATGTGTTGCAGACCCAATTTCTATTCGAATTAGATTCGAATTTGGTTCCGAATTGGGCTTAATTGGGTTCTAATTGAACCAGATTAAGGTCTAATTTAAATTTTAGGACATTGGGCTAACCCATGGCTGAACCCAAGTGAATCAAGTGCACTGAGACTCTCTCTCCAAGCCATCCACACCCTTCCTCACCCGTGCGTGCCAAGAAGAAGAGTCCACGCACGTGTGGACTCCTCTTCACGCGCGTGGGAAGGAAATTCCATCAGAGAAAAATCAAGAAAAGGGGGTGATTTGGATCCTTGTCTGACGTCCTTGGATCTGGATCTGATGGACAGAAAAATTAAGGAAAAAGATCCATCGTTTTTCGGTCGCAAGTCCGTCTTCAAAAAGTCGCGATTCTTCCTGAAGTTTTTCCGAGAGTCCTCCTCATCGGAAAAACGAAAATTAAATCGGAGAATCATGATTTTTGGTTGAGGGGACGCGTGAGGAATGAGGGATCGTGATTCCTGGGGTTTCAGAGTTTTGCGACGTTTTGAGAAAATGCCCCTCTGAAATCTATAAAAGGGTTTGGGTTCTCTTGGATTTTTTTCAGATAATCAAATACAGAGATCATATTCCTCTCCTCCTCTCCGGAATACTCCTTCCATTTATGCTTGTTGGGTATTGTTTCCCTTACAGAGATAATCTCTGTCGAAACTCTGACCCTAAACAAGAATAAGAGGAAGGTCTTGAACGGTAAAGGAAAGGGAAAAGGAAGGGTATGTTCTTCTTCTTTTCTTTCTTGAATTAAGACTTTACTTGTCTTAATTTCTTCTTCCAATTCAATTCAAGAAAAGGAATTCAAGAAAGGGAATTCAAGAAAAGAATTCAAGAAGAGGAAAGAAGGAAGAAAAAAAAATTTCAAGAAAGAAAATTTCAGCCTAAAAGTCCAAGAATTGAATTCTTGAAAAAGAATTCAAGAAGAGGAGCCAAGAACAAGAAATTGTAGTCTTCATCTTTTTCTGTGTGGATCACCATTGGAGGGTGAACATTTGGGCACCTGGTGGAGATTTAAAGTTTGGATTTTAGCAATACAGGTTAGTACTTTAATATGAGTTTAAATCTTATATATACATATTATATGTTTTAATTCTTTTAAGGAGATCTTGGATTAAGGGTTTGGTGAAGTTTTCATAAAGATAAAAAATTTTGAAATCTATGTTTCTGCCTTGCCACCGAACCCTACAGATTACTCACGGTATGGATATGTGTTTCTTATGAAACATAAGTTTGAAGTTTTTGAGAAATTCAAGGAGTTTAGATATGAAGTAGAAAAGCAAACAAAAAACTTCTTAAGGTTCTTCAGTTAGATCAAGGAGATGAATATCTTAGCGAGAAATTTTTGGATTTCTTAAGGACAATGGCATAGTCTCATAATGGACTCCTCCTGGTACGCCTCAACTCAATAGGGTATCTGAAAAGAGGAATAGGGTCCTATTGGATATGGTCTAGTCCATGATGAGCTTCACTAACTTACCTATGTTTCTTTAAAGATATATCCTTTAAACTTCAATTTATATTTTAAAAAAGGATTTTCTCTAAGTCTGTTCCTACCACTCCATTTAAAAATGGCATGGTAAGAAACCAAGTCTTGGCCATTTCAAGATTTTGAGATTTCCAGCCTATGTCAAGAGACTAATGGTAGACAAATTAAAGTCTAGATCTATGAAAGCTTGCTTCTTAGGACATCCTATGAAATCTATAGGATATTGCTTTTACTTCTTAGAGGATCATAATATAATTATGAGATGGCATTCCACTTTCCTAGAAAAATAATTTATTCAGGATGGTGGTTGTGAGAGGTTAATTAAGCTCGATGAAAAATTCTCTGAAGAGCAGCCAGCCAGAGATCAAGTTGAATCCAATGATCAATAGATGTAGTTGCTCAACCACCTTATAGTCTAGTAAGGTCCCCCATCCTCCTGAAAGGCACTTAGGTATACTTACAAAAGACATAGATGAAATGTTTCTTATAGGAGACAAGGATCAAATATTTGATCTTAAGACCTATGATGAGATGATGTCAAACATCAACTTTGAGAAATGGTTAAGTGCTATGAAGTTAAAAATTGACTCAATGCATTCAAACTAGGTCTGGTCTTTAGTAGATCCACCTAAGGGTAAAGTATCTATTAGATGTAAATGGATCTACAAAAGAAAGATAGGGATAGATGTTAAGGTAGAGAACTATAAAGCTAGATTGGTGGCAAAGGGATATAGTTAGCACGAAGGCATTGACTATCAAGATACCTTTTTACTAATAGCCATGCTGAAATCCATCCATATATTACTTGCCATTGTAGCATTTTATGATTTTAAAATATGATAGATGAATATAAAAATTACATTCCTTAATGGATATCTCGAGAAAAATATCTATATGGAGCAGCCTTTGGGTTTCATTTCAATAATAAAGATCATAAAGTTTATAAGCTGTATGGATCTATTTATGAATTAAAGCAATCTTCTCAGAATTGGAATACTAGTTTTAATGATGTAATTAAATCATTTGATTTTATCAACAATGAGGAGGAACCTTGTGTATACAAGAAAGTCTGTGGGAGGGCTATGACATTCCTTGTATTATACGTAGATGACATCCTCCAAATTAGAAATGATATTCCCATATTAACTTCGATTAAAAGTTAGTTATCTAAGAATTTTTTCATGAAAGACCTAAGTGAAGCATCTTATATTCTAAGAATTAAGGTATATAAAGTAGATCAAATCGGATGCTTAGCCTTTTATAAAAATTGTACATACAGGAAATGCTGAAAAGGTTCATCATAGAGAACTCTAAAAGAAAATTATTATCCCTTTGGCATGGCATCAATCTCTCCAAGAAGATGTGTCCTAGTACACTTGAGGAGATACAATGCATGAGTAAGATTGCATATGCTTCGGCAATTGGGAGCCTCATGTATGCTATGTTGTGTACTCAACTTGATTTTGCCCTAGCTATGAGTGTCACAAGAAGATATCAGTCGAATCTAAGTGAAGAGCACTAGAATACTGTGAAGAATATCCTTAAGTACTTGAGAATAACTAAGAATTTATTTTTGATCTTTGGAGAAAGTCCTGATTTATGGATAGAGGGATATACTAATTTAGACTTTATGTCTGATCTTGATGATAAAAGGTTGACATCAAGATATGTATTTCTTTGCAATGATGGTTCTACTAGCTGGAAAAGCTCCAAGCAACCCATCATTGCTGATTCTACTATAGAAGCTGGGTACATCATCATCTCTAAAACTATAAAGGAAGCCTTCTGGTATAAAAAATTAATTATACAGCTTGAAGTGATGCCATCGAATGCCATCTCTTATTAAGGAGCCCAGGTCTCACCAAAAATCCAAGCACATTAAATGATGGTTCCATGTCATACGCAACTACCTCAAGAAAAAATAAATTAAGGTATGAAGAGTAGATTCTGTGGACAACATGGTAGATCTACTGTTGAAGTAGTTGGGCCATAGAAGACTAAGTTCACCTTGAAAAGATGGGACTTATGTATATGGCCAATTGGCTTTAGTGCAAGTGGAAGATTATTATATTTATATCCTAGAAGCTAAGTTGGCATGATACATTATATTTTTCTAGGACATATTTTTATATTTAATTTATTAAAAATAATAAAATTAAATTTTATTCTTTTAATTCATATCAATATGTCTATGAATCATCCATGGAGTTAATGGACAGTGACAAATTTTTTCAAGAGTTGAGAATTTGAGGTATGTGTCATTATAGATTAACTCTTAAAAGCTCCCAATCATTGGATCCTTACGAGGATGGTGATTGATCCATCAAGATATGTACATGAATTGTCTCCCTTCCAGATAGACGATTTTGAGTCTACAGTGTAGTGACATTGAAGCGAGAGTGCAAGTAATTGTTAGAGAATAATGGCACTGAGCGTGACCAAGTCCAAGAAGTCACATGGATGTCTCTTACTCATCACTAACTTCTCAATGCTATAGCTGAGTGAGTAGTTCATTGACCTATGCTATATCAGCTACTCATAATAAGGTTGTTATGCTTTGATAGCACGTGAACATAGTCCCTAGCCATTCAAAATCTTGTGGTATTTGTTAGCTACAGTAGCTTCACTATAGAGTAAGGAATACACTTATAAGGGATCTATCAGTCTTAGTAGTTAAGGTATTATTCTATGCAACCTAATAGATTGAGTGCTTAAATCTTTGGCCATAGTAGTGTGATGTTATAAAGGTGTTTCATGGAAATTACAATTGGACTCAAGCTAAATAATTCTAGTATATGATGGATGCTTAGGATTAGATGAGTTTCCATGATCTGCATCCTTCGAAATTTTCAAAAGAAAAATTTGATCATACAATAACTATACCTAGAGATTCATTTCTATTCTACTAGATTACCATTATATATTTTTAGGTGTCAATAGTAGATTATGAGAGCTCACTAGGATCATTTTCGAATCAACAATCCAAGTTAGGGTTAAGTTAAAATTATTTCAATCTATCAAAAGAGTTTTGATTTTACTATGATAGAGATCATGGTATATCTTACTACCAGATAGATAGAACATGAGGGATCATATATAAAAAGAGTTGGACCTAACCAAAACATGGATATATGTAAGAGTTACATATTTAGTACCTGCTAATTTTGGTGCCTATTAATTTTAATATTTGCTAATTTTAGTATGATGGACCTATTTATAAATATTGTAATAATATTTAACTTTATTATTTGACTCAATTAAATCAGATTTAATAAATATTAACTTAATTTAAAGTTAATTAGTTTGATAATTCAAGTTAGACTTGAATTCTAGACCCAGTTGAAATTCGGGCATGAAATGGTTTCGAAATCAATCAAACTAGACTAGTAGCTAGGAGACCTAGTTGATTAGGTCTCTCTTTCCTATTTCATGCAAAAACTAAGAGGGGGCAATGGATTTTGTGCACCTCCTCTAGGTACATGTGGTGAGAAGAGAGAAGCACCAAGTTGGCACCTCTCTTCCTTGTCTAGGACTCTCTTTCCTAGATTTGATTGGACTCTTATCTGATTTGAATGTCATTCAAATTATATTAGAATCCTAATTTATCTAAGTTTTTAGGTGGTATGGAGATGGGATTTGGCATGGACTTTAAGAAGGCAGAAACAAGGTAGTGCAAATATATGAATTATCACACATCCTTTCCTCCTCCATTTTCATCCCTTTCTTTTCCACAATATATATATGATATATACCTCAAAAGAAAGTAGAGAGGGTCTAGTTTTTAAATAAGAAATATTAGAAAGGAGTTTTTAATTTTCTAGTATTTAATTCTTTTAGAAGAGGAGAGAAGGCTGCTAAGGTTCTAGATCCTTTACTACAAGAAGAAGGTTCATCTCCATCTTTAAAAAAAGACCTGCAAGGATCTAGCAATTCAAGGATCTTGGTGATTCGATCAAGAAGGTTCCATGTAAATACCATTAGAGGCTAGGCACATGCATGGCTTCAATAAATCCCTGGAGATCCGATTGATCAGACAAATCTACTTCTAGATAAAAGATTTCAATGACTAAGGTAAGTCGAATCCTTTATCTAATAATTTTCTTAGATTTCAAATATGATATATTTTTAATTCTATCATGCTAGAGGCTAGTATAGATGATTTTATAATTTATATTAAATCAGCATGCTTTCATGAGAATTGATTTCATAAACTATGCTTCCATTGTAATTAGGGTTCTTGTACCTAGTCTTACATGCTTGTCATCTATATGTCAAATTCCAACATCAGCAAGTCTAGGCTGAAGCAGACAATGCCCCGACTAAAAGATAGTTGGCATGATTTCCTTGGGGGCCAGCATCAAAGAGGCCAAGAGGGGAGGAAAGAGTTGAAACTGTGACCTCTTTTTATGATAAGGATCTTGTTATGGTCCACAAATCCAATCATGATGTTGACATCATAGAAATGACGATAATGAAATATTCTATAAAAAGAATTATAGTCGATAGTGGAAGCTCTGCAGACATCATTTTTTATTATACTTTAGTTCATATAGATCTGCTTATGAATTGCCTCAAACTAGTCTCCGTGTCCCTAGTCAACTTCATAGGGGATTCTGTTGGAGTAAAAGGGAAAATCACATTGGTGGTCGCTATAGAAACCCCGTCTAAATAAAGTACTATTTTCATAACTTTTATAGTTGTCCATTTTCCCTCAACATACAATGCTATCCTTGGATAGCCTGGATTAAACTTCCTGGATGCTGTCATCTCTACTAAGTGCCTCTTTGTTTGCTTCCTGACTAAAAATGTAGTCGATGAGATGCACGGTGACCATCTGCTAGCTAGATAGTGATTCCAGATGGTGCCAGGGATGTAGAGGGCCAACGAAATGCCATCCATAGAATAGTTGGATGAAAGAGAACCAAAAGAAAAGGGAGAGTCAGCTAAGTAACTACTCTCTTTCCCATCAAGGGAGGACCTAGTGAAGTCGATTTAAGTTAGTGCCTTACTATGAGAAAAGGAATGAAATCAGTTACTTGATTTCTTGTAGGACAATTTGGGTATTTTTACCTGGTTAGCATCGAACATGCCATGGATCACCCGAAAAGTTATTACTTATAAGTTGAACATTGATCCAGGATTCATATGATATAGTAGAAGAAAAGGAGCTTTGCTAAAAAAAGGCAAAAGGTGATCGATGAAGAAGTCGACAAACTACTCGTCACCAAATTTATTCGAGAAACATAATATCTCAACTGGCTTGCTAATGTCGTTATCATGAGAAAAGCTAATGGAAACTGGAGGATCTATATCAACCATACATATCTCAACAAAGCTTGTCCAAAGGATAGTTTTTCATTACCAATGATAGACCAACTAGTTGATACGATGTCTGGACTTAAACTTTTAAGCTTCATGAATGCCTTCTCATGCTATAATTAGTCAAGATGGTCCCTGTAAATAAGGACAATACCACCTTCATGACCGACAAAGATATTTATTTCTATAAAGTAATGCCTTTCGATCTGAAAAATAGAGGGACCACCTATCAGTGATTGGTTAATAACATTTTTAGGAACCAGATTGGCTACAATATGGAGGTCTATGTTGATAATATGCTTGTCAAGAGTGCCGAGAAGGCCAATCACATCACCAATTTGCAGGAAGCTTTAATAGCCTTCACCGCCATCAGATGAAGCTGAATGTAAGCAAATATGCATTCGGTGTCATAGATGGCAAGTTCCTTAGGATTGATGGTCATCGAACATGATATCGAGACAAATCCAAAAAAGATCTAGGAGATCTTAGACATGTAGTATCCGGCCTCTAAGAAGGAGATCTAGAAGCTAACCGATCGAGTAGCGTCCCTTAGTTATTTCATATCCAAATTCACTAAGCACTTCCTACCCTTCTTTAAGGTCCTACAAAAATGCATGATTTCACATGGATGGAGGAATGCCGACTAGCTTTCAAGGAACTAAAGAAATTCTTTGCCTCACTGCCTCTGCTCTCTAAGCCGAAAGTAGGAGAAGAACTCTTCTCGTACCTCACAACCATAATAGAAGAAGTCACTCCATGCTCATCCACATAGATGGCAAAAAGGTCTAGAGACCAATCTATTACACTAGCAAGGTGCTTCATGACACGGAGACCATGTACTATAACCTTGAAAAGATTTTTTTCATATTAACTATCTCTACTCAGCATCTCAGGCCCTATTTTCAAGCCTATCCTATCATCTTTTTCACTGACTAGCTAGTCAAAGCCATTTTGCACCGGCATGACACCTCTAGGTGACTAACAAAGTGGACAATCAACTTAATGTGTTTGATATCTCCAATAGCTCGAGGTCATCCATGAAAGCCCAGGTCTTGGTTGACTTCCTAGTGGAGTGTACATGGTTGGACAATGAACATGATGAGTTACCAACTAAGTTGCTCGCCGAGCCACCTAACATAGGGTCAACTTGGATCCTCTACGTGGATGGTGCTTCAAACTTGCAAGGAAGTGGAGCAGGACTCATCTTCATCAAGTGTGCGCTACGCTTCCTATTTAAAGCAATTAACCAATCTGAATACGATGCGTTGCTAGCCAGATTGAAGTTATCAAAAGAGCTTGGAGTGCAGTGCCTAAGGGTTTTTCCCTAGCTCACAACTTGTAGTCAGTCAAGTAATCGGTGAGTATGAGACCAAGACCCGATAATAGCCAAGTACCTCAACAAGGTGTGGACCCTCATGCCAACACTCTAGCAGTTCAATGTATTTGATGACTATATAAAATTAATATAGAAAGTATTAAATTAGGTTTTTTGATTAGATTTCACTTGATAAGGTTATTCGATGCCCTAATCACTAAGAAATTTTAATCTTCATTTCATTTAGATTTAGATTTGATTAATTTTTTGATTAATTAAGTTCAAATTGGATCCTAATTCGATTATGTTCAAGCTATTTGAATTGGTTAAACCAAGTTAAATTGAGATTAGAATTAAGGTTGACCAAGTCAAACCTAGTAACCTAGTTTTTTTCTTGCACCACTTTGTTCTCCAAGCAAAATAAGTTTTTATGTGAAGAATTTCCATGCCAAAATATAATTAGCACCTTCCTTATTATCCATTCTAATTGGGGTTAAGCCAAGAAAAATTTAAAAGGAGTTTTAATACAGTTTTGTATCTAGTTTGACCGAGTTAAAATTGATTCTTGTGCCCCTAACTTTCTCCATAAAATTATGATTTTTTGTATGAAGTTTTCTCCATACAAAATGGGTTTTCATGCCTTCTCTCAATCTATTTTGGATTAGAAAAGGTTTAGATAAATTTTATAATTTATTTGAATTGATTTGAATTTAAATTGAATGGATTTTTAATGAGTCAAACTGTTAGTCCTAGAAAAACTCTATTCCTTAATCCTATCCTAATCCTTTTCTCTATGCCTATCTGAGGGGTATTTTGCTAGGATTTGCAACATTTAGATAGTCTTTTATCGTGATAAATCAGGAAAAAAAAATTATGGAAAGGAATAAGGGAGTGGGCATGAAAAATAAATTGGCATGGGGACTTCTTCTTGGCACTAGGGAGAAAAGAAAAGAGAGAAAGAAAAGAAGAAAAGAAAAATAAGGAAAAACTGGTTTTTCAAGTTCATTTCTTCTATAACCAGATCCTCCTCATCCTCCATCTTCTTATCTTCTTGGAGGACTCAAAAAAATCTGAAGGAATGTTTTCAGATTAGTCATCCGTAGCCTTCACAAGAGCTCTAGGAAAGGTAATTTCTTGGAGCTTCGTGTAGACTTTTCATAGAGGTTGGATACCCTGTGCAGCTATGAGGTGACATTCAGACCTTCTATTATGCTCCATCAGTAGTGATATTCATTAATCCATGATGAGATATGATATTTGATCCTATTTATGTTCATAGACTAGATCTATTGCATGCATCAGTTAGATCAATGCATGATGATTTTAATTTTAGCATCTATACTATATTCATATCCTGTCATGATCCTATAGGATATTTTTTAAAATTATTCTAATACATGATTTAGTAATTAAAATTATCTTAATCTAATATGCTTTTGCTGGTCTAAAAAAATTATGCATGAAATCTTGCCCTTATTTTTCAATAGTGGTATCAAAGCCCTAGGTTCTTGACATGATTTGATTAGATATTGATATAAATCTTAATCTAAGTAATTACTTTAGATTGGGTTGATCATCATGGTCATTTGGTCATAGAAGAAAAGTAGGATTTAAAGGCCCTCTCTTTCCATTTAATGAGATCTCTTATGGTAGGTAAAGGTGCTGCTTAAGATTATATCGCATGAACAAGTGTGGTGATAAATTATTTTTTATTAAAATTATTTTTATAATTTAGATCTAATTTTTAGTAGTTTAATCTTGATTATTTTTTTGTTATCAATATGAAATTAAGTTATTTATATTAGATTTTATATTTAGAATATATATTATAAACTTAATTTCAGCAATTGCACTAAATCGTGTAGTCTAGATCTAAAATTATTTTATCGATATATGATACATATAAAAATATTTATATCTGATTTTAGAAAAATAAATCATGATTAATTATTGAAAAAAATGTTGATTGAATTTAGAATTGTGAATTAAAGATCAAAAGTCAATTCATAAAACTTAGATTTTGGGTTAGCTCGAATTAGGTTAAATTGCCAGGTTAGACCTAGAATTATAATTTGATTAGCAAAAATCTTAAAGAAATTGATTTAAACTAATCAAAAGTTGATTAGGATTAGGTCAAAAGGTCTATAGATCAATTCTATAGTGATAGGTTGATCAAGTCCATATTATCAAATAGACTTGATTCTGGATGAGTGATTAGACCTGAGTCTTTAGGCTAGTCTAATTAAAATCAATGAACCAATTGGTATCTAAGATAAGTTTGACATTTGATCATGGTCATTAATTGGGGCTACCTTTTCTTGGCCAACTCTGTTGGTGTCTAAGGAAAGAGGTTAATAATGGAACCCTTTTATTGATCTCACTTACCAGGTCAATTTTGTTAATCAGATTTTGATTAGACAGCTCATCGATTCAAGCAAACCATGCAGTAAGGAGGTTTAGTTTAACTGATCTAGGTGCCCTTGGAATAATGTGATTCAACCCTCGTTGCTTGATGAAATGAGTGGAAGGATTGTTAATTAGTCATATCTTCTTCTCTTTTCTCTAATTAAATCTTCTAAAATTATTAGGTCTCTTAAGTGACAAAATTATAGAGATAATTAAGTCATAGCCTTTCGTTAAGAGAGTAGTAACAAGTCTAATAGTAAAGATGATCATTGGAGGTCTAAAGACCTGGTACTCATCTGGCTATTGGAATTATTTTTCATATCATGATGACTTAGTCACTTCCTTCTAAATGATGATCAAGTGGGCCAGCCAAAGTTAGGCTTGGACATCATTTGCTAGAACTACTCTATCCTATCATATTAATGGTTGGACCTAACTAGGACTCCAGTGGTAGTCCAATGGCTTACTGATTAGTTCCTGAGGTAAAATTTTTACCATAAGTTTTCTAGAGAAATAATTGGTTGAAAACCTACCTTTAGACAAAGATGGATGAGCCGACCAAAGTCGAGCTCATATGTAGTCTATTGAGTTCTGGTGCTCACTAAGGAATTAGTGAAATTCCTCAAATTAGAGATAGAGGCTACCAATTTGATCAAAAATAGTAAGAGAACATTTAGACTAATGTTTAAGTCCTTATGATTAAATGATTCATATACAAATTAGGTCTTGTTTTTCTTTCAGATTAATATGGAAACCACTTTGTCGCTTCATTCATTGCTAGACAATGAAAAATTAATGGGATCCAATTTTGATAACTGGTATCAAAAGCTAAAAATAGTCCTGGAGCACAAATAGATCCCATACATACTAACAAATCCAGCACCTGAGGAGCCTACTCGAAATGCTTGTGGTGTAGTTTGAGATACTTACCAGAAGTGGCTTAGTAACCGAACATGGTCCATTATATTATACGGGCATCCATGAATGATGAATTGAATCTCAAAAATAAGGATGCTTAGTTGGAGGACATACTTCAAGTGTTGAAAGAATCTTTCGGCATACCTGACGATGTTAAAAGGTACAAAACATCTTGTAACATTTTCAACACTAGGAGAGGGAAGGAGCATCAATCACTGATCATGTATTGTACATGATCGAATTGATTGAGTGCCTGAACAAACTTGGATTTTCCTTACATAAATATCTAGAAAGGATGTGATCCTTAATTCTTTGTCAAAGTCCTACATAGATTTCCTTGATCATTACAGAATGACTAGGCCTACAATAAACTACCATAGTATATTGGGATTACTACAGACCTATAAGGAGGATCATTAGCTCCATAAGAGGTTGGAGAATGTAGTGGGATATTCGACAGGGCATCATTCCTTTAAAAAAGGAAAGAAAAAAATAAGAAAAAGATACAAAGTGCTCTGATGACTAAGCCAGGTCAGATCAAGAAGTTGAAACCTGACCGAACTCGAGCTGCTACTTCAACTATAAGAAGCAAAGACATTGAAAGAGGAATTATCCTCTTTACATTACCTCGCTAGACCCAAATAGGCTAAGAAAGAAGAACTAGCAAAGCATTGTTGGACAAGGCAGTTGTATGATTACACCTTGTAATTTTTCTATTTGTAATACTACACCTGGTTATTAGATACCATAAGTCCTATTAATATTTGCAATTCATTGCGCGGGCTTCAGGTTAGTAGAAGATTCAAACATGATGAGAAATTCCTGAACATTGGAGATGGAAGATCTATTCTAGTTCTAACTATAGGAATAGTCAAGCTTATTTTTAATTCTAGTGTCATTGTTTTAGGTGATTGTCACTATTATCATAGTTTTTTTATGAATATGATCTCTATAAACCTTTTGTGCAAAAATGGTTATCATTTATCAATAAAAGATAACTATTATGATATCATTTTGAATGGTGTTACTATAATGCATAGAAAAATGAAGAATGATATTTATATTTTATCATAGCTTGTAAATGTAATGTACACATCCAACAAATATTCTTGGATGGAAAATGTATCTGATGTCTATCTTTGTTATTGTAGGCTAAGTCATATTAACAAGAATAGTATGAACATGTTATCTAAGGAGAGATTTCCCAAGGTTAATGATTCTGAATCATTACCGATATGCGAATCCTGTCTTCTTAGAAAGATGACTAGGTCATCTTTTATAGAAAGAGTGAAAGAGCCACTGAGATTTTGACTCTAATACATAGTGATGTATGCATATCCATGTACACTTCAACCATAGGTGGATATCACTACTTCATCACATTTACTGACGACCTATCGAGGTATGGGTATGTCTTTTTGATGAGATATGAGTCTAAGTTGTTTGAGATTTTTAAACAATTTCATAATAAAGTAGAGAAACAAACTAGCAAAGTATATCAAAATCCTTCAATTTAATCAAGGAGGAGAATATCTTACTAGTGAGTTTATGACATATTTGGAAGAGAATAGGATTTTCTTATAATGGACACTTTTCGGGACACCTCAGCATAATGGAGTATCTGAAAGGAGGAATCAAACCATGTTAGATATGGTTCAACCCATGATAGGATTTGTGAGTCTACTATATTCTTTTGGGGATATGCACTAAAGTCGGCTTGTTACATTTTAAATAGAGTTCCTAGCAAGTCTGTAAACAAATGCCATATGAAATATGGACAGGGCATAAGCTGGTACTCTTATACCTTAAGGTCTAACGATGTCCAACTTATGTCAAATGATTGAAAATAGACAAGCCTGAGCCTAGGTCTGATAGGTGTACATTTATAGGGTACTCAAAGAAAACTAAAGGTTATTTCTTCCACCATATTGATGAGAACAAAGTGTTCATTAGTAATAAGGTAGTCTTTTTAGAAAAGGAGTTTCTTAGAGAAGGAACTAATGTCTCTAAGGTTGAACTTGAAGAAGTTCGACAAGTAGAAGAGCCAACATAATTACCAAAACCAATTCAATCATATTTGATTAGATCAAACCTGGAGCCTATTGTAGAGGCAACCTTAAGGAGATCTAGTAGAGTACTGTATCAACTAGATAGAACTATGATTTTTTGGTTTAGGATGGTGATTTTGTTGAACTTGGTAAAAACAATGATGATCTAATCACCTATATGGATGCAATGAAAAGTCTTGACTCTGCAAAATGGCTTGAAGCCATGAAATCTGAAATATAGTCCATGGAGATCAATAGTGTCTAGACACTAGTGATCCACCTGAAGGGATAAAATCCATTGAGTGCAAGTGGATTTTCAAAAAAAAAAGAGTGTAGATGGGATGGTGAAGACCTATAAAGCCCATCTGGTTACTAAGAGATGTCATCAGTGCTATGGTATTGACTATGATGAGACATTTTCTCCCATGATAATGATCAAGTCTATTTAGATTATGCTAGTGATAGTGGCATATCTTGATTTTGAGATCTAACAAAATAGATATCAAAACTACTTTTCTAAATGAAGAGTTGAAAGAAAAGGTGTATATGATATAACTAGAAGGGTTTATATCCGTAGATGAATCAAAAGTGTGCAAGCTTCAATGATTTATTTATGGATTAAAGCAAGCATTTTGGAGTTGAAACATGTAATTTGATAAGGTGATTAAAATGTATGGCTTCATTAAGAATAGAGAAGAGCGTTGCATATATAAATGGGCAATAGTTCAGTAATTGCTTTTCTTATTTTGTATGTAGAATATATTCTCTTAATCAGGAATGATATTCCTATAATGCAGGGAATAAAGGTTTAACTGTCATCCCAATTCTCTATGAAAGATCTAGGAGAAGCAACCTACATCCTTGGAATGAAGATCTATAGGGATATATCTAAAAGGTTGCAAGGGTTATGCTAGTTGACGTACATTGATACTGTGCTAAAGTGGTTTAGCATGGTAAATTCTAAGAAAGGCTATCTTTTAATAGGCTATGGAATTACTCTCTAAGAAAAATTATCCAACAACTCATAAAGAGAGAGTGTATGAGTAGGATTATAGATGCCTCGATAGTAGGATCTATTATATATGCCATGATATGTATATTACCAGATGTGGCATACTTACCAGAAGTAGTGAGTAGATACCAATCTGATCTAGGTGAGAACCATTGGAATGTTGTAAAATCTATCCTTAAGTATTTGAGAAATACTAAGGACTAATAGTTGGTTTATGGAGATTTTGACTTGAAACTAGTCAGTTATAATAACTCAAATATTCAGTCATATTGGAATGATAGCAAAAGTGTATTGGGTTATATATTTACCCTTAACGGAGGAGCTATTTGTTGGAAAAGTTTTAAGCAACATACTATGACTGATTCTATATGTGAAGTGGAGTACATTACAGTATCTGATATTGCAAAAAAAGCTGTATGGTTGTAAAAGTTCATCACTGAGCTTGGAGTGGCACCCTCCATCATGGTCTAGTTGTTCTATATTATGATAGCAATGGAGCCATTGCTCAAGCGAAGGAATCGAAAGCACATCAATGGACCAAGCATGTTTTTTATTGCTAAAACCTCATCCAAGAGCTTGTGGAACGAGGTGACGTTAACCTATAGAAGATTGACAGAAAGGAGAACCTAGTCAAGCCATTTACTAAAGCCCTCAGAATCAAAGAGTTCGATGATCATAAGTAGAAGAGGATATATGATACTGTTCCGATTGGCTTTAGTCTAAGTGAGAGTTGTTAGAAAAAGTATCCTAAAGCCAATCATTTAGGTTGTAAACAGTTAACTATCTTTTAAAAGTATATGAACTAATAATAAAATAAATATTATTTTTGATATCTCAACTCTATTTATCATCTTCTTATGAACTTTAATATATTAAAGTCCTTAAAACTATAATAATTCGATAAAAGAGGATTTATCGAGTGGTTCTTAAATTAGTTCATGATCAAATGTACATTATTGCCTATTATGATAACTTTTATCAAGAATTGGTCATTGTGTGCAATATAGGTTAATTTTTCTCTTAACCAAGGAGTATGGAGATGCTAGTATGGTATTTAGGAAAGTGTAGGAGTACATCTCACTGAACAGTGGTCAACTTTATGAAGTACTCTACTATCAAGAGTACCTCGCAGAAAGGGTACGGGTATTAATGTCCCTCTAACTTGAGACTATCATGGTGACTTGGCAAGCAACTCACTATACTTTGATGCCAGACTATCTGGAATTCAGATCTAGTAATGAAAGGTTTTTAAGTGCAGTCAAGTACTTGTTAAATCAATGTTGAGCAAAAAGGGATTGACCACTCCAAGTTGCTGAAGTAAATGCTCGGTAGTGTTTTAATTTAGCAAAACCTAGGCCTGGGTAATCCTGATGAGAAACACGGGATTTAGTATATTAAGACACATTCGGATATACTTATTCGAAGTTATCAATAGACTCTAAAATCATCCTAAGCATTAGGTCAAAGGGATGAATTATACGCTAATCATAGCTTGGGTTCATGAATGTTTCCATGCTATCATTTGACCTATCTGGATGTTAGGCACCATTACTAGATGGTCACATCGATTAGTTCAAAAAATCATTCCTGAGCTACTAGCTTAAGGTTCAAACTTATAAGGTCACATATAATAAAATTTTATGATTGATCATGATGGCTGATCGATGAATGAGAATAGTCTAATGGCAAAATTATAAATATGATCAATAATTTTTTCTATACAAAAGTTATAAATAAATTATTAATTAATTTTTAGTTAATATTAGAAAGATTAATTAGCAATTGGATTTCTAATTGGGTCAATTTGTTGAGTGAAAAGATTTGGTTAAATCTATTTGAATTTGGTTCAATTGGATTTCACTCGATTAGGTTATTCGATGACCTAATCACTAAGAAATTTTAATATTGATTTACATTAGATTTAGAATTGATTAATTTATTGATTAATTAAGTTTAAATTGGATCCTAATTAGATTATGTCCAAGCTATTTGAATTGGTCAAATCAAATTAAATTGAGATTAGAATTAAGGTTGACCAAGTCAAACCTAGGAACCTAGTTTTTTCCCTTGCACCATCTTGTTCTCCATGCAAAATAAGTTTTTGTGTGAAGAATCTCCATACCAAAATATGATTAGTACCCTCCATGTTATCTATTCTAATTGGGATTAAGCCAAGAACAATTTAAAAAGAGTTTTAATACAGTTTTGTATCTGGTTTGATCGAGTGAAAATTGATTCTTACGCCCCTAGCATTCTTCATAAAATTCTAATTTTTTGTGTGAAGTTTTCTCCATGAAAAATAGATTTTGATGCCTTCTCTCAATCCCATTTTGGTTAGGATAGGTTTATGTTGACCCCTGGAATGATTTTGATGATAACAAAATATTGGAGCATGTATTTGATACTAACTATTTTTAAGTGCTTTATAAGTTTTTGTAGGATGATTTAAATGAACAATTACTCTTCCTACAATTCTGATCTTATTGATGTATGTCAAGTTTATTCTTGAAAAAGTATCATGTAATGAAGTGTCCAAAGAAAAATTACTTATATATTCATGAAAGTGGGCCAATTCTATGTAAATTTTAAGTTTAAATTACTTGGAATAGACCTTAAAAGAGTTTGAAAAAGCATAGAAGTCTATTGGAAGCTTTTGGAAGAAGATTGGAGAAGTTTGGAAGGTTTTTGATAAAAATCACTCGAGCCGACTCAAAGCAGGAGAGCCGACTCATTATTCTGGCACGGCACAAAGTTTATGGCACGCAATCATGCAAGCCGACTCAAAGGAACCCGAGCTGACTCATCCAGAGCTACAATTCTTCAGTCAGACAACCGAATTGACCCGACATAAATTTGAGCTGACTCAAATATTCAGTCAGATAACCGAGTCGATTTGACAAAAAACTGAGTCGGCTCCTCCAGAGTATGGAAAATTCAGTTATGTGAGAACCAGTCAGGCAAGCTGACTCGTCAGTGAAGAGCTGACTCGACTAGTGTTCAATTTCTAAAGGACTAAGAATCCGAGCCGACTCGACCTAACCGAGCCAACTCGAACCATATTTTAGGTGCCTAATGGCTAGTTCTAGAATCGATTTTTTATTCCAAAAAGTGCTCCAATGGCCATATTTCAAATCCCAAGACTCTACAACGGTCATATTCATCTAAGATCAGTTCAAGGATTATAAATAAGGGATTTAAAATAACTTTTGAAGGACTTTTAATGAGACTTTAAGAGAACATTCATTATTCAAGAGAGCTTTGAAGAGAAGAACTCAAGACTTCACCAACTCCCATTCTTTTCTTGAGTCATTTATTGAAGAAGCTTGGAAGCCATAAAAAGCATTCAAAGAGCAATCAAAAAGGCTTCTCAAAGGGCCTCAACTGCAACTATCTGACAACGTTTGGTTTGTCATTATTGTTGCTCTGTTTCTTAACTCTTTTTGAGTTGTTCCAAGTATAGCAGAGGCTATAACTTAAGGATTGCTTTAGATTTTTGGTGAGCCTTTGAAGATCAAGTTTGGGTTGTTAGTGAGCCCGAGAAAACTAACATTGTATTGGATTCTTGGTTATCCCTGTGTAAAACCAAGTTTGGATTTTGGTTTGTGATCTCGGTGCAAAACAAACTGGTTGTATTCCGAGGTAAATATAGTGGAAATCCCAAGTAATATCTTGGATAGTAGACGTAGGATCTAGGTTAATCCGAACCATTATAAATTGCTAATGTTTGTGCTTGTAGTTATTATATTCTTTACTTGCTTATGCTATTTTTATTTAAATCACATCACTCACCACACTAAGCTTTTAAAAGAGCACATATTTGTAAAAATTTTTTAAATACCCAATTCACCCCCCACTTGAGTTGGCCACTTGGGCAATAACTGGTATCAGAGTAGTGTCTCTGAAATTTACTATAGAAAAGATCGATGGCAAATCCTATGAGTACCTCTTAGACCAAAGGCCAATCTACAAATAGACCTCCACTTTTCACAGGCACAAATTATACCTACTGGAAAATATGAATGAAAATTTACATTCAAGCAGTAGATTTTCAATTATGAAAAATAATTCTAAAAGGACCTTACACATCCACAAAGAAGGTTGATGGCATGGACATTCCAAAACCTGAAGAGAAATGGGATGAACATGACATGAAAATGGGTGAGTTGAATGCCAAAGCAATGAATCTCTTAGACTGTACTTTGAACACCAACGAGTTTAACCGGATTTCTACTTGCATGTCTGCAAAAGAAATTTGGTATAAACTTGAAGTAACCCATGAAGGAACCTCCCAAGTCAAAACTTCTAAAATCAATATTCTTGTTCATAATTATGAGTTATTTAAAATGGAACTGAATGATACTATATTTGCCATGTTCTCAAGGTTTACAGATATTATTAACGGTCTAAAGAGTCTTGACGGGATATACTCAAATGCAAACCTTGTACAGAAAATCTTGAGATCACTTCTAGATAAATGGGATCTGAAGGTCACTACTATCCAGGAAGCTAAGGACTTGAACACTCTACCATTGGATGAGCTCCTTGGATCATTGATCATGCATGAACTCACAATATAGCATAGAAGTGAGGATGTTATCAAGAAGAAAAAATCGATAGCCTTCAAAGCTGCTATAGAATTAAAGAAACAAGAAGAAGAATTAGAAGAAGAAAGCCCCTCCTCCGAAGATGAACTTGAAGATGATGATATTGCTCTGGTCATGAAGAAATTTAAGAAATTTATGAGCAGAAGAAAGGCAAAAAATTGGAGAAAATACTATAGAAAGGGGGAATACATCAAAGAGAAAGAAAAGGAAAAAAAAAGAGACAAAGAGCAACAGCCTATCTGCTACGAGTGTAAGAAGCCATGCCACTTCCTTTTTGATTGTTCCACTTTGAAGAAAGCCTACAAGAAGAAGAAGAAGAAAGTGATGGTTATAACTTGGAACAATAGTGAGGAGTCTACATCAGATGAAGAAGAAGAGACTACCAAAATAGCTAATATATGTTTGATGGATCTCGAGGATGAGGTAAGGTCTTTTAAACCTAATGATGAATTTACATATGAAGAATTGAATACTACTTTTTATGAGCTATTATCTGAATACAAAAAGGCAGGTTTAAAAATTAAGACTTTGAAAAATAACAATAATATTTTAACGAAAGAAAAAGATGAAATTTCAGAAAAGAACAACATTTTACAAAAAGAATTGAGCTATATTTCAAAAAAATATAGAGTTTTGCAAGTTGAAAAGAATGATTATCTTGAAAAGAATAAGCCTCAAATCCTTATTGTTATTTTTGTTTAAATAACAAAAGAAGTTGAAAAAGTAGTTGAAAAGAAGTTGAAAAACTCAAATCCTTAGTTGAAAAATTAACTTTAAGTTTAAATAAGCTTGAACTAATTTTGAAAGACCAAAGGAATTCAAATAAAAAAGTTGGAATTGGTTACAATTCATTGCATTCTAATAGAGTTCAGCTACAAAGTTTATAGCTTCAAAATCATATGTACCTAAATTTTCAACTTAAAAAACTCTTGCATCTAGAGTTTCAACATTTGCATCTTTTCAGAAATCAAGAGTTATCTATTATTCTTACAATGGGGTTGTTCACAAATCCTTTGAATGTAATTTGAAAAAAAACAGTAAAAGTAAAGTGAAAAAGATTTGGGTTCCCAAGGGAACCACTTCTACTAACCTGCAAGGACCCAAGAAAGCTTGGGTACCTAAAAGAATTACTTGATTATTTTGTAGGAATGTCTTGCAGCCCAGAATTTCAAGAAAAGATGGCATCTAGATAGCAACTATTCAAGACATATGATGAGTGACAAGGAATAATTCATCATCTTAGAAATGAAGGATGGAGGATTGGTCACTTTTGGTGACAATGGTGTTGGGAATTGTGTCCCAAAGCCAATCGCCTAGGCTCTAGGCGGTTGAATTGAGTATTGTACTCTTTGTATGAATTAATAAATATTATTTTGGCAGCTCATCACATTCTGACTTTTTCCTGTAATGAACTCTTTTCATGTGATGAAGTCCATAGGACTACATTGACTTCGATATAGAGAGGATATATCGAGTGGTCCTTAAACCAGGTTCACGACCAAAGGATACATTGTACTGGATGGCAATGTATCAAGTATAGGTTGTTGTGGTTCACATCATTTGGTTGTCCTCTTGACCAAAGGAGTGTGGTGACACTGATGTGATCTGCAAGTGGGATATATGATATCTCATTGAACGTGACTCTGTGTAGCCCCTTTCTGCCAAAGGGATACTCACGATTGGATATGGGTATATGTGTCCCTCTGACCTGAGGTCATCATGGTAGCTTGCAAGCAACTCCCTGTGCTTTGGTGCCGGACTACCCGGATTTCTAATCCAGTGATGGAAGGTTTCTAGGTACAGGCAAGTACTAATGGAGTAGTGGTGGACCAAGATGGAATGACCTGTCCATATAGTTTGGATTGAATGTCTCGTAGTGTCTCAATTTAGCAAATCCTCGATCGGGGTAGTCCTAGTGAGAAGTCACTAGACTTGCAAGGTTGAGACATGTTTTGGATTGACTTAGCTAGGGTTGGCAGTCTAACCCTAGGTCATCCTGAGCATTGGAGGTCAAAGGGATGAATTATATGGTAACTATATGCCTGAGGTTCGATTGATTGCTCTCGCATCTTCGACCTATCCGGACGTTAGGATCCATTGCTAGATGGTATCTTGTGCTGGTACTGGAATTATTCCAGTGCTACCGCCTAGGTTCGAACCTATGAGGTCACAAGCCATAGCGGATCTCTCCCTGATCCAGGTACTGATCTATGATTAGGAATCATTTCGGTAACGGTTTGATTGAGCACACTTTGGATTGACTCGGTTTTGGGTCGATCAGAATTGTTTGGGTCTATCGGGAATTGTTCCTGGGTAACCAGGACTTGTCCAAGCCATTTAGTAATTAGATTTTGATCTAATTGATTTGTGAACCGGTTTGGGATTTTTTGAACCGGTTGTGAACCGTTTTAAACCCATCCACATGGTACTTAATAGCTTGGGCGAACGGCGATATAAGGCGTCTCTTCATCTCCTCCTTCCACTCATTTTTGGTTGTATTACTCCACAGTTTAATGCTTCTTCATTGCTTCATTATGAATGAGTTTGATTCGTTCAGAAACCGAGTGGCTTTTCATTTTCCCAGGAAGTCTCTTTTTTTTGATAAAACAAAAAGGGGGGGAGGGGTAAGACCCCAGGCGTGGCTACCCCCAGACGGCCCCCACCCCAATCAGGGAATGTTCGATACACGGCGCATATTATTTTTCGCAGCCGTTCCCCACCCGAAGGTGAGTACGTCAATCTGACTGCCACTGATGACAGGTGAGTGAACAGGATTTTATATATATATCCCTTACTTTTTCACAACCACAGGCTGATAAGGGCTCCAGGGTTATTTTATTAATTTTTTTCTTTATTTCTTTTGCCCTCGGACTATTCTTTCATCGAAATGCATCCACATGGACTCGAACCTCACCCTCCCGCTTGTGAGCAAAGCCCACTACCACCCACGCCACCCACCAGTGGCTTCCCAAGAAGTCTTTTAAGCTCCCAAACTTCACCGTTTCATAGCTCTGGCTGTTTATAATTTATGGGTGCTGAAATCTTGAGGTAAAGCTGAAAAACCGTGAGAGACTCTCCTTCCTTAGAGAGCTTCATTCTTCTTTCAACCGGTGATTGAGAGCCTGGTTTCTTGTGAGAGAGAAAGAGTTCCTTATTCCCTGTTGCTGATTGGTGCTCAACGGTTAGAAGGGAAAATCTATTTTGGAGAAAACAATTTCAAAACTTGGAGTTCTGAATTTCTCTTCCTTCCCTCACCATTCCAAGTGCTTTTCGGTGACTAGCATCGCACGAGAAGCGGATCAGAGGAAGCCCAGGCATGTCCCCACTCTAGAGGGTGTTCCCATGAGCACCTGAGAGCCAAATCCACCTCCCTTGCTGTTGGTTTGTATGCTCTGTTTTTGGGTTGCGGGATTTGCTGCACTTGGAAGAGAGGAAGAGAACACTCCAAACATCATTGGTAGAACGATCCGAAAGCTCTCCCTTGAAGCAAACTGTATCAAGAATCTACCTTACCATTGTTGCAGGAAGAGAGACCAAGCAATTGCCAACTTTGCTTTGGGTTTGCTGTTGTTGGAATAGAGGAGAAAAATCAACGTTTCAAAGGCTGCTGGAAGAAGAAGACTGGAATAACTTTATTCCAGATATTCCAGCTATTCCAGTGTTATCCCTGCTTTATTTCAAGTAGGAATAAGGTAAGATTTATGGTTTTACTTTTTCATGCATGTCTTGATCTAGGTGTTTATAAATATTTCATGCCTATTACATGCCTTGTTTTGCCTATACATGCATCCAGAATATGTTAGATCCTGCATGGAGTAGGTTTTTTCGTTGTTATTTTAAAATTTTTTAAAAATTCATACCTGCTTCCTGTGCTGTTGCATGCTTAGTGTAGGCACTAGCAACCCCAGTTTTAATTTTCAAATGGTAAGGCGAAGATCATTGGCATTGGTAAGATTAGAATTATCCCTTCTACATTCATTGAAAATGTATTACTAGTTGACAAATTGAGGCACAATTTATTAAATATACATCAATTATGTGATAAAGGCTTCATGGTTGTCTTTGAATCTTCAATGTGCATAGTAACTAACTCACTTGAGTCTAGCACTAAACTCATTGGTCATAGACTTGAAAACATATATGTGGTAGATTTAAATGATCTAGCCATGTCTAGTAGTACAAGTCTTGTGGCAATGAATGCTAAAACCAAGGAGTCTAGCTTATTTTGGCATAAGAGAATAGGTCATGCTAGCATGCATACAATAGCTAAATTAATTTTTAAAGATCTAGTTAGAGGTTTACCAAAACTTAAAGTTGATTTTGAACATGTTTATGATGCATGCCACTTTGGTAAACAAACTAGGAGGAGTTTTAAATCAAAAAATATGGTTTCTACATCTAGACCTTTAGAGCTACTACACATGGACCTATTTGGACCAACTAGGACCATAAGCCTAGGTGGTATAAAATATAGACTTGTGATAGTAGATGATTTTTTGAGATTTACTTGGTTAAGCTTTTATTTCTTTCAGTTATCTCTATTAGAAGTGATCATGGCACAAAATTTGAAAATCAATATTTTGATGAATATTGCACTGAGCACGGCATTGATCATAACTTCTCCACTCCTAAAATACCATAGCAAAATGGTGTTATAGAGAGGAAGAATAGGACATTGGAAGAGATGGCTCGAACTATGTTATGTGAAAGTAATCTTCCAAGGTACTTTTGGGTAGAAGCTGTGAACACCGCCTATTATATTTGAACCGTGTTTTGATAAGACCTATTTTTTTAAAAAAAAACCTATGAACTTTGGAATGATAGAAAACCTAGCATTCATTATTTTCATATTTTGGTTGTAACTGCTTTATGCTGAATAATGGAAAGGATAACCTAGAAAAATTTGATGCTAAATCTGATGAAGCAATTTTTCTTGGTTATTCAACTTCTAGCAAAGCTTATAGAGTATTTAATAAAAGAATATTGACTGTTGAAGAATCTGTTCATGTTAAATTTGATGAATCTAACCCCTTACCTTCTAGAAAAGAAGAATGTATTGATAATAATGCAGGTAAAATCGATAAAGCTATGAAGGACATGAGCTTAAAGGACAAACCAACAGGACAAGGAGAAGAAATGGTAAGCAAAGGTCATGGTGATTTATCAAAGGAATGGAGGTATGTAACATCACACCCTAAATATTTAATTATTGGTGATCCCTCACAAGGTGTTAAAACTAGGTCATCACTTAGAGATGCACATGATTATCTAGCATTTGTTTCACAAGTAGAACCAAATAGCATAGAAGAAGTAGAAAATGATCCTAATTGGATGATGGTCATGCATGAAGAACTTAACCAATTTGAAAGAAATAATATATAGACTCTAGTAAATAGACCCTCAGATCATCCTGTTATTGGCACAAAATTGGTGTATAAAAATAAACTGATAAAAAAAAGCTAAGTAGTTAGAAATAAAGCTAGATTAGTGGTTAAAGGATATAATCAAAAAGAAGGAATAGATTTTGATGAAATCTATGCACCTGTAGCAAGATTAGAAACTATTAGATTATTGCTTGCATTTACTTGCTACATAGATTTTAAATTATTTTAAATGGATATAAAAAGTATATTTTTAAATGGTTTTATTTTAGAAGAAGTTTTTGTAGAACAACTACCATGATTTAAAAATCATGCTCTTCCAAATCATATTTTTAAACTTAATAAAGCATTATATGGTTTAAAACAAGCACCTAGAGCATGGTATAATAGACTGAGTAAATTCTTGCTTGAAAATGACTTTGTTAAAGAAAATGTAAACACTACTTTGTTCATTAAAAGGAAAGAAAATGACATGTTAGTTATACAAATTTATGTAGATGATATTATTTTTGGTACAACTAATGAAAATTTATGTAGAGAGTTTGCTAAACTTATGCAAGGCGAATTTGAAATGAGCTTGATGGATGAACTGACCTACTTTCTTGGACTCCAAATTAAGCAAACAAATGAAGGCATATTTATAAATCAAGCGAAGTACATCAAGGAGATCATTAAGAAGCTTGGCATGGAGTCAGTCAAAGAAATGAGCACACCCATGAGCCCCTCCTGCAGACTTGACAAAGATAAAGATGCAAACAACATTGATCAAAAACTTTATTGAGGTATGATTAGATTACTATTGTATTTAATAGCTAGTAGGCCTGATATCTTATTTAGTATATATATATATGTGCTAGATTTGAATCAAATCCAAAAGAATCACATATACTTGCTCTCAAAAGAATCATAAAATATCTAAAAGGAACAAGTAATCTAGGTTTATGGTATTCTAAGCAATCTTCATTAAATTTAATTAAATTTTTTGATGCTGATTATGGTGGATGTAAAATTGATAAAAAAAGTACTAGCGGTACTTGTCAATTTCTAGGGTTAAACTTAATTTTATGGAACTGTAAGAAACAAAACTCTATAGCACTGTCTATTGCTGAGGCAGAGTATGTAGCTGTAGGGAGTTGTTGTGCACAAGTTTTATAGATTAAGCAACAACTAGAAGACTATGATGTTATTTAAACTAAAATTCCTATCAAATGTGATAACATAGGTGCTATTAATTTGACAAAGAATCCAATTCAGCATTCTAGGACTAAGCACATAGAAATTAGACATCACTTTATTAGGGACATGTACAAAATGGTAATATTGAACTTGAATTTGTTCCAACTAAAAATCAATTAGCTGACATCTTTACTAAGCCACTTAATGAAGATAGATTCCAAATGATTAGAGAAGAATTAGGTTTATGTGACCCGTTTTAGTATTTTGGACCTAATTCCTTCAAAATTAAAGAAAAATTATCTAGAGGACCTCCATTACCAATCTAAGGTCACCAACCACCCTATCTTGTGTAACTCTAGAGAATAGATACCTTTTTATTGGTTTTTTGAGCCATTTTAAGTATTTTGGCTCGAGCCGACTCGAGCAGAGGTCGAGTCGACTCGAAGGTCGAATCCTGTTATAAAATTGCAAGCCCTAAAGTCCCATTCACTTTCCTTTTTCACTGTTTAATAGAAGCTCTATGAGGACCACTTCCCTTCCAATCCTTGATCCACCCGAAACGTTTTGCTCCCTCTTTAGATTCCCTCCAGATGGCTCCAAAGAAAGCAGTTGCAAAGAGACCTAGGCATGTGGAACCGATCTCTATCCAATGGGAAAAGAGATCCAAATGGCATGAGGATGAGCCGACTTGGATTGAAGAGTAAGAAGAACCAAGAAATTTGTCTCCCGCACCAGCAAAACAAGTCATTCCCAATTGAAACCGACCTTTGGTAGGCATACGAATTTTAGATTTTTTGAAAACCAGGGTTTTAGAATCTGTGGCTAGATTGAACAGCAAGGATGGGATTTCTTTTATTCACTTAATATTCCTACATATCCTTCTCTTGTACGGACATTCTATGAAAATCTATCACTTGGGGAGAATGGAATTTTATCAACTGTAAAAGGAACCCAAATGTGCATAGATGAAGATACATTGAGTAGGGTTTTGAGAATGCCCAAGGAAGGAATTATTTGAATTTAAAGGATAAACAGAGGACATTGAGACTTATTCTGGAGAGAAGAAGTATAGAAGGGATTTCTAATGTGCAAGCTAATATATTAACCCTAGAAATGAGACTTCTCCACAACATCATCAGCCGAATCATTTTGCCAAGGACAGGTTGTTTCGATTGGGTAAGTGAACGTGATATGGTATTCATAAGATGCATGATTGAGGAGGAGGCCCTCAATCTTCCATTCATCATGTTGATGCAGATACGAGATGCAGCGAGGAGAGTGAAGGCCAGCTTACCTTATGGTATGATGTTCACTCTATTATTCCAAGAGTTTGGTATCGACTTGACTGGAGAGGATGGATAACCCCTTCACCACATTGATAGATACTCGGTGAAATCCCTCCATAGGATGGGCTATCACCAAGTAGAGGATGTTTGGGTCAAGAAGACATCTGGTCAGAGAGTGGTACATCACTTTGATTTTGATGAGGCTGAGGCTATTGAGATTGTTGATACTGTTGCTGGAGAGACTGATAGAGATGCTGAGCATGAGTCTGATAGTGATAGTTCTGATGATAGTGATGAGGATTCCACTGATGAGGAGATATAGGGAGAGGCTGGGATGACTGGATAGATTAGCAATCCTAGGATACCTCATGTACCATCAGCTACACCAGCACCTTCAGGACCATCAACTTCAGCACCACCAACTACCACTCAGGTAGATATTACTGATCAGCTCACTCAGTTTTGTGAGACTCTGATCGGATCATTTAGATTGATGTTTGGCAATCTATGCCAAACACTCGAGACTGGACTTCAGGAGTTCTAGATAGAGATGAGAGAGTTGGCTTGCAGGATTGAGTCTGTTGAGATGAGATAAAGGCTCCAGGATGATTACTGCACTGACCTCAGAGATTTATGATCTGACTTTGGGAGACTTCGAAGAGCAGCTAACTTATTTGCTAGAGAGCAAGCCACTACACTTCATGAGCCACAGGAGGAAGTTCAGAAGATTGGTATTGAGCTTCGAACTGTCTAGGTCTTTGTGTCTAGATTACGATCTGGAGCTGGAGCATCTGGTGCATCTACTTCAAGACAGCCACCTATACAGCCTTCATCTATACCAAGGTAGTGAAAGGTGAGGCTAAGCATCTACCAACCGGGCTACCACCTTAGCAGTAGTTGGTTGTATCTTTTATATGTTGTTTGTTGAATGGTTGTATCTTTTTGTATCAAAAACATGCTTTTATATATATATGCACTTTGATTTAATGTCATTGTCATTCTACTTTTTTTACTTTTCTATGATGCATACAACTTGGACTCAACAGGAAATATCAAACAATTCTCATTGAAAATGAAAGGAAAATATTAATAAGAATATTAAAATTATAAAGAAAAGGTAAAATTTTCTTAAATCATGTTAATATTCTTATTCTATTTCAAAAATCATTGAATGCTTAAAGAACCTTTTTGTTGATGACAAAAAGGGGGAGTAATGTTTGTGTTGTGCATGGGAAATTCAAAACTTCATGAAAATATGCAAGTTAGGGGGAGAAATTATTTATGCATGAAAGATAATTAATGAACTTTAGCTTTGAGCTCTGATTCATTTTAATACTAAATGATAGCTCTGATACATTCATGAAAATTAATTTGCTCTGATACATTTTAATGCTTAATAAAGCTCTGATACTTTCCTGATGCTAAATTAATGGAAATTAACTTGAATTTGCTTTAATTAATCTTGATTAGCCTTTGATTAGCTCTAACACCTCTTGATATCCAACATTCATTAGCTCTAATACATTCACACTTTGGATTTTATTGACTGTGATACTTCTTGACTGTGATTCATTTGAAATTAGCTCTAATACATCTTGAAATGCTCTATCAGCTATGATACACTTTGATTAACTCTTGACTAGCCCTAATATTTTTAACATTTAATTGACTCTGATACATTCTAGAACAAAAGCAGATTTTGATAAATATTGGATATGATACAAAATGCTCTATTTTTTTTTTAAGCCCTAATACTGTTGATACATTCTAATACATTATTGATACTAACTTCTGGTGGGGACACCGGAGGCACTAGAATAAGATAGAGGCTTTTCAATCCTCTGTGAATTGATCAATAATTTATGAGTCCATCTGTAATAACAGTTTAGCTCATCTGAATCTATTTTAGTTGTTATTTGAGTATTTTGAGTTGTTATTTCAGTTCTGTACTTGTCAGCTCATGTTGAGCTAGTTCAATCCAATGCTAGTCAGCTCATGTTGAGCTAATTTTATTTTTTTGAGTCTTGTCCAAGCATACTGAAGACTCAAGACTATATCATACAAGTGAAGACCAAGTCCAACTAGATTGAAGACATGGAAGTATAGCACAAGTCCAACCCAGCTTGAAGATTTGAAGACCCCAGGAGGAAAATTCAGAAAACCTTGATTTCTTGCAGATGCCCTCCAGATGCCCAGATTCCCTTCCAGATGCCAAAGTATATTCATAGATAAGGGCATCCATGATTCCAGAGGTCCATCTGCATCCTAGCCCAAAGAAATCAAGCCCAGGTGCCAAGCCCAAGCCCCTAAGAAGCAAGATACCAGGGAATATTCCTGCTACCTGGCTACCAGGCCACCCCAGCTTCCAGAGGCCCAAACCCATACACCCGAGCCCCTTTGGGCTGGCCTTTTGCTGCTCCTAGAAGCCCAACACGCCCCCCTAGGCGTCCTTGGAGTCTTGACCAAGTCAAGAAAATCTTTAGGGATTTTTCTACCTAATATTTCCTTATTTTCTAGCTAGGGTTTGAGAGGGAAAAGGATTCTTATGTAAAGACTTATGTACCCTTACTTGGAGCCCAAGGTTAAGGGTCTATTTAAGGGACCCTAGCCTCTTATATGAAGAGAATTTTTGATGAATGAAAACCTTGAGTTCTTCTATTGAGTGGTGTGATACCCTGCTGTGTGCATAAAGGGATTTGTGAGAGTTCTTCTTCCCGGTGTTTGCAATCATCTTCCTGCTGCCAACAAACCCTCAAGATCCCTGGATGCCCACTCCAAAAGAAGCCTTCCCTTGCTGTTTTTACTTTGTTTTCTTGTTTCTTTGTGAGCTTTCTAACCCCTGACAGGTCGTTTACAGGTCCCCGAGTTCCTACGAATCCAACGACTCCAGCCAAGCCTCAATCGGATCACCGAGCAGAAAGCCGGGTATCCGCGGGTCTTTGGCTCGATTTTCCAGGCCGCATCCGTCGAGGAACGAGAGACCCCTTCACTGCGATCTTCACAGACGTTGTCAGGTACACCCCTCTACCTCCAGTAGTTTTATTGTAGGAGAACTTGCCCTAACCGAGGCTTCTCAGCCCCGGCGGTCCTTCTTTGCTACTTTTCTAGGTCCTAATCTGCATGCTGATCTTCAAAAAAATTCATACAAAATTCCCTACAAATAATTTTGATCTGAAATTTGGGAATTAATCACCTAACTCAACATGTAAAATATACAAAAAAAATTGCATGCAAATTAGTTCCCCATCATTTGGTATCAGAGCCTAGATTAGGGCTTATTTTCTGCAATTTTTCAGTCCGTATATACTCTGTTATTTTAATTATTTCTCTCTGTTAAAAACTCTAAAAATCCTGAAATTTATTTTCCTGGATTTATCATAATTCAAAGTAATTTTAAAAATTTTTCCAGACTTTATTATGGCCTGTGAATTTTCTGCAAGCCAAAATAGGGCCTGCAAATTTTCGGCTCTATTTTTTTTTGCAAGACAAGTTTGGAAGTTTTAGGGTTTTGTTTAGGAGTTTTTGCATATTTCTTAATTTTAGTATATTTCCAGTATATTAGGCCATGATTTGCAAGTTTTCTTCTATTTAAAAAAAATACAAAAAAAAAATATACATATTTTCCAAAAATACCAAAAAAAATATCTAAACCCTAATTTGCATCCTCATCTGCCTGCCATCATTGCATAATTTACTTTTAAGGGCACTCTTGCTATATCATATGGGGGGAGGATTTGATCACCTCTCCTTAGCCCAAAATCACATCCCTTGCATTCAGTCCCAAGCCTTAACCTAAAATTAATTAGACTTAATTTGCCCTAGTGGGCTAGGGACACCAACTGGTCGGGTCCGGGCTAGTGTTAGATCACTGTGTCAAGTTAACCTGTGTGTGCCTTGTGCTCAGTGTCTAGAACGGTGGTTTAGGGATTCAATCCCGAAGGGCTTGTGTGCTGGTCCGCCTACCTGGCCAATCTCTGATTGGTGTCTAGGATTGGCAATCAGGGACCTAACACTCCCCTTACACCTGCCTGGCTGAGTACAGGGTTACTATAGGCTAGTTTGCCACCCTGATTGAGCATCTCGTTTGGACTCTAGGTCTAGTCAGTTATAGTCGGTCTGATCGAGTCTTGCATGAGCACTAGATCAGGAGTTTCATATCACCCACCTCCTTCACAAATGTCTGAACCCATGGAAAATTTACAAGCCCAAATAAAAGCCCTAGTTGATCAAATGGCCCAGATGACTACCCAGATGACCCAGTTAACTCAGTCTCGTATTCAAACCAATGATAGAATTGACCATCTTGCCAATAGGTTTGATCAGTTAAAAGTCCGGGTAGGGATCCCAAGAAAAACCCATGGGTCACAGTCTGAGCCAGATCCTGATTCCCCTCAACCTAGGAGGACCCCAAACCCTGATCTATACCATGAGGTCAAACCTAGGAGATCCCCTTATCCTGACCCGTACTACAATCCTCAACCTAGGAGGACCCCAAACCCTGATCCATACCTTGAGGCTGAACCTAGGAGAACCTATCGTCATGACCCAATCCCTAAGGTTAGTCCTAGAAGACTCAATCAGGATTTTATAGACCAGGAAGATAGATCCTATTTACCCTCTCCCTACAAGCCTAGTATACCTACAACTTATAGATCTTATGACTCCAAATCCTATGAACCTAGAACCTATGAACCTAGATCCTATGACTCTAGATCCCATGATCATAGATCCTATGCACCCACACCCTATGAGCCTAGTAGACCCAACACCCAATATTCTGACCCATATAGGGAGTCCAACCCTAGGAGGACCCAATATTCTGACCTATATAGGGAGTCCAACCCTAGGAGAACCCAGTATTCTGACCCATATAGGGAGTCCAATCCTAGGAGGACCCAATATCCTGACCCATATAGAGAGCCCAACCTTAGGAGGACCCCATACCTTGATCCATCCTTAGAACCTGATCATAGAGCTGACCCAAAATCATATGACCCCAGATCCTATAATCCCATGACCCATAGATCTGCACCCTTGTCCTATGAGCCTAGAGAACCCATAACCCCTAAGTATCAACCTAGTACTAGTCATGCTTCCCCTAGTCAACTTGAACCCCATAGGATTAGTATCCCTAAATATGAACCCAATAGTGAGCCACTACCTCTTATACAACCTGAACCTACTAGGAGTAGTACCCATAATCAGAGACCAGAACCTAACCAATTTCCTGCTAGCCGACCTTCTCCAACCATTCCTGAGATTCGCAAGGCTTATATTAACGCGGAAGTGTATGAAGCTGATGTGAGCCTAGTGGATGAGTATGAGGGAGAAGATGAGACACCTTTAGATAACCTAGAATTAGTTGACCCAATAGATACCTAGGTAGAAGACAACCTAGAGATAGTTGACCTTGACCACATCCAACCTAAAGCTATAGTGGAAGAACAAATAGAGGAAGAGAACCTAGGTACTGCTACTAGAGCCTTATCTATGGAAACCATAGAGGAGAGCCAAATTATAGAGTCTAGTCCTAAAATACAAGAACCAGAAGAATTTATTAAGGACCTTATCTCTTTGAATCAATACCTTCAAGATGAGTCCCCTCCTATAGTTCCCATTAAGGACCTCTTCCCCGAAATTGGCGACCCATCCTTCCATTATGCAAACCCTGTAGATATAGCTCAACCTCGTAAGGTTAACCTCATTAGTATAGTATTAGTTCCTGACACCCCGTCTTTTATCCTACTTTATCCAACTAACCATGAACCTTTTTCTCTACCTTACCAAACTAATTCTGAACCCACTTCCTATTTTCTACCCTTTCCTGACACCTCCAGCATTTCTAGGATCATTAGATTGCATTTAGCTGAGATTAGCATACTGCATGCATTCATTACGCATGTTAGGTTTGCATCTTACTTCTGGCATACTCTTTGGAATTTGCTAGGAGTTCACTGTAAATTTTCATGTGCATATCAAGCTAGGATCAAACATAGAGAACCTATAATCTATTAGGTTTAGATCTAAAGAGTTCAATAAAATTTCCTTCGATAGGAATGCATAGTCGAGTCTGTTAGGTGTCAGTATGAGTCCTTTGCATCATTTGTTAGGAGTCTGTATGTGCCTAGCATGTTCACCACCCGCACTAATATTAAAACAACTGGCTAATTCCCGAAGATGGATCAAAAAAATTTGATGTAGTGGATTTTATCTTGGTTAGGCTTAGGCCTAAAAGAGGCTTCATGCTCGCAGAGCCGGACCTTTTAAAGTGATAGAGAAGGTTGGATCAAATGCCTAGGTGTTAGACTTGCCTTCGGATTTGGGCATTAGTTCTACCTTCAATATTACAGACCTGGTTGAGTATAGGGAACCGGCAGCGATACCTAGTAAGGCCTTTGGACCTATTCCTTTTCATTGTGAGTGACCCTAACCCAAAGTGTCCACTAACAAATTGGCCTGAGAGAGGAGAACGGATCGAGCATATCCTGGACGATCAAGCCATCACGACCCGGGGCCGTGACTATCAATGCTTCCTGATCCGATGGCAAGGCCAGCCAGAGTCGGACGATTCATAGATTTCTCGAGAGGACTTGCAATGCCTCAACCCAGACCTTCTCGAGAGATATGTGAGCCAGTCTGATCTTCACTCGACAGGGTCGAGTTCCTCCCACCCCGGGAGAATTGGTGGGGACACCGGAGGCACCAGAATAAGATAGAGGCTTTTCAATCCTCTGTGAATTGATCAATAATTTATGAGTCCATCTGTAATAACGGCTTAGCTCATCTGAGTCTATTTTAGTTGTTATTTGAGTATTTTGAGTTGTTATTTCAGTTCTGTACTTGTCAGCTCATGTTGAGCTAGTTCAGTCCAATGCTAGTCAGCTCATGTTGAGCTAATTTTATTTTTTTGAGTCCTGTCCAAGCATACTGAAGACTCAAGACTATATCATACAAGTGAAGACCAAGTCCAACTAGATTGAAGACATGGAAGTATAGCACAAGTCCAACCCAGCTTGAAGATTTGAAGACCCCAGGAGGAAAATTCAGAAAACCCTGATTTCTTGCAGATGCCCTCCAGATGCCCAGATTCCCTTCCAGATGCCAAAGTATATTCATAGATAAGGGCATCCATGATTCCAGAGGTCCATCTGCATCCTAGCCCAAAGAAATCAAGCCCAGGTGCCAAGCCCAAGCCCCTAAGAAGCAAGATACCAGGGAATATTCCTGCTACCTGGCTACCAGGCCACCCCAGCTTCCAGAGGCCCAAACCCATGCACCCGAGCCCCTTTGGGCTGGCCTTTTGCTGCTCCTAGAAGCCCAACACGCCCCCCTAGGCATCCTTGGAGTCTTGACCAAGTCAAGAAAATTTTTAGGGATTTTTCTACCTAATATTTCCTTATTTTCTAGCTAGGGTTTGAGAGGGAAAAGGATTCTTATGTAAAGACTTATGTACCCTTACTTGGAGCCCAAGGTTAAGGGTCTATTTAAGGGACCCTAGCCTCTTGTATGAAGAGAATTTTTGATGAATGAAAACCTTGAGTTCTTCTATTGAGTGGTGTGATACCCTGCTGTGTGCATAAAGGGGTTTGTGAGAGTTCTTCTTCCCGGTGTTTACAATCATCTTCCTGCTGCCAACAAATCCTCAAGATCCCTGGATGCCCACTCCAAAAGAAGCCTTCCCTTGCTGTTTTTACTTTGTTTTCTTGTTTCTTTGTGAGCTTTCTAACCCCTGACAGGTCGTTTGCAGGTCCCCGAGTTCCTACGAATCCAACGACTCCAGCCAAGCCTCAATCGGATCACCGAGCAGAAAGCCGGGTATCCGCGGGTCTTTGGCTCGATTTTCCAGGCCGCATCCGTCGAGGAACGAGAGACCCCTTCACTGCGATCTTCACAGACATTGTCAGGTACACCCCTCTACCTCCAGTAGTTTTATTGTAGGAGAACTTGCCCTAACCGAGGCTTCTCAGCCCCGGCGGTCCTTCTTTGCTACTTTTCTAGGTCCTAATCTGCATGCTGATCTTCAAAAAAATTCATACAAAATTTCCTACAAATAATTTTGATCTGAAATTTGGGAATTAATCACCTAACTCAACATGTAAAACATACAAAAAAAATTGCATGCAAATTAGTTCCCCATCAACTTCTAAGTGTTAATATATACTTATCTGTAAAATTTCTCCATGCCCAATGTTTTGTCATCATTAAAAAGGGAGAGATTGTTGATCCTTGGAATGATTTTGATGATAACAAAATATTGGAGCATGTATTTGATACTAACTATTTTCAAGTGCTTTATAAGTTTATGTAGGATGATTTAAATGAACAACCACTCTTCCTACATTCTTATCTTATTGATGTATGTCAAGTTTATTTTTGAAAAAGTATCATGTAATGAAGTGTCCAAAGAAAAATTACTTATGTATTCATGAAAGTGGGCCAATTCTATGTAAATTTCAAGTTTAAATTACTTAAAATAGACCTTACAAGAGTTTGAAAGAGCATAGAAGTCTGTTGGAAGCTTTTGGAAGAAGATTGGAGAAGTTTGGAAGGTTTTTGATAAAAATCACTCGAGCCGACTCAAAGCAGGAGAGCCGACTCATTGTTCTGGCATGGAATGAAGTTTCTGGCATGTAGTCATCCGAGCCGACTCAAAGGAACCCGAGCTGACTCATCCAGAGCTACAATTCTTCAGTTAGACAACCGAGCCGACCTGACAGAAATCTGAGCCGTCTCAAATATTTAGTTAGACAATCGAGTCGACCCAACAGAAAATCGAGCCAACTCCTCCAGAGTATGAAAAATTCAGTTATGAGAGAACCAGTCAGGTGAGCCAACTCGACCAGTGTTCAATTTCTGAAGGACTAAGAATCTGAGCCAACTCGACCCAACCGAGCTAACTTGAATCCCTATTTTAGGTGCATAACAGCTAGTTCCAAAATCAATTTTTTGAATCCAAAAAGTGCTCCAATGGCCATATTTCAAATTTCAAGGCTCTACAACAGTCATATTCATCTAAGATCAATTTAAGGACTATAAATAAGGGATTTAAAATAACTTTTGAAGGACTTTTAATGAGACTTTAAGATAACATTCATTATTCAAAAGAGCTTTGAAGAGAAGAACTCAAGACTTCACCAACTCCCATTCTTTTCTTGAGTCATTTATTGAAAAAGATTGGAAGCCTTAAAGAGAATTCGAGGAGCAATCAAGAAGGCTTCTCAAAGGGCATCAACTACAACTATCCGACAATATTTGGTTTGTCGTTATTGTTGCTCTGTTTCTTAACTCTTTTTGAGTTGTTCCAAGTACAGCAGAGGCTGTAACTTGGGGATTGTTTTAGGCTTTTAGTGAGCATTTGAAAACCAAGTTTGGGTTGTTAGTGAGCCTAAGAAAACTAATATTGTATTGGGTTCTTGGTGATCTCGATGTAAAACCAAGTTTGGATTTTGGTTTATGATCCTGGTGCAAAACAAATCGGCTGTATTCCAAGGCAAATATAGTGAAAATCTTAAGTGGTATCTTGGATAGTGGACATAGGAGCTAGGTTGCTCCAAACCACTATAAATTGCTCGTGTTTGTGCTTGTGGTTATTGTGTTCTTCACTTGCTTCTGCTATTCTTACTTAAATCACATCACTCACCATACTAAGCTTTTGAAAGAGAACATATTTGTAAAAGTTTTTTAAATACCCAATTCACCCCCCCTCTTAGGTTGGCCACCTAGGCAACAGTTTAAGTGAATTTTAAAATTTATTTGAATTGATTTGAAATTAAATTGAATGGGTTTTGAATTTGTCAAGCTACTAGTCCTAATAAACTCTATTCCTTAATTCTATACTAATCCTTTTCTTCATGCCTATTTAAGAGGCTTTTTGCTGGGATTATGCAACATTTAGATAGGCTTTTATCATGAAAAACCAAGAAAAAAAATGTTGAAAAGAATAAGAGAGCGGGTGTGAAAAATAAATTGGCATAGGGACCTCTTCTTGGAACCAGGGAGAAAGAAAAGAGAGAAAGAAAGGAAGAACAAAATAAGGGAAAATTGGTTTTATGATTTCATTTCTTCCATGATCTAATCCTCCTCATCCTCCATCTTCTTATCTTTTTGAAAAACTTTAAAATAATTGAAAGAAGGATTTCAGATCAGCCATCCATAGCCTTCATAAGAGCTAGCACTCTATGAAAGGTGATTTCTCGGGGCTTCGTGTAGACTTTTCATAGAGGATAGATACCTTATGTAGCTACAAAATAATGTCCAAACCTTCTACCATGCACCATTAGCAACGATGTTCATCGACCCATGACAAGATATGGGATTCAATCCTATTTATATTCGTAGATTAGATCTATTGCATGTATCGATTAGATCGATAAATACTGATTTTAATTTCAGTATTTATACTCTATTCATATCCTTCTATGATCCTGTAAGGTAGGTTTTTAGAATTGTTCTAATACATGATTTAGTGATTAAAATTATTTTTAATCCAATATACTTCTACTGGTTTAAAAAAACTATGCATTAAATCCTATCCTAGTTTTTTGATAGTAGTATCAGAGCTCCAAGTTATTGACATGATTTGATTATATATTGATCTAAATCTTAATTCAAATAACTATTTTGGATTGGGTTGATCATCATGGCCATCTGGTTATAGGAGAAAAGTAGGGTTTAAAGGCCTTTTCTTTCTATTCAATTGGATCTCTTATGGAATGTAAAGATGTCACTTGTGGTTATATCCCATGAATAAGTAAGGTGAAGGAATATTTTTTATTAAAATTATTTTAATAATTTAGATCTAATTTTTATTTGTTATTATTAATCTGAAATTAAGTTATTTATATCAAGTTTTATATTTAGAACATAAATTATGAACTTAATTTCAATAATTGCATTAAACCATGTAGTCCAGATCTAAAAATATTTTATCAGTATATGATGCATATAAAAATGTTTAGATCTGATTTTAGTAAAGTAAATCAAGATTGATTACTGAAAAAAAGAGTTTATTGGATCTAGAATTATGAATTAAAGATCAAAAGTCAATTCATAAAACTTGGATTTTAGGTTAGCTTGAATCAGGTTAAATTGCCAAGTTATACCTAGGGTTAGAATTTGATTAATATAGACCTTAGAGAAATTGATCAAAACTAATCAAAAGTAGATTAGGATTAGGTCAAAAGGCCTCTAGATCAATTCTATAGTATAGGTTGATCAAGTCCATATTATCAAATGGACCTGATTTCGGATCAGTGATTAGACCTGAGTCCTTAAGCTAGTCTAATCTAAATCGACGAACCAATTGGTGTCTAAGATAAGTTTGGCATTTGATTGTAGTCATTAATTGAGGCTACCTCTTACCTAGCCAACTTTATTGGTATCTAAAAAAAGAGATTAATGACGAAACCGTCTCATTGATCTTACGTACTTGACCAATTTGGTCAATCAGATTTTGATTAGACAGCTCATCGATTCAAGCAAACCCATCCTAGTAAGGAAGATTAGTTTAGTTGACTTAGATGCCCTTTGACTAATATGATTTGACCCTCATTGCTTGATGAAGTCAATGGGAGGATTGTTTATTAGTCCATGTCTTCTTCTCTTTTTTCTAATTTAATCCTCTAAAATTATTAGGTCCCTTAAGATAAAATTTTGAAGATAATTGAGTCATAGCCTCTCATTAAGAGAGTAGTAATGAGTTCAATAGTTAAGATAATCATTGGAGCTCTAAAGACCTCGTACTCATCTAGCTATTGGAATTATTATTTATATTATGATGACTTAGTCATTTCTTTCTAAATGATGGTCAAGTAGGCTAGCTAAAGTCATGCTTGGGGGTTGTTGGCTTGAAGTACTCTATCCTGTCATGTTAATTGTTAGACCTAACTAGGACTTCCAGTGGTAACCCAAAGGCTTACTGATTAGTTCTTGAGATAAAATTATTACCAAAAACTTTCTAGAGAAATAATTGCTTAAGAACCTACCTTTAGACATAATGAGTGAGCCAACCAAAGTCAGGCTCATAGTCTATTGGATTTTGGTACCCACTAAGAAATTGGTGAGATTCCTTGAATTTGAGGTAAAGGCTATCAATTTGATCAAAAATAGTAAGAGAACCTTTAGACTAAAGTCTTTTTCTATAAGATTAAATGATTCATATACTAATTAGGTCTTGTTTTTGTTTCAAATTAATAGGCAACCACTTTGTCACTCCATTCATTACTAGACAATGAAAAATTAATAGGACCCAATTTTGATAGCTAGTATTTAAAGCTAAAAACAATCTTGGAGCACAAACAGATTCTATATGTGTTGATAGATCCAGCACCAAAGGAGCCTACTCAGAACACTCATGGTGCAATCTGAGATACTTACCAAAAATGGCTCAGTGATCGAACCATGGTTCGTTGTATTATGTGGGCACCCATGAATGATGGATTGAATCATAAATTTAAGGATGCTTAGTCAGAGGACAAACTTAAAGGTTGAAAGAATCCTTCAGCACTTCTAATGATGTTGAAAAGTATAAAACATATTGTACCATTTTCAACACCAGGATGAGGGAAGGGGCATCAATCATGGATTATGTATTATACATGATCAAACTGATTGAGTGCCTAAGAAAACTTAGGTTCCCCTACATGAACAATTAGGAATGGATGCGACCCTTAATTCTTTGTTGAAGTTCTATATAGAGTTCCTAGCAAGTCTATAAACAAAATGCCATATGAAATATGGACAGGATGTAGCTGGTACTCTTACACCTTAGGGTCTGGAAATGTCTAGCTTATGCCAAACAATTGAAAACAGACAAGCTTGGTCCTAGGTCTGATTGGTGTACATTTATAGGATACCCGAAAGAAATTAAGGATTATTTCTTCTACCATAATGATGAACACAAAGTATTTGTTAGTAATAATGCAATCTTTTTAGAAAAGGAGTTCCTTGGAGAAGGAACTAATACCTCTAAGGTTGAACTTAAAGAAGTTCAATAGGTAGAAGAGTTGACACATTTACCAGAACCAATTTAATCAGATTTGAGTAGATCAAACCATGAGCCTATTATAGAGGCAACCTTAAGGAGATCCAATGGAATACCACATAAACTGGATAGATACTACGGTTTCTTAGTTCGGGATGGTGATCTTGTGGAATTTGATAAAAATAACAAGGATCCACTCACCTACATGGATGCTATGTAGAGTTCCAACTCTAAGAAATGGCTTAAAGTCAGGAAATCCAAAATGGAGTCCATGGAGATCAATAGTGTGTTGACACTAGTTGATCCACCTAAAGGGGTAAAACCCATTGGGTACAAGTAGATTTTTAAAAAGAAAAGGGGTCCAGATGAGATAGTAAAGACTTATAAAGCTCATTTGATTATTAAGGGATATCATCAGAATAGTGGTTGACTATGATGAGATGTTTTCTCCCATGGCCTCCATTTAGATTATGCTTGCAATAGCGACGCATCTTAATTTTGAGATATGGTAAATGGATGTCAAAACTGCTTTTCTAAAAGGAGAGTTAGAAGAAGAGGTATATATGATACAACCTAAAAGGTTCACATCCATAGATGAATCAAAGGTATGCAGCTTCAATGATTTATTTATGGATTGAAGCAAGCATCTCAGAGTTGAAACATGCATTTTGATAATGTAATAAAAACAAATACCTTCATTAAAAATAGAGAAGAGCCCTACTTATATAAATAGGCAATGGTTTGGTAATTGTATTTCTTATTTTGTATGTGGATGATATTCTTATAATCAAGAATGGCATTTTTGCAATACAGGGAATAAAGGTTTAGCTATCATCCCAATTCTTTATGAAGGATCAAGGAGAAATGACTTACATCCTTGGGATAAAGATCTATAGGGATAGATCTAAAATTCTACTAGGGTTATCCTAATCAACGTATATTGATATGTACTAAAGTGGTTCAGCATGGTAAATTCCAAACAAGGCTATTTTCTAATAGGTCATGGAATTACCTGATAACTCTTAAAGAGAGAACATATGAGTAGAACTTCATATACCTCGATAGTGGGATCCATTATGTATGTCATGATATGTGCACAACCAGATGTGGCCTACTCACTAAGAGTAGTGAGTAGATACTAATCTGATCCAGGTGAGAACCATTAAAAGGTCGTAAAAACTATCCTTAAGTATTTAAGAAATATTAAGGATCAATGGTTGGTTTATGAAGATTCTGACTTGAAACTAGTCAGTTATACTAATTAAGGTTCTCAATCAAATTGGGATGATAGCAAAAGTGTATCATGTTATATCTTTACCCTTAATGGAGCTGTTTGCTAGAAAAGTTTCAAGAAGCATACTATGGCTGATTCCATATGCGAGGTAGAGTACATTATGGCATCTAATGCTATAAAGGAAGCTGTATGATTGCAGAAGCTCATAACTGAGCTTGGAGTGGCACCCTCCATACATGGTCTAGTTGTTCTACACTCTAATAGCACTAGAGCCGTTACTCAAGAAAAGGAACTGAAAGCACATCAGCAGACCAAGCATATTCTATATCACTACCACCTTGTCCAAGAGATTATAGAATGAGATAATGTTGACCTGTAATAGATCAATGAAAAAGAGAACCTAGCCTACCAATTTACTAAAGACCTCGAAATCAAAGAGTTAGATGATCACAAGTGGAAGATGGGTACACAATACTGTTTCGATTAGCTCTAGTCCAAGTAGGAGCCAATCATCTAGGTTGTAGATGGTTGAGCTATCTTATAAAAGTTGTTGACTCTGTTATTGATTTTGATGATAAGCAAAATGGTTAAATATAAGTTGAATACTAATGATTTCCTTGAAGTATGTTTTTATAGAAAAATGTGCTCATAAATTTGAAAAAGTTTGTTTGATTGAATAAGCCAAGTTTAGATGAAAGGTCTACTCAAAGAAGACTTGGACAGTCAAAGTTTGCTTGAATGGATACTTGAGTGAGACATATATTGGGTTCAGTACAAGTTCAAGTATTTTTGTATAGATCTCAGTGAGGTGTCACTCAAAGTGTCGACACATGACACCAAGTGTCGACACATGGTAGTGAAGTGTCTACTCAAGCCGGTACACAAAGAAAGTTTCAGATGGATGGCTGAAGTGTCAACACATGAACTTGAAGTGTCGACTCAAAGTGTCGACACATGGATTAGCTCATCACCTGAGATTTTTAAGTCATAGAACTTGTTGAAGATGAAGAACTGTAGAAGTATCGACACATGGATACAAAGTGTCGACTCACCTAAAGAAGTGTCGACACATCTGAGATTTTCAGAAAGCCTGATTGAAGATATTTGAACTGGGTGTCAACTCAAGAAGTTCAAGTATCAACCTAAAGTATTGACTCACGGCCTAAAGTGTCGATACATGAAGTTCTGGAAACAGTAACGGCTAGTTTTTCAAATGCAGAACTTATCTCTTTTCACCTCCAATGGCTAGATTTTCGAGTCTAATGGCTAGAAACTGGATTTGAGGCCTTGGAAAGGTATTTATATGCTCCAAATCAAATCAAAAGATATATTATTGATGGAAATGAAATAGAAATATCCAAGAGAAAAGAAAAGAGAGCACTTACTCTTATTCATTAAAGTTCAACTACTCTCAAACAAAAGCAAGTCTCCAAGCATTCGAGAGTCTTCAAGAGTATTAAAGATAAACCATTCTTGAGCAATCAAAGAGGCTTCATCAAGTTGAAAGCATCACAACTACCGAGCTTCAAAAAGATACCTGCTTTTTATTAGAAAGCTTTTATTCTATTTACTTCAAACTATTATTTGTTGTAAGGGTTCTTGGTTAGCCTATTGCAAAACCGAGGGAGGTTATTAGTGAACCTTTAAAAATCAATTAGGTTCTTGGTTAGCCCGGAAAACCAAGGAAGGTTGGTGGTGGCCTTAAAACCATTTTGGTTCTTTGTTAGCCAGTAAAACCAAGTGAGGTTTTGACTTGTGAGCCTTATAAAAATAAGTCAGGTTTTGATTAGTGAGCTCAAAAAACTAATCGGCTATAATCGGTTAAGATTATAGTGAATTCCCAAGGAGATCTTGGGGAGTGGATGTAGGTGCATTGGATTACACCGAACCACTATACTTCTTAGTCTTTGTGATTGCTTGTCTCCTCTTATTGCTTTTATATTTATTGCTCTTTATTTTTGCTGCACATTTACTTAAGAGCATTACATTTAAATTCATAGTACCTTGATTAATTGTTGGATTGGATTACATATTATTGCATTACATCAAGTAATTATTTTTTAGAGACCCAATTCACCCCCCCTCTTGGGTTGCTTACGGGCAACAAGTGGTATCAGAGCCCTGTTCTTAGTTTATAGGCTTTACCGCCTTGAGGAAAGATCTATGGCAGCCCCTATTGGTACTAGTGTAGTTGAGGGTCAAGCCTCGAATAGACCTCCATTTTTCAATGGATCAAATTATACATATTAAAAAACTAGGATAAGAATTTATATGCATTCTATTGATTATAACTTATGGAGAGTAGTTGATAAAGGTCCACATATTCCTTCGATTGTGGTTAATGATGTTTCCATCCCAAAGCTTGAAGAGGATTGGGATGAAAATGACATTAAATATTTCGAGATCAATGCTAAGGTAATGAATCTCCTTTATTGTGCATTAGATCCTAGTGAATTTAATAGGATATCTACTTGCACATCTGCCAAGGAAATATGGGATACACTTGAAGTTACCCATGAGGGTACCGATCAAGTGAAGAATACTAAGGTGAACATGTTAGCGCATACTTATGAAATGTTCCGAATGGAACCTAATGAGTCTGTCATTGACATGTATACTAGATTTACAAATATTGTAAATGAAATGAGAAGTCTAGGAAAAGTAATGTCTAACACTGATCTTGTGAATAAAATCCTTAGGTCACTTCCAATATCGTGGGATCCGAAGGTGACCGCCATCCAAGAAGCAAAGGATGTTGACAAGCTACCATTAGAGTAGCTGGTTGGATCGCTCATGACTTATGAGTTGAATTTGAAGCAAAAATCAATGGATATGGATAAGAAGAAAAAGGAGCTTGCATTCAAATCAAATATACAAGAAAAATCCACAATAGATGAGTCCAAAGAAGAAGAAGAAGATGAAAGTGAAGAAGCTCTTCTTGCTAGAAAATTTAGAAGATTCATGAAGAGGAGGAAGTTCCCTTACAAGAAGAAATTTTAATCAAATAAAGAAAAGGGAAAAGAGAAAGAGAAAGAAAAAGAAAAAGAAAAGGAGAATGAAATATCTACAAACTTCGAGTGCAAGAAGTCGGGTCACTACAAATTTGACTGCCCTCTCCTAAATATGTCAAGGAAGAAGTTAAGAAAGAAAGCAATGATGGCCACTTGGAGTGATTGTGAGGACTCCAGTTCTGAAGAAGAGTAGACTGAAATTGTAAATCTTTGTCTCATGGCACATCAAGAGCAAGATGAGGTAAATTCTGATACAGAAATTGATTTTACTTTTGATGAGTTAAGAAATGCTTTTGATAAACTTATGCATGATTATAAATTGATTTTATCTAAAAATAAAAGATTGAAAAAGCATGCAAATAGTTTTTCTCATGAAAATAATTCTTTATTAAATGAAGTTAGTGATTTGAAAATTAAATTAAATATTTTGGAAAAGAAAAACAATGCTTTAACAATGAAGAATGAAGTTTTAAAAAGACCTAAAACTATTTTTTCAAATGGTGATATTTTAAAGAAAAATAAAAAATTAGAATTAGAAAATGCAAAGTACAAAAATGAACTTGATAAAATGAAGCCTTTTGTTGAAAAGCTTATCTATACTTTAGAAAAATTAAACCTACTTTTGAATAGCCAAAGAGCCATTTTCAACAAAGCAGGACTAGGCTATAGATCCCAAAAATAATAAAAGTACTTTAAAAACTTTTTTGTACCTGCATCATCTAGCATAACATGTTTTTAATGTAATTTGAAAGCAAGGTCATAAATCTTCTCAATGTATTTTAAGAAAAATTAATTATTTTGGAAAAGTTTGGGTTCTAAAAGGAACCATTTTAAGTGCTAATCTTAAAGGACCCAAGTTGGCTTGGGTACCTAAAAACAAAGCTTGATTTTTATTGCAAGTGTGTCTTGCAACCAAGGAGAATAAAAGACTTTGGTATCTTGATAGTGGTTGCTCAAGGCACATGATGGGAGATGTGAAGCAATTCACTTCTCTTAAAGCAATGAATGGAGGGAGTGTGACATTCGGGGATAATGGTAAAGAAAAAATCATTGGTATTGGTAAGGATCACATTACTCTTTCTAGTTATATTAGCAATGTACTTTTAGTTGAAGGTTTAAAGTATAATCTTTTAAGTATTAGTCAATTTTGTGATAAAGGTTTTCAAGTTATTTTTAAATCATCTTATTACATGATTGCTAGTCCGGATAAAAATAGAGTACAATTCATTAAAAAAAGGCATGGTAATATTTATTTGGTAGATTTAGATAATCTATCTTTGCTTAATGGAGAATGCCTTGTTGCAATGAATTCTACTAAAGATGAGACTAGTTGGCTTTGGTATAGAAAATTAGGTCATGCTAGTATGTATCTACTTTTAAAACTTTGCAAAAAGAATTTAGTTAGAGATTTACCTGAACCTTGTTTTGAAAAAGATAGAGTTTGCCAAGCATGTCAATTTGGAAAACAAGTTAAAACTTATTTCAAGCATAAAGGTTTTGTAACTACTAGTAGGCCACTAGAACTACTTCATATGGATCTCTTTGGACCAACTAGAACATCAAGTTTAGGAGGCAAGAGATATGGATTAGTTATAGTGGATGATTTTTTGAGATTTACATGGATTTTCTTTCTAGCACATAAGATGAGTCATTTCTTGCGTTTATAAAGTTTTATCGAAAAGTTTTAAATGAAAAAGGTATTTCAGTTGTTTGCATTCGTAGTGATTATGGAACTGAATTTGAAAATTAGGAATTCGAAAGCTTTTGTAATGAAAAAGGTATTGAACACAACTTTTTTGCACCTAGGATACCTCAGCAGAATGGGATAGTAGAAAGAAAAAATCATACTTTAGAAGAAATAGCATGCACTATGCTTTGTGAAAATGATTTACCAAGATATTTTTGGGTTGAAGCTATTAATACTGCATGTTATATCTTGAATCGAGTTTTAATCAGTCCTATTTTGAAAAAAACTCCCTATGAACTTCGGAATCAAAGAAAACCAACCTTAAAGTATTTTCGAGTTTTTAGTTGTAAATGTTTTATCTTAAATAATGGCAAAGACAATCTTGGAAATTTTGATGCCAAGTCTGATGAAGGTATCTTTTTAGGATATTCTGTATCAAGGAGGGTATACAGAGTTTTCAACAAAAGAATCTTAGTTGTAGAGGAGTCTGTACATGTTGTATTTGAAGAATCTATTAACAAATCCTCCAGAAAAGAGGATACTTCTGATGCATGTGCAGGATCTGATAAGTTTCAAAAGCTGACATTGAATGATCAACCCCCTCAGCCAAGTGAAGAAGATCAAGACAAAAGTGAGAAAGGTGAAGACACTCCAAAGCACCAAGATCTACCTAAGGAGTGGAGGTATGCTCATGGACATCCTAAAGAATTAATCCTAGGTGATCCATCAAAGGGGTAAGAACTCGAGCCTTAATTAGAAATGAATGTGATTATATAGCTTTTGTTTCTCAAGTAGAGCCTAAATATTTTGAAGATGCTGAAAAAGACCCTAATTGGATAAATGCTCTGCAAGATGAACTGATTCAGTTTGATAGAAATAATGTTTGGACATTAATAGAAAGACCATCTAATGTTTCTATTATTGGCATAAAATGGGTATTTAGGAATAAGTTAGATAAAAATGGAATTATTGTTAGAAATAAAGCTAGGCTAGTTGCTAAAGGCTATAATCAGGGTGAAGGAATTGATTTTGATGAAACTTTTGCTCCTGTTGCTTGACTTGAAGCAATTAGACTAATATTAGTATTTGCTTGTTTTATGAATTTTAAACTCTTTCAAATGGATGTTAAAAGTGGTTTTCTAAATGGTTTTATAACAGAAAAAGTTTTTATTGAACAACCACCTGGTTTGAAAATCATGCATATCCTGATCATGTTTTTAAATTGCACAAAGCACTTTATGGATTAAAGCAAGTACCTCGATGGTGCGGACACCAGAGGAACCAGAATAAGGCAAAGGCTTCTCAACCCTCTGTGGATCACTTAGTTAATATTTGAGTCCCTGTAATAAAGCATAGTCCAGCTACATTTGAGTCCTGTAATTAGTCCAGCTCTTATTGAGCTAGTTCAGTCCAATGCTAGCCAGCTCATGTCGAGCTAATTTCAATTTTTGAGTCCTGTCCAATCAGATTGAAGACTCAAGACCACATCATATAAGTGAAGACCAAGTTCAACCTAATTGAAGACATAAAAGTTAAGCCCAAGTCCAACCCATCTTGAAGACTTGAAGAGTCCAGGAAGAGAAAACAAAATCAGGAACAAATTCAAAACCCTGGACCAGCCGGAAGGAATTTGGGCCAGCCCAGGCCCAGGTAGAATTTAGGGCGCCCCTCCCTAGGGTCACCTCCCCTCTTGGTTGGCCACTTATGGTCACCACCTTGGCTGACCAAGAGAAGGACAAGAGGGAAGTATTTTGAGTTAAAGTTTTCTACCTATTACCTTGTATTCCAATTAGAGTTTGAAAGGGAAAAGGAGTCCTATGTAAAGTCTAAAGTGCCCTTACTTGGAGCCCAAGGTTAAGGGTCTATTTAAGGGACCCTAGCCTCTTGTATAAAACCTAATTTTTGATATGAATTAAAACCTTGAGTTCTTCTATTGAGTTGTGTGATACCCTGCTGTGTGCATAAAGGGGTTTGTGAGAGTTTTTCTTCCCGGTGTTTGCAATCATCTTCCTGCTGCCAACAAACCCTCCAGATCCCTAGATGCCCACTCCAAAAGAAGCCTTCCCTTGCTATTTTTCTTTTGTTTTCTTATTCCTTTGTGAATTTTCTAATCCCTGACAGGTCGTTTGCAGGTCCCCGAGTTCCTGCGAACCCAACGACTCTAGCCAAGCCTCAATCGGACCACCGACCAGAAAGCCGGGTATCCGCGGGTCATTGGCTCGATTTTCTAGGCCGCATCCATCGAGGAACGAGAGACCCCTTCGCTGCGATCCTCACAGACGTTGTCAGGTACACCCCTCTACCTCCAGTAGTTTTATTATAGGAGAACTTGCCCCAACCGAGGCTTCTCAGCCCCGGCGGTCCTTCTTTGCTACTTTTCTAGGTCCTAATCTGCATGCTGATCTTCAAAGATTCATACAAAATTCCCTACAAATAATTTTGATCTGAAATTCAGGAATTAATCACCTAACTCAACATGTAAAACATACAAAAAGAATTGCATGCATATTAGTCCCCCATCATTTGGTATCAGAGCTTAGATTAGGGCTTGTTTTCTATAATTTTCAGTCCGTATATGCTCTGTTATTTTAATTATATCTCCCTCATATAATCTCCAAAAATTCTGAAATTTATTTTTCTGGATTTATCATAATTCACAGTAATTTAAAAAGGTTTTGTAGATTTTATTTCAAACTGTGAATTTTCCGCAAGCCGAGATACAACCTGTAAATTCTCGGCTCTATTTTTTTTCAGCAAGACAAGTTTGGAAGTTTTAGGGTTTTATTTGGCATTTTTGCATATATTTTAATTTTAGTATATTTCCAGCATATTAGGCCATGATTTGAAAGTTTTCTTCTATTTAAGAAAATACCAAAAAAAAAAAAATTACATATTCTCCAAAGATACCAAAAACATCTAAACCCTAATTTGCATCCTCATCTACCTGCCATCATTGCATAATTTACTTTTAAGGGCACTCTTGCTATATCAGATAAGGGGAGGAGTTGATAACCTCTCCTTAGCCAAAAACCACATCCCTTGCATTCAGCCCCAAGCCTTAACCTAAAACTAATTAGACTTAATTTGCCCTAGTGGGCTAGGGACACCAACTGGTCGGGTCCGGGCTAGTGTTAGATCATTGTGTCAAGTTAACCTGTATGTGCCTTGTGCTCAGTGTCTAGAACGGTGGTTTTGGGATTCAATCCTGAAGGGCTTGTGTGCTGGTCCGCCTACCTGGCCAATCTCTGATTGGTGTCTAGGATTGGCAATCAGGGACCTAACACTCCCCTTACACCTGCCTGGCTGAGTACAGGGTTACTATAGGCTAGTTTGCCACCCTGATTGAGCATCTAGTTTGGACTCTAGGTCTAGTCAGCTATAGTCGGTCTGATCGAGTCTTGCATGAGCACTAGGTCAGGAGTTTCATATCACCCACCTCCTTCACAAATGTCTGAACCCATGGAAAATTTACAAGCCCAAATAAAAGCCCTAGCTGATCAAATGGCCCAGATGGCTACCCAGATGACTACCCAGATGACCCAGTTAACTCAGTCTGGTATTCAAACCAATGATAGAATTGACCATCTTGCCAGCAGGTTTGATCAGTTAAAAGTCCGGGTAGGGACCCCAGGAAAAACCCATGGGTCACAGTCTGAGCCAGATCTTAATTCCCCTCAGCCTAGGAGGACCCCAGACCCTGACCCATACCAAGAGGTCGAACCTAGGAGAGCCCCTCAACCAGACCCATACTACAATCCTGAGCCTAGGAGGACCCCAAATCCTGATCCATACCTTGAGGCTGAACCTAGGAGAGCCCATCGTCATGACCCAATCCCTAAGGTTAGTCCTAGAAGACCCAATCAGGATTTTATAGACCAGGAAGATAGATCCTATTTACCCTCTCCCAACAAGCCTAGTATACCCACAACCTATAGATCTTATGACTCCAAATCCTATGAACCTAGAACCTATGAATCCATAACCTATGAACCTAGATCATATGACTCTAGATCCCATGATCATAGATCCTATGCACCCACACCCTATGAGCCTAGTAGACCCAACACCCAATATTCTGACCCATATAGGGAGTCCAACCCTAGGAGAACCCAATATTCTGACCCATATAGGGAGTCCAACTCTAGGAGAACCCAGTATTCTGACCCATATAGGGAGTCCAACCCTAGGAGGACCCAATATCCTGACCCATATAGAGAGCCCAACCTTAGGAGGACTCCATACCATGATCCATCCTTAGAACCTGACCATAGAGCTGACCCAAAATCCTATGACCCCAGATCTTATAATCCCATGACCCATAGATCTGCACCCTTGTCCTATGAGCCCAGAGAACCCATAACCCCTAAGTATTAATCTAGTACTAGTCAGGTTTCCCTTAGTCAACTTGAACCCCATAGGATTAGCATCCCTAAATATGAGCCCAGTAGTGAGCCACTATCCCTTAGGCAACTTGAACCTACTAGGATTAGTGTCCATAATCAGAAATTAGGACCTAGCTAATTTTCCCGTAGCCGACCTTCTCCAACCATTCCTGAGTTTTACAAGGCTTACATTAACGCAGAAGTGTATGAAGCTGATGCAAGCCTAGTGGATGAGTATGAAGGAGAAGAGGAGACACCTTTAGTAGACCTCGAATTAGCTGACCCAGTAGATACTCAGGTAGAAACCAACCTAGAGCTAGTTGACCTTGACCACATCCAACCTAAAGCTATAGTAGAAGAACAATTAGAGGAAGAGAACCTAGGTACTGCTGCTAGAGCCTTACCTGAGGAAACCATAGAGGAGAGCCAAATTATAGAGTATAGTCCAAAAATACAAGAACCAGAAGAATTTAATAAGGACCTGATCTCTTTGAATCAATACCTTCAAGATGAGCCCTCTCCTATAGTTCCCATTAAGGACCTCTTCCCTGAGATTAGTAACCCATCCTTCCATTATGCAAACCCCATAGATATACCGCAACCTCATAAGGTTAGCCTCATTAGTCTAGGATTAGTCCCTGACATGCCTTCTTATATCGAACTTTATCCAACTAACCTTGAACCTTTTTCCCTACCCTACCAAGCTAATTTTGAATCCACTTCCTATTTTCTGCCCTTTCCAGATACCTCCAGCATTTCTAGGATCATTAGATTGCATTTAGCTGAGATTAGCATACTGCATGCATTCATCATGCATGTTAGGTTTGCATCTTACTTCTGGCATACTCTTTCGAATTTGCTAGGAGTTCACTGTAAATTTTCATGTGTATGTCAAGCTAGGATCAAACCTAGAGAACCTAAAATCTATTAGGTTTAGATCCAAAGAGTTCAATAAAATTTCCTTCGATAGGAATGCATAGTCGAGTGTGTTAGGTGTCAGTATGAGTCCTTTGCATCATTTGTTAGGAGTCTGGATGTGCCTAGCATGTTCACCACCCGCACTAATCTTAAAACAACTGGCTAATTCCCGAAGATGGATCAAAGAATCTGATGTAGTAGATTCTATCTTGGTTAGGCTTAGGCCTAAAAGAAGCTTCATGCTCGCAGAGCCGGACCTTTTAAAGTGATAGAGAAGGTTGGATCAAATGCCTAGGTGTTAGACTTGCCTTCGGATTTGGGCATTAGTTCTACCTTCAATATTACAGACCTGGTTGAGTATAGGGAACTGGCAGCTATACCTAGTAAGGCCTTTGGACCTATTCCTTTTCATTGTGAGTGACCCTAACCCAGAGTGTCCACTAACAAATTGGCCTGAGAGAGGAGAACGGATCAAGCGTATCCTGGACGATCAAGCCATCACGACCCGGGGCCATGACTATCAATGCTTCCTAGTCCGATGGCAAGGCCAGCCAGAGTCGGACGATTCATAGATTTCTCGAAAGGACTTGCAACGCCTCAACCCAGACCTTCTCGAGAGATATGTGAGCCAATCTGATCTTCACTCGACAGGGTCGAGTTCCTCCCACCCCGGGAGAATTGGTGCGGACACCAGAGGCACCAGAATAAGGCAGAGGCTTCTCAACCCTCTGTGGATCACTTAGTTAATATTTGAGTCCCTGTAATAAAGCTTAGTCTAGGTACATTTGAGTCCTGTAATTAGTCTAGCTCTTATTGAGCTAGTTCAGTCCAATGCTAGCCAGCTCATGTCGAGCTAATTTCAATTTTTGAGTCCTGTCCAATCAGATTGAAGACTCAAGACCACATCATACAAGTGAAGACCAAGTTCAACCTAATTGAAGACATAAAAGTTAAGCCCAAGTCCAACCCAGCTTGAAGACTTGAAGAGTCCAGGAAGAGAAAACAAAATCAGGAACAAATTCAAAACCCTGGACTAGCCGGAAGGAATTTGGGCCAGCCCAGGCCCAAGTAGAATTTAGGGATCCCCTCCCTAGGGTCACCTCCCCTCTTGGTCGGCCACTTATGGTCACCACCTTGGCCGACCAAGAGAAGGACAAGAGGGGAGTATTTTGAGTTAAAGTTTTCTACCTATTACCTTGTATTCCAATTAGAGTTTGAAAGGGAAAAGGAGTCCTATGTAAAGTCTAAAGTGCCCTTACTTGGAGCCCAAGGTTAAGTGTCTATTTAAGGGACCCTAGCCTCTTGTATGAAACCTCATTTTTGATATGAATTAAAACCTTGAGTTCTTCTATTGAGTTGTGTGATACCCTGCTGTGTGCATAAAGGGGTTTGTGAGAGTTTTTCTTCATGGTGTTTGCAATCATCTTCCTGCTGCCAACAAACCCTCCATATTCCTAGATGCCCACTCCAAAAGAAGCCTTCCCTTACTATTTTTCCTTTGTTTTCTTGTTTCTTTGTGAATTTTCTAACCCCTGACAGGTCGTTTGCAGGTCCTCGAGTTCCTACGAATCCAACGACTCTAGCCAAGCCTCAATCGGACCACCGAGCAGAAAGCCGGGTATCCGCGAGTCATTGGCTCGATTTTCCAAGCCGCATCCATCGAGGAACGAGAGACCCCTTCGCTGCGATCCTCATAGATGTTGTCAGGTACACCCCTCTACCTCCAATAGTTTTATTGTAGGAGAACTTGCCCTAACCGAGGCTTCTCAGCCCCGGCGGTCCTTCTTTGCTACTTTTCTAGGTCCTAATCTGCATGCTGATCTTCAAAAATTCATACAAAATTTCCTATAAATAATTTTGATCTGAAATTCGGGAATTAATCACCTAACTCAACATGTAAAACATACAAAAAGAATTGCATGCATATTAGTCCCCCATCACTCTAGCCTGGTATAAAAGACTCAGTAAATTTTTGATTGAAAATGAATTTTTTAAGAAGCCATGTTGATAAAACCTTGTTTCTGAAGAAGAAAGATAATGATTTATTAGTAGTACAAATTTATGTTGATGATATTATTCTCGGTGCTACTAATGAAATTCTTTGTCAAGAGTTTACTAAGCTAATGCATAGTGAGTTCGAGATGAGCATGATGGGAGAACTCAATTTCTTTCTCAGATTCTAGATCAAGCAAACTAAAGATGGAATCTTCATCAACCAAGCTAAGTACATAAGAGAAATTATGAAGAAGTTTGGGATGGAGACTACTAAATCAATAGGTATACCTACGAGCTCCTCTTGTAGACTTGATAAAGATGACATGGTAAATCTGTAGATCAAAAATTATACAGAGGTATGATTGGCTCTTTATTGTACTTAACTACTAATAGACCATATATAATGTTCAGTGTATGCATGTGTGCTAGATATCAATCTGAACCTAAAGAATCATATCTATTGGCTATTAAGTGCATTATTAGATATTTATCTGGTACAATTGATGTTGGCTTATGGTATTCTAAAGATTCATCCACTGAATTAATTGGATATTCTGATGCTGATTTTGCTGGTTGTAAATTGGATAGAAAGAGTACTAGTGGAACTTGCCAATTTCTTGGAGTTAACTTAATCTCCTAGTTTAGCAAGAAACAAACTTCAGTTGCACCATCCATAGCTGAGGCTGAGTATATTGCAGCAGGAAGTTGTTGTGCTCAAATCTTGTAGATTAAGAAATAACTTGAAGATTTTGGAATCAAGTTGACTAGTACACCTATAAAAAGTGATAATACCAGTGCTATTTGCTTGATTAAAAATCCTGTTCAACATTTTAGGAGTAAACATATTAAAATTAGACATCACTTTATTAGAGATCATGTTGAAAATAATGATGTTGTGCTTGAATTTATTTGTATTGAATTTCAATTAGCTGATATTTTGACTAAGCCTCTTCTGGAAGATCGGTTCTGTATGATTAGAAGAGAACTCGGGATCATTAATTATCTTGATTAAAATCTTCCAATCTTTGACTCAAATAAATCAATTTGACAACAATCGTATTCATTTATCACAAATTTCATTGAATTCTAATGTATTTGATTAAAATATGATTAGCACCCTCTCTATTATCCATTTTGATTGAGATTAAGACAAGAAAATTTAAAAGGAGTTTTAATACAATTTTGCATCTAGTTTGATCGAGTCAAAACTAATTCTTGCACCCCTAGCTTTCTTCATAAAATTATAATTTTTTGTGTGAATTTTTTTCTATAAAAAATGGGTTTTGATGCCTTCTCTCAATTCCTTTTGGGTTAGTATAGGTTTAGATAAATCTTGGGATTTATTTGAATTGATTTGAATATAAATTGAATGGATTTTGAATGAGTCAAATACTAGTCCTAGAAAAAGTCTATTCCTTAATCCTGTTCTAATCCTTTTCTCCATAACTATTTGAGGGGCCTTTTGCTGGGATTATGTGACATTTAGAGAGGCTTTTACCATGACAAACCAAGAAAAAAGAATGTAGAAAAGAATAAGGGAGTGGGAGTTAAAATAAATTGGCATGGGGACTTCTTCTTGGCGATAGGGAGAAAAGAAAAAAGAAAAAGAAAAGAAGAAAAGAATAATAAGAAAAAATTGGTTTCATGATTTTGTTTCTTCAATGACCTAATCCTCCTCATCCTTGATATTCTTATCTTCTTGGAGGACTCAAAAAAAATTTGAAGAAAGATTTCAGATCAGCCATCCACAGCCTTCACACAGAGCTAGCACTCTAGGAAAGGTGATTTCTCAAGGTTTCATGGACTTTTCATAGAGGCCGGACATCTTTTGTAGCTATGAGGTGATGTCCAGACCTTCTACCATGCTCCATCAGTATTAGTGTTTATTGATCCATGACAAGGTATGGGATTCGGTCCTATTTGTATTTGTAGATTAGATCTATTGTATGCATCGGTTAGATCGATGCATACTAATTTTAATTTCATCATCTATACTCTATGTATATCCTATCATGATCCTGTACATAGGTTTTTAGATTTGTTCTAATATATGATTTAGTCATTAAAATTATTTTTAATCTAATATGCTTTTACTAGTTTAGAAAAAAATTATGTATGAAACCCTACCTTAGTTTTCAACTTAAGAGAGTCAAGGATATATGAGACTTTCCTCAGTGTCAAGACAATCCTCAGGTTCTTCAACCAATCCACATAATTAAGGTTGGTCAATTTGTTGGCATCTAAAATACCCCGCACTAATAAAGTAAAAGCTATTAAATTAAATTTACATAAAAATAAAGAACAATGTATAAGCAGATGGACTCTTGGTCTTTGTGCACTAACATTTCATGTGGCACATCCCTTCACGCCATAATGTAATTAGCACCCCATTTAATCCATTTGACTAGTCAACCTTATCCATATGGGGCATCGAATAGAGAGAGGAGGAGATTAGCTTTATCACCAAAAAGTTATTTATCTGTAAAAGGACTCTTAGTCCTTCTGCATGCCAAAATGTGCGCCCACTTATTTTTAGTGCATACAAGAGTCCCAAGCCCTTGGGACTCTTGCTGTTTGGCATGGATAATGACTTTTAGGAGTCAATAAAAGTTTCAAAACTTTGGACTTAATCCAATCTAAGTCCTACCAAAATTGGCTAACCCAAATAGCAAGCAAACTAATCTAATCTAATTAGGTTAGGAGTTAGACTAGCCTACATATGCTAGTATGTCAATTAGCTTGCCAATTAGGATCGTATGATGCTAATAAAAATATAATTGAATCCCTTGACTAATTTCTTAGCATGTGTGACCCTTTGGACTTCATATCTAGCTAGTAGTAGGTCTAGATTCATATCAATCTAATTCGATTAGAATCTAAATAATCAAATTAAGTCAAAATTAAGCTAACCCAAATTGTCAATTTTAACTATCATTCAAATTGACTCATGAATTAATCATTTTAATCCATGAAAACCTACAAGACATGATTGATATCTATCAATATTTTACATCTACTTGAAAGATGAGAAATTTGATAGAAATTAACAAAATACCCTTTAGTGGCAAATTATCATGCAATTCAATCATTCAATCACCCTTTATCCTAAACAAGTGATGAATATGGAAAATTATAAAATCCTAACACTTTATTCATTCAAATCTTAATCTAATAATAAAAAATTAACCAATGAAAGATTAGAACCTATTTCTAGTTTCATCCTACTTTGATCAAAGACTCCCTAAGTCATTATATGATGATATTACATCGAATAAATACTCCTCTTGCTAGGAGTGATCAATTCTTTATTGATCTACTAATAACCTTCATACACAATTCTCCATATCCATGAATACCCCATATATGACTTAGTCATGAATAAATATGAACCAAAACATGGATTCATATGCACAGGTTCTATGGTGATCTCAGGTATATGGATTACTTATACAACTTTCACTTAAAGAACCATCTTTTAACAAGTAAAACTCTATAAGATATTCTTATGGCAGATTAATTCATTGGACTCATTCTTCGATGAGCACTCACATCCCTGTATTAGTCTCTCCACATAAGTGTTCATGATACCAACCACCCTCTCCATAGAGCATACATAAGAAGTGCTAGTTTTAACTGAAGAAATCGATCTTTGACTTGATGATCCTATGATTGAAAATATTTTATATTAGGGTTTCTAGAAATTTAGGTCTCACTATTATGAACTACATCATAAACCTATATCCATTGTCATAATCTATGAGATTCATTGTAATCTTAAGATAGATAGTATAAGACACAGTATATGATGAATCAAACATGCTTCTTCATTAATAAATGTCATATATAAGTTGGAAGAAAATTATAGTAATATCACTATCACATATAAAATATGATTGGCTTGTAGGGCACTATTCTTTTAGTCCTTTCACTCAATGATAAAATTTTAGTTGTTGAAAACAAGAAAAGAAAGAGAGAAGATGTTGATATTACTTTTTTCTGGCATTGTTGACTCGGTCATATTAGTAAGTCTAGGATAAATAAGTTATACAAAGATAATTTCTTTTATCCTTATGATTATATATCATTAGGAACTTATATGTCTTGTCTCATGAAAAAAATGACCAAGTCTTTATTCACTAGACATAGAGAAAGAGTAACTGAGTTATTAGGTCTTATACATACAAATATATATGGACCTATATCATCTCAAGCTAAAAGAGAATACTCTTATTTCATCACCTTCACTGTTGACTTATCTAAGTGTCGATATGTGTATCTTATGAAATACAAATTTGAAGTCTTTGCTAAATTTAAGGAGTATCAAATTATGGTTAAGAAATAAATTAGAAAAGTATTAAAATCCTTTGGTTTGATCAAGAAGAAAAATTCTTATCCAATAAATTTCTCAATCATCTTAAGGATAAAGGTATTTTCTTATAATGGACACTTCCATATACACCACAATTAAATGGTGTACCAAAATGGAGGAATTGACCTTGTTAGATATGGTGAGGTCCATGATAAGCTTCACAGATCTTCTTGATTCTTTCTAGGGTTATGCCCTAGATACTACCTATATACTAAATAGAGTACCATCGAAATCAGTAATTAGCACTTCATATGAATTATAGAAAGGCAAAAGGCCAAGTCATAAATATTTTAATATGTAGAGTTGTCCTGCTTATGTTAAAAATATTTTTAGACATAAGTTATCTACTAAGGCTGATAAATGTAGATTTATAGGTTATCGTAAATAAGGTATTAGATACCTTTTCTATCACCCTACTGAACAAAAGGTCTTTGTTAGTAGGCATGCCACTTTCTTAGAGAAGAAGTTTATCCAAAAAGGAGGTAGTGGCAGAATACTTGAACTTAATAAAGTTTAAAACCTTCAACATACTCATAAAGACATTCCATAAGAAATTCTTCAATTGTTAGTACCTATTAATTAGGTATAACCACAACACACACCTCCTCTTTATAGATTAGAGAAAGTGCAAGGTGCACCTCTTAAATATGGCTTTGTCAATGAAAATGACAATGAAGCTAGTATCATTCAAGATAATGATCCTATGACCCATACAAAAGCTATCAAGAGTAAAGACTTTGACAAATGGCTTAATGTCATGAAATCTGTAATGGACTCCATATACACCAACCAAGTATGGACCTTGGTCGATCTACCTCAGGGAATAAATCCAATAAGGTATAAATGGATCTTCAAGAAGAAGATTGGAGCAGATATCCAAGTAGAATCTACAAGGCTAGGCTAGTGGCAAAGGGTTTCAAACAAAGACATAGTATTGACTATGGTGAAACTTTTTCACTAGTAGCTATATTGAAGTCCATTAGGATTTTATTTGCTATAGCTACATATTATGATTATGAAATCTAGTAAATAGATGTCCATACTACCTTCCTCAATCGATATCTTGAGAAAGAAGTTTATATGTCATAACCAGAGGGGTTTGTCTCAAGTGGGAGACCCAACCAAGTATGCAAGCTTAAGAAATCTATTTATAGATTAAAACTAGTATCAAGGAGTTGGAACATCCACTTTGATGAAACAATCAAAGAGTTTGGTTTTATAAAAAATGTGGATAAAACTTGTGAGTATAAGAAGACAAGTGAGAGTGCCATTATCTTCTTAATCTTATATGTTGATGACAGACTTATCATTAGGAATGGTATTCTAATGTTGCAGTCGGTAAATGCTTAGCTATCTAAAAAGTTTTTCATGAAGGATTTGGGAGAAGCATTCTAAATACTAGAAATAAAGATCTATAGGAATGGATCTAAGAGGACACTTAGCTTATCCTAATCTAGGTACATTGACTTAGTATTAAAAAGATTTAATATGGAGGAAAGTAAAAGGGATTACTTGTCCATGAGTTAAGGCATACGTTTCTCTAAAATGATATCTCCTAAGATACTTGAAGAGAGATAGAGAATGAGTAAGATTCCTTATGCTTTGGCTATAGGATCAATTATATATGTCATGTTATGTACCAGACCAGATGTTGCTTTGCCTTAGGCAAAGCAAGTAGGTTCAGGCCGAACCAGGAAAGGATCATTAGAAAGCTATGAAAAATATTTTTAAGTACCTTAAAAGGACTAAAGATATTTTTCTAATATTTGAAGGATCATATTTAAAACTTGAAGGCTATACTGATTATAGTTTTCAATCAAATCTAGATGATAATAAATCTAAATCAAGATATGTCTTTACTCTATCTGATGGTGCTGTGAGTTGGAAAAGTGCCAAGCAATAAAGTGTAGCTAACTCATTTACCGAGGTAGAACGCATAGCTTCTAGTAAAGCCACTAAGGAAACTGTCTAGATAAAGAAGTTCATCTTAAAGTTAGGTGTAGTTCCTATGATACAACAATCGATGCCACTTTATTGTGATAATACTAGAGTTGTTGCTCATGCTATGGAACCTAGGTCTCATCAAAAGTCTAAGCAAACCCTAAGGCACTTCCATCTCTTCATGAAATCCTTGAAAGATAAGATATAGTCATAAAACATGTACATACAAAGAACAACATAGTAAACCCATTTACTAAGGCTCTTCCTCAACAGCAGTTTAATCACCATTTAGATTATTTGGAAATTAAATACAAGGATGATTGGTTTTAGTATAAGTGGGAGATTGAAATAATAGTACCTTGCAAATCAATCACATTTTATATGTGACAAGATTATTTATGTAAATTCTTCCAACTCATGTATGACATTTTATTAATAAAAGATAATTTTGATTCATCATATACTGTATCTTATATCTTTTATATTTTTATATTATGATGAATCCCATAGATTAGGAAAATGGATTTAGGTTTATGATGTAGTTCATAACAATGAGACCTAAATTCCTATAAACTCTAATTTAAAATATTTTTAATTGAAGGATCATCGAGTCAAGGATTGATGTTTCCGAAAAGATTAGCGCATCCTATATATGCTCAATATAGAGAATAGTTGGTCTCATGACCATTTGTGTAGGGATACTAATACAAGGATGTGGGTGCTTATTTAGGAATAAGTCCATAGAATTGATCTGCCATGAGAACGTCTTATGGAAGTCTTACTTATTTATCAAAAGAGGTTCTTTAAGTGAGAACTGTGTAAGTGATCCTTAGGCTGGAGATCAGCATGGAACCTAGTGCACATGAATCCATGTTTTGGTTCATACTCATTCATGACTATATCAAGCATGAGGTGTTCATGGATATGTAGAGAATTGTGTATGAAGGTTGTCAGTAAGCCAACAAGGAATTGATCACTCCTAGTAAGAGAAGAATTTATCCTATATAATCTCATCATATGATGACTCAAGGAGTCTTTGATCAAAGTAGGATGAAATTAGAAATGGGTTCTAATCTTTCATAGGTCAAGTCTTCATTATTGGACTAAGATTTGAATGAAAAAAGTGTTAGGGTTTGACAAGTTTCCATGCCCATCGCTTATTCGGGATAAAAAGTGATCGAAGGGTTTAATTACACGGTAACTTGCCACTAAAAGTTATTTTGATAATTTTTATCAAATTTCTTATCTTTTGGGTAGGCATGATACATTGCTAGATGTCAATCATGTCTTGTAGGTTTTCATGAATTAGAATGATTAATGCATGAGTCAATTTGAAAGATAGTCCAAACTGATAATTTGGATTAACTTGATTTTGACATAATTTGATATTTAGGTTCTAATCAAATTGAATTAACATGAACCTAGACCTACTGTTAGCTGGATGTAGAGCCCAAAGCATCACACATGCTAAAGAATTAGTCAAGGTAGTCAATTATATTTTTATTAGGATCATAGGACTAGCTAATTAATATACTAGCATATGTTGGCTAGACTAACTCCTAATCTAATTAGATTAGGTTTATTTGCTTCCTATATAGGCTAACTAATTTGGATAGGACTTAGATTGGATTGATCCCTAGTTTTTCAGCCTTTTTGGACTCTCCATAGGCCTTATCCATGCCAATTAGCAAAAGTCCCAAGGGCTTGGGACTCTTGTTGGTGCCATTTAGAATGGGCGCAAGCTTGGCATGCAGACGGACCAAGAGACCTTCTGTAAGTTAATCACAAATTTAGGATAAAGTTTATCTCCTTTCCTCTTTTCCCATGCCCCATTTGGAATGTATTTAACCAATCAAAAAAATGAAAATGTGTCATGTTGGCATGAAGAGTTTTATGCGATAAAAAGGTGGAGCAAGGGATTGGACCTAGAGTCTTCTACTTACTGATCACCTTTTATCTGATATGCATATCTATTTACCATGCTTTTTTAGAGTTTTGACTAAATCCTACGACACATGGAAGGATGAAATTGCTAGATTTCATGAAGAGTTGCGAGAAAAAACTCTTGGTGCAAAGTTTTTCCAAAATGCCATATGATTATGGTTATCTCATCATACCTTTCCTTCATTAGACTCCTTCTATTTGAAGGATCTTATTTGATACGTGACATATCAGATAAGGGGCTAGGAAAGGGTACATTAGGTACCTCCTCTCTTCCTATTTAAAGGTATGGTGGAAACATCGAAGGCATCCAAGTTATCTGTGATGCAAGATGGGCTAGCTATCCTAAACCTAATGATCATCTATTGAGATTAGAAGATAAAATAAAAAAGCAAATAAAGTAAATAAAAGCAAATAATCAAGGCAAGGAAGAATAAAACTAATTTAGATTCAGTTAAAATTAAGATTAGATCTAGGAAGTAACTCGATTGGCATGTATAGTCAAAAATTTTTAAAAATTGGATTATTGATCATTAAGAAATGATCATTATGTTAGGGTTATTCAATTCAATTAACTTGGATCTAACTAAATTAAAGATAGGAAAACTAATAAAGAGAAAATTCCAGTAATGATTTTAAATCCTAATCTAAACCATGAAAAGTTCTTACCGAGCACGAGATGTCATGGCTTCCTAGAAGAGGAAAATTATTCTGGAGGTTGCCAAGATGTTTGGCCAATGGTTCATGAGTGAATCAGGTAGGAGTCTTCAAACCTGGGTCATACAATTAAAGAAGGATTAGCCAACTAATAAATTTAAGTTAGTCTATTTAATAAATCTCAAAATAATCCAAGAGGCGAGAAATGGTTAAGTGGATGAAAGGCCTAAGCTTTGCTTTGAGAAACGTGCAAGATTGTTTCATAATCATGCCGCCAAAGGCTTGGTGGAATAAGGGATATTCGGCTTTGGATAAGGCTCACTAGGATTGGAGGCTTTCCGTGAGATTGGAGATGCAGAGGAACTCGAGAGGCAATATGCAAGCCTAATTAGAAATTCACCCAGCCCAAAATTTCAATCCCAAGAGGGTCCAATGAAGTTAACAGTCATGGCGGGTGTTTGCTCTGAGGACCATTCACGGAGGGGGAAATGCTTACATGATCATGCAGCGAAGGACTTTGGAGGAGGAGACTAGTAGCAAGAAAGTGGTGCAGTTGGGTCACAACCGTGGCATGGGTAGAGGAGATGGCACGAGCAGAGAAGATGGAACTAGGGTGAGGCTTTGGGGATGACTGTTATGTGTTTGCCCCCGTAAAAACCCGCTCCCACAAAGCAGCCACGAAGACCCACGAACCCTGACCCACGTGCGACATGCGACGCGGGCAGGCACTCGGCCCAGCGCGCAGGCGTGCGCGCGGGCACGCGCACACGGCCCAGGCCCATGCGCACCGCGCGTGTGGGCTCGGCTCAGCCACTTGCGGTGCCCCCCTTGGGGCGTTTCCACGCGTTTCCCATGCGGTTTCTCATGCATTTCGCTCAATGTTTGAGTGGTCCACGGGATTTCTTTTGATCCTGACTGTCCGATGGCACGATCGGATGGCTGAGATTAATCTGAGCTTGATTAGGCTTGATCTAAGGGTATCTTGAATGGATTTTGATGCAATCTGAGCCTTTGTTCTTTGATCTGACGGTTTGGGAGTGTTTTGGATTTTCTGGACTCATTTTAGGTCTGTTTTGGATGCCGTTTTAGATGGTTATTTAACCACAGAGAGCCTGCAGTCTTTGATACACACAGACAGAGAGAGATAGAGAGAGAAAAAAAATCCAGAGAAATTTCAGAGAGATTTCTTCTTCGATCCAGGCACCAGGAAAAGCTAGAGGCCTGGTATTTAAGATTTTTCTCGTGCTTCTTTCATCTTCTTTTGTTTATTTATTATGTCTCTTTCTTTTTAATCTGGCATTTGTTATCTGGATATTTGTATTCCTTTTGTACCCAGATTTGGGTCATATTATAATGGATTACTCCTTTCCTCTTGGTGGACGTAGGCAATATTTTGCCGAACCATGTAAATCTCATCTTCTTTTGATTTGATATTTGCCTGTATTGTGATTGATTAATTGCCTAAATGAGTAAACAGGAATTATTTGGAGGCCTAAACAGGTTTAATCCACTGCGTACATCCCAACAATTGGTATTAGAGCACTGGGATGGCATCTGACGGGCAACCAAGTTCTTCTCCGGCTCCTGAGGCAGTTATTTTTCATTCCACTACCTCTAGGTATGAAGTAGTAATATTTGATGGCATAGGTGATTTTGCACTATGGAAGGTGAGAATGAGATATCTGTTGGTAAAGGAGGGCATTGCAACAACTCACAAAAAAATGGATGCAATTCCAGGTGATATAGAGGCTAAAAAAGAGGAGATGAATGAGAGAGCACTTGGGACTCTGTTTTCGGGATTGAGTGATAAAGTCCTTCGCAATGTAGTGAAACTTGACATAGCTAAAGATGTATGGGAAAAATTGGATACTTTGTATATGGTAAAATCTCTCACTAATAGACTGTATTTGAGGGGCAAGTTTCACACATTTCGTATGGCAGAAGGGATCTCACTCAAGGATCACTTGGATGATTATAATAAGCTCCTGCTTGATTTGGCAAATATTGGTGTTAATGTTGATGAGGAAGACAAGGCTTTGATCTTGATTTATTCTTTGCCTAAGTCCTATGAAAATATTACTACTACCATGCTCTATGGAAGAGAGACTATAAATCTCAATGAGGTTGAAGCCACTTTGTTATCCAATGATCTTAAGTTAAAAGTACAGTTGGAGCATCATGTTCCAAATCCAGCACAAGGACTTACTGTCAGAGGTAGAGATGAGCAAAAGAACAGTTGGACAAGGTAGAAACAAGTCTAAGATAGATCAAAGTCTAGGTCTAAAAGACCTGGTGTTTGTCATTACTACAAGAAGTCATGCCACTAGAAAAATGAGTGTAGACTTCTACAGTCCAAGAAAGAGAATGAATAGAAAAATAAAGGAACAATCTCAGATTCGGCATCAGTAGTAGTTTCTTCTGCAGATCATAGCAGTGTTGCAGATGATGCAGTATTTATAGCTGCATGCAGTATCAATCAGCCTGATACTTGGATCGTGGACTCTGGAGCATCTTTTCACATGACACCCCATAAAGAATGGTTCACTTCTTTTAGATCCTGTGATGGAGGCTCTGTTCTTCCTGGGGATGACACCATCTGTAAAGTAGAAGGAATTGGTACAGTTTAGATCAAATCTCAAGAAAATACTGTGGTGACTTTGGATGATGTCAGATATGTTCCTCTATTGAAAAGAAATCTTCTCTCGGTACATGCTCTTGATATTGCCAGTTTTGAGGGCAGATGGGGTAGAAGATCTATTACAATTAGTAAAGGTGCATTGACTTTGTTAAGAGGTAAATTGAGTGGCACTCTTTATTATTTGGATGGCATTATAGTGGTTGGTGAGGCTTCTTCAGCAAATTCCTCTATTGTTCAATTGACACAGTTATGTTATCAAAGATTGGGCCACATGTCAGATAAAAGTTTACAGGAGCTGAGCAAACGTGGTTTGCTAGGAGGTCAGAAAGTTGGTGCACTTGGATTTTGTGAGCATTGCATATTTGGAAAACAACACAGAGTCAGCTTTACTACATGCGTGCACAGGACTACAGGTATATTGGATTACATACATTCTGACCTATGGGGACCTGGCCTAGTTATATCCAAGGGTGGATCTAGGTATTTGCTCTCTTTGATTGATGACTATTCCCATAAAGTCTGGATTTATACTATCAAAAATAAAAGTGATGTGTTTTACACTTTTAAAGGGTGGAAGGCTATGGTCGAGAGGCAAATTGAGAGGAAGGTGAAAACCTTCAGGACTGATAATGGATTTGGATTTTGTTCTATAGAGTTTAATGACTTTTGCAAGTCAAAGGGCATTGTCAGGTATAGGACCATAGTGTATACTCCTCAGCAAAATGGTGTTGCAGAATGCATGAATTGCACACTATTGAAAAGAGTCAGATCTATGCTGTCAAGTTCTGGATTGAGTATAGACTTCTGGGCAAAGGCTGCACATATAGCCTGCTTTATTATAAATCATTCTCCAGCATCTGCATTGAATATGAAGACTCCAGAAGAAATGTGGACAGGAAGACCTGCAGACTATTTAGTTCTTAGAGTATTAGGGTGTTCAGCATATGCACATGTCAAAGATGGAAAGCTGAATCTCAGGGCTAAGAAATGCATATTTCTTAGATATGCATATGGGGTGAAGGGCTACAGATTATGGTGCACCAAGCCTGGATCCCAGGGTTTTCTATTCAGCAGGGATGTGACTTTTAATGAGTCATCCACTCCTTCAAGGCAGCAACAGCCAAGTTCTTCACCGGGAGATCAGGTTCAGGATCAGCAGGATAGGACTGTTGTTGATATTAATCAGATTGTTAGATCACAGCAGTTACAGCCTACTGGTGATATTCAGAATGAACAGCATCAGCAGATAGATCTAGAGATACAGACTCAGGAGGAGGTTATTGGACAAGGTCTAGATGATAGTATTGCCACTCGAAGATCCAGGCAAAATATCAGAGCACCTCAAAGGTATGGTTTTGAGGATTTTGCTTGTGTTGAGTTAGTATATTATGCTCTGAATATTGTAGACACTATAGGTGATGAGCCGACCATATTTCAAGAAGCAATTGGTAGTTCACAAGCTAAGCAATGGACCATGGCTATGGTAGAAGAGCTTCAGTCTTTGGAAAAGAATCAGACTTGGGAATTAGTCAAATTACCTAAGGGCAAGAATAAAATTGACTGCAAATGGATCTTCAAGAAAAAGGAAGGAGCTACCCCTCAAGATTTGAAATATAAGGCAAGGTTGGTGGCTAAGGGTTACAGTCAACGAGAGGGTATTGATTACAAGGAGGTATTTTAACCTGTAGTTAAACACTCTTCTATTCGTGTGTTCCTTGCTTTAGTTGCTTCTCAAAATTTGGAGTTAGAATAGCTGGATGTCAAGACAGCTTTTCTACATGGTGACTTGGAGGAGCAGATTTATATGCAATAGCCACCTAGTTTTGAGGCTCCAGATAAAGAAGATCATGTATTTTTACTCAAAAGATATTTGTATGGTTTGAAGTAGTCTCCAAGACAATGGTACCGTAAATTTGATAAGTTTATGGTTGACCATGAATTTGATAGATCTCCATATGATAGTTGCGTGTATCATCAATGGCTTTCAGATGGTTCCTTTTATTATTTGTTATTATATGTTGATGACATGATGATTGCAGCTAGGGATATGTCAGTCATCCAGAAGCTGAAAGCTAAACTTAGCACTGCATTTGAGATGAACGACCTTGGACCGACAAAGAAGATACTTAAGATGGAGATCATTTGTGACAGGCAATTATGTAGACTATTTGTTACTCAGCACAGTTATATTATGAAAGTCTTGGAAAGATTTTGTATGTCTATAGCTAAGCCAGTCACTACGCCCTTTGCCAGTCACTTTCATTTATCTGCCAGGGATTCTCCTCAGACTGATGATGAGGAGAAGTATATGTCTAAAGTATCTTATGTAAGTGCAGTTGGCAGTATCATGTATATAATGGTCTGCACTCGCCCTGATATTTCACAGGCAATTAGTATAGTGAGCAGATATATGGACAAGCCTGGAAAAGCTCACTGGTCAGCTGTGAAATTGATTCTTTGATATTTGAAAGGTACTTCTGATTTGGGATTGGTATTCTCTAGACAGAGTGGTTGCACTGTTACAGGATTCTGTGATTCAGATTATGCTTGTGACTTGGATAGGAGGAGGTCATTGCCCTCATATGTATTTACTCTCTCTGGTTGTACAATTAGCTGGAAGGCTACTTTGCAATCTACAGTTGCTTTGTCTACTACAGAGGCAGAGTATATGGCTTTGACAGAGGCAGCAAAGGAAGCAATCTGGGTAAGAGGGTTAGTACAAGATTTGGGTCTCAAGCAGAATTCTTTGGTTATTCATTGTGATAGTCAGAGTGTGTTACATCTCGCCAGAGATCAGATGTATCATGAGCGTACTAAGCATGTTGATGTCAGGTATCAATTTATCAGAGATTTGGTAGAGGATGGTGATATTCAACTTCAGAAAATTGGCATTGCTAATAATCCGGCTGATATGCTCACTAAACCAATTCCAGTAGTCAAGTTCAGGACATTCCAGAACTTGATTGGTTTGAGCACTTGGTGATCCCCTTCGAGGTCTTTTGATGAGGAGGAGGCTTTATAATCCATATATGATAGAGGCATTTGTTTTTGGTCGCAAGGAGGAGGATTGTTACGTGTTTGCTCCCGTAAAAACCTGCTCCCACGAAGTAGTCACGAAGACCCACGAACCCCGACCCACGAGTGACGTGCGACGCAGGCGGGCGCTCGGCCCAGCGCGCAGGTGCACGCGCGCGGCCCAGGCCCACGCGTAGCACGCCGCCCAGGCCCACGCGCAGCGCGCGTGTGGGTTCGGCCCAGTCGCTTGTGGTGCCCCCCTTGGGATATTTCCCCGCATTTCCCATGCAGTTTCCCATGCATTTCGCGTGGTGTTTGAGTGGTCCACGGGATTTCTTTTGATTCTGACCATCCTATGGCACGATCAGATGGCTGAGATTAATCTGAGCTTGATTAGGCTTGATCTGAGGATATCTTGCATAGATTTTGGCACGATCTGAGCCTTTGTTCTTTGATCTGACGGCTTAGGAGTGTTTTGAGTTTTCTGGACTTGTTTTAGGTCTGTTTTGGACATCATTTCAGATGGTTATTTAACCACAAAGAGCATGTGGTCTTTGATACACAGACAGAGAGAGACAGAGAGAGAAAAAAAATCCAGAAAAATTTCAGAGAGATTTCTTCTTCGATCCAGGCACCAGGAAAAGCTAGAGGCCTGGTATTTGGAATTTTTCTCGTGCTTCTTTCATCCTCTTTTGTTTATTTATTATGTCTCTTTATTTTTAATCTGGCATTTGTTATCTGGATATTTGTATTCCTTTTGTACCCAAATTTGGGTCATATTATAGTGGATTACTCCTTTCCTCTTGGTGGACGTAGGCAATATTTTGCCGAACCACGTAAATCTCGTCTTCTTTTGATTTGATATATGCCTGTGTTGTTATTGGTTAATTGCCTAAGTGAGTAAACAGGAATTATTTGGAGGCCTAAACTCGTTTAATCCGCTACGCACATCCCAACAATGATGATGGCTCATCTTTGGCTATGGGCGGTGGCAGGGGTTGGCCGACATGGCATGGCATGGCATCTCAAGCATGGGTGACATGGATGGCATAAAGAAAGCTATGGATCAAGGAGGGGACTCGTCGAAGGTGTTGGTGGAGACCATTCACCAGGGAAGCACTGGTGGAGTTGTGCAGCAAAGATGATGGAGGCTCTATGGAGGATCACATGGCAGTAGAGGAGCTCTTATGGTTCTCTCGGTGAATCTCGAGATGACAATGCCAATGGGGATGGTGGTAGACGAAATTGGTGGCTGGCGGTGCACTAGGCAGGGACCACGGCTGGGAGGCATTGCACGGCTTTGTTCAATAGGTAAGTGGTTTCACATATGAAGGGTGGGGTGATGGTTGATGACAGAAAAGAGGAGGTAGGTCTCCGGGTGGTGGGGTGTGCTCGGCCTAGGGCAGGTGCTCGAAGGTCCCGATGTCAGATGAGAGGGGATGATTGGGTGCTCAAGCTTGTGGGGGAGGACCATTGAAGCTGGGGTGTTAGACATGGGGGCTCTTCGGACGTGAGGATGGAGGAGGTCATGGGCATTGGGTTGGCTGTGGCAGAGGAGATGTGGGAGATGCAATGGAGGGTGGCCGTTGTCTAGTGGGATTGAGGTGGGAGGTGTCGACGGTGGCAGGCATTGGTGGCTAAGTTGGGTGTCGGGTGTGGGAGGTGGCAAGGTATGGTTGAACAGGGAGGCTTGACAAGCAAGGTCTTAGGAATTTAGGGAAGCAGGGGAAGAAGAATAAGAGGCAGGAGAAGAAAAAGAAGAGGGGAAGAAGAACAAGGGAACAAGAAGAGAGAGGAAGAAGAATTAGCTAGGAGGAGAGGAAGAAGAAAGAGTCGGAAGGGGGAGGAAAAAGAAAGTAGGGGAAGGAAAAACTATCGAATTCTTTTATTCACTTCATGATGATTTTTTTTTAATTACAGGATCTTTTTAAATAGACTCTAGTCCTTAATAAATTGGAGTTTAACTTAACCAAAACTTTAAGACTTCAGACTAATCTGAAACAAGTAAATTAATCCAAAATAAATTTTAAAATAAACTAAACTAATCCAATTCCAGTCTCTAAGATCTTTGCATGTGCTGGATACAAGAAAAATATATAAAAATAAACCTAATCCCCATACATCTAGGTAAAAAAATAAATACATCTACTCCAAAAATGCTGGTCATGCATCAAAATTCATACTAGATGATGTCATCATCATTTCCTTAAGGGTGAGGAGAACTCAACTCTATCAAGTCAAGCTCCATACTGCTCTGGAAGTCTCGAGCAATCAAGGAATCCTCTAACTCCATCCTACCTCACTAGTGAACCAAATAACTATGATAGTCTCAACCCCTAGTGAACTTGATCTTCTCATCCAGGATGTGATCGATCTTATTATGCTTTTCTCTCAATTGGGCTTATAGACACTCAGGGAAAAGGTCACTCGCAAAGGATGGTACAGGCTCAAACAGATCACTGGGTATCAATGCTAGTTCTTTATATTCAATTAGATCCAATACATTGAAAGTTGAATTAATTCCATAGCCATATGGTAGTTCAATAACATACATATTAGGTCCAACTTTCTTTAAAATCTTGAATGGGCCTATTCCTTGAGCATGTATCTTCCAAACAGTTCCAGATGGAAATCACTCAGGTCTGACCTAATAATGACACAATCATCCTTAGCAAAATCCTTGACTTGTCAGTGAGAATCTACTAATTATTTATTTGTGTACTTTATTAATTTTATCATTGATCTCTTTATGCATACTCCGAACATGCTCTATAAAGGATGATGCTAACTCTGATACTCTAGCATGCATAAGTAATGGGGTGTATAATATTATTATGATTTTTTTGTTATTTTTTAAAATATGGGCATTCATCATATTCTTCTTTTAACTGTCAAAGCCTATAACTTTTATACTTACTACCGATAAGAGGTCCACCCTATAAGAGAGTGCATCAGTAGCTTTGGTGTTCGCTTCATACCTTATGACAAAGGCATAGGCCTGAAGGAATTTAATTCACTTTCTAGGTTTTAGACTAAAATTCTTCTATGAATTGAAAATCTTGAAGGTCTTGTAGTCTGAATATAGGACAAATTCTCATGGAAGCTGATAATGCCTCCAAAACTTAAGGACTTGGACCATAACATAATTTTTTTTGGGATAGACATGATTTAATAAACACCTATGCTTTAAAGGGATGATGGAGTACTTGTCTAGGCCATATTATATGAACTCGAGTAGTCAATAGGTGCTAAATCTAGGTACAAAATGACAACAGGAAAGATGACATCAATGTAGCTACACTATCGATATTTTCCATACATATTTTATCATCTTGACTAACAAAGGTATGAAGAACAGTAGTCTTATTTGATGTGAGATAACTCTAAGATTGCTAAAGATGCAGGAAAAATAGTAAACTATCTTTTTTTTGTGATTTTTATAATTTAGGTTTATAAGCTAAATTTCCAAAATAAAACAAGAACTAGCAAGATATTCAGCAATGCAAAGATCATTGTATCACAAAATAACTCATGCAAGATAATGAAAGACATGACTTTGGAATTGAGAAACTCCCAGTTTAGGATAGCTTATCTTCAACCAATCAGATATCAAGAGAAGGAAAGGATGTTACCAATCAGTGATTTGAAAAACTTTCGATGAAGAGATCAAACAATACTCTGATTGGAGCCTAGATGATGAAGCTTGGTTCCCTTGAATTTGATGACTTATTTGGGTGGTCCTGGAGGCATGGAAAGCCTCCTTTGGGGATGTCAAACACCTCGGGGATCCTTCAAGCGTCAAAGGTCAATCAAAACAACAAGTAATAAAAAGAAAGGAAACTAAGGTTTAGAAGGGAATGGAACTAGGTTTAGGAGTGGGTGGCTTGGAGAAGAAGAAGCTCTTTGTCTTGGATGGCAGCTAGAGCTTCCTTTCCTTGGGCATGGCTGATCTCCAAGGATGCAGAAGGGTGCTAGGGCAGCAAGGATTTGGCCAGGGTACACAAGGAGAGCACTCAAAATAAAAGAACTAACACAAAAACACCAACACAAGGTAATGAATCAAAATTTCAGCAAAGTTGTATTCATATGAGAAAAGTTATTACAAGAGGAAGAGGGGTGGGATATTTATAGAGCTCCCATGCCCTCTCCTAACTAGGGTTACACTTAGGTTAGGACTAACCTCTGCTTAAGGTATTACAAGTCTTCTCCTAGTTAGATTACAAGTCCTTATCTTAGCTAGATTATAATTACAAGTCTTAAAATAATTAGGAAAACAAATCCCAACTAGGTTAGGAACTTTGACTAGTCTTCTCCTTCTCCCTTCATGCTTTGACTTGGTCAACATGTGAGGACACCTACTCTTGCTTTGATTGGTGTGTGGGCTTCAAGGGGGCAGCAATGGGTCAGCTCCTTATGGGTTTGGGCCTCCTGGAATCTAGGACACCCTGGATGGAATATTCTTGGAATAAAATAGTATCTTGGTTCTTATGGACCTGGGCCTTGAATCTTCTTTGGGCTGGGGCACAGGTATGTCTTTAGAATCTTGGGGTGGCTTGGTATGTAGAATATTCCCTGGAATCTAGAGGGAATCTGGCATCTGGAAATCATCTGGAGGGCATTTGGGCATCTTGCAGGAATCTTGGACCCTGGGATGGCATACAAAGTCCAATTGGCTAATATGGGATCTTCTGGCTCCTGGATGAGGCCTAGTGGAACTCCACAGTAGGGTATCATCTTCTCTTGTACAAAATTGAACTCTTACTATATTCATAACTGAAGTGCAGGACTCAATATACTGACTAGGGTTGAGGGTTGAGACAAATCAACTAACCTCAACTTATTATAGGACTCAATCTTAATTGATTACAAAATTATGACACATAACTAAGGTTCTAAAATTAAAACCCTAATCAATAAACAATATGGGATCCAGTGATCTGTGTCTGATCCTGATGTCACCACCAATTCTCCCCGGGAGGGAGGAACTCGATCCCGTCGAGTGAGGGTCAGTTTTGCTCAAGGAGGGTCTGGGTTGAGGTGCTGCAGATCCGCACCAGCATTCCACAAATCCTCAGATTCTGGTCGACCTTGCCACCGGACCAAATACCACTAATAGACTCTATTTTAGGTACTAATGGCTTGATCATTCAGGGTTCTCTCAATCTCTTCCTCACCAAAAAGCCAAATTGTTTGTGGTCGCTCTAGGTTGGGTTCACTCACAAAGAAAGGGAGTGGCTCAAGGGGCTCACTGGGCATCATTACTGGCTCCCTAGACTCTACAAAGTCTCAGATGCTGAAGGTGGAACTAATACCTAAATCAGGTGATATCTCGGGTACATAGGCATTGGGTCCACTGCTATTCATTATTTTGGATGGGCCAGCTTCGCGAGCAAAAAATTTCTTTACCATCACATATTCCTCTACATAAAATTCTTTATCTTTCCTTTGGAAAATAGCTAAGTTGTTATTTAGTTTATTACTTATGTTTAGCTCTTGAATAAGTTCTTGATGCATATGCTGTGCGGAGGCTAGTGTAGGTGCAGATAGATAGATTCAAGGTTGTGGATTTTTTGGACTCAATTAACACCTAATAGAGGCTAGTGTAGGTGCAGATAGATAGATTCAAGGCTATGGATTTATTGGACTCAACTAACACCTAATAGAATCGACTAGACTTCCTTATCAAAGGAAATTTATTGGACTCTTTGGGTCTAACCTAACAGACTATGGACTCTCTAGGTTTAATCCTAAATTGGCATGCACAGGAGAATTTACAATGTACTCTTAGCAAATGCCACAAAGTATACCAAAAGTAATATGCAAACCTAACATGTGTAATGAATGAATGCAACATGCAAACCTCTACATGAAGCAGGTGAATGGTTGAAGAATCATAAGAACATCCAAGAAAAGGTAGAAAATACGAGGTGGATTTAGGGTTAGTCTGGTAAGGTAGAAAGTAAGAAAAGGGGTTAGAACTGATTGGATAGACTAAGAGACAAGAAGGTGTTTCAGGAAAAGTCCTATACTAATGAGGTTGACCTTATAAGGTTGAGGTATGTTGACCACTGGAATAATTTTGATGATCACAAAACATTGGAGCATGTATTTGATACTAACTCTTTTCAATTACTTGAGTAGTTTTGCAGGAAATTGGTTACCTTTAGTTTAAAATAGTTTTCAAACTGATTTGAGGGTAATGCAATTTTGTATAAAGTTTTATGAACTTGAACTTGTAAAAGTCCTAGTTTTATTAATCTTGTAATCTTGTAAAATGGGCTAAAAGTTGTAAAAATTAAAGGTATGTAGATTAGCTTCTATTTGATTCAATGTTGAAGAGTTTTGGAGAAGCTTGAATCAATTTTTGAAGATTTACAAGAGCCGACTCTTGGATCAAGAGCTGACTCATAGTGGCATGGCACGAAGGAAGTTTCATTGTTTCAGCATCAAGAGCCGACTCCTATCCTAAGAGCCGACTCATGGAGGAAAGTATTTTTCTAAAGCCTGAGACCTCGAGCCGACTCTTGCCCCAAGAGCCGACTCGTCCAGAGTTATGTATTCTGAAGCCTGAGATCTCGAGCCAACTCTGTCCTGAAGAGCCGACTCTAGGTAGTCATGGTTTTGACTTGACTGAACGACAGAGCCGACTCCAGCCAGAAGAGCCGACTCTTACAGAATTTCTTTTTGGGCTGTTTGAGACTTCGAGCCAACCCATGGACCTCGAGTCGACTCGTGGAGCCATTTTCTACACTCCAACGGCTAGTTACTGAAGTTGAAATTTGAACTCCAATTTATCTCCAACAGCTATTTTATGAATCCCTAGGCCCTACAACGACCATATCTCTTGGAAAACTATAAAAGGGATTGTTTTTGAATGATTAAAAAAAAGAATTAGAGCTTTATTATGGAATTATCTTGAGATATTGAAGAGCTTTCAAGTCATTCACTTACCTACCTCAAAGAGCTTTCAAGTTGGATTCAAAGCTTCACCAACTCTGCTCCATCATTGAATCCACTCATTGAAGAAGGAAAGAAGCAGCTTGAAGAGAATTAAAGAGCATTCAAGGCTTGACTTTATCTTGATCTACATCGGCAACACTTAAACAAACTTGGTTTGTTGTAGTTGCTTGTTCATCATTTCTTTATCTTTGTTTTCTCTCTAAGAACAGCAAGGGGCTGTATCTTAAGAGAGGGTTGAAGGTTTTTAGGTGAACCTTATAAAACCTAAGTTGGGTTTCTTGGTAATCCCGATATAAAACCAAGTATTTGGGTTTCTTGGTAATCTCGGTATAAAACCAAGTGTTTGGTTTTTCTTTGGTGATCCCGGTAAAATCAAAGTGTATAGGTTTGGATTGTGAGCCTGGTAAAACAATCCGACTATATTCCGGTTGGGGGATATAGTGGAAATCCCAAATGGTGCTTAGGTAGTGGACGTAGGAGCCGGTTGCTCCAAACCACTCTAAATCTCTTTGTTTTTGTGATTGTGTTCTTATTGCATTATTGCTTTTACTTGATTACTTCCGTATTGCATATTGCACCACAACACCAAAAGAATTTGAAAGTGTACATTATTATGAATAGTTCTTTTAATCCCAATTCATCCCCCTCTTGGGAAGCCACCTGGGCAACAAGTGGTATCAGAGCAGAGTCTTTGAAAGTTATTTAGAGTAAAGATATATGGCACATCCCATGAGCACCTCATTGGTCGAAGGTCAATTTACAAATTGACCTCCACTTTTCACCGGAACCAATTATACATATTGGAAGGCAAGAATGAAAATATACATTCAAGCCATAGATTTTTATTTATGGAAGATTATTCTGAAAGGACCTCACACACCCACAATTAGAGTTAATGATGTAGAAGTTCCCAAACCTAAAGAGAAATGGGATGAAAATGATATGAAATTAGCTGAGCTGAATGCCAAAGCAATGAACTTATTGTATTGTGCTTTGGATCCAAATGAGTTTAACAGAATTTCAACTTGCAATTCTGCTAAAAAAATTTGGAACAAGCTAGAAATCACACACGAAGGCACATCTCAAGTTAAGATATCAAAAATCAATTTTCTTGTACATAATTATGAGCTATTTAAGATGGATCCCAGTGAGACTATATCTGCTATGTATACTTGCTTTACTGATATTATAAATGGTCTCAAAAGTCTTGGTAGAACTTACTCTAATACTGATCTTGTCCAAATGGTTTTAAGATCTTTACCAGATAAGTAGGAAGCCAAAGTGACAGTAATTCAAGAAGCAAAGGACCTAAATACTCTGCCACTGGATGAACTGCTTGGATCATTGATAACGCATGAATTGGCTATGCAACAAAGGATTGAGGAAGATACAAGAAGAAAGAAAGCCATTGCATTTAAAGCTATTGAAGAAGATAAGAATGAAGAATCAGACTCATCAGATGATGATCTTGGAAATGATGAAATTACCCTTATCATGAGGAAATTCAAGAGGTTTATAGGCAGAAGAAAATCAAACAGATGGAGAAAGTAATATAGAAAAGTTGATTTTGGAAAAGAAAAAGAGAAGGATAAATATAAAGATCAAGTACCTATCTGTTATGGATGCAAGAAGCCAGGACATATCCATCCTGATTGTCCTGAAGCGAAGAAAAAGATGTTCACCAAAAAGAAGAAGAAAGCAATGCTTGCTGCTTGGAGTGATAGTGATGAAACCACATCCACCGAAGAGGATGAAAAGACAACAAAAATTGCACAAATCTGTCTTATGGGTTTGGAGGACGAGGTAAATACATCTGAACCCAGCTTAGAATTCACTTATGATGAATTGCATAATGCTTTTTATGAATTATTAGTAGAATACAAAAAGGCCGGTTTAAAAATGAAAGATTTGAAAAATTAATGTGTATTTGAAAAAGATAAAAATGAATTTTGTGAAAGAAATAAAATCTTGCAAAGAGAATTAAACCTAGTTTTTGAAAGATTCAAGATTGTTCAATTTGAAAAAGAAGAGCATCTCGAGAAAAATAAAAGTTTGTAAAATGAAAACGATGATTTAAAGAAGGAAGTTCAAAAACTAAAACCCTTGGTTGAAAAACTAACCCTAAGTTCTAACAAACTTGAATTAATTTTAAAAGATCAAAAAGAAACAAATAATAAATTTGGAATTGGTTATAAAGGTTCTATTTCAAACAAGTTTTCAGCATCTACTTCATATGCTCCTAAGTTCATTAATTCAAAACAAGTTAGACCTAAATTTGCATCATCTCATGGTTATTATTCAAAATCAAAAATTGTATGCTATGCATATAATAACCTTGGTCATAAAGCATTTGAATGTCATTTGAAATATAATGATAAAAAGAAAATTAAAAAAGTTTGGGTTCCAAAAGGAACCATTTTCACTAACTTAAAAGGACCCAAGAAAGCTTGGGTACCTAAATTTGTTAAATAATTATTTAGCAGGGATGTCTTGCAGCCACAAGTATAAAGAAAAGATGGTATATGGACAGCGGCTATTCAAGACACATGACGGGTGACATTGATCAATTCTTCACCCTAGAACAAAAGGATGGTGGAATGATAACATATGGTGATAATCGAAAAGGAAGGATAATCGATATTGGTAAAATCAAAATTACTCCTACATTCATTGAAAATGTGTTACTTGTAGAAAAGTTAAAGCATAATCTTTTGAGTATTAATCAGCTATGTGATATTGGTTTTAATGTTCTTTTCAAGTCATCAATGTGTATAGTAGTTGATCTACTTGACTCTAGTATTAAATTCATTGGACATAGACTTGGTAACATTTACATAGTAGATCTTAATGATCTAGCTATGTCAAGCAATACAAGTCTTGTAGCAATGAATGACAAGAGCAAAGAATCAAGTTTACTATAGCATAGGCGACTTGGTCATGCTAGTATGGACATAATAGCTAAACTTATTTCAAAGAAGTTAGTCAAAGGTTTGCCAAAATTTAAAGTTAATTTTGATTATGTTTGCGATGTTTGTCAGTTAGGAAAATAAGTGAGGGAGAGTTTTAAATCTAAAAATATTGTTTCTGCTATTAGACCCTTAGAGCTACTTCACATGGACTTATTTGGACCTACTAGGACTACCAGCCTAGGTGGTATGAAATATGGCCTTATGATTGTAGATGACTATTCAAGATATGATGCAGAACAAGAACAAAGAAGCGTATGCGGAAGTAAAATTAAGATTAATTCTTTTTTTTTTTTTTTTATATTTCAGAAATTGGCTTCGACTCAAAGTAAAGCTAAACTACGTTGAAGGAAACTAAGTAAAAACTGAAAGCACAGTTTAGATGGAACCAAATTATCAGAGTAGTTCAGAAGTAACGGACCGCTGGGGTTGAGAAACTCCCAGACCTAGGGTTTCGCTCTGAACTTTCAACAGAACAGAAATAGAGAGGAGGGATGGTTTACTAACCAGACAGTGATCTTCTCAGGATTTTGGTGGAAGAACTCTCTTGAGCAGATTGTGGGATCCTCGGAGTCGGCTATCTTCGTAATGGATCCTCTAATACTGGTCTCGTGGTTTGGTCGGCTTCTCCTGGACTCAAGATCTGGGAAAGATGAGGAACAAAAGATGGAATTCAGAAACTCAAGAAAAGATTTTACCAGGTTGAAGAACTTGAAGGCTGAAGCTGCTGAAATCAGGATTCAACCAGAGGCCGATCTGACTTCCTCTTGGAGTTGCTGTAGATCTGCAGTATCTGATCTGGAGTCGGATGCTGGTGGTCGGCCTGGACTTGGAGATGGTGGCCGTGAGAAGGGAAATAGCCTAGGGCTTGGTGGAAAGAGAAGGGTGATGGTGGCTAGGGTTTGGGAGTGGAGTGGCTAACCTAGGGTTTGGGGTTTTGGAGATCTCTCACCTCCTCAAGGTTCCAGGGGAACCCGGATTTACTCCCTCACGGAGCTCAACACCTGGAAGCAAGTGCGGAAAAGAGAAAACACAAGTTTGCTCAAAAAAAAAATTTCTTTCATTCATCTGATTAATTTCATCTTACAAGAGGGGTTTAATTTATAAGGCATTACAAGGGAGGAGGGTTTCACATCTTCCCATGTGGGACTAAAGGAGGGGATCTCCAAATTAGGGCAAATCCTTCACATATGGTCGGCCAAAATACCAAAAAAATGGATTTGGGTTATAAAAGGCAGGTAGATGGCGCCACCTTGCTTGGATCTTCAAGAAAAAATTTCTTCCTTCCCTGGATCAACTCTTTCGGACTCCTCCTTTTCTTCCTCCCTAAGTCAAGGTCCTTCCCATCTTTGTTTTGATTGTTTTGGCAGGTAGTGAGCGCCCCCTTGAAGTTTTCTTCCAAGAGAATTTCTTCCCTTCTTTGCTTTGGAATTCTTGGGAAAGTCTTGGCCGCCCCCTTGATTGGTGGTCTCTTGGTGGACTTCTCCTTATCTGGCGCATGAGAGAAGGATGTTGCTATCTGTGGAGTGGGGACCAAAGGCTGCTAGATGTAGATATGGCACCCCCTGGACTGGGAGTGTGGCTGGGAGTGTGGTGTCCACTTGCTTGGTCTTGGGAGAAAATGTAACATCCCAGGTTGAAACCCTAGTCCACTACTGAGTCAACATGACTCAACAAAATAAAATGCAGGTAATGTAGACTCAAGCTAAATTGAGTTGATCGAGTCAACTCTTATTACAAACCAAAAACCCTAATTCTTCGGGCAAGGTTAATCAGAGATCCAGATGGAGCTCTAAAGTCTTCTTCTGAGTCTGGTGCCCGCACCAATTCTCCCAGGGTGGGAGGAACTCGACCCTGTCGAGTATGGATCAAGTCGGCTCTGGTATCTCTCCAAGAGGTCTGGGTCCAGCTCTTGTAACTCTTCTCGGGAGATCCAAGGGTCATCAGAATCTGGCCTTCCTAGCCAGCGGACCAGGTATCTTTGGTATCCTCGATTACGAGTAGAGATAACCTGATCATCCAGGATCTTTTCAATCTGCTCTTTCCTCACAGGCCAATTTGTTGGTGGACACACAGGGTCAGGTTCACTCTCAAGAGCAGGATTAGGTTCAAAAGCCTCACTGGGAATCACAGCTGGCTCCCTATACTCTGCTAGGTCTGTAATGTTGAAAGTGGAGCTAATGCCTAGTTCTGGAGGCAACTCGAGCACATAGGCATTGGATCCTACTCTCTTTACCACTCTAAATGGTCCAGCTCCCCTAGCATGTAACTTTCTAACGGTTCCAGGAGGAAACCGTTCAGGCCTTAACCTAATCATTACATAGTCTCCTTCGTCAAAAGTTTTGACTCGCCTTTGAGAATCAGCCAATTTCTTATAAGTTTCGTTACTTAAATTTATTTTGGCTTGAATTTCTTTATGCAAGTCTTTTATATGCTGTGCAAAAACTTCGGCAGACTCGGAGACCCGTGTGTGGACTGGTAAAGGAGCTAGGTCAAGAGGTGTGTGGGGTTTGTAACCATGCACAATTTCAAATGGACTCTTACCCGTAGACCTATTGACCGAGTCATTATATGCAAATTCAGCTCTAGGTAAGTACAAATCCCAGTTCCTAATGATTTCACCAACAAGACACCTTAGCAGATTGCCTAAACTACGGTTCACTACTTCGGTTTGGCTGTCAGTCTGGGGATGATAGGCAGTTGAAAACTTAAGTTTTGTCCCTAACTTATGCCAAAGGGTTTTCCAGAAATAGCTGGTGAACCGAACATCCCTATCTGAAACAATGGTCTTGGGTAGGCCATGGAGTCGAACTATCTCATTAAAGAACATGGTGGCTACCTTAGACGCATCAAATGTTTGGGAACAAGGCAAGAAATGGGCCATCTTGGAAAATCGGTCTACTACAACACAGATAGAGTCATGCCTCCTCTGGGTCTTAGGTAAACCTAATACAAAGTCCATACTCACATCTTGCCAAGGATGATCTGGGACAGGGAGTGGGGTATAAAGGCCAATGTTCTGTTTTCGCTGTTTGGCAACAGCGCAGGTCCGACACCTAGCCACAATGTGTGCTACATCTCTTTTTAAGCTAGGCCAGAAAAAATGGTCTTCAATAGACAGGGTGGTCTTATCTTTTCTGAAATGGCCAGCTAAACCTCCAGCATGAGTTTCCCAAATCAAGAATTCCCTAAGAGAGGTTCTAGGGATGCAAAGCCTATTCTTAAAGAACAGAAAGCCATCTAAAAGGGAATAATCCTTATGTTCACTAGATGGTCCTTGAGTTAGATCCTGGTATACAGTCTTGAAATCCGGACACGACCCATACTCTTCTTTGATTTGCTCAAACCCTATGACTTCAGCCCTAACAGAATTCAACAACAAAGATCGACGACTAAGGGCATCAGCTACCTTATTTTCAGACCCAGCCTTATGCTTCAAAACAAAAGTATAGGACTGGATATACTCTACCCACTTAGCATGCCTAGGGTTAAGCTTCTTCTGAGAATTCAAGAATCTAAGAGCCTCATGGTCCGAAAACAGCACAAATTCTTGCGGTAGTAAATAATGTCTCCAGTAACGCAAAGCTTGCACTACCGCGTAAAATTCCTTATCATAGGTAGAATACCTAAGCTTAGCATCATTAAGTTTTTCACTAAAGAATGCTACGGGATGGTTCTCTTGGCTTAGGACTCCACCTATACCTACTCCTGAAGCATCACAGGCAACCTCAAATACCTTTGAAAAGTCCGGTAGTCTCAAAATGGGTGCCTGGGTCATCCTATCCTTAAGATCTAGGAAGGCTTTATGGGCTGCTTTGGTCCACTGAAATTCTCCCTTCCTGATGCAGTCTGTGATAGGAGCAACTACGGTACTAAACCCCTTGATGAATCGCCTATAGAAGGTAGCCAAGCCATGGGAACTTCTGACTTCATGCACACTGGTCGGCTCTGGCCATTCTACTATGGACCTAATCTTTTCAGGGTCGGCAGCCACGCCGTCAGGGGTTACAACAAATCCAAGGAAGATAATTCTACTGGTCATAAATTCACACTTTTTGAGATTACCATAGAGACTATCATTCCTCAAAACTTGACAGACTTGTCTAAGGTGGCCTAGGTGATCTGCAGGGGTCTTACTATAGATCAGGATATCATCAAAATATACCACTACAAACTTCCCTATGAAAGCTCTAAGTACCTGGGTCATAATCCTCATGAAAGTACTAGGGGCATTGGACAACCCAAAAGGCATAACAACCCATTCATAGAGACCATCCTTAGTTTTGAAGGCTGTTTTCCACTCATCCCCTGGTCTAATCCTAACCTGATGATAGCCGCTCTTGAGATCAATTTTAGAAAAGACCATGGCACCGGCCATCATATCAAGCATGTCATCTAGTCTAGGGATGGGGAACCTATACTTGATTATGATCTTATTGATGGCACGATTGTCAACACATATCCTCCACGTGCCATCCTTCTTCGGGGTTAGAAGTGCAGGAACTGCACAAGGGCTAAGACTCTCTCTAATGAACCCCTTCCTCAACAATTCGCCAACCTGCTTTTGCAGTTCTTTATGCTCCGATGGATTCATCCTATAATGGGGCAAGTTGGGTAAAGTAGCTCCTGGGACTAAATCTATGGAATGCTGAATATCCCTAAGAGGTGGAAGGTGGTCTGGCAGATCCTTGGGAAAAACATCCTCAAATTCTTCTAATAAAGGCTTAACTTCCTGAGGAGGCTCTGAGGGTGTAGGAGTCCTAAGTTCCTTAGCAGTCAACATCCAAATGGGTGAACCACTATGAATTTCTTGTTCTAGATCCTTGGCACTAATTAGGTTCACTCCAGTCTTCATTTCCCTAACCTTACTGGTTCCTTTAGCTACCTTGTCCTTAGGAGGGACTGAATGGATTGTGATTTTCTTCCCATTGAAACTAAAGACACAGGTGTTGGATTTTCCTAAGAGGGTGGCATCATGATCATACAACCAAGGTCTTCCAAGAATTATATTGCTCACCCCCATGGGCAAGACATCACACCAAATCTTCTCTTGATAGGATTGCATTTGGATTTGGACCTGACATCTAGACTGGATGGGTATAGAGGTAGAGTCTACCCAAGAAACCTTATAGGGGCTGGGGTGGGGAACTGGGGTTAAGCCTAACATCTTGACAGTGCTAGCAGAAATGGCATTCACACAGCTCCCACTATCTATGATGATTTTACAAACCTTATCCCTTAGTTTAAGGAAAGTCTGTAGGATGTTAGTCCTACGCCAATCTTCCTGAACTTTGGTCTGGGATAGGATGCATCTCACAACCCCTAAGTGGTCAGATTCAGTGGATTCTTCCTCTCCTTCATACTCATCAACCAAATTCATTCCGGCCTCATAAACTTCTTCTTCAAACTCCTCATTAGGCTCGGAACTCTCTTCCCCTCCCTCTTCTATATATAGGGATCTACGAGGGCACTGGCTAGAAACATGACCTACCTTATGACACTTAAAACAAGCTATGGCTGTGCACTGAGTGGAGATATGACCGGGCTTCTGGCACTTAAAATAGACGATACTAGGGGTTCTCTGGGTGTCAGGTGCCTTACCTTTGTCCATGGGCCTAGGGGTGGGAATACCCTGATTAGGCTTGCTAGGGGTAACCTGGCTAGGTCCATTTCTTGGGATTGGGGCACTAATCCTAGAAGGCATGGGTCCTCTCTGAAACTTCTCAGTGTTCAGTGCAATCTGATAGGCTTGGTCTAGGTCAGTAACCTCTCTCAGAAACAACTCTCTCTTAATATCTTCCCTAAGTCCAGCCCTAAATCTAGACAAAGTAACCTCATGGGCTTCACTCACATCACATCTCATTAAGTATTCATCAAAGGTGGTTATGTAGTCTGAAACAGATCGGTTCCCTTGTTTCAAAGTCTGCCATTGGTCTAACAGATTTTGCTGGTATGAAATGGGTAGGTACTTATCTCTAAGTTTCTCTTTCATACCCTGCCAAGTGGTTATGGGCTCTATATTTCATCTTCTAGTGGTCAGCTCAATGTTCCCCCAGTATAACCTAGCTTGACGTATTAATTTCATCTTGGCAAACTTGAATTTCCTCTCCTCAGACATGGCATACCACTCAAAGTACTGGTCCATCTCACCCTCCCAATCAGAATACACCTTAGGATTTAGGCTACCATCAAAAGTGGGTGCATCTAACTTGATGTTTCGAATGAACCTATCATCTCTATCCTTAGGTTCTGGGTCAGGCCTCCTATGATTAGGTTCAGGATCTCGGTATAAAGGTCTTCTAGGCTTTTGGTGTGGGTGAGGTTGAGGTACATTAAAATCTGGGTCAGGAGTCCAATTCCGATGCCTAGGCTCCTCAAGTACTTGGACTCGATCCCTACGCTGGGCAAAATTCTCATTCATATCCTGACCTAATTTGTTCATACTCTCAGTAAGAGCTCTAACCATGGCCTCTAAATCAGGTTGGGTTTGACCAGGTTGGTAGGGCACTCCATTCCGGGTAGACATGATGCAAGCAAACACACAAAATGAGACTCACTGAACGACTACGGGCTAACTAGACCTAGAGCCCAAACTAGATGCCCAATCAGAGTGGCAAGCTAGCCTGTAGTAACTCAGGACTCAGCCAGGCAGGTGTAAGGGGAGTGTTAGGTCCCTGAATGCCAATCCTAGACACCAATCAGAGATTGGCCAGGTAGGCGGACCAGCACACAAGCCCTTCAGGATGGAATCCCTGAACCACCGTTCTAGACACTGAGTACAAAGCACACACAGAGTAACCAGACAAACTGACTCAACACTAGCCTTGACCCGACTTGTTGATGTCCCTAGCCCACTAGGGCAAATTAGGTCTAATCAATTTTAGATTAAAGGCTTAGGTTCGAATGAAGGGGTGGTGGTTTTGGGCTAAGGAGAGGTTATCAACTCCTCCCCTTATCTTAGATGCTCAAATGCCCTTAAGTTGAATTAAGAGATGAACACTCAAAAATAAATGGATTGCAGAACACAAAAAATAGAGTTGCAGTAATTTAAGTCTTACAAAATGCACGGAAACCACTAAATCATGAGAAAATTTTGAAAATTAGTTTCAATTATACTGGTTTCAGAAAAATAAAAATCACTAAATTTGGAGTTACCTGTAGTGAGAAATAATTCCTGCAACAGGGCAATTATGGACTAAAAACAGAGCACTTCCCCGTTTACAATTTCTGCTACGAAGTTGTAACCCAACAGATCCCCTACACGCCCTAGGAACACCCAGTGGAATGGGAAGAGGAGGTTTGCACCTCGCTTCGTTCCTAGGACCGGACATCCTGGGGAGTCTACTTCGAGCAGACAAAGTAAAAATAGAGGGACCCAAACAGGCAATCAAACAGAAACCCTAGACAGGGCTCTGATACCAAAAATGATGCAGAACAAAGAACAAAGAAGCGTATGCGGAAGTAAAATTAAGATTAATTATTTTTTTTTTTTATATATATTTCAGAAATTGGCTTCGACTCAAAGTAAAGCTAAACTACGTTGAAGGAAACTAAGTAAAAATTGAAAGCACAGTTTAGAAGGAACCAAATTATCAGAGTAGTTCAGAAGTAACGGACTGCTGGGGTTGAGAAACTCCCAGACCTAGGGTTTCACTCTGAACTTTCAACATAACAGAAATAGAGAGGAGGGATGGTTTACTAACTAGACAGTGATCTTCTCAGGATTTTGGTGGAAGAACTCTCTTGAGCAGATTGTGGGATCCTCGGAGTCGGCTATCTTTGCAATGGATCCTCTAATACTGGTCTCGTGGTTTGGTCGGCTTCTCCTGGACTCAAGATCTGGGAAAGAAGAGGAACAAAAGATGGAATTCAGAAACTCAAGAAAAGATTTTACCAGGTTGAAGAACTTGAAGGCTGAAGCTGCTGAAATCAGGATTCTCCCGGAGGCCGATCTGACTTCCTCTTGGAGTTGCTGTAGATCTGTAGTATCTAATCTGGAGTCGGATGCTGGTGGTCGGCCTGGACTTGGAGATGGTGGCCGTGAGAAGGGAAATAGCCTAGGGCTTGGTGGAAAGAGAAGGGTGATGACGGCTAGGGTTTGGGAGTGGAGTGGCTAACCTAGGGTTTGGGGTTTTGGAGATCTCTCACCTCCTCAAGGTTCCAAGGGAACCCGGATTTACTCCCTCATGGAGCTCAACACCTGGAAGCAAGTGCGGAAAAGAGAAAACACAAGTTTGCTCATAAAAAAAATTTCTTTCATTCATCTGATTAATTTCATCTTACAAGAGGGGTTTAATTTATAAGGCATTACAAGGGAGGAGGGTTTCACATCTTCCCATGTGGGACTAAAGGAGGGGATCTCCAAATTAGGGCAAATCCTTCACATATGGTCGGCCAAAATACCAAAAAAATGGATTTGGGTTATAAAAGGCAGGTAGATGGCGCCACCTTGCTTGGATCTTCAAGAAAAAATTTCTTCCTTCCCTGGATCAACTCTTTTGGACTCCTCCTTTTCTTCCTCCCTAAGTCAAGGTCCTTCCCATCTTTGTTTTGATTGTTTTTGGCAGGTAGTGGGCGCCCCCTTGAAGTTTTCTTCCAAGAGAATTTCTTCCCTTCTTTGCTTTGGAATTCTTGGGAAAGTCTTGGCCGCCCCCTTGATTGGTGGTCTCTTGGTGGACTTCTCCTTATCTAGCGCATGAGAGAAGGATGTTGCTATCTGTGGAGTGGGGACCAAAGGCTGCTGGATGTAGATATGGTGCCCCCTGGACTGGGAGTGTGGCTGGGAGTGTGGTGTCCACTTGCTTGGTCTTGGGAGAAAATGTAACATCCCAGGTTGAAACCCTAGTCCACTACTGAGTCAACATGACTCAACAAAATAAAATGCAGGTAATGTAGACTCAAGCTAAATTGAGTTGATCGAGTCAACTCTTATTACAAACCAAAAACCCTAATTCTTCGGGCAAGGTTAATCAGAGATCCAGATGGAGCTCTGAAGTCTTCTTCTGAGTCTGGTGCCCGCACCAAGATACACATGGGTTTTGTTTATCACACATAAAGATGAAATTTTTATCGTATCAAAAAAGTTTTACAAAAGAGTTCCAAATTTGAAAAATTTATCTATTACTTCAATTCATAGTGATCATGGCACCGAATTAGAAAATCAATATTTCGAACATTTTTGCACAAAGCACGGTATTGATCATAACTTTTCTACACGTAGAATACTACAGCAAAATGGTGTTGTAGAAAGAAAGAATTGTACTTTGGAAGAGATGTCTAGAACAATACTTTGTGAAGGAAATCTTCCAAAATACTTTTGGGCAGAAGCTGTGAATACTGCATGCTATATTTTAAATAGAGTTTTAGTAGACCTATTATCAGAAAAACCTCCTATGAGCTTTGGAACAATAGAAAACCTAATATTAAGTATTTTCATGTTTTCGGATGCAAATGTTTTGTTCTTAACAATGAAAAAGATAATCTTGGTAAATTCGATGCAAAATCCGATAAGGCTAATTTTCTTAGATATTCTTTAAATAGTAAAGCCTATCATGTTTTCAATAAAAAAACTTTGACTGTTGAAGAGTCAGTATATGTTGTTTTCAATGAATCTGACATTACATCTTCGAGAAAGGAAGATTTTACTGATGATGATGCAGGTACTCTAGAACATGGACTGAAAGACTTGACTCTTAAAGACAAATAATCAAGTGAACCGCATGAAGAAGAGGTAAGCAAAGATCATACTGATATACCTAAAGAATGGAGGTATGTACAATCACACCCTAAAGAATTAATTATAGGAGACCCATCTCAAAGTGTTAAAACTAGATCTGCACATAGAGATGCACATGATTTAATTGCTTTTGTTTCGCATGTAGAACCATACAATTTAGAAGAAGCTGAAACTAATCCCAATTGGATGTTAGCAATGCATGATGAATTAAACCAATTTAGGAGAACTAATGTTTGGATCATAGTAGAAAGACCTAATGACTATCCTGTTATAGGTACTAAGTAGGTTTATAGAAATAAACTAGATGAAGTTGGAAATGTAATTAGGAATAAGGCTAGACTGGTAGCACAAGGATATAATCAAGAAGAGGGAATAGATTTTGATGAGACCTATGCACCAGTAGCTAGACTAGAAGCCATCAGACTACTACTAGCTTATGCATGCTTTATGAACTTTAAATTATTTCAAATGGATATAAAAAGTGTATTTTTGAATGATTTTTTATCTGAAGAGTTTTTGTTGAGCAACCACCGGGTTTTATTGATTACACTTTTCCAAATCATGTTTTCAAACTGAATAAAGCTTTGTATGGTCTAAAACAGGCACCTAGAGCCTGGTATTATAGACTAAGTAAGTTTTTAATTGCTAATGATTTTGTAAGAGGTAGTGTTGACACCACACTGTTTATTCAAAGAAAGAATAATGACATTTTAGTTGTTCAAATATATGTTGATGATATTATCTTTGGATCTACTGATGAATCTTTAAGTCAAGATTTTGCTAAGCTAATGCAGGGAGAATTCGAAATGAGCTTAATGGGTGAGCTAAGTTACTTTCTTGGACTTCAAATCAAACAAACTAAAGAAGGTATCTTGATCAACCAGGCCAAGTACATCAAAGAGATAATCAAGAAATTTGGCATGGAATCAAGCAAAGAAAATGGGACACTCATGAGTCTTGCATGTAGGCTTGATAAAGATGAGAATGGGATAAATGTTGATCAAAAGCTGTACCGAGGTATGATCAACCTCTCTACTTTATTTGACAGCTAGTAGACCTGACATTTTATTTAGTGTTTGTATGTGTGCACGATTTCAATCTAATCCAAAAGAGTCACACATCATGGCTGTTAAAAGAATTATTAAATATCTAAAAGGCACATGTAATGTAGGTTTATGGTATTCTATGCACACATCATTGAAGTTAATTAGTTATTCTGATGCTGATTATGGAGGCTATAAAATTGATAAAAAGAGCGCAAGTGGCACCTGCTAATTTCTAGGTGTTAACTTGATTTCTTGGCACTATCGCAAACAGAACTCTATAGCACTATCTACTGTTGAGGCAGAATATGTGGCTGCTAGGAGCTGTTGTGTTCAAGTGTTATGGATCAAGCAACAACTAGAAGATTATGGTGTTATCCAATTTAAAATTTCTATTAAATGTGACAATACTAGTGCTATTAATTTATCCAAAAATCCAATTCAGCACTCACGAACTAAGCACATTGAAATTCAACATCATTTTATTTGTGATCATGTTTTAAACAATGTTGTTGAACTAGAATTTGTACTTACTGAAGATGAACTAGCGGGCATTTTTACTAAACCACTTAATCTAGATAGATTTGAGAAAATTAAAGGTGAATTAGGGCTATGTGACCCATTCTAAACCTTTTTGACCTAATTTTTAAAAATTAAGAAAAAATTATCTAGGTGTTTCAAATTTTTATTTAAAGCATAGGACAACCTAGTTTAGGGTCAAGAAACCTATAGAAACTGAGTTTAACCATTTTTGACCTTTAGACTGATTTTTCACTCGAGCCGACTCGAGTTATTAGGGTGCTCGGCGAGCCAACTCGAAGATCGGGTCGAATGTTTCTTTAAATAGGGTTTTCATGTTTTCTATTCCTTATGTTTTTAGGTTTTGGCTGTTTCCACTTAGCCGACTCCACATTCCACTCTAGGAAATCTTCCAAAAACTCTCTCAAACCCCTCCAATCCTTTAATCTTAGCTAGATGGCACCCCGCAAAGCCATAGCCAAGAAACCCTTGCGGGTGGTTCAGACTGTCACGGAAGAAAGGAGAACCAAGAGGTGGTTGGACACCTCCAATTCGGAAGAGGAACAACCGATTGAGCAGGAAGAAGAACCTCAAGCACCCCGGCAAGTAATTCTTATGGGAAATCGTCATGTTACTCCGGGTAGGTGCATTGATTTTGATTTTCTGGAGTAAGAATAATTGCATATCGAGGATTGGCTTGAAAAATAGGGGTGGAAAGATTTTTGTCTGTTGAATGTTCTGACATATCCTAATTTAGTCTGTCAATTTTTTGAAAATATGTCATTGGGAGCATTTAATTTAGAAGGATCAGTTAAAGGAAAGCATATAGAAATAAGTGAATAGAAGCTTTCAAGTATACTAAAAATACCAAAAGAAGGAGAGTGTTATTTAGTTTTAAAGGAGAAACAAAAGACCCTCAGACTCATACTGGAGAGATCAAATGTGAAGGGTATTGTGCATGTGAGTGCAAATCAGCTATCACTGAAAATGAGGCTGTTACACAATATTATTAGTAAGACTTTCTTGCCCTGGACCGGGCATTTTGACTGGGTCAGGGAGCGTGACCTTGTGTTTATGAGGCAACTGATTGAGAGTGAGGCCCTCAACTTACCATTTATCATGCTCTCGCATATAAGGGAGGTAGCCTGTAGGGCACGGGCTTGTATGCCGTACGGGATGATTTTTATATTATTATTTCAGGATGCTCTGGTAGATCTGATAGGAGAGGATAGCCGACTATTGCTGCACACTGACAGGTATACTGTGAAATCCCTTACCAGAATGGGATTCATTAAAGTTGATAGCAATTGGATCAGGAAGACTTCAGGTGTTCCTATAGTACATTCAGATGATTCAGAGGATAACACTCAGGTAGCTCAGGGACTTGGTGAGGAGACTGATGCACAGGCTGATGAAGCTGGACCATCAGAGCCAGCTCCTACCACACCTCATTCACTAGTCAGGAGATCCACAGCTGTTAGACCTGATGCAAAGGATAGACTTCAGAGAGTCTTGGAGGAGATATCGTGTCTCAGATCGGACACTGATAGCAAGATCACTCTACTCCAGTCAGAGATGTAGCAAGGATTTCATGATGTTATGACCATTTTGAGATAGCTTTCTATAGCTAGCCAGCATGTACCATCGACTTCCACAGCACCTGGCACTGGCACTGGCACTGATCAAGAGCAGGGACCGGTGGCACATTCCAGTGACATACCTTCTCAAGCCACACCTGCTGATGTTGAGCCCGAGGCTGGTATGGAGGCTACAAGATCTGAGGTTGGACAGACTCCGGCTACCCAGATACTTTCAACCACCAGCACCTTGGCATTATCCTTTGATCCACCGACTGCCAGACCCACACCCATTGTTATATCTTCAGAGTCCAAAGCCAAAGCTAAAACTAAAGTGTCTAGGACTACCACTCCTACTAGGACTAGGATTAGGGATCTTCGACCTAGATTTTCTAAGTTTAAACCTAGTCCAGGAATCTTAGAAGTCAGTTCCTCCTCTGATGAGGAAGAACCTGATAGTGATGATCCTAATCCATCTTTTTGATGTTTAGACTTTTATCTTGATGTCTTTGGGACTCTATATTGTTATATTTTGCTTGTTGTGATACAATTTTGTAGTGTTGAGGCACAGCTATAATGTATCACCTATGTACTCATTTTCATATATATAGATATCACTTTTTTATGCTACATGTCTATTTTTGTTATGATTGAATTATTGTGAATGAATGTTCTCTTCTATACCTTTTGTTGATGACAAAAAGGGGGAGAACGGAGATTGTGCATGAATTCATGAAAAAGGCTATATTATGAAAATATGAATGTTGAAATGAAAATTTGAATGATTCATGAAAATTTGATGAAATTTAGAAGGAATTCTATTACAAATAGTAAAGGGGAGCTTTACTTCAAATATTATCATGAAACTCACTTCAAATGTTTGGTAATTTTATAAGTTTCGATACGCATTGTATAGATGATACTCTTGATACATTCTGTGTTGATTCATTATTCATATGATACAGAAAATACCATGATACTTTATGTTAATAGTGTTTAGTTTTATATATTTGATACATATGATACATTGTGGGACACTATGTTGATACATTGATACCTAATCTACATGACACATAAATTTGAATATACTGCAATTGTAAATTATTTTAATTTTTAATCATGCCTAGTGTTTTGTCATCATCAAAAAGGGGGAGATTGTTGACCCCTGGAATGATTTTAATGATCACAAAACATTGGAGTATGTATTTGATACTAACTCTTTTCAATTTCTTGAGTAGTTTTGTTGAAAATTGGTTACCTTTAGTTTAAAATAGTTTTCAAACTGATTTGAGGGTAATGCAATTTTGTATAAAGTTTTATGAACTTGAACTTGTAAAAGTCCTAGTTTTATTAATTTTGTAATCTTGTAAAATGGGCTGAAAGTTGTAAAAATTAAAGGTATGTAGATTAACTTCTATTTGATTCAATGTTGAAGAGTTTTGGAGAAGCTTGAAGCAATTTTTGAAGATTTACAATAGCTGACTCTTGGATCAAGAGCTGACTCATGGTGGTATGGCACGGAGGAAGTTTCAGTGTTTCAGCATCAAGAGCTGACTCCCATCCTAAGAGCCAACTCATGGCGGAAAGTATTTTTCTAAAGCCTGAGACCTCGAGCCAACTCTTGCCCCAAGAGCCGACTCGTCCAGAGTTATGTATTTTGAAGCCTGAGATCTCGAGCCGACTCTGCCCTGAAGAGCCGACTCTAGGTAGTCATGGTTTTGACTTGATTGAAGGCCAGAGCCAACTCCAGCCAGAATTCTGACTCTTATAGAATTTGTTTTTGGGCTGTCTGAGACTTCGAGCCGTCTTGTGGAGCCATTTTCTGCACTCCAATGACTAGTTGCTGAAGTTGAAATTTGAACTCCAATTCATCTCCAATAGCTATTTCATGAATCCCTAGGCCCTACAACGGCCATATCTCTGAGAAAACTATAAAAGGGATTATTTTTGAAGGATTAAAAACAAAGAATTAGAGATTTATTATGGAATTATCTTGAGATATTGAAGAGCTTTCAAGTCATTCACTTACCTACCTCAAAAGAGCTTTCAAATTGGATTCAAAGCTTCACCAACTCTGCTCCATCATTGAATCCACTCATTGAAGAAGGAAAGAAGCAGCTTGAAGAGCTTTAAAGAGCATTCAAGGCTTGACTTCATCTTGATCTACATCGGCAACACTTAAACAAATTTGGTTTGTTTTAGTTGCTTGTTCATCATTTCTTTATCTTTGTTTTCTCTCTAAGAACAGCAAGGGGCTGTATCTTAAAGAGGGTTGAAGGTTTTTAGGTGAACCTTATAAAACCTAAGTTGGATTTCTTGGTAATCCTGGTATAAAACCAAGTATTTGGGTTTCTTGGTAATCCCGGTATAAAACCAAGTATTTAGGTTTTCTTTAGTGATCCCGGTAAAATCAAAGTGTATAGGTTTGGATTGTGAGTCTGGTAAAACAATCCGAGTGTATTCTGGTTGGGGGATATAGTGGAAGTCTTAAGTGGTGCTTGGGTGGTCGACGTAGGAGCCGGTTGCTCCGAACCACTCTAAATCTCTTTATGTTTGTGATTGTGTTCTTATTGCGTTATTGCTTTTACTTGATTACTTCCGCATTGCATATTGCATCGCAACACCAAAAGAACTTGAAAGTGCAGATTATTGTGAATAGTTTTTTTTAATCCCAATTCATCCCCCTCTTGGGAAGCCACCTAGGCAACAAGGTATATCTATTGGGTTGGCATGATGAAAAAATGGGTCACTAATTTTGGGGAAGAGATCAATGGGAGTCAAAAGAGTGAATTCATCATGAGGGTACTGATAAGAAATCAAGTCATTAATAAATTCTTTTGACTCAGGAAATTCAGGTATAGGCTCTACAACTGGATTCTTTTCCTCTAACTGGTCTCCTACTACCTGTTCAGCTTGGGTATGGTCAGGTTCAACTAATGTTGGGTGGTCTTCTACTTGGTTATCTACTTGGTCAACTAATTCTTTGTTGTTTTCTACCTGAGTATGGTCAGGGTCAACTAATCCTATGTCATCTATGGAGAACTCCTCTTCTTCCTCATACTCGTTCACTAGGCTTTCATCAGCTTCATATATTTCCTCTTCAAGGTCATCCTGGTGAACTAATGGGGTGGTAAAAGGGGGTTGACTAAGGAAAAATGGAAAAATACTAGGCTCACAGCTAGGGATACTAATCCTATAGGGTTCAGGTAGACTGAGGGATAGTGGGTTACTACTGGGTTCATATCCAGGGACTATGGATTTCTGGGGATTATAGGGCAAGGGTTTAGCTCTATGGGCCTTGTCTAGGGTTCCTATTTGGTCATCTAATGGATCAATCCTATGGATTGTTTGGTTATTAGATTGGGTTATTTGGTTAATCTGAGTGGTCAATTGGGCAAGCTGGGTTTGGGTTTTGGTTTGGGTTTGGTCAAGCTTCTGACTCAATTGGGTATTGGTTTGGTCAAATTTGAAGTCCATCTTTTCACTCATGGCTTTTATGAGGGCTTCTAGATTGGACTCCATGATTGAGCTGGGTTGGGATTTAGACTTCTGGTAATGGATTCTTAGTCTAGTGGTCATACACTCAATCAAGCAATCAGAATGAGATGGTGCAGCCAAGCATGCAAAAGAAAAAGGGTTAGTACAATCTAGGATCAATAGTTCTAGGGTTTCCTAGACTTATAGCCAAAACTGGGTGGGTCAGGTCAACTTACACTTAACCTAGCAGCTAATCCTTCCTCTGGCCAGGTAAAGGGTGAGAGTGTGGGAGGCCCCCCTGCTTGCACAGAGATCCAATTAAAAACCACAACACTACTTAGGTCGTTTAACTCTGGACCCTCAGCCTTAGACACCAGATTTCAGTAATAGCCACAAGATTAAATATACTAGTTGGCCCACGCAGCTCAAACCTGATCTGTTGATGTCACCTAGCCCTCTAGGGCAAATTAGGTCTAATTGATTTTAATTAAGCTTAGGTCTAAATGATGATGGTTGTTTTGGGCCCAGGACAGGTGATGAAATCCTGCCCTAATGTTAGATAGTGGTTGCCCTTAAGATTAGCTTAATCAGATAATGTCACTCAATAATCTTGATGCAATCTAAAACAATCAAAAAAATAAAATATTTTATGTGTGTTTTATGATGTTGTAAATTAGGTTTAGGCTGATTAGGTTAGCAAACAAATTGGGCTTGGGATTAGGGTGTGTGGAAGTTTGTTAGGTTTGGTTGAGTCAAAATGCAGAAATAGCAGAATTCAGAAAATTAGAGTTTTAGAAGATACAGGATTTGATATAGTTACTGATGTATAAAATAATTAAAAAAATCACAGAACAGAGGATGGATAGTGAGGATGAACTCTACCAAATTTTATGCAAAACAAAAATTAGATGATGATGCAAATACAAGGGAATTCAGACTGATGCAGAAATCGTAGGATTTCAGTTAGGGTTCCTATGATGCCAAATTTTAGGACTTTTAGTTTCTTATAAAATTAATTAAAATTATGATAAAACATAGGACAAGATAGAGAACACGTCATGAAAATTTCACAAAAAAATAAAATACCTAGGTGGTCAAAATCAGATGGAAAATAGATACCCAATGCAGATAACAGGATGCAGAAATTAGGGTTTGAGATCCTAATACAGATGAATGCAATCCTAAGCCTGCTCTGATACCAAATTGATGCAGGATGACTCTAAGACTGCTAAAGATGTAGGAAAATTAGTAAACTAATTTTTTTTTATGATTTTTATAATTTAGGTTTGTAGGCTAAATTTCTAAAATAAAAGAAGAACTAGCAAGATATTTAACAATGCAAAGAATCATCGTATCGCAAAATAACTCATGCAAGATAATGAAAGATAGGACTTGATAATTGAGAAACTCCCAGTTTAGGATAGCTTATCTTCAACAAATTAGATATCAAGAGAAGGGAAGGATGTTACCAATCAGTGATTTAAAAAACTTCCGATGAAGAGATCACACAGTATTATGATTAGAGCCTGGATGATGAAGCTCGGTTCCATTGAATTTGATGACTGATTGGGTGGTCCTGGAGGCAAGGAAAGCCTCCTCTAGGGAGGTGAAACACCTCGAGGATCCTGCAAGTGTCAGAGGTAAATCAAAATAGCAAGTAATAAAAAAAAGGAAACTAAGGTTTAGAAGGGAATGGAACTAGGGTTAGGAGTGGGTGGCTTAGGAAAGAAGAAGCTCTTTGTCTTAGACGGTAGCTAGGGTTTCCTTTACTTGGGCATGGCTGATCTCCAAGGATGTAGAAGGGTGCTAGGGCAGCAGGGATTTGGCCGGGGTACACAAGGAGAGCACTCAAAATAAAAGAATCAACACAAGAACACCAACACAAGGCAATGACTCAAAATTTCAGCAAAGTTGTATTCATCAGAGAAAAGTTATTACAAGAGAAAGAGGGGTGAGATATTTATAGAGCTCCCATGCCCTCTCCTAACTAGGGTTACACTTAGGTTAGGACTAACCTCTCTTTAAGGTATTACAAGTCTTCTCCTAGTTAGATTACAAGTCCTTCCCCTAGCTAGATTAGAATTACAAGTCTTAAAACAATTAGGAAAACAAATCCCAACTAGGTTAGGAACTTTGACTAGTCTTCTCTTTCTCCCTTCATGCTTTGACTTGGTCAACATGTGAGGATGCCTACTCTTTCTTTGATTGGCGTGTGGACTTCAAGGGGGCAGCAATGGGCTGGCTCCTTATGGGTTTGAGCCTCTTGGAATCTGGGGTGCCCTGGATGGAATATTCCTGGAATAAAATGGCATCTTGGTTCTTATGGACCTAGGTCTTGAATCTTCTTTGGGCTGGGGTGTACGTATGTCTTTAGAATCCTTGGATGGCTTGGTATGTGGAATATTCCCTTGCATCTGGAGGGAATCTGGCATCTGAAAATCATCTGGAGGGCATCTGGGCATCTTGCAGGAATCTTGGACCCTAGGATGGCATACAAAGTCCAATTGGCTGAAGTGGGGTCTTCTGGCTCCTGGATGAGGCCTAGTGGAACTCCACAGTAGGGTATCCTCTTCTCTTGTACAAAATTGAACTCTTACTGGACTCATAACTGAAGTACAGGACTTAATATACTGACAAGGGTTGATGGTTAAGATAAATCAACTAACCTCAACTTATTACAGGACTCAATCTTAATTGATTACAAAATTGTGATACATAACTAAGGTTCTAAAATTAAAATCTAAATCAATAAACTATATGGGATCCAGTGATATGTATCTAATCCTGGTGTCCCCACCATTATTCCCATCTTTAGTGTCATGAGGTTGGTTCAATACACATCTATCTTCTTCTTGTTCTAGTTGTTCCTCAGGTATAATATTAATTTGAATAGTGTCATAGTTATTATAAATGTTTGCTAATTCTAGATCTGCTATAAAGACTTCCTCTTGAAAATTATTTTTAGGATTTTTATTTTCAGACTTTTTTATAAGTAATAATATAAATGGGTACAACTAGCAATATGGTCAACTCGATTATAGAAAAAGCATTGAATTTTAGAATTGATTCCTTGGAAAGTCTATCCTATAATTTCTTTTTCTTTAACAACCTTCTTGATTGACTATGTCATAGGTCTAAGAGGGATATTCCTATTCTGGTTATTATTGGCTTAATTTTCTACTAAAGTTTCTAACCTTACTAAGTTCTTTTGACAAATGCCAATCAAATTATTAATTTTATCTATGAGGGTTTGAAAGGTTGCATCAAATTGATTAGCATCCATGTTGTAATATGCAGGAGCTTTGTTTTAGTCTAGTTTGATGCTCAAAATAGACATCCTAAGGGAGTGTTTTTATATATTTCAAAGCATGATCAGATTCTTAAATGAGTAGAGATTCCAACAACCTAATATTTAGAATTTTTGGATATTCTTAGGATTAGGAATTGACTGATTTCTAGGGACTGTAAAAACTAATTTTTTAGTCGGATTTTTTGAGTGTAGTAACCAATTTTCTAGTGAAATCTAGTACAATCTAGGATTTGATTCTAAAATTATCAAAAATAGATGTTTTCCTTATCGAATCTAGTTTTCAAATCTATAAGTTTTATAATTTTTTAACAATCTTACGAATGGGTATTGATGAATGAACAAGGATTATGTAGTTCTATAGGTTGCAGATTTCTGCATGCACAATCAAAAATTTCTGGTTGAACTAGTATGAATCCTAAAGCAGGTTCATAGAGTTTCTCACAAAAATTTTTTAAATCAAGTTTAGTTTCTATAGTCACAAATTTTATAATTTTTTGACACTTCTAGAAACGAGACTTTAGGGTTTGAATAGAGATTGTCCAAAATTACTGGTTGCAGAATTCTAAGAAACTTAGAATCTAATTCTAAGCTAGCATGAATTTTAAAGCAAACCCATAAATCTATAAATGTAGAAATATTTGCTTTCGACTTTATTTTCCAATGAAGTAATTTTTATAACTTTTGGAGTTTTCTATGGATGGAACTTTCTAAAATACTAAAGTGTATGCAGGGTATGCAGACTATTGAATAATGCTGAATATGAATTGTTTTTTATTTTTCTAATTTAAGCTATGCAAATATTCTTATCCTAACCTAAACTGTGCTTTGATACCAAAAATAAGATGATGCAGAATGAGCTAGCTATCCTAGACCTAATGACCATCTATTGAGATCAACAGATTAAGTAAATAAAAGAAATAATCAAGGAAAGCAAGAATGAAACTAATTTAGATCTAGTTAAATTAAGATCTGATCTAGAAAGTGACCCGATCGACATGTATAGTTGAAAGTTTTTAAAAGTTGGATCATTGGTCATTAAGAAATGATCATTAGGTTAAGGTTATTCAATTCAATTAACTTAGATCTAACTAAATTAAAGATAGAAAACTAATAAAGATAAAATTCTAGCAATGATTTTAAATCCTAATCTAAACCATGAAAATTTCTCATCGAGCATGGGATGTCATGGCTTTTTAGAAGAGGGAGATTATTTTGGAGGTTGCCAGGATGTCCGGCCAATGGTTCATGAGTGAATCAAGCAAGAAACTTTGGACCTAGGTCATATAATTAAAGAGGAATTAGCCAACTAATAAATTTAAGTTAGCCCAATTAATAAATCTCAAAATAGTCTAGGAGACAACAAATGATGAAGAAAGCGGAAGGCCTAGGTTTTGCTCTAAGAGTCATGCAAGATTGCTTCATAATCATGCTACCAATGACTTGGTAGAATAGGGGATGTCTAGCTTCGAATGAGGCTCGCCGGAACTGGGGAGCTTTCGATGACATTGGAGATGTAAAGGATCTTGAGGGTGGGGCGATATGCATAGCCCAACTAAAAATTCACCCAATACAAAATTTCAATCCCAAGAGGGTCCAGTGAAGACAGCAATCAAGGTGGGTGTTTGTTCTGAGGACCATGCACAAAGGGGGAAGTGCATTCATGATCATGCAGCGGAGGACTTTGGATGAGACTAGTAACAAGATGGTGGCACAGTCGGGTCAACAGCCATGGCACGGGTAGAGAAGACAGCATGGGCAAAGAAGATGTCACCAGGATGAGGCTTCGGGGATGATGATGGCTCATCTTCGACGGTAGGCGGTAGTAGGGGTTGGCTAAAATGGCATCACGAGCATGACGTCTCAAGCATGTGTGGCACGGATAGCACCAAGAAAGCTATGGATGGAGGAGGGGATTCACTAGAGGTGTTGGTGGAGACCGTTCACCAAGGAAGCATCAATGGAGTTGTGCAGTGGTGATGATGGTGGCTCTAGGGAGGATTGCATGGCAATAGTAGAGCACTTGTGGCTATTGCGATGAATCTTGAGACGACAATGCAGACGGGGATGGTGGCAAACAAAATTTGCAGCTAGCGATGCACAAGGTGGAGACCATGGCTTGGAGGCATCGCGTGGCTCTGTCCAATAGGTAAGTGGTTTCATGAACGGAGGGTGGGGTGATGACCGATGGTGGAAAAGAGGAGGTGGATTTCCAGGTGGTGGGGTGCACTCAGCCTGGGGCAGGCCCTCGAAGGTCCTGGTGTCAGACAAGGGGAGGATTGGGTGCTCGGGCTTACGGGGGAGGATCATTGAAGCAACACACCAAGCCTATATGGAGGCCGCCCAAATCCACAAGCTTGCTTCCCAATGTCCAAGCCCAAACGAAGGAGGCGTCCTAGCCCATGAGGAGCCCTTTGACCAAGTCAAAGAAGAAGAGATGTCCACATCCTTTTAGAAATCAAGTTTTAATTCTATTCAAATTTGTAATCCTTTTCCTATTCATGTTTTATACTCCAATCCTAACAGGGAGAGGACATGGGAGCACCTATAAATACCCTACCCCTCCCCCTCTTATAACATACCTTGATGAATTATGATTCATGAAAAGTTGAGAGTTTTTTCTTTTCATTGCCTTTGCCCTTGTGCATCGACCTCCATGAGGAAGTGAGTGAGAGACCCATTTGCCTTTGCTCTTTGAGCATCAAGGGGTGTGAGGCCCTATTTATCAAAACGCTAGCCACCATCTACCTGGATGCCCATCTTCCCACTCCCATCTTGGCAACCCCATCCAACCTTCTCTTCCCTTTCTCCTCTTTCTTTTCTCAATCTGATATTTTTTCCTAATCCCTTGATAGGTATCTTGCAGGTCCCTCTAGTTCTACGAAGATCGGACGCCATTTGCTTTGCCTTCGAACCAGTGGATAAAAAGCTGACGAATCCGTGGGTTTTTTGGCTTGACTTTCCAGGTCGCATCCGGCAGTGAGGAGTGATCTTTTCATAGAAGCAGCAGCAAACATTGCTAGGTACACACCCCCTAGCCCTTTAGATCGAGTTATTGCAGAAGAGCTTGCCCTACCCGGGTTTCTTAGTCCTTGCGGTCCTGTTTTATCTCTTTTGAGGATCTTTTTTGCATGCTTACGGTCTAGAGCTTCTATAGGATCACCCTTACATCTTTTTGACTTGAAATTCAGGAATTTAAATTTTAACTTAATGCTGAATCCACAAAAATCCCTTTGCATGCTAATTAGTCCCGCATCAATTTGGTATCAGAGCACTTTTAGGGCTAATTTCTTGCATCCCATAATTCCTGTATATAGTATGTTAAATTAATTATTTCTCCATGTAGGTATCTCAAAAAATTCTAATTCTTATTTTTATAGAATCATCATATTTTATTTTTTTTTATTAGTAAATTTTTATAATTTATTCTAAATCATATAATCTTTGCACGCCTATTTTCTACCTTAAAAAACTTCTACCTCCTGTCATCTACACTAGGAGTCCGAGTTTAGGTCTGCTTCAACCACTTAGGCATATTTTTTTCCTCTAATTTTTGCACTGAGTATTCCCTGAGTCATTCTCTATTTTATTGGTATTTTTCTCATATTTTACAGAATCAAAAATTATAAAAAAATATGCATCCTAGAAACCCTAACTAGAAATCTATCTTTTCTGCACCCAGTTAGAAACCCTAGGTTTTGCATAGACAAATCATTTTTACTCTACATGAAATTTGGTAGGGATCATCCTCACACGTCATTCTCTATCTGAAAAGAATTTCTCAGATCTAAAATCCATGCTAACTTCTGCATCAAAAAAAAATAAAACAAAAAAAAATTCTGTTGTTCCTGCATACTTGACTTAACTAAACCTAATCAACTACCAAGCCCCACCAAACCCAAGCCAATTTGTTTGATAACTTAACCAATTCAAATTTAAGTTGCCACCTCATAAAAGGAGACAAAAAAAATTTATTTTTAGGTTTTGTTATTAGATTGCATCAGGTTCATTGATTATGCATCATCTCATTTAAAGTAATCTTAAGGGCAATTTTCTATCCCAGATCAGGGCAGGATTTCATGACTTGTCCTGGGCCCAAAACAACCACCTTGCATACATACCCAAGCCCTAATTAAACTTAACTAGCAACCTAATAGATTTAGGGACACCAACAGGTCGGGCCCGAGTCTAGTGAGGAAACTAGTGCACCTAACCCATCATATATTATTGGAAGCTGGTGTCTAAGGCTAGAGGTCCAGAGGCAAATGCCCTATGCGGACTGGTGGTTACTTAATTAGGACCTTGTCACAGGCAGGGGGAGCCTCCCACCACCCCACCTCTTACCTGGCTAGTGGAAGGATTAGGTGTTGTGTTGTGTATAAGTTGAGTTAACTCACTTGATTTTGGCTCTAGGTCTAGCAAACTCTAAAATGTAATAACCCTTGTGTGCTTGACTGTATCATAATCCCTTAATTGATTGATTGCATGACCACGAGGTCAAGAGTCCAGTACCATCAGTTTAAACCCCAACCCAACTTAACCATGGACAATGATTTTGGTGCCCAACTGAGAGCCCTTACTGATCAAATAGCCCAGATGAATGCCTAATTGACCATCCAAATGAACCAGGTAGGAAACCTAGAGAAAACCCCTAAGACCCATCCCAGACCTAAACCCGAGCCCAACCATAGGAGAACCCCATACCATGATCCATACTTGGAAACCAATCCTAGGAGAACCCCATACCATGACCCATACATGGAGCCCAACCTCAGGAGAGCCTAATACCCTGACCCCTTTTAGGAGCTCCAACCTAGGAGGCTCAATTATGAGCTCATAGACTAGGATGAGAGAGCCACTAGGAACTTCAGGCCATAAGCACTGACGTTCTATGGCATCCTAGATCCTATGATCTACATAGATTGGGAAGAAGGCAAGGAGCAGTATTTTCAATGGTATGCCTTGAGTGATGAAAGGAAATGTAAATTTGCTAAGCTCAAACTAACTGACTAGGCTAGGTTATACTGGGAACACATAGAGCACCTGGGTAGACAATGAAACTATGATCCCATAACCACGTGGATGGCTATGAAGCTGAAACTTAGGGTAAAATATGTTCCCCCATACTACCAACAGTGCCTTCTAGACTGATGGCAAAGGTTAAGGCAGGAAATAAGTTTGTGTTAGAGTATATAACCCAATTTGATGAGTGTACCATAAGGTGTTGCCTAGACGAACTTGAATCAGAGACCATATCTAGGTTTATGGCTAGCCTTTGTGAAGGCATCTAGTGGGAACTATTTCATTAGCAGATTCAGGGCTTAGAGGAAGCTTATCACTTAGCTAGGAAATTCGAGTCATATCAAAGGGAACTCATGATTAGTCAATCTAAGTCCAACTAGATTGATCCCCCTAAACCTAAGCCCAGATCTAGTCGACTTCCTTTAAATCAGCCAACTCTCATTGCCCCTAGCCAGATTCTAGGACCTAGTCAGGTGTGTCCGAGCCAACCCAACTCGAGCCGACCTGAGCCCAATATCCCACTAATTCCCATGAGTAATAGAAGTAAGAACCCTGAAGTACAAATTGATTGCACTGATATTCAAGAATTGGAGTATCCCCAGGTTGAAAAGCTAGAGAAGAATAAGAGCAAGTCACTAGAGGTTCAGAGAAGTCCCAACACCACGTGCTTTAGATGCCACAAACCGGGGCACTATGCTAGCTAATGTCCAACCAAAGCCTTACATATAGGAGAGCTAGAAAGGATGAGTCTGAACCCTTTGCTGAACTAGAAGAAGAGGTATATGAGGTTGACTCAAGTCTAATCGAGGAGTATAAAGAGGTTGAAATCCTTGAAAATCTATAGAAAGAAACTCCTGAGCCCATTGAAGAGTCTAAAGAAGATACCTATGACTTGAGCCTAGATCAAGAAAGTGAACCCACTGAGGACCTAATAGAAAAAGATCCTGAATCCACTAAAGAATTTGGAGAAGTGACTGAGCCAAGATCAAATATAGTTGATGAGAGTGAGGGTTCATCAGAATTGTCCATTGAGGAGGTCCAGGAACCAATCCCTAAGGAACAATCCGAGGAAGTTGATATTATTTTAGAGAACTTTCCTAGTAAGCTTCCCAAAGACCTTCCTGATGACCTTCTACCAGTAATGGATTCCCAGCCTACTCTAGAACTAGTACCTGCAAACCACTCTAGTGCCAAACATGTGGTTAGGACAAGCACCCAGCGAGTTTCCCTCAAGCATAGAATCCTGTTGAACCATGTCTATCCTAAAGACTCCCATGCTGCAATCCATGTCCTACAATTCTAGAGAAGATATTTACTACCCCTAGGAAACTTATGGTACAAATACCATAAGACTTTTAGGTTTTATGATTCCTAGAAAATTTTATGTTTGAAACCTGAAAGGTGGATTGAGTTTCAGATTTGCATCTTTAATATAGGGGATGAAGTAAGAATAGAGACTGAAGTGCTATGTGGTTTTAATTCTGAAAGATCCCTAGGCTTAATCCCACTGTTCACACATGCACAGATCTCTGCACATCTTCTACATCAAGACATTAGCATTCACTTGAATACTGATAATAACATGGCTAATTCCTGAATTTGAGTCAAAGAGTATGCTGAGGGAGATCATGTAGAGATTAGGTCTAAACTTGAGTAGTTTTCTCTGGGAGCCATTAAAAAGCTACACGCCTATGAAGCTGGACCCTTACAAGTAAGGAGAGTTGATCCTAGAGCCTTTGTGCTTAAGTTACCCCTGGATTTTAGCATTAGCTTGACTTCCAATTTCCCAAGCCTAGTTATGCATAGGGCACCAGCAACGACACCTAGTGAGATTTTTGGACCTCACCCTATTCTTGAGAGAAAAACCTTACCTGAGTATCCACTAAATTACCCTGGAAGAGGCATACGGATCGAGCATGACCTGGACGGCCAAGATGTTATGACCCAAGACCAAGGCTATCCATATCGTTTGGTTTGATGGCAAGGCCGATCAGACTCTATATGTTCGTGGATTCCTCGAGAGGACCCGTAGCACCATGATCCAACCCTTTTACTTACACCAGAATGACTCTTACTCGACAAGGTCGAGTTTCTCCCACCCCGGGAGAGTTGATGGAGATATCAAGATCAACCCTAGTTCACTATGGGTCCCTAAATTTTGAGATCTTTCAGTCCCTTAACCAATTTTTAATTTTGCCAAAAAAATCAAGTCATGTTAGCCCTTTGAGTCTTGTAATTAGGGCTTAAGTCAATTGAGTCATTTGAAGTCCTGTAATTAGGGTTTAGCTTAACTAAGCTCAAGTGAACCCATTTGAGTCCTGCTTGGGGTCTTTGAGTCTTGTTTTGATCCTTGTTATATCTGAGTCCGGTAGTCCATTAGTCCCAAGTCACTTGTATTAAAGTGAGCTAAGTTTTGTAATAAAGTTAGTCCATCAACTGAGTCATGTAATGAAGAGTGAGTCTTGTAACAAATTGGGACAAGAAAGTCTAGTGAGTCCCTTGTCTCAAGTCCATGAGTCCTGTATTTTGGTCCAAGTCCAGTACAAGAGAGGAGAGTCACCAGATCCCATCTAGGCCCCTACTATTCATGCGTCTGGGCCTCAACTCAAGCCCACACGCCCGGCCCCAATCATGCCTTAGGGATGGAATCCTCCCAGTCCAAGAGCAAGTGACGTCCCAAGCCTTCCTTAGCCCAGAATAAGGTTGGTGCCCCAAGCCTTTCCAAGCCCACCAAGAAGCAACACGCCAAGGTCATATGGAGGCCACCCAAATCCACAAGCTTGCTACCTAATGTCCAAGCCTAAATGAAGAAGGCATCCTAGCCCATGAGGAGCCCTTTGACCAAGTCCAAGGAGGCCCTTTGACCAAGTCAAAGGAGGAGAGATGTCCACATCCTTTTAGGAATCAAGTCTTAATTCTATTCAAATTTGTAATCCTTTCCTATTCAAGTTTTGTACTCCAATCCTAATAGGAAGAGGACATGGGAGCACCTATAAATACCCCACCCCTGCCCCTCTTGTAATATACCTTGATGAATTATGATTAATGAAAAGTCGAGAGTTTTTTCTTATCATTGCCTTTGCCCTTGTTCATCAACCTCCGCGAGGGAGTGGGTGAGAGACCTATTTGCCTTTTCTCTTTGAGCATCAAGGGGTGTGAGGCCCTATTTATCAAAACCCTAGCCACCATCTACCTGGATGCCCATCTTCCCACTCCCATCTTGGCCGCCCCATCCAACCTTCTCTTCCCTTTCTCCTCTTTCTTTTCTCAATCTAATATTTTTTCTTAATCCCTTGATAGGTGTCTTGCAGGTCCCTCCAGTTTTATGAAGATTGAATGCCGCTTGCTTTGCCTTTAAACCAGCAGAAAAAAAGCCAACGGATCCGCAAGTTTTTTGGCTTGACTTTCCAGGTTGCATCTGGAAGAAGGAGTGATCTCTTCATGGAAGCATCAGCAAACATTGCCAGGTACACACCCCGTAGCCCTCTAGATCGAGTTATTGTAGAAGAGCTTTCCCTACTAGGGTTTCTTAGCCCTGACGGTCCTGTTTTATCTCTTTTGAGGGTCTTTTTTGCATGCTTATAGTCTAGAATTTCTATAGGATCACCATTACATCCTTTTGACTTGAAATTTAGGAATTAAAATTATAGCTTAATGCTGAATCCACAAAAACTCTCTTGCATTCTAATTAGTCCCACATCACTGGAGACCAACTTAACCAAAACTCTAGGATTTCAGACTAATCTGAAACAAGTGGACTAATTTAAAATAAATTTTAAAATAAACCAAACTATATAGTTCTATATTTTTAGATCTGTTCATGAGCTGGATACAATTAAATAAAAATAAACCCAATCTCCATACACCCAGGTAAAAATAAATAAATACATCTACTCCAAAAATACTAGGCATTTATCAAAATATGTACTGGTCGATGTCCTCATCAATCTGACTTTTTCCTTCCTTGTTAGGATAAGTCTTCTAGTTTAAGATAAGTCTACCATTTTAAGATAAGGACTTAGGAAGAGAATTAGGAAGGATAAAAAGGATTCTAAGAGAGGTTTTCGAGAGATCTTGAGATATCCTTCAATAGGTTATAGGTCCTAGCAAGGGAAGAAAGGCTATCGAGAGAAGAAAGGCTATCAGGAGGAGAATCTAGGCAAGCAATTTAAGGAGTGCTTCCTTGATTCAGTTCCTATATTGATTACCTCTGGAGAGCATATACTTGTGTGCCTATAAAAATTTAAGACAAGCATTATAGATATTCCTCTAAATTCCTTATGTATTGATTTATTAATTGATATAGTCAAGGAATCCTGGGTTTAAGGTTTCATTGACTAGGATTTCAATATTGAAAAATTTTAAAATCTGGTCTTCTGCTATGCAATCTTGACCCTACAAAATAGTTAATAATAAAAGAACTAAAAGATGTTAAGTAAGGTCCTCTCCAAAACCTTGCTTAATCACTCGACTAGCTTTAGTGCAAGTGAGAGATTGAAAGAATAGTACTCTATAAGCCAATCATATTTTATATGTGATAATGTTATTTCTATAAATTCTTCTGACTCATGTATAACATTTTATTAATAAAAGGCTTTCATGATTCATCATATGCTACATCTTATATCTTTTATATTTTAAGATTATAATGAATCCCATAGATTAAGGCAATGGATTTAGGGTTATGATGTAGTTCATAATAGTGAGACTTAAATTTCTATAAATCCTAATATAAAATATTCCTAGTCAAAGGATCATTAAATTGGAAATCAATGTTTTGAGAAAAGACTGGTACATCCAATGCATGCTCAATGGAGAGAGTGGTTGCACTACAAAAAAAGATAGATTTCCCGATGCTTTTTTTGATTTTTTCCAACGCTGTAAAGCATCGGGAAAACCTTCCCGATGCTTTAAAAAGCATGGTAAATGCATCGCATAGGTGAGGGTAGAAAAGGGTTTTTTCCGATGCTTTGGGCTGCGTCGCAGTAAATCAGAGTTTTCCCGATGCTTTTAAGCATCAGGAATAATCTTATTCCCGATGCTTTTTAAAAGCGTCGAAATAAAGTTATTCCCGATGCTTTTTAAAAGTGTCGAGAATAACTTTATTCCGATGCTTAAAAGCATCGAGAATAATCCTAGAATGAGATTATTCTCGATGCTTTAAAGCATCGGGAATTCCAAATATTTTTTAAAAAAATATAAATTATCCTCATTGCATTTCGTACTAATGAGGATTATTTTTGCCATGGTTGGTCCTACGGTAACAGAAATTATGGTACGCTTTTGTTGTGTGGCATCCAATCACCAATTATTAGACTAATTTATGCCCAGCACTTGGGAGTTTTACATCACAAATATATATAAAATGCAATCAACTTCTTTATCGAGCATCCACTGACTAATTCTCAAACATCTAGCTACACCACATGCATTTCTTGTGAGAGAATCTAGCTAGAATCCTATATGGTGCATCCGTCATACCACATGCCACATAATTTTTGATAACTATTATTTAAAAATAAGAAAAAAGCTGTCAAATAATATACATGCCGTATCCCGATAAAATTTATAGGTATACTGATGTTTGCTATTTATGATGCATAACAATCATTTATAAACACTCCAAATATCCCTTGCTCAGTTATATCATTAGCTTTTTTTATCAATATGGTATTGAAAAGAATAATTCATATAAAATTGATGACAGCCATGATAGATCAATGAAATCACAACAAGCCAAACAAAAACAACATGAGTTAAACAAATTGTCGGATAACCAGATTGACATTATGATAAATTGAAATTGCATCAAAATCTAGCATCACTCCGGTTCCTTGGTAAAATCAAACCAAAACTCTACCGGGCAATAGCTTTTGAAATCAAACCAATGTAGCCTCAACTGCAATTGAATTCAAAGTAACTTCCGCTATTCTAGAAGCTGTAGGTCACCAGATTCAACATGATAACAGATCATCTATTAAAACATGTACATCGGGCTTTGATTATGATTAAATGGCCCATTCTCTCTTCATTTATCATGTTTATAATAATTCATTTGAGAATCTATCAATAATCCAAAAGATGTGCAAAAGCAATTATATGATAAAGGATCGCCTAGTGGATGAGACTCCCTCCATTGCAAAGGGTTGTTGTGGAGGGGTCACATATAACCTGTTTCCATATTTTCAACCCATCACCTATAGGTCATAATAAATCAACCTTACTGTTGCACCAAGACTCACCCTCACCATTGTCCCAAATCAGTTATACAATAACTAAATATTAAATTAAGGGCAAATATAATAAAGTTTTCATCATTTTGTTCCTCCAATGGAATTCCATTAATTGGCTGGAAGTTTAAAAATTTCCAATGTGATCCCTGTGATTGTAAACCTCCCCTCTGAAACCACCCTACACACTAAACCATGAGGTCTTGTTGTTCAACACCCACGACTGTGTGAATTTAACCATAAATATGCCAATTTGATTTTCCCCAATCAACAGAATAAGAAAAGGGTTACATATCAAGATTTTGCTATTATTATAATAAAATTTTGAATGTAAAACACAAAAAGATATCTAGCTTACAAATTTCTAATACACTGTAAGCATCAAGCATTTGATAACATACCGAGTAATCATCAGGTTTTAGAATATCCAAATGAAATGTTACAATCAATAGTAAACCTCAATCATAAAGTGATCAATGAAAATGACAAGAAATATGTGACAAATACAAGAGAGCCCATACCCTGCTCAGATCTCCATAGTTTTCACACATACTGCATAATTCTTTTGATTGCAGGAGACAACCAGTTATTAAGAAGCAGTAACAAGTTCCCGCAAAGCATTTCAAGACAATACTGAAAGTTGTACTTTAAACGATAAATATCTATCTGATAATCACTCAAGTCTTGAACCAGTTACTACATATATTGACACCAACATCGTGTATCTGAGATTCTACGTGAAAGAAGAAGACATAAACACACACATGGATCAAATGGTAGGAACTCTCGCTGTTCAGACAAACAGAACTGGAGCAAATAAAGCATATTAAGAAGAAACCACACCATCAAAAAAATGTCATACCATGGCAGCAATTATGATTACATGGTTTCTGCAGCTGAGAACAATCAATTTGGATATCATACAAGCGATGATGATTTTTGGGCAAACATACACGACATGTTAACTTCCCTGGTGGCAAAAGAGCACTTATTACTTGTGTTATCTCCATAGAATGACATTCTCAGAATTATACAGAATGGTAAGAAGCAGATCATTATACAACCAATGGAGTTCTGTTGTTAAGGGAGGGTCCATGATTTCTACTAACAGGGAGAAGTACATAAACCTCATCAACCTCCTGCTTGCACACTTCCCCTTTATCCCTGTCTATGGAATAGCACACGTAAATGGTGTCGATAACGTTATCCAATACATGCACAAAGTAACCCAATACCACCATGAGCAGCAACCAAGCGAGAGCGGCAATAAGATACGTTTATGCACCCAGAGTGCTGACAGCTTTTAAAATTGAACAAACCTATTTCAAGACATAGATGTACCGATATTCATCAGAAGATAAAACAGAAATGCATGAATTTCTTATTCAGAAGATTTTAAACAAACTTGAGTACATAGCATCATTTATCATGTGTTATTCATAAGAGTAAGAGAAACAAGAATCATCTGAAAGTAGATATGTTTTTTCAATTGGTAGTTTACTAATGTGCCAATCTGAATATACTCTTAGAAGAAGGTTGCTACTGTACAGCTCTGTTGTCAGATATTCTAGAAATAAAAACTTCACTTCACCTGCTTAAATTTCTTATATAGACAATAGATCTCATTATGGCAAGCATCATGACATAGGGAAGAAGCATCATAGAAAGCACCCCTCTCTCTCTGTGTGTGTGACCACTGCTAACAGTAGAAGGGAAGTGTCTGTCTACCTATGTGCATATACATGTTAGTGTTCTTTTATAACAATGCATACCCAGAAATTCCTAGCTTCAAACTCTTTGGAAGTCCAGGTACCACTCAAGAATGTAACAATTTAAGTTTTTTCTGCCATTACAAAGACTATTAACAAAGCAATGAGCAATAATGATAAATTTTCAAAGCCATTTGTATAAGTGGAGTTCTTCAAAGCTCCAGAATCATAGAGGATAATAAAGGCTAATGTACAATGGGATCATAGCCTATGAATTTCATAATTTACTTAACCAAATGGTTCAGGAAGATATCCACCAAGATAATGTGCCATGATAAGAAAATTGTGACAAGGATGAGAATGCAAAATGAATGTGAATCAAAAACTAAGAGTCTAAGACAATACAATATTTACATAGACTAGATGTGTATTGCACGATTCCAGACTAAAATTGAATAAGCTCTGGTCTATAAAGAATCCATCAAAACATGGTTTCTCTTGCAAAACTTATAAAAAAAAATGCAATTGCATGAAACATTCAAATAACATCAAATGCATCATCAAAGTTCAAGAGTACTGAGAGGGCCTACACTAAAATGACAGCTGAAGATTTTGAAAGTGCTAGAGCTTCCATAGTATATTCATGGATGTTATTGCAAATTTTTTCATTGAGATGCTCAAAATTTAAATCATCCAGTCTAGCAATATTTTTGAAGTCCAGTCCATTGATGAAAGATATTCTCTGGCATTCTTGTTTAAAAACTTTATAAAATTGAAATGGCTCAAGAATATGCATATGTCCTTGTTCCAAGTATGTCACCAATGCCGGATCTTCAGCTCTCCTCAAATGCAAGAAGTAACAGAGTTGTAAAAGAGTTATACTGATGAAGTACCCATGAGGAAGAAACAAACTGATGAAGTATCACATCATTCATGAACAACTGTCCAACTTTGTACATAATCTATGAATTTGTAGAGAATACCCATGAACAAGAGCCGATGAAGTAATAGAGGAGAAATACAAAGGATAATAGAAGACATATCCCATGAATTAGCATATAGTAAGATATCCATGAAGAACCCAGCATTCTTGACGAAGAAATGTCCAACTTTGTACAAAATCAATGAATTAGTAGAGAATTCCCATGAAAAAGAGTCCATGAAGTAACAGAGAAGGCATATAAAGGATAATAGAAAACATATCCCATGAATTAGCATATAGTAAGATATCCATGAAGAACATAGCATTCTTGACGAAGAAATGTCCAAATTTGTACAAAATCCATGAATTAGTAGAGAATTCCTATAAAAAAATGTCCATGAAGTAACAGAGAAGGCATATAACGGATAATAGAAGACATATCCCATGAATTAGCATATAGTAAGATATCCATGAGAAACTATTGAAGAATCAAAGTTGTAACATATACATGACAAAGATTTGTAGCAACATGTACAAAGTTGCATCATGAAAAACTTAACATCATAGTTAGCCCTAAATAAGAATTCTTTGTGAATGGGGATTCACAAAGATGGCATCATATAGTTGAGATATGGCTTGAAAAATATAGCTATGGAAACACAAAGCAAACAACTTACCTGCAAAAGCCTGCATCTGCTGAAAACAGACATCAAAAGTTTTTCCTGCTTCTCTTTCTTCTAATTTCTCCCCTATACACACAATAACCTTAAGATTTTGGATCAGGGCATATGCAGCCTTTTTCCCAATAAACTGAAAGCACAAAAAGTGATTTTATCCGTTACAAACTCAAGTTAAGTCAGACAAGTGAATATGAAATCTCTGACCTTTTTTCAATACATACATAACTAGGGTTATTGATAGTTAATACGTCAAAAGCATTATAAAATTATATACATAAAACTGGATATTAGTCTGGCATTCGAAGTTGAATCTATACGTACCTGAATAGCTTTAGATCCTAACAGGTATTATCTAGTGCATGTCACCATACTAGCACATCTTAGTTTCTGATCTGCAGGGCTACGATGCGATGTTTATACCTTATAACATGTTATCTTAACAAAGATTTCAGCAACTTGGAAGCAAGAAAGAGTTCAATCATGTACTTGCATTATAAACTGAAACATGATTTCACAGGGGTGATTCTCCACATATCCACAACACAGCATAGGTAACCATCTAACGACAAGCATTTAAAAAGATTGTTAGGTTAATAAGAACATATCATGCGATACATGTGAAGCACATCCATGATAGTTGACTCAAAATATGTCGTAGCATCATAACTCTGCAGACAGTACACTTGTCTATGAATTCTAGAACATCAGAGCAAGGATAGAGATCATCAATACTTACAGTTGATATGAAGCAATTATCCAGTGAGGGTTCATTGACAGGTACAAATCTGTCATAAGTATCAAAAAATAATTCATCTACAGGCCCGAGAAGGTCAATTCCTAGTTTTAGTTCCATCTCTGGATGATTGGTCTCAGCTTCTGCAGAGACAAATGCAATGAACTTCCAATATATAACTAATATATAATTCCAATATAATAATATCATATTTATGAAATAAATAAAGAACATTAATCTAATGTTCTTATTAGAGTTTTGACAATATATAACTAATTATCCTCCCATTGTCTTTGATGAGAAATATGTGATAGTGTTTCACTAAATTGTGTAAAATACTATTAGCTTTGGAGCTTCTCAAGGGAGCATCTAATCAAATGTATATTAAAATTTCCACACCTACCAAAGGTCAATTTGATAGTTCATGTGTGAATTTTTTTCTTCATTCGATGTCCAAAACCAGGCAGCATTTGATTGGATGCTACAAGCTTCTCATCCACTGGACAACTGGTTATTAATTTGGTATAAGTCATCATGCATGAGTGCATGCATGCATCTGAATGTTTATTGATGCCTATGAATGTGAACATGTGTTTTATAGCAAAAGGCCATTTCAAGTTTTATTAGACTCTGGAAGGTGTTGATTTTTACTTACATTTTTGGTTCTCTTGATGGTAACCCTACTGACACCTGTAACAGGTTTCATCCCAAGCTTCAGCACTGCCTTGCGGCTCTTTTTCTCACTCCTGCTCTGCTTGTAGCTTTCATTTGCACTTGCTCCTTGTTCACCTGTGTGGAGATCAAAGGAACAGATTACTTCCAGAGCAATGCAACAAAAGGATATCACAAATTGTGAACCTGTGGGTTATTATGAATCAGATCATATTATGAACTTTCAGTCACAAAACATGTCCTCAAAAGCAAAGAATTGCTATCATATTATCAAATAAAGAAAATTGACAAAAGAATTCTCCAAGCCAAAAATGTATAAAAGATAATTAATTAACAGACCAATAATAGCAGAATACTGATATTGAAGTTCAACATTCTTCCAATGATAACACAACACAAAGCAATTCAATCTCAGTTTGCGCATTGGCATCGACAGCGAGCGGTTTGGCTTGGAGTCCCGTGTCGGCTCGCATGACGGCATTGCGGGGAGCGGTCCGGCTCTGCCCATCTCAGCCCGCCCTCGATCCACCGTGCCCCGGGGTGGTCAGGCTTGGAGTCCCCCATCTTTACGCACCCATTTCTTCTTTCCTACCACCTTAATTGCCATTAATTATCCACCAGCATCTCAAATCTCAAAACCATTCTAATCCTCTGTCTCACCACCCATTCCATGCTTACATGATGAGCCCGCATACCTCAATAATCCCAAGGCCACATGAAAGACTCCGGCGAAGAACGTTGGGGTGAACATGATGCAGAACAAAGAAGCGTATGCGGAAGTAAAATTAGGATTAATTCTTTTTTTTTATATATATTTCAGAAATTGGCTTTGACTCAAAGTAAAATTAAACTAAGTTGATGGAAACTAGGTAAGGATTGAAAGCATAATTTAGAAGAAGCTAAGTTATCAGAGTAGTTCAGAAGTAACGGATCGCTGGGGGTTGAGAAACTCCCAGACCTAGGGTTTCGCTCTGAACTTTCAACAGGACAGAAATAAAGAGAAGAGATGGTTTACCAACCAGATAATGATCTTCATAGAATTTGGATGGAAGAACTCTCTCGAGCAGATTGTTGGATCCTCGGATTCGGATATCTTCGCAATGGATCCTCCAATACTGGTCTCGTGGCTGGGTCGGCTTCTCCTAAACTCAAGATCTGGGAAGAAGAAAAACAAGTGATGGATTCAGATACTCAGGGAAGGATTTACCAGTTCGAAGAACTTGAAGGCTGATGTCGCTGACATCCGGATTCTCTTGAAGGCTGATTCGACTTCCTCTGAAAAGAGCTATGGATCTGAAGTATCCGGACTGGAGCTGGATGCAGGTGGTTGGCCTGGACTTGGAGAGAGAGGCCGTGGGAGGTGGGATAGGCTAGGGTTTGGTGGATTGAAGTGGATGATGGGTGGCTAGGGTTTTGGAGTAGAAGTGGCTAACCTAGGGTTTGGGGTTTGGAGATCTCACACCTCCTCAAGGTTCCTGGGAACCCGGATTTACTCCCTCACAGAGCTTAACACCTGGATGCAAGTACGGAAGAGAGAAACATAAAGTTGCTCACATAAAATTTGAATTCATTCATCTGTTAATTCAAGAGTTACATAGAGTTGAATATATAGACATAACAAAGAAATAAAATTTCATACACTTCCCATGTGGGACTAATAGGACTAACCCACACTTTAGGCATCAAATTCTCTTCCCAAGACTCCTTCCATGAGTGGGCAGCCCAAAAACTCCAAGAAAACTTGAAAATCAGCTCCAAATGGCAGGTTATGGGGGTGTCTCCTAGTATCTCTCCATGAATCAAGGATTTTCCCTTCATGGTTTGGCTCTTTTGGACACCTCCTAGTCTTGCTCCACAAGTTTAGGCTTCTTCCTTTCATGGCTTTGGCACTTTAGGAAACTTTTGGGTGCCTCCTTGATTTTCTCCCCAAGACATGCTCTCTTCCCTTTTATAACTTGGATTTTTATGGAACATTGTGGGGCACCTCCTTGATCCTCTCTTCAAGAAAAACTCTTGCCATCCTGGCTTGGGTTTATCTGGAAAGAAGTTGGCTCCTCCTTGGATTGAGGTATCTTGATGGATTTCTCCCCCAAGTGGTGCATGAAAGAAGGGACCTGCTTTCTTGTGGTGTGGGGACCAAGGCACACTGGATGGAGATGTGGCACCTCCTGGACTCTGGCGTGTGGCTGGGAGTGTGGCGCCCACATGCTTGGGCCTGGGAGAAAAAATTGGGCACCCTAGACCTTGACTTGATTTAAAAAAAATGGCACCAACCTGGAGAAGACCTAGACCACTACTAGGACTTGTACTGAGTCAACATGACTCAACAAAATTTAAATTGTAGGGAAATACAGACTCAAGACTAAAATTGAGTTGACCAAGTCAACCCTAATTACAAAACCAGAAAACCCTAATTCTTCGGGCAAGGTCAATCAGACATCCAGTTGGAGCCCTGAAGTCTTCTTCTGAGTCTGGTGCCCGCACCAATTCTCCCGGGGTGGGAGGAACTCGACCCTATCGAGTAAGGCTCAAGTTGGCTCTGGTATCTCTCCAAGAGGTCTGGATCCAAATCTTGTAGTTCTTCTCGGGAGATCCAAGAGTCATCAGAGTCTGGCCATCCTTGCCAGCGGACCAGGTATCTTTGGTATCCTCGATTACGAGTAGAGATAACCTGATCATCCAGGATCTTTTCAATCTGCTCTTTCCTCACAGGCCAGTTTGTTGGTGGATACACAGGATCGGGATCACTCTCAATAACAGGATTAGGTTCAAAAGGCTCACTGGGAATCACAGCTGGCTCCCTGTTCTCTACTAGGTCTGTAATGTTGAAAGTAGAGCTATTGCCTAGTTCTGGAGGCAACTCGAGCACATAGGCATTGGATCCTACTCTCTTCACTACTCTAAATGGTCTAGCTCCTCTCGCATGTAGCTTTCTAACGGTTCCAGGAGGAAACCACTCAGGCCTTAACCTAATCATTACATAGTCTCCCTCAACAAAAGTTTTGACTCGCCTTTGAGAATTAGCCAACTTCTTATAAGTTTCATTACTTAAAGTTATTTTGGCATGAATTTCTTTTTGCAAGTTCTTTACATGCTGTGCAAATTCTTCAGCAGACTCGGAGACTCGTGTGTGGACTGGCAAAGGAACTAGGTCAAGTGGTGTGTGAGGCTTGTACCCATGAACAATCTCAAAAGGGCTTTTACCTATAGACCTATTGACCGAGTCCTTATATGCAAATTCAGCCCTAGGTAAATACAAATCCCAATTCCTGGTATTCTCACTCAACCAAAATCTGAGTCAAAGCCTAGTAAAGGGTCAAGAAAAACTAAACAAGACTGACGACGCATTCCTAATGAATGGACTTTATTCCAAAGGAACCCTAGGTTTAAACCTAACAAACTACGGCTCTCTAGGTTTGACCTTGGATCGGAGGATGGCATGCATAGTATGAAAACTTATCATGGGTGCCTAGTAGGTGCCATAAGGTCTTCCAGAAGTAGGTGGCAAACCTAATAGGTTCTGACACGTGGTTCACTCTAAAGACTTCGACAAAGTATACTTGGATGGTGTAAGAAGCATTGGAAGTCCTAGAGAAAGGGAGGAAATATGAGGTGGAGTCTCGAATTACCTGTTGACTAAAGGTGGTGACCTGAAGGTTTGAATGGTGATCTATGAGTGTCAACTGATCATCCTTATGAAAGGAAAAGTTTGCTACTCCCAGGAATGGATCAAGAGATCGTTCGGGAAGTAGCCTAGGACATGTGATTGCAACAGTTAAAGTTTGTTCTCTAAGCAAATAATGATCCATTTTCTCAAGAATTGGATTGAAGAATGATTCATGGAAGGGCCTATGGATGATGGCCTCAAGACTTGAAATTTGACATATGGGTGCGGAAAGGTATACTCTATAGAAGGGTAGGTCAGTCATGCGAAGGAAGGGGTTTGGGGTCATAAGGAGGACTTCTATAGGACTGGGTGAATCAATCCGCTCAAGACAAGGATGTTCAACTGAGATTACGGGAGAGACCTTAGTGCCTGGGCATGGGACAAGGTCCAATTGTAAGAGGCTTGATTCAGTCATCCTAAGGAGAGGATCTACCATAGGGTGGGCAAACTTAAACAGTTCAGTGCAAAGATCTTCAATTGGTACTTGGGGAATGACTGTCATTAGAGGGTACAAACTGATAGCTCGGGCTAACACTATGAGTTCTTCCTGGGGGTATTTGACTAAAGGAACCTGGCTCTCACAAATCTCTTGAATTTCTAAACTAGGTCCTACCACTTGGTTGCTTTCCAAGGTCTCCTCAGGTAAAGAACCAATAGCATCGATGTCACATTCTTCAAGTTCTTCCCCCTCATATTCATCAACTAGACTCAAGCCAGCATCATATACTTCCTCGATGCCATCTTCAATGGGTTTCGGGTTAGTGATAATTGGGTCAACTGATTCTGGGCTTGTCATACCTAACCTTTCTTCCTCATTGGTAGGCTTGGGTTCTCCCTCATTAATGTCATCCTTAGGATTCTTACCACTTAGCTGTGCACAAGCCAGTCCTATGCATGGGCACTGACTAGATTTATGGCCTCTTTCTCCACAAAACAAACATTCTTGCGATATAGGAACCTGGGTCACACTGGGTTTCAAGCTAGTAGAGACCTTACTTGGGCATGGTTGTGGATCTAAATGGTTTGATCTAGAAGACTTGGGTTGTTGAGTGACTGGTCTAGAATATTGTAAGGATCTCTCATAGACACGATCCACACTATAGATATCATGGTTAGGCTTCCTAAGGTTATGCTCGGGATCACGGTATAAGGTCCTCCTAGGCTCCTGGCATGGATGAGGTTGGGGCCTATTAAATTTTGGATCAGGGGTCTAATTTTGATGTCTACGTTTCTCAAGTACTTGGACTCGATCCCTAAGCTGGGTAAAATTCTCATGGACTTGTGCTTTACACCGGGTAACAGTAGCAGTCATATCCTGACTCAATTTGTTCATACTTTCAGTAAGAGCTCTAACCATGGCCTCTAAATCAGGTTGGGTTTGACCAGGTTGATAGGGTACTCCGTTCCGGGTGGACATGATGAAGCAAGCACACACACCAAATGAGACTCGACTGAAATGACTACGGGCTAACTAGACCTAGAGCCCAAACTAGATGCCCAATCAGAGTGGCAAGCTAGCCTGTAGTAACTCGGGACTCAGCCAGGCAGGTGTAAGGGGAGTGTTAGGTCCCTAAATGCCAATCCTAGATACCAATCAGAGATTGGCCAGGTAGGCAGACCAGCACACAAGTCTTTCGGGATTGAATCCCTGAACCACCGTTCTAGACACTGAGTACAAAGCACACACAGAGTAACTAGACAAACTGACTCAACACTAGCCTAGACCCGACTTGTTGGTGTCCCTAGCCCACTAGGGCAAATTAAGTCTAATAAATTTTAAAATTAGGCTTATGATCGAATGAATGGGTGATGGTTTTGGGCTAAGGAGAGGTTATCAACTCCTTCCCTTATCTTAGATGCTCAATTGCCCTTAAGATAAATTAGGAGATGATCACTCAAAATAATTGAATTGCAGAAACACAGAAACAGAGTTGCTGTAATTTAACTCTCAGAAATTTCACGAAAACCAATAAATCACAGGAAAACTTTGTAAAATAGTTTCAATTATACTGGTTCCAGCAAAATAAAAATCATGCAATTTGGAGTTACCTGAAATGAGAAACAATTCCTGCAACAGGATAGTTACAGACTGAAAACAGAATGCTTCCCCGTTTACAATACCTGCTACGAAGTTGTAACCCAGCGGATCCCCTACACGCTCTAGGAACACCCCGTGGAATGGGAAGAGGAGGTTTGCACCTCACTTCGTTCCTAGGACCGGACGTCCTGGGGAGTCTACTTCGAGCAGACAAAGTAAAAAGAGAGAGAGACTCAAAACAAGCAAGCAAGACAGAAACCCTAGACAGGGCTCTGATACCAAAATGATGCAGAACAAAGAAGCATATGCGGAAGTAAAATTAGGATTAATTCTTTTTTTCTTTTTTTTATATATTTCAGAAATTGGCTTTGACTCAAAGTAAAGTTAAACTAAGTTGATGGAAACTAGGTAAGGATTGAAAGCATAATTTAGAAGAAGCTAAGTTATCAGAGTAGTTCAGAAGTAACGGATCGCTGGGGGTTGAGAAACTCCCAGACCTAGGGTTTCGCTCTGAACTTTCAATAGGACAGAAATAAAGAGAAGAGATGGTTTACCAACCAGACAATGATCTTCACAGAATTTGGATGGAAGAACTCTCTCGAGCAGATTGTTGGATCCTCGGATTCGGCTATCTTCGTAATGGATCCTCCAATACTAGTCTCGTGGCTAGGTCGGCTTCTCCTAAACTCAAGATCTGGGAAGAAGAAAAACAAGTGATGGATTCAGATACTCAGGGAAGGATTTACCAGTTCGAAGAACTTGAAGGCTGATGTCGCTGAGATCCGGATTCTCTTGAAGGCTGATTCGACTTCCTCTGAAAAGAGCTATGGATCTGAAGTATCCGGACTGGAGCTGGATGCAGGTGGTCGACCTGGACTTGGAGAGAGAGGCCGTGGGAGGTGGGATAGGCTAGGGTTTGGTGGATTGAAGTGGATGATGGGTGGCTAGGGTTTTGGAGTAGAAGTGGCTAACCTAGGGTTTGGGGTTTGGAGATCTCACACCTCCTCAAGGTTCCTGGGAACCCAGATTTACTCCCTCACGGAGCTCAACACCTGGATGCAAGTGCGGAAGAGAGAAACATAAAGTTGCTCACACAAAATTTGAATTCATTCATCTGTTAATTCAAAAGTTACATAGAGTTGAATATATAGACATAACAAAGAAATAAAATTTCATACACTTCCCATGTGGGACTAATAGGACTAACCCATACTTTAGGCATCAAATTCTCTTCCCAAGACTCCTTCCATGAGTGGGCAGCCCAAAAACTCCAAGAAAACTTGAAAATCAGCTCCAAATGGCAGGTTATGGGGGTGTCTCCTAGTATCTCTCCATGAATCAAGGATTTTCCCTTCATGGTTTGGCTCTTTTGGACACCTCCTAGTCTTGCTCCACAAGTTTAGGCTTCTTCCTTTCATGGCTTTGGGACTTTAGGAAACTTTTGGGTGCCTCCTTGATTTTCTCCCCAAGACATGCTCTCTTCCCTTTTATAACTTGGATTTTTATGGAACATTGTGGGGCACCTCCTTGATCCTCTCTTCAAAAAAAATTCTTGCCATCCTGGCTTTGGTTTATCTAGAAAGAAGTTGGCTCCTCCTTGGATTGAGGTATCTTGATGGATTTCTCCCCCAAGTGGTGCATGAAAGAAGGGACCTGCTTTCTTGTGGTGTGGGGACCAAGGCACACTGGATGGAGATGTGGCGCCTCCTGGACTCTGGCGTGTGGCTGGGAGTGTGGCACCCACATGCTTGGGCCTGGGAGAAAAAATTGGGCACCCTGGACCTTGACTTGATTTAAAAAAAATGGCACCAACTTGGAGAAGACCTAGACCACTACTAGGACTTGTACTGAGTCAATATGACTCAACAAAATTTAAATTGTAGGGAAATACAGACTCAAGACTAAAATTGAGTTGACCAAGTCAACCCTAATTACAAAACCAGAAAACCCTAATTCTTCGGGCAAGGTCAATCAGACATCCAGATGGAGCCCTGAAGTCTTCTTCTGAGTCTGGTGCCCGCACCAGAACACCAAGCGAAGGTACAACCTCGGGTTCTTTGATGCTGAGACCTCCTTCCCCAGCATCGATGCTATCAACAGCAATGCCACTGCCACCGTCCCCATTGCCAGATCGAAGGGGATTTCTTCTCCACCGATCAATGGAAACAAACAAGATCCGAAATCCGTGCGCCAATAATGGATGGAGGGAGGGAGAGGGAGATGACGAAGGGAGGGAGTGCTCAGTGCTAGGGTTTCAATTTCAGGAGAGAATCATGTAGAGAAGATGAGGGAAGTTCGAGCAATATATAAAAACCTCTCGATGCTTTTTCATAGCATCATGAGCAGTTCGCAGCTTCACGATGCTTTTCCATAGCATCGGGAAACAGAAGTTGTCCTTTTACCCTTTCACTGTAGTGTTTGTCTCATGACCACTTGTGTAAAGATACTAATACAATGATGTGTGTTCTCATCTAGGAATGAGTCCATTGAATTGATCTATTGATGTCCTGACATAGATGATTAACATGCAAGACTAGGTTCTAAATCCTACAGGCAACAGAAACAAAAATCATGAAATTTTTTTTTTAAAAGCATGCTAATTTAAAATAAATCTAAATCATCATCCAACATACAACTTAATATGCTAGAATAGTAAAATAAATCATTTCTAAAATATAATAAAATTATAATATGAAGGATTCAACTTATCTTAATTACTAAATCCTTCTTCTTATACTAGATCTGTCAGATCAATCAGATCTAACAAGATTCATCGGAGTAACATATATGCCCAGCCTCTGCTAGTATTCTCATGAAGCCTTCCTAACCAAATTACCAAGCCCCTAAAACTACTAGATCCTTGTAGGTCTTTCTTCAAACATAGAGATGGACCTTCTTCTTTAGTCCAAGTTCTAGAATCCTGCACAACCTTTCTCCTCTTCTATAAGAAATAACTACTAGAAATACTCAGAAACTATTTCTAATTTTTCCTATATATAAACTAAAGGCTCTCTGCTTTCTTTTGAGGTATAAAACATATATGACATAGAAGAGAATTAATAAGGAATAGAAAGAAGAAAAGTGGGCAACATAAAATTATTTTGTGCTCCAAACCTGCACCCGTCTTAAAGTCCATGCCTGATAATTACATTATATATATATGTATTAATTTTAAAATTAAGTTATCTTTATTTAAAATTGATACTTCAATATAACTTTTGTATGAAAGAAGATTGCCAATACAAAGAGCTTGATTTATGGGTTGAAATGAAATAAATTTGAAGCAAATCGGACTTAAAATAAGTCCAGAATTTAAGTTCTAAGACTATTATAGGTTTGCATGAATTTTAAAGCAGCCGGTCCATGAAGCTGCCAGTTTACCAGGGATTGGCTGCTTGGTTTACAAAATGATGAATGGTCTACCAGGAGCCATTGCTAATGGTCCACGATTCAAAGTTGTAGACCGTGGAAGGGTTTCAACCATGAGATTGCCCTGTAGACACAGTTCCACCACCACACTGCTGCCCGAGCTACCATTCACCTCATCTTCGACCCGGTCTACTAAGATCCAGCCAACCCTCTACTCGATCATCTTCCCAAAATGCCATCATCTCTGTATTCAGTCATGCTGCCCCCTCTCAGCTTGATCCATCATCTCCAACCCATCCTAAGATGTCTGGAGCACTATGCAACCACCCATGCCATGTCGCCATTGCCCTCTTCTCTATCCATAGCCATCCTCCTCACTGATCACCATTGCCATGCCCGGAACCACCATACCGTCATCTCCTCAACCAAGACCACCATCGCAATCTCTCATCATCGCTACCGTCTCCTTCCAATCCCACGTTGCTGCTACCACCTCCCTGTTTACTTAATCCAAGGGCCAGGAAATGATCAGAAGACCAATCCAATGGCCAACATCATCCCTAACTAGATATAGGATTTGTCACATGAACCATGATAGGATGGTGTTTGGTTAGGATTCAATCACTAAAATGCCATATGTAGTCAAATGGCAATCTGAAGACCAATTTTGACTCGGACTTGGAATCAATGGACTGCAGGGAACAAGCAGAAAGTCTTATTTATAGACAGATTTCCTCTAATCCACATATTGCCTATTATAATCAAACTTTCATCTAACCATCTATCTTTTAAGAAATAAATCATAGCCATCCATCTATCCCCTTCTTTAGTCCCACATCAAAAAAATACAAAAGCTTCTCCTTTACTAACACTTATAAAATGGCTCCCATACCTCTACCCGGAGGCATCAACCCCTAGAATCCCTTTAGAGCCTTGCATAGAGGGAGAAAAAGGGAAGATCATGCATGGCTTAGAAGTTTTTGGCTTTGGAGAGTTGATGAGGTTTTCGATATTTAAATTTTATAATTTTTTATATAATTAGTGCTTGATTGTAATAGTTTATTTTTCATGAATAAATTTATTTTTCTTTACTTCAAGTTGTATTCTTTATGCCTATACTATAATTAAATTTTAGATTAGCCTATGACTATGTAGAGATGAGTTGTGATCCTAGGATACGATTCATACTCAGCGAGTAGGCTATATTTAGAATCTAATTGTAGAAAACTATATTTTTATGATTAGAGACTTTCAATAGCCTATGGCTACCTAGAAAAGGATCAAGATCCATATCCAGTGAGATAGGCTATGCTCTGGGATCAATCATAATTTAGTAATTACATATTGAAAACACTTAATATAATATGAAATATTGAATCAAAACCTAAGACATCTTTTGTATTCTTGTTAATCTCCTACTTAATTCTCATTTTTAGTTATAAATATATTCCCACTCTTTTATCTTTCTAACATAATTAAAACTCTAACAAAATAATCTTGAAAGTGAACATAACCCTAATTCATTTCTGAGGATATGATCCCAACTCATCCTAATATATTTTGAGTAAGTGAAATTATTTTTGACTGCCTATGAGCGATCAAATTTTGGCACCATTACTGGGATCATTGGCATGGTCAATTCACAAAAAAACACTTAATTAAAAAATTCATAATTTATTAAGGTTTTTTTAGAGACCTAGAACATTAAACTAATATGTTTTGATATATGTTTGTACTGCATTGCATCTAGATAAATCATCTTAAGGGCACTAACCCCTAAATAACATAAGGTGAGAATTTTATCACCCTTCCTTGGCCCATAAATCACCACCCTCATATTGCATTGTCCTAAGCCTATAATTAAAATCAATTAGATATTGACCCCTAAAGACTTTCGTGCTCACTAGGACAAGGGACCTAAAAGTTGGATGGGGTTAGGATTAGCTGGTTAAGTGGTATCTAGGAAAGGGGTTCAAGGATGACATAGCCTTGAAGGAAGCTAGTTCTTTAATTGGTTCCATTATCTAACTTGGCCAATTTATTTGATTTCTAAGGAAAGCAATAGGGGAAACCCCACTGACGTTACCCTTACTTAGCTAGTTGGCTAGTAAGTTTCTAACTTGGAGGGCTCAAAGGAGACCTTGGAACAGTTAGGAGCTGTCTAGAATTAGGAAACTCTAATATAAAGAGTCCATTATGTGCTAACTTGATTGTAATTAACATAAAATATAACTAATAATTCTTCTCTATCTCTCTTAGCTCTAGGACTCATTAGGCCCTTATCTATAGAATTCTTCTCTCTCTCTCTCTCTCTTTCTTCTTTTTTCTTCTCTCTTCTCCACTTATAAAAAAAAGAAGCAAAAAAAAAGAATAAAATAGATAAACCAGGGTTAGACTATAATAAGACCGATCTACCATGCCAATTGAGGGAGTACTTCATCCCTTCATCATATACATATTCTCCGTGTATCCAAGCACCTCCTATAGAGGCAACCCAATATGAGATTAAGTCTAGTGTCATACAAATGCTACCATCCTTCTATGGACTTAATCAAGAGGAGCCATATAAACTTTTGGATGAATTTCTTGAGATATGCTCTACCATTAGGATTTAAAATCTATTTGATGAGGCTCTTAGATTGAAATTATTTCCCTTCTCACTTAAGGACAAGGCCAATTATTGGTTGTGTTCATTAGATTCTATGACCATCTCAACCTAGGACCAATTACAAAAAGAATTTCTCAAGAAATATTTTTAATTGGAAAAACAAACTAGATTCAAAAAGTCATATCTAGTTTTTTTCAATTGGGTGAGGAAATGTTCCATGAAACCTAGAAGTGCCTTAAAGAACTTATCCGCAAGTGTCCACACCATGCCATACCCAAATTGCAGCTAGTCCAATGCTTTTATGATGGATTGTCAGAAAAGCACAGGCAAATAGTTGACTTATCTTATGGTAGGACTTTCTAGCTTAGGAGTGAGCATGAGGCTTGGTAACTATTTAAAACCCTAAACAAAAACTCCTTGCCTTACATGTCTACCACATCTAGAGAAACTCCCAAGCTAAATCCTAAAAGAGGTGAAATATATGAGGTAAGCCACCCTATAGATATCCATAGCAAGGTGGATACATTATCCCAAACTGTGGGTGCACTATCCCAGAAATTTGATCAAATCTTGCAATCTATCACACCTCTACCCCATGTGCACAGTTCTAGGATGTTTGTATAATCTATTCGAGTCCTGTTCACACTATAGGTAATTGCCCAGCAATCCATTAGTGTCATGAGCTTGTATAGGAACAAGCCCACCCAGCCCAAACCCATACTGCTCCTAGACCAAGAAACGATCCATATTCAAATATGTATAATCCAGGCTAGAGGAATCACCTAAACTTCTCATGAATACAACAACCTATAGTCAACCTAGCTTCTTAAAGACCCAATCACCAGTGCAATAACACATCATACCCTTAGTTTCAAGATGCCCCATAACCTTCTCCTAGTAACTATAACTCTAATTTTGAGAAAAAAGTTTTACAAGCTTTGGCTAGGTTAGAAACCAACTCTCAAATCCTTGATTCCCACACACAATCTATAGCTAAGCTAGAGACTCAAATCGACCAACTAACTATAGCCATCTATAAAAGGGAGGAAAGAAAACTACTTAGCTAATAGCAATCCAAAGAGGCAATATAGGGCTAAAAGCTCCAATGTTCATGCACACCATCCTAAGCATGCTAAATCTATAATGACCCTTAGACGTGGAAAGGTTTTAGAGCAACCACAAAGGACCAAAACTTCAAGAACCTAAACAAAAAACAAACCTGAATTACCTGATGATAAGGAAGACCTTAAAGAAAGGAATGAATCAATTTTCCCAACACCTGTGATTAGAGTTCTATACCCAAGTGCTCTAGAAAAACCTCTATCTTTAGGTAAAATAGGTCAAGATGGATGAAATGCTTGAATTATTCAAACAAGTCCAAATTAATCTTCCTCTTTTCATTGCCATCAAGTAAGTCCCAATCTATGCTAAGTTTTTGAAATATTTGCGCACCCAAAAATGTAGATCTCAAGCACACATCCCAAAGAAAGTCCACCTTACTAAGTAAGCTAGCTTAGTCTTTCGACACACAACTCCATCCAAGTTTAAAGATCCTTGTACCCCTATCATTTCTTGTATTATAGAGGGTCTAACTATTATGAAAGCCTTATTGGACTTAAGAGCAAGTGTCAATCTCCTTCCAAGTTTAGTATATAAACTTTTTGGATTTAGAGAGCTAAAGCCCATGTTGATAACCCTACAACAAGCTGATAGATCTCTTCAAATACCATTATGGATGATTAAAGATATGTTAGTCAAGGTGGATGAATTGTATTTTCCTATAGACTTTATTGTATTGGATATGGAATCAGGAAGTGATCCTAGCCAAATCCCAATTATTTTAGACGGACCCTTCCTTACAATAGCCAATGCTTGTATAAACTATAGGATGGGAGCCATGGATGAATAATTTGGGAATAAAAAACTAAAGTTGAATGTGTTTAATGCTATCATGGGACCGTAAAGTGATGAGTTTAATAAAGTAAATGTGCTAGAGAAACTTGTAAAAGAAACCACCTGATGAAGACACAAGAGCCAGGAAAGGAAGCAAACCTTTTTGAATTCAATTTGGATCACCAATGAGTAAGCCCATGTGTTCTTCACAAAGAACACTTGAGTCCTAGTTGTTTTGAGTTTGTAATTAAGTCAAATTGAGTTGTAATTTGATCAAATTGAGTTGTAATTTGATCAAATTGAGTGTAATTTGATCAATTAAGGTTATTGAGTTACCAATTGAGTTCATTGAGTCCATCAATTGGTTTAAGAGTCTTGTAAATAGCATTAATTTGCTTTGTTTGATGAATTATCTAATTTGAGTCATATAATTAGTGCTTGAATAAGTCAAGGGGTGTCATAAGTACCCAAGATCCAAGTCATCATCATCTTGGTGGATCAATTCTAGGTCAAAAAAAAGTTGTCCAAATTTTTGTCCAGACCTCCGGACATCTAGACATCAAGACATCTGGACATTCGGACATTGGGACATCCGAACATTGGGACATCGAATATTTGGGCATCAAGACAAAGTCATCCTTATCCAAGAGAGGTGCCCCATCCTATTTATTTTTCATCGCCCATTTCAATTTCAGGGAGGTGCACAATTAATAGGAGTAAAGTAGAAAGACTCTGCTTTTCATCGGGCGCCCCCCCTCTTATTACCGCCCATTCCACTCCAGATGATGCCCATACCAAGGATTAGTTCAAATTTAAATGGGAGAATACAAGATTAGATGGAGTCATCCACATTTCAAAGGAAGCCTTATCCTTATCCAAATATCTTTTTCTCATGCCAAAAGGATTCACGCCCAGATGAATGTGCACCATCTGCTTTCTTCCTTTCTTGATGCCAATTCCAAGATAGCCAGCCTATTTGAAGTTTGAAAGAATTCCAAGATTAAGGGAGAATTCAATTTCAAAGTGTCCTAAGATAAGAGATGAAATTTAAAGATCAAATGGAAACCCCCTCATTCAAACTTCTTTCAAGTTCAAGGAAGGATTATAAACTCAAATTCAAGCATTCAAAAGGACTTCTTATCTCATGTTGCCAACCAAGGAAGATTAAAAATCAGATTAAGAAGGATTTCATGCCAAGAAGTGGGGAGGATTAGCGCTAAATTAAGAAAGGATTAGCACCATCTCACATCTTAATTTTGTCGCACAAGCCAGAAGCCTTCATCTCAACTCAAGTTGTCGCCCAAGCCATGAAAAACCAATTCAAATTTCAAATTCAAGGAAGATGCCAAGAAGCCAAGGAGTATTTGAAGTTCAAATTTGTAATTTAAATTCAAATGGAGTCCTATGTTATCTTCATATATAAAAAACCTATAAATAGGACCCCATACCCCCCTTGTAATTATTATTATTTATTCATGAAATAAAGATGCATTCTTTCTTCCAAAAAGATATGTTAGGATTTAGTGTTTTTCTCTGAGGGCGGGGAGGTCCTTAAGAGCTCAAGGCAGGGAGGTCCTTGAGAGTTCAAGGCGTTGATATCCTTGAGTGGAGGTTCTGCCGGATTCGACAAGCTGCTACCGATCTTCTTCAAGCTCTACGCATCTAACCCTTCCTTTTTTTATTTTGAATCTGATTTACTTCATTCTTAAAGTCTTGTTTGCTGCCTTCTCTGCAGATCCCAGGTGTTCAATGACTTTAGAGGATGGATCCTTTGCTTCTGAACCAAGATCTGATGATAGATCTAAAATATGGAGTCCCGATCTTCATCCTGCTGTGAGATCTGAGCGACAGAGTAGCCGATCTATCCCGAGTCAAAGAGAATCTCCATTGAGGTAAGCAACCAATCCTTTCTCATTAGATTTGGTAGTTGAAGCATGAAATAGCCTAATCTTAGATGGTTTCCTAGCCGTCGGGTCCTTATTCTTTATAGCTTATGGATCAGATTACGGGTAAGTAGTTAGTTACTTTCTTTAATCTCTTTAGTATGTTAAGTTTAGTTGCTTTACTGCTATGATCATTGCTCTTTAAAACATCTTAAACTAAAATTAAATCATCTTACACCATATCGCATCGTTCTGCATCATCTTATTTGTATTAAAGCATTAGGTTAGATTAGGGTTTCATGCTTATTGCATTCTCTTTAAGTACTCGGATCGGGTGCTTCACCATGGTCGTCCGGTTATAGAAAAAAGTAGGGCTGCAAAACCCTCACATCCCATTCAAAGAAGATTTTCTATGGCGTGTAGGGGTGCCTGTTGGGAATTATGTCCCAAAGTCAATCGCTTAGGCTATATACAGTTGTGCTTAGTATTGTAATTTGTATATGAATTAATAAAACTTTATTTTGGCAGCTCATCACATTATTCATTTTCTTGTAATGAACTCTATTTATGTGATGAAGTCCTTAGGACTGCACTGACTTCGATATAGACAGGATATATCGAGTGGTCTTTTAAAAAGGTTCACAACCAAAGGATACATTATACAAGATGGCAATGTATCAAGTGTAGGTTATTGTGGTCCATATCGTTTGGTTGTCCTCTTGACCAAAGGAGTGTGGTGACACTGATGTGATCTGCAAGTGGGATGTGTGACATCTCATTGAACGTGACTCCGTGAAGCTCCTTTCTGGCAAAGGATTGCTCACGATTGGATATGGGTATATGTGTCTCTCCAACCTGAGGTCACCATGGTAGCTTGCAAGCAACTCCCTATGCTTTGGTGCCGGACTACACGGAACTCTAATTCAGTAATGGAAGGTTTCTGGGTACAGGAAAGTACTTGTGGAGTAGTGGTGGACCAAAATGGAATTGACCTGTCCAAATTGTTTGGATTGAATGTCTCGCAGTATCTCAATTTAGCAAATCTTCGACCAGGATAGTCCTAGTGAGGAGTCACTAGACTTGCAAGGTTGAGACATGTTGTGGATTGACTCAGTTAGGGTTGGCAGTCTAACCCTAGGTCATCTTGAGCATTGGAGGTCAAAGGAATGAATTATACGGTAACCATATACCAGAGGTTCGATAGATTGCTCTCGCATCTTCGGCTTATCCGAACATCGGGACCCATTGCTAGATGGTATCTTGTGCTGGTACTAGAAGTGTTCCAGTGCTACCGTTTAGGTTCGAACCTATGAGGTCACATGCCATAGAGGATTTCTTCCTGATCCGGGAGTCGATCAACGATTGGGAATCATTTCGGTATTAAGGTCAAATGGTCTGTTTGAGCACACATTGGATTTTTTCTGGTCAACCTAGTCTGATTTGGATTGACCAGGATTGGTTGGGGTCAACCAGGAACTGTTCCTGGTAACCAGGATTGGACCCGATTTTTTTAATAATCAGGTTTGGTCAGATCGAGGTTTAATGAACTGATTTTTATTATGGGAGTTTTTACACGATATTTTATCCTAACTTCCCCTGCTCTTGAATGCCCTGTTTTACCGTGTGAATGAGATAAGAACAACAAGTAAATCGGATGCCGCATGGGATAAGAACAGCTTGAAATTTGTATGCTGCTTTGGATATCTGATAAATACCAATAGCCAACGGATTGGAAAAGGTCTCTCTCAGTGGTCTCTCCCGCGCATCTTTTCTTTCTCTCGATCCCTGCTTTCATAATGTTATAGCCTATGGTTCCCTACATTCTCATCTGATCATGAGCCAATTCAAATAGAGTTTGGTTTTATCTGGTCATCTCTCACGATCACTTCCCAGCCTTCACGGGTTTTCTCCGCCTCTAATAATTCTTGGTTGAAGGCCATGAGATGTGAAAAGAGGGAAGAACAGAGCATGTCATTAGAGAGGAGCAGAGAGCGAGCTTTTGGGATGAATCTTTGCATTCAGTAATTTGTTCAGCATCCCGTGTTATCCTTCCCTGTATTAAGGTTTCCATTGTGTGCTTTTGGTGGAGTAAGGGCGGTCTTGGAGAAGACCATCCATGTAGTTCTGTTCGGCTATCCCTGCTCCACCTATCCGTGACCTATTCATTGATTCCTGGAGGACTAGCATCCAACCGGGAGTTGGATCAGCGAGAGCCCGCGTGTGGATACTCTAGAGGGTGGACATTTGGACACCTTGAGAGATTCGACCGATCCATTTCTTGTTCTTGCTGTTGAAGCCCTGTTTGCAGATCTGTTTTGAAGACTGCTGGAGTTCATGTTGATGTCTTGCTGTTGAGGGAGTTCAACCGGCTACCTTGTTTTGCTGTAGAAGGGAGTTGGCTTCTTCCTTCTTCGATCCAAAATTCAGAACAAAAGGAAGCTCTATAAGGTATATTATTTCTTTTGTTATCATGCATGTTTAAATCTAGATTTTATCATATTGTTTATAATTATTGCACTTGCCTATACATGCCTGTGTATTAGTTACATGCATCATGTTTATGTTAGATCCTGTGCATGAGTAGGTTTTTCTGTATGCATGCATAAAAAATTTTAATTATGCAATACCTACTCCCTTGTGTAGCATGCCTAGGGTAGGCATATGATGCACTGGTTTCTTTCAGTGCCACTGTGAATTGACCCCTAAAGAAGAAAACGAAGAGAAATGCATCTTTAGGTTTAATTTTCTGCATCCCATCTATTCCAGTACATGATCTGTTATTTTAATTGTTTTTATATGTAGGAAGATCATAAAATTTTGATTTTTATTTTTTTAGATTTTTTGCATTTGGGTTTATTTTCTGATATTTTCTTAGGATTTAATTCGATCTGTAGAATACATGAAAGCCTGATTACTACCTAAGAATATTTCTATTTCAGAATGTCAGCATATAGTTTAAATTCCATAAAAGTTTAATTTCTACAATTTAAAATTTAAAATTTAAAAATTTAAAATTTAAAATCTAAATATGAAATTTAAACTTAAAATTTGAAATTTAAAGTTTAAATTTTGAATTGCTAGTGTTATCTTATCTTATCTTGATTGTGCATTCATTTTACTTGAAAACACTTAAGGGCAAGCAATATAACATAAGGGAAGGATTGAGACCCTTTCCTTAGTCCAAAACAACCAACCCCATTTGCATAGTCCTAAGCCTTAATTAAAATCGAGTAGCACTTAAAGCAAGGGACAGCAACAGGTCGGGTTTTATATACGTGTTAACCCATTGTAGTAGTCACTTCTGTGTGTGCTTCAGAGAATTGGTGTCTAAGGCTAGAGGTCCGGAGACAAACACCCTAAGAGAATTGGTGGTTCTTTAATTAGGACCTCACAAAAGTGAGGGGAGCCTCCCACCACCCCACCTTTTACCTGGCCAATCGAAGAGTTACTACAGTCTTGGTTATTACCTTGACTAAGCTCTATATTGGCCCTTAGGTCTAGGAACCCTAGACTTAGGTTGATTTGTATTGTTTGCACTGCATGACTACTAGGGCATGTACCCCATACCAAGATCAACAGACTCAAGCCACTACATCTGCATCTATGGATTTCAGTCTAGAAAGCCTGATGCACACTTTGACTGAACAGTTTAGGCATACTTTGATTGAACAGTTTAGGCAATTGAGTGGTAGGCTAGACCAAATTGAGCATAGAATGGGAACCCTTGAGGAATCTCATGTGTCTCAGCCAGACATTACGCCTCCTAGATCCACTCTAGTTCATATTCCTAGAGCCCAACGTCCTGATCCTATTCCTAATCCAAATCCTAGATGCCCAACTCAGGATGAAATTGAAGAAGATAGAGCCTTTAGGAGTGTTAATTTGATGCACCAACGTTCAATGGGAACTTAGATCCTAAGGTCTATACGGATTGGGAGAGCGACATGGATCAATATTTCGAATGGTATGAAATGTCGGAGGAGCGAAAGGTGAAATTTGCAAAGTTCAAGTTAGTCTGACAAGCATGATTGTATTGGGATCATACTGAGAGATTGACCCTTCAAAGAGGACACATGCCCATAGTTACATGGAGGGATATGAAGGACAAGTTAAGAGAGAAGTATGTGCCATTAACATATCAACAAAGGCTATTAGATCAATGGCAGGACTTGACCCAAGGTAGTAAGACTGTGACTGAGTACATTGCCAAGTTCGATGAGTTATGCAATATGGTGTAGTCGAGTCAGAATCTGTGACACTATCTAGGTTTAGAAAAGTCTTGAATGAGGATATTAGAAGGGAACTATTTCTAAGGGAAGTATATGATTTGGAACATGCTTACCAGGTTGCTAGAGACTGTGAATGATTTCAAAGAAGACAACCTATCTATCGACCTGAACTCAATAGGTTTAGTAACCCTAAAAATAGGTCAAGCCAAGTTCCTGTTAGTCAGCCTAGTCAACCCACACCAATTGGTCGAATGGATGATCGAGGAAAGACACCAATTGGTCGAATGGATGATTGAGGAAAGGCACCAATAGGTCGTATGAATGATAGAGGAAGAGCACTTGTAGTACATGGAGAAGGAAGTCAGAATGTAGAGTATTATAGGTGTCATCAGGTTGGCCATTTTGCTAACAAATGCCCTGTACAGAACCTACACATAGGTGAGATGGGAGAAGAAGAAGAACCTGAAGCAGCTGAAGAGTGTGGAGAGGAAGTATATGAAGCTGAGCTTGATTTAGCAGAGGAGTATGAAGGTAATGAGGAAGAAATAGAGTCACCTAACCTTGTAGGAGTTATTAGGTGTATTCTAGCTCAGACCAGGAAGAACGAGGACTGGTGTAGGACCAACATCCTGTAAACCTTCATCAAATTAGGGGACAAAGTGTGTAAGATCATTGTAGACAGTGGGAGCTGTATCAATGCCATTTCTACCAATGCAGTCAAAAGTCTAGGTTTACCTACAGCACCCCATCCCAACCCCTATAAGGTTTCATGGATTGATGCAACCTCAATTCCCATTAAGTCGATTTGTCAGGTCACAATCCATTTCCAGTCATACCAAGAGAAGGTCTGGTGTGATGTGTTACCAATGGGAGTCAGTAGCATAATTTTGAGAAGACCCTAGTTATATGACCATGATGTTACCCTATTTGGAAGATCAAATTCTTGTTCTTTTAATTATCAGGGTAAGAGGATAGTCATAAATTCAATCCCACCCAAGGATAACATTAAGAGGGGGTCCAGTAATTTGAAAGAAGAGAAGCCAGGATTGAACCTAATTAATGCTAAGGAAATGGAAAGAGAAATCATTAGAGGTGCACCCATTGGAGTTTTAGTGGTTAAAGAGACTCATGAACAACCTGAACCTGAACACCCTAAGGAAGTTGTAGAGCTTTTGAAAGACTTTGAGGATGTGTTTTCTGAAGACTTGCCAAATGAACTGCCACCATTAAGGGACATCCAACATGCCATAGACCTAGTCCCAGGAGCTACATTGCCAAACCTCCCACATTATAGGATGAACCCTACAGAACAATTAGAGATGCAAAGACAAGTAGGGGAGCTTTTTCAAAAAGGATTCATTAGGGAGAGTCTTAGTCCTTGTGCAGTTCTAGCCTTGTTAACCCCCAAGAAAGATGGCACTTAAAGGATATGTGTCGACATTAGAGCCATCAACAAAATCACTGTTAAATATAGGTTTTCAATTTTCCGTTTGGATGATATATTAGATATGATGGCCAGATCAACCATTTTCTCGAAGATTGATCTTAAAAGTGGCTATCATCAAGTTAGGATCAGAATTGGGGATGAATGGAAAATAGCCTTTAAGACTAAAAATGGTTTGTACGAATGGTTGGTAATGCCTTTTGGCTTGTCCAATGCTCCTATCACTTTTATGAGGATAATGACCCAAGTATTAAGAGCCTTTATAGGAAAATTTAAGGTTGTATACTTTGATGATATCCTCATATACAGTAAGACAAGGAAGGATCACTTAGACCATCTTTATCTAGTGTGTCAGACACTTAGGAAAGAAAACCTGTATGCCAATCTTAAGAAGTGTAGCTTCATGACCACTAGGATAGTCTTTTTAGATTTTGTAGTGACCCTAGAGGGAGTGTCAGCTGATCCTGAGAAGATCAAATCAATAGTTGAGTGGCCCATACCTAGGAATATCCACGATATCCATAGTTTTCATAGATTAGCCATCTTTTATAGAATATTTATCAAAGGATTTAGCACCATTGTGACACCGATTATAGATTGCATTAGGAAGGGAGCCTTTAAGTGGACCAAGAATGCTGATAGAGCCTTCCTAGAGATAAAAGAGAAGATGACACAAGCCCCGATCTTGAGACTTGATTTTTTTAAAGTGTTTGAAGTTGCTTGTGATGCTTCGGGTGTTGGCATAGGAGGAGTACTTAGTCAAGAAAGTCATCCTATAGCCTTTTTTAGTGATAAATCAAATGAGGCTAAATCCAAGTACTCAACCTACAATAAAGAGTTTTATGTGGTAGTACAAACATTGAAATATTGGAGACATTATTTACTACCACAGGAATTTGTTTTGTACTCTAACCACGAGGCACTTCGGTTTCTAAACTCTTAGAAAAAATTAAATCCAAGACATGCTAAGTGGGTAGAGGATCTCTAGTCTTATACTTTCATGTTGAAGCATCGAGCTGGTTTTGAGAATAAGGTTGCAGATGCCCTTAGTCGCCAATCAATGTTATTGAGTTGTGTCAATACTGAGGTTGTTGGATTTGACAAGCTCAAGGAGCAGTATGAGTCTTGTCCAAATTTTGGAAAAATCTATGAGAAAATCAAGCAAGGACCATCTAGTTTAGATAGTGATTATACGTTACGAGATGATTATCTTTTTAAGGAAAATAAGCTTTGCATACCTAGAACATCCCTTAGGGAATTTCTGATTTGGGAGATCCATGCTGGAGGCTTAGCAGGACATTTTGGAAGAAATAAGACTATTCTGGCAATGGAAGACCAATTCTTCTGGCCAAGTCTTAAGAGAAATGTAGCTCGAATAGTGGCTAGGAATAGAACTTGTGCTATTGTGAAGCAGCAAAAGCAGAACACTGGCCTCTATACCCCTTTGCCTGTGCCCGACTGCCCTTGGCAAGATCTAAGTATGGACTTTGTTTTAGGTTTACCCAAAACCATGAGGCGACACGATTCCATCTTTGTCGTGGTTGATAGATTTTCCAAAATGGTGCATTTCATTCCTTGTTCACAAACATTCGATGCCTCTAGAGTTGCCAAACTTTTCCTAGATAAGGTGGTCAGATTACATGGTTTACCCAAGACAATTGTGTTTGACAGGGATGTACGGTTCACAAGTTATTTCTAGAAAACCCTCTGGCATATGTTAGGGACTAAGCTAAAGTTTTTTACTACTTATCACCCTCAAACTGATGGCCAGACTGAGGTAGTGAACCGAAGTCTAGGAAACTTGTTAAGATGTCTGGTAGGAGAGAATACTAGTAATTGGGACCTATTACTGTCTAGAGCTGAGTTTGCCTATAACAGTTCAGTCAATATAGGTCTACTGGTAAGAGTCCTTTTGAGATTGTATATGGGTACAAGCCACGAAAGCCTTTAGATTTGATTCCATTACCCATGCATGCCCGCATTTCTGAATCAACCGAGTCATTTGCACATGTCAAAGCATTGCATAAAGAAATCAATAACAAAATTAAAAAAAGCAATGAATCATATGAGCACGAGGCTAACTTACATAAGAGATTTTAAGAGTTTAATGAAGGGGACTTCGTCATGATCAGGTTACGACATGAACAGTTTCCAGTCGGAACCACGAAAAAACTACACGTCCGTAGTGCTAGACCGTATAGGATTATAAAGAAGATTGGAACTAATGCTTATATGCTAGAATTTCCATCTGAGTTAGGTATTAGTCCGACCTTCAATATATCTGGTCTAGTTGAGGTTAAGGAACCAGTGGTGATACCTAGTGAGCCATTTGAGCCTAATCCCACCTTTGAGAGTGACCCTATCCCAGAATTCCACCAGCCAAATTACCAGAGAGGAGAGAAAAGATTGAGCAGATCATGGATGATAAGATCATAACTAGTAAAAATAAGAACTACCAAAGATATGTGGTTCATTGGCAAGGGAGACATGAGTTTGAGGATTCTTGGATCACCAAAGAGGATCTTCAGAAGTTGAACCCTGACTTGCTAGAACATTACCAGAGCCGAATTAACCCATACTCGATGGAATCGAGTTCGTCCCATCCCGGGAGAATTGGTGAAGACACAAGAGCCAGGAAGAGGAAGCAAACCTTTTTCAATTCAATTTGGATCACCAATGAGTAAGTCCATGTGTTCTTCATAAAGAACACTCGAGTTCCAGTTGTTTTAAGTTTGTAATTAAGTCAAATTGAGTTGTAATTTGATCAAATTGAGTTGTAATTTGATCAAATTGAGTGTAATTTGGTTAATTAGGGTTGTTGAGTTATCAATTGAGTCCATTGAGTCCATCAATTGGTTTAAGAGTCTTGTAAATAGCATTAATTTGCTTTGTTTGGTGAATTATCCAATTTGAGTCATGTAATTAGTGCTTGAATAAGTCAAGGGATGTCATAAGTACCCAAGACCCAAGTCATCATCACCTTGGTGGATCAATTCTAGGTCAAAAAAGAGTTGTCCAAATTTTTCTCCAGACATTCGGACATCTAGACATCAAGACATCTGGACATCCAGACATTGGGACATCCGGAAATTTGGGCATCAAGACAAAGTCATCCTTATCTAAGAGAGGTGCCCCATCCCATTTATTTTTCATCGCCCATTTCAATTTCAAGGAGGTGCCCATTTAAGAGGAGTAAAGTATAAGGACTCTGCTTTTCATCTAGCGCCCCCCTCTCATTATCGCCCATTCCACTCCAGATGATGCCCATACCAAGGATTAGTTCAAATTTAAATGGAAGAATCCAAGATTAGATGGAGTCATCCACTTTTCAAAGGGAACCTTATCCTTATCCAAATGCCTTTTTCTCATGCCAAAAGGATTCACGCCCAGATGAATGTGCGCCATCTACTTTCTTTCTTTCTTAATGCCAATTCCAAGATAGCCAACCTATTTGAAGTTTGAAAGAATTCCAAGATTAAGGGAGAATTCAAATTCAAAGTGTCTTAAGATAAGAGATGAAATTTGAAGATCAAATGGAAGCCCCCTCATTCAAACTTCTTTCAAGTTCAAGGAAGGATTTTAAACTCAAATTCAAGCATTCAAAAGGACTTCTTATCTCATGAGGCCAACCAAGGAAAATTAAAAATCAGATTAAGAAGGATTTCATGCCAAGAAGTGGGGAGGATTAGCACTAAATTAAGAAAGGATTAGCACCATCTCACATCTTAATTTTGTTGCATAAGCCAGAAGCCTTCATCTCAACTCAAGTTGTCGCCCAAGCCATGAAAAACCAATTCAAATTTCAAATTCAAGGAAGATGCCAAGAAGCTAAGGAGTATTTGAAGTTCAAATTTGTAATTTAAATTCAAATGGAGTCCTATGTTATCTTCATATGTAAAAAACCTATAAATAGGACCCCATTCATCCCTTGTAATTATTATTATTCATTCATGAAATAAAGATGCATTCTTTCTTCCACAAAGTTGGGTTAGGCTTTAGTGTTTTTCTTTGAGGGTGAGGAGGTCCTTAAGAACTCAAGATGAGGAGGTCTTTGAGAGCTCAAGGTGGTGAGATCCTTGAGTGAAGGTTTTGCCAGATTCGACAAGCTGCTATCGATCTTCTTCAAGCTCTACGCATCTAACCCTTCCTTTTTCCAATTTGAATCTGATTTACTTCATTCTTAAAGTCTTGTTTGCTGCCTTCTCTGCAGATCCCAGGTGTTCAAGGACTTTAGAGGATGGATTCTTTGCTTTTGAATCGAGATCTAATGGTAGATATGAAATCTGGAGTCCCGACCTTCATCCTGCTGCGAGATCTGTGCGACCAAGCAGCCGATCTATCCCGAGTCAAAGAAAATCTCTATTGAGGTAAGCAACCAATTTTTTCTCATTAGATTTGGTAGTTGAAGCATGAAATAGACTAATCTTAGATGGTTTCCTAGCCGTCGGGTCCTTATTCTTTATAGCTTGCAGATCAGATTGCGGGTAAGTAGTTAGTTACTTTCTTTAATCTCTTTAGTCTGTTATGTTTAGTTGCTTTATTGCTATGATCATTGATCTTTAAAACATCTTAAACTAAAATTAAATCATCTTACACCATATCGCATCATTCCGCATCACCACCCCTAACAACCCTCACAAGACCTTCTGTAAGCATATCTAGCCCATTTTAATATGGACAGCTTTGACATAGATGGGTACATGAATGAAGTGAATGCACTATTAGAGCCACCCAGTTCCACTCCTCCATGGACCATGAAACATGAGTGAATGGCCCCTCCCTCTAATACACCAATAGCTTCATTGGAGGCCCTACCTAGATTAGAACAAGAGCCACTCTTAGTCATGTTAAAGGATCCATTCTTCGAACATCATGTAACCTCTGACCAGGAAACCCAACTTGTCAGCTTCCAAAATGATTCCAAAGAAGCTAATAGAGAGACAATCACTGACCCACCAATGGACTACCTAACCCAAATGTTACTTTAAGAACCAAGTAATGCAGTCTTAAAGCAAGATAGCCCTAAAAGCTTTATTGAGGATCCTTCCTACAAATATCTAAATTGTACTAGAATTGATAATGTAGACAAGCTAAGTGACCTATTAGATCCACCTTGGTTGTTAAAGTTTGAGCAATTTATAGAGTCCTCCAATATTTATTTGGCCCCTATACTAGAAACAACACCTACTCTACAAACCAAGCAACCTCCTAGTACCAATTATCAAGAGATATGTCATGTAGGTGCACATAAAGAATATCAAAGAAATCTAGTATGGAACATTATTGATTGGACTTCGTCTAACCATTCAACATGGCTAGGTATACCCAATAATTTAATAGATGTATCAACTGGCATAATTTAAAAGATCCACTAAGTCTTGCTGAAGACTTTAAACTTAGCACTCCTAGGAGGCAACCCAATTTTTTAACTTAATTTTACTTTTAGTTTGTTTATTTTCTTTTCAGGATAAGTAACTTGGTTAAAGGGACAACCAAGTCTTCAAGAACAACTAAGGACCCTGGCTAAATCAAGAATATATCGAGTTGAGTATATTCTTTCCTATCCTTTTTACATATTGTACCTTTTATTTTCTTTCTCCATTAAGGACAATGTTGATAAAGTTGGGGGAAGAATAACTAATCTAATTAAGTCCTGAAGTATGACCAAAAGTAATTAGTTTTGTATATCCAAATTTTATCTTGATTTGAAGTTAATTAGGCATCCTAATCAATGATTGATTAATGGTCTAAATAGTTTTAGAGATACCATGGGGAAAATTACTAAGAAAATCCAACAAATTATAGGGTTTTAACCAAATCAATTTTTAGGAGAGATTTTAGAACTCTCTTCCTTCTTATCTCAATAAAAAAACTGCTTGTTAAGAGTACAGATAGAAAGGTCAAGATATAAAAAAATCCTTTTTAAAAAAAGAGACAAAAATAAAAGAATTTTGGTATTATTTTACTAAGTAACCAGGCCCCTTTGCTTAAGTAAGCATTGTAGTTTACATCAAAAGGTGGTGTTGCTAAAAAATCTATTACAGAGTCAGTCTCTTCTTGGATTCTTACTGAGTAACCAAGCTCCTTCACCTAAGTAAGTATTGTGGTTCGTATTAAAAGGTGAGAAGACCAAGAGATCTATTAAGCAATGGTACCCCACTGAGTAACTGGGCCCCTTCATCTAAGTAAGCATTATGGTTTGCATTAAAAGGAGATGATACTAATACTTAAGAGGTTAGGACATTGTATTAGACTCCCTTCTTAAAAAAAAAAGAAGACTAAAGTGTAAAAAGATAACAAACCCAACTCAAATCAAGTTAGAGGATTTAAAGAGTAGGTTGGGGGGATGGTAAGGAAGATATCTAAAAATTTCTATGGTCAACACTCAACTACTAATTGGGTTAACTCAATAATCCAATGAAGTACCTTTTTAATGGTCTAGCCAGGTATCAGCTACCTTTAAGACTGTCTAAGTCAACTTTCAATACAAGAACAAATTTGTATACATAGCTAATTTATCTGCTTTACTCGAGGACAACCAAAATTCAAGTTAAAGAATGTGATAATTACATTATATATATAAGTATTAATTAAGAATTAAGTTGTTTTTATTTAAAATTGATACTTTTATATATCTTTTGCAGGAAAGAAGATTGCCAATACAAAAAGCCTAATTTATGGGTTCAAATAAAATGAATTTGAAGCAAATCAGATTTAAAATCACCTAAAATTTAAGTTCAAAGATTATTATTGGTTTGCATGAATTTTAAAACAACTGGTCCACCATGGATCGACTACTTGGTTTACAAAATGATGAATGGTCCACCAATAGCCATTTCTAATGGTCCATGGCTCAATGCCATGAAACGTGGAAGGGTTTCAGTCATGAGATTGCCACGTAGACATCGTTCCACCACCGTGCAGCCACCCAAGCTACTATCCACCTTGTCTCTGACCCGATCTACCAAGATCTGGCAACCCCTCCACTTGATCATCTTCTCCAAATGCTATCATTTCCATCATCAACTGAGTTACCTCCTCTTAGCCTGATCCATCATCTCCAACCCATCTCAAGAAGTCTAGAGCCATTATGCAGCCACCCATGCCATGTCACCAATGCCCTCTTCTCTATATGTAGCCATCCTCACCGATAACTATCACCATGCCTGGAACCATCATGCCATCGTCTCCTTAACCAAGACCACCATCATGATCCCCCATCATCGCTGTCATCTCCTTCCCATCCCAAGTTGCTATAGCCACCTCCTTGTTTATGCAATCCAAGGGCTAGGAAATGATCAAAAGACCAATCCAATGGCCAACATCATCCCTAACCAGATATGGGATTTGATCACATGAACTATGACAGGATTTCGGGGTTTGATTAGGATTCGATGACTAGAAGGCCATATGCAGTCAAATAGCAATCTGAAGACCAATTTTGACCTAGACTTGGAATCAATGGATGGTAGGGAGCAAGCAGAAAGTCTTATTTATGGGCAAATTTCCTCCGATCCACCTATTGCCTAATATAATCAAACTTCCATCTAACCATCTATCTTTTAGTAAATAAATCATAGCCATCCATCTATCCCCTTTTTTAGTCCCTTATCAAAAAAAGTACAAAAGCTTCTCCTCTACTAACACCTATAAAAAGGCTCCCATACCTCTACCTAGAGGCATCAATCCCTAGAATCCTTTTAGAGCCTTGCATAGAGGGAGAGGAAGGGAAGATCATGCATGGCTAAGAAATTTTATCTTGGAGAATATATGAGATTTTTGATATTTATATTTTATAATTTTTCTTTATGTAATTAGTGCTTGATTGTAATGGTTTGTTTTTCATGAATAAATTTATTTTTCATTTTTCAAGTTGTGTTCTTTATGTCTACACTATAATTAGATTTTAGAATAACCTATGACCATGTAAAGATGAGTTGCGATCCCAGAATATGATTCATACTTATAGAGATAGGCTATGTTCAGAATTTAATTATAGAAAACTTTATTTTTATGATTAGAGACTTTGAATAGCCTATGGCTATGTAGGAATAGATCAATATCTATATCCAACGAGATAGGTTATGCTCAAGAATAAATCATAATTTAGTCATACATATTAAATAAATACTTAATATAATACTAAATACCGAATCAAAATCCAAGGCATCTTTCATATTCTTGTTAATCTCCTGCTTAATTCTTGTTTTTAGTTTTAAATATATTCCCACTCTTTTATCTTTCTAACCTAATTAAAACTCTAACAAAACAATCTTAAAAGTGAACATAATACCAATTGATCCCTGAGGATGCGATCCTGACTCACCCTAACTATAATTTGAGTTGGTGAAATTATTTTTGACCATCTACGATAGTGATCAAAGCCAAAACCCCTTTCTTGCCACCTCTAAAATCCAAATAAAATAAGGATTCTAATCTGATATGCATAAATTCAAATCAGATAAGAGTCTAATCAAATTTTAAAGGAGAGAGAGTTCCAGATAAAGAAGAGAGGTGCCAACTTGGTACCACTCTCCTCTTACCACATGTGCCAAGAGGAGGCATGCATTTCTATGCCCTCTTGATTTTTACATGAGTAAAGGAGAGAAAAACCTAGTCAACTAGGTCTTCTAGCTGTTGATCTAGTTTGACTCAATTTTTAACTGATTTTGAATCCATTTCATGTCTGAATTGAACCAAATTTGAAAAGACTATTGACTCGATCAACTCGATCGACAATTCAAGTCAAACTTGAATTATGAATTGAATTAACTTTAAATTAAGTTAATAATAATTAAATTTGATTTAATTGAGTCAAATAATAAAGTCAAAAATAATTGTAATATTTGTAAATATGTCCATCATGCTAAAATTAGTAGGTGTTAATATTAGTAGATGCTAAAATCAGTTGGTGCCAAAATTAGCAGGTGCCAAAATTAACAACCGCCAAAATTAGTAGGTGCTAAATATATAACTCCTACATAAATCTATGCTTAGGTCAGGTCGAACTCCTTTTGTGTATGACCCCTCAAGTTCTATTCTATATGGTAATGAGATATACCATGATCTCTATCATAGTATCATCAAAATTTTTTTGATAGACTAAAATAATTTTAACATAATCCTAACTTGGATTATTGATCCGAAAATAATCTTAGTGAGCTTTCATAATGTACTAATGACACCTAGTAGTATGTGTGGCACTCTAGTAGAATAGAAATGAACCCCTATGTATAGTTACCTTGTGATCAAATTTCTCTATCAAAAGTCCTGACAGAATGCGGGTCATGGAAACTCGTCAAACCCCAAGCATCCATTATATGTCAGACTTAATTAGCTTGAGTCCAATTATGATTTTCTTGAAAATCTCTTTTCAATATCACACTACTGTGGCCACAGATTTAAAGACTCAACCTATTAGGTTGTATAGGACTATACCTTAACTACTCATATTGATAGATCCCCTATAAAAGTACTCCTTACTTCTATAGTAAAGCTACTATAGCTAATGAATACCAGAAGATTCTGAATGACTAGGAACCATGTTTATGTACTATCAAACCATAGCAATCTCACTATAAGTAGCAAAAACATCATAGGTCATGGAATTATTCATATAATTACAACATTTAAAAAGTCACTCACTCATGAGTAGACATGCATGTGACTACTTGAACTTGGTCATGCCAGTGTCATTATTCTCTAATAACCACTTGTACTTGTACTATAACTCTAGTATCTTTATACTATAGACTTAAGACCCATCTATCTGAAAGTGAGGCAATTCATGCACCAATCTCGATGGATCAATCACCATCCCCATGATGATCCAATGGAGGAGCATTTTAGGAGTTAATCTATAATGGTATATGTCTCAAATTCTTAACTCATGAGAATATATATAATTGTCCATTAACTCCATAGATAATTTATAAACATATTAGATATGAATGAAAAGAATAAAGCCTAATTTTGATTTCAATGAATTAAGTATAAAATTATGTCCTAGACTAAATACAATATGTCATGCCAATTTGACTTCTAGGGTATACATCTAACAATCTCCCACTTTCACTAAAACCAATTGGCCATATACCTAAGTCCCATTTTTTCAAGATGGACTTCAGTCTTCTTCTAGCTCAATTGCTTTGTCAATGGGTTTGCCACATTCTCCATAGAGTCTATCCTTCATATCTTGATGTACTTTTTTTTCGAGATAATCGCGTATGATATAGAACTGCCATTCAATATGCTTAGACATATGGTAAGACCTGGACTCCTTAGCAAGGGCTATGACACCATTGTTATCCTAGTACAAGGGAATGACATCTAATGGCATCACACCAAGCTCCGTAGTAAATTTTTTGTACTAAAAGGCTTCCTTTATAGCTTTAAAGATGGTAATGTACTTAGCTACTATTGGGATATCTCAGTCTAAGAATGAGCCAACCGTTGGTTCTGTCGGCTGAAGATATTTCTTCCAAACCACGAACATCGGATCCAGGTGTCCAGGAAAAACCAGGCCACCTGTGGGCAAGCCGAAGCTCTTCGTGGGCCTATAGTGCCCGAGGACAAGGCCTTCGGATTACATCTTTAGTCTTCGTCGAAAACCAAGTTCTTCGGCCCCTGAAGATAAAAGTCTTCCGACTTTTGAAGACAAGGCCCTCCATCCAATCCGAGGGATGACTTTCACCGACTCCCGAGGATATGTTCTTTGGTTCATGCTGAAAATGCGATCTCCGGCCTACGACAAAGATCAAGTCCTCGATCCATGCCAAAGACAGGATCTTCGATCTATCTCTAGAGGATCCGAGGATGAAGACATTCCTGATCTGATTACAGAAATCTCCCGAAAAGGGAAGTCTGAAGACGGATCCATGATCTGTCTCAAACCTCTACAAATACAATAAGCAATAGTAACCAACGGTTACTATCGGCAATCTCCAGGATGCAGTTAGGGCATATAACTCTAGCTGCAATGCCTCCGGTCTGGCCGAAACCGTTCAACGACAATCCATGATTGCGAATCATGGGGAAGGAATTAACTCCCTGTCATAATCGCTGGAAGAAGAAGGAAACTGCAGGCCGGATGGCTCCTTACAAATAACGGTAAGAGGGGATGCTCCAGGTGAGGCAAAAACACTCTCCTGAAATTCCTAGAGTCCTTTCCCATAACCTTTTCAAGGCCATCCCCATTCTGTGGCTGGAGCCCGCCTCTGACTTAGGCATCGGAATGTCCCCCGCTGGAGCAACTCCGGCAAGGGATCTATTTTGCAAGTAAACCAGGAAGCGGTCCCACGATCCAGCAGCTCCACCCGGTCGGAACAAGGACTCTACGCCAACAGATTGGCATGCCAGGAAGGGGGGCCAGCAATAACCCTCCATTGTTAAGCTTCCCTTTTTGACAAAGGGGAAGTAAGAAGTTCTCGATGACAAGAGGGAAGACTCAGATTGCCTCCATGAGTCGATGTCGTGCTCCATCCCAAGGGGGTGCACCCCCAAGAGAGAACGACATTCCACCTCTCATAGTTGTCGTGGGATTGCAGCAGTTTGAAGCCCTTGTGAACCAGGTCACCAACCTTACGGCTATGGTTCAAGATTTTCAAAACAGGGCTTTCCCGGTGGGAAATCCATCGGCCCCCTCCAGACATAGCTCTCGATCCCGAAGGAAGAGAGCCCCTCGGGAGGGACCCACACATCTCTCCCCCCATTCTAGGCCTTCTCCTGAAGGCCGAAGTTCGAGAATGCCCAAGCCCGATTCCCCGTAGAAAGGGAAAAGACCTAGGCAAACTCCCTCACCCTCCTCTAAAAACTCTACTCTCATAGAGAGGGTGTCGAAGCAGGCCATTCCCGATTATGATGGAAAATTCATGGCCAACGAATCAAAAATAGCAAGAATACGGGAGCAGAGAATGTGGGACCAAAAAGATCACAATGACTTGATAATAGGTAATCTGCGCCCGCCCTACACCGACCGTATCATGGCCGAAGTCATCCCTCGGCACTTCAGGGTTCCCCAGATGGAACCTTATGACGACACCTCCGATCCTTTCGACCACTTGGGTAGTTTCAAGGCCTACATGATGATCCAAGGAGCTTCGGATGCAATATACTACCTCGCATTCTCGGCCACCTTGAAGAAAGCTGCTCGGATGTGGTACTCGAGCTTGTGCCCAGGTACCATTGATTCCTTCTCCAAGTTAGAAAAATGGTTTGTCTTGCATTTCAGGACTTGTTGCAAGACCCCCCGGAATACGGATACACTATTCCTCCTTCATCAGAATGAAGGAGAAAGCCTGTGAGACTACATCTCCAGGTTTAATGCGGCCACACTTGAGATCCTCGATCTCAATGTGCATGTGGCCATGTCTGCAATGAAGAAGGGGCTTCGTACATCCAGGCTCACATTTTTCCTGGATAAGAAGTTCCCTAAAAGCTACATTGAGCTGCTCACAAGGGCTCAGAAATATGCCGATGCTGAAGAGCAAACGGCAAATCGATGACTGATTGAAAGGAAATCCCCTTCAAGAAAGAAAAACAATAGGGGACAAGGTCCTCCGATCTCTAACAACAACAAGAATGCTGATCGCTGAAGAAGTCCTCCTAGGCCCAAAATATTGGGTAGGAGGTTCGACTCCTATACCCCCCTAAACCTCCCTCGTGAAAAGATCCTCATGAAGATAGTGAAAGAAAACTTTCTTCAGCAGCCTCATCCCATGAAGGCATCCTCTTCCGCTAGGAATAGGAACAAATACTATCGATTCCACCGGGACCATGGCCACAATACCGAAGAATGCATCCAATTGAGAGATGTGATTGAGGATCTCATCAAAAGAGGATATTTGGGGCGGTACATTGGTCGCCAAGGACCTTGGTCAGAAGCTACTATTCCTCAATCGGCTCCTGAAGAAGCCAAATTGTTGAATCAAAGGCCCACCAATAGAGGAGTGGGAATGATACACCGACCTACCGACTTGAGAAGAGATGAAAATGATGCCCCGAAGCAATACAAGGACAACAATGCTATCCTCTTCTCCGATGATGAACTTGCAGGAGTCCGGCTTCCACATGACGATCCAATTGTAATCTCGGCCATTGTGGCCAACTATGATGTACAACGGATTCTAGTTGATAATGAAAGTTTGATTGATATCTTGATCTACGATGCATTCTCTAAGATGTGTTTGCCTAGACACCAACTATGGAGATCCCCAATATCGCTTACTGGTTTCGGGGGCAATCAGGTTGACGCCGAGGGAGAAATAGTCTTGCCTGTAACCCTCGGCACTGAACCATGACAGAAGACACTACCTATCAATTTCATAGTGGTCCAAACCCCCTCGGCCTATAACATTATTTTGGGACGGCCCACCTTGAACAAATTCTGGACCGTAGTGTCATCTTACTATCTCCTGGTATGCTTCCCCACTAGGAATGGTGTCGGAGAAGTTAGAGGAGATCATAGAGCAGCACGATAGTGCCTGATGATTCAAGACAAATACTCTAACGATTCTACAATCTTGGATCAGCTGGATCCAAGGGACCCAGCCATGGATTCTGGTGAACCTATGGAGAGGACCATCTCAGTGCCGTAATGAAGGAGGATCCCACCAAAGTCATGTAGATTGGAAGCATGCTTGATGAAAAAACCAGAATAGAACTAATCTATTTCCTCCGAGAAAATGCTGTTGTCTTCGCCTGGATGGTTTCGGACATGCCAGGGATTCCCTCCGAAGTGATCACTCATCGACTGGAAGTTACTCCTGGATATAAGCCAGTCTGGCAAAAGAAGAGGAGCTTCGCCCCTGAAAGGCAAAAAGCTATAGATGAAGAAGTAAGCAAGCTCTTCAAGGTAGGGTTCATCCAGGAGGCCCACTACCCCAAGTGGTTGGCCAATGTAGTGATGGTGAAAAAGGCTAACGTTAAGTGGAGGATCTGCATCGATTACACATACCTCAACAAGGCTTGCCCAAAAGATAGTTTCCCTTTCCCAAAGATTGATCAATTGGTTGACGCCACCGCCGGCCACCAACTACTAAGCTTCATGGATGCTTTCTCTGGCTATAATCAAATCCGAATGGATCCCTGAGATGAGGAGAAGATGGCTTTCATCATCAACAAAGGTCAGTATTGCTATAAGGTGATGCCGTTCGAGCTCAAAAATGCTAGAGCGACATTCCAGAGGTTGATCAACAAGGTGTTCAAGGAGCAATTGGAAAGAAACATGGAGGCCTATGTTGATGACATGATCGTCAAAAGTCTCCTCAAAAAAGATCACATCCAGGACCTGGAAGAATCATTCAGTGCTCTGCAGTGCTACAGCATGAAGCTGAATCCGATGAAGTGCACCTTCGGAGTTACTCCGGGCAAGTTTCTGGGTTTCCTCGTTACCAAGAGATGGATTGAAGCAAATCCTGAAAAGATCCAGGCCCTGAAGGATATGAGGCATCCCTCCTGCAAGAAAGAAGTCTAGTAGTTAATGGGGAGAATTGCCTCCCTGAGCAGGTTTTTTTCTCGCTCAACCGAGAAGTGTCTTCTATTTTTCAAGGTGCTTCGGCAGTCTAGGGGCTTCGAGTGGTCTAAAGACTACCATACCGCCTTTGAAGAGTTGAAGAAGTATTTGGAGGCCCCGCCTCTACTTTCCAAACCTCGAGAGGGGGAGGTGCTCTACTTATAACTTTCCGCTTCAGATAAAGTGATCAATTCGGTCCTTGTCCGAAGAGATGAAGACAGCTCCCATAAGCCGATCTACTACATTAGCAAAGTTTCGCATGATGCCGAAACAAGATATTCAAAAATGCAGAAGCTGATCTACTCCCTGGTAATTGCAGCAAAGTGACTACGACCATATTTCCATGCTCATGCCATCATGGTGCTAACTGATCAGCCTCTCAAGGCCGTTCTCCGATCCCTCGACACCTCAGGGAGGATAGCCAAATGGATTGTGAAGCTAAGCAAATTCGATATCAGCTTCCAGCCCTGGTCGGCTATGAAGGCCCAGGTGCTTTCAGATTTCCTGGTTGAGTGCACCTGGAAGTCCAAAGATGAAGCACCTCCGGCAGAGGAGGAAGCTTTAAAGAGTATGGAGTCCGTTTGGGTGCTCCATGTAAACGGAGCTTCCAACTCCACTGGATGCGGAACTGGTCTTATACTAGCCGAACCTGACGGCCATACCATAGAGTATGCACTCCGGTTCTCCTTCCATGCTTCAAACAACCAGGCTGAATACGAAGCCCTGCTCGCAGGACTTCGGATCGCCAAGAGTTTGGGAGTTCAAAGACTCCAGGCTTTTTTGGACTCCCAGCTGGTAGTGAACCAGGTTAAAGGAGAGTATGAAGCCAGGGACCCTACCATGGTGCAGTACCTAAAGAAGGTACAAATTCTATCCTCTTAACTGGAACACTTCGATATTATCCATGTTCCTCGATTAGAGAATTCCCGGGTGGATGCGCTATCTCGACTCGCTACTACAACTCCGAAGTCTCTTGGTCACACCTTCGTTGAGCACCTTGAAACTCCAAGTGTAGCTGAAGAAGCTGTTGAGGTTCACTAGATTGAGACTGAACCAACTTGGATGGATCCCATTGTCAAGTTCTTGAACGAAGGTGCTCTGCTGGAAGATAAAGCAGAAGCTAAAAAGATCCGCTGGATGGCATCCCAGTATGTCATCTTAGACGGACACTCTACAAGAGATCATTTTCTCAGCCTATGCTAAAATGCTTGGGACCGATAGATATGGACTACGCCCTGAGAGAGGTTCATGAGGGCATATGTGGAGATCACTTGGGAGGCAGGTCTTTAGCATACAAGATCATTCGCCAAGGATATTATTGGCCCTCCATCCAGAAGGACTTGGCTGACTTCGTACGAAGGTGCGATCAATGCCAAAGGTATGTCAACATCCAAAGGCAACCTATAAGTCACTTGACTCAACTGACAGCCCCTTGGCCTTTTGCCCAATGGGGGATGGATATTCTTGGCCTGTTACTACCTGCTTCTGGGTAGAAAAAGTTTCTTCTTGTAGCTATTGACTACTTTACAAAGTGGGTAGAAGCCGAACCACTAGCCCAGATCACAGAAGGCAAGGTTGAGAATTTTGTCAAAAATCTCATCATATTTCGATTTGGCATTCCACATGCCATAATCACTGATAACGGGAGATAGTTCGATAATTCGAAGTTTAAAGACTTCTACGCTCGGTACCACGTGCAACATAGGCTGACTTCCGTTGCCCACCCACAGTCCAACGGAGAAGCCGAAGCAACTAACCAGAATGCTTCATGGTCTGAAGACAAGGTTGAACACCGCCAAGGGAGTTTGGGCCGAGGAGCTGACCTCCGTTCTCTGGGCGTATCGAACTATCCCAAGAACGGCCACCAGCGAGTCTCCATTCAACCTGGAATACGGTACCAAAGCCATACTCTCTATCGAAGTCTCCCTATAGTCCTTAAGAATCGACAACTATGAAGAGCCTGAAAACTCTGATCGTAGAAGGATTGACCTGGATCTGCTGCCAAGCACCAGGCTTTAGGCCCAGATAAGAATGGCAGTGTACCAGCAGAAGGTTGCCAAATATTACAATTCCAGAGTAAAGGAGTAGATCTTCCATACAGGGGACATGGTATTGCGAAAGGTAGAAGTATCTAGGCCAACAGAATAGGATAAACTTTCCCCCAACTGGGAAGGTCCATATCAAGTTGAAGAGGTCATTCGATCAGGAACATATCGACTCAAGACCCTAGATAGAAAAATTCTATCCCGGCCATAGAATGTACAAAACCTTTGTAAATATTATTAATAAACAGACCTCCAAATTTCTTGTGCAAATTTGCTCAACTCTCCTCAACTCAAAATGGCTCGTTGCATCGACTGAACGACAACGGCCTAAGTGGCCCGATCTAAGGAATCAGCTAACTGCACAAAGGAGAGTCTGATCCGCTCACCTTATCGGTATGTCCGATGAGTGCAATGGATGGCCCGGTCAGGCCACCAAGAAGATCAATGGCATAGGGATGGTTCATATAACCTATCCTACGGGAAACCCGAAAACGTGTCAGGATGGGCCTAATCAGCCTACCTTACACCAAAGAAGGCGCATGGATGGTTTTCATAGCCTACCCTACGAAAAATCCAAAAATGCGCCGGGACGGGCCTGAACAGCCTACCTTAATCATGATAAAAATGCACAGGGATGACATAGACGCCCTACCCTACGGTAAATCCGAAAACATGCTTGAATGGACCTATGTCGTCCATCTTGTCAACAGCAAACACTCAACGGATTGACATAGCCAACTTCACCTCTTCTTTGCAGATCATGAATGATCTGCAAAATCAACACTCTCGACATATCATAATACAAGAAACCATAACAGAGACATGGAAAAAGGTAAGAAAAGTTAAAGTACTTCATTTCCTTCCCAAATTTTTGCAAAAAAAAACAAGAAGAAAAAAAGAAAAGGAAGGAAGGAGGAAACAGAAACATTGCTGATTGGTGGAGGGAAAGCACAACTAGTGACCGCCCGCCAGCCCTTTCACATGACGACGGGGGGAGTCTTGTAAGGAGGACGAAGGAGCCCCGGGGTTCCATTCAGCATCAGAATCCGACCCATCCTCAGAGTCAGAGTCAAATTCGTGCCCATGGAAGGGAACGGAGGGCTTGATGTTGCCAAGGCCCTTCAAGTTGTAGTACTTGAAGGCCTTATCCCTACATTCCCGAAACCCCTGATAATAAAAGTCCAGGGCAGCCTCGGCGACCTCCTCTTTGAAAGCCGGAGATGCCTTGAAGTCCGAGATGGCATCTGCCACCTTCTTCTTTGCCTCCACCACCTCCATAATGGCCACCTCAACTTGGGTCCGGGCCTCCTCCAGTTGAGCCTCCACGACGCGGACCTTTCTTCCCAAGCGATCGACGACCGGCTCATCATCGTCACTCAATCCAGGGAATGTGGGACTCCCCCTGGCTCCGGTACCGATAGCTCTTTTCTTCGCCACCCTACGAAGCTCAGAGATGCTGAACTTCATTTTTTCAAAATGATGGAGAAAGAAGAAGAATTCCCAAAGCAGGAGTCTGAACTTCTAATGGCCTTCGACAGGAGAGGACAAGGCCCCATTTATAAGGGCCTTACACCCACGACTGGCCACCAAGAGACATGCCCCACACCCTTTCTCAAGCGCATCAAAAGGTGCCACGTGTTGGGGAGTCGCCTCGAGACCCCAGATGATCGCTTAAGAGCTACTCTTGGGAAAAAAACTGCTGGTACCACAAATCTGGAAGAATCTCCATCATGTGGCAATGGCATTAATGGCTCATTTTCAGAAAAAAGAGATTTGGCGGCACCTATAATGCAAGAGAACGTGACCGTTCGAATGTTGATGCACTCAGTGCAAGCAACGAGAACCACGATCGAGGTTCCTTAATCATCGATCAACAAGAAAGTGACACCTGTTCATCATGTCTATCCCTTGATGGACGGTCTAATTATGAAAGAAAAGTGATGTCAGCTTGGTTGACCATAAACGATCTCCGGCAACGGCATCCCAATTTACTTCAGAATTTGTCTTCAGTGCCGACCGCCAACCAAACTATCCTCGGCCTCAACCTTTTGACTGAACAGAAGAGAGAGCAATGAAGCTCAAACTGCCGATCAGACCAACAACCTTATCCGAGCTATATTCGAAAATACGACATGGCACATACAAAAGAGGAGAAAGCTATTTTATAGTCTAAAAAGGTTGTCATTCAAGAAGTTGTCAACTACATAGACCACTAAACATCAGTTGGAGAAGACCCAACGCCATAGGATTGAAGTAGTTTGTCGATCTGGGCAGAAAGGATCTCCTCGACTTGAGCCGTGACCGAAGAACCTTCAACTTGGACCTCCTCTTCAGCCTGAGACCCCTCCTGGGTCGGGATTAGAGTCGGAACCGCATCCAGACCCTCGACTGAGGCAGGACCCTCTTCTCCCAGGCATGGCACCTCTTCGGCTCTCTCGACTTCTTCATCCTGTGCCGAAGCCATGCCGATATCCCCGACCATGACCGGGATCTCCTCTCTTGGGTTCGACATCTCCCCAACTTCTCCTACGGCCTTCTCTTCTTCTTCTTCTTCTTCAACTATGTCGAAATGGGGGATGCCAGAAAGATCAAGGTATGGGAAAGCCCCCCTGACCTTGGCAAGTCTATCATTGAAGCCATGCTGATAGCCGTATAAGGTTGCCTCATTCATCTCCTCCTGGAACTGTGACGACTTCCTAAAGTCTGCTATGGCATCACTTGACAGCATTTTCAGGATCGCAGATTCCCTCCTAGCCACCTCGGACTCCAAGATCGCCTCTTCAGCTCTCCTGGTAGCCTCCTCAGCCACCTTGGTTAAGCTCTCCATTTTCTTCTAGTCCTCTTTGGCAGCTTGCTCCAAGGATTCGACTTGTTTCCTGCTCCTCCTCAACCTTATCCCTTGCTCTACAATTGTCAACTGGGCACTTTTCAGCTCGCCCCTCAGTCCACAAACCTCAGTGTCCACGCGAATGAGATGATTTTCCATGGATTGCTTCAGCTCTTCAGCCACTTCTCTTTCAGCCCTAGCTATATGGAGCTCCTCCTTGAGGCCATGGATGAGGTTATCGACATTCCCCAGGCCCTCCTCCATGAAGGTGATGTCGTAGACCAACTACATCGATGAAGCAAAGTCACAAACCAAACAACATTCCAAGCAAGGGGAAGGTGATGAAGATCTTACCTATTGCAGGGAAGAAAAGGCAGAATCGAATATTCTGGCAAGGATTCGACTCCGGATGATTGCCAAATCGTGAGGTAGCAGAGTGCCTTTCAATGCCCGCCTAACAATGGCAGGGACTAACAAACCTCCCACGGGGGAAAACTCCGAAGAGTCCACGGGACGGCTCCCAGTTGGAGAAGCCTCTCGAACGGACTCCCCCTCGACTTGTGGTGCCTTGTCCCTGTCCACTACAGGGGGGAAAGACAACGGAACATCAACTCCCAGAGATGAACTCTCCTTTGTATGAATTGGAGAGGTAGCTGTTGGCAGGGGTTTGAATAGATGAGGTCCTATCGAGGCCACCATCATCAGCACCACGTCTTCCCTGGAGGCTCCCCGGGAGGATGAAGTGCCCCTGTTCCCTTCAGGACCATCTCTTTGGGCCTTCTTCCGAACTGTTGATCTTGTAAGAGGGGCCTGTGCTACCCACTTCTCGGAAGTTTGGCAGAGCCAGCTTAGATTAGGCTTCATTTCGCCTCCTGCAAATAGAAAAACTTCTCTAAGTCAACTGAACTATGACCTGAATGGAAAAAAAGAAGTGAAAAATTTCCATCATCTATACCTAATGCAGGGAACCAGCTAATCCCTGCCCGATGGAGGTTCCTCTCCTCCAATAACTCACAGATAGGAATAGTTTCCAAATCAATCAGCAGGTCATAATCAGACTGATCAGCCGCCAAAATCTTTTTTCCATCATTGGCGGTCAAGCGTGGTTTCTTCCAAACACTATCGAAGCCCCATGGGTCGATAGGCAACACAAAGACTAAGGTGGGTTTCCATCCGTGGATGGCATTGGGCATATCCTTGATGATCTTGCGGCCTGGCTGAGGGCCGATCACCCACCATCCATCGTCGTGGAAATCCCTCTTGAGCACAAAGAGGGCGGTAAACAAGTTGGTCCTAGGTTCAATGTTAGCTATGTGGCATCGAACCAAAAACCCGCAGATATTCCAAATGCTATTTGGAGTTAACTGCACAGGCACCACTTGGTACAGACGACAGACTTTGATGAAGAAAGGATGTAGAGGAAATCAGAGCCCAGCCTTCAAGTGGTCTTCGTACACGACCAAGCACCTAGGAGGAGGTTTGTTCACCCAATCCTTAGATACAGGAAGAATGAAAGAAAATCCCTCGGGAATGCGATAGCATTCCCAAAGATGAGTCATCTTCCTCGATTAAATAGAGCTAAGAATTGATTCCTGACTCACTACATCACTGGCCCCCGAAGGCCCAACCTGTCCCTCTCAACTTTCTATAGATTCAGCCATGATAAAAGAATGGAGCAAAAGAGCAGAAAAAAAGTTCTACCTGCAGAAAGGACTGATGGCTAAGAATAGGGAAAGCTAAGCGAAGATTGAAGTTGAAGAAGCTTCCTTAGCCGAACCTTCTCTCTTTCCTAAAAAAGAGACCAAAAAGCCCTAAAACTTTCCCAAGTTGATTGGACAAGGAATAAGCCAAAGAGCATAACCCATTGAATCGACGGCCAGGATGAAACATATTCACCATCCAACAAGCACGAAGGAACCATGACAACCACTCAAATCCCAACCAAAAGATTGTTTGAATTGTCACGCAACAGGAAAAGAAAGGACGGTCCCAGGGCCACCCACTCCTTTCTCACCCTTCAATCAGGAAGTGATAACTATCCATCGCCTGACTCCCAAATCAACTGGCAGTTATAAGGGATAGTCCAATCAGGGATTTTATGATCATCCACTGCACCATCCCTCAGAAGGAAAATGACAAGCCACTGATATTCCCACTCTTCGAGGTAAATCTTCACTTCGAAAACTGAGAGTAGGGGGGCAACTGTTGGGATATCTCGGTCTAAGTACGAGCCAACCGTCGGTTCTACTGGCTGAAGATATTTCTTCCAAACCATGAACTTCGGATCCGGGTATCCAAGAAAAACCAGGCCACCTGCGGGCAAGTCTAAGCTCTTCATAGGCCTATAGCACCCGAGGACAAGGCCTTCGGATTACGTCTTCGGTCTTCATCGGAAACCAAGTTCTTCGGCCCCTGAAGACAAAAGTCTTCCAGCTACCGAAGACAAGGCCCTCCACCCAATCCGAGGGACGACTTTCATCGACTCCTGAGGACATGTTCTTTGGTTCATGCTGAAAATGCGATCTCTGGCCTATGATAAAGGTCAAGTCCTTGATCCATGCCGAAGATAGGATCTTCGATCTATCTTGAGAGGATCCGAGGATGAAGACATTCCTGATCTGATTTCAGGAATCTCCCGAAGAGGGAAGTCTGAAGACGGATCCATGATCTGTCTCAAATCACTACAAACATAATAAGCAATAGTAACCAACAGTTACTATCGGCGATCTCCAGGACGCAGTCAGGGCGTGTAACTATGGCTGCAATGCCTCTAATCTGGCTGGAATCATTCAACGACAACCCACGATTGCGAATCATGGGGAAGGAATTAACTCCCTGTTGTAATCGCTGGAGGAAGAAGGAAGCCGCAGGCCGGACAGCTCCTTACAAATAACAGTAAGAGGGGATGCTCTAGGTAAGGCAGAAACACTCTCCCAAAATTCTTGGAGTCCTTTCCCTCAGCCTTTTCAAAGCCTTCCCCTTTCTATGGCTGGAGCCCTCCTCTGACTTAGGCATCGGAGTGTCCCCCGCCAGAGAAACTCCGGTAAGGGATCTGTTTTGCAGGTGAACCAGGGAGCGGTCCCGCGATCCAATAGCTCCGCCCGATCGGAACAAGGACTCTACGCTAATAGCTACCATAGGAGAATATGTAATATTAGGCTGCTTGAAACTTTTCCAACATGTAGAACCACCATTACAAAGAAACACATATCTAATGTAGACCTTCTATCATCGGGATCAAATATAAAGTCTAAATCATTGTATCCCTTTACATGTAAATCAGAACTTCCTCCAAAAATCAAGAATAAATCTTTAGTTCTTCTTAAGTATTTAAGGATTTACTTCATAACAATCCAGTGCACTTCGCCTGGATTCGATTGATACTTGCTTGTGAAACTCATAGCAAGCCCAATATCAAGTCAAGTATATAATATGGCATACATGTGCTCCCTATTACTGAAACATATAGGATCTTGCTTAAGTGATGTATCTCCTCAAGTGTGTTAGGACATATCTTCTTGGAGAGATTAATGGCATGCTTAAGGGATAATATTTTTCTCTTAGAGTTCTCCATGCTGAATCTTTTCAGCACTTCCTTTATGTATAATTTTTGTGAAAGGCCAAGTATCCGATTTGGTCTATCTCTATAGATCTTAATTTTTAAAATATAAGATGCTTCACTAAGGTCTTTCATAAAAAATTCCTTAGACAATCAACTTTTAACCAAAGTTAACATGGAAATATCGTTCCTAATCAAGAGGATGTCATCCATGTACAATACCGAGAATGACACAACCCTTCCACCGACCTTCTTATATACATAAAGATTCTAGTTTTTGATGAAATCAAATGATTTAATCGCACCATTGAAATGGGTATTTTAGCTCCAAGAAGCTTATTTTAATATATAAATGGATCTATATATCTTGTAGACTTTGTGATCTTCATCACTAGAAGTAAGACCCAAAGGCTACTCTGTATAATATCTTCCTTAAGAAATCTATCAAGGAAAGTAGTTTTCACATCCATCCATCATATTTTATAATCATAAAATGCTATAATAACAAGCGGTGCATGGTTGAATTTCATCATGCCTACTAGTGAAAAGTATCTTGATAATTAATGCCTTCATGCTGACTATATCGCTTTGCCACCAACCTAGCTTTATAGGTCTCTACATTACCATCTTCACCTATCTTCCTTTTGTAGATCCACTTATACCCAATGGGTACTATCTCCTTAGGTGGATCCACTAAGGACCAAACCTAGTTTGAATACATTGAGTCAATTTCTGATTTCATAGTACTCAACCATTTCTAGAAGTCGATGTTTGACATCGCCTCATCATAGACCTTAGGATCAATTATTTGATCCTTATCTTTTATAAGAAACATTTTCTCTATGTCCTTTGTAAGCATACTATTGGGATACGATACATTTGGTCTATTTATATTGATTTGATAGGGGATGAACCGAGTTTGATGGGGGACTAATATGCATGCAATTTTTTTTGTATGTTTTATATGTGGGGTTGAGTGATTAATTCCCGAATTTTAGATTAAAATAAGTTGTAGGGGATTTTATATGAATTTTAGAAGATCAGCATGTAGATTAGGACCTAGAAAAGTAGAAAAGAAGGATCGCCGGGCTGAGAAGCCTCGGTTAGGGCAAGTTCTCCTACAATAAAACTACTGGAGGTAGAGGTGGTGTACCTGACAATGTCTGTGAAGATCGCAGCAAGGGGTCTCTCGTTCCTCGACGGATGCGGCCTGGAAAACCGAGCCAAAGACCCGCGGATACCCAGCTTTCTGCTCAGTGATCCGATTGAGGCTTGGCTGGAGTCATTGGATTCGTAGGAACTCGGGGACCTGCAAATGACTTGTCAGGGATTAGAAAACTCAAAAGGAACAAGAAAACAAAGGGAAAATAGCAAGGGAAGGCTTCTTTTGGAGTGGGCGTCCAGGGATCTGAGAGGCTTGTTGGTAGCAGGAGGATGATTGCAGCACTGGGAAGAAAAACTATCACAAACCCCTTTATGCACACAGCAGGGTATCACACAACTCAATAGAAGAACTCAAGGTTTTAATTCATATCAAAATTAGGTTTCATACAAGAGTCTAGGGTCCCTTAAATAGACCCTTAACCTTGGGCTCCAAGTAAGGGTACATTAGTCTTTACATAAGAATCCTTTTCCCTCTCAAACCCTAGCTAGAAAATAAGGAAACATTAGGTAGAAAAATCCCTAAAAATTCTCTTGACTTGGCCAACACTCCAAGGATGCCTGGGGGGTGTGTTGGGCTTCTAAGAGCAGCAAGGGGCCAGCCCAAAGGGGCCCGAGTGCATGGGTTTGGGCCTCTGGAAGCTGGGGTGGCCTGGTAGCTAGGTAGCAGGAATATTCCCTGGTATCTTGCTTCTTAGGGGCTTGGGCTTGGCGCCTGGGCTTGATTTCTTTGGGCTAGGATGCAGATAGATCTCTAAAATCATGGATGCCTTGGTCTATGAATATATTTTGGCATATGGAAGGAAATCTGGGCATCTGGAGGGCATATGCAAGGAATCAGGGTTTTTGATTTTCCTCCTGGGGTCTTCAAATCTTCAAGCTGGGTTGGACTTGGGCTAAACTTCCATGTCTTCAATCTGGTTGGACTTGGTCTTTACTTGTATGATGTGGTCTTGAGTCTTCAGTATGCTTGGATAGGACTCAAAAAAAATAAAATAAAATTAGCTCAACATGAGCTGACTAGCATTGGACTGAACTAGCTCAACATGAGCTGACTAGTACAGAACTGAAATAACAACTCAAAATACTCAAATAACAACTAAAATGGACTCAGATGAGCTAAGCCCTTATTACAGATGGACTCATAAATTATTGATCAATTTACAGAGGATTGAAAAGCCTCTGTCTTATTCTGGTGCCTCAGGTGTCCCCACTAATTCTGCCGGGGTGGGAGGAACTCGACCCTGTCGAGTGAAGATCAGACTGGCACACATATCTCTCGAGAAGGTCTGGGTTGAGGCGTTGCAAGTCCTCTCAAGAAATCTATGAATCGTCCGACTCTGGCTGGCCTTGCCATCGGACCAGGAAGCATTAATAGTCACGGCCCCGGGTCATGATGGCTTGATCGTCTAGGATACGCTCGATCCGTTCTCCTCTCTCAGGCCAATTTGTTAGTGGACACTCTGGGTTAGGGTCACTCACAATGGAAAGAAATAGGTTCAAAGGCCTCACTAGGTATCGCTGCCGGTTCCCTATACTCAACCAGGTCAGTAATATTGAAGGTAGAACTAATGCCCAAATCCAAAGGCAAGTCTAACACCTAGGCATTTGACCCAACCTTCTTTAACACTTTAAAAGGTCAGGCTCTGCGAGCATGAAGCTTCTTTTAGGCCTAAGCCTAACCAAGATAGAATCCACTACATCAAATTCTTTGACCTTTTTCGGGAATTAGCCAGTTGTTTTAAGATTAGTGCGGGTGGTGAACATGCTAGGCACATGCAGACTCCTAACAAGATGATGCAAATGACTCAAACTAACACCTAATAGACTCGACTTTGCATTCCTATCGAAGGTAATTTATTAGACTTTTATGGGCCTAACCCTAAGAGACTATAGACTCTCTACGTCTGACCCTAGTGTGGTGTGCACAAGAGTATTTACAATGGACTCCAAGCAAATGCCAAAGGGTATGCCAGAAGTATAATGCAAACCTAACATGCGTAATGAATGCATGCAGTACGCTAATCTCAACTAAATACAATCTAATGATCCTAGAAATGTTGGAGATGTCTGGAAATGGCAGAAAATAGGAAGTGGGTTCAGAATTAGCTTGGTAGGGTAGAGAAAAAGGTTCCAGGTTAGTTGGATACAGTAGGATAAAAGACGGGGTGTCAGGAACTAATCCTATACTAATGAGGTTAACCTTACGAGGTTGAGCTATATCTACAGGGTTTGCATAATGGAAGGATGGGTTGCCAATTTCGGGGAAGAGGTCCTTAATGGGAACTATAGGAGGGGACTCATCTTGAAGGTATTGATTCAAAGAGATCAGGTCCTTAATAAATTCTTCTGGTTCTTGTATTTTTGGACTAGACTCTATAATTTGGCTCTCCTCTATGGTTTCCTCAGGTAAGGCTCTAGCAGCAATACCTAGGTTTTCTTCCTCTATTTGTTCTTCCATTATAGCTTTAGGTTGGATGTGTTCAAGGTCAACTAGCTCTGGGTTGGTTTCTACCTGGGTATCTACTGGGTCAGCTAATTCTAGGTCTACTAAAGGTGTCTCCTCTCCTCCTTCATACTCATCCACTAGGCTCGCATCAGCTTCATACACTTCTGCGTTAATGTAAGCCTTGTCAAACTCAGGAATGGTTGGAGAAGGTTGGCTAGGGGAAAATTGGCTAGGTCCTAGTTTCTGATTATGGACACTAATCCTAGTAGGTTCAAGTTGCCTAAGGGATTGTGGCTCACTACTAGGCTCATATTTAGGGGTGCTAATCCTATGGGGTTCAAGTTGACTAAGGGAAACCTGACTAGAACTAGATTGATACTTAGGGGTTATGGGTTCTCTGGGCTCATAGGACAAGGGTGTAGATCTATGGGTCATGGGATTATAAGATCTAGGGTCATAGGATTTTGGGTCAGCTCTATGGTCAGGTTCTAAGGATGGATCATGGTATGGGGTCCTCCTAAGGTTGGGCTCTCTATATGGGTCAGGATATTGGGTCCTCCTAGGGTTGGACTCCCTATATGGGTCAGAATATTGGGTTCTCCTAGGGTTGGACTCCCTATATGGGTCAGAATATTGGGTTCTCCTAGGGTTGGACTCCCTATATGGGTCAGAATATTGGGTTCTCCTAGGGTTGGACTCCCTATATGGGTCAGAATATTGGGTGTTGGGTCTACTAGGCTCATAGGGTGTGGGTGCATAGGATCTATGATCATGGGATCTAGAGTCATAGGATCTAGGTTCATAGGTTATGGATTCATAGGTTCTAGGTTCATAGGATTTGGAGTCATAAGATCTATAGGTTGTGGGTATACTAGGCTTATAGGGAGAGGGTAAATAGGATCTATCTTCCTGGTCTATAAAATCCCGATTGGGTCTTCTAGGACTAACCTTAGGGATTGGGTCATGACGATGGGCTCTTCTAGGTTCAGCCTCAAGGCACGGATCAGGGTTTGGGGTCCTCCTAGGTTGAGGATTGTAGTACGGGTCCGGATAAGGGGCTCTCCTAGGTTCAACCTCATGGTATAGATCAGGGTTTGGGGTCCTCCTAGGTTGAGGGGAATCAGGATCTGGCTCAGACTGTGACCCATGGGTTTTTCTTGGGGTCCCTACCCGGACTTTTAACTGATCAAACCTATTGGCAAGATGGTCAATTCTATCATTGGTTTGAATACCAGACTGAGTTAACTGGATCATTTGGGTAGCCATCTAGGCCATTTGATCAGCTATGGCTTTTATTTGGGCTTGTAAATTTTTCATGGGTTCAGACATTTGTGAAGGAGGTGGGTGATATGAAACTCTTGATCTAGTGCTCATGCAAGACTCGATCAAACCAACTATAGCTGACTAGACTTAGAGTCCAAAACTGGATGCTCAATCAGGGTGGCAAACTAGCCTATAGTAACCCTGTACTCAGCCAGGCAGGTGTAAGGGGAGTGTTAGGTCCCTGATTGCCAAACCTAGACACCAATTAGAGATTGGCCAGGTAGGTGGACCAGCACACAAGTCCTTCGGGACTGAATCCCTAAACCACCATTCTAGACACCAAGCACAAGGCACACACAGGTTAGTTTGACATAGTGATCTAACACATAGCCCGGACCCGACCAGTTGGTGTCCCTAGCCCACTAGGGCAAATTAAGTCTAGTTAATTTTTAGGTTAAGGCTTGGGACCGAATGCAAGGGATGTGGTTTTGGGCTAAGGAGAGGTTATCAACTCCTCCCCTTATCTGATATAGCAAGAGTGCCCTTAAAAGTAAATTATGCAATGATGGCAGGCAGATGAGGATGCAAATTAGGGTTTAGATATTTTTTGGTATTTTTGGAGAATATGTAATTTTTTTTTTTGGTATTTTCTTAAATAGAAGAAAACTTGAAAATTATGGCCTAATATGCAAGAAATATTCTAAAATTAAAAGATATGCAAAAAATGCTAAACAAAACCCTAAAACTTCCAAACTTGTCATGCTGAAAAAAAACAGAGCTGAAAATTTACAGGCTGTATTTTGGCTTGCCGAAAATTCACAGGCCATAGTAAAATCTGGAGAAATTCTTAAAATTACTGTGAATTATGGTGAATCCATGAAAATAAATTTTAGAATTTTTGGAGTTTTTAAAAGGAATAAATAATTAAAATAACAAAGTATATACAGACTGAAAAATTGCAGAAAACAAGCCCTAATCTAAGCTCTGATACCAAATGATGGTGGACTAATATGCATGCAATTTTATTTGTATGTTTTATATGTGGGGCTTAGTGATTAATTCCCAAATCTTAGATTAAAATAAGTTGTAGGGGATTTTATATGAATTTTAGAAGATCAGCATGTAGATTAGGACCTAGAAAAGTAGAAAAGAAGGATCACCGGGGTTGAGAAGCCTCGGTTAGGGCAAGTTCTCCTACAATAAAACTACTGGAGGTAGAGGGGGTGTACCTGACAATGTCTGTGAAGATTACAGCAAGGGGTCTCTCGTTCCTCGATGGATGCGGCCTGGAAAATCGAGCCAAAGACCCACGGATACCCGGCTTTCTGCTCGGTGATCCGATTGAGGCTTGGCTGGAGTCGTTGGATTCGTAGGAACTCGGGGACCTGCAAACGACCTGTCAGGGGTTAGATAACTCACAAAGGAACAAGAAAACAAAGGGAAAATAGCAAGGGAAGGCTTCTTTTGGAGTGGGCATTCAGGGATCTGAGAGGCTTGTTGGTAGCAGGAAGATGATTACAACACTGGGAAGAAAAACTCTCACAAACCCCTTTATGCACACAGCAGGGTATCACACAACTCAATAGAAGAACTCAAGGTTTTAATTCATATCAAAATTAGGTTTCATACAAGAGGCTAGGGTCCCTTAAATAGACCCTTAACCTTGGGCTCCAAGTAAGGGTACATTAGCCTTTACATAAGAATCCTTTTCCCTCTAAAACCCTAGCTAGAAAATAAGGAAACATTAGGTAGAAAAATCCCTAAAAATTCTCTTGACTTGGCCAACACTCCAAGGATGCCTAGGGGGGCATGTTGGGCTTCTAAGAGCAGCAAGGAGCCAGCCCAAAGGGGCCCGGGTGCATGGGTTTGGGCCTCTAGAAGCTGGGGTGGCCTGGTAGCCAGGTAGCAGGAATATTCCCTGGTATCTTGCTTCTTAGGGTCTTGGGCTTGGAGCCTGGGCTTGATTTCTTTGGGCTAGGATGCAGATGGACCTATAAAATCATGGATGCCTTGGTCTATGAATATATTTTGGAATCTGGAAGGAAATCTGGGCATCTGGAGGGCATCTGCAAGGAATCAGGGTTTCTGATTTTCCTCATGGGGTCTTCAAATCTTCAAGCTAGGTTGGACTTAGGCTAAACTTTCATGTCTTCAATCTGGTTGGACTTGGTCTTTACTTGTATGATGTGGTCTTGAGTCTTCAGTATGCTTGGATAGGACTCAAAAAAAAAAAAAAAATTAGCTCAACATGAGCTGACTAGCATTGGACTGAACTAGCTCAACATGAGCTGACTAGTACAGAACTAAAATAACAACTCAAAATACTCAAATAACAACTAAAATGGACTCAGATGAGCTAAGCCCTTATTACAGATGGACTCATAAATTATTGATCAATTTACAGAGGGTTGAAAAGCCTCTGTCTTATTCTGGTGCCTCAGGTGTCCCCACCAGAGTTGATCAAGTAATATGTTAGCACTCAATGCCCAAGTGGCGTAAAGCTGATCAATGCCCAAGAGGCGTAAAGATGATCAATGCCCAAGAGGCGTAAAGCCGATCAATGCCCAAGGGGTATAAGGCTGATCAATGCCCAAGAGATGTAAAGATGATCAATGCCCAAGAGGTGTAAAGATGATCAACGTCGAAGAGGCGTAAAGCTGATCAATGCCCAAGGGGCATAATGCTGATCAACGCTCAAGAGGCATAAAGCCGATCAATGTCCAAGGGGCATAAGGTTAATTAATGCCCAAGAGGCGTAAAGCCGATCAATGCCAACTTCCAAGAGGTGTAATGTCGATTAATGTCCAAGAGGCGTAAGGCTAATTAACGCCTAAGAGGTGTAAAGCTGATCAATGCTCAAGGGGCATAAGGCTGATCAACGCTTAAGAGGCGTAAAACCAATCAATGCCCAAGAGATAAAAGGTTGATCAACTTTAAGGTTGTTTAACACTTGAAAAATAGCTGATCAACTATGGATAAGAAGGCTGATCAACTCTGAGGTTGTTTAACATCCGAGAAATAGCTGATCAACTATGGATAATGCTTATTGCACGTGTTGATATCTTAACAAATTAACCGTTTACAACTGGAGTTGGCTGGAAACGATAAAGTTTGAGGTCTATAAATACCAGTGAGCATGATAGAGATGGGGTTTCAGATTTTGAAATACCTTTCACTCAATTTTTTTTCAGACCACATCTATCTAGTCCAAACACCATTGACGAGCTTGGGAGCAGGAACACTTCAGTGCCCAGAGCCTCCAAGAAGATGAAGATTAATTAGCTCAACCTGGTTTCTTTTGATCTAGTTTAAGCCCAAGCATCGTTGTAATTTGTTTGGACATAACATATTGGCATGCCAAGTATGGGGACTCAGTGAAAGAGTCTCAAGAATCTGAAAGAAAATATGGTAAAAGGTAGGAATCGGAATCTTCCTGTTGAAGACATTCCTCATCCTCCAAAGGAGAACGATCCCATTCTTGGCGAAAGGATGGAAGTTCTTCCTATTATAAATTTGGATCAAGAAAGATTAAATACTCTGTTGGACAAGGTAGAAGTACTCACTGTGGCAGTGCAAATTCTCCAAGAAATCGCTGCAAAGGAACCATCGCGACTTGCTGCATCAAGAAGTAGTCGGTGACCTTCTCTTCAAGTAAGTAGACATCTTAGTCCAAGAAGACACTCATCTTATCAACATTCTTCAGGTCAATAGTCTCTTTCAAAGCAACATCACTGATTTCATCATCACTCCAAGAAATGAAACAAGGGGAAACACCCGCGATCTCCTTCGACATCCTCTAGGGAATCAACTCCTGACAGTGCTCAAGTTTTAAAACTTGCAAGGACAAATGATTTTGATAAGAAATTCAGAAAACTGAAGTTGCAGATTGCCAGAGTTGTTGAGTAGAGGAAAGCAGATGATACAACACCAAGCTGCGATATCTTATCCCATTTTTCCAAGAAAGTTATGGAGGAGAGAATTCCTCATCACTTCAAAATTCCACAGATTGAGCTGTATGATGGATCGTCTGATCCCTTGGATCATCTGGGAAGCTTTAAAGCCCACATGTTGATTCAAAGAGCATCAAATGCACTCCACTATCTTGCTTTCACAATAACTTTAAAGAAATATGCGAGAATGTGGTATTCAAGTCTCCAGCCGGATACCATTCATTCTTTTAGTCAATTAGAGAAGTTGTTCATCTCTCACTTCAGAGCAAGCAAACAAATGCCTAGAAACTCTGACAGCTTATTTTTCATTCAACAATCAGAAGGAGAGTCTTTAAGAGACTACATAACGAGGTTTAATTCTGCCACACTGGAGATTCCGGATCTCAATGAATACATGGCGATGTCAGCTATGAAGAAGGGATTGCGAGCCTCTAGGTTCATATTCTCTTTAGATAATAAGTTTCCGACCAATTATTCTAAATTACTGGCCCATGCCCAAAAGTATGCTCAGGCCGAAGAACAAGCCCTGAGTCGACGATAGGTAGAAAGAAAATCGGCGCCAAGTAAAAAGAATTCCAAAGAAGATGACTTTCGATCACCTGGAGTCTGATCAATTCAATGACAAGGTCAGAGGCCAAAGAACTTGATCGACAGGAACTATGTCAATATATTTGACACCTATACTCCCCTAACTCTCCCGAAAGAGAAAATTTTGATGGAAATTGAGAAAGAAAATTTTCTTCAAAGGCTAAGGTCAATGAGAGCTCCACCTGCTTATGCAACAAAGCCAAATACTGTCGATTTCATCATGAACATGGACACACTACGGAAGAGTGTATCGAGCTAAAAGATGAGATCGAAGATCTGATCAAACGAGGTTATCTAGGCAGATATGTCCGAAATCAAAATCAAAACTGACCAATTGAAGTAGCAGTACAAAGGACAATGGCCCCAAGAATGATCACTGATAGGACAGAGCTCCCAAATCAACGCCAACCAATGGATCAGTCAAAATGATTCACCAAGCATATTATGAAGATGATCGGAGCACCAAGAGACTTTGAAGAAGCATTAGCTTTTCTGATGATGACTTACAAGGCATCCAAATGCCACACAATGATCTTGTAGTGATTTCCGCAACAATTGCGAACTATGATGTACATAGAATTCTGGTTGATAATGGAAGTTCTATCGAGCTCTTGCTTTATGATACTTTTATCAAGATGAACTTACTAACTAATAAGCTACGAAGAATTCATATGCCACTAACTAGATTAGGCAGAAATTCTGTAGGAGTGGAGGGAGAAATTACACTCCCTGTAACCCTCGGAACAACGTCGAAGCAAAGGACTTTTTCTCTTACTTTTATGGTTGTTCGAATTTCTTCTGCATATAATGCAATCTTGGAAAGACCTGCTCTGAATAAGTTCCAAGCCATCGTATCGACATATCATTTATTGATAAAATTTCCAATCCAAAATGGGATTGGAGAGATAAGAGAAAATCAATAGATGGCTCATCAATGTTTGACAATTCAAAATCAACAATCAACTAGTAACCTAGTTTCTGAGCAAATGGATCCACGTGATCTGACTGGAGGGGTAAGCATGTCAATGGAAAGAACTATTCATGCTCCTTTGATAAAAGATGATCCTATTAAAACTGTTCAGATTGGAAGTTCACTTACTGAAGACCAAAGGAAGAAGTTGATTGATATTTTATAAAAAAATGCTGACATATTTGCATGGAAGGCTATCGATATGTTGGGAATTCCTCCTGAAGTGATTATACATGAACTTAAGGTTGATCCACTTAGTCGGCCTGTTCGATAAAAGAAGTGAAATTTTGCCCTAGAAAGATAAAAAGTTATCAATGAAGAAGTGACCAAATTGCTTGATGCTGGATTTATCAGGGAGGTTCATTATCCTGACTGGTTTGCCAATGTAGTAATGGTAAGGAAAGCAAATAGAAAATAGAGGATATGTATAGATTATACTGATCTTAACAAAGCATGTCCTAAAGATAGTTTTCCTTTACCTAAAATTGATCAACTCGTTGATGCAACGGCTGGACATAAATTCTTGAGTTTCATGGATGCTTTTTTCTGGATATAATCAGATATGAATGAGTCCAAAGATGAAGAAAATATATCCTTCATCACAGATCGAGGGATATATTGTTATAAGGTAATGCATTTGGTCTTAAAAATGCTGAAGCTACTTATCAGAGGTTAGTGAACAAGATCTTTGAAGATCAAATTGGAAAGACTATGGAAGTATATGTAGATGATATGATCGTCAAAAGTAATCAGTCTAATGATCATATTAAAGATTTGTAGATAGCCTTTGATATTCTATGGCAAAATCACATGAAGTTAAATCCGACCAAATATAGTTTTGGTATAACTTCTGGGAAATTTTTAGGCTTCATGGTTACGAAGCGAGGGATTGAATCTAATCTAGAAAAGATTCGAGCCATATTGGACATGAGGCATCTAGCTAATAAGAAAGAAATTCAACAGTTGACTGGATGAATTGCTTCTTATTCAGTTGAGAGATGTTTTCCATTCTTCAAAGCTTTACGACAGACCAAGGAGTTTAATTGGTCAGATGTTTATCGATTAGTATTTGAAGAACTTAAGTATTTGACAAATCCGATCATACTGTCTAAACCCCAAGAAGGAGAATATTTGTATCTTTATCTGGCTGTATCTGATGAAGCAATTAGTTCTGTGTTGGTGAGAAAAGAATCTGATGAATCTTATAAGCCCATTTTTTATATCAGCAAAGTCCTTCATGATGTAGAGACAAGGTATCCAAAAATTCAAAAGATTGTTTATACCTTGGTAATATCGGCCAAACATCTCAGGCTATATTTCAATCCCATCGTATTATTGTATTGACCGATCAACCTCTAAGGACTGTTCTATAATGTCTTGATACTTCTAGTCAGATGGCAAAATGGGCAGTCAAATTAAGTGAATATGATATTACATATCAGCCTCGATCTGCAATGAAGGCTCAAGTACTGGCTGATTTCATAGCCGAATGTACTTGGAGTGATAATGAAAAGGAAACCCAACCATCTGATGGAATGGAGAAGATCGATGCACCCTGGATATTACATGTAGATGGAGCTTCAAATTCTTCTGGTTGTGGGGCTGGATTGATCTTTTATAGTCCAAATGGAGATATCACCGAATATGCACTCTGATTCTCTTTCAAAGTTTCTAATAATCAAGCCGAATATGAAGCTCTCCTAGCTAGTTTAAGAATTGCAAAGGAATTAAGTGTCCAAAGGTTAAAAGTATTATCTGATTCACAATTAGTCATCAACCAAGTAAAAGGAGATTTTGAAGTTTGCGATGCCACTTTAGCTTTGTATCTGAAGAAGGTTCAAGATCTTGGGGCTTTATTTGATTCATGGGACATCAGTCATGTCCCTAGAACTGAAAATTCTCGAGCCGATTCATTGTCCAGATTGGCTACTTCTACGCCTAATCAAATGGGTCGGACTTTTGTGGAACATTTGGAGACCCCAAGTATTTCAACAACTGAATAAGAAAAGGTTTTTCAAATAGAGCTAGAAATGGGTTGGATGAGTCCGATAATTAAATATCTGACTGAAGGGGTATTGCCTGAAAATAATTTAGAAACTAAACAACTCCGAAAGATTGCTTCTTAGTATGTTATCTTAGATGGCTTGTTATATAAAAAATCATTTTCCCAGCCACTATTGAAGTGTTTATCTCCTTTAAATGCTGATTATGCTCGTAGAGAAGTGCATGAAGGAATATGCGGTGATCATTTGGGAGGAAGGTCATTGGCTTATAAAATCATAAGGCAAGGATATTACTGGCCGACTATACAAAAGAATGCTACGGATTTTGTAAGAAAATGTGATTCTTGTCAAAGGTATGCAAATATACAAAGGCATCCTGCCAGTCAGCTAACACAGTTAATGGTTCCTTGGCCATTTGCTCAATAGGAAATGGATATACTTGGTCCATTTCCTCCAGCTTCTGGGCAACGGAAATTTCTGATTGTTGCCATTGATTATTTTATCAAATGGGTAGAAGCCGAGCTTTTATCTCTAATTACTGAAGCAAAAGTCGAAATGCTCATCAGAAACTCTATCATATATAGGTTTGGAATTCCTCATGCTATCATTACTGATAATGAAAGGCAGTTTGATAATCAGAAATTTAGGGATTTCTGTGCTCAATATGATATTCTTCACAAATTGACATCCATTGGACACCCTCAAGCTAATGGGGAAGCTGAGGTAACTAATCGGATAATTCTTCATGGATTGAAGACCCGATTGAATGATGCTGAGGGATCTTGGGTTGATGAACTCAACTATGTTTTATGGGCTTACCAAACAACTCCCCGATCTACTATGGGAGAATTTCCGTTTAACCTTGCTTATGGGAGTGAAGCTATGTTGTCAATAGAGATTGTTCTTTGTTCTAGAAGAACTGACTGCTTTGAAGAGTCGAATAATGATGACCAAAGGAGAATTGACCTGGATCTGCTTGAAAATTCTAGATTACAGGCATAATTAAAAATGGCAGCGTATCAACAAAGAGTGGCACAATACTATAATTCAAGAGTCAAGGCTTGAATCTTTCGGATTAGCGACCTTGTTTTGAGCCAAACAATAATATCCCGACCAACTGAACAGGGCACTTGCTCCAAATTGGAAAGGCCCTTATCGCATCACTGAAATTATGCGACCCGGGACCTATCGACTTGAAAGTCTGGATGGTTATCCAATGGCTAGACCATGGAATGTAGAAAATCTTTGTAAATACTATCAATAAAGATATTTCTTTTTCACTTTTGTTCCTTTCATATGAAGGAAAAATATGAAGTTGATACATTCTATTTTTTAAAAAAAGGGAGAGAAGAGAAAAGAAAGGTTGGCCTGATAAGCTGACCACAATCCGACAAAACGAGTTGGTCTGACTCACTAACTCATCGATATTTTATGATCAGAATAACTAATCAATCAAAAGGTTGGCCTGATAAGCTGATTATAACCCGACAAATCGAGTTGGTCTGATCCACTAACTCATCGGTATGTTAATATCGGAATAACCGATTGATTGGAAGGTTGACTTGATAAGTTGACCATGATACAAGTAATGAGAGTTAGCTTGAATTGCCACTCTATCAATATCATTACCTCAAAATATCAAAGATATTGGAAAGTTGGTTCAGTATATTGAGTTGATCATTATAGTTGGCTTGATATGCTGATTATATAACAATGAGAAAGAAACAGTGGATTTCATTAATATTTTTTTTTTAAAAAAAAGAAGCAAAACAAACAACAGCGAACATTAATTCATAAGAAGTTGCTAAAAATTTATGATTACAAGTGCTATTCAACTTTCTCCTCATTGGTTTGATCACATGAAGTTTTTTCTTGATCAGATGTTTCTTTAACAGGGGAAATTATAGGATTATCAGCTGGCTTTTCTTCTTCTTCTACAAGATCGTCTATGAAAATAGAGGAGATGGCAAGGTCAGGATATAGTTTTTTGACCTTGTTGATACAATCTTCAAAGCCGAATTCATAGCCCTTGGCTCCTATTTGGTCCATTTCATCATTGAATGCTCCAGATTTTTTGAATTCTTCAATCACAAAAAGCCTCTATTGGATCAGTGAAGCATTTTCTTATTCGGTTTGTTCCAACTTCTTCTCAAGAAATGTTATCCTTTCTTCCATTATGGAATTTTGACTCAATACTTCTTCATATGCCCGAGTTTTCTCTTCTATGGCTTCATCTGCCTTCCGAAGTATTTTCCTTCTTTTAGCTGCATCAGCTACAAGCTGCATAGCTTGATTTTCAACAATTCTCAGTTGATTCTTCAAAGACAAGATCATTGCAGTTGATCGGACAACCCTTGATTCTAAGGCTATCCGATTAGCATCAGCCTTGTTTTTTTCTTCCTTGGCCAATGCTAATTGCTTCTGGAGATCTTCTTGAAGGTCAATTGTTTGACACCAACTTTCTTCAATCATGGAGATGTCATTAATAAACTGAATAAAAGAGTCGGAATGTCATTAGAACAAGAATAGGCTATTTTGAAAAAAAGAAAGTGCTATTTACCTTCATTATTCCTAGATAAATGGAAGATAGATCTCTTTTACTCCATCTTTGATTGTTGTATCCCAGTCTTTTCGAAGGATGGTGGATTGTAGTATGGTTTTTGCTAGCTTTGGATTGTTAACACTCGTATCAGCAACGAGCATTTGAATGATCTTGTCATTATTCGGATTGGACGATTCCTCTATAGAAGCCTTACCTTTTTCTGTTGAAGTATGCTTAGTAGATGGATCACACTCTAGTTCTTTTGAAAGAGAAATGGAAGGCTCTTGTTCCTCTTCCTCGGATGAAGATGCAACATATTCAGGAAATTCTGACTTATTGGAAGTGCTTCTTGATAAGCAGCTCCTTCTTACACAAGATCTTTCTTCTCTGAATCGTATAGGTTTGGCCTTCCTCTTGAGTGTTTGAGGAAGTTTCTTGCCATCTGATTCCATTTTTCAAATATGATGAAGATTTCTTCTTGGAAGTATTTCTTGAAATAAAGAGTTTCGAAGGAGAAAAGAAACTCAAAATACTAGAGACAAAATTGGCTCAAAGACCTGGGCCTGAAACCTCTTTATATAGAGAGCATCAATGATCATGATTTATTGGTCCAAATTTCGAGATATCTTGAGATCTTGATATGTTTGAGATCCTGATTTGGTGGGAATCCATGCACCATTTCTGATTTTCAGAAAGTCAGTTATAAAAATATATATAATGCTATTTGATTTGAATTTGAATTCAAATCTTATACGGTCTTTGAAATACTGACAAATACGGTTATACGACCTGCCGAACAACTACTCTTCCAATAGGAAGATGACATTTAGTAAAGTTGATATGATGACTTATTAAACTTCATCTGGAAAAACCTCTTATGAAGGATTCTTCTTCTTGAAATATAAGAAGAAAGGAAAAAGATGTTTGGTTAATCTGATTGAAATATTATACTATCTATGATTGATTTAGGGATTTGATTTATTTAAAGATTAATTCTCCTAGATGTTCAGTAAGTGCTAACTTCTTCCTCATGAGAAGTTGGAGATTATGCTTTCCGGTCAACTTATCCTGTTAAAGATTCCTGTTTATTGAACTTGTTCGGAATTGATTTGATTAAATTTTTTTGAATAATAACCAGTGTTTAATTCGGATTACTTCATGACTAAATTGGTCTTTCTTAGAAATTTCCTTGTATGATCCGATGATTTCATACTTAGAAAATTTTTCATTTATAAAAGATTCGAGCTCTTTGATTTTTGTTGAGTTAATCTATTATATCTTCTTTCTTAAAAAAAAAAAAAGAGAGAGAGGGAGAAGAGAGAAAAAGAAGGAGAGGAAAAGGCATTTGCCGTACTCAAAATATGATAGACATTGTTAAAAGAAAAGACTTTTCATTTCATGTTAAAGACAAAATAAGTTTCTAGATCATTCATACAGATTGATCATTTCCATTCTTTTTAATTACATTTTCTTCTATTTCAACTTGACTTATAGTAGGAACTATTTCTGTTTCTTCTTGAATTTGGGAGCCTGATGTTGGTCTTTGGTTTGATCACCGACCGGTTCTTCAGCTTGGTCTTCGACTGGTTCTCCAACCTGATCTTCTTCTTCAGAATCCTCTTCATCAGAAACTTCCTCTATCTTTGAAGTATCTAGATCATGGTAAAATTTCTTTACTTTCTTTAAACAGTCGGCACAACCTAGGTCGTAGCTCTCGACCCCCGCTTCATGAAGTTTATCCTTAAAAGCTTCTGACTGCACATATTTCTTTACGGCTTCATTAATGGCCTCTTCAACAGCTTGTTCAGCTTTCTTTGTTGTCGTTAAAGCTTTTTCTTCAGCCGCTAAAACTTTCTTTTCAGCCGTTAAAATTCTTTCTTCGGCTTTCTCCAAATTAACGGACATCGATCGGATTTTCTTTTTCTTCTTTTTTAGCTTTGACTCCATGATGCTTATTTTTGATCGTGCCTCATTTAGCTATGATTTTAGAGCTGATGTTTTGGTTGCTGTCTCTTCTAACTTCCTTTCCATGGTGTTTTTTAATTTTTCAGCAACCTCTTTCTCCGCCCTCGCAACGTTTACCTCATTGCACATAGTTTGACAAAACTGATCGAAGTTTTTTAAACTTTCATCCATGATGTTGATCCCATGGATAAGCTATTTATTTGCATGTCAAATTGGTCAGACTTAATAAAAAAAGAAAAATGATTAACTCTTTAATTGTTTGAAGTGGAATTTAATTCCATACCTTCAACAGTGATGAAGCAATAGAACTGTATCGTCAATTTGCTGGGACTTAGTAATTTCTCAGTCTTTCGGAATGATGATAGACCTTAAGAGGCGATGAGCCAACATTGGATCATTTAGACCTGATTCATTAGCATATACATGAAAATCAGCTGTAACATCTACAGCTAGTACTCTTTCTTCTTCCTCCCTTATCATCGGAGATTTCCTCTTATCAGTTCGGTCAGCAGGAAATGATAATGGACCAGCTTTTGAAGTTTCAATTGATCGTCTTTCTTGTACTGGAGGTTGAAGAGATGCTGATAATGGTATTTCATCATCTTCCGATACACTTGCTATTAATATCGGAGAAATAGGATCTGCTGAGACCGCTGAAGCTGTTGAAGTTGTCGGTTTTATCTTCTTCGGTCTCTTAATTCTTCCTTCTTCTTGGTCGGAGGGGGTGGCTTCTACTCTTCTTTTCTTCGATAGTTTTCGAAGCTTCCGAACGTCCACCATGACTATTGTATCTGCAAAGATTAAAAAGTTAAATATTGGATTTGATTGCCAATAAAGAAATGAAGAGGTAACATCAGTAATAAAAAACCTAAAGAGGGATTGGGGCTGATTTCAGCTGAAAAAAGTCCTCTTTCATTGAGAAGTTCTTTTATCAGGAGAATCTTCATCCCCGTGAGCTTCTCATAATCTTCTTGGTCAGCTATCAGAATTTTCTTGCCATCATTAGGAGTTAATTGGGATTCCCTATGGCTAATGATGAAATCACAAGGAATTTTAGAAATGATGTAGAAGAAGTAAGGCTTCCAACCATGAATGGCTGACGGAAGCCCCAAGATAAATCTCCGACCATGGCGTGGAATGATTACTCACCACCTATGGCCATGGAAATCTCGTTTCAGTACGAATAAGGCGGTGAAAAGGAAAGTTTTGGGGATTATATCTGCATCCTTGCAAAGAATCAAGAAAGCACAGATTATTCGGATACTATTAGGAGTTTGTTGGGCTGGTAATGCACGATATAGTCTAGAGATTGTAAGAAAAAAGGGATGAATTGAAAATCTAAGACCGGCTCTTAAATGTTCCTCATAAATTGTCAGGCTACTAGGTGGAGGCCGATCTATTTGCTCCTCAAAATTTGGAAGAACTACAGCATAATCATCTGAAGTGCTATAATACTTCTTCAATGCTAAAATTCGGTGTTCTGTTAAGAAGGACCTAACGTCACCTATTTTTACTGATTCGGCTTGTTTTTTCTTCTTCTAAGAAGTGGATTCTTCGGGATTATCAGTATGACTAACTTCTAAGATTCTAGCCATAAAGAAAGGAAGGAGCAAAGGAATATTAACTTAAAAAGAAAGTAGAAAAGAAAGGAGGCCGACCTGAGAGGTTTTCTCTTGCTCCTAAGGTGAAGAAACTGAAATGGTGGAAAATCTATTTTCCTAGAGAAGATGGTGTTTGTATACTGTCTTTCGACGGTCTAAGATTTTTCTCAAATAATGGGATTGATTCAGATCTTGCCACCTGTCCGTAATATCCAACAAAAAGATATAGTTGTTTGAAGAGTCAAAATGACTATTCGTAATCCGACGGCAACGTACTGCTGATAGGATGTTTGCATTTATTTTATGATGAAGATTTTTCAGCCTTTTGTGAATTTCAAAAGTTGCAATGATGATGGCAGGATACAGCTGTTGGTTTTTGTAACCGCTTTCCCTATCAGAGATTAACACGTCATCAAAGCATGCTGTCCAAGAATAGAAGCTTCTGATAGTTTCTGACTTCCAATTAATGAATTCAGAAACTGGGGGGACTAGTATTGGGATATGACACATTTGATCTATTTATATTGATTTGATAGGGGTTGAACCTGGTTGATCAAGTAATATGTCAGCACTCAATGCCCAAGAGGTGTAAGGCTAATTAACATCCAAGAGGCGTAAAGCTGATCAATGCCCAAGAGGTGTAAAGATGATCAATGCCCAAGAGGCATAAAGATGATCAACGCCCAAGAGGTGTAAAGCCAATCAATGCCTAAGGGGCATAAGATTGATCAATGCCCAAGAGGCGTAAAGATGATCAATGTCCAAGAGGCATAAAGATGATCTACGCCAAAGAGGTGTAAAGTCGATCAATGCCCAAGGGGCATAAGGCTGATCGACACTCAAGAGGCATAAAGCCGATAATGTCCAAGGGGCATAAGGTTAATTAACACCCAAGAGGTGTAAGGCTAATTAATTCCCAAGAGGCGTAAAGCCAATTAATGCCCAAGGGGCATAAGGCTGATCAATGCTCAAGAGGCATAAAACCGATCAATGCCCAAGGGATAAAAGGCTGATCAACTCTGAGGTTGTTTAACATCTGAAAAATAGCTGATCAACTATGGATAATGCTTATTGCACGTGTTGATGTCTTAACAAATTAATCGTTTATAGCTGGAGTTGGTTGGAAACGGTTAAGTTTGAGATCTATAAATACCGGTGAGCATGATGGAGATGGGGATTCGGATTCCAAAATACCTTTCACTCAATTTTTCTTTAGCCACATCTGTCTAGTCCAGACACCATTGACGAGCTTGGGAGTAGGAACACTTCAACGCCCAGAGCATCCAAGAAGATGAAGATTAATTAGCTCAACCTGGTTTCTTTTGATCTAGTTTAAGCCCAAGCATCGTTGTAATTTGTTTGGACACAACACATACCTAAGTATCTTTTAGGAGGATGGGAGACCCTACTAGACCTATGAGGTAGTAAAGCAACTACATCTACTAGTTCATTGGGTTCAACCTGATTTCTAGCTAGTTGCTCTTCAGAGACTTTCTCATCAAGCTCAATTAACCTCCCACTACCACTATCCTAAACAAACTATTTTTTGAAGAATATGGCATGCCGGCTTATAATTACACTATGATCTCTAAAAAGTAAAATAGTATCCTATAGATTCTTTAAGATACCTTATGAAGCAAGCTTTCATCGATTTGGACTCTAATTTATCTACCATTAGTCTCTTAACATATGCTGGACATCCCTAAATCTTGAGATGGACAAGACTTATTCCTTACCATGCTATATTTCATATAGAGTGGTAGGAATAGAGTTAGAGGGAACTTGATTTAAAATGTAAATTGAAGTTTGTAGGGCAGGATCCCAAAAAAACAAAGATAGATCAATGTAGCTCATCATAGATTGGACCATATCCAATAAGGTCTTATTCCTCCTTTCAGATACCCAGTTGAGTTAAGGCATGCCAGGAGGAGTCCATTATGAGATATGCCATGGTCCTTGAAATAACCTAGAAATTTTTCACTAAGGTATTCACCTCACTGATCTGATCGAAAAATCTCAAGGGATTTTTATGTTTACTTTTCTACTTCATGTCTAAACTCCTTGAATATTTCAAATACTTTATACTTGTGTCTTATAAAAAATACATATCCATACCATGAGTGATCATCAGTAAAGGTGATTAAGTATTGAAACCATCCCTATCTTGCACATTAAATGGCCCACATATATCAATATATACCCGGGCAAATAATTCAATGGCCCTTTTTTTATGACCTGCAAAAGGTAACTTGGTCATTTTTTCTTGAAGTCATGATTCATAAATTGGATATGACTCAGAATTAATTGAGTTAAGTATACCATCCATTTTTAATTTGTTAATCATGTCCTCAACAATGTAACCAAGCCTAAGGTGCCACATATATCTTTGATTTAGGTCATCTCTAGGTTATTTGTATCCTATGGCATTCACTATTTGCTCGTTAATATTTATAAATATATCAGTATGTAAATGATATAGACTATCTATCAACAGAACTTTTGTAATTAATTTATTTCTGAAATAAATCAAACAAAAGTCTTTATTAAAGATAAATTCATAACCTTAAGCATAGAGATGAAATCAAGTTTTTGCTAGCTATAGGGACATGATAACAGTCTTTTAAAACTAAACTAAACCCTAAAGATAATAATAGAGGGCATGCTTCCATGGTGAATGCAGCAACTCTTGTACCATTTTCAACATGTAGGATCATCTCTCCTTCCCTCGATACTCTACATCTTACCAAATCCTGCATTAAAATACAAATATGAGCACTTGAACCAGAGTCTAATACCCAACTAGAAGTAGAAGATACCATAATATTTGATTCAATAACTAGCATAGACATATCTTCTGAAGGTGTGTTCACCTTCTATTTCTTTAGATTCTCTAAGTACAATGGACAATTTCTTTTCAAGTGCCCATCCATGTTGCAGTAGAAATATTTTTTTCGCTCACAATAGGCTTGTTGCAGGCACCAGGATCAGACAGAGATTACTGGGCCTATTATGGATTCTGATTAAATTCTCAAGTCCTATAATAAAGTGAGTCAATTGAATTTATTAAGTCTGTAATAAAGTTGGTGCCCAAGCCCACCAGGAGTGCCGCCCAGGTCAACTTGAAATCAACGCCCAAGCCCCATAAAGTTGGTGCCCCAGCCCACATCCCAAGGCCCATAGTAGTTGGCACCCCTCATAGGCTCACAAGGAGTTCATGCCACCCAGTCCGACATGGAGTCAAGCAGTCCAAGCCCAAGAGGAGTCCAATTTCTAAGTCCTACAAGGACTCCAGTCTCCTTGTCCTTCTCAAACTTTGTACTTCAACTTTGATAGAGATTTATACTCCAACTTTCATAGGGAGAGGACTGGGTGATCTATAAATACCCCTCCCCTCCTCCTTCTAATGATGAATTATTGAAGGAAAAAAAATTGAGTGTTTTCTTTTAATTTCTGTGCCAGTGTGCATTGATGCTCAGTGAGGGAGAGGATGTGAGGCCCAACCAACCTATCAAACCCCAGTTCTTCCAAGCCCTAGCTGCCCAACCATCTCTCATCCTCCAAAACCCTAGGATGCCCTATCCCACCTTCATCTTCATCAGGCCACCACCATCAAACCCTAGGCCGCCCATCCCACTTCAAACCCTAGACCACCCATCCCACTACCAAACCCTAGGCCACCAGCCCCTAAACATCAAGCCAGGCCACCATCATCAAGTCCCTAGGCCGCCCTCCAGAGTCCAGGCATCTTCATTAGCTAGGCCGCCAGCCATCCTCCTACCTCCTCATCTCTTCCAACTTCCCATTTCTTATTTTTCCTATCTTCTACATCTTTGACCCTTTGTGTTTGCAAGATCCCTCCAGTACTATGATCCTTGAAAGAGGTCTTCCTTGTCCCCGAAACCATCTGATAAAAAGTCGATGGATCAGCAAAAAATTGGCTTCATCTTCTTCCAGGTGCCAATCCAGAGTGGTGTGACCCCTTCTACAACGGAAAGGACATCATTGCCAGGTACTCAAAACCAATCCCTACTATTTAGATCTATTTTATTGAAGTTGAACATGCCCTAAATTAGTGGTTTCTTAACCCTAGGATCCTCTTTTCTCTATTACTTTGTTAGTTATTGATCTGTAGGTTGAACTTTAGTCTTTGCATGAAAACCCTGGTTTGCTCTTAGTCCCTTTCAAGAACAAAACTCTTATAAAAAAATTTGAAACCCTTGGTCACATAATATGAAATTCTCTTATGCTTATCTCTAGCGTGCTTGCATCCCACATCAGTTTTGCTATCAGAGCTTATGATAGGACATGTTCATGCTTACTTCTTTAAACAAAAACAATAATAAAAAAATTCTGCATGTTGAGTTCTGCATACTTGTCTAAACCTAGGACTTGTTTTCCATCAAAACCTATCTATTTTTCATTTATCTTTGCATCCATGAATCACATAATTAGTGCTCTTTAATTCTGCAATTTTATTTTAATTTTCATATATGAAAACAAAACAAAATCTGCATGAAAAACTAAAGTCTACCTTTGCTGAAGTTTCTGCACACCTAGTTTAGGGCTGAAATTTGCTTGCACTAAAACCATCAAAACCTAGCTTTCTTTACACTTAATTAATTGACATTAATCCTTATTAAATCTGCCATCTGCATACAAAAAATAGAAAAAAATACTTTATTTTTTGCATATTTTTTTAATTTTATTTTCATGTTGCATCCTTCATATGTGTGCGTGCATAATTAACTCATCTTAATGGCACTTCTACTCTATCATATAGGGAAAGGATGTCATCATCTTTCCTTGGCCTAAAACAACCACCCTGCATCGAACCCAAGCCTAATTAAAATCAAGTAGCAACCTAATTGAGCTAGGGACACCAGCAAGTCCAGTTCGTGGAATTGTGAGAAAGCTAGTGCACTCAATCCTCCAACTATCTCTTGAATCTAGTATCTAGGCTAGAGGTCCAGTGGCAAACACCCTAAGCAGAGCTGTGGTTACTTAATTAGGACCCTGTAAGAGCAAGAGGAGCCTCCCACACTCCCACCTCTTACTTGGCCAATGGAAAGGGTAATTGTTGAATTGGTTATAAGTTGAGCTGACTCATTCTATTTGAGCTGCTGGGTCTAGCAAACCCTAGAATGCTCTATGTGCTTGTTGCATGACCACTAGATCAGGAGTCCAATACCATCAGCCTCAACCCCAACCCAATCTGACCATGGAGTCTAGCCTTGAAACCCAACTGAGGGCCATTACTGAATAGCTAGCCCAATTGAACACCCAAATGAACAATAGGTTTAACCAGATGGAGGCATGGGTAGGAAACCTAGAGAGGACCCATGAGACCTATACTTAACTTGAACCTGAGTCACTTCTTCCCACACCTCGTAATCCTAGAAGAGCCCCATGCCATGATCCAATCTAGGAGCCTAATCAAAGGAGACCCAATCATGATTTCATGGACCAAGATGAGAGAGCCATTAGAAATATCAAGCTAGAAGCACTAACATTTGATGGCAGTCTAGATCCTAAGGTTTACAAAGATTAGGAAGGAGATATGGACCAATACTTTGAGTGGTATGGGTATTGGGAATTGTATGTCCCAAAGCTAATCATCTAGGTTGTAGACAGTTTTGCGACTCATGTATATATATATGAATTGTTGAATTAAATAAAAAGTTTATTCTGGTTGTTCATCACATGACATCTTCCTAATTGAACTCTTGTGTGATGATGTCCTTTGAGCTACCTTGTATGCGATGTAGAGAGAATGCATCGTGTAGTTCATAAAGTGGTTCGCAATCAAAGGATATGCTATTTCAGGACAATGGTGTATCGAGAGTAGGTCGTTGATGTCATGTTTATTAGTTGTCCTCCTAACCAAGTAGCATGGAGATGCTGGCATGACATCAGGTATTGTGTTTGACACTTCACTAAGCATGACTCTCATGCAAGATTCTCTTCCTACTAAAGAGAAGTTTTGTAATAGAATGTAGACATGAATTTTTTTTCTGACTTGAGATCATTATGGCAGCTTGCAAGCAACTCACTATGCTTAGGTGCCGGACTACCTAGATTTCTAATCCGGTGAGGAAAGATTGCTGGGTACAGTCAAGTACTTATGTAGTAGTAGTAGGATCAAGATATAATTGATCTCTCCAAATGGTTTGGATTGAATTCTTAATATGCCTCAATTGAGAAAGACCTTGATCGGGGCATTCCTTGTAAGGAGTTACAGGGATTCTTTGTTTGAGACATATTGAGATGGACTGATTAGGGTTGGACAGTTTAACCCTGAGCCATCCGGAGCATTAGGAGATCAAAAAATAAGTTCAATGGTATTCCATGTTTGATAGGTTCTTGTTGCTCCGCAACCTTCGACCTATCCGGATATTGGGTGTCATTACTAGATGGCGATTTTGGCTGGTACGGGAAACGTTCCTATGCTACCGGTTTAGTATTTGAACCTACGGGATCACACACCATGGGATTTCTTCTTGATTTGGTGGCTTGGGAACGATTGGGAATTGTTCCAGACTCGTTTAACGAAAAGTTGTCAAACTACCAATCGAGTCAACCCGAGGTGAGTCGACTCGAGGCGAGTCGACCTAAGGTGAGTCAACTCATCTAACAGACTCTGCTGAAAAATCCAAGAATTCTTCATTGATTGCTGTAAGGGTTATGGCACTTAATTTTGGCATTTTAAGATCTTAACCAACATTAGTTGCTGAAGTCCAAGGATTTGTAATACCCTTGAATCCCAAGAGACTCCCAACCTCCTATTTAATCTCTCATTGATCTTTTATTTTGGATGAGCTGAAATAGGAAGAATTGTTCACCTTTTTCAAGGTCGAGATTTTGCCACTTTTGTTGGTTAGAACTCATCCTTGACCTCTGAGAGATTGTGAGATCAGATCTCATTCTTGGGAAGATTGTGTGAGGTTTGGGTTTCAGGATTCCAGTGTGCTTACCTTTTGTTGAAGGTTTGGGACAGAGTGTTCTGGGAAGGGTTCTTGGATATTTTGTCCCATTTCAGTTTAGCAACCAGATCTTCAAGGTGTTAAAGGAGTCCACCACAGCCACATCATTTTTGGAGAGGCTAGCACCTCAAAGGAAGGAGGAGAATCCCCTTACCCCGGTGTGAACCACCTGTAAAGGCAGGACGTCTGTGCTGCTCGCAGAGCTGGTGTTCCTTTTGGAGTGCTTTCCTTAACGATGATCATCACCTCTCATAAAAGGTTTGTACTCCTATCCAATGGGTCTGAAGATATGTTCTTCGGCACCCTTTTATGTGATTCATAGAATGGTTCCATGTGTCACATAATTTGCAAGCTTAATTTCATACATGTATTACTTAATATGCATAAAGATCTGTATAGGGTCAGTGTTAATTAGATTAGCATATTAGATAAAAGTGTTTTATCTTCTTTCACTTCATCATGCATTTGAAAACATTTAAAATTGCATGTATCAAGGGCCCACCCTGGGTTTGCCCAACAGTGATATCAGAGCCACAGGTTGAATGCATATTTAGTTTAATACTTTTGTATGAAATCGGCTTGATATCTTTCACATAGTACTTGGATTAAGGTGGATTCGCCATGGCCATCCGGTCATAGGAGAGAAGCATGGTTTAAAGGCAATCTCTTCCTATTCAATGGGGTTCTCCTATGGCGTGTAGGGGTGTCACTGCGTTATGACCTTATGAAGAAGAAAGTAAGGGATTTGATAGGTTAAAATTGCTTTAATCTATGTTTATGGATCATAGCTTTGTTTAGATAAGATCTAAAAGATGCATGATCTAAGATTTTGAAAAGTTCAAGCAAAAAGGAAGGAATTTTAGAGTTACTATTTTCTACCCAGGCAGACGAGCCGACTCGCATCCTGCATGAGCCGACTTGACGAGAAAACCCGAAAACAGTAAATTTAAAGTTCATGATTTTTTGTGAAATTGTTCATTCCCTTTTGAAATTATTTCAAAACTCGGAATAATTGAAAATGTTTCAATTGGCATGATACACTTAATTAAGAATTAAATTGTATTTTTGAAAACTTTTAAGATTTAGGATGTGATTCTAATCTTAAGTCATGATTGATAAACCATGGGTTGATTGGATTAGCTAGAATTGGATCCTTAAATGGGTTACACCTAGGTTTAAATGAATGGACTAAATAGAGAAAATACTAATCAAAAGTTGAATTAGGTCTCTCCTCTATAGATCTCTCTAATAGTTAGTTAGATCAGTCCATACATCTAAATGGACTTGATTGGTGGCTTCATGGTGAGCCCGAGTCTTAAAGTTAGTCTGATTGAGTCTGGTAAACCACTTGGTGTCTAAGGTAAGTTTGACATTGGTGATCAAGGTTCTTTAGGCCTAACACTTACTTAGCCAACTCAAGGTTGGTGTCTAAGGAAAGAGGCTTACCTGGCTTAACCCATCCCTTGATCTTACTTACCTGGCTAATGTGGTGAATCAGATCAGATTAGACTATCTATTGATTTGAGTTGACCCATGTCAACTAAGGTTAATCAGTCTGACTGATTTAAGGTGCTAATGGACCAATTTGATCTTGAAACCCTCTAAGAGTTTGGTGGGAGTCTTCTTGATCAAGGTCCATGCTTTCTTTTCTTGTGTCACAAAATCAAATCCTCTAAATTATTAGGTCCATAAAAAGTCTAAGCTATGAGATAGCCTAAGTCTTAGCCTCCCATTAAGTTGGATTGGTAATGAGTCCATGAGTTGGGTGATCATCGACAGTTCCAAAGAATGGGTGGTCATCAGACAAGTGAAATTTTCATTCAGCATATGATGGCTCGGTGCGACTATCTTAACAAATGGTCAGGTGGGCTGGCCAAAGTCAGGCTTGATCATGCATTAGTTAGAATCATCGAATTTAATCATGTTAATGGTTGGATCTAACCAAGACCTTCAATAGGAGGCCCAAAGGCTGATTGTGAAGACCCCTAGGGCAAAATGAATACTAGGAATTGCTTAGAGAAGCAATTGATATTGTACCTACCTTTAGATGCATATGGATTGGCTGACCAAAGTTGGGCTCATGTGTAGTCTATCGGATCCTAGTACCCGCTAATGGATAAATGTTATTCTTCATATTAAAGTGTAGAGGCTACCAGTCTGAATAAAATAATGGGAGAAACCTTTAGACTAAAATCCATGTCTTTAGGATATTTAAAATGATTCATATACTAATAGATCTTGTTCTCCTTTTTTAGATAATATCGACCACTTTGTTGCTCCGGTCATTATTAGATAATGACAAACTCGTTGAACCCAGCTTCGATAGCTGGTATCAAAAATGCAGGATAGTCCTGAAGCACAAGCGGATCCTTTATGTAATAACGGATCCGGCACCTGAGATTCCAGCCCCCAACGCTCGTTGGATAGTCAAGGTGATGCAGAACAAATAAAGGGATGCGATGCGGAAGTAAATTAAGATTAACTAATTTTTTTGTTGTTTTATAGGTTTGTAGAAGTTGGCTTCAAATCAAAGAAAAGTTAATCTAACATTGAAAGATACTAATATGATAATTGAAAGCACAATTTTAAGGAAACTAAATTATCAGAGTAGTTTAGAAGCAACGGATCGCTGGGGGTTGAGAAACTCCCAGACCTAGGGTTTCACTCCGACCTTTCAACAGAACAGAAATAAAGAGAAGGGAAGGTTTATCTAACCAGACAATGATCTTCACAGATTTTGGTGGAAGAACTCTCCCGAGCAGATTGTTGGATCCTCGGAGTCGGATATCTTCGTAATGGATCCTCCAATACTGGTCCTTTGGCGGGTTGGCTTCTCCTGAACTCAAGATCTGGAAGAGAAGAAAAACAATTGATGGAATCAGAGAGTCAAGGAAAAGATTTACCAGGTTGATGAACTTGAAGATCGAAATTGCTGAAAACTGGATTCTCCTGGATGCTGATGTGATTTTCCTTGGAACTTGCTCTGGATCTGAAGTAGCCGGACTGGATCTAGATGAAAGTGGACGGCCTGGACTTGTAGAGAGAGGGAGGCCATGGGAGATGGATGGATCTAGGGTTTGATGGAATGAAAATAATGGAGGGTGGCTAGGGTTTTGGAATTTCAAGTGGCTAACCTAGGGTTTTGGATAAAGATGGAGATCTCTCACCTCCTCAAGGCTCCAATGGAACCCGGATTACCCCCTCACGGAGCTCAACACTTAGAATAGTGCGGAAGAAGAGAAACCTAGGTCACTCAATACAAGAGAATAGCAAAAAATAATTTTCTTCATTGATTTTCAAAGTTACAAAGAGAGGTCTATTATATAGACCTAAAATTTTCTCCTAGCTTGTACAAATTCCCATGTGGGACTAAACTCTTCCAACCTCTAGATTAGGTAGAAAACCCCCTCTCTTGGTCGACCAAGACTTCAAAAAAAAATTGGGACGGCCATAAAGGAATTTTTTTTTGGAATTTTTATGGCGCCTCCTTTGGAGTTGGATTTGGATTTGGAGTCCTCCTCTTCTTATGGCATTTCTTCTTTTCTTCCACTCCAAGTTAAGCTCTTTGATTTTGATTTGAACTTCAATTGGATGTCCTTCTTTGATTTCTTCTCCAAGAGAAGTTTTCTTCCTTCTTTGCTTAGGTAAAATAGGCAGGTATGGGCGCCTCCTTTAAATTAGCTTCCAATTTGATTTTTTTCTTCTTTGGGTGTGGGGACCATGACACTGGGATGCCTCTGTGGCGCCACCTGGACCCTGGCATGTGCTCGGAGTGTGGCTGGGCGTGTGGCTTGGAGTGTGGCCACCACTTGCTTGGACTTTGGTTTGATTGGAAGACAAATGTAGCACCATTTTGGACCAAATTGAAACCACATCGGGACTTGCACCGAGTCAACATGACTCAACAAAATTTAAATGGTGACTCAAGAAATAAATAAAAATAAATAAACTGGTTGACCAGGTCAACCTTTATTACAAACCCTAATTTCTCGGGCAATGTCAATCAGAGATCCAGATGGAGCTCTGAAGTCTTCTTCTGAGTCTGGTGCCCGCACCAATTCTCCCAGGGTGGGAGGAACTCGACCCTGTCGAGTAAGGCTCAAGTTGGCTCTGGTATCTCTCCAAGAGGTCTGGGTCCAATTCTTGTAATTCTTCTCGGGAGATCCAAGAGTCATCAGAATCTGGCCTTCCTTGCCAGCGGACCAGGTACCTTTGGTATCCTCGATTACGAGTAGAGATAACCTGATCATCCAGGATCTTTTCAATCTGCTCTTTCCTCACAGGCCAGTTTGTTGGTGGACACACAGGGTCGGGATCACTCTCAATGATAGGGTTAGGCTCAAAAGGCTCACTAGGAATCACAGCTGGCTCCCTGTACTCTACTAAGTCTGTAATGTTGAAAGTAGAGCTAATGCCTAGTTCTGGAGGCAACTCGAGCACATAGGCATTGGATCCTACTCTCTTTACCACTCTAAATGGTCCAGCTCCCCTAGCATGTAACTTTCTAACGGTTCCAGGAGGAAACCGTTCAGGCCTTAACCTAATCATCACATAGTCTCCCTCAACAAAAGATTTGACTCGCCTTTGAGTATCAGCCAACTTCTTATAAGTTTCATTACTTAAATTTATTTTGGCATGAATTTCTTTATGCAAGTCTTTTACATGCTGTGCAAAATTCTCAGCAGATTCGGAGACTCGAGTGTGGACAGGTAAAGGGACTAGGTCAAGAGGTGTGTGAGGTTTGTACCCATGTACAATTTCAAATGGACTCTTACCCGTAGACCTATTGACCGAGTCATTGTACGCAAATTCTGCCCTTGGTAGGTATAAATCCCAATTTCTGGTGTTTTCACCAACAAGACATCTCAGCAGATTTCCTAGGCTACGGTTCACTACTTCAGTTTGGCCATCAGTTTGGGGATGATAGGCAGTTGAAAACTTAAGTTTTGTCCCTAACTTATGCCAAAGGGTCTTCCAAAAGTAACTGGTGAACCGGACATCCCTATCTGAAACGATTGTCTTAGGTAGGCCATGGAGTCTAACTATCTCATTGAAGAAAAGTGTGGCTACCTTAGACGCATCAAAGGTTTGGGAACAAGGCAAGAAGTGGGCCATTTTAGAGAATCGGTCGACTACGACACAGATAGAATCATGTCTCCTCTGGGTCTTAGGTAAACCTAACACAAAATCCATACTCACATCTTGCCAAGGACGATCTGGGACAGGGAGTGGGGTATAAAGGCCAGTGTTTTGTTTTTGCTGTTTGGCAACAGCGCAGGTTCGACATCTAGCTACAATATTAGCTACATCCCTTTTCAAGCTAGGCCAGAAAAAGTGGTCTTCAATAGCTAGAATGGTCTTGTCTTTTCCAAAATGGCCGGCTAAACCTCCAGCATGGATTTCCCAAATCAAAAATTCCCTAAGAGAAGTTCTAGGGATGCAAAGCCTATTTTTGAAGAACAAAAAACCATCTACAAGGGTATAATCCTGGTGATTACTAGATGGTCCTTGAACTAGATCCTGATACACAGTTGTGAAATCCGGACAAGACTCATATTCCTCTTTGATTTGCTCAAACCCTATGACCTCAGTTCTAACAGAAGTTAATAATAGAGATCGGCGACTAAGGGCATCAGCTACCTTATTCTCAACTCCAGCCTTATGTTTCAGGACAAAAGTATAGGACTGGATATATTTTACCCACTTAGCATGCCTAGGGTTAAGCTTCTTTTGGGAGTTCAGAAATCTAAGAGCCTCATGGTCCGAAAATAGTACAAATTCCTGCGGTAGCAAATAATGTCTCCAGTAACGCAAAGCTTGCACCACCGCATAAAATTCCTTATCATAGGTAGAATACCTAAGCTTAGCATCATTAAGTTTTTCACTAAAGAATGCTATGGGATGATTCTCTTGGCTTAGGACTCCACCTATTCCTACACCTGAAGCATCACAGGCAACCTCAAATACTTTAGAAAAATCGGGTAATCTCAGAATGGGTGCCTGGGTCATTTTCTCCTTAAGATCTAGGAAGGCTTTATGGGCTGACTTAGTCCAATGAAATTCTCCCTTCCTAATACAATCAGTGATAGGAGCAGCTAAAGTACTAAACCCCTTGATGAATCGCCTATAAAAGGTAGCCAAGCCGTGGAAACTTCTAACTTCATGCACATTGGTTGGCTCTGGCCAGTCTACTATGGACCTAATTTTCTCAGGATCGGCCGCCACGCCGTCAGGGGTTACTACAAAACCAAGAAAGATAACTCTACTAGTCATGAATTCACACTTCTTAAGATTACCGTAGAGTCTCTCATTCCTCAAAACTTGGCAGACTGCTCTAAGGTGGCCTAGGTGATCTGCTGGGGTCTTACTATAGATCAGGATGTCATCAAAATAGACCACCACAAATTTTCCTATGAAAGCTCTAAGTACCTGGGTCATAATTCTCATGAAGGTACTAGGGGCATTAGACAACCCAAAAGGCATAACAACCCATTCATAAAGACCATCCTTAGTTTTGAAAGCAGTTTTCCATTCATCCCCGGGTCTAATCCTAACCTGATGATAGCCGCTTTTGAGATCAATCTTAGAAAAAACCATTGCACCAGCCATCATATCAAGCATGTCATCTAGTCTAGGGATGGGAAACCTATATTTGATTGTAATCTTATTGATGGCACGACTGTCAACACACATCCTCCACGTGCCATCTTTCTTTGGGGTCAGTAAGGCTGGGACTGCACAAGGGCTAAGACTTTCTCTAATAAACCCCTTCCTCAATAATTCTCCAACCTGCTTTTGCAGTTCTTCATGCTCAGATGGATTCATCCTGTAATGGGGCAAGTTGGGCAAAGTCGCTCCTGGGATTAGATCTATAGTATGCTGGATATCCCTAAGAGGTGGAAGGTGGTCTGGCAAATCCTCGAGAAAGACATCCTCAAATTCTTTTAACACAGGTTTAACTTCTTGAGGAGGCTCTGAGGGTTCCGAAGTTCTAAGTTCCTTAGCAGTCAACATCCAGATGGGTGAACCACTATGAATTTCTTGTTCTAGATCCTTAGCACTGATTAGGTTCACTCCAGTTTTCATCTCCTTAACCTTACCAGCTCCTTTAGTTACCTTGTCCTTAGGGGGAACTGAATGGATCGTAATCTTCTTCCCATTGAAACTAAAGACACAGGTATTGGATTTTCCTAAGAGGGTGGCATCATGATCATACAACCAAGGTCTTCCGAGAATTATACTGCTCACCCCCATGGGTAAGACATCGCACCAAATCTTTTCGTGATAAGATTGCATTTGGATTTGGACTTGACATCTAGATTGGATGGGTATGGAGGTAGAATCTACCCAAGAAACCTTATAGGGGTTGGGATGGGGAACTGGGATTAAGCCTAACATCTTGACAGTGCTAGTAGAGATGGCATTTACACAGCTCCCACTATCTATGATGATCTTACATACCTTATCCCCTAATTTAAGAAAAGTCTGTAGGATGTTAGTCCTACGCCAATCCTCTTAAACTAGATTCTGGGATAGGATGCATCTTACAACTCCTAATTGGCCAGATTCATTGGGTTCCTCCTCTCCTTCATACTCCTCAACCAAATTCATTCCGGCCTCATAAACTTCTTCTTCAAATTCCTCACTGGGCTCGGAATTATCATTCTCTCCCTCTTCTATGTAAAGGGATCTACGTGGGCACTGGCTAGCAACATGACCTACCTTATGACACTTGAAACAGGCTATGGCAGTACACTGACTGGAAATGTGACCTGGTTTCTGACACTTAAAACATGTGATATTTGAACTAGGGGTTCTCTGGGTGTCAGGTGCCTTACCTTTGTCCATGGGCCTAGGGGTAGAAGTACCCTGAAAAGGTTTACTAGGGATAACTTGGCTAGGTCCATTCCTTGGGATTGGGGCACTAACCCTAGAAGGTATAGGTCCTCTCTGAAATTTCTCAGTGTTCAGTGCAATCTGGTAGGCTTGGTCTAGATCAGTAACCTCTCTCAGAAATAGTTCTCTCTTGATTTCTTCCCTCAGTCCAGCCCTAAATCTAGACAAAGTGACTTCGTGGGCTTCACTCACATCACATCTCATTAGGTATTCATCAAAAGTAGTTATGTAGTCTGAGACAGATCGGTTTCCTTGTTTCAGGTTTTGCCATTGGTCTAACAGGTTTTGCTGGTATGAAATGGGTAGGTATTTATCTCTCAGTTTTTCTTTCATACCCTGCCAAGTGGTTATGGGCTCAACATTCCGTCTCCTAGTGGTTAGCTCAATGTTCCCCCAGTATAACCTAGCTTGACGCACTAATTTTATCTTGGCAAACTTGTATTTCCTCTCCTCAGACATAGCATACCACTCAAAGTATTGGTCCATCTCACCCTCCCAATCAGAATACACCTTAGGGTTCAGACTACCATCAAAAGTGGGTGCATCTAATTTGATGTTCCTGATGAACCTATCATCTCTATCTTCAGGCTCTGGGTCAGGCCTCCTATGATTAGGTTCAGGATCTCTATATAAAGGCCTTCTAGGCTCCTGATGTGGGTGAGGTTGAGGCACATTAAAATCGGGGTCAGGAGTCCAATTCCGATGTCTAGGTTCTTCAAGTACTTGGACTCGGTCCCTAAGTTGGGTAAGATCCTCATGAATTTGTGCGCTAAACTGGGCCACAGTGTTTGTCATATCCTGATTCATTTTAGCCATACTTTCAGTAAGAGTTCTGATCATGGCCTCTAAATCAGGTTGGGTTTGACCAGGTTGATATGGCACTCCGTTTCTGGTAGACATGATGATTCAAGCAAGCACACAAAATGAAACTAGACTAAATCGACTACTGGATCACTAGACCTAGAGTCCAAACTAGATGTCCAATCAGAGTGGCAAGCTAGCCTATAGTAACTCAGGACTCAGCCAGGCAGGTGTAAGGGGAGTGTTAGGTCCCTGATTGCCAATCCTAGACACCAATCAGTGATTGGCCAGGTAGGCGGACCAGCACACAAGCCCTTCGGGAACGGATCCCTGAACCACCGTTCTAGACACTGAGTGCTAAGCACACACAGAATAACTCGGCAAACTGACTCAACACTAGCCTAGACCCGACCAATTGGTGTCCCTAGCCCACTAGGGCAAATTAGGTCTAACTGATTTTAAATTAGGTCTAGGTTCGAATGATTGGATGGTGGTTTTGGGCTAAGGAGAGGTAATCAACTCCTCCCCTTATCTTAGATGCTCAATTGCCCTTAAGTAAATTATGAGATGATCACTCCAAAAAGAATTGAATTGCAGAACACACAAAAAAACAGAGTTGTTGTATTTTAATGCTCAAAATTTTTACCGAAACCCATAAATCACAGAAACATTATGGAAAATAGGTTCAATTATACTGGTTTCAACAAAGCAAAAATCATGCAATTCGGAGTTTTATGCAGGGAGAAATAATTCAGACAACAGGGCAATTACGGGCTGCAACTAGATTGTCTTCCCCGTTTATAATCCCTGCTACGAAGTTATAACCCAATGGATCCCCTACACGCCCTAGGAACACCCCGTGGAATGGGAGGAGGAGGCTTGCGCCTCGCTTAGTTCCTAGGACCGGACGTCCTGGGGAGTCTACTTCGAGCAGACAAAATAAAAAGAGAATAATCAAAACAATCAAGCAAGCAAATCAGAAACCCTAGACTGGGCTGTGATACCAAAAATGATGCAGAACAAATAAAGGGATGCGATGCGGAAGTAAATTAAGATTAACTAATTTTTTTGTTGTTTTATAGGTTTGTAGAAGTTGGCTTCAAATCAAAGAAAAGTTAACCTAACATTGAAAGATACTAATATGATAATTGAAAGCACAATTTTAAGGAAACTAAATTATCAGAGTAGTTTAGAAGCAACGGATCGCTGGGGGTTGAGAAACTCCCAGACCTAGGGTTTCACTCCGAGCTTTCAACAGAACAGAAATAAAGAGAAGGGAAGGTTTATCTAACCAGACAATGATCTTCACAGATTTTGGTGGAAGAACTCTCCCGAGCAGATTGTTGGATCCTCGGAGTCGGATATCTTCGTAATGGATCCTCCAATACTGGTCCTTTGGCGGGTTGGCTTCTCCTGAACTCAAGATCTGGAAGAGAAGAAAAACAATTGATGGAATCAGAGAGTCAAGGAAAAGATTTACCAGGTTGATGAACTTGAAGATCGAAATTGCTGAAAACTGGATTCTCCTGGATGCTGATGTGATTTTCCTTGGAACTTGCTCTGGATCTGAAGTAGCCGGACTGGATCTGGATGAAAGTGGACGGCCTGGACTTGTAGAGAGAGGGAGGCCGTGGGAGATGGATGGATCTAGGGTTTGATGGAATGAAAATAATGGAGGGTGGCTAGGGTTTTGGAATTTCAAGTGGCTAACCTAGGGTTTTGGATAAAGATGGAGATCTCTCACCTCCTCAAGGCTCCAATGGAACCCGGATTACCCCCTCACGGAGCTCAACACTTAGAATAGTGCGGAAGAAGAGAAACCTAGGTCACTCAACACAAGAGAATAGCAAAAAATAATTTTCTTCATTGATTTTCAAAGTTACAAAGAGAGGTCTATTATATAGACCTAAAATTTTCTCCTAGCTTGTACAAATTCCCATGTGGGACTAAACTCTTCCAACCTCTAGATTAGGTAGAAAACCCCCTCTCTTGGTCGACCAAGACTTCAAAAAAAAATTGGGACGGCCATAAAGGAATTTTTTTTTGGAATTTTTATGGCGCCTCCTTTGGAGTTGGATTTGGATTTGGAGTCCTCCTCTTCTTATGGCATTTCTTCTTTTCTTCCACTCCAAGTTAAGCTCTTTGATTTTGATTTGAACTTCAATTGGATGTCCTTCTTTGATTTCTTCTCCAAGAGAAGTTTTCTTCCTTCTTTGCTTAGGTAAAATAGGCAGGTATGGGCGCCTCCTTTAAATTAGCTTCCAATTTGATTTTTTTCTTCTTTGGGTGTGGGGACCATGACACTGGGATGCCTCTGTGGCGCCACCTGGACCCTAGCGTGTGCTCGGAGTGTGGCTGGGCGTGTGGCTTGGAGTGTGGCCTCCACTTGCTTGGACTTTGGTTTGATTGGAAGACAAATGTGGCACCATTTTGGACCAAATTGAAACCACATCGGGACTTGCACCGAGTCAACATGACTCAACAAAATTTAAATGGTGACTCAAGAAATAAATAAAAATAAATAAACTGGTTGACCAGGTCAACCTTTATTACAAACCCTAATTTCTCGGGCAATGTCAATCAGAGATCCAGATGGAGCTCTGAAGTCTTCTTCTGAGTCTGGTGCCCGCACCACAAGGACACTTACCAAAAGTGGATCTCTGACCGTACCACAGTGCGTTGCATTATGTTGGCTACGATGAACGATGAGTTCAATCACAAATTTGAGGAGGCCAAGCTAGAAGAAATGCTTCAAAGGTTAGAGGAGTCTTTTGGCACTCCGGATGATACTGAGAGATATCGGATCTCTTCCGCCATCTATAACATGCGTATACGTGATGGAGATTTGGTAACTGATCATGTAATGTACATGATCGAGTTATTTGAGCATTTGGGCTAACTTGGATGTCCTTTGCATGATCAACTCGATAAGGATGTGATACTGAATTCTTCGCCCCCTTCCTACCAGGTCTTTCTCGATAATTTCATAATGAATAGGCCTGCAGTAAACTATCATGAGATGTTAGTGTTACTACAGACTTATAAGAGAGACCACAACCTCAATAAGGGATTGGTGAATTTGGTGGGAGGCTTTGGAGCAGGGCATCGTTCCTTTGCGAAAGGGAAGAAGAAAAAGAATAAGAAAAATAAGAAGATGCAAAGTGCTGGACCTAGTCAGACTAAGAGGGTGAAGACTGACAAGAGTCAAGAAAAGTGCTTCTTTTGCAAGAAGCCAGGTCATTGGAAGCGAAACTGCTCTCCTTACCTTGCTACCCTAGACCCGAACATGCAAAGGAAGGGAAAGCAGCAAGCTATTGTTGGTCATGGTATTTATAGGATAAATCCTTATAGTTTCTCCATTTGTGATACTACTAGCTGGGTATTGGATACCGGAAGTCCTTACCATATTTGCAATTCATTGCAGGGACTTCAAGTTAGTAGGAGATTCAAAAGTGGTGAAAGGTTTCTAAACGTTGGGAATGGAAGTCAAGCTGTAGTTTTGGCTTTGGGAACTATTTCTTTGTTTTTCGAGTCCTGTACCATCATTCTTAATGATTGTCATTTTTATCCTTTCTTTTTAGTAAATATCATTTTTATAGGCATGTTGGCCAAAGATAGTTATGAATTATCTATAAAGAATGATATTTGCAAAATCACGTTGAATGGTTTAAATATGATGATTGGACAAGTAAAGAATGGTGTATATGTACTATCACAGCCTGTCACTATATTGTACACTACTAATAAACACCCTAGATTAGATAAAGTCAGTGATACTTATCTCTAGCACTGTACACTAGGTTATATAAATAAGAATAAGATAAATAGGTTGGTGGGAGAAGGTCTCCTAGATATCGCTGAGAGTGAGTCTTTACCAACTTGTGAATCTTGTCCACTAGGAAAAATGGCCAAGTCACCTTTTACTGGAAGAGGTGAAAGAGCTAGTGATATTCTAAGTCTAGTACATACTGATATATGCGGACCTATGAATATCAGCGCAAGAGGTGGATATAATTATTTCATTACGTTCATAGATGACCTATCAATGTACGATTATGTCTATCTAATAAGACATAAATCTGACTCGTTTGAAATATTCAAACACTATCGTAATGAAGTTGAAAAACAAACTAGGAAGTTTATTAAGATCCTTCGATTAAATCGAGGTGGTGAATATATTTCCAATGAGTTTCTGACTTATCTTGAGGAGAATGGGATTTTTTTGTCAATGGACTACTCCAGGGACACCTCAGTTAAATGGTGTGTCTGGAAGAAGGAATCGAACTCTGTTGGACATGGTTCGATCCATGATGGGATTAGCAAGTCTGCCTAAATCCTTTTGGGGATATGCTCTTGAGTCAGCATGTTACCTTCTGAATAGAGTTCCAAGTAAGTCTGTTGATAAGACACCATATGAGATATGGACTGGGCATAAGCCAACTCTCTCTCACCTTCGGGTTTGGGGGTGTCCAGCTTATATCAAGCATTTGGAGACAGATAATCTAGGACCTAAGTCTAATAAGTATCTTTTTGTTAGGTATCCCAAAAAATCCAAAGGGTATTATTTCTATCTATCTAAGGAACAAAAGTTGTTCATCAGTCTTAGGGCAACCTTTTTAGAAAGGGAGTACCTTGGTGAAGGCACTCAAGCTGTTGAGATTGAACTTGGCGAAGTTTAATAGATAGAAGAATTTTCTCACTCTAAGGCCACTATAGAACCAAATTTGATTAGATCGAATCCAGAGCCCATAGTGCAACTATTACGGAGATTTGGTAGAATACCATATCAACCGGATAAATACTATGGTTTCTTGGTCCAGGATGGTGATCTTGTTGAGCTTGATGAGAACAACAAGGATCCGATCACCTATATGGATGCAATGTCAAGGTCTGATTTTGAGTCATGGCTGGGAGCTATGAAATCCAAAATGGAGTCCATGGAAATCAACAATGTATGGATATTGGTTGATCCACCTGAAGGGATAAAACCCATTGGGTGCAAGTGGATCTTCAAGCGAAAGCGGGGTGCAGATGGACAGGTAGAGACCTATAAAGCCCGTCTAATTACCAAGGGGTATTGTCAGCATTACGGAATAGACTATGATGAGATGTTTTTCCCCATGGCAATGCTCAAGTCAATTCAGATTATGCTTGCTATAGCAGCACATTTAGATTATGAAATCTAGCAAATGGATGTCCGAACAGCTTTCCTGAATGGTGAGCTGGAAGAGGAGGTGTATATGATGCAACCTAAAGGGTTCACGTCTATAGATGAGTCTAAAGTGTGCAAGCTTCAGAGGTCCATTTATGGATTGAAGCAGGCTTTTCAGAGTTGGAATATGTATTTTGATAAGTGTATCAAGACGTATGGCTTTGTTAGAAATGGAGAAGAACCTTGTATATATAAATGGGCAAATTGTTCTGTAGTTGTGTTTCTTGTTTTGTATGTGGATGACATTCTCCTAATCAAGAATGACATTCCAGCATTACAAGGTATAAAGGTCTGGCTTTCATCATAATTCTCCATAAAAGACTTGGGTGAAGCCTCATACATATTAGGTATGAAGATCTATCGAGATAGATCTAAGAGGCTTCTAGGACTATCCCAATCTATGTACATAGACACTATGCTGAAGCGGTTCAGCATGGAAAATTCTAAAAGGGGCTATCTTTCGATAGCTCATGAAATTACTCTTTCCAAGAAGGATTGTGCAACAACTCCTAAGGAAAGAGAGCATATGAGTAGGATTCCATATGCTTGGCAGTGGGTTCTATTATGTACGCCATGTTATGTAATAAACCAAACGTGGCATACTCACTAGGGGTAGTGAGCAGATACCAGTCTGACCCAGGTGAAGCTCATTGAAAAGTTGTTAAGAACATCCTTAAGTATGTAAGAAATACTAAAGACCAATGGCTTATTTATGGAGATTCTGACTTATAACTTGTGGGGTATACTGACTCCAATTTTCAATCGGATAGTGATGATGCAAGAGTGTGTCTGGTTTTGTGTTTACGCTTAATGATGGAGCAGTCTGCTAGAAAAGTTTCAAGCAGCATACAGTGGCTGATTCTCTTTGCGAGATGGAGTATATTGTAGCATCGGATGCAGCAAAGGAGGCTGTGTGGTTGTGAAAGTTTCTAAGCGAGCTGGGAGTGTCACCTTCCTTGGATGGTCCTATTCCAGTATATTATGATAGCATTATAGCCATTGCTCAAGCCAAAGAACTGAGATCACATCAACCGACTAAGCATATTCTGCATCGTTATCACCTTGTCCCGGAGATTATTGAACGAGGTGACATCAAGCTTCTGAAGATCGATGGTAAGGAGAACTTGGCCAACCCCTTCACTAAAGCCATTAGAATGCAAGAGTTTGATAATTGCAAATGGAAGATGGGTATCAGATTCTATTCTAATTAGCTTTAGTCCAGGTGGGAGTTGTTGGGAATTGTATGTCCTATAGCCAATCGTCTAGGTTGTAGATGGTTGTGTGACTCAAGTATATGTATATGAATTGTTGAATTGAATAAAAAGTTATTCTGGTTGTTCATCACATGACATCTCCTAATTGAACTCTTATGTGATGATGTCCTTTGAGCTGCCTTGTATAAGATGTAGAGAGGATGCATCGTGAGTTCATAAACTGGTTCACGACCAAAGGATATGCTGTTTCAGGACGATGGTGTATCGACAGTAGGTCGTTGATGTCATGTCTGTTGGTTGTCCTCTTAACCAAGTAGCATGGAGATGCTGGCATGACATCAGGTGTTGTATTTGAACTTCACTGAGCATGACTCTCATACGAGATTCTCTTCTTGCCAAAGAGAAGTTTTGCATTAGAATATAGACATTAATTATTCCTTTGACTTGAGATCACTATGGCAGCTTGCAAGCAACTCACTGTGCTTAGGTGCTAGACTACCCGAATTTCTAATTTGGTGATGGAAGGTTGCTGGGTACAGTCAAGTACTTGTATAGCGGTAGTAGGATCAAGATAGGATTAATCTCTCCAAATGGTTTGGATTGAATGCTTAATATGCCTCAATTGAGAAAGACCTTGGCCAGGGCATTCCTTGTAAGGAGTTACAGGGATTCTTTGTTTGAGACATATTGAGATGGACTAATTAGGGTTGGACAGTTTAACCCTAAGCCATATGGAGCATTAGGAGATAAAAGGAATAAGTTCAACGGTATTCCATGTTCGACAGGTTCTTGTTGCTCTGCAACCTTCGACCTATCTAGATGTTGGGTGTCATTGCTAGATGGTGACTTTGTTCGATACTAGAAATATTGCTATGCTACAAATTTAGTGTTTGAACCTATGGGATTACACACCGTGGGGTTTCTTATTGATTTGGTGGCTTGGGAACGATTAGGAATCGTTCCAGACTCGTTTGACAAAAAGTTGTCAAACTACCAATCCCCGAGGCAAGTTGACTCGAGGCAAGTTGACCCGAGGCGAGTTACTCATCTGACAGACTCTGCTAAAAAATTTGAGAATGCTTCATTGATTGCTGTAAGGGTTATGGCACTTAATTTTGGCATTTTAGGATCTTAACCAGCATTAGTTGCTGAAGTCGAAGGGTTTGTAACACCCTTGAATCCCAAGAGACTCCCAACCTCTCATTTAATCTCTTATTGATCTCTCCTTTATGGTTCTAATAAAAAGGGCTATTTTGGGTGAGCTAAAACAGGAAGAATTGTTCACCTTTTCTAAGGTCGAGATTCTGCCACTACTTTTGTTGGTTAGAACTCATCCTTGACCTCTGAGAGATTGTGAGATCAGATCTCATTCTTTGAAAGATAGTGTGAGGTTTGGGTTTTGGGATTCCTGTGTGCATACCTTCTGTTGAAGGTTTAGGACAGAGTGTTCCAGGAAGGGTTCTTGGATATTGTGTCCCATTTCAGTTCAATAATTGGATCTTCAAGGTGTTGAAGAAGGAGTCTGCCACAGCCACATCATTTTTGGAGAGGCTAGCACCTCAAGGGAAGGATGAGAATCCCCTTATCCCAGAGTGAACCATCTATAGAGGCAGGACGTCTGTGCTGCTCATTGAGCTGGTGTTCCTTTAGGAGTGCTTTCCTTAATGGTGATCATCACCTCTTGCAAAAGGTTTGTACTCCTATCCCATGGGTCTAAAGATATGTTCTTCAGCACCCTTTTATGTGACTCATAGAATGGTTCCATGATTCGCATAATTTGCATGCTTGATTTCATACATGTATTACTTAATATGCATAAAGATCTGTGTAGGGCCAGTGTTAATTAGATTAACATATTAGATAAAAGTGTTTTATCTTCTTCCGCTGCATCATGCATTTAGAAAAGTTTTAAATTGCATGTATCAAGGGCCCACCCTGGGTTTGCCTAAGAATGAGATGACTGAACAGAGGAAGTGCAAGTTTGCCAAACTCAGGTTAGTCCGCCAGGTTAGGCTATATTGGAGGAATGTTGAGTGTATAACTAGACAATGAAAAGACCTTCCCATAGTCACCTGGAGAGCCATAAAGCTGAAGCTTAGGGAGAAGTACCTTCTTGTATCCTATCATTAGGGACTCCAAGATCAATGGTAGAGGCTAAGTCAGGGAAATAGGACTGTGTCAAAGTATATAGCCAAATTTGATGAGTTTGTCATGAGGTATAGTATAGATTAGTCTGAGGCTGTGACCCTATCTAAGTTTAGGGTTAGACTACATGAGGACATCTAAAGAGAGTTATTCTTGAGAGAGGTTCATGATCTTGAGCAGGCCTATCAGATAGCTAGAGACTATGAGAGATTCAAGAGGGGACCCATGTTTCGATGACCTGAGCCCACTAGTAATAGTGGCCCTAATCCAAAACTAGGTTCTAGCCAACTATACCCAAGCCGACCTAGTCCTAGCACCCCATTGACCTGTAGGGAAGATAAGGGTAAGGCACTTGAAGTCTAGAGAAACCCTAATCCCAATCCTAATAATGCTTGTTTTAGATGTCATAAGGTGGGACACTATACTAGCCAATGCCCAGCCCGATCCTTATATATAGGAGAACTAGAGGAAGAAGACCCTAAACCCACTGATGAGTATGAAGAGGAAGTGTATGAAGCTGAGATGAACTTAGTGGATGAATATGAAGAAGATGAGGAAGAGTTGAGCCATCTGATCTATTGGGAGTTGTTAGGTGCATCCTAGCCCAAACCAAGATACAAGAGGATTGGCATAGGACCAACATCTTACAAACCTTTGTGAAGTTAAGGGATAAGGTATGCAAGATCATCATAGATAGTGGGAGCTACATGAATGCCATCTCAACTAGTGCTGCCAAAACCCTAGGCTTATCCCCAGTTCCTCATCCCAATCCTTATAAGGTGTCTTGGATAGACTCAACTTCCATCCCCATCAAACTTAGATGCCAAGTCATGATCCAACTTCAATCCTATCAAGAAAAGATGTGGTGTGATGTTTCCCGTGGAAGTTAGTAGCATTATCTTAAGCAGACCTTGGCTATATGACCATGATGCTACCCTGTATGGCCGATCCAATTCATGTTCTTTTAATTTTCATAGGAAGAAGATTGTGATAAATCCAACCCCACCTAAGGATAATATCAAGAGGGGATCTAGCAACTTGAAAGAGAAGAAATCAGGAGTAAATTTGATCACTGCTAAGGAGTTAGAACATGAGATAACTAAGGGTTTGGCAGTTTGGATGTTAGCTGCTAAGGAAGTTCATGACCAAACCTAGAAAGAGCACCCTCAGGAAGTTTTGGAATTTCTAAAAGAGTTTGAAGATATATTTCCTGAAGATCAGCCTGACCAATTACCACCTTTAAGGGACATGCAGCATGCCATAGATCTAGTCCCAAGGGCCACTTTGCCAAACCTCGCTCATTATAAGATGAATCCCACTAAGCACTTAGAGTTACAAAAACAAGTTGGAGAACTCCTAAGGAAAGGATTTATTAAGGAGAGTTTAAGCCCATGTGAAGTACTTGCCCTACTGGCCCCTAAGAAAGATAGCATGTGGAGAATGTGTGTTGATAGTCATGCTATAAATAAGACAACTATTAAGTATAGATTCCCCATTCCCCGTTTGGATGACATGTTAGACATGATGGTTGATGCAACCATTTTCTCTAAGATTGACCTTAAGAGTGGCTATCACCAGGTTAGGATTAGACCCAGGGATGAGTGGAAAACTGCTTTCAAAACTAAGGATGGTCTTTATAAATGGATAGTGATGCCTTTTAGATTGTCTAATGCCCCTAGTACCTTTACGAGGATCATGACCCAAGTCCTAAGAGTGTTCATTGAAAAATTTATAGTGGTTTATTTTGATAACATCTTGATCTACAGTAGGACTAAGGAAGACCACCTAAGCCATCTCAGACAAGTCAGTCAAGCCCTTAGGAATGATAGCCTCTATGCCAATTTGAAGAAATGCGAGTTCTTGATCCATAGAGTCATCTTCCTAGGATTCATAATGACCCCCGAAGAGTTTCAACTGTCTAGAAAAGATTAAGTCCATAGTTGAGTGACCAGTACCTACTAGTGTTCATGATGTGCATAGTTTTCATGGCCTAGCTACCTTTTATAGATGATTTATTCGGGGATTTAGCTCCATTGTTGCATCCATTACCGATTGTATTAGGAAGGGAACCTTTGAGTGGACCAAAGCTGTAGATAAAGCCTTCCTAGATATTAAAGAAAAGATGATCCAAGCACCCATTTTAAGGTTACCAGATTTCTCTAAAGTTTTTGAGGTTGCTTGTGATGCTTTTAGAGTAGACATAAGAGGAGTACTTAGTCAAGAGAGTCACCCTATAGCCTTCTTTAGTGAGAAATTAAATGAGGCTAAATTTAGGTACTCAACCTATGATAAGGAATTTTATGCGATAGTACAAGCCCTAAGATATTAGAGACATTACCTACTACCCCAGGAGTTTGTTTTATACTCTGATCATAAAGCACTCTGATTCCTTAACTCCTAGAAGAAATTGAACCTTAGGCATGCTAAGTGGGTAGAGTATATTCAAGCCTATGCCTTTGTGCTAAAACATCATGCTGGTACTGAAAACAAGGTAGCTGATGTCCTTAGCTACCGTTCCATGCTCCTAAATTCTATTAGAAGTGAAGTAATAGGATTTGACAGATTGAAAGAGATATATGAGACCTGCCCCGACTTCAATGAAACCTACCAATTTGTGAAATAAGGACCATCTAGTTCACATAGTGAGTATACCCTTCAGGATGGTTTCCTCTTTAAGGACAACAAGTTGTGTATTCCCAGGACTTTTGATAGGGGACAAGGCTAGGAGGATCATTGGAGAGCTAAGAAGTCTCCTAAGATTAGGATCAAGAAGGGGATAACTAGGGCCTCACTCCCCGTGATGTTCCGAAGAACAAACGAAAAGGGCCTCATACCCCGTGATGTTCAGAAGAATAAAGGAAAAGGGCCTCGCACCTCACGATGCTCGAAAGCGAAGGAATAGGGTCTCACACCCCGCGATGCTCGAAAGCAAAGTAATAGGATCTCACACCCCTCGATGCTCAAAATCAAAGGAATAGGGTGTCACACTCCACGATGCTTGAAAGCGAAGGAATATGGTCTCACACCCCGCGACGTCCATTGGCGAAGGAAAAATGGGCCTCACACCCTCCCCATGTGGGGCGAACGAAAAGAAACGCTCTTTTCTAAACACTCATATTTATTCACCCATTTTTTTACAAATGACTGAGGATGGTCTTTATAGACTTTCCAACCCTCTACAAGATGAAGATGAAACATATCCCAATCCTAACAAACTTCAAACTAATAATCTAATCTAAAACAAATTTAAAATTAAAATAACTTCAAACTAATCAATACATCCAAATTAAAAAAATTAAATATAACCCAAATTCATCAATATTTGTGCCAAAAAAATTCGTATCAGGATCTGTGCTGAGTGGCTTTGAAATCTATGCAAAAACCCTGCTATGAAAAATGTTCAGCTCTGAGATGCGTGCTTCTCTGAGATGCATGCTAATTCTTCTTCCTGTGACCGTGGAACAAAGGGGCCGGCGGACGGATGAGGGAAGAGGAACTTGCAGGGAGGCACGATCGGTGGCTGGGGAAGGCGACGGTCGGTCGGTGGCTGGGGAAAGGTGACGGCACGGTCGACGGTGTGGAGATCCGGCAGGGCGGCAACGAGGCGATGCGGGTGACATGGATGCTTGGAAAGGCTTTCGGTGTTTGGGCGGAATGGCAGCAAAGGTCGCCGTGGTGGGAGGTGGATGGCGGCATGGACGGAGATGACAAGCATCGATGGTGATCGAGGTGGCCACCATGGCAGCAGGTGGGTGGGACGGGTGGCCATCGAGGAAAGGGAGGTGATCCAGTGGGTTCTCGCTGGTGTCCTCAGGGGATCCTTCACCGAAGAAGCAGTTGTCGGTGTGCGGCAGCCATGGGAGGTCGCGAGCGGTGGATCCGAGAAGATGATGTTTGGGGTTGGGAGAAAGAAGATGATAGGAATAGCTAGGGATAAGTTAGGGATAAGGAGGAATAAAATAGGAATAGCAGGGATAGGTGGAATAGCTGGAATAAGAAAATATAAAATAAAGAAAATCTAGGAGAAAAAAGAAAAAAAACCCTGATAGGTTTTGATGTCCCCATCATTCTCCTGGGATGGGAAAAACTCGACTCCGTCGAGTCAGGCTCGATGCTGCAACTCTCTCTTTCTTTTTTTCTTCTTTTTTTTTCTCTAACCCTAATCCTCTCCCGCTCTGATACCAAATTGATGGGGGACAAGGCTAGGAGAATCGTTGGAGAGTTAAGAAGTCTCCTGGGATTAGGATCAAGAAAGGGATAACTAGGGTCTCACACCCTGCAATGTTCCAAAGAACAAAGGAAAAGGGCCTCATATCCCGTGATGTTTCGAAGAACAAAGGAAAAGTGCCTCACATCCCACAACGCTCGAAAGCGAAGGAATAGGATCTCACACCCCGTGATGCTCGAAAGCGAATGAATAGGGTCTCACATCCTGTGATGCATGAAAACAAAGAAATAGGGTCTTACACCCCGCGACGCCCAATGGTGAAGGAGAAACGGGCCTCACACCCTCCCCATGTAGGGCAAATGAAAAGAAACGCTCTTTTATAAACACTCATCTTTATTCACCTATTTTTTTTATAAATGACTGAGGATGGTATTTATAGACTTTCCAACCCTCTACAAGATGAAGATGAAACCTATCCCAATCCTAACAAACTTCAAACTAATAATCTAATCTAAAATAAATTTAAAATTAAAACTACTTCAAACTAATTAATACATCCAAATTAAAAAAATTTAAATATAATCTAAATTCATCAAGATCCTTGCCGAAAAGAATTTGTATCAGGATCCATGATGAGTGGCTCTAAAATCTATGCAAAAATCCTGCTCTAAGAAATATGTAGCTCTGAGAAGCGTGCTACTATGAGATGCATGCTAATTCTTCTTCCTGTGATCATGGAACAGAGGGGGCGACAGACGGACGAGGGAAGAGGAACTTGCAGGGAGGCACGGCTGGCGGCTGGGGAAGGTGGTGGTCGGTCAATGGCTGGGGATAGGTGGTGGCATGGTCGGCGGTGTGGAGATCTGGCAAGGCGATGGCGAGGTGACACGGGTGGCATGGGCATCGGCATGGATGGGATGGCACAGATTCTTGGAAAGGCTTCTGGCGGTTGGGCGAAATGGCGGCCGAGGTCATCGTGGCAGGAGGTGGACGGCAGCATGGGCGGAGATGACCGACGTTGGTGGCGATCGAGGCGACCACCATGGTATCTGGTGGGTGGCACGGGCGACCGTCGGGGAAAGGGAGGCGATATGGTGGGTTCTTGTCAGTGTCCTCGGGGGATCCTTCGCCGGAGAAGCAGCTATGGGCGTGCGGCGGTCGTGGGAGGTCGCGAGCGGTGGATCCGAGAAGATGACGGTTTGGGGCTGGGAGGAAGAAGATGATAGGAATAGCTAGTGATAAGTTAGGGATAAGTCAGGGATAAGGAGGAATAAAATGGGAATAGCGGGAATAGGTGGAATAGCTAGAATAAGAAAATATAAAATAAAAAATGTAGGAGAAAAAAGAAAAAAAACCTGTTGGATTTTGATGTCCCCATCAACTTTCCTCAAAGAATTTTTAGTTTGGGAAACCCATGCAAGAGGTCTAGCTAGTCACTTTGGTAGAAACAAGACCATTCTAGCTATAGAAGATCAGTTCTTTTGGCCAAGTATATAAAGGGATGTTGCCCAGATTGTATCTAGGTGTTGAACTTGTGTTATTACCAAATAGCAGAAGCAAAACACTGGCTTGTATAGCCCTTTACTTATACCTGACTGTCCTTGGCAAGACCTCAGTATGGATTTGGTGTTAAAATTGCCAAAGACCTTAAGGAGACATGATTCTTTCCATGTTGTGGTCAATAGGTTTTCTAAAATGGCTCATTTCATACCCTGCTCTCAAACCTTTGATGCTTCCAAGGTGGCCAAACTTTTTCTAGATAATGTGGTTAGGTTACATGGCCTTCCTAAAACCATAATGTCTGACAGGGATGTCTGATTCACCAGATATTTTTGAAAATTCCTTTAGCACTTGTTAGGAACCAAGCTTAAATTTTCTACCTCCTACCACCCTCAAACCGATGGCCAGACTGAAGTAGTGAACCAAAGCCTTGGGAACTTGTTAAGATGTCTAGTTGGCAAGAACACTGGAAATTGGGATCCCTTATTACCTAGAGCTGAGTTTGCCTATAATAGTTTAGTTAATAGGTCCATAGGCAAGAGCCCATTTGAGATTGTCTATGGTGATAAGCCTAACAAACCCATAGACCTAATCCCCTTATCCATACATGCATGAGTCTTTGAGTCGACTGAGTCATTTGTATAGCATGTTAGGGATCTGCATAAGAAAATTAGTCAAAAGATTAATGTAAGCAATGATATTTATAAAAACTTGGCTAATTCCTGAAAAAGAGTCAAAGAGTTTGCTGAGGAAGATTATGTAATAATTAGGCTTAGACCTGAGCAGTTTCCTCTGGATACCATGAAGAAGTTACATGCCCGTGGAGCTGGACCCTTCAAAGTGATAAAGAAAGTTGGACCTAATGCCTATGTGCTCGAGTTACCGTCTGAATTTGGCATTAGCTCAACCTTTAATATCTCAGACCTAGTTGAGTATAGGGAGCCAGCAATGATACCCAGTGAGCCTTTTGGACCTGACCCTATTCTTAAGAGCGAACCCATCCTAGAGTGTCCACCAATAAATTGGCCTGAGAAAGGAGAAAGGATTGAGCATATCCTGGATGACCAAGCCATTAGTACCCAGAACAAAGGCTACCAATGTTACTTGGTTCGCTGGCAAGGTCAACTAGAATCTAAAAATTTATGGATTACTTGAGAGAATCTACAACGCCTCGACCTAGACATGTTGGAGCAGTACCAAAGCTGGATTGACCCTTACTCGACAGGGTCGAGTTCCTCCCACCCCGGGAGAATTGGTGTGAGCATCATGATTAGACAAAGATTACTGGGCCCATTATGGATTTTTGATTAGGTTTTCAAGTCCTGTAATAAAGTGAGTCAATTAAATTCACTAAGTCTATAATAAAGTTTAGTCAATTGAGTTGAGTCCATTTATTTCTCAGTCCAGTCAATTAAGTTCAATCGAGTCCTGTAAATTTGACTTCTTTCATTCAAGTCAATACCAAGAGGAGAGTCACCAGGCCCCCACTGAAGTAGACTTTATGCACCACCCCAGGTCCCCATTCAGGCACCCAAGGCCACATGGATCTGGCACCCAAGCCCACTAGGAGTGCCGCCTAGGTCAACTTGAAATTAGCACCCCAGCTCACATCCCAAGGCCCACAGTAGTTGGCACCCCTCTCAGGCCCACAAGGAGTTCATGCCGCCTAATCCAAGATGGAGTCAAGCGGTCCAAGCATAAGAGGAGTCCAGTTTCTAAGTCCTACAAGGACTCCAGTCTCCTTGTCCTACTCAAACTTTGTACTTCAACTTTGACAAAGATTTATACTCCAACTTTGACAGGGAGAGGACTGGGTGATCTATAAATACCCCTCCCCTCCTCCCTCTTGTAATGATGAATTATTGAATGAAAAAATATTGTGTTTTATTTTAATTTCCGTGCTAGTGTGCATTAACACTCTATAAAGGAGAGGGTGTGAGGCCCAACCAACCTATCGAACCCTAGTTCTTCCAAGCCCTAGCCACCCAACCATCTCCCATCCTCCAAAACCCTAGGATGCCCTATCCCACCTTCATCTTCATCAGGCCACCACCATCAAACCCAAGGCCGCCCATCCCACTTCAAACCTTAGATTGCCCATCCCACTACCAAACCCTAAGCCGCCAACCCCTGAACATCAAGCCAGGCCACCATCATCAAGTCCCCAGGCCACCCTCTAGAGTCCAGGCATCTTCATCAACCGGGCCGCCAGCCATCCTCCTGCCTCCTCATCTCTTCCAACTTCCCGTTTCTTATTTTTCCTATCTTCTACATCCCTGACTCTTGGTATTTGCAGGATCCCTCCAGTACTACGACCCTTGGAACAGGTCTTCCTTGCCCCCGGAACCATCTGATAAAAAGCCGGTGGATCAGTGAGAAATCGGCTTCATCTTCCAGGCGCCAATCCATAGTGGTGTGACTCCTTCTACAACGGAAAGGACATCATTGCCAGGTACTCAAAACCAATCCCTGCTCTTTAGATTTGTTTTATTGAAGTTGAACATGCCCTAAATTAGTGGTTTCTTGAACCTAGGATCCTCTTTTCTCTATTACTTTGTTAGTTCTTGATATGCGGGTTGAACTTTAGTCTTTGCATGAAAACCCTGGTTTGCTCTTAGTCCTTTTCGGGAATTAAACTCATATAAAAAAATTTGAAACCCTTGCTCACATAATCTGAAATTCTCTTATGTTTATCTTTAGCATGCTTGCATCCCGCATCAAGGTTTCTTTTAAGTGTCCTTCTTAAGCTTACTATCCTTCTTTTGCTTCTTCGCAGGCTTCTTCTTCTAAGCTGACTTTCTCTTAGATGAAAATGCCTGTTTTGTTGCCTAGGTGGCTTACCCAAGAAAGGAGGTGAATTGGGTATTTAAAAATTTTCACAAGTATGTGCTTCTTTTAAAATAACTTAGTGTGGTGAGAGATGTGAATTAAGTAAGAGATGCGAAAGCAAATAGAAAGCACAATCACACAAGCACAAACACAAAGAATTTATAGTGGTTCGGAGTAATCCAGCTCCAACATCCACTACCCAAGATACCACTTGGAATTTTCACTATATTCACCCTCAGAATATAGCCGGATAATTTTCACGAGCTCATAATCCAAAACCTCAACTTGGTTTTAAACAGGGATCACCAAAAATCTAATACACTATTAGTGATTATTTTCACGGGCTCACAATCCAAAACCCTAACTTGGTTTTAAACTGGGATCACCAAAAATCCAATACACTATTAGTTTTCACGAGCTCACTAACAACCCACTCTTGGTTTTTGAAGGCTCACCAAAAACCTAAACAAATCCAAGTTACAGCCCCTGTTATACTTGGAACAACTCAAACAAAGAGTTTGAAAAATAAAGCAACTCTATGACAAACCGAATGTTGTTGGGTGGTTGTAGTTGTAGCTCTTGAAAAGCCTTCTTGAATCCTTCCTTGAATGCTTTTAAGGCTTCTGATCTTCCTCAGTAAATGCCTCAAGAATCTAATAGGAGTTGGTAAGTCTTGAGTGCTTCTCTTTAAAGCTCTTTTGAATATTCAATACTCTCATAAATCCTTCATTAACTCTTCAAAAGTTGTTCAAAATCCCTTATAAATAGTCCCTTTAACTAATTTCAAGTGAATACGACCATTATAGAATGTTGGGATTCGAAATATGGCCATTGGAGCACTTTTTGGATTCAAAAAAATGGTTTTGGAACTAGCTATTACGAACCTGGAACTGGGGTTTGAGTCAACTCAGATGCTTCGAGTTGGCTCGGATTCTTAGATAGGTTAAAACTTTACTCTGGTCGAGTGGGCTCGCTTGGCTAATTTTTTAAAACTGAGATTTTGCAAACTCTAGAAGAGTCGGCTCGATTGATTATCAGGTCGACTCGGATGACTAACTGCAAATTTGAGTTGGCTCGAATTTTTGTCGAGTTGGCTCGCCTGTTTGACTGATGAAATGAAACTCTGGACAAGTCGGCTCGAATGTCTGCATGCCAAAAGGCTTAATCCTATGCCAAAAAATTGAGTCGGCTCTTTAGCTTTGAGTTGGCTTGAGTGACTTTTGCCAAAAACCTTCCGAACTTCTCCAGATTGCTTCCAAGAGCTTCCAACCAATTTCAAAGGCTTTCCAACTCCTTCAAAGCCTATTCTAAGAAATTTAAACTTGGAAAATATATTGAATTGGCCCATTTTCATGAATACATAAGTGATTTTTCTTTGGGCTCTTTACTATATAGTACATTTTCAAAAATAAACCTGACAAACATCATGTTGTAAGAAGAGTGGTTGTTCATTTAAATCATCCTACAAAAAGTTAGAAAATACTTGGAATTAGTTAGTAATCAAATGCATGCTCCAATATTTTATTATCATCAAAATCATTCCATGGGTCAACAATCTCTCCCTTTTTGATGATGACAAAATACTGGACATGGAAAAACTTTACAGTTCTAAGTATATAAACACCTAAATGTATCTAAGTAATTTGTGTATAACTTTAAAGTGATGTATATTTATATGTATCAACATGTATCACAAATGTATTGGAAAGTATCAGAGCTTATCATAAAGTATCAGAGCTTTTGAATTAGATTCAATATGTATCAAAGTTAATATTTATCAAAAGCTACTTTTGCCTAACATATATTGAAGTCAATAATTTATCAAGGCAAATTGGATAGCAGAATGTACCGGTGTTAACTAAAATATTGGAATCAATAGTAATGTATCAGAGCAAGTAATGATATTGAAGAATGTATCAAAGCTATTAAAATGTATTAGAGCTATTAAGATCAATAAAGTAGTAGAATATATCAGAGCTATTTATCCATTCATCATACATTAATTTTCACTTAGTATCAAGATGTATCAACGTTACTTGAACATTCAAAATATCAGAGCAAAAAATTTTCTTTGATTTCTATTCATATAATGATTTTTCCCCTTGTTTTAATTTCTTTGGATTTTCCATGCACATTAATATCACTCCCCCATTTTGTCATTAATCAAAAAGGTTATTAATAAGAGTATCACTCCCCCTTTTCTAAATAGAATAAGAAGATTAAAATGATTTGAGGGAATTTCGCCTTCTTTTTATAATTTTGATTTTCTTTTTGAATGAAAGAAAAATGTAATATGTCTTTTCACAATTCTTATAAACACTGAATTTCGAGATAGTGTAAGGAGATAATTTATATAATTTCACCTTCTCATAGAATTTTTCAAATTAAAATTCTTGTGAAGTGTTACTCCCACTTTTTAGGTTAATTAATGAGATCATGCATAGAAACAACAAAAATATAATAACAAGGAAGCAATGTACACATTGATTTGAAAGTAAACATGTCATTACTTTAATAAGAAGTACAATATAACATCCAGTACAATTGAAACAAAATGTATCAAAATATAATACAAGAAGAGCATCCAATCTAGTCACTATCACTCCCTACATCAAAAGTCTAAGTCGCATAGACTCAGGAACTTCTAATAGGTGGAGGTGGTCCTGTTGAATTTTTGGTCCTAGAAGCAGATCCTGTCCTAGGCCAATAATGTGGTGGAGGCTGTCTAGGAGGTGATGCTCTAGACCTAGGAGTGCTCTGAGGTGGAGAGTATGCAGAAGATGAAGCTCCAAAAAGGTGGAAAAGTATGGTGCTTATCCCAGACTATAGCCTCTGAACTCCCTCCTGAATATGCTGAAGGGTCGTTGTCTGCTGAGTAACAAAAGTATTTCCTGCTCCTCTAAGTCTGCCAATATCTGACCGCAGGTCTCTCAGCTCATCCTGATGATCACCCTGCATCTATTGAAGTCTCTCGACTGTCTCAACTCTGTAGGTCAACTCTCTCAGCTCAGACTTGAACTCCTGAAGTCCTATCTTGACTGTTTGGCGAAGATTGCCAATCATCGATCTAAAGAAACTCGTGAGAGTCTCGGTGAACTGAGTAAGCTGCTCTGCAATGGAAGCCTGAGTAGTAGTTGGTGCTAGAGTAGTGGGTCCTCGTGGGCTGCTGGTGCTGCTAATAGTATTGGTGGAGTCCTGGGGCTATTGGTCTGGCTAGCCTGTCCATAGAACTCCTCATCACTGGAATCCTCATCAGAGTCACTGGAGCCACTGTCACTCTCATCATCTGACTCCTCTTTGGTAGTCTCAGTATCTATAATGTGGTGCTCTACCTCCTCATCCTCATATGATGACTGGTGAACCACTCTCTGACCTGATACTTTCTTGGTCTAGACTCCCTCAACCTGATGGTAGCCCATCCTCTGTAGGGACTTCACTGAATAAATATTAGTGTGGTGTGGCAGTCTACTGTCCTCATCTACCAAGTCAACTCCTGAATCTCTGAACAGTAGTGTAAATGCCATACCGTAAGGTAAGTAGGCCTTATTCTTTCTGGCTGCATCCCGCATCTAAGCAAGCATGATGGATGGCAGATTAAGGGCCTCCCCCTCAATCATATGCTGCATAAAAACCATATCGCGCTCACTGACCCAGTCGAAATGCTCGGTCCTCAATAAAAATATCCTGCTGATCATATTATGCAACAGTCTCATCTCCAATGATAAGATATTAGCCTGAATAGTTGAGATTTCATTAACATTTCTCTTCTCCAATATGATCCTCAGGGTTTTCTGCTTGTCCTTTAAAACCAAATGATTTCCCCTTTATTAGGCATCCTCAAAACTCTGCCAATTACTTTTTCATTCACTACAATTCTTATTCCCTTAATATTTGATTCAATACACTTTTCACCAAATGACAAATTCTCAAAAAAGTTTCTAACAAGACTCGGGTAGGTTGGTATATCTAAAGAACAAAAGTAATCCCAGCCTTGACCTTCAATCCAATCTCCAATTCTTAGCCCTAAATTCTCAAGAAAAGTAAAGTCTACCTTCCTTCCATTGGTAACGGGTCGATTACCCATCTGAATAATTTGACTTGGAGGTGGTGGAGGCACATTCCTCGCTTCTTCTTGCTGTTGAGCTTGGGTCAGCTCATCTTCATGGCACTTAGTCCTTCTTTCCCTTTGGTCGCTTGATTCTGCTCGTCTAGGCCTCTTAGCAATCACTCTTTTAGGTACCATCTGGAGCAGATCAATAGTGTGGAAGATGGATTGAGTGAATCTAAGGAAAGTGGGGTGGAGGAGTGGTCCCTAGGTCTTGGAAAGGGTTTTTCAGTAGCTCGGCTAAGGTTCAACAGGAAACATATGCCCTAAGTTTGATCCTACGGCTTATATAAAAAAGCTTATCCCAACATTTGAGTCGGCTCCGCCAGAACCTAGTTTGCTCGAGTCGACTCAAGCAAGAATTAACAAAAAGGATCTAAAACTCTAATAAAAAGGTGCCTAGCTCTAAGAACACACTAAATAAGGTAGGTATCTACTTCAAATTAGTTATGGAGGTCTTCTAAATATTTTTTCTTAAATTAGAAGAAATTAGGTCAAAATCTAAAATGGATCACATAAACCTAATTATCCTCTAATCATTTCAAATCTTTCTTCATTAAGTGGCTTAGTAAAGATGTCAACAAGTTGATTTTCAATTGAAACAAATTCAAGTTCAATATTTTTATTTTGTACATGATCCCTAATAAAGTGATGTCTAATTTCTATATATTTTGTTCTAGAATGCTGAATTGGATTCTTTGTCAAATTAATAGCACTTTTATTATCACATTTGATAGGTATTTTAGTTTCAATAACACCATAGTCTTCTAGTTATTGCTTAATCCAAAATACTTGTGCATAACAACTCCTTGCAGCTATGTACTCTGTCTCAGCAGTAGACAGTGCTACAGAGTTTTGTTTCTTACAATGCCAAAAAATTAAGTTCAATCCTAGAAATTGATAAGTACCACTAGTATTTTTTCTATCAATTTTACATCTATCATAATCAGCATTAGAAAATCCAATCATTTTTAATGAAGATTGCTTAAAATACCATAGACCTAGATTACTTATTCCTTTTAGATATCTTATGATTCTTTTAACAGCAAGTATATGTAATTCTTTAGGGTTTGATTGAAATCTAGCACATATACATCCACTGAACAAGATATCATGCCTACTAGCAGTTAAATACAACAGTGATCCAATCATACCTCGATAATGCTTTCGATCAATGTTGTGTCCATCTTCATCTTTATCTAGTCTGCAGGAGGGGCTCATGGGTGTGCTCATCTCTTTGGCTGACTCCATACCAAACTTCTTAATATTTTCCTTGATGTACTTTGCTTGGTTGATAATAATTCCTTCTCTTGTTTGCTTAATTTGGAGTCCAAGGAAGTAGGTCAGTTCCTCCATCAAGCTCATCTCAAATTGGCCCTGCATAAGCTCGGCAAATTCTCTACACAAATTCTCATTAGTTGTACTAAAAATAATGTTATATACATAAATTTGTACAACTAACATATCATTTTCTTTCTTCTTAATGAATAAGTTTGTATCTACATTTCCTTTAACAAAATCATTTTCAAGTAAGAATTTGCTCAATATATCATACCATGCTCTAGGTGCTTGTTTTAATCTGTACAATGCTTTATTAAGTTTGAAAACATGATTTGGAAGAGCATAATTTTCAAAACCTGGTGGTTCTTCTATAAAAACTTCTTTTGAAATAAGTCCATTCAAAAATGCTCTTTTTACATCCCTTTGAAATAATTTGAAATTCATATAGCAAGCAAATGCAAGCAACAGTTTAATAGCTTTCAATCTTGCTATGAGTGCATAAGTTTCATCAAAATCTATTCCTTCTTCCTGATTATACCCTTTAACTACTAATCTAGCTTTATTTCTAATTACTTGGCCCTTTTCATTTAGTTTGTTCTTATAAATCCATTTAGTTCCTATGGCAAGATGATCTAATGGTCTATTCATTAAGGTCCGTACATTATTTATTTCAAATTGATTAAGTTTTTCATGCATGGCCTTCTTCCAATTAGTATCATTTTTAGCTTCTTCTATACTATGTGGTTCTACATGTGAAATAAATGCTAGGTAATCATGTGCATCTTTAAGTGATGACCTAGTCCTAACACCTTGTGAGAGATCACCTATAATCAAATCTTTAGGATGTGAAGTTACATACCTCCATTCTCTTGGTAGATCACCATGATCTTGGCTTACCATTTCTTCTCCTTCTTGAGTTGGTTTGTCCTTTAGACTCGTGTCCTCCATAGCTTTGTCAATTGCACCTATATTATTGTCAATGCACTCTTCTTTTCTAGAAGGTGAGGGGTTAGATTTATCAAAAATAACATAAACAGATTCTTCAACAATCAATATTCTTTTGTTAAATACTCTATAAGCTTTGCTAGAAGTTGAATAATCAAGATAAATTACTTCATCAGATTTAGCATCAAATTTTTCTAGGTTATCCTTTCCATTATTCAACACAAAGTATTTACAATCAAATACATGAAAATAATGAATGCTTGGTTTTTTGTCATTCCAAAGTTCATAGGAGGTTTTCTTAAAAATCGGTCTTATTAAAACACAGTTCAAAATGTAACATGCAGTGTTCACAGCTTCTGTCCAAAAGTACCTTGGAAGATTGCCTTCACATAACATTGTTCGGGCCATCTCTTCCAATGTCCTATTCTTCCTCTCTACAACATCATTTTACTGTGATGTTCTAGGAGTGGAGAAGTTATGATCAATACCATGCTCGGTGCAATATTCTTCAACGTACTGATTTTCAAATTCTATGCCATGATCACTTCTAATAGAAATAACTGAAAGATTTTTGTGGTTTGAAACCTTTTTATAAAACTTTTGGAAAACTTTAAAAGCTTCATCCTTATGTGCAATAAATAAGACCCAAGTAAATCTCGAAAAATTATCTACTATCACAGGTCCATATTTCATACCACCTAGGCTTGTGGTCCTAGTTGGTCCAAATAGGTCCATGTGTAGTAGCTCTAGAGGTCTAGAAATGAAAACCATATTTTTTGATTTAAAACACCCCTAGTTTGTTTACCAAATTGGCATGCATCACAAACATGTTCAAAATCAACCTTGAATTTTGGTAAACCTCTAACTAGATCTTTGAAAATTAATTTAGCAATTGTATGCATGCTAGCATGACCTGATCTCCTATGCCAAAGTAATCTAGACTCCTTCGTTTTAGTATTCATTACCACTAGACTTGTACTACTAGACATGGCTAGATCATTCAAACCTATCACATATATGTTTTCAAGTCTATGACCAATAAGCTCAGTGCTAGAATCAAGTGAGTTAGTTACAATGCACATTGAAGATTCAAAGACAACCTTGAAGCCTTTATCACATAATTGACTTATACTTAATAAATTGTGCTTCAATTTGTCAACTAGCAATATATTTTCAATAAATGTGGAAGGGATAATTCTAATCTTACTGATGCCAATTATCTTTCCCTTACCATTGTCACCAAAAGTGACCATTCCTCCATCCTTCATTTCTAGGATGATAAATTGTTCTTTGTCACCCATCATATGTCTTGAACAGCCGCTATTTAGATACCATCTTTTCTTTGTATTCTGAGCTACAAGACATTCCTGCAAAACAATCACATAGTTCTTTTAGGTACCCAAGCTTTCTTGGGTCCTTGCATGTTAGCAGGAGTGATCCCTTTGGAAACCCAAATCTTTCTAATTTTATTTCTAACATTTTTTTTTTAAATTGCATTCAAATGCTTTATGACCAACCCCATTGCATGAATAACAAACAACCCTTGATGCATATGTTGAAGCTCTAGATGAAAAAGATTTTGATATAGAAAACTTTGATGCATGAAATTTAGGTGTTGAAAACTTTGATACATATAATTTTGAGGATATAAACTTTATAGCTAAAACTCCATTAGTATTCAAAGAGTTATAACCAATTCCAGCTTTGTTCTTTGAATCCCTTTGGTCTTTTAAAATCAGCTCAAGCTTATTTGAACTTAATGTTAACTTTTCAACCAATGGCTTGAGTTTTTCAATTTCCTTTTGTAAACCAATGTTTTCTTCAAGTAAACCTTTATTCTTTTCAAGATAATTAATCTTTTCAACTTGTAAAGCATTGTGCTTTTTAGAAAAGCTATTTAATTCTTTTTACAAAATCTTATTCTTTTCTGAAATTTCATCTTTTTCTTTCAATAAAATATCATTGCTATTTTTCAAAGCTTTAATTTTTAGACCGGCCTTTTTGTATTCAGATAATAGCTCATGAAATGCAGTATTTAATTCATCAAATATAAATTCATCTTGAGGTTTGAGAGACATTACTTCATCTTTGAGACCCTTCAAATATATATTCGCTATTTTTGAAGTCTCTCTTCTTCTTCGTTTGATGTAGACTCCTCGCTATCACTCCAAGTTGCAACCATAGCTTTCTTCTTTTTCTTTTTGTAGGCTTTCTTCAAATTTGGACAGTCGAAATGGAAGTGCCCTGGTTTCTTGCATTCATAGCAAATGGACTATTGCTTTTTATCTTTATCTTTATATTTTTCTCTTACTTTGTTGTATTCTTCTTTTCTATGATATTTCTTCCAATATCTTCCCTTTTTTCTACCCATAAACTTCTTGAATCTCCTCACTATAAGTACGATATCATCGTCTTCGAGTTCATCTTTGGAGGAGGGGCTTTCTTCATCTATTTCTTCCTCTTGTTTCTTTAATTCCATTGCAGTTTTGAAGGCAATTGATTTTTTCTTCTTTATATCGTCTTCACTTATATGCTACATGGTCAGCTCATGAGTAATCAAGGAACCCGATAGATCATCCAGTGATAAAGTGTTTAAGTCTTTCACTTCCTGGATAGTAGTGACCTTTGGATCCCATTTGTCCGGTAAAGATCTTAAGATTTTTTGCACGAGGTCAACATTGGAGTACATCCTGCCAAGACTCTTTAAACTGTTAATAATATCTATAAATCTAGAAAACATGGTAGATATAGTCTCATTTGGTTCCATTTTAAATAATTCATTATTATGTATAAGAAGATTAATATTAGATGTTTTGACTTGAGAGGTTCCGTCATGGATTACTTCAAGTTTATCCCAAATTTCTTTTGCTGAATTGCAAATAGAAATTCGGTTAAACTCGTTGGCGTCCAAAGCATAATATAAGAGATTCATGGCTTTGGCATTCAACTCATCCATTTTCATGTCATGTTCATCCCATTCCTCTTCAAGTTTTGGGACATCCATGCCATCAACCTTTTTTTATGGGTGTGTGAGGTCCTTTTAGAATCATTTTTATAATTAAAAATCTACTACTTATTTTAGAATCATTTTTTATAATTATGACTGGTACAAACCTTTCCACTCTTATGATAGTTTTTTACATTACTAGTCTTCCTGTTGATTCTTTACTTATTTTTGGATCTTTAGCCACTGAATTAAATTCTAAAAAATATCTAAAAATATTATTTTTCTATTTTGCATCAGTCCTAGGATCGTACGCATCATAAGCTTTTCAACCAAAGGCTTGAGTTTTTCTACCTCCCTTTTCAAATCAGTATTTTCATCATTTAAAGCTTTGTTTTTCTTAAGATACATCTTTTTCTCAACTTTCAAAACTTTATTATTTTTGAAAAAGGTAATTAATTCTTTTTGCAATAACTTATTCTTTTCTGAAATCTCTTCATTTTCTTTTAACAAAGAATCATTATTATTCTTTATAGTTCTAATTCTTATCCCAGCTTTCTTAAATTCAGATAATAAATCATGGAATGCAGTGTTCAGCTCATCAAAAGTGAATTCAACATGAGGCTCAGGGGACATTGCCTCATCTTCGAGACCCATAAGACATAAATTAGCAATTTTTGTGGTCTCTTCCTCTTCAGTTGAAGTTGACTCCTCATTATCGCTCCAAGTTACAACCATCGCTTTTTTCTTCTTCTTCTTAAATGTTTTCTTTAACAAAGGACAATCGGGATGGATATGTCCAGGCTTCTTACACTTATAACAAATGGGCATTTGATCCTTTTCTTTTTCCTTGTCCTTGTCCTTACTGTATTCACCTTTCTTGTGAAATTTTCTGAAGTACCTTCCCTTCTTCTTTCCCATAAATTTTCTGAATCTCCTCACGACCAAAGCTATATCTTCATCTTCTATGTCATCTTTGGAGGATGAGCAATCATCTTCCGATTCCTCTTCTTGTTTCTTCATTTTTGATGAAGCTTTAAAGGAAATAGTCTTTTTCTGATCATCTTCATTCCTATGCTACATGGTCAGCTCATGTGTTATCAAAGAACCTAGTAGTTTATCCAGAGGTAGAGTATTTAGATCTTTTGCTTCCTAGATGGCAGTTACTTTGGGATCCCACTTGTCTAGAAATGATCTTAAGATCTTCTGTACTAAATCTGCATTAAAGTAAACCCTGCCAAGACTTTTCAAGCCATTAATAATATCTGTAAAATGTGAAAGCATGGCATAGATAGTTTCATTTTGTTCCATTTTAAACAGTTCATAATTATGTACTAGAAGATTAATTTTTGAGGTCTTCACTTGGGAAGTTCCTTCATGGGTCACCTCGAGTTTATCCCAAATTTTCTTAGCTGAATTCATGTAAAAATTTGGTTAAATTTGTTTGCATCCAAAGAACAATATAGTAAGTTCATGGCTTTGGCATTCAGCTCACCCATTTTCATGTCGTGCTCATTCCAATCCTCTTTAGGTTTTGGGATATCCATGCCATCAACTTTTATCATGGGTGTATGAGGACCCTTAAGAATGACCTTCTATAATTGAAAGCTAACAGCTTGAATGTATATCTTCATTCTAGCTTTCCAATAAAAATAGTTCGTGCCAATGAACAATGGAGGTCTATTAGTGGATTAGCCTTCGACCAAAGAGGTACTCATGGGATGATCCATTAATCTTTACTCTAAATAAGTTCAGAGACACTACTCTGAGACCAGTTGTTGCTCAGGTGGCTTTCCCAAGTGTAGGCTCAGGTAGGCAACCCAAGAGGAGGGGTGAATTGGGTTTTATAAAACTTTTGTACTATTTAAAATATGAACTAAAGCAAGTATGTGCTAATGCAACTCAAGTGCTTGTGTATTTCAAATAAATGCAGTGGAAATAAAAAAATAAAAGCACAAGAAGAACAATCATACAAACACAAAGATTTATAATGGTTCGGTGCCAACCAAGCACCTACATCCATTCTCCAAGAATCCTTTGGAAATTCCACTAAGTTTGGTTTTATAACTTAGGCTCACCAACAACCTTTATAACTTGTTTTGTCTTCGGGCTCACAAGTCAAACCCTAGTTGGTTTCAAGGCTCACCAACAACCACCCTTGGTTTTACGGGCTAACCAAGAACCTAAACAACTTGTTTTGGCTTCGGGCTCACAAGTAAAACCCTAGTTGGTTTCAAGGCTCACCAACAACCACTTTTGGTTTTTCAAGGCTCACCAAAAATCTTAAGTAAAACAATGTAAGAGCAAGTATAAAAGAATACAATAAAAGCTTTTTAAAATAAAGCAAATATCTCTTTGAAGCCCTTGAATATTGATGAAGATCATGTCTTCAAGTTGATGAAGCCTTTGATTGATGCTTGTGGATGTAGACTTTGATTGCTCTCTTTGAAACTTAGAAGCTCGAAGGCTTGAATCACTCAACTCTCGAATCCTTTAAGAATATTCAAGAAACTCACCAAAGGATTACTTTTCCATTTGATTCTTGATGTTTATATAGCCTCCCAACACTTAAATAACCGTTTATAGCCATTAGGGAGAAAAATATGACCGTTTGGAAGCAAGTTGGAGAAGTTCTGTAGCCTAGAAAACTAGCCGTTACTGTTCAAGTGTAGACATTTCATCTCCAGGTGTCGACACTTTAGTTTCAAGTATCGACACTTCACTTCCAAGTGTCGACACTTCAACTCCAGTTGTCGACATTTGACTGAAAGTGCTTTCTGAAGTTTTCTGTTTGTCTCAGGCCTTGAGTCGACACTTCACTCTTCAAGTATCGACACTTGATCCTCAGGTGTCGACACTTCATTTCCAGGTGTCGACACTTGCTTGTGCCATTGCTGAAACATCTTCAAATTGAAACTTTAACCTCTTCAAGTTCTTCCATATTAATTCAAAAGTCCATATACTTGATTTTCTATTAATTTAAGGACTTTTTCAATTGAAATACAAGAATTTCTTCATCCAACATGGTTGAGTACTAAGATCTGAAAAATACACTTAAAATATAATTAGTACTCATATATACTTAAACATTTTGTCAATCATCAAAATCAAGACCAGAGTCAACAATCTCTCCCTTTTTGATAATGACAAAACCTTTAAGTATATGAAAAGGGTAAGCTTAAAAGATTAACAATTGTATAAACATGTAAGCTCAAAAATCAATAAGCACTAAGCTCCCCCTCAATATATGATTCAAAAGATTTTTCAGAAACATTTCTCAAAAATATGCAAAATTTATTTCTCAAAAATATGCAAAAGTTTTTAAGACAATCTCCCCCTTACTAATTCTTTCCTTAAGATTAAAAATTTGCTTTCTTCTCCCCCTTTTGCAGTTTCTTTCATTTCTAAAAAGATTTTTCATGTTTATCCAAACTTCCCCTTTTCATACTTAACATTTTTCTTCCCCTTTTTGACATCATGAAAAAGGGTGAAAGGCAATACAAAGTGGAATGAAGTCGGAAAGAATAGCAAGTAGGTTATCAAAATCAATGCATGAAATCAAATAATTATGATACAAATTGAACATGATACCATTTGAATGTAACTCCCCTCAAAAAATTAGATTTGAAAACAAGGAGGAGTATCAAAGCAATATAAGTACAGCATGATATCAAGTAAGATATTCAAAGTATCAAATATGATAACAAATCTTTGAATGCGCTCCCTAAATGTTATTCCTTCTTTGAAAATATGCATTTATTTGAGGAATAAAACATGAAAGCTCATGCATCAAGATTTAAAAATTTTCAAGATATTCATGATTTTCAAAATACAAAGCATTTATATCACTTAAAAACTTTTAGCATGATTTCAAATTCATTTTAAGATGATTTGATATCCATACAAATGCTAGAAGTAATATGATATCAAGTCTAGCTACTAGAGCAAGGGTTTGTCAATATTCATGCCTTCTTCTTAAATGTAACCCTTAACTACTAGTTCTATACTTGATTCAAATCAATTCTAACTTAAGCATTGATGCCAACAATGAAAGTACATAAATCATAACATTTCACTTGAAATAATTCAAAAACTGTATTAATCAAAATCAAGTGAAAGTCTAATAATCATAAGTTGAAATCATGAGAGCATGAAATCCATTTACATCAAAATAGTCATGATCACAACTAATGATTATTAGTCTAAGCTTGATTCTAATTAATCAAGTAAAATATTTTTCAAATCAATATGCATTTTTAAAAGTATTTTTCATGAAATACATTAATCAAAATCAAGTAAAGGTTTTACAATCATAAGTTTAATCATGATAGCATGAAATTCATCAACACCAAAAAGTTCATGATCATAGCCAATGATGATAAGTCCAAACTTGATTCTAATTAACTATATAAAATAATTTTTCAAAGTAATTGATGCAATAAAAATTAATCTACATTTTTAATTATGGAAGGAGATGTTTAGAATTTACCAATATACAAAGTCCTTCCTTTTACCATTTAGTTCAAAATGTAGCTTGTCCATTTCTTTAAATTGTCTTGTACAACCTTTTTTCAAGAACTTCCTTTCTTCATGTTGGGTTGCAAGACATTCCTGCAAAACAAATTAAGTGGACATTTTTGGTACCCAAACTTTCTTGGGTCCTTTATGATTAGTAATTATAGTTCCTTTCGGAACCCAAACTTTTATTAATCTAGAAGGATAAGCATTAAAACAACATTTATAAGATAAATTGAAAGAAGAAGGAATAGAGAAATTCTTCAAAAGTTTTTGCTTCTTTTCCTCAACCAAAATATTTTTCTTATTCAAAACTTTATCACATAAATCTTTCAAAACAATATTTTCTTTTTCCAAAAATTCTTTTTCATTAGAAAAATTATTCTTTTCATTTTTCAAAAATATCAATCTTGGCATTTAAATCATCATTTTTATTTACAAGATTGATGTTATCAAGAGAAAATGAATCTACATGCCTATTTGATTTCTTGTGCTCAATTTTTAGCAATTTATATTCATGCACAAGATTATTAGATACATCATGTAATTCATCAAAGATAAAATTTTAATCATTTTCAGCACATACCTTTTCCTCATTTGCCATGAAGCAAAGATGGGCAACTTCATCATCTAAACTTGAATTTTCGCTATCACTCCAAGTTGCCATCATTATCTTGAATTTCTTTTTGGCCTTGAGGGCTATTATCTTCTTATTTACATCATCTTCCACTATCCTTTGCCATAAGTTCAACTCATAGGTCATGAGTGAACCGATAAGCTCCTTCAAAGGTAAGGTTTCTACATCTTTAGCTTCTTAGATCGCCGTCATCTTTGGATCCCATGATTTTGGCAAGGATCTAAGAATTTTGTTCACCAAATCAGCATTAGTATAGATTTTGCCAAGACTTTTTAATTCATTAATAATAGTCATAAATCTAGTATACATATCAGAAATAGATTCATAATACATCATTTCAAAAATTTCAAAAGAATGTACAAGCAAATTAATTTTAGAATTCTTCACTTGAAGAGTACCCTCATGAATAACTTCAAGTGTGTCCCATATTTCCTTCGTCGATGTGCATGTAGAGATTCTATTAAATTCATTCAAGTCCAATGCACAATAAAGCAAGTTCATTGCTTTAGCATTGATTTCAGTTTGTTTAATGTCATATTCATTCCAATCCTCTTCGAGCTTTGGAATGGAAATGCCATTAACCAAAATGGAAGGAATATGAGGACCACTAACAATAATTTTCTAAAGAAGATAACTAATAGATTGAATATGGATACGCATGTGAGTTTTCCAAAATATGTAATTTATGCCATTAAAAAATTATGGTCTAACACTAATACCTACAAAGGTTACCATGAACTTTAGCTCAAAATCATTAGATTTTCAAACAGAGCACCCACTCGATACCAATTGTAGGCTCAGGTAGGCAACCCAAGAGAGGGGGTAAATTGGGTTTTATAAAACTTTTGTACTATTTAAAATATGAACTAAAGCAAGTATGTGCTAATGCAATTCAAGTGATTGTGTATTTCAAATAAATGCAGCAGAAATAAAGAAATAAAAGCACAAGAAGAATAATTACACAAACACAAAGATTTATAGTGGTTCGGTGCCAACCAAGCACCTACATCCACTTTCCAAGAATCCCTTGGGAATTTCATTAAGTTTGGTTTTATAACTTAGGCTCACCAACAACCTTTGTAACTTGTTTTGTCTTCGAGCTCACAAGTCAAACCCTAGTTGGTTTCAAGGCTCACCAACAACCACCCTTGGTTTTATGGGCTAACCAAGAACCTAAACAACTTGTTTTGGCTTCGGGCTCACAAGTAAAACCCTAGTTGGTTTCAAGGCTCACCAACAACCACTTTTGGTTTTCCAAGGCTCACCAAAAACCTTAAGTAAAATAATGTAAGAGCAAGTATAAATGAATATAATAAAAGCTTTCTAAAATAAAGTAAATATCTCTTTGAAGACCTTGAATGTTGATAAAGATCTTGTCTTCAAGTTGATGAAGCCTTTGATTGATGCTTGTGGATGTAGACTTTGATTGCTCTCTTTGAAACTTGGAAGCTTGAAGGCTTGAATCACTCAACTCTTGAATCCTTTAAGAATATTCAAGAAACTCATCAAAGGATTACTTCTCCATTTGATTCTTGATGTTTATATAGCCTCCCAACACTTAAATGACCATTTATAGCCGTTAGGGAGGAAAATATGACCATTTGGAAGCAAGTTGGAGAAGTTATGTAGCCCAGAAAACTAGCCGTTACTGTTCAAGTATCGACACTTCACCTCCAGGTGTCGACACTTCAGTTTCAAGTATCGATACTTCATTCTCCAGGTGTCAACACTTCACTTCCAAGTATCGACACTTCAGCTCCAGGTGTCGACACTTGACTGAAAGTGCTTTCTGAAGTTTTCTGTTTGTCTCAGGCCTTGAGTCGACACTTCACTCTTCAAGTGTCGACACTTCACTCTTCAAGTGTCGACACTTGATCCTCAAGTGTGACACTTCATTTCCAGGTGTCGACACTTGCTTATGCCATTGCTAAAACATCTTCAAATTGAAACTTTAACCTCTTCAAGTTCTTCCATATTAATTCCAAAGTTCATATACTTGATTTTTCATTAATTTAAGGACTTTTTCAACTGAAATACAAGCATTTCTTCATCCAACATGGTTGAGTACTAAGATCTGAAAAATATACTTAAAATATAATTAGTACTCGTATATACTTAAATATTTTGTCAATCATCAAAATCAAGACCAGAGTCAACACCAAGAGCGGGGTGAATTGGAAATTTAAAAAATTTAATCAAATATGTGCTCTTTTAAATCTTCTTTTGTGTGGAGGTGCTGTGATTCAAAAAATTAAAGCAAAAGCAAGTTAAGAAGAGAAAGCACAATCACAAACACAGCAAGTTTATAGTGGTTCGGAGCAACCTCGCTCCTACGTCCACTACCCAAGATACCACTTGAGATTTTCACTATATTCACCCATGGAATACAGTCAGATTATTTTACCAGGCTCACAATCCAAAACCCAACTTGGTTTTTCAACCAGGCTCACCAAAAACCTAACTTGGTTTTGAACAGGATCACCAAGAACCTACACTTGATTTTTCAACCGGGCTCACCAAAAATCCAACTTGGTTTTTCAACCGAGCTCACCAAAAACCCAACTTGGTTTTTCAACCGGGCTCACCAAAAACCCATGAACTCATAAAGGAGTAGAGAAAAACAAGCAACTAATTGACAAACCAAAGTTGTCTGATGGTTGCAGTTGTAGCTCAAGAGAAGCCTTCTTAGTTGCTCTTTACTACTCTTCAATGACTTCTTCAACTTCTTCAATAAATGCTTCAAGCTTCATATTTGAGTTGGTGAAGTCTTGAAGGATGACTTGAATACTCTTTAGTGCTCTCTTGCTCACAAGCTCATTTGATCATTAACTGCTCATTAACTTGTTCAAAGGTTATCCAAATCCCTCATTTATAGAGTCTTGTACTCTTCTTAGGTGGATATAGTCATTATAGACCATTGGGATTTGACATTTGATTATTGGAGAACATTTTAGATTCAAAAATGAAGTTCTGGAACTAGTCGTTACTTGCCTGGAATCGATGTTCGAGTCGGCTCAGATCCGCAAAGTAGTTGAGTCTTCACTCTGGTCGAGTCGACTCAGATTCTCAGGGTCATTGATTCCTTACTATGGTTGAGTTGGCTCACCTCAATTTAGTCGGCTCAGATTCTCAGGTCTTCAAAATTATACTCTGGAGGAGTCTACTCTTCTTAGTAGAGTCGACTCACCTGGCTTGTTCTTTCAGAACTGATTTTTTTCTATACTATGGAGGAGTCGACTCGCGTTCTGAAGGGTCGACTCTGTTGTCTGGCAGAATGGTTGAGTCGGCTCAGATTGCTTTTGGGTCGGCTTACCTGTCTGATTCAAGAAATGAAGCTCTAGATGAGTCGGCCTGAGTTCTTTTAAGTCGGCTCAGATTTTTGCATGCTAGAAACACTCAAGTGTGCCATGAACTAGAGTCGGCTCTCCTTCCTCGAGTCGGCTCGAGTGATTTTTCAATGAAATCTTCTACTCTTCTCCAGATGACATCTAGTGACTTTTAGTCAATCAAAACACTTTTCAACTTCATTAAAAACTAATCTTAAATAGTTTTAAACATGAAAACATATAGAAGCAACCCATTTTCATGAACACTACATCAGTTTTTCTTTAGGCTCTTCTTTACATAATACTTTTACAACACTACACGACATATAATAAGGTTGTAAGAGTTATGATTGGGCATTAAAATCACATCTATTGGTTGTTAAGGACATTATTAGATATCTATCTGGTACAATTGATATTGGCTTATGGTATTCTAGAGATCTTCTATTGAATTAGATGGATATTCTGATGCTGATTTTGCTTATTGTAAATTGGATAGAAAAAATACTAGTGGAACTTGCCAATTTCTTGGAGTTAACTTAATCACCTAGTGTAGCAAGAAACAAACTTCAGTTACACTATCCATAGCTGAGGCTGAGTATATTACAGCAGGAAGTTGTTGTACTCAAATCTTATGGATTAAGCAATAAATTGAAGATTTTGGAATCAAGTTGACTAGTACACCTATAAAATGTGATAATACTAGTGCTATTTGCTTGACTAAAAATTCTGTTCAACATTCTAGAAGTAAACACATTGAAATTAGGCATCACTTTATTAGAGATCATATTAAAAATAATGATATTGGGCTTGAATTTATCAGTACTGAATTTTAATTAGCTGATATTTTGACTAAGCCTCTCCTAGAAAATTGGTTCTGTATGATTAGAAGAGAACTCAGGATCATTAATCCTTTTCAATTTTTAAGTCGACGTGTCGACACATGTATGTGTAGACACCTGAATGTGTCGACACATTCATGAGTCGACACATGAACGATAGCAGACCGAGGATAAGGGCATTCCGAAGTATTTTTTCCTTCATTTCACCGCCCCACTCGAGCCGACACATACCCTAACTCTTTCCCAACAGTTTCTTCCCTCCAATTTGTGCTCAAAATCCTTCGATTCTTCATTCTTGAAACTTTTTGGTTCAGATTGAGCAACATTCCGCCTCCCATTTCTAATTTGAACCCTAGAAATGCTAGGTTTCTCCTCAAAATTTGTTCAAATCCTTATTCTGTGCAATGGGACCCCGAAAATAAGTAGTTCATCACCCTCGGCCATCCAATCGGGAAGAAGAGCAAAGAACCAAGGCCATACATGAAGCTAGAGCTCCAAAACCACCAGTTCGACCTCTATTTGCAGCTTCTAGCTAGATGAGCTCGAAGACGGTTATCGGAGGATGCCATGTGGACTTCAGTTTTATCGACCAGCAGCACTTCAGGATCGATCAGTGGATTAGAGATGCTGGTTTGACATCCTTCTATTCTCTGAGCGACAGATACTAACCAGGGCTCATACGAGAGTTCTACAGATCATTAGCCTGTGGGAGTGATTGTTGGATTACTCAGGTTAGAGGCAAGGATATCTCCATTACTTCAGAGATATTGAGCAGAGTGTGGGATATTCCTATGACTGGTTCAGTTATCAATAGCTTGATTGATAGAGTGAGTGGTCTCCAATGTGTATTTGAGTCAGACATTTTGCCTGAGGGAGCCACTGTGCCTGTATCCCATTATTCAATGAAGATGAGACTTCTGTACCACATTGTCACCCGGATCCTTCTGCCGAAGATCGGACATATTGATTACATCACTGAGAGAGCTACTCGTGATGGTCTCATTGGTACAGCATACACCCCTCTGCCTTCTGGTGCTCATGGTTCATCAGATGATGGAGGCTTCGATGAGTTAGCGACTTTGCTTACCCTACGGGATGGGGTTGACTTTATTGTTTAGAGCTTATGGTGTTACGTTTGAGGATGAGCCCTTCCGTATGCTGCTACATAATGATGTTTATGACATCAGGTCATTACATCGGATGGGTTATCATCTATTTAGAGGCCAGTGGAGATGTAGAGTATCTGGTCAGGCCGACGATAGAGATGATGATGATGCTACGGAGGAGGAGCGCATTCTTTCCAGTGAGGCAGGACCTACAGAGGCACCTCTTCTAGAGAATCAGCTTGAGGCAGCAGCACAGCCAGGTCTGCTTCTCAGTCTAAGCCTACACCATATCCTTAGCCAGTTCAGTCGGATACTCTAGGAGTTTCAGAGAGCTTGATGGACAGAGTCAGTCATATTGAGACAGATGTCTTGATCATTAGATAGTGACTTGATAGCTTTATCATGGAGACGAGAGATAGCCATAGAGGACGAGTGATGGCATCTCGGCTATCTTATCTGCATTATCCAGACCTTCTACAAGGAGTACTCCGGTTTCTGATCCAGCTCCATCTACTCCAGCACCAGTTGTTGATCATAGTGATGATGATGGTGATGAGGAGACCGACTCTGATGATTTTGACTTCCCAAATTTGATTTCAAAGCCAGCGGCAGAGGTGATAGCAGACTTGCCTAGGAGTCCCATTTGTGACCCTTCCAGTTCACCTAATCAGACTCCTATTTTATCTACTCCACCATCCAGATCAGATGATCATGTTCCTATTCCTACTCTTTCACCAGTTGTTGATACCCCCATTATTGACACTTCTTTTATTGATTCACCCATTCATTCTTCAGCTGACATACCAATATACACATATCATTTCATCAGCTAATACAACAGTTTTTGACATACCCACTGTTGATACACCTACCATCCATACATCCTCTCTTATCTAAGAGCTAGGTTCTTACACACCTGGCTTTCAGTATCTTGATTCTGGTCCATCTTTTGATCATACACCATATTCTACAGTTGTAGAGACTATCACCCCGATCTGTTATGTTCCTTCAGACATAGCCTCCACCTCTTCTGCTTCAGCTAGAGGTCAGAGGTATGCTCGACGTAGAGGATGTGGTCGTCGTACTCCTCCATGACTAACCAGTACCCATCTTCATGATCTCAGATCAATGTGGCCCCGAGCTCGCTCTTTTACTGATACTGGACTGATTGAGACCGAATCTTCCGATGATGAGGATGAGGATTAGGATAATTTTATGTTTAGATAGTTTGCTTTCATGCACTCTCTTTTTATATGTTTTGTTGTTGTACGAATTCTGACCTTAAATGAAATATTATATTGCACTTCATTTTATGACTTCAAATGAATGAAATGCTTTAACTTTCCTTTAGTACTTCATTGTCTTTTGTATGGATGAATGAATGTCTTGCCTATTTTCTTCCTAACTTTTTAATGATAACAAAAAGGGGGAGTAATATAACTAAAGTATAAATGTGCAAGGGAGTAATAATATAAATATATGCTTGAAAATTTGTCATGTTTGACAATTCCTTTATAAATTTGAAAATTCTTTTGAAAATTGAGTTGAGCTTGAATTGAAAATTAAGTTGAGCTTGAATTAAAAATTCTTTACAAATTTCTTAAGTAAGGGAGAGCAATACCTCCTTTATATTGAAAATCTGTTTTGAATTGAATTGCATGTTAAATCCTTTCTTTAGATGCTTAAAAAGATGTTTACAAATTCTTTTATGAATCATCTATTTAGGGGGAGCCTTGTCTATTGCTGAATTTTTGTCTCTCCTAAGCATGTTTTCTTGTAGAGTATCACGATACATGAGTTTATATCTTATATATCCCAAAACTCTGATATTCTTAATCATTATATCACTCTTGCTCTGATACATAATTTCAATATTGCAATTACTTTGATACGCCTATTGCATTTAGCTCGTTGCACCTTAAAAAAAAATTATTTTAAAAGTTTTTTATGCAATTTATACTTAAAGGTTTTGTCATCATCAAAAAGGGGGAGATTGTTGACTCTGTTATTGATTTTGATGATAAGCAAAATGGTTAAGTATAAGTTGAGTACTAATGATTTTCTTGAAGTGTGTTTATAGAAAAAGGTGCTCATAAATTTGAAAAAGATTGTTTGATTGAAGAAGCCAAGTTTAGAAGAAAGATCTGCTTAAAGAAGAGCTGAACAGTCAAAGTTTGCTTAAATGGATACTTGAGTGAAATATAAATTTGATTCAGCACAAGTTCAATTATTTTTGTGAAGATCTCAGTGAGGTGTCGACTCAAAGTATCGACACATGATACCAAGTATCGATACATGATAGTGAAGTGTCGACTCAAGCTGATACACTAAGAAAGTTTCAGTTGGCGAGGCTGAAGTGTCAACACATGGACTTAAAGTGTCGATTCAAAGTGTTGACACATGGATCAGCTCATCGCCTGAAATTTTTTAAGTCACAGAACTTGTTGAAGATGAAGAACTGCAAAAGTGTCGACACATGGATGCGAAGTGTCGACTCACCTGAAGAAGTGTCGACATATCTAAGATTTTTAGAAAACCAGATTAAAGATATTTGAACTAGGTGCTGACTCAAGAAGTTCAAGTATCGACCTGAAGTGTCGACTCACAGCCTAAAGTATCGACACATGAAGTTCTGGGAATAGTAACAGCTAGTTTTTCAAGTGCAGAACTTGTCTCTTATCACCCCCAACAGCTAGAAACTGGATTTGAGGCCTTGGGAAGGTATTTATATGCTCCAAATCAAATCAAATTGATAATTATTGAAGTTGTTGAAAAAGAAATATCCAAGAGAGAAGAAAAGAGAGCATTCACTCCTATTCTTTAAAGTTCACCTACTCTCAAGTAAAAGCAAGCCTCCAAGCATTCAAGAGTCTTTAAGAGCATTAAAGATCAACCATTCTTGAGCAATCAAAGAAGCTTCATCAAGTTGAAAGCATCACAACATCGAGCTTCAAAGAGATACTTGCTTTTTATTAGAAAGCTTTTATTATTTCTCTACTTTAAAACTTATTTGTCGTAAAGGTTCTTGGTTAGCCTATTGTAAAACCAAGGGAGGTTATTCGTGAGCCTTTGAAAACCAATTAGGTTCTTGGTTAGCTTGGAAAACCAAGGAAGGTTGGTGGTGAGCCTTAAAACCATTTAAGTTCTTGGTTAGCTTGTAAAACCAAGTGAGGTTTTGACTTGTAAGCCTTGTGAAAACAAGTCAGGTTTCGATTAGTAAGCCTGGAAAATTAATCAGCTATAATCAGTAGTGATTATAGTGAATTCCTCAGGGGATCTTGGGAAGTGGATGTAGGTGCATTGGATAGCACCGAACCATTATACTTCATTATATTTGTGGTTGCTTATCTCCTCTTATTGCTCTTACTTTTATTGCTTTATTTTTCTGCTGCACATTTACTCAAGAGCATTTTAATTGAATAGAACTTGTTTAATTGTTGGATTGGTTCACACACTATTGCATTGCATCAAGTAATAATTTTTTAGAGACCTAATTCACCCTCCCTCTTAGGTAGCTTACTAGGCAACAAGTGGTATCAAAGTTCTGTTCTCAGTTTATAGGCTTTACCACCTTGAGTAAAGATCTATGGCAGCCCCTATTGGTACTAGTGTAGTTGAGAGACAAGCCTTAAATAGACCTCCATTTTTTAATGGATCAAATTATACATATTGGAAAACTAGGATGAGAATTTATATGCATTCTATTGATTATAACTTGTGGAGAGTAGTTGATAAAGGTCCACATATTCCTTCGATTGTGATTAATGGTGTTTCCATCCTAAAGCTCGAAGAAGATTGGGATGAAATGATATTAAACAATCCGAGATCAATGCTAAGGCAATGAATCTCCTTTATTATGCATTAGATCCTAGTAAACTCAATAGGATATCTACTTGTACTTTAGCCAAAGAAATATGGAACAAACTTGAAGTTACCCATGAGGGTACCGATCAAGTGAAGAATACTAAGGTGAACATGTTAGTGCACACTTATAAAATGTTCCGAATGGAACCTAATGAGTCTGTCACTGACATGTATACTAGACTTACAAATATTGTAAATGGAATGAGAAAACTAGGTAAAGTAATGTCTAATGTTGATCTTGTGAATAAAATCCTCAGGTTACTTCCAACATCGTGGGATCCGAAGGTGACCACCATTCAAAAAGCTAAAAATGTTGACAAGATACCATTGGAGCAGTTGGTTTGATCGCTCATGACTTATGAGCTAAGTTTGAAGCAAAAGTCAATGGACATGGTAAGAAGAAAAAGGGGATTGCATTCAAATCAAATATATAAGAAGAATCCTCAATTGATGAGTCCGAAGAAGTAGAAGATGTAAATGAAGAAGCTCTTCTTACTAGAAAATTTAGAAGATTCATGAAGAGGAAGTTCCCTTACAAGAAAAAATTCCAATCAACCAAAGAAAAGGGAAAAGAGAAAGAGAAAGAGAAAGAAAAAGAAAAGGAGAAGGAGATACCTACATGCTTCAAGTGTAAGAAGCCGGGACATTACAAATTTGACTGTCCTCTCCTAAAAAAGTCAAGGAAGAAGTTAAGGAAAAAGACAATGATGGCCACTTGGAGTGATAGCGATGACTCCAGTTCTGAAGAAGAGTATATAGAAATTACAAATCTTTCTCTAATGGCACAACAAGAGCAAGATGAGGTAAGTTTTGACACAAAAGTAGATTTTAATTTTGGTAAATTGAGAAATGCTTTTGATGAACTTATGCATGATTATAAATTATTTTTATCTGAAAATAAAAGATTGTAAAAGCATGCAAACAATTTTTCTTATGAAAATAATTCTTTATTAAATGAAGTTAGTGATTTAAAACTAAACTAGATATTTTAGAAAAGAAAAACAATGCATTGACAATGAAAAATGAAGTTTTAAAAAGACTCCAAACTGTCATTTCAAATGGTGATCTCTTAAAGAAAAATAAAGATTTAGAATTAGAAAATAAAAAGTACAAAAATGAACTTGATAAAATGAAGCTTTTTGTTGAAAAATTTACCTATAGTTAAGAAAAATTAAACCTACTTTTAAATAGCCAAAGAGCCATTTTGAACAAAACAGAATTAGGTTATAGACCTCAAAGACAACAAAAATATTTTAAAAACTTTTTTGTACCTACATTATCTAGCATAACATGTTTTTCATATAAAAAGCAAGGTCATAAATCTTTTCAGTGCAACTTAAGAAAAATTAATTCTTTTGGAAAAGTTTGGGTTCCAAGAGGAACCATTTTAAGTGCTAACCCTAAAGGACCCAAGTTGGCTTGGGTATCTAAAAATAAAGCTTGATTTTTATTGCAGGTGTGTCTTGCAACCAAGGAGAACAAAAGACTTTGGTATCTTGACAGTAATTGCTCAAGGCACATGACGGGAGATGTGAAGCAATTCACTTCTCTTGAAGCAATGAATGAAGTGTGACCTTTGGGGATAATGGTAAAGAAAAAATTATTGGTATTGGTAAGGTTCACATTACTCCTTCTAATTGTATTAGCAATGTATTGTTAGTTGAAGGTTTAAAGCATAATCTTTTAAGTATTAGTCAATTTTGCGGAAAAGGTTTTCAAGTTATTTTTAAATCATCTTATTGTATGATTGCTAGTTTGAGTAAAAATGGAGTATAATTCATTTGAAGAAGGCATGATAATATTTATTTGGTAGATTTAGATGATCTATCTTTGCCTAATGGAGAATGCCTTGTTGCAATGAATTCTATTAAAGATGAGACTAGTTGGCTTTGGCATAGAAGATTAGGGCATGCTAGTATGTATCTACTTTCAAAACTTTGCAAAAACAATTTAGTTAGAGATTTGCCTGAACTTTGTTTTGAAAAAGATAGAGTTTGTAAAGCATGTCAATTTGGAAAACAAGTTAAAACCTCTTTCAAACCTAAAGGTTCTGTAACTACTAGTAGGCCACTAGAACTACTTCATATGGATCTCTTTGGACCAACTAGAACATCCAGTCTAGGAGGCAAGAGATATGGATTAGTCATAGTGGATGATTTTTCAAGATTTACATGGGTTTTCTTTCTAGCACATAAAGATGAGTCATTTTCTGTATTTATAAAGTTTTACCAAAAAGTTTAAAATGAAAAAGGTGTTTCAGTTGTTTGCATTCATAGTGATCATGGAATTGAATTTGAAAATCAGGATTTCGAAAGCTTTTGTAATGAAAAAGGTATTGAACACAACTTTTTTGCACCTAGGACACCTCAACAGAATGGAGTAGTAGAAAGAAAAAATCGTACTTTAGAAGAAATGGCATGCACTATGATTTATGAAAATGATTTACCAAGATATTTTTGGGTTGAAGCTATTAATACTGCATGTTATATTTTAAATCAAGTTTTAATTTGCCCTATTTTGAAGACCTTATGAACTTTGGAATCAAAGAAAACCAACCTTAAAATATTTTTGAGTTTTGGTTGTAAATGTTTTATCTTAAATAATAGAAAAGATAATCTTGGAAAATTTGATGCCAAGTCTGATGAAGATATCTTTTTAAGATACTCTACATCCAGCAGGGCATACAGAGTTTTCAACAAAAGAACCTTAATTATAGAAGAGTCTGTACATGTTGTTTTTGAAGAATCTACTAACAAATCCTCTAGAAAAGAGGATACTTCTGATGCATGTGCAGGTGCTGATAAGCTTCAAAAGTTGATATTAAATGATCAACCATCTCAGTCAAATGAAGAAGATCAAGATAAAGATAAGAAAGGTGAAGACACTCCAAAGTATCAAGATCTACCTAAGGAGTGGAGGTATGCTCATGGACATCCTAAAGAATTAATCCTAGGTGATACATCTAAAGGGGTAAGAACTCGAGCCTCGATTAGAAATGAATGTGACTATATAGCTTTTGTTTCTCAAGTAAAGCCTAAATGTTTTGAAGATACTGAAAAAGACCCTAACTAGATAAATGCCATGCAAGATGAACTAATTCAGTTTGATAGAAATAATGTTTGGACATTAATAGAAATACCATCTAATGTTTCTATTATTGGCACAAAATGGGTATTTAGGAATAAGTTAGATGAAAATGCAATTATTGTTAGAAATAAAGCTAGGCTAGTTGCTAAAGGCTACAATCAGGAGAAAGGAATTGATTTTGATAAAACTTTTGCTCATGTTGCTAGACTTGAAGCAATTAGACTACTATTAGCATTTGCTTATTTTACGAATTTTAAACTCTTTCAAATGGATGTTAAAAGTGCTTTTCTAAATGGTTTTATAATTGAAAAAGTTTTTGTTGGATAACCACCTGGTTTTGAAAATCATGCACCACCTGATCATGTTTTTAAATTGCACAAAGTACTTTATGGATTAAAGCAAGCACCTCGAGCAAATATATGTTGATGATATCATTTTCGGTGCTACTAATGAAATTCTTTGCCAAGAGTTTGCTAAGCTAATGCAGAGTGAGTTCGAGATGAGCATGATGGAAGAACTCAATTTCTTTCTTGGACTCCAGATCAAGCAAACTAAAGATGGAATCTTCGTCAACCAAGCTAAGTATACAAGATAAATTATAAAGTTTGGGATGGAGACTACTAAGTCAATAGGTACACCTATGAGCCACTCTTGTAGACTTGATAAAGATAAGCATGGTAAATCTGTAGATCAAAAATTATACAGAGGTATGATTGGCTCTTTACTGTACTTAACTGCTAGTAGACCAGATATAACGTTCAGTGTATGCATGTGTGCTAGATATCAGTTTGAACCTAAAGATCACATCTATTGGCTGTTAAGCTCATTATTAGATATCTATCTGGTATAATTGATATTGGCTTATGGTATTATAGAGATTCTTCGGTTGAATTAATTGGATATTCTGATGCTGACTTTGCTGGTTGTAAATTGGATATCAAGAGTACTAGTGGAACTTGCCAATTTCTTGGAGTTAACTTAATCTCCTGATTTAGCAAGAAACAAACTTCAGTTACACTATCCACATCTGAGATTGAGTATATTGCAGAAGGAAGTTGTTATGCTCAAATCTTGTAGATTAAGCAATAACTTGAAGATTTTGAAATCAAGTTAACTAGTACACCTATAAAATGTGATAATACCAGTGCTATTTGCTTAACTAAAAATCTTGTTCAACATTCTAGAAGTAAACACATTGAAATTAGCCATCACTTTATTGGAGATCATGTTGAAAATAATAATATTGTGCTTGAATTTATCAGTACTGAATATCAATTAGCTGATATTTTGACTAAGCCTCTCCCAGAAGATTGGTTCTGTATGATTAGAAGAAAACTCAGGATCATTAATCCTTTTGATTAAAATCTTCCAATCTTTGACTCGAAAATAGATCTAATTTGACATCAATCATATTCAATTATTGCTAATTTTATTAAATTATCGGTGATTTTAATCAGACCTTCTGTCTCTTAATTTTCGGTTTTTAAGTCGATGTGTCGACACATGCATGTGTCGACACCTAAATGTGTTGATACATTCGTGAGTCAACACATGAACAGCAGTAGACCGAGGATAAGGGCATTCCGAAGTATTTTTTCCTTCATTTCACCTCCCCACTCGAGCCAACACATATCTTAGCTCGCTCCCAATAGTTTCTTACCTCCAATTTATGCTCAAAACCCTTCGATTCTTCATTCTTGATGCTTTTTGGTTTGGAATGAGCGACATTCCACCTCCCATTTCCAATTTGAACCCAAGAAATCCTAGGTTTCTCCTCCAAACTTGTTCAAAACCTTATTCTGTGTAATGGGACCCCAAAAACAAGTAGTCCATCACCATTGGCCATCCAATCAGGAAGAAGAGCGAAGAACCAAGGCCAGACACGAAGCTAGAGCTCCAGAACCACCAGTTCAACCTCTATTTGCAGCTTCTAGCCGAATGAGCTCGAAGACGGTTGTCGGAGGACACCGTGTGGACTTTAGTTTTGTCGACCAGCAGCACTTCAGGATTGGTCAGTGGATTAGAGATGCTGGTCTGACATCCTCCTATTCTCTGAGCAAGAGATACTACTAGGGCTCATACGAGAGTTCTACGGATCATTAGCCCATGGGAGTGATGGCTGGATTGCTCAGGTCAGAGGCAGGGATATCCCAGTTACTTCAAAGATATTGAGCAGAGTGTGGGATATTCCTATGACTGGTTCAGTTGTTGATAGCTTGATTGACAAAGTGAGTGGTCTCGAGTGTGTATTTGAGTTAGACATTTTGCTTGAGGGAGCCACTATGCATGCATCCCATTTGTCAGCGGAGATGAGACTTTTGCACCACATTATCGCCTGGATCCTTCTATCAAAGACCGGATATTTTGATTATATCACTAAGAGAGAGCTACTCATGATGGTCTCATTGGTATAGCACACACCCATCTGCCTTCCGGTGCTCATGGTTCATCAGATGATGGAGGCTTAGATGAGTCAACGACTCTATTTACCCTACGAGATGGGGTTGACTTTGTTGTTTAGAGCTTATGGTGTTACGTTTGAGGAGGAGCCCTTCTGTATGCTACTACATACTGATGTTTATGATATCAGGTCATTACATCGGATGCATTATCATCTGTTCAGAGGCCAGTGGAGATGCAGAGTATCTGGTCATGCCGATGACAGATGATGATAATGCTATGGAGGAGAAACGCATTCTTTCTAGCGAGGTAGGACTTATAGAGGCACCTCTTCCAGAGAGTCAGCTTGAGCTAGCAGAACAACCAGAGTCTGCTTCTCAGTCTATGCCTACACCACAGCCTCAGCCAGTTCAGTCGGATACTCCAAGAGTTTCAGAGAGCTTGATGGATAGAGTCAGTCGCATTGAGACAGATGTCTTGATCATTAGACAATGACTTGACAGCTTTATCATGGAGATGAGAGATAGCTATAGAGGACTGAGTGATGTCATCTCAGCTATCTTATCTGCACTGTCCAGACCTTCTACAGGGAGTACTCCAGTTTCTGATCCAGCTCCATCTGCTCCAGCACCAGTTTTTGATGATAGTGATGATGATGGTGATGAGGAGACTGACTCTGATGATTTTGACTTCCCAGATTTGATTTCAGAGCCAGCAGCAGAGGTGACAGTAGACTTTCCTAGGAGTCCCATTTGTGACCCTTCTAGTTCCCCTACTCAGACTCCTGTTTCATCTACTCCACCATCCAGATCAGATGATCATGTTTTTATTCCTATTCTTTCACCAGTTGTTGATACCCCCATTATTGACACTTCTTTTGTTGATTCACCCATTCATTCTTCAGCTAATATGCCTATCATTGATATGCCTATCATTTCATCAGCAGATACACCTATTTTTGACACACCCACTGTTGATACACCTACCATCCATACATCCTCTCTTATCCGAGAGCTAGGTTTTTATACACCTGGCTTTCAGTATCTTGATTCTGGTCTATCTTTTGATCGTACACCATATCCGACAGTTGTAGAGACTTCGCCCCGATCTATTCTGTTCCTGTTGAGGACATAGCCTCTACCGCTTCTACTTCAGCTAAAGGTCGGACGTATGCTCGATGCAGAGGACATGGTCGTCGTACTCCTCCACAACCGACCAGGACACGTCTTCGTGATCTCAGATCGATGTGGCCCCGAGCTCACTCTTTTACTGATACTGGACCGATTGAGATCGGATCTTTTGATGATGAGGATGAGGATTAGGATCATTTTATGTTTAGATAGTTTGCTTTCATGTACTCTCTTTTTATATGTTTTGTTGTTGTACGAATTCTGACTTTAAATGAAATATTATATTATACTTCATGTTATGATTTCAAATGAATGAAATGCTTTAACTTTCCTTTAGTACTTCATTATCTTTTGTATGGATGAATGAATGTCTTGCCTAATTTCTTCCTTTCTTTTTAATGCTAACAAAAAGGGGGAGTAATATAACTAAAGTATAAATGTGCAAGGGAGTAATAGTATAAATATATGCTTGACAATTTGTCATGTTTGACAATTCCTTTGTAAATTTGAAAATTCTTTTGAAAATTAAGTTAAGCATGAATTGAAAATTAAGTTGAGCTTGAATTGAAAATTCTTTACAAATTCCTTAAGTAAGGGGAAGCAATACCTCCTTTATATTGAAAATCTGTTCTAAATTGATTTGCATGTTAAATCCTTTCTTTAGATGCTTAAAAAGATGTTTACAAATTCTTTTATGAATCATCTGTTTAGGAGGAGCCTTGTCTATTGCTGAATTTTTGTCTCTCCTAAGCATGTTTTCTTATAGAGTATCACAATACATGAGTTTATATCTTATATATCCCAAAACTCTGATACTCATAATCATTATATCACTCTTGCTCTGATACATAATTTCAATATTGCAATTACTTTGATACACCTATTGCATTTAGCTCGTTGCACCTTAAAAAAAAATTCTTTTAAAAGTTTTTTATGTAATTTATACTTAAAGGTTTTGTCATCATCAAAAAGGAAGAGATTGTTGACTCCATTATTGATTTTGATAATAAGCAAAATGGTTAGGTATAAGTTGAGTACTAATGATTTTCTTGAAGTGTGTTTATAGAAAAAGGTGCTCATAAATTTTAAAAATATTGTTTGATTGAAGAAGCCAAGTTTAGATGAAAGATATACTCAAAGAAGAGTTGAACAGTCAAAGTTTGCTTGAATGGATACTTGAGTTAAATATAAATTTGATTCAGCACAGGTTCAAGTATTTTTGTGAAGATCTTAGTGAGGTGTCGATTCAAAGTGTCGACACATGACACCAAGTGTCGACAAAAGATAGTGAAGTGTCAACTCTAGCCGGTATGCGAAGAAAGTTTCGGTTAGCATGGCTGAAGTATCAACACATGGACTTGAAGTGTCGACTCAAAGTGTCGATACATGGATCAGCTCATCGCTTGAGATTTTTTAAGTTACAGAACTTGTTGAAGATGAAGAACTGCAGAAGTGTCGACACATGGATGCGAAGTTTCAACTTAAAGTGTCGACTCACCTGAAGAAGTATCGACACATCTAAGATTTTCAAGAAGCCAGATTGAAGATATTTGAACTGGGTGTAGACTCAAGAAGTTCAAGTGTCGACCTGAAGTGTCGACTCATAGCCTGAAGTTTCGACACATGAAGTTCTGGCAACAGTAATGGCTAGTTTTTCAAATGCAGAACTTGTCTCTGTTCACCTACAATGACTAGTTTTTCGTATCTAATGGCTAGAAACTGGATTTAAGACCTTGGAAAGGTATTTATATGCTCCGAATCAAATCAAAATGATAATTATTGAAGTTGTTGAAAAAGAAATATCCAAGAAAGAAGAAAAGAGAGCATTCACTCTTATTCTTTGAAGTTCACCTCCTTTCAAGTAAAAGCAAGCCTCCAAGCATTCAAGAGTCTTTAAGAGCATTAAAGATCAACCATTCTTGAGCAATCAAAGAAGCTTCATCAAGTTGAAAGCATCATAACATCGAGCTTCAAAGAGATACCCGCTTTTTATTAGAAAGCTTTTATTGTTTCTTTACTTCAAAACTTATTTGTTATTGAGGTTCTTGGTTAGCCTATTGCAAAACCAAGGAAGGTTATTGGTGAGCCTTTGAAAACCAATTAGGTTCTTGGTTAGCCTGGAAAACCAAGGAAGGTTGGTGGTGAGCCTTTAAACCATTTAAGTTCTTAGTTAGCCCGTAAAACCAAGTGAGGTTTTGACTTGTAAGCCTTGTGAAAATAAGTCGGGTTTTGATTAGTAAGCTCGGAAAACTAATCGACTATAATCGGTAGTGATTATACTGAATTTCCAAAGGGATCTTGGGGAGTGGATGTAGGTGCATTGAATAGCATCGAACCACTATACTTCGTTGTGTTTGTGGTTGCTTGTCTCCTCTTATTGCTCTTACTTTTATTGCTTTATTTTTTCGCTACATATTTACTCAAGAGCATTTCAATTGAATTCATAGTACTTGTTTAATTGTTGGATTGGTTCACACATTATTGCATTCATCAAGTAATAATTTTTTAGAGACCCAATTCACCCCCCCTCCTGGGTTGCTTACTGGGTAACATGTTATTCTTCGGATTGGAGTGTAGAGGCCACTAGTCTAAATAAAATAATGGGAGAAACCTTTAGACTAAAATCCATGTCTTTAGGATTTTTTAAATAATTCATATACTAAAAGGTCTTATTCTTCTTTTTTAGATAATGTCGACCACTTTGTCACTCCGGTCATTACTAGATAATGACAAACTTTCTGGACCCAACTTTTATAGCTGGTATCGAAAACTCAAGATTATCCTGGAGCACGAGCGGATCCTCTATGTGATAACGGATCTGGTACCTAAGATCCCAGCCCCCAATGCTCGTGGCACTATCGGGGATGCTTACCAGAAGTGGATCTCTGACCGTACCATGGTGCGTTGCATTATGTTGGCTACGATGAACGATGAGTTCAGTCATAAGTTCGAGGAGACCTAGCCAGAGAAGATTCTTCAAAAGTTGAAGGAGTCTTTTGGCACTCTGAATGATATGGAGAGATACAGGATCTCTTCTGCCATCTATAAAATGTGTATGCATGATGGAGCTTCGATAACTGAACATGTAATGTACATGATCGAGTTATTTGAGCATTTGGGCAAACTCGGATGTCCTTTGCATGAGCGGCTCGGCAAGGACGCGATACTGAATTCTCTGCCTCTTTCCAACCAGGTCTTTCTTGATAATATCATAATGAATAGGCCTGCAGTAAACTATCATGAGATGTTAGGGTTACTACAGACCTATGAGAGAGATCACAACCTCAACAAGGGTTTAGTGAATCTGGTGGGAGGTTCTGGAGCAAGATGTCGTCCCTTCAAGAAAGGGAAGAAAAAGAAAAAGAATAAGAAGCTGTAAAGTGCTCAGCCTAGTCAGACTAAGAGGGTGAAGGCTGACAAGAGTAAGGCAGAGTGCTTCTTCTACAAGAAGCCGGGTCATTGGAAGCGAAATTGTTCTACTTACCTTGCCACTCTAGACCCGATAGGCCAAGGAAGGGAAAGCAGCAAGGTGTTGCTGGTCAGGATATTTATATGATAAATCCTTGTAGTTTATCTGTTTATGATACTACTAGCTAGGTATTGGATACCAGAAATCCTTACCACATTTACAATTCTTTATAGGAACTTCAAGTTAGTAGGCAATTCGAAGGCGATGAAAGGTTCTTGAATGTTGGGAATGGAAGTCAAGCTCCAGTTCTGGCGTTGGGAACTGTTTCTTTATTTTTCGAGTTTTGTACTGTCGTTCTTAATGAATGTCATTTTTGTCCTTCCTTTTTGGTAAATATCATTTCTGTAGGCCTGTTTGCCATTTATGGTTATGAATTATCAATAAAAAAAGATATTTGCTACATCACTTTGAATGGTTCTAATGTGATGAATGGACAAGTAAAGAATGGCATATATGTACTGTCATAGCCTATTACTGTATTGTACACTGCTAATAAATGCCCTAGGTTATATAAGGTCAAAATATTTATCTTTGGCACTATAGGCTAGGTCATAAAAATAAGAACAGGATAAATAAGTTGGTCGAAGAAGCTCTCCTAGATATCACTGAGAGTGAATCTTTACCAACTTGTGAATCTTGTCTTCTTGGAAAAATGACCAATTCACCTTTTACTGGAAAGGATGAAAGAGCCAGTGATATTCTAAGTCTAGTACATACTGATGTATATGGACCTATGAATATCAATGCAAGAGGTGGATATAGTTATTTCATTATGTTTACAGACGATCTTTCGAGATACGGTTATGTCTACCTCATGAGACATAAATCTGAATCGTTTGAAATGTTTAAACATTATCATAATGAAGTTGAAAAACAAACTAGGAAGTTTATTAAAACTCTTCGATCAGATTGAGATGGTGAATATCTTTCCAGTGAATTTTTGACTTATCTTGAGGAGAATGGGATTCTCTCTCAATGGACCCCTCTAGGGACACCTTAATTAAACGGTATATCTGAAAGGAGGAATCAAACTATGTTGAATATGGTTCGATCCATGATGGGCTTAGCTAGTCTGCCTAAATCCTTTTGGAGTATGCTCTTGAGTCGGCATCCTACCTTGTGAATAGAGTTCCAAGTAAGTCCGTTGATAAAACACCATATGAGATTTGGACTAGATGCAAGCCAACTCTCTCTCACCTTCGAGTTTGGGGGTGTCCGACTTATGTCAGACATTTGAAGATGGATAAACTAGGACCTAAGTCTGATAAGTGTCTTTTTATTGGGTATCCTAAAGAATCCAAAGGGTATTATTTCTATCTGTCTGAAGAACAAAAGTTGTTCGTCAGTCTTAGGGCAACTTTTTAGAAAGGGAGTACCTTGGTGAAGGCACTCAAGCTGCTGAGGTTGAACTTAGGGAAGTTCAATAGATAAAAAAACCTTCTCACTCTAAGGCCACTATAGAACTGGATTGGATTAGATCAGATCCAGAGCCCATTATACAACCATTAAGGAGATCTAGTATAGTACCCATCAACCAGATAGATACTATGGTTTCTTGGTCCAGGATGGTGATCCTGTTGAGCTCGATAAGAATAACGAGGATCTGATCACCTATATGGATGCAATTTCAAGGTCTGATTCTAAGTCATGGCTAAGAGCTATGAAATCCGAAATGGAATCCATGGAAATCAATAATGTATGGACATTGGTTGATTTACCTGAAGGGATAAAACCCATTGGGTGCAAGTAGATCTTCAAGCGGAAGCGGGGTGTAGATGGGTAGGTGGAGACCTATAAAGCTCATCTGGTTGCCAAGGGGTATCATCAACGTTATGGTATTGACTATGACAAGACATTTTTCCCTATGGCAATGCTCAAGTCTATTTGGATTATGCTTACTTTAGCAGCATATTTAGATTATAATATCTGGCAAATTGATGTCCGAATAGCTTTCCTAAATGGTGAGCTATAGGAGGAGGTGTATATGATGCAACCTGAAGGGTTCACATCTATAGATGAGTCTAAAGTGTGCAAGCTGCAGAAGTCCATCTATGGACTGAAGCAGGCTTCTCAGAGTTGGAACATGCACCTTGATAAATGTATCAAGACGTATGGCTTTGTTAGGAACGGAGAGGAACCTTATATATATAAATGGGCAAATGGTTCTGTAGTCATATTTCTTATTTTATATGTAGATGTCATTCTCCTAGTCGGGAATGACATTCCAGCATTACAAGAAATAAAGGTCTGGCTTTCATCTCAATTCTCTATGAAAGACTTGAATGAAGCCTCATTCATACTGGGTATGAAGATCTATAGAGATAGATCTAAGAGGCTTTTGGGACTGTCCCAATATACGTTATAGATACTATGTTGAAGCGGTTCAGCATGAAAAATTCTAAAAGAGGCTATCTTCTGATAGGTCATAGAATTACTCTTTCTGAGAAGGATTGTGCGACAACTCCTGAAGAAAGAGAGCTATGAGTAGGATTTCATATGTTTTGGTAGTGGGTTCTATTATATATGCTATGCTATGTACTAGACCAGACATAGCATACTCACTAAGGAAATGAGCAGATACTAGTCTGACCCAGGTGAAGCTCATTGAAAAGTTGTTAAGAACATCTTTAAGTAGTTAAGAAATACTAAGGACCAATGGCTCATTTGTGGAGATTCTGACTTAAAACTTATGAAGTATACTGACTCCATTTTTTAGTCAGATAGAGATGACAGTAAGAGTGTATCTGGTTTTCTGTTTACCCTTTTTGGTGGAGCTGTCTACTGGAAAAGTTTCAAGTAGCATACAGTGGCTGATTATGTTTACGAGGTAGAGCATATTGCAACATCGGATGCAGCAAAGGAGGTTGTGTGGTTGCAAAAGTTTCTAGGCGAGCTGGGAGTGGCACCTTCCTTAGATGGTCCTATTATGATGTACTATGATAGCACTAGAGCCATAGCTTAAGCCAAAAAGCCAAATTCACATCAGCAAACCAAGCATATTCAGCGTCGTTATTACCTTGTTCGAGAGATCAATGAACGAGGTGACATCGACCTTTTGAAGATTGATGGTAAGGAGAACCTGGCCGACCCCTTCACTAAAGCCATTGGAATTCAAGAGTTCGACCACTGCAAATGGAAGATGGGAATTTGATTCTATTCTGATTGGCTTTAGTCTAGGTGAGAGTTGTTGGGAATTATGTCCCAAAGCCAATAATCTAGGCTGTAGATGGTTGTGCGACTCATGTATATGTATATGAATTATTGAATTGAATAAAAGGTTTATTCTGGTTGTTCATCACATGATATCTTTCTAATTGAACTCTTGCATGATGATGTCCTTTAAGTTACCTTGTATGTGATGTAGAGAGGATGCGTCGTGTAGTTCATAACTTGGTTTGCGACCAAAGGATACGCTGTTTCAGGATGTTGGTGTATCAAGAGTAGGTCATTGATGTCATATATGTTGGTTGTCCTCTTAACCAAGTAGCATGGAGATGCTGGTGTGACATTAGTGAAGGAAACCTGGTGCACCAGACGCCTACCCTAGGCATGCTACACTAGGGAGTAGGTATTGCATAATTAAACTTTTTAAACATGCATATAGAAAAACCTACTCATGCATTGGATCTAACATAAACATGAAGCATGTAATAGAAACATAGGCATGTATAGGTAATTGCAATAAGCATAAACAATATGATAAAATTAAATCTAAGCATGCATGATAACAAAAAATAAATCACATACCTTTTAGAGCTTCCTTTAATAGCAAATCGAAGTAGCCGGTTGAACTCCTTCAACAGCAAATCAGATCTACAAATAGCAAGAAGAAGAGATCGATCCAATCTCTCGAGGTATCCAAATGTCCACCCTCTAGAGTATCCACGCACCAGCTCTCGCTGATCCAACACCCAGAAGGATGCTAGTTCTCCAGGAATAAATGAACAGGTCATGGACGTGTGGAGCAGGGAAGACCAAAGAGATCTTCACGGACAATCTTCTCCAAGATTGCCTTTACTCCACCAAGAGCACACAAAATAAAAGTCAGGGAAGGATTTCACGGATGCCCAAAATAGTTTCAAACTCAAAAAACCCATCCCATAAATCTCTCACGACTCACTAATAATCATTCCCTATTTTCCTCTCATAAGCCACGCTCTATTTTTACCAAAAACAGTGCGCTATTTTCTTCCAAAAACCATCTCACGGCTTGCAACTCCTCGCTCTATCTAACCACAAGCAACCAAGAAATATCAGAGAGGTGAAAGCCCATGAAGGCTTGGACTGAGAGAAAACGAAGACGTGCTCTATTCTTCCCCTCTCCCTTTACATCTCACGGCAAGTTTTGATCTCTCTCTCACCTTCATATGGCCAGCAACCAGGAAAAATATATATTCAGCTGAGAAGAAAACTGTAAAGCCTTTGAAGACATCGAAGAGAAATCTAGATAAAACCAAAACCCCTTGGAATAGGCTCTTGCTGGACCGCAAGCGGAAGAGAACCAATGGGCGGAAACACCAATGGAAAGGCCCTTAATCGATGGAGAAGCGGGAACTACTGGCTGGATAACGAAGAGTAAATCATCATGAAGAACCAAAAAGCGTGTGAAAGGAAAAACTGTGCGGGAGAAAAATACCGAGAGAGAGCCACTCTGGATCGCTAGCTATGGATCAAATCCCAAGCAGGAAATGATCTCAGGGTGATCTAATCCCATGCGGCATCCAATCAACAGATTATTAAAATTCAATTCAAAATGGTAAAAACAAGGGAATGGATAAAATACCGTGTCAAATAAACCACGTTGAACCAGCTAAAAACCTTGTAAACTGACCAACATAAAAATCGGTTCAACAAACCCTGGTCCGACCAAAACCTGATCAATAAGAAAAATCGAGTCCAGTGCTGGTCTACTAGGAACAGTTCCTGATTGACCCAAACCAATCCTGGTCGATCCAAATCAGACCAGGTGGATCATAAAAAATCCAATGTGTGCTAAATTAGTCCATTTGACCTTAATACCGAAACGATTCCCAATCGTTGATCGGCTCCCGGATCAGGAAGAAATTCTCTATGGCATGTGACCTCATAAGTTCGAACCTAAACGGTAGTACTAGAACACTTCCAATACCAGCACAAGATACCATCTAGCAATGGGTCCCGGCATCCGGATAGGCCGAAGATGCGAGATAAATCTATCAAACCTCTGGTATATTGTTACCGTATAATTTATCCCTTTGACCTCTAATGCTCAAGATGACCTAGGGTTAGACTACCAACCCTAACTAAGTCAATCCATAACATGTCTCAACCTCACAAGTCTAGTGACTCCTCACTAGGACTACCTCGATCGAGGATATGCTAAATTGAGACACTGCGAGACATTCAATCCAAACAATTTGGACAGGTCAATTCCATCTTGGTCCATGTTGCGTAGGTGGCTTCCCAAGAGGGGGGTGAATTGGGATTTGAAAAACTTTTCACAATTATGTGCACTTTGAAATTATTTATGTTGTGGTGCAATATGCAATACGGAAGTAAATAAGTAAAAGCAATAAATCAAGTAAAGCATAATCACAAACACCAAGAAATAGAGTAGTTCGGAGCAACCGGCTCCTACGTCCACTATCTAAGGATCACTTTGGATTTCCACTATATCCCCCAAACTGGAATATAGTTGGATTATTTTACCAGGCTCACAATCCAAACCTATACACTTTGGTTTTACCGGGATTACCAAAGAAACCAAACTCCTTTTGGTTTTGAACGGGATCACCAAAGAAAATCCAAACACTTGGTTTTAAACCAGGAAAACCAAGAACCCAAACTTTGGTTTTACAAGGTTCACCTAAAATCCTTCAATCCTCTCTTAAGATACAGTCCCTTGCTATTCTTAGAGAGAAAACAAGAATAAATGAATGATAATTATGCAACTACAACAAACCAAGTTTGTATAAGTATTGCCGATGTAGATCAAGATGAAGTCAAGCCTTGAATGTTCTTTAATGCTCTTCAAGCTACTTCTTCTCTTCTTTAATGAGTGGATTCAATGATGGAGTAGAGTTGCTGAAGCTTTGAATCCAACTTGAATGCTCTTTGAGATAGGTAGTTGAGTGACTTGAAGGCTCTTTGATTTCTCAAAAAAATTCAACCATAAAGCTCTAATAATTGTTTAATCCTCCAAAAATAATCTCCTTTATAGTTTTCCAAGAGATATGGCCGTTGTAGGGCCTTGGGATTCATGAAATGGCCGTTGGAGATGAAATGAAATTCAAATTTCAACTTCAGCAACTAGCATTGGAGTGCAAAAAATGGCTCCACGAGTCGGCTCGAGTTCCAGGAGTTGGCTCGAAGTCTCAGACAGCCCAAAATATTTTTTTGTGGGAGCCGGCTCTTCAGGCTAGAGTCGGCTCTTGCCTTCAGACACTTCAAAATCATGAATGCCTAGAGTCGGCTCTTAGAGGCAGAGTCGGCTCGGATTCTCAGAACTTCAAAATACCTAACTTTGGAAGAGTCGGCTCTTGTGGCAGGAGTCGGCTCAAGGTCTCAGGCTTCAGAAAAATACTTTCTTCCATGAGTCGGCTCTTAGGAAGGGAGTCGGCTCTTGATACAAAAACACTGAAACTTCCTCCGTGCCATGCCACCATGAGTCAGCTCTTGATCCAAGAGTCAGCTCTTGCAAATCTTCAAAAAAGGTGCTTCAAGCTTCTCCAAAAATCTTCAACATTGAATCAACTAGAAGCTAATCTACATACCTTATAATTTTTGCAATTTTTTAGCCCTTATACAAGTTTACAAGATTGATAAGTGTAGGGCTTTTACAAGTTCAAGCTCATAAATCTTTATACATAATTGAATTACCTTCTAATCAGTTTGAAAACCATTTTATACTTAAGGTAACTAATTTCCTGCAAAACTTCTTAAATAATTGAAAAGAATTAGTATCAAATACATGCTCCAATGTTTTGTGATCATCAAAATCATTCCAGGGATCAACAATCTCCCCCTTTTTGATGATGACAAAACACTGGGCATGATTAAAAATTAAAGCACTTTACAATTGCAGTACATTCAAATTTGTGTGTGTTATCAACACTATGTGCCACAATGTATCAAATATATTATATGTATAAAACTGAACACTATAAAGTATCATATGTATCGATACATTGAATTTTCCATATCAAATGAACAATGTGTATCGAAACATACAGAATGTTCAAGAGTATCAATATGCATCGAAACTTATGAAACTTTGAAGTAAAGCTCCTCCTTACTATTTGTAAAAGTATTTCATCAAGTTTCAACAAATCAACCATTCATATAGCTTATTATAAACAATTTCCAAGCAATTTCCATGAATCAACATAGCTTTTTCAGATTGAACATTCATATCATATCATTGCATTCATTTTCATGCACAATCAACCTTCTCATATCATATTTATATCATATCATTGCATTCATTTTCTATCATTGCATTCATTTTCATGCACAATCAACCTTCTCCCCCTTTTTGTCATCAACAAAAGGCATACGAGAGAACATTCATTCATAATATTTTAAGATTTGTAGCATAAAAGAATAGACATGTACCATAAAAAGTGATTTCGATATATATATAAAAAAGTTAGTACAAATGTGATACATTACATATGTGCCTCGGTACAACAAAATTGTATCACAACAACTAAAACATAACAACATAGAGTCCCAAGATAATAAAATAAAATCCTAATATCAAAATGATGCGCTAGGATCATCACTATTTGGTTCTTCCTCATCAGAGGAGGAACCAACCTCTAGAATACCTGGACTAGGTTTGAACTTGGGGAACCTAGGGCGGAGATCCCTAATCCTAGTTCTAGTAGGAGTAGATGTCCTAGTCACTTTAGTTTTAGCTTTAACTTTAGCTTTGGACTCTGACGATATTAAGATAGGTGTAGGTCTGACAGAGGGTGGATCAAAAGATAGTGCCAAGGTGCTGGTGGTCGAAAGTATCTGGATAGCCGGAGTCTGTCCAACATCAGCAGATCCAATAGCCTCTACACCAACCTCGAGCTCAACATCTGCAGGAGCATCAGTAAACTGTGTAGGCTCTCCCTACTTATGATCAGTGCCAATCGTAATGCCAGGTGCTATGGAAGTCGAAGGTGCATGCTGGCTGGCAGTAGAAAGCTATCTCAATATGGTCATGATCTCCTGAAATACATGCTGCATCTCAGATTGAAGTGAACTAATCCTCTTGTCAGTGTCAGTCCTGAGACAAGAAATCTTCTCCAAGACTCTTTGAAGTCTGTCATCTGTATCATGTCTAGCAGCAGTAGGAGTCCTGACTGGTGAGTGAGGTGTAGTAGGAGCTGGCTTAGATGGTCCAGCCTTATCAGTCTGTGCCTCAGTCTCCTCACCATGTCCCTATGCAGCCTGTGCATCATCATCTGAATCCTCTGAATGTGCTACAGGAACACCTGATGTCTTCCTGATCCAACTGCCATCAACTTTAATAAATCCCATCCTGGTAAGGGATATAGCAGTGTACCTGTCAGTATGCAGCAACAGATGGCTATCCTCTCCAGTAAGATCAACATGAGCATCCTAGAATAACAGGGTAAACATCATCCCGTAAGGCAAACAAGCCCGTACCCTACGTGCTGCCTCCCACATCTGAGAAATCATAATAAATGGCAGGTTGAGGGGTTCCCCCTCAATCAGTCGCCTCATAAACATTAGGTCACGCTCGCTGACCCAATCAAATCTCCCCGTCCGGGGTAAGAAAATCCTGCTAATGATATTATGCAACAGCCTTATTTCCAATGAAAGCTGATTTGCACTTACATGTATAATGCCCTTCATATTAGATATTTCCAATATAAGCCTAAGGGTCTTCATCTTCTCTTTTATAACCAAATAACACTCTCCTTCCTTTGGTATTTTAAGTAAACTTGAAAGCTTCTACTCACTTACCTCTATGTGCTTTCCTTTTGCTGTTCCTTCCAAATGAAAAGCTCCCAATGACATGTTCTCAAAAAACTGACGAACTAGATTTGCCTAAGTTGGAACATTCAACACCTCCAGCCTTGTTTTTCAAGACAATCACCTATATGAAGTTGTTCTTGCTCCAGAAAATGAAAATCTATACATCTACCCGGGGTTACCTGTCGATTTCCCATAGGAATTACTTGTCGGGGTGCTTGAAGCTCTTCTTCCTGCTCAATAGTTTGCTCTTCTTCTGGAATAGAAGTATCTAACCGCCTCTTGGTCCTCCATTCTTCCACCACAGACCGAACTACCCTTCTTTCTTTCTTTGCCACAGCCTTGCGAGTTGCCATTGTTCTAGGATTGAAGGATTGGAGGGATTTGAGAGGGTTTTCAGAATGTTTCCTAGAGTGGAGTGAGGAGTGACTAGGAGAGAACAGTCAAAACCTAAAAATACAATGAACAGGAAACCTTGAAACCCTATTTAAAAAGCTTCGGCCCGACCTTCGAGTTGGCTCGCCGAGCGCCTAAATAACTCGAGTTGGCTCGAGTGAAAATCCAATCTGAAGGTCAAAATAGGTCAAACTCGGTTTCTAAAGGTTTCTTGAACCTAAAATAGGTTGTCCTATGCTCTAAAAAGAAATTTGAAATCTCTAGATGGTTTTTCCTTAATTTTCAAAAATTAGGTCAAACAGGTTCAGAACGGATCATATAGCCCTAATTCTCCTCTGATTTTCTCAAATCTATCTAGACTTAATGGTTTAGTAAAAATGTCCGCTAGTTGGTCTTCAGTAGGCACAAATTCTAGTTCAACAACATTGTTTAAAATATGATCATGAATAAAATGATGTCAAATTTCAATGTACTTAGTTCGTGAGTGCTGAATTGAGTTTTTAGATAAATTAATAGCACTAGTATTGTCACATTTAATAAAAATTTTAGATTGGACAACACCATAATCTTCTAGTTGTTGCTTGATCCACAGTACTTGAGCACAACAACTCCCAGCAGCTACATATTCTACTTCAACAGTAGATAGTGCCACAGAGTTCTGTTTGCGACAGTGCCAAGAAATCAAGTTAACACCTAGAAACTGACAGGTGCCACTTGTTCTCTTTCTATCTATTTTACATCCTCCATAATCAGCATCAGAATAACTAATTAACTTCAATGATGTGTGTTTAGAATACCATGAGCCTACATTACATGTACCTTTTAGATATTTAATAATTCTCTTAATAGCCATGATGTATGATTCTTTAGGATTAAATTGAAAACGTGCACACATACAAACACTAAATAGTATATCAGGTCTACTAGCTGTCAAATAAAGTAATGAACCGATCATACCTTGGTACAGCTTTTGATCAACATTTATGCCATTTTCATCTTTATCCAGTCTACATGCAGGACTCATGGGTGTTCCACATACTTTGCTTGATTCCATGCCAAATTTCTTGATTATCTCTTTGATATACTTGGCCTGGTTAATTAGGATACCTTCTTTAGTTTGTTTGATTTGAAGTCCAAGAAAGTAACTCAGCTCACCCATCAAGCTCATTTCAAATTCTCCCTGCATTAGCTTAGCAAAATCTTGACACAAAGATTCATCAGTAGATCCAAAGATAATGTCATCAACATATATTTGAACAACTAAAATATCATTTTTCTTTCTTTGAATAAATAATGTGGTGTCAACACTACCTCTTACAAATTTATTTGCAATTAAAAATTTACTTAGTCTATCATACCAGGCTCTAGGTGCCTGTTTCAGACCATACAAAGCTTTATTCAGTTTGAAAACATGATTTGAAAAAGTATGATCGATAAAACCAGGAGGTTTCTTAACAAAAACTTCTTCAGATAAAAAACCATTCAAAAAGTACTCTTTACATCCATTTGAAATAACTTAAAATTCATAAAATATGCATAAGCTAGTAGCAATCTAATAGCTTTTAATCTAGCTACTGGTGCATAGGTTTCATCAAAATCTATTCCTTCTTCTTGATTATATCCTTGTGCAACCAGTCTAGCCTTATTTCTAATTACATTACCATCTTCATCTAGTTTACTTCTATAAACCCACTTAGTGCCTATAACAGGATGATCATTGGGTCTTTCTACTAGGGTCCAAACATTATTTCTCCTAAATTGGTTTAATTCATCATGCATTGCTAACATCCAATTAGGATCAGTTTCGGCTTCTTCTATATTGTGTGGTTCTACATATGAAACAAAAGCAATTAAATCATGTGCGTCTCTATGTGCAGATCTAGTTTTAACACATTAAGATGGGTCTCCTATAATTAATTCTTTAGAGTGTGATTGTACATACCTCCATTCTTTAGGTATATCATCATGCTTTTTACTCACCTCTTCTTCATGTGGTTCACTTGTTTGTTTGTCTTTGAGGGTCAAGTCTTTCATTCCATGATGTAAAGTACCTGCATCATCATCAACAAAATTTTCCTTTCTCGAAGATGTAATGTCAGATTTATTGAAAACAACATAAACAGATTCTTCAACGGTCAAAGTTCTTTTATTGAAAACTCGATAGGCTTTACTATTTAAAGAATATCCAAGAAAAATAGCCTCATCGGATTTTGCATCAAATTTACCAAGATTGTCTTTTCCATTATTAAGAATAAAACATTTGCATCCAAAATATGAAAATATTTAATATTTGATTTTCTATTGTTCCAAAGCTCATAGAAGGTTTTTCTGATAATAGGTCTAATCAAAACTCTATTTAAAATATAGCATGCAGTATTCACAGCTTCTGCCCAAAAGGATTTTGGAAGATTTCCTTCATAAAGCATTGTTCTCGACATCTCTTCCAAAGTACGATTCTTTCTCTCTACAACACCATTTTGCTATGATGTTCTAGGTACAGAAAAGTTATGATCAATACTATGCTTTGTACAAAAGTGATCAAAATACTGATTTTCAAATTCGTTGCCATGATCACTACGAATTGAAATGACAAATAAAATTTTCAAATTTGTAACTCTTTTGTAAAACTTTTTGAATACTTTAAAAGTTTCATCTTTATGTACAATAAACAAAATCCATGTGTATCTTGAAAAGTCATCTACAATCACAAGTCCATATTTCATACCACCTAGGCTGGTAGTCCTAGTAGGTCCAAATAAGTCCATGTGAAGTAGCTCTAAGGGTCTAGTTCTAGAAACAATATTTTTGGATTTAAAACTCCCCCTAACTTGTTTTCTTAATTGACAAGCATCGCAAATATAATCAAAATTAACTTTAAATTTTGGCAAACCTTTGACTAAATCTTTTGCAATAAGTTTAGCTATTGTGTCCATACCAGCATGACCAAGTCACCTATGCCATAGTAAGCTTGATTCCTTACTCTTGTCATTCATTGCTACAAGACTTGTATTACTTCACATAGCTAGATCATTAAGATCTACAACATAAATATTACCAAGTCTGTGTTTAATGAATTTTATACTAAAGTCAAGTGGATCAACTACTATACACATTGATGACTTGAAAAATACATTAAAACCAATGTCACATAGCTGACTAATACTCAAAAGATTATGCTTTAACTTTTCTACAAGTAACACATTTTCAATAAATATAGGAGTAATTTTGATTTTACCAATACCGATTATCCTTCCTATTCTATTGTCACCAAATGTTATCATTCCACCATCCTTTTGTTCTAGAGTGAAGAATTGATCAGCATCACCCGTCATGTGTCTTGAACAGCCACTATCCAGATACCATCTTTTCTTTATACTTGTGGCTGCAAGACATCCCTGCAAAACAATCATTTAATAAATTTAGGTACCCAAGCTTTCTTGGATCCTTGCAAGTTAGTGGAAATGGTTCTTTTTGAAACCCAAACATTCTTAATTTTCTTTTTATCATTATATTTCAAATGACATTCAAAAACTTTATGACCAATGTTATTACATGCATAGTGTTGCCGCTCTCGTCGCCGCGCCCGTGCTTCGGATCAGTGGATCCTTCCTGACCGCCTGACGAGGGAGCCTCCCTGGCTGCGGCGAACCTGCAAAAATGGGTTAGAAGACCCTGACCGGGGATCCCGGCGAGGGAGCTCCGACGGTCAAGTCAGTAGACGACGAGAAGGAACAGACTCTCCAAGACGGACCCCCTAAAGGGTTCCAGACTTAGAGAATTTACTAGTAAGAAAGGTGCTCTGGGGACCAGAAATTTGGCCGGGCCTCCTTGCCGAGCTCACTCCAAGCGTTCCCCTCTCGGGATCTCGGATCTCACTCTTGGAGCGAGGCCTTTTGCCGCTGCTTCTTCCTTGTCCCCAGGCTTGTCCGCTTACCTTGTCGTCCCCAGATTCCTTCCTTTTATCTCCTCCCATTGTTCGCCTGTCTTCTCCTCTTGGGAGGCTCCCCTCCCCCGTCCTTTTCTTTTTTCCCTTTTCGGTGAGGAGGGCCAGGCGGCTTTCCGACCTCGTCCGCCGAGCCCAACAGGGAAAAGGCAAAGACAGAAAGGGGGGGGGGGGGGGGGGGGGGCGCTGGTAAGGTGGCCGGTCAGACCTCGGGCCCAGTGAGAACGCCCTCTTTCCCAAGTGTGGGCACAATCCGTCTATGGGGCCTGTTTTGTCAGAATCGCGCCTCTTGGCTGCGGGACCTGTCGGGCCGATGCAAATGGTGTTTCACGTGCCGCCGCCCTCCGTACGGGGCACCGTCTGTGATGCATACGGCCCGAGGGATGACCTCGGGGCCTGCGCCTCTTTCCCAGGGACCTTCTCCATATGGGTGGCCTGACCTCGACCGAGGTGGGCCCGTCTCCGGGGGCCACCTGGCGAAGGAGCGAGGGATCGGCCAACCTCAGCCTAGGTGGACCCCTCCTGGGTGGACACCTGGCAAGGTGGCAGGAGGTCACCTGGCTTCGACCGAGGTGGGCCCGTCTCCGGGGGCCACCTGGCGAAGGAGCGAAGGATCGGCCGACCTCAGCCTAGGTGGATCCCTCCTGGGTGGACACCTAGCGAGGTGGCAGGAGGTCGCCTGGCTTCGGCCGAGGTGGGCCCATCTCCGGGGGCCACCTGGCCAGGGGGCGAAGGATCGGCCGACCTCGGCCTAGGTGGACCCCTCCTGGGTGGACACCTGGAGAGGTGGCAGGAGGTCGCCTGGCTTCGGCCGAGGTGGGCCCGTCTCCGGGGGCCACCCGGCGAAGGAGCGAAGGACGACCGACCTCTGCCTAGGCGGACCCCTCCTGGGTGGACACCTGGCGAGGTGGCAGGAGGTCGCCTGGCTTCGGCCGAGGTGGGCCCGTCTCCGGGGGCCACCCGGCGAAGGAGCGAAGGACGGCCGACCTCGGCCTAGGCGGACCCCTCCTGGGTGGACACCTGGCGAGGTGGCAGGAGGTCGCCTGGCTTCGACCGAGGTGGGCCCGTCTCTGGGGGCCACCCGGCGAAGGAGCGAAGGACCGGCCGACCTCGACCTAGGTGGACCCCTCCTGGGTGGGCGCCAGGCGAGGTGGTAGAGGAGCCCCGAACCGAGCTCGACTTCGGCGAGAGCAGTTTGTCTCAGGAAGTCGTCTGGCGGAGTAGTCTTGCCGAGCTCGGCCTTGGCGATGTGGCGCTGACTCGGCCGGAGAAACCTCCACATGGCTCGATCATATTCGGCGGTATCTAAGCCCGGCCACGTCATCGTTACGGCCATAATAGTTGCCCCCCAGCCCGCCGTTCCATTGGGGCGTCGTAGAACGGAACGTCGGGATTAAATGCAGATATGATGTGGGGAGGTGAAGATCTTGCATCATAATTGCCACGATCCTCGTCGCCGTGGCTCGATGCGCCTGAGACCCTATAGGAAGCCGCCACGCGTCGCCCACTTGCCCGCAATAAATGCGTCGCTTCGAGGCTGAGGCCGTTACCCTGCTAACGAGGCGTCAGTGTCGGGCGTGCATCCACGTGGCGATCGCTCAGTGGCTCGAGGCGGAATGACGGGTACAATCACTGTCGACTGAGTTTGAAAGGGAGGGGACTTTCCAGAATGAGGCCTTTCCCCTTGCTCCGTGGGCAGTTTGCTGCAGGCTAACTTCCGTTGCCCCGCGCTAGCTTGGCGTATTTTCGGTGAGTGCCTCCATCCTTCTCTAGTTCCCCTCTCTCTTTTCTTCTCTGAATCTTTGTCCTCCTCTTTGCCATGGCGCGTCGTCGCCATGTCTCTTCCAATCCGGACGAGGCCGGTCCATCCCGGCCGAGGACTCCATCTTCTTCCTCCTCAGAGGAGGAAACGATACCGGAGAAGATCCGCCGGCGTCTACAACCCGGGGGTGTCACCATTGGCATCCCTAGGGGGTTCCGATCTCCTCCGGTTGCTCCTGCCGTATATCTTCGTTCTCTTCCTGCTCCACCTCTTCTTCTCGCCGATCCCTCCGATCATGCTTCCACCATGACCGAAGGCGATCTTTCTCTGCTCCGGGAGGCCTATGGTATCTCGGGGTCAATTCGTTTGTCTGTTCCGCGATCCGGGGAGCGCGTCACCATGAGTGGCCCCGGCCGCATAGCCTTCTACGAAGACTTCCTCCTTGGGGGTCTTCGATTTCCTCTGCACCCCTTCTTCCTCTCTTTTCTTAGCCATTTCCAGCTCGTTCCGGCCCAGTTGGCTCCCAATTTCATCCGGGTCATCTTATCCTTCATAGTCTTCTACCACTTTCATGGGTTCGTTGCCCGTTTCTCCCTCTTCAGGGCCATATTTACCCTAAAGAAGTGCTCCACCGATGACGGCTGGTGGTATATTTCGCCCCGGCCCAGGTGTCTTCGGTTCGACCTCCCTTCTTCGATCAAGGGCTGGAAGAGCCGATTTTTCTTCGCCTCGGTCGAAGATGTCGACTGGGCCTGGAGTGAACCAGACCGGTCTCCGAACCGGAACTCCCAGGTTGAGTCGGCGGACCAGGAGGCCTACTCCCAACTCCTGAGTGACATGGTCCTGGCGCTCGAGGTTCTGCTTTCAGAGCAGAATCTTTTTGAGGCCGGGATCAGTCCCATCCGTGAGACGGGTGAGATTCGGCCCTCCTTTGACTTCTGTACTCTTTTTCTTCATGACCGAGTCGGCTGACCTTCTATCCTTTTGCATTGCAGGTATGAAGTTCTCGCTGGAGAGCCTTCTGGAGGGCGCGGCCCAGAGAGACGTCCCGGAGGTAGACGAGCCCGCGGCTAAGAGGGCTCGTACTGATGCGGGCCGGGAGATTGCGCCGGCGACCGCGCCCAGCCCAGTGGCCACTGCTCCCCCGCCCAGGTTGCCTCGGGGCGGGGCCGTCGATGCCCCGGCTGCCAGACCTGGTGGCGCTGCTGTCGAGGGGGCTCCACCGCCCGAGGTGCCGCCCAGCACCGGTCCCATCGGCGCCGCGGCTCCGACAGCGCAGCCCATGGCCTCTGCCGGCCCGTCGATTGCGACCCCAGCTGAAGGGGCAGCCGCCGTCGGAGCTGACCTGACAGCTCCGCCACCGGTGATCACCCACCGGTGTTCTGTCATCCACGACAAAGGGCTCGCGGAGAAGGTCATGGAGTACGCCTCCACAGCCCGGGACCGCTGAGCTCGGGGCGGCCGGGACTATGCGGACGCCTTGCTCGGGATACTCTCGCAGCTCTTCATGGTAAGCCCGAACTCATTCTTCTCTGTCTTTCATGATTTTAGTGGCCTTTTCTCCTAACCCGGTAGCTCTATTTGTGCAGATTGGAAATGACGTTCTCCTACTAAGGAACTTCCTCGTACGGAACGCGAAGAGGGACGCCGAGAAGGAGAAGAAGCTCGGCAAGCTCGCGGCCGACGTCAAGGACCTCATGGAAAAGGGGGTCGAGCTGCGAGCCAGTAACCAAGCCCTCCAGACCGACCTGGCACGTTCCGAGGGGTGGAACAAGGAGCTAGAGGCTTCTTTGTCAGAGGAGAGGCTCTCCCACCAGCGTCACGCGGAGGAGGACGCGGCGGAGAGGGCTCATCTTCAGGCCCACTCCCAGTGGCTGGAGCGCCAGCTGGAGGAGGCCCGGCAAGACGCGAGCGCGGCGAAGGACCGGAGTGCGTACATCAACGGACTCCTGGAGGCCGCGAAGCGGGAGGTGCAGGAGGCCATCCCGAAGTTCCGGGCTTCCGACGAGTACACGTCGGAGGTCCGGGAGGCCGTCGTGGACTCCTTCCTGAAGGGGTTCCGGATGTGCCAGGAGAAAGTAGGGGCCTTCTTCCCGGAGCTCGACCTCAGCGGGGTGGTGCTCGGAGGCAGGAGGCAAGGAGCCGAGAGCAGAGCCTCCGGTGCGGCCGACGCCACTCCTGCGGCCCCGTCGACCAGCGAAGCCGTGGCTCCGGAGCAGCCTCAAGAGCCGACTGCCGCAGAATGTGAGGATGCAGTGCTTGCACCCCCGGCGGAGGGCTCCGACCCCGCACCAAACTGAGCCACCGTCTTCTCGCATGCTTCGTTGTCGTAGTTGTATATATATATTTTCTTCTTCTTCTTCTTTTTCTTCTTTTTTTTTTGGGGACTCCTGGCCTGTCGGGATTCCCGGCTTGTACTGTTGCTCAGATTAATGAAGACTTTGTTTGACCAAGCCTCGAGTTCATCTTCTTCTCCACTCCCCCATCTCCCTTTTCTTTTCTTTTTCCTGAGATGTTGATGTGGAATGCTGAAACGATCGTAGGCCTGGTCCCTTTCATTGCTCAAATCGAAGGTTGGGACATCCCGGACCGCGCGGCATCAGAGTAGGCCTTGAGCGGGTCTGTCTTTGGGATTGCCTTCATACTCGCGTGGGCGACATGGTTTCTGCCCCGCCTTCCAGGCCGAAGCCCGGGACCTCCGGACTGAACCCCGGGGCCGCGGGCTTTCTCAAGCTTTGCGCGGCTTGCTGAGCTGCTCTCCAGGCTTGCGTGGGCGAACTGGGTTCTGCGCCACCTTCCAGGCCGAAGCCCAGGATCTCCGGACTGAACCCCGGGGCCGCAGGCTTTCTCAAGCCTTGCGTGGCTTGCCGAGCTGTTCTCCGGGCTTGCATGGGTGAACTGGGTTCTGCGCCACCTTCCAGGCCAAAGCCCAGGATCTCCGGACTGAACCCCGGGGCCGTAGGCTTTCTCAAGCCTTGTGCGGCTTGCCGAGCTGTTCTCCGGGCTTGCATGGGCGAACTGGGTTCTGCGCCACCTTCCAGGCCGAAACCCAGGATCTCTGGACTGAACCCCGGGGCTGCAGGCTTTCTCAAGCCTTGCGCGGCTTGCCGAGCTGTTCTCCGGGCTCGCGTGGGCGAACTGGATTCTGCACCACCTTCCAGGTTGAAGCCCAGGATCTCCGGACTGAACCCCGGGGCGGCAGGCTTTCTCAAGCCTTGCGCAGCTTGCCGAGCTGTTCTCCGGGCTTGCGTGGGCAAACTGGGTTCTGCGCCACCTTCCAGGCCGAAGCCCAGGATCTCCCGATTCCTTCGGCCGCCGACCATGATTGGTCATGCCGAGCTCAGGGCCATGCACTGGTTTTCCTTCAAAGTGAGAAGAGAGCGTTTGAAGCAGGGGAACTTTATTACGGGAGTAGGAAACCTTATATCACTGATAATACATCCTTAGATTCGAGGCGTTCCACGTCCGGGGGAACCTGGCACCTCCCAACTCCTCCAGGTAGTACGCACCATGAGGGAGGGCTTCTGTCACCCGGTAGGGGCCCTACCAGTTGGGCGAGAGCTTGCCGCATTCCCGTGGCTGGGAAGCTTCAGCGCGCCGGAGGACCAAATCTCCGGGACGAAAAACCTTCGACCGCACTCGGGAGTTGTAATACCTGGCCACACGCTGCCTATACGCCGCCATTCGAACTCGGGCCTTGTCCCTCGTTTCCTCGAGAAGGTCAAGGTTGAGCATCATCCTGGCTGGGTTTTCTGTCTCGTCATATTGCTCCACACGCAGCGTGGGTAGGCTGAGCTCGATCGGGATGACCGCCTCGGCTCTGAAGATGAGGTTGAATGGGGTCTCATCGGTAGCCGTCCTCGGGGTGGTGTGGTATGCCCAGAGGACGCTGGGGAGCTCGTCGACCCACCTGCCCTTGGCCTGGTCCAGCCACGTGCGGAGGCCCTGAAGAATGGTCCTGTTCGTGACTTTGGCCTCCCCGTTGGTCTGGGGATGCACCACTGAGGTGAAGCGATGCCTGATGCCGAGGTCGCTGCAGAACTCTTCGAACTCCCGGCAGTCGAACTGGCGCCCGTTATCAGTAACCACGGTGTGGGGGAGGTCGAAGCGGCAAACGATGGACTTCCAAAAGAACTTGGCGACGTTTGCTTCGGTGATCCTCGCCAAGGGTTCGACCTCGACCCACTTTGTGAAGTAGTCGATGGCCACTATCAAGAACTTCCGCTATCCAGACGCCGGTGGGAATGGGCCCAGGAGGTCCATCCCCCACTGGGCGAACGGCCAGGGAGCTGAGAGCTGGGAGATTGGGTTGGAGGGCTGCCGTTGCACCGTGGCGTGATGCTGGCACCGGTCGCACTTCTTCACGAAGTCAGCGGCGTCTTCCTTCATTGTCTCCCAGAAGTAGCCCTAACGGAGGGCCTTGTACGCCAATGCCCTGCCCCCCACGTGGTTCCCGCAAACGCCTTCGTGAATCTCCTGGAGCACAAGCTTGGCTTCCGTGGGTCCTACGCACTTGAGGAGGGGGTAGGAGTAGGATCTTCGATACAACTGCCCGTCCATCAGGACGAACCGCACGGCTTTCTTTCTGATAAGGCGAGCCGCCTCGCGGTCCTCCGGCAGGGTGCCACTGGTGATGTACTCGACGTACTTGTCCGTCCAGCTGGGTTCATGGCTGACCTGATGGACCTCCACCGGTGCCTCGAGGCTTGGGATCTCAAGGCGCTCCACATGAGCGCGTCCCAGCATCGAGTCCGGCAGGGTCGCTAGCCGAGAGAGAGCATCCGTGTGGGCATTCTCCCCGCGGGGGATATGGAAGATGTTGAAGCACCAGAATCTGGACGCGCCCGCCTTGACGAGCTCCAAGTATTTCGCCATTTGGGGGTCATGTGCGACATACTCCCCGGAGACCTGTCCCACCACGAGTTGGGAATCAGTGAAAGCTTTGAGGTTGGTTATGCCCAGCTCGCGGGAGACTCTCAGTCCGGCAAGAAGTGCTTCGTACTCCGCCTGGTTATTTGTCGCGGGGAATTGGAAACGGAGTGCGCATTCAGCGACGACCCAGTCACTGTTGGCAAGGATGAGCCCAGCCCCGCTCCTGCCGGAGTTTGAGGCTCCGTCCACATGGAGGATCCAGGCGTCCTCTCCGGGCTCATCGGTGCCTATCTACATCGGTTGGCCAGAGGGGCCTTCCTCGGGCTCCTTGCCCAAGCCTGCACATTCGATCAAGAAATCGGCCAGCACCTGTGCCTTCATGGCCGACCTTGGCCTGTACGTGATGTCGAACTCGCTGAGCTTTTGCACCCACTTTGCCAATCGTCCCGAAGTATCGGGTCGGCTGAGCACCACTTTCAGCGGTTGATACGTCAGGACAGCGATGGGGTGCGCTTGGAAATAGGGCCTGAGATGCTGGGCAGACACTATTAGCACAAAAATGAGTTTCTCGGGATGGGAATACCTGAGCTCCGCGTCGCGGAGAAGCTTGCTGGTATAGTACACCGGCCGCTGGACCCCCTGGCCATCGGTCCGAACCAAGACCGAGCTGACGGCTTTCGGGGTGACCGCTAGGTAGAGGATAAGCTCCTCCCCCTCCTTGGGCCTGGACAGCAACGGTGGCGACGCAAGCATCTTCTTCAGCTCCTCGAAGGCCTTCTGGCATTCCTCGGTCCAAGCGAAGTCGTTCATCTTTCTCAGCACCTTGAAGAAGGGACGGCAGCAGTCTGCCGACCTGGAGATAAAGCGGCTGAGGGCCGCGACTCGGCCGGTGAGTTGCTGCACTTGCTTCTTGGAGGCGGGCTGCTCCATGTCTAGGATGGCATGGACCTTCTCCGGGTTGGCTTCAATTCCTCTTTGGGTCACCATAAACCCTAGGAATTTTCCGGCGGAGATGCCAAAGGTGCACATCGCCGGGTTCAGCTTCATCTGATGGCGTTGGAGGTTGCCGAACATCTCCGCTAAGTCAGCCACGTGGTCCGAATCGGGTTTGCTCATTACCAGCATGTCATCCACGTACACCTGCATGTTACGGCTGATCTGGTCTTTGAAAATTCTATTGACTAGGCGCTGGTACGTTGCCCCCGCGTTCTTGAGGCCGAATGGCATCATCCTGTAGCAAAAAGTTCCGCGGTCAGTTAAGAAGGTGGTATGCTCTTCGTCCTCCGGGCTCATTCGGATCTGGTTGTAGCTGGAGAAGGCATCCATGAACGACAGGAGGCGATGTCCCGAGGTGGTGTCGACCAGCTGGTCGATCTTTGGAAGAGGGAAGCTATCCTTCGGGCAAGCTTGGTTGAGGTCAGTGTAGTCCACACAGATCCTCCACTTACCACTACTCTTTCTTACCATGACCACGTTTTCCAGCCAGCTGGGATACTGGACCTCCCGTACAAAACCGGCGGCGAGGAGCTTCTCCACTTCCTCGTTGATCGCCTTCTGCCTTTCCATGGCGAAGCTCCTCTTCTTCTGGCGGACCGAGCGGCAACTTGGATCCACGTTTAGCCTGTGCATGATGACCTCGGGCGGGATGCCCGGCATGTCGGCTGCTGACCAGGCGAACACGTCAGCGTTCGTGCGGAGGAACTCCAGCAGGTGGGTCTGTTCTTCTTCAGGGAGCTGGGCCCCAACTTGCACCGTCTTCAGGGGATCTGAACCGAGGGAAAAAGTCAGCAGGTGCTCTACGGGCCCTCCCCTGGGTTCCTTCTCTCTTAGGTCGAGGTCGTCGATATCAGGGGTGAGCTCCGCGCCCCGGGCGCTCGGGACCGTCTGGAGGCAGAGCGGGACTGGTTGGGTCATCCCGTTCATCTCCCCGAGCCCGGAAGGCGTGGGGAACTGTACCAACAACCTTCTCGTGGAGATCGTGGCATCCAGTTGGTTGAGCTCGGGACGCCCGAGAATGGCGTTGTAAGGCGAAGGGAGTCTGACGACGGTAAATGTTATTAGGACGGTCGTCTGCCGGGGTGGGGATCCTGCGGTGACCGGGAGAGTGATCTCCCCTTCGACCCCTACGGAGTCCCCTGTAAAACCCACCAGGGGGGTGTGCACCGGTCTCAGCTGATCGTGGGACAAGTTCATCCGAGAGAAAGTGTCGTAAAAAAGTACGTCAGCTGAGCTTCCACTATCCACCATGATTCGATGTACAGGATGCTTCGCGATGGTCATCTCGACCACCACGGCATCGTTGTTTACATTTTCATTACCCTTCCCCCCCTCAGGAGGGATTACATTCTCCGGGTTCCCAACTTCCCGGGCTCTCTTCGCCGCTCGACCGACCCCGCGTGAGATCATGCCCACGGGCTTCTCCGTTGGGCGGTTATCGATTGCAGGGACGGGCGATAAGGTCGTGAGCGGCTACCCCTCCGAGGGGGCCTAGTTCTTGACGAACTTCCTGAGGTAGCCCCTCCTAATCAGCTCCTCGATTTCTCGCTTCAGGTTGCGACACTCCTCCGTGTCGTGACCGTGCTCGCGGTGGAACTGGCAGTACTTCGATTTGTCCTGGGTGGCTCTCGGGTTCTGAGGAGGAGGTCGGCGGAGGTAGCGCTCGCCATCGATTTCCATGAGGATCTTCGTCCGAGGTACGAGGAGAGGGGTGTACCTCCGCTCGGGAGTGGCCTCGCCCCTCGGCCTCTGATTCGGGCGAGGGTCGGCAGATGGCCCGGGCTTCCGAGCCCCCCGGGTATCTCTCGGGGGTGGCCTCTTCGGAGTCTTCCCGTCCAACTCTCGACGGGTGCGGTCGGCCTCCTCCGCTCGGATGTACTTGTGGGCGCGGAGGAGGAGCTCGGAGTACGTCCTGGGCGGCTTCTTGTCCAGGGAGTAGGTCAGGCGGGATGTCTTGAGCCCGCGCTTCAAAGCCAACATGGCGACGGGCTCGTCCAGGCTGTAGATTTTCAGGGCTGCGGTCTTGAACCGGGTGATGTAGTCCCGGAGCAGCTCCTGGTCCTGCTGACGGATGGAGAAGAGGCTGTCCACCTCTCTCGGCACCTTTCGACAAGCGTCGAAGTGTGCCACAAACTTTCCTTCCAGCTGATGGAAGGAGCAAATGGATCCGGGCTCGAGACGGGTGAACCAGACTCGAGCGGCCTTCCGGAGGGTGGCCGGGAAGGCGATGCACAGAAGAGCATCGGCGGCCCCCTGGACCCTCATGAGAGCTTTGTAGCTCTCCAGATGGTCCAGAGGGTCGGTGGTCCCGTCGTAGGGATCCACCTGCGGCATGCGGAACCGTTTTGGGATCGGCTCCGCCTGGATTTCTTCAGAGAAAGGGGGGCGGGAGTCGTAGCCCGCCGGGTCCGCCGACGAGTTCTGCAGGTCGGCGAATCGGCGGGCGAACTCCGCTAGCTTGCGCTCATGCTCCTCCAGGCGCCTCTCGGCCTGGCGCCTGATGGCTTCGTCGGTGGAGTCTTCCACCGAGGCGGCGGGTGAAGGGGGTGCCGATCGGTCTCGGCGCGAAGTCAGGCCTCGGCGTCGCTTGCTGCGATGCGCCATTTCGGCCTCGTCGGCCGGGGATCGGCTCTCGTGATCCTCCGAACCGGAGTAGTTTCTTTTTGCGGGAGCTTGGTGGCTCCCACGGGGGTTGGAGACGGCCCGCGGATGGGATGGCCTGCCCTGAATGGAGCGCAGGCTCCCACGCTGCCCCGCGGCTCGGGCCGCGGGGGTCCCTGGCTGCGGCTGCATGGCCAAGGACCGTTGCTGATGCTGAAGCTGCCGGACCGCCGAGGTCAAGGTCTGCAGCTGTTGGATGACGGCCGCAAGGGGTCCGTCCGTCGGGGTAGGCTATGGTAGAAGAAGAGGGGGAGCTGGAAGCTCCCTCTCCGGGCTGTGGGCCCCTGGAGGGGAGTGAACCTCCCCCACACGGCTGGTGGACGCCTCGCGGCCACGAGTGACCACCATTGTCCAAGAGCGTGACACCTGCAGAAAGTTGGCTCCCGCTACGGTTTGGTGTCCTGCCCCCCTACCTGGCGCGCCAATCTGTTGCCACTCTCATCGCCGCGCCCGTGCTTCGGATCCGTGGATCCTTCCTGACCGCCTGGCGAGGGAGCCTCCCTGGCTGTGGCGAACCTGCAAAAAGGGGTTAGAAGACCCTGGCCGGGGATCCCGGTGAGGGAGCTCCGACGGTCAAGTCAGTAGACGACGAGAAGGAACAGACTCTCCAAGACGGACCCCCTAAAGGGTTCCAAACTTAGAGAATTTACTAGTAAGAAAGGTGCTCTGGGGACCAGAAATTCGGCCGGGCCTCCTTGCCGAGCTCACTCCAAGCATTCCCCTCTCGGGATCTCGGATCTCACTCTCGGAGCGAGGCCTTTTGCCGCTGCTTCTTCCTTGTCCCCAGGCTAGTCCGCTTAACTTGTCGTCCCCAGATTCCTTCTTTTTATCTCCTCCCGTCGTTCGCCTGTCTTCTCCTCTTGGGAGTTTCCCCTCCCCGGTCCTTTTCTCTTTTCCCTTTTCGGTGAGGAGGGCCAGGCGGCTTTCCGACCTCGTCCACCGAGCCCAACAGGGAAAAGGCAAAGACAGAAAAGGGGGGGGGGGGGGGGGGCGGCGCTGGTAAGGCGGCCGGTCAGACCTCGGGCCCAGTGAGAGCGCCCTCTTTCCCAAGTGTGGGCGCCATCCGTCTATGGGGCCTGTTTTGTCAGAATCGTGCCTCTCGGCTGCGGGACCTGTCGGGCCGATGCAAATGGTGTTTCGCGTGCCGCCGCCCTCCGTACGGGGCACCGTCTGTGATGCGTACGGCCCGAGGGATGACCTCGGGGCCTGCGCCTCTTTCCCTGGGACCTTCTCCGTACGGGTGGCCTGACCTCGGCCGAGGTGGGCCCGTCTCCGGGGGTGACCTGGCGAAGGAGCGAGGGATCGGCCGACCTCAGCCTAGGTGGACCCCTCCTGGGTGGACACCTGGCGAGGTGGCAGGAGGTCGCCTGGCTTCAACCGAGGTGGGCCCGTCTCCGGGGGCCACCTGGCGAAGGAGCGAAGGATCGACCGACCTCAGCCTAGGTGGATCCCTCCTGGGTGGACACCTGGCGAGGTGGCAGGAGGTCGCCTGGCTTCGGCCGAGGTGGGCCCGTCTCCGGGGGCCACCTGGTGAGGGGGCGAAGGATCGGCCGACCTCGGCCTAGGTGGACCCCTCCTGGGTGGACACCTGGCGAGGTGGCAGGAGGTCGCCTGGCTTCGGCCGAGGTGGGCCCTTCTCCGGGGGCCACCCGGCGAAGGAGCGAAGGATGGCCGACCTCGGCCTAGGTGGACCCCTCCTGGGTGGACACCTGGCGAGGTGGCAGGAGGTCGCCTGGCTTCGGCCGAGGTGGGCCCGTCTCCGGGGGCCACCCGGCGAAGGAGCGAAGGACCGGCCAACCTCGACCTAGGCGAACCCCTCCTGGGTGGGCGCCAGGCGAGGTGGTAGAGGAGCCCCGAACCGAGCTCGACTTCGACGAGAGCAGTTTGTCTCAGGAAGTCGTCTGGCGGAGTAGTCTTGCCGAGCTCGGCCTTGGCGATGTGGCGCTGACTCGGCCGGAGAAACCTCCACGTGGCTCGATCATATTCGGTGGTATCTGAGCCCGGCCACGTCATCGTTACGGCCGTAACACATAGCATACAATCTTTGAATTTGAATAATAACCATGAGATGATGCAAATTTAGGTCTAACATGTTTTGAACTAATGAATCTAGGAGCATATGAGGTAGAAGTTGAAAATTTGTGTGAAATAGAGACTTTATAACCAATTCCAAATTTATTATTTATTTCATTTTTATCTTTTAAAATTAACTCAAGTTTGTTAGAATTTAGGGTTAATTTTTCAACTAAGGGTTTCAATTTTTGAAATTCTTTCTTTAGGTCATCGTTTTCTTTTTTCAAATCCTTATTTTTCTCAGAAAGCTCTTCTTTTTTAAACTAAACAACCTTGAGTCTTTCACAAACTAAGTTTAGTTCTCTTTGCAAGATTTTGTTTCTTTCACAAAATTCATTTTTATCTTTTTCAAGTACATCACATTAATTTTTTAAATCCCTTATTTTTAAACTAGCTTTTTTGTATTCTACCAATAATTCACAAAAAGCATTATGCAATTCATCATAAGTGAACTCTAAATTAGGTTCAGAAACGCTTACCTCGTCCTCCAAACCCATAGGACAAATTTGTGCAATTTTTGTTGTCTCTTCATCCTCTTCAGTGGATGTAGTTTCATCACTATCACTCCAAGTAGCTAGCATTGCCTTCTTCTTTTTAGAGAATATATTTTTCTTCCCTTCAGGACAATCAGGATGGATGTGTCCTGGCTTCTTGCATCCGTAGCATATAGGAACTTGATCTTTATCTTTTTCTTTTTCTTTATCTCTTTCTTTTTCTTTTCCAAAATCACCTTTTCTATAATGCTTTCTCCATCTGTTTGTTTTTCTTCTGTCCATAAACCTTTTAAATTTTCTCATGACTAGGGCAATTTCATCATTTCCAAGATCATCATCATCTGATGAGTCTGATTCTTCATTCTTATCTTCTTCAGTAGCTTTAAATGCAATGGCCTTCTTTCTTTTTGTATCTTCCTCAGTCTTTTGTTGCATAGCCAATTCATGTGTGATCAAAGATCCGAGCAATTCATCCAAAGGCAGTGTATTTAGGTTCTTTGCTTCTTGAATTGCTGTCACTTTGGCTTTCCACTTATCTAGCAAAGATCTTAAAATATTTTGGACAAGATCAGCATTAGAATAAGTTCTACCAAGACTTTAGAGACCATTTATGATATCAGTAAAACGAGTATACATTGCAGATATAATCTCACTAGGATCCATCTTAAATAGATCATAATTATGTACAAGAAGATTAATTTTTAATGATTTAACTTGACAAGTGCCTTCGTGTGTGATTTCTAATTTGTCCCAAATTTCTTTAGCAGAATTGCAAGTTAAAATTCTGTTAAACTCATTTGGATCCAAAGCACAATATAATAAATCGAAAAAACCTAGAACCCAAACTTAGGTTTTACAAGGTTCACCTAAAAACCTTTAATCCTCTCTTAAGATACAGCCCTTGCTGTTCTTAGAGAGAAAACAAGAATAAAGGAATGATAATTATGCAACTACAACAAACCAAGTTTGTATAAGTGTTGCTGATGTAGATCAAGATGAAGTCAAGCCTTGAATGCTCTTTAATGCTCTTCAAGTTGCTTCTTCCCTTCTTTAATGAGTGGATTCAATGATGGAGTAGAGTTGGTGAAACTTTGAATCTAACTTGAATGCTCTTTGAGGTAGGAAGTTGAGTGACTTGAAGGCTCTTTGATTTTTCAAGAAAATTCAACCATAAAGCTCTAATAATTGTTTAATCCTCCAAAAATAATCTTCTTTATAGTTTTCCAAGGAGATATGATCATTGTAGGGCCTTGGGATTCGTGAAATGGCCGTTGGAGATGAAATGAAATTCAAATTTCAACTTCAGCAACTAGCCATTGGAGTGCAGAAAATGGCTCCACGAGTCGGCTCGAGATCCAAGAGTCAGCTCGAAGTCTCAGACAGCCCAAAATAATTTTCTGTGGGAGCTGGCTCTTCAGGCTAAAGTTGGCTCTTGCCTTTACACACTTCAAAATCATGAATGCCTAGAGTTGGCTCTTAGAGGCAAAGTCGGCTCGAATTCTCAGAACTTCAAAATACCTAACTCTAAAAGAGTCACCTCTTGTGGCAGGAGTCGGCTCGAGGTCTCAAGCTTCAGAAAAATACTTTCTTCCATGAGTCGGCTCTTAGGATGGGAGTTGGCTCTCGATACAGAAACACTGAAACTTCCTCCATGCCGTGCCACCACGAGTCAGCTCTTGATCCAAGAGTCAGCTCTTGATCCAAGAGTCAGCTCTTGCAAATCTTCAAAAAAGGTGCTTCAAGCTTCTCCAAAAATCTTCAACATTGAATCAACTAGAAGCTAATCTACGTACCTTGTAATTTTTGCAATTTTTCAGCCCTTATACAAGATTACAAGATTGATAAGTTTAGGGTTTTTACAAGTTCAAGCTCATAAATCTTTATACATAATTGAATTACCTTCCAATCAGTTTGAAAACCATTTTATACTTAAAGTAACCAATTTCCTGCAAAACTTCTTAAATAATTGAAAAGAATTAGTATCAAATACATGCTCTAATATTTTGTGATCATCAAAATCATTCTAGGGGTCAATAGTCCACAACTGCTCTATAAATACTTGCCTGTACCTAGAAACCTTCTGTCACCGGATTAGAAATCCGGGTAGTCCGGCACCAAAGCACAGAGAATTGCTTGCAAGCTACCATTATGACCTCAGGTCGGAGGGATACATATATCCATATCCAATCGCGAGCAATCCTTTGGCAGAAAGGAGCTCCACAGAGTCACGTTCAATGAGATGTCATATATCCCACTTGCAGATCACATCAATATCACCACACTCCTTTGGTCAAGAGGACAACCAAACAATATGAAACACAACAATCTACACTTGATACATTGCTGTTCTGTACAATGTATCCTTCGGTTGTGAACCTTTTAAAGGACCACTCGATATATCCTCTCTATATCGAAGTCAGTGCAGTCTTGATGACTTCATCACATAAATAGAGTTCATTACAGGGAAATTAATAATGTGATGAGCTGCCAAAATAAAATTTTCTTAATTCATATACAAATTACAATACTGAGCACAATCGCCTACAGCCTAGGCGATTGGCTTTGGGACACAATTCCCAACAACTCCCACTTATACTAAAGCCAATCAAAACAGTATCTAATACCCATTTCCCATTTACAATAGTCAAACTCTTTAATTCTGAGGGCTTTAGTGAAGGGGTCGACTAGATTCTCCTTTCCATAGATCTTCATAAGATTGATATCACCTCGTTCAACGATCTCTCGTACGATGTGATAGCACTGCAGAATGTGCTTGCGCGTGATGAGACTTTGGCTCCTTAGCTTGAGCAATGGCTCCTGTGCTATCATAATACACAGGAAAGAACCATCTAGGAAAGGTGCACCCCTAGCTCTCAAAGTTACTTCCTCAACCACACGGCTTCCTTTACTGTATCTGATGCTGCAATGTACTCTACTTCGCATACCGAGTCTGCAACTATTGCCTACTTGGAACTCTTCCAGTAGATCGCTCCTCCATTCAAGGTAAACACAAACCCTGACACACTCTTGCTATCATCTCTGTCTGACTGGAAACTGGAGTCAGTATATCCCACAAGTTTCAAGTCAGGTTCTCCATAAATCAATCATTGGTCCTTAGTATTTCTTAAATACTTCAGGATGGTTTTAACCACCTTCCAATGCACCTCACCTAGGTCAAACTGGTATCTGCTCACTACTCCTAGTGAGTATGCCATGTCTGGTCTAGTACATGTCATAGCATCCATGATAGAGCCCACTATAGAAGCATAAGGAACTCATGCGCTCTCTTTCCTCAGGAGTTGTCGTACAATCTTTCTTGGAAAGAGTAATTCCAGAACTTATCGGGAGATAGCCTTTCTTGGAATTCTCCATGCTGAACCATTTCAGCACAGTATCAATGTACGTATACTGGGACAATCCCATAAGCCTTTTAGATCTATCTCTAAAGATCTTCATACCAAGTATGTAAAAAGCTTCACCCAAGTCCTTCATAGAAAATTGAGATGACAACCAGACCTTTATTCCTTGCAATGCTGCGATGTCATTCCCGATTAATAGAATGTCATCAACATACAATACTAGGAATACAATCACAGAACCATTAACCCACTTATAGATGCAAGGTTCCTCCCCATTCCTAACGAAGCCATGCGATTTGATACACCTATCTAATTTCATGTTCCAACTTTGAGATGCTTGCTTGAGTCCATAAATGGACCTCTGTAATTTGCACACTTTTGACTCGTCTATGGATGCGAACCCTTCAGGCTGTATCATATACACCTCCTCATCCAGCTCTCCATTCAGGAAAGCGGTTCGGACATCCATTTGCTAGATCTCATAGTCAAAATGTGCTGCCAAAGCAAGCATGATCCGAATGGACTTGAGCATTGCCATAGGGGAGAACGTCTCGTCGTAATTGATACCATATCGCTGACGATACCGCTTGGCAACCAAACGGGCTTTATAGGTCTCCACCTTTCCATCTGCGCCCCTTTTTTTCTTGAAAATCCACTTGCACCCGATGGGTTTTATCCCTTCTTGTGGATCAACCAATGTCCATACATTGTTGATCTTCATAGACTCCATCTCGAATCGCATGGCTCCAAGCCACGCCTCAAAGTCAGATCTCTGAAGTGCATCCATATAGGTGATCGGATCCTCATCGTTCTCATCGAGTTCAATTGGATCACCGTCCCAGACCAAGAAACCGTAGTATCTATCTGGCTGATGCGGTACTCTACCGGATCTTCGATTAATGGGTTCCAGGTGTGATCCAATCACAGCCGATTCTATGATGTCCTTAGAGTATGTAGGTTCTTCCACTGGTTGAACTTCACCAAGTTCAATCTTAGAGGCTACAATTCCTTCTCCAAGAAACTCCTTTTCCAAAAAGATAGCCCTAAGAGCAACGAACACTTTCTATTCGTCCTCCAAGTAAAAGAAATATCCTTTTGTTTCCTTAGGGTACCCAATAAACAGGCACCGATCAGACCTAGGACCAAGTTTATCTGAAACAAAATGCTTTACATAAGCCGGACAACCCCAAACCCGAAGGTGTGAAATTGAGGGCTTATGTCCAATCCATAACTCATAAGGAGTGGAGACAACAGACTTACTCGGAACATTATTCAGCAAGTAACAAGCTGTCTCAAGTGCATATCTCCAGAAGGACAGCGACAGAGTAGCAAAGCCCATCATGGATCAAACCATGACCAACAGGGTTCGATTCCTCCTTTCAGACACACCATTCAACTGGGGTTTTCCTGGAGGAGTCCACTGAGAGAGAATCCCATTCTCCTCAAGATATGTCATGAACTCACCGGATAGGTATTCACCACCTTGATCAGATCGAAGGGTTTTAATACTCTTTCCAGTTTGTTTCTCGACTTCATTACGATATTGTTTGAACATTTCAAACGACTCAGATTTATGTCTTATCAAAAAGATATAACCATACCTGGAAAGGTTGTCTGTAAATGTAATGAAATATCTGTATCCACCTCTAGCACTAACTATCATGGGTCCACATACATCAATATGTACGAGACTCAAAAGTTCTGTAGCTCGTTCACCTTTTCCAGTAAAAGGTGACTTGGTCATTTTACCAAGCAAACAGGATCACAAGTGGGCAGTGAGTCAGAATCACTGACCTCGATGAGGCCTTCTCCTCGTAACTTGTTTATCCTATTCTGGTTAACATGACCTAACCTACAGTGCCATAGATACAGGTCACTGACATTTTCTATCCTTGGACATTTGCTAGACGTGTACATTACATTAACAGGCCATGACATGCTAACCTGCAGTCCCTACAACGAATTGCAAACATGAATAGGACTACCAGTATCCAATACCCAGTTAGCAGTATCTCAAATAGAAAAATTACAAGGTTTTATCATATAAATACCTTGTCCAGCACCCTGCTGCTTTCCCTTCCTTGGCCTGTTCGGGTCTAAGGATGCCTGATAAAGAGGACAATTCCTCTTCCAGTGTCCCTGCTTCTTACAGTAGAAGCACTCTGCCCCAGCTTGATCAGCTTTCACTTTCTTAGCCTGACTTGGGCCAGGAGCACTCTGCACCTTCTTTCCCTGACCTTTCTTCTTTCCTTTCTTAAAGGGACGACGACCTCTAAAACCTCTCACTAAATTCCCCACCCCTTATTTAGTTGGTGGTCCTTCTCGTAAGTCTGCAGCAATCCCATCAAACCATGATAATTGACTACAGGCTTATTCATTCTATAATGATCGAGAAAATCAAGATAGGAGGAGAGTAAAGAATTCAGGATCGCATCCTTACCGAGTTGCTCGTGCAAGGGACATCTGAGCTTGCCCAATCGTTCGATCATCTCGATCATATACAATACATGATCAATGACCGAAGTACCATTCTGCATTTTGGCATTGTAGATGGCACAAGATACTTTGTATCGCTCCACATCGTCTGGCGTGCAAAGATTCCTTCAACTTTTGAAAGATCTCATCTAGCTGGGCCTCCTCAAATTTGTGACTGAACTCGTCGTTCATCGCTGCCAACATTATGCATCGGACAGTAGTCCGATCAGAAATCCACTTCAAATAAGTGTCCCTGACCGAACTCCGAGCATTGGCAAGAGGGATTTCGGGTGCGGATCCGTTATCATATAAAGGATCCGCTCGTGCTCCAGGACTATCCTCAATTTTCGATACCAGCTATCGAAATTGGGACCCTTTAACTTCTTGCTATCGAGAAGTGACCGGAGCGAAATGTTTAAAGACAACTAAAAGGAAAATTAAGACCTAATAAGTACATGAATTAATCAATTAAACCAAAAGACTTGGACTTTAGTCTAAAGGTCCCTCCTACTAATTTTTCAAATTGGGAGCCTCAACTACAATCCGTGAAATCATCATTTCATAGTGGGTACTGAAATCCAATAGACCACGTATGAGCCCGACTATGGCCGGCTCACCCATACGCTCCTAAAGGTAGGTTCTCTAACCAATTGCTTCTCTAAGCAACTTCCAGTAAAAAACTTTTGTCCCACAGAACCCCCAATCGGCCTAGGGGCCTCCTATTGCGGGTCTTTGGTTAGGTCCAACCATCAATATGACAAATCCGATGCTTCCAGCTAACGAATGACCAAGCCTGACTTTGGTCGGCCCACCTGATCACCGTTAAGAAGGTTGTACTGAATCATCATCTATGGGAGAGTAATCCCAGTAACCGGATGCACACCTATTCTATGGAACTGCCGATGTACACCAAGCTAAAGGACTCATTACTAACCCACTCAATGAGAGGCTAAGACACCATCAACTCATTGACTTAGTCTTTTTCAGGACCTAATAATTTTAGAGGATTTTAATTAAATTGTGATAAAAGAATAGAGAGAAGAACATGGATCAACCTCCTACTAAACAAATTAATTCTTAGAAAGGCTGAATTAAATTCAACAAGTTGGTCCATGGGCACCTAAAGATCAGACAGGCTGATCAACTTTGGTGACATGGGTTAACTCGAATTAATAAACTCTTCTATCAGTTCTGGTTGACCGGATTGGCCAGGTAGATGAGATCATGGATGAGTATCCGTCATTAACCATCTTTCCTAAATACCAACCAAGTTGGCGAGGAAAGAGGTAGCCTCATGCAGCCATGATCAACAATGCCAAACCTGCCTAGACACTAATCGGTTTACTAGACTTGATTAGACCGGCCTAAGAACTCGAGCTTACCACAGAGCCACTAATTATATCCATTTTAGAAGAATGGACTAACCCATCTAACTATTAGATAGATACTAAAGAGAAGGTCCTTAATCAACATTTGATTAGTTTTCTTACTTTCAATTCAACTAACCCTAGGTCTAACCCAATAAATGGACCCAATTAGATGGCTAACCCAATTAACCTGGATGGCTTATTCAAATGACATTAGGTTTCATAAATCCTAATCTGGTTTGTCATTAATTAATCTTTCAATTCATAATTGTTAGATTATAAGCCAACTTTTAATTAAATTCATGTAAAACTCTTTTACATCTTTCATGCATCATATCTAGTCCTATCATATCATTTATAATATTGCAAGCCTTAACAATTAATGACATGCCAATGTATAATCATGTATCAGGATTAAAACATTTTTAATATCATAGGTTTCCTTTAAGGATCCTTCTGAAAAGGCCAACACAGACGAACCGCCTCGTGCCATAGAAAATTAGGAGTTTTAAATCCTGATTAATTTCTACGGACACACGGCCATGGTGAAGGTCTCAACTAGGTTCCTAAAAGTAATTCCTAATCTAGATACAGATCCAAATCATGCAATCATGATATGCTATACCGAAACCTATGCTCTGATACCAATGAAGGAAAACCTGGTGCACCGGATGCCTACCCTAGGCACGCTATATTAGGGAGTATGTATTGCATAATTAAACTTTTTAAAAATGCATACTGAAAAACCTACTCATGCACACACATGATCTAACATAAACATGAAGGATGTAACAGAAACATAGGCATATAGGCAATCGCAATAAGTATAAATAATATGATAAAATTAGATATAAGCATGCATGATAGCAAAAAGTAAATCAAATACCTTTTAGAACTTCCTTTAACAGCAAATCGAAGCAGCTGGTTGAACTCCTTCAACAGCAAATCAGATCTGTAAACAGCAAGAAGAAGAGATCGATCCAATCTTTCGAGGTATCCAAATATCCACCCTCTAGAATATCCATATACCAGCTCTCGCTGGTCCAACTTCCAAAAGGATGCTAGTCTTCCATGAATCAATGAACAGGTCATGGACATATGGAATAGGGAAGACCAAAGAGATCTTCACGGACAGTCTTCTCCAAGACTGTCTTTACTCCACCCAGAGCACACAAAATAAAAGTCACGGAAGGATTTCACGGACGCCCAAAATAGTTTGGGACTCAAAAAAACCCATCCCATAAATCTCTCACTGCTCGCTAATAATCATTCCCTGTTTTCCTCTCATAAGCCACGCTCTGTTTTTTCCAAAAATCGTGCGTTGTTTTCTTCCAAGAAAAACCATCTCACGGCTTGCAACTCCTCTCTCTATCTCACCGCAAGCAACCAAGAAATATCATAGGGGTGAAAACCCGTGAAGGCTTGGACTGAGAGAAAACGAAGACGTGCTCTGTTCTTCCCCTCTCCCTTAACATCTCACGGCCAGTTTTGATCTCTCTCTCCTTCATACGGCCAGCAACCAGGAAAAATATATATTCGGCTGAGAAGAAAACCATGAAGCCTTTGAAGACATCGGAGAGAAATCTAGATAAAACCAAAACCCCTTGGAATAGGCTCTTGCTAGAACCGCAGGCGGAAGAGAACCAATGGGCGGAAACACCAATATGGAAAGGCCCTTGATCGGTGGAGAAGCGGGAACTGCTGGCTGGATAACGAAGAGTAAATCACCGTGAAGAAACAAAAAGCACGTGAAAGGAAAAACCGTGCGGGAGAAAAATACCGAGAGAGAGCCACTCCAGATCGCTTGCTATGGATCAAATCCCAAGCAGGAAATGATCTCAGGGTGATCTAATCCCATGCGGCATCCAATCAACAGATTATTCAAATTCCATTCATAATGGTAAAAATAAGGGAACAGATAAAATACCGTGTCAAATAAACCACATTGAACCAGCTAAAAAATCCTGTAAACCGGCCAAGATAAAAATCGATTCAACAAACCCCGTTCCGATCAAAACCCGATCAATAAGAAAAACCGGGTCCAGTCTTGGTCTACCAGGAACAGCTCCTCATTGACCCAAACCAATCCTGGTCGATCCAAATCAGACCAGGTGGATCATAAAAAATCTAATGTGTGCTAAATTAGTCCGTTTGACCTTAATAACGAAACGATTCTCAATCGTTGATTGGCTCCCGGATCAGGAAAAAATCCTCTATGATGTGTGACCTCATAGGTTCGAACCTAAATGGTAGCACTGGAACACTTCCAGTACCAGCACAAGATACCATCTAGCAATGGGTCCCGCCGTCTGGATAGGCCGAAGATGCGAGAGCATTCTATCGAACTCTGGCATATGGTTAACGAATAATTCATCCCTTTGACCTCCAATGCTCAAGATGACCTAGGGTTAGACTGCCAACCCTAATTGAGTCAATCCACAACATATCTTAACCTCGCAAATCCAGTGACTCCTCACTAGGACTATCCCGGTCGAGGATTTGCTAAATTGAGATACTACAAAACATTCAATCCAAACAATTTGGACAGGTCAATTCCATCTTGGTCCACCACTGCTCCACAAGTACTTGCCTGTACCCAGAAACCTTCCATCACCAGATTAGAAATCCGGGTAGTCCAGCACCAAAGCACAGGGAGTTGCTTGCAAGCTACCATGGTGACCTCAGGTCGGAGGGACACATATACCCATATCCAATCGCGAGCAATCCTTTGGCAGAAAGGAGATCCACGGAGTCACGTTCAATGAGATGTTACACATCCCACTTGCAGATCACATCCGTGTCACCACACTCCTTTGGTCAAGAGGACAACCAAACGATGTGAACCACAATAACCTACACTTGATACATTGCCGTCTTGTATAATGTATCCTTCGGTTATGAACCTTTTAAAGGACCACTTAATATATCCTCTCTATATCGAAGTCGATGCAGTCCTAAGGACTTCATCATATAAATAGAGTTCATTATAGGAAAATTAATAATGTAATGAGCTGCCAAAATAAATTTTTTTAAATTTATATAAAAATTACAATACTGAGCACAACCGCCTACAGCCTAGGCGATTGGCTTTGGGACACAATTCCCAACAATCAGGTATTGTGTTTGACACTTCACTAAATGTGACTCTCATACAAGATTCTCTTTTTGCCAAAGAGAAGTCTTGCAGTAGAATATGGATATGAATTATTCCTCTAACTTGAGATCACTATGGTAGCTTGCAAGCAACTCATTGTGCTTAGGAGCCGGATTACCCAGATTTTTAATCCGATGATGGAAGGTTGCTGGGTACAGTGAAGTACTTGTGTAGCAGTAGTAGGATCGAGATATGATTGATCTCTCCAAATGGTTTGGATTGAATATTTAATATGCCTCAATTGAGAAAGACCTTAGCCAAGGCATTCCTTGTAAAGAGTTACAAGGATTCTTTGTTTAAGACATATTGAGATGGACTGATTAGGATTTGGCAGTTTAACCCTAAGTCATTCAGAGCATTAGGAGATTAAAGGAATAAGTTCACTAATATTCCATATTCGACAGGTTCATGTTGCTCTGCAACCTTCAACCTATCCGAATGCTGGGTGTCATTACTAGATGGCGAATTTGGCTGGTACTAGAAATGTTCCCATGCTACCGGTTTAGTGTTTGAACCTATAAGGTCACACATCAAGGGTTTCTTCTTGCTTTGTTGGCATGCAAACGATTGGGAATCGTTCTGGACTCGTTTGACAAGGTGTTGTCAAACTTCTGTTTGAGCCAACTCTTTTGAATGAGTCGACTCATCTGTCGGACTGTTGTAAATCGAAATTGCTTCATTTAATTTGGTAATTATTGTGGAGATTTAATGGATGCATTTCTAGGTTTTATGATCTGCGGCTGCTGAATCCCAAGAGGCTTGTAACCCCTCTAAATCCCAAAAGTCTCATTCCTCGATATAATCTCTCCCTTGCTGGATTATTGAAGGGGATCAATCATCCCAGTTCTTTCTACAACTCTCCTTGCTGCTATTCTTGGTCCCTTTGGAGAATAGGGCACGAGATCAAGATTTGAATCTTGATTCTTGAGAGATTGTTGAAGGGAATAGTGAGTTTTGGGAGTAGGGCTGGAAATGGGCCGGCCCAAAAGCCCATTATCTGGAATTGGGCTAGGCCAGCTCAATAAATTTTGGGCTGGCCTGAAATTGGTTCAAGCTTCAGACCAAATTATAAGCATATTGGACTAGTCTTAGGGCTATAAAATAGAGTCCATTTAATTTTTGGGCCAAAGGGATGCTCGGATTCAATCCAAGATTTTTTTAAATATAGTCTTTGGGCTGGCCCAATGGGCTTTGGGCTGGCCCATTTCCAGCCCTATTTGGGAGGGATCCTTGAGTGAATACCTTCTATTGAAGGTTTTAGGACAGTGCATTGGGAAAGGATTTTCAAGTGTCTTTGTTCCAGCATTGCTGCAGCAATCAGCCTTCAAAGGAGTTAAAGGTGTCTACCTTCTTCAAGGAGTTGAAGAAGGAGTCAATCCGATAAAGTTTTCGGTAAGGTTAGCACCTCGAAGGAAGGAGAAGAAACCGCGCTACACGATGTGAACCACCCATAGAGGCGGTGTGCATGCATCGCTTACAGAGCCCATTATTGTTCCTTGCAGGTACACCTGGAGTTCTTCACACAGATTGGTGCAGTCCCAGGTGATTGTCACTAAGGTACGACTTTAGATTATATGTTTGACAAATTATAATATGCTGCATCATTATGTGAATCTATAATAGTTTTTTTTTCATTCAATGGATGCTTGATTTCATACGTACATTATTCTACACATGCATCAAGATCTGCATAGGGAACCTGTGTTAATTAGATTAACATGCTTAGATAAATTGTTTATCTGCTTCCGCTATATTATGTAATATAGAAAAGGTTTTTAAATTGCATGTCTCAGGTCGTGCCACACGGTTCCCATTTCCTTGGTTTCCCAACACAGGTAAGATAGGTGGTCCTTGTCGAACACATAGCCCAACTTCTTAGAACTCAAGATTATTTTAAGGCTCCTGAATTAGTCTTTATAATTAAGGCCAACAAATTGGTTTGTTTCAAGGATACGGGCTAATAGATTGGAAGCTAACATGTTTTAACTATGAAAGAGTAGAAGATTGGGTTAGACTTCTATACTTAATAATAAAAATTATTCTAGAAACTTTAAGAAATCATTTAGACTCCTACTAATTTCATGGATCTCACACACTCTCCTGTGAAGATGAAAAAACCTATATATGACCAAGGTTTCTAGTGGGTGCTGCAATCCCACCAATATGCTGATGGGGACATCAAAGGTCCCGGACTTTGGCAAAGGCATTTCAATCCTCTGTGGTTATCAAATTAGAGTTTAAGATTTGAGTCCAATTTGTAATTAGGGTTTAGTTAATTTGAGTAAGTTCATTTTAGTTTTGTGGGTTAGTCCATATGAGTCTTTGTATGGCCCTGAGTCCTGTTTTGGGTCTTTCAATATTTGAGTCCTATATTTGGATTTTGATCCATACTATAGGGTTTGAGATCAGTTTTTGGGTTATGTCAAGTCAATTAAGTCAGGTCAAGTTTTGAGTCATGTAAATTTTGAAGTTAAATTATGTAAGTGTGAGTCCAGTCTATTGAGTCCAATCTAGTCTTGTAAAAAGAAGAAGACTCAAATTATTTTGAAGCCTATCAGCATAACACTTCAGTCATCCACCCAGTTGAGCCATTTAGGAGTATGAAGCCATCAAGGGAGACCTGGAGGACATGTAATCCAGCCCGCCAGAGAGGAGAATAGCTGAAGAAGCCCTGAAGCCTGCCCAGCATTGAAGTGGGCCTCCTAGGGCCCAAGAGCAACCAAGAAGGCACCAACCCTTAGGGTTACCACCCCTTGGTCAGCCACCTTAGGGTCACCACCCTTTGGCCGACAAAGAGAAGGAGAGGGAGAGTGAGAGGCTCAATCAAAAGTGGAGAGAACTTGAGGGAGAGTTTGTATAGGTTAGGATTTATTGTGAGATTACTTGTATACCCTTTCTTAAGCCCCAAGTTTGTAAACCTGTATAAAGGCCTCCCCTTCTCATGTAATAGGAGAATATTGATGAATTAAATTTGAGTTTTCTCTCTTTGCTGTGTGCCCTTGTTGTGTGCATGCTGTGTGCGAGCTGTGTGCGAGTTCTTCTTGTTCCTATGCCCTGCCTCCATCTATAACATCAAAACCCTAGCCACCCCTTCCTTCCAACCCTTGGCCGCCATCATCCATGAGCCTTTCTTTTCCCTTCTATTCAATCTTCATACTCTTAGTTTTCTAACCCCAGATGGTGATTTGTAGGTCCCTCGGTTCCCATGAGTCCGAGGATACCTTCTGATCAGCCGTCGGATCATCAAGCAGAAAGCCACGATTCACAGGATCAGAAGCATGTTCTTCCAGGCCGCATCCGGGAGCATGAGCAATCTCTTCATGGAATGATCTTTAGTAGGTGCTTCTACTGTTGCCAGGTAAAGCCTTTTGATTCATTAGTAGTGGTATTGTAGGAAAGCTAGCCTGACCAGGGTTTTTCAATCTTGGCAATCCTGCTTATCTATTACTTTAAGATTTATTTCTGCATGCATGACTTCTAGAATTTCTATAGAATTCTATACTTTTAATATTAGATTGAAATTCGGGATATAAAACCCTAACTTCATTCTTAATCATGGAAAAACACTTTTCATACATAAATCATCCTGCATCATTTGGTATCAGAGCATAGTTTAAGGATAGTTTCTGTATCCTGTCATCTCAGTATATGATATGTTATTCTTATGATTTCTATATGTAGAAAGATATAAAAATCTTGATTTTTATTTTTTTGGATTCCTTGTAATTGAAAGTGTTTTTTATAGTTTTCTCATGATTTAATTCCATCTGTGAACTTTTTGTGTGCAAGAATACTTCTTGAGAACAATTCTGCACTATTTTTAAGAAATACAAATTTTAGTATGTTTAGGGTTCTTCTTGCATAATCTTTCCATATTTTATTTTTTTGCATATTTCCTGCATATTAGGTACTTTTTCACATATTTTATTTCCTACCAAATATAAAGATAAAAAAAAATATTCAAAATCAGAAAATACCAAAACTACAAAACCCTAATTTGCATTTTATATGTGTGCCATCATCTACATAACTTGCCTTAAGGATTCTTTTACTATGTCAGATGGGGGGAGGATTTGATCACCTCTTCTTAGCCCAAAACCACAATCCTTGCATCTGAACCCAACCCTAACTAAAATTAATTAGACCTAATTTGCTCTAGAGAGCTAGGGACATCAACAGGTCAGGTTCAACCATTGTGGGAAGACTAGTGCACCCAATTCATCTCCTATTACCAGAAGCTGGTGTCTAGGCTAGAGGTACAGTGTCAAATGACCTAAGAGGATCGGTGGTTCTTTAATTGGGTCCTGCATTAAGCAGGGGGCCTCCCACCATCCCACCTCTTACCTGGCCAGTGGGAGGATTAGGGGTTGAGTTGTGTGTAAGTTGAGTCAATCCATTCTGTTTGGGCTCTAGGTCTAGGTACCCATAGTCGATTTGTTTGAGTCTTGCATGTGCACTAGATCAGGAGCTTCATATCATCCACCATCTCGACAACCAGCTGAACCCATGGAATCCCACCTTGATGCTGTCCTAAAGATCTTGAGTGACCAGATGGCCCGATTGAACACCCGATTAGACCAAATGGATGACCAGATGATCCAATCGAATACCCAATTGACTCATAGATTTGACCAAGTAGATGTTCGGCTAGGAACCTTAGAAAAAACCCATAGGACCTAGACTAAATCCAAACCTGAGCCACCTTTACCCACACTACCCAGGTCCTATGAACCTAGAACCTATAAATCTAGATCCTATGACTCCAGATCCTATGACCATAGATCCCATGCATCCAGATCCTATGCACCCACACCCTATATGCCCAGTAGACCCATGACCTATAGATCTAAACCCATGACCTATGAGTAGAATGAACCCATAGGCCATCGACCTGAATCTCATAGGATTAGTATCCCTATATATGAGCCCAGTACTAGTCCCCTTCCCTGTAGTCAACTTGAACCCACTAGGATCAATGCCCATAGTCAGAACCTAGATACTGGTCAGGTACCCCTTAGTCGACCCACCCCAGCTATCCCAGTCACTAGCCAGTATTCCCTTAACCAAACCCCTCCTGCCATCCCACTGGTTCACCAAAATGACATTAAAGTGGAAGTGTATGAAGCTGATGTGAGCTTAGTAGATGAGTATGAGGAAGAGGAAGAGGGACATCTCTAGAAGACCTAGAATTAGTTGACCCTGTAGGTACCCAGGTAGAAACCAATCTAGAGGTAGCTGACCCTGACCACATCCAAACTGAAACCATCTTGGAAAAATAGTTAGAGAAAGAGGACCATGAGGAACCTGACCCTACTATTAGAATCATGCCTGAGGAGCCACTAGAGGAAAGCCTAATTATAGAGCCCAGTCCTAAAATTCAAGAGCCCAAGGAATTTATTGAGGACATGATCTCTTTAATTCAGTACCCTCAGGATGAATCACCTCCCATAGTTCCCATTGAGGTCCTCTTCCCAGAAGTTGTTGACCCTTCTTCCAAAGCATGGACCATTTCTTACCTAGAGACATAACCCAATGTTCATACATTAAGGTCAGTCTCTTTAGTCCAGAACCAATCTCGGAATCCCCTTCCTATTTCCTACCCTTTCCTGAGTCGTCTCATGTATCTAGAAACATTAGGTCACATTTTGTTGAGATTATCAGGTTGCATGAATCCTTAGAGCCCATCCCATTTGCTACCTACTTTTGGAAGACCCTCTGGCATCTATTAGGAGTTCCTGGCAAATTTTTATCTGCATGTCACCCATCAACCATGACTCATGCCCCATGCCCAAGTTGTAGTTAAGACCTAATAAACCTCTTTCGATAGGAATGCATAGTTGAGTTTATTAGGTGTTAGTATGAGTCCTTTGTGTTACCTATTAGGAGTCCATAAACCCAGTTCAACTGTCCACACCTACACTGAATACCGTACAGCATAAGCATCGGGATATTAGTCATAAGAGTAATTTAAGTAATGAAACATCTAACAAACTAGCTAATTCCTGAATAAGAGCCAAAGGATTCAATGTAGGGAATTCTATCTTGGTTAGGCTTAGGCCTAAGAAGAAGTCTCATGCTCGCAGAGCTGGATCCTTAGAAGTGATATAGAAGGTAGGACCCCATGTGCACAAGTTGCCCTCGGATTTTGGCTTTAGCTCTACCTTCAATACCATAGACCTGGTTGAGTCTAGGGAACTGGCAGCGATTCCTAGTGAGGCCTTTGAACCTGCCCCATCCATCCAGAGTGAGCCTGACCCTGAGTGTCCGCCTATATTTTGGCCTAAGAGAGAAAAATCGATCGACCGTGTCCTGGACGATCGAGCTACCTTGACCTAGAATAGCGGTTTTCAGTGCCACCTGGACCTTTGGCAAGGTCTACCAGGATCCGATGCTTCGTGGGTTACTCGAGAGGACTTGTTGCACCTCTACTCAAACCCTCCAGAGAGACACCAGATTCAGTGTGACCCTTACTCGACATGGTTGAGTTCCTCCCACCTTGGGAGAATTGATGGGGATATCAAAGGTCCCAAACTTTGGCAGAGGCATCTCAATCCTCTGTGGTTATCAAATTAAAGTTTAGGATTTGAGTCTAATTTGTAATTAGGGTTTAGTTAATTTGAGTAAGTTCATTTGAGTTTTTTAGGTTAGTCTATATGAGTTTTTGTATGGCCCTGAGTCCTATTTTGGGCCTTTCAATATTTGAGTCTTGTATTTAGATTTTGAACCATACTATTAGGATTTGAGATTAATTTTTGGGTTATGTCAAGTCAGTTAAGTCAGGTCAAGTTTTGAGTCATGTAAATTTTGAAGTTAAATTATGTAAGTGTGAGTCCAGTCTATTGAGTCCAATCTAGTCCTGTAAAAAGAAGAAGACTCAAATCATTTTGAAGCCTGTCAGCATAACACTCCAGTCATCCACCCAGTTGAGCCATTTAGGAGCATGAAGCCATCAAGGGAGACCTAGAGGACATGTGATCCAGCCCGCTAGAGAGGAGAACAGCTGAAGAAGCCCTGAAGCCTGCCCAGCATTGAAGTGGACCTCCCAGGGCCCAAGAGCAACCAAGAAGGCACCAACACTTAAGGTTACCACCCCTTGGCTGGCCACCCTTAGGGTCACCACCCTATGGTCGACCAAGAGAAGGAGAGGGAGAGAGAGAGGCTCAGTCAAAATGGGAGAGAACTTGAGGGAGAGTTTGTATAGGTTAGGGTTTACTGTGATATTACTTGTATACCCTTTCTTAAGCCCCAAGTTTGTAAGCCTATATAAAGGCCTCCCCTCCTCATGTAATTGGAGAATATTGATGAATTAAATTTGTGTTTTCTCTCTTTGCTATGTGCCCTTGCTGTGTGCGTGCTGTGTGTGAGCTATGTGCAAGTTCTTCTTATTCCTGCACCCTACCTCCGTCTACAACATCAAAACCCTAGCCGCCCCTTCCTTCCAACCCTTGGTCTCCATCATCCAAGAGCCTTTCTTTTCTCTTCTTTCAATTATTCAGTATTCATACTCTTAGTTTTCTAACTCTAGATGGTGATTTGTAGGTCCCTCAGTTCCCACGAGTCCGAGGATACCTTCTAATCAGCCATCGGATCACCGAGCAGAAAGCCACGATTTCGCAGGGTTAGAAGCTTGTTCTTCCAGGCAGCATCCGAGAGCGTGAGCGATCTCTTCATGGAATGATCTTCAGTAGGCACTTCTACCATTGCCATGTACACCCCCTTGATTCATCAGTAGTGGTATTGTAGGAAAGCTAGCCTGACCAGGGTTTCTCAACCTTGGCGATCCTGCTTATCTATTACTTTAGGATTTATTTCTACATGCATGACTTCCAGAATTTTCATAGAATTTTATATTTTGAATCTTGGCTTGAAATTCGGGATTTAAAACCTTAACTTCATGCTTAATCATAAAAAAATACTTTTCATGCATAAATCATCCCGCATCATATGCGCTACCACATCATGCTCGATTATTGGTAACTCACTATACCAATGAGTGGATAACTCTTGTCTAATACAACTCATGCATGTTGTAATGACTCAGTCTCTAAGTCATGAAGCCTTACCATGCTTGGTTATTGATACAATCCTTAGTTAAGTTGGACTCACTACTAATGCCTAGGAAAAGCCATCATTAGGTCCCTTACCATGTCTAGTTATTAGGCCCAACCCCATCTATACCTAGAAACAACTTATATTTATAGGGTGGTTGCATCTTTTTGGTGCAACTGAACCACTATAAACAACCGAGAATAGTTAACACTAGTAAGACACCCGCACACCTACAACTATGGAAGACCTAAGATTTAATATTAATGAGGAGATTTATTTGGGTTCAGGTCTCATCTAAATTAGTCAACCCAATCACATATCGAACAAAGAGATTTAGGTTAGCACAATCTCATATCTGACAAAACTAGTCAGCATGGGTAAACTCTAATCAAAATCAACCTAATCAAAAACTTAATCAAGCAAGTTGGCTAGGTAAGTAAGATCAATAAAAGGGTTCATCCATTTAACCTCTTTTCTTAGACACTAATCGAGTTGTCCAGGTAAGAGTTAGCTCTAATTAATAACCATGATCAAGACTTACCTTAGATACCAATTAGTTAATAAGTATTGATAGGTTAGTTTAGTGACTCGGGCTTGGACCTCTTAGCTAAATTAGGTCTTAAATAGATCAATTCACATCAAGTATGAATCGATGTGACCAAACTACATCTAAGATTAATTTTGAGTCCCTTTGACCTAACCCTAATCAAACATTAATTGGGTTGGATCAACTGCTCAAAAATCAAAACAGGGTTCTAGTTTGATCTAATCAAAATCCTAATATGTAGCCTAATTACTAGACCTAATTCAAAAACCCATATCCACACCCATGAAATAAAATTTAGAATCAAAATTGATTTTCAATTATATTTAATTTTATGAAATTAATGGTTTATGATCATGAATTGATGATTCAGATCTAAACCTTAGTCTATATGTCACACACATGTAGTTTTAGATTGAACCGATTAATCTACATCTCAAGTAATTAATTTTAGATCTAAAATATAAACCTAGTTCTTTAACCATATCCTTCTTCATAGGTCAAATCACAAGCAGCACCCCTACACGTCATAGGAGACCCATTAAATGGGAAGAAAGGGCCTTTAAACCCTACATAGCTCCTATGAGCGGGCAACTATGATGATTTACCCGATCCAAGTACTTGGTTAAGGAATTATAATCAATTAATCACTAAATTAATTTGTTTATTTTTAGATCTAAATTAAAAGCATGGTACATCATTTATATATCAAAAATGGACTCATATTTCAAAAATGATTTTCACAAATAGCAGAACTAATGATATGAAAACCTTTTAGTTATCATAAATTTATTAAATCTAATTAAAAACTTCAGATCTAAAGAAGATTCAAATCTGAAACTATTCCAAACATATCAAAAAATATGGCTCTCGATATAGATGACTAGCATGAAAGATTAAGTTCTAAACCCTAAGTGCAATGGAAGCAGAAATCATGAAAAATGATTTTTCAAAAGTATGCTAATTTAAAATAAATCTATATCATCATCTAACATATCGCTTAACATATTGTAATAGTAAAATAAATTAGATCTGAAATATAATAAAATTATAAGATGAAGGATTCGACTTATCTTAATTACTAAATCCTTCTTCATGTAATAGATCTGTCGGATCAATCGGATCTGATGGAATCATTGGAGGTACATACGTGCCTGACCTCTACTTGTATCCACATAGAGCCTTCCTAACCGAATCACCAAGAACCCAGGACTGCTAGTCCTTGTAGGTCTTTCTTCAAATATAGAGATGAACCTTCTTCTTCTTGTCAAAGATTTAGAATCCCATGCAACCTTTCTCCTCTTCTATAGAACATAACTACCAAAAATACCTAGAACCTATTTCTAATTTTTCCTATCTATAAATTAGAGGCTCTTAGCTTTCTTTTAAGGTATAGAACATATATTTCATAAAAGAAAAATAATAAGGAATAGAAAGAAAAAAAGTGGGTGACAAGAAATTATTCTACACTCCAAATTTACACCCTTCTTAAAGTCCATGCCTAAACCCCTTTCACACCACATCTAAAATCCAGAAAAAATATGATTCTAATCTGATATGAATAAAATTTAAATCAAATAAGAGTCTAATTAAATCTAGAAGGAGAGAGAGTCCCAGGTAAAGAAGAGAGGTGACAACTTGGTGCTTCTCTCCTCTTACTGCATGTGCAAAGAGGCAACACACATTTCCATGCCCTCCTCTTGGTTTTTGCATGAGCAAGGAGAGAAACTTAGTCAACTGGGTATCCTAGCTGTTGGTCTAGTTTGACTTAATTTTTAACTAATTTTGAATCAGTTTCATTCCCAAATTGAATAAAATTCAAAAAGGATATCAACCCAGTCAACTTGATCAATAATTCAAGTCAAACTGGAATTATGAATCCAATTAACTTTAAATTAAGTTAATAATAATTAAGTCTAATTTAATTAAGTTAAATAATAAAGTCAAAAATTATTATAATATTTGTAAATAGGTCCATCATACTAAAATTAGCAAGTGCTAATATTAGCAGATGCTAAAATTAGTAGGTACCAAAATTAGTAGATGCCAAAATTAACAAATGCCAAAATTAGTAGATGCTAAATATGTAACTCTTATATAGATCTATACTTAGGTTAGGTTGAACTCCTTTTATGTATGACCCCTCAGATTCTATTCTATCTGGTAGTGAGATATACCATGATCTCTATCATAGTATCATCGAAACTCTTTTGATAGATTGAAATAATTTCAGCTCAACCCTAACTTGGATCATTGATCTAAAAATGATCCTGTGAGCTCTTACAATCTACTAGTGATACATAACAGTATGTAGTAGCAACCTAGTAGAATAGAAATGAACCCCTAGGTGTAGTTATCATGTGATCAAATTCTTTTATCAAAAATCTGATAATATGCAAGTATGGAAACTCATCAAATCCCAAGCATCCATCATATGATAGAATTAATTAGCTTGAGTCCAATTATGGTTTTCTTGAAAGCTCCTTTTCAATATCATACTACTATGGCCATAATTTAAGGACTCATTCTATTAGGTCTAATATAACTATACCTTAATTACTAAGGTTGATAGATCCCTTATAAATATACTCTTTACTCCTATAGTGAAGCTACTGTAACTAATGAACACCGCAAGATTTTGAATAGCTAGAGATCATGTTTATGTGCTGTCAAACCATAGCAACCTCGCTATGAATAGTCGAGACACTGCAAGTCAAGGAATTACTCACATAACTACAGTATTTGAAAAGTCACCGATGAGTGAGTAGACATTCATGTGATTTTTCAGACTTGGTCACACTCAGTGCCATCGTTCTCTAACAATCACTTACATTTTTGCTCCAATATCTCTACATTATAGACTCAAGACTCGTCTACCAAGAAGGGAGGTGATTCATTTATCGATCTTGATAGATCAATCACCGTCCCCATGATGATCCAATGATCAAAATTTTTTTAGGAGTTAATCTATAATGACACATATCTTAAATTCTTAACTCATAAGAATATGTATCATTGTCCATTAACTCCATAAATGATTCATAGATACATTAGATATGAATGAAAAGAATAAAATCTAATTTTATTGATTTCAATGAATTAAGTACAAAATTATATTATAGAATAAATATAATATATCACGCCAATTTGTCTTCTAGGGTATACATCTAATAGATCCACCATGAGAACATCTTATGAAAGTCTTACTTATTAAAAGATGGTTCTCTAAGTGGGAGTTATGCAAGTGATCCTTAAACCTGAGATCACCATGAAATGTTGTACATAAGAATCCATGTTTTGGTTCATACTCATTCATGACAAAGTCATGTATGGGGTGTTTATGGATATAGAAAATTATGTATGAAGGTTGTGAGTAGGTCAACAAAAAATTGATCACTCCTAGTAAGAGAAGAATTTATCCTATGTAATCTCATCATATGGTGACTCAGGGAATCTTTGATCAAAACAAGATGAAATTAGAAATAAGTTCTAATATTTCATCAATCGAGTCTTCATTATTATATTAAGATTTGAATGAAAAAAATATTAGGGTTTGATAAGTTTCCATATCCATTACTTATTTCGGATAAAGAGTGATCGAAGTATTGAATTGTGCGGTAACTTACCACTGAAAGGTATTTGGTGATTTTTACCAAATTCCTTATATTCTGGGTAGGCTTGACATGTTGTTAGATATTAATTATATTTTGTAGGTTTTCATAAATTAAAATAATTAATCCATGAGTCAATTTGAAAGATGATCCAAATTGATAATTTGGGTTAGCTCAATTTTAACCTAATTTGATTATTCGGATTCTAATTGAACAAAATCGACATGAATATAGACCTACTGCTAGTAGATGTGAAGCCCAAAAGATTACACACGTTAAGGAATTGGTCAAGGAAATCATATTTTTATTAGGATCAAAGGATCCTAATTGGCTAGTTAATTGATATACTAGCATATATGGTGCTACTTATGTTGGTGCAATTTTGGCATGTCGAAGGACCAGGAGACCTCAACTAGTTAATCTCAAAATTGGGATAAGGTGAATCACTCCTTGTCTCTCTCTTCCATGCCTATTTGGATCAGATTAATTGGTCAAAGTTAATCAAAAATGGTGTTAAACAAGAGTGGGAATGAAAAGGTATTGCACATGAATTGATATAGCATTTGGAAAGGACCTAGAGTCCTTCTACTATTCAGTCACCTTTTTTAGATAAGGCTACTTGTTTTATACATCTATTGAGGTGTTGGACCAGGTCTTTGGTTATTTAAATTAAGAACATTTATCAAACACAATCCAAAGAATTATGAGAAGCAACTCTTGGTGCATGAAATAATGAAATGCCATATGATAACGGTTATTTCATCGCACCTTTCTTCCATTAGATTCCTTCTATTTGAAGGGTTTTATCTAATATATAATATATCAGATAAGGGGCTAGGAAAGGGTGTATTTGGTGCCTCCTCTCTTCCTATTTAAAGGTCTCGATGGAAACACCGAAGGCATCTAAATTATCTAAATAATTTCTTTCCTTCCCTTGTTAGGACATGTCTCTTAGTGTAAGATAAGTCTACCATTTTAAGACAAAAGCTTAGAAAAAAAATTAAAAAGGATAACAAGATTCTAAGAGAGGTTTTAGAAAGGTCTCAAGATATCCTATAATAGAGTATAGGTCCTAGCGAGAGAAGAAAGGCTACAAGGAGGAGAATCTAGGCAAGCAATTTAAAAAGTACTTCCTTGATCCAATTCTTGTGTGGATCACCTTTGAAGGGCATATACTTGTATGCCTATAAAAATTTAGGATATAAGTATTCCTCTAAATTCTTTATATATTACTTTATTAATTGATATAGTCAAGGAATCCTAGGTCCAGGGTTTCGATTGACTAGGATTTCAATATTAAACAATTTTGAAATCCAGTCTTTCACTATGCAATTATAACCCTACAATGGTATCAAAGCCACCTTGATTAATTCAATTAATGGTTTGTTGCAATTATGAATGTTATGTTTTATATCTAGCATGATAGTTGTAACATATGTTGTTTGATGAATGCCGCTGCTTAGGAATTTTTAATTAAACCCTAATCAATATAGAGATATGTTTAGATTATTTAGTCATCATTATAAAATAAGGTTATCCTAATATAGTGGTGGATGTCACTATGTTAAAATAAGGTTATCCTAGAATGATGACACACCTGGCACATAATATCATAATTTAATATGCTGATTGCTAGCATGTAGAATTAGGATATGCATGGACCATTAAAGCCCTCTCAAAATTATATTTAGTCGTAGTAGTATAAAATCATAATTCAAATCCATTTAATATTTGATTGATCAATTAGTATCTAGAAAAGTGGTTCTAAAAAGGTAAAGAAAATATGGTTTTTAATTGGATCCGTTGCTTACCTAGCCAAATTTTTGGTGACCAAGGCAAGCATTAGAGCCTCTTATTTCTCTCCCACTTACCTGACCAATTCGATTGATTTAGACCTTGAATTGAAAATGTTTATCGATTAAAACACTACTAAATACCTTCATGCTAAGCCAAATTTATGTTAAAAATTGTAGTAGGTTTGTTGTGTAATACAAGGCCTACTCTAGGGATTGATATAAAATTTATCTTAGTGCATCTAATGCTTTATAGCATATTTGATGTTATTATTTTATTGTGTAATACAAGGGCAACATTATTCAAACATAACTATATGGAAATGAACGGTCTGACTAAACTAAGACATTATAGTTTATTATGAAACACAATGCTATAAGTGTCTTAGAGGCAGTAGTAATGTTGAGAGTTGCGTGGGTTGCAATTGAAAAAAGAATTTCCTACCCTTGAATTCATGAATGTTTGTTGTATAACACAAGACATTTATGAAGAATTAGGAATTCAACCCTGCTAAAGAAACCCTATTAGGATTTTTTATTTACCATAGGTGAGGGCCATGGTATTTGTAATAAAATAGTGGGAGATATAATTAGATTTATAAGTCCTCATCTAGTTATATATGTCATCTTGAGTGGTATGCTTATAGGTCATCCCTTATTTTTATGTTAACTAAATTAATGGCTTCTACTTTACTACTATAGCATATTTTAGATGTTAATAAGTTGATCGGTCTCAATTATGTGGATTGGTTAAGGAACCTGAGAATTATCTTAATTCAAGAGAAGGTCTCCTATATCCTCGACTTTCCTGATCCCAATCCTATCAGAGACAATGCTACGGAGGAGGAAAGGGACATATACAAAATGTAGCATAATGAAGTTTAACTATTAAGTTCATTATGTTAGTCTCTATAAGCAATGAACTGCAGAGAAAACATGAACAAGTAGAACCTTAGTCCATACTGCTCAATCTTAAAAAGCTATATGGAGAGCAAAGTAGGGCTACCCGATATGAAATATCGAGATAGTTGTTCCGAGCAAGAATGAGTGAGGGCTTATCCATTCAAGCCCATGTTCTGAAGATGATTGACTTAATCACTTGATTAGGTTAATTAGAGTTTGTTATGGATGGAAAGCTAAATCAGGACTTGATCTTGCAATCACTCCTTGATTCATTCTCATAGTTTATTATGAACTATCACATGAACAAACTAAATATTTCACTACTTAAGATGCTTAGCATGCTTAAGATAGTTGAGAGCCACTTTAAGGGAGATAAAGGTTCATCGTCTTCTTGTTAACAAAAAGAAGAACACAGTAACAAAGAAGAGTTCAAAGAGAATGTAAAATCCTAAAAAAAGTATCTAGAAGAGGAAGAAGGCAAAGAAGTCCTCTACTGATGGAACCTATTTTCACTATAGAAAATAAGGATATTGGAAGAAGAACTGCAAGAGTTATCTTGCAAGTTTGAAGCTTGACACTAGTAGAGCATCAAAAAATTTTTACATAATACAAACTAACTTATCATTGAGTTATTTAACTTTTGATTCATGGATATCAGATATCGCTTGTGGGTCTCAAATATGCAAGTCATTGTAGGGACTACAAAAATTAGCAGTTTGAAGAATGATGACTTTGAGCTTTATGGCACGAGTGGTGAAGCCATTCAAGCAGAAGCCGTGGGCACCTATCTATTGTTATTGCCTTTAACCAAGATTTAAGAACTAAAGGATTGTTACTATGTTCTAAATATCATTAAAAATATTATTATTGTTCCCTTGTTATTACAAAAAGATTTTGAAATCAATGTAAAGAACAATGGATGCTACATTTATCATTATAATAAACAATTTGAAAATGGTTTGTTCAGAAATGATCTTTTAGTTCTTTTACTTAATAATGAAGTGTTACTTGTTGAAAATAAGAAGAAAACGAGAAAAGATGTTAACGTCACTTTTCTCTAGCATTACCAACTCAGTCATATTAGTGAGTCCAGGATAAACAAGTTATATAAAGATAATTTTTTTGATCCTTATGATTATGTATTATTAAGAACTTGTGAGTTCTATCTCATGAAAAAAATGACCAAGTCTCCATTCACTAGACATGAAAAAAGGGAAACTGAGTTATTAGGTCTTATACACAGATATATGTGGACCTATGTCAACTCAAGCTAGAGGTATATACTCTTATTTCATTACCTTCATTGATAACTTATCAAGGTTTGGATATATGTATCTTATAAAATACAAATCTAAAGTCTTTGATAAATTTAAAGAGTATCAAAGTATGGTTAAAAAATAAACTGGAAAAGTATTAAAATCCTTTGGTCTGATAAAAAAAGAGAATACTTATCTAGTAAATTTCTCAATCATCTTAAGGACAAAAGTATTCTCTCTAAATGGATGCCCTTTGTACACCATAATTAAATGGTATAGTTGAAAGAAGGAATCATACCTTATTTGATATGGTGAGGTCCATGATAAGCTTTACAGATCTTCCTTTTTTTTTTTTGGGTTGTGCCCTAGATACTACTACCTATATACTAAATAGGGTACCATTAAAATTAGTAACTAGCACTCTATATGAGTTATGGAAAAGAAAAAGGCTAAGTCTTAAATATTTTAGGATTTGAGATTATCTTGCTTATATTAAAAATATTTTCGGACAAAAATTAAGTTCTAGGGCTAATAAATATAGGTTTATAAGTTATCCTTAATAGAGTATTAGATATCTCTTTTATTATCCTGCTGAACAAAAGACCTTTGTCAGTAGGCATGCTCTTTCTTGGAAAAAGAATTTATCCAAGAAGGATGTAGTGGAACGATATTTGAACTTAGCAAAGTTCAAAACCTACAACCTACTCCTGTAGACATTCTATAAGAAATTTCTTAACCTCAAGAACCTATTAATCAAGTACAACCACAATGCATGCCTCCTCTCTGTAGGTCAAAGAGAGTGTAGGGTGGACCTCTCAATATGGCTTTGTCATTGGAATTAACAATGAAGCCAGCATCATTCAGGATGATGATCCTATAACCTTTATGAAAGCTGTTGAGAGTAAAGACTCTGACAAATAGCTTAAAGCTATGAAATCTAAAATGGACTCCACATATACCAACCAAGTTTGGACCTTGTTTAATCCACCTAAGAGAGTAAACCCAATAGGATGCAAATGGATTTTTAAAAAGAATATTGGAGTAGATGGCCAAGTAGAAACCTACAAGTCTAGGCTAGTGGTAAAGTGAAGCCAGCATCATTTAGGATGATGATCCTATAACCTTTATGAAAGCTGTTGAGAGTAAAAACTCTGACAAATAGCTTAAAGCCATGAAATCTAAAATGGACTCTACATATACTAACCAAGTTTGGACCTTGTTTAATCCACTTAAGAGAGTAAACCCAATTGCATGCAAATGGATTTTTAAAATGAAGATTGGAGTAGATGGCCAAGTAGAAACCTACAAGTCTAGGCTAGTGGTAAAAGATTTTAGAAAAAGACAAGGAATTGACTATAATGAATTATTTTTGCTAGTAGCTATACTCGAGTCCATTAGAATTTTACTTGCTATAGCTGCATACTATGATTATAAAATTTAATAAATAGATGTAAAGACTGACATCCTCAATAGTCATCTTGAGGATAAAGTCTATACATCATAGCCAAAGGGGTTTATCTCAAGTGGGAGACTAAATTATGCATACAAGCTTAAAAAATTTATTTATGGATTAAAATAATCTTCAAGAAGTTGGAACATTTACTTTGATGAAACAATCAAGAAATTTAGTTTCATAAAAAATATGGATGAACCATGTGTGTATGAGAAAATAAGTGAGAGTGTTATTGTCTTCTTAATTTTGATGTTGATGACATACTTATCACTGGAAATGATATCCCAATATTACATTCGGCTAAAACTTGGCAATCTAAATTTTTTTCCATGAAGGATTTTGGAGAAGCATCCTATATACTATGTATAAATGATGCGGGACAAAAGGGGGCTAGCTAGGAGGATCGTTGGAGAGCTGAGAAGTCTCCTGTGATTAGGGTTAAAAAGGCGAGAAAAATATGTGGGGCAAGAAAGATGGATAATCTATGGACTTGGGACTTACCTTCACGAAGAGACGTCGCACCTCTAGGGCATCTCACCCACCCCACTACATGTAGTCTAGGGCATCCCACCCATCTCACTACATGCGAAGCCTAGGGCATCCCACCCAAATCGCTACATAGGGCCATGAAGGAGAAGCTCCAAGATCATAGAGGGAACTCAGCTAGGGAGAAGATAACTGGGGCCTCACACCCCTCGACACCCGCAGGTGAAGGAAAGACGGGCCTCATGCCCAGGCATAACTAAGAACTCTTTTCAAAAATTCATAATCATCATCATTATTCAAGAGAGGAGGTGCCTTTATATAGGCTACAAAACTTGGGGCCCAAGAAATAAATACAAGGCATGTAGCCCAAAAAAAGTAACAACCCAAACCTGCTTTGTTTGCAGCCTAAAAACATGGTACAAAATTAAATACAATCCTCTTCATATGGTGGAAAATAAAACTAATCCTAATCTAAAACTAATTTAAAAAACTTCCCAACTTATCCATACATCCAATTTAAAATTAAAATAAATAGAATATAACCTAAATTCATTAAGATCCGTGCCAAAAAAATTCATATCAGGATCCGTGCTGAGTGGCTCTAAAATCTATGCAAAAGACTCTGCTATGAGAAGCATGCACTTTGGGATCCACGCAAAATTGTCCTGCTCTGAGAACTATGCAGAAAACTCCTGTGACCGTGGAACAGGGGTGAAGATGGGGGAACTTGCGGGCGGCTTCACCGGTCACTCGGGCTCGACGGGGAAGACGACGGCTCGACCGGCGGCGCGGCGGAGAGGAGCGCGGCATGGGGGCGGAGCCACAAGGGGGAAACGGCCATGGGAGGAGCCACATGGGGGAAACGGCCATGGGCAATTCGTGGGATTTGCCGGCGTTCCCACGAGGAGATCGACATCGGGGGAAGGTGGACGGCCATCGGGGATGGCTCCGGAGGTTGGACGTGGCAGATCCATGACAAACGGGAAGAAAAAAAAAAATGAAAAATGGAGGTTGGAGGTTCCGTGAATGTCTAGGAGGTTGAAGATGATAGGGATAAACAAGGAATAAGTCAGGAATAAAATAGGGATAAAGTGAGAATAGCGGGGATAGATGGAATAGATGGAATAAGAAAATTTATAAAATAAAAAATAAAATCTGGATAAAAAAAAGAAAAACCTGGATGGGTTTTGATGTCCCCATCAATCCCTTGGGGTGGGAAAAACTCGACTCCGTCGAGTCAAGCTTTCTGCAATTTTTTTTTCTCTCTTTTTTTTCTCTCCTTTTTTTTTCAACTTTTTTTTTCAACCCTAATCCTCTCCTGCTCTAATACCAAAATTGATGAGGGACAACAAGAGGGAGCTAGCTATGAGGATCGTTGGAGAGCTGAGAAGTCTCCTGTGATTAGGGTTAAAGAGGTGAAAAAAATATGTGGGGGCAAAAAAGATGGATACTCTATGGACTTGGGACTTACCTTCACGGAGAGATGTCGCACCTCTAGGGCATCTAACCCACCCCACTACATATAGTCTAAGGCATCCCACCCATCTCACTACATGCGGAGCCTAGGGCGTCTCACCCAAATTACTACCTGGGGTCGTGAAGGAGAAGCTCCAAGATCACAGAGGGAACTCAGCTAGGGAGAAGATAACTGGGGACTCACACCCCTCGACACCCGCAGGTGAAGGAAAGACGGGCCTCATGCCCGGGCATAACCAAGAACTCTTTTCAAAAATTCATAATCATCATCATTATTCAAGAGAGGAGGTGCCTTTATATAGGCTACAAAACTTAGGGCCCAAGAAATAAATACAAGGCATGCAACCCAAAAAAAGTAACAACCCAAACCTGCTTTGTTTGCAGCCTAAAAACATGGTACAAAATTAAACACAATCCTCCTCATATGGTGGAAAATAAAACTAATCCTAATATAAAACTAATTTAAAAAACTTCCCAACTTATTAATACACCCAATTTAAAATTAAAATAAATAAAATATAACCTAAATTTATCAAGATCCATGCCAAAAAAACTCGTATCAGGATCCATGCTGAGTGGCTCTAAAATCCATGCAAAAGACTCTGCTCTGAGAAGCATGCACTTTGGGATCCATACAAAATTGTCATGCTCTGAGAACTGTGCAGAAAACTCCTGTGATCGTGGAACAGGGGCGGAGAGGGGGGAACTTGCAGGCGGCTTCGCCGGTCGCTCGGGCTTGACGGGGAAGATGACGGCTCGGCCGATGGCATGGCGGAGAGGAGCATGGCATGGGGGCGGAGCTGCAGGGAGAACGACCATGGGAGGAGCCGCATGGGGGGAACGGTCGTGGGCGATTCATGGGATTCACCGGTGTTCCCACGAGGAGATCGATGCCAGGGGAAGGTGATGCAGAACAAAGAACAAGAAGCGTATGCGGAAGTAAAATTAAGATTAATTCTTTTTTTTATATATATTTCAGAAATTGGCTTCGACTCAAAATAAAGTTAAACTAAGTTGATGGAAACTAGGTAAGGATTGAAAGCACAATTTAGAAGAAGCAAAGTTATCAGAGTAGTTCAGAAGTAACGGATCGCTGGGGGTTGAGAAACTCCCAGACCTAGGGTTTCGCTCTGAACTTTCAACAGGACAGAAATAAAGAGGAGAGATGGTTTACCAACCAGACAGTGATCTCATAGAAATTGGGTGGAAGAACTCTCTTGAGCAGATTGTTGGATCCTCGGACTCGGCTATCTTCGCAATGGATCCTCCAATACAAGTCTTATGGTTGGGTCGGCTTCTCCTGGACTCAAGATCTGGGAAGAAGAAAAACAAGTGAAGGATTCAGAGACTCAGGAAAGGATTTACCAGTTCGAAGAACTTGAAGGCTGATGTCGCTGAGATCCGGATTCTCTTGAAGGCTGATTCGACTCCCTCTAGAAAGAGCTTTGGATCTGAAGTACCCAGACTGTAGCTGGATGCTGGTGGTCGGCCTGGACTTGGAGAGAGATGCCGTGGGAGGTGGGATATGCTAGGGCTTGGTGGAAAGAGAAGGGTGATGGGCGGCTAGGGTTTGGGAGTGAAGTGGCTAACCTAGGATTTGGGGTTTTGGAGATCTCACACCTCCTCAAGGTTCCTGGGGAACCCGGATTTACTCCCTCATGGAGCTCAACACCTGGATGCAAGTGCGGAAGAGAGAAAACACAGAGTTTGCTCACAAAAAAAAAATGGTTTCATTCATCTGATTTTTTTCAAGCTTACATGGGGGTTTAATTTATAGGCCATTACAAGAGAGTAGGGTTTTACATCTTCCCATGTGGGACTAAAGGAGGGGATCTTCAAATTAGGATATCAATCCCTACTCATATGGCCGGCCAATTAATTCCAATGTTGATTGAGGCTTCAAAAAAGGAAAGTGGATGGCGCCTCCTTGTCTTGACCTCCAAGAAAATATTTTTTTCCTTCTATGCTTGGCCTTATCTGGAAGTGTTTGGGCGCCTCTTAACCTTGCCCTCCAAGAGAAAATTTGTTGCCTTTTATATCTGACTTTAGTTGGAATGATTAGGGCACCTCCTAACCTTGCTTTTCAAGAGAAATCTCCTTCCTTCCATGGCTCAACCCTTTTTGGATACCTCCTTTTCTTTCTCCCCAAGTTATGGCTTTTTCTAACTTTCTTTTGAGTATTTCTGGCAGGTAATGGGCACCTCCTTAAAGTTCTCTCCAAGAGAATTTCTTCCCTTTCATAGTTTGGTTCTTTTGGGAAGTCTTGGGCCACCCCCTTGATTTGTGGACCCCTGGTGGATTTCTCCTCAATTGGCGCATGAGAGAGGGGAGCTGCTATCTGTGGTGTGGGGACCAAAGCCTGCTGGATGGAGATGTGGCACCCCCTGGACTCAGGCATATGGCTGGGAGTGTGGCTGGGAGTGTGGCACCCACTTGCTTGGCCTTGGAAGAAAATGTAACACCCTAGGTTGAAGCCCTAGTCCATTACTGAGTCAACATAACTCAACAAAATAAAAATGCAGGTAATACAGACTCAAACTAAAGTTGAGTTGATCAAGTCAACCCTTATTACAAGCCAAAAACCCTAATTCTTCGGGCAAGGTTAATCAGAGATCCAGATGGAGCTCTGAAGTCTTCTTCTGAGTCTGGTGCCCGCACCAGAAGGTGGACGGCTGTCGGGGGTGGCTCCGGAGGTTGGACGTGGCGGATCCATGACAAACGGGAAGAAAAAAAAATGAAAAATGGTGGTTCTGCGAATGTCTGGGAGGTTGAAGATGATAGGGATAAACATGGAATAACTCAGGAATAAAATAGGGATAAAATGGGAATAGTGGGGATAGATGGAATAGGTGGAATAAGAAAATTAAAAAAATAAAAAATAAAATCTGGATAAAAAAAGAAAAACTCGGATGGGTTTTGATGTCCCCATCAATAAAGATCTATAGAGATAGATCTAAGAGGATGTTCAACTTATCCCAATCTAGGTACACTAACTTAATGTTGGAAAGATTAAACATGGAGAGAATTAAAAGGGGTTACTTGTCCATGAGTCAAGGTATACATTTCTTTAAAAGATGTCTCCTAAGACACCTAATGAAAGACAAAAAATGAGTAAAATTCCTTATGCTTCGACTATAGAATCAATCATGTATGCCATGTTATATACCAGACCTGATGTTGTTTATGCCTTAGGCATAGCAAGTAGGTTTCAGGCCGATCCAAGAGAGGATCATTAGAAAGCTATGAAAAATATTCTTAAGTACTTAAAAAAGACTAAATATATTTTTCTAATATTTAAAGGATCAAATGTGAAACTAGAAGGCTATACTGATTCTAATTTTCAATCAGATTCAGATGATAATAAATCCATATTAGGATATGTATTTACTCTATATGGTGGAGTAGTGAATTTGAAAAGTACCAAGTACCAAGTAATAGCGGATTCAATCACTGAGACAGAATATATAGCTACCAGTGAAGCCACTAAGAAAGCTATTTGGATGAAGAAGTTCATCTTGAAATTAGATGTAGTTCCCATGACATAACCGATGCCACTTTATTATGATAACACTGGAGCTATTGCACAAGCTAAGGAACCAAGGTCTTATCAAAAGTCTAAGAACATCCTAAGGCACATCTATCTCATTCATGAAATCATTGAAACATAAGATATGGTTATAGAATGAATAGATAAATAAAACAACATAGCATACCTATTCACCAAAGCCCTTTTGCAACAATAATTTGACCATCATTTAAATCGTATGGGAATTAAATACAAGGACAATTGGCTTTAGTGCAAGTAGGAGATTAAAAGAATAGTGCCTTGCAAGCCAATCACATTTTATATCTGACATGGATATTTCTGTGAATTTTTCTGACTCATGTATGATATTTTATTAATAAAAGGCATTCATAATTAATCGTATGTTGTATTTTATATCTTTTATATTTTAAGATTATGATGAACCCCATAGATTAGGGCAATAAGTTTAAGGTTATGATGTAGTTCATAATAATGAGACCTACAGTTCAATAAACCATAATCTAAGTTTTTCAATCAGAAGGATCATCGAATCGGGAATGGATGCTTTCGGAAAAGACTAGCACATCCTATGTATGCTCAATAAAGAGAGTGGTTGGTCTCATAATCACTTGTGTACAGATACTAATACAAAGATGTGGGTGCTCATCTAGAAAAAAGTTCACTAAATTATCCACCATGAAAACATTTTATAAAAGTCTTACTTACATGTTGAAAGCTGGTTTTTTAAGTGGGAGTTGTGCAAGTGATCCTTAGACATGAGATCACCATAAAACCTTATAACATGAATCCATGTTTTCATTCATACTCATTCAAGACTAAGTCATGTACAAGGTGTTCATGGATATGGAGAATTATATATATAGGTTATGAGTAGGTCAACAAAGAATCGATCACTCCTAGTAAGAGAAGAATTTATCCCATGTAATCTCATCATATGATAACTCAGGGAGCATTTGATAAAAGCATGATGAAATTATAAATGGATTCCTATTTTTCATCAATTGAGTCATCATTATTGGATTGAGAATCAAATGAATAAAGTGTTAGGGTTTAACAAATTTCCAAACTCATCACCTATTCAGGATAAAGGGTGATTGAAGGATTAAATTACAAGGCAACTAGCCATTGAAAGATTGTTGCCCAGATATGGTGCCCAAGAGGGGGGGGGGTGAATTGGGTATTTTAAAAATTAAAGCAATATATGTTCTATCAAGTTCAAAGGTGAAGAGTGATAGTGCTCAAGTAATTGTGCAACGGAAGCAAAAAAATAAAACAACAATTAAAGAGCAAAAGAAGATAAAGAGTAAAGCAATGGAAACACACAAGAAGTATAGTGGTTCGGTGCACCTAGCACCTACATCCACTCCCCAAGCTCCACTTGAGAATTTCCACTATAATCTTTAGATTACAGCCGACTTGTTTTACCAGGCTCACAAGTCAAAACCTTACACACTTGTTTTGGCTTCGGGCTTACAAGCAACCCTAGTTGGTTTTATCAATTGGCTCACCAACAAACCTCACACACTTGTTTTGGCTTCGGGCTTACAAGCAACCCTAGTTGGTTTTGTCAATTGGCTCACCAACAAACCTCACACTAGTTTCAAATTCCCTTGAAACTAGCCTACCACAAATAGAATATGAATACAATGAATAAAAACAAGACAAACTCCTTTTGAGCAAAAGGTGATTCGATGTAGCTCTTGATGGAGACTCTTCAAGCCTTTCTCTTGGAATCTTTGGACCTCACTAAATGCCAAATACTTGAAAGTTGGATTCTTCAAAGATGGAAAGCTTTTGGCTAAGGAATCTCAAGGTTTTCTCACTCTTTTTGGCTTGGAATTGATTGAAGGCTTTGTACTTTCACTCTAATCTTTTTCACTTTGTCTCCTTGTCTTTTTTGAAGTTTTGTGGAGGTTAAATACCTCATTCAAGCTGAAACAACTCCACAAGACCGTAAGAATCAAAAATATGGCCGTTTATGGCCGTTAGAAATCAAATCAAAAATTCAGAAAAACTAGCCGTTATGCCATGAGTCGACCTCATGAGTCGACCTCTGGATCAAGTGTCGACCTCATGAGTCGACCTCCAGTTTATCTTAGGCAAAAATCCAGAAAACCATAGTTCTGCCCAATTTGAATTCTCAGGCTATGAGTCGACCTCTGGTGTCAACCTCTGGATAGGTGGTCGACCTCTAAAGCGTGCCACTGAAATTTTGCCGTGCCGGCCTTGCTGAACTTTTCTTTTCTTCATGAGTCGACCTTTGGTGGTCGACCTTTGACAAGGTGTCGACCTCTGATCTGAGATTTTCTGAAACTCTAGAGAGGTGCGTTCCATGCTTGAGTTTCTTTAAGCCTTTGTTTCTTTTGTCAATTACTTCTTAACAAGAAGGTCCAATATGAGAAATTTGATCTTGTTCAAGGTAGAAGAGCTCTTTCGCAAATCAGGCAAGCTTGGTTTCATCATTGTACTCTTGATACTCTTTTTGAATAACCTAAGTCCTGAAACTTTATCTTGAGATGAAACATTAGTCCAAACATATACTCAACCTTTTGTTAATCATCAAAATTAAGGAGCCAAAGCCAACAATCTCCCCCTTTTTGATGATGACAAAACCTTGAGTATATATGCAATTAAGTCCAAAAGCAAAATATAGCAATAATAAAAATTTTCAAAGAATCCTTACATGCATGAGTATACCATAAAAATTTTACTTTTCATCTACTTTTTTGTGAAAACATTCTCAAGAGTCAAAAAGATTTTACGTTTCATTTACTTCTTTCTTTTTGTGAAAACATTCTCATGAGTCAAAAAGATAAGAAACATACAAGCTTTACTCATAAGAATCATATATACTTTACTATACTCTACTCCATGAAAGAGTCATAAGAATCATAAGAACCATATATACATACTATATATACATATTCTACTCATAAGAAAGAGTCATGAGAATCTCATATATACTTTACTTATACTCTACTCCCCCTTTTTGTCAAGAATCAAAAAGTCCATTTTTTGTAGTGAAAGATATATTAAGGAAACTTATGTTCCATTACAATGAAGTACTTAGTTGCATAAAATACATGCTCCCCCTCAATTTGTGCATTCGAGATAACAAAAACATTCTAACTTGAGGGTTTAAAAAGATAAATGCTAAGAGCTGGTTTCAGACAGTAAAATATCACAATGTAGATAAGTGTATAAATGTATTCAGTTACAAAATTGCTTACATAGTAAGCACAAAACACTGATACATCAGATCATAAAAAGCAAAATAAGTACAACATACATCAAGTAAATCTATGAGGCTACTCCTCATCAGAAGGTATATCAAAAGAGATAGGAGCCGAGATCCTAGATGAGGATTTTGGAGTCCTATGAGTGAGACTCCGAGTCCTCAGAGAGGGACCAGACCTAGGGGTAGTCCTACGAGATCTATAGGTCCGAGGAAAAGGCTCTACAGGTGTCCTGACAGAAGCAGTAGCAGAAGGAGTAGATGGATCAGTATGCTGAGTAGACTGAGCTGGAGTGTGCCTACTGACTAGCTCATAAGCAGTGGGATCATCAATATCTGTCTCTGTATGCTCATCTCTATCATCCAGAATCCCTGTAATAGTCTCAAAAAGTGACTCAATAAACTCAGTATCTACTGGCACATCTATAGCTGGAGGATCTGTACTGGGAAGATTAGTAGAAGGAAGATCAGTAGAAGGGGGAATCTCTGGAATCGGATCTGCAGGTGGAACATCAGAGCTACCTGCTCCATGCTGATCTCCATCACTGTCACTGTATCCACTAGAGTCATCATCATCATCATCAGAATGTGGAGGAGGTACTGTCGGATCTATAGTCCCTGGTGGCAATGCTAATCTCAGTAGACTGAGGATCTGTCGGAATCCTGCATCTACACTAGCTGAGAGAGCTCCAATACGCATATCTGTGTGGATCCGCAGACCATGTAGCTCCTGTCGTACACCAGCAATCTCTGTCCGGACCTCTGAAATGTGATCAGTCACTCTCTGCTCAAAGTCTGATATCCTCACTATAGTCCTCCATGGTATAGCAGTAGCAGTAGGTGCTGGAGCTGATGAGGGTGGTGGCGTGAATGGCTCAGGCTCCGCAGTCTCTGACTCTGGTGCTAGGCGAGGAGGTGTACCATGATCAATAGGCTCTGAAGGCCCTGCCTCAGCTGCTTGGATCTCATCCTCCTCATCTGGCTCCTGGCCAGACTCTCGTCGCACCCAACGATCACCAATCAGTCGAAATCCCATCCTATGCAGGGATTTCTCTCCATATGTATCAGTATGCTGCAGCTGACTGAAGGGTATACCATCAAATGAAACACCATGCTCCCTGAATAGCTATGTCAGCCCCATGCCATATGGCTAAACTAGTCTCCTGTGAGATGCTGCCTCACCCATCTGCTGAAGCATGATCCTGGGAAGGTTGATGGGAGTCCGCTGTCTCAGGGACACCATCAACACCAGCTCACGCTCAGTGATAAAGTCGAACCTCCCGCTCTTCGGAATCAAGATACGGGCGATGATATGATGCAGCACTCTCATCTCCAGTGATAGCTGGTTAGTGGCTACTGTGGAAATGCCGCTAACATCCTCACGCTCTAGAATACATCTGAAGGCATGCTCTCTGTCGCTGATAGAAGTGGCAGCAGTGCCATGAAGTGGAATCCTCCAAACGCGACTGATGACCTCCGGTGTCACTGGAATCTCGATCCCACGTACAGTAGCTGACCATCCAATGCCATCAGTGGCCATGGATGCATAGAACTCCCTGATGAGGTATGGGTAGAATCTCTCAGTCATCGTGCAGAAGTGAACCAGACCTGCATCTCTCAGCACATCTCCTATAAAAAAGTGATGCTGATCCCAGAAAGGTATGTCCACACGCCTCCCACTCGCAATGCTCTTCCGTACTAAGCTGGCTGGCACTGGTGCAGGTGGCTCTGGGGTCGGCTCATGCTCATGTCTGACCTTTCTTCGTCGCTCAGTGCTACCTTGGCCTTGTTCCATTCTCCTTTTCCTTACTGCCAAGTGCTTTCTTGGACCCATATGGAAGGAAGAGGGGTAAATTAGGGAGAAGTAGGATAAAGCAAGGCTAAGAGGAAAGGAACCAAGAAAAGAGAGGAGAAGAGAGGTTCACGATTTGAGAAAAAAGAGGAAATGATGAAATGGTGATATAGGGTTTGTGAAAATGGAGAAAATCGAGAGTAAATGGAGAAAATGCAAGAAATGGAGGAAGGAAATAAGTGATTTCAATTGAAAAACAACCGAGATTTGAGGGTAGATAGAGGCAAAAGCTTTCGGTTGTCCAAAACCAAGAACACGGCCAAAAATGGTTTGGTTCAAAAGAAAACGAGAGAAGAGGAGAGGATTACCCAAAAAGATGAAGGAGAGGGTTGGAAATCCACTGTTTAGAGCTTTAGGAAAGTTGGAGGGGGACCACACGAAGGAGAAATGGAAAGAAATGGAGAAAATATGGCTTGCGGATGGGTTTTAAAAAAGGAGATTTCCGTTCAAGTGTCGACCTCTAAAAATTCTCAGGGGTCGACCTCAAGTGTCGACCTCCGAAAACCTTAGGGGTCGACCTCAAGTGTCGACCTTCGAAAATTAAAGTGTCGACCTCCAACAATAAATTAGCCAAAATAAAATTCTGTAAAATTTAAAAAATTGATAAAATTTAGAAAAATAACCTTTAAACATATTTGAGAATTTTTAAATCATTTTTGAGGAATTTTGATGAAAATTGAAGAGTTTCAGGCAAAAGGATCAATGACTCTCAGTTCTCTTCTGATCATACAAAATCTATCTTCATTCAATGGTTTTGTGAATATATCAGCCAATTGATAATCAGTACAAATAAATTCTAACAACACATTAGAGTTTTGAACGTGATCTCTTATGAAATGATGTCTTATTTCAATATGTTTTCTTCTTGAATGTTGTACAGGATTTTTCGTTAAATTGATTGCACTTTACACATCTTATGGGTGTCTTAGTTAGTTTGATGCCAAAGTCCTCGAGTTGTTGTTTGATCCATAGAATCTGAGCACAACAGCTTCCAGCTGCTATATATTTGGCTTCCGTCGTAGATAAAGCAACCGAATTCTGTTTCTTGCTGCTCCATGAAATCAAATTAACTCCTAAGAATTGACAAGTTTCACTAGTACTTTTATGATCAAGTTTACACCCAGCAAAATCAGCATCAGAATATGCAATCAATTCATATGATGACTCTCTAGAGTACCAAAGACCAATTTCAATTGACCCAGATAAGTATCTAAATATACGTTTTACAGCTAAGAGATGTGATTCTTTAGGAGCAGACTGAAAACGTGCACACATACAAACACTAAACATTATATCCGGTGTACTGGCAGTTAGATATAGCAATGAACCAATCATGCCTCTATATAATTTTTGGTCTACTGATTTACCACATTCATCTTTGTCTAATTTACATGAAGAGCTCATAGGGGTACCTATTGGTTTGGTAGTCTCCATCCCAAACTTTTTCAATATTTCCCTTGTGTACTTGGCTTGGTTGATGGAGATCCCCTCTTTGGTTTGCTTAATTTGGAGTCCGAGGAATAAGTTGAGTTCTCCCATCATGCTCATCTCGAACTCACTCTGCATTAACTTTGCAAATTCTTGATAAAGACATTCGTTAGTATCACCAAAAATAATATCATCTACATAGATTTGTACTACTAAGAGATCATCATTTTTCTTTTTCAAAAACAATGTATTATCTACATTACCTCTAGAAAAATCATTCTTCATCAAAAATGAACTTAATCTATCATACCAAGCTCTAGGAGCTTGCTTTAAACCATACAATGCTTTATGCATTTTAAAAACATGGTTAGGAAATTCATGATTTTCAAAACCAGGTGGTTGTTCAACATAAACTTCCTCTTCAATAAATCCATTTAAAAAAGCACTTTTAACATCCATTTGAAATAACTTGAAATCCATAAAACAAGCAAAAGCAAGTAAAAGTCTAATTGCTTCTAGCCTAGCAACAGGAGCAAAGGTTTCATCAAAGTCGATCCCTTCTTCCTGGTTGTAGCCTTTAGTAACAAGTCTATCTTTGTTTCTGGTTACAATACCATGTTCATCAAGTTTATTTCTAAAAACCCATTTTGTGCCAATTACAGAAACATTAAGGGGTCTTTTAGTTAAAGTCCAAACGTTAATTCTTTTAAATTGATTTAGTTCATCTTGCATAGCATTAATCCAGTTACAATCTTTTTCAGCTTCTTCAATTGACTTAGGCTCTATCTGAGATACAAAAGCTAAATAATCACAAACATTTCTAATAGAAGAGCGTATACTTACTCTCTTTGACGGATCACCAATAATTAGCTCTTTGGGGTGTCCGTGTGCATACCTCCACTCTTTAGGTAAAGGTTTTGGTGAAGTTGCATTGATCTCTTGAGTTTGATCTTCATTTTCTTGATCATCATCTCCTTTGGGCTCATCTTCATTGATTGTCAAATGTTCAAGCTTCTTTGTACCTGTTTCATCATCAATAGAATCTTCTTTTCTAGAAGATTTTTCGTTAGATTCATCAAACACTACATGAATTGATTCTTCAACCAGAAGAGTTCTTTTGTTGAAGACCCTGTATGCCTTGCTAGAAGTAGAGTATCCTAAGAAGATACCCTCATCTGACTTGGCATCAAATTTACTGATATTGTCTTTGCCATTGTTTAATATGAAACAGCGGCAACCAAATACACGAAAATACTTAAGATTCGGTTTTCGATTTTTCCAAAGCTCATGTGGTGTTTTCTTCAAAATAGGTCGAATTAAAACATGATTTAAAATGTAACAGGAAGTATTAATGGCTTCTGCCCAAAAATATCTTGGTAAATCATTTTCGCAAAGCATTGTGCGTGCTATTTCTTCAAGTGTCCTGTTCTTTCTTTCTACCACCCCATTTTGTTGAGGTGTCCTAGGTGCAGAAAAATTATGACTAATGCCATTTTCATTACAAAAAGCTTCAAAATCATGATTGTCAAATTCAGTTCCATGATCACTACGCAAAGAAACAATAGTGAGATATTTTTCATTTGAAACCCTTTTATGAAATTTAATAAAAGCTGAAAATGTTTCATCTTTATGAGCTAAAAACATTACCCAAGTAAATCGTGAGTAATCATCTACAATTACTAGCCCATATTTTTTACCTCCCAAACTAGTTGTTCTGGTTGGTCCAAAGAGGTCCATATGCAATAATTCAAGGGGTCTAGTAGTAGATACTACTCCTTTAGGTTTGAAAGTAGATTTAGTTTGTTTTCCAAATTGACATGCAGCACAAATCTTATCTTTTTCAAATGTGAGTTTTGGCAATTCTTTTACAAGATTCTTTTTGCTTAATTTTGAAATCAACTGCATACTAGCATGCCCTAGCCTACGATGCCAAAGCCAACTAGTTTCACTTGCCTTGGCTTCCCTAGCCACTAGGCATTGACCACTTTCCATGGCTAGATCATCATGATCAACCATGTAAATGTTTCCATGCCTATGACCAGTGAACTTGATGCCATCGACATCAAGACTAGATACCATGCACAAAGATGATTCAAAAATTACTTTAAAACCTTTATCACAAAGCTGACTAATGCTAAAAAGATTATGCTTCAAGCCATCAACAAAAAATACATTATCTACATAAGCATTAGGGGTGATATGGATTTTACCAATTCCGACGATTTTGCCTTTTCCATTATCACCAAAAGTAATGTTTCCACCATCAATAGATGCTAGTGATGAGAATTGCTTCACATCCCCAGTCATGTGCCTTGAGTAACCACTATCCAGATACCACATTCTTCTTTTATTTTTGGTTGCAAGACACACCTGCAAAAATTAATCAAGTTGAAACTTTAGGTACCCAAGTCATCTTGGGTCCTTTAGGGTTAGTCAAATTGGTTCCTTTTGGAACCCAAATCTTTCCAAAGGTATTTAATTTTCTTCTATTACAAATATATGATTTATGTCCTAACTTACCACATGCATAGCAGGTAATATTAGAAGATGCAGGTATGAAAAAGTTTTTGTAAAGTTTTTGCTAATTGTGTGGCTTAAATCCAAGTCCAGCTTTGTTAAACACTGCATGTTGACTATTTAAAAGTATGCTTAATTTTTCTGAACTAAAAGTAAACTTTTCTACAAAAGGTTTTACTTTTTCTAACTCTTCTTTGTAATTCTTGTTTTGAAGCAATAGTTCTTTGTTTTGTTTTTCAATTTTCTCATTAGTTTTAAGACTTCTATTATTTTTCAAAGAATCATTTTTTTTTAAAAGATTATCCTTATCATTTTTCAATGTCTTTACATGTTCAGTTAATTTCTTATTTTCTTGAATTAAATCTTCAATTTCAGTTGAAAACTTTTCTGAATTTTTGGTAAGCTCAAGATTTAGCTTTCTTAATTTCTTATTTTTCAGTTTTAACTTTTCATATTCCATAACTAAATCATCAAAAGCATCATGCAATTCATTGAAAGTAAATTCAACTTCAGGTTCAGGATTTACCTCATTATCTTCATTGGCCATGAAACACAGGTTGGCGACTACCTGCTGCTCTTCATCACTGCTGGAGTCCTCACTCTCACTCCAGGTAGCCATCATGACTTTCTTTCTCAACATCCTTCGACTCTTTTTAAGCAAAGGGCAATCTGTTTTATAATGACTAGGCTTCTTGCACTCGAAGCAGATGGGTGGATCCTTTTCTTTTTCTTTCTCTTTTTCTTTATTGTGATCACCTTTTTGTGGCCTTTTCTTGTAGAAGCCCTTCTTCTTTCTCATGAATCTTTTGAATTTCCTTGTAATGAGGGCTGTCTCATCATCATCAGCTTCTTCTTCTGATTCATCACTTGACTCTTCCTTTGTAGTGGACTTGAAGGCTATGGCTTTCTTTTTCTTGTCATTGTCCACTGTCTTCTGCTTTAGTGAAAGCTCGTAAGTCATCAGTGATCCAAGAAGCTGCTCAAGAGGTAGAGTATTGACATCCTTGGCTTCTTCTATGGCTGTTACTTTCGCATCCCATGAAGCCGGAAGAGACCTGAGAAGTTTGTTAACCAGTTCACCATTAGATATAATTTTTCCCAAACTCCTCATACCATTTACTATATTTGTAAATCTAGTATACATTTCACTGATACTTTCAGTTGGTTCCATCCTGAACATCTCATATGTATGAATGAGCATGTTCACCTTTGTGGTCTTCACTTGGTGTGTACCCTCATGGGTAACCTCAAGTGTATCCCAAATTTCTTTGGCGGAAATACAATTTGATATTCTGTTGAATTCACTAGGGTCAAGTGCACAGAATAGCAAATTCATCGCCTTAGCATTTAACTCAGCTTGTTTGATGTCATTGTCATCCCATTCTTCTTCAGATTTTGGGGTGATAATGCCATTAACCAAGTGAGTGGGCTGATGAGGCCCTTTAATAATTACTCTCCATATATGATAATCTACAGCTTGTAAATAAATACGCATACGAGTTTTCTAGTATGTGTAGTTTGTGCCATTAAAGAAAGGAGGGCGATTTGATGCTTGTCCTTCAACTACACCCATTCCAATTAGGGCGGCCATGATCTTTCACTCAAGATCGTTGGACCTACAAGAGAGTACCGGTGCTCTGATACCACTTGTTGCCCAAATATGGTGCCCAAGAGGGGGGGTGAATTGGGTATTTTAAAAATTAAAGCAATATATGTGCTATCAAGTTCAAAGGTGAAGAGTGATAGTGCTCAAGTAATTGTGCAACGGAAGCAATGAAATAAAACAACAATTAAAGAGCAAAAGAAGATAAAGAGTAAAGCAATGCAAACACACAAGAAGTATAGTGGTTCGGTGCACCTAGCACCTACATCCACTCCCCAAGCTCCACTTGGGAATTTCCACTATAATCTTTAGATTACAGCCGACTTGTTTTACCAGGCTCACAAGTCAAAACCTTACACACTTGTTTTGGCTTCGGGCTTACAAGCAACCCTAGTTGATTTTATCAATTGGCTCACCAACAAACCTCACACACTTGTTTTGGCTTCGGGCTTACAAGCAACCCTAGTTGGTTTTGTCAATTGGCTCACCAACAAACCTCACACTAGTTTCAAATTCCCTTGAAACTAGCCTACCATAAATAGAATATGAATACAATGAATAAAAACAAGACAAACTCCTTTTGAGCAAAAGGTAATTCGATGTAGCTCTTGATGGAGACTCTTCAAGCCTTTCTCTTGGAATCTTTGGACCTCACTAAATGCCAAATACTTGAAAGTTGGATTCCTCAAAGATGGAAAGCTTTTGGCTAAGGAATCTCTTGGTTTTCTCACTCTTTTTGGCTTGGAATTGATTGAAGGCTTTGTACTTTCACTCTAATCTTTTTCACTTTGTCTCCTTATCTTTTTTGAAGTTTGGTGGAGGTTAAATACCTCATTCAAGCTGAAACAACTCCATAAGACCGTAAGAATCAAAAATATGGCCATTTATGGCCGTTAGAAATCAAATCAAAAGTTCAGAAAAACTAGCCGTTATGCCATGAGTCGACCTCATGAGTCGACCTCTGGATCAAGTGTCGACCTCATGAGTCGACCTCCAGTTTATCTTAGGCAAAAATCCAGAAAACCATAGTTCTACCCAATTTGAATTCTCAGGCTATGAGTCGACCTCTGGTGTCGACTTCTGGATAGGTATTGACCTCTGGTGGTCGACCTCTGGAGCGTGCCACTGAAGTTTTGCCGTGCCGGCCTTGCTGAACTTTTCTTTTCTTCATGAGTCAACCTCTGGTGGTCGACCTTTGACAAGGTGTCGACCTCGGTGGTCGACCTCTGATCTGAGATTTTCTGAAACTCTAGAGAGGTGCGTGCCATGCTTGAGTTTCTTTAAGCCTTTGTTTCTTTTGTCAATTACTTCTTAACAAGAAGGTCCAATATGAGAAATTTGATCTTGTTCAAGATAGAAGAGCTCTTTCGCAAATCAAGCAAGCTTGGTTTCATCATTGTACTCTTGATACTCTTTTTGAATAACCTAAGTCCTGAAACTTTATCTTGAGATGAAACATTAGTCCAAACATATACTCAACTTTTTGTTAATCATCAAAATTAAGGAGCCAAAGCCAACAAAGATATTTTGATAATTCTCATCAAATTTCTCATCTTCCAGGTAGGCATGACACATTGCAAGACATCAATCATGTCTTGTAGGTTCTCATGAATCAAAATGATTAATTCATAAGTCAATTTGAAAGCTGGTTCAAATTGATAATTTGGGTTAGCTTATTTTGACCTAATTCAATTATTCAGATTCTAATCAAACTAAATCAAACTGAATCTAGACCTACTACTAGCTAGATATAGAGTCCTAAGGGTCATACAAGATAAGGAATTGATCAAGGAAGTCAATTATTTTTTTATTAGGGTCATAGGATCCTAATTGGCTAGCTAATTAACATACTAGCATATGGAGGCTAGCCTAACTGCTAACTTAATTAGATTGGATTTAATTGCTTACTAATTGGGCTAACTAATTTAGATGGGACTTGAATTAGATTAGAACATCGGTCGAGTGATTGCTATCATAGGCAGTCAAAAATAAAAACCTAACTCACTACTATAGCTAGGATGAGTAGGAATCATATTCTCGAGGATCAAGGGCAATTATTTCATGAAGAAAGTAAAGAAAAAAATAAATATTTAGATTTTTAAAAGTGAGATGATGGGTTAATTAAAACTAATCAATTAAAACTAAACATGAGATCTAAGGATTTATATGATAAAAAGATATCTTCGGGGTTCCAGGTAATCACATACATAAATCATGTAGTTATTGTAATCTTGACAATCAAAACTCATACTTTTTTAGAAATCTTTCAAGCTAACCCTCAAAATAGACTATCTTGCCGAGTACGAACCATATCTTGCTAAGATCATGGCCGGTCTCACAAGCATAGGCTATCTAATCTTTGAGTTGAAAAGATTCTAACAAGATATATAAATAAAAAATCTAGAATTAATTATATATGTTAAATATGAATCATATCGTGCTAGGATCATGATCCATCTCACCTGGATAATTAATTCAAGAAATCAAATAGAAAAGAATTTTAAAGAGTTGTAAAGCTTTATTCAATTGAATAGAATAGAAAGACAATACAAAACTAAAGTTTGGAAATCTATACTTCCTTACAAACTGTACCTCAGTCGAGCATGGCTCCTAGATACATCTTCTTGGAGACTCGGGGTTTTGTCATAGCACCTCCGCCCCTGAAAAACCTTTTTTCTTTATTCCTCTCCCTCTCTCTCACAAAACCTAAAACTAAATTACAAGAGAAAATAAGACAAGATATTGCTGGTGGAATTGATCTTCCCCCTCTGGCTTCCCGGGGTCCTCTTTTTATGGTTGGATTGGTGGCAATGACAATGGCATCTTGGAAGGTGAAGGTGATGGTGAAGAGGAGGAGGCAATTGGTAACTAGTTCTTGGTGGGTCTTAGGTTGGGGAAGATGAGGACGGTCGGTGGTGGTGGACTGGCGATGGGAATGGGGGAGAGAAGCAATGGTAACACTAAGAGGTGGTGGTAATGGGCTTATTGGCATCTTGGGAAGATGGCTTGCATGGTTCTTGAACAGGGAGGAGGTAGTGACTTGATGAAGAAAATAGTTGGGAGCATGGCTAGATGGCTTCTCCGGTAGTTCCAACAATGATTCCGAGCTTGGATGGTGACCCTAGCAGTGGCAGGAGGCTCTACCATGTGGAATAGATGGTTTGGGTGACCGATCAAGGGAAGATGCTAGTAGTTTTTAGAGGTGATATGGGTTGAGGAGGTGGTAGCACGGCTATTCCAGCATGTCCCCGATAGTGGGCAGTGACCGGATGATGATGAGAGATGGCAGGAGGTAGTGACCAAATGGAGAGGAGAAAGATCATAAAGATGATGACTAGTAAGTGGTAGGTGGTTTTTTCGGCCATGAGGGAGCTCCCGACGGTGAGGGGGATGGCGGGTGACAGCTCTACTGGCTGGGTGGTGTGAAACGATGATGGTGGTCCATGGGCAGGGGTCGTGGACCAGAACTATGGTTGCTGTGGACCAACCAGCCTCCCTGTGAACTAGCCAGCCAGTCCATGGTGGATCGACTGCTTCAAAATTCATGTGGTTCATTAATAAACTTCAAACTTGAATTTCGAGCTCATTCAAATTCCGATTTGAGTGTTGTCTACATCATTGGACTCTAAAAATCAAGCTCTTTCAATTCATGAACTTCTTTTCTATAAAATATTAATAAAAACTATCAATTTTTAATAAATATATATTAATTAATATTTGTTTTAATGGTTAAATTGGAATAATTAATAGACTTATCACATTTCCACTTAATCATTGCTAGTTCCTTAGTAATGTAATTAAAATAGAATCATATGTCACTAAGTCCTCCTTTACAAAATTAGATATAGACCTAAGTTTAAAAGTAGTTAGCTAGTATCACCAACTAAGTATTGAGTTTTTGAAGTAAATTTCATAGTTAAAACTATTAGAAAATTTTTTAGATTTCATCTAAAAGTCCACAACACTTGTGTTTGTGATGGCTAACATTGTATTTCAGTGCTAGAGTGTAAAGAACAATTATATATGTTGACTTCATTATTGATTTTGATGATAAACAAAATGCTTAAGTATAAGTTGAGTACTAACTATTTCTTTGAAGTATATTTTTATAGAAAAAGGTGCTCATCAATTCCTCAAAATTTGATTGATTGTCAAACAATAAAAAAGTCTCAACTATAGATGAAAGATCAGTTTAAAATAGACTTTGGTAGTTGAAGAATGCTTGAAAGGACACAATAGTTCAACACAATTTGGTTTCAGCAGAAGTTTAGTTGTTTTTGAAGAAATCTGAGTCAAGTGTCGACTCAAAGTGTTGACTCACAACCCAAGTATCGACTTATGATAGTGGAAGTGTCGACTCAAGCCGGTACGCAGAAAGAGTTTCAGATGGCATGGCTGAAGTGTCGACTCATGCCAGTCAAGTGTCAACTCAAGGTGTCGACTCAAGGATCGGCTCATCGCTTGAGACTTTTTTGTCACAGACTTGTTGAAGTTGAAGGTTTGCCTGAAGTGTCGATACATGGATGTCAAGTATCAACTCAAAGTATCAACTCACCAGTGGAAGTGTTGACTCATATGAGAATTCCAAATTGCTTCATTGAAGATATTTGAACTAGGTGTCGACTCATGGAATGCAAGTATCGACCCTAAGTATCCCAATGACTAGTTTTTCATGTCTAATGGCTATAAACTGACTTTGAGGGCTTGGGAAGGTTTTTAAATAATTGAAATCAAATCTAAACACAAGAAGAGTCAAGAGGATTAAGAGAGGAACACCAAGAGAAAAAAAAATAAGTGCATTCACTTCTATTCCTTGAGAGCAACTACCTTCAAGCAAAAAGAAGTCTCCAAGTATTCAAGAGCCTTCAAGAGCATTCAAGTTCAACCTTCTTGAGCATTTATTGAAGCTTCATCAAGTTGAAGGCAGCACTACAACAAAGCTTCAAAGAGATATCCGCTTTTATTAGAAAGCTTTCATTATTTCTTTACTTCAAACTTATTCTTGTTGTAAAGGTTTTTGGTTAGCCTATTGAAAAACCAAGGAGGTTGTTGGTTAGCCTTGAAAACCAATTAGGTTCTTGGTTAACCTGCAAAACCAACGGAGATTGTTGGTGAGCCTTAAAACCAATTAGGTTCTTGGTAAGCCCGGAAAACCAAGTGAGGTTTTGACTTGTGAGCCTTGTAAAAACAAGTCGGGTTTGATTAGTGAGCCCGAAAAACTAATCGACTATAATCGGTTAAGATTATAGTGAAATCCCAAGTGGGCCTTGGGGAGTAGATGTAGGTGCATTGGAAAGCACCGAACCACTATACTTGCTTTGTGTTTATGATTCCTTGTCTCTTTAATTTACTCTTATTTTTATTGCTTTTATATTTCCGCTGCATACTCACTAAGAGCACTTTACACTTGCATTCATTGTACTTAGATTGATTATTGGATTGGTTCACACACTTGCATTTTATCTAAATCTTTTAGAGATCCAATTCACCCCCCCTCTTGGGTTGCTTACTGGGCAACAATATCTTCACTTATTACCTACTTTCAATCAATTTTCTATACACTTCTCAAATAAGCACATGAACTGAGATAGCTTTCACACAACCTAAGTTTTTCTTTCTTTCTTGTTGTTTTTGGTTGGCGATGTCTTCACACTGTCCACTTTTTGATGTGAACAATAACACCTAGATGAAGGTGCGTAGTTACTCGGTGAGAAACCAATATTTAAAACTTGGCCCCTTGTTTTCTTTTCTCTTTTTTTCCTTTTTATCTCTTTTTTTTTTTGTTCTCTCCATTTTCTTTTTTTCCAAGCAGGTAGCTCCTTCCTTAAATTCAAGTTAAATGGGAGTGTATATCAATTATCAATTTTTTAGTAATAAATAAATCTTTAATTGACATTACAACTAATATCTACTTTACCTCGTCAGTATGTGATAATTATAACTAAATACATATATAAAAGCATCAATTTATTAATTAAACTATTTTTATTTTTATGAAATTGATACTTTTAAATATTATTTGAAGGAAATAAGACCATCATTATGGAGAGCGCAATGATGCAAACGGCACTCGAATCAGACTTCAGATGGGCCCGAAATTGAATTTTGAAAATTAATACAGGGAGTGCAAGATTTTTGGAGCAGCCGGTCCACCATGGACTGACCGCTTGGTCCATGGGAGGTTGCTTGGTCCACAGGAAGTCATTGTTGCTGGTCCACGGACCCTGTCCATGGACCATCTCTACCATTTCAAGCCACTAGTTCACCGGAGACTTCCCCCACCATCCCCCTTATCGCTAGGACCCTTGGCATGGCCGGAGAACTCAACAAAGAGCTCATCGGAGAGCTTGTTTTGGATCGTCCCATCGGTCATCATCCTCTCAACCTCCGCCCATCACCATCCATCGCCTTGCCACCAGCCCATAGGAGAAGCACCTTGGAGCCACCATCTGCCGCCCATAACCACTGCCTAACACCACCTCGTCCATCGATGTTCGCCCACCATCGGTCACCCTGTTCCACCCACAGTTTCTGCCCCTCACGAAAGCCACCTACAAGCTATCGGCCCTCTTTCAATCCTCCTCATCATCGACCATCATCTTCTTCCACTGCCCATAATTGAGCACCGCCGCCGTCCGCCGGTTATGCCGCCATGCTGGATCAAAAGAGGAGAAGCGGAGTCCAAGTCTGGATCGGAGTAGGAGACCAAGAGATCAGGGATTTGAGAGTCCCTTCCGGACTCCGTTTGCTAGAGAAGGAAGAGGAGAGTCGATCATCTCATCTTGCCACACATCGAACGGTCCAAATTTCTCCATGTGATATTCAGCCAATCTGGAGCCCGATTGAGTCCGAATTTGACCGGGATGAAGCCCTCAATGAGCTCTATTTAAAGGACCCCTAGGTTATAGTAGAAGGCATCTTGGAGAGAAGAGTATGGTAGAGGATAGAATGTACAGTTTTGGGTTACAGGTTGGCCTCTAAGAGTGAGGCTTCTTAGAGGAGAAGCTATGCCATCTACACCATCTTCAAGCCTATGTCGATCTCCAGATTAAGATCCAAGAATGAAGAAGAAGAGGAAGCCCAGTTCGCTCTATGGAGTACAATGAAAGAAGGGGACGTGACATCAACCGACTTCCTGATAAGGCTATGCCAATCGATTTTGGAATCTTTGTTCATTTTTTCTTAGATCTTTAATTATTATTTTTAATGCTTTGCAAATTCTTATTTTAATCAATGCAAAATTTATTTTCATTTAAATTCATGTCTTTTACTTTTCTCATAAGTAGATACTAAGATCTAACTAGCATATCAAACGTACCGAGTTTCACTATTTTTTTGCATGTTTAAATTTTATTCTCCTGACTTCAAAATCTATTTCTTTATTTTATAAAAATCAAGGATTTCAAAACTCTCCCAAGCACTACCTTTTCCATGGATTCGACCCGACTCATCCTATCTATCTATTATTTTTATTATAAGTGATTATTAAACTGATAGCCATGGTGTCATAACAACAACATCGTGGCCTATCAAGTCTTTGACACCATTATCGGGGAAGGCATGAATGCTAACATGTTTAATTTTTTTGATTTCTTGTAAATTCAAGTGTACTAATTTTTTTCTTTTTTTTGTGCAGAAAAAAAATCAAAAAAATGGGAAAAAGGGAAACAAAGAGGAGAAAGGAATTTTTTGCGATTTTGGTGAGATCAACCCTAATCCCAGATTCATTCCATTTTTTTTACTTTCTTTTAATTAGTTTCCTCCTTTTCAACATAATAAAAAAAAATTATTTGATTTTAGGTAGTTTCTTTCTTTTCAAACTAACCTAAAAAGAAAAAACCTAAAAAGAAACAAATCCTTTTAAATTCCTTCCTATTTAAATAAACCTAAAAAAAAGAAAAAAAAACTAATAAACCTTTTAAATAATTGCCTTAAATATTATATTTGATTTTTTGCTTTAGTTTATAATATCTAGTTATCTTATTTGTTTAACCTAATCTAGTTTTTTTCCTCTCATATCTAACTAACCAAAAATTAAAACCTACCTTCTATTCTTTTTGCTTGAATTAACATAACTTAAAAAGAAAACAAACACACCACATAATACTTAACTAAAATAGAGTAACTAATTAAAATTTAAAAGATTTTTACTTATTTGGGATATTTTTTTTTGCATAGCATATTTTTATAAACTATGTTAAGGGCATTAACCCATAAATAAGATAAGGTGGAGAGTTGATAACCCTTCCTTAGCCCATAAACTACCATCCTGCATCTTGCATTGACCCAAGCCTTTAATTAAAATTAATTAGACGTCAGCCCCTAAGGAACTCGAGCTCAATAGGACAAGGCATCCAAAAAGTTGGACCGAGCCAGGATTGGTGATTAACTAGTATTTAGGAAAGGGGTTCAAGGATGATGTAGCCCTGAAGAAAGGTGATTTTTAATTGATTCCATTGACTGACCTGGCCAATTTTAAATGGTGTCTAAGGAAAGCAACGGGGGGATCCCCACCAATCTTATCCTTACCTCGTCAGTTAATTAGTCAATTTCTGACTAGGAGGGCTCCAAGGTTGACTTGGTAGTTAGGAGCTATCTAGAATTAGGAAACCTTAGGATAGAGAGTCCATGTATGCTAACTTGCTTGTAAATAACACCAAACCCTTACTAACTCTTCTTCTCTCTCTCTTAGCTCTAGGACTCCTTAGGGCCTCTTCTTTAAAACTCTTCTTCTTCTTCATCTCACCACTCCTCTTGAAAATAATAATATATATATATAAGGAATGCTCTGATCTAAATCTTTGATTGTATATCCCAATAATCAGAATAATCTAATATACTGAATCAATGCTAGGAGAATAAATCTTTATAGTAGAATACCCTTTCTCCCGGTATACTAAGTTTATTCGAGCCCTCCCACTTTGAGAGTGAGTTTCCCACTAGGTACCAATCTCTTGAGTTTAGGTATGACTGAGTTTATCAAGATCAAACCCAAATGGCCTACAACTCAAGAGAGAATCCATACTATAATGTTTATAATTCAGGTTGGGGGGCTCAACCAGATTTTTCATGGTAACCATACCCAGTGGTTACCCAAGCTACCCAAGGATCTATATTTATAGAAGAACCCTATTATGATCAGCCTAATCCCCATTATCAACCTTCTCCAACTAATTATAGCCCATCATTTGAAGAAAAGGTTCAGCAAGCACCATACCCACCTTCCTTACAGACCAACCTAGATGTCGATAGGTTTGATCAATTTCAACAAATGATTATAACCCAACAGAAATTTATCGATAGGTTAATGGATCAAACTGACCAACAACTAATTGAGCTTAATAAAAAGGAGGGAGGTGAACTGCCTAGTCAACCCGAGAGTAACCTAGAGGGACCATACCTAGCTCAAAACCTTAATGACCCTCTATCTTTTCCTGAATAATCAATTCTAACTCCCAGGAATGAATTGGTCTTGGAACAACTCTGCACAACCATAAGGACCAACATAAACAATTTGGTTAAGGCAGAAAAATATATGGAGGCATAACCATGTGGGACGAACCAATTCCATCATTATCCCACTCACCTATAGCCCTATTTCCTAGTACCCTAGAATTGTCCATGCCTTTTAATGGGATGAGAGAACAAATTGATGCAATGATGAAATTGGTTGAGACTTTCCAAGACCCACAAATACATGACTCAATAGAGGAAGCAACCCCCACAGTTCTTCTCCAGGATTTGTTAAATCCCTATTTGGCTCAATTAAGGATAGGTGACTTTAATATAGATGGGTATAGTACTGAAGTGAATAACCCAATACAAATATCCTACTTTGAAACTATCCCACTTTCAATTGATGAACAACAAGAGCCATCACCTAACCCATCAATAGCACCCTTGTTAGAATCACCACCTAAACTAGAATTGAAATCACTTCCTGATGTACCTATTGAAACTCTTCTAGTGAACCTTACCCAAGAAGCCCAACTCGGTGGTGTTCTAAAAGCACATAAAGAAGCTATCGCGTGGGATATTACTGAAATAAGGGATCAAGATCTTAAAAATTTTCTAGTTGATTTCTCCATATTAGACACCAATTTTGAGAACTACCTTCGAAACCTTTCCATGATATTAAAACAATGATGAAGACAGGTCTAATATTAATCTGCAAAATATGTCCAAATTTAAAATAGGAAGGGACATTGACCAAACACATCATGCCAACACATCATGCCCGAGAAGGGGAGTAGGGTAGACCAACCCATAATTGAAGAGATTTTTAAACTACCACCTCCAATCTTAGACCATCAAACACAATCCCTTCCTGAGTATTTCATAAACTGTAAATCCGGAAATAACATGCTTGCCCAATTATTTTATTGATTCGGGCTAATCATCATAGAGTACTCTATGAATGATTTTCTGTTATGATGATAAGGCCTCCTGATTGGCCCTATCCTTTTTAATATTATGAGGGATATAATAAAGTTGATTATCTATTGGACTCCCTCATAATGTCTGGCTGAAGATGTTAAACTTAGAGCTTATTGGGAGGCAACCCAACAATCTCATTTTTTTCTTCTTTAGTATAATTACAGGAACTTAGATGGATGTACAATAGCCTAATACTTCACAAGCCCAATACTTCATGAAGCCTTCTTCAACTCCCAAAGGGCATTCACTTCATGTGTACTCTTTCCTATTCCTTTTTACATATTGCACCCTTTATTTTCTTTCTCTATTAAGGATGATGTCAATTAAGTTTGGGGAAAGAATAACTAATCTAATTAAGTCCTTAAGTATGACCAGAAGTAATTAGTTTTGTATCTAGATTTTATCTCGATTTGAAGTTAATTAGGTTCCCTAATAAGTGATTGATTAATGGCCTAGATAGCTTTAGGGATACTAAGGGGCAAATCACTAAGAAAACTCAACAAATGATAGGGTGTTGACCAAATTAAATTTTAGGAGTGATTCTAGAACTCTCTCCCTTCTTATCTCAATAAAGAATCTGCTTATTGAGAGTTATGGTGGAAATATTAAAAAATTCTCAAAAAAAATAGAGAGTGTCTAACCTCACGCTCTTCTTGAACTCTTATTAAGTAACCGGGCCCCTTCACCTAAGTAAGCATTATGGTTCATGTCAAAAGGTGAGAAAATCAAGAGATCTATTAAGCAATGACACCCTACTAAGTAACCGGGCCCCTTCGTCTAAGTAAGCATTGTGGTTCGTGCCAAAAGGTGAGGATGCTAATACTTAAGAGGTCAAGACATTGCACTAGACTTCTCAAAAAAAAGAGAAAAAAAAGAAAGAAAGAAAAAGAAAAAGAGAAAAAAAGAAGGAACAAAAGGACTAAAGTATAAAAATGCAACAAACCTGGCTCAAATCGAGTTATAGGATTTAAAGAGCAAGTTGGGGAGATAGTAAGGAAGATCTTTAAAGATTTTTATGGTCAACACTTAACCATTAATTGAGTTAACTCAGTAATCCAATGAAGTACCTCTTCAATGGTCTGACCGAATATCAACTACCTTTAGGACTACCTAAATCAACCCTCAATTCAAGGATGAGTGTGTATACATAGCTAATTCATCTACTTTACTCGAGGATGAGCAAAGTTCAAGTTAGGGTGTATGATAATTATACTAAATACATATATAAAAGCATCAATTAAATAATTAAACTATATTTATTTATATAAAATTGATAATTTTATATATTATTCGAAGGCAATAGGATTGTCATTATGGAGAGCTCAATTTTTGGAGCACAACGGTATAAACGGTACTTGAATTGGACTTCAAATGGGCCCAAAATTGAAATTTGAAAATTAATACAGGGAGTGCATAATTTTTGGAGCAGCCGATCCACCATGGACCGATCGCTTAGTCCACGGGAGGCCGCTTGATCCACAGGCAGCCATTGCTGCTGGTTCATGAACCCTATTCGTGGACCATCTCTACATTTTCAAGCCACCAGTTCATCGAAGCCTTCCCCCGCCTTACCCCTTGTCGTCGAGACCCTTGTCATGGCCAGAGAACTCAACGGAGAAATCACCGGAGAGCTTTTTTTAGATCATCCCAATAGTCATCATCCTCTCAACCTCTGTCCGTCACTGTCCATTGCCCCGCCACTAGCCCATCGAAGAAGCACCATGGAGCCACCATCTGCCACCCATAACCACTGCCCAACACCACCTCGTTCACCGACGTTCGCCCACCATTGGTCACCTTGCTCCATCCATAGTTTTCACCCCTCACAAGAGCCACCCATAAGCTATCGGCCCTCTTTTAATCCTCCTCACCATCGACCATCATCTCTCTCCACCATCATCTTCTTCCGTCGCCCACCACTGAGCATCGTCGCCATCCACCGTTTATGTCGCCATGCTGGATCGAAAGGGGAGAAGCGAAGTCCAAGTCTGGATTGGAGTAGGAGACCAGGGGATCAAGGATTTGAGAGTCCCTTCCAGACTCTGTTTGCTAGAGAAGGAAGAGGAGAGTCGATCATCTCATCCTGCCACACATCGAACGGTCCAAATTTCTCCATGTGATATTCAGCCAATCTGGAGCCCGATTGAGTCTGAATTTGACCGAGATGAAGCCCTGAATGAGCTCTATTTAAAGGAACCCTAGGTTACAGTAGAAGGCATCTTGGAGAGAAGAGTACGATATAGGGTAGAAGGTCCAGTTTTGGGTTATAGGTTGGCCTCTAAGAGTGAGGCTTCTTAGAGGAGAAGCTGTGCCGTCTATGCCATCTTTAAGCCTACATCAATCTCCAGATCAAGATCCAAGGAGGAAGAAGAAGAGGAAGCCCAGTTCGCTGTACGGAGTATAATGAAAGAAGGAGATATGGCATCAACCATCTTCCCGATAAGGCTGCACCAATCAACTTCGAAGTCTTTGTTTCTGCTTTCTTAGACCTTTAATTATCATTTTTAATGCTTTGTAAATTATTATTTTAATCAATGCAAAATTTATTTTCATTTAAATTCCTTTCTTTTACTTTTCTTACAAGTAGATGCTAAGATCCGACTAGAAAATCGAATGTACCAAGTTTCACTTTTCTTTGGCATGTTTAAATTTCATTCTCTCGACTTCAAAATTATTTTCTTTATTTTATAAAAATCAAGGATTTCAAAACTTTCCCAAGCACTACCTTCTCCATGGATTTGACCCGACTCATCCTATCTATCTATTTTTTATTTATTAGAAGCTGATTACTAAACTAATAGCCATAGTGTCTTAACAACAACACACGGCCTATCAGTATGCATGTACGATAAAAGTGCTAATAACCTTTAGGTGACCTAATTAGGTGCTAAAAGTTTGACCAAATAGTTTACTCCTTGACTCACTACACTAATTAGTAAATGCTTTCTAACTTTATTATCCTTTTTCTAGTTTATTTAGCCCAAGAATTTCTTTCATGGCACATGATTTATCAAAAAGATTCTCCATAATTTTTTTAAATTTTTTTTCAAGATTTTTCAAAAGATTTTCAAAATAATTTTTAAAATTTTTTAAAAGAGTTTTTCTTATCCCCCAACTTAATTTTCATTGTCCTCAATGGAGTAAGAAAAAATAAGGACATGAAAGTAAGACAATGAAAGTAAGACAAAGAAAGGTAACACCTGAACTAGATATGCATCGAGAATTACCAGGTATGTTTGTAAAGAGTGGTCCATTATTCCTATAAAAATAAAAATTATAAAAGAAAAAATCAATAAAAAGATTGAGTTGCTTTCCAACAAGTACTAAGTTTAACATCTTTAGTCAGGCCTCTTAGGATTCTCATCCTATTCCTGCCCGAATCTTGACATGTATTTGTAATTTCTTATGTGATTTGGGTTTAGCTTTAGAATATTTTCTGCAAGGGACCATTAAGTGGCTTGTTCCTCTGATAGTTGACAATTCTTTCTTTATAATTAGATCTAGGTATAACTTAAGTACTAGTCAGGATTCTAATGGACCTAGATCTATGTACTTGATGTGCCAAGTGAGTATCTCAGGATCTCTATTTGATGTCTCTTCCTTCATAGATAAATGTTCAACCAGAGTCATGAGGGATTCAGCTAATAATTTAGATCTTGGCACAAGCCCTTTCTGATATATAACTTGGTGCTTTTCCAAATCAATATCAACTCTATCTCCATACATCGTTTCAATACTAGAGATAAATTCTAGAGGCAGTTCTTAAAAGTAGTGCCAAATACATAAAAAATTAGATATAAAAGTTTTAAATTCATTAGTCCCCAAACGTGTAATGTCCCATCCAATAGCTTCTTTATATACTTTTAGAACACCAACAATTTAGGCTTCCTGATTATATATTACTGGTAAAGTAGCAGTGGATACAACAGGAAGTGGCTTCAATTCTGGATCAGGTGGTGATTCTAATAAAGGAGCTATTAGGAGTTTGGGTGATGGCTCATGTTTCTTGATCCAAAGTAAGGTGGTGTTGGGATAGGATGTTCCTGCTAGGTCGCTTATTTCTAGGGTACATCCCTCTATATTATGATCATTCACCTCAAAGTGAGCCAGAATAAAGTTTAATGAATCATGGGGGAGACATTTTTGCATGCCTTCCTCTATTATATTATATATTTATGATCCTTGGAAAGTCTTAATTAATTTTATCATTACATTTATTTATTCTCCGGCCTTCTCATTAAAAGTAATGGACAATTCTAGGGTTCTTAGGATTGGGACCATAAGTAAATTGGATGATGATAAAAGTGGTTCATCCCTCTATTTTGGTTTCTCTTCATAAGTTTTTGCCTTGTTCAAATTAACTAGGTTGGTCTCTTTGGTTTTATAGGGTTGCTCTATGACCAATTCATTCTCGAGGGTCATAATCGATTGTTAAGGGACAGTTATAAAGATATTAAAGCTTTAAGCCATGTATTATCCCTTAGGGTCACTCTTGGGTTGACTAGGCAACTCTTTTTCACTAGTAGCCATGGCTAATGATTTTCATTGCATATCTAAATGGGCAGTAGTCTAGGTGTCGGGGGTTATATATTGGCTCGTGGTTTGCCTGAAACTATTTAAGGTAGCATTGGTGCTCTTAATATAGCATTGAGTTCAACACGAGATTTAGTCAAAGCTTCCAAGACTTTTTCTAGGAGACTAGGTTCCTCCTCAAGATCTAAACATAGTTGATTATTTAGTACTTGGCTAGGCCTAGGGTAGGGCTAGTCAAAATTGGGGGCTCCTAGTGTTACATCTTGTGACCACACAAAATTAGGGTGATGATCCCATCCTAGGTTATAAGTTGGAACATAAGGTTTAGTTATATATCTATTATTAGTTGTACTTCCCTGTATAAACTTATTTTAGATTGGGTGCATCAAGTAAAGATATTCCTCTACAACATAGTCTAGTGCATCACATGCCATGCACATAGGTGCTGGCACATGATGAAATTGGGTATATCCTTTATATTCTAGGACTTCCTTAATCCTATGGGTCATAGATGCTAGTTTAGCTCCTTTAGGTTCCCTTGTATGATTGTATGCATTTTTAAATCTCATAAAATTAGGATTTTTATCAATTTGTTGAGGTTGATTCATGAAATTGTTAGCTTGGGCCCTCATTCTAAATGACCGGTCAGAGTCAATATTGAACCAATAATCTTGTAAGGTTTGAGGTTGTTTAATAGGATCTAAGTAGCAATAATCCATTAGACTTTTAGGTCATCTAGTGGGATCCATGACCTTTTAATCTTGTATGGTTTAGATTGTATCTGACCAATGGTCTTTTTATCTTAGCAAAAAAAAAAATTTTTAAAATTTATTAGCTTTTTTATATTATATGGAGGAAGAGGGGAGAAGAAGAGGGAAGAGAGAGAGAGAGAAGTCTAAGGTGAGAACCTAAGGACTCCTAATCTAGAGATGATAGAGAAGCACGTTTTAATTAGGTTAAAATTTTATTAGCACAAATAAGTTATCACACAATAAACTCTCTATCCTAGGATTATCCAATGTCTAGATAGCTTCTAACCACCAAGGTTGCCTTTATGCCTTCGAAGTCAGATTCTAACTAGCCACTAGCTAGGTAAAGGTAAGGTCAGTGGGGATCCCCCCATTACTTTTCTTAGACACCAAATAAATTGGCCAGGTCAGACAATGGAACCAATTAAAAAATTACCTTCCTTCAGGGCTATATCATCCTTGAACCCCTTTCCTAGATACCAGTTAACTAGTTAATTTTGAGTTAGTCCAACTCTCAGGATCCCTTGTCCTAGTGAGCACGAAAATCATTAGGGGCCAATGTCTAATTGATTTTAAATTAAAGCTTGGGTTATGCAGTATGCAGGGTAGTAGTTTTTTTAGCCAATGAAGGGTGATGAAATCCCCACCTTATATTGTTTAGGGGTTATTCCCTTAAGTTTTTATGGAGATGCAATGCAAGTTAAGCAAGGAGTCTAAACAAGTTAGAAAGTTTTTAAAGTTTATTATTTATTTTATTAAATTAATTACATTTTATGGAAAGTATCTTATGATTTTCTTTTTGGGTTATTTAAGGTAGTTTAATTAAAAGGAAAGGTTAATTAGGTTAGGAGTTGATTTATGAAAAAAAATATTGTTAAAAAGAAAATAAGGTAACCTAATAATTAAGGCAACTAAAAAAAAAAAAAACTAAAGAGAGCAATAACTAAAATAAAAAAAAAGAAATTTTTTTTACTTTTTTTTAGATTTTTTACCTTTTTTTTCGTGAAACAATTATGCTTGGATCCCCGGCAACAGTTTCAAAATTTGATCACTACCATATATGATCAAAAATAAAACCTAACTCACTACTATAGCTAGGATGAGTAGGGATCGTATCTTCGGAGATCAAGGATAATTATTTCAAGAAAAAAGTATAGAAGAAAATAAATATTTAAAAATTTAAAAGTGAGATGATTGGTTAATTAAAACTAAACATGAGATAGAGAAATTTATATGATAAAATGATGTCTTCGAGGTTCCAAGTAATCACATACATAAGTTATGTAGTTGTTATAATCTAAACAATCAAAATTCATATTTGTTTAGGAATCTTTCAAGCTAACCCTCGAAATAGACTATCTTGTCGAGTATGAACTATATCTTGTTAAGATCATGGCCCGTCCCATAAGCATAGGCTATCCAACAATTGAGTTGAAAAGATTCTAATAAGATATGTAAATAATTATATATGTTGAACATGAATCATATCGTGCTAAAATCATGCTCCATCCCACCTAGATAATTAATTCAAGAAATCAAATAGAAAAGAATTTAAAAGAGATGTAAAGCTTTATTCAATTGCATAGAATAGAAAGATAAATACAAAATTAAAGTTTGGAACCTGTACTTCCCTATAGACTGCATCTCAATCGAGCATGGCTCCTAGATACATCTTCTTTGAGACTCGGGACGCTATCATAGCACCTCCTTCCCTGAAGAACTTTTTTTTTATTCCTCTCCATCTCTCTCTCAAAACCTAAGACTAAATTTTAAGAGAAAATAAGATAAAATTCTACTAGTTGAATTGATGTCCCCCTTTAACTTCCTGGGGTCCTCTTTTTATAGAGGCAAAATCTCATGCAATCCCAGGAAAAATTGGCTTTAAATCTTATTAGAATTTGGCTTTAAAGCCTTGGAATTATTCTAGTCATTGGATGCCCATCGGATGCTTGTAATTGCATTGGATTTCCTCCCAAATTATCCCAATTGTAGTCAGAATGGTTTACAGCCATTGGATCTTGCTTGATTCACGCCTGGGATGAGTCCTCCATCTTCTATGCAGATTCCTTTCCATGGTTGCAATGATAGATGGTTGGACTGGTGGCAATGATAATGGCAACTTGGAAGGCAAAGGTGATGGTGAAGAGGAGGCAACCGGCAACTAGTTCTTGGTGGGTCTCAGGCCGGGGAAGATGAGGACGACCGGCGGTGGTGGACCGGTGATGGGAATGGGGGAGAGAAGTGATGGCAACACTAAGAGGTGGTGGTAATGGGCTTCCTGGCATCTTGGGAAGATGGCTTGCATGGTTCTTGAACAAAGGGGAGGCAGTGACTTGAAGAAGAAAATAGTTAGGATCATAGCTGGATGGCTTCTTCGACGGTTCTGATGGTGATTCCAAGCTTGGATGGTGACTCCATGGTAGCAGGAGGCTTTGCTATGTGGAACAAATGGTTTGGGTGGCCGATCAAGGGAAGAAGCTGGAGGTTTTTAGAGGTGACACAGGTTGAGGAGGTGGCGGCATAGCTATTCTGGCATTTCTCCGATAGTGGGTGGCAATTGGATAGCGGTGAGAGATGGTGGGAGGCGGTGACCAAACAAAGAGGAGAAAGATCATGAAGGACGATGACTCATAAGTGGTAGGTGGCTTTTCTGGCCATGAGGGAGCACTCGATAGCGAGGGGGATGGCGAGGGACAGCTCCGGTGGCCGGGCAGCATGAAACAACGATGGTGGTCCACAAGCATGGGTCATGGACCAGAACCATGGCTACCATGGACCAGCCAGCCTCCCTATGAACCAACCAACTAGTCCATGGTGGACCAGCTGGTTTAAAATTCATGCGATTCATTAATAAACTTCAAACTTGAATTTTAGGCTCATTCGAACTCCGATTTGAGTACCGTCTATGCTATTGGACTCCAAAAATTGATCTCTTTCAATCCATGACTCTTTTTTACAAAACTTTAATAAAAAGTATCAATTCTTAATAAATAAATATTAATTAATATTTATTTTAATGGTTAAATTGGGATAATTAATAGACTTATCACATCCCAACTTAATCATTGCTAGTCCCTTAGTAATGTAATTAAAATAGAATCATGTATCGCTAAGATCCTCCTTTGCAAAATTAGATCTAGGCCTAAGGTTAGAAGTAGTTAGCTAGTATCATCAACTAAGTATTGAATTTTTGAAGTAAATCTTGCGGTCAAAACTATTAGAAACTTTCTTTGATTTTATCCAAAGGCCTACAACACTTGTATTTGTAGTGGCTAACTTAATATTTTAGTGCTAAAGTGTAAAGAATAATTATATCTTCGCTTATCACCTACTTTCAGTTAATTTTCAATACACCCCTCAAATTAAGCACATGAACTGAGGTAGCTTTCATACAACCTGAATTTTTCTTTTATTCCTTTTTTTTGTTAGCAATGTTTTCACACTGCTGACTTTTTAATGCAAACAACAATGCTTACTTAAGCGAAGGTGTCTAGTTACTCAGTGGGAAACCAATATTGAGAACTTTCTCCCTTTTTTCTTTTCTCTTTTTTTTCTTTTTTTCTTTGTTCTCTCTTTTTCCTTTTTTTTCAGGCAGGTAACACTTTTCTCAAATTCAAGTTAAATCGGGGGTGTATATAATTACCATTTTTTAGTAATAATTGAATCTCTAATTGACCTTATAACTAATACCTACTTTACCTTGTTAGTGTGCATGTGCAATAGAAGTGCTAATAGCCTTTAGGTGACCTAAGTAGGCGGCTAAAAATATGACCAGCTAGTTTACTCCTTGACTCGCTACACTAATTAGTAAATATTTTCTAACTCTATTATCATTTTCCTAGTCTATTTAGTTCAAGAATTTCTTTCATGGTACATGATTTATCAAAAAGTTTTTTCATAATTTTTTCAACATTTTTCTAAAATTTTTCAAAAGATTTTTCTTTATCCCCCAACTTAATTTTCATTGTCCTCAATGGAGTACGAAAAAATTAAGGCATGAAAGTAAGACAAGGAGAGGTACCACTTGGACAAGATATGGCATCATGAATTTCCAGGTGTGTCTATAAAGAGTGATCCATTATTCTTAGAAAAATAAAAATTACTAAAGTAAAAATCAATAAAAAAATTAGGTTGCTTCCTAATAAGAACTAAGTTTAACATCTTCAGCCAGACCTCTTAGGATTCTCATCCTATTCCTACCTGAATCTTGACATGGATTTGTAATTTCTTACATGACTCGAGTTCAGCTTTAGAATATTTCCAGTATGGGACCATTAAGTGGCTTGTTTCCCTGATAGGTAACAATTCTTTCTTTATTATTAGATCTAGGTATAACTTAAGCATCAGTTGGGGTTCTAATTGACCTAGATCTATGTACTTAATATGCTAAGGGAGTACCTCAGGGTCCCCATTTAATGCTTCTTTCTTCATAGGTAGATGTTCAACCAGAGTCATGAGGGGTTCAGCTAATAATTTATATCTTGGCACAAGTCCTTTTTGATCTATAACTTGGCACTTTTTCTAAATCAATATCAACTCTGTCTCTACACATCATTTCAATACTAGAGATAAATTTTGAAGGCAATTCTTAAAAGTAGTGCCAAATATAAAGAAAATATATATAAAAGTCATAAATTTGTTAGCCTCCATATGCATAATGTCCCACCCAATAGCTTCTTTATATATTTTTAGAGCACCTACAATTTGGGCTTCCTAATTGTATATTACTAGTAAGGTAGCAGTGGATGCAAGAGGAAGTGGCTTCAATTTTAGATTAGGTGGTGATTCTAATAAGGGAGCTATTGGGGGTTTGGATGATGGCTCATGTTTCTTGACCCAAAGTGAGGTGGTGTTGGGGTAAGGTGTTTTTTCTAGGTCATTCATTTCTAGGGTAATCATCCATCTCAAAATGAGCCAGATTAGGGTTTAATGAATCATGGGGGAGACTTTCATGTATGGCTTTCTCTATTGTATTATATATTTGTGATCCTTAGAAAGTCTCAATTAATTTTATTATTACACCTATTTGTTCTCCATTCCCATTAATAGTAATAGACCATTCTAGGGTTCTTGGGATTATGACTATAGGTAAATTGGATGATAATAGAAGTGGTTCATCCCTCCATTTTGATTTTTCTTCATAAGTTTCTACCTTAGTCAAATTATCTAAGTTGGTCTCTTTGGTTGTATAGGGTTGCTCTATGCCCATTTCATTTCCAAGGATCATAATCGATTACTGAGGGATAGTTATAGGGATATTAAAGCTTTGAGCCAGGTATTGTCTCTTAGGATCACTCTCAGGTTGACTAGACAACTCTTCTTCACTAGTAGCCATGGCTAATGGTTTCCATTGCATATCCAAACAGGTAGTAGTCTGGGTATTAGGAGTTATATATTGGCCCATGTTCTGCATGAAATAATTTAAGATAGCATTGGTGCTCTCAATTGTAGCATTGAGTTCAGCACTAAATTTAGCCAAAGCTTCTAGGACTTTTTCTAAAAGACTAGGTTCCTCCTTAAGATCTAAACCTGGTTGATTATTTAGTACTTGGCTAGGCCTAGGATAGGGCTAGTCAAAATTAGGGACTTCTAGTGTTGCATCTTGTGACCATATAAAATTGGGGTGATGATCCCACCCTAAGTCATAAGTTGAGACATAAGGTTCAGTTATTTATCTATTATTAGCTGCACTCCCCTGTGTAAACCTATTTTGGGTTGGATGCATCAAGTAAGGATATTCCTCTATAACATGGTATGGTGTGTCACATGCCATGCACATAGGTGCTAGCACATGGTGAAATTGGGTATATCCTTTACATTCGAGGACATCCTCAATCCTATGGATCATAGATGTCAATTTAGTTCTTTCAAGTTCTCTTGTATGATTTTATGCATCATCAAATCTCATGAAATTAGGATGCATATCAATCTGTTGTGGTCGATTCATAAATTATTAGCTTGGGCTGTCATTCTAAATGATCAATCAGAATCAATCTTGTTCCAATAATCTTGTAGGGTTTAAGGTCATTTAATAGGATCTGGGTAGTATTAATCCATTAGACTTTTGAATTGTCTAGTGGGATTCATGACCTTTTAATCTTGTATGGTTTAGACTATATCTAACCAATGGTATTTTCGTCTTAACAGGAATTTTTTTAAATTTTTTTAATTTGCTTTTTTATATTATATGGAGGAAGAGGGGGGAAGAAGAGGGAAGAGAGAGAGAGAGAGAAGTCTAAGGTGAGAACCTAAGAGTCCTAAATCTAGAGATGATAGAGAAGCATGTTCTAATTAGGTTAAAATTTTGTTAATAAAAATAAGTTATCATATAATGGACTATCTATCCTAGGGTTATCCTATATCTAGACAACTCCTAACTGCCAAGGTTGCCTTTGAGCCTTCGAAGTCAGATACTAACTAGACAATGGCCAAGGAAGGGTAAGGCCGATGGGGGTCCTCATGTTACTTTTCTTAGACACCAAATAAATTGGTCAGGTCAGACAACGAAACAAATTAAAGAACCACCTTCCTTTAGGGTTACATCATCCTTGAATCCCTTTCCTGGACACCAGTTAACCAGTTAATTCTAATCTAGTCCAACTCTCAAGGTCCCTTGTCCTAATGAGATCGAATATCCTTAAGGGCCAACATCTATTTGATTTTAAATTATGGCTTAGGTTATGAAGTATGCAAGGTAGTTGTTTATGGGCTAAGAAAGGATGATAAAATCCTCATCTTATGTTATTTACGGGGTATGCCCTTAATATATTTTATGGAGATGCAATGCAAGTTAAGCAAGGTGTCTAAACAAGTTAGAAAATTTTTAAAGTTTATTATTTATTTTATTAAATGAATTATATCATATGGAAAGTGTCTTATGATTTTCTTTTTAGGTTATTTAAGGTAGTTTAATTAAAAGAATAGGTTAATTAGGTTAGGAGTTGATTTGTGTAAAAAGGAAAATATTTTTTTATGTTAAACAGAAAATAAGGTAATCTAATAATTAAGGCAACTAAAAATAATAATAAACTAAAGAAAGCAATAACTAAAATAAAAATGACATTTTTTTCTTACATTTTTTTTGCTTTTTTACCTTTTTAATGAAATAATTATACTTGGATCCCTGGCAACCGTGCCAAAATTTGATCACTGTCATAGACCATCAAAAATAAAAACCTAACTCACTACTATAGCTAATGTGAGTAGGGATCGTATCCTTAGGGATCAAGGACAATTACTTCACAAAGAAAGTAAAGAAGAAGATAAATTATTTAGATTTTTAAATGTGAGATGATGGGTTAATTAAAACTAATCAATTAAAACTAAGCATGAGATCAAGGGGTTTATATAATAAAAAGATGTCTTCGGGGTTCCAGGTAATCACATACATAAATCATGTAGTTGTTCTAATCTAAACAATCAAAATTTGTATTTATTTAGGAATCTTTTAAGCTAACCCTCGGTATAGACTATCTTGCTGAGTATGAACCATATCTTGTTATGATCATGGCCCGTCCCACAAGCATGGGCTATCCAACAATTGAGCAGAAAAGATTCTAACAAGATATGTAAATAAAAATCTTAAAATTAATTATCTATGTTGAGCATGAATCGTATTATGCTAGGATCATGATGCATTCCACCTGGATAATTAATTCAGGAAATTAAATAGAAAAGAATTTAAAAGAGATGTAAAGATTTATTCAATTACATAGAATAGAAAGACAAAGACAAAACTAAAGTTCAAAAACATGTACTTCCCTATGAATCGCACCTCAGTCAAGCATGGGTCCTAGATACATTTTCTTGGAGACTCGGGGCTCTATCACAGCACCTCCTCTCTTAAAAAACTCTTTTTCTTTATTCCTCTTCCTCTCTCTTTCAAAATCTAAAACTAAATTATAAGAGAAAATAAAATAAAATTTTGCTAGTGGAATTGATCTTCTCCCTTTGGCTTCATGGGGTCCTCTTTTTATAGAGGAAAAATCTAGTGCAATCCCAGTCCAAACTGGGTTTAAATCTCATTAGAATTTGGCTTTGAAGCCTTGGAATTATTCTAGTCATTGGATGCCCATCGAATGCTTGTAATTGCATTGGATTTCCTCTCAAACCATCTTAGTTGCAGTCAGAATGGTTTACGGTTGTTGGATCTTGCTTGATTCATGCCTAGGATGACTCCTCCATCTTCTATGCAGATTCCTTTCCATGGTTGCAATGATGGGTGGTTGGACTGGTGGCAGTGACAATGGCAACTTGGAAGGCGAAGGTGATGGTGAAGAGGAGGAGGCAACCGGCAACTAGTTCTTGGTGGGTCTCAGGTCGAGGAAGATGAGGATGGCCGGCGGTGGTGGACTAGTGACGGGAATGGGGAAGAGAAGCAATGGCAAGACTGAGAGGTGGTGGTAATAGGCTTCTTGGCATCCTGGGAAGATGGCTTGCATGGTTCTTGAACAGGGAGGAGGCGGTGACTTGATGAAGAAAATAGATGGGAGCATCGCTGGATGGCTTCTCCAATGATTTCGATGGTGATTCTGGGCTTGGACAGTGACTGCAGTGGTGGCAAGAGGCTCTACCATGTGGAATAGATGGTTTGGGTGGCCGATCAAGGGAAGAAGTTGGAAGTTTTTAAAGGTGACATGGGTTAAGGAGGTGGCAACACAGCTACTCCGGCATGTCTCTGGTAGTGGGCAGAAACCAGATGGCGATGAGAGATGACAGGAGGTAGTGACCAAATGGAGAGGAGAAAGATCATAAAGGACGATGCCGGTAGGTGGTAGGTGGCTTTTCCAGCCATGAGGGAGATCTGGCAGTGAGGGTGACGATGGGGGAGAGCTCCGGTGGCCGAGCAGCATAAAACGGTGACGGTGGTCCATGGGCAGGGGCGTGGATTAGAACCATGGCAGCCGTGGACCAACCAGCCTCCCTGTGAACCAACCAGCCTATCCATGGTGGACCAGTTGCTTCAAAATTCATGCAATTCATTAATAAACTTCAAACTTGAATTCCAAGCTCGTTCAAACTTTGATTTTAGTGTCTTCTACGCTGTTGGACTCCAAAATTCAAGCTTTTTCAATCCATGGACTCCTTTTCTACAAAATATTAATAAAAAATATCAATTATTAATAAATACATGTTAATTAATATTTATTTTAATGATTAAATTGGGATAATTAATAAGCTTATCATGGAGCAACCAAATTGGAGTCCTAGAGGCCTTACCCATGTGAATTAGCAAAAGTCCCAAGGGCTTGGGACTCTTGATTGGCGCCACTTATGTTGGCACAATTTTGGCATGTAGAAGGACCAAAAGTCTTTCTATTGGTTAATCACAAAATTGGGATAAGGCTAATCTCTCCCTCTCTCTCTCTTCCATGCCCATTTGAATCAAATTGACTAATCAAAGTCAATCAAAATTGGCATTAAACAAGAGTGGGCATGAAAAGGTGTTGTGCATGATTTGATATGGTGCTTGGAATGGACCTAGAGTACTTTTGCTTTTCAGTCAGCTTTTTTCAAATAAGCCTACTTATTTTATATGCCTATTGAAGTGTTGGACCAGGTCTTTGGTTATTTAAATTGAGGCCATTCATCAAATTTAATCTGAAGAGTTGCGAGAAGCAACTCTTGGTGCATGAAATAATGAAATGTTGTATGATAACGGTTATTTCATCACACCTTTCCCCCATTAGACTCTTTCTATTTGAACGGTCTTAGCTGGTACATGAGGTATCAGATAAGAGGCTAAGAAAGGGTATATTTGGCACCTCCTCTCTTCTTATTTAAAGGTCTTGGTGGAAACACTCAAGGCATCCAAATAGTTTAAATAATCCTCTTCCTTTCCTTGTTAAGACAAGTCTCCTAGTTTAAGACAAGTCTACCCTTTTTAGACAAGGGCTTAGGAAGAGAATTAGGAAGGACAAAAGAATTTTAAGAGAGATTTTGGAGAGGTCTCAAGATACCCTACAATAGGGTATAGGTCTTAGCAAGATAAAAAGGGCTATCGAGAAAAGAAAGGCTGTCGAGAGAAGAAAGGCTACCGGGAGGAGAATCTATGCAAGAATTTTAAATAGTGCTTCCTTGATCCAGTTCTTGTGAGGATCACCTCTGGAGGGCATATACTTGTATGTTTATGAAAATTTAGGATATAAGCATTATAGGTATTCCTCTAAATTCCTTATGTATTACTTTATAATTGATATAGTTAAAGGATCCTAGGTCTAGGGCTTAGGCTGACTAGAGTTTCAAAATTGAAAAACTTTTGAAATCTGATCTAATGCTATGCAACCATAACCATATAGTTGTACCACAGTCACCTTGATTGATTCAATTAATAGTTTGTCCCAATTATGAATGTTATATTTTATATCTAGCATGATAGTCGTAATATACATTATTTGATGAATCTACTGATTAGGAGTTTTTACTTAAACCCTAATTGATATAGAGATATGTTTAGATTATTTAGTCATCATTCTAAAATAAAGTTATCCTAACATAGTGGTAGACGTCTGTTACGTTGAAATAAAGTTGTCCTAGAATGATGACACACATGGCACATAATGTTGTAATTTAATATGCTGATATGCTAGCATATAGAATAAGGATGTGCATGAGACCATTAAAGCCCTCTTAAAATTATATTCAGTGATAGTGGTATAAAATCATAATGTAAATCCATTTAGGGTTTGATTGATCAATTGATGTCTAGAAAAGTGGTTCTGGAAAGATAAAGAGAATGTGGTTTTCAATTGGATCCATTACTTATCTAGCCAAAATTTTGATATCTAAGGCAAGCACAGGGGGCCTCCCACCTCTCTTCCACTTACCTGACCAATTCAATTGATTTAAATCTTGAAATAGAAATGCTAATCGATTAAAACACTACTAAATACCTTCTTTCATGCTAAGCCAAATTTATGTCAAAAACTATAGTATATTTATTATGTAATACAAGGCCTACCCTAAGGATTGATATGAAATTTGTATTAGTGCATCTAATACTTTATAGCATGTTTGATGGTATTGCTTTGTTATATAACACAACGACAAAATTATTCAAACATGCTATATGAAAATAAAGGGCTGACTAAACTAAGACATTATAGTTTATTATGTAATATAAGGCTATAAGTATCTTAGAGGCAGTAGTAATGTGGAGAGTTGCATGGGCTGCAATTGGAAAGAGAATTTCCTATCCTTGAATTCATGAACTTTTTTGTGTAACACAAGACATTTATGAAGAATTGGGATCTCAACCCCACTAAAGAAATCTTGTTAGGGTTTCTCGCATACCATAGGTGAGAGCTATGGTATTCGTAATAAAATAATGAGTCATAATTAGATTTATAAGTTCTCATATAGTTGTGTATGTTATCTTGAATGGTTTGCTTATACATTGTTCTTTATTTTTATGTAGATTTAATTTAATAGCTTCTACTTTATCACTGCGGGGCATTTTAGATGCCAACAAATTAATCGATCCCAATTATGTGTACTGGTTAAGGAACCTAAGGATTGTCTTGGAGAAGGTCTCCTATATCCTCAACTCTCTTGATCTTGATCCAATCAGAGACGATGCTATGGAAGGGGAAAGGGTCACATATAAAATATAATAGAATGATAATTTAACTATGAAGTGCATTGTGTTGGCCTCTATGGGTAATGAATTATAGAGATAACATAAAGAAATAGAACCTCAGTCTATATTGCTCAGTTTTAAGGAGTTGTATGGAGACCAAAGTAGGACTACTTGATATGATTTATCGAAGCAGTTGTTTCAAGTAAAAATGAGTGAGGGCTCATCCATCCAAGCCCATGTGTTAAAAATGATTGACTTAACTCCTTAATTAGGTCAACTATGATTTATTATGGATGGAGAGCTCAGTTAGGACTTGGTCTAACAATCACTCCTAGATTTTTTTCTTAGTTTATCATAAACTATTATAGGAACAAACTAAATATTTCATTACCTGAGTTGCTTAACATGCTTAAGACAACCAAGAGATATTTTAAGAGAGATAAGGCTCATCTTTCTCTAATTGATGGGAAGAAGAAAATGTTAATGAAATATGATTCAAAGAAAAGGTGGAACCCTAAGAAAAGCATCCAGAAGGTGAAGAAGGCAAAGAAGCCCTCTACAGATGGAACCTATTTTTACTATGGGAAGCAAGGACACTAGAAAAAGAACTGCTAGAGTTATCTTGCAAGTTTGAAGTTTGATGCTGGTGTAGTATCAAAAGGTTTGTACATGATATAAACTAACTTATCATTGAGTGCTTCAACTTCTGATTCATAGGTATTGGATACTGCTTGTGGGTTCATATATGCAAGTCATTGCAGGAACTATAGAAAATTAGAAGTTTGAAGAAGGGTGACTTTGAGCTTTTTGGTGCGAGTGATGAAGCCATTCAAGTAGAAGCTATGAGAACCTATCTGCTATTATTACCTTCTGGCAAGATTTTAGAATTAAAGGATTGTTACTATGTTCCAAATATTATTAGCAATATTATTTTTACACCCTTGTTTTTACAACAACATTTTGAAATCAATGTAAAGACTTGTGGATGCTCTTTTTATTATTCTAATGAATTATTTAGAAATGGTTTATTCAAAAATGGTCTTTTAGTTCTTTATCTTTGTGATGAAGTGTTATTTATTGAAAACAAGAAGAGAAAGAGAGAAAACGTTAATATCACTTTTCTCTAGCATTGCCAACACGGTCATATTAGTGAGTCTAGGATAAACAAGTTATATCAAGATAATTTCTTTGATCCTTATCATTATATATCATTAGAAACTTATGAGTCCTATCCCAGAGGGAAAATGACTAAGTCTCCATTCAATAGATATGGAGAAAGGGCAACTAAGTTATTAGGTCTTATACACATATATATGTGGACCTATGTCAACTCAATCTAGAGGTGGATACTCTTATTTCATCACCTTCACTAATGACTTATCAAGGTTAGGATATGTGTATCTTATGAAACACAAATTTGAAGCCTTTGATAAATTTAAAGAGTATGAAAGTATGGTTGAAAAGTAAATTGGAAAAGTATTAAAATCCTTCGATCTGATCGAGGAGAATACTTATCTAGTAAATTTCTCAATCATCTTAAGGACAAAGGCATTCTCTCAAAATGGATACCTACATAAACACCACCGTTAAATGGTATAGTAGAAAAAAGGAATCATATCTTATTAGACATGGTATGGTCCATGATGAACTTCACAAATCTTTCTGTTTCCTTCAGGATTATGTCCTAGAGAATACTACCTATATCCTTAACAGGATTCCATCAAAATTGGTAACTAGCACTCCATATAAATTATGGAAAGAAAAAAGATTAGGTCTCAAATATTTTAAGATTTAGGGTTGTCCTGCTTATGTTAGAAATGTTTCCAGACATAAGTTAAGTACTAGAGTTGATAAATATAGGTTTATAGGTTATCCTTACAAGGGTATTGGATACTTCTTTTATCATTCTACTGAACAAAAGGTCTTTATCATTATGCATGCCATTTTCTTGAAGAAGAAATTTGTCCAAGAAGGAGGCAATGGGTGGATACTAGAACTTAGCAAAGTTCAAAACTTACAGCCTACTCTTGAAGACACTTCACAAGAAACTCCTCTACCACAAACCTATTAATCAAGTACAACCACAATGCACACCTCTTCTTCATAGGTCAGAGAGTGTGCGAGGTGCACCTCTCAGATGTGGTGATCATTGAAAATGACAATGAAGCCAATATTATTTAGAATGATGATCTCGTGACCTATACAAAAACTGTCAAGAGTATAGACTCTAACAAATGGCTTGAAACCATGAAATCTAAATTCGACTTCATATATTCCAACCAAGTTTGGACCTTGGTTGATCCTCTTGAGGGATTAAATCCAATAGGGTGCAAATGGGTCTTTAAGAAGAAGGCAAGAGTGATGGCCAAGTAGAATCCTACAAGACTAGGTTAGTTGCAAAAGATTTCAGAAAAGACATGGAATTGACTATGAATAAATATTTTTGCCAGTAGCTATACTCAAATCCATTAGAATTTTGCTTACTATAGCTGCATACTATGATTATGAAATCTGACAAATGGATATAAAGACTACCTTCCTCACTGGATTTCTTAAGAAAGAAGTCTATATGTCATAGCCAAAAGGGTTTGTCTCAAGTGAGAGACTGAACCTAGTATGCAAGTTTAAGAAATTTATTTATGAATTAAAGTAGTCTTTAAAGAGTTGGAATATCTACTTTGATGAAACAATCAAGAAATTTGGTTTCATCAAAAATATGGATGAATCATATGTATATAGGAAGACAAGTGGGAGTGCCATTGTCTTCTTAATCTTATATGTTAATGACATACTTATCATTGGAAATAATATTCCAATATTATAAACGATCAAATCATAGCTATTTAAAAAGTCTTCCATGAAAGATTTGAGAGATGCATCTTATATACTTGGTATAAAGATCTATAGAGATAGTTCTAAGAGGATGCTCGGCTTATCCCAATTCAGGTGCATTAACTTAGTATTTAAAAGATTCAACATGGAGGGAAGTAAAAGAGATTACTTGCCCATGAGTCAAGGCATACATCTCTCTAAGAAAATGTTTCCTAAGACACCTGAAAAGATACAAAGGATGAATAAGATTTTTTATGCTTCGGCTGTAGGATCAATCATGTATGCCATGTTATGTACTGGTTCGATGTTGCTTATGCCTTAAGCATAGCAAGTAGGTTTCAAGCCGATCCAAGAAAGGATCTTTAGAAAGCTATAAAAAATATTCTTAAATATATAAAAAGGACTAAAAATATTTTTCTTATATGTGGAGGACCAGATTTTTAACTAGAAGGCTATATTGACTTTAGTTTTCAATCAGATCTAGAAGATAGTAAATCCATATCAGGATATATATTTACTCTATATGGTGTATGGTAAGTTAAAAAAGTACTAAGTAGCAAACTGTAGCTAACTCAGTCACTGAGATAAAGTATATTGCTACTAGTGAAGCCACTAAGGAAGCTATCTAGATGAAAAAGTTTATATCAAAATTAGATGTAGTTCCTACGATACAACAATCGGTGCCACTTTATTATGACAACACTGGAGCTATTGCACAAGCTAAGGAATAAAGGTCTCATCAAAAGTCCAACCACATCCTAAGGTGCTCCCATCTTGTTCGTGAAATCATTGAAAGACAATATGTGGTTATAGAATGAGTAAATACAAATAATAACATAGCAAACCCATTCACAAGGCCCTTCCTCAATAGTAGTTTGATTACTATTTAGATTGTATAGGAATTAAGTACAAGGGTGATTGGCTTTGGTGCATGTGGGAGATTGAAATGATAGTGCTCTATAAGCCAATCACATATCTTATGTGATAGAAGTTTTTCTGTAATTATCTTCCAACTCATGTATGACGTTTATTAATAAAAGAAGTATTTTTTGATTCATCATATGTAATTTCTTCTATTATTTATCTTAATATTATAGTGAACCTAATAGATTAGGACAATAGATTTAGGATTATTATGAGTTCATAATAATGAGACCTAAAATCCTATAAACCCTAATCTAAAATATTCTTAGATGAAGGATCATCGAGTCGAGGGTTGATATTTTCGATAAAGATTGGCACATCCTTTGTATGCTCGATAGAGAGGGTGGTTGGACTCATGACCAATGATGTAGGGATACAAATACAAGGATGTGGGTGCTTATTTGGAATGAGTCCACTAAATTGATCCATTATGAGAACATCGTATGGAAGTCTTACTTACTTGCTAAAAGATGGTTCTCCAAGTAGGAGTTATGTAAGTGATCCTTAGACCTGAGATCACTATGAAACTTTATACATATAGATCTATGTTTTGGTTCATACTAATTCATGGCTAAGTCATATATGAGGTGTTCATTGATTTGGATGATTATGTAAGAAGGTTGTAAGTAGGTCAACAAGGAATCGATTACTCTTAGAAACAGGAGTTTTATTCCATATAATCTCATCATATGATGACTTGGGGAGTCTTTGACAAAAATAGGATAAAATTAGAAATAGGTTCTAATATTTTATTGGTATAGTCTTCATTATTGGATTGATATTCAAATGAATATAGTGTTGCGATTTGACAAGTTTCCAGGCCCATTACTTATTCCATATAAAGGGTGATCGGAGGATTGAATTACAAGATAACTAGCCACTAAAGGATATTTTAATATGTTGGATAGGCATGATATGTTGCTAGATGTAAATCATGTATTGTAGGTTTTCATAAATTAAAATAATTAATTCATGAGTTAATTTGAAAGACAATCCAAATTGATAATTTGGGTTAGCTTGATTTTGACCTAATTTGATTATTCATATTCTAATCAAACTAAATCGACATAACTTAGATCTACTGCTAGCTAGATATGGATCCTAAAGTATCACACAAGCTAAGGAATTAGTCAAGGAAGTAAATTATATTTTTATTAGGATCATAGGATCCTAATTGGCTAGCTAATTGATATACTAGCATATGTGGGCTAAACTAACCCCTAACCTAATTAGATTGAATTTAATTGCTTTCTAATTGGGCTAACTAATTTAAGTGAAACTTGAATTAGATTAGGATATCAGTGGAACAACCAAATTGGAGTCCTAGAGGCCTTAACCATGCCAATTAGCAAGACTCCCAAGGGCTTGGGACTCTTGATTGGCACCACTTCTATTGGTGCAATTTTGGCTTGTAGAAGGACCAAGAGTCCTTCTGCTAGTTAATCACAAAAGTGGGATAAGACTAATCTCTCCCTCTCTCTCTTCCATGCCCATTTGGATTAGATTGACCGGTCAAAATCAATTAGAATTGACATTAAACAAGAGTGGGTGCGAAAAGATGTTGCGCATGAATTGATATAGAGTTTGGAATGGACCTAGAGTCCTAGTTTTTAGTCACCTTTTTCCAGATAAGCCTACTTATTTTATACACCTATTGAGGGATTGGATGAGGTCTTTGGTCATTTAAATTAAAATCATTTATCATATTTAATCTAAAGAGTTACGAGAAGCAACTCTTGGCTCATGAATTAATGAAACACCATATGATAACGGTTATTTCATCACACTTTTCTCCCATTAGATTCCTTCTATTTGAAAGGTCTTATCTAATACATGAGATATCAGATAAGGGGCTAGGAAAGGGTGCATTAGACATCTCCTCTCTTCCTATTTAAAGGTCTTAGCAGAAATACTAAAGGCATCCAAATTATCAGAATAATCCTCTTCCTTCCCTTATTAGGACAAGTCTCCTAAAGACAAGTTTGCTATTTTAAGATAAGAGCTTAGGAAGAAAATTAGGAAAGACAAAAGGATTCTAAGACAAGTTTTGTAGAGATCTTAAGATACCCTACAATAGGGTATAGGTCCTAGCAACAGAAGAAAGGCTGTTGAGAGAAGAAAGGCTACTAGGAGTAGAATCTATGCAAGAAATTTAAGGAGTGCTTCCTTGATCAAGTTCTTGTATGGATCACCTCTAGAGGGTAGACACTTGTATGCCTATAGAAATTTAGGATATAAGCATTACAGGTATTCCTCTAAATTTCTTAGTATTGCTTTATTAATTGATATAATCAAGGGGTCCTAGCTCTAGGATTTGGGTTGACTAGGATTTCAACATTGAAAAACTTTGAAATTTGGTGTTCCATTATGCACCCGTAACCCTACAAAGATGGATCTTGCTCCTTTAAGAATTTGACCTAGAGATTAAAGACAAAAAAGGAATAGAAAATGCAGTAGTTGATCACTTGTCCTAAATTATAGTTACACTATCTAGTGAACCACCTATTAATAAGGTTTTTCTGGATGATCAACTCATGACCATGTCCACTAAACCATGGTATGCTGATATTATCAATCATTTAGCCATTAGTAAAATTCCTTCTCACTGTACCACTCAGGATAAGCATAAATTCTTCATCCAAGTACTTCATTTGGGATGATCCATACCTTTTCAAATAATGTCCTGATCAGATCATTAGGAAGTGTATCCCGGACAATGAGGTTAGAAGTGTTCTATCATTTTGTCATGACCAGCATGTGGTGATCACTCTGCATCCATAAAGATAGCCACCAAAATCCTCCAATGTAGATTTTATTGGCCCAATTTATTTAAGTATGCACATAAGTACTATAGAAGCTATGCTCAGTGTCAACAAATAAGTCGAATCACCAAGAGAGACATGATGCTACTCAATCCAATCTTGGTGGTCAAGATTTTTTATGTATGAAGATTGATTTTATGGAATCATTTCCAAACTCTTTTGGAAATGAATATATTTTAGTAGCTATTGACTATGTCTCTATGTGGATAAAGGCTATTCCTTGTAGATCTACTGATAACAAAGTAGTTATTAAATTTCTTTAAAAAAAAATTCTTTCCATTTTCGTACTCCTAGAGCAATCATTAGTGATTGGGGGACATACTTTTACAATCGATCCTTTGCCATATTGATAAAAAATAGAATGTTACCCAAAAGTTAGCCACACCTTATCATCCTCAGACTGTGGACAGGTAGAAGTGTCTAATAGATGTATCAAACAAATCCTGGAAAAGACCATTAATGCCAATAGAAAGGATTGGTCTTTGAAATTAGTTGATAAACTTTGGGCATACCGCACCGCTTACAAGACCAACCTAGGGATGTCTCCCTATAAGATTGTATTTGGAAAACCTTGCCACTTGCCTATTGAGCTAGAACATAAAGCCATGTGGGCTATCAAGAAATTGAACATGGACTTGGACGTAACTAGAAACTATAGAAAGTTTCAAATTAATGAATTAAAAGAACTTAGAAATGAAGCTTACGAGAATGTCAGGGTGTATAAGGAACGAACCAAAGTATTTCATAATCAAGCAATTATGAGAAAATCTTTTAATCCTAAATAAAAAGTTCTCTTGTATAATTCAAGGTTACATCTTTTTCTTGGAAAGCGTGGATCTAGATGGACAGGACCTTTCTTAGTTAAAGAAGTCTTTTTATATGGGGCTATAAAAATCAAAAACCCAAGCAATGGTGTTGTGTTTAAGGTAAATGGTCAATGATTAAAACCATTATGAGAACTGCCCATTGAATCTATGAGGAAGCTATGGTACTCTATGAACCAACATATGTCGATTAATCTATTCTTAGCGTTTAGTCTGGCTGAAGTCTTAAAACTTAGTGCTCCTAGGAGGCAACCCAGCTTTTTGCTTTTTAACTATTTTCCTTTCAATTTGATTAGGTTTATCAGATCCTATCTTTGCACTTTCCTTAGAAGATGAACTCTATTAGCTAAGTTGGAGGGAGAGCTCAGTAAAATTCCTCCTTGGGTGTCTTCATTTCCTTTTATACCATATTGTGCTTACATTCAAATATTACTTTTATTTGTTGAGAAATAATAAGCAAAATAAGTATATATATCTAGAGCTACCTTCATCTTCTTATTATTATACTTGTCAAGTCTCGTACTTAGAGTAAATCATACATTATTAATTAGTAATTGATTAAACAATCTAGATAATTTGTGAAACACTGAAAGATAAAATATTAATAGACTCAAGTAAAAAGGTAAGTAAACATAAAATCAATTTTTGGATAATTCTAACTCTCATATTTGTATCAAAGAAGAATCTACTTCCTGAATGTATGTGGGTATTGACAAATGCTAAGTTCCTTTTATTAGTCAAAAAAAGTGAGATAATAAAAGCATGTTCTAAACATTGTTCCATTAAGTAACTAGACCTCTTCACCTAAGTAAGCATTGAATCTTACATGAAAAAGTAAAATGTGAGGAAACTCTATTGTACAGCCATCTTTGATATGTAGTCTTTTTGACTTGATCCAATAAGCCCAAGAGGTATTCTACACCTAATGCCATAAAGCCAATTAGTTTGAAAGAAATTGGTCAAAAACTCGTTACAAGAATCAAATAGAAAGTTTAAGAGGTCAAGACATTGCATGGTCTATATTAATAAAAAAATAAAAAAATAATTAAAAAATTATCTCCACTAAAATAATATCTTACCACTCCTTTGGAGTAGAAAATTTAGAAATAATAATAAGAGTTGGTTAAGAGTTATTCTGAAAAAATAAGGTGTTTGTACTTAACCAATTTATTAGAAGCTATTAATATCCCAATAACTTGTTTCATCTACTATCTAATGGGATATCTTCTACTTATAATAAAGGATGTGAGAAAAATCATCGAGTCCAAGCAAACTTGTGTATGACTTTGATAGTCTTTGGTAGCTTTCTCAACTATCCTCAAAAAAGCAATTCATCAACTATCTTTTATTCTTACTCAAGGATGAGTAAGAATCAAGTAAGGGATATGATAACTGATGTAGCAGGAAGCTGACGTGTAATCCCTATCAGATGCCATGTCAAAAAATCTACCATGGTGGACACTCCATCTCGGACTCCTTTGCCAGGCCGAGCTCCTGCAGAATGACAAGGTGGCCTATCAAAACCAAGTTCCATCCTCTGCCAGGTCGGCACCCACAAGCCCGAGGCACCTAGGCTAGAGCTGAACGACCTCCTTCACCAGATCGAGCCCCTCTGAGGCTAAGCCCCCTGGACCGGAGTCAAGCTCAGCCTTCCTCCACCAGGTCGAGCCCCTCCGAGGCCAAGCCCTCTGGGCTGGAGTCGCATGCTGACCTCCTCCGCCAGATCGAGCCCCTTTGAGGTCGAGCCCCCTGGACCGAAGTTGAGATCATCCCTCCTCCGCCAGGTTGAGCCCCTCCGAGGTCGAGCCCTCTGAGCATGAGTCGAGCCTTCCTCTGCCAGGTCGAGCCCTTCCGAGGTCAAGCCCCTTAGACCGGAGTCGAGCCCAGCTCTCCACCAGGTCAAGCCCCTCGAAGGTCGAGCCCCCCAGGCCGGAGTCGAGTCCCAGCTCTCCAGTTTGGCAACCACCTCAGACAATGCCGCCAGCCACCAAAGGGGCGGAGCCACCTCCCCGAATCACCAGCAAGCCGCCCGAGGACTACAAGGAAGCACCCATCAAATCATAATAACTGTCCACAGCCACCACTTACACCAAAAGAGAAAGAAGCTCCCTGACCGAGATGCCACACTCTTCACCAACTGCCTGCACCACCCAGAAGAGGAAGTCAGCCAGGGGATTCGAATCCCAGGGGCGGTGGCCCCCCGATCGAAGCCCTGCTAGGTTTCCCGGAGTGGAGAGACCGGAAGGAATGTCAGAGCGTATATGATGCGGGACCTATGTATGCAAGCAATTATATTTTTGTAGGTTTTTAATTCAAGTTGGAAAACTAAATCCCAAAGAGCAGATCAAGTATTTAAGTAAGGAAAACTATGCAAGTAAGAAACTAAAAGAATGCAAATAGGACCTAAGAGCATCAGAAAGAGAAGGACCGCCAAGGCTGAGAAGTCTCAGTTGGGCTAGTTCTTCTACAATAACGCTACTGGTGGCAGAGGGGGTGTACTTGGCAATGTCAGAAGTGCCTGATGAAGATCACAGCAAAGAGATCACTCATCCTCGATGGATGCGGCCTAGAAAACCAAGCCAGAGACCTGCGGATACCCGGCTTTCTACTTGGTGATTCGATTGAGGCCTGGCTGGAGTCATCGGATTCATTGGAGTTGAGGTGATGGGGACATCCTGCCAGTTCAGATCCAGCCAGTTCAGACCCAGCAGCCAGCCCAGATCTCGGTGCCAGCCCAGTACGGATCTTGATGTATTTTTTTTATATATTTTTATTATGGGTGTACGTGGGATTTGGGATATCTCCGAATCGGAGATTAGTTTTAATTAGAGTTATCGGAATCTCTTATAGTTCCGATTATTTTGAGATTATTTAGGGATTTAGCTTTAGCGATAGTTTCTTGTTTTAGGTTTATTTAAGATCATGTTCTTGATGAATTAAACATCAGCGAAGAAAATATTTGAGAAACCTTGGGTGTGTCCCGACCCTCTTCCCCTTCCCTTCTTCTCTTCTGATTTTCTCCTTCTTCTTCTTCCTGTTCTTCCTCTCTTCCCCTTATTCTCTACCCCATTTCTTCTTATTCTTTCACCGTACATCTTCCCGGATCCGCCCAGCCGAAGCCATCCGTGAAGCTAACGCAACCGACCGCCCCGTCCGTCTCCTCCGCCCGTGCAAGCCGACACCCCTGCTATCGCCCCACCGTCGCCGTCCACTCAATCGGAGTCGCCCTTCATTCCCGCCGGTCGCCTCCGCCGCACGCCAGCCACCTGAGCCCGTCAGCAGCCGTGCGCTCCACGGTCAAAAAAACCTGCAGCCGTGCCCTCCACAGCCGAAGTCCCTGCCGTCGTGTCCTCCACAGCCACCGCCCGCCACCGAGACCACCGCCGTCACAGCCCAGCTCCGTCACCGGCAACATCCCGCCGGATCTCTCCTCCACCCGTGCAAGCTGAAGCCCTCCCGTGTCGCAGATCCGCCCGCCATCGCCAGCCACCTCCGCCGCAAGCCCCGGCCTCCCCTGTTTCTTGGTGTGATCTGTGGAGAAGAAAAGCTTCAGCACGAACGTGAAAGCATTCACGTTCGTTGATGCCGATTGTTTTTTTTTTTTTTGCACTGCACGAATCCCATAGGCGCACCGATCTCAAAGTCTCACGGATCTCAGAGCACATATCTCAAAGCATTGGGATTTTTATTAATTTTGATTTGGGATTATTAATCATTTCTTTTGGTGATTCAGGTCCAACAGCTTCAGATCAATCTCGCCTGCGAACCGCTGGTCCGGATTTTGGACGACCTCTGGAGGATCTCCTTTTCCAAATTTCGTGAAATTCCGTGTTTTTTTTTTTGGTGAGTTCCATTTTGATAACCTGACTCAATTGATTGCTGGTATTTTTTTTATTTAATTAGATTTAATTTATTTAAATTGAACACCCTAATCTAGAGATCGTTTCTTAACGATCAACGGTCCGACACAGGTCTTGATATCAAAGTGTACGATCCCGCATCATGAGGGACCTGCAAATGACCTGTCAGTGGTTAGAAAACTTAGAGGAGATAAAGAAACAAGAAGAAAACAGCAAGGAGAAGGAGGTTTTGGAGGGGACGGCTAGGGCTTTGAAGGACTGGCTAGCGGCAGAAATCAGTTGCAACACCGAGAGGAAGATAAGCTCTCAGAAAATCCCTTAATGCACACAGCATGGAGGCACACAGCAATTGGAGACTCAATAATATTTCATATATCAAAATTAACTCTCATACAAGAGACTAGGATCCTTTAAATAGACCCATAGTCTTGGACTCCAAGTAAGGATACAAAAGTAATTACATAGGAGTTTTATTTCCATCCAAACCCTAGCTAGAAAATAAGGAAACATTAGGTAGAAAAAATCCCTATAAATTCTCCCTCTCTCCTTGCCTTGGTCAGCCAAGAGGGTGACTCTAAGTGGCCGACCAAGGGGTGATCACCTTAAGCTCTTGGCACCCTAGCTCCCTCCTGGACCTAGGCTGGCCCAATTTGCTTCCGGCTGGTCCAAGGCTTTAGGATTTCTGATTTCTCCTCCTGGGGTCTCCAAATCTTCAAGCTGGGTTGGACTTGGGCTACTCTTCCATGTCTTCAATCTGGTTGGACTTGGTCTTCACTTGTATGATGTGGTCTTGAGTCTTTAGTGTGCTTGGACAGGACTCAAAAAATAAAATTAGCTCAACATGAGCTGACTAGCACTGGACTGGACTAGCTCAATATGAGCTGACTAATACAGGACTCAAATAAAGACAACTTAGATGAACTAAACTTTATTACAATGGACTTGAATGTAGCTAAGTGATCCACAAAGGGTTGAGAAGCCTCTATCTTATTCTGGTGCCTCTGGTGTCCGCACCAATTCTCCTGGGATGGGAGGAACTCGACCCTATCGAGTGAAAATCAAGCTGGCTCACATATCTCTCGAGGAGTTCTGGGTTGAGGCGCTGCAAGTCCTCTCGAGAAATTCATGAATCGTCAGACTCTAGTCGGCCTTGCCATCGGACCAGGAAGCATTGATAACCGTGGCCTTGGGTCGTTAAGGCTTGATCGTCTAGAATACGCTCGATCCGTTCTCCTCTCTCAAGCCAATTAATTGGTGGACACTCTGGGCTAGGGTTGCTCTCAATGGAAGGAATAGGTCTAAAGGCCTCACTAGGTATCACTACCAGTTTTCTGTACTCAACCAAGTCTGCGATATTGAAGGTAGAACTAATGCCCATATCCGAAGGCAAATCTAACACATAGGCATTTAGTCTAACCCTCTCTATCACTCTAAAAGGTCCGGCTCTATGAGCATGAAGTTTCTTAATGGTCCTGGGAGGGAACCGCTAAGGCCTAAGCCTAATCATGACAGAATCCCCTACATCAAATTCCTTGATCCTTCTTCGGAAATTAGCCAGTTTCTTATATGTCTCGTTACTTAGATTTATTTTTTGGCTAATGTCCTTATACAAGTCTCTAATATGCTGTGCGAATGATTCTGTAGACTCTAAAACTCGTGCATGAACAGGTAAAGGAATCAGGTCAATGGAGCAATTAGGCTTGTACCCATGGACTATCTCAAAAGGACTCTTGCCCGTTGTCCTATTCACTGAACTATTATAGGCAAACTCTGCTCTAGGCAATAATAGATCACAAGTTCCAATGTGTTCACCTACCAGGCATCTAAGGAGGTTTTCTAAACTACGGTTCACCACTTCAGTTTGGCCATCTATTTGGGGATGGTAGGCTATAGAAAATTTAAGCTTGGTCCCTAACAGGTGCCACAGGGTTTTCTATAAATAACTGGTGAACCTAACATCCCTATCAGATATGATGGTCTTGGGTAGGCCATGGAGTCTAACCACATGATCTAAGAAAAGCTTGGCTACTCTAGACGCATCAAAGGTCTGGGAACAGGGGATGAAGTGAGCCATCTTAGAGAACCTATCGACCACTACAAAGATAGAATCATGTCTCTTCTGGGTCTTAGGTAATCTTAACACGAAGTCCATACTTAGGTCCTGCCAATGGCGATCAAGCACTGGTAAAGGTGTGTAGAGACCAGTGTTTTGCTTCTACTATTTTGCAACAGCACAAGTTCTACACCTGGCTACAATTTGTGTAACATGCCTTTTCAATCCTGGCCAAAAGAATTGGTCCTCTATTGCTAAGATTGTCTTATTTCTATCAAAGTAACCAGCTAAACCTCCAGCATGGGTCTCCCAAATTAGGAACTCTCTAAGGGAAGTTCTAGGTATATAGAATCGATTGTTTTGGAAAAGGTAGCCATCCTGAATGGTATACTGACTATGGGTACTAGATGGTCCTAGCCTAAGATTCTGGTAAATGTCTCCAAAGTCTAGGAAGGTTTCATATTCATCCTTTAACCTATCAAACCCTATGACTTGGGTGATAACTGATCCTAACAGTAAAGACCTATGGCTCAGGGCATCTGCTACCTTATTTTTAGTGCCGACATGGTGCTTCAGGACAAAGGTGTAGGCCTAAATGTACTCGATCCATTTATCATGCTGTGGGTTAAGTTTCTTTTGGAAGTTTAGGAACCGGAGTGCCTCATGGTCAGAGAATAAGACAAACTCCTATGGTAGTAAGTAATGTCTCCAATATCTAAGGGCCTGGACTACCACATAAAATTTTTTGTCATAGGTAGAATACTTAAGTTTAGCCTCATTCAGCTTCTCACTAAAGAAGGCTACAAGGTGATTCTCCTGACTTAGTACCCCACCTATTCCTACTCCCGAGGCATCGCAAGCAACCTCAAACACCTTAGTGAAGTCAGGTAATCTAAGGATGGGTGCATGGGTCATCTTATCCTTAAGCTTTAGGAAGGCCTTATTAGCTACTTTGGTCGACTTAAATGTACCCTTCCTAGTGCAATCAGTTATAGGTGCGACGACTATGCAAAAACCTCTAATAAATCTCCTGTAAAAGGTTGCTAGGCCATGGAAGCTACGTACATCGTGGACACTAGTGGGTGTAGGCCACTCAACAATTACCCTAACCTTTTTAGGATATGCAGCAACTTCCTCAGGAGTGACAACAAAATCCAGGAAAATAATCCTATGTGTCATGAACTCACACTTCTTAAAGTTGGCATAAAGGCTATCTCTCTAAGGGTCTGGCATACTAGTCTCGGATGACTAAGGTGGTCCTTCTTAGTCCTACTATAAATTAAGATATCATCAAAGTAGACCATAATGAATTTTTCGGTATACTCTTTTAGGACCTGGGTCATAATCCTTATAAAAGTACTTAGTGCATTGGAAAGTCCAAAAGGCATTACAACCCACTCAAACATGCCATCCTTAGTCTTGAATGCGGTTTTCCACTTATCCCCAGGTCTAATCCTAACTTGATGATAGCCGCTCTTAAGGTCTATCTTTGAGAAAACTTTGGCTCTGGCCATCATGTCTAACATATCGTTTAATCGAGGGGTGGGAAATCTATATTTCACAGTTATTTTGTTGATGGCTCTACTGTCTACACACATCCTCCAGGTACCATCTTTCTTAGGGGTCAGTAGAGCAGGGACTACACATGGACTCAAGCTCTCCCTAATGAAATCCTTCCTAAGCAATTCTCCCACTTATTTATATAATTCTTGATGCACACTGGGATTCATTCTACAGTGAGGAAGGTTTGGTAAAGTGGCTCATAAGACTAAGTCTATTACGTGTTGGATGTCTCTAAGGGGTGGTAGTTGATCAAGTAAATCCTCAGGGAAGACATCTTCAAATTCTTTCAGAGCCTCAACAATTTCCTTAGGGTGTTCCTTTTAGATTGGCTCATGTATCTCTTTGGTAGTCAAGATCGAAATAGGGTTACCCTCAGCAATCTCTTTTTCTAACTCCCTAGACTTAATCAGATTAACTCCAGGTTTCTTATCCTTAAGGCTACTAGAACCCCTCTTAACTGGGTCTCTCGGGGGAGCTGTGTGGATAACAAACTTATTCCCATGATAGTTAAAAGCACAAACGTTGGTTCGACCATACAGGGTTACATCATGATCAAAAAGCTAAGGTCGACCTAGAATGATACTACTCACTTCCATGTGGATGACATCATGCCAAATCTTTTCCTCATAGCTTTGCAGTCTAACTAAGATTTGGCACCTAGCTTTAATCTGGATGGAGATGGAATCTACCCAAGAAACTTTGTAAGGGCTAGTGGTGGGGACACCGGAGGCACCAGAATAAGACAGAGGCTTTTCAACCCTCTGTGAATTGATCAATAATTTATGAGTCCATCTGTAATAAGGGCTTAGCCCATCTGAGTCCATTTTAGTTGTTATTTGAATCTTTTAAGTTTCAGTTCTGTACTAGTCAGCTCATGTTGAGCTAGTTCAGTCCAGTGTTAGTCAGCTCATGTCGAGCTAATTTTATTTTTTTGAGTCCTATTCAACCATATTGAAGACTCAAGACCACATCATACAAGTGAAGACCAAGTCCAACCAGATTGAAGACATGGAAGTATAGCTCAAGTCCAACATAGCTTGAAGATTTGAAGACCCTAGGAGGAAAAATTCAGAAAACCCTGATTCCTTGCAGATGCCCTCCAGATGCTCAGATTCCCTTCCAGATGCCAAAATATATTCATATACCAAGGCATCCATGATTTTAGAGGTCCATCTACATCCTAGCCCAAAGAAATCAAGCCCAGGCGCCAAGCCCAAGCCCCAAAGAAGCAAGATACCAGGGAATATTACTGCTACCTAGCTACCAGGCCACCCCAGCTTCTAGAGGCCCAAACCCATGCGCCCGAGCCCCTTTGGGCCAGCCTCTTGCTGCTCCTAGAAGCCCAACACGTCCCCCTAGGCATCCTTGGAGTGTTGGCCAAGTCAAGAGAATTTTTAGGGATTTTTCTACCTAGTGTTTCCTTATTTTCTAGCTAGGATTTGAGAGGGAAAAGGATTCTTATGTAAAGACTTGTGTGCCCTTACTTGGAGCCCAAGGTTAAGGGTCTATTTAAAGGACCCTGCCTCTTGTATGAAGAGATATTTTGATATATGAAATAAACCTTGAGTTCTTCAATTGGTTTGTGTGATTACCCTGCTATGTACATAAAGGGGTTTGAGAGTTCTTCTTCCCGGTGTTTGCAACCATCTTCCTGCCGCCAACCATCCTTCCAGACCCTCCAAAACTTTCTTTCCTTTGCTATTTTCCTTTGTTTTCTTGATTTCCTCTGAGTTTGCTAACCCCTGATAGGTCGTTTGCAGGTCCTCGAGTTCCTACGAATCCAACGACTCCAGCCAAGCCTCAATCGGACCATCGAGCAGAAAGCCGGGTATCCGCGGGTCTTTGGCTCGATTTTTCAGGCCGCATCCATCGAGGAACGAGAGATCCCTTCTCTGCGATCTTCATCGGGCACTTCAGACATTGTCAGGTACACCCCCTCTACCTCCCGTCTTATTATTGTAGGAGAGCTTGCCCTAACCAAGACTTCTCAGTCCCGGCGATCCTTCTTTAGTACTTTTTTAGGTTCTAATCTGCATGCTTGGCTTCAAAAATTCATACAAAATTTTCTACAACAAATTTTGATCTAAAATTAAAGAATTAACCACCTAACCCCACATATAAAACATACAAAAAGAATTGCATGCATATTAGTCCCGCATCATTTGGTATCAGAGCTTAGATTAGGGCTTGTTTTCCATAATTTTTTAGCCTGTATATACTCTGTTATTTTAATTATTTCTCTATGATAAAAACTTCAAAAATTCTAAAATTTATTTTTCTAGATTTATTATAATTCACAGTAGTTTTAACAATTTTTTTAGATTTTTTTATGGCCTGTGAATTTTTTGCAAGCCGAAACACAGCCTGCAAATTTTTGGCTCTATTTTTTCAGCAAGACAAGTTTGGAAGTTTTAGGATTTTGTTTAGCATCGTTTGCATATCTTTTAATTTTAGTATATTTCCAGCATATTAGGACATGATTTTAAAGTTTTCTTCTATTTAAAAAAATATCAAAAAAAAATTACATATTCTCCAAAATACCAAAAACATCTAAACCTAATTTGCATCCTCATCTGCCTGCCATCATTGCATAATTTACTTTTAAGGGCACTCTTGCTATATCAGATGGGGGGAGGATTTGATCACCTCTCTTTAGCCCAAAACCACATCCTTTGCATTCGGTCCCAAGCCTTAACCTAAAATTAACTAGACTTAATTTGCCCTAGTGGGCTAGGGACACCAACTGGTCGGGTCCGGACTATGTATCAGATCATTGTATCAAGCTAACCCGTGTGTGCTTTGTGCTCAGTGTCTAGAATGGTGGTTTAGGGATTCAATCTCGAAGGGCTTGTGTGCTGGTCCGCCTACCTGGCCAATCTTTGATTGGTGTCTAGGATTAGCAATCAGGGACCTAACACTTCCCTTACACCTGCCTGGCTGAGTACAGGGTTACTATAGGCTAGTTTGCCACCTTGATTGAGCCCTTAGTTTGGACTCTAGGTCTAGTCAGCTGTAGTCGGTCTAATCGAGTCTTGCATGAGCACTAGATCAGGAATTTCATATCACCCACCTCCTTCACAAATGTCTGAACCCATTGAAAATTTGCAAGCCTAAATGAAAGCCCTAGCTGATCAAATGGCCCAGATGACTACCCAGATGACCCAGTTAACTCAGTCTGGTATTCAAACCAATGATAGAATTGACCATCTTGCCAATAGGTTTGATCAGTTAGAAGTCCGGGTAGGGACCCCAGGAAAAACCCATGGGTCATAGTCTGAGCCAGATCCTGATTCCCCTCAACCTAGGAGGACCCCAAACCCTAATCCATACCCTGAGGTCGAACCTAGGAGAGCCCCTCATCCTGACCCATACTATAACCCTCAGCCTAGGAGGACCCCAAACCCTGACCCATACCAAGAGGTTGAACCTAGAAGAGCCCCTTATCCTGACCCGTACTACAATCCTCAACCTAGGAGGACCCCAAACCCTGATCCATACCTTGAGGCTGAACCTAGGAGAGCCCATCGTCATGACCCAATCCCTAAGGTTAGTCCTAGAAGACCCAATCAGGATTTTATAGACCAGGAAGATAGATCCTATTTACCCTCTCCCTATAAGCCTAGTATACCCACAACCTATAGATCTTATGACTCCAAATCCTATGAACCTAGAACCTATGAATTCATAACCTATGAACCTAGATCCTATGACTCTAGATCCCATGATCATAGATCCCATGCACCCACACCCTATGAGCCTAGTAGACCCAACACCCAATATTCTGACCCATATAGGGAGTCCAACCCTAGGAGGACCCAATATCCTGACCCATATAGGGAGCCCAACCTTAGAAGGACCCCATACCATGATCCATCCTTAGAACCTGACCATAGAGCTGACCCAAAATCCTATGACCCTAGATCCTATAATCCCATGACCCATAGATCTGCACCCTTGTCCTATGAGCCCAGAGAACCCATAACCCCTAAGTATCAGCCTAGTACTTGTCATGCTTCCCCTAGTCAACTTGAACCCCATAGGATTAGTATCCCTAAATATGAACCCAGTAGTGAGCCACTACCCCTTATATAACCTGAACCTACTAGGAGTAGTACCCATAATCAGAGACCAGAACCTAACCAATTTTATGCTAGCCGACCTTCTACAACCATTCCTGAGATTCACAAGGCTTACATTAACGCGGAAGTGTATGAAGCTGATGTGAGCCTGGTGGATGAGTATGAGGGAGAAGAGGAGACACCTTTAATAGATTCCGAATTAGCTGACCCAGTAGATACCCAGGTAGAAACCAACCCAGAGCTAGTTGGCCTTGACCACATCCAACCTAAAACTATAGTGGAAGAACAAATAGATGAAGAGAACCTAGGTACTGCTATTAGAGCCTTACCTGAGGAAACCATAGAGGAGAGCCAAATTATAGAGTCTAGTCCTAAAATACAAGAACCAGAAAAATTTATTAAGGACTTGATCTCTTTGAATCAGTACCCTCAGGATGAGCCTCCTCCTATAGTTCCCATTAAGGACCTCTTCCCTGAGATTAGTAACCCATCCTTCCATTATGCAAACCCCATAGATATACCGCAACCCCGTAAGGTTAGCCTTATTAGTCTAGGATTAGTCCCTGACATGTCTTCTTTTATCGAACTTTATCCAACTAACCTTGAACCTTTTTCCCTACCCTACCAAACTACTTCTGAACCCACTTCCAATTTTCTGCCCTTTCTTGACACCTCCAGCATTTCTAGGATTATTAGATTGCATTTAACTGAGATTAGCATACTGCATGCATTCATCACGCATGTTAGGTTTGCATCTTACTTCTGGCATACTCTTTGGAATTTGCTAGGAGTTCACTATAAATTTTCATGTGCATGTCAAGCTAGGATCAAACCTAGGAAACCTATAATCTGTTAGGTTTAGATCCAAAGAGTTCAATAAGATTTCCTTCTATAGGAATGCATAGTCAAGTCTGTTAGGTGTTAGTATGAGTCCTTTGAATCATTTGTTAGGAGTCTGCATGTGCCCAGCATGTTCACCACCTACATTAATTTTAAACAAACTGGCTAATTCCCGAAGATGGATCAAAGAATTTGATGTAGTGGATTCTATCTTGGTTAGGCTTAGGCCTAAAAGAAGCTTCATGCTCGCAGAGTCGGACCTTTTAAAGTGATAGAGAAGGTTGGATCAAATGCCTAGGTGTTAGATATGCCTTCGGATTTGGGCATTAGTTCTACCTTCAATATTATAGACCTGGTTGAGTACAGGGAACCGGCAGCGATACCTAGTGAGGCCTTTAAACCTATTCTTTTTCATTGTGAGTGACCCTAACCTAGAGTGTCCACTAATAAATTTGGCCTGAGAGAGGAGAATGGATCGAGCATATCCTGGACGATCAAGCCATTATGACCCGGGGCCGCGGTTATCAACACTTCCTGGTCCGATGGCAAGGTCGGCCAGAATCGGACGATTCATGGATTTCTCAAGAGGACTTGAAGCACCTCAACCCAGACCTCCTCGAGAGATATGTGAGCCAGCTTGATCTTCACTCGACAGGGTCGAGTTCCTCCCACCCCAGGAGAATTGGTGGGGACACCGGAGGCACCAGAATAAGACAGAGGCTTTTCAACCCTCTGTGAATTGATCAATAATTTATGAGTCCATCTGTAATAAGGGATTAGCCCATCTGAGTCCATTTTAGTTGTTATTTGAGTCTTTTAAGTTTCAGTTCTGTACTAGTCAGCTCATGTTGAGCTAGTTCAGTCTAGTGTTAGTCATCTCATATCGAGCTAATTTTATTTTTTTGAGTCCTATTCAACCATATTGAAGACTCAAGACCACATCATACAAGTGAAGACCAAGTCCAACCAAATTGAAGACATGGAAGTATAGCTCAAGTCTAACACAGCTTGAAGATTTGAAGACCCTAGGAGAAAAAATTCAGAAAACCCTGATTCCTTGCAGATGCCCTCCAGATGCTCAGATTCCCTTCCAGATGCCAAAATATATTCATATACCAAGGAATCTATGATTTTAGAGGTCCATCTACATCCTAGCCCAAAGAAATCAAGCTCAGGCGCCAAGCCCAAGCCCCAAAGAAGCAAGATACCAGGAAATATTCCTGCTACCTGGCTACTAGGCCACCCCAACTTCCAAAGGCCCAAACCCATGCACTCGCGCCCCTTTGGGCCAGCCTCTTGCTGCTCCTAGAAGCCCAACACGCCCCCCTAGGCATCCTTGGAGTGTTGGCCAAGTCAAGAAAATTTTTAGGGATTTTTCTACCTAATGTTCCTTATTTTCTAGCTAGGGTTTGAGAGGGAAAAGGATTCTTATGTAAAGACTTGTGTGCCCTTACTTGGAGCCCAAGGTTAAGGGTCTATTTAAAGGACCCTAGCCTCTTGTATGAAGAGAGATTTTGATATATGAAATAAATCTTGAGTTCTTCAATTGGTTTGTGTGATTACCCTGCTGTGTGCATAAAGGGGTTTGAGAGTTCTTCTTCCCGGTGTTTGCAACCATCTTCCTGCCGCCAACCATCCTTCCAGACCCTCCAAAACTTTCGTCTCTTTGCTATTTTCCTTTGTTTTCTTGATTTCCTATGAGTTTGCTAACCCCTGATAGGTCGTTTGCAGGTCCTCGAGTTCCTACAAATCCAGCGACTCCAGCCAAGCCTCATCGGACCACCGAGCAAAAAGCCGGGTATCCGTGGGTCTTTGGCTCGGTTTTCCAGGCTGCATCTATCGAGGAATGAGAGATCCCTTCGCTGCGATCTTCATTGGATGCTTCAGATGTTGTTAGGTACACCCCCTCTACCTCCGGTCTTATTATTGTAGGAGAACTTGCCCTAACCGAGGCTTCTCAGCCCCGGTGATCCTTCTTTAATACTTTTCTAGGTTCTAATCTGCATGCTTGGCTTCAAAAATTCATACAAAATTCCCTACAATAAATTTTGATCTAAAATTCAGGAATTAACCACTTAACCCCACATATAAAATATACAAAAAGAATTGCATGCATATTAGTCCCGCATCAGCTAGGATGGGGAACTGTGGTCAATCCTAAAGATTTAACTGTGTTGGCAGAGACGGCATTGACACAACTCCCACTATCTATGATGATCTTAAGTACCTTACCCCCAACTTTAATAAAAGTCTGTAGGATGCTAGTCCTACGCCAATCTTCTTTAACTGGGGTTTGGGTTAAGATGCACCTAACCACTCCTAATTGGTTCTCAAGCTCAGGTTCCTCCTCCTCACCTTCATACTCGTCTATCAGCTAATCATCAGCCTCATAAACCTCTCCCTCAGGTTCAGCTACAGGTTCAGGCTCTTCTTCCACTAGCTCACCTAAGTGTAGGGCAGCTGGGCATTGGTGCATAAAGTGGCCTGGTTTCTTGCATCTAAAACAAGTCTTCTAGGGATTGTAATTCCTATTGACCTCTACAGATTTTTCTCTATCATCTCTATGGGTCAAAGGAGTACTAGGCTGGGGTCGACTCAGGCCTGGCTGACTAGGACTGGGTCGACTCGGGCTAGGTCGGCTAAGCATGGGTCGGCTCTGTGTAGATTGGTTAGCTCCTGGGTATTGACTAGGATATCTAGTGGGCTCAGGTTTACGATAGACGGGCCCTCTCTGAAAATGCTCATGATCCCTAGCAATCTGGTAAGCATGGTCCAGGTCTCTAACCTCTCTCATATAGAGTTCCTTCTTAATGTCATCTCTCAGTCCAGCCCTAAACCTAGATAGAACAACATCCTCAGACTCGTTTAAATCACATCGCATAGAATACTCATCAAATTTTGCGATGTACTCATCTATAATCTTGCTACCCTAATTCAGTCGCTGCCACTGATCCAGTAAACCACAACGATATGAAGGTGGAACATATTTTGACCTAAGCATACCCTTCATGGCCCACCAGGTGACTATAGGATCATGCCCTCCTAGTCTAAGGGTTCTCTCAACACTAGCCCAATGTAACATGGCCTCCCGAACCAACTTAAGCTTAGCAAACCTAAACTTACACTCTTTTGACATATCATACCACTCAAAGTATTGATCAATCTCTCCCTCCCAATCTATATAGACCTTAGGATCAAGACAACCATCAAAAGTAGGGGCATCAAGCTTAATGTGTCTATAGGACCTGTCTTCTTGGTCTACAAAATCCTGATTGGGTCTTCTAGGGCAAACCTCTAGGATCGGATCATGACGATGGGCTCTCCTAGGTTCAGCCTCAAGGTACAGATCAGGATTTGGGGTCCTCCTAGGTTCAGTATCATAGTATGGGTCATGACGATAGGTTCTCCTAGGTTCAGCCTCAAAGTGTGGATCAGGATTTGGGGTCCTCCTAGGTTCAGTATCATAGTATGGGTCATGACGATGGGTTTTCCTAGGATGGGGAGGGGACTCAGGATCTGGCTTAGACTATGACCCATGGGTTTTCTCTAAGGCCCCTATCCTATTCTCTACCTGGTCAAACCTCTGATTCAGTTGAGTGAAGGATTGGGCTAGTTGATTAGTAAGGGCTTTCATTTGGGCTTCAAAGTTATCCATAGGTTTAGCCAAAAGTGGAGATGGTAGGTGATATGATGCTCCTAATCTAGTACTCATGCAAGACTCAATCAAACCAACTACAGCTCCCTAGACCTAGAGTCCAAAACTAGATGCTCAATCAGGGTAGCAGACTAGCCTATAGTAACCCTGTACTCAGCCAGGTAGGTGTAAGGGGAGTGTTAGGTCCCTGATTGCCAATCCTAGACACCAATCAGAGATTGGCCAGGTAGGCGGACCAACATACAAGCCCTTAGGGACTAAATCCCTGAACCACCGTTCTAGACACTAAGCACAAGGCACTTACAGGTTAGCTTGACACAGTGACCTGACACTTAGCCCGGACCCGACCAGTTGGTGTCCCTAGCCTACTAGGACAAATTAAGTCTAATTAATTTTAAGTTAGGCTTGAGACTGAATGCAAGGGATGTGGTTTTGGGCTAAGGAGAGGTCATCAACTCCTCCCCTTATCTGGCATAGCAAGAGTGCCCTTAAAAGTAGTTTATGCAATGATGGTAGGCAGATGAGAATGCAAATTAGGGTCTAGTTGTTTTTTGGAGTTTTTGATTATATGTATTTTTTTTATTATTATTCTTTTGTAGAAATATGGTTTGCAGCCAATGACCTAATATGATAGAAACATGCTAAAAAAAAAAGATATGCAAAGAGATGCTAAACAAAACCTTAAACCTTTCAAAATTGTCTTGCTGAAAATAGAGCCAAAAATTAGTTGGTTGTGTTTTGGCTTGCAGAAACTGCACAGACCAAAATAAAATCTGAAAAAATTTTGTAAAATACTTTGAATTAATATGAATCCAGAAAAATAAAAATTGAGATTTTTAGAGTTCTGATCAAGGAGAAACAATTAAAACAGTAGAGTATATTTCAGCTGGCCAAAAATTAAAAAAACCTTAAGAACTCCTTGTATTCTTCTTCACGAGCCAATTCACAGTGGCACCCCTACCGCTATAGGAGATCCTGTTGATTGGGAAAGAGGGTTTCGAAGCCCTAATAATCTCTTATGACCGGACGGCCATGGTGAAGCGCCCGATCCGAGTATCCAAAGAGAACCAAGCCCCAACAGGCTCTAATACCAAATTGATGCAGGACCTATATATGTAAGCAGTTATATTTTTGTAGGTTTTTAATTCAAGTTGTGAAGCTAAATCTCGAAGAGTAGATCAAGGATTTATGCAAGGAAAACTATGCAAGCAAGAAACTAAAAGCATGCAAATAGGACCTAAGAGTATCATAAAGAGAAGGATCGCCAAGGCTGAGAAGCCTCGGTTGGGCTAGTTCTTCTACAATAACGCTACTGGTGGCAGAGGGGGTGTACCTGGCAACGTCAGAAGTGCCTGATGAAGATCGCAGTGAAGAGATCACTCGCCCTCGATGGATGCGACCAAGAAAATCAAGCCAGAGACTCGCAGATACCCGGCTTTCTGCTCGGTGATCTGATTGAGGCCTGGGTGGAGTCGTCGGATTTGTTGGAGTCGAGGGACCTGCAAACAACCTGTCAGGGGTTAGAGGAGATAATGAAATAAGAAGAAAATAGCAAGGAGAAGGAGGTTTTGGAGGGGGCGGTCAGGGCTCTGAAGGGCTGGCTGGCAGTAGAAATCAGTTGCAACATCGGGAGGAAGACAAGCTCCAAAAAATCCCTTAATGCACACAGCAGGGAGGCACACAGCAATTGGAGACTCAATAATATTTCATATATCAAAACTAGCTCTCAAACAAGAGACTAGGGTCCTTTAAATAGACCCATAGTCTTGGGCTCCAAGTAAGGATACAAAAGTAATTACATAGGAGTTTTATTTCCATCCAAACCCTAGCTAGAAAATAAGGAAATGTTAGGTAGAAAAAATTCCTAAAAATTCTCCCTCTCTCCTTGCATTGGTCGGCTAAGAGGGTGACTCTAAGTGGCCAACCAAGGGGTGGTCACCTTAAGCTCTTGGCGCCCTAACTCCCTCCTGGGCCTGGGCTGGTCCACGGCTTTAGGGTTTCTGATTTATCCTCCTGAGGTCTCCAAATCTTTAAGTTGGGTTGGACTTGGGCTACTCTTCCATGTCTTCAATCTGGTTGGACTTGGTCTTCACTTGTATGATGTGGTCTTGAGTCTTCAGTGTGCTTGGACAGGACTCAAAAAATAAAATTAGCTCAACATGAGCTGACTAGCACTGGACTGGACTAGCTCAATATGAGCTGACTAATACAGGACTCAAATAAAGATAACTTAGATGAACAAAGCTTTATTACAATGGACTTGAATGTAGCTAAGTGATCCACAGAGGGTTGAGAAGCCTCTATCTTATTCTAGTGCCTCTGGTGTTCGCACCAGCATGGTAGCTTCCTTTATCATGAATCAGGAAATATGTCCTGTCCACGGCACGGAACACCGCCGCACATGCCTACTAGCACGGGAGAGATCCCGAGGTAGGCATTCAACAACCACCTAGGCTTAAAAGAACCTTCGACACCCTAGCAGGGAGGTACGCAAGCTAAACCATAAACACTCATGCAAGTAGAGAAAGGAGGCCACACAAGAGAACCACCCAAGAGACTAAGAACTCAAGGCTCTCGACGATCCACGAAAAGAATCGCCTGAACAAAGCCATCCATCTCCAGTTCACTTCGGCCACCACCTTTCATAGCCTACTTGCACCCTCACTCACACATCATTGACTCCTAGCATGGAGTCCATCTCAGGGGCTCGACCAGGAGGATCTGTTTCCCTGGATCATCACTAACTTGACCGTCGAAGTGCCCCTGCCAGAATCCCCGGCCTGGGTCACTAACCCTTGTTTTGCAGCTTCCAACGTGTAGGCCATCCCCAAGAAGATGAGGGGCAATCCGACGTCGATGGTAGTTACGGGCCACGATGATCTTGGCGATAACAGATTGGCATGCCAGGAAGGGGGGACTGACATAGGTCCTTTGTTTCCAAAGCCAGTCCCTCTGCAAGCAGATCCATCATAAGGATGGTGATGACACGAGCGAGAGAAGCTTCCACCAGCCATGCAGGAAACTCTCCTTCTCGAGGGAACCTGCAAAATTCGAAAGTGGAACCGCCTACTCTGGCTCAACCACCTCCTGCGAAATCTCAGCTGGCTGCACTCATCCAGCAGATGCAAATCCTTGCTACGGCAGTGCACCAGCTCCAGCACTAGCAACGGTTCTTGTCTACCCATCAGCAGCCAGGAACCCCCGTGGCCCATGCCGCAACACCCCACGATAGCCTGCATTCCTTCCAAGGAAGGACTTCGCAGCCGCAGGCCATCACCGACCATTGGGGTAGCCACCAGACTCTGGCGAAGAGACAATGGGTTGGGTCTCCTGATAGGGAGAGCTGGTCCCCAACCTCGAGCGGGTAGCAGCCAAATCCTGTCAAGGTCAAAAGGGCAAGACCCCCCTTCAGGGACACTATCCCATGTCACATTCTCCATCTCTTTCGGCCTCCGCAAAGGGCTCCACCGACAAGGCCATCAGGCACACGACCGACAAGTGCCTGGAGGAGCACGAGCACAAGCTGACAGAATTATCCCATCGATTTGTGAACATGCAGGGCTCCGCTGATGAACCAGCGGGCTATGATGCCCATCCCCCCTTCTCCCGAGAGATCCAAGAGGAACCGGTCTCCAATCGGTTTCACATGCCACAGGTGGGTCCCTACGATGGGACCACCGACCACCTGAACCACCTGGAAAGCTACAAGGCCCTCATGAGGGTCCAGGGGACCACTGACACTCTTTTCTGCATTGCCTTCCCAGCAACCCTTTAGAAGGCAGCTCGGATTTGGTTCGCTCACCTCGAGCCCGAAAGCATCAACTCTTTCGCTTAGCTAGAGCGGAAGTTCATGGCCCACTTCGATACCTATCGAAAGGTGCCACAAGAGGTAGACAGCCTCTTCTCCATCCGGTAACAAGACCGCAAGCCCTTATGGAACTACGTGGCCCGATTCAAGGTTGTCGTGTTGAAGATTTATAATCTTGATGAGCCAGTCGCCATGCTGGCGCTAAAGGGAGGGCTTAGGACCTCCCTCCTGACCTACTCGCTCGACAAGAAACCCCCCAAGACCTACTCCGAGCTCCTCCTCTGAGCCCAGAAGTACATCCGTGTCGAGGAGGTGGATTGCACAAGACGGGAGCTCAACAGGAAGCCACAGAAGAAGCCAACTCCCATCGAGGCCCCCGGGACCGCCAGCTCTGAACTTTCGGCAGGGGTCGAGACCAAGGAGCACGCCTATTCTGGAGGAGAGGTACACCCCACTCCTCGCCCCGAGGATGAAGATCCTCATGAAGATCGAAGGTGAGCCCTACCTAAAGCGCCTACCTCCAATGAGACCGTCCACTGGCCATGACAAGATAAAGTACTATCGCTATCACCACGACCATGACCACGACACCGAGGAATGCCACAATCTCAAGAAGGAGATTGAAGAGCTTATCAAAAGGGGCTACCTCGGATGATTCGTGGGGGGCAGACCTCCAACAGAACCTCAGGTGCTCTCGCTCTCCCACCGGCACCTGCGGTTGATAACCGCCCTACCGAGAAGCCAATGGGGATGATATGCTAGGGAGCCGAGCGCGCATCTAAGAAGGCCCAGGGGGTAGGTATTTTGAAAATATACTCCCCTTTATGAGGGAAGGGGGAGATGGGGAGGAAATGTAAATAATGATGCCATGGTCGTCGAAATGACAATCATGAAGCATCATGTAAAATGCATCATGGTTGATAGTGGAAGCTCCACAGATGTGCTTTTTTTACGACGCCTTCTCCAGAATGAACTTGTCCTCTGCTCAGCTCAAACCTGTGCACACGCCCCTTATCGGTTTCACGGGGGACTCTATGAGGGTTGAAGGAGAGATCACTCTCCTAGTCACTGCCGGGACCCTACTTCAGCCGCCATTGCCGGCGGAGTCGGTTCAGCCATCGTCGCTGATGAAGGTGGTTCGGTCGCCATCACATACGGGGTCGGTTCGGCCATCGCTGCCTACGAGGCCGGCATAGCTGCAACATCGTGCTCCTCAGCCACAGCTGGTGTAGGAGTTGAGGACTTTGCGCCCCTGGAGCCTGGGAGTCAGAGGGCTGCCATCTGCTCCTCTAAAAGGATGCCGCGTAGCTAAGACCGACGGTACGCGAACCCCTTGAAAAAGGAGTCCGTCACTGCCTCCTTGAAGTCAAGCTTGAACTCCTTAGAGGCTTTGTAGCAAGCCACCGCCTCGGTGACCTCCTTCCTTGCGATCTCTGCCCGATTGACCGCCTCGACCGACCTCTTGTCCGCGTCCTCATCCTTGCGGGTGGCCTCGGCAGCCTCTTTCTTCGCAGCCTCAGCTGAACTGACGGCAGCAGAGATCTTCTTCTCTGCCGTGGTAGCCTTCTTCTCGGCAGAGACGGCCCTCTCCTTTGCCACCTCCAGCTCGGTTTGGAGCTCCTTCAACCGAGCACCTTTCAACTTGAGCTCCTCCTCGAGCTCCCTTGAACGTCGACCGGTGCTAGCGACTTCGCCCCGGAGGCTTTTAACCGTCATATTGGCCTCCCAGAGCTCATCACTTTTTCGCCTCAGCTCGGTCTTTGAGGACTCGAACTCTGCCTCACACTTCTTGTCCCTCCTAACCCAGTTACGGCAGTAGTCCTAGATCAATAGAAGCTCAGCACCTTGCTGCATCAAAGATGATGTTAGTCACCAAGAAAATGATGAGGGAAGCGAGGCAAAGCAGAAATTTACTTACGGCGTAGAGGTTGGAGAAGGATGTGCTAATGATGTCGGCTAGAAATCTCCCGCCCCTCTCTCGCCGGTCACGGGACTGGATGGAGAAGTCCATCATCCACTCGCAAGGTCCAGGTCCTTGATAAGGGAGACGTTGGGTCCCCATTTGAAAGGGACCCGACAGTAGTCCCTATCTTTCTTGCCTGCCGCCGGTGTGGGATCATCTGCTCCATCGGTGGAAGAAGCTGTCGGTGCAAACTGAGGGCTCAGCACCACCTCGGACAGTGCCACCGACGTTGGCCCCGCACCTTTCGGGTCCCCTTCCTCCTCGACCTCGATAATCTCCGGAGGAGGGGACGCCAGCACAGCAGCAGCGGTAGCGGATCTGGCCCGGGTCACCACCTTGGACTCCAGCACCAGGGTCGGATCGCACTGCCTCGGAGGCTCGGGGAGGGGCTCAGTGACCCTCCTCTTCCTCCGCTCGGGAACGGGCTCAACTAGAATGGCCGGCACCGACCTCAGACTAGCATTTACTCGAGCCCTCTTCGGGGCGGGCTCGCCGGCACCCTCCGCTTGGTTCCTCTTCTCAAAAAATGAGAGGAGCTCGTCCATGGAAAACTTCATGCTTGCAACTGAGAAAAAAGACATCAGCTTTGAAAAAAAAAAGAGAAAGAAAAATATTTTCGAGCCGAACTCACCCAACTCCTGTGTTGGGCCGACCCCGACCTTGTGGAGATTCTGCTCTGACAACAGAACCTCGAGAGAAGGAATCTGTGCTGTGCGGAGCAGCTCGTAAACATCTTTGTCGGCTAGTTCGACCGTGGAGTTTCGATTGGGTGACCAATCTGGGTCACTCCACACCCAGTCAACCCTCTCGATGGTGGCGAAGAAAAATTTGCTCTTCCATCCTTTGATGGAAGAGGGGAGTTCAAATTTAATGCCCTTCGGGCGAGAAGAAAGAGACCGCCACCCATCCTTAGTGGAGTGGCACTTCAGAGTGAAGAAGGCTCTAAACAAGAGAAACGGGCAACGATCCCGTGGAAGTGACAGAGCACTATGAAGTAGAAGATGGTCCTTATGGTGTTCGAAATGAGTTGAGCAAGGACCAGACGATAGTTGCTCAACACCGACAAGAAGAAAGGATGGAAAGGGAAGCGGAGTCCTCCTGAGAAGGTCTCCTAATAAAAAGTGATCCGGCCGGGCTACTGAAAGTAATTAGGTCTCCTGGTTGAGGGATCGAGAGCCTGATAGAATAAGGGATGCCGTAGAGATCCTGAATGATCCCCAGTTCCTCGGCTGAGATTGTCGAAGCAATCCCACCAGGACCTGTGGACCGAGGAGGGTCAGGAGAAGGAGCGGGGACAGGTCCGGGTTCCCTGATGACTATGCCACCAGAGGGATGACTCCTACTGAACTCGAAGCCCACACCATCTCCCTCTTCATAAGAAGAAGAAGACGGTGGTCTCAGCCTAGAGGGCTCGGCCTCACTTTGGTTAGTTGAGGGATGAAAATTTGGTCCGAAGCAAGACATGATGAAGAAGATGAAGGAAAGAAGCAGAAAGAAGGAGAAAGCGGACAAGGGTCCGGAGATGAGCCTATCCCTAGGAAGAAGATCCTACTCAACCGAGACAAGGAGGAGGGAGACTAACTTGCTGTGAACTTCGGGAGATAAAAATGGCTGGAAGAATGAAAGAAGAGCCTCGGTACAAAGGCAGGCACGCAGGATTTGAAAGGAGGAATGTTTCGAGAAAGGCTACTTTTCCTTTTGAAGTGACCGACTTTCGACCGTAACGTTACAGCTCCCTACCAGTGGATCTACACCACGTTTCATCAAACGGCAAGACTGGCGCTTGATTCTGACTGCGGCCGCTCTAAATTCTATGCCTGCAATAACTACTCCTCGGATGTGTCCATGTGGCTCCCACAGGTAGGCTGAAGGAACTGCTCCACGAAGAACCGGCGATCGTAGCCATCATTGCACCAGATTCTTGCCTTTCCACGTCAGCAATGCATTTACTCCCTTCACCCCGAGTGCCCCGTGCCAACGGGACTCGGGAGTGGGGGGAAAATGATGTGGCAGGAAGCTGGCATGTAATCCCTATCAGATGCCATGTCAGAAAAGCTGCCATGGTGGACACTCCATTTCGGACTCCTTGGGGCCGAGCCGAGCTCCCCCAAAATGATAAGGTGGCCCGTCAAAACCGAGTTCCATCCTCCGCCACGTCGGCACTCGCAAGCCCGGGGCGCCTAGGTAATGAGGGACGGATTTGATGTACCCTAGGTTATTTGGAAAAAGGGGGAAACACCTAAACAAACTAGGACCGTGGGAGGGCTAAGAAGCCTCCCGGGACTAGGGCGAACTGACACTAAACCCTAAAACAGCTGAACTCTTTTGGTTTTCAATTTTCTTGGTGGAGAAATAATGGGATGGAGGATAGGAAACATGGACACTCTAGGACTGGGGACTTACCTTCATGGAAAGATGTCGCACCTCTAGGGCATCTCACCCACCCCACTACGTGTAATCTAGGGCGTCCCACCCATCCTACTACACGCGGAGCCTAGGGCATCCCACCCAATTGCTACCTGGGGCCGTAAAGAAAAATCCCTAAGACCTAGAGGGGGACTCGATAGAAAAGGGGGATAACTAGGGCCTCGCGCCCCTCGACGCTCACATGGAGCGAAGAAGTGGGGTCTCACACCCCTCGACACCCGCAGGTGAAGGAAAGATGGGCCTCAGCCTAGAACCAAAACCAATGGAAAATCCAAAAATTTCATAACAAACTTATTCATTACAGGGGGAGAGGGGACCTTTATATAGAAAAAACCAAAACCCTCAATTACTTAGCCTACAAGAAACAAAAAAAAAAAAAAACATCAAAATCCATGCTACATCAATATTAGTGCTAATCTGCTCTGGGAAGCATGTCGACTTGATGATCTGCTCTGAAAAGCATGCTGCTTGGACTGCTCCAGAAAGCACAAAATCTGACTCATAAAGGGAAGCATGTCAACGACTTGATGCATCAAAATCCATGCTACATCAATAGTAGTGCTAATCTGCTCTGGGAAGCATGTCGACTTGATGATCTGCTCTGAAAAGCATGCTGCTTGGACTGCTCCAGAAAGCATGCAGAACCATCTCACGGACGTGCATAAAGGGAACGATCTCCATCGAGCAACGGCGGCCAGGAAGCGGGCGGTGGACGGGGCCAGCGGACAGCGAGCGACGGATGGCGGGGCGGCGGGCTGTAGGCGGGGCTGCGGCACATAGGTGGCACGGCATGCCCAGGGCATGTCGTTTTACCTTCCCACGGCCGTGCGGGACCCCTGGGCATCAATGAGGCTCCAGCAGGATGGCGGACAAACGGACGGTGGCTCCGGCAGGATGGCGGCGGTGTGCGACAGGCGGTAGTGACTGGCTGCGGCGCAGGGGCGGCACGGCCGCATGGCATGCCGTTTGGGCTTCCCATGGCCATGGGGCCCATGGGTGCAGCAAGGCCCTCCGGCGGTTCGGGCGTGAGCCGATGGCGGCGACGGGCGGAGGGGGAGCGGGCGGCCGGGGCAGGCCAGCGATGGCAGGTGGCGACGACGCCTGGGCGACCGTTGGTCTTCCCACAGACCGTTCATCTTCCACGGCGTGGGCAACGGCGGACGCCGGTTTTTCCGACGAGGAGCGGGGCCGGCGGGGGTTGGCCGGGGGTCGGGCGGCTCAGATTTGGAGGCAGCGGGGCGGTGGGCTAGGGTTCGGGAGTTTTTTAAAAAAAAAGATCATGGGAGAAGGATGGGAGGAGATGGAATAAGACTAGGATAACTCGGGGATAACCTAGAATAAAAACTAGAATAGCGGGGATAGGTGGAATAGTGAGAATAGGAAAATAAAAAAAATGCGAGAAAATTAAGAAAATGGAAAAAAAATACCCGGACGATGGCTGGATCCCCATCACTAGCCAGAGCCAAGCGACCTCCTTCACCAGATCGAGCCCCCTGAGACTGAGCCCCCTAGACCGAAGTCGAGCTCAGCCTTCCTCCGTTAGGTCAAGCCCCTCCGAGGCCGAGCCCTCTGGGCTGGAGTCACGTGCTGACCTCCTCTGCCAGATCGAGCCCCTCCAAGGTCGAGCCCCTTAGACCGGAGTCGAGCTATCCTCTTCCGCCAGGTTGATCCCCTCCGAGGTCAAGCCCTCTGAGTAGGAGTCGAGCCTTCCTCAACCGGTCGAGCCCTTCCGAGGTCGAGCTTCCTGGACCGGAGTCGAGCTTCCTGGACCGAAATCGAGCCTAGCCCTCCTTCGCCAGGTTGAGCCCCTCGGAGGTCGAGCCTCCCGGGCCGGAGTCAAGTCCCAGCTATCCAGTTCGGCAACCATCTCGGACAATGCCGCCGGCCGCCAAAGGGGCAGAGCCACCTCCCCAAATCACTAGCGAGCCACCGGAGGACTACGAGGAAGCACCCATTAAATCATAATAACTATCCGCAGCCACCACTTACACCAAAAGAGGAAGAAGCTCCCTGACCGAGATGCCACGCTCTCCACCAACCGCTTGCACCACCCAGAAGAGGAAGTCAGCAAGTGGATTCGAATCTCGGGGGCGGCGGCCCCCAATCGAAGCCCTGCCAGGTTTTCCGGAGTAGAGCGACTGGAAGGAATGTCAGAGCGCATGGCAACTTCCTTTATCATAAATCAGGAAATACGTCCCATCCACGACACGGAACACCGCCGCACACACCTTGCCAGCGCGGGGGAGATCCCGAGGTAGGCATTCAATAACCACCTGGGCTTAAAAAAACCTTCGACACCCCAGTAGAGCGGTACGCAAGCTAAACCACGTACACTCAAGCAAATAAAGAAAGGAAGCCATACAAGAGAACCACCCAAGAGACTGAGAACTCAAGGCTCTCGGCGATCCACGGAAAGGATCGCCTGAACACAGCCATCCATCTCCAGTTCACTTCGGCCACCACCTTTCCCAGCCTACTTGCACCCTCACTCACACATCATTCACTCCTCCTAGCGTTGAGTCCATCTCAGGGGCTCGACCAGGAGGATCTGTTCCCCTGGATCGTCACTGACTTGACCGTCGGAGTGCCCCCGCCGGAATCCCTGGCCCAGGTCACTAACCCTTGTTTTGCAGGTCCCAACACGCAGGCCATCCCCGAGAAGACGAGGGGCAGTCCGACGTCGACGGCAGCTACGGACCACGACGATTTCGGAAATAATAATAAGAGTTGGTTAAGAGTTATTCTGAAAAAATAAGGAGTTTGTACTTAACCAATTTATTAGAAGCTATTAATATCCCGATGACTTGTTTCATCTACTATATAATGGGATATCTTCTATTTATAATAAAAGGTGCGAGAAAAATCATCGAGTCCAAGCAAACTTGTGTATGACTTTGATAATCTTTGGTAGCTTTCTCAACTACCCTCAAATAAACAATTCATCAACTATCTTTTATTCATACTCAAGGATGACTAAGAATCAAGTTAAAAATATGATAACTATAAAAAATATTAAATTATATATTAATTAATATTTAATATTAAAAATTTAGTGCTTGTTTTATTAATTTTAGATAATCAAATCTATCATATTCGGAGCATCTAATTAAGTCCAAAAAAAAAATAGTTCGAGTCTGAATTCAAGTACAGGTGAGAGGAGCACAAATTAAGAACGGGTGTGTACTTGCTTGGATCAAGAAATTTTAAATATGGATTAAAATGCGGGAGGATATCAATGATATTAATGATAAATTATTAATGTCAAAGCATTAATGGCAGTGAAGTGGAGGGAGGAGCTGCGTTGGAAGCCTCGAAACGCAAGTGGGCTTAGCCATTTTAAAAGGAAGTTTTAACACATGGGGAGTTTGGCCAGCCATTGTGAATTATTTTTAAACATGTGGGCTTCAGCCACTTTGGTCAACATGGGAGTTTGGTCAAAAGCTTCGGCCACCATTTTATAAACAAATATACATGGGAACATGGCAAGAAGACTTGGAAAATTGCTCAACGCTGGAGGTGCGGCCAGGAAATCAATCTACGTGGCATTGTGAGCCTTGGCGCTTTTACACCAACGGATGGGAGCCAGGCGCTGGTTTAGCGCCATCATTCTGTCACAACTCACAAACAGAGCCGATGGATATCCAATGGATGGTTGAGGGGCGATCCAGGCCTTCACGCGAGGAATCCGGCGTCTGAGCACTAATCCACGGCTGAGAAAAATAAACACGCCTGAGACAAGCCTAGAAACAAATTTTTAACAAACATCTGATGGCTTGATCCAGTGGCAGAGGAACTGTGTGCAGTTTTAAAAAATGTTTGGCAAGGAATTTGGACCATATTCAATGAAATTTTAAATCTTTTGGCTTTCTTTTAGTCCCATATCATAAGAATGAAATCCTCTCCTCTTCCCTGATATCAATAAAAAGGTCTGTATATCTCTTGAAAAAATGACTTTCTACTTTCTTCCATCCATCCAATATACAAGAAAGAATGTTAGCCGAGAAAAATAGAGCCTCTATCATGTTTTTAAAAAATATATTTATTTATTTTTTTCTTTTCTTCTATTCAAATTCCAAGTCCTTTAATAGCTTAGGAGTTAAAATTATTTCGTATCAAAAATCTTTAGCAATAAAATTAGTTTATTCAATTTTTTTCTACAATTAGGTTAATTTAATTTCTTGCTCATTAACTTCTTGCAATCCTTTAATTTTTGCAATTAGGTTAGTTTAATTTTCTTGCACTTTAAATTCTACAACTTAAATTCTAGTAAGTAGTGTAAATTTTGTTTTTATATTTTTAAATAATTTTAGAGCTTCTATTCAAATCATGTCTAGCTAAGCAATTTTTCTAGAATTGTGATGAAGCTAGACCAATATTAGGAGCCCCTTCTTTTGGATTTCTTTTCAAGATTTTAATATTTTTGAGTTCTTCTTCTTTTAACCTTCTTGTCAAGAGCCTTGATAGACTATCGTTGGATTTTAATCCCTTCATAGTTCATACCTGATTCGGTGTAAGAAAGATAATAGTTAGAAGGCTCATAATATTTTAAATCATATCTCTTCTTCCTTGTAAAAATACTTGATAGATTATTATTGGATCAGAGTTCCATCGTAATCCATACTTGGATAATATAAGAGAAATAGGAGAAAGGAGAGTCTTTTAATTAGGGTTCATGCTTGTTCATGCATTACACCTTAATCAAGGGGCATCATAAGAGAAATCATAGAAAGAGTCTTTAAATTATTGGTCTAGTAAATTCAAAAGTCCTAAATCTTTTAAATTATTTATTTTTAAGATTATTACATTAATAGTATTTAGCAAATAATTTCTCTCCATCTTTATTAAAGCTTGCCTAGGTAACGGTTTGAATACAATTCAAATACCCAATTCTTCGTGGGATCAATCCGTACTAGTCGAACATGCTACCCTACAGACCGTGTGCTTGTGATATAAATTTAAGACACATCAATATTTCACATCCCAAGAGGAGAGAATACTAGGTGGACATTCTCTCCCGATTGGCGACCTTGGCGAACAACATTCTTGGGCATACATATATTGAATATTTGAAAACTCCCAGCATCAACAAGGTCAAAGAGGTCCCACAAGTTAACCATGAATTAAGTTGGATGGACTTGCTTATCAAGTATATCACCCATTGATCGCCAAGAGGTGAAGCTCCTAAAATGGAGAATCTCCAAATTCATGATGCTAGACGAACAGCTCTATAGGAAATCCCTCTCATACCCACTAATAAAATGTCTAAGACCCGTCGAGGCCAACTACGCCCTCAAGGAGATCTACGAAGGTATCTATGGGAATCACCTGGGGGACAGATCCTTAGCTTACCATGTAAGAGGACACTGTGGAGCTAGTTAAAAGATGCGACTGGTGCCAAAGACATGCTAGTATCCAATGACACCCAACAGCCCAACTCTCCCAGCTCTCATCACCTTGGCCATTTGTCCAATGGGGGATAAATATTTTAGATCGGTTTCCCCCCATGTCTGGCCAATGGAAGCATCTACTCATTGCCATTGACTACTTCACCAAATGGGTGGATGCAAAGCCCTGTCACACATCCTAGAAAACAAGGTGAAAACCTATTTCTAGAAGTTGATTATTTATCGATTCAGGCTCCCCCACACCGTTATCACTGACAATGGTAAGCAATTCGATAAACAAATTTTCAAAGGGTTCTTGATGAGAACATCATCCAGTACATATTTTGATACACATCCAACACCATTTTTGGAGCAGATAGATGTATTTGTTTTTATTTTTGCCAGGTGATGGGGATTGGATTTATTTTCTTGTATCAGCTCATGCATGGATCTCAAAGCATGGAACTGGATTAGTTTAGATTTTTTAATTTATTTTAAAATAATCTATTTATATTAGATTAGTCTAAAGTCATAGAGTTTTAATAGAGTTGGCTTCAAAGTTGTTGGAATATAGAGTCTATTTAAAGGATCCTGTTATTAAGGAAATTCATCGACAAGCAAATAAAAATATTTCTTGATTTTTCCATCCTCTCGGTTCTCTTCTCCCTTGTCCTCTCACTTCTTCTTTCTTCTTCCTCTTCTCCCTTTTCTTCTTCCTTGTTCTTCTTCTCCTCTCTTCTTCTTTTTCTACTTCTCATTTGCTCTTCTTTTCCTTTCCTATTTCCTCTCTTTATTTCTCACTCCCTTTATTTCTCTCTCCCTTACTTGCTACACTAATGGCCTCCTAAGAGATCCCTCCTCTGTTCCATCTTTCCATATCAAGACATCTCCCATGCTCGTCCCGACAATGCCTACCTCTCACCACCGGACAACCGAGGACCTCCACTCCCCACCATCCATCATTGCCTAACCCCATCGACAACAGCCACCTCTGTCAAACCATCATGACTGCAGCCAACATCACCATAGCCAAATCCCGATCCAATCCCATCAAAAATTATCGTGGTCCCCCCCCCCCCCCATCCATCATCCCCCACCCCATCGCCAACTCCACCGCACCACCTTTTCCCCTCTATCTCGGATGCCACCCTTGGCCTCACCCCGTCTCGTCTGGCCACCTCCCATGCTTCCTCGTCTCCGATCGACACCTCCACCGACATCCAAGCTATTGTTCGTGGGTTCTCCACCATCTCCCCAGCACCAGCTCCATCCTCCTCCACCCACCCGTGCAGTCCATCTCCTCTCGCATCACCCCCACCGTCAGATCCAACCATGAGGACCATCCCTCTATCACCACTCCTAAGGAACACCCATCGCCTGAGGCCTTCCCCAGGTCCTCACTATCTGACAGCCATCGCCTATAGCCCCAAATCTGCTTGAGACCTCCATTACGATCTCCCTCCTTGCTCCCTGTAGCAACCGCCGACCGCTATTGCCATGCCGCCCGTGTCACCCATGCCGAGAGATGATGCTCGACCCTGCCACCTGAGTTGCACTACCCGTGCCACATCCCATGGCCGTGCCATCGTGCCGTCCAAGCTACAACCCGTGCCGTTTCCTGCGCCATGAGCCTTGCCAGCCTCCTCTTCCTGAAGCCTACTTCTAGGTTCATTAGCATGAATGTGAAAGCTACCATTAAAGCTGCACACTCCTCAAAGTAGCTCCCAAGTCCACTACTAATTTTAGTCTTTGTGTTGATTTGATTTTTATTTAACTAGACTAGTTTCTATTAATTGGTTGACTATAATTATTTTATGCAGAGATTGATACCTTGGAGCTTAATCAAGTTCCTCAACATAGATCTCAAAATAGAATTGCCATTCAACTAAGATTGCAACCCAGCTTGGTAGAACGCCTTCTCTTCCGGTTCGACCATGATCATGATTATGAGCACATTCTCTTTTATTTTAAAATAAATATTTAATTGATATTGGTAGTGAGCACAAATTTTTTATTTTATTAGATTAATATATTAATTGTTTGTGCTGAGCCTAGCCTTATTAGTTTCTCAATTGCCCATGATCATAATCTTGAGATCTAGGGTCTTCTATTAGTGCTTGTAGTTATTTTAAAAGAAAATCCATATTAGTCTCATCTCTTGCACCCCTAGATCAGGTCATCCTGCATCAGATTCTTCTTTGGTATAAGAGTATAGTTTATGTTAGGTTAGGACATTTGCATTGCATTTAAATAGCTTGCATTAATTAGAAAAAAAAATTAGTATTCATATTCAGCATTATTTGGAAGTTTGTATAACCTGCACACCTTTTAGTATTTTAGGAAGTCCTGTTTCTAAAAAACTCAGAAAATTATAAAACTTGCTTCATTGAAAAATAAACTCAAAAGCAAACATTTCTATATTTGTGGATTTGTGAGATTGCTTTAAAATTTATGCCAGTTTAAACTTGAGATTTTAAGTTTCTATTCTTAGAAGTTTGTAACCTGTAGTTTTGGACAATCTCTGGTTAAACCCTAAGTCTTGTTCATAAGAGTGTCAAAAAAATATAAAATTTGTGGCTTTAAAAGCTAACTCGATTTAAAAAGTTTCTATGTGCAAAAATCCATGAACCTACCTTAGGATTCATGCCAGTTTGATTTAAAATTTTTAAATTATGCATACAAAAATCTGCAACCTATAGAATTGCATAACTCCTGTTCTTTCATCAATTCTCGTTAGTAGAATTGTCAAAAATTTGTAAAACTTATATATTCAAAAAGTAGATTTGATAGAGAAAATATCTATGTTTGATAATTTTAAAATTGAATCCTAGATTGATACCAGATTTTACTAAAAAATTGGTCACTACACCCTAAACATCTAGCTAAAAATTTAGTCTGCATAGTCCCTTAAAATCAATCATTTCCCAATCCTAGAGATATCCAAAAATTCTACATTTTGGCTTGTTGGAATCCCCATTGAGAAATCCGTCCCTACTTTTAAATACATGAAAACACTTCCCTAGGATATCTATTTTTTAGCATCAATCTAGTCTGATACATAGCTTCTGCATATTGTGGGATTGAAAAGTCAATATAGGTTAGGAGTGAAGTACCATCCTAAACTTTTAAAGTCAGATAGCAAAATAGATCTCAACCAGTTTCAAATCCTTATTGACAAAATTGATAATCTGACTGGCATTTATCAAAAGCATGGAGTAAGGCTAGAAAACTTGGAAGAAAATTGAGCCAATAATGACCAAATTAGGAATACACCTCCTAGGCCCATAGCATAATGAGAAATCCAAATTTTAATAGTGATAGAAATCAAGGAATTCATCATCATCAAGATTTTATTGAACAAGGTGAGCAAATTTTGCAAAGTATTAAGGTTGAAGCCCCGAGCTTTATGGATCGACTGGATCCCAAAGAGTACATTGATTAGAAAGCAGACATGGACCACTATTTTGAGTGGTATGATATGTCTAAAAAAAAAATTAGGTTTGCCAAAATAAGATTATTAGGTCAGGCCAAAATGTACTTAAGTAACATTGAGCGATTATTCATGCATGGAAGATACAAATCCATTAGGACCTGGATTGAAATAAAAGATAAACTTCGTGAGAAATACCTACCCACATCCTACCATCAATGTCTCCTTAATCAATGGCAACGGTTGACCCAGGGTAATAGACCTGCTAGCGAATACATCTCTAAATTCGATGAATATCTTATAAGGTGTAATGTGACTAAAGATCCTTCTGTCATTGATTTTGAGCTGGTTTAAGAGATAATATTTAGAGTGAATTATTTATGCAAGAGGTTTATAGTCTACAGCAAGCTTATCATTGGCTTAAGATTATGAGAGATTCCATAGAACATCGATTATCTATAGACTTGAACCTCATAACCCTAGAATCTTAGGACCTATACCCAGTAATAATCCAACCTCTACCAATTGTTCCCCACTAATAGCACTACCATATAGAAAGGATGACAGAGAAAAAGCTATTTTGAGAGAGGTTCCCCGAGCTAGTAGTTCTAAGATTCAATATTTTAAGTGCAATGAGCTAAGTCACTTTGCAAGAATGACCATCGAGAGCTTTGTACGTTAGAGAGCCTAAAGAAGAAAACACCAAGGATGAACTAGAGGGAGAATTTGATATTGCTAATCTGGAGTTAGTAGACACCTTTGAAGAATACGATATGATCCAGGAGGAACTTGAAGTATCTCTTACATTAGAAGATAGACTTTGAGTGGTTAGGTGTGTACTCACCCAGCCTAAAGCGAGTGAAGATTGGCGATGAACATCCATCCTTCAAACCTTCATTGGTCATGGTGACAAGGTGTGTAAAGTAATCATCGATAGTGGTAGTTGCATCAATGCAATTTCCATCGATGCTTTGCAAAGATTAGGTTTAACACCTGTGGACCATCCGAGTCCATACAAAGTTGCCTGGATAGACACTTCATCAATCCCATTAGGCATAAGTATCTGGTACCTATCAAGTTCCAATCCTGTCAAGATAAAGTTTGGTGTGATGTCATGCCTATTGAAGTTGGAAATATTATACTAGGAAGACCTTGGTTGTTCGACCAGGATGCAATGCTCTATAATCGATCCAACTCATGCACTTTTGAGAACAAAGACAAAAAGATCACTATATATCCTTCACCTCCTAGAATTGCTAATAAGAATGGAGCTAATGAATCCAAGGAAGATAAGCTTAGTAAGAGCCTCCACTTAATCAGTACTAAAGAAATTGAAAGGAAATTGATTGAAGGCTCTTTGATCTGGATCATAGCAATTAAAGAAGCTAATAGTGAGAACCATAAACAACATCCCCAGGAGGTACTATCCCTTCTTGCTACTGATGCACTCAATCGTAGAGTGGACCTTTGTTGCCCAGAAATGGAGCCCAAGAGGGGGGGTGAATTGGATCTTTTAAAAATTTAATACAATAAAATGAAGGTCTAGAGGTGCTTGTGAGCAATAATAAATTTGATGCAAGATGATAGCAATAATTAAAGAGTACGAAAGGAAAAGAGCAATCACACACAAACACAAAGTTTATAGTGGTTCGGTGCAAACCTAGCACCTACATCCACTCCCCAAGCCACCCTTGGGAATTCCACTATAATCCACACCAGATTACAGTTGACTTGTTTTTCACAAGGCTCACAAGTCAAAACCTAAGTTGGTTTTGTCACTTAGGCTTACCAACAAACCTTAACACTTGTTTTATCTTTGGGCTCACAAGTTAACCCTAGTTGGTTTTGTCCCTTTGGCTCACCAACAAATCATAATAACCTTCTTTCAAGACACCCTTGAAAGCAAGGTCAAATCACAATAAAAACATATATGAAATTTAAAAGCTACAACAAACTCTCTTCAAGAGTAGATTGGAATCTTTGAAGCTCAAAAGGATGCTTTGTCTTCACTCTTCTTCAAGGTGCCTCTTTTTGGAATGAAGAAAGGATGAGCTTGTAGGCTTTTCAGTGGAATCAAGCTAGAAGAGACTTTTTGATGTGAAGTTTGGAGAGAATATTGGCTTTATGGCTTTTGAATGGACTTGAATGCACTTGAATAGACTTCTCTTCACTTCTCTCTTGCTTTCTCTTACTTTAAAATGAGGTTGGTGGAGCTTAAATACACCAAAAACCTTCTAAAAATGGTTTGTGACCGTTGGTGCATTGGAAATAGCCGTTTGGAGCTTGAAAACCAAGTTCTGCAAGCCAGAAAAATAGATCCGTTAGAGCTGTCAGGCTGCAAGTGTCGACACTTGGCTGTCAGGTGTCGACACTTGGCTGTCAGGTGTTGACTTTGATTTCTGGGTGTCGACACTTGAACATTCAAGTGTCGACACTTGATGCACAAGTGTCGACACTTGACACAAAAATCCTCAAAACCATAAAGTTCTGTATTTTCAAAAATCTCAGGCCTTGAGTCGACACTTGGAACCTAAGTGTCGACACTTGGTGTCGACACTTGAATATAGGTGTCGACACTTGGTGTGCCAAGGATTTTTGTCTGTGCCAAATGCCAAAGTGTCGACACATGACTGTCTAGGTGTCGACACTTGAGACTGAAAACATTCATATTCAAGTGAAAATGCCTCAAAAATAAAAATAAAATTCATGAATACATAAGTACATAATATTTAAACAATTATATGCCCTTTTTCAATGAAGAGGATGCCTGGATTTGTGAGAATTGCTCCGTGCCATCATGTGCCATACACCATAAGTTTTTGGAATTTTGAGGTGCTTTCTTCCTGAAAACTCACAACTTGAAATTCTCATTAGAATACAATATGCACTCAATGTTTTGTTATTCATCAAAATCACTGGGTGGAGCCAACAACCTTTTATCAGTAGAGTAAGAAAAAGAGACCTGAGCTGCTGATGCACTCGTCATCGACTGGCCCTTTTATCCACAGTTAGTATCAAAGTCATGGGATTTCAATAACTCAAAGAGGAATATGATGAATGCCCCGACTTCAAGAATATTATAGTATCACTAAGATAAGGAATGTCGAAGGAATTTAGTAAGTATACGCTTCAGGACGGTTACCTTTTCAAAAATAATAAGCTATGTGTTCCCCGAACCTCTATCAAGATTTTTAATTTGAAAAGTGTATGCTGGAGGTTTATCTAGACATTTTGGAAGAAATAAGACTATCAAAGCTATGGAAGTCTAATTTTATTAGCCTAGTTTGAAGCATGATGGTGTCGAACTTGCATAGTAACTAGCATTGCAAACAGAATACTGGATTATACACCCACTACTGGTACCTGATTGTTCATGGCAAGATATGAGAATAGATTTTGTTTTAGGATTATCCCTGATATTTAGAAAGAATGATTCTATTTGTATGGTAGTGGATATATTCTCAAAAATGGCACATTTCCTTCCTTTCTCTAAAACTTCTGATGTCTCTAGAGTTCTGTGATTGTATTTTGATGAGATAGTTAGACTGTAGGGTTTGCCAAAATTGATTGTCTGATAGAAACTGCATTTTATGAGTTATTTTTGAAAGATATATGGTACTTAATGGAGATGAAACTAAAGTTTTTATCTGCTACCATCCCTAAACTGATGGTCAAACCAAGTCATGAATAGGAGCTTAGGACATCTCCTTCATTATTTAGTAGGAGAGTATGTGACGAATTAGGATTTATTATTACCTAGAACTGAATTTGCTTATAATACTTCTGTTAATAGGATGATAGGAATAAGTCCTTTCAAGTAATGTAAGGTCTTCAACCTAGAAAACTAGTTGACTTTATTCCATTATCCATGCATATTAGGACATCTAAATCAGCCAAAGTATTTGCACAGCATGTAAGAGATCTGCATAAAAAAATTGTTAAAAAATTAATGTCAGCAATTAGATCTATAAGCAATTAGTTGATTCACACCTACGAGCTCATAAATTTGCTATAAGGGATTATATTATGATACAGATTAGGCCAGAGTGGTTTCCTTCTAGAACTGTTAAAAAACTACATGCTCGAAGAGCAAGCCCTTTTAAGATCTTAAAGAAACTTGGACCAAATACAAATATTATAGATCTATCATCTAACTATGGCTTTAGCACTATTTTTAATGTATTAGATCTAATAAAGTATAAAGAACCAATAACAATACCTAGTGATCTTTTTGAGCCTAATTCCTTAGTTGAGAGAGAACCCCCATTTGAGTATCCATAACCAAAAGTTTCTCGAAGACATGATCGGATTGAGAAGATTTTGGACGAGCAGGTCATTTTTACCAGGATCATGGATATCAAAAATATCTAGTTAGATGGCAAGACCACCTTGAGTCTAAGGGTACATGGATTACTTGAGAAGAGCTATAACGGATCAGAGTAATATGGAGCCTGACTTGATAGAGTTGAGTTCTCTCCATCTCAGAAAAAATTGCTGAGGTTGTCATCCAATATGGATTTTGATGCACATCTAGCACCTTTTTTGGAGAAGATAGAAGTATTTATTTTTTTATTTTTGCCTGGATGTATGGAGATTGGGTTTATTTATTGTATCCAGCTTATGCATGATCTCAAAGCATATAACTAGATTAGTTTAGATTTTTTTAATTTGTTTTAGATTAGTCTATTCATTTTAGATTAGTTTGAAGTCTTAAAGTTTTGATAGAGTTGGCCTCCAGTTTTTTGGGATCTAGAGTATATTTAAAGGATCATGTTATTAGAAAAATTCATCGACAAGCAAATAAAAATATTTTGAGTTTTCTCCCATCCTCCTGGTTCTCTTCTCTCCCTTGTTTCTCTCTCTTCTTCTTTCTTCTTCCACTTCTCCCTTTTCTTCTTCCTCCGCTATTCCTTCTTTCTTGTTCTTCTTCTTTCTCTACTTCTTCTTCTTCTTCCCTCTTCTTCTCCCTTTCCTATTTCCTCTCCCTCTATTTCTCTCTCCCTTTACTTGCTACACGAAAGGCCTCCTAAAAGACCCCTCCTCTGTTCCATCTTTCCTGATTAAGACATCTCCCATGCTTGTCTCAACACCGCCCGCCTCTCACCATCGGACAATCAAGGACCTCCACTCCCCATCATCTGCCACTGCCTAACCTCGCTGATGATAGCCACCTTCGTCAAACCATCATGACCATAGCCACCATCCACAACCACCAAACCCTGATCGAATCCCATCAAAAATCATAGTGGTTCCCTCCCCCATCCATTATCCTCCACCCCACCACTAATAGCACCAGACCCCTTTTCCCCTTCATCTCGGATGTTTCCCTCGACCTCACCCCATCTTGTCTAGCTGCCTCCTATGCTTCCTCATCTTCGATGACACCTCCACTGCCATCCAAATTATCATCCATGCCTTCTTCACCATCTCCCCAGTGTCGACTCCATCATCCTCCACCCATCCATTCGGTCCATCTCCTCCCACATTGCCCTCGCCATCGAACTCGACCATAAGGACCACCCTACCATTGCCACTGCAAAGGAACACCCATCACCCGAGGCCTTCCCCAATCCCCACCATCCAACAACCATCGCCTGTAGCCCCCAATCTACTTGATGCCTCCACTGCGATCTCCTCCTTGCTCCTTGCCAGCAACCATAGACCGCTACTACCGTGCCACCCATGTCACCCATGCCGAGTGACAGTGCTCGACCCTATTGCCCAGGCCACACTGCCCGTGCCACATCCCATGGCTGTGCCATCATTCCATCAAAGCCATAGGCCATGCCGCCACCTATGCCGTTAGCCTTGCTGGCCTCCTCTTCCCAAAGCCTACTTCTGGGTTCATTGGCATGAACATGAAAGCCACCATTGAAGCCATATGCTTCTCAAAGTAGCTCCCAAGTCCAATGCTAACTTTAGTCCTTGTGTTGATTTGATTTTTATTTAATAGGGTTGGTTTCTATTAATTGGTTGACTATAATTGTTTTATATAGAGGTTGATACCTTGGAGCTTAATCGAGTTCTTCATCATGAATCTTAGAATGAAATCGCCATCCAACTAGGATCACAAGCCGACTTGGTAAAACACCTCCTCTTCTAGTTCAACCATGATCGTGATTGTGAGCACCTTCTCTTTTATTTTAAAATAAATATTTAATTGATATTGGTAGTGAGCATAAATTTTTAATTTTATAAAATTAATATATTAATTGCCTGTACTGAGCCTAACCTTATGGGTAGTTTTTTAATTGCTCACGATCTTAATCTTTAGATCTAAGGTCTTCTGTTAGTGCTTGTAGTTATTTAAAAAAAACTCTCATTAGTCTCATCTCTTGCACTCCTAGATCAGGTTGTCCTACATTAGTTCTGTGCCAACTTGCACATCTGACATTAATTTACATTCATTGGCTACCCTTAGATGAACGGGGAAGTGGAAGTGATGAATTGAACCATCCTCTAGGGTCTCATAACTAGATTAGAAGAAGCCAAAGGTAGATGGGCTAAAGAGCTTCCCAGTACATTATGGGCATACCATACCACTCCCCAAACTTCAATGAATGAGATCCCTTTTAATTTAGTCTTCAACATCAAAACTGTGATTCCAGTTGAGATCGGCATTCTAACCATGATGATTGAACACGATGATGAGCAAGTAATCTGTTCCAGTAGAGAGCCAACCTCAACCTACTCGATGAAACTAGGGATAAGGCTTGTCTCTGCATGGCCACGTATCGGCAGCAAGTTGCCCAATATTACAACTTGTGCATGTGGCCCAAAGCTTTCCATCCTAAAGATCTTATTTTGCACCATGCTGAAGTCTCTAGACCAACTAAACAAGGCAAGCTATTTTCAAATTGGAAGGGGCCCTACTGGGTGACAGAGGCCCTACACCGAGGAGAGATAGGATCGAGGAACTTGATGGAAACCTAATTCTCTGGACATGAAATATGGAGAACCTTCAAATGTACTATTAGTAATGTACCGGCTTCATCTAAAAGTAAAAGGAATTCTCTTCAATGGGGCCCCTAGCCTTCCTCCAATTTATAAAACCCTACGGTTGACTAGCCATAGGTTAACTTTAAAGATGGATCACTTATCAGCACTGCATTCTATAGCCAACAAGCTATAGGTTAACTTAAAAGATGGGTTACTTACCAGCACACACCCTATGGTCTACTAGCTGTAGGTTAACTTTAAAGATGGGTCACTTACTAACATCGCACCCTATGATCGACAAACCATAGGTTAACTTTAAAGTTGGGTCACTTACCAGCACCGCATCCTATGGCCAAGCTATAGGTTAACTTTAAAGATAGGTCACTTACTAGCACCACACTCTTTGGCTGACTAGCCGCAGGTTAACTTTAAAGATGGGTCACTTACCAGCACCTCACCCTATGGTCGACTAGCCATAGGTTAACTTTAAAGATGGATCGCTTACCAGTATCTCATCCTATGGTCGGCAAGCTATAAGTTAACTTTAAAGATGGGTTACTTACCAACACCATACCCTATGGTTGACAAGCTGTAGGTTAAATTTAAAGATGGATTACTTACAGTGCTGTACCCTATGATCAATAAGCCATAGGTTAACTTTAAAGATCGATCGCTTACTAGAACCGCACCCTATGGCCAACAGCCATAGGTTAACTTTAAAGATGGTTCACTTACTATCACCACACCCTATGACCGACAAGCCATAGGTTAACTTTAAAGATGAATCGCTTACTAAAAACACACCCTATGGCTAACTAGCTATAGGTTAACATTAAATATAGGTGGCTTCCCAGCACCGCACCCTATGGCCGACAAGCTATAGGTAAACTTTAAAGATAGGTCACTTACCAACACCATATCCTACGGCCGACTAGCTGTAGGTTAACTTCAAAGATGAGTCGCTTACTAGCACTATACCTGATGAGGGATGGGAGTCTAACATGATGCAGGATGATATACAAGGGATGAACATGAAGAAAGTCAGATTAAAGTAAGCAAGTATTTTTAGGTTTTTCTTATGGTTTTATTCCCGAAACTAGACAAGACTAGGTTAGGATTATCCTCTATCAATTAGCATCCTACCTACATGCTAGATCAATCAAAGAGAAGAGAAAATCAGGATCCTAGGTCTAAGAAGGTCTATTAGGAGCATGTTCAACTTCAAGAAATCAGACAAAGAGAGTTGAGAATTAGATTGAACTTACTAGGCAATGATGTCTTGATGTCATAGATCAGATCGCTCCACTCAAATCAGTGCCTATATGATCTAGCCACTTTTCTATGGATCCGTTGGCTTTTTATCAGCTTCGTTCAAGGGAAAAGAAGACTTCATCACGAGGATGGTTTCACCGAAGTGATTCTGCAAATGACAAGGGTTAGTGATGTAGAATATGAAAAAAATACTAAACATGATGGAAAGAAGAAGAACAGGTGAAAGAGAGGCTACAGGGGCTGGCAGCCTTGGATGTAGCCTGGGCGTCTGGATCCAGAGAGGGTTGGCCTGGAGTGGAGAGATGTAGAGGGCGGCTAGGGTTTAGAGAATAAAAACTAGCTAATGATAACTAGGGCTTCACACCCCTCGATGTTCCGGAGAAAAAAGGCAACAACGAATGTCACACCCACTCCAAACTAGAGGAACAAGAATTTCACTGAATTCTCAAAAGTTTATTTCATAAGCAAAAATTGTCTTACAATAGGGGGAGGGGTTGGGTATTTATAGCTTCACCCAGGTCCTCCCCTTGTCAGGATTGGATTACAAAGTTTGATTAGGAAAAGGATTACAAAATTTGATTAGAAAGAGGATTACAGAATTTGAATAAAATTACAATTCCTTGTTGACTTGGAAAAAGAATATTCCTCTTTGACTTGGTCTTCTCTTGTGGCACCTGGGCTTGTGGGCTTACTCTTAGGCACCACTCTTTGCTGGACTGGGTAGGGCGCCAATTATGAATGGGCCTGTGGCGCCAATTCATGATGGGCTTCCAAGCTAGGGTGCTTGAGAGAAGGAATATTCTATAGGGTGCCTGGTATCTTCAAGTGTGTAGGTGCCATGAGCTTGGGCAGCATGAAAGGCCCAGGGTGGCTTGAGTAGGGTGTAGATGCAAGGTCTCCAGCTCCTGGGTGAGGCCTGATAAACTCCTGATCTGGGGATCCTCCTCTTGATGGGAATTCTCCCAGGGTGCCAGGAATCATGCAGCATGCGAAAGTGAATTTCAAAACAAAAATTCAAAGCAGGAAACCCTAATTGGCTAGAAAACCCTATTTCACAGGAACCCCTTATGCAATACCAATTAATGAAACATAAATGGAGTCGGAAAAATATACCTGGATTGCTGAAATCCAATCCTTTCCACGAGGCTCACAAGTGCAAGCCCTCTAATGGTGATCCACACAAGAATCAAACCTATGAACCTCTCTCTTGTAGGTTGCTTGATCAATTGGGACTCTTCCGATGAACTTTCTTCCTTTGACAACCTCTCCTTCCTTGCTTAGACCTTCGCCCTCCAGTAGAGCACTCTAAGCCCTCTCCAAAATCTCTCTTCTCTCTTTCTATCACTTCCTAATTCTCTTCCTAAACTCTTGTCTTAAAATGGTGGACTTGTCTTAAAGGAAGACCTATGTCCTAATAAGGGAAGGAAGAGACAAGGTGGATAGATGTAAGAGTGTAAGAAAGAAACCAAAATATGATCCCATCTTAACAAAAACCGATGGGTATTTATAGGAGAGGGGGAGGCACCAGATAAGCCTTCTCATCAGCCTTTGATCTATTCTAACATATACCAAATAAGACCCTTCACTAAGAAGGAGTCTTATCTTGAAACACCATATCCCTTTATGCGCCAACCGCCTAATTAAGTCCCTTCAATTTTTTATCCGACTTCTCCCTTTGCCACTTGGCATTACTAGTTAAAATGAAGCCAAGGGACATGACTTATAAATGAGAAATATCGGTGATTCAAAAGGACTTAAAGCTGAAGGACTCTTCTTACTTGAATTAGCGCCAAAGTGAAGAGACGCGACTCTTCACTTTGCACCAAATTCTCCATGCCATATGACACCTTTGACCTAGTCAAAGTATATATAATATGGGTGTCATATGAAAGGGCATTAAGTCTACTTTCCAACCATATAATTTTTTTTCAGATTGGAGGTCAATTGGTCCTTGTGCGCCCTTTTGAATGCAGAGGTGTCACTTAGGCATCAAGAGTCCCATGCCTTTTGGACTCTTTATATATGGCGCATAAAATGTCCAAAAAATATCAGATAAAATCTAACAAATTTGTTCCACTTAGGACTCAACCCAATATAGTTATCCCATAAATTAGTCCATTTAACAACCTTTCAGACCCAATTTAATTGGGTTAGGAGATTAGGTCAGCCTACACATGCTAATATGCAATCTAGCTAACCAATTAGGATTCTTTGACCCTATTTAAATGTCAATTGAGTTCCTAGGCTGACTCCCTAATGTATGTGACCCATTGGGTTCCACATCTAGCCAGTAGTAGGTTTAGGTTTGAGCCGATTCGATCCGATCGAACCTGATTGACCTAATTAGGTCAAATTGGCTCACCTAATTATCCAATTCGAATCACACATCGAATTGACTCATGAAACCAAATAAATTGGTTCATGAAAACCTACAAGATAAGATTGACGTCTGGCAACATGTCATGCCTACCCAAAAGATGAGGAATTTGGTCGAAATTATCAAAGTATCCTTCGGTAGTAAGTTACTATGCAATTCAATCTTTTGATCTCCCATTATCCCGATTAAGTGATAGGTATGGATATATGTCAAACCCTAACACTTAATCATATCGAATCTAATCTCGATTATAAGGACTCAACCGATGACTAATTAGAAACCAATTATAATCTCATCCTACTTTGATCAAAGGCTCCTTGAGTCACTCATCGAAGAGATTGCATAGGATAACAATTCTTCTACTAGAAAAGATCGATTCCTTGTTGGTCCACTCACATCCTTCATACACCTTCCACCATACCCAGAACACCCCATACATGTCGCAATGGCATGAATGAGTATGAACCAAAGTATGGCTTAGTGTGCACAAGGAACCATGGTGACCTCAGGTCTAAAGATCACATGCACAACTTCTACTCTAGGATCTATCTTTTGACAAATAGTAAGACTTCCATAAGATAGTTCCGATGCGGATCAGTCCAGTGTACTCATACCCTGATGAGCACCCTTATTCTTATATTAGTGTCTCTAGACAAGTGGTTGTGAGATCAACCACCCTCATCAACTGAGCATACATAGGATAAGCTAGTCTTTCCGGATTCATCAATCCCCGAATTGATGGTCCAATGACTAGGAACATTCTAGATTAGGGTTTATAGGAATTAGGTCTCACTGTTATTTTATCATAATCTTAATTTCATTGCCCTACTCTATGGGGTTCATCATAATCAACAAAAACATGACACAACAGTATATGATGAATCAAATGCCTTTATTAAAATGAAAAATATGTCATACATGACTTGAAAGTTTACAAAAAGGCCCTCATAAAGATTGGCTCTTAGGGCACTTTTCTATCAAACTCCCACTTGTACTAAAGCCAATCGCCCTTGTATTTTATGCCCATACAATCTAAGTGACGATCTAACCACTGCTTGGCTAATGCTTTAGTGAATGGGTCTATTATATTGTTCTTTGTGTCAACTTGTTCAATGCTAACATCTTGTCTTTCAATGATCTCTCGAACGAGATGGAACCATCTTAAAATATGCTTGGATTTGTGATAAGATCTTGGTTCCTTAGCTTGTGCAACAGCCCCAGTGTTATCACAGTATAATGGCACTAGCTGTTGTACATCAGGAACCACGCCCAATTCTATGATAAATTTCTTCATCCAGGTAGCTTCCTTCATAGCTTCACTGGCAGCTATGTACTCTACCTCAGTGACTAAGTCAGCTACTATTGGTTGCTTTGTACTTTTCCAACTCACTGCACCACCATTCAGGGTGAAGACATACCCCGATGTGGATTTGCTATCATCTGGATCGATTGAAAACTAGAATATGTATAACCTTCTAGTTTTAACTCAGATCCTCCATATACTAGAAAAATATCTTTAGTCATTCTCAGGTATTTAAGAATATTTTTCACAGCTTTCCAATAATCCTCTCCTGGATCTACCTGAAACCTGCTCACTATGCCCAAGGCATAAGCGACATTAGGCCTGGTATATAACATAGCATACATTATTGATTCTATAGTCGAAGCATAAGGAATCATAGCCATTCTCTTTCTTTCTTCTGATATCATAGGAGACATTTTCTTAGAGAGATGTATGCCTTGACTTAGAGGCAAGTAACCTTTCTTACTTCCATTCATGTTGAATCTCTTTAACACTAAGTCAATGTACCTAGACTGAGATAAGCCTAGCATCCTTTTAGATCTATCTCTATAGATCCTTATACCTAGTATATAGGATGCTTCTCCCAAATCTTTCATGAAAAACTTGGATGATAGCCAAGTTTTAACCGACTGCAACATTGAGATATCATTCCCAATGATCAGTATATCGTCCATATGCAAATCCAAGAAAATAAGTGCACTCCCACTTGTCTTCTTGTACATACATGGTTCATCCACATTTTTGACAAAACCAAATCCTTTGATTGTTTCATCAAAATGGATGTTCCAACTCCTCGATGCTTGCTTAAGTCCATAAGTGGACTTCTTTAATTTGCATACCTAATTTGGTCTCCCACTTGAGACAAAACCTTCTGGCTGTGATATATAGACTTCTTCCCCAAGGTTTCCATTGAGGAAAGCAATCTATATATCCATATACCAGATCTCATAGTCATGGTATGCTGCTATGGCAAGCAGTATCCGAATGGACTTAAGCATGGCTACTGGAGAAAATGTTTCATCACAGTCTACATCATGTTTTTGTCTGAAACCTTTTGCTACCAGTCTAGCCTTGTAGGTCTCAACTTGACCATCTGCTCCAATCTTCTTCTTGAAGACCCATTTACACCCTATTGGGTTAATTCCTTCGGGTAGATCTACCAAAGTCCAAACCTGATTGGAATACATGAAGTCCATTTCAGATTTCATGGTGCTAAGCCACTTGTTAGAGTCTCTACTCTTGACAGCTTCTGAATAGGTCACAGGATCATCGTCCTGTATGATACTGGCTTCATTGTCATCCCCGATGACAAAACCATATCTGAGAGGTGCTCCCCACACCCTCTCTGACCTTCGGAGAGGAAGTGTGTATTGTGGTTGTTCTTGATCCACAAGAATCTCTGGTTGAGGAACTTCTCTTGAAGGCTCACTGGTTTGTTGGTTATGTTCTTCACATAACTCAAGTGAAGAATCACTACATCCTTCTTGGATTAACTCTTGTTCCAAGAATGTAGCATGCCTACTGATAATTATTTTTTATTCAATAGTATTATAAAAGAGGTATCCAACACCCTCTTTTGAATAACCAACAAACCTGCATTTATCAACCCTTGCACTTAGCTTATGTCCAAAGGTATTCTTGACATAAGCATGGCAACCCCAAATCTTCAAATACTTAAGATTTGGTATTTTGCCATTCCATTATTCATATGGAGTTATTCACTGATTTAGATGGAACCCTATTTAATATGTATGCAGTAGTATCTAGGGCATGTCCCCATAAGGAAGTAAGAAGATCTATGAAGCTTTCTCCTTTCTGCCACTCCATTTAACTGGGGTGTATAAGAAGGGGTCCATTTAGATATAATTTCTTTGTCCTTGAGATGGTTCAGAAACTCATCAGATAGGCATTCACCTCCTCGATCAGATCGAAGAGCTTTAATACTAAATCCAGTTTATTTTTCAACCATACTTTGATATTCTTTAAACTTATCAAAGGCTTCGGACTTGTGTTTTAAAAGATACACATGACCGAACCTTGATAAATCATCAATAAAAGTGATGAAATAAGAATATCCTCCTCTATCCTGAGTTGACATAGGTCCACATACATCAGTATGTATTAGACCTAATAATTAGTTGCCCTCTCTCCATGTCCAGTGAATGGAGACTTGGTCATTTTTCCTTTGAGATAAGATTCATAAGTTCCTAATGATTAGAAATCATCAGAGTCAAAGTAATTATCTTTGACTAACTTGTATATCCTTGACTCACTGATATGACCCAATCGGCAGTGCCAGAGATATGTGACATTGTCATTGTCTCTTTTCCTTTTATTATCATCAATAAGAAAAACTTTTTCATTAAGTTGCAAAGTTAGAAGACCATTTATAAAACATCCATGTTCAAATACTTTATTATTTTGAAGAATAGAGCAGCCACTTCTCTTTACATTTATTTCATATCCTTGTTGCAATAACAAGGGTATGAAAATAATATTTCTAATAATATATGGTATATAGAAGCATTCTTCTAGCTTTATCACATTACCTGAAGGTAATAATAGAAGATAGATACCCACAGCTTCAGCATGTATGGCTTCACCACTAGCCCCATGCAGCTTGAAGTTACCCCTCTTCAGGCTTCTAATTCTGTGGAGTCCTTGTAATGAATTGCATATGTGAGATCCACATGAGCATCCAATAACCATGAATTAGAAATGGAAGCACTCAATGATAAATTAGTTTGTATCATGTACAAACATTTAGATGCACCACTTGCATCTTGCTTCATATTTGCAAGGTAAAGCTTACAGTTCTTCTTCCAATACCCAGTCTTGCCACAATGGAAACAGGCTCCTTCAGCCTTCTTAACTTTCTTGTTCTTCTTTTGGATGCTCTTCTTAGGATTGGATTTTCTCTTCATACCCTTTTTCATTGCTTACTTCTTTCTATCAACAAGAAGCACCTGAGCCTTATCTCCTTTAGAGTGGCTCTCAGCTATCTTAGGCATGTTAAGCAGCTCTGGTAATGAAGTATTCAGTTTGTTCATATGGTATTTAAGAACAAACTGAGAGAAGAAATCTGAGAGTGACTGCTTGATCAAGTCCTGATTGAGTTCACCATCCATGACAAACCCTAATTGACCTAATCGGGTAATCAAGTCAATCATTTTCAGCATATGGGTTTGCACAGGTGAACCCTCACTCATCCATGCTCGGAACAACTGCTTCAATATTTCATATCGGGCAGCCCTACTTTGCTCTCCATAAAGCTCCTTTAGATTGAGCAATATAGACTAAGGTTCCATACCTTCATGTTGCCTTTGAAGCTCGTTGCTCATCGAGGCCAACATGATGCACCTGACAGTTGTACTGTCATTTTGCCACATTATGTGTGTGGCAATTTTCTTCTTTGATGCATCCTCTCTGATCACCACTGGATCCGGAGAATCAAGTATATATGAATGCTTCTCCTAAGTCAAAACAATCCTTAGGTTCCTCAACCAGTCCACATAATTTGGACCGGTTAACTTGTTGGCATCCAAGATGCCCCTTAGTGATAAGTTTGAAGCCATTAAGATAAATGTCTTATATTTAATTAAAGAACAATATTAGTAGACCAGTCAATGATGACATTCATAACTAGATAAGGACTTTATATCAAATTAAGTCTCCCACTACTTTCTTCGAATACCATAACCCTCAACTATGGTAAGCAAGAAACCTTCCTAGTTTTTTTAGTGGGGTTGAGATCCTGATCCCTCATTAGTGCCTTATGTCACACAACAAATACTAATGAGTTCAAAGATAGGACAACCTTTCCAATTGCAACCCGTGCAATTCTCAACAATTATCTTTGCCTCTAAGACACTTATAGCCTTATGTCATACAACAAACATAATGTCTTAATTTAGTCAAACCCTTCATTTCTATACAGCCATGATTGAACATTGTTGCCCTTGTGTCACATAATAAAGCAACAACTCCAATCATGTCATAAAGCACTAAGTGCACCAAGACAAATTTCATGTCAAACCCTATAGTAGGCCTTGTGTCACAACAAACCTACTATAGTCTTGACATGAATCTGGCTTAGCATGAAGGAAGGCATATTATAGCTTACTTAACCAATCAACATTACTAAAATAGGATTTAGATGTGACCAAATTGGCCAGGTGAGTGGGAGGGGTGAGGGGGTCCCCCATTGCTTTCCTTAGATACCAATTAAATTGGCCAGGTTAGACAACGGAACTAATTAAAAATTTCATTCCCTTTACCTTCCCAGAACCACTTGCCTAGACACCAATTAGCTGATCAACCCCTAATTGGTTTTGCATCATGACTAAGTTTTTTGCTATGACTAAATATAATTGTGATGAGATTTTGATGGTCTCAAAATACATTCTAAATTATCATGATTACTATGCTTATAACATATATAAACATGTAACATATCATCATAACATAACATCATAACAAAACATGTTATGTTAAACAAGCATATTATAGCTAATATGCAAATCAAGGCATGATACATACATAAAAATACCTTTCACCTCACTTTTTCATGGGATATGGCCACAGCGGTACCTCTATACGCCATAGGAGACCCATTGAATGGGAGGAGAAGGCCTTAAAACCCTACTTGGCTCCTATGACTGGACGGCCATGGTGACCAACCCAATCCAAAGTAGTTACTTGGTTCAATCAACATGCATAATTTCATACTTGACATAATATCATGCATTTCATAAAAACTGAAATTAAACATATTATCCTAATATACAAAATTTCATACAATTGCATTATCATGTCATTTCATAAAGAAACCATAAATCATGCATATGAATTTGGTCGGGTCGGATAGTGAAATTTCATAAAACTCCAAAATGGTTCATAACTGGTATGCCACAAGGATGGCTCTGATACCACTGATGGAAATTCTACCAGGGTGTCTGGAATCATGCAGCATGCGGAAGTGAATTTCAAAACAAAAATTCAAAGCATGAAACCCTAATTAGCTAGAAAACCCTAATTCCCAGGAATCCCTTATGCAATACCAATTAATGAAACATAAATGGAGTCAGAAAAATATACCTGGATCGCTGAAATCCAATCCTTTCCATGAGGCTCACAAGTGCAAGCCCTCCAATGGTGATCCACACAGGAATCAAACCTAGGAACCTCTCCCTTGTAGGTTGCTTGATCAATTGGGACTCTTCCGATGGACATTCTTCCTTCGGCAGCCTCTCCTTCCTTGCTTAGACCTTCGCCCTCCAGTAGAGCACTCTAAGCCCTCTCCAAAATCTCTCTTCTCTCTTTCTATCACTTTCTAATTTTCTTCCTAAACCCTTGTCTTAAAATGATGGACTTGTCTTAAAGGAAGACCTTTGTCCTAACAAGGGAAGGAAGAGACAAGGTAGATAGATGTAAGAGTGTAAGAAAGAAACCAAAATATGATCCTATCAGAATAAAAACTGATGGCTATTTATAGGAGAGGGGGAGGCGCTAGATAAGCCTTCTCATTAGCCTTTGATCTGTCCTAACATAGATCAAATAAGACCCTTCACTAAGAAGGAGTCTTATCTTGAAACACCATGTCCCTTTATGCACCAACTGCCTAATTCAAGTTCCTTCAATTTTTTATCCGACTTCTCCCTTTGACACTTGGCATTACTGGTTAAAATAAATCCAAGGGATGTGACTTATGAATGAAAAGCATTGGTGATTCAAAAGGACATAAAGCAGAAGGACTCTGCTTACTTGAATTAGCGCCAAAGTGAAGAGACGCGACTCTTCACTTTGCACCAACTTCTCCATGCCATATGACACCTTTGACCTAGTCAAAGTATATACAATATTGTTGTCATATGAAAGGGCACTAAGTCTACTTTCCAACCATATAATTTGTTTTTAGATTGGAGGTCAATTGGTCCTTGTGCGCCCTTTTAAATGCATAGGTGTCACTTAGGCATCAAGAGTCCCATGCCTTTTGGACTCTTCATATATGGCGCATGAAATTTCCAAAAAATATCAGATAAAATCTGATAAATTCATCCCATATAGGACTCAACCCAATCTAGATCTCCCATAAATTGGTTTGTCTATTTAGTAACCTTTCAGACCCAATTCAATTGGGTTAGGAGATTAGGTTAGCCTACACATGTTAGTGTGCAATCTAGCTAACCAATTAGAATCCCTTGACCCTAATTAAATGTCAATTGAGTTCCTAGGCTGACTTCCTAATATGTGTGACCCATTGGGTTCCACATCTAGCCAGTAGTAGGCTTAGGTTTGAGCTGATTCGATCTGATCGAACTTGATTGACCTAATTAAGTTAAATTGGCTCACCTAATTGTCTAATTCGAATCACACATTAAATTGACTCATGAAATCGAATAAATTGGTTCATGAAAATCTACAAGACAAGATTGACGTCTAGCAACATGTCATGCCTACCCGGAAGATGAGAGATTTGATAAAAATTATCAAAATACCCTTCAGTAGTAAGTTACCATGCAATTCAATCTTTCGATCTTCCATTATCCTAATTAAGTGATAGGTATGGATATATGTCAAACCCTAATACTTAATCATATCGAATCTCATCTCGATCATGAGGACTCAGTTGATGACTGATTACAAACCAATTCTAATCTCATCTTGCTTTGATCAAAGGCTTCTTGAGTCACTCATCGAAGAGATTGCATAGGATAACAATTTCTCTTACTAGGAAAGATCAATTGCTTGTTGGTCCACTCACATCCTTCGTACACCTTCCTCCATACCCATAACACCCCGTACATGTCACAATGGCATGAATGAGTATGAACCAAAGTATGACTTAGTGTGCACAAAGAACCATGGTGACCTCAGGTCTAAAGATCACATACACAACTTTTACTATGGGATTTATCTTTTGACAAGTAGTAAGACTTCCATAAGATAGTCCTGGTGTGGATCAGTCTAGTGTACTCATATCCTGATGAGCACCCTTATCCTTGTATTAGTGTCTCTATACAAGTGGTTGTGAGATCAACCACCCTCATCAACTGAGCATGCATAGGATAAGCTAATCTTTCCAGATTCATCGATCCCTGAATCGATGGTCCAATGACTAGGAACATTCTAGATTAGGGTTTATAGGAATTAGGTCTCACTATTATTTTATCATAACCCTAATTCTATTTTCCTACTCTATGGGGTTCATCATAATCAACAAAAACATGACATGGTAGTATATGATGAATCAAATGCCTTTATTAATATGAAAAATATGTCATACATGAGCTGAAAGTTTACAAAAATGCCCTCATAAAGATTGGCTCTTAGGGTACTTTTCTATCACCTCTCTTGTATTTGAAAATTACAGGACTCAAGTAAACTCACTAAACATGGACAAGTGGACTTACTTAACTTACAAATGGACTCAAGTAACAGTACTCAAGGGACTTAGTGAATCTAATTGACTGACTTTATTACATGACTCAAAAATTAGACTTCATTATAGGACTCAATAAAATTGACCAACACATGATTCAGAGATTGGAACCTTGAAATCCTAGTATGCTCCTGATGTTCCAACATCGATTCTCCCGGGGTGGGAGGAACTCGATCCTATCAAGTAAAGGTTGATCTAGCTCTAGTACTGCTTTGATGGGTCTGGGTTGAGGCATTGTGGATCCTCTTGAGTGATCCACGAATTCTCAGATCTCGGTCGACCTTGCCAACGAACCAAGTGACATAGAAGCCTTTGATCCGGATACTAGTGGTTTGGTCATCCAGGATATGCTCAATCTTTCCTCTCATAGGCTAAATTGATGGTGGACACTCAGGGTTGGGTTCGCTCTCAAGGAAAGGGTCAGGCTCAAACTCACTGGGTATCATTGCTGGCTCCCTATACTCAACTAAGTCTGAGATATTGAAGGTTGAGCATAATACCTAATTAGGTGGTAACTTAGGTACTAGGTCCAATCTTCTTTATCACTTTGATGGATCCAGCTCACGGGTATGTAGCCTAATTATCACAAGATTTTTCTAGCGAACTCTAGACTCTTTTCAAAAATTAACTATTGTTGCCCAGAGAGCAACCCAAGAGGGGGGGTGAATTGGATTTCAAAAATTTAAAGCTAAGCTTGATAAAACAAGTAGCAAACTCCGCAAGACAATATGTGTAAATCAATTCAACAAGGTACTGTGATTTAAGTGCAATTCTCTAATGTAAAAGTGCAGCAAAAATTAAAGACAATAAGGGAAATGTAAAGAGCAAAGAGAAAGAGAACAAGCAATCACAAATACAAAAATCTATAGTGGTTTGGTGCTAACAATGCGCCTACATCCACTCCCCAAGATACCCTTGGGAATTCACTATAATCTAATTATTACAACCGATTAGTTTTTCGGGCTCACTAATCAAAACCCGACTTGTTTTTACAAGGCTCATAAGTCACAACCTCACTTGGTTTTACGGGCTAACCAAGAACCTAATTGGTTTTCACAAGGCTAACCAAAATCCTCCCTTGGTTTTTCGGGCTAACCAAGAACCTTAGTGGTTTTGAGGGCTAACCACCAACCTAATTGGTTTTTAAGGCTTACCAATAACCTCACTTGATTTTCCAATAGGCTAACCAATAACCTTTACAAGATATAAGATGGTGAAATAAAGAACCAATGTAAGCTTTCAATAAAAAGCAAATAAGTCGATGTAGCTCGATGTAGTGTTGCTTTGCTCTTGTTGAAGCCTTTTGAATGCCCAAGATTGAATGATCTTCAATGCACTTGATAGCTTTGAATGCTTGGAAGGCTTCCCTTTGCTTAAGAGTGGTTGAGCTTTAAATGAATAGGAGTTAAGGCTCTTCTCTCTTCTTTTCTCTTTAAACTCCTTTTTGGATTTTCAATACATTACTTTTTAATTTGATTTGGAGCCTTTATATATCTTCCCAAGCCCCCAAAACCAAAATCTAGCCATTATACTTGAAAAACTAGCCGTTTGAGGGCATTTGGGAGAGTTTTGTGCTTGAAAAAACTAGCTGTTACTGTTGTCAGAACTCTATGTGTCGACACTTCCTCTTCTTGTATCGACACATTAGGTCGATACATGTTCTTCTTGAGTTGACACAAGTTCAAAATGTTCCATTCAGATTCTCTGAAAAAATCAGCTGAGTCGACACATTCTCAGTTAAGTCGACACATTGAGTCGATACATTTGGTCCGTGTGTCGACACATCAACTGTTCCTTCAACTTCTGCAAGTTTTGTGGCTTTAAATTCTTAGGCGATGTGTTGATCCATGTGTTGACACCTTGAGTCGACACATAAGGTCCATGTGTCGACACAACATCTGTGCCATTTGAAATTTTGCTACGTACCTACCTGAGTCGACACACCATCTTCATGTGTCGACACATCATGTCATGTGTCGATACCTTGAGTCAACACATCATCAAAAAAGGTGCAGAAATTGCTGAACTTGTGCTGGAACATGTTTCCATTTGCCTTAGTCATCCATTCAACCAACTCTTTGAGTGTCCAAGTCTTGTTTTGTTCATTCCTTCCATTCAAACTTGGTTCTTCAACATAATTGGGCTTCTTCAAATTTTGTGAGCATCCTTTCAATGAAAACACACTTAAAGCAAATCATTAGTCCTCAAATTATACTTAACTATTTTGCTTATCATCAAAATCAATTAGTGGAGTCAACAATCTTCCCCTTTTTGATGATAACAAAACCCTTAAGTATAAATTACTTTAAAAGTAAAGCTTTAAGAGAATTGATCAAGATGCACAATATTGAAAGTATTAAGTATCAATCATTACGTAAAAATATAATCATTAAAAATACAAATGATAGAATTTGAGCTTGTTTCAAAGATAGAGAGTATCAGAACTTAACCAGAACTTTGATATTCATTTAAATGCACTAAGAACATGTATCATGATACTCTTACAATGAAAGTTTCAGCAATTAACAAAGCTCCCCCTGAATTGATGATTCATAACAAAATTTGTGAGAATCTTTTCAAGAACATTGAAAGAGGGGTTTTGAGAATCAAATTTACTTTGACAAAAGGTGAAGCTCCTCCTTTCCTAAATTCAGGTTTTCAAAAAGTAAAAGCTACTCCCGCTTTAGTTTAGAGAAGTAAACACATTTATACTTAAATAACATCATGAATTACTCCCCCTTTTTGTTATCATTAAAAAGGTAGGAAGTAAAGAAAATGAATAAACAATATAAAGTATAGTCATTGAATGTATAAAAGCAATTCAAGATATCATTTATGTTCATCAAAGATATAGAAATGAGAAAACACAAGGTTTTTCATATATGTCAGGAACTTGTACATCAAGTATACAACAAAGATAAAAGTACATGTAAGCATGAAAGTAAACTATCTAGAAATATAAAATTATCTAGAAATACATCAATGTCCTAATCCTCATCCATGAGTCATCAGAAGATGAACCGATCTCGATCAATCCGGTATCAATAAAAGATCGAGCTCGTGGCCATCGAGGTCGAACATCTCGAAGTCTGGTCCTGGTCGGCTGAGGAAGGGTACGGCGTCCACGTCCTCTGCGACGAATATAGGTCCGACCTCTGGCTGAAGCAGTAGAGGTAGAAGCTACATCCTCTGCAGGAACTGACTGATGAGACGAATCATCTCAGCAACAGCTGGAGCAGGAGTACGATCAAAAGTGGAACCTGAATCGAGATGCTGAAAGCCGGGTATATAAAATCAAGCTCTCGAATGACTAATGAAGTATGAAGAGTAGGACTATCAAAAGTAGGTGTAACAGCTGATGATACAGGAATATCAAGAATAATAGTATCAACTGTAGAAAGTATCGGTGTATGTACAATAGATGTATCAAGTGTGGGTGTCTGAATGATAGGTGTATGAATGTCAGGAGAATCAACTGTAGATAAATCAGTAACAGGTAGGTCAACAACAGGACTAAGAATAGGAATCGGAACTGGAACTGAAGTGTGATAAAGCGATTTGGAAGGAGAGGATGGATCAAGTATCACAGCAGGTGAGAAGGATGGATCAACAGGTCTCGCAGCCACATCATCCGTCACCTCCATAACTGGCTCTGACATAAGATCATCAATATCAAATCGATCGGAGTCAGTCACCTCATCTCCATCAATATCTCCAACAAAAGTACCTCTAACTCCATCTCCAATAATAGTCTCAGCACCAGTATCAATATCACCAATGTCATCAGCTGGTGCTAGAGTAGGTACATCAACAAGAGCAGGAACTGTGTCTGTAACAGGAGCACTCGTAGAAGCTCTGGACAGTGCTGAGAGAATAGCCAAAATACCATCACTAAGACCAATGTGGCTCTCTCTCGTCTCAACAATAAAGACGTCTAGATGCTGCCTCATGAAAAAAACATCGATTTCTATGCATCTGACCTTGTCCTCTAGAGTATCTAAAATACCAGGAGTCTTCGTTTGCTCTGGCTGTGGCTGAGCAGATGTAGAAGGATCTGACTGAGCTGGCTGTGCTGCTGTCCCAGGTTGTGTCTTGCTCGATCCAGCCTCACCGGAAAGAATCTGCTCCTCCTCTGCTGTGTCCTCATCAATATCAGCTGCATCCTCGGCCTGTCCTGATGTCCTCCATGTCTACTGGCCTCGGACTAAGTGATAACCCATGCGATACAATGACATGATGTCATAGACATCAGTATGGATCAAAGTATGATAAGGCTCATCCTGGAAGCTGACTCCATACTCTCTGAATAGTACTGTCAAACCCATGCCATACGGCAAGCAGAGTTGCTGACTAGACGCCACCTTAGTAATCTGATGGATCATCAAAATAGGAAAACAAATCAGCATCCGCTGAATCAGGGAGACCATCACGAGCAGCTCTCGCTCAGCAATGTAGTCAAATCGACCGATCTTCGATAAAAGAATTCGGACAACTATGTGATGTAGCAGTCTCATCTCCGTAGATAGTCTCGAAGCAAGAACAGTGGCTCCCTCTGGTAAGATATCATACTCAAAAATACATCGGAGCCCACTAACTCTATCCAACAAACTGTCCATAACTGATCCAGTCATGGGTATATCCCATACCCTACTCAGAATCTCTGCTGAAATGGGAATATCCCATCCCCTGACCTGAGCAATCCAGTCATCTGATCCGCGGGAAAGTGATCCGTAAAACTCTCTCATCAGCCCGGGATAGTATCTCTCGCTGAGCGAACAGAAGGATGCCAAACCAGCATGTCGGATCCACTCTCCTATCCGAAAATGCGGCTGGTCCAAGAAAGAGAAGTCCACTCAACATCCTCCAACCACTGTCTTGGAGCTCATCCGACTAGAAGGTGCTAACAACCGTCGTATAGGCAGATCCAGAGCCCTAGACTCGTGTCGTGCCTTCGTTCTCCGCTCTTCTTCATGTTGTGACTGACGCAATCGATGAACAACTTGTTTGCGAGGACCCATTGTCAATAATCAAGGTTTAGGCAAGGTTTTTGGTGGAAATACGGAGTTTCTAGGATTTAGGAGCTAAAACCTAAGAAGATTTTCAAAAAAAAAAAATGGCTACCAAAGTCTCAAATCTAAGAAATCCACGACTAAGAACTAAGAAATGGGAGGATGAACAGTATGGATACCTTGGATCGAGGTGTCGGTTCGGAGGAGAATGAATTTTGGGAGAAAAATGGTTCGAAAACCCTTAAAATCTCAGTTTCCTGTCGGGCATGTGTCGACTCACGCATGTGTCGACACATGATGTGTCGACTCATGATGTGTCGACACATCGACTTAAAAACTAAAAAAATTGAAATTTCACTGAATGATCAAAATCAATTGAAGTAACATGTATTTGGAGTCAAATCATTAATGATTAATCATGATTCATCAAAAATAAGGTTGAATAGATCTAATTTGAGTCAAATTTGGAGAAAAGATTTAATCAAAGGGATTGATGATCCCGAGCTCTCTTCTAATCATATAGAATCGATCTTCCAAGAGAGGTTTAGTTAAAATATCAGCTAATTGAAATTCAGTACATATAAATTCAAGCAAAATATCATTGTTTTCAACATGATCTCTAATAAAGTGATGTCTAATTTCAATATGCTTGCTCCTAGAGTGTTGAACAGGATTTTTAGTCAAGCAAATAGCACTGGTATCATCACATTTAATAGGAGTCTAGCCAACTTGATTCCAAAGTCTTCAAGTTATTACTTAATCCTCAAGATTTGAGCATAACAACTTCCTGCTACAATATACTCAGCCTCAGCTGTGGATAGTGTAACTGAAATTTGTTTCTTGCTAAACCATGAGATTAAGTTAACCCCAAGAAATTGGCAAGTTCCACTAGTACTCTATCTATCTAATCTACAACCAGCAAAGTCTGCATCAGAATATCCAATCAATTTAGTAGAAGAATTTCTAGCATACCACAAACCAATACTAATAGTGCCAGACAGATATCTAGTAATGTGCATAACAGCCATAAGATGTAATTCCTTAGGTTCAGACTAATATCTAGCACACATGCAAACACTGAACATAATATCTGGTCTACTAGCTGTAAGATACAGTAAAGAGCCTATCATGCCTCTATATAATTTCTGATCCACAGATTTACCATTTTCATCTTTATGTAGTTTACATGAGGGGCTCATAGGCATACCTATTGACTTAATAGTCTCCATCACAAACTTTTTGATAATTTCTCTTATGTACTTAGCTTGGTTGATGAAGATACCATCTGAAGTTTGCTTGATCTGGAGTCCGAGAAAGAAGTTGAGTTCTCCCATCATGCTCATCTCGAACTCACCCTACATAAGCTTAGCAAACTCTTGATAAAGAGTTTCATTAGTAGCACCGAAAATGATGTCATCAACATATATTTGTACTACCAATAAATCATTGTCTTTCCTTTTCAAAAATAGTATTTTGTCAACATTTCCTCTATAAAGTTTATTTTCAATAAGAAATTTGCTTAACCTTTCATACCATGCTCTAGGTGCTTGCTTTAATCCATAAAGTGCTTTGTGTAGTTTGAAAACATGATCAGGATGTGCATTACTTTCAAATCCGGGTGGTTGTTCAATAAAAACTTTTTCATTTATAAAACCATTTAAGAAAGCACTCTTAACATCCATTTGAAATAATTTGAAGTTCATAAAACATGCAAAAGCTAACAATAGTCTAATTGCTTCAAGTCTAGCAACAGGAGCAAAGGTTTCATCAAAGTCAATCCCTTCCTTCTGATTGTAGCCTTTAGCAACTAGCCTAGCTTTATTTCTAATGACAAAACCATTTTTGTCTAATTTATTTCTAAATACCCATTTAGTGCCAATAATTGAAACATTAGATGGTCTTTCTACAAGTGTCCAAACATTATTTCTGTAAAATTGTATTAGTTCTTCTTGCATAGCATTGATCCAATTAGAGTCTTTTTCAGCTTCTTCAAAACATTTAGGTTCTACTTGAGATACAAAAGCTATGTAATCACATTCATTTCTAATAGAAGCTCGAGTTCTTATCCCTTTAGATGGATCACCTGAGATTAATTCCTTAGGGTGTCCATGAGCATAGCTCCACTCCTTAGGTAGATCATGATGCACTGGAGTATCATCTTCTTTCTCACCCTTGTCCTGATTCTCTTCATTTGGTTGAGCTTGATCATCCAATGTCAGCTTCTGATGTTTGTCAGCACCTGCATAATCATTAGTTGTATCATCTTTTCTTGAGGATTTGTTAGCAGATTCCTCAAATACCATATGTACTGACTCTTCTACAACTAAAGTTTGTTTGTTAAATACTCTGTATGCCTTGCTTGATGTAGAGTATCCTAAGAAGATACCTTCATCAGACTTAACATCGAACTTCCCCAGATGAACTTTTCCATTATTCAAAATAAAGCATTTACAACCAAAAACTCGAAAATATTTCAAAGTTGATTTTCTTTGGTTCCAAAGCTCATATGGAGTTTTCTTTAAAATAGGGCATATTAAAACTCGATTCAAAACATAACAGGCTGTATTTATAGCTTCAGCCCAAAAATATATTGGCAAATTATTTTCATAAAGCATAGTGCGTGCCATTTCTTCTAAAGTATGATTTTTCCTTTCTACTACCCCATTCTGCTGAGGTGTTCTAGGTACTAGGTACAGAGAAATTATGTTCTATCCCTTTTTCATTATAAAAGTTTTCAAAATCTTGATTTTCAAATTCGGTTCCATGATCACTGCGGATACAAACGACTGAAACATCTTTTTCGTTTGAAACTTTCTATAAAACTTTATGAATATGGAAAAAGATTCATCTTTTTATGCTAAAAAGAAAATCCAAGTAAATCTTGAAAAATCATCCACAATAACTAATCCATATCTCTTGCCTTCTAAACTTGATGTTCTAGTTGGTCCAAAGAGATCCATATGGAGTAGTTCAAGTGGTCTGCTTGTAGTTACAAATCCTTTTGGTTTAAAAGAAGTTTTGACTTGTTTTCCAAATTAACATGCTTGGCAAATTCTATCTTTTTCAAAACTGATTTCAGGTAAATCTCTAACTAAATTCTTTTTGCAAAGTTTTGAAATAAGGTACATACTAGCATGCCCTAACCTTCTATGCCACAACCAACTAGTCTCTTCTTTGGTAAAATTCATTGCAACAAGGCATTCTTCACTAGGTAAAGATAGATCATCAAGATCTACAAGATAAATATTTTCATGCCTTTTTCCAATGAATTGTACTCCATTTAAATCTGGACTAGAAATCATGCAATATGATGATTTGGAAACTATTTGAAAATCTTTATCGCAAAACTGACTAATACTTAAGAGATTATGCTTTAAACCATCTACTAGAAGTACATTACTAATATTATTAGAAGGAGTTATGTGAACCTTACCAATTCCAATGATTTTACCTTTACCAGTATCACCAAAGGTCACACTCCCTCCATTCAAAGCTTCAAGAGAAGTGAATTGCTTCACATCTCCAGTCATGTGCCTTGAGCAACCACTATCAAGATACCAAATTCGTTTGTTTTCTTTGGTTGCAAGACACACCTGCAAAAAGATCAAGCTTTGTTTTTAGGTACCCAAGCTAACTTGGGTCCTTTCGGATTAGCATTCAAAATGGTTCCTTTTGGAACCCACACTTTACCAAAAGATATGATTTTTCTAAAATTGCATTGATATGATTTATGACCTAATTTTTTGCAAGTAAAACAAGTGATACTGGATGATGCAGGCACAAAAAAGTTTTTGAAATACTTTTGTTGCATTTGGGGTTTATATCCTAAACCTGTCTTGTTGAAAACTATTTTTTGATTATTTAAAAGTAAATTCAGCTTTTCTGAACTAAAGGTGAACTTATCAACAAAAGGTTTGATTTTCTCAAGTTCATTTTTGTATTTTTCATTTTTCAAGTTCCAAATCCTTGTTTTTCTTTAAAAGATTATTGTTAGAAACAACATGTTTAGGTCTTTTTAGAACTTCATTTTCCATAGCTAAAGCATTATTTTTCTTTTCCAAAACATCTAGCTTAGTTTTCGAAGAACTAACATCATTAAGTAAAGAATTGTTTTCTAATGAGAAACTATTAGCATGCTTTTTTAATTTCTTATTTTCAGATAATACTAACTTATAATCATGTATCATTTCTTCAAAAGCACTTCTAAGCTCATCAAAAGTAAAATCAACTTCAGAGTCAGAACATACCTCTTCGTTATCCTGATATGCCATGAAGCAAAGATTTGCAATTTCAGTATGCTCTTCTTCTGAACTGGAGTCTTTACTATCACTCCACGTGGCCATCATTGCTTTCTTCCTTAGTTTCTACTATGATTTCTTGAGGAGAGGATAATCAAATTTGTAGTGCCTGGGCTTCTTGCACTCGAAGCATATAGGTACTTCCTTCTCCTTTTCTTTTTCTCTCTTTTTCTTTTTCCTTTCCCTTTTCCTTGGATTGAAATTTCTTTTTGTAGGGAAACTTCCTCCTCTTCATGAATCTTCTAAATTTTCGAGCAAGGAGGGCTTCTTCACCTTCTTCTTCTTCATCATCATCGGACTCATCAATCGAGGATTCTTCTTGAACATTTAATTTAAAAGCGATCCCCTTCTTCTTTTTATCCAAGTCCATTGATTTCTATTTCAAGTTAAGCTCATAGGTCATGAGTGATCCTACTAGCTGCTCAAGTGGAAGCTTTTCTATATCTTTTGCCTCTTGAATTGCGGTCACCTTTGGATCCCACGATATCGGTAGTGACCTAAGAATTTTATTCACAAGATCAGCATTAGATATGACTTTACCAAGACTCCTCATAGCATTTATAATATTTGTAAAACGAGTATACATATCAGTAATAGATTCACTTGGTTCCATCCGGAACATCTCATATATGTGCACTAACATATTGACTTTAGTGTTCTTCACTTGATCGGTACCCTCGTGGGTAACTTCAAGTGTGTCCCATATTTCTTTGGCAGACATGCATGTAGATGTCCTATTGAACTCACTAGGATATAATGCACAATACAAAAGATTCATTGCCTTAGCATTGATCTCGAATTGTTTAATGTCATTTTCATCCCAATCCTCTTCAAGTTTTAGGATGGAAACACCATTAACCACCATCGAAGGAACATGAGGATCTTTATCAACTACTTTTCATAAATTGTAATCTATAGAATGCATATAAATTCTCATCCTAGTTTTCCAATAAGTATAATTTGCACCATTGAAAAATGGAGGTCTGTTTAAGGCTTGTCCCTCAACAACACTAGTACCAATTGGGGTTACAATAGATCTTTACTCAAGGCGGTAAAGCCTATATACTGAGAATAAGGCTCTGATACCACTTGTTGCCCAAAGAGCCATCCAAGAGGGGGGGTGAATTGGGTTTCAAAAATTTAAAGCTAAGCTTGATAAAACAAGTAGCAAACTCCGCAAAACAATATGTGCAAATCAATTCAACAAGGTACTGTGATTTAAGTGCAATGATCTAATATAAAAGTGCAGCAAAAATTAAAGGCAATAAGGGAAATGTAAAGAGGAAAGAGAAAGAGAACAAATAATCACAAACACAATAATCACATCCACTCTCCAAAATCTCCTTGGGAATTCACTATAATCCAATGATTACAGCCGATTAGCTTTTCGGGCTCACTAATCAAAACCCGACTTATTTTTACAAGGCTCACAAGTTACAACCTTACTTGGTTTTATGGGCTAACCAAGAACCTAATTGGTTTTCACAAGGCTAACCAAAAACCTTCCTTAGTTTTCCGGGCTAACCAAGAATCTTAGTAGTTTTACGAGCTAAGCACCAACCTAATTGGTTTTCAAGGCTTACCAATAACCTCACTTGGTTTTCCAATAGGCCAACCAATAACCTTTACAAGATAAAAGATGGTGAAATAAAGAACCAATGTAAGCTTTCAATAAAAAGTAAATAAGTTGATGTAGCATTGCTTTGCTCTTGTTGAAGTCTTTTGAATACCCAAGATTGAATGATCTTTAATGTACTTGATAGCTTTGAATGCTTGGAAGGCTTCCCTTTGCTTAAGAGTGGTTAAGCTTTGAATGAATAGGAGTTAAGGCTCTTCTCTCTTCTTTTCTCTTTAAACTCCTTTTTGGATTTTCAATACATTACTTCTTAATTTGATTTGGAGCCTTTATATATCTTCCTAAGCCCCAAAACCAAAATCTAGCCATTATACTTGAAAAACTAGCCGTTGGAGGGCATTTGGGAGAGTTCTGTGCTTGAAAAAACTAGCCATTACTGTTGTCAGAACTCCATGTGTCGACACTTTCTCTTCATGTGTCGACAATTAGGTCGACACATGTTCTTCTTGAGTCGACACAAGTTCAAAATGTTCCATTAAGATTCTCTGAAAAAATCAGCTGAGTCGATACATTCTCAATTGAGTCGACACATTGAATCGACACATTAGGTCCGTGTATCGACACATCAACTGTTCCTTCAATTTCTGCAAGTTCTGTGGCTTTAAATTCTCAAGTGATGTGTTGATCCATGTGTTGACACATAAGGTCCATGTGTCGACACATCATCTATGCCATTTGAAATTTTGCTACATACCGACCTGAGTCGACACACCTCTTCATGTGTCGACACATCATGTCATGTGTCGACATCTTGAGTTGACACATCATCAAAAAAGGTGCAAAAATTGCTGAACTTGTGCTGAAACATGTTTTCATTTACCTTAGTCATCCATTCAACCAACTCTTTGAGTGTCCAAGTCTTGTTTTGTTCATTCCTTTCATTCAAACTTGATTCTTCAACATAATTAGGCTTCTTCAAATTTTGTGAGCATCCTTTCAATGAAAACACACTTAAAGCAAATCATTAGTCCTCAAATTATACTTAATTATTTTGCTTATCATCAAAATCAATTAGTGGAGTCAACAACCATGTTTTTGTAAAATTTTTGCTTACATTAATCTTATGGCTAATTCCTCATGCAAATATCTAATCATGTAGTGCAAAAACTCATAACACCTAATGCAGGCAAATGACTCATGCCAACACTTATTAATATGCAGACTCGATTAAACCATAAACTATTATTATGGGCTTAACCCTTTATCAAGTGGGTGACATGCAGATACGAACTTGGCATGCACTCCTAATAGATGCCATAGGGTCCTCCAAAAGTAAAATGCAAACATGACATGCATAACGGGTGTATGCCACATGCTTACCTCTACAAAATGCAATCTTGTGGTTAGAGAAACATAAGAAGCTTCAAGAAAGGGTAGAAAATTAGAGGTGGATTCAGGATTAATCTGGTATGATAGAAAGTAAGAAGAGGGTTCAGGATTGATCGGATAGAATAGGATACAAGAAGGGGTGTTAGGGATTAGTCCTAGGCTAATGAGGTTTTAACCTTACAGGGTAGAGGTATATCTACAGGTCTGCCTTATGGAAGAATGGGTCACTAATTTTAGGGAAAAGATCTTCAATAGGAACTATAGGAGGGGATTCTTCCTGAGGGTACTGGTTTAAAGAGATCAGGTCCTTAATAAATTCTTCTGGTTCTTGAATCTCAAGACTGGGCTCTATAATTGGGATCTCTTCTAAAGTCTCCTCAGGTATAATTCTAACAGTAGGGTTGGGTTCTTCATGGTCCTCTTCCTTCAACTGTACTTCCAATACAGGTTCAGTCTGGGCATGGTCAGGGTCAACTAACTTTGGGTTGGCTTCTATCTAGGTATGGTCAGGTCAACTAATTCTGGGTTGTCTTCTATCTGGGTATGGTCAAGGTTAACTAATTCTGGGTTGGCTTTAGTCTGAGTATCTACTGGGTCAACTAATTCTAACTCTTCTATAGGTAACTCCTCTTATTCCTCATACTCGTCCACTAAGTTCACTGATGCGGGACAGATGAAGATGAACCTGATTTATTGGAAAAATAGGAAAAAACCTAAACAAACTAGGACCGTGGGAGGACTAAAAAGCCTCCAGGGACTAGGGCGAGCTGACACTAAAACCTAAAAGAGTTGAACTCTTTTGGTTTTCAATTTTTCTGGGTGGAGAAACATGTGATGGAGGATAGAAAACATGGACACTCTAGGACTGGGGACTCACCTTCACGGAGAGACATCGCACCTCTAGGGCATCTCACCCATCCCACTACATGTAGTTTAGGACGTCCCACCCATCTCACTACATGCGAAGCCTAGGGCATCCTACCCAAATCGCTACCTGGGGCCATAAAGAAAAATCCCTAGACCTAGAGGGGGACTCAATGGAAAAGGGGGATAACTAGGGCCTCGCACCCCTCGACGCTCATATGCGAGTGAAGGAAGTGGGGTCTCACACCCCTCGACACCCGCAGGTGAAGGAAAGACAGGCCTCAGCCCAGAACCTGAACCCAGGAAAAATCCAAAAATTTATATCAAAACTTCTGATTATTACAGGGGGAGAGGGGGCCTTTATATAGAAAAACCAAAACCCTCAGTTTCTTAGCCTCTAAGAAAACTAAAAAAGGAAAATAAATTATATCAAAAACTGTGCTGCATCAATATTGGTGCTGATCTGCTCTGAGAAGCATGTCGGCTTGATGATCTGCTCCAGAAAGCGTGTTGCTCTGAATACTAGGATGCTCTAAAATCTATGCAAACTCATCTCACGACCGTGGACAAGGAGGGAACCACTCTGGCGGGGCACCAGCGGATGACTGGGAAGCGGGCGGCGGACGGGACCGACGGACGGTGAGCGGAGGAGGGCTGGCGGCGGGCTACAGGCAAGGCGGCATAGGGGGCACGGAGGTGGCACGGCATGCCCAGGGCATGCCGTTTGGTCTCCCACGGGCGTGGGATCTCCTGGATGCCGGCGAGGGCTCCGACGGTCGGGCCGTGGCCGGCGGACGGCGAGGTGGCAGGACGGTGGCAGGCGGGTGACGGTGGCGGTGTCAGGCGACTGGCGGCGACGTCACACGGCCGCACATGGGCGGACGGACGCCTCCCGCGTTCGTTCGTCTTCCCACGGGCGTGGGCGGCGGCGGACCCCACCGGTGGCCGGGCGAGGGCTGGCGGGCGACGGGAACGGCAGCGGGCAGCAAGCCGGTGGTGGTAGCGGCAGCGGCGACCGTGGGTCATGCCGGGCGGATGCCTCCGCGTCCGTTCATCTTCGCATGGGCGTGGGCGGCAATGGCGGCTTCTTCGGCGAGGGCGAGGGCCGGTGAGCATCGGCGGCAGTCCGGCGGGGGCGGCCGGGGGTCGGGCGGCTCGGATCTGGGGACGGAGGGGGCGGCGGCTAGGGTTTGGGAGATGTTTTAAAAACCCGCAGGAGAAGATGGAATAATGCGGAATAAATTAGGAATACGATCGGGATAAAGATGGAATAGCAGGAATAGGTGGAATAATGAGAATAGGAAAATAAAAAAATGCGAGAAAAATTAATAAAAATGGAGAAATACTCGTACGACGACTGGATCCCCATCATTCATATTAGCTTCATACACTTCCTCTTCAATATCATTCCTGTGAACCAGTGTGGTGGTAGGAGGGGATCGGCTAAGAAAAAATTGACTAATGTCTGGGATAGCATGGGTGGGTCAACTAAGGGGTTCCTGACTAATACTAGGCTCATATTTAAGGGTACTAATCCTATGGGGTTCAGGTCGACTATTGGAAAGTGGATTACTACCGGCCTCATATCTAGGGGTACTAATCCTATTGGGTTGAGGTCGACTCGGGTTGGATTGGCTTGGACATACCTAACTAGGTCCTAGGGTCTGGCTAGGGGCAATGGGAATTGACTGATCTAAAGGAAGTCGGCTAGGTCTGGGCTTGGGTTTAGGAGGGCTACTCTTGTTGGACTTAGATTGACTGATCTTGAGTTCCATCTGATATGACTTGAATTCCCTAGCTATGTGATAGGCTTCATCTAAGTCCTGAATTTGCCATTGAAACAGTTCCCACTGGATGTCTTCACGAAGGCCAGCCATAAATCTGGATAAGGTCACTGACTCAGGTTCATCTAGGGAACACCTAAGGGCACATTCATCAAATTAGGTTATATACTCTGGCTTAGACTTATTTCCCTGCCTTAACCTTTGCCATCGGTTTAAAAGACACTGTTGGTAGTATGAAGGAACATATTTTGCCCTAAGTTTTAGCTTCATAGCCATCCACGTGGTTATGGGATCATGGTTTTGTTGTTTACCCAGGCGTTGTGTTCCTAATATAACCCAGCCTGGTCAGTTAGTCTGAGTTGGGCAAATTTACATTTCCTTTCATCACTCAAGGCATACCATTGAAAATACTGCTCCATGCCTCCTTCCCAATCTAGGTAGACCTTGGGATCTAGGGTGCCATCAAAGGTGGGCGGATCTACCCTGATGCTCCTAAGGATTCTCTTATCTTGGTTTTGGTCATCATGATTGGGTCTCCTAGGGTTGGGTTCCGGGTGGGGTTCCTGGCACTGGGCTCTCCTAGGGTTGGGTTCCTAGAATTGGTCATGGTTTTGGGTTCTCCTAGGGTTATGAGAGGTGGAAAGGGGTGAATTAGGATCAAGTTCAGTATTGGATTCATGGGTTCTTTCTAGGGTTCCTACTCGATTTTCTTCCTGGTCAAACCTATTGTTCATTTGGTTCAATTGGGCATCCATCTGGATTATCTGATCAGTAAGGGCCCTCAGTTGAGCACCAAAGTCATTGTCCATTGTTAGATTGGGCTGGGATTTAGACTGCTTGTACTGGACTCTGGATCTAGTGGTCATGCAATCAATCAATCAAGAAATTATGATGTAGTCATACACACAAGGGTAACACGTGCTAGCATTTGCTAAACCTAGAGCCAAAACCTAATGAGTTAACTCAACTTACACTCAACACAACACCTAATCCTTCCACTGGCCAGGTAAGAGATGGGGTGGTGGGAGGCTCCCCCTACCTATGACAGGGTCCTAATTAAGTAACCACCAATCCGCTTAGGGCATTTACCTCTGGACCTCTAGCCTTAGACACCGGCTTTCAGTAATAGATGATGGGTTGGGTGCAATAGCTTCCTCACTAAACTTGGACCCGACCTATTGGTGTCCCTAAATCTATTAGGTTGCTAATTAATTTTAATTAAGGTTTGGGTACGTATGCAAGGTGATTGTTTTGGGCCCAGGATAGGTGATGAAATCCTGCCCTGATCTGGGATAGAAAATTATCCTTAAGATTACTTTAAATGAGATGATGCACAATCAATGAACCTGATGCAATCTAATAACAAAACAAGAAAATTAAAAATTTTTTTATCTCTTTTTATGAGGTGGTAACTTAAATTTGAATTGGTTAAGTTATCAAACAAATTGGCTTAGGTTTGGTGGGGTTTGGTAGTTGATTAGGTTTAGTTAAGTTAAGTATGCAGGAACACCAGAAAAAAAAAATTATTCTATTTTTTGATGTAGAAGTTAGCATGGATTTCAGAGCAGAAAAATTCTAAAAAAAATTACAAATAGAGAATGACATGTGAGTATGATCCTACCAAATTTCATGTAGATTAAAAATGATTTGACTATGCAAAACCTAGGGTTTCTAACTGGGTGCAGAAAAGATAGATTTATGGTTAGGGTTTCTAAGATGCAGATTTTTTTTATTTCTTTATAGCCTTTAAAAATTAAATAAAATGTTGTAAACATAGAGGACTCGACAGAGATGATGTGATGCAAATTTCAGAGAATAACAGTATGAAATTGATGGAAAACCAGACCTAAATTCAGAATACTATGCAGGTTCAGCATGCAAAAATTTTTATTAGGGCTATTTTTTCATGCAGGTTTCACCCTATTTTTAGATCAGAGAAATTCCACGAAAATTACATAAAACAAAGGATTAAACAGAGATTAACTACCATGAAAATCAGAGAAAATTAAAATTGTTTTGATGGGGAAACAATCCTAAGTTTTGATGTGTATGCAGATTTTAGCATGCAGATAACCTAAACTATGATGCAAGAACATGCCCTAATCCTGCTCTGATACCAAAATTGATGAAGGACGGGAGTCTAACATGATGCAGGATGATATGCAAGGGATGAACATGAAAAAGGTTAGATTAAAGTAAGCAAGTATTTTCAGGTTTTTCTTATGGTTTTATTCTTGAAACTAGACAAGACTAGGTTAGGGTTATCCTGTATCAATTAGCATCCTACCCACATGCTAGATCAATCAAAGAGAAAAGAAAATCAGGATCCTCGGTCTAATGGTTGGCTGAATGGACTAAAGAGGGATGGGATAAAGCTTGGTTGGATGAGTGGAGATGGAACGGGAAGAACACTCTAGGCCTCACGCCCACCTTCTCATAAGGGACTAAGCATTCAAGCAAGGGAAATTCTTTCAAGAAACTTCATTTCAATCATTCAAAATTCATCTTTACAAGAAAGTTTGGAGCCCTTTGTTTTATAGACCACCAAGCCTTTTGAATTCAATTCAAATTACACCAAGAATAAAGGAGAGAATGATGGGCGTCTTCATGAAGAGGGGCGCTGATTGTGGAGGAGAATGTGGTCTCATTTGAATTTGAATTCCTTCTCCTCTTGGGCGACAATCAATGGTGAGGTGTCTTGGTGATGTGGCAAAGTAGAGTGATGAAGTGACTTCCAAGTTGGTGATCCCATGGTCCATGCGCCCACCTTCCTTATTTGGACTTGTTGTGCTTGAAACCAGATTGGATTTGTTGTGCTAAAACCAAATTGGACTTGGACTGAACTACTCTTGACTCAATTGTAATAAAGAACTCAATACATGACTCAATTATCCAAATGAAATAAATACAGGACTAATAAACTCAATTAGGACTTAATACAGGACTCAATTATCCAAATGAAATAAATACAAGACTAATAAACTCAATTAGGACTTAATACAGGACTCAAACCTTTAATCTTCTATCCATAAAGAATTTAGCTTGATCTGTATTGGTTGAAGTCTCTTCCTGAGCCTGGTGCCCGCACCAATTCTCCCCGAGAGGGAGGAACTCGACCCTGTTGAGTAAGGATCGGTCTGACAGTGATATCTTTCTAGTAGGTCCGGGTCAATTTGCTGTAGATCCTCTCAGGTGATCCAAGAGTCCTCGGAATCTGGTTGACCTTGCTAATGAACTAGATAACGTTGATAGCCCTTACTTCTAGTAGTAATCACCTGGTCATCCAAGATATGTTTAACTTTATCTCTTCGGTTTGGTGGAATTGCTGGTGGACACTCAGGTAGGGTTTCGCTCTCAATGGCAAGATAAGGCCCAAAAGGCTCACTAGGAATTAATGCCGGCTCTTATATTCTTTCAGATCAGAAATATTAAATGTTGAACTAATGCCATAATCTGGTGGTAACTTTAACACATATGCATTAGGTCCAATCTTCTTAATTACTTTGAAAGGTCCAGCTCCCTGGGCATGTAGTTTCTTCATAGTTCCCGGTGGAAACCTTTCAGGTCTAAGTTTAATCATTACAGAGTCCCCTTCATTAAATTCTTTCATTCATTTATGTGAATTAGCCATATGCATATAGACTTCTTTGCTCATTTGAATCTTTTTACTAATTTCCTTATGCAAGTCTTTAACATACTATGCATATAACTCGTCAGACTCAGATACTCATACTGACACTTGACAAAAATAGACTCAACTATGTATTCCTATTGAGAGGAATTTTATTGGACTCTCTAAGGCCTAAACCTAACAAATTATTGACTCTCTAGGTTTGACCCTAGTCTGGTATGCACATAAAAAATTACCATGGATCCCTAGCAAATGCCATAAGGTCTTCCAAAAGTAGGTTGCAAATGGGATGGGCTCTAAGGGTTCATGCAACCTGGTGATCTCAATATAATGTAACCTAATGGCTTTAAAAACATGTGTAGACTCAGGAACGGGTAGGAAATAGGAATCAGAGTCTTGGGGCAATCTATGGGAGGCATGAAACAAACCTTGGTTAGTCGGGATGATCTTAAAATTTGGACATTGATATATGGGTGCAAGATCTAGGGTAGGCTGGATGCTCCTAGATGGTGGAAGGTCATCAGGAAGGTCTTTGAAAAGTTTATCTAGAAAGTCTTTTAAAATAACGTCTACTTCCTGGGATTGCTCCTTAGGGACTTTTTTCTGGACCTCTTTTATGGACAACTCATGTGATCCCTCACTTTCATCTAATATGTTTGATCCTTGCTCAGTCACTCCTTCAAATTTTATAGTGGGTTCAGGATCTTTTTCTATTAGTTTCTCAGTGATCTCAACCTTGCATCCACCTTCATCATACTCCTCCACCAGACTTGATTCATAGATGTCTTCTTTGGATTCTTCAGTGGACTCAGAAGTTTCTCTCTCTAGATTCCTAATGGATTCAACCTTTTTTTCCTGAAACTCTTCAATGGGTTCTTCCTCTTTCCCTTCATATCCATTAATTAAACTCGATTCAGCCTCATAAACTTCTTCCTCAGGCTCACTAATGGGTTCAGGGGTCTTTTCCTTGAAAACTAATGGGATAGGAGTAGTAGGCTGGTTTGAAGGAATCTGTCTAAGAATTGGCCTAGAGGTGCTAATCATGATGGGCTTAGGTTAGCTGCTCATGAGTTCTCTTTGATAAGACTCAAATTCTCTAGCAATCCAATAAGCTTCCTCTAGAGTATGAATTTTTCATTGAAGTAATTTCCCTTGGGTGTCCTTACATAGGCCTCCTCGAAATCTAGATATTTTCATGGTCTTAGATTCTGTTGTGTTACATCTCCTAACAAACCCCTTGAATTCCTCAATATACTCAGGCATTGGTCTATCACCCTGTCTCAATTTGTACCATTGGTATAAAACTCTTTGCTCATAAAATCTACCTAGGTACTTTCCTCTTAGCCTACTTCTCATGGTTCTCTAGCTACGTATTCTATCTCCTCTTTGATAACATTCATCCTCAATAGCTGCCCAATGCCACTTAGCATATCGGGTTAACCTACATGTGGCCAATCTAAATTTCTCTAACTCCGACATCCTAGTGTACTCAAAATAGTGGGTGCATAATCCATGTCTCTCCTCTCAACCAAGTAATGGGCTCTAGGGATGCTCAGGGGCAAGATCATGATCATAGGCTCTTGATCAAAGGAATTAGCCCTAGAGGAGTTAAGTTTAGCATGGGCCTTGCGGGCTTCTGCTCGTGCCTCTGCTTGGGCTATCTTTTGGTCCAATTGGTCGATCAGGCTTTGGTTCAGTCGGGCCATTTGATCATTCAAGGTTTTCATCAAGGTCTTAAAATTTTGGTCCATGGTTGCACTTGATTGAGCTTGGGTTTGTTGGTAGGGTGTTCCTGATCTAGTTACCATGCACACACAGACTCAAACTTGGGCTAGGGGTTTGCTAGACCTAGTAGCTCAAGTAAGGTGAGTCGACTAGGTATAACCAAATCAACAACTATCCTGTCCACTAGCCAGGTAAGGGGTGGGTCTGTGGGAGGCTCCCCCAGCTCTCATTGGTCCTAGTTAAAAACCACAAGAACTACTTAGGGCATTTGCCACTTGATCCCTAGCCTAAACACCAGCTTTCAGAAATAGATGCAAGAGTAGGTGCACTAGTTTCCCCCAAATGACTTGAACTAGACCTGCATGTGTCCAAAGAAATTAGAGTACTACTCAGTTTTAATTAAAGATTGGGTTCGCTATGCAGGGTGGTGGTTTTGGGCTAAGGACAGGTAATGAAACCCTTCCCCCATGTCATAATGATTCCCTTAAATTGATTTATCATGAGATGAGTGCAAGCATGCATATGAACCCTAATTTCAGGTACAGAATTTTGTATGTTACAATTTTGAAGTGGGGCTGAGAAGTGCTATGTATTAATATAAAAAAATCTCTAAAAAATCATAAAACACTCCTAACTTACAGAGGATATACTAAATGAAAGGAAATTAAAAAATAAAATCCGTGCTATGCTGGACAGTTATTGGAACACAGACAATGCAAACAGGACAGAACAGCAGAAATTTTAAAGATGCTGAAAATAAAATGCAAAACTTTTTTTTTAGGATTTAAAACTTATCTTCTTGTATTCCCCTTCAAGGGTCAATCACATCGGCACCCCTACACGCCATAGAAAATTCCTGTTGAATAGGATGTGAGGGTCTTGTAGCCCTTCTTTTTTCTACGACCGGACGGCCATGGTGAAGCACCCAATCCAAGTATTGAAGAAGATGCAAAGCCCTAACCTACCATGCTTTGATACCAAGATGATGGGGGATGATAACGAAATGATGCATCCCTAATGGAATTAGCAATGACTAAATCAAAAATGAAGTAAATAAGATGTAGGCATTCAATGTAAAGAAAGTAGAGTTTTTATGAGAGGAATCTAAATGTTAAACTTGACTAGAAATAAAACCATTCAAAGAAAATAAGAGGAGGACCTTCGTGGTTAAGAAACCACTCAGATTAGGGCTAAGTTTAATCTAATAATTTCATATCTGAAAGTCTTTCTAAAGAGGGTTACCCAATAATTAATACTTTAAAGTTTAGCACGGGAACACTCAAAGAAGAAGTTCCTGGATGATAAGGAGATTCCTTTAAGTTACAAAAGCCTCTTGTATCCGGTTCTTAACACAGGAGACCTTCTTCTTTGGTGCCTGGAAGCCCGGGGATCCTGCAACAAAGAGATATAGGGGAGATTAGAGAATAAGGATTGAAATGGAGAAGTGAGGGGAGGGATCTTTGAAATGAAGAAGGGAAGCTTGGAGTAGTCTTGGCGTGGATCTTCTATGGCTTCTTTGGGATGACAACTCTTGGCTTGATCTTGTGAAGAACTCCTTGAATGATTGGATCCATTGGAAATGGAGGAGATGTGGACTAAGGAAGTGCTCCTTTGGTTGGCCGAATGGACAAAAGAGGGATGGGATGAAGCTAGGTTGGATGAGTGCAGATGGAAAGGGAAGAACACTCTAGGCCTCACGCCCACCTTCTCACAAGGGACCAAGCATTCAAGCAAGGGAAATTCTTTCAAGAAACTTCATTTCATTCATTCAAAATTCATCATTACAAGAAGGTCTGGAGCCCTTTATTTTATAGACCACCAAGCCTTTTGAATTCAAATTCAAATTATACCAAGAATAAAGGAGAGAATGATGGGCATCTTCATGAAGAGGGGCGCTGATTGTGGAGGAGAATGTGGTCTCATTTGAATTTGAATTCCTTCTCCTCTTGGGCGACAATCAATGGTGAGGTGTCTTGGTGATGTGGCAAAGTGGAGTGATGAAGTGGCTTCCAAGTTGGTGATTCCATGGTCCATGCGCCCACCTTCCTTATTTGGACTTGTTGTGCTTGAAACCAAATTGGATTTGTTGTGCTGAAACTAGATTGGACTTGGACTAAACTACTCTTGACTCAATTGTAATAAAGAACTCGATACAGGACTCAATTATCCAAATGAAATAAATACATGACTAATAAACTCAATTAGGACTTAATACAGGACTCAAACCCTTAATCTTCCATCCATAAAGAATCTAGCTTGATCTGTATTGGTTGAAGTCTCTTCCTGAGCCTGGTGCCCGCACCAATGAACCTAGAAATCTTTATGCCAAAATGGGACCACATCGGAGTACAAGACAAAAAGAAGAAGGAACAAGATGATACAAATCATTTTTTTGGGTCAATCACTAGTTTCATGTTCACCATGATGGCCTCAACTACTGCTCTGATCTCCGCCATCACCATGGCCACAATCTCCTAAACTGGATTTGTTTTAGGATGGGGGATGATCACTGCATCTTTTGAATTCTTGGCGGCTTCACTGTCAACTACATGAGTGTCAACTTTGGCAACCTCCTCAACATCGGCCGGCGTAGTTGTCATATGCAAACCACCTTCAGCCTCCATAATAGCAAGCTCTACCTTCTCGACACCCTCTATAATCTTGGTCTCTTTGGTCTCTTTAGGCTTGATCACCTAGACCTTTGCAATTGGGACTTCATTTTCTTTCTCTTCATCTTCTCCTTCTTCCTGGCCATCTCATTCCTCACCCTCCATGACAATGTTCTTTAGGTCTAAACCGAAAAAGGTTTCAAAGACTTTCTCCCTACACTTGGTGAACCCTTTCAAGTATGCATCATATATGGCCTCCCCTACTTCATCTTTGAAGTCCTGGGAAGCCTTGAAATCTTTAACAACCTGAGAGGCCACTGATGTCGCCTTCATCTTTGCTGCTTTCACTTTGTCCTCAACAGCTTTTGCCTTCACCTCTCATCCTGGATGAAGGCCTTGGCCAAATCAAGCCTTTGGTTGGCTAGTAGAACCTGGGACTTCATTACATCCCCTTGGAGGTGACATCGGCTAGGCGAGTCACCATGTCATCAACCAGCTTCTCTTTTTCCTTTAACTAGAGCTTTAGATCTTCTACAGTCTTTCGAGAAGCCTACAACTCCTCCTTCAACTTGGCTTCCTGGTTCTCACTCGCTATAAGAAAGTCTTCCTAGAGCTTCACCTATCTTTCGACTAATTTGGCCTTCTCTTTCAAAGAGTCCAATAACTCTACAGACTTGCCGAACTTCTCTCTCATGGCAAAAACATCATGGATAAGTTGCAAAAGGGGAAGGACCAACAGTTACTTGGCATTCAAAGAAACTATCTAAGTGAAGGTTAGAGTGGCACTTACCCCATGTAGCTAGTGCATGGAATCGGAAAAGATTTTGTCAATGGACCGAGACTGCCACTTCCTTTGGTCTTGAGGAAGAAGAATGTGGTTGAGCATATCCTCGATAGTTTCTTGTCATGGAAGATGGAGGCATCTTGGCGCACTTGTGCTCTCAGCTCAAGAATACCATTGTCTGCTAGGTGGACTCCTCCAAATGATGATAGCTTGGTTGATCGAGGGGAGCTCGACCAACCAGTTCCATCGTAAGGGACAATAATGGCAAAGCAGATGGGCTTTGTGGCCTAACTAGGGACACTGTGAGTGCGGGAGCCGGTTTAGGCAGTGACGGAGAGGAGATCTCTACCACCTCCATACTAGTGGTGGCAGGAATCTCCTCTAGACAAGGCATAAAGGTGCCCTCCAATGGCAGCATGGTAGTAGGCTGGCTGGCTGGCGAACCCACTCATGCCCTTTTCTTGGCTGCCTTCATAGGCTTTTGACTAGCACTCCTCTTTCGGTCGATGTTCTTGATATCTTTCATTAAGAACTTCATGTATGCATAATAGTCAAACATCAAATTTGGTTAGCTGCAAGCAATCCAATAGAGAAGGGACATAATAACTCTCATCTAAGACTCGTACCTAACTGATTCCGGTATCATACAAGTTTTGTTATGACAATAATTCTTTCTCTTTTGAGATCTTTGAGTTAAGGAGCTGCTCATAAAACTCCTCGTCAGCAGGCTCCACCTTATAGTCCTAGTTGGGAGATTTGTTCAAGTCACTCCAAACCCAATTTATCCCCTCAAGAAAGACAAAGAAGAATCTACTCTTCCATCGCTTGATGGAGGAAGGTGGATCAAAGTGGATAGACCCCTAACAGGAGGCTATGAATCACCACCCCCTCTCTATCGAGTGTTGTTTCAGGATAAAGATTGACCTAAACAGAGACAATCTAGAGACAATCTTGTAGAAATGGCAGAGAACTGGAAAAGAATGGATGGTCCAGAAAGAGTTTAGGGTTAGCTGGATTGGAATGAGACAGTATCGATCAAGCAATGTAAGAATGAAAGGGTGGAAGGGCAGGCAAAGCCCTGCTTGGAGGAATGCCTCATGTATGGTTATCCCCCCTTCCGGACCGGATGTTACCCTATCACTTGGTCCAAAGGCATGCATACGTATGTGATCCGGAACCCTGTACATCCTATAAAAGCAAAGGATGGTTGGTGTGGACACTGTCAACGCTACAATCGCCAGACTAGCAAAGGCCCGAATCGGTGCGGGAACCAAGATTGGCACAAAAGCTAGGGCTGGAGCAAACCTGCTAGTCTACCATACTATCCTTAAGGGGGATTCTTCCTCTTCTTGGTATGAAGGGTCATGTCTATATAAAACTATACAAATATGGTTCATCCAGACCCAAAAGATAGAAAACATAATCTACTGGGTGATCATCACCCTCAGATGAACTCATGATGCTAAAAAGAAGGAAAAGTGAAACCCTAATGAAGCAGGGACCTAGAGGGAAACTAGGACCACACCATGTAGCTTTGACTAGAGAACTCTAAAGAAACCCTAAGGAGGATTGGGCGTGAAGTGGACAGTGGAAGAAAAGAAGACCAACCTGTAGAAGAGGAAGACTTCTGGAGGCAAGTTAAGATTTAAAACCTTCTTTCTTTAATCGCCTCGCTACAAATTAATGGAGAAGAAATCCTCAAAGTGGTACTAGAGACCCATTTTATACCAGAGGCCCCAATGGTCCAGATTTCACTCACCATGGAGTGTCCTCCTAGATTTTGATGCATGGCACATGTCCAATTGCAAGCATCACAACACTTTGGGCCTCTCCTATTCCTATAATGCTCAATCCCAAAAAGTGCAAATGAATCATTTCGAACTATTGCTCTTGGGACACATGGCAACTTGCCATCGCTTAAGAGATTGAAGATGCGCGAGACGCCTTCTAAGGGAAATTAAGAGCAACCCCATGGGCATGCCATGTCAGCTCTCTCCCCCCTACAAATAGAAGCACCCAGATAGCTGGTGATATCTCACCTCATAGATCCACCAACATTTGAGTAGGGCCCATGTCAGCTCAAAATTCGACTACTACCATCATTTAGAGGAGAACGAGGAAGAAGAGCTTTCTGAACTTAAGAGTGGGGGGCATCTGATGTGGTAGTTGTTGACATGGACCCGGAGACCTCTCGAACCACCAGATGCACCACATCCATGGAGGAATGGTTGTATCCAGGAAGCAAAGGCCGACTAGCCCATTTTCCATGGATAACTAGAAGTAGAGCCCACTAGAAAGCTAGTCTCATCCAGGTCAACTAGTCGATTCTAAGCCGGGTAGCAGGAAACGATTGCAATCATTTAGCATAATACCCTCACTTCTAGTTCCACCGACTTCCTATTCAATTATGCTCACTAGTAAGTCGTGTCGACCTAATGAGCTCAGGCATGCGGGCAAGTCTTCCTTCTCGCCCAGTGATACACCACCAGGGTAGTTGGCGATCTAGCCAGTCATAGTTGTTATGGCATAAATCATGGAGAACATGATTCCAACAAACCCTAGTACCATAACAAGAAAAGATTTCTTTAATTGTCATACCAGGAGATAGGATCTTGCCATCTCAGCCAAGTTTATTATGCTTGTCAGAGATTGAGATCCCTATAATAATATTTTGTTATGACACGTAACCATACAAATAGGTAAGAGGGACTTTTAGTACAAGTAACATTCCATATGTTCCCACACATTTTTGCTCTGATATTTACTAGACTACCATAAGCTCTCGACTCTGGCCGCTATAGCTTTACATTCTCCGATCACTAACTTGAACGTCAGAGTATCCCCATTAGAAATCCTGGTCTAAGGCAATGATCTTTTGCAGGTCATCAGGATGGAATAATCTTAGAAGATCTTCAATCATGGCTGGAAAAAACTGGTGCACTTTTACTCCATTGTCGGAGTTTAGTGAAAGTAAATGGATGGCAAGATACTCTAATCGAATTTTTTACAACCCTCCTCTCCCCCTTTATAGATGGGAGGATTATTTTGCTAGAGGACAGCATGACTTCAAATATCGATCGACCCGTTTAATTTCTCTCGTAGCACGTACGTTTGGTCATCTAGACCCATGGAAAGTTTTGCTTGTGGGTTAAGGAAGCCCCACCACGGAATTGCCAACGTTGGTTAGTCTATCTTTTAAGTTTGGATTGGCTAAGATTGGGGCTAGACGCATGGGATTCGGAACGTGGATAAATTGATGAAGCAATACACGCACATGCGAGAAATAAATGGTCCCCTACATGGTGCGTTCCGAATTGCAAAGAGGTCTATTGTTTGGTGGATCACCCCATGGTCCTGGTTGTAGGCCTACCAGCTTTTCAATCTTCGGTGGGACAGTAGCGATTGTGGTCCTCCATTGACATCTTTTAGCCTCACATGAGTTTTATATATTGCAACGAGTGGTATACATGATATGTGAGCACCTTCTTCTTAGCTAGCTTGGCCAAGGGACCGGGTTGTATATATCATTGGTGTGAAAGAAGGATTCGCATTTCTTTGCATGAATCCATCATTGAATCACATTGCACATATCTCAAAGTATAAAGAGATCGATAGATTCATAAAAAGAAAGTGGATGGATGAATAGATGGATGGATAGATCATTCTTTCATGCAAAAGATACATGACCCTCTAGCCAATGGAAAATGATGGGATTGGATAAAACCCGAATCACAACTTGTTATAATATCCTGGTTTAATTTTAAAATAATCACTGGTTTATTCTTTGAACCAATTTCAATTTTTGGTTTATCAATCAAATCAATACACTAAAAAAATATCTCCTGGACTTGATGAAGATTCTGATCTACAAAGGATATATCGTATGTCTTCAGCTTCATATCCTTATCTTGGTCCGAAGACTAAGCTTATTAACCTTGTGACTCTGGCTTTGTATCTTTATCTTAGTCCGAAGACTAAGCCTATCGACCTTGTATCTTCGGCTTTGTATCTTTATCTTGGTCCGAAGACCAAGCCTATCAATTTAACACCTCCAGCTTCATACCTTCAACATAGTCCGAAGAGTATGTTATCTTATCTTTAGGATGGCTGTAAGTGTTTACCTATTTTTTCTTGTTATTTCCAAAGAAACTCTTCTGAAGTGTATAGCTAACATTCTCTTTAGGAGCGCTACTAAAGAGAATGTTGAGTTCGCTTCGGATCTATTCTAGAAAAGAATGAGACATATTAAATATGTGGACTTTTTCAACCCTAAAATAGTTGAAGTCTGTTCTAGTTGTTGTAACCACCCACATGATCGAAATTCTCAGATTGGATGACTATAAAATAACTAATTTTTCGACCACCACTACTTATAGTTATGAGAAAGTTTCATTTGCTAACTCCCATAACCATAAGTAGTTGCATTGGAGCCTAAAAGTACAGGTAAGAGGGAACACTCGAGATAGGCTAAGCTCATTCCCAGCAATTCGAATTCTTTTTTTTCCTTCTCTGCTTTTGAGCTCTCCATTCTGCTACCTGAGTTCTTGCTAACTTTGACATCGGAGTGTCCCCCATCGGAAGATTTCCGGTCAGGGGATCTATTTTGCAGGTCCTGGGCGGCGGCGAACCAATGGGCGAGCCACTCCATCCAGTCGGTAAGGATTTAGCATCAATAGATGGCATGCCAGGTAGGGGAAGATCTGTTTCCTCTATTCAAAGGAGAGCTCTACTTAAGCGAAAATGGTGAAAGCAAAGGTTCAGAACGCATCTACGAGCAAGGAGCAACATGCTCCTCCAACAGACGATCCTCCAGCAGATCAGAAAATGCAGCCTCCTATGCTAATGGTGGGGCAGCAGCAGTTTGAAGCCCTTCTAAACAGGGTAGATGCCTTGACGGCGTTGGTTCAAAACTTGCAAGAAGTTACTGCTCAAAGGCAGTGTCCACCACCTTTTCCACAGCCCAACCATCAACCTGAAAGAGAAGAAGAACGACATCGAGAACTCACTCCAAGTTTCTCATGGATCCGGTCATCTCGTGATCACTATATTTCCCCTCCAGATCAATAAACAGGGGATCATGATGGGAAGAAGAGGATCAGGCACTCTCCTTCTGTTTCTTCCAGAAGTTTTGTACCTGAAGAAGCTAGGCAAAGAGAGATAAACTGCGAATTTGAAGAGAAATTCAAATCCATGCAAGCAGAAATAGCCAGAATTTCAGATATGAGGAGGAATGATGAGGTTATAGCTTTCAACTCTTAGCCTTCATTTTCTGATCATATTATGGATGAAGTTATCCCCAGGCATTTCAAGATCCCACAGCTAGAGGCTTATGATGGGACTTTGGATCCTCTTGACCATCTAGGGAGTTATAAGGCTCACATGATGATACAAGGAGCAACTGATGCTCTTTACTGTCTTGCTTTTCCTACTACATTGAAGAAATCTGCTCGAATGTGGTATTCGAGCCTGCCACCAAAAACTATTCATTCTTTTGCTGAACTGGAGCAGCAATTTGTCTCACACTTTAGAACATGCCAGAAGATGCCACGCAACACTGATAGTTTGTTTCTCCTCCAGCAGAATGAAGGAAAAAGTTTGAAGAAATTTATGCACCATTTTAATTCGGCCACTTTGGAAATACCAAATCTGAATGAGCATGTGGCCATGTCTACCTTGAAGAAAGGCCTTAAATCATCCAGGTTTACTTTCTCCCTGGATAAAAGATTTTCATTGAGCTATATCGAATTGCTAGCGATGGCTCAGAAGTACATTGCCGCTGAAGAGCAAGCGGCAAGCCAAAGACTTGAAGAAGAGAGATACCCTTCTAAAAAAAAGTGCCAAGGGACCAAACATGCCCACATCCTCTAACAATACTTTAGTTCCCAGGCATAGTCCCAGATCCAAGCAGCAGAATAACCGGTTTGATGTCTACACACCTCTCAACTTACCAAGGAAGAAAATTTTGCTAGAAATTGAGAAGGAAAATTACTTTCAAAGGCCACATCCCTTGAAGACATCTGCAAAAGCGAGGGACATGAGCAAATACTACCGATTCCATCGGGATCATGGCCACAACACTGATGAGTGTTTTTAGCTTCGGAATGCCATTGAAGACCTGATAAAGAGGGGATATCTGGGAAAATACATTAACTGCCCAGAATCTCAAGTCGAAGTAACAACTCTTCCGAAGATATCTAATGAAGCCGATCTGCCTCACCAAAAACCAACTGATGGGAATGTTGGTATGCTTCATCGGTCAGCTGCATGGGATATTGAAGCTGAAGAAAATATCCCTAAAAGGTTCAAGGAAAAAAATTCTATCACTCTTTCTGATGAAGATGTTCTAGGTGTCCAACTTTCACATGATGACCCCGTTGTGGTCTCAGTTGTAATAGCGAAATATGATGTAAAAAGAATTTTGATTGATAATGAAAGTTCAGTTGATATTTTGCTGTATGATGCCTTTCTTCGGATGGGATTATCTGGATGTGAATTGCGAAGGTCTCTCATTCCTATAACTAGTTTTGGTAGAAATCAAGTTGGAGTTGAAGGTAAAACAGTCTTGCTCGTGACTTTTGGGTTCAAACCATTTCAAAGAACCCTTCCCATCAATTTTATTGTGGCTAGAACATCTTCGGCTTATAATGCAATCTTGGGGCGTCTAGTATTAAATAAGTTCAGGGCCATAGTGTCCACGTATCACCTTTTGATTCGGTTTCCTACCAGGTCAGGCATTGGAGAAGTGAGGGGGGATTAAAGGATCTCTCACCAGTGTCTGATGATCCAAAATAAACAAACAGCCAAGTCCTTGACACTTGACCAGTTGGATCCAAGAGATGAAGCTAAAGACTGTGGAGAACCAGTGGAGAAAATACTTTTTGTGTCATTATCGGAAGACGACCCAACAAAACTTATACAAATTAGCAGCTTACTAGATGAAGAGTCAAAGGCAAAATTAATTACCTTTCTCCGAGATAATGCTGACATTTTTGCTTGGATAGCTTCGGACATGCCCAGAATTCTACCTGATGTGATCACACATCACTTAGAAGTGTCTCCCAACTATAAGCCTGTACAGCAAAAGAAGAAAAATTTTGCTCCAGAAAGGTAGAAGGTTATTGATGAAGATGTTAATAAGCTGCTTGAGGCTAACTTCATAAGAGAAGTGCAATATCCGAATTAGCTGGCAAATGTGATTATGGTAAAAAAATCAAACTACAAATGGAGGATTTGCATAGACTATACAGATCTTAACAAGGCATGTCCAAAGGACAGTTTTTCTTTGCCAAAAATCGATCAATTAGTTGACACCACAGCTGGTCATCAATTGTTAAGTTTTATGGATGCCTTCTCAAGCTATAACCATATCCGAATGGATCCTGAAGATAAAGAGAAAACTACTTTTATTATAGAAAAAGGACTTTACTATTATAAGGTAATGCCCTTTGGATTAAAAAATGCTGGGGCAAATTTTCAAAGGCTCATCAACAAAGTCTTCAAAAATCAAATCAACAAAGTCTTCAAAAATCAAATTGGAAGAAATATGGAAGCTTATGTTGATGATATGATTATGAAAAGTCTTCATAAGTCTGATTACATTGCAGATCTGAAAGAGTCTTTTGATGCACTTAAACACCATCGGATGAGATTGAATCCAACCAAATGTATTTTTGGTGTAACTTCTGGGAAATTCCTGGGATACTTGGTCACCAAGCGAGGGATTGAAGTTAATCCAGAAAAGATCCAAGCACTTCGGTTAATGAGGCATCCCACTTGCAAAAAGAAAGTACAGAGGTTAACAGGAAGAGTTGCTTCTTTAAGTTGATTTATTTCCCGGTCCGCAGAAAGATGTCTACACTTTTTCAAGGTTCTTTGCCAAATCCAAAATTTTGAATAGACAGAGGATTGTAAAGTTGCTTTGGACAAGTTGAAAGAATACTTAAAAAATCCTTCTTTGCTCTCTAAGCCCTATGAGGGAGAGATACTTTACTTATACTTATCAGCTTCTGATGAGGTAGTTAGTTCAGTGCTGGTACGAAGAGATGCCAATCATCTACAAAAGTCGATCTACTACACTAGTAAAGTATTGCATGAAGTAGAAGTTCGATATCCCAGAGTGTAAAAGATTATCTTTTCTCTAGTGGTTGCAACAAAGCATCTTCGGCCCTATTTCCAAGTCCATTCCATTGTGGTTCTGACGAATCAGCCCTTAAAAGCTATTTTTCGTTGTCCTGACACCTCAGGAAGGATAGCTAAATAGGCTGTTCAATTGGGAGAGTTTGATATTGAGTTTCAGCCTAGGTCAGCAATGAAAGCATAAATTTTGGCTGATTTCATAGCAGAATGTACATGGAGATCTGAAGGGGATCAACCAAGAGCTAAAGAGGAGAGTGCCGAAGATGGTCTTGAATTTATTTGGATGCTACATGTAGAAGGTGCTTCAAACACCAATGGTTGCGGGGCAGGTCTAATTTTGGCTGGTCCGAATGGGCAAGTTATTGAATATGCTCTTCAGTTTTCTTTTCAAGCTTCAAATAATCAAGCAGAGTATGAAGCACTTATTGTTGGACTTAGAATCTCCCAAAAATTGGAGATTAAGAGGATCAAAGTTTTTTCCGATTCATAGCTGGTGGTGAATCAAGTAAAAGTTGATTTCAAAGCCCGGAATCTAAATATGATTCAATACTTAGAGAAAGTCCGAAGCCTGACATCCGGATTGAAGCATTTTGAGATTGTCCATGTGCCAAGGATAGAAAATTCTCGGGTAAATGCTCTTTCGTGACTTGCAATTACTGCACCAGATTTCCTTGGGAAGACATATGTAGAATATCTTGAAGATCCCAGCCAAAATTAAAGGAATATGTGGATATCAGAACCCACAATTGAAGTATGTTAAGTTGAACATGAACCTTCATGGATGAACCTTATTCTTAAATTTCTAAAAAAAGGCACCCTACCCGAAAACAAGCTGGAAGCTAAACGGCTTCGGTGGATGGCCTCTCAATATGTGATCCTGAATGAAATATTATATAAGAGGTCCTTCATGCAGTCTTTGTTGAAATGTTTGGGTCCGTTCGATGCTGATTATGCACTCAGAGAAGTGCATGAAGGAATATGTGGAGATCATCTGGGAGGCAGATCTTTGGTTTACAAAATAATCCATCAAGGTTATTATTGGCCAACCATCCAAAAGTACTCTATAGAATTTGTCCGAAGATGTGATCACTATCAAAGATACTCCAATGTACAAAGACGGCCTGCAAATCAGTTAACTCCATTGACAGCTCCCTGGCCTTTTGCATAATGGGGAATGGACATTCTTGGTCCGTTTCTCCATCTTCTGGACAGCAAACATTTCTCATAGTGGCTATTGATTATTTTACAAAGTTGGTCAAAGCCGAAGCATTGGTGCAGATCACTGAAGCAAAAGTTGAAAATTTCATGAAAAACTTCATCATCTTCCATTTTGTAATTCCTTATTCTATAATAACTGACAACGGAAGATAATTTGATGATCCGAAATTCAAGAGCTTTTGCACTCAATATCACATTCATCACAAGCTTACTTCGGTGGGACATCCTCAATGTAATAGAGAAGCTGAAGTGACAAACAAAACCATTCTTCATGGTCATAAAACTAGATTAAATGATGCTAAGGGATCGTGGACCGATAAATTAAACTCAGTTCTTTGGGCATACCGAACCACTCCCAGAATAGCTACTGGTGAATGTCCATTTCATCTATCTTATGGCACTGAAGCAATTCTTCTTGTAGAGGTATCTTTACAATCTTTATGGATTGATCAATTTAAAGAGTCCAAAAATTCTGAATGTCGAAGAGTTGACCTGGATTTGTTACAAGGAACATGACTTCGGGGCACAATTGAAAATGGCTATATATCAGCAAAAAATTGTAAGATATTATAACTCTCGTGTAAAAGAACGAATCTATCATCCTGAAGATCCAGTTCTGCGAAAGTCTGAAGTATCCAAACCAACTGAACAAAATAAACTTTCTCCCATATGGAAAGGTCCATATTGAGTTAAAGAGATTATTTGACCCGGGACTTATCGATTGGAAACTGAAGGCCCACGTAGGCAACCCAAGAGGGGGGGTGAATTGGGTTTTATAAAACTTTTGAACTATTTAAAAGATGAACTAAAGCAAGTATATGCTAATGCAATTTAAGTGCTTGTGTATTTCAAATAAATGCAGTGGAAATAATGAAATAAAAGTATAAGGAGAACAATCACACAAACACAAAGATTTATAGTGGTTCGGTGCCAACCAAGCACCTACATCCACTCCCCAAGAATCCCTTGGGAATTCCACTAAGTTTGGTTTTATAACTTAGACTCACCAACAACCTTTACAACTTGTTTTGTCTTCAGGCTCACAAGTCAAACCCTAGTTGGTTTCAAGGCTCACCAACAACCACCCTTGGTTTTACGGGATAACCAAGAACCTAAACAACTTATTTTGGCTTCGGGCTCACAAGTAAAACCTTAGTTGGTTTCAAGGCTCACCAACAACCACTTTGGTTTTCCAAGGCTCACCAAAAACCTTAAGTAAAACAATGTAAGAGCAAGTAAAAGAATACAATAAAAGCTTTCTAAAATAAAGCAAATATCTCTTTGAAGCCCGTTGAGAGTTGATGAAGATCTTGTATTCAAGTTAATGAAGCCATTGATTGATGCTTGAGGATGTGAACTTTGGATGCTTTCTTTGAAACTTGGAAGCTTGAAGGCTTGAACCACTCAACTCTTGAATCCTTGAAGAATATTCAAAAATCTCACCAAAGGATTACTTCCCCAATTGATTTTTGATGTTTATATAGTCTCCCAACACTTAAATGATCGTTTATAGCCATTAGGGAGGAAAATATGACTGTTTGGAAGCAAGTTGGAGAAGTTCTGCAGCCCAGAAAACTAGCCGTTACTGTTCAAGTGTCGACACTTCACCTTCAGGTGTCGACACTTCAGTTTCAAGTATCGACACTTCAGTTTCCAGGTGTCGACATTTCACTTCCAAGTGTCGACACTTCAGCTTCAGGTGTCGACACTTCACTGAAAGAGCTTTCTGAAGTTTTCTGTTTGTCTCAGGCCTTGAGTCCAGGTGTCGACACTTCACTCTTCAAGTGTCGACACTTGATCCTCAGGTGTCGACACTTCATTTCCAGGTGTCGACACTTGCCTGTGCCATTGCTGAAACATCTTCAAATTGAAACTTTAACCTCTTCAAGTTCTTCCATATTAATTCCAAAGTCCATATAATTGATTTTCCATTAATTTAAGGACTTTTTCAACTGAAATACAAGCATTTCTTCATTCAACATGGTTGAGTACTAAGATCTGAAAAATATACTTAAAATACAATTAGTACTCATATATACTTAAACATTTTGTCAATCATCAAAATCAAGACCAGAGTCAACAATCTCCCCCTTTTTGATGATGACAAAACCTTTAAGTATATGAATAGCGTAAGCTTAAAAAGATTAACAATAAGATAAACATGTAAGCTCAAAACAATAAGCACCAAGCTCCCCCTCAAAATATGATCCAAAAAATCTTCAAAAATATTTTTCAAAATATGTAAAAAATTTTAAATTTTCAAAATTTCTTCTTCTTACTAATTCTTTCCTTTAGATAAAAACATTTTACATTCTTCTCCCCCTTTTTGCACTTTCTTTTATTTCTCAAATGATTTTTCATGTTTATCCAATCTTTCCCTTTTCATACTTAACAATTTTCTCCCCCTTTTTGACATCATGAAAAAGGGTGAAAGGGAATACAAAGTGGGAATGAAGTTGGAAAGAATAGCAAGTAGGTCATCAAAATCAATGCATGAAATCAAATATTTATGATATCAATTGAATATGATATAAATTGAACAAGATACCAAAGAATGTAAGCACATACAAGAAATGATTTGATGTATATTATCCATTCACCTTACTTGTTCATGGGATAAGGTCACAGCGTCACCCCTACACATCATAAGAGAGCCCATTGAATGGGAAGAGAGGGTCTTTAAGCCCTACTTATCTCCTATGACCGGACGACCATGGTGACTAACCCAATCCGAAGCAGTTACTAGGAATTCTTTTAAAATAATTTTGATACCAATAGAATATGATACTATTTGAATGTAACTCCCCCAAAGAATTAGATTTGAAAACAAGGAGTATCAGAGCAATATAAGCAAAGCATGATATCAACAAGATATTCAAGGCATCAAATATGATAACAAATCTTTGGATGCTCCCCCTGAATGTTATTCCTCCTTTAAAAATATGCATTTATTTCAGGAATAAAACATGAAAGCTTATGCATCAAGATTTGAATTTTTTCAAGATATTCATGATTTTCAAAATACAAAGCATTTATATCGCATAAAAACGTTTAGCATTATTTCAAATTCATTTTAAGATGATTTGATATCCATACAAATGCTAGAAGTAATATGATATCAAGTCTAGCTATTAGAGCAAGGGTTTGTCAATAAGCATACCTTCTTCTTAAAAGTAACCCTTAACTACTAGTTCTATACTTGATCCAAATCATTTCTAGATTATGCATAGATGCCAAAAATAAAAACATATAAATCATAGCATTTCACTTGAAATAATTTAGAAACTATATTAATCAAAATCAAGTGAAGATCTAATAATCACAAGTTTGACCATGAGAGCTTGAAATCCATCAACATCAAAATGGTCATAATCACAATAAATGATTATTAGTCTAAGCTTGATTCTAATCAATCAATTAAAACATTTTTCAAATCAATATGCATCTTTAAAAGTATTTTTCATGAAATACATTAATCAAAATCAAGTGAAGGTCTTACAATCATAAATTTAATCATGATAGCATGAAATTCATCAACACCAAAAAGTTCATGATCATAGCCAATGATGATAAGTCCAAACTTGATTCTAATTAACTATTTAAAATAATTTTTCAAAGTAATTGATGCAATAAAAATTAATCTACATTTTTAATTATGGAAGGAGATGTTTAGAATTTACCAATATACATAATCCTTCCTTTTACCATTTAGTCCAAAATGTAGCTTGTCCACTTCTTTAAATTGTCTTGTACAACCTCTTTTCAAGAACTTCCTTTCTTCATGTAGGGTTGCAAGACATTCCTGCAAAACAAATTAAGTGGACATCTTTGGTACCCAAACTTTCTTGGGTCCTTTATGATTAGTAAGTATGGTTCCTTTTGGAACCCAAACTTTTCTTAATCTAGAAGGATAAGCATTGAAACCACATTTATAAGAAAAATTGAAAAAAGCAGGAATATTGAAGTTCTTCAAAAGTTTTTGCTTCTTTTCCTCAATAAATATTTTTCTCATTAAAAACTTTATCACATAAATCTTTTAAAATAACATTTTCTTTTTCTAAAAATTCTTTTTCTTTAGAAAAATTATTCTTTTCATTTTTCAAAATATCAATCTTGGCATTTAAATCATCATGTTTATTTGCAAGATTGGTGTTTTCAAGAGAAAATGAATCTACATGCCTATTTAATTTCTTGTGCTCAATTTTTAGCAATCTATATTCATGCACAAGATTATTAGATGCATCATGTGATTCTTTAAAGGTAAAATCATAATTATTTTTAGCACATACCTTTTTCTCGTTTGCCATGAAACAAAGATGGGCAACTTCATCATCCGTATTTGAATCTTCGCTATCGCTCCAAGTTGCCATCATTGCCTTGAATTTCTTTTTGGCCTTGAGAGCTATTATTTTTTTTTCTGTATCAACTTCCACTATCCTTTGCCATAAGTTCAATTCATAGGTCATGAGTGAACCGATAAGCTCCTCCAAAGGTAAGGTTTCTACATCTTTAGCTTCTTGGATCGCCGTCACCTTTGGATCCCATGATTTTGGCAAGGATCTAAGAATTTTGTTCACCAAATCAGCATTAGTATAGATTTTGCCAAGACTTTTTAATTCATTAATAATAGTCATAAATCTTGAAAACATATCAGATATAGATTCATAATGCATCATTTCAAAAATTTCAAAAGAATGTATAAGCAAACTAATTTTAGTGTTCTTCACTTGAAGAGTACCCTCATGAGAAACTTCAAGTGTGTCCCATATTTCCTTCGCTGATGTGCATATAGAAACTCTATTAAATTCATTTAAGTCCAATGCACAATAAAGCAAGTTCATTGCTTTAGCATTGATTTTAATTTGTTTAATGTCATATTCATTCCAATCCTCTTCGAGCTTTGGAATAGAAATGCCATTAACCAAAATGGAAGGAATATGAGGACCACTAACAATAATTTTCCAAAGAAGATAACTAATAGATTGAATATAGATGCGCATGCGAGTTTTTCAAAATGTGTAATTTATGCCATTGAAAAATGGTGGTCTAACACTAATACCTACAAGGGTTGCCATAATCTTTAACTCAAAATCGTTAGATTTTCAATCAGAGCACCGAGCTCTGATACCAATTGAAGGCCCACGTAGGCAACCCAAGAGGGGGGGTGAATTGAGTTTTATAAAACTTTTGAACTATTTAAAAGATAAACTAAAGCAAGTATATGCTAATGCAATTTAAGTGCTTGTGTATTTCAAATAAATGCAGCAGAAATAATGAAATAAAAGCATAAGGAGAACAATCACACAAACACAAAGATTTATAGTGGTTCGGTGCCAACCAAGCACCTACATACACTCCCCAAGAATCCCTTGGGAATTCCACTAAGTTTGGTTTTATAACTTAGGCTCACCAACAACCTTTACAACTTGTTTTGTCTTCGGGCTCACAAGTCAAACCCTAGTTGGTTTCAAGGCTCACCAACAACCACCCTTGATTTTACGGGATAACCAAGAACCTAAACAACTTGTTTTGGCTTAGGGCTCACAAGTAAAACCCTAGTTGGTTTCAAGGCTCACCAACAACCACTTTGGTTTTCCAAGGCTCACCAAAAACCTTAAGTAAAACAATGTAAGAGCAAGTAAAAGAATACAATAAAAGCTTTCTAAAATAAAGCAAATATCTCTTTGAAGCCCGTTGAGAGTTGATGAAGATCTTGTATTCAAGTTGATGAAGCCTTTGATTGATGCTTGAGGATGTGAACTTTGGATGCTTTCTTTGAAACTTGGAAGCTTGAAGGCTTGAACCACATAACTCTTGAATCCTTGAAGAATATTCAAAAATCTCACCAAAGGATTACTTCCCCAATTGATTTTTGATGTTTATATAGCCTCCCAACACTTAAATGATCGTTTATAGCCGTTAGGGAGGAAAATATGACCGTTTGGAAGCAAGTTGGAGAAGTTCTGCAACCCAGAAAACTAGCCGTTACTGTTCAAGTGTCGACACTTCACCTTCAGGTGTCGACACTTCAGTTTCAAGTGTCGACACTTCAGTTTCCAGGTGTCGACATTTCACTTCCAAGTGTCGACACTTCAGCTCCAGGTGTCGACACTTCACTGAAAGAGCTTTCTGAAGTTTTCTGTTTGTCTCAGGCCTTGAGTCCAGGTGTCGACACTTCACTCTTCAAGTGTCGACACTTGATCCTCTGGTGTCGACACTTCATTTCCAGGTGTCGACACTTGCCTGTGCCATTGCTGAAACATCTTCAAATTGAAACTTTAACCTCTTCAAGTTCTTCCATATTAATTCCAAAGTCCATATAATTGATTTTCCATTAATTTAAGGACTTTTTCAACTGAAATACAAGCATTTCTTCATTCAACATGGTTCAGTACTAAGATCTGAAAAATATACTTAAAATATAATTAGTACTCATATATACTTAAATATTTTGTCAATCATCAAAATCAAGACCAGAGTCAACAGAAACCGTAGAAGGTATTATACTATCTCGACCTTGGAATGTACAAAACCTCCTAAAGTATTATCAATAAAGATTTTTATTCAAGGTCATCAAGATATATTTAACTATTCTGTCTTCATTTCTCTTCTAAAAAAGTATGAGGAGGATATACGTGATCTACCTCGCAAAGGGCTGAGGTAGGCTTAACCAGCCTATCTTATTTTTCTTTTCTTTAAGGCATAAGGATGATCTCCGTGATCTACCTTACGAAGTATCGAGTTGGGCTTAACTAGTCCATTTTAATCAAAAAGATATAAGGATGATCTCCATGATCTATCTTACGAAGTGCCGAGGTGGGCATGATCAGCCTATCTTAATTCTATTTCTAAAAAGCATGAGAATGATCTCTATGATCTACTCTACGAAATGCCTATATAGGCCCGATCAGCCTATCTTAATCCTTAATTAAAAGGATCTACTCTATGAAATGCCGATATAGGCCTGATCAGCCTATCTTAATCCTTAATTAAAAGGTATAAGGGTGATCCAAGAGATCTATCTTGTAAAGATGCCAAGGGTTAATCAACCTCTCATTTATGTGAGGACGACCGACATGGTTAGAATTATCCTAAGTTCGAAGACTTGGCATATTTTCAAGTCTGAAGATTTGGCTTTCTTATCTGGAGACTTTATATTATCTCGTCTCAATTATATGGAATTATTATAAGTCCGAAGACTTAGTGTATTTTTAAATCCGAAGATTTGGCTTTCTTATCTGGAGACTTGGTATAATCTCTTATCTTAATTATATGGAATTATCTCAAATCCGAAGACTTGGCGTATTTTCAAGTCTGAAGACTTGGCATTTTTATCTGAAAACTTGATGTTATTTCTTATCTCAATTATTTGGAATTATCCTAAGTCTGAAGACTTAGTGCATTTTTCAGATCCAGAAACTTGGTATTATTATTTGCAGACTTGGTGTCTTAAAATCTCAGGATCATTCTTATTCTAACATGGTTATTCAATACAATATAATCTTGGATCAGATTTTTGGAATTCTGTTTCTTAAAAGGTTATATTACTCTAAGTCCAAAGACTTGGCATTATTTTATACCTCGGAGGTTCCAATCATATTTTAATCCGAGAACTTTATACTAAGGAAAATTTCTATTCACTCACATGTACATTCACAAAGAAATGTCTTATTGAAATAAGTTTTCATTGATAAGATGTTTTACATTCTTTCAAAAAGGAAAAAGGAAAAGGAAAAAATTACAGATCGCCCTCTACTGGAGTATCTTCAGCCTGGGTGAGGTCAATCAGATCAGTCACTTCCTCGGCTATTGTTGGTTCTTCAGAGGGACCTTCCTATGATTCAGGCTCACTTGGATCTTCGAGAACAAATAGTTGAATTCCCGAAATATCCAGATTTAGGTAAAGGTTTTGCACCTCCCTCACTCCATCATTGAAGCCTCCCTTATAGCTATAGGACCCTGCTTCAGTCATTTCATCTTTAAAAGCCGAAGATGCCTTATAATCATTTATCGCCCTTCTCAGTTGATCTTTTAAAGATCGAATCTCTTCAGCTGATGATTCGACCTTTTCAATTACCTCTTCGACCTTCTTGACAGCTTCTTCGGTCTTCTAATGGGCTTCCTTGAATAAAGACTCCAAAGACCGGATCTTTTTCAGCTTCTTCTTAAGTTTTGCCTCTTGTTCAGAGTTCTTTAATTAGATTTTTTTCACATCAGCTTTCAGACTTTGAACAAAAGAATCATTTTAGGCAAGCTTCTCCTCCATAACCTACCTTCGTTCCTCAGCTATTGTCTTCTCGGTCTCAGCCATTTTCACCTTTTTCTTCATTCTCTTATAGTTATCTCTGAAATCAAAATATTTTCTTTCATGATAGTGATATCATGGATCATCTACATTGACAAATAAATAGGTTAGCAACAGCAAATCTATACTTTGAAAACATGAAAATCCGATGCTTACCTTCAGCGTAAATAAATATATTGAGTCAGAGACATCTTCAATACACCGGGACTTGGTATTGTCCCAATCCTTGGGAAGAAGCATGCACTTCATCAGCTCCCTAGCTAGCTCAGGGTTCTTCAGGCCCTGCACTTCAAAAAAGATAGTAAAATCCACATTACAACCTTCTTCTGAAGGGGTGCTCCTTCTGGGATCATCTTCGGAGTGATATTTTGCTTTCCCCTTTCCTTTCTCCTTCGGAGATATGAGGAGGGACTCCTTATCAAATGCCGAATCACGTTGATCTGGAAAGGGCATCGGGCGGGGACTCTTCAGTGAGGACCTCCTCAGAGATGGACTTCTTGAAGGTTCAGGTGGACTTGGTAGAGAAGTGGGAGGCATTTCTTCATCCGACATGGGCCTCATCGGAGGCGTGCTCGAGTCCTCTTTAGCTCTCGCTTTCTTTCAAGCTTCGAACTCTGCTGGAACTGGTACCGCCCTTTTCCTTGAAGCTTGTCGAACTTTTTTAAGATTCGGCCTCATTGGTTCACCTGCAGTCAAAAGAAAGACAATTTCATCATACACACACACACATATATATATATAAAAGGAGAGAAGAAAAATCCGAAGACCACTATCTCTATACCTAATGCTGAGACTTCGATGATATTTGCATGGTGAAGGTTTTCTTCCTTCAGCAATTCTTTAAACATGAGAATTTCTGGCTCTGATAAAGTTTCAAAATCCTTGAGATCGGCTTTCAGAACCCTCTTCCCAGCATTTGCATCTAAACGTGAAGCTTTTCATTCAGTATTAAACCCCCAGTTGGTATAGTATACGAAGAAAAAACAGGGTTTCCACCCATGTATGGTGCTAGGGGTCCTTTTTATTAGTCTTCGGCCTGGCCGAGGACTTATGACCTACCATCCCTTACCATAGAAGTCTCTTTTTAATACAAATAGGGAGGTAAATAGGGAAGTCTTCGGCTCCATGTTTCGAAGCTTGCAAAGAACCAGAAAATCGCAGATATTCCTAAAGCTGTTCGGAGTCAGCTGAGTCAGAACTATTTAATAAAGGTTAAAAATCTTTGTGAAAAAAGGATGAAGTGGAAGTTGGAGACCAGCCTTAAGGTGGTCTTCGTATATGGCAATTGACCTCATGGGGGAGTTATCTACCCTTTCTTTAGGTTTCGGGAGGATTATTTTGAAAGTTCGTGGAATGTGAAAGCGGTGCCTAACACTTTCTAGCTTGTCAAGCGACAGGGAGCTGGCAACAGTATTGGGAGATCTCTCTGGACTCCTCTTCCTATCCGAACCTTTTTCTTGCTGGTTTTACCTTCCGGCAAACCCCTACTAGTGGAAGGATTCCTGGTGGACTCCGATATTGCAAAGAAACAAAAAGAAATAGAGAGGAAGGATCTCTACCTCTAAAAGAAACGAAAATGGCTGGTTGCAGTGCAGAGCGAGAGGAAGAAGGAATGCGGGTGCAAAGAAGTTATTCTTGTGAAGTTCTTCTCCCTTTTTATAGTGAAGTAATGGAATTTTGTGATAGTTCGGAGATCTCCTCGATCATGCACCGTATCGACGGCCTCGATCATGGGTACGATTTTTTAAGAGCTCTCTATTAATGAGGCGGTATCTTGCAACTATGATCAAGACTCAGATGACTGCCAGGTATCTTGCCTCGATCAAATAAAAGCTCCTTTTTGCAAAAATTTCTTAAAGAGTTTTTCCATATTCAAAATGTCTTTTCAAAGTAGCGAATAAAAAGGTGACATGTGTCTTCAGCACGTCCCTCACGCCACCAAGCAGTTATTACGAATGACAGGTGTCAGGGTTCAGCATCATTATTACTTGTCAATCATTGCAAAATGATAAATTTAATACTCCCATTTTTCAAAATAAAATTATTTCGAACTTGGAAATGGGGGGCAGCTGTTATAATATCCTGGTTTAATTTTAAAATAATCACTGGTTTATTCTTTGAACTAATTTCAATTTTTGGTTTATCAGTCAAATCAATACACTAAGGAAAATATTTCCTGGACTTGATGAAGATTCTGATCCACAAAAGGATATATCATATATCTTCAGATTCGTATCCTTATCTTGGTCCGAAGACTAAGCCTATTAACCATGTGACTTTGGCTTCATATATTTATCTTAATCCGAAGACTAAGCCTATCGACCTTGTATCTTCAGCTTCATATCTTTATCTTGGTCCGAAGACCAAGCCTATCAATTTAACACCTCCAACTTCGTACCTTCAGCATAGTCCGAAGAGTATGTTATCTTATTTTCAGGATGGTTGTAGTGTTTACCTATTTTTCCTTGTTATTTTCAAAGAAACTCTTCCGAAGTGTACAGGTAACATTCCCTTTAGAAACGCTACTAAAGAGAATGTTGAGTTCGCTTCAGATCTATTCTAGAAAAGAATGAGCCATATTAAACATGTGAGCTTTTCCAACCTTGAAACAGTTGAAGTCTATTCTGGTTGTTGCAACCGTCCACATGGTCGAAATCCTCAGATTAGATAACTATGAAATAACTAATTTTTCGACCACCACTACTTACAGTTATGAGGAAGTTTCATTTGCTAACTCCCATAACCGTAAGTAGTTGCATTGGAGCCTATAAATACTGGTAAGAGAGGACACTCGAGGTAGGCTAAGCTCATTCCCAACAATTCGAATTCTTTCTTTTTCCTCTCTGCTTTTGATCTCTCTATTCTGTTGCTTGAGTTCTTGCTAACTTTGGCATCGGAGTGTCCCCGCCGGAAGATTTCTGATCAGGGGATCTGTTTTGCAGGTCCTGGGCGGCGACGAACTACTCCATCCGGTCGGTAAGGATTTAGCATCAACACAACTCAAACTTGAATCACATAGCAAACCTTTAGATCATGATCAACCCATAAAAGAAGTAGACAAGATGTGTTATAATCACTGGAATAATTTATCATTTCTGTTAATCTAGCAGGTTGAACTCAAATCACGGTTGGGTATGGGGGATCTGTTTAATCGTGCTAGAGGACCAACTTTGATCGATCCATGCTAAACAAGTCCAATAGGCCCCGGGAACTTTCTGTGCCCATTAGCGGGCCCTACTTCTGTCTGGGATGAAGTACAAGGTTTTTTTTTGTGCCGGGGCTATCACTTGGACTCGTATATCTCATCCAAACCATTAATCGATCCACGTCCATTAACTTTTGAGTTGAGCATGGGTTTAAAGATGGACTCGTATATGTAGATAGGTCTCCATCCCTTTCTCTTTAAAACAAAAGATCAAAAAAGCTTTATATTAAAGTATTGAAACCAAAATCATTAAAAATCAGGTTACAAATTAATCCGTAAAATTTTTTCCATCTCAGTATAGAGAAGATCACGGAAATAATTTTTTCCACCTTCAAAATATATCCTCTTACAATTATGAAATAGAAGACTAAATTAAGATCAGCTGGTGTATGAATTATTTTCGTGATTTTCTCTATACTAAAATAGAAAGAATTTTATGGATTGATTTATAGCCTGATTTTTAATGATTTTGGCTTCAATACAGAGAAATAGATTGGTATCATCACACCATGAAAAGGCCTCTGGATTGGTTTGACATAGCTGGACCATGGGCTGTTCAGATAATAGATCATAGGTGTGTTTAATTTGATTATTATTAACTAGCTAGGGTAGGGATAATTTGATAGTGATTTGATGCAATGTTCATAGCCAATAAATTATCCTAGTTAATTGGTTTTTCTTAAAAAAAAAAAAAAAATCTTGTTGGGGTTGATTGATGAGAATTGCCTTGGGCCTTTCTTTCTCGAGAGAGAATGTTTGGATTTGGTTTGTTTTAGGAGGTTAAAATCTTTCCTTCTAGGAACATATTCACAAATTAGTTGCTACTTTGATGGGAAATACCTTTTTGAGGAATATGGTGCATCGCATTTTTTAGAAAATACATTATCAAAGGAGCACTTTGTATGGTCAATTATAAAAGGTCCAGTGGTATTAAAATCTAGTGCTACAAATAGAGCTGCAGATGGTTCATTCAGTTCATGACCTGAACTGAGTAGGCTCGATCTGCTTTATTTTTGAAAACCTATAAAAATGGATTAGTTTATGGGTCAAAAAAAATGGCTCTAATCTGTAAAATACCTACGGTCCGGGTTTCACATTCTTCATAAATATAGACCTATTCATGGACTGGATGATCTACCCATCCCACTCATGGCTAAAGCATTTTGGACATGTTTTGGGTCTGAATTTTAAACCCAACAGGCCAGGTCGAGCCTAAAATTAATATAAGCTTGTTTGTTAAATGGGCCAAAATCAATTTTTTATTGGCCTGGCCTGAGAGCCTAATTGTCCATCAGCCTCCTTCTCCTTCTCTACCCTATCCCCTTCCTCCCTGCATTCTATATTTTTAAATAAAAAATTAAGAAAGCTTGAGACCTGGCCCTTAGCATGAAGTTTGAGCAAGTTCTGAGTTTGGGCCAAGGAAATGGGCCCAAAGGCCAACCCACGCCGGGCTTGCTGAGCCTGACTAATGTAAGTTATATCTTAGAGTGAGCTCGGCCCAGCCCACCAGATGAGTAGGGCTATTTAAATATCTTTTCCCTGGTTTTCAAATAAATTCGCACATAAATTAATCCCTTTCAATTTAACCCAACAATCCCATTTACTATTGCAAAATTATTTGATTTGTCGGATTTTTTTTTTTTTTTATAGCATTCTCTAGTATATTAGTACTTAGTTTATACTTTAAGAATGAAGGTTTTCTTGGATCATAATATTTTTTTAAAAAAAATATCATATCTAAATTGGCATTCTTATAGTTTTATTAAAAATTTTAAGTGATTTTATTCGATGATCAAATATTATATTTTTTTGTTATGCAAAGGATAGCAAAATGCTCGAATTATAGACCTAATCCAACTTGATCTCGACTTGAATTTAGATATTTTGTGTTGAGTTTCGGTCATGCTTAATCTTATCTGGGCCTGGCTAACTTGTTGAGCCTAAAATCTTTTTCATAAGCTTGACCTGGTCCGATTAGCTAATAGGTTGACTTCAAGTCTAAAATTAAGACCAGCAAATGAAACAGAATCAAGTCAAGCATGCCCCCATGCAACTTGACCTATTTGTCACCCTTGTTATAATTGGAGAAATAGCTAAGATATGCATGTTTCTATATCCCCATGTTTTTAATTAAGCAATGCCAAAACATCAAATAAATATAAAATGTAGCTTTGTTAGCCAGCTGAATTGACCTAACTTCAAGTCAGTGGCCTTCGCCTTTTCTTTTTTTCCCTGTTTCTTTTTGTCTGCCAAGAGAGTTCTTAATTGTTATTATTTATACGTTGAATTTAGATATTTGTAGCATGTAATTTACGCTATTTTTTAATAGTTAGAGTTAGAATCAAGTGCACATCATTGTTTGCGTCAGATTTGTTATCGTTCAATCTATTTAGTTATTTATCAATGCGTTGTTCCTGTTGTTGAAGTAACCCTCCCTTGGTTAGTGGAATATTAGTCATATAACTTACAATCTTGTCATATTTTTTTAGGAAAAAAAAAAAAAAGTTTCTAATTTTATCAATAATTTTTTTCTTGAAAAAGGAGAAGCAACATCAAAATGCAACCCTACAGGATTCGAACTATATCTTCCACACGGATAAATGATTATTCTTTTTTTTTTCCTTTTTTTTTTTTTGCAGCATTAACCATTAAATCATGTTTTGCACAAATCTCAAAGCATACTAATTTTTATCTTTTATTTATTTATAATTTTTTTTAAAAAAGAAATATTATGCAATCTAATAATTGATATCAAGAATAGAGAAATATGAATTTCGCTTATATTTTTTTAAATTTTGCTCGGACTAACGTAATGCTAGGAAAGCGTGGTTGAGTCCAGTTGATTTTTTCTTGGAGTAGGTAGCTAGAAGGTAGTTGGGAGATCCAACCCAATTGGACTATTTTGCTTACCATTTTTTAGCGTTTATCCGACGTTGTACCCATGGGATGCGCAAGAAATATAGGATATGAGATGTAATTGGAGCCTTGATGTGCCCCGCATGTTTGACCGGTTGAATGCCCGTTGGACTACATTCATATGAATGGTCGCAATTAGTTCTGCTTTCTTTTTAATTTGTTGACCATCTAAGTACCAATTACCAATAAGATGGATGGATGGATGGTCTACCTAAACAACAAAAGACTTTGGGCCAACCTACTTTCAAGCGTTGAGATCAAAATTTACCAATCTTGATGGCATTGTTTCTTGCCTCGACATCAGGCTGAAGGAAAGGTATTCGTGCCTATATCTATAAAAAAAGTCATGGTCAGGGATTGCTCTGATAAAGATCCTTTCATGGATGGCAAGCCATGAAAAGAAAAAAAAAAAAAAAAAAAAAAAGAGTGGAACCATAGGAGAGTAAACATTTTAGTAAAAGATCTCCTACGTCTTAGGAGTTTACAGAGAATCTTTTTTTATAGGCAAACCGTCGGGACATTAAAAAAAAAAAATTTTAGTACATCCCGTGAGAAATGATTATTTAAAAAATTTTATTTCATGCGATGTCGAAGAACTATGTTTTGTAGCCGGAATGTCTATTATTTATTAATTAAAAAATTATCCCTCCTGCACTACTAATAGCATTTTTTTTAAAAAAAAAATTTAGAAGGGATAGAAGGATAAATTTCGATATAGCTATCCCGTAAGCCTCCATCCCGTCGGGTAATGTTCGATACGAGATGTTCATATTCGCGCAGCCTCTCTCCTCACCTAATAGTGAATATGTCGATCTGATATCATTAAGACGTCGACAAGTAGAACAGGAATAAAAGAAGAGATTCTGATCTCTCACCTATGCTAACTATCGAGGGTCGCATAAAAATTTGGATTTAATCGAGTCATTCACGAAATTATGTATCGAACCGTCGAACTGTTGATAGTGAAGCAAGATCTTTATCAACCGGATTACTGTCTCAGCAACACTAATAGCATTTTTTAATAAGCTCCGCATGAATTTAATCATATTTTTATTAATTATAAAAATTTATTATGAATTATGGAATTTATCGACATATACGTATAAAAGAATACATTAAAATGAATGCGGAGCGGATCCTCCTTTGACTGTACTTTTGTTATCTCGTAGGTTTTTGAAATATTCAATTGCAACGCAGAGCTGTCTCAATTGGCTGGCGTGGAAGGTACCGTGACCGTTTTTTTTTTTTTTTTTTTTTTTTTGACCAAACTAAAGCGAAAACCATATTCAAACTCTTTCCAGAAAAGAAAGTCTTGTTCATACGAAGATCCGGTACAATTACGCGCAAAGATCATGTTCAATAAGAACATAAGGTATAATTGCACCGCTGTTTCCACTCAGCCGAATGGAAACAAGAAGGTCTGCGACGGAAGCGTAGAAAGGAAGCAAGGAGGTAACATAAAACTGGCGAAGGGAGGATGGGAAGAAGCTACCATCCGCTCCCACAGCAATAAAAGAACGAGAGTTAGTAAAGTTTTTTGGAAGGTAGAATAAAGTTTTTGGGAAGGTAGACGCAAAGTTCACAGAAACTCTAGCATCAAGGCCTCACCTTTGCATTAGTTCCGGTCTGTTTCCAACGTCCAAGGACACTTTGCCACCAACCCTTGCTCCCAACTTATTTCGGATCCCATCTCCTCCTCCCCCTCTTCTCTCTCCTCTGCTCTCCCCCGTTCTCAACAAAGTTCTCTAATTTTTCTCTCGCCCTCGAGGCTTCCCCTCAACTTCGCGGAATATGTAGAAGCCGCGGGACATCGGTTTGATAGGATCGACATGAAAGCTTCCGCCAAGATGTCATCTTGCATCCATTCCACACGCCTTGGTCGTCTTTCTTCGAGGCCCCTTTAAATAAGGAGGCGGAGGGCTTCTGCAGAAGCTCGAGGAGGTGGAGGGGTGGAAGAAAGATTGGATTTTGGGAAGGGAGAGTAGAAATGGAGACCTATCTGAACCACAACTTTGGTGGTGTTAAGTCCAAGAACTCGTCGGCCGAGGCGCTCGAGCGATGGCGGAAGGTCTGCGGCGTCGTCAAGAATCCCAAGCGCCGGTTCCGCTTCACCGCCAACCTGTCCAAGCGCAACGAGGCGGCCGCCATGAAGAGAACCAACAAGGTTTGAATCCTGTCTCTTCCCTATGCTGCTATGATATATCTGGTTCTGGATTGGTGGTGGGTTGGGCAATTTGCCATGAGATCTTTAGATATTTTTGGGTCTTAGATATTAGTTTGGGATTTGATGCCATTTATGCGTCAATTGTTACATGAATGCATCAACATCATAAAAAATAAATGTCGGCAGATTGGAGTTGTTTCTTAATTTGCCTGGTTGTGAGTGGTATAAGATGGTAGTTATCATCTTGTCTTGGTTTGGACACCGATCGGTAGGCTGATCTGAATTAGCTCTTGGGGGGCCCTGATCTTTGACTTAAAGCTATGTTTTTTAGATTTATATGAAATCTGTTTGTACCGATTCGGTAGTGATTGGAAATCGAGCTTTGCTATCAACGCTTTCTCGATTCAACTTGCAAAGCAATTGGTAATACTAAGAATGAAACAGGAGGAAATTATGGTAAGTGATGGAAACTAAGAAACGGGCAGATGAAATTAGAGCAACAAGTACATCAAGACTTTGCCCGGAAAACATGTTAATGCATGAGATAGAACCATGGGTACATGTTAAATTATGTTACACGAATTTACCACCTTCTCTCAAGCTGATTAGAAATGGCTTGAGGATAATCACGCTTTCATGCACAAGATGATAGCTGAAATTGCCTGTTCAATGATTGTTTTAAAGGATGCTGAGAGATGATGCCAAGAGGGTATTGGGGAGAGGATTCCAATTTACTTTCGAGTACAACAAGAAGAGATATTTGAAAGATTAAATACTTGTCCTTTACTTTCTTTTTTACCTCCTCACTCATTTTTCCTTGCATTCTTTCCTTCCCTAGTTCTCTGTCTCCCAAATCCAAGTATAATTGTATATTCCCAAGGCTTTGTGCTCCCATTTATGCTTCTCTCTCTCTCTCTCTCTCTCTCTCTCTCTCTCTCTCTCTCTCTCTCTCTCTCTCTCGCGCGCGCGCGCGCGCGCTGTGTGTGTGTGTGTGTGTCTCTCACTCCGGGGGTGTCTATCTGTTTGCCTGTTGTATTTTCTACGTTAAAGTGCTGCGATAATCAGATGAAAACCTGAACTCGTGCACAAGTGAATGCTTTGATTATCGTGTGAAATATTATTCTTGTCCCTTCAAACCAAGTTAAAGATCATGCCTCCACAAAATCTTTATGTAAGCTTATACAACACATTTTTACAATTTGCAATTGGTACTGCCAAGACAGATCTTCCCTGGAAAAGTAGATGAAATGCTGAAGTAAATATTTCATACTTAACATCTTCAGACATCATTCCTGTACGTGTATTACCTGTTTGATGGACAAGGACAGACACAAGGCCCTCTTAGATATTATAGCCTATTTGTTGTCGAATGTCCCTTATCAACTTGATGATAAATGTTCTAGTATAACTGAAGCACATGCTACAATCTTGTCACCGCCATCGCTTATGAGCTCAGGCCATCTTTTGTTTTACTGGAATTTGTTTATTTGAAACTGACTTGGCATTGAATTTCCAGTGGTCCAAAGGCTTGCATCCTTGGCTTATTTATTTGTTACAGGTTGATGAAATGAATAGCACCTTTCTTAGAGTAGTGGCGTTATGGGCTTTCTTCCCCCTCTCTTCTTTTTTCATTAAAAAAAGAAAGAAAAGAAAAGAAATTGCTTTCAATGATAAACAAGATGATATCTGATGGATTTGGCATGGTTCATATTGAACAATTCAAGGTTTAAGTGCCTCGTAAATGCATCTTTCTTGGGACAACCTTTTGCCCCTGGTTATACAAGAGTTCATCTTGTTTAAGATTTACTATGTTGGTCATAAATCCTTCGGGACAATGGATTTTCTTAACACATGTTCCCTTCTTTTGTTGGTATCTTTTCTTACAAGCAACATGTTAGCAATATAAAATTAGTGACTAATGAAATCCATCCAGAAATTTTGTTAATCTATATAATGATTGACAAAATTTCCTTTATCAACAACTTGGAGTCGAAATTGTTTGACCATTTCTTAGAAGCTGTAGGTTTGGGCAGACTCTTCGTTAGCATGCATAGTATATGCTATCCTTTGACTTTCAAATAATTTGGATACGTTTGATTTGAAATATCTTGGATGATTCACCATCTATTTCCCTCCAAACTGCCCAGAATTGCTTAATTTTGCTCATTTATGCTTTCATCAAGTTTGATGTTACTCAACTGGTTGACATTTTCATTATAGGTCAAGTTAAATTCCTGCATTATTACTTGGTAGCTCTTTTTTCATTCAACAATCTAAATCACCTATTTTCTTACCATTCAACCATTTAAGTAGCTCATATTTGTGATTCCCATGCTAGCATCCATCTCCCTCTTGCGATTTTTTTTTTTTGGGGGTAATACTTTTCATGTTCTGGCCTACTTGGGACTTTCTAGTTCACCTGTATTTGTGAGTTGATTATTTAAGAGGAAAGTATGTATGAGAAGCTTATATTGCCTGATCTCTTCGACTGATCTATAAGTAAGATTTCATCAAACAGCTCCTCAAAGTGCAAAATTATTCAATGTTGGGTTCATCATCATCATGTTCTGCATTCCTTCTTCCTGCACTCCTTTCAAATCATTTTATGCACCTCTGGTGATGCTCCTAAAGTGGCACTTGATAGTTCATCAAGAGGTTTTCTTTGGACTTATTTGAGTTTTTTATATTTTGCTCATCAAGGGAGAACAATTCTTCTCTTAACAATCATTGTACATAGATTTCTCATCAGCATACCTTAGATAAATGCATGATGTTACTTTCTTATGCATCATATGTGCTGTAATTCACATAAAACCAACAATTATTATCTTTTTATCATGGGATCATGATCAGGATGTGCAGTATAATTGGAAGATTAATTTGTCATATTACTATCAAGTGTTTGAAGGCTAATTAGCTTCCTAACATTAAAACTGAACTGGAAAGTGCTTCAATATTTTTTTTTTTGCATTCATTTGATATTGTGAATGAAGAAAGGGCCAACATACATACCCTGCTGATAAAGGAAGTTATATCATTGGAATAAAGGTGTAAGAAAAAACCAACGCATTGTTATTTTATTAATGTTGGTTACTAAAGTACTGCTTGTATTATGGTTGATTTTAGGATCAGTTTGAGCTTTTATATAAACTATGTAAAACTGACAATTATTCACAAGTATTTTAATTTTACTTTTCATGGTATGGCTTCATAGCTGAAAACGGACTCATTCAAATCCTAAGTGATAATTATTTGGTTGTAGTGACTCCTCCATCATCATCCGTAGATACTTACAATTTCCTGGTTACATTTCTGTATGGTATCTTTTCTTTTTCCCTTTTTTCTTGCAAGTATTTATTAACTCTCAATTCCTTTAAAGCATCCTCTTGTTTTAACATTTTACTATGTTTTTTCACCATTTTAAGTCCTGATATTAATAAATATTCAATTTGTTTTTCCCAGAAGTTAAGAAAGCTGATTTCAGCTTTAGAAATCTGTAGAACTCTAACCCTGATTGCCATCTTCTGTCTTTATTTAAAATTCTAGCTTAATAAGCCCTAACCAGCTGAGGAATTGCCCGACTCCTGCATTATTCACTGGCAATTTCAAGGAATCTGTCATGAGTACTATTATGATGTTGTTTTTCCAGTAAAACACTAGCATACTTGTTATTATATGAATTAGAGGTTTCTGTTCCGTTTTGGCAGAGACTGACAAATAAATATGGTGTTTTGCAGGAGAAGTTGCGGATTGCTGTTTTGGTTTCAAAAGCTGCACTTCAGTTTATACAGTGTAAAATTGTTATTTCTGTCATAATGATCTTCAAGTTGAGAATGCAGAATATTTATTTAGTTTCATATAATAATCTCTCTAAGTTTGACATTGGCATGTGTTTAGGTGTCCCATTAGCTAGTGAATACACTGTACCCGAAGAAGTCAAGGCAGCAGGCTTTCAAATTAGTGCTGATGAATTAGGTTCCATTGTTGAAGGCCATGATGTGAAGAAGTTGAAAATGCATGGCGGTATAAATGGCATTGCAAACAAGCTTTGTACATCAACAGCTAACGGACTTGTTGCTGCTGAGGATAGGTTGATACACAGGCAAGAGATTTTTGGAATAAACAAGTTTACTGAAAGTCCAGTTCAGAGCTTCTGGGTATTTCTATGGGAAGCACTTCAGGACATGACTCTCATGATTCTTATTGTATGCGCCTTTGTATCTCTGATTGTTGGCATTGCCACAGAAGGATGGCCAAAAGGTGCACACGATGGCCTTGGCATTGTTGCAAGCATTCTTCTAGTTGTCTTCGTGACTGCGACGAGTGACTACCGGCAATCTTTACAGTTCAAGGATTTGGATAAGGAGAAGAAGAAGATATCAATACAAGTTACGCGGGATGGATTCAGACAGAAGATGTCGATATATGATCTTCTTCCGGGTGACATTGTGCATTTAGCAATTGGAGATCAAGTCCCTGCTGATGGGTTGTTCATCTCTGGATTCTCTGTATTGATTGATGAGTCCAGTTTAACAGGAGAGAGTGAGCCGGTCGTTGTAAATAAAGAGAATCCTTTTCTTTTGTCTGGAACTAAGGTCCAAGATGGATCTTGTATAATGTTGGTAACAACTGTTGGTATGAGAACCCAGTGGGGTAAGCTGATGGCCACACTTAGTGAAGGAGGAGATGATGAAACTCCATTGCAGGTCAAATTGAATGGGGTGGCAACTATCATTGGGAAAATCGGTCTGTTCTTTGCAGTTGTTACATTTGCAGTGCTTGCTGAAGGCCTAATTAGACGTAAACTTCTAGATGGTTCATACTTGAGCTGGTCAGGAGATGATGCATTGGAGCTGTTGGAGTTTTTTGCCATTGCTGTGACAATAGTTGTTGTTGCTGTTCCTGAAGGGCTGCCTTTAGCTGTGACCTTGAGCCTTGCTTTTGCCATGAAGAAGATGATGAATGATAAGGCACTAGTGCGCCATCTTGCTGCTTGTGAGACTATGGGATCAGCAACGTCCATCTGCAGTGATAAGACAGGTACATTAACAACCAATCACATGACTGTTGTGAAGGCTTGTATATGTGGAGATATTAAGGAAGTAAGTAACCCTGAGAAGGTGAGTAGTATGGGCTCCCAACTTCCAGATGTTGTAGTGAAAATTCTTCTACAGTCTATTTTCAATAACACCGGTGGAGAGGTTGTGATCAACCAAGATGGAAAGCTTGAAATTCTTGGAACACCAACCGAGAGTGCTTTGTTGGAGTTTGCCTTGTCACTTGGTGGAGATTTTCAGGCAGTGCGTCAAGAAACTAAGCTTGTAAAAGTTGAACCTTTCAATTCCACGAAGAAGAGAATGGGGGTGGTTCTCCAACTTCCAGAAGGAGGACTCCGTGCCCATTCTAAAGGGGCTTCGGAAATTATATTGGCTGCTTGTGATAAGGTTTTAGATCCTGCAGGTAATGCTGTTCCCCTTGATGAAGAGGCAGTCCGTCATCTCAATGATACAATTGAAAGCTTTGCTAATGAAGCTCTTCGTACATTGTGCCTTGGCTATATGGAAATTGAAAATAGTTTCTCAGCTGAGGAACAAATTCCTATCAAAGGATATACTTGTATTGGAATTGTGGGTATTAAAGATCCAGTCCGTCCAGGCGTGAAGGAGTCAGTTGCAATTTGTAGGTCTGCTGGAGTAACTGTGAGAATGGTTACCGGAGATAACATAAACACGGCAAAGGCTATTGCTCGGGAATGTGGTATTCTTACAGATGATGGGGTAGCTATTGAAGGACCAGAGTTCAGAAAGAAGAGTCCAGAGGAAATGAAAGATTTAATTCCAAACCTGCAGGTTCCATTTATTTTATTTTCGTCATTTTGTATACGCTATATTCTTGATTCGTTAATTAGTCCTCATCAACTTGCTAATGTTCTAATGCACCAGGTGATGGCTAGATCTTCACCATTAGACAAACATACCTTGGTAAAACACCTGCGCACAATGTTCGACGAAGTTGTTGCTGTGACTGGTGATGGCACAAATGATGCTCCAGCACTTCATGAGGCAGATATTGGACTTGCTATGGGTATTGCAGGAACTGAGGTACTTTTTTTCCTTTAATCTCTTGCATGGAAGATTCCTTATCTGTCACAAATAGAACAGTGAAGACATGCCAATCATTCAGCTATTATTTACATAATTATCTGTTTTGCATGTGATGGGGGACTAATTAGCATGCAAGGGAATTTTCGTGGATTCGACATTAAGTTAGGATTTTAATTCCCGAATTTCGGATCAAATAGATAAAAGGGTGATCCTATAGAAATTCTAGACCACAAGCATGCAAAAAAAGACCCTCAATAGAGATAAAAACAGGACCGCCAGGGCTAAGAAACCCCGGGAGGGCTTGCTCTTCTGCAATAACTCAATCTAGAGGGATAGGGTGTGTGTACCTGGCAATGATTGCTGCTGCTTCCATGAAGAGATTACTCGTCGCTCTTAGATGCGGCCTGGAAAGTCAAACCGGAAAAATCCGTGGATCCGTCGGCTTTTTATCCACTAGTTCGAAGGCAAAGCAAACGGCGTCCGATCTTCGCAGAACTGAAGGGACCTGCAAGACACCTATCAAGGAATTAGGAAAGAGTATCAAATTGAGAAGAGAAAAAGGAGAAAGGGAAGAGAAGGTTGGATGGGGTGGCCTAGATGGGAGCGGGAAGATGGGCGTCCAGGTGGATGATGGCTAGGGTTTTGATAAATAGGGTCTCACACCCCTCGATGCTCACAGAGCAAAGACAACAGTCCCTCATGGAGCTCGATGTTCATAAGCACAAAAGCAAAATAGAAGAAAGAACACTCAAATTTCCTCTCAAAATTCATACACATTCATTTAATCAATCAGTCAATTATTCAATCATTCGATAGTTACAAGAGGGTGGAGGGGTGGGGTATTTATAGGCTCACCTAGGTCCTCTCCTTGTTAGGATTGGATTACAAAGCTACTTAGGACTAGGAGTACATAGTTTGATTAGGAAGAGAATTACAAAATGACTTAGGACTAGGAGTACATTATTTGAATAAAATTAAAACTTCATTCCTTGTTGGATGTGGACTTCTCTCTCCTTTTTGGACTTGGTCAAAAGGCTTCTCTTGGGCTTGGACGCCTACTTGGATTAGGCGTGGGCTTTTGGGCAACAAGGGATGTCCTCCAAATGGGCTTGGGTGGCCTCCAAAGAAGGCTTGGCGCATGGGCTGGAAAACCCTGGGTGCCCACCTTAACTTGGACTTGGGGAAGGCCTGGGGCGCCATCTCCTTCTAGGCTTGCGAGGGCTTCTGGGCTGGGGCACCTGGAAAGAAGAATATTCCATGGGGGTGCCTGGTATCTTTAAGTATGGAGACGCCATGGGCTTGGACTCTGCTCTAATCTGGGAGGGCCTGGTGAATGCCTTAGCCAGTGATCCTTCTCTTGTACAAAACTGAGCTAACTCAAACTTATGGGACTCTATTGGACTTATGAGGTTGAGACAAGGGATTCACTGGACTTAATGGACTTCTTGCCTCAACTTATTACAGGACTCAATTGTTGGACTAACTTTATTAAATTCTATTACAGGACTCAAAATTGATAAAAGGCTCACAATGAGCTGACTTGATCAATTAAGCTCGAATGAGCTAAATATAATCCAAAGCTTGACTTATGAACCCTAATGGCATGAGTCGACTCTAGATACAGGACTCAGTGTAACAAAGCTCAAGGCCCTAATACAGGACTCAATGGGCACAATCGGGCTTAACTGAATAAAATTCTAATTACAGGACTTCAAATGACTTAGATGACTCCATCCTTATAGGACTCAAAGGGCTAATATAGCCAGATTATTGGATGCAAAAATAAAATATAAAAAATGGCAAAGGGACTCAAAATTCAGGGACCCATAGTGAACTAGGGTTGATCCTGATGTCCCCATCAATTCTTCCAGGGTGGGAGAAACTCGACCCTGTCGAGTAAAGATCAATCTAGTGCAGGTAAAAGGGTTGGGTCATGGTGCTGCGGGTCCTCTCGAGGGATCCACGAACATTCAGAGTCCGGTCGGCCTTGCCATCGGACCAAACGGTATGGATAGTCTTGGTCCTAGATCATAACAACTTGGTCGTCCAGGTTACACTCGATCCGTATTCCTTTTCCAGGACAATTTAGTGGACACTCAGGTAAGGTTTCACTCTTAAAAATAGGGTAAGGTCCAAAAATTTCACTGGGTATCATTGCTGGTGCCCTATGCACAACTAGGCTCAAGATATTGGAAGTCGAGCTAATGCCTAAATCCGGTGGTAACACATAGGCACTAGGGTCAACTATCCTTATCACCTGTAAGGGTCCAGCTTCACAGGCGTGTAGCTTCTTAATGGCTTCTAGAGGAAACCATTCAGGTCTAGACCTAATCTCTACATGATCTCCCTCAGCATACTTTTTGACTCGAATTCGGGAATTAGGCATGTTATTATCAGTGTTCAAGTGAATACTAATATCTTGATGCAGATGCTGTGCAGAGATCTGTGCATATGTGAACAGTGGGATTAGGCCTAGGGATCTTTCAGACTTAAAACCAGGTAGCACTTCATCCTCTATACTTCGTTCCTTATGTTAAAGAGGTAGATCCAAAATTCAATCCATCTTTCAGGTTTCAAACTTAAAATTTTGTAGAATCATAAAATCTAAATGTCTTATGGTATGGGTACCGTAAGTAGGAGCAGTAAATATTCTCTCTAGAACTGTAGGACATGGATTGTAGCATGAAAATCCTTAAGGTAGACATGGTTCAACAGGCTCCTATGCTTAAGGAAAATTAACTAGGTGCTTGTCCTAACCACATGTTTGGCACTAGAGTGGTTTACAAGCACTAGTTCTAGAATAGGCTGGGAATCCATTACTGGTGGACGATCATCGGGAAGGTCTTTGGGAAGCTTACGTGGAAAGTTCTCTAAAATAATATCAACTTCCTGGGATTGTTCCTTGGGGATTGGTTCCTGGACATTCTCAATGGACACTTCTAGTGAATCCTCACTCTCATCAACTATTTTCGATCCTGGCTCAGTCACTTCTCCTCCAAATTCTATAATGGGTTCAGGATCTTTTTCCTTTGATTCCTTAGTACGTTCACTTGTTTGTTCCTCTTCTTCACATCCCTCTACTGGATTCAATTTATAGGTATCCTCCTTAGATTTTTTAGTGGGCTCGGGAGTTTCTTTCTCTAAAATTTCAATGAGTTCATCTTCATACTCCTCTACTAGACTTGGATCAGTCTCATACACCTCTTCCTCAGGTTTAGCAATGGGTTCAGACTCGTTCTCTTCTAGCTCTCCTATATATAAGGCTTTGGTTGGGCATTGGCTAGCATAATATCCCGGTTTGTGGCATCTAAAGCACGAAATGTTGGATCTTCTCTGAACCTCTGGTGACTTGCTCTTATTCTTTTCTAGCTCCTCAACCTGGGGATACCATAAATCTTGAATATCAGTGCAACCAATTTGAACTTCAGGGTTCTCACTCCTATCATTTATGGGAATTAGTGGGATACTGGGCCCAGGTCGCCTCGGGTTGGCTTGGCTAGGACCTGGTCTTGGGTTAGGGGCACTAGTCCTAATGGGCTCAGGTCGACTAAGGGGTACCTGATTAATACTTGGTTCAGCTCTAGGGATACTAATCATATGGGTTTCAGGTTGACTAGGGGAAACCTGATTGGTACTAGGCTGATACCTAGGGATTATGGGTTCTTGGGGCTCATAGGACAAGGGTTCAGCTCTATAGGTCTGGGGTTTACTAGGCTCATAGGATGTGGGTGCATAGGTTTTAGAGTCATAGGATCTGGATTCAGGGTGTGGGGCTCTCCTGGGGTTGGGCTCAGCACGGGTCCTAAGGTCAGGCTCAGGTTTAGGTCTGGTATGGGGCTTAGGGGTTTTCCTCAGGTCTCCTAATTAGTTCCCTACCTGGTCAAAACTGTTGGTTAAATGGTCAAGCCTATTGGTTGCTTGGTTATTCGATTGGGTCAATTGGTTAAATCTCTGATTTATTTGGGTGGTTAATTGGGTATTCATCTGGTTTATTTGGGTGGTCAATTAGGTGATAATCTGATCACTCATGGCCTTCATAAGAGTCTCAAAATTGGGCTCCATGGTTGAATTGGGTTGGGGTTTAGACTGTTGGTATTGTCTTCCTAACCTAGTGGTCATGCAATCAATCAGTCAAGGTGTTATGATGCAGTCAAGCATACAAGATTACTATGTACTACAGTTTGCTAGACCTAGAGCCAAAGTGGAATGGGTCGACTCAACTTACACTCAACTCAGCAACTAATCCTTCCACTGGCCAAGTAAGAGGTGAGGTGGTGGGAGGCTCCCCCTGCCTGTGACAGGGTCCTAATTAAAAATCACCGGTCCACTTAGGGCGTTTGCCTCTGGACGTCTAGCCTTAGACAACATTTTTTAGTGATAATTGGAAAATTGAATGCACTAGTTTATCCACACAACTCGGACCCGACCTGTTGGTGTCCCTAGCTCGCTAGAGCAAATTAGGTTGCTAGTTGATTTTTTTTTTAAGGTTTGGATACGAATGCAAAGTGGTTGTTTTGGGTCCAGGACAGGTAATGATCTCCTGCCCTGATCTGAGATAGTGAGATTGCCCTTAAGATTAGTTTAATGCAAATGATGAACACACAATGAAACCTGATGCAATCTAAAACAAAACAGAAAATAATTTTTTTTTTTTTGTCTTTTTATGAGGTGGCAAATTAACTTTAAGTTGGTTAAGTTATCAAACAAAATTTGGCTTGGGTTGGGAGGGGTTTGGTAGTTGATTAGGTTAGGTTAAGTCAAGTATGTAGAAATCACAGAAACTGAAATTAGAGTTTGTTTTGATGCAGTAGTTGTATGAGTTTCAGAACAGAAAAAATTCCAAAAAATTTCAGGATAGAGGATTAGCAGTGAAGATGATCCCTACCAAATTTCATGTAGACTACAATTCAGATGATGATGCAATACCTAGGGTTTCAAACTATGTGCAAAAAACTCAAGATTTCTGTTAGGGTTTCTAGGATGCAGAATTTTATAATTTTTTGTTTCTGTAAAAATAATTAAAAATAATGACAATTATCAGGACTGAACAAAGAGTATGCCGTGCAAATTTCAATGAAAAATAAAATAGCTAAGTTGATGAAATAAACTGAAACTCAGACCCCTAATGCAGATGACGGGATATAGGAATTTTCTAGGACAAAAAACAGGCGTGCAAAATTCTACAGGAAGAAATAAATCATGAAAAAATTTTGGTAAATATTTTTAATTACGAGGAATCCAGCAAAATAGGAATCAGGATTTTATGATCTAACTACATGCATAAATAATTAAAATAACAGACCATACGCAATAATTACGGAATGCAGAAAATTAGTCCTAAAAGTGCTCTGATACCAAATAATGGGGGACTAATTAGCATGCAAGGAAATTTTTGTGGATTCAGCATTAAGTTAGGATTTTAATTCCCGAATTTCAGGTCAAATAGATTAAAAGGTGATCCTATAGAAATTCTATACCACAAGCATGCTAAAAAAGATCCTCAAAAGAGATAAAAACAGGACCGCCAGGACTAAGAAACCCCGGTAGGGCTTGCTCTTCTGCAATAACTCGATCTAGAGAGATAGAATGTGTGTACCTGGCAATGATTGCTGCTGCTTCGATGAAGAGATTACTCGTCGCTCTTGGATGCGGCCTGGAAAGTCAAGCCGAAAAAACCCATGGATCCGTCGGCTTTTTATCCGCTGGTTCGAAGGCAAAGCAAACGGCGTTCGATCTTCGCAGAATTAGAGGGACTTGCAAGACACCTATCAAGGAATTAGGAAAGAGTATCAAATTGAGAAGAGAGAGGAGAAAGGGAAGAGAAGGTTGGATGGGGTGGCCTAGATAGGAGCGGGAAGATGGGCGTCCAGGTGGATGATGGCTAGGGTTTTGATAAACAGAGTCTAACACCCCTCGATGCTCACAGAGCAAAGGCAGCACTCCCTCGCGGAGCTCGATGTTCACAAGAACAAAGGCAAAATAAAAGAAAAAACACTCAAATTTTCTCTCAAAATTCATACACTCATTCATTTAATCAATCAGTCAATTATTCAATCATTCAATAATTACAAGAGGGTGGAGGGGTGGGGTATTTATAGGCTCACCTAGGTCCTCTCCTTGTTAGGATTGGATTACAAAGCTACTTAGGACTAGGAGTACATAGTTTGATTAGGAAGAGAATTACAAAATGACTTAGGACTAGGAGTACATAATTTAAATAAAATTAAAACTTGATTCCTAGTTGGATGTAGACTTCTCTCTCCTTCTTGGACTTGGTCAAAGGTTCCTTGGACTTGGTCAAAAGGATCCTCTTGGGCGTGGATGCCCACTTGGATTGGGCGTGGACGCCCACTTGGGAAGCAAAGGGTGTCCTCCAAATGGGCTTGGGCGGCCTCCAAAGAAGGCTTAGCGCATGGGCTAGAAAACCCTGGGCACCCACCTTAACTTGGACTTGGGGAAGGCCTAGGGCGCCATCTCCTTCTGGACTTCTAGGCTTGAGAGAGCTTCTGGGCTGGGGCGCCTGGAAGGAAAAATATTTCATGGGGGCACCTGGTATCTTCAAGTGTGGAGGCCCCATGGGCTTGGACTCTGCTCTGATCTGGGAGGGCCTAGTGAATGCCTTGGCTGGTGATCCTTCTCTTATACAAAACTGAGCTAAATCAAACTTATGGGACTCTATTAGACTTATGAGGTTGAGACAAGGGATTCACTGGACTTAATGGACTTCTTGCCTCAACTTATTACAGGACTCAATTATCGGACTAACTTTATTAAATTCTATTACAGGACTCAAAATTGATAAAAGGCTCACAATGAGCTGACTTGATCAACTAAGCTCGAATGAGCTAAACATAATCCAAAGCTTGACTCATGAACCCTATTGGCATGAGTCGACTCTAGATACGGGACTCGATGTAACAAAGCTCAAGGCCCAAATACAGGACTCAATGGGCACAATTGGGCTTAACTAAATAAAATCCTAATTACAGGACTACAAATGACTTAGATGACTCCATCCTTACTTATAGGACTCAAAGGGCTAATATAGCTAGATTATTGGATGCAAAAATAAAATGTGGAAAATGGCTAAGGGACTCAAAATTCAGAGATCCATAGTGAACTAGGATTGATCCTGATATCCCCATCAGCATGGATTATACCTTGTAAGTTATCTGTTAAAAGGATCACTTATTCATCCTTACACCTCTTTCAATTAATTTAACACTAGTCTTTCTTAAACTATGGGTTGAACTAGGGGGCATGTTACTATTGATGTTGTGAATATGTTCGTTGCGGATATCCAGTATTGTGTTCGTTTCATATATAAGTTTGACTTTCCAGTGGTTCAACATTTTCAGTAATTAGGTTTACTAATCACAAAGCACAGTTTTCATTTATGCAGTAAATTCTCCCATCTTTTGGCATACTCATGTAGGAGGATTCTGCTGAACCTTGTCATCAATATGTTTTAAACTGTATTATCATATGCAGGTGGCAAAAGAGAGTGCTGATGTAATCATTCTTGATGACAACTTTTCTACTATTGTAACTGTGGCAAAATGGGGACGTTCTGTGTACATAAATATTCAAAAGTTTGTGCAGTTCCAGTTGACTGTTAATATGGTTGCTCTCATTGTTAATTTCTCTTCAGCCTGCTTAACAGGTATATAGTACATATCTTAACATTTTTTGAATGTTCCCATCCTTTGAGTTATTCCTCATTGTTCTTTTCCTCCTGCTATGTCTCATTACAGGAAATGCTCCTTTAACCGCTGTTCAGCTGCTTTGGGTAAACATGATCATGGATACACTTGGAGCTCTTGCTTTAGCCACTGAGCCACCTAATGAAGGCTTGATGAAAAGAGCACCTGTTGGAAGGAAAGGGAGCTTTATCAGCAACGTAATGTGGAGAAATATCCTGGGACAAGCCTTCTATCAGTTTATCATAATATGGTATCTCCAGACAGAAGGGAAAGGGCTATTTCAACTTGAGGGCCCTGATTCTGATCTTACACTGAATACACTTATTTTCAATTCGTTTGTCTTTTGTCAGGTAAATCATGACATCTGTGCTTTCTTTCAGGAACTTTGTCTTTATTTTCTTTTAAGCCTATTGGTTTGGCCGAAATTTATTTTGAATAGTTAGCAAAAGATACGGTCCATATGCTTAGAACCTTATTTATGAAATCCAGCATAGAATTTTATCCAAGTTCCATTTACCAGTGTTTAAACCAAATAAAGACAATTTGATAAATTAGTCACCTTAGGCTAGATAGTGAATCTTTAAGGCTGTTTAATAAACTATTATTTTTTCTTTTGCCCTAAATTGACACCTCCCTATAATTACATCACTTGAAAACGGTTTAGATGGACATGAGAATTGCTGAGTTGTTGATGACCTGATTGGAGGATACTATATAGCATCATCTTATATGTTCACCCTTAGTGAAGCTTTCTTCTTATTCTTTGGTGCATGCATTTATTTAGTAAACCAAGACACTTCAATCACATTAATTTCTAGAGCTTCTTGTGCAGGTTTTCAATGAGATTAGCTCTAGAGAGATGGAGAAAATAAATGTGTTTCAGGGCATCTTGGAGAACTATGTGTTTGTGGTTGTCATTACCATCACCGTTATCTTCCAATTTGTTATTGTTCAATTCCTTGGAGATTTTGCCAGCACAACCCCACTTACATTCAAGCAGTGGTTTTTTAGTGTGCTTATTGGTTTTCTTGGCATGCCTATTGCTGCTGCCATCAAAATGATTCCCGTGGGATCCAGGTGAACGATCAACAATGACAAAAACTGGTGTCTGTAGAGTATTTTTCATTTTTTTCAAGGCCTTTTCAGATGGCTAACTCCATGGGCTTTTTCATCACTGGGGTGGTAGAAACAATTATCAAGCAAGTCATGCAGAAAGGCCATGAAAATGAAGAAAATAATCTGCTCATATCTTGGGGCTTGTCTTATCAATCTGTACGAAATGTCATGCTATTTGAACTCATTCTGTACTGGCCCTTCTTGGCTTAGAAATTTAACAGCCTTGGATTTTTAAAGCAACCATTCATGAAAGAAGGGTCAAATTTCCCTATAACACATTCTTTTCTATTGTTAAGCGATGATGAATTCCGAACTTGTAGAAAGGCTTGTAACAGGTATCCCGTTTCACTCCATGTGTTTTCTTGGTTTGCTCTCTTATGTGTATCTGCTTGAAAAGGAATGAAAGATATACTCCTGTTAATTGACCTATGACTCATTATTATCCTCGTTTACTTTCAGCTCTGTTTTTCCTTCTATGATACTTGTCCTCATACCACTTAAATTTTTATGCTTATATATGTCCTCACACCTCAAGGTTATAGCTCAGAGATGAATTAATTTACAACCAATAAGATCTAATTCTGATTTGCACCATGTCTTATTTAATGGTGCTGCATGTTTGGCACACATTGACTTGGTTTGTGCTTTGTGCCAAGGCATGTTTGTTGTAGAAATAAGAAGGACAAGCTGAGGAATGAGTATATTGGAGGCATAGAAGTGCAGAAAGTTTAACTAATTTGTTAGATCATAAGCAAATTTCACATTGCAATTTGAAGCAGATCAATCTGGTTCATAATACAATTTATTATGATATGAAAAGTAACTTGGAAATTCTTAATAGAGGTTTATATGATGAATCTTGAACAAAAGTCTTTCATGTGCATTGCAAATGCCAGGCACTAGCTTAATGCATGTTATGGTATTAGATTATGCAAATGAATAAAGATGAATCTTTTTATCCTACCTTAAGCGAACCCAGTTTCCTTGAAAAGAGTGACCTAATCCCTTGGAAAAAAAAGGCAAACTGTGAATTATGATCCCGGGGCTGAAACAAATAGGCTTACTGTGTTTGCTCTATTCAGGACAGAATACTAAAGAATCAATTCAAATGGTACAGGTGATTTTGTCTAATGACCATTAGCAGTATGAGAAGGTCTTAGGAAGAAGAGATACTGAAGTTTGTGTGAAAGGTCAGAGACGAGATGTCAAGACTAATTCAAGTAGCAGTTAAAAGAAATGGTGACGCCTGACGTAATGTTTGAAATAAATGTTTGGTGACAAAGAATCGATGGAACCAGCATACAAATGGTTGACATTAGGGGATGTTTGGTTTGTCACAGGGATTGGAGTTGAAATCGAAATGATAATATCTTTCAAAGCATTTGGCTCGTGATTGAAATTGAAATTGGAAATGGAACGAAGATTTAAATTCTTAGAAAAGAATAAGAACTAAATTTGAGAAGGATTGGGGCATTCTCATTTTGCCCCGAAATTAGAATCAAAATAGAACTTTCCCAATCAAGTGGTTGGGATAGAAGTTGCCTATTCTCATCCCAAGCTCCGGCTCCCCTCCAACCAAACACCCCCTGGGCTTGGTTATCCTAGTTCTCGTACAATGAAGCGGAGATTTTGCTGCAGGGCCGCTAGAACTTAGAAATTACCTGCCGTGCACTGTGTGTGTGTGTTCTCCAACCTTTCCCCATTCAAAACAGCAAAGGGCTCTTTTATCTCACCAATTTAAAGACAACATCTTGGACGCTACCGCACCATCCAAACTAAATGTTAGTTCATGAAAGAACTAAATTTATGGTTGGAGAGGTGGGCAGCCAACGTTGCACTTGATTTGCCTACATAAACCATTTTAACGAATACCCTTTGATGTTACACTGTCAGTGGAAAAGGAAACCCAATCTTTGTCTTGTCCCTGCAAGTCCTCCAATGGTGATTGCCGTAAAAATAAATAAGTTTTGACTAACATTCTTCCATGTATATCTAATCCAAAGGCTTGCTTAAGCAAAACACACCAAAGACTCTGTCCTCTGTACTTCACACACCACTCCATTGCTGGTCTTTCCCAGTTTCCCTCCTGTTTGCTGAATTATTATACAATGACAGTCCCATCATTCACTGGAGCCCATAGAAATATTTTGTTGACCAAGTCAAAATAAGGCACTCTGCTCTTTTATCCTTGAGCCTTGGTTAGCTTTGTTTCCCTATTTACAGTTCTTGTAGAGGTAGAGATTCTTAGTCTGCAGTGATGGCCAGGCCACCATTTGAAGAACCCTTTTTTTTTTTTTTTTTTCTATCAGAGTCACAGGCTTCATATGTAAATTACAGCTGGTACAGGTCATGCACCTCTTTCAGTTTCCTTTTTTTTAAAATCTTTTTTCCTTGCTGCTATGCCAGAGCCAGTGGTACTCCATTGAACCAACCATTTTACCCACCCATATCTCAGTCCTCTTTTTTTTTTTTGTTTTTGTTTGACTGCTTGGAAATGCGGGATCTCATATAGGGATTAAAGAAGTCCATCTCATTCCCAACCATCAGCTCAGAGAACAGCAGTGGTGAGTGATAAGGCCTCACACCAACTTTAGAGGAATGGAGGACTCTCAAAGGGTCCCCTCCCCATTGGTAGCAAGTAAGAAACAGCACCGCCCACGTGATGGACTGGTATGAAAGAAACTGAGAAGTCTTCGACCTTCTTTTATCACTCAACATCCAATACTTTTGTATGCTGTAAGCTAATGTGAGGCCTTGGGCGGTTTAGTGGACCAAGCCCTGGACCATTTGAAGCATTGGATGTAAGGCTAGTAACTAGTGATTTAGGTGGCTATCAAATCCAAAATCTCCCATCCATTAATACATGGCTGCCGAAGAATAGCTTCTACTCTACTTTCTTATAAGATGACATATATTTTTAGAAAAGCTAATCATGCTGTTGATTGGATGGATCGTATTGAAACTATTTTGTATATTACCTACAGATTATTCTGCCGAAATTTTTTACCGATTTTTCACATATTTTATTTTTCAATTTGCATAGGTATATTTTTCTCTAGATTGGTATAAATAAAAAATATGCTTTTACGAAAATAAATAAATAAATATATATATATATATCATCCCTTGTTTAAGGTGAAGCTCCATGGAATAATCATACGGATAGTGAAGGGCAGTATTAGTGGACCCTTCTTCGTGGCCATGGAGAGAGAGAGGTGTCTGTATTACATAATTCCATAAAGCTGAGTGGCTTTTAGCATGGCTTATATATATATATATATATATATATATATATGGTCTTCACTGTCGTTCCTTTTTAAAAAATCCAGAACTTTGATCCCCATACGAAACATCTTTTGATGAAACATCCCGAGGGATGCCGTGCAGCACAAGAGAGACAATTACTCCACATTCATGAACAGTAATTTAGATTCCACAAGCAAAGCTTGGTTCTGGATTGATGACACAACAACACAAAGCAAAACAATAAAGGCAGCATCATCTCATGTCCAAGACCCCAAGCAAAATCCAATCACAGTTTCACTCGGCCACTTTACAAGCTTTCAGCTGGCCAGCATGCAACCCAAGTGCATCTGATCATGCCAGCACTCTCTCACTGCTTTAAAGTCCATTCGAAGAGTCATGAAAGCATCCCAAACACCACCACCCCAAGTGGATAGCAATGGGACTTCATATTACTACAGTTTACAAGGTTCCCTCCACCGGTACCATGGTTCTCACCACATCACACATTAGGAAAAACAAGTACAGCAAAGAAATTACAACGAATATTGGTAAGCTTTCATGAATGAATAACAAAGGCTATAAACCAAGAGCACTCCATGCAATCGTGTTCACAAAAAACACTCTCTGCTATGGTCTGTTGGCGTTGATCTCCTCGTAGCCTTTTATTTTTAAAACTTTCGGTCAGCCTTTTCTTTTAAAACTTTGAGCTATAGCTTTTGCCCTCTGTTTCCTTCTCTTCATTTCCCTTCTTTTTACAGTAACTAGTGTGAGAAAGATGTCCTCAAAAACTCAAAACCAAACCTTTTCAAGCTAAAGTCATCCATAAATTAGAAATCGTACTCAAGTAGAGAATCAAATCATTCCCTATTGACAGTTAAACAAAAAAACTAGTGCCTGGGTCTGGGTCTGTGAACATCTCGAGTCCATTAGATTTATACTAGGCATGTGGCGATTCTAACCTTCTCCTCTTGGTGCTTCTTGCTGTGAAAGAGGTGGTGGCAATTGCATCAACGGAGCTGTTGACGCTCGCACAATTGGCTGCAGACAGATCCCAGGAAATCAAATTCTTTGATGGTTTCAGCTTCTCGTGTGATTCCTGGATCATCAGGCGATAGCAGGAGAACACATGCTCCTGGCACAGGATAATAATATTGCATTTACTCATCACTTCCATTCTCTCCTAACTTTCCTTATGGAGATATTAAATTGACATAAATTCCAAAAAATAAAAGTTTGACTAAAATTCCAATAAAAGAGTTTAAAACTTACAGTCTCGAGTGATCCACGAAGAGAGATTATTCTCAGTTTAAACTCAGCTAAATCTTGAGTTAATCTTTCATCGAATGCAGCCAGAATTGCTGCAGCTGCCACGACCGATGGGCGATAATCCACTAAATTCATCACTGGAAAGAGAGAGAGAGAGAGAGAGTATTATTAGTCCTTTAGCTTACAAACTTCAATCTAACAACCTAAAGAATCTAATAAAAAATTGATGGTGACCGACCTGTCGTAGCTGCTGCAAATATAAATCCAGTGGCTTTTGCCATCAAATCGTTCCATTTGTGTTCTTGTAACTTGGAGGCAAAATAACTTAAATACGCAAATGGAGTCACCGAATTCAGCCTCCATTCCAATGTATTCAGAACAAGAAACTCCATCCTCCGTATCACACTGCTATTGAAATCATATTCTTCTAATCCGAACTCCGACAACGCCGGGACCTTGCACTCCTCCATCTTTGCTGCCAGTGACAAACAAGCCACCGACAGTAATCGAACAGCCCAAATCTTCCCCTGCTGATGGATTACACTAAAATCATTCAATATACAGAACTAAAAGAATCAGAAAGTAAGGCAGAATGAAAGAAACAAAAAAAAAAAAATCATTACATCATCAATTCTTCGATGCATGAGAAAGCGATCGAGATAAGTCACGGCCATGTATGCCGTCTTCGAGCAGAAGCCGAAGTAAGCCTTGGTCTGCTGAAATGAAACAAATGCAATTAGAAGAGAGCGATTGGAGAACAAGATGAAATAATTCAAATGGATAGATACAGACCTTCAGAATCCATCTGACAGCATCAGAGCGAGTACATTTCAACCAATCCTCGGAGGAGTCATCATATGCTCTGCTCTCGAAGCAGATACTCTCTTTGGAGACCAGCATGTCGATGTAGTCATCCTCCTCTGTCTCGGAGAAAATACCGCCATTGTTATAAACCGTTACCATATCAATATTTTCCTCTTCCTCATCATCGCCAAGAAGAAGAGTCGATCCGTCCTCTTGGCAGATGAGGTTGGAGAGTGAGGCGGAGCAGTCGGAATCCTCCATTAGGATAGCTTGGCTCTCTGTTCTTAAAGGTTTCGAGAGTCCATTTCCCGCGGTCGGTCAAAATCCCCCGGGTAGTTTAACCGCCGACGGAGGAGAACGGTAAGGATGATGGAAGATCTGGGCGTCGGCCCCCTCCCCGCCCCGCAAAGCAATTTAGAGAGTGTGATGGAAGTGGATGCTGGTGGAGTTTTTCAGCTCCAGCGGTGAGTGAGGGAAAGGGACCGGATGCGGTATTTGCTTGGTTCCACGCTTTGTTATACGTTGTACTCATATTAGATTAAAAATCCAAATAAAATCTTCTAATTAGTACCTCTATGGTATTTTGATTGAGTTTTATTGGAATTAGCTTTTTAGCCTTAATCCCACCTATGTTGTGTACTTGCATACTTATGCAGGCCAAGAAATTTAAATAACGGTTTTTCGAGGTTTGCTTGGGCCTATTCTGAAAAGACTACCATCAAGATATGTTAATTAATTGCTCCTTGAAGTAGAAATGTGGATCAATCGGATAGTGAACATTATATTTAAGCTTACATCGATTATATTATTAAATAATATCTTGTTACGTCTACTTTGGAAGGACCAATACAATGAAACTGGATGAGTTGGTCATTGGGAGATAAATTTGGATGAGCTAGATGCTAGGGCTTAGTCTTAAATTCGTTATATGGTGCGTCTACTCCAGGACCATTATAGAGTAACGTAGATGAGCTATTCCTTAGAAGAGAAATGTGAAAGAGTTCGATGTTAGGGTTTATGTTTAATCCTATATAGTTATGCGCTAAGAAGTTAGGGTTTATGTTTAATCCTATATAGTTATGTGCTAAGAAGATCTTGAATACTTGATGTAAGCCAAGGAAGCCCCCCTCCCCTACACACATACACACACGCGGACGCGCGCACACAAAAAAAAAAAAAAAAAAACTTTTGGCTACAATAAGGATATATATATATATGAGTGTGCCTTTTCATAAAAAAAGAAATGGGGATGAGCCAATCCTTTGGAATGATTTCAGTAAGGAAATGCAGGTTAGCTATTTCTTTCAAAGAGATACAAGGGATTTGGATAAGGAGGGTTTTGAGATCATGTTAATTTATTAGAGGATGTCTCAGCTCACTAGAATTTTGGATCTTGCTAGACCACCGCTATCAGTGGATTTGATTTGGATGGTTGTTTAATGGATTCAAGATATTAAGTTGTGTATGAATTTCATTAGGTCAAGTTAGTCAATGTGAAAAAAAAATTCTTAGTTAGCAATGCCTTGGAAGTTTGATTAAAGTGTTGTTTTGGAAGGTTGTCATTTAGGAGTGACCAATGGATTATCATGGCGTTGTTATGCTGTTGAATAATGCTAATTGACAACTATTATATTCAATGGTAAGCATATATAGCTGAAATCAAAGAAGTCATATGTTAATCACTTGAATTGCAGCAATACGATATAGTGATTCATACTAATGCATAAACATGAAAAATGTGATGAGATACATAAAAAGGTTATGCACTTGAAATCGTATATAAGCTTTGCATGTCAAAGTTGATGTTTTAACTACAAATTAATTGTCCAACATTCACCACGAATCACACGAAGGACTATATTTATACCCTCTATGGGGATGTTTTGTAGGTGTACCAAGGACAATGGCTTTGATTTATAGAGAGATAATAAGGTGTTAACATGTGGTTGCATATAACAAGTTTTTTCTAAATTTTTAAGGATCTTAGGTGTAAACTTACCAATCTCACAAGAATAGTTGATTGATTAACAAAGACAATGGTATAATATTAACATTTTGTTGCATATAACCTGCTTCCTTTTAGGGCATGCATGCAATGATGGGTTTGGTTGTGATTAATGGAGGAGTTACAATATGGTGTTCACATCCAGCATGAATTTACTTGGATGATGAATGATTTACTTAACTAAACAACATTTTGTTTTTAAGAAAGAAAAAACATGTGTTGTTTAGTCAACTATCGGATTGGCTCTTTTGATGAGCTACCAAAGGTATAAGTTGTACAAGATTATGGCATCACACATTGATTTAGATTAGGTTTTATAACAAAAATCATATGGGACGGCACCAAACATAGAAATATGGGATGGGCTTCTGACTTTGCCATGTTTCTTCTAGTGCCAATCTTAAAGAATAAGCCTAAAAGTAAAAAACTCCTCTTTATAACAAAATTGTTAGTCATATAATTTTAGAAAAAAAGCACCATCCTCTCACCTTATTTTTATAATATGCTTTTTATCAATACATACTACATAATCAGGTGACACATACCAAATAAATTAATTATTTAATAAGTCAATACATATTTCTAGAAAAATTGATACACTATTTTTCAAATATGTTATTCATCGATATATAGTACTAGACCAGATAATATACATTTAGTAAATTAGTCATCTAGTAACTCCATACACATCTCCAAATAAAGTGATATATAGTTACTAAAAAATTCTATTTATCAGTATATACTATATTGTCAGATTATAAATACTTGTTGATATTCAAATATATATTACAAGCCTTCTCAATACACATCCCAATAATCTAATATACTTCAGTAAATTAATATATAATTTTCAAAACATACTTTTTATTGAAATATGGACCCGCTCCATGTAAGTTTTACTCCACTGTATAGTATATATTAGTGAATATGGTATTCTAGAAACTATATATTAATTTACTCAAAGATGTGTATTGCATTACTAGATAACTAATTTGATTGTATATTATATACTAGTGACTACTATATTCTGAAAACTATGTATTAATTTATTTAGAGATATGTATTGACTTACTAGATAATTAATTTGCAAAATATATATTTTCTAGCTACATAATATATATCGATAAAAGTATGCTCTAAAAATGAGAAGGAAAGAGGATGTCATTATTTTTTAATCACTAAACTAATGACTCCATTAATAAGATAAGTCTTTGATTATAATGTTCCTCCTTTAAAATAGGTATTACGAGATAGTAGAAAAACTAGAAACCCATCCCATATTTCTTTCTCTTATGCCTACCTTGAAACTTTTTATTTGGATTTTAGTAGCCAACACTGGAAGTTGTACTGCTATAAGTGTAGGTGTGGATAAGTAGATACTTCAATAAATACTTGAAGCAAGGAGTTGATGCGGGTTCAAGCTTATGAAAAGTCTTCAAAACATGTGCATTAATTTACATAAAAAGTTTTGTCTAAATTTAAGATATATAATTATGTCATTAGCTAAATAAATATATATAGACATATCCATCTATTTGTATCCTTCGGTACTTCATTTAGGATATATCTATCTTTATGTATCTCTTTCACTTACTTTTAGTTGTACTAAAGTTGGTGACTATATTTTCATATCTAGTCTTAAAAGCATTATTATAAAATAAGGACATAACCCATATGCATATAGCAAGTGCTAAGAGGATGATGGCATATATATTGAATCCAATACCAGTTGACAAAGTCACTGACTATTAAATTAGTGACTTGAGTTGGAATATCACCCTCATCAAATTTCAATAGAGTTTTCTCTCACCTTAATTCTTAAAAAGTATATATTTAATCTAATATGCAGCTATTGGCATTCTAAACTAGTATATATATAACCTACACAATATGCCAGTCAATTCTCTCCTTTTTCCAAATATTCTTGCAATGAAATATAGCACTATAACAAATTATAATAATAAAAGACTTCAATAGCTAAATTTTCCTTGCATATTTATCACTAAATTTTAACCATGGTTGAGTAGAAACTCCGATCAATAATATCGGTATCATTACTATTGTTATTCACAAAGGGAATGAAAAACTTTACATAAGCTAAGCCTTCATATAAAAAGTCATGTCATTAATACCGATCCATGTGTGCATTGGATGTGATTTTTTTTCTATTTCTTCAATTATTTTTTAAATAAAAATTGAAATTTAATAAATTATAATAAATACAAGACTTGTCAAATTTTTATTACATATTAAATAATAGACTTTAATGATAGCTTAGCATATTAATGCCAATGTATTAATATATATTGTATATTAAGTAATGAACTTTTATGATGACCAAGCATATTAATATTGATATCATTAACACCGGCATCTATCAAATAAATTGAAAACTTCACACGGATCTCTATTTTAGATAATATATAACAAATATTATGTATTCTCTCTCTTGTCTATCTTTCATACATAGAAAAAAAGTTAGATACATAAATTATTAATACCACAACCATTGAATTCAAAATTAATGCACATTGATCTATCAAAACCTAAATTTTAGAAATCTCCTAATTAATAATCCATTTCATTCATTTTCCAAAACATAACCAACTACTAAAGATGATGGCAATAAATGTCATCATACAATTTTCTTTGTATTATAAATTTTATTGGATGGTAAATTTTTTATTCATTAAATTTTATTATGAGTTATTGCCATACAATATTACAAGAATTATTTATTAGTTCATCAACTGATTTGGGAATAGTTACACATTTTCATGACTATCTAATCATCCAATAACTTTAGCGACTTCCAATCACAAATGTTGGTTTTTCTTGCTTAGTGTTCTTCCTTTTGTAATTTATGCATGCTACTTAATTTCTTATATTAAGGTGAGCAAATTTGAAACTTTCCATCTATTATTTGTATTTTTTTTGTTACCTTTCACATTCTGTTCATCTGAGTAATGCTCCATTTGAAAAGCTCCTCATACCATGTAATATGGGAGGATTGGGTATCTCGCAGGACTTAATGCTTAGTGATGTGGCGGGATCGCTGACATGGAACACCTGTCAAATGCCATGTCAGAGTAAGTTGCCACGGTGGATATCTCCTTCCGGGCACCCTTCCCAGGCTGAGCTCCCTCGTCGGGCTGAGCTCCCTAGAACACCAGGTCCGCCTGCCAAGATCGAGTACCATCCTCCGCCAGGTCGGCCCCTGCGTGATCGGGATGCCAAGCCGGAGCTGAGCGAATTTCCCAGATCGTGCCCTTCGAAGTCGAGCCCCGTGGTCTGGAGTCGAGCTCGGCCCTCCTCCATCACGTGGAGCCCCTCCGAGGTCAAGCCTCCCGGTCTGGGGTCGCGTGCTGCCCTCCTCCGCTAGGTCAAACCCCTAGAAGTCGAGCCCCATGGTCCGGAGTCGAGTCCAACCCTCCTCCGCCACGTAGGACCCCTTCGAGGTCGAACCCGGTGGAGCCTAGTCCTGCCCTCCAGCTCGGCCACCGCCTCGGCCAGGGCACCAACCGCCAAGGAAGCAGCGCCTCCCTCCCAAGGACGTCGGCGGGTCACCCAAGGGCCGTGAAGCAGTGCTCGCCATGCCGCAATAACTATCCGCCACTGTTACTTACACCAGAAAGGAAGGAAGCTCCCTGAACAAGGCACCATGCCCTCCACCAACCACCCATACTACCAGGAGAGGGGAGCCAGCCAGAAGGCACAAATCCCGGGGGCGGCGGCCCGTCGATCGAGATCCTGCCAAGTTTTCCAGAATGAGGCAACCGGAGGGAATGTCAGGGCGCATGGAAGCTTCCCCTACCATAATCAGGAAAGACATCTCGGCCATGACATGGTACCTCACCGCACGCGCCTGCCAACACAGGGGAGATCCCGAGGCAAGCCAAACTAAAAAATTCTGCAAGAGTAAGCCAAATAACAACACATAGAAGAACAAGACCACCGAGGCAGGTAACGAAAAAGGGAGAGAAAGGCCACACAGGAGGACTCTTCCACCTCGGCTATCACCTCTCCCAACCCGGTCTCACTTCTATACACACCACACTCACTCCTCCTAGCATGAGGTCCATCAAGAGAGGCTCGACCAGGAGGATCTGTTTCCCTGGATCATCACTGACTTGACTATCGGAGAGCCCCCGCTGGAATCCCCGGCCTGGGTCTCTAACGTTATTTTCCTTGTAGGTCCCTAAGAACGGAGAGCTCCCGGGAAGACGGTTGGAGGTCCGACGCCCTCAGTAGCTATGGGCCATGGTGATCTTGGCAGCAACAGATTGGCGTGCCATGTATGGGGGACCGAAAGGCTAATAGTCAGAAGGACCCTCTTTGCTCTGAAGGGCTGGTCCCTTTACAAGCAGTTCGATGGAAGGATGGTGACGACATGCACGAGAGAGGTTTCCACTAGCCGTGCAAGAGGCTCTCCCTCCCGGGGGAACCCGCACGACCCAGAGATGGAACCATCTACTCCTGTTCAACCGCCTCCGTCGGATCTCAGCTGGCTGCACTCACCCAGCAGGTGCAGATCCTCACCATGGCAGTGCACCAGCTTCAGCACCATCACCGGTCCTTGGCTACTCACCAGCAGCCAGGGACTCCCGCGACCCATGCTGTAGCCCCCCGCAATAGCCTGCATTCCTTCCAAGGAAGGCCTTCGCAGCCGTGGGCTGTTACTGACAATAGGGGTAGCCACCAAACTCCTGCAAAAAGGCAACGAGCCGGGTCTGCCGACAGAGAGAGCCGCTCACCAAACCTCGAGCGGGGGGCATCTGAACCCCGCCAAGGCCAAAAGAGCAAGACCCCCCATCACAGACACCATGTACCCATGCCACGTTCTCCGTCTCCTTCGGCGGAGGGGTCCACTGATGAAGCCGTCAGGTGCATGGCAGAGAAGCACCTGGAAGAGCATGACTGCAAGCTGGCAAAATTATCCTGCCAGTTTGCTAATCTACCGGGCTCCACCAGCGAGCCAGCGGGCTATGACACCTGTCCCCTATTCTCCCAAGAGATCCAAAGGGAGCCGATCTTGCGTCGGTTCTGTATGCCATAGGTGGATCCTTACGACGGGACCACCGACCCCCTGGACCACCTAGAAAGTTACCGGGCCCTCATGAGGGTCTTGGGGGCCACTGACACCCTCCTCTACATCGCTTTTCCTACTACTCTCCGGAAGGTAGCCCGGGTGTGCTTCACATGCCTAGAGCCGGAGAGCATCAACTCCTTCACCCAGCAAGGGCAGAGGTTCGTAGCCCACTTTGACACCTGTCGGAAGATGCCATGAGAGGCAGACAGCCTCTTCTCCATCAGGCAACAGGACCGCGAGCCACTGTGGGACTACGTGGCCCGTTTCAAGGCTACCACGTTGAAGATCTACAATCTTGAGGAACCTGTTGCGATGTTGGCTCTAAAGCGAGGGCTCAAGACCTCCCGCCTGACCTACTCGCTCGACAAGAAGTCCCCGAAGACCTACTTCGAGCTCCTCCTCCGAGCTCAGAAGTACATCCGCACCGAGGAGATGGATCGTATGAGGCGAGAGCTCGATGGGAGGCCACTGAAGAAGCCGACCCCCTCCAAAGCATCCGAGACGTGCAAGCCGGGACCGCCTGCTCCAAGCTCCCGGCAAGGACCAAGGTCGAGAGGTGCTCCCGTCCCTGAAGAGAGTTACACCCCCTCCTTCCCCCGAGGACAAAGATCCTCATGGAGATTGAAGGCGAGAGCTATCTGAGATGCCCACCTCCGATGAAGCCGTCCACTGGCCATGATAAAATGAAGTACTGCCACTTTCACTGCGACCACGGCCACGACACCGAGGAATGCCGCAATCTCAAGTGGGAAATCGAAGAGCTCATCAAAAGGGGATACCTCGAAAGGTTTGTGGGAGGCAGATCTCAAGCAGAGCCCCAAGCGCTCGTCGCTCTCTCACCAGCTCTGGCGGTCAACAATCACCCTACCAAGAAGCCAGTAGGGATGATATGCTGGGGAGCCGAGCACGCACCCAAGAAGGCCTGGGGGCCAGGGCATTCTAAAAATGTACTCCGCTTTATGAGGGAAGGGGAAGACGGGGGGAGGAATATAAATAATGATGCCATGGTCATCGAGATGATGATCGCGAAGCATCCTGTAAAACACATCATAGTTGATAGTGGAAGCTCCACATATGTAATTTTCTACGATGCTTTCTCTAGGATGAATCTTTCTTCTGCTCAACTCAAACCTGTGTACACCCCCCTTGTCAGTTTCATAGGTGATTCTGTAAGGATGGAGGGAGAAATCACTCTCCTAGTCACTGCCGGGACCCCACCTCAGCAGAGCACCGTCATGGTGACTTTCATGGTTGTTAGACTTCCTTCAGCCTACAACAAGATCCTGGGCTGACCCGGGCTCAACCTGCTCGATGCCGTTGTCTCCACCAAGAGGCTGCTTGTACAGTTCCCAACTCCTTATAGCATCGGGGAGATGAGGGGAATGCCCCAGTCGATGCAGCATTATTTTCAAACCCTCACTGGGGCCAAGACTTTCGAGGGGGACCCCAGGGCAGACAATTTCGACCAAAAGGCTTAAGATCCCGGGGGTGGCCCGGTCAAACGCCTGTTATCTTATTAGCTCGGAGTCCACCAGACGAAGACAGTGCAAATCAGGGCCCAGCTACTAGACGAGGAGAGGGCCCACCTGTTGAAGTTCCTGTGGGCAAACGTGGATGTGTTTGCCTGGACGGCGGCAGACATGCCAGGTATCCTCCCTGACATCATCACTCATAAGTTGAGCCTTGATCCAAAGCACCGGCCAATTCGGTAGAAGAAGAAAAGTTTTACCTCGGAGAGGTAGGCAGCCATCAATGAGGAGGTAGACAAGCTCCTTGCCGCCGGTTTCGTTCGTGAGGTGCAGTATCCGAGCTGGCTGGCAAACTTGGTGATGGTAAAGAAGAACAACGACAAGTGGAGGATCTATGTAGACTACATTGACCTCAATAAGGCATGCCTGAAGGGCAGCTTCTCCTTGCCGAAGATCGACTAATTGGTGGATGCCACATCGAGACACCGCCTACTTTCATTCATGGATGCATTCTCTGGGTACAACCAGATACGGATGCACCCAGAGGATGAAGAACACATCGCCTTTGTCATCGACCAAGGGACATACTGTTACAGAATGATGCCCTTCAGTCTAAAGAATGCTGGGGCCACGAACCAGCCTCTGGTTAATAAGGTCTTTAAAGACCAAATTGGCGAAAATATGTAGGTGTACGTGGACGACATGCTGGTCATGAGCAAGCCAAGCTCCGACCACGTCGCCGACCTCGCCGAAGCTTTCCACAACCTCCGGAAGCACCATATGAAGCTCAACCCAGTGAAATGCACCTTCGGGGTGGCGGTCGGGAGGTTCCTCGACTTCATGGTCACCCAAAGAGGCATTGAGGCTAATCTAGAGAAAGTCCAGGCGATCGTCGACATGGAGCACCCGAATCCAAGAAGCAGGTCCAGCGCCTGACAGGGCGGGTTGTAGCCTTAAGCCGGTTCATCTCGAGGTCGCCCGACCACTGCCTTCACTTCTTCAAGGCGCTGTGCAAGATGCATGACTTCACCTGGACAGAGGAGTGCAAGATAGCCTTTGAAGAAATGAAGGAGTTCCTAGCCTCCCCTCCTCTGTTCTCCAGACCGGAAGAAGGGGAAGAACTCCTACTCTATTTGGCAGTCACACTTGGAGCCGTCAGTTCGGTTCTCGTCCGTGCAGACGAGGACGAATCCTAAAAGCCGGTGTATTACACCAACAAAATCCTTCGTGACACGGAGATCAGGTATACTCACTCTGAGAAACTCATTTTTGTACTAATAATGTCTGCTAAGCGCCTCAGGCCCTACTTCCAAGCACACCCCATTGCAGTCGTGACTGATCATCCCTTAAGGACCATACTGAGCTACCCCGAAACTTCCGGGAGGCTGGCCAAATGGTCCCTGATGCTGAGCGAGTTCGACATCACATATCAACCGAGGTAATCGCAGAAGGCCCAGGTCCTAGCAGACTTCGTGGTCGAATGCACGGGACCCACCGAGGAGCTAGAGCAAGTGGCTCCAGAGCGTCAAACTGAGCCCGAACCATGGGAGGACCCCTGGATCCTCCACGTGGATAGCGCCTCTAACTCCGGCGGGAGCAGAGCGGGCCTCATCCTCACCAAATGTGACTGGGTGGTGACGAAATGCACTCTCCATTTCAAGTTCGCCACAACAAACAACCAAGCGGAGTACGAAGCGCTCCTCGCATGCCTGAAGGTATCCCGCGAGCTGGGCGTACAGTGCCTAAAGGTTTTTACCGACTCCCAATTGGTTACCGGATAGGTCTCCGGAGAATACGAGGCCAGAGATCCCTATATGATGAAGTACCTAGAGAGGGTCCGCTCGAGCGTAGCAGGCTTCCATCACTTCCATATTTTCCAAATCCCCCGTGGGGAGAATGCTCGTGTGGATGCACTGTCAAGACTCGCAACCCTGCCAGGCTCATCGCTGGGGCACGCCCACATTGAGTACCTCGACAGTCCAAGCTATGAGAGCCCAGAGGAGGTGCAACAAGTAACCCCCGAGCCGAGCTGGATAGACAGGTATGTCAGGTACATCATGGATGTACCTTACCAGAGGATCGCAGGGAAGCCGACCTCATCAAGAAAAAGGCCTCCCATTTTGTTCTGATGGACGGTCAGCTCTACCGCCGATCTTACTCCTACCCACTCTTGAAGTGCCTCAGGCCCATAGAGGCAGCCTTCATGCTCCAGGAGATACACGAAGGCCTTTGTGGGAATCATGTGGGGGGAGGACTCTGGCATATAAAGCTCTTCGTCAGGCCTACTTCTAGAAGACCATGAGGGAGGATGCAGCTGACTTCATCAAGAAGTGTGACAAATGCCAGCGCCATTCCCACATACAGCGCCAGCCGGCAATGCCAATCTCCCAACTTTCATCCCCATGGCCCTTTGCCCCGTGAGGGATGGACATCTTGGGACCATTTCCCACCGCACCGGGGAAACAGAAGTTCCAGCTAGTGGCGATTGACTACTTCACCAAGTGGGTCGAAGCGAAGCCGTTAGCTCGAATCACGGAAGCCAATGTTCGCCAATTCTTCTGGAAGTCAGTCATCTGCCATTTCAGACTCCCCAACTACATCATCACTGACAACGGGCCACAATTTGATAACCGGGAGTTCGAAGGGTTCTGTGCCGAGCATGGCATCCAACACAGGTTCACCTGGGTAGCTCACCCCGAAACAAATGGAGAAGCCAATGTGACTAACTGGACAATCCTTCAAGGACTTCGGACCAGGCTGGACCAAGCCAAGGACAGATGGGTGGAGGAGCTTCCAAGCATCCTATGGACCTATCACGCAATGCCTAGGATGGAGATGGGCGAAACACCCTTCAATCTTGTCTTCGGCATCGAAGCAGTCATCCCGATTGAGCTCGGCACGCCCATGCTGTGGGTGCAGCAGTACGACGAGACACAGAACCCTGCACACCTCTTCCTCAATTTAGACCTCCTAGAAGAAACAAGGGACAAGGCCTGGCTTCGGATAGTGGCATATCGACAATGAGTGGCCTGGTATTACAATGCACGGGTGATGCTGAAGACCTTCCAACCCGGTGACCTGGTGCTGCGCCGAGCTGAAGCATCTCAACCCCGAGAGTGCGATAAACTCTCACCGAATTGCGAGGGTCCCTACAAGGTGGCCGAGGCCCTCTCGCATGGGGCCTACTACCTCGAGGACTCGGATGGTGCCAAATTCCCTCAAACATGGAATGCCTGCAACTTAAGGAGATACTACCAATAGTATAAGGTTTTGTTCCATTAATAATAAAGATTTCCCTTTGCACGAAAGATTATCTACCTTGCAGGAAGGTTCCAATAGTCTTCAAGCCCAGCTCTGAGACATCAAACTCCGGAGCCCAGCTCTTCGACCAGTAAGTCTTCGAGCCCCGCTCTGAGATACCAAACTCTGGAGCCCAGCTCTTCGACCAACAAGTCTTCGAGCCCAACTCCGAGACACCAAACTCCGGAGCCCAGCTCTTAGGCCAGCAAGTCTTCGAGCCCTGCTCCGAGACATCAAACTCCGGAGCCCAGCTCTTCGGCTAGCAAGTCTTCGAGCCCAGCTTCGAGACACTAAACTCCAGAGCCCAGCTCTCCGGCCAGCAAGTCTTCGAGCCCAGCTTCGAGACACCAAACTCTGGAGCCCAGCTCTCCGGCCAGCAAGTCTTTAAGCCCAGCTCCAAGACACCAAACTCCGGAGCCCAGCTCTCCGGCCAGCAAGTCTTCGAGCCCAACTCCGAGACACCAAACTTCAGAGCCCAGCTCTCCGGCCAGCAAGTCTTCGAGCCCAGATACGAGACACCAAACTTCGGAGCCCAGCTCTTCGGCCAGCAAGTCTTTGAGCCCAGCTCCGAGACACCAAACTCCGGAGCCCAGCTCTCCAGCCAGCAAGTGTTCAACCCAGCTCCAAGACACCAAACTCCAGAGCCCAGCTCTCTGGCCAGCAAGTCTTCGAGCTCAGCTCCAAGACATCAAACTCTGGAGCCCAGCTCTCCGGCCAGCATGTCTTCGAGCCCAGCTCTGAGATACCAAACTCCGGAGCCCAGCTCTCCGGCCAGCAAGTCTTCGAGCCCAGGTCCAAGACACCAAACTCCGGAGCCCAGCTCTCCGGCCAGCAAGTCTTCGAGCCCAGCTCCAAGACATCAACTCCTGAGCCCAGATCTCAGGCAACCAAGACTCGGGGCCTAGCTCTTCGGAAGACAAGTCTTCGAGCCTAGCTTCAAGACACCAAGACTTGAGCCCAGCTCTCAGGTGACCAAGACTCGGGGCCCATCTCTCCAGAAGACAAGTCTTCGAGCCTAGCTCTAAGACACGAAGACCTGAGCCCAGCTCTCAGGCATTCAAGCCTGGGAACCAGCTCTCCAGCACCAAAGCCTCGAGCTTAGCTCCAAGGCATCCAAGACCTGAGCCTAGTTCTCAGGCATTCAAGCCCGAGGCCCAGCTCTCCGGCACCAAAGCCTTTAGTCTAGCTCCAAGGCATCCAAAACCTGAGCCCAGCTCTTAGTGCATTAAAGCCCGGGGCCAAGCTCTCCGGCACCAAAGCCTCGAGCCTAGCTCCAAGGTATCCAAAACCTGAGCCCAACCCTCAGGCATTCAAGACCCGGGGCCCAACTCTCCAGAAGATAAATCTTCGAGCTCAACTCTTTGGCATCGAAGACCTGAGCCCAGATAAAGTAAAGCCCTCCTCTCTAATCTCCCTACACAAAGAAGAAAGAGAAAGAGAGAGAAGGAGAGAAGAAAGGAGGAGATATTTTCACCACAAAAAAGAAAAAGAAAAAAGAGTTGGACTGATAAAAGCACCCTTCATTACTTCACAAAAAGTATTACACTACTCCCCGGGCCCCGACATGCCAGGCTACCTGGATCAATGAAAAGAAAAAATTACAAAGGGCCTAAGGGTCCTACTCTACTCAGCCGGTGCCTTTTCCTGACGGTGCCCGACCTGGATCTCTCTCTCCTCAGCCTCCACTGTCAGGGTGCATTCTTCGATGGCCACTGCTAGAGGAACTCCCTCAGTCACTACCACCCTCGGAGCTACCTCAGCCACCATTGCCGCCGAGCTGGTTTGGTTGCTGCCACCTGCAGAGCCTGCTAAACCGTTGTTGTTTGCAAGGTCGGTTCAGCACTTTCCTCCATCACGGTCGGCACCAAGGATGGAATCCTCATGCCCGGGAGTTGAAGCATGGCCATCCACTTGTTCAAGATGACATCGCACAACTAGGACCGGTAGTAAGCGAACCCCTTGAAAAAGGAGTCCGTCGTCACTTCCTTGAAGTCTGTCAAGTACTCTGGGGAGGCCTTGAAACTGACCACCGCATCGACGATCTCCTTCCTTGCGGCCTCCGCCTGGCAGGATGCCTTAGATGACTTCTCCTCTGCACGTTTAGCCCGACGAATCGCCTCAGCCATCCCTTTCTCCGCAGCCTCGATCCAGCTGGTGGTGGTGGAAGCCTTCCCTTTCACCTCCGTAGCCCTTTGCTCAGTGGCCATGGCCTTCTTCTCAGCGGAGACACCCCGTTCTCTCACCGCCTCCGACTCGACTCGAAGCTCCTTCAGCCGAGTCCTCTTCATATCGAGCTCCCTCTTGAGCCGCTCGGCATTGGCGACTTCACTCGTGAGGCTCTTAACCTTCATATTGGCCTCCCAGGCGTCATCGTTCTTCTGCCTCACCTCGGTCAGTTGCGGCAGAAGTCCCGGATAAGGACGAGCTCCCTACCTTGCTGCATCAGAGAGCGTGTTAGTCGCGACAGTAAGGAATGTAGAGAGGAATGAATCAAGGTGGGAGGAAACTTACGGTGTAGGGGTTGGAGAAGGACGCACTGATGACATAGCCAAGGAGTCTCCCACTCCCTTCCCATCGGTCGCAAGACTGAATGGAGAAGTCCATCATCCGCTTGGCAAGGCTCGGGTCCTTCATGAGGAAGATGTTGGGCCCCAGTTTGAAAGGGACCCGGTAATAGTCCCTATCTCTCTGGCCCACCACCGATGTAGACTCCTCCGTGGCAGGAGAAGCCCTCGGTGCAGGTTGCGAGCTCGGCACCGATTCGGGCCATGCCACTAATGACGGCCTCGCACCTTCTGGCTCCCCGCCTTTCTTGACTTCAACGATCTCTAGAGGAGGGGTTGCCATCACTGTAGCAGCAGCGGTCGATCTGGCCCGAGCCACCACCTCGAACTCAGGCGCTGGGGTCGGATCGCACTGGCTCGAAGGCTTCGGGATAGGCTCTACTGCCCTCTTTTGCCTCCGCTCAGAAACGAGCATGGCTAGCTCGGTCTGCATCGGCCTCGTATCGTCGTCCGCACGGGCCCTCTTCGGAGCGGGCTCGCCAGCCTCCGCCACCGAATTTCACTCCTTGGTGAAGGTGAGCAGTTAGTCCGTCGAGAACTTCATGCCCGCACAAAGGAAGACACAGTCAGCTCCAAGCTCAAAAAAAAAAAAAAGGAGAAGAAAAGGGTGGTCGAGCCAAACTCACCCGACTCCCGTGTCGAGCAGACCTCGGCCTCGTGGAGATTCTGCTCCGACAGTAGGACCTCGAGTGAAGGGATCTCGGAAGAGCGAAGTTACTCGTACAAATCAAGGTCAGATGCTTCGATCGAGGAGTTCCAGTTGGGAGACCGATCCGGGTCGCTCCAAGCCCAGTCGACCCCCTCGACCAAGATGAAGAAACACCTACTCTTCCATCCCTTGATGGAAGAGGGGAGCTCAAACCTAATGCCCCAGGGATAGGAAGAAAGAGACCACCACCCCTCCTCGGAGGGGTGGTGCTTCAGGGTGAAGAAAGCCCTGAACAGAGAGAAGCGGGCGACTATCCCGTGGAAGTGACACAGAACGATGAAACAAAAGATCGTTCTGATGGTATTCGGGACAAGCTGGGCAGGAACGAGGGATAGTTGGTCAGGACGGAGAGAAAAAATGGATGGAAATGAAATCAGAGGCCTCCGACGAAGGTGTCCTCATAAAAAGCTATCCGACAAGGGCCACTAGATGTGACTCGTTCCCCCAGATGAGGGACCAAAAGTCGGATGGACTCCGGGATATCATAATCATCCCAGATGGTCGCGAGCTCCACGATGGTGATCACCGAAGCAATCCCTCCGGGACCTGTTGACCGAGAGGGTTCAGGGGCAGGAGCGGAAGGAAAAGATGGACAAGGTGGAGGAACAGAATCAGGTTCCCTAATACCAATCTCTCCGGAGGGACACCTTCTACTAAACTAATAGCACGCCACCTCCCTTTCCTCGTTAGAAGAAGAAGGAGTTTTTGGCCTAGAAGGTCTGGCCTCGACTTGGCAAGAAGGACGGAAGTTCGGACCGAAACGAGTCATAGTAAGAGAAGAAGAAGGTGAAGGAAGACCTAAGAGGATCCCTAGTCGACAAGCGGGAGAAAGAAGGAGACTAACCTGCTAAGAGCTTGGGAAGATGGAAATAGCCAAGGGAGATAGAAGAAGAGCCTCTGTACGACTGTGGGCACGAAAAATTTGAAAGAAGATGGGTTTTGGGAAAGTTACCTTTCCTTTCGAAGTGACCGGTGCCCGAACGTACCATTATGGCTCCCCCACTGAGGGATGCTTGCTGTGTGTCATTGATCAACGGGGCAGGCACCTTATTCCGACTGTGGCCACTCTGAATTCTGTGCCTGCAATAACTGCTCCTCGAACGTGGCCACGTGATGCCACCGCACTAGCTCGGGGAACTGCCTCACGAAGCACCGTCGATCGTGGTCATCACTGCACCGGATCCTCACCTTTCCATGTCAGCACCATAATTACTCCCTTCGCTCCGAGTGCCCTGCACTAACTGGCCTCGAGAGTGGGGGGCAAATGATGTGACGGGATCGCTGACATGGAACACCCGTCAGATTCCATGTCAGAGTACACTGCCACGTTGGATATCTCCTCCTGGGCTGAGCTCCCTAAAACAACGGGGCCGCCTGCCGAGATCGAGCACCATCCTCCGCCAGGTCGACTCCTGCATGATCGGGATGCCTAGGCCGGAGCTGAGTGACTTCCCTAGATCGAGCCCATTGAAGTTGAGCCCCATGGTCCAGAGTCGAGCTCGGCCCTCTTCTGCCATGTGGAGCCCCTCCGAGGTCAAGACTCCCAGTCTGGGGTCGTGTGCTGCCCTCCTCCGCCAGGTCAAACCCCTCGAAGTCGAGCCCTATGGTCCAGAGTCGAGTCCAACCCTCCTCCACCATGCGGGACCCCTTTGAGGTCAAGCCCGGAGGAGCCTAGTCCTGCCCTCCAGCTCGGCCACCACCTCGACCAGGGCGCCAACCGCCAAGGAAGCAGCGCCGCCCCCATAAGGACGCCGGCGGGTCGCCCAAGGGCCGTGAAGCAATGCCTGCCATGCCGCAATAATTGTCCGTCACTACAACTTATACCAGAAAGGAACGAAGCTCCTTGAGCAAGGCACCATGCCCTCCACCAACCACCCGTACCACCAGGAGAGGGGAGCCAGCCATAAGGCACGAATACCGGGGGTGGCGGCCCGCCGATCGAGGTCCTGCCAAGTTTTTCAGAATGGGGCAACCATAGGGAATGTCAGGGTGCATGGAAGCTTCCCCTACTGCATGTCAGGAAAGACATCCTGGCCACGGCACGATACCTCACCACACGCGCCTGCCAACACAGGGGAGATCCTGAGGCAAGCTAAACTAAAAAATCTTGCAAGAGTAAGTCAAACAACAACACATAGAAGAACAAGACCACCAAGGCGGGTAACGAAAAAGGGAGAGAAAGGCCACAAATGAGGACTCTTCTACCTCGGCTATCACCTCTCCCAATCCGGTCTCACTTCTATACACACCACACTCACTCCTCCTAGCATGGGGTCCATTAAGAGGGGGTCGACCAGGATGATCTATTCCCTTGGATCGTCACTGACTTGACCGTCGGAGCACCCTTGCCGGAATCCCCGACCCGGGTCTCTAACATTGTTTCCCTTGTAGGTCCCTAAGAACGGAGAGCTCCCGGGAAGACAGTTGGCGGTCGACGCCCTCAGCAGCTACGGGCCACGGCGATCTTAGCGGCAACACTTAGCATGATACATAAATGATATAGTTGGATGTTAAGTTGCTAAGCATCGATCAGGAATGTTGCCTAGGAGCCTTTCCAAGAGGAGGGTGAATTGGGATAAAAAAACTTGCAAGTATGTGCACTTTGAAAATCTTTTAATATTGTGATAGATTATGCAACGGAAGCAAGTAAATCAATAATCGCAAACAAGTCAAGCAAACACAATCACAAACACTAGAGATTTACAGTGGTGCGGGCACCAAGGTTAAAAGAAGACTTCAATCAAACCTAGTCAACACCAATTCCTTATAGATTGCAAATTGAGTTCTAACCTAGTTAACTTGTTCCTAGTCTGAGTCTTGAGTCTAGTTAATTCTTCTTGTATCATGAATTTTATGTTTGAGTCTTGCTAAGTATTAGGTCTTGAAGCCTTGGGTCAATTGAGTTGTAAGAGTCAAATGTACTCAAATCCAAATTGAGTTGTAATTTTCTTTTAAGCTTGAGTCAAGCCCAACCAAGGGAGCATATAATTGGACCATTGATGGGGACCCGAAGTGGACCGAGAGTCTGTTTTATTTTATTTTATTTGAGTCTATTAGTCCTGTGTTACTTTAGTCAAAGTGAGCCAATTGAGTCCTATAATAAAGTGAGACAACTGAGTCAGTTGAGTCCACTTAGTCAGGTCCAGTCATTTTAGTTCAGTCAAGAGTCCAGTTAAATTAAGTCAAGAGGAGAGTCATCAGCAGCCAGGAGATTCACCAGAACCCTCCAACCAGAGCCAGCCTTCATGCACCTGGACCCTTTCATGCCCCCAAGCTCACAAGAGAGAGCTCCAGCCTAAGACAGGCCCACTGTTGACCAGTCCAGCAGGGTTTCTTGGTCGATAAGTTAGGGTTTCTTAGCCCTCAAGTAATGTACCCTGGGGTGAATCTATAAATACCGCCCCTCCCCTCTTGTATTCAACATTTTTTTCTTATGAATACAAACAAAATATTATTTTGATCTGAGTTTTGAGTTTTCTCCGGATTGGAATGGGTGTGACACCCGAGTTCCTGGTTCTTGAGTACAAGTCCTAATCCTCTGGTGACTTCTACACTCGCCAGCGATCCTCCCCCGCTCTGTCCTGCAACAGTTTGGTATCAGAGCCCAGCGGATTAGGATTTTTTTTCTTCCTCATCGGTTCCATCTCCTTCCTCCTGATCACAGATCCCGTCGCCATCAAGCCAGGTCCAGCCGGTCACCCACCACCGTTCCTCCCTTCCAGCCCTCGCCCCTGCTTTCTGCATCGTCCACACCACTGATCGAAACTTTCCACCTAGATCCAAGCCCCTTCTTCGCCCATTGCTGCCAACCTTCCGAGAAACGTCAATGATCACCGCCCGTCTCCTCGCCCACTGATCAACACCCCGACGCTGCCAGATTGGAGCCCGTGCTGCAGTTCATCTTCACCGTCAGCGCTCTAACTATCCACCACCACCAATCGGACACCAAAGATCATCATCGATGCCCTCTTCCTGCTCTCCGCCAGTAGCCGGCACCACACCCCGTAAACCCCTCCCTCCAGACCGGAGCCCCATCCGCCCCTCCCACCCAACCGGAGTGCCACAGCTACTCCCTCCTACTGGACCCATCCCTGCAGCCGATCGGTGCCTCCCGCCAGATCCATTGCCAGCAGCCGACGACCGGGGATCCACCTTCTCTCCGGTTGATGCCAACACTGGCTCGTGCCCCACCATCCTTCCATCCATGAAGCCTCGGAGAGCCACCAGCCAAAGGCGAGGTCCCTGTCCGAATCCACCATCACCAGCCGCTGGAAGAGCCACCACGTTTGCCTCCATCCCATGACCCCAACGCCCCCATCCGTGACATCGAAACGCATCGCACGGTCACCGCACGCCCACCGCCGCTGCCCGTGCCGCAGATCCGCCCGACACCACTAGCTACCGGAACCCGTTCGTCCGGCCAACTTCCTTCTGTGCTGGCATTGTCCTTTGCCCAGTGCCGACGCCAGCGAGCCCCTCAATCCGCCTCCCTTGTTTTAGAGAAAAAAAAAAAGCATTGGCAAGAACATGAAAGCAATCCACGTTCGTGATGCCGACTTTAGGTTCTGCACAAATCTCAGAGCATGACCATAGGGATCTCAAAGCTGCATACTGCACACTACTCAGAGCGCACAGTCCTCAAAGCTACACGATCTTCAGGGCTACACAGATTTCAGAGCAGCACCAATTTCAGAGTGGCACGGTTCCTAGAGCCCCTCTTTATTTCAAGTTTATTTGGATATTTTTTGGTTTATTTGATTGTGTCTGTTTTATGGGTTTGTCTTTTGATATGCTTGGATTCGGTTCCATCAAATCCCCGCTGAGCCTGACTCGACGGAGTCGAGTTCTCCCCACCGCAGGAGAATGATGGGGACCCGAAGTGGACCGAGAGTCTATTTTATTTTACTTTATTTGAGTATATTAGTCCTGTGTCACTTTAGTCAAAGTGAGCCAATTGAGTCCTATAATAAAGTGAGACAACTGAGTTAGTTGAGTCCACTTAGTCAGGTCTAGTTGTTTTAGTTCAGTCAAGAGTCCAGCTAAATTAAGTCAAGAGGAGAGTCATCAGCAGCCAGGAGATTCACTAGACCCCTCTAACTAGAGCCGGCCTTCATGCACCTGGACCCTTTCATGCCCCCAAGCTCGCAAGAGAGAGCTCCAGCCCAAGACAGGCCCACTGTTGACCGGTCCACCAGGGTTTCTTGGCCCATAAGTTAGGGTTTCTTAGCTCTCAAGTAATGTACCCTGGGATGAATCTATAAATACCGCCCCTTGCCTCTTGTATTAAACATCCTTTTTCTTATGAATACAAACAAAATATTATTTTGATCTGAGTTTTGAGTTTTCTCCTGATTGGAGTGGGTGTGATGCTCGGGTTCCTGGTTCTTGAGTACAAGTCCTAATCCTCTGGTGACTTCTACGCTCACCAGCGATCCTCCCCCGCTCTATCCCGTATCAACCATGGGATGAACCAAAGCTACATCAAGTAAATCTTCAAATTAAGGGTGCATGAAATAAGAGCCATTGGATGGAATGAAACTTTGATTGAAGCCACCTCACCAAACACCTTATCCAAGAGAATGGACACTTGGCACCCATACATGAAAATTTTCAGATTTGGACACTTGGCACCCATGCATGAAGAATTTCAGATTTGGACACTAGGCACCGATGCATGCAGATTTTCATATTTGGACACTTGGCACCCATATATGAAGATTTTCAGATTTAGACACTTGGCACCCATGCATGCAAATTTTCATATTTGGTGCCCCCTTTTCATGAATTTTGAAATTCAAATATGTAACTACATTTCCCCCTCTTTTCATGTAAAATTTGAATTTCAAATAGGGCTTAGAATGTTATAAATAGGCCCCTAATCTCTTTGTAAAAGGATGCTTTTGAATGAATGAAATTCAAAATTTTCTTATCTCCATTTGTGTTTGCAAATGCCATCCATGAGGGATTGAGTGAGAGGCTCAACCAAGTGCTTTAGTTCTTAAATTCCAGTAAAAGTTCTTCTTCCATTGATGCCTACCTCATCTTCAAGATCCGCCGGCCACACTCCACCTAGATCATCAACAATCCTCTACTCCCTCCCTTCCATTATTTCTATTCCATGCTATCTTCCAATTTTCCCACAATACTAATGGGTGTTCTTGCAGGATCCTAACGAGTACCTGGTCCAGGATGAAGTCCTCCTTGCCCTCAACTCAGCAGCAAGGACCTCTACTTCCAATGGATGGTTTGGTTTGATCATTCAATCGCCAATCTTGAGAGTTCCTGTAGTAAGGTTAGTGTAGGGTCTTTGAAAGTCATTATTGGTCTCTAAACCCTATCCTTACCTCTTGAGGTCTGAGATTCTGAATAGGGTAGAGTCCTAATTAGATGGTTTCTCTAGCCACGTAGGTCCTTATTTCTTAACTTAATCTAGATTTGCACTGTGAAGCATTTTAGCCTTCTAATTTAGTCTTCTTCTATGCATCCAAATGACTCCTCTTAGAATGAATTATATTCATATGTTTAGAGTTTAATTAGCTTAATTGCTTTAGTCATTCATGCCATATTTCCTATAAGTATGCCGTATCATAGAGTGGTTCGGAGCAATCTTACTCCTAAATCCACTATCCAAGCACCACTTAGGATTTTCACTATATTCTTTCTAGAATACAGTAGGATTGTTTTACCGGGATCACAATCCAAACCCAATACCCTTTGGTTTTAACACCAGGCTCACCAAAGAAACCCAATCACCCTTTGGTTTTCACATCGGGCTCACCAAAAAAATCCAACTTAAGTTTTAATAGGCTCACCTAATAACCTCTCAACACTCACAAGACACAGCCCCTTGCTACTCTTGGAGAGGATACAAGATATTCAAGAAAGAAACTAGAAACTTTACAATAAACTGAAGTTGATTAGAAGTTGTCGATGAAGCTCAAATTCAAGCCTTGCTTTAGATGCTCTTGAATGCTCTTAAAACTGCTTCTTGACTTCCTCAAAAGTTGGATTCAATAATTGAAGATGAGTTGGTGAAGCTTTGAATCCTCTCTTGAATGCTCACTTGATGTTAGTTAATGAAAGACTTGAAACTCTCTTGAATCCTCAATAATTTTCAAAGAATCCTCAATAATCCACCATAAATGCCTCCCTTTTATAGTTTTTCAATAGTTCTAGATGTTGTAGGGCCTAGGGAATCAAAATAGAGCCGTTGGAGCCTTCTTGGAATTCAAAAAACCAATTCTGCAACTAGCCGTTACAAGTCTGAACCCAACACTCGAGTCGGCTCGAGATGGTTGAGTCGGCTCGAAGTCTCAGATAGGAAGAAAACATACTCTGGACGAGTTGGCTCTTCTAGATTGAGTCGGCTCGAAGTCTCAGATAGGAGAAAAACATACTCTGGACGAGTCGGCTCTTCTGGTTCGAGTCGGCTCGGATCTCTGGATTTCTGAATCTTGAAATTTGGAACTTCTGGATGAGTTGGCTTGGGCTTCTGAAACTCTTCGTGTCATGCTAGAATAGGAGTCGACTCTTAGTCCATGAGTTGGCTCGAGCAGAACTTCTTCAAAACTTCAACCAAACATATCTCCAACCAATACAAGTCTTCCGAATACTTCAAAATAAATTACAAAAGATATCTAATCTACTCAAACTCATTTTTACTAATTTTTAGCCTTTTTTACAAGATTACAAGAATAGGAATTAGGGTTTTACAACTTGAGATTTTCAATATAATTTGTTCATACAACTCTTCATCAAATAACACAATTACACTGGAATAAACTTCAATTGAGTAGGAAATAAATAACACATTGATAAATGCTTCCTACAAAAACTTCTTGGATAATTGAAAAGGTTAGTAATAAATACATGCACCAATATTTTGTAATCATTAAAATCATTCCAGGGGTCAACAATCTTCCTCTTTTTGATGATGACAAAATACTGGACATGAAAAGCTTTAAATAACACTTTATAATTGCATGTACAATAACATACTATGTACCAATATTCACATGTATCAATGCATATTCAGAATAGTATGTATCAAAACAAATGAAGTATCATGATATTGTATCAGAGTTAAAATGAACTAGTACCAAAACAAAGTATCAACAATTAAGAACATGTGTCAAAGCAATAAGATTAACATACTAATCATGCATTAAAGCTATAATCATGTATCAGATCAATAAGGAATCATAATGTATCAAGCAAAGTTTCTCCCTTACGTTATATACTAATCTCCAATTATATTCAGGAAAACTTTTCAATACAACTTCAATACTTTAGAAGAATTTTCAATAATTGCTCCCCCTTTTTCATGTAACAAGGTTAATTTCCATTTTTATGCAATTCTTCTCATTTTCATGCACTTCTCTCCCTTTTTGTCATCAACAAAACATAATAAAAGCATACATTACCAGGAAAAAGGTTAACATGTTTGAGAAAATTTCACCAAGACATTTAGAATTCAAATCATTCATCCACAATGATTCATAAACATTCATACATCAATCATAACACAAGATTTCCAAAATACATTTATATATATATATGTAAAGAGTGTCAGTACAAGATGTGATATAATATAAAAGTGTCAATGCACTACAAAATAGTATCACATACAACAAAACGGACAAAATAAATAAGATCTAAACTCAAAAAGCAGGGCTGAGCTCATCTTCACTAGAAGAAGAAAAGCCAATTTCTAATATGCTAGATTGAGGTTTGAACTCAGGAAACCAAGGTCTAAGGTTCCTAAGTCTGGTCCTAGTAGGAATAGGTGGTCTAGCAACTCTAAGTCTAGAATGTGAAGACTCAGCTAAAATCAAGATAGGAGTTGGCTGCAATGAAGGAGGATCTGACAATGCCAAAGTGCCAGTACCGAAAAGAATCTGCATCGTCGGAGTATCTGAGATATCAGTGCTCTACTCCTTAGTGACTACAGGATAATTAGTGGCCTGTGTGCCAGTACAATGCTCATCTGTAGGAGAGATTATAATAGGTGTGCTAATAAAGTGCTCAAGCTCTTCATGTCCAAAATCAGTACCAACATCTGGTCCAGGTCCATCATCTGGTGGTGGAGGAGATGCTGATGGTCCAGCTGCATTGATCTCCCGAAGAGCTGCTAAGATTTGCTGAAATCTATCCCTCATCTCAGTTTGTAAAGCATCTATCCTAGCATCAGTATTAGCTCTGCCTCATTGTAAAGTAGAGAGCTCATCCATGATAGTCTGCAATCTCTGATCATCATGTGAACCACCAGTATCTGGATCTCTCACAGGTGATCGAGGTGAAGTAGGTGCTAGCTTAGAGGGTCCAGCCTCATCTATAGGTCGCTCAGTCTTGATGTCCTGTGGCTGTCCAGTCTGCTCATCCTCAGAAGACTTCTCATCATCAGAATGTACAACTCTCTGTCATGAGGTCTTCCGAATCCATTGGCCATCTACTTTATGAAATCCCATTCTGATCAGTGTCTTAACATTGTATCTATCAGTATGTAACAAAGGTCTCCTATCCTCACCTGACAAGTCAACACCAACATCCTGAAAGAGAAGAGTAAACACAATCCCGTATGGAAGATAGGCCCGTGCCTTGCGAGATGCTTCCCTCATCTGTGAGATCATAATATAAGGCAAGTTGGGGCCTCCCCCTCAATCAAAAACTTCATGAATATTAAATCCCTTTCACTCACCCAATCAAATCTTCCAGTTCTTGGTAAAAATACTCTGCTAATGAAGTTATGTAACAGCCTCATTTCCAAAGACAATAGGTTAGCTTGAACATGTACTATCCCTGATACATTACTTCTTTCTAAAACTTTTCTTAGAATCCTTTGTTTCTCTTTCATAACCAAAAAACACTCTCTCTTTTGGTATATGCAGTAATCTACTTAAATTTTGCTCATTCACAATAATATTCTATCCTTTAACAATAGATTCAAGATGAAAAGTACCAAAAGATAGGTTTTCAAAGAAATGTCTGACTAAGGTTGGATAAGTGGGCAAATCAAGCATACAAAAGTGTCTCTAACCCTGAACATCAAGCCAATCACCTATCCTCAAGTTCTCTCCCTTTAGAAAACTAAAACCCATGGTTCTTCTAGAGGTTACCTGCCGATTTCCCATAAGAATGACCTAATATGGAGCTTCTCGAGCTTCAGTAGGCTGCTGCTCCTGCTATTCTTTAGTGGATTGAGAAGCTGAAGCATCTTGCCTCCGTTTGGTCCTCCATTCCTCCGCAATGGATCGAATCACCTTCCGTGGTCTTTTTGCCATGACATTTCTAGGAGCCATTGAGCTCAGATTAGGGATTAGGAAGGGTTCTAGGGGTATTCCTAAGGCTTAGGAGGAGAAACCGGTGGAGTTAAACAGTGGAAATGGAAATAGGTTTAGAAATGAAAGCTACGGAGCCCTATTTAAAAAAGCCGTAACCTGTCTTTCGAGTCGACTCGACAGGACAGGGGATTGCTCGAGTCGGCTCGAGCAAAAATACTGGGTAAAGCTCAAAAGATCAAACTAAAGGTTTCTATAGCTAATCAGTACTAAATGAAGTGGTCGATCGCTCTAAATTGAATTTTGAAGACTCTAGATAATTTTTTATATTTTTTTTAAAAAAAAGGTCAACAATCTTAAGATGGGTCACATAACCCTGACTCTTCTCTAATCTTTTCAAATCTATCTTGGCTAAGAGGCTTGGTAAAAATATCAGTTAGTTGGTTCTCAATTGGCATAAATTCTAATTCTACGTTATTATTCAAAACATGATCTCTAATAAAATGATGCCTTATATCTATATGCTTGTTCTAGAATGCTGAATTGAATTTTTTGATAAATTAATAACACTTGTGTTATCACATTTGATAGGAATCTTAGATTGGATAACACCATAGTCTTCTAGCTGTTGCTTAATCTACAACACTTGTGTACAACATCTCCCTGCAGCCACATACTCTGCTCAGCAATGGATAGTGCTACAGAGTTCTATTTCCGACAGTGCCATGAAATTAAGTAACACCTAGAAATTGGCATGTACTGCTAGTACTTTTTCTATCAATCTTACAACCACTATAGTCAGCATCCGAATAACTAATTAACTTTAAGGATAAATACTTGGAATACCATAATCATATATTACATGTGCCTTTAAAATATTTGTTAATTCTTTTAACAACTATAATATGTGATTCTTTTGGATTTGATTGAAAACATGCACACATACAAACACTAAACAGAATATCAGGTCTACTGGAAGTTAAATAGAGTAGAGATCCGATCAACCTCTATATAACTTTTGATTAATACTTGTGCCATTTTCATCTTTATCTAATCTACATGTAGGACTCATGGGTGTTCCAGCTTCTTTGCTTAATTCCATGCCAAAATTTTTGATAATCTCTTTAATGTCTTTGTCTTGGTTGATTAGAATCCTTTCCTTCGATTGTTTGATTTGAAGTCCAAGAAAGTGTTCAACTCATCCATTAGACTCATTTTGAATTCATCCTGCATTAACTTAGCAAAATCTATGCATAAAGATTCATCAGTAGATCCAAATATTATATCATCAACATAAATTTGAACAACCAAAATATCATTATTTTTCTTTTGAATAAATAAGGTAGTATCTACGCTACCTCTTATAAAATTATTTTCAAGTAAAAACTTACTTAATCTATCATACCAGGCTCTAGATGCCTGTTTAAGACCATAAAAAGATTTATTTAACTTGAAAACATGATTTGGAAAAGAGTGATCGATAAAACCAGGCGGTTGTTCTACAAAAACTTCTTCAGATAAAAAATTATTTAGAAAAGTGCTCTTTACATCTATTTGAAATAATTTAAAGTTCATGAAACATGCATATGCCAAAAGTAATCTAATGGCCTTTAGTCTAGCTACTGGTACATAGGTCTCATCAAAATCTATTCCTTCTTCTTAGTTATAACCTTGAGCTACCAGTCTAGCCTTATTTCTAATTACATTACCTTGTTCATCTAGCTTATTTCTATAGACCCATCTAGTACCTATAACAGGGTAGTCAGATGGTCTCTCTACAAGTGTCCAAACATTGTTCCTCCTTTATTGGTTTAATTCATCTTGCATAGTTAACATCCAATTAGGGTCGATTTCAGCTTCTTCCATGGTATGTGGTTCTACATGAGATACGAAAGCAATTAAATCATGTGCATCCCTATGTGAAGCTCTAGTCCTAACACCTTGTGATGGATCTCCTATAATGAGTTCTTTGGGATGTGATTGTACATACTTCAATTATTTAGGTAGATCTTCATGATTCTTACTTATCACCTCTTCTTGTTGTTCACCTACTTGCTTATCTTTGATAGTCATGTCCTTTAATCCATTTTCAAGTGTACCTGCATCATTATCAGCACAATCTTCTTTTCTAGAAGATGCAATGTCAGTCTCATTGAAAATAACATAAATTGACTCTTCAACAGTTAAAGTTCTCTTATTAAATACTCAATAAGCTTTACTATTAGTTGAATAACCAAGAAAAATAGCTTCATCAGGTTTAGCATCAAACTTATCAAGGTTATCCTTACCATTGTTAAGTACAAAACATTTGCAACCAAAAATATGAAAATAATCAATATTTGGCTTTCTATTATTCCAAAATTCATAGGGAGTTTTTCTTATAATAGGTCTAACTAAAATTCTGTTTAAAATATAACAGGCAATATTTACAGCTTCTGCCCAAAAGTATCTTGGAAGATTGCCTTCACAAAGCATTATTCAGGCCATCTCTTCTAATGTCCTATTCTTTCTCTCTACAATACCATTTTGCTGTGATATTCTAGGAGCAAAAAAGTTGTAGTCACTACCGTGCTTTGTGCAAAAGTGATCAAAAATTTGATTTTCGAATTCTGTACCATGATCACTATGAATAGAAATAACAGAAAATTTTTTCAAGTTCAAAACTCTTTTGTAAAATTTTTTAAATGCTTTAAAAGTTTCATCTTTATATGCAATAAATAAAATCTAAGTGTATCTTGAAAAATCATCTATAATCACAAGACCGTACTTCATACCACCTAGGCTTGTTATCCTAGTGGGTCCAAATTGATCCATGTAAAGTAGCTCTAAAGGTCTAGTGGTAGAAACAATATTTTTGGATTTTAAACTCTCCCTAACTGTTTTCCTAATTGGCATGCATCACAAACATAATCAAAATCTACTTTAAACTTTGGCAAACCTTTGACTAAATCTTTTAAGATAAGTTTTGTAATAGTATACATGCTAGCATGTCCAAGTCGTCTATGCCATAGTAGACTTGATTCCTTGCTCTTATCATTCACTGCTACAAGACTTGTATTACTTGACATAGCTAGATCATTAAGATCTACCACATATATATATATATATATATATATATATATATATATATATATATATATATATATATATATATATATATTACCAAGTCTATGTCCAATGAACTTTATACTAAAGTCAAGATGATCAACTACTATACACATTGAAGCCTTGAAGAAAATATTAAAGCCAATATCACATAATTACTGATACTTAACAGATTATGCTTTAATTTTTTTACTAGCAGTACATTCTCAATAAAGGTGGAAGGAGTAATTTTAATTTTACCAATACCAATTATCCTTCCTTTACGGTTGTCACCAAATGTTACCATGCCAACATCTTTTTCTTCAAGGGTGAAGAATTGATCTATATCACCCGTCATGTGTCTTGAACAGCCGCTCTCAACATACCATCTTTTCTTTATATTCATGGCTGCAAAACATCCCTACAAAATAATCAAGTAGTGGATTTAGGTATCCAAGCTCTCTTGGGTCCTTGCAAGTTAGTAGGATTGGTTCCTTTTGGAACCCAAATTTTCTTGATTTTTTTTTGCCATTATATTTCAAATGACACTCAAATGCTTTGTGACCTATGTTATTACATGCATAGCAAATAATTCTTGACTTTGGATAAGGAGCATGTGATGTAAACTTAGGTCTATATTATTTTGATGCAATGAACTTTGGAGCATAAGAAGTGGATGCAGAAAACTTATTTATATTTGTACCTTTATAATCAATTCCAAACTTATTACTAGAATCTCTTTGATTTTTCAAAATCAATTTAAGTTTGTTAGAGCTTAAAGTTAATTTTTCAACTAAGGATTTGAGCTTTTTGATGGGGGACAAGTATCGAATGATGTATTTCTAGGAATTAGAGGGACTAAACAAAAATGAAACAGATAAACATGCAGCTATTCTATGTAAAAAGAATAGGATTACATGAAAGGAACATAATGAAATAAACTAGACTAGAAAAGACTCTATCAAAATAACTAAAAAAGGGATCTTCGTGGTTAGGAAACCACACATATTAGGGTTAACTTACTCACTATTTCAGATCTGAAGGAAGATTAAGATGGTTATCCAGTGTTAATATTCTGAAATGATGAAAAGGACACTCAAGAAGAAGTACTAAATGACTAAGAGATTACTCTAGGTTTCAAGGCACTCCGTATTTGAATCTTTGGCACCGTAGACCTTCATCTTGGAAACCATGAGACCCGGGGATCCTGCACAAATAGATGGAAACATTAAATGGTTAAGAAGGAAGGTTGGAGGAATGGAAGTGGAGAATTAAGAATAGAAGAAGAGGTTTAGGCTTGGAATGAAGTAGATCCAATTTGGCGCCCATAGCTTGAATCTGCTTTGCTTGTTGGCATGGGGAACTCCATTGTAGATGATCTCCTTTGGAAGGTGGGATGGACGAATTTGGAGAAGCTTGAAGAGGGTTCTTCAAGAGTGGCCGAATGGGATTGGAAGAGGGATTAGTGGCTTGTTTGGTTAAGTATCCTAGGTCTCACACCTACCTTCTCTCAAGGGTCTTTGGCTAGCAAAGGAAGAAAGCTTTCTTAGAAAAAAATTTCATTTCATTCATCATCCCCATTATAAGAGAACTTAGGAGCTTTTATAGATTTTAAGTTTCCTTTCAAAATTCAAACTACACCTCCTTTCATGGAGAAAATCAAGGGGCATCCCATGAAGAGAGGAGGGCCCTTTCAAATTTGAAATTCCTACTTACAAGGAAGAAAATCAAGGGCGTCCCAAAGAAGGTGGAATGGCTCTTGCAAGGTGGCATCCCAAGAAGAGTGGAGCTTCATTTGAATTTTTCTCGGGTGGGAATCCATGGTTGACTTGTCTTGGTGATGTGGCATGTTCTCTCCTCCAAGTGACATGACTTGTCTTCCAAGGTGGCATGGTTCAATGATGATGTGGTGCTCCAAGTAGTTGGTGAAGCTGGTTGCACTTAATATGGCTTAATTGAAACCCAGCTTTAAGTAGCTTTTGAACCCAACTTAATACAAAGCCTAATTGAACTCTAATTGGATCCAAATTAAAATAAAACAGAACTCAATTATTCAAATAAAATAAATACAGGACTCAAAGACTTATTACAAGACTTAAATTCCTAGTCTTCTAACCATAAAGAGCTTGGCATTAGTTGAAGCCTCTTCCTGAGCCTGGTGCCCGCACCACTTTTGAACTTCCTTTTCAAATCAGTATTTTTTTTTATAAAATTTTATTTTTTTCAAGAAGTTCTTTCTTTTCAAATTGGATGCTTTTAAGTCTTTCACAAGTCATACTTAATTCTCTTTGCAAAATTTTGTTTCTTTCACAAACTTCATTTTTATCTTTTTCAAATGTATCACAGTTATTTTTTAAACTCTTCATTTTCAAATCAGCTCTTTTATATTCTGACAATAATTCACAAAAAGCATTATGAAGCTCATCATAAGTAAACTCTAAATTTGGTTCAAAAGTTGTTACCTCATCCTCCAAACCCATAAGATAAATTTGAGCTGTCTTCGTTGTATCTTCTTCTTCTTCATTTGATGTAGACTTATCACTATCACTCCATGCCACAAGCATGGCTTTCTTTTTCTTCCTTTTGAATAATTTTTTCTTGGCTTCTGGACAATTGGGACGTATGCATCCTAGTTTCTTGCATTCATAACAGATTGGAATTTGATCTTTGTCCTTGTCCTTCTCCTTGTCTTTTTCTCTTTCCTTTCCATGGTCTCCTCTTATGAATTGTTTTCTCCATCTATTGGTTCTTCTTATGCCCATAAATCTCTTAAACTTTTTCATTACTAAGGCAATTTTATCATCCTCCATATCATCATCAAAAGAGGTATTTGAATCTTCATCTTTATTTTCTTCGGTTGCTTTAAATGTAATGGCCTTTTTCTTTTTTGAATCTTCTTCTGTTCTTCGCTGCATGGCTAACTCATGTGTGATCAATGACCCCAGCAACTCATCCAATGGTAGTGAGTTCTGTTGCCGACCTTACCATCATGGCCTGTAGCTATGAAGTGGCACCGGATGTCTGCCCCTTTACTCTGGAATCCAGGAGTTCCCGGACCTGCAAAATAGTGTTAGAGACCCGGGCAGGGGATCCCGACGTGGGCACTCCGATGATCAAGTTAGCAGATGGCAAAGTGAAACAGATCTCCTAAGATGGATCCCACTTCGATCACCATGCTTAGAGGAGTTTTTAATAAAGAATTGAGCAGGAGAAAATGAGAGAGTAGCAGTGCTTGAGTTGCGGGACCGTGCTCACGGGACTTGCTCCGGGAGTCCTCCGGGAGCCTTCTACCTTCAAGTCACTCATTGTTTTCTATCATGTGTGCTTGCTCTCTCTTGGTTGCTTACCTTCTTTCTTGCTCGTTGGTGCCTTTGTAGATCACTGATTGCTCCCTGCCTCGATTTGCCCTCTCTGGGGGGCTTAAGGGTCAACGGTGTCCGCTGGCCGCTCCCTTGAGATCATTTCCTCATATAGTTGGGAGTTAAGTTGTGAACTTGTCTTGCCCGGTGTGTTGTCATGAAGAAGAAAATTAGGTGGAACCTCGATCTGGGCACAGCCGCCCTCGGGTCTGAGATGCTCAATGCGGCCTTCTCCTTCGGGGAGTTCCAGGTGGTCGGTCGCAAGATCTAACATCTCGATTGTAGAGTTCGGGAACCAGTGCGGAAGTGTGGATTTCAAAATTTTATGAAATCAGGTCCGAACCCTAATCCCAAAATCTCCTTATTAGCAATTAAAACTGTGACTACATGCATGTCTGAATTTAACATACTTTAAATACTAACCTCAGATCGCTATTTCCAGTCTGATGCAGAAATGAACTCCAAATTGAGTAGCATGTTGAACACACCAGGCGTCCACTTGTCCGCCCTCCGATGGTGATCCACACGGGCAGATAATCAAGACTGTGACTCCTTAATTGAGTTCCTTCCAATCAAGTTCTACCCCAAGAACTTGATATATGGGCTATTGGCTAGGACTCTTTTGGCCAAACTGGGACTAAACCTTCTTTCTTACCCTTCTCCTAGTCTTTTAGCAACTTTGGCCCCTTAAGACACTCTTGTCTTAAGAATAAGCCCTTGTCCTAAAATGAGACAAGGCTTGTCTTGGAGGGAGAAGAGAATTAAGACAAGATTGTCTTAATGTAAGAAAGAAAAGAAAGGAGAGGCGCCTTCTTCCTTTACCGTCGGAGAGTTTCTCTCTCTGACTCTCCTTCCGTTCTGAGATTCGACAGAGCCTAGGCTCTGTAAAGGAATCAAAGAAGAAAGAGAGGAGGGGGAAACAGTCTTCTGGAGAGGGAGAGGGAAAAAGAAATAAGCCTTCACCGTAGAAAATCTGGAATGTTTTTTTCACGGTGAAGTCTTCTCCTTAAATAGGCGACAGAGAGGCGCCTTCTCCCTTTTAATCATCCTCTCACGTCCCTCTCTCCCTTCTCACGTCTTCTCTCTTTATCTCACGGCCCTTGGGATTAATCTCACGGCCTTTGGGATGGGAAGACGCGAAGAAGGATCGTGAAAAACACAGAAGGGCGCGCGCAGAAAGAAGAGTCGCGCCCCTTCGGTGTTTCTCCTTTTCTTTTTTCATGGTATTTTCCCCTTTTTGGAGAGTCCACACCTAGGTGGACTCAATTCCACGCCTCTTCAAAAAAAACACCGGCCTTTTTTCTTTCTTTTCACGCAAAGACGCGTCTTGGAAAGAGTCCACGCGCGCGTGGACTCTTCTCCTTGCACGCGCGCGTGGGAAAAGAAACGGAGGGACTTAGGCGATGTGGGAAAGGGGTTTAGCCTCTTAGGTTAGCCCAATTGCTAGCCTACAATTAGCCCAAAGTGTTGAATCTTCAATTAGATTCAAACCGGAATGAATTTGGATCTAAAAAAGACCAAATCGGAACCCTAACTCGAATCCGATTCAAGTAGAAGCCATGGTTTGCAACACATGCTAGTGTGTTCATCTGCAAACGAGATTTAATTCCAAATTAAAACCTTGATTATCTATCCTAATTGTGTGACCCATTGGGTTCCATACTTAGCCAGCAGTGGGTCCGAGTGCAAGTTGACCTAATCTGATCAGAACTCATTCTAATCGATTTAGGTCAAATCGAGCTAACTCGAGTCAGTCAATTAGGACTCCTCCTAATTAGTGATCCAATTAAACCATTTAATTTGATCAACCCACAAGACAAGATTGACGTCTAGCAACGTGTCATGTCTACCCGGAAGATATGGAAATTCTGGTGTAATTCCAAAACTACCCTTCAGTGGAAAGTTCCCGTACAATTCGATCCTTCAATCATCTTGCATCCCGAATATAACTATGGATATGGAATCATGTCAAATCCAGTTTATACTCATTCCCAGCTCAGTCATACACTAATGATTCAATTAATTCGATATTAGAAATCATTTCTAATATCTGTACTTTGATCAAAGATTTCCTGAATCATCATCTGACCTAATTTGGCTGGATGCAATCTCCTCCTACTAGGAGTGATCAAGTCCTTGTTGACCTACTCATTTCCTTCATATACAATTCACCACACCCAGCGTCAACCTTGTGCATGACCCAGTGTCATGAATGAGATTGAACCAAAGCATGGGTTCATGTACATAAGGTACTATGGCAGTCTCAGGTCATAGGACTACTTGTACAACTCCCACTATGAGAAACATCTATTGACAAGCAGCTAAGGCTCCATTAGATGTTCTCAAACTGGATCTATTCAGTGAACTCATTCACTAATGAGCACCCACATCCTTGTATTAGTGTCCTACACAAATGACTGTGAGAGCAGTCACCCTTTTCAGCATACATAGGATGTGCCAGTCTTACCGGAAACCCTGATCCCCAACTCAGGGTTCCTATGACTAGGAATATTCTAGATTAGGGTTTTAAGGCCTTAGATCTCACTGGTATGATCTCATCATAGCCCTACAACCATAGCCCTAATCTATGGGGTTCATCATATAATGACACAGCGAATGATGAAAAAATTATTGCCTTTATTAATTTGTCAATTTACAATGGTCTGGGAGATACAGATATTGGCTTATAGGGCATAATCCTTTCAATCTCCCACTTGCACTAAAGCCAATCGCTCTTATTCTTTAACCCCATACAATCGAGGTGGCGATCAAACTCCCGCTGTGGTAGAGCCTTAGTGAACGGGTCTGCTATGTTGTTCTTTGTATCTACTCTATTGATGCAGACTTCTTGTCTTTCGATTATCTCTCGGACAAGATGGAAGCGTCTCAGAATGTGCTTGGACTTGTGATGGGCTCTCGGTTCCTTAGCTTGAGCAACTGCTCCAGTGTTATCACAATAGAGTGGCACCGGGTTCTCAATCTCAGGAACTACTCCCAACTCTGTGATGAATTTCTTCATCCAGACAGCTTCCTTGGCGGCTTCACTGACAGCTATGTACTCTGCCTCGGTAGTTGAGTCAGCTACAGTCTGCTGTTTAGTGCTCTTCCAACTTACTGCTCCACCATTCAAGGTAAAGACATACCCTGAAATGGATTTACTATCATCTGGGTCTGATTGAAAACTAGAGTCTGAATAGGCTTCTAGTTTAAGATCAGATCCTCCGTATATAAGAAAAATATCCTTAGTCCTTCTCAGGTATTTAAGAATATTTTTCACAGCCTTCCAGTGATCCTCTCCTGGATCAGCCTGAAATCTACTGGCTACACCCAAGGCATATGCCACATCAGGCCTGGTACATAACATAGCATACATAATCGACCCTATAGCCGAAGCATAAGGTATAGAATTCATTCTATTTCTTTCTTCAGGTGTCTTAGGAGACATCCTCTTAGAAAGACGTATGCCATGACCAATAGGTAAGTAACCTCTTTTACTTTCCTCCATGCTAAATCTCTTCAGCACCTGGTCAATGTACCTAGACTGGGACAAGCCTAGCATCCTTCTTGATCTTTCTCTATAGATCTTTATACCCAGTATATAGGATGCTTCTCCCAAGTCTTTCATGGAAAACTGTTTCGATAACCACACTTTGACTGATTGTAGCATTGGGATATCATTCCCAATAAGAAGTATATCATCAACATATAGAACTAAGAAAACTATGGCACTCCCACTAGTTTTCTTGTACACACAAGGTTCATCCTCATTTTTGAAAAAATCAAATTCTTTGACTGTTTTATCAAATCGGATGTTCCAACTCCTGGATGCTTGCTTTAATCCATAAATGGATTTCTTTAGCCTACATACCTGATTAGGTTTAGTTTCCAAGACAAAACCTTCTGGCTGTGACATATAAACCTCTTCCTCAAGGAAACCATTGAGGAATGCAGTTTTTACATCTATTTGCCAGATCTCATAATCATGATATGCTGCTATAGCAAGCATAATCCGAATAGATTTGAGCATGGCTACAGGGGAAAAAGTTTCATCATAATCTATTCCCTGCTTTTGTCTGAAACCCTTAGCCACCAATCTGGCTTTATAAGTTTCAACTTGGCCATCTGCCCCAATCTTCCTTTTATAGACCCATTTACACCCAATAGGGTTAATACCCTCTGGTGCATCAACCAAAGACCATACTTGGTTGACATACATGGAGTCCATCTCGGATCTCATGGCTTCAAGCCATCTGTCTGAGTCTCTACTCATGACTGCTTCCGTATAGGTTAGAGGCTCATCATTTTGAATGATTTGGGCTTCATTATTTTCTATTATGAACCCATACCTCTCAGGTGCCTGTCGCACCCTATCAGACCTACGGATAGAAGTGTGTTCAGGTTCTATATTATCTATATTGTTACTTGACTGAGAAGTGTCTATTTGTTGAATCTCATTAAGTTCGATATTTCTACCAGTGCCCTTTTGTAGGATGAATTCCTTTTCCATAAAAGTGGCATGCCTACTGACCAAAACCTTTTGTTCAGTAGGGTGGTAGAACAGATATCCTATACTATCTCTAGGATATCCCATAAATAGACATTTGTCTGCTCTAGCATCTAGTTTATGTCCAAAATTTCTTTTTACATAGGCTGGACATCCCCATAACTTAATATACTTAAGATTGGGCTTCTTACCTCTCCATAATTCATATGGAGTGCTAGAAACAGTTTTAGATGGTACTCTATTCAAGATATAAGTTGCTGTTTCCAAAGCATATCCCCAGAAAGAAAAAGGTAACTCCGTGAAGCACATCATAGACCGTACCATATCCAATAAAGTACGATTCCTCCTTTTAGCAACACCATTTAATTGTGGTGTGTAAGGAGGAGTCCATTCAGAGATGATCCCCTTATCTTTAAGGTGATCAAGAAACTCAGTGGATAAGTACTCACCTCCTCTATCTGATCGGAGGATCTTTATACTTTTTCCTGTCTGTTTCTCTACCATACTTTGATACTCTAAAAATTTTTCAAAAGCCTCGGACTTATGTTTCATTAGATACACAAATCCATACCTTGAAAAATCATCAGTAAATGTGATGAAGTATGAGTATCCACCATAGGCTTGAGTTGTCATAGGCCCACATACATCTGTGTGTATGAGTCCCAATAACTCTTTTGTCCTTTCTCCATGTCCTCTAAATGGAGTCTTGGTCATCTTACCCATGAGACATGATTCACAAGTTCCTAATGACTCATAGTCATAAGGATCAAAGAAATTTTCTTTGTATAACTTGTTAATCCTAGTCTCACTAATATGTCCAAGTCGACAATGCCAAAGTAAGGTATTGTTTACATCATCTCTTTTCCGTTTGTTAGAAACATGAAAAATATTGTCATTAGTGGAAAGAGTTAATAGACCATTGCAGAATATGCCATAACATATAATTTCATTAGATAAAGAAATTGAGCAGCCACTGCTCATTACATTCATAGTATATCCTTGTTTAAGTAACAAGGGTACAGATATGATATTTCTAATGATTTTTGGCATATAGTAACAGTTCCTTAGCTCCAAGATCTTCCCTGAAGGTAACTTCAAAATATAAGTCCCTACAGCTTCTGCTTGGATGGGGTCCCCTCCAGCACCGTAGAGCTCAAAGTTACCTTCCTTCAATACTTTAAGCCCCTGAAGTCCCTGCAATGATTTGCAGATGTTATGACCACAGGCGGTATCCAACACCCAAGTATTTGAAATGGAAGAATCCAATGACAAAATAGTATGAACTTCTTTCATACCTTTTGGTGCCTCTGATGCACCAGGCTTCAAACTTGCAAGGTAAACCTTGCAGTTTCTTTTCCAATGACCCGGCTTGCCACAATGAAAGCAGGTCATCTGTCCGGAGGCCTTCTTTCCTTTCTTCTTCTTAATGCCCCCTTTGGGATTCATCCTCTTACTGGAACCCCTTTTGCCTGTCTTCTTCTTTTCCACAAGAAGAACTGGAGCCTTATTTTTCTTTACATGGCTCTCTGCTGTCTTCAACATATTCAACAGCTCAGGCAAGGAAGAATTAAGTTTGTTCATATGGTAATTAAGAACAAACTGTGAAAATGACTCTGGGAGTGATTGCAAGATCAAGTCTTGATTCAACTCCCCATCCATTACAAAACCTAATTGACCTAATCGAGTGATTAGATCAATTACCTTTAATACATGATCTTGTACTGATGTACCTTCTGTCATCCTTGCACGGAACAACTGCTTAGATATTTCATATCTAGCAGTTCTACTGTGTTCTCCATAAAGCTCTTTTAAATTGAGCAGTATGGAGTTTGTATCCATGCTGTCATGCTGCCTCTGCAACTCATTAGTCATAGAGGCAAGCATAACACACTTGACAGTAAGTGAGTCATTTTGCCACATATTATATGTGGTCTTCTCCTCTTGCGAGGCATCTTCCCTTGGTGGTTCCAAAATTGGGGTATCAAGAATATAGGAAATTCTTTCTTGACTGAGTACTATTTTTAAATTTCTCAGCCAATCAACATAATTAGGCCCAGTCAATTTGTTGGCATCTAAAATACTACGGAGTGAGAGTGAAGAGGCCATTTATCTACATTTAAACAAAGAACAATGCATAAGCAAGCAACCATGAAATGATAATACATGATTAAATTAGGACTTTAATTTAATTATGTCTCCCACTATTTTATCGAGCATCATAACCCTCTATACGATGATCGAGAAAACCCTAATTAGTTTTTCTTAGTGGGGTTGAGATCCCAATCCCTTATAAAAGACCTTGTGTGTACACAACAAATCTTATATAAGTTCATAGGTAGGAAAACTCTTTCCAATTGTAACCCGTACAATTCTCAACTTATCCTGGCCTCTAAAATATTAATAGCCTTGTGTATACACAACAAACTATAATATTTTAGTTAAGTAAGACCCTTCATTGCCATATAGTCATGACTTTAATAGTAATACCCTTGTGTGTACACAACAAGATATTACATTAAATCATGCCATAAACAAATAATTGTATTAGGCCAAAAATTGTGTTAGTCACCATATTAGGTCTTGTGTGTACACAACAAACCTAGTATAGATCGTAACACAATAATGACCTATCATGAAGGAAGGCCAATAATAGTATTTTAACATCAAGCATGTTAGTCACGAATTAAATCAATCAGATCGGCCAGGCTAGTGGAAGAGATGTGGGGGTCCCCCCGTTGCTTTCCTAGACACCAATTTAAAATTGGCCAGGTCAGTCAACGGAACCAATTAAAAACCACGATTCCCTTTACCTTCCCAGAACCACCTTTCTAGACACCGAAATGACTAATTATCCATTATGACTAATAATGCTTATCGGTTAACTATACTATCACTTAATATAATTTTAAGAGGGATTTATGCAATGCCAGCACATTCGATTAAAAGCTATCACATATATTAATACATGCTTTAAACTAAGCAAATATGTGAAATGTGTGCCATCATACTAGGACAACCATTTACCACATAATGGATACACCATTATGCCAGGGCAACCTTATTTCAGTATGATGGCTCCAGGGCTAATCATATCTCTAAGACAATTAGGGTTTCAGTGAAAAACCCTAACTGGTGGCAATCATCAAACTCATGTTCAATCATCAATGCATGTCCAATATTGTGCATCAATATAAAAACTTTAAACTGATACTACATCACGAATTGAACTGCATAAGTTTTAATCCTAATAAGGAGGCTCTGATACCACTGTAGAGTTCGGGAACCAGTGCGGAAGTGTGGATTTCAAAATTTTATGAAATCAGGTCCGAACCCTAATCCCAAAATCTCCTTATTAGCAATTAAAACTGTGACTACATGCATGTCTGAATTTAACATACTTTAAATACTAACCTCAGATCGCTATTTCCAGTCTGATGCAGAAATGAACTCCAAATTGAGTAGCCTGTTGAACACACCAGGCGTCCACTTGTCCGCCCTCCGATGGTGATCCACACGGGCAGATAATCAAGACAGTGACTCCTTAATTGAGTTCCTTCCAATCAAGTTCTACCCCAAGAACTTGATATATGGGCTATTGGCTAGGACTCTTTTGGCCAAACTGGGACTAAACCTTCTTTCTTACCCTTCTCCTAGTCTTTTAGCAACTTTGGCCCCTTAAGACACTCTTGTCTTAAGAATAAGCCCTTGTCCTAAAATGAGACAAGGCTTGTCTTGGAGGGAGAAGAGAATTAAGACAAGATTGTCTTAATGTAAGAAAGAAAAGAAAGGAGAGGCGCCTTCTTCCTTTACCGTCGGAGAGTTTCTCTCTCTGACTCTCCTTCCGTTCTGAGATTCGACAGAGCCTAGGCTCTGTAAAGGAATCAAAGAAGAAAGAGAGGAGGGGGAAACAGTCTTCTGGAGAGGGAGAGGGAAAAAGAAATAAGCCTTCACCGTAGAAAATCTGGAATGTTTTTTTCACGGTGAAGTCTTCTCCTTAAATAGGCGACAGAGAGGCGCCTTCTCCCTTTTAATCATCCTCTCACGTCCCTCTCTCCCTTCTCACATCTTCTCTCTTTATCTCACGGCCCTTGGGATTAATCTCACGGCCTTTGGGATGGGAAGACGCGAAGAAGGATCGTGAAAAACACAGAAGGGCGCGCGCAGAAAGAAGAGTCGCGCCCCTTCGGTGTTTCTCCTTTTCTTTTTTCACGGTATTTTCCCCTTTTTGGAGAGTCCACGCCTAGGTGGACTCTCTTCCACGCCTCTTCAAAGAAAACACCGGCCTTTTTTCTTTCTTTTCACGCAAAGACGCGTCTTGGAAAGAGTCCACGCGCGCGTGGACTCTTCTCCTTGCGCGCGCGCGTGGGAAAAGAAACGGAGGGACTTAGGCGATGTGGGAAAGGGGTTTAGCCTCTTAGGTTAGCCCAATTGCTAGCCTACAATTAGCCCAAAGTGTTGAATCTTCAATTAGATTCAAACCGGAATGAATTTGGATCTAAAAAAGACCAAATCGGAACCCTAACTCGAATCCGATTCAAGTAGAAGCCATGGTTTGCAACACATGCTAGTGTGTTCATCTGCAAACGAGATTTAATTCCAAATTAAAACCTTGATTATCTATCCTAATTGTGTGACCCATTGGGTTCCATACTTAGCCAGCAGTGGGTCCGAGTGCAAGTTGACCTAATCTGATCAGAACTCATTCTAATCGATTTAGGTCAAATCGAGCTAACTCGAGTCAGTCAATTAGGACTCCTCCTAATTAGTGATCCAATTAAACCATTTAATTTGATCAACCCACAAGACAAGATTGACGTCTAGCAACGTGTCATGTCTACCCGGAAGATATGGAAATTCTGGTGTAATTCCAAAACTATCCTTCAGTGGAAAGTTCCCGTACAATTCGATCCTTCAATCATCTTGCATCCCGAATATAACTATGGATATGGAATCATGTCAAATCCAGTTTATACTCATTCCCAGCTCAGTCATACATTAATGATTCAATTAATTCGATATTAGAAATCATTTCTAATATCTGTACTTTGATCAAAGATTTCCTGAATCATCATCTGACCTAATTTGGCTGGATGCAATCTCCTCCTACTAGGAGTGATCAATTCCTTGTTGACCTACTCATTTCCTTCATATACAATTCACCACACCCAGCGTCAACCTTGTGCATGACCCAGTGTCATGAATGAGATTGAACCAAAGCATGGGTTCATGTACATAAGGTACTATGGCAGTCTCAGGTCATAGGACTACTTGTACAACTCCCACTATGAGAAACATCTATTGACAAGCAGCTAAGGCTCCATTAGATGTTCTCAAACTGGATCTATTCAGTGAACTCATTCACTAATGAGCACCCACATCCTTGTATTAGTGTCCTACACAAATGACTGTGAGAGCAGTCACCCTTTTCAGCATACATAGGATGTGCCAGTCTTACCGGAAACCCTGATCCCCAACTCAGGGTTCCTATGACTAGGAATATTCTAGATTACGGTTTTAAGGCCTTAGATCTCACTAGTATGATCTCATCATAGCCATACAACCATAGCCCTAATCTATGGGGTTCATCATATAATGACACAGCGAATGATGAAAAAATTATTGCCTTTATTAATTTGTCAATTTACAATGGTCTGGGAGATACAGATATTGGCTTATAGGGCATAATCCTTTCAATCTCCCACTTGCACTAAAGCCAATCGCTCTTATTCTTTAACCCCATACAATCGAGGTGGCGATCAAACTCCCGCTGTGGTAGAGCCTTAGTGAACGGGTCTGCTATGTTGTTCTTTGTATCTACTCTATTGATGCAGACTTCTTGTCTTTCGATTATCTCTCGGACAAGATGGAAGCGTCTCAGAATGTGCTTGGACTTGTGATGGGCTCTCGGTTCCTTAGCTTGAGCAACTGCTCCAGTGTTATCACAATAGAGTGGCACCGGGTTCTCAATCTCAGGAACTACTCCCAACTCTGTGATGAATTTCTTCATCCAGACAGCTTCCTTGGCGGCTTCACTGACAGCTATGTACTCTGCCTCGGTAGTTGAGTCAGCTACAGTCTGCTGTTTAGTGCTCTTCCAACTTACTGCTCCACCATTCAAGGTAAAGACATACCCTGAAATGGATTTACTATCATCTAGGTCTGATTGAAAACTAGAGTCTGAATAGGCTTCTAGTTTAAGATCAGATCCTCCGTATATAAGAAAAATATCCTTAGTCCTTCTCAGGTATTTAAGAATATTTTTCACAGCCTTCCAGTGATCCTCTCCTGGATCAGCCTGAAATCTACTAGCTACACCCAAGGCATATGCCACATCAGGCCTGGTACATAACATAGCATACATAATCGACCCTATAGCCGAAGCATAAGGTATAGAATTCATTCTATTTCTTTCTTCAGGTGTCTTAGGAGACATCCTCTTAGAAAGACGTATGCCATGACCAATAGGTAAGTAACCTCTTTTACTTTCCTCCATGCTAAATCTCTTCAGCACCTGGTCAATGTACCTAGACTGGGACAAGCCTAGCATCCTTCTTGATCTTTCTCTATAGATCTTTATACCCAGTATATAGGATACTTCTCCCAAGTCTTTCATGGAAAACTGTTTCGATAACCACACTTTGACTGATTGTAGCATTGGGATATCATTCCCAATAAGAAGTATATCATCAACATATAGAACTAAGAAAACTATGGCACTCCCACTAGTTTTCTTGTACACACAAGGTTCATCCTCATTTTTGAAAAAATCAAATTCTTTGACTGTTTTATCAAATCGGATGTTCCAACTCCTGGATGCTTGCTTTAATCCATAAATGGATTTCTTTAGCCTACATACCTGATTAGGTTTAGTTTCCAAGACAAAACCTTCTGGCTGTGACATATAAACCTCTTCCTCAAGGAAACCATTGAGGAATGCAGTTTTTACATCTATTTGCCAGATCTCATAATCATGATATGCTGCTATAGCAAGCATAATCCGAATAGATTTGAGCATGGCTACAGGGGAAAAAGTTTCATCATAATCTATTCCCTGCTTTTGTCTGAAACCCTTAGCCACCAATCTGGCTTTATAAGTTTCAACTTGGCCATCTGCCCCAATCTTCCTTTTATAGACCCATTTACACCCAATAGGGTTAATACCCTCTGGTGCATCAACCAAAGACCATACTTGGTTGACATACATGGAGTCCATCTCGGATCTCATGGCTTCAAGCCATCTGTCTGAGTCTCTACTCATGACTGCTTCCGTATAGGTTAGAGGCTCATCATTTTGAATGATTTGGGCTTCATTATTTTCTATTATGAACCCATACCTCTCAGGTGCCTGTCGCACCCTATCAGACCTACGGATAGAAGTGTGTTCAGGTTCTATATTATCTATATTGTTACTTGACTGAGAAGTGTCTATTTGTTGAATCTCATTAAGTTCGATATTTCTACCAGTGCCCTTTTGTAGGATGAATTCCTTTTCCATAAAAGTGGCATGCCTACTGACCAAAACCTTTTGTTCAGTAGGGTGGTAGAACAGATATCCTATACTATCTCTAGGATATCCCATAAATAGACATTTGTCTGCTCTAGCATCTAGTTTATGTCCAAAATTTCTTTTTACATAGGCTGGACATCCCCATATCTTAATATACTTAAGATTGGGCTTCTTACCTCTCCATAATTCATATGGAGTGCTAGAAACAGTTTTAGATGGTACTCTATTCAAGATATAAGTTGCTGTTTCCAAAGCATATCCCCAGAAAGAAAAAGGTAACTCCGTGAAGCACATCATAGACCGTACCATATCCAATAAAGTACGATTCCTCCTTTTAGCAACACCATTTAATTGTGGTGTGTAAGGAGGAGTCCATTCAGAGATGATCCCCTTATCTTTAAGGTGATCAAGAAACTCAGTGGATAAGTACTCACCTCCTCTATCTGATCGGAGGATCTTTATACTTTTTCCTGTCTGTTTCTCTACCATACTTTGATACTCTAAAAATTTTTCAAAAGCCTCGGACTTATGTTTCATTAGATACACAAATCCATACCTTGAAAAATCATCAGTAAATGTGATGAAGTATGAGTATCCACCATAGGCTTGAGTTGTCATAGGCCCACATACATCTGTGTGTATGAGTCCCAATAACTCTTTTGTCCTTTCTCCATGTCCTCTAAATGGAGTCTTGGTCATCTTACCCATGAGACATGATTCACAAGTTCCTAATGACTCATAGTCATAAGGATCAAAGAAATTTTCTTTGTATAACTTGTTAATCCTAGTCTCACTAATATGTCCAAGTCGACAATGCCAAAGTAAGGTATTGTTTACATCATCTCTTTTCCGTTTGTTAGAAACATGAAAAATATTGTCATTAGTGGAAAGAGTTAATAGACCATTGCAGAATATGCCATAACATATAATTTCATTAGATAAAGAAATTGAGCAGCCACTGCTCATTACATTCATAGTATATCCTTGTTTAAGTAACAAGGGTACAGATATGATATTTCTAATGATTTTTGGCATATAGTAACAGTTCCTTAGCTCCAAGATCTTCCCTGAAGGTAACTTCAAAATATAAGTCCCTACAGCTTCTGCTTGGATGGGGTCCCCTCCAGCACCGTAGAGCTCAAAGTTACCTTCCTTCAATACTTTAAGCCCCTGAAGTCCCTGCAATGATTTGCAGATGTTATGACCACAGGCGGTATCCAACACCCAAGTATTTGAAATGGAAGAATCCAATGACAAAATAGTATGAACTTCTTTCATACCTTTTGGTGCCTCTGATGCACCAGGCTTCAAACTTGCAAGGTAAACCTTGCAGTTTCTTTTCCAATGACCCGGCTTGCCACAATGAAAGCAGGTCATCTGTCCGGAGGCCTTCTTTCCTTTCTTCTTCTTAATGCCCCCTTTGGGATTCATCCTCTTACTGGAACCCCTTTTGCCTGTCTTCTTCTTTTCCACAAGAAGAACTGGAGCCTTATTTTTCTTTACATGGCTCTCTGCTGTCTTCAACATATTCAACAGCTCAGGCAAGGAAGAATTAAGTTTGTTCATATGGTAATTAAGAACAAACTGTGAAAATGACTCTGGGAGTGATTGCAAGATCAAGTCTTGATTCAACTCCCCATCCATTACAAAACCTAATTGACCTAATCGAGTGATTAGATCAATTACCTTTAATACATGATCTTGTACTGATGTACCTTCTGTCATCCTTGCACGGAACAACTGCTTAGATATTTCATATCTAGCAGTTCTACTGTGTTCTCCATAAAGCTCTTTTAAATTGAGCAGTATGGAGTTTGTATCCATGCTGTCATGCTGCCTCTGCAACTCATTAGTCATAGAGGCAAGCATAACACACTTGACAGTAAGTGAGTCATTTTGCCACATATTATATGTGGTCTTCTCCTCTTGCGAGGCATCTTCCCTTGGTGGTTCCAAAATTGGGGTATCAAGAATATAGGAAATTCTTTCTTGACTGAGTACTATTTTTAAATTTCTCAGCCAATCAACATAATTAGGCCCAGTCAATTTGTTGGCATCTAAAATACTACGGAGTGAGAGTGAAGAGGCCATTTATCTATATTTAAACAAAGAACAATGCATAAGCAAGCAACCATGAAATGATAATACATGATTAAATTAGGACTTTAATTTAATTATGTCTCCCACTATTTTATCGAGCATCATAACCCTCTATACGATGATCGAGAAAACCCTAATTAGTTTTTCTTAGTGGGGTTGAGATCCCAATCCCTTATAAAAGACCTTGTGTGTACACAACAAATCTTATATAAGTTCATAGGTAGGAAAACTCTTTCCAATTGTAACCCGTACAATTCTCAACTTATCCTGGCCTCTAAAATATTAATAGCCTTGTGTATACACAACAAACTATAATATTTTAGTTAAGTAAGACCCTTCATTGCCATATAGTCATGACTTTAATAGTAATACCCTTGTGTGTACACAACAAGATATTACATTAAATCATGCCATAAACAAATAATTGTATTAGGCCAAAAATTGTGTTAGTCACCATATTAGGTCTTGTGTGTACACAACAAACCTAGTATAGATCGTAACACAATAATGACCTATCATGAAGGAAGGCCAATAATAGTATTTTAACATCAAGCATGTTAGTCACGAATTAAATCAATCAGATCGGCCAGGCTAGTGGAAGAGATGTGGGGGTCCCCCCGTTGCTTTCCTAGACACCAATTTAAAATTGGCCAGGTCAGTCAACGGAACCAATTAAAAACCACGATTCCCTTTACCTTCCCAGAACCACCTTTCTAGACACCGAAATGACTAATTATCCATTATGACTAATAATGCTTATCGGTTAACTATACTATCACTTAATATAATTTTAAGAGGGATTTATGCAATGCCAGCACATTCGATTAAAAGCTATCACATATATTAATACATGCTTTAAACTAAGCAAATATGTGAAATGTGTGCCATCATACTAGGACAACCATTTACCACATAATGGATACACCATTATGCCAGGGCAACCTTATTTCAGTATGATGGCTCCAGGGCTAATCATATCTCTAAGACAATTAGGGTTTCAGTGAAAAACCCTAACTGGTGGCAATCATCAAACTCATGTTCAATCATCAATGCATGTCCAATATTGTGCATCAATATAAAAACTTTAAACTGATACTACATCACGAATTGAACTGCATAAGTTTTAATCCTAATAAGGAGGCTCTGATACCACTGTAGAGTTCGGGAACCAGTGCGGAAGTGTGGATTTCAAAATTTTATGAAATCAGGTCCGAACCCTAATCCCAAAATCTCCTTATTAGCAATTAAAACTGTGACTACATGCATGTCTGAATTTAACATACTTTAAATACTAACCTCAGATCGCTATTTCCAGTCTGATGCAGAAATGAACTCCAAATTGAGTAGCCTGTTGAACACACCAGGCGTCCACTTGTCCGCCCTCCGATGGTGATCCACACGGGCAGATAATCAAGACAGTGACTCCTTAATTGAGTTCCTTCCAATCAAGTTCTACCCCAAGAACTTGATATATGGGCTATTGGCTAGGACTCTTTTGGCCAAACTGGGACTAAACCTTCTTTCTTACCCTTCTCCTAGTCTTTTAGCAACTTTGGCCCCTTAAGACACTCTTGTCTTAAGAATAAGCCCTTGTCCTAAAATGAGACAAGGCTTGTCTTGGAGGGAGAAGAGAATTAAGACAAGATTGTCTTAATGTAAGAAAGAAAAGAAAGGAGAGGCGCCTTCTTCCTTTACCGTCGGAGAGTTTCTCTCTCTGACTCTCCTTCCGTTCTGAGATTCGACAGAGCCTAGGCTCTGTAAAGGAATCAAAGAAGAAAGAGAGGAGGGGGAAACAGTCTTCTGGAGAGGGAGAGGGAAAAAGAAATAAGCCTTCACCGTAGAAAATCTGGAATGTTTTTTTCACGGTGAAGTCTTCTCCTTAAATAGGCGACAGAGAGGCGCCTTCTCCCTTTTAATCATCCTCTCACGTCCCTCTCTCCCTTCTCACGTCTTCTCTCTTTATCTCACGGCCCTTGGGATTAATCTCACGGCCTTTGGGATGGGAAGACGCGAAGAAGGATCGTGAAAAACACAGAAGGGCGCGCGCAGAAAGAAGAGTCGCACCCCTTCGGTGTTTCTCCTTTTCTTTTTTCACGGTATTTTCCCCTTTTTGGAGAGTCCACGCCTAGGTGGACTCTCTTCCACGCCTCTTCAAAAAAAACACCAGCCTTTTTTCTTTCTTTTCACGCAAAGACGCGTCTTGGAAAGAGTCCACGCGCGCGTGGACTCTTCTCCTTGCGCGCGCGCGTGGGAAAAGAAACGGAGGGACTTAGGCGATGTGGGAAAGGGGTTTAGCCTCTTAGGTTAGCCCAATTGCTAGCCTACAATTAGCCCAAAGTGTTGAATCTTCAATTAGATTCAAACCGGAATGAATTTGGATCTAAAAAAGACCAAATCGGAACCCTAACTCGAATCCGATTCAAGTAGAAGCCATGGTTTGCAACACATGCTAGTGTGTTCATCTGCAAACAAGATTTAATTCCAAATTAAAACCTTGATTATCTGTCCTAAGTGTGTGACCCATTGGGTTCCATACTTAGCCAGCAGTGGGTCCGAGTGCAAGTTGACCTAATCTGATCAGAACTCATTCTAATCGATTTAGGTCAAATCGAGCTAACTCGAGTCAGTCAATTAGGACTCCTCCTAATTAGTGATCCAATTAAACCATTTAATTTGATCAACCCACAAGACAAGATTGACGTCTAGCAACGTGTCATGTCTACCCGGAAGATATGGAAATTCTGGTGTAATTCCAAAACTACCCTTCAGTGGAAAGTTCCCGTACAATTCGATCCTTCAATCATCTTGCATCCCGAATATAACTATGGATATGGAATCATGTCAAATCCAGTTTATACTCATTCCCAGCTCAGTCATACACTAATGATTCAATTAATTCGATATTAGAAATCATTTCTAATATCTGTACTTTGATCAAAGATTTCCTGAATCATCATCTGACCTAATTTGGCTGGATGCAATCTCCTCCTACTAGGAGTGATCAATTCCTTGTTGACCTACTCATTTCCTTCATATACAATTCACCACACCCAGCGTCAACCTTGTGCATGACCCAGTGTCATGAATGAGATTGAACCAAAGCATGGGTTCATGTACATAAGGTACTATGGCAGTCTCAGGTCATAGGACTACTTGTACAACTCCCACTATGAGAAACATCTATTGACAAGCAGCTAAGGCTCCATTAGATGTTCTCAAACTGGATCTATTCAGTGAACTCATTCACTAATGAGCACCCACATCCTTGTATTAGTGTCCTACACAAATGACTGTGAGAGCAGTCACCCTTTTCAGCATACATAGGATGTGCCAGTCTTACCGGAAACCCTGATCCCCAACTCAGGGTTCCTATGACTAGGAATATTCTAGATTAGGGTTTTAAGGCCTTAGATCTCACTGGTATGATCTCATCATAGCCCTACAACCATAGCCCTAATCTATGGGGTTCATCATATAATGACACAGCGAATGATGAAAAAATTATTGCCTTTATTAATTTGTCAATTTACAATGGTCTGGGAGATACAGATATTGGCTTATAGGGCATAATCCTTTCATCGATCGGGGTGCCCCTCCCAAACTGGTGCAAACAAGGTTACGCGTACCATTACAGATTTGGGGGGTGCCGTATTGGGTGTGCCGCACTACATGTGTTTGCTTCGGTGGTGATCTTGGGGCTGGCGCCTTTGTCCTTACCGATGCTTCCAAAGAGAGGGCTCGACTTCAACCGAGATGGGCTCGACCCTTGGGGAGCCACTTGGTGAAGGAGCGGAGGAGGGCTCGACCCCGATCGAGGTGGGCTCGACCCTTGGGGAGCCACCTGGCGAAGGAGCGGAGGAGGGCTCGACTCCAGCCAAGGTGGGCTCAACCCTTTGGGAGCCACCTGGCGAAGGAGCGGAGGAGGGCTCGACCCTTGGGGAGCCACCTGGCGAAGGAGCAAAGGAGGTCTTGACTCCAATCAAGGTGGGTTCGTCCCTTGGGGAGCCACCTGGCAAAGGAGCAAAGGAGGGCTCGACTCTGGTCGAGGTGGGCTCAACCCTTGGGGAGCAACCTTGCGAAGGAGCAAAGGCGGGCTTAACTTCGACCGAGATGGGCTCGACCCTTGGGGAGCCACCTGGCAAAGGAGCAAGGGTGCCGAGCTCGGGCCGAGGTGGGCACGATCGTTGGTGGGGCCACGTAGTGGGGGAGCTCGAAAGAAAGCTTGACGCGGCACTATCTGCCTATTTGGCTGCCAGCTGGATCCGAGGTGTACTCCACGTCAGCGATCTTGCCATATCATTTGCCCCCCACTCCCAAGTTCCATCGAAGCGCCATGGCTGGGACGTGGGGAGTTAATGCAGAGATGATGTGGGAGAACAAAAATCTTGTATAATTATTGTCATGATTGCCGCCGCTTCGCATGTCGCGCCCAAGGTCCAATGCATGGCGCCATGTTCGCGATTTCGATGGACCATAATTGTACCATGCCGGACTTGAGGTGATTTTCAGCAGATCGAAGCATCGTCGCCGAGCACCTTCACACGTGGTGCTCATCCGATGGCAGGGGTGAAAAAAGGTTCGTACAGCCGCTGTCTATTGGCTTTGAAAAGAGAGTGGACTTTCCGGAAACGAGATCTTTTGATTTTCTCGCACCTCGCCAGCGGTGCAGCGGTCCTTCTACTTCTCCTGGATTGCCTTTCTTCACCAAAAAAAGCAGGTGAGTGCCTTGTGATTTTTTCTTCTTCTGCTGCTTCTTCTCTAACTCCGGTCCTTCCCTCTATTTTAGGTGAACCGAGCCCTTCTTTAGGTTTTCTGTCCGCCTTCTCTTCTTCTCAAACCTCTCTTCTTCCAATGGCTTCTTCGGGCCGACACCCTCGCTTCTCCACCAACCCGAACAAGGCAGGTCCCTCCCGGCCGAGAACTCCGTCGTCCTCCTCATCGGAGGACAAAGTCCCTCTTGACATTCGGAGGTGCTTGCATCCTAGTGGAATAGTTATCAGAAGCCCTAGGGCCCCTAGGGTTCCTTCTCCTATCCCTGTTCTTCCTCCTGCCTCCGCTGTTGCCCCTCCAACGGTAGAGGCTTCCTCCGGTTCCTCTGGCTTCATCTCGATGATGACCGAAGAAGATCTTTCCATGATCCAAGATCTGTTCGGGGTCCCGGATTCTATCAAACTCTCGCTCCCGGGATCGGGGGAGCGAGTTACCTCAAGCGGCCCTAGCCGGGTTGCTTTCTACAAAGACTTTCTTGCTGGTGGTCTTCATTTTCCACTCTACCCTTTTTTTCTTTCCTTCTTTAGTCACTTTCACCTCGTTCCAGCCCAGTTGGCTCCTAATACCATCAAGGTCATCTTTGCCTTTATCATGTTCTGTCATTTTCACAGGTTTGTTGCCTGTTTTTCGTTGTTCAGGGCCTTGTTTACCTTGAAACACCTCTCCACCGATGATGGGTGGTGGTACATTTTCCCTCAACCTAAGTGCCTCCAGTTCGACCTCCCTACGTCCATCAAGGTTTGGAAGAACCGATTCTTCTTTGCCTCGGTCGAGGACGTTGACTAGGTCTGGAGTGAGCCAGACCGGTCCTCGAACCAGAATGCCCAGGTTGTACCAGCTGACCAAGAGGCCTTCTCCCAGCTGCTCAGTGATGAGCTTCCCTCCCTCGAGGTTCTACTCTTGGAGCATAACTTTTTTGAGGCCAGGATTAGCCTGATTTGGATGATTGGTGAGGCTCCATGCCTCTCTCTTTCTCTTCTCTCCTCTTTTTTTTTTTTTTTGCTGATCTTCTTTGACCTCTCTCTTCCCCCAAGGATGAAGTTCTCGATAGACAACTTGATGGAGTTGGCCCACAAGAGGAGCACCTCGACTAGGGCCCGGGACCCTATGCCAAAGAGGGCCCGGGTGGAAGTAGACCCAGGGCCCGGGCCCACTATGACCTCGGAGCAGAGGGCGGTGGAACCAGCTCCGCGGCCACCTCGGTAGTAGACTATACCCCCGGAGGTCATTGACATTGATGGGGGAAGGGAGGAGGAGCGACCGATATGCCCGACACCTCCTACAGTCACAGTGGCCAGCATTTCGATGGTGGCTGCAGTTGCAACAGTTGCGGTGGCCCTGCGGCCCATGTCTTCGCAGGCTGAAGGTACCCTAGTGCAGCTAGCCTCAGAGCCTCATCATGCATCGATGGGGGTTCTGATAAACCCTTCCATCATCTGGGATCAAGGACTAGTGGAGATGATGATAGAGTATGCAGTCCAACCTCGAGACTGGTGCTTGAAAGGAGGCAGAGACTACACTACTGCCTTACTTGGGATCCTCCCTCAGCTCTTTTTGATAAGTACCTAGCATTTTTATTTGTTTTTAATCTTCCAGTTAGATTTTAGAAAGTCTGACCTCCCTCAGATCGAAACCGACGTGCTACTGCTCCAGGACTTCCTCACCAGTGCCGTGAGGAAGGAGGCCAAAAAGGAGAAAAAGCTAGCCAAGCTCACGGTCGATGTGAAGGAGTTGATGGAGAAGGGCCAGGAGCTGAAGGATAGCAATAGGGTCCTCCAAGGAGACCTGGCTCATGTTGAGGAGTGCACCAAGGACCTCGAGACATCTCTCTCCGAGGAGAAGATCCTAACTCAATGCCGCACTGAGGAGACAGCGACGGAGGTCAGTCACCTGGATAGGCGATCCCGGGCTTTGGAGACCCTGGTTGAGGAGGTTTTGGCGGAGCTGGCAGTAGCCAAGGAGAAGGCGATATACATCACAGGGCTGTTGGAAGCTGCGCGAAGAGAAGCCCGCGAGGTCGTGCCGAAGTTCCAAGCATCCCAGGAGTTCAAGGATGAGGTCCACGAGGCTACCATGGACTCATTCCTGAAGGAGTTCGAGGTCTACCGGGAGAAGGTGGCCTCACTCTTCCTGGAGCTCGACCTAGGAGGCATCGTTATTGGCAGCGCCGAGGAGCAGCCTGAGGAGCCGGGGGCATCTTCAGGGGTGATTGAGGAGGTGACCGCCGGGCAGCCAGCCGAGCAGGCAGCTAGTGATGTAGAGGCCGGCCAACCTGGGAGGGAGCCAGCAACCCAGTGACCCCGGGTCCTTCTTCATTTTGTACTTTGTATCTAGCATAGGATTTTTCATTTTGTCTTCTTTGGGATCGCCCAGCCTATCGGGGTCCTCTTCACTTGTAAAAATCTTATGGTAGAAATGAAGTTCTTCTTTCTTCACATCTTTGTGTTTTGGTCTTCTGTTTTGTCTTTCCATGCTTCTTACAATTTTATTTGCTTTAATATTGTCGACTTCAAACTTTGACCCTCCTTGAGGTCGATGGCGGATCTGGGATCCCTTGGTTTCTGCCGGAGCCAAGTGTACGACTTTGGCTAGAAGTTCAACTTCGACTCTCGGTCAGAAAGCAGGTTTATGGAGGCTTCCATGCTTTGGTGCTAGACTCTTGGAGTTTCTATTGCCAGGGCTTCCGGTCTTAAGTTCCCGGGCTTCATGAGCTTCCAGTGTTGGGCTTCAACCACCCTATAAGGGCCTTCCCAGTTTAGAGAGAGCTTGCCACACTCTTGAGATTGGGAGGCTTTCGCTCGTCACAGCACCAGATCTCCTGAGCGGAAGGACTTCGGCCTCACCCCGGAGTTATAGTATCTAGCCACCCGTTGCCGGTAGGCTTCCATGCGGACTCAAGCCTTGTCCCTTGTCTCTTCAAGTAAGTCTAGATTCAGTAGGAGCCGTGCCGGGTTCTCGACCTCGTCATACTGTTCCACTCGCAACATTGGCAGACTTAGTTCCACCGGATCACCACTTCTGTACCGAAGATGAGGTTGAATGGTGTTTCATCTATGGCCATCCTCGACGTTGTGTGGTACGCCTATAGGACACTGGAAAGTTCTTCAGCCCATCTATCCTTGGCTTGGTCCAATCTGGTTCAGAGTCCCTGGAGGATAGTCCGGTTGGTCACCTCGGCCTCTTAGTTGGTCTGAGCATGTGCTACTGACGTGAAGCGATGGTGGATGCCGAGGTCGCTGCAGAACTCCTCGAACTCTCGATTGTCGAACTGCCTTCCATTGTCGATGATGATTGTGTGGGGGAGCCCGAAGTGGCATACTATTGACTTCTGGAAGAACTTGTTAGCGTTCACCTTCGTGATCCGGGCAACAGTTCAGCCTCGACCCACTTCGTGAAATAGTCGATGGTGACTATCAGGAACTTACGCTACCCAGATGCAGGAGGGAAGGGACCAAGGATGTCCATGCCCCATTGGATGAACGGCCTGGGAGTAGAGAGCTGGGAGAGTGGCGCAGCCAGCTGGCATTTTACGACAGCGTGATGCTGGCAGCAGTCACACCTCTTAATGAAGTTGGCTACATCCTCTCTCATTGTTTCCCAGTAGTATTTCTGGCAGAGGGCCTTGTATGCCAATGTTTTGCCTCCCACATGATTTTTGTAGAGACATTCATGTATTTCCTGGAGCACGACTGCTACCTCTGAGGGTCTCAAGCATTGGAGGAGTGGGTAGAAGTAGGACCTTCGGTAAAGTAGCCCGTCTATTAGCACAAAGCGCGTGGCCTTCCTTTTGATGAGGCTGGCCTCTTTTCAATCTTCGGGCAAGGTATCATCGGTGATGTACTTGACATACTTGTCCATCCAACTAGGCTTTGGGTTAACTTGTTGGACCTTCTTAGGTGCTTTGTAGCTCGGGGTCTGAAGATGCTCGATGTAGGAGTGGCCCAGGAAGGAGTCCAGTAAGGTTGCCAGCCGAGAAAGGGCGTCGGCGCGCGCGTTCTCTCGACGTGGGATGTGGGAGATGCTGAAGTGCTTGAAACCTGCCATATTTGCATGTACCAACTCCAGGTACTTCGATATTTGAGGGTCCCGGGCATCGAATTCACCCGAGACTTGCCCAGCCACCAATTATGAGTCGGTGAAGACTTTTAAGCTGGGGATGCCTAGTTCGCGGGAGACTCTCAGTCTCGCAAGGAGTGCTTCATATTATGTCTGGTTATTGATGGCAGCGAACTGGAAGCGGAGTGCGCATTCGGTGATGACTCCTTCCCCGTTAGCGAGGATGAGTCCAGCTCCACTTCTGCCGGAGTTGGATGCTCCATCCACATGTAGGACCTAGATGTCCTCCTCCTGTTTGGGTCCCGGCTGTTGCACCTAGGGGCTTTCTTCCGGCCCCTCGTCCAGGTCTGCACACTCAACTAGGAAGTCAGCCAGTACCTGAGCCTTCATGGATGACCTCGGATGGTAGGCGATGTCAAACTCGCTGAGCTTCAATGCCCCCTTCACCAGGCATCTGGATGTGTCTGGGTGACTTGGTACAGCTTTCAGTGGTTGATCCATTAGAATCGTGAATGGGTGTGCTTGGAAGTAAGGCCTGAGGTGCTGGGCAGACATAATGAGTGCAAAAATCAACTTCTCGGATCGAGAGTACCTGATCTCAGCATCACGAAGAAGTTTGCTCGTGTAATACACGGGCCTCTGGATTCCTCCTTCATCCGTACGGACCAAGATCAAGCTGACGGCCTCCGAGGTGACCTCCATGTACAGGAGAAGCTTTTCTCCCTCTTCTGATCAACAGAGCAGTGGTGGTGATGCCAGGGTCTTCTTCAGCTCTTTGAAGGCCTCTGGCACTCCTTCGTCCAAGTGAAGTCGTGCATCTTCCGCAGCACCTTGAAGAAGGGTTGGCAATGATCGACAAATCATGAGATGAATCGGCTCAGGGCTGCTATCCGATCGGTGAGTCACTGAACTTGCTTCTTAGAGGTGGGTTGCTCCATGTCAAGAATCACTCGGACCTTCTCCAGGTTGGCTTCGATCCCTCTTTGGGTGACCATGAAGTCGAGAAATTTTTTCGCTGCTACGCCGAAGGCACACTTTGCCGGGTTCAACTTCATTTGGTGAAAGCGAAGGTTGCGGAAGGTCTCTGCCAGGTCGTCGACATGGTCCGAGGTCGGCCTGCTCATGACTAGCATGTCGTCCATGTAAACCTACATGTTGTGACCAATTTGGTCTTTAAAGACCTTGTTGACCAGTCACTGGTACGTGGCACCAACGTTCTTCAGGCCGAAGGGCATCATTCTATAGTAGTATGTCTCGCGGTCCATGATGAAGGCAGTGTGCTCCTCAAGATCCGGATGCATCCGGATCTGGTTGTACCCATAAAATGCATCCATGAAGGAGAGGAGGTGGTGCCCTGAGGTGGCATCCACGAGCTGGTTGATCTTCGAAAAGGGGAAGCTATCTTTTGGGCAAGCACGGTTGAGATCGGTGTAGTTTACATAGATCCTCCATTTCTTGTTGTTCTTCTTGACCATGACTACGTTCGCCAGCCAGCTGGGGTACTGCACTTCACGAACGAAGCTAGCGATGAGGAGCTTCTCCACTTCATTGTTGATAGCCTTCTACCTCTCCGAGGCAAAGCTCCTCTTCTTCTGCCAAACTAGGCGGCACTTCGAATCGATCTTCAACTAGTGGGTGTGACATCTGGGGGAATACCTAGCATATCTATTGCAATCCAGGCGAACACATCTGCATTCACCCGAAGGAAACTAAGCAGGCGAGCCCGTTCATCTTCTGGTAGTTGGGCTCCTATCTGCACCATCTTCAGTGGGTCCGTGCCAAGAAAAAATGTCAGGAGGTGCTCGATAGGACCGCCCCTAGGATCTTGCACCCTTTGGTCGAGGTCGTCGACTTTAGAGTCGAGCTCGGCACTTTGGGCTGCTGGGACAACCTGCAAGCAGCGCGAGACAGGCTGAGGTGCCCCCCTCATCTCGCCTACGCTGTGGGGGGTCAAGAATTGCACCAACAATCTCTTAGTAGATATAATCGCATCAAGTAGGTTGAGCCCAGGGTGGCCTAGGCTAGCATTGTATGACGGTGGGAGTCTGACGATGGTAAAGGTCATCATGACTGTGCTCTACCAGGGTGGTGATCCGATGATGACAGGGAGAGTAATTTCTCCCTCGACTCCCACTGAATCTCCAATAAAGCCCACAAGAGGGGTGTGCACTAGCCTTAGCCGATTGGGAGACAAGTTCATTCGAGAGAAAACATCGTAAAAATGCACATCCATAGAGCTCCCACTATCAACCATAATGCATCTTTTAGGATGCTTGGCAATGGTCATCTCGATCATGACAGCATCGTTGTTTACATTCTCTTCCTCACCTCCTTTCCCCTTCACAAAGGGGAGTACATTTTCCAGGTCTCCTCCCTCCTGGGCTCTCTTTGACGTGCACTCTATTCTCCAAGAAATTATGCCTATGGGCTTCTTGGTGGGCTGATTATCAACTGCAGGAACAGGTGGGAGAGCTGCAAGTGGTTGATCCTTTACTGAAACCTCACTCCTCATGAACTTCCTGAGGTAGCCTCTTCTGATCAGGTCTTCTATTTTCCTTCTCAGGTTGCGGCAATCCTTAGTGTCCTGACCATGATCACGGTGGAACTGGCAGTACTTCATCTTATCGCAACCACTTGATGGCCTCAGCGAGGGAGGTTGGCACAGGTAGCACTCTCCCTCGATCTCCATCAGATTCTTTGATCTTGGAGCTAGGAGGGGAGTGAAAGTCTTCTCGAGGACAAGACCATCTCTCAACTTCTGTCCCATCTGGAAGTCCATAGGTGGCCCAGGTCTCCGCATTCCAGGTGCGTCTCTTTGGACCGGCATCTTCGGGGGCTTCCCGTTCAGTTTTCTCCTGGTGCAGTCGGCCTCGTCGGTGCGGATGTACTTGTGGATGCAGAGGAGGAGTTTAGAATATGTCTTTGGTGGCTTCTTGTCCAAAGAATAAGTCAGACAGGAGGTCTTGAGCCCTCGCTTCAGTGCCAGCATGGCGACGGGCTCGTCCAAACTGTAGATCTCTAAGGTGGTAGCTTTGAAGCGGGTTAGATAGTCCCATAAGAGCTCATGGTCTTGCTGCCGGATAGAGAGGAGGCTATCCACCTCTCGCGGCACCATTTGGCAAGCATCGAAGTGGGCCACGAACCTTCTCTCCAGCTGTTGGAAGGAGTCGATGCTTTCAGGCTCGAGGTGGGTGAACCAGACTCGAGCGGCCTTCCGGAGGGTGGCCGGAAAGGCAATGCACAGGAGGGCATCCGTCGCCCTGTGGACTCTCATGAGAGCTTTATAGCTCTCCAGGTGGTCCAGGGGGTCGGTGGTCCCATCGTAGGGATCCACCTGAGGTATGTGGAACCAACTCGAAATCGGTTCCTCTTGGATTTCTCAGGAGAAGGGAGGTTGAGCATCACCCACTGGCTTCTTAGAGGAGCCCTGTACATTGGCGAATCGGCGGGAGAGCTTCGCCAGCTTGCGCTCTTGTTCTTCTAGGCGCCTCTCGGCCAGGCGCCGGATGGCCTCGTCAATGGAGCCTTCCACTGAGGTCGCTGGAGAAGGAGTTGATAGCTGGGGGTGGTCGCGATGGGGGGCCTTGCCCCGGCAGCACTTGCCATGCTTGACGATGGCATTATCATCCACCGGGGATCGGCTCTCCCGGTCCATCGACCCGGAGCGATTTCTCTTCACGGGGGTCTAGTGACTCCCACGAGGATTGGTTGTGGCCCATGGATGGGACGGTCTGCCCTAAATGGAGCACAGGCTTCTGCGAGGGTCCCTGGCTAGGGTTGGGTGACCAGGGAGCACTACTGGTGCTGCAACTGCGTTACGACAGTGGTCAGCGCCTGCATCTGTTGGACAAGTGCAATGTACTGGCCGTCGATTAAGGGTGGTTAAGGAGGAGCAGGAAGCTCTCTCTCTAGGCTATGTGGGCCCGGAGGGAGAGGAGGCATCTCCCGCTCGGCTGGTGGAAGCTTCTCGTCCATGAGTCACCACCATGCTTCGAGTGGAGCTGTTCACAAGCTCGTGGGGGGCTTGCTTGTACAAGGGCCTTTCTCCCCCTTCCTAGCACGCCATCTGTTGCCAACCTTACCGTCGTGACCTGCAGCTACGAAGTGGCGCCGGACGTCTGCCCCTTTACTCCGGAATTCAGGAGTTCCTAGACCTATAAAACAGTGTTAGAGACTCGGGCCGGGGATCCCGGCAAGGGCACTCCAATAATCAAGTTAACAGACGGCAAAGTGGAACAGATCCCCTAAGGCGGATCCCACTTTGGTCACCATGCTTAGAGGAGTTTTTAATAAAGAATTGAGTAGGAGAAAATGAGAGAGGAACGGTGCTTGAGTTGCGGTGACCGTGCTCACGGGACTCACTCCGGGAGTCCTCCAGGAGCCTTCTGCCTTCAAGTCACTCATTTTTTGCTATCCTGTGTGCTTGCTCTCTCTTGGTTGCTTACCTTCTTTCTTTCCCGTTGGTGCCTTTGTAGATCGCTAATTGCTCCCGTGCCTCGATTTGCCCTCTCTAGGGGGCTTAAGGGTCAATGGTGTCCATTGGCCGCTCCCCCAAGGTCATTTTTTCTTATAGTTGGGAGTTAAGTTGTGAACTTGTCTTGCCCAGTGTGTTGTCACAAAGGGAGAAATTAGGTGGAACCTCGATCTGAGCACATCCGCCCTCGAGTCTGAGATGTTGAATACGGCCTTCTCCTTTGGGGGGTTCTAGGTGGTCGACCACAGGATCTGACATCTCGATCAGGGCGCCCCTTCCAAACTGGTGCAAACGAGGTTACGCATACCGTTACAGATTTAGGGGGCACCGTAACGGGTGCGCCGCACTGCTCGCATCCGCCTCAGCGGCAATCTTTGGGCTGGTGCCTTTGTCCTTCCCGATGCTTCCAAAGAGAGGGCTCGACTTCGATCGAGGTGGGCTCGACCCTTGGGGAGCCACCTGGCGAAAGAGCGGAGGAGGGCTCGACCCCGACCGAGGTGCACTCAACCCTTGGAGAGCCACCTGGCGAAGGAACGGAGGAGGGCTCGACTCCGGTCGAGGTGGGCTCGACCCTTGGGCATCCACCTGGCGAAGGAGCGGAGGGGGGCTCGACTCCGGCCGAGATGGGCTCGATCCTTGAGGAGCCACCTGGCAAAGGAGGAGAGGAGGGCTCGACTCTGGCTGAGGTGGGCTCAACTCTTGGGGAGCCACCTAAAGAAGGAGCGGAGGCGGGCTCGACTTTGGCCAAGGTGGGCTCGACCCTTAGGGAGCCACCTGGAGAAGGAGCAGAGCCGGGCTCAACTTCAGTCGAGGTGGGCTCGACCCTTGGGGAGCAACCTGGCGAAGGAACAAGGGTGCCGAGCTCGGGCTGAGGTGGGCACAACTATTGGTGGGGCCACCTGGTCGGGGAGCTCGAAATAAAGCTTGACGCGGTGCTATCTGCCTGCCTGGCTGCCAGCTGGATCCGAGGTGTACTCCATATCAACGGGATCACCATATCATGTTCAAATCCTTTGCCTCCTGAATAGCTGTAACCTTTACTTTCCATTTTTCTGGCAAAGATCTCAAAACTTTCTGCACTAAATCAGCATTTGTATAGGTCCTATCAAGACTTTTAAGACCATTTATAATGTCAGTAAAGCATGAGAACATATCAGATATAGTTTCATTTGACTCCATTTTGAATAACTCATAATTATGCACAAGAAGTTTAATTTTAGAAGTCTTTACTTGTGATGTGCTCTCGTGTATGATTCCGAGCTTATTGCAAATTTCTTTAGCAGAATTACACATGAAAATTCTATTAAATTTGTTTGGGTCCAAAGCACAATAAAATAAATTCATGGCTTTGGCACTTAACTCGGCCTTTTTCATATCATTCTCATCCCATTCCTTTTCAGGTTTGGGAACTTCAACATCATTAACTCTAGTAGTAGGTGTGTGAGATCCTCTTAGAATTATCTTTCACAATTGGAAGTCTACGGCTTGAATGTATATCTTCATCCTAGCCTTCCAATATGTGTAATTAGTTCCGGTGAAAAGTGGAAGTCGATTTGTAGATTGGCCTTCAGCCAAAGAGATACTCATGGAATGTGCCATCAATCTTTCTCTAAGGAATTTCAGAGACTATGCTCTGATACCACTTGTTGCCCAAGTGGCTTCCCAAGAGGGGGGTGAATTGGGATAAAAAATGTTGCAAGTATGTGCACTTTGAAAATCTTTTGATGTTGTGATGTTGTGATAGATTATGCAACGGAAGCAAGTAAATCAACAATCGCAAACAAGTCAAGCAAACACAATCACAAACACAAGAGATTTAGAGTAGTTCGGAGCAACCTTGCTCCTACGTCCATTATCTAAGTACCACTTGGGATTTTCACTATATTCTTCCTAGAATATAGTCGGATTGTTTTACCGGGATCACAATCCAAACCCAACACCCTTTGGTTTTAATACCGGGCTCACCAAAGAAACCCAATCACCCTTTGGTTTTAACACCGGGCTCACTAAAGAAACCCAATCACCCTTTGGTTTTAACATTGGGCTCACCAAAGAAACCCAATTTAGGTTTTAATAGGCTCACCTAATAACCTCTCAACACTCACAAGACACAGCCCTTTGCTGCTCTTAGAGAAGATGCAAGATATTTAAGAAAGAAACTAGCAACTTTACAACAAACTGAAGTTGATTAGAAGTTGCCGATGAAGCTCAAATTCAAGCCTTGCTTTAGATATTCTTGAATGCTCTTAAAGCTGCTTCTTGACTTTCTCAAAAGTTGGATTCAATGATTGAAGATGAGTTGGTGAAGCTTTGAATCCTCTCTTAAATGCTCACTTGAAGTTAGTTAATGAAATACTTGAAACTCTCTTGAATGCTCAATAATTTTCAAATAATCCTCAATAATCCATCATAAATGCCTCCCTTTTATAGTTTTCCAATAGTTCTAGCCGTGTAGGGCCTAGAAAATCGAAATAGAGTCGTTAGAGCTTTCTTGGAATTCAAAAAATCAATTATGCAACTAGCTGTTACAAGTCTAAATCCAACACTCGAGTCGGCTCGAAGTCTCAGACAGGAAAAAAACATACTCTGAACAAGTTGGCTCTTTTGGATCGAGTCGACTCAAAGTCTCAAATAGGAGAAAAGCATACTCTGGATGAGTCGGCTCTTCTGGGTCGAGTCGGCTCGGATCTCTGGATTTCTGAATCCTGAAATTTTGAACTTCTGGACGAGTCAACTCAATATCTTCGAGTCGGCTTAGACTTCTGAAACTCTTCGTGCCGTGCCAGAACAGGAATCGGCTTTTGGTCCATGAGTCGGCTCGAACAGAACTTTTTCAAAACTTCAACCAAACGTATCTCCAACCAATACAAGTCTTTCGAATACTTCAAAAAAATTACAAAAGATATCTAATATATTCAAACTCATTTTTACTAATTTTTAGCCATTTTTACAAGATTACAAGAATAGGAATTAGAGCTTTACAACTTGTGATTTTCAATACAATTTGTTCATACAACTCTTCATCAAATAATACAATTACACTGGAATAAATTTCAATTGATTAGGAAATAAAATAACACATTAATAAATGCTTCCTACAAAAATTTCTTGGATAATTGAAAAGGTTAATAATAAATACATGCTCCAATATTTTATAATCATCAAAATCATTCCAAGGATCAACAAGGAACTTTTTGTCTGTACAAAATAGGAGCCTCGAAGCATCGTCCTTTCTATTTTTTGATAAAATAAAAAACCTTTCCAAAACCATAGAATCATTCAAGAAACATTAGAGCTATTTTTGTCAAGTAAGACAGTTTGTCCTACAATGGGAGCCCCAGAGGTCATCTTCTACTGATTCACAATACGTGACTTGCAAAGTTGCAATTCAATAATCTGGACCATAAGTATACCAAGCAGCAATGGTCTAGTCTACCACCCGTTTTAGAAGGTACAACTCTTCAATTTATAATAACCTCTCATTAATTAATCTCGTGAATTCCAAGTTGGGCAAGATTTAAAGGGTGGGTTTGAACCTTAATTATGCTACATGCATATAGCCCCCAACATCTATTTTTGGATGGGACGACATCCCAGCTATAGTATAGTAAGGGAGATAATGAATATAGAATATATATTGTTCCTTGGCTTTAATTGCTTGTCTCTATGTTGATGTCATGAACTTACAAAGACAACATTAATAATAATAATAAGAGGAAAGCATTGATACAGAGGCATCGATGCATTGGTAATTGAAAAGCCTAAAGACCTACGCAAGATCCAAAACCAACCAAAGTTGTCATCACTTTGATTTTTTGCGGCCTTGCATTGTTCAATTATTGGGTGCATTAATTCAAGGCCCAGGCCCCAATACCTTTGATCTTTGGAGATTTCTGATCTTGATGGCATTACTACTTTAATCTTTTTTGAACTTCAGTGTCCTGACTTGATAGGATTGTTTTACTACTTGCTTCTGCTGCAGGTTCTAATTAATGGAAGCCTAAGGTACGAAGGAAAATATAATACTGATATTTGATCAAGTCTTCCTCTGAATTTTCTTATGCTAGTCTTTAGATGGCTTTGAAGATTAGATAGTTAAGTTTATACTTTTGATAGGTTAGTTAAAACAAAGGAAAAAATTGCCCCCCCCCCCCCCCCTTGCCTTGCGTGTCAAAGGGTCACAAAGTGAATTAGGCGAACGCATGGATAAATTGTTTAAATCTGACCAGTTCTGCAGTTGGGCTTGCCAAGTTTTTCTTCCTTTCCAGATTGAAAGTTTGGTGGTAGAAATGATTTAATTCAACCTCAATCTAGAAGTACTATAGCTTACAGTGTTTATAACATTAAAGAATGGGAAAGAAAATTGTTAGAAGAAATTCTGGATCTCTGACTTCAGCTCAACAATTATCTCTCTCCTTACACATCTATGGGTCAATCATATTTGATTGCACAAAAATAGTTCTCAAAGTTATTGGTGAAACTAGGGGCAAAATCTAGGTAAACAATGAGATGATTTTGTTGAAAATAAAAGATTGTGCCCGGAGTACTGGTTTCATTCAGAACCCCCTTTGTCCTAGTTAGAAGGGAGCTACTTAAATGGAGTTTTTAGACATGGTTGTGTCACATTAATCCTTAAAACTGATCTCTTAATTAACTTGCAAGGCAATGACTCAAAACATAATTCATTAAATCATAATGAAGTACATACAAACATGAACAATCTTGCAACTGATGATGCTTCATTGTAGTTGAGTTGCCGTATGTGCTTGTTCGCATAGGTATTTGAAGCTATAAAAGTTTACTCCAAACTAACGACCTAATTATAGTCAAAAGTGTTTCAAGGGAGAGTATTTGTAAAATGGACTGCTATACCACTAGGGTTGGAGTCCTTGCTATATATTACTTGAAATAATAACAGATGATGCAACCTAGTCCTTGATACAAGGATTGAGATTACAAATCACATAAATGCATTAATAGTAAGTTGAGTTATGATAGCCAAGGATAATTATAAGAATCCATTAAGAGTTTTGCTTGTATGTAACCGGAGAGTTCCAAATGCAAAAAAAGAATAAATGTCTTTTTATCCCCGTATTTTTGAAGAAAATTAAAGTGAGGAAGAATACATTTTCCAACCGAACGATGAATTTGTAGGTAATTAAACCGAAAAGGAGATTGTGATTCCATCACCAAACTAATGGTCGTGACTCTTAGTGGAATACTTATTGGATGTATGTAATTCATCAATTGAGAGAACCATCGTTGATTACTTCTTTTCTTGAACTAATTATGCATGTTCACGTACTCGTCTTATGTGTCATCAGTTGATAGGATCATGTCCATTAATCAAATGCTTCGATCTTCCTCTTTAACTAGTTACATGATATCACATTAATTAATCTAACTTCGAGAATCTCTATCAATGAACATAACCATAATAATTAACTTAAATAAAAATTCGAAGCACGTATATCTCAAAGACAAAAGAGAATCTTAAAGTACAATAGACATCAAAGGGCCCAAATATTTTCGTTAGATCGCTAACTAATTTTGGAGCGGTACTTTGAAATTTGGATGTCGCTATTTGGCCTAAACTGCTACACCGATTCAAAAACGGCCACCATGCCCAAACATGGGAACTTCGGAAAATTGGACCCCAAGCACCCTCACTCATAACAGTACGTAGGTCCTAATATCGGATTCCGATTTCCTACAGTGGCATGATACACAGATACCCAGTTTGTGTGAATGATGGGCTAGCAACCACTTGTCTATTTCAGCTTTGGAATCCCTCACCCCCCCCCCCCCCCCAACTCTAAAGAGAGAAGGGACCCAAACAAGCATCCAAATTTCAATATTAAATATAGTTGGTGGTGGGGGAAGGAAGGGGCATGTCCAAACCATGTGGAGGATGTCAGAACAAAGCTACGCTTCACTACTGCTTTCCTTTGGTTCCCCAAGCATCCATCACCTTCCTTTGAATGTTAGTAAAGAAGGGACAATGATGTGCAAGGACCGCACCACTCCATGGAAGACTTCCAAGTCCCAAATTCTAAGAGTTGTCATGTCATAAGGTCCCCTCCACACCTTGGGAAAGGACACGTAATTTGCATGTCATAAGGACCCTTCAATTTTGAGATGGATAATTTATGTGATATATATATATATATATATATATATATATACTTCGATAGATACAGCTCGACGTATCAGGGTATGATAAATCCCGCAGCAGTGCCGGGACCAAGATAGTATCAATACTGTTTCATTTAACGAAGTGGATAGAATGGGGTGAAAAAATCTGCCACCATCTACTGTTCAAAAATAAATTAAGATCGAGTAATTTATGTGCATCCTCATTTAAGAAAAGAACGTGTTCTTGATCCCAAAACATGTTAGCGGTGCCGGCCGGCTTTTATCGATAAGCCCAGTACCTAAAGGCATGAAAAAGCCTATCACCATCTTTTTCAAAAGATTTGTAAACTTTTGTTCAGTTAGATAATTATCTTATCAATGCTACAACTCGTCTGATATTATCCAAAAAAAATTAGTTAAAAAATATTGATTGGGTTCATTCGAATTTGCCCTACATAAACATCTATGATTTGCCTAATACATGATGGTATTGTATAATTAAATGCATGCTTGCATGGATCCATATACAATCAATAATCACTCATCCACTCTTCTTCCCTGCATGTTTCCTTCTTCACTCATTACTTGTCCGATACAAGTGCATAGCTATCTTCCAATTCTTCTAATTCCGAGAATATCTTCACTCTTAGATGATGTTGGCTCTTCTCTAAGTAAATATATATATCATCATGACTTCATCTCTCTCAAGATAATATTTGGAGGGAAGCAAGAAAAGCATAGATGTTAAGAAACACGTATTCATGATCATAATAAACTTTGGTGATCATCACGACTTGCAATATTATATCATGGTTATATGCGATGCCTTATGCTAGCTAAGATAATTGCATGGCAATGCATATATGATTCACAACTTCGTGGCCATTACACCAAGTGAGGACATCATTTTTTTTTTTTTTTTTCTTTCCTTCCTTTTTATTCACATGTTCAAGAATTTTTTTTTAAAAAACGGTGGGGAAGACCCATACATGGCTAACCATTTGATTGCCATATAATATATATCATGGCCATCCATCACATATTATTATTATTTTTTCTCTTGCACCAGCTATACACAAGCAAAATACTGGTACACTTAGTTTACAGATAAAATCATATGCAGTACTCTATACATTTAGATGATTCGTGAGTGCAGCATCCGTAATGCAGGGAGAGAGGTGAGTCCGAGCGGGAAGGTGGGTCTTCTGGTGGACCGAGGCGACGACTTTGAACACCTTCGCGGCCAACTTTTTTTCTTTTATCAAACAAACGCTCCTCGAATCCTTTTTGTCAGAAGATGAGAGCGTGGGGTTCATGGGCAGGTACCCAGACGTCTGACCACCCCCAGTTCCATGGATGGACGTAGTGCAAGCACATGGAGCAATGTGGGAGTACGGGACGCTACCATTACTCTTGAATCTCAGTACTTCATGAAGTGGGGAAGAAAGAGGGAGAGATATTGCCATTACTATAGTCTCAGTACTTCATATAGTGGGGAATATATATATATATATATATATATATATATATAGAGAGAGAGAGAGAGAGAGAGAGAGAGAGAGAGAAGGGGGGGTTTTCTTATTCTATGATCATGGTACTATAACAATGAGATATAACCTCCACTCTCAGCTGCCTAAAACTGAGAACTGAAGCGCTTATTCAAGCACGGACTGATGTGCTACAAGTGAATTCAGGCCTCAAGTTAGAAGTTGAAAAGAATTGGGATTTTGATCTTTGGCTGATGAATGAGAAAGGAATTTTCTCTTCAACCAAATATCCATTCATTTAAAATTCTACAATAATATTCAAAGATTGCATGATTGCTTTACATTTAGTGCTAGCTTGAAAGAATAACTCATGGATCGACGAGTAACCATTACTTAAATTAAGTGTTCAGATTCGGTGTTGTATATAATATGCAGATCATGCTAGAACGAGACAAGCTAGCAAATTACTAGATCATTCTTAAACTTTATGACCCAAGGTCAACCCAACCCATAAAGTTATCGGCCCACCGCTTTCAGTTAGACATAAGTTTAAAAGGGCCCGGCCCAACACGTACCCCTTATTCTAACCATAGTTGATTAGTGTTTAAATAGTGATTGTCATGTAGCTATAACAGCATTTTCTGTTGAACGCTTTATGAATATTTCGTGGTTATGTGACTAAATGTGATCAGAATTTTTCAAGTAATAGCTGGCTTGGAGTTGGTAGGCATGTTAGATGGTGTTGACGTGGAACCGTCGTTGACCGGGCGGAGCAGTTGAATTGCTGGTTCATTCTCCTAGATACCTGCAAAACAGGTTCCTGACCGGATTTTCTTCGATGGGGGATACTCCGATGCCTAAGTTAAAGAGAGAGGTTCCATCAACAAAATGAAGAGTTTTCTAAAGAGGAAGAAAGATGGCGAGAGTATTCTTTTCCAGGCTTACCTTGAGTGTCCCCTCTTACCAGTATTTATAGTTGTTGTGCCAGTGTATGGTTAGGCTCACCCATCTATGGTTAGGACGTGGTTAATTAACTTTTTCCTCATATAACCATGAGTGGTTGCCAATTGATACTGGCTAGTCTAGAGCCGTTGGAATTGGAGTTAATGGCCATGTGGCCACCCTAATATGGTTGCGATTGGAGACAGTGGCCATGCGATTGATCGTAACAATCGCGTTCGAAGATTTGAGATCAATCAGAGATTCGCTTATGGGCCTCTTCTTCAGGAGGGACTGGCATTGAATCGGCGAAATGTCTTCGGGCTTATTCTCTGCGGAGCAAGCCGAAGACACCTCTGTCATTTGCGTCGGCACTCTCCCCTTCGGAGTGGGTTGTAAAGCTGATGTTGTCTTCGGATCAATCTTCTTCGGACCGACCTTCTTCGGCTGATGTACAGGAGACTTGTCAGGAGCTGGTCATGGTGGTACTCTTCGGGACTAACGCCTTCGGCTAGGCCGAAGACTGACCCCACGTGGCTCCCTCTAGGTGCTCCGGTTTAGACGCCCGATTCAGAAGGAGTTTGATGAGCGGCTGAGCCGATAATTAGCCTGTGCTGAACTGACATATCACAACAGTTGCCCCACACTCTCAATTTTCAAAACAACGATTTTCCTTGAAGAGTGAGAGTATTAATGGATTATCATTTTTTGCCAGACAAAATGCAACCAATGATGGTAAATCTTCAATCCGGTCGCCAGCCGTAATTGATATCTGATTCGAAGATCATGTTGAAGACATGTGTCGCCTTCTTATTGGAACACGAAAAGGCAAGGGCCGGTCGACGGGTCGCGTCTCTTCCTTTTATTGCGACGATTTGGCCGATCCTTTAATTGGGATCTGGGTAGAGGACGTGGCCTCATCCTGCCCCTTGGGAGAGATATGGGCTTCATCTCCATCGTTAAGTGAAGATACACAGATTATGGCTCTTGGCTCTTCCCATGTCGGATCAGCTTGGCATCGCTTTGAGTCATGCAACCGTCTCTGACGCTTGCATACATGGCACAATTAGAGGGAGGACACTTCTTTCGAGGAGGCACATCAAAGCGCTACTTTTTCCCTTATTAAAGGGGGGAGTGGGCTGGTAGAAGAAGCTTCTCTGCTTCTGTTTGCTTTTGCTTTTTGCTCAGCCTTCTTTGCTTCTAGTCCCCCATTTCTCCTATAGGTAGGGTCTCCTTGCTCCTTGCTCTTGTTTCTCTTTCAACATGGTTAGATCTCTAGAGTTTTGCTCCGTCGGCGGGGGAGAGGCTAGGTCTTCAAGTCCTATTAAGGATGCCATTGCCGAAATTAGACCGGAGCTGGTTTCCAGTTCTGTTTTTCTTAGGAAGATAGCCCACCTTCGGGAACACTATCGCATTCCCAAAGGCTTGCTTCTAGTGCTCCCGAAGCCTAAAGAATGGATAAATAGGCCTCCCGCCGAGCGCATCGCCATCTACGAAGACCATTTGAAAGCTAGTCTTCGTTTTCCACTACATCCTTTTCTCCTTAGGATCTTTAGTATGTATCAGATTGTTCCTGCGCAGTTGACTCCAAACAGTATTCCTAGGACCAGCCTATTCACCTCCCTCTTTGTCTTAAAGAGGGACTTCCATGGCTATGGATGGTGGGTCATCGGCCCTCATCCCAGCCGTAAAATAATGAAGGACATGCCTAGCGCCATCCATGGGTGGAAGCCTAACTTTATCTTTGTCTCCTCTACTCAGCCATGGGGTTTCAACAGTGAGTGGAGAGAGCCTCACATGGATGCTAATGCCGGTAAGAAGGTTCTGGTGACCGACCAACCTAACTATACCTTGTTGTCTGGTTTGGAGGCCGTTTCCATCCGAGAGTTTTTAGAAGAGAGGAACCTTCACCTTGCTGGGATCAGCGAGTTCCCTGCATTAGGTATAAATGGTAAAAGACTCCGACTTTTTTCCATTTCGTGGCCTTTCGATTTGGTTAATCTCGTTGCTCACTTTTGTCTGTAGGTGGCAGGATGAGGCCCGATCTGAGCCTGCTCTAAAAATCAGCCAAGAGGAAGACAATTCAGGTCTCTTCTTCGGGATCAGAAGTTCGGCGAAAAGCCCAAGAAGAGGGACCTAGCAGAAGTGCTACATCCTCCAGGGGGACGTCTTGGGGGGATGAAATCCTGCCAAAGGAGTTTCTGATAGAGCTCCCATAGGCTGAGCCTTTGCCGAGGGTTGGCTCTCCAGTCCAAATCCTAGAGAGTCCGATCCCAGTAGCCGATACATCACCGCATTGCCCCTGCAATGGACAAAGGCAATGCACCACAAGTCGAAGAGGGGTTCGTGAGAAATACCCCTCTGGACATGGACTGCGAGGTAGACCTCTCGAAGTTCTTTGATGCGAGAGGTCTCGTACTCCCTAACGTAGCCAGGCAGGTGCTGAAAGGTGTCTTGCTGCCCCGTGACTGGGTAGCCACTAGGAATCGATGTCTTGCCAAAGTATCCGACTCCGCGTTTTCCGCCCTGCTACAGGCAAGATAGCTGCAGCCTATTCTATCCTCGAGTTATTGTTTGTATCATAATTAATCTTATGTTTTGATTCATTGATGCAGCTGGTTCAGGACGTCACCTTTTTAGAGGAGGGCCTGGAAGGTATCGACAACTTCCTCCATAGCTTAAAGGAGGAGCTTCATATGGCCAAGGCTGAAAAGGAAGTGGTCGAAGAATTAAAGCTGTCCATGGAAGAAATGCTCACTCGCAAAGACACCGAAGTCCAGGATTTGAAAGGCGAGCTGAAGAAGGCCCAACTGAAGATCTCTAAACAAGAGATGAAGTTGAAGAAGAGAAAGAAGCAAATTCATTCCTTGGAGCATTCTGCCAAGGAGAATTAGAAGAAGGCTGAAAATATGGCCAAGACGATTGATGAGGTGACCAAGAGAGTGGAGGGGGCGACTCTGAAGGCCGAAGCAGCAGCAAAGGAATCCGAAGTTTTGAGAGAACGCATAGCTAAGGCAGTCGAGGACTTCAAAAAGTCTTTGCAGTTCAAGAAGGATGTGATTGAAGCAAGCTTGTTCAGTTACAAATACGGCTTCAATGATGGACTCACAAGGATTGGTGAAGTCTTTCCTGACCTTGACCTCTCCAGCATCCCAGCATATAAAAGTGTTGAAAAGGAAGAGGGAGAAGAAAGAGCCGTGGCCCCCATTGAGGCTGAAGAAGAACCAGGTCGGACTAAGGAAGTCCTGGTCACGGTAGAATAATTAGCCATGGCAAGTCCAATGGTCTTGACTCAAGCTGAAGAGACTCAAGCTGAGTAGGCCTTGGCCCCGGATCAGACTGAGGAGATCCTTCCTTCTGCTGACCTAGAAGTTCCTGCAGCTGCTCGATAGAGTCTAGCAGGTCTTGTGTCTTGTAATTTTTTTGCCCTTTCTTTTATAAAAGAAAAGACATGTAATTAACATCCTCTTAAATATCAATGAAAGTTGACTTTTCATTCTAATAAGTGGTAGTTTTTGAATTGATATATCCAATGAAAAAACTTTCTAAGTGTAAAGTCTTCGGATAGATTATAGTCCTCAAGGTAGGAAGCCGTTTGCCAGCTCAAATGTGAGTGAGTCTTCGGACTTAGCTTTGACAGGGCCATCGACCCTGGTCGTGAGCCAAATCAATGCAACTTTCTGTTGAGTCTCAGGTGGTACATTCATGGCTAGTCAGGTCAATGTACATGTGTTGATCTGGTCTATCATAGTTTTCCATGATGTGTCTAGGGCTAGGGTTGAGTCCGGTATGAGTCCTAGGTGTTTAGGCTTAGTTTTGGTCTTTCTGGGTCTCTGGATCGGCTCTTCTATTGTAAGAGTCGACTTTGTTGGTTGGCACGTCTCAGAATAAGTGATTGTGGACTAGATGGGTCGGCTCGGATGGATTAGAGTCGGCTTGGATGCAAGGCCTAGTCGACTATAATGTCTCGGGTCAGCTCGGATGATGGGTGAACTGTTGTTTGAACGGTGCCAGCTGGGAGGGTTTTTGGAATCTCGGGCATGTGTGATCGAGGCATATATATATTGTATTCTCGTAAGAGGATGGGTGTGGTGTAACGAACTTCTTGGAAGTGGAAATCCCTTTCTCCCATGAAAATTCCTCTATTTTTCTTTTTCCTTCTCTCTTCTCCTGTTCTTGGTGTTCTTGATCTTCATAGACCTAAATCCTATCATGATCTTCAATGAAGATTGCTGGCAGATGGTCATCCATAACCTGGTGATACGCTTCCGTGATTGCTTTGTAGATCAGGACATTTGTTCTTAATCGGGAACAAGGCTATTCTTGAGGATTTAGTTTGTCAAATCTTGTTGGATTTGTAGCAGAATTCTCAACAATTGGTATCAGAGCTTGGTTCGTGGAAGGAAGATCTCAAGATCAGAGGGTTGGAAGTTAAGCTTCTTGCAGGTACAGTTTTCATATCTCTTGAATTTTTGATTGTGGTAATGGCATCAAGTGGGTTCAAAGTAGATTTTGAGAAGTACGATGGCAAGAAAAACTTTACCCTATGGTAGCAAAGGATTAAAGATTTGCTGGTTCAACAGAGAATCTACAAGGTCTTGGTTAAAGAAAGACCAAAAAAGATTAGTGTTGAAGAATGAGAAGAGTTAGAAGAGATTGCTTTCAGCACCATAAGGATGTGTTTGGCTGATCAGGTTTTACCTGAGGTGTGTTCAGAGACTACTGCAAAAGGTCTTTGGAGAAGACTGGAGAACGCATACATGGGAAAGAACATGATAAACAAGCTATGGCTGAAGAAGCAATTATATAGCTTGAGAATGCCTGAAGGAGGAGACCTTGTTGCACATATTCAGAAGTTCAATCAGGTTTGTTCTGAGGTGATGAATCTGGATGTGAAGATAGACGAGGAGGATCGGGCATTGTTGCTGTTGTGTTCACTCCCTGGTTCATATGATGGTCTTATAACAACTTTAGTTTATGGGAAGGAAACCCTAAACTATGAAGAAGTTGTTGGTGTGCTCAGATCCAATAAGCAAAGGGAAAAGATCTGCAAAGATAATCCTAATTCAGAGGTTCTTGCTATGAATGAGAGGCGAGGAAGATCTAAGGAAAGAGCTAGGGAAAAGTCCAAGGGCAGATCTCAGTCTTGGAACCACAAGAGTTTGAAATGCTACAAGTGTCGTCAGCTTAGGCATATTAGGAAGAATTGTCCTCTTTGGAAGATAGAAAAGGGGAGAGCCAACACTAGTGGTGCTAATGCTTGGGAAAGCAATGGAAAAGGAAAACTGGTTATATCAGATGGATCAGTGGATTGGGAGAATACCTAAATTTTGGATTCTGCATGCTCAAACCACTATACCTCACATCGGGATTGGTTTTACACCACAGGTCAGATGGGGGTAGTGTAAGTCTTGGTGATGATCACCCTTGTATGGTAGCTGGAGTATGCACTATTAGGATGAGGATGTATGATGGAATGATAAGGATTCTATCAAATGTCAAACATATACCAGAATTGAAAAAAATTTTGATTTCTTTGAGCTACTTGGAAGAGCAGGGATATACTTTTAGTTGCCAATCTGGTAGTGGATGTTTGAGAATTACCAAGGGAGCTTTGGTGGTAATAAGAGGAAAAAAATTGAGCAACAATCTATACAGGATGGAAGGCTCAATGGTAAGTGATGGTACTGAAGTGCTTGCAACGGCACAGGAAGAACAGTTGAAGTATAAACTGTGGCACTATCGAATGGGTCATATGAGTGACCGAGGGCTCACGGAGTTAAGCAGAAGAGGAAACATCCCAGCTTTGAAGAAGGATGGAAATGACCTGTGTGAGCCGTGTATCTTTGGTAAACAGCATAGAGTTAAATTTGTTGTTTGTACCAAGCCAAGTGAAGGAGTGCTGGATTTGGTTTACTCGGATGTATGGAGACCAACACCTGTTTTATCCAAAGGTGGAGCAAGGTATTTTGTTACCTTCATTGATGACTTCTCTAGAAAACTGTGGGTGTATTTGATGAGAAAAAAATCAGATGTATTTGCCCGGTTTAAAGCTTGGAGAGCTAAGGTAGAGAAGGAGACAGGAAGATATGTAAAGTACCTTCGGACTGATAATAGTGGGGAGTACTCTAGTATAGAGTTTAAGAGTTACTGTGAGGACAATGATAGCAAATGCCATTACACAGTAAGGATGATCCCACAGCAGAATGGTATCGCGGAAAGAATAAACCGGACACTATTAGAGAGGGCAAGGAGTATGAGGCTGCAGTTATCACTGTCGAAAACTTTTTGGGATGATACTATTACTATGGCATGTTTTCTCATAAACAGGTCCCCTCACTTCAAGTTTGATGGTGGACTTCTAGAAGAAGCTTGGAGTAGGAAGAAGGTGGAGCTTGGCCACCTGAAAGTTTTTGGTTACCCAGCTTATGTTCATGTGGAGGCAACTGAAAGAAGCAAGCTGGATCCTAAGTCAAAGAAGATGATCTTTATATGGTATCCACAAGGAGTCAAAGATTACCTACTGTGGGATCCACAGTCTCAAAAGGCGGTGATTAGTAGGGATGTTATTTTTGATGAGAGGAGCATCTTGGTGAAACCAGGGACTGCAACTGAAAATACAGTCAATAAGATGAACAGCAGTGAGAGCCCGTCACAGGTGGAGGATAAGTCTTCAACATCAGCAGAAAATGGAGTTTCTGTTGAGATGGAGTTGAACAGGAAAGATTCTCCAGGAGTGAAGGAAAGGCAAGAAGAATCAGCTGTTCAAAGGGAAGTACAGGAGGAGCCACAAGTAGTAGACTTGCAGGACATTACAAGGGGAGTGGCATTGCATAAGCCTCAACACATAATTCGGAAGCCGGCTAGATAAGGCATGGATGAAGCAATTTCATATGCTCTTATATCTATGAATGGAGATCCAGAAAGTTTTGTAGAGGCCATGGAAAGTCCTAATAAAGAGTCATGGATGCAAGGCATGATGGAAGAGATGGAATCTCTCAAGAGGAATCAGACATGGCAGCTGGTGGATCTACTTAGAGATGCTCATGCTATTGGCTCCAAATGGGTGTTCACTAAGAAATCATTACCTTCAGAGCAAGGTGGAGTGAGATACAAGGCAAGATTGGTAGCAAAGGGATACTCACAGAGGGAAGGAGTTGACTACACATAAGTGTTTTTTCCTGTGGTACGCCATACTTCAATTCGGGTGTTGTTGTCTTTAGTGGCAAAACATAATTTGGAATTGGAGCAGATGGATGTGAAGACAGCCTTTCTACATGGAAGACTGGAAAAAAAAATCTATATAAAGCAACCTAATGGCTTCATTGAGATTGGATAGGAGAATAAGGTATGTCTACTTTAGAGGTCATTGTATGGATTGAAATAATCACATCGTTAGTGGTATCACAGATTTGATACATTTATCTTAAGCCTTGGATTTCTTAGATGTGAACATAATCATTGTGTCTATGTGAAGGATGTGGATACTATGGATGCTCTGTATTTACTTCTATATGTGGATGATATGTTGATAGCCAGCATAAGTATGACAGCTATGAAAGGGCTAAAGAGAGCATTATCTCCAGAATTTAAGATGAAGGAATTTGGATCAGCTCAGAAAATCCTTGGAATAGAGATTTGTAGAGATAGGTGCAAAGGAATACTCCATTTGTCACAAGGTGGGTACATTAAAAAGGTACTTGAGAGGTTTGGGATGGATAAGGCCAAACCTATGGAAACACCATTACCAGGGCATATTTCTCTCTCGAAAAAATAGTGCCCCCAATCAGAGGAGGAGAAAGATTACACGGAAAGAGTTCCGTATGCCAATGCAATGGGCAGTTTAATGTATGCTATGGTTTGTTGCAGGCCGACATAGCATATGCTGTAAGCCAGGTGAGCAGGTACATGGCTAATCCTGGGAAGGAACACTGCAAGGCATTGAAGTGGATTTTAAGATATCTGCAAGGGACTTAAAGACATGGACTGGTATTTGGTGGGTAGCTTGAAGGACATAAATGGAACTCCATAGAATCATGGAAGGATTCAGGTCCTTTGGAAGGGTTTGTTGATACAAGCTATGCAAATGATCTTGATACAAGAAGGTCTACAATAGGTTATCTCTTTTGCATGTATGGTGGACCAGTTTCTTGGAGATCAACCCTTCAAACTATTACTGCTTTGTCTACAACAGAAGCTGAGTATATAGGGATTACTGAAGCTGCAAAGGAAGCACTATGACTAAGAAGGCTAGTGTCTGAAATGGGGGTGAAACAGTGTATGGTGGTCCTGCACAGTGATAGCCAAAGTGCCATACACTTGACACATAATCCAGTCTATCATGCTAGGACCAAGCATATAGATGTAAGGTACCACAGAGTCAAGGAGTTGGTGGAGGAAGGAGAAGTGGCACTGGTGAAGGTCCATACAACAAAAAACCAGGCGGATGCACTTACGAAGGCTCTACCAAGGGATAGCTTCTACTCTTGTATGTGGTTAATGGGTTTGAGGAGTCTGACATATGTAGCCTTGAAGCACCAAGGTAGAGATTGTTGAGTCTCAGGTGGTGCATTTATGACTAGTCGGGTCAATGTACATGTGTTGATCTGGTCTATCATGGTTTTCCATGATGTGTCTAGGGCTAGGGTTGAGTCCGGTATGAGTCCTAGGTGTTTAGGCTCAGTTTTGGTCTTTTTGAGTCTCTGAGTCGGCTCTTCTGTTGTAAGAGTCGACTCTGTTGGTTGGCACATCTCATGATAGGTGATTGTGGACTGAACGGGTCGGCTCTGATGGATTCGGGTCGGCTCGGATGCACAGTTAGAAAATCTGCAGTCTGGACGGGTTGGCTTGGATGGATTCGGGTCGGCTCGGATGCACAGTCAGAAAATCTGTTGTCTGGATGGGTCAGGTAGGATGGATTAGAGTCGGCTCGAATGCAAGGCCTAGTCGACTCTAATGTCTCGGGTCAGCTCGGATGATGGGTGAACTATTTTTTGAACGGTGCTAGTTGGGGGAGTTTTTGGGATCTCGGGCATGTGTGACCGAGGCATATATATATTGTATTCTCGTAAGAGGATGGGTGTGGTGTAACGAACTTCTTGGAAGTGGAAATCCCTATCTCCCATGAAAATTCCTCTGTTTTTCTTTTTCCTTCTCTCTTCTCCCGTTCTTGGTGTTCTTGATCTTCATAGACCTGAATCCTACCGTGATCTTCAACGAAGATTGCTGGCAGATGGTCATCCATAACCTGGTGATACGCTTCCGCGATTGCTTTATAGATCAGGGCGTTTATTCTTGATCGGGAACAAGGCTGTTCTTGAGGGTTTAGTTTGTCAAATCTTGTTAGATTTGTAGTAGAATTCTCAACACTTTCCTGTTAAGTTAGCTTTTTCTGATCATAAATTCATCCCTTCGGCTTTAAGGCCTACAATTAAGGAATCTCATTTTTGAGAGCAACTTTTGGTTTACCAGTGGTGTGACATTCTGCTTCTGCCAGCTGTCAGGCCATCATTGGGGAGGCAATTATTGCCTAGATCATGAGATCATGGCAATCATAATCATTAAAGCTGCATACATCAAGAATCAGATCGGTCACAACTTTTTATCTTCCAATGGTCCCCCCACGCAAATCGAGACCCTTATTAATGAGGGCAAGCATGCGTGGCATGATCAGAGACTCACTTGAAACATGAGTGTTTAGTCTGAGCCTCTGGTGGTCCTTGTATAAGAAAAGGGAGCTCTCAGAGATCAAACTTTTACTTGCTTTTGGGCAAAGTTGTTCTTTGCACCATCTTTTATCTTCTTTCCTCTACGCCACCTGAAAAGCTCATTGAAGCATGAGGCCAGACATAGCGAGGCTTAGACAGGCGACGAGGAAACAGCCAGCGATGGGCCCTCCGATGAGAAGATCGGATCGGCGGTGGAGTTATGTCTTGGCACTGCCACGGGTTCAAGTTGTGGGCAACACCCCTATCGAAATATGTTCTTCCTCAAGAGAAGAACAAGTCTCTCCAGTGAGAACCGTTCTGGCGGGACTGTCCAAGGGACCAAGCTCGTCAGACACCGGCAAGACTCCTTCATGTGCCAAAGATGTCAAACCTATGATCCCAGCCATAGAAGGGAGGAGTTCCGGAGGGTGCGATACATCTACCACCGATGCTGCCCCCTCCGATCTAGGACGAGCAAAGGTTTCAACTGTCGCTCCTGGTGCTGGGAAGGGAACTAAGGGGCGAGGGTCTGGGGACCCTCTTTCCGTCGTCCTTCCCAGAATATCGCAAGTAAATGTTGATGTATGCACCATATTATTTATCCATATCAGTCAGGCTGACTTTATACATATTCTTCCTTGGCAGATTGATCATGACATTTCCCTACTAGAGGAAAATTTCTGTGAGTCTATCAACTTCGGCGAAAGCCTTCGGAACCATATGGCTTTGGCCATAGCTAAGAGAAATGTTGCTGAAGGGCTTTGAGTTGTCACTGAGGAGGAGCTGGGCAAGGCTGTCGCCTCTAGGGGTGTCTTAGAAAGGCAACTAAGGACGCTTAAGGCACAAGCGGCCGATGTAGTGGCTAATTTGTAGAAGAAAAGAAGGTAATCTTTGTCGAGCTGTTGATAAAAGATTGCCTTCGGGATGTCGAGGAGATGAAAGCTCAGAAAGCAGAGCTAGAGAAGAGAGTTAGCAGGCTGGAGATGGATCTTTCACTGGCCAGTCAAAGGGCAGTGCGGGATGAGGAGAGTTCTTCCTAGGTTGTTGAGGTTTACAAGGGATCCCAAGCCTTCAAGGATGAAGTGCATGAGGCTACAGTGGAGAGCTACCTTCTTGGCCACTCAGACTACTTGGGTAAAGTCATGAAGCTTTATCCCAATTTGGATTTCTCTCTGGCTGCGGTTTCGGGTGATGGGGTGGAGGAAATGAAGGCTCCTGCTGAAGAGACGTTAGCACCTCCCGTCGATGAAAGTGGGGCGGCCACCAAAGAAGTCTCCATCCCTGCTCTGGCTACTGGACCAACTAACGAAGATTAGGGCTGCTGTTTTCCTTCTTCTCTCTCTCCCTTTTTGTCTCTCTCCTTTTTTTTACCAGTCAATTGTACTGCTTCTCTTTGAATGAAAACTTTTCTTCTTTGAAATGATCATCTCCTTTGGACTAACTCCCTTCGAATTAGTTTTCTTTGAATCGATCTTCTTCGGACTAATGAGGGAAAGACCAGTCGATCGCTCGATGGTGAATAGCTAAAAGATAGGATTCGGGTTTAGCATCTTCGACTTAGGCCGAAGACTGATCCTGAAGTAGTATTGTAGTGCCGTTGGATTGTCTTCGATTCTTCTGGCATGGACATCCGGTTCGAAAAAGACCTGACCGGTCCTCCCAACCGGAGGTTAATCTTAGTTGAGCCGGTGTATCCCAACAGTCAGTCATCCATCATAATTGCCCCCCCTGACTCGATAGTTGTATGGAGGACAGGTGGCACCTTATTATTGGTGCTCGGAAGGGAGATGTTGAGGTGACGTGTGGGCACCTTTTATTATCAATGCTGCACGTGCCGGCATTTAAGCGGTCATGCCCCAATGCCATCCGGGTGCCACCAAGTCTTCTTTTCCTGAGAGCGATTATTAATCCCGTGTCGGTCTCCAAAAAAGTTGCTCCGAATTCAAAGCATCGCTTCAGTACGTGGCGTTTCCCAGTTGGCCTGGCATGAGGCGCAGTACACGTTCTCCATGGGCATAAAGCAACAAGGCTCTGGGCCATTAAATAGGGTTTATCTTACTAGCCTCTGGAGGTTCTTCAAGTGGCAGAGAAGTAAGTCCTTTGCTCTAGTGCCACTCTTCCCTTCCTCCTTCATATAGTAAAGATGAAGTTCAGCCTTAAGGATGATGGGGAACAAATATCAAATGATGCATTTCTAGGAATTAAAGAGACTAAATGATAATGAAGTAAATATGTATGCAGCTATTCTACGTAAAAGAAGCGAAATTACATGAAAGGAACGTAAGTGAAAAACATGACTAGAAAAGAACCATTTCAAAGCAATTAAGAATAGACCTTCATGGTTAAGAAACCATACAGGTTAGGGCTAGCTTACTCTAATATTTTAGATCTAAAAAGAAAGGTTTTAAAGATGGTTACCCGACCATTAATGCTCTGAAATGTGGCAAGGGAACACTCACGAAGAAGTACTAGGATGGTAAAGGGATTACTCTAGGTTTTAGGGCACCTTGTATCTGATTCTTTAGCACAATAGACCTTCACCTTGGAAACCAAGAGACCCGGGGATCCTGCACAGATAGATGGAAAGATTAGAAGGTTTAAATGGAAGGTTAGAGGAATGGAGGAGGAAAGTTTGGAATGGAAGAAAGAGGCTTAGGCTTGGTTTGAAGTGGATCTCCTTGGCGCCCATAGCATGAAACTTCTTCACTTGATGGAGTGGAGAACTTCCTTGTGGATGACATTCTTTGGAAAAGGGGAAGGACGAGCTTGGTGTGGCTTGAAGAAGAGTCTCCAAGGTTAGCCGAATGGGGACGGAAGAAAGGATTAAATGCTTGATTAGCTAAGTAACCTAGGCCTCACACCTACCTTTTCTCAAGGGACTTTGGCTAGCAAAGGAAAATCTTCAAGAAAGGAGTTCATTTCATTCATCATCAACATTACAAGAGGATTTAGGAGCTTTTATAAACCTTAAGCTCCTTTTAAATTCAAATTACATCACCTTTCATGGAGAAAATCCAAGGGGCATCCCAGAGAAAGAGGAATGGCCCTTTTAAAATTTCAAAACTCCTAATTACAAGGTGGCATCCCATGAAGAGTGGAGCTTCATTTAAATTTGAATTTGTCTTGGGCAAAAACTCATGGTTGAAGTGTCTTGGTGATATGGCATGATTTGTCCTCCAAGTTGGCTTGACTTGTCCTCCAAGGTGGCATGGTGCTTTGATGATGTGGTGCTCCAAGTAGTTGTAGTTTGTTGGTGAAGCTGGTTGCACTCAATCTTGCTTAATTGAAACCCAAATCAAGTAGCTCTTGAACCCAACTACTTATACTTGCTCAATACAAAGCCAATTTAACTCTAATTGGACTTGAGAACCCAAATTGTAATACATAGGACTCAATTATTCAAATGAAAAACAAATACAAGACTCATAAACTTATTTCAGGACTTAAATTCTTAATCTTCTATCCATAAAGAACTTGGCATTGGTTGAAGCCTCTTCCTGAGCCTGGTGCCCGCACCAATTCTTCCCAGGTGGGAGGAACTCGACCCTGTCGAGTAAGGATCGGTTTGACTGTGATATTTTCTAATAGATCTGGGTCAATTTATTGTAGATCCTCTCGGGTGATCCAGGAGTCTTCAGATTCTGGTCGGCTTTGCCAATGAACCAGATAACATTGATAACCCTTATTTCTAGTAGTAATGACTTGATCATCCAAGATACGTTCAATCTTGTCTCTCCGGTCTGGTGTTTTTAATTACTGGTGGACACTCAGGTAGGGTTTCGCTCTCAAAGGCAGGGTGAAGTCCAAAAGGCTCACTATGAATTAATGCCGGTTCTTTAAATTCTTTCAGATCAGAAATATTAAATGTGGAGCTAGTGCCATAATCAGGTGGTAACTCTAACACATATTATTTAGATCCAAAGGTGGTAATTATTTTGAAAGGTCCAGCTCCCCGGGCATGCAATTTTTTCATAGTCCCCGGTGGAAACCTTTCAGGTCTAAGTTTTATCATTACAGAGTCCCCTTCATTAAATTCTTTTATTCGTTTATGTAAATCAGCCATATGCTTATAAACTTCATTACTCATTTGAATCTTCTTACTAATTTCTTTATGTAATTCTTTAAGATGCTGTGCATATGACTCGGCAGACTCAGATATGCGTGCATGTGAGGGCAAAGGAATGAGATCGATAGGTCTTCAAGGTTTATAACCATGGACAATTTCAAAGGGACTTTTTCTAGTAGACCTATTGACCGAGCTGTTGTACACGAATTCAGCACAAGGTAGAAGTAAATCCCAATTTCCCAGACTCTCTCTAATAAGGCACCTCAATAAGTTTCCTAAACTTCTCTTTACAACCTCGGTTTGTCCATCAGTCTGAGGGTGGTAAGCAGTTAAGAATTTTAGTTTTTTTCCTAGTAGGTGCCAAAGGGTTTTCCAAAAGTAGCTTATGAAATGGACATCTCTATCAGAAACAATGGTCTTAGGTAACCCATGTAACTTGACTACTTGATCGAGAAAAAGCTTGGCTATCCTAAAGGCATCAAAAGTTTGGGAGCAGGGTGTAAAATAGTCCATTTTCGAAAATCTATCGACCACTACAAAGATTGAATAGTATTTTCTAAGGGTCTTGGGCAGTCCTAAAACGAAGTCCATACTAAGATCCTGCCATGGACAATCCGGCATAGGTAAAGGAGTGTATAACCCGGTATTTTGTCTTTGATGTTTGGCAACTGCACATGTCCTACATTGGGCAACAACGCCATCCAGGGTTTCAAGTCGATATATTCCTGGATGCACAATTTCTTTGATTTGGTAGGGTCCCTCCCAGTTAGGAGAAAGCTTGCCTTGCTCCATTGGCCTGGATACCTCGGTTCTTCATAGTACCATGTCCCCGGTGCGGAAGGTCTGTTCTTTCACTCTAGAGTTGTAATACTTGGCAACTTTTTGTTGATATGCTACCATTTTCATCTGAGCCTGGAGTATAGTACTTGATAGTAGATCTAAGTCTACCCTCTTGCGTTCGGAGTTCCCAGGCTCCTCATACTTGTCGATCCTCAAGGATTGTAGGATGATTTTGATGGGGAGAACTGCCTAGGTACCGTATGTCAGGTTGAATAGGGACTCACTAGTGGCTGTTCTCAGGGCATCCGGTACGCCCAAAGAATGGAGGTCAGCTCCTCTGCCCAAAGTCCCTTGGCATCATTCAGTCGGGTCTTCAGACCATGGAGAATGGTCTGATACATCACTTCAGCCTCCTTATTAGATTATGGATGGTCGACAGATGTCAACTTGTGCTGCACATGATATCGAGCGTAGAAGTCTTTGAATTTGGGATTGTCAAATTGCCTCCTGTTGTCGGTGATTATAGTGTACAGAATTTCGAACCAGAATATGATGGAATTCTTGACAAAATTTTTGACTTTCCCTTCTATGATGTGAGCCAGTGGTTCGGCCTCGATCCACTTAGTAAAGTAGTCGATGGAAACGATGAGAAATTCTCTCTATCCCGATGCTGGTAGGAACGGGCCAAGGATATCCATGCCCTACTAGGCAAAGGGCCAGGGAGCCATCAGCTAAGTCAAATGGCTTGCTGGTTGTCTTTGGACATTGGCATACCTCTAGCACTATCACATCTTCGGACAAAGTCAGCTGAATCCTTTTGGATAGTGGGCCAATAGTATCCCTGGCATATTATTTTATATGCCAGAGATTTGCTCCCTACGTGATCTCCGCATATGCCTTCATGGATTCCCTTAGGGCATAGTCGGTGTCTGATGGTCCCAAACACTTCAGCAGAGGTTGAGAGAACGATCTCTTGTAGAGGGCCCCGTCTAAAATGACGTATTGAGATGCCATCTAGTGGGTTCTCTTGGCCTCTACCTTGTCCTCCGGTAACATACCCTCATTCAAAAATTTAAGGATGGGATCCATCCAGCTGGGTTCGGTCTCGATTTGGTGCACCTCCAAAGCTTCTTCGGCTATACTTAGAGCTTCGAGATATTCGATGAAGGTGCGACTGAGGGACTCCAGAGTGGTGGTGGCGAGCCTAGACAATGCGTCCACCCAGGAGTTCTCTGATCAGGGGACATGAATGATTTCAAAAAACTCCAATCGAGAGGACAGGGCTTGCACCTTCTCTAGGTATTGGATCATCTTAGAGTCTCTAGCCTCAAACTCGCCTTTGACCTGGTTTACCACCAGTTAGGAATCCGAGAAGATCTTGAGTCTTCGGATCCCCAAGTTCTTGGTGATTTGGAGTCCTGCAAGTAAGGCTTCATATTCGTCCTGGTTGTTCGAAGTGCAGAAGGAAAATTGGAGTGCGTACTTTACCGTGTGTCCATCTGGTTTGGCTAGTATGAGGCCCGCTCTGCATCCAGCGAAGTTGGAGGCCCATCTACTTGGAGTACCCAGACAGATTCCGCATCTTTCGGAGTGACTCCTTCCTCTTCGGTCAGTCGTGCTTCATCTTTAGACTTCCAAGTGCACTCAGCCAAGAAGTCGGATAGCACCTGGGCTTTCATAGCCGATCGGGGCTGGAAGCTGATGTCAAATCCACTCAACTTCATGATCCATTTAGCTATTCTTCTCGAAGTGTCAAGACATCGTGAATGGCTTAAGGGGTTGGTTAGTTAGAACCATGATGGCATGGGCATGGAAATAAGGCCGAGCCACTTTGCAGCAATTATCAAGGAGTAAATCAGCTTCTGCATCTTTGAATATCTTGTCTTAGCATCATGCAAGACTTTGCTAATATAGTAGATCAGCTTATGGAGGCCGTCTTCCTCTCTTCGGACGAGGACCGAACTGACTGCTTCGTTTGTAGCAGAGAGGTATAGATCGAGTGTTCCCCATCTTGAGGTTTGGAGAGAAAGGGTGGGTTCTCTAAGTATTTCTTCAATTCTTTAAAAGCAAGGCGGCAATCCTCGGTCCATTCGAAGCCTTGGGCCTGTCAGAACACCTTGAAGAAAAGGAGGTATTTCTCGACCGACCGGGAGATGAATCTTCTCAATGAGGCGATCCTTCCTATCAGCTACTGTACCTCCTTCTTGCAAGAAGGATGTCTCATATCTCGAAGAGACTGGATCTTTTTGAGGTTGGCCTCGATTCCTCGTTTAGTAATGAGGAACCCCAAGAATTTGCCTGAAGTTACCCTGAAGGCGTACTTTATTGGGTTCAACTTCATATGGTAGCGTCATAAGGCACTGAACGACTCTTCCAGATTCTTGATGTGGTCTTCTTTAAGGAGGCTCTTGATGATCATGTTGTCAACATAGGCCTCCATGTTCCTTTCCAATTGTTCTTTGAATACCTTTTTAATCAACCTTTGGAATGTCACCCCAGCATTCTTCAGTCCAAACGGCATCATTTTGTAACAGTAAAGACATTTCTCGGTGACGAAGGCCATCTTTTCCTTATCCTGGGGATCCATTTGAATCTGGTTGTATCCGAAGAATGCATCTATGAAGCTTAATAGCTGATGGCCGGCGGTGGCATCAACCAATTGATCGATCTTTGGAAGGAGAAATCTATCTTTTGTGCAGGCTTTGTTGAGGTTTGTGTAGTCAATACAGATCCTCTACTTACCACTAGCTTTCTTCACCATTACCACATTTGCCAGCTATTCAGGATAGTGTGCTTCTCGAATGAATCCCATCTTGATGAGCTTGTTTACCTCTTCATCTATTGCCTTCTATCTTTTAAGGGTGAAGCTCCTTTTCTTCTGCCGAACCAGCTTGTGTTCGGGGGCAACTTTCAACCGATGAGTGATCACCTTAGCTGGGATCCCAGGCATATCCGATGCTGACCAGGCAAAGACATCAGCATTATTTCTGAGGAAATAGATCAGCTTCGCCTTGGTTTCTTTGTCGAGCAGGCTTCCGATTTTCATGACCTTGGTGGGATCCTCCTCAGTTAACTATACCGGAATGGTTCTTTCCATGGGTTCACCAGAGTCTGCGGTTGGTTCTATTGGATCTAATTGATCCCAAGTTGTGGGATCGTTGGATTGCTTGTCCTGAATTATCAAGCATTGTCGCATCATTCTCTGGTCTCCCTTTGCTTCTCCGATGCCACTCCTAGTGGGAAAACGTACCAGGAGGTGGTAAGTTGACACTATGGCCCGAAATTTGTTCAGGGCGGGCCATCCCAAAATCACGTTGTAAGCCAAGGAGATTCGGACTACCATGAAGTTAATCGGTAGTGTCTTTTGTCGGGGTTTGGTGCCGAGGGTTACAGGTAGTACTATCTCACCCTCGACATCGACCTGGTTGCCTCCAAAGCTAGTGAGCAGCACAAAGGATCTTTGCAGTTTATTTTTAGGTAGACACATCCGAGAGAACGTGTCATAGAGTAAGACGTTACCAGAGCTTCCATTATCAACCAAAATACACCTTACATCATAATTGGCCACAACGGTCGATACTACAACAGGATCATCGTGCAGGAGTTGGACCCCCGCAAGGTCATCGTCGAAGAAGAGTATGGTGTTGTTGTCTTTGAGCCGCTTCGGGGCATCGTCGTCAGCCCTTCTCCAGTCGATCGACCGATGCAGCATTTCTACGTTCTCGTTGGTGGGCCTCTGGTTCAGTAATTCGGCTTCTTCAGGAGCCCTCTAGGGAACGGCAGCTTCTGGACGAGGCCCTTGGCGACCGATGTACCACCACAGGTAACCTCTCTTAATAAGATCCTCAATAGCATCTCTGAGTTGGATGCACTCTTCGGTGTCGTGGCCATGGTCCCGGTGGAATCAATAGTATTTGTTCCTGTTCCTCACGGAAGAGGATGCCTTCATAGGATGTGGCCGTTGGAGGTAGCTTTCTTTTTTTATATCCAGCATGATCTTTTCTCTAGGAAGGTTGAGGGGGGTATAGGAGTCGAATCTCCCGCCCGGTGCTCTGGACTAGGGACTTTGTCGCCGATCAGAATATTTGTTGTTATTGTTGTTGTTGTTGGGTATAGGGGGCCTAGTCCCCTGCTATTCTTCTTCTTCAGGAGGGGCTTCCTTTTGTCTAGCCGTTGGTTCACCGCTTGCTCTTCGGTGTCGGCGTACTTTTGAGCCCCTGACAGGAGCTCAGCATAGCTTGTGAAAAACTTTTTGTCCAGGAAAAAAGTGATCCTGGACATTCGGAGCCCCTTCTTTAATATGGACATGGTCACGTACTCGTTGAGATCAGGGATCTCGAGCATAGCCGAGTTGAATCTGGAGATATAATCCCACAAACTTTCTCCTTCATTCCGGTGAAGGAGAAACAGAGTGTCCGTGTTGCGGGGCGTCTTGCGTAAGTCCTGAAATGTAAGACATAATTTCTCTAGCTCAGAAAAAGAATCGATGGTACCTGGACGTATGCTTGAGTACCATATCCGAGCGACTTTTTTCAAAGTGGCTGGGAAGGTGAGGCAGTACAGTGCATCTGAAGCCTTTTAAATCATCATGTGGGCTTTGAAACTACCTAGGTGATCAAGTGGGTCAGTGGTGCTGTCATAGGGATCCATCTAAGGGACCCTAAAGTGCCGGGGAATAACCTTGGCCATGATGCGAGAGGTGAACGGAGGGCACAGCTTGCACGCCACAAGGTCACCGTGGTCCCTCTGCTCCTGGAGATTCGCAACCTCCGATTCGAGGGCCTTAAGCTTTCCCTCGTAATCGGGGCGGACTTCCTTTGGTAGGTCCCTTTCGGGAGTGGAGTCTTCGGAGGAAACAGAGAGAGATCGCCTAGGCCTCTTTCCTCTTCGCAGTGAATTGGTTGGTCTTGGAATTTGGGAGCTTCGGCCCCCAGGAGAGGATTGGTCATGGAGGGAAAGACGGGTGGACCCGTCTCGAGGAGCTTTTTCCCTCCGGGATCGATGGCTATGTCTGAAGGTGGCTGGTAGATGCCCCACCTGAAGGGCTTTATGATGCGGAATGATGCAATACGGTATAAGATGATCTAATTTTAGTCTAAGATGTTTTAGAGAGCAATGATCATAGCAGTAAAGCAACTAAGCATAACAGACTAAAGAGATTAAAGAAAGTAACTAACTACTTACCCACAATCCGATCCGCAAGCTATAAAGAATAAGGACCCGATGGCTAGGAAACCATCTAAGATTAGGCTATTCCATGCTTCAACTACCAAATCTAATGAGAAAGGATTGGTTGCTGACCCAAATGGAGATTCTCTTTGACTCGAGATAGATCGGCTGCTTGGCCGCTCAGATCTCACAGCAGGATGAAGATCAAGACTCCAAATTTCAGATCTACCATCAGATCTCGGTTCAGAAGCAAATGATCTATCCTCTAAAGTCCTTGAACACCTGGGATCTGCAGAGAAGACAGCAGACAAGATTTTAAGAATGAAGTAAATCATATTCAAAATAAAAAAAAGGAAGGGTTGGATGCGTAGAGCTTGAAGAAGATGGTAGCAGCTTATCGAATCTGGCAAAACCTCCACTCAAGGACCTCCCCGCCTTGAGCTCTTAAGGACCTCCCCGTCCTTAGAGAAAAATACTAAAATCTAACCCAGCTTTGTGGAAGAAAGAATGCATCTTTATTTCATGAATGAATAATAATTATAAGGGGGTATGGGGTCCTATTTATAAGGTTCTTCATACATGAAGATATCATAGGACTCCTTTGAATTTAAATTACATTTATATTTAAATTCTAATTCAAACACTCCTTGGCTTCTTGGCTTCCCCTTGAAATTTTGAATTTTGAATAGACCTTTCATGGATTGGGTGACAACATGAAATATTTTGGCTTCATGAAAAAAATGCGCGACAAATTTAAGATTGAGATGGCATGCTAATCCTTTTCTTGGAGCTAATCCTTCTTCTAATTTGGTGCTAATCTCTCTTTCTTAATCTTAATTGGCATCACATCTGAATTTTTTGAACTCCTTGATTGGCAACATGGGTTAAGAAGTAGCTTCAAAGGTTTAAGTTTGAATTTGAACCCTTCATTTGAATTTGAAAGAGGTTTGGATCAGGGGATTTCCATTTAAACTTCAAAACTTTATCTTCATCTTAAGACAACTTTCAAACTTGAATTTTGAACTCTTCCTTAGTCTTGAAACTCTTCTTTGAATTTGAATTTGGATGAAGATATCTCCTCCTTTGAATTTGAAAGTAGATAGAAGATAACTCCTCCTTTGAATTTTGGATGAACCTCCACTTATCTTGGACTCTTGCTCCCATTTAAACTTTGAATGAACCATGGGTGGGCATCATCTAGAGTGAGTGACAAGAGAGAATGAGGGGGGGTGCCAGATGAGAAGCAGAGTCCTTCTGCTTTACTCCTCTCAATTGGCGCATCCTTGGAATCTCAAATGAGCGATGAAAGGGAATTGGATGGGGCGCCTTTCTTGGATAATGATGAAATTTAAATTATCTTGATATCCAAATATTCGGATGTCCCGATCTCCGGATGTCCGAAAGTCTTGATGTCTGGATGTCCGGATGTCTTGATGTCGGGATGTCTGGTAAAAAATTTGGACAACCCTTTTTTGACCTCGAATTGATCCACCAAGGTGATGATGACTTGGGTCTTGGGTACTTATGACACCCCTTGACTTATTCAAGCACTAATTATAGGACTCAAATTGGACAATTCACCAAACAAAGCAAATTAATACTATTTACAAGACTTTTAAACCAATTGATGGACTCCATAGACTCAATTGGTAACTCAACAACCATAATTGACCAAATTACATTCAATTTGATCAAATTACAACTCAGATTGACTTAATTACAAACTCAAAACAACTAGAACTCGAGTGTTCTTTGTGAAGAACACATGGACTTACTCATTGATGATCTAAATTGAATTGGAAAAGGTTTGCTTCCTCTTCTTGGCTCTTGTGTCCTCACCACTTTATCTTGAAAATTCTGAACTATAGTTATGAGAGCGTTGACTTGATTTAGGAGAGTCTCAAATTGCTACTGTCCCACGACAAGTGTGGGAGGCGGAATGTCGTTCCTCGCCAAGGGTTCACCCCTCTGGTGCGGGCACCAGACTCAGAAGAAGACTTCAGGGCTCCATCTGGATCTTTGATTGACCTTGCCCGAAGAATTAGGGTTTTCTGGTTTTGTAATAAGGGTTGACTTGGTCAACTCAATTATAGTCTTGAGTCTGTATTTCCCTGTAATTTAAATTTTGTTGAGTCATGTTGACTCAGTACAAGTCCTAGTAGTGGTCTATGTCTTCTCCAGGTTGGTGCCACTTTTTTTTCAGTCAAGTCAAGGTCCAGGGTGCCACATTATTTCTCCCAGGCCCAAGCAAGTGGGCGCCACACTCCCAGCCACACGCCAGAGTCCAGGAGGCGCCACATCTCCATCCAGTGTCTTTGGTCCCTACACCACAAGAAGTAAGTTCCTTTTTTTTTCTTGCACCACTTGGGAGAGAAATCCATCAAGATACCTCAATCCAAGGAGGAGCCAATTTCTTTCCAGATAAACCCAAGCCAGGATGGCAAGAATTTTTCTTGAAGAGAGGATCAAGGAGGTGCCCCACAATGTTCCATAAAAATTCAAGTTATAAAAGGGAAGAGAGCATGTCTTGGAGAGAAATTCAAGGAGGTTCCCAAAAGTTTCCAAAAGTGCCAAAGACATGAAAGGAAGAAGCCTAAACTTGTGGAGCAAGACTAGGAGGTGTCCAAATGAGCCAAATCATGAAGGAAAAATCCTTGATTCATGAAGAGATATTAGGAGACACCCCCATAACCTGCCATTTGGAGCTGATTTTCAAGTTTTCTTGGAGTTTTTGGGCTTCCCACTCATGGAAGGAGTCTTGGGAAGAGAATTTGATGCCTAAAGTGTGGGTTAGTCCTATTAGTCCCACATGGGAAATGTATAAAATTTTATTTCTTTGTTATGTCTATATATTCAACTCTATGTAACTCTTGAATTTAATGATGAATGAAATCAATTTCTTTGTGAGCAACTTTGTGTTTCTCTCTTCTGCACTTGTATTCAGGTGTTGAGCTCCGTGAGGGAGTAAATCCAGGTTCCCTAGGAACCTTGAGGAGGTGTGAGATCTCCAACCCCAAAACCCTACCAAAACCCTAGGTTAGCCACTTCAATTCCAAACCCTAGCCGCCCATCATCTTCTTCATTCCACCAATCATCCAAACCCTAATCTACCTCATCATCTCACGGCCCCTCTCTTCCAAGTAGAGGCTGACCACCAGCATGCAGGTCCAGATCGGCTACTTCGAATACAGAGCAAATCCCAGAGGAAGTCAGATCAGCATCCAAGAGAATCAGGATTTCAGCAACATCAATTTTTTCAAGTTCTTCTTATCTGGTAAATCCTTTCTTTGAGTATCTGGTTCTTTAACTTGTTCTTCTTCTTTCCCAGATCCTGAGTTCAGGAGAAGCCAACTCTGCCAAAGGGCCAGTATTGGAGGATCCATTGCGAAGATATCCGAATCCGAGGATCCAACAATCTGCTCGAGAGAGTCCTTCCACCAAACTCTGTGAAGATCACTGCCTGGTACATAACCCTTCCTTTCTCTTTATTTCTGTCCTATTGAAAGTTCAGAGCGAAACCCTAGGTCTGGGAGTTTCTCAACCCCCAGCGATCCTTTACTTCTGAACTACTCTGATAATCTAGTTTCTTTGAATTGTGCTTTCAATTATTATATAGTTTCTTTCAATTTAGTTTAACTTTCATTTGAGTCAAAGCCGACTTTTGAAAATATAAAATAAAATAAAAAAAAAAAGAATTAGTTTACTTCCGCATCGTATCATCTCTTTTGTTCTGCATCATTTTGGTATCAGAGCCCTGTCTAGGGTTTCTGACTTGCTTGCATGTTTTGAGTGTCTCTCTTTTTTACTTTGTCTGCTCGAAGTAGACTCCCCAGGACGTCCGGTCCTAGGAACAAAGCGAAGTGCAAGCCTCCTCTTCCCATTCCATGGGGTGTTCCTAGGGCGTGTAGGGGATCTGCTGGGTTATAACTTCGTAGCAGGAATTGTAAACGGGGAAGCATTCTATTTTCAGTCTGTAACTACCTTGTTGCAGGAATTGTTTCTCATTGCAAGTAACTCAAAATTGCATGATTTTTATTTTGCTGGAACCAGTATAATTGAAACTATTTTACATAATTTTATTGTAATTTATTAATTTCTGTGAAATTCCTGAGAGTTAAATTATAGCAATTATATTTCTGTGTTTCTGCAATTCAATTTTTTTTTGAGTGATCATCTCCTAATTCATCTTAAGGGCAATTGAGCATCTAAGATAAGGGGAAGAGTTGATAACCTCTCCTTAGCCCAAAACCACCACCCATTCATTCTATCATAAGCCTAATTTTAAAATTTATTAGACTTAATTTGCCCTAGTGGGCTAGGAACACCAACTGGTCAGGTCCAGCCTAGGGTTTAGTCAGTTTGTCTGGTTACTCTGTGTGTGCTTTGTTCTCAGTGTCTAGAACGGTGATTCAGGGACTACGTCTCGAAGGGCTTGTGTGCTGGTCCGCCTACCTGGCCAATCACTAATTGGTGTCTAGGATTGGCAATTAGGGACCTAACACTCCCCTTACACCTGCCTGGCTGAGTCCCGAGTTACTACAGGCTAGCTTGCCACTCTGATTGGGCATCTAGTTTGGGCTCTAGGTCTAGTTAGCCCGTAGTCGTTTCAGTCGAGTCTCATTTGGTGTGCTTTCTTACATCATCATGTCCACCCGGAATGGAGAACCCTACCAACCTGGTCAAACCCAACCTGATTTAGAGGCCATGATTAGAACTCTTACCGAAAGTGTGACCAAATTGAGTCAGGATATGACTGATACTGTTGCCTAGTTTAGAGACCGAGCCCAGGTACTTGAGGAGCCTAGGCACCAAAATTGGACCCCTGACTCAGAATTTGGCAGACCCCAACCTCACCCATACCCAGAGCCTAGGAGACCTTTATACAGGGATCCTGAACCTAATCATTGGAGGTTTGATCTAAGAGCCTATGACCATGATCTTGCCCCTGAGTCTAGCCCTAGGAGCCTATACCCATACTTGGTTGACTCAGAGAAGGGACCCGTTAGGAACACCGAACCTTATGCACCCACTTTTGATGGAAGACAAGAGACATATATTAAGTGGGAAGAACAAATGGATCAGTATTTTGAGTGCACTAACATATCGAAATTTGGACAAGTTAGGTTGGCCAAAACCAAGTTCACCAAACATGCTAGGTCGCATTGGTATGCTATTGAGCGTGAGTGTTATCAAAGAAAAGAGGAAATATATACTTGGAGAGATATGAGAAGTAAGTTGAGAGATAGGTACCTAGGTAGATCCTATGAGAAAAAACTTTTAGACCAATGGAACCAATTGCGACAAGGTAATAGGCCTGTGTCTAAATATATTGAGGACTTCCAGTGGTATGACATGAAATGCAATACCATTGAGACCGAAGCTCAGATCACATCGAGGTTTAGGGTTGGGTTACACCCAGACATTTATAGGAAGCTATGCCTTGAAAAGACCAATAAGTTAGACCGAGCCTACCAAGAAGCCCAAGACTATGAGTGGTCTTTAAGATATAACCAATCAAGTACTTTGGACTTAAAGCCAACCTCTACCAACTTGAGTCAAGTTCCGATTGATCCGACATCCATAGTGAACCAGACTTTTGTTTGTCAATTCTCACTTGTGTCACCTCTTGACCAGAAGGATAACACTGAGAAGGAGTTAGGCATGGCCATCCCAAAATTAGTTGACCCGACCAGAGCCGTACTTAAAGAGGAATCAAAGGATAATAGATTAGAACCTTTCAGTGAGATTGAGGAAGAAATATATGAGCCTGACTGATGCAGAACAAATAAAGGGATGCGATGCGGAAGTAAATTAAGATTAACTAATTTTTTTGTTGTTTTTATTTGTTTGTAGAAGTTGGCTTCAAATCAAAGAAAAGTTAACCTAACATTGAAAGATACTAATATGATAATTGAAAGCACAATTTTAAGGAAACTAAATTATCAGAGTAGTTCAGAAGCAACGGATCGCTGGGGGTTGAGAAACTCCCAGACCTAGGGTTTCGCTCCGAACTTTCAACAGAACAGAAATAAAGAGAAGAGATGGTTTATCTAACCAGACAATGATCTTCACAGATTTTGGTGGAAGAACTCTCCCGAGCAGATTGTTGGATCCTCGGATTCAGATATCTTCGTAATGGATCCTCCAATACTGGTCCTTTGGCGGGTTGGCTTTTCCTGAACTCAAGATCTGGAAGAGAAGAAAAACAATTGATGGAATCAGAGAGTCAAGGAAAAGATTTACCAGGTTGATGAACTTGAAGATTGAATTTGCTGAAAACTGGGTTCTCCTGGATGCTGATGTGATTTTCCTTGGAACTTGCTCTGGATCTGAAGTAGCCGGACTGGATCTGGATGAAGGTGGACGGCCTGGACTTGTAGAGAGAGAGAGGCCGTGGGAGATGGATGGAGCTAGGGTTTGATGAATTGAAAATAATGAAGGGCGGCTAGGGTTTTGGAATTTCAAGTGGCTAACCTAGGGTTTTGGATAAAGATGGAGATCTCTCACCTCCTCAAGGCTCCAATGGAACCCGGATTACCCCCTCACGGAGCTCAACACTTAGAATAGTGTGGAAGAAGAGAAACCTAGGTCACTCAACACAAGAGAATAGCAAAAATAATTTTTCTTCATTGATTTTCTAAAGTTACAAAGAGAGGTCTATTATATAGACCTAAAATTTTCTCCAAGCTTGTACAAATTCCCATGTGGGACTAAACTCCTCCAACCACTAGATTAGGTAGAAAATCTTCTCTCTTGGCCGACCAAGAGTCCAAAAAAAATTGGGACGGCCATAAAGGAATTTTTTTGGAATTTTTATGGCGCCTCCTTTGGAGTTGGATTTGGATTTGGAGTCCTCTTCTTCTTATGGTATTTCTTCTTTTCTTCCACTCCAAGTTAAGCTCTTTGATTTTGATTTGAACTTCAATTAGGAGTAGGTTGGATGTCCTTCTTTGATTTATTCTCCAAGAGAAGTTTTCTTCCTTCTTTGCTTAGGTAAAATAGGCAGGTATGGGCACCTCCTTTAAAGTAGCCTCCAATTTGATTTTTTTCTTCTTTGGATGTGGGGACCATGACACTGGGATGCCTCTGTGGCGCCTCCTGGACTCTGGCGTGTGCTCGGAGTGTGGCTGGGCATGTGGCTTGGAGTGTGGCCTCCACTTGCTTGAACCTTGATTTGATTGGAAGACAAATGTGGCACCATTTTGGACCAAATTGAAACCACATCGAGACTTGCACCGAGTCAACATGACTCAACAAAATTTAAATGGTGACTCAATAAATAAAAATAAATAAACTGGTTGACCAGGTCAACCTTTATTACAAACCCTAATTTCTCGGGCAATGTCAATCAGAGATCCAAATGGAGCTCTGAAGTCTTCTTCTGAGTCTGGTGCCCGCACCAATTCTCCCAGGGTGGGAGGAACTCGACCCTGTCGAGTAAGGCTCAAGTTGGCTCTGGTATCTCTCCAAGAGGTCTGGGTCCAATTCTTGTAATTCTTCTCGGGAGATCCAAGAGTCATCAGAATCTGGCCTTCCTTGCCAGCGGACCAGGTACCTTTGGTATCCTCGATTACGAGTAGAGATAACCTGATCATCCAGGATCTTTTCAATCTGCTCTTTCCTCACAGGCCAGTTTGTTGGTGGACACACAGGGTCGGGATCACTCTCAATGATAGGGTTAGGCTCAAAAGGCTCACTAGGAATCACAGCTGGCTCCCTGTACTCTACTAAGTCTGTAATGTTGAAAGTAGAGCTAATGCCTAGTTCTGGAGGCAACTCGAGCACATAGGCATTGGATCCTACTCTCTTTATCACTCTAAATGGTCCAGCTCCCCTAGCATGTAACTTTCTAACGGTTCCAGGAGGAAACCGTTCAGGCCTTAACCTAATCATCACATAGTCTCCCTCAACAAAAGATTTGACTCGCCTTTGAGTATCAGCCAACTTCTTATAAGTTTCATTACTTAAATTTATTTTGGCATGAATTTCTTTATGCAAGTCTTTTACATGCTGTGCAAAATTCTCAGCAGATTCGGAGACTCGAGTGTGGACAGGTAAAGGGACTAGGTCAAGAGGTGTGTGAGGTTTGTACCCATGTACAATTTCAAATAGACTCTTACCCGTAGACCTATTGACCGAGTCATTGTACGCAAATTCTGCCCTTGGTAGGTATAAATCCTAATTTCTGGTGTTTTCACCAACAAGACATCTCAGCAGATTTCCTAGGCTACGGTTCACTACTTCAGTTTGGCCATCAGTTTGGGGATGATAGGCAGTTGAAAACTTAAGTTTTGTCCCTAACTTATGCCAAAGGGTCTTCCAAAAGTAACTGGTGAACCGGACATCCCTATTTGAAACGATTGTCTTAGGTAGGCCATGGAGTCTAACTATCTCATTGAAGAAAAGTGTGGCTACCTTAGATGCATCAAAGGTTTGGGAACAAGGCAAGAAGTGGGCCATTTTAGAGAATCGGTCGACTACGACACAGATAGAATCATGTCTCCTCTGGGTCTTAGGTAAACCTAACACAAAATCCATACTCACATCTTGCCAAGGACGATCTGGGACAGGGAGTGGGGTATAAAGGCCAGTGTTTTGTTTTCGCTGTTTGGCAACAGCGCAGTGATGCGGCAAGCATATGATTAGTGATTTGATTCATGTTTGTAGAGCAATGAAACCTAATTACACTAGCATTGTACTCATCATAATAAGTCTTAAGGATTACATGAAAAGGGACTATTACATGATTAGACACAATCCTAAAACTAAGAAGGAAGAAGATCTAGACAATAGGGGCTAATGATTGAGGACTTGCCTTGTTGAGCTTTCCAACCTTCTAATGATTTCAAACCTTGAAACTATCGATGCTCTGGACTGGAGAACTCGGATAACAGAGATCAGAACGCTGGGCTTGGGCTTCAGCTTGTTGGTTCATTGTCAAGGGGAACCTTGTTCACAACTCAAAGACTTCGAAGGACCCTGCAATGAAGATCAAAAGTTAAGGAAGAAGAAAGCAGGCATATGGAAGGGATGGAATAATTTATGAGCAAGGAAGGAAGTCTGAGATGGTTTGGCCGGCTCCAATGTATCCTTCTTGAACTTGGCGTTGGATGGCTTGGAGAAGAAAGTAGATTCGAGTGGGGGGAAAGGGGGCTTAGGAACAATCACTCAAAGAAATAATATAAGACTACAACTTCAACTTCCAAAAATTCAACTTCATTTTTCATTCATTCCCAAAATCCATCCCTTTTACAATGGGCGTCCAAGGCTTTTAATAGCCTCACAAAGCTAGCTTTTGAAATTTAAAAACTCCCCAAATCGAGGAGGATTACAAGGGGGGTTGGAGGATTTGGTGGAGAGTTTGGAGGGATGTGGGGGGGGTTGGAGGATTTGGTGGAGGACTTGGAGGGATGTGGCCAACCTCCTTGAATTTGAATCTTCCTTGTTGGCGCCCAAAGGGTGATGAGGTGGCTGGTGAAGTGGCACCTGATGACGTGGCATGGTGAGGTGGTCTTCTACTTGGATAAGAATGACATGTGGCGCCCAGTGGTCCTAGTTGATGGTCCTTTTCTCTTGCTTGGTTGATGTGTCTTCTCTTCTTCATGTGGTCAAATTCTGGGGTCTAGAATTTGAGTCTTGTTGCTGGCTTTCATGACTTTAAGACTTGATTAGACTTAACTCAACTGAATTAGACTTAACTCAACTGAATTGACTTGACTGACCTAGACTTTAAAACTTGAAATGGACTTACAGGAAATGAAATTTTAAAAGTAATTACAGGACTCAATAAACACTCTTGATTTGAAACTCAAAATTAATTACAGGACTCTTGAAAAGGAAATGACTCTTGAAAATAAAATATTTTTGAACTAAAGGATACAAGGTAACCTAATTATCTTCGATCCAAATTGGGATAAGGCTAACCTTGTTGGAGTGAAGTTTCTTTCAGCTTCTGGTGTCCACACCAATTCTCCTGGGGTGGGCAGAACTCGACCCAGTCGAGTATGATTCAGTTTTGCCCTGGTAATGCTCGAACAAGTCTGGGTTAAGTCTTTGCAGGTCCTCTCGAGTAATTCAAGAGTTGTCGGACTCAGGTCGACCTTGCCATTGAACCAGGTATCGCTGATAGTCCTTATTCCTAGTAGTAATGATCTTGTCATCCAGGATTCTCTCAATCCTCTCTCTCTGCTCAGGTAAGGTTGGTGGTGGACACTCAAAAATATGTTCACTCTCAATGTAAGTTTCTGGCTCAAAAGGCTCACTAGGTATTAGTAGTGGTTCTTTGTATTCTACTAGGTCTAAAACATTGAAGGTTGTACTAATACCCATATCATGTAGAAGTTCCAAAACATATGCATTATGCCCTATTTTCTTTAAGATCTTAAAAGGTCCCGCTCCGCGGGCATGCAGCTTCTTTATGGTTCCAGGGGGGAACCGTTCAGGGTTGAGCCTAATCATCGCATAATCCCCTTCACAGAATTCTTTAGCCCTCTTATGTGAGTCAGCTAAGTGTTTATAAGTTTCATTGCTCAGGTTGATCTTATTACTGATTTCTTTATGCAAATTTGTGACATGCTGTGCAAAAGACTCAGCAGACTCAGAAACTTACACAAGCACTTACGAAATGCAGACTGAACTAGGCATCTTTATTGAGAGGAATTTTATTGGACTCTCTAGGGCCTAAACCTAACAGATTAATGACTCTCTAGGTTTGACCCTGGTCTGGTATGCACATGAGAATTTACCATGGGTTCCTAGCAAATGCCATAAGATTTTCCAAAAGTAGGTAGCAAAAGGAATAGGCTTTAAAGGCTCATGCAACCTAGTAATCTCATCAAAATGAAACTTAATGGCTCTAAAATTAGGATAAGACTTAAGGAAAGGCAGGAAATAGGAATCCGAGTCTTGGGATAATTTAGGAGAATCTTGAAACAGACCTTGGTTACTCATGATGACCTTAAGATTAGGATTTTGATCTACAGGCGGGATGCCTCTAGGTAGTTGAAGGTCATTAGGAAAGTCTTCTAAAATAATGATTGGGTTCTTCTCAGGTACCTGAAGGAGTTCTTGTGTCGAAGCTAAAGTATTGGGTTCTTCCTGAGGGCATCGTCTTACGGGAACCAAGTCCTCACTAAATTTTGGTTGTTCTGATGTTTCAGGACTAGGCTCAATAATCTTTTCTTTACCAAAGACTTCCTCAGGTAAGGTACTAAAGTTGTTCTCTTCATAGTCTTCCCCTTCATATTCATCTATTAAACTTATGTTAGTCTCATACACATATTTACTAGGTTCAGATTTGCCTTCTTCCTTCCCTAGCCCTTCAGTTTGAGGATACCCTAAGTCTTGAGTATTCATGAACTCAACTTGTACTTCAGGGTTCTTACTCCTATCATTCATATGAGCTAATGGGATAGTAGGAGTTGGTTGGTCTAAGGAAAATTATTTAGCCAGCATTTGGTTCAATTGGGCCATTAGATCATTTAGGCCTCTTAGCGTGGTTTCAAGATTCGGGTCCATGGCTACACTAGACTGGGTCTAGACTGGTGAATATGAGGCTCCTGATCTAGTTTTCATGCATGCAAGTAGACTCAAGCTCGAGCTAAGGTTTCCTAGACCTAGAGCACAAATTAGAAGTCTAATTAAGTGAACCAACTAGCTAGTAGTACTTATGGGACTTAGCCAGGTAGGTGGAGGGGAGTGTAGGTCCCTGATTGCCAACCTTAGACACCAATCTGAGATTGGCCAGGTAGGCGGACCAAATCACAAGCCCTGATGCACCAATCCTAGACACCAAGCCAGTAAGCACACACCAATTAGCTGACACAGTTAACTTGACCCTAACCTGAACCCAACTTGTTGGTGTCCCTAACCCACTAGGGCAATTAACGTTCTACTCAATTTTAATTAACGGGCTGGGATCGATATGCTGGTTGGTGATTTTTGGGCTAGGGACAGGTGATGAAACCCTGACCCTATGTCAAATTGATGCCCTTAATTTGATTTCTCATGAGATGAATGAAATGCAAAGGTGTTGCAGAAGTGTGTTGCAATTTGAAAGTGGTGTGGAAAACGTGATGAAAAAAATGTCTAAAAATTCTGAAAAATTCACAAAGGATTCCTAACTTATATGTTTCAATGTAGATGAAAGGAATTTTAAAACTAAAATCTATACTAATCTAAGCAGATCCTACAAATGAAGATAAATAAAAAAGACAGAACATAACCCTAATGACAGTGTCGAACTGCAAAAATTTTTATTTTTTTTATAATTTTTTTCTGATGATGAAATTTAATATGGTGATAACTTACTTAAAAAGGAACAAGAAAAAAAATATCTCAATAAAACATTAGTGACTTGCCTTTGAAGTTGCAGGCGGATTACAGTCAGCCTACAGAAAATACAGCAAGCAGAAAAACAGAACGTGACCAATGCAAAATTCACAAATGAAATCTAAAAAGTCCTTTGGCTTTCTTTTTCACGGGTCAATCACAATGGCACCCCGACACGCCTTAGGAGATCCCCGTGGAATGGGAAGAGAGGGTGTTTAAACCCTACTTTCTCCTAAGACCGGACGGCCTGGTAACGCCCCCGATCCAAGTACTTCAAGGACTTAATGCTATGCAATCAGGAACTTATTCTACCATGCTCTGATACCAATTTGATGCGGCAAGCATATGATTAGTGATTTGATTCGTGTTTGTAGAGCAATGAAACCTAATTACACTAGCATTGTACTCATCATAATAAGTCTTAAGGATTACATGAAAAGGGACTATTACATGATTAGACACAATCCTAAAACTAAGAAGGAAGAAGATCTAGACAATAGGGGCTAATGATTGAGGACTTGCCTTGTTGAGCTTTCCAACCTTCTAATGATTTCAAACCTTGAAACTATCGATGCTCTGGACTGGAGAACTCGGATAACAGAGATCAGAACGCTGGGCTTGGGCTTCAGCTTGTTGGTTCATTGTCAAGGGGAACCTTGTTCACAACTCAAAGACTTCGAAGGACCCTGCAATGAAGATCAAAAGTTAAGAAAGAAGAAAGCAGGCATATGGAAGGGATGGAATAATTTATGAGCAAGGAAGGAAGTCTGAGATGGTTTGGCCGGCTCCAATGTATCCTTCTTGAACTTGGCGTTGGATGGCTTGGAGAAGAAAGTAGATTCGAGTGGGGGGAAAGGGGGCTTAGGAACAATCACTCAAAGAAATAATATAAGACTACAACTTCAACTTCCAAAAATTCAACTTCATTTTTCATTCATTCCCAAAATCCATCCCTTTTACAATGGGCGTCCAAGGCTTTTAATAGCCTCACAAAGCTAGCTTTTGAAATTTAAAAACTCCCCAAATCGAGGAGGATTACAAGGGGGTTGGAGGATTTGGTGGAGAGTTTGGAGGGATGTGGGGGGGGTTGGAGGATTTGGTGGAGGACTTGGAGGGATGTGGCCAACCTCCTTGAATTTGAATCTTCCTTGTTGGCGCCCAAAGGGTGATGAGGTGGCTGGTGAAGTGGCACCTGATGACGTGGCATGGTGAGGTGGTCTTCTACTTGGATAAGAATAACATGTGGCGCCCAGTGGTCCTAGTTGATGGTCCTTTTCTCTTGCTTGGTTGATGTGTCTTCTCTTCTTCATGTGGTCAAATTCTGGGGTCTAGAATTTGAGTCTTGTTGCTGGCTTTCATGACTTTAAGACTTGATTAGACTTAACTCAACTGAATTAGACTTAACTCAACTGAATTGACTTGACTGACCTAGACTTTAAAACTTGAAATGGACTTACAGGAAATGAAATTTTAAAAGTAATTACAGGACTCAATAAACACTCTTGATTTGAAACTCAAAATTAATTACAGGACTCTTGAAAAGGAAATGACTCTTGAAAATAAAATATTTTTGAACTAAAGGATACAAGGTAACCTAATTATCTTCGATCCAAATTGGGATAAGGCTAACCTTGTTGGAGTGAAGTTTCTTTCAGCTTCTGGTGTCCACACCACGCAGGTTCGACATCTAGCTACAATATTAGCTACATCCCTTTTCAAGCTAGGCCAGAAAAAGTGGTCTTCAATAGCTAGAATGGTCTTGTCTTTTCCAAAATGGCCGGCTAAACCTCCAGCATGGATTTCCCAAATCAAAAATTCCCTAAGAGAAGTTCTAGGGATGCAAAGCCTATTTTTGAAGAACAAAAAACCATCTACAAGGGTATAATCCTGGTGATTACTAGATGGTCCTTGAACTAGATCCTGATACACAGTTGTGAAATCCGGACAAGACTCATATTCCTCTTTGATTTGCTCAAACCCTATGACCTCAGTTCTAACAGAAGTTAATAACAGAGATCGGCGACTAAGGGCATCAGCTACCTTATTCTCAACTCCAGCCTTATGTTTCAGGACAAAAGTATAGGACTGGATATATTCTACCCACTTAGCATGCCTAGGGTTAAGCTTCTTTTGGGAGTTCAGAAATCTAAGAGCCTCATGGTCCGAAAATAGTACAAATTCCTGTGGTAGCAAATAATGTCTCCAGTAACGCAAAGCTTGCACCACCGCATAAAATTCCTTATCATAGGTAGAATACCTAAGCTTAGCATCATTAAGTTTTTCACTAAAGAATGCTATGGGATGATTCTCTTGGCTTAGGACTCCACCTATTCCTACACCTGAAGCATCACAGGCAACCTCAAATACTTTAGAAAAATCGGGTAATCTCAGAATGGGTGCTTGGGTCATTTTATCCTTAAGATCTAGGAAGGCTTTATGGGCTGACTTAGTCCAATGAAATTCTCCCTTCCTAATACAATCAGTGATAGGAGCAGCTAAAGTACTAAACCCCTTGATGAACCGCCTATAGAAGGTAGCCAAGCCGTGGAAACTTCTAACTTCATGCACATTGGTTGGCTCTGGCCAGTCTACTATGGACTTAATCTTCTCAGGATCGGCCGCCACGCCGTCAGGGGTTACTACAAAACCAAGAAAGATAACTCTACTAGTCATGAATTCACACTTCTTAAGATTACCGTAGAGTCTCTCATTCCTCAAAACTTGGCAGACTGCTCTAAGGTGGCCTAGGTGATCTGCTGGGGTCTTACTATAGATCAGGATGTCATCAAAATAGACCACCACAAATTTTCCTATGAAAGCTCTAAGTACCTGGGTCATAATTCTCATGAAAGTACTAGGGGCATTGGACAACCCAAAAGGCATAACAACCCATTCATAAAGACCATCCTTAGTTTTGAAAGCAGTTTTCCATTCATCCCCGGGTCTAATCCTAACCTGATGATAGCCGCTTTTGAGATCAATCTTAGAAAAAACCATTGCACCAGCCATCATATCAAGCATGTCATCTAGTCTAGGGATGGGAAACCTATATTTGATTGTAATTTTATTGATGGCACGACTGTCAACACACATCCTCCACGTGCCATCTTTCTTTGGGGTCAGTAAGGCTGGGACTGCACAAGGGCTAAGACTTTCTCTAATAAACCCCTTCCTCAATAATTCTCCAACCTGCTTTTGCAGTTCTTCATGCTCAGATGGATTCATCCTGTAATGGGGCAAGTTGGGCAAAGTCGCGCCTGGGATTAGATCTATGGCATGCTGGATATCCCTAAGAGGTGGAAGGTGGTCTGGCAAATCCTCGGGAAAGACATCCTCAAATTCTTTTAACACAGGTTTAACTTCTTGAGGAGGCTCTGAGGGTTCCGAAGTTCTAAGTTCCTTAGCAGTCAACATCCAGATGGGTGAACCACTATGAATTTCTTGTTCTAGATCCTTAGCACTGATTAGGTTCACTCCAGTTTTCATCTCCTTAACCTTACCGGCTCCTTTAGTTACCTTGTCCTTAGGGGGAACTGAATGGATCGTAATCTTCTTCCCATTGAAACTAAAGACACAGGTATTGGATTTTCCTAAGAGGGTGGCATCATGATCATACAACCAAGGTCTTCCGAGAATTATACTGCTCACCCCCATGGGTAAGACATCGCACCAAATCTTTTCGTGATAAGATTGCATTTGGATTTGGACTTGACATCTAGACTGGATGGGTATGGAGGTAGAATCTATCCAAGAAACCTTATAGGGGTTGGGATGGGGAACTGGGATTAAGCCTAACATCTTGACAGTGCTAGTAGAGATGGCATTTACACAGCTCCCACTATCTATGATGATCTTACATACCTTATCCCCTAATTTAAGAAAAGTCTGTAGGATGTTAGTCCTACGCCAATCCTCTTGAACTAGATTCTGGGATAGGATGCATCTTACAACTCCTAATTGGTTAGATTCATTGGGTTCCTCCTCTCCTTCATACTCCTCAACCAAATTCATTCCGGCCTCATAAACTTCTTTTTCAAATTCCTCACTGGGCTCGGAATTATCATTCTCTCCCTCTTCTATGTAAAGGGATCTCCGTGGGCACTGGCTAGCAACATGACCTACCTTATGACACTTGAAACAGGCTATGGTAGTACACTGACTAGAAATGTGACCTGGTTTCTGACACTTAAAACAGGTGATATTTGAACTAGGGGTTCTCTGGGTGTCAGGTGCCTTACCTTTGTCCATGGGTCTAGGGGTAGAAGTACCCTGAAAAGGTTTACTAGGGATAACTTGGCTAGGTCCATTCCTTGGGATTGGGGCACTAACCCTAGAAGGTATAGGTCCTCTCTGAAATTTCTCAGTGTTCAGTGCAATCTGGTAGGCTTGGTCTAGATCAGTAACCTCTCTCAGAAATAGTTCTCTCTTGATATCTTCCCTCAGTCCAGCCCTAAATCTAGACAAAGTGACTTCGTGGGCTTCACTCACATCACATCTCATTAGGTATTCATCAAAAGTAGCTATGTAGTCTGAGACAGATCGGTTTCCTTGTTTCAGGTTTTGCCATTGGTCTAACAGGTTTTGCTGGTATGAAATGGGTAGGTATTTATCTCTCAGTTTTTCTTTCATACCCTGCCAAGTGGTTATGGGCTCAACATTCCGTCTCCTAGTGGTTAGCTCAATGTTCCCCCAGTATAACCTAGCTTGACGCACTAATTTCATCTTGGCAAACTTGTATTTCCTCTCCTCAGACATAGCATACCACTCAAAGTATTGATCCATCTCACCCTCCCAATCAGAATACACCTTAGGGCTCAGACTACCATCAAAAGTGGGTGCATCTAATTTGATGTTCCTGATGAACCTATCATCTCTATCTTCAGGCTCTGGGTCAGGCCTCCTATGATTAGGTTCAGGATCTCTATATAAAGGCCTTCTAGGCTCCTGATGTGGGTGAGGTTGAGGCACATTAAAATCGGGGTCAGGAGTCCAATTCCGATGTCTAGGTTCTTCAAGTATTTGGACTCGGTCCCTAAGTTGGGTAAGATCCTCATGAATTTGTGCGCTAAACTGGGCCACAGTGTTTGTCATATCCTGATTCATTTTAGCCATACTTTCAGTAAGAGTTCTGATCATGGCCTCTAAATCAGGTTGGGTTTGACCAGGTTGATATGGCACTCCGTTTCTGGTAGACATGATGATTCAAGCAAGCACACAAAATGAGACTAGACTAAATCGACTACTGGATCACTAGACCTAGAGTCCAAACTAGATGCCCAATCAGAGTGGCAAGCTAGCCTGTAGTAACTCAGGACTCAGCCAGGCAGGTGTAAGGGGAGTGTTAGGTCCCTGATTGCCAATCCTAGACACCAATCAGTGATTGGCCAGGTAGGCGGACCAGCACACAAGCCCTTCGGGAATGGATCCCTGAACCACCGTTCTAGACACTGAGTGCTAAGCACACACAGAATAACTCGGCAAACTGACTCAACACTAGCCTAGACCCGACCAATTGGTGTCCCTAGCCCACTAGGGCAAATTAGGTCTAACTGATTTTAAATTAGGTCTAGGTTCGAATGATTGGATGGTGGTTTTGGGCTAAGGAGAGGTAATCAACTCCTCCCCTTATCTTAGATGCTCAATTGCCCTTAAGTAAATTATGAGATGATCACTCCAAAAAGAATTGAATTGCAGAATACAAAAAATAGAGTTGCTGTATTTTAATGCTCAGAATTTCTACCGAAATCAATAAATCACAGAAAAATTATGAAAAATAGGTTCAATTATACTGGTTTCAACGAAGCAAAAATCATACAATTCGGAGTTTTAAGCAGGGAGAAATAATTCAGACAACAGGGCAATTATGGACTACAACTAGATTGTCTTCCCCGTTTATAATCCCTGCTACGAAGTTATAACCCAATGGATCCCCTACACGCCCTAGGAACACCCCGTGGAATGGGAGGAGGAGGCTTGCACCTCACTTAGTTCCTAGGACCGGACGTCCTGGGGAGTCTACTTCGAGCAGACAAAATAAAAAGAGAACAATCAAAACAAGCAAGCAAGCAAATCAGAAACCCTAGACTGGGCTCTGATACCAAAAATGATGCAGAACAAATAAAGGGATGCGATGCGGAAGTAAATTAAGATTAACTAATTTTTTTGTTGTTTTTATTTGTTTGTAGAAGTTGGCTTCAAATCAAAGAAAAGTTAACCTAACATTGAAAGATACTAATATGATAATTGAAAGCACAATTTTAAGGAAACTAAATTATCAGAGTAGTTCAGAAGCAACGGATCGCTGAGGGTTGAGAAACTCCCAGACCTAGGGTTTCGCTCCGAACTTTCAACAGAACAGAAATAAAGAGAAGAGATGGTTTATCTAACCAGACAATGATCTTCACAGATTTTGGTGGAAGAACTCTCCCGAGCAGATTGTTGGATCCTCGGATTCAGATATCTTCGTAATGGATCCTCCAATACTGGTCCTTTGGCGGGTTGGCTTCTCCTGAACTCAAGATCTGGAAGAGAAGAAAAACAATTGATGGAATCAGAGAGTCAAGAAAAAGATTTACCAGGTTGATGAACTTGAAGATCGAATTTGCTGAAAACTGGGTTCTCCTGGATGCTGATGTGATTTTCCTTGGAACTTGCTCTGGATCTGAAGTAGCCGGACTGGATCTGGATGAAGGTGGATGGCCTGGACTTGTAGAGAGAGAGAGGCCGTGGGAGATGGATGGAGCTAGGGTTTGATGGATTGAAAATAATGAAGGGCGGCTAGGGTTTTGGAATTTCAAGTGGCTAACCTAGGGTTTTGGATAAAGATGGAGATCTCTCACCTCCTCAAGGCTCCAATGGAACCCGGATTACCCCCTCACGGAGCTCAACACTTAGAATAGTGCGGAAGAAGAGAAACCTAGGTCACTCAACACAAGAGAATAGCAAAAATAATTTTTCTTCATTGATTTTCTAAAGTTACAAAGAGAGGTCTATTATATAGACCTAAAATTTTCTCCAAGCTTGTACAAATTCTCATGTGGGACTAAACTCCTCCAACCACTAGATTAGGTAGAAAATCTTCTCTCTTGGCCGACCAAGAGTCCAAAAAAAATTGGGACGGCCATAAAGGATTTTTTTTGGAATTTTTATGGCGCCTCCTTTGGAGTTGGATTTGGATTTGGAGTCCTCTTCTTCTTATGGTATTTCTTCTTTTCTTCCACTCCAAGTTAAGCTCTTTGATTTTGATTTGAACTTCAATTAGGAGTAGGTTGGATGTCCTTCTTTGATTTCTTCTCCAAGAGAAGTTTTCTTCCTTCTTTGCTTAGATAAAATAGGCAGGTATGGGCGCCTCCTTTAAAGTAGCCTCCAATTTGATTTTTTTCTTCTTTGGATGTGGGGACCATGACACTGGGATGCCTCTGTGGCACCTCCTGGACTCTGGCGTGTGCTCGGAGTGTGGCTGGGCGTGTGGCTTGGAGTGTGGCCTCCACTTGCTTGAACCTTGATTTGATTGGAAGACAAATGTGGCACCATTTTGGACCAAATTGAAACCACATCGGGACTTGCACCGAGTCAACATGACTCAACAAAATTTAAATGGTGACTCAATAAATAAAAATAAATAAATTGGTTGACCAGGTCAACCTTTATTACAAACCCTAATTTCTCGGGCAATGTCAATCAGAGATCCAAATGGAGCTCTGAAGTCTTCTTCTGAGTCTGGTGCCCGCACCACTGACATAAGTTTGATAGATGAATATGAAGAAAAAGAATTTGAGGATATCTCTCCCGATAATTCAATTAACCAACTCCTACCTAATGGGGTTATTGAGGGGACCCCTGCCACTCAAGGAATTCAGGAGCTAACCCTAAGAGAAGACCCTTTTGAGGAAGTTTAGGAAGAGGAAATTACATCAAATGAAAGTTTAAGTGAGAATACCCCTGAACTCATTGAGGAATCCAAAGAAGACACCCCTGAGTCAAATCTGGTAGATAAGTGTGAAGAAGGAAGGGGTTCACAAGAATTGCTCATTGAGAAGGTCCAAGAACAAGAAAAAGACAGTAGCTTAGAGGACTTTCTAGATAAACATTCCAAAGACCTTCCTGATAACCTTCCACCTTCTAGGAGCACCCAGCCTATCCTAGAACTTGCACTTGTAGACCCTCCTAGAGCAAATCATGAGGTTTGGATGAGTGCACCTATAGAACAATGTCCTCATTTTAAGGTCATCCTGAATAACCAAGGTTTGTTTCTTGTTTCCGATAAGCCACCTCAAAACTCTGATTCTTATTTCCTACCCTTCCCTGAATCTTCTCATGTTTCTAGAGCTATGGGATTACACTTTACTGAGATCTCTAGGTTGCAAGACTCCTTAGAACCTATTAGGTTTGCCACCTACTTCTGGAAGACCTTATGGCACCTACTAGGCATCCATAATAAGTTTTCATGCTCTGCATGCCCTCCTCCGACCCAAGGTCAAACCTAGAGAGCCTTAGTTTGTTAGGTTTAGACCTAGGGTTCCTTTGGAATAAAGTCCATTCTTTAGGAGTGCGTCGTCAGTCTAGTTTAGTTTTTCTTGACCCTTTACTAGGCTTTGGCTCATATTTTGGTTTGATTGAGAGCACCAGGAATTGGGATTTGTATTTTGTCCAGGGCTGAAATTGCATTCAATGTTTCGATCAATAGGTCTATAGGCTAGAGTCCCTTTGAAATTGTTCATGGATACAAGCCTCACACACCACTTGATCTGATTTCACTATAGCCCACACACACAAGTCTCTTGATGCACTTGCATAGCATGTAAAGGACTTGCATAAAGAAATTCATGCCAAAATAACTTTAAGTAATAAAACTTATAAGAAGTTGGCTGATTCTCAAAGACGAGTCAAAACTTTTGTTGAGAGAGACTATGTAATGATTAGGTTAAGGCCTGAGCAGTTTTTTCCTGGAACCGTTAGAAAGTTACATGCTAAAGGAGCTGGACCATTTAAAGTAGTGAAGAGAGTAGGATCCAATGCCTATGTGTTCGAGTTGCCTCCAGAACTAGGCAATAGCTCTACTTTCAACATTACAGACTTAGTAGAGTATAGGGAGCCAGCTGTGATTCCTAGTAAGCCTTTGAAACCTAATCCTATTATTGAGAGTGATCCCGACCCTGTGTGTCCACCAACAAACTAGCCTGTGAGAAAAGAGCGGATTGAAAAGATCCTGGATGATCAGGTTATCTCTACTCGTAATCGAGGATACCAAAGATACCTGGTCCGCTAGCAAGGAAGGCCAGATTCTGATGACTCTTGGATCTTCTGAGAAGAATTACAAGAATTGGACCCAGACCTCTTGGAGAGATACCAGAGCCAGCTTGATCCATACTCGACAGGGTCGAGTTCCTCCCACCACAGGAGAATTGGTGCGGGCACCAGACTCAGAAGAAGACTTCAGGGCTCCATCTGGATCTTTGATTGACCTTGCCCGAAGAATTAGGGTTTTCTGGTTTTGTAATAAGGGTTGACTTGGTCAACTCAATTTTAGTCTTGAGTCTGTATTTCCCTGTAATTTAAATTTTGTTGAGTCATGTTGACTCAGTACAAGTCCTAGTAGTGGTCTAGGTCTTCTCCAGGTTGGTGCCACTTTTTTTTCAGTCAAGTTAAGGTCCAGGGTGCCACATTATTTCTCCCAGGCCCAAGCAAGTGGGCGCCACACTCCCAACCACATGCCAGAGTCCAGGAGGCGCCACATCTCCATCCAGTGTCTTTGGTCCCTACACCACAAGAAGTAAGTTCCTTTTTTTTTCTTGCACCACTTGGGAGAGAAATCCATCAAGATACCTCAATCCAAGGAGGAGCCAATTTCTTTCCAGATAAACCCAAGCCAGGATGGCAAGAATTTTTCTTGAAGAGAGGATCAAGGAGGTGCCCCACAATGTTCCATAAAAATCCAAGTTATAAAAGGGAAGAGAGCATGTCTTGGGGAGGAATTCAAGGAGGTTCCCAAAAGTTTCCAAAAGTGCCAAAGCAATGAAAGGAAGAAGCCTAAACTTGTGGAGCAAGATTAGGAGGTGTCCAAATGAGCCAAATCATGAAGGAAAAATCCTTGATTCATGGAGAGATATTAGGAGACACCCCCATAACCTGCCATTTGGAGCTGATTTTCAAGTTTTCTTGGAGTTTTTGGGCTTCCCACTCATGGAAGGAGTCTTGGGAAGAGAATTTGATGCCTAAAGTGTGGGTTAGTCCTATTAGTCCCACATGGGAAATGTATAAAATTTTATTTCTTTGTTATGTCTATATATTCAACTCTATGTAACTCTTGAATTTAATGATGAATGAAATCAATTTCTTTGTGAGCAACTTTGTGTTTCTCTCTTCCGCACTTGTGTTTAGGTGTTGAGCTCCGTGAGGGAGTAAATCCGGGTTCCCTAGGAACCTTGAGGAGGTGTGAGATCTCCAACCCCAAAACCCTACCAAAACCCTAGGTTAGCCACTTCAATTCCAAACCCTAGCCGCCCATCATCTTCTTCATTCCACCAATCATCCAAACCCTAATCTACCTCATCATCTCATGGCCCCTCTCTTCCAAGTAGAGGCCGACCACCAGCATCCAGGTCCAGATCGGCTACTTCGAATACAGAGCAAATCCCAGAGGAAGTCAGATCAGCATCTAGTAGAATCAGGATTTCAGCAATATCAATTTTTTCAAGTTCTTCTTATCTGGTAAATCCTTTCTTTGAGTATCTGGTTCCTTAACTTGTTCTTCTTCTTTCCCAGATCCTGAGTTCAGGAGAAGCCAACTCTGCCAAAGGGCCAGTATTGGAGGATCCATTGCGAAGATATCCGAATCCGAGGATCCAATAATCTGCTCGAGAGAGTCCTTCCACCAAACTCTGTGAAGATCACTGCCTGGTACATAACCCTTCCCTTTTCTTTATTTCTGTCATGTTGAAAGTTCAGAGCGAAACCCTAGGTCTGGGAGTTTCTCAACCCCCAGCGATCCTTTACTTCTGAACTACTCTGATAATCTAGTTTCTTTGAATTGTGCTTTCAATTATTATATAGTTTCTTTCAATTTAGTTTAACTTTTATTTGAGTCAAAGCCGACTTCTGAAAATATAAAATAAAATAAAAAAAAAGAATTAGTTTACTTCCGCATCGCATCATCTCTTTTGTTCTGCATCACCCTCTAGGAAGGAACGCGACCTCTGCTCGTCAAGGCATTCTGAGTTTTTCCTTTTACCATTGAAAACTCCTTATACTTCCCCTTTTCTAAGGGAGGGAGCTAACGATAGATGCTTGATATGTCGAGCCCCCCTACCTGGCGCGCCAATCTGTTGGCGTAGAATTCTTTTTTTGACTGGGCGGAGCTGCCGTATCATAGGTTCGCTCTCCTGGTTCACCTACAAAACAGACCCCTGGCCAGATGATCGTCGACGGGGGACACTCCGATGCCTAAGTCAGAGGCGGGTTTCAGTAATAGAATGGGGAAGATTCTAAGGAGGGAGATGGCGAGAAAAGGAACTCTGATTTTTTTAGGGTTTCGTTGTGCCTACCTCGAATGTCCCCGCTTACCAGTATTTATTTCAGCTAGCCCGGCCTGCGACTTCATCCTCTCTCCTACGGTTACAATGGGAGCTAATTGATTCCCCTCTGATCGTAACTGTGGGCGATTATTTAACAGTTCCGGTCAGGCCGGAGATGTTACCATTGGAGTTCATGGCCACGTGGCCGCTTCGACGTAGTTGTATTTTGGAGATGATAGTTAGGCAGCCGATTGTAACTGTTATCCCAACGTTCGTATGGGTATGAGGTTGATCGGAGATCTTCCTTCGGGCCTCTTCTCCAAGAGTGGTCATTGTTGGATCGGAGAGGTGTTTTCGTCTTGAGACGTCTTCGGATTGGTACCTATGGCTGAGACCGAAGACTGTGTCTTCGATTGGGCCGAAGATCATGTCTTCGGCCGGGGCCGAGGGCCATGTCTTCAGCTAGAGTTATGGGTTATATCTTCGACTGAATCTGAAGATCACATCGTCGCCTTGCCCGTTAATCATTCGGCTTCCCATGGGCGCTTTGGTTCGAGGTGTCTGGTTTGGGAAGGAGTGCATAAGCGATCGAACTGGTGATTTATTTGTGCCTGAACCAACATATCCCAATAGCTTGTATATCCAAATACCTTCTTCATGGCTTATCCATCCAGAGAAGTGGTTCATCATCTAATGACCTAAGGTCGGCTTAAAGGTAATGGTTTTAAAGTCCAAGTAAGCCATTGGGATCAGTATAAGGATGGGCCCTCATAAGCTTAAACTTAAAGTTAGTGCAAGTCTCCTTAATCTTCCTTTAATATATTGGAACTCACAAGCAATGGCTGCAATTATTTCAAGTTTTGGTCTACCTCATTGGACAAGCAAAAGTTGTCTATGTTGAGAGGATCTTACATCGTTTGATTTTGATTTATTTTGTGAAGACATTGAAAGTATTCCTGAAACCGTTTAGGTAATAGTGGGCCCTTTCACTTATAATGTTAAGGTAAAAATTAATTTCATTTTAGAATAAGATCCGCCTGGTTTGCCATCAGTAGAGGATGATTTTGATAGCGATAGTGAAGAAGATTATGATTATTGGTTTGGTGAGGGAGGAAAGTCACCATTAGCAAAAAATAAGAAAATGCCTATAAACCAATCTGGGGAGGCATTGGCAAAAAGGCGGGAGCATGGTGTTCAAATAAATGAAGCCCAACAATCTAGCCCTAGTGTTGAATTAAGTTTGATAAATCAATATCCTCAGATCTTTATGACCGGGTATGGTTCAACCTGGCCAGCCTATAACATCATGCTAACAGGGCTTCTTTAGAAATACCTTTTCAAACTTACTCTAAGGTACATGCCAATGATTACAATATCTTTGCAACATCCTATGGGAAAGACTAGCTCAACAAAGTCAAATTTAAATTCAAAAATCTTTATATTCATTAGTCTCAACGGTTACAGTATTAACATAGAACCCAAAGCAACATCTCCTTTCTGAATTGTAGGCCAATAATATCCCTGCCGGATAATTTTATAAGCCAGGGATCTCCCTTCAAGGTGGTCACCACAGATGCTTTCGTGCACCTCCCGAAGTGCATAGTCTGCATCGGTCGGCCTTAAACACTTCAACAGCGGTTGTGAGAATGATCGATCGTAGAGGGTTCTATTGAGAACAACATACTTAGAAGCCGTCGAGCATATGCGCTTTGCTTCAATCTGATCATCTGGGAGAGTCCCTTGAACCAGGAATGTATGGATTGAGTCCATCCATGACGCTTCCTGCTTGACTTGGTGGACCTCAGTAGGCTCTTCGACGATGCTTGGGCACTGCAAGTGCTCCACGAAGGTTCGGTTGGAGGTACTAACAGCGACCGTGGCCAGCCATGACAAAGCATCCGTCCGGGAGTTCTGTAGTCGAGGTATATGAAGAATCTCGAAGAATTTAAGCCAAGATATAAGGTCTCGCACCTTTTCCAAGTACTTAGTCAAGGTAGGGTCCTTCGCTTCAAACTCACCCTTCACCTGATTGACTACCAGCTGGGAGTCGAAGAAGACCCAGATTCTGTCGATGATTAATTCACTGGCTATCCTTAACCCTGCGAGCAAGGCTTCATATTCTGCCTGGTTGTTAGATATCTAAAATGCAAAGTGTAAAGCGTACTCCAAACATTGCCCGTCGGGGTCAGCCAAGATCAGGCCTGCCCCACATCCTGTGAGGTTGGAAGCTCCGTCAACATGAAGGGTCCAAGCGGGGTCGTCTCCCTCCGATGGGTCGGTCGATGGAACTTCAGCTGTCGATGGGGTTGCTTCTAACCCCCAGGTACATTATGTAATAAAATCAGTGATTACCTGGGCCTTTAAGGTCGATCGAGATTGGAAGGAGATGTCGAACTCGCCCAGCTTGACGGCCTACTTGGCCAGCCACCTGGAGGTGTCAGGGCTCTGTAGGATCACCTTGAGGGGCTGGTCAGTCAGCTCGATGACTAAGTGCGCCTGAAAGTAGGGCCGAAGGTGCTTTGCCGCTATGACCAAGGAGTAGACCAACTTCTGTACTCTGGGATACCTTGTCTCGGCATCGTGGAGGACTTTACCGATGTAGTAAACAGGTTTCTACTGGCTGTCTTCCCCCATCCACACAAGGACGATGCTGACGGCCTCGTTAGAGGCTGACAAGTATAGGTACAAAGCTTCTCCCTCCGTTGGTTTGGCCAAGAGCGGAGGGTTCTTCAGATAGTCCTTCAGGGCTTCGAAGGCCGATCGACATTCGTCAGTCCACTGGAAACGGTTCCACCGGCATAAGGTCTTGAAGAACGGGAGAGACTTCTCAGCCGACCGAGAGATAAAATGGCTGAGAGAAGCAATGCGGCCCGTGAGTTCCTGCACTTGCTTCTTACTGGTCGGATGCGCCATATCAATGATAGCCCTATTTTTCTCGGGGTTCACTTTGATACCCCTTTGAGTGACCAGGAAACCAAGAAACTTTCTAGAGGTCACCCCAAATATGCACTTAGTCGAATTTAATTTCATTCGATGGCACCTTAGTGCATCAAAGGACTCTTGTAAGTCCCTTATGTGGTCGGCCTTATGGAGGCTCTTAACAATCATATCATCGACGTAAGCCTCCATATTTCTTCCGAGTTGCCCTTCAAAGACTCGATTGATCAGCCGTTGGAAAGTGGCCCCAGCGTTCTTCAAGCCAAAAGGCATCATCCTGTAACAATACAGTCCTTTATCTATGATGAAGACTGTCTTCTCCTCATCTTCGGGGTGCATCCTGATCTGGTTGTATCCAGAAAAGGTATCCATGAAGCTCAAAAGTTGGTGGCTGGCCGTCGCATCCATCAGCTGATTAATTTTTGGTAGGGGGAAGCTATCCTTCGGGCAAGCCTTGTTGAGGTCCATGTAATCCACACAGATCTTCCACTTCCCACTGGCCTTCTTCACCATGACGACGTTGGCCAGCCATTCTGGGTAATGGGACTCCCGGATAAAGCCGGCGTCAAAGAGCTTCTTCACTTCTTCTTCGATGGCCTTCTGCCTTTCGGTGGTGAAGCTCCTCTTCTTTTGTCGGACGGGTCTACAAGTTGGGACCACCCTAAGCTGATGAGTGATGACGTCCGAAGGGATACCTGGCATGTCTGAAGCCAACCAGGTGAAGATATCAGCATTACTCCTCAAGAAATTGACCAGCTCCTATCTGGCCTCTTCATTTAGTGTGCTCCCGATTTGGAGGACTTTAGTCGGATCGTTCTCCTTAAGGGGAACAAACACAATCTTCTCAACAGGTTGGCCGTGGTCGTCGGCCTCGTCTTTGGGATCGAGTTGCTCGAGTGTGGGACACCCATCCAACTGCTTGTCATGGATAGCCAGGCAATGTTTGGCCATCCTGCGGTCTCCCCTCATTTCTTCGATCCCATTACGAGTCAGAAATTTCGCCAACAAATGATAAGTGGATATGATAGCACGGAACCTGTTGAGAGCCAGTCAGCCTAAGATGGCATTATATGCCGAGGTAGTATGGACAACCATGAAGTTGATGGGAAAAGTCCGCTAATACGGTTCCATCCCAAGGGTCACAGGCAAAATGATCTCTCCTTCAACCCTAACAGAGTTTCCTCTGAAACCGGTGAGTGGCATTAGGGATTCCCGCAACCTCGATCTAGACAGGACAAAGGCATCATACAGCAAAACTTCTGCACAGCTTCTATTATCAATAAGTATACGCTTTACATCATAGTTGGCAATGATTACTAACATGACCACAGGGTCATCTCCTAGAAGATAAGGCTCAAAGAGGTCTTCGTCAGAAAAACTGATTATATTGGAGCCCTTGGGCCTCTTTACAATGTCTTGGCCCCCTTCGCGCCCCCCGTCGGATCGTCGATGCAACATGCCCACGCCCCCATCTGACGGACACTGGTTGGGGAGCTCAGCCTCCTCCGGAGGGTCTCTGGCGACTGAAGCCTCAGCCCGATCCTGGTGGGGTCGGACATACTTGCCCAGATACCCCCTCCTGATGAGGTCTTCGATGGCGTCCTTCAGTTAGAGGCACTCTTCGATGTCATGCCCATGGTCCCTATGAAACCGGCAGTACTTGTTCTTGTTCCTGGTGGCAGGAGGGCTCCTCATCGACCGAGGTCTTTGGAAAAAGGCCTCATTTTGGATCTCCATTAGGATCTTCTCCCTCAGAAGGGAGAGGGGCGCATAGGTCTCGAACCTCCTAATGGAGTCCCTTGGCCTCGAGCTTCGGTGTTGGGTGGATCGGCTGTCCTCGCCGGGGGTCGGACTGTAGGGGCTTTATCATTTCGCTTCTTGGAGGCTGACCTCCCTTCAGCTTGGCATCGACTCGCCGACTGTTCCTCCGCCAGGGCATACTTGTGCACCCTGGCCAGTAGTTCATTGTAATCCATCGAGAACTTCTTGTCCAGGGAGAATGTGAGCCTGAACGAGTGGAGCCCTCTTTTGAAGGCCGACATCGCCACCGCCTCGTTCAAGTCTGGGACTTCCATGGCCATTGAATTGAAGCGAGCCATGTAGTCCTGGAGGGTCTCCCCCTCCTTCTGCAGTATGAGGAAGAGGCAGTCAGTATTTTTCGGGGTCCGACTGCATGTCCTGAAATGAGAAAGAAAAAGGTTCTCCAGTTGAGAAAAGGAGTGGATTGTACCTGGTAGGAGGGCAGTAACCACATCCGAGCGTCCTTCTTCAGGGTTGCCGGGAAGGCAATATAGTGAAGGGCATCGGAGGTGCCCTGTACCATCATATGGGCCTTGTAGGTGCTCAGATGATCCAGTGGGTCGGTGGTGTCGTCATAGGGGTCTACCTGGAAAATTTTAAAGTGTCGGGGGATGGTTTCCCTTAGATCTCAGCGAAAAAAGATGGGCGGGTGTCGAACGCTTGCCCCCCTCGGCTTTCTAGCGCTCGATGATCTCAGCCATGCGCTCTTCCATGCACATGATTTTGCTACCATAGTCATGAGGGTCCTCAGTAGGGTGCTGACCATCAAGGGGGACGGAATCAGTGGAGGAGGGGGAAGCCGACCTAGCCCTCTTCCTGTCAGCACGAGTCCCCAGGGAACTTTGGGGTTCCAGAGCGGTGTGGAAAGGTGGTGGCGGCACCTCCGGCTGCTGACTCGCCCCAGCGACTGGCTGATGATTGATGCAAGACGCCGCAGGTGGTTGTCGCTGGTCGTCGGCCTCCTCCCGGAGATGTTAGACCGCTTAGGTGAGCTTCTTGATGCGGTTCACGAGCGTCTGGAACTGCTGCAACTCCAAAGTAATGGTGGGCTCAGCGGCGGTAGCAGCATCACCCTCCCCGTGAGGTACTTCAGTCCTGTGATGAGAATGCCCTCCCCTGGTGGAGATACTCCGTGCTCTTTCCCTTGCCATTACAAGACTTTCTCAGTCAATCTCTCCTTTTAGAGTAAAGAACGAAACGGAGGTTCACTCTTTCCTCTAGTGTCAATCTGTTGCCGCGCCTTCTCCCGGACCGAGCTCGGACGGCTGTGTTGAAGAGCTCTTCCACCGGTTGACCTGCACAAAAGTTCCCTGGGTGCCGAAGGTGCTTCAGCGGGGGATACTCCGATGCTTAAGTTAGCGGGAGATTTGGAGTAACATAATGGAGAAGGCTGAGAGAGGGTAGCACGAAGAAGGAAGAGAGCACTTCACCTTGAGCGGAGGTCCCCCGGGCCCTTTTAATGGGCACGAATACTGCCAAATTCCATTAGGGGACAGGCTGAAAAGCCCCAATATGCCACTAGGAGAATCAGAGTGATGGCCAGGTGGCACGAGGGCGCGGCCACGTCGTGGAATCCGTTACAACAGAATTCTGGTATTGGTTAGGAAGGAGCTTCTGGAGCCTTTGAGCAGTTCTGAGAAAAGCCACGGGTCGGTCGGACTCAGCTGGGCCTGTCGTCCGGCCGACAAGGAGTACTCGCCAAATAGGTTTGAAGAAGCCGTCCGATAGATGACGAAAGAAGCCTCTGGAGCTTCCAAGACCATGACAAGCCGGTCGGACCTAGCGTGGGAGAGTCGCCCGACCGGCCGCGGGTTCGCCAGGAGGTTGGAGGAAGCCCAAATGACCCGCAGAAAGGGAGAGGCCTTCGAAGATCCCGAGACCCTCCTTCAGAGGGGTCAGCCGTACCTTGGTTGGAGAGGAATTCCTTCAGGTTGGTTGTTCTTCAGGTTGATTGCCCTTCAGGGTAGGTCGGCATTCAGGTTGGTCGGCCTTCAAGTTGGTCAGCCTTCCAATCAGTCGGTCTATCGGGCCCCGCGAGAGCCGATCTGCGGGACCTCGAAGGAGGTGGGTCGTTTGGACCACTCCTCCTACGGGCCAGCTGGTCAGAAATCCTTAGCTAGCCCAGCCCAGGATCGACCGGATGGGTACAACAGGTACAACAATGTGTATATCCTAAACCTTTTTCATCTGATCTCAATTTATGTTATTTGTTTGGTGAAGATCTCGATTTATGTTAACAGTCCTATTCTGTCAACACAAAATTAATTAAAACTAAAGCTCTTTCCTTTCAAACTTGGTAAAATCAAAAAATTAGTCAACTTAAATATGATTTGAGTTTAACCAACTTAATTATGGTGAATGTAGTTTCAAAGAGATTTTAGTTTCTTTGGTGCTCGCTGGATAAGAATATGAAAAAATTAAGTTGAAATCCCCCGCGCGCACCACACCCCCGCGCCCCCCCCCCCCCCCCCCCCTTCTCCCCTTATTTTTTGGATACAGAAGTTTAAATTTTGATTTAAAGAGACATGAAAGAGATGATATAGTTTATTTTAATGCACTAAAGCTACTAACATATTGAATCAAAAATAAATTAAAAAGATAATTGGGTCAACATATTTTTATTAGGTTAATCTAAAAAATTATCGGACTTACAACCCACTACACATCTTTTTCAGATTCCAAGAAAGTAGTAAAAATCCATAAAAAAAACATCAAAGGAAACAAAATTTGCACTTATCAAGCACAAAACTTCGAATCCAATCTTTAAAAGACAATAATACATTGCAAAAAAAATCGGTCAGATATCAAGAATTATATATTAATCATGCATCGTCCCACCTCCTTCCCACCATATTAGTTGCTTCTACATGGCATATATACACTGAACGCCTTCCTTACCGCCGTGCATCAGCCGCTCAACTCTTTTTTTGTATGGCATATAAACATTGAACACCTTGGTTTTTTTTTTTTTTTTTGGGTTGTCTATCGTATACCAGCGGTATACCTCTTGCTATTGATTTGGTCTTCGTTATTGAGCCGATTGCTAATTGGAGAGGAATTCAATCAACTATGGAGAAAACAAAAGTGCAAAGATTATGGATTGATTGTGATTCATTTATGTTATCAGCTTGAACGATGAATGTGAGCATCCTTTCCTTCGGAATATCGGTAGATTGCACGTTACTGCAAGCTTTCCAAGTCTTCCATGTATAAATAAAGAATTATGTTGTAGATTGCTTCGCAGATTTGGCTTGTTATCTTGAGAAGCTAATGTATTGGTTTTCATGGGACTTCAGCGGAGGGACTGCCCTCCGAGTTAAAAACTAAAAGAAATATCATCCAGATGGTAGTTCCAGTAGAATAGGATGTAGTCTTATACTCCATACATCTCATATCTGAGATATGATGTTATAATTTATTTGAATAGATTTAATATTTAGATAGGATTGAATGTCATACTCGTCCATTCATTTGAAAGATATAGGAAGGGGTTGAAACGCTCTTCTTATCACCGTATTTTTTATGGAATATGGGGTCCCGTCAACATTGGCTGCGCACGCACGCCAGCTAATATCTTTTTTTTAATGTCGCAAATCCTGCGGTAAAATAAGTGTAGAGATAATTTCTCCCCCTTTTTTTTTTTTTTTTTTTAAAGTCCACCGACCTCCAATCCAAAATAACGCGGCAAAGTAAAAGGGTGGTTTTTACTTTTCTAGGGTTTTCTTTCTATTTTCTGACCGCGCCGCTTCAAATGCGAGGCCCGTCCCAACCACTGCTTCTCGTTTTTCCCCTCCTCGGCTCGTGCCCCCCACCAGTTCCTCCACAATTCCCTTCTCTTCCGATGCCTACCCGTCATCACATGGCTCTGCGCTTCTCCGATCGGTTCGATGCCCTCTGCCTTTCTCTGATCTCCAATCTCTCCTCCCTGCTCTTCTCCATCGCTTCCGGCTCCCTCCTCTGTAGCCTTAGATTGTCTCCCGCTTTCTCGTTTCGGATCCATCGCGCCAAGCCCTGGTACTGACGTCCCGGAGCTCTCGCCATGGGAAAGAGTGAGTGGATCGCGTTAAATTCTCGTCCTATCGAGTAATCTCTACTGTTTGATGGCTTCCATTTATTAAAGATCGGTTTTTTTCGCTGAAGTTAATTTTTTTCTCTTAATCTTTCATTAGGATTAGGTCCTAGATTTGTTGAATTGGGTTATGAGATTTTTTCCCCCTTCTATGTGGTGTGTTTGTTTGGGTGATTTTTTGATTGCATAAAAAAAAAAGATGGTTTTTGATGGAGATGTTTATTTTCAGGCAGCCGACGCAAGGCTGGTGCTGAACAGTTTGACAGCAGTGATGCTGATAGCGTGAGTTCTGCTTCGACGGCTTTGTCTGAACTAACGTTGGCGAACGAGACTGAGCATGTGAACTCTGTGGAATTCGAGCTAGACAAGTACATCGATGCTCTTTATGAAAAGAGGTTTTTTTTTTTTTTTTTATTTTTTTATTTATTTATTTATTTCAACGTTCTTTGTTCACCTCAAGCTATTAATTTTTTAACCCATCTAATAATCTGCTTTTAATTTGGCTGTCGCACTGAAGTAGAATAATTATTTTTTTGGGTGTTCAGATGCAAATCATATATGGGAGAGCATTGTCGTTATTATTTTCAGATTAGTAATATTTGAATTGATGGTGCAGCATAGGTTAGTGCTATAAGGTATGACATATAAGGAAGTTATGAATTTCATCTCTTCTAATAAGGTACTAGTGGTCTCTGTCTCTCTGTCTCACAGAGAGAAGGTTTGGTTCTATATAAGTATCATGTCTACTCTTTGATTGCTTGTAATGTGGTGCAGACATATAAACTCCAACTTTTAGTGTGCGCTTTTAGGGATAAGTTATTAAGGATCAGTAATGCTAGAAAAGCTCTAAATAACTTTATATGAAAATTAAACATTAGCATTTCAAAGTGCTTATATCAAGTAATCATTCAAAACTATAAAAAAGAGGGTGATGCTTCAACCCTTTATCAACAAAATGAAAAGGGGCCTATGATTTATGAACAAAACTGAAGACGGATATGACAAAAAGATTTCAGTGAGAAAGTAATCTGTTATTGCCCAGACAATAAAAGCTTCTGATTAACAATGTATTTTCAAGAAACATAATACTCAATGATGTAGATTCCTGTATCCAGTACTATGTTTTTAATGACTTTGGATTTCTCTTCTTCCATGATCCACCATATAGCATATAGGGAACACTAATGCTGAAATGCTTGAAGGACCCTTAAATCTTAGAAGTACTTTCAAACATGTCTATCAAACATATATCTATTTGACATGTACCGTGATCTAGAAAGACCAGAAGAGGAAGTGTCTTTTGAATTGTGAAATTGTGCATCTGACATATGGAATGCTGTTATGACATGGACAAGTAGATTCTCTTTCCATTTTGTATTTGAGATTTCCATGTTCTCTCTCTCGTTTGACATGTGTCATATGTCACTTTTGAAGTTTGTACTTGGATAAAAGAAACTTGGTTCGGCATGATCTTAATATGCTTAACTACTAAGTGTTTGGTTATGTAAATGTCCAAGACCAGGTAGTTAAAATGGAAGAGTTACTTTCTGCCAATTGCTGGGATTGGACAAAAGCAATTAACCTTTTCCATAAAAGTCCAAGTGGGTTGACCCAGTTCTCCGATTCTAGTAATTGGTGTCTTCATTGTTGCCGTGACTTTGTTCAGGCAACCTTTAATAAGTGGTTGGTATTCTATTGAAAGTTAAGGGCTCCTAGCCGGACTTGTCAAATGAGTTGAGAAGCTATATGGAAGCGGCTATTGAGAAATTAATTATGTAGATGACATTAGTACTCCCATGATATATTTGTCATTAGTTTATTGACTATGCAAATCATATTTTAATTGTTTCTTTATAGTTTGATTTTACGTAACACAACCAAATACTTTATGATCGTAAAGTTTCCTAGAAATATCATGAAGTTTTCCTTTCTATAGCTAGGATATCTTGCATCGAAGCATTTATTGATACTCTTTGGAATTTATTTGATTTATGTTTGTATTGGTGATAATTTTTTCTGATAATATAGGAGGGGGAAATGCTGCTAGATTTTCCAATTTCTTTTGTATTTTGAAGTAAAATTTCATGTGAACTATTAGGCAGTGATCGCATGTAACTCAAGCTAAAATTGTTAGCTAGCTTGTAGTGATGTAATATATCACTTTTGCATGAGTTTATGCATACATTTTTTAATACATATGATGCTTTATTTCTTGTTGAAATTTCTATTTTTCAAAGTAAAAGCTTAATGAAATTTCACACCTTAGATACACTCTTATTATTATGCATTTAGGGCTTGTTCTTTTATGGGTAAATATCATGGGAAAGTTGGTCAACCTATTGACTAACATACCCATGTTCTCATGCTTTTTAAGATGGGTAAGTTATTTCTCCTAGGTAGCATTTATGAAATGGAGGGAAAATTATACCCGTTTGGAAGTGGCTAAATCATTTTTCCACTAACCAGTAAAGTAAACATTAAATTTTATTCCTAAAATGCTCTCATTCTCGTTTCCAATGTCTCCATATTTAATGTCCAATAACTTAGTTGTCCACTATCATTTTTATCATTTATAATTACAAAGTATAAAAGGTATTATAAAAAATATGAATAAATTTTAATAACTTATCTAGGAAAGTAGTAAGGAAGGGAAAAGGGGACTTCGGTTTTCAGTGTGCCCAATCCCATCCCCATAGTCCTTCTATCCGAATAGCTATAAGCAGAGCGAGGAGGGAAAGCTTGAAATTGAAGCTTCATAATCTATCCAACAGATTTCAAAGCCACCTTTCCATATGCAAAAGAATATGGGTAAATTATTTTCCTGTTTAAATGTTGCCTAGAAAATATTTACATAGGAAAATATAGTTTTTCAGATAAATTTGTTTTTTTGCAAAAGAACTAGCCCTTATAGACAAGATTCATTTATTTTGGTCTACCATCTATGCTACTTGTGCATCTTTGAGCACCTCGCTAGAAAATGTTTAGATTCACCTCTTTCTTGTATATGACTTGACTTAACTAGGCATGAACCCCAAATTAACGGGGTCATCTTTTCTATATTGCTTTGTTTAGGGCCCCATTTTTTAAAAGATGTAGTGATATCGAGTCCTTTCTTACTACCTTACCCTATGTAATTTTTGGTCTATCTCTTCCCCTCTTTCTTTCTGCATGTGTATAACCACTCCTTCGCATTGGCATGTCTCTCGAACTATGTTGTACATGGCCAAACCATCTAAGTTGTTGTTCTTTCAAAATTGTCCTTAATGATGCTATCTCTATCCTTTTACAAATAATTTTATTTCTTATTTTATTTTTTCTTATATTATCACACATTCATCTCAACATTCTCATTTCAGCCATATTTATTCTGTGCATGTATTGTTTTCTAACCATCCAACATTCTATACTATATATCATAGTTAGTTGTATGGTTGTCTTATAAATTTTCTTCTTCAATTTGGCAGGTATTCTACAATTACATAATATCCTAATTGCACTTCTCCATCTTATCCACCCTGCTTTAATCTTGTAGATAACATCTTCTTCAATCCTCCCTCATGAATTCACTAATTCTTTGTTTGTGAGTGTGATATGAGCATCTTATGAGCTCAGTTTTGCTTCTTCATGGTAGCTCCATGTCAGCATGGCACTTTCACATTAGATTATCAACTTGAGCTTATTAAGACCAACCTTAATAAAATATCAAGCTTAACTAATTTCCACCAGTATTCTATTCATTATTGAATTTACTGCATGTTGTACATGTTATCTTTTTTATTTTCTTATTTTATGATTTTGAATGATATATCATTTCCTATATATCGTTATTTAAATTTAAGTAATGATTATTACCTTTTATAAGTTGGAGCTGATAAAATGAAATTTTCTTGTTGTATGATAAAGAGGATCTATGAGAGAGACTGCTTTGTCGGGGCTTCTTGATGCCTTTGAAGGTCATGTGCTTCATACATTTGTGGAAAACAAGTGAGTTCTTAATCAACCAAGCTTTTGTATCATTTCTCTAGTAATAATATAGTTGACTTATTGGATAATTGTTCTCCATAGAAGCTAACTAGCAAGAATTATGGGTGCAAATGATCTGAGCTGCTCTTGAGTGGCTTGGGCTCGGTATGGTTCAGGCTCAGCTCAAGCTCAGCTTTGTTAGAAATTGAGCTGATTTCAAATTAGTTTTTGGAGTTTGGCTCATAAATCAGCCAAGCTTGAACATGATCTGGTTAAAATAATACTTAATAATTTTGGGTGGTCTTGATAAAAGCTCTGTTTAGATCTTATATGAGCCGAGCTTGTACAACTGAGATCAAGCTTGGCTTGAGCTTGAGACGAGCTTGAGCAGCTCATATACATACCGAGCTGAGCTCGTGGAACCTGCTAGTTGGTTTGTTTGCATCCTTAGCAAGAATATAAGGTTGGAAAGTTGGAATATGTTCCTTTAAATATTAGTATTTTTATATTCTGAATTTGCTGGTTTTGTCTGGTGTTTGAGACTGGTTTAACCACATAGATGTCCATTTTGGAACCGCCCTCACTGTGGAGATATGTCTCATGCAACCATCTCGTGTATTGGATTCCAACCAGTTGTACAGTGTAGAAGTTTCTGCTTGCACAATGTTTGGATAGCAACTTGAAGTTAGCGTGAGGTTTTACAATAATGTATTATTGTAATGCATTTTAACTGGTGTATTATTTTAGGAATATCTCTTTTTTGTCTCACATGGGGTGTAATTTATTTTACTAATGAATATGAGATAAGTTTTCAATTATCCTGCATATATTATCCAGTTATCTATCTTATTGTTATTTGCATCTTTGTACTTTGCTGCAGATGTATTACTTTATTGCACCAATACATCAATTCAATCAAAAAGGGTTCTACCAAGGAGATTTGCTTAGCTTCTCGGGCCATTGGTAATCCTCGAATCCTTTTGAAGTAGTACTTTTTACCTTCACCAACTGCTAACGTTTCCTTACTGTGTGGTGCTCTTGTTTGAAGGATTGCTGGCAATTACTGCTGGTGCTGGAAGTAGTTCACATGAAATAATGGAAGAGTCAGTGCCACAACTCTCTCGAGCCCTTAAAAGTGGATCTGATGCATGCAAGATATCTGTATGCCCTGTTTTAAACTGCAGATATGCTTTTCTTGGTTCTTTGTGGAATGTTCATGTATTTGCTGCTTACTTTTTCTAAATTAAAATTAGTTTACTGTTGTAGGTCCTGGAATGCTTAGCTGTCATCTCCTTTGTTGGTGCAAATGATTTGGCTGAAACTGAAAGATCTTTGAAAATCATGTGGGAAGTGATTCATCCAAAATCAGTCTCCAACGTACGTAAGCATGCTAGGTTTTCATGCAATACATTATGAATTTTAATAAATGTGATTTCATTTATAACATCTTGCTGTCTGTGCCATGCATATTTAGACTAACATTGATTTCTTCTTTTACTTTCAGGTCGGGCCTTCAAAAAGACCTAGTTCTGCTGCATTAGCAGCAGCCATATCTGCATGGTCGTTTCTTCTGACAACCATCAGTAGCTGGAGAGTTAATCCTGATACTTGGAAGGAGTAAGTGGAAATCAAGTCCAACTCTATTACTTATTTTTACTTATTTGGAACAATGGATTAATTTTAGTTTTTAATAATTATAACAATCTGTTTTAGGTCAATTTCATTCCTTTCTACTCTATTGGAAGTGGGTGATCGTTATGATCGTTCCGTTCGTATTGCTGCTGGTGAAGCTATAGCCCTTTTTTTTGAGTTAGGGATACTGGGCATGTCCTATAGCGAGGAGAGTGATATTGAGAATTTTAATAATGAGGTCACAAAGCACTGTAGAGTTACATATATGCAGTCAATGAAGGCAAAAATATCAGGTCAAATTTATAACCTTTCTATGGAGGCAGGGGGTAAAGGTGCTGACAAGAAAAATCTTAATGATCAGCGAGACTTGTTTCAGAAAATTTGGGATTTTGTTCAGGTACTTCTTTTGTCTCTGATGTTGTGTATCTGGTAATGGCTGTCATGAGTGGTATTCTTATTTAAACTGGTATTTGAATTCAGATGGGTGAGTGTCCAGAAGTATTATTGAAGATTTCAAGAAAGTGTATAATTCTGAGAACTTCAACATGGAGCAAATTGATACAGGTATTGGGTTTTTCTCTCTTCTGACTGGCATGGAATGTACTCAGAGCATCTGTTGATTTGTTTATTTGACATGTCATGAAGCATTTTCTAACTTGGTTGCTTATCAGTTGAACTTTTTGAAGCGTTACCTTGGAAGAGGTTTTCTCAAGCATGCACAGGTTTTTTTCTATTCTATGATTTGCTCTTATTGCTTGTCATAATAAGCTCACTATTTATGTTATTTGACACCTGATGTCCATTCCGATGTGTCTTGGATATACAGGAAAATGAACTGCTTCATGATGTTTTTGAATATACAGTAGATAAAACAGAAAGTCTATCAGCTAAGATGAAGGTGGGCTTCTGACTTCAACCAGGATATCAGAACTTATTTTTGGATGAATCTTTTCTTCCTTCTTTTTTAATTATATGATCCACAGGTTTTTCATTTAATTTATATGACTAAGTTTTTATTTTGTTTATGACAAATAAATGTTTTCTGTCTCCTCCCTCTCCCCCAATTCTTTGTTTGCTACCAATATATGTGCACATTAACAGGAATGCTTCAAACGTTCAAATTTTGATCTCTTTTCGATGGCTCTAGAATGTGTTTGTGACCTGTATAAAACAATACTGTCATGGTGCCCGAGGATGATAATGTACTTTGATCAAAATGATCCTGCACTATAAGTTCTGTCAGCTCACTTTCAAACTTATTGATTGTTGCAATGCAATGGGAACTGACATGTTACACTGCAAAAATTATGTCAGTGCACCTTTTGTGAGGGATGACAAGTTTGCTTCCTAAGTACAAGATCTATTTTTGTTGCTTTTGTTACAGGTTATTTGAGAGCTGGCCGTTCTAAAATTCATTGGACCTTTGTGAGACAGCATTTCAATATTTTTTTTTGGCTTCTGACCTGTGCCTCAAAGATGAATGAACAAAATTTCGTACATCAAATTATTTATTCTTCACTACTAGTCTAGATTCTTTCCAAATGTAGAGTAACTTTGGTGCATTGGTTCACAGTTAAGTAGAACTCTTATGTCCATAGATGGTTGACATTGATATGAGACAATTCCCTAGCAAGCCTACCAAAACTAGCAAGTTCACCACCTCTTCCATGCACAAATAACAAAGGCCAGGGGAAGAAAAGAAAAGAAAAGGGAGACTCCATTACCATGAATCAGCCATCAATTTTTTGGAGGTTTATGCCAGCTTTTAGGCAGTTGAAATGTCAAGTATATCTTGTTTTTGAATTCTCCTGTACGATACAAATTCAGTATAATCACTAATCCTTTATGATGTAGGAAATTATATATTTTCAGAACATTTTTGTAGAGTTTGGTAAAATGAGTGAGGATTAGTATGGTTTCTTTACAGTCCTGCATGGGAAAAAGCTGTGTTAGTGGGAGTTACATTGTTGTCTTATTTTTAAAACAATTAGCTTTATTTCTTAACACGTGTATGATTGTCTTTGCTTCTTGATCTTTTTTTTGGTTTTTTATCGTTGTGTACTTTATTGGCTCAAAGATATGCTGTGGCTTTGCTCTTTCAAAAATTAAATTTCCAAAGATGAATGATTTTGCATATAATTTCTGCTAATGTATCCTGCCAACTTCTAAACCTCATCCATGCAGAAAATTTCAAGGTCAGGGGATGAAAAAGGACGGACTCAGAAGTTGAACAAGGACCGCAGGATGGCTCAGGTACTATTAGCTGCGCAGATCCGAAGCCATTAAACATGTTTTTTTTTATGTCTTCCTTTTCCCCGCATGATTATCATCTCTCTTGCTCATCAGTGACATGAGGGATGAACCATATCCACGAAGTGGCCTCATTGTCATTGGCAGTCAGATGCATTTGAGGACTTGTTCCTCTATATAGCTACTAAGATCTTGTGAAATGTTGAATATGGTAGTAGGTCAGATGCAAGGAAACTTCTATAACTTACAATCTAGGCACTAGTGACTTTAGATATGCTCAGTGTTGCCAGTTCTAGGAGAGAGATATTGCTTAGTTGCAGTTCCTCACATTATATTCCTATTTTATATGCAGGCAAGGAAGCAGGGTCACCTAATTGCTCGAGATGAATAAAGATTGCATGATTGTTTCAAGATTAGAAGATGGGTTTATTCTGAAGGCCGCCTTGCTGCACCCACCCTTTTCGTAGTTGTTGGAACCCAGTCCTCTGCAGTTAGTGTATGACTGTTGGTTGACCGTTTTATCTCCTTATAAAATCTGGACATGGTTATCTGAAAGAATCATAAACTCTCGTGTATCTCCTTACCGATCCTTTCTATGGAAGATGCTTGTAGATGATAAAAAACTAAAGCCGGTTGGCTCAACCGGCTAGGATTATATGGTCAACCAGTTGGCTGGTGGAGAACTCTTCCCGGTTGTAAAAGGAGCCAACTCCCATCCTAATATTAAATCTTGCATAATTCAGTAAGCTGGGCATCAAACTCATTCCTTTATTATTGCAGGTTGAGTCATGAGTAGCGCTGGTATGTTTTTTTAAGTCATGAAACCCTGATTTGAGGTCGTAGAACTTTTGGGTGGATGTTAGCGGTTTAGTATTCTCAATACCAAATCCTGGAAATCATTAATATGTAAAAGAGGCTCGTAGAATGTGATGACATTGGAGGGGATGCAGGAATTGCTGTTTATGAATTATTATAGAGATTTATCTGTTAGCGTGGATTTCGTTAGTTTCAAAAAAGCTTTGTGCTGCAGTATCCTGTTTGGACTGTAACCTGTAGGTTGGATTGGTTTAATATCATTTGTAGTGATTTAGGATCTCACTGAAAAAGAACCAGCCATAAGCTACTGATTAGAATCCTGCTGAAGTATCGGTCCTGCCAACAGGGTAACATGGAATTCCGCTTCATCCTAGAGCGGGATTAAAAGCATTGGCCTTTTAATCGGGGGTGCCAGCACTGTTTTCCTTGGACTTGATCAGACTGATCTCAGAAGCCTACAAAGCTTTCTTTTGTGTGTCTCTATCAACCATATTAACCCATGTCCAGGTTTTATGAAATAATTGAAGGTTTTATGAAATAATTGAGGTGTATTATGGAGTGTGGAATTTATAGATGACATGCATGAGAAAATGAATTTATTGATGAAATAACATCAAAGGGAAGCAAAGAAGATTGTACAGAAAAAGAGAGAGAAGCAAGGTAGCACAAATAGAATCAGGTACAGTTATTAAATGGACAAAAAGAAGAGTGGCCTCTGAGAAGCAAGGAAGCATAATGGAGAATCAACCACAGCCACCGAATTCAGAGGAAGAGAGAGAGAGGTCTAGCGGTTGTCTTCAATTTATCCAAGGGGATTTCAGATGAAATGGGGTGTTGATCGAGATTCACTGGGAGTGATGATTTTTTGCAATTCTGTAACTACTGTCAAATTTCATATTGTTTGTTTGTTTGCGCAGCTAGATTATGTAGAGACTCAAAGAATCATGCAATCAAAATGTGTTTGTTGTTGAAAATAAGTAAATTCACAGCTCTCTATTACCTTGCAATATATTTCGTTTTTGAACAACTGAACATCTCTTGAAAATCTAAAACCCCCAAAATTCCGGTCTAAGAAGAAGATAAAACATGATTATTATTTTTAAAACCTCCGAAGTTTCTTTTTTTTTTTTTTTGGGTAAAATAAAACCTCCAAAGTTAGTCTAAGAAATTGTGTCGGTTACCAATGTCATCGGAAAGACCAGCTGTAGCAGGATTTTCCTGCTATCCTTAGCCAATTCAAAGCTGTGCCATCCCATTATCTGTTCATTTTCCTATTTTTCTTACGAGTCGCCACTTCAAAAAAGTGAGACTCAGGTCTTACTACGATATCAGCATTAGAAAGCTACCTCTAATGAATTGCACTATGCCTCTCTATATGCCAGGAAGCCAACTGCTAAACTTTCTCCTTAATTACACCCAATTATTTTAAAAAATTCTAAATATAGAGACATATGGCTGCAATCCATGGAGGTTGGGAAGAGGGCTGCACCAGAATTTCATCAAGTAAAAACAAAAGTAGTTGTGATGCAGCCGTATGTCCTCTAAGAAGTGGGAGGAACCATAAATGTCAAGCTGTTACATTGCATAAACAGTTGGTCACGCTGATTGGATTCCATCCTCATTACTGACAAGTGTAGAGTTTGGATCTTCTACGGTGCCTGTTTGGCATTGAGAGAGTTGTGCATCTTTGGATGGATGAACATGGACAGATGACATGTTCATCCATCTCAAAAATGGACAACCAATCTCTTAACGGCTAAATTCTATCCTAAATTATAGAAGATATTTGTGGACAAATAAGATAGCTGCCACATCATTCATCTCGGAGACGAGCGGTTCTCCTTCATCACCTTAACATGCCATGCATGTATTACACTAACGGTTATATTTCATGAATGAACGAGAACTTTGCTGTCTCCAAGATAGATGATTTGGTGGCTATCTGTGATGGCATAGGATTTTATAGTGCGAAAGTTACACCGCAGAGGATCTGGAACTCGTGACAAACAGCTACAATAAAATTTCTTCAAAGGGATACTTATCTAAAAGGAACGGTTGCTTGTTTCAAAGGAATAGGAGGGAAGGTGGCCAGCCCACGGTTAGCCGTTAGGCCGTCCGGACCTCGGGAACGGTCGGCCTAGCGACGGAATCGCTAGCTTGGAGAGCGCTGGACCAGAAGATTCCACTCCCGGAACGATCCTGTGCTGTAATGAGAAAACAAGATAAAAAGCCTTGTGAACCATCCTGATGAAAGGAGCAGCAGATCCCACCACCTATCTTGAATCCATTGTCTAGTTTCTGGTTCCTGTCTTCCATTGGTTGTTTGCTCTTTTAAAGCAATTTGGACAGCTTCTTCCCCACCCCTCCGGCCCTCTCAAAATCTTTTCACTTTGTTTATTTGTGTGGGAGGAGAAGGACGGGGTCTCTAATCTTTCCCAGTTCTTTCACTGGAGTGGGTGGTGGGAAGGGATCTTGTATCTACCGCTGTTAGAGGTTGATAGATTGTTCATTCTACATCTAGGTAATTTTCATGACTGTATCGAATTTCTGTCTTTATGGTTGGAAATGGACTATAAGTGCTCAAGGTCTTATGGCAAATTGTTTCTTTTTAATAATTTTTCTTTTTTATTGTTCCTGAATAACCTTGTCATGCACCTTGATGAGGTTTAAAAGGAAGTGCATAACGTACAATAAGCTTGCGCAATTAGCAAACATTTTTTTTTTTTTTTTACATCAAGTATATATATATGTGAAGCTTGCATGCCAAAGCTCATAGTGAAAATCATCTCCAAGTTAATTATCGAAAGTTTTTCATATTATTTAAAACTTTTCATCTCCAAATGGTTCTTTTTTTATAATCAATACACTTGTCAATAGAGGCCATTCAACTATCTCAAGATTTTATGATTTACTCGAGAATTATTCACAACTTGTTTAAGAAACACTAATGAATTGCAGCTCAATGCCTCAATGATGCTATCGATCTCTTGTTGCTGCTGCCATGCAAGTAATTACTTAATTAATTTTGTACTATATTTTTTTTCTTTCAATCCTATGAATGCTACTTTTTTGCGAACTTTTTGCTAATGTTTTGCATTCCCTATCTTGCTTGCCTCTAGCTGAATTGTTTCTTGAGTAGCCATGCGGACTACCAGCACAGCTATTCAATCCTCTTTATCTCGAAGACTTCCTCGACAAATTACTAATAACCTTTTAAGACAACAACAATTTTAATGCAATACATATGCAGGGAAAAGGAGAAGGAAAGAATGGCAGATCAGGGGATGGGAAACATTAATGGCCAAGGTTTCTCCTCCCTGCAGGCGCCCCCGTTTCCAGGCCCGATGACTAATTGTAAGCCTTGTAAGCGGTCTCCAGCACGCTTCTCCAGCGTGGTTACAGACGCCACCAGAGACTTGTGGGACAACCTCTTTGCTGAAGGCTACAAAGCGGATGTTTTTGTCCACACGATCGAGGGCATGATCCCGGCCCATGCAAGCATTCTTGTTAGTGATCACTTCCCCCTCCTACGTACCTTCCCTTATTAATCCTGGCCTACATTCAAAAATGGTTGTCATGCATAAAGTTTTATGTGGTTCAGTGTTTGTATGATACAATCTCAAAGTTCTAAAGTAGGTCTTTTTTCCTAAAAAAACGTACAGGGCATGGCTTCGCCGGTGATGAAGAACATGTTGAGACAGTCGAGGAGCCGACGAGGTTGTCGGAAGGCCATCTCCATCCGTGGGGTTCCCCACCAAGCTGTCAGGGTCTTCCTTCGCTTTCTCTACTCATCATGGTAACAACTCACGTACTCTCCCCTCTTAACCGAAAATACCAGAAGCCATGCATGCATATTCTGAATGCATGTATTTACTTACTACGAGAACCGTTATTAATTTCTTGTTCTTGTGTTCGATCGGTGTGTCAGCTATGAGCAGGAAGAGATGAACGAATTTGTGCTGCACCTGTTGGTGCTATCGCATGTGTTTGTTATCCCCATGCTGAAGAATGTCTGCGTGCAGCAGCTAGAGAGAGGCCTGTTAACTACCGAGAATGTGGTCGATGTCTTCCAGCTAGCAAGGCTTTTTGATGCTCCACGGCTCTGCCTCCTCAGCCACCGGATGATAGTGAAGAACTTCAAGGTGGTGTCTGCCTCCGAGGGGTGGAAGGTGATGAAGCAAAGCAACCCAAGGCTGGAGAAGGAGCTTTTCGAGTCGGTGATCGATGCTGATTTGGTGAGTTCTAATGCACCATCTTTGAGTTTTCGTTATCTTCAATCAGAGGTATTCCCTTGGTTTTCATGCAACCTCCCTAATTTTTATTGCTCCTATATATAAATGGCACTAACTTCTCTTGTGTCTCGGTTGTTCATTCAGTCCTACATTAATTTCAGGAACCAATTCGGTCTATCATAGAGCATTATGTCAATAATTTTATGATATTAATTGCAAGTAGTTGGCTAGGCTGGTTGGCAATCCTCTTCTAGTACTTCCATGACATAGCAGAAATGTTTATCCGAATTTGAGCTTGTAAACATTTTAATTCCTGATATCGTGAAAGAAAGTTGTTTTCTAAGAGAAACTACAACACGATATATCGATCTGGAGTGAGGACTGCTATTGGGAAACACATGTGCCTAGCTCCCACAAAATTAATAAGTTGTGAGCGATCGATGAAAAATGTTGAACCACTAATGCTACCAGGTTCTAATTATGATTCCTATCCAAAAGTGCATCTAAAGTCGTTCCTCTTTTGAATTCTTTCAGAGAAAGAATGAAAGGTTGAAGAAACTAGAGGAGAGGAAGATCTATCTCCAGCTACATGAGGCAATGGAGGCCCTTGTTCACATATGCAGAGATGGATGCCGGACAATTGGACCTCATGACAAGGTTCTAAAGCGAAGTGCAACCCCTTGCAACTTCCCTGCTTGCAAAGGACTAGAAGCACTCGTTCGACACTTTGCTGGTTGCAAGAACCGAGTCCTCGGTGGCTGCACTCATTGCAAGAGGATGTGGCAACTGCTTGAGCTCCACTCTCGGTTATGCGTGCAGGTTAATGGATGCAAAGTTCCCCTCTGCAGGTATTCATCATAACCATGAATCTACTCTTGTTATTAAAATCTCATCAGCTGTAGTTTGGATTGCACCGGTGTGGATGCCTAACAAATGCCACCTTTTGTTACAGGCATTTCAAGGAGAAGTCGAGGCACCAGAATAAAAAAGATGAGGTGAAGTGGAAGCTGTTGGTGAGTAAAGTGCTAGAGGCGAAGAGCTTCTCTGGAGCACACTTGTTACAACTATGATTGCTGCGTGCGCCTAACGTAGTGTCAGCTCCAATGGGTTTATCTGGCCAGATATCTTCATAATGTATTACAAATATATACTATGAAGATTGTAATATAATGTGCATGATTGAATGAATGAATAGCCGATCAATATCAATAGTTGGGAAGTTGCACTCATTTCATTTAATTTGTGTTGATATTGCAAATGGAAATGTACTCTAAAACCCTAAATATTTGTTGCTTTTGGCAACGTGGCATGCACAAAGATTCAGGAGTTTAATAGGCAGGTTAATTTAAAGAGTCATCCTAACCAAGTATGATGATACCTAGCACCAACAAGGATGCTATAGCATGAATTCATGTGTGCGCGCGCGTGCGCTTGTATTTTTTCTGAGAAGCCTGGAGGAAGTAAGGAACTTTCCCGATAATTAATGTATTAAAAGTTTAATAAGTGTTTACATGGGGGGAGAGTGGATGAAAATTACAGCTTACACAATGCTATTTTTTTGATAGAACCAAAAAGGGGGGGGGGGGGTAAGACCCCAGGCGTGGCTGCCCCCAGACGGCCCCCATCCCAGTCAGGGAATGTTCGATACACGGCGCATATTATTTTTCGCAGCCGTTTCCCACCGGAAGGTGAGTACGTCAACCTGACTGCCACTGGTGACAGGTGAGTGAAAGTCCCATCAATGCTATTGAGAGATGAGCGGGAAGGAGGTTAGGGGAGATTTTAGAGAGGATGACGGAGGGTGAAGCAACCTTAATTAGGCCCCACCAATTAAGTTGATACCAACATTTGCTGATCTCTGATGTTGTTAGAATCTTGCATAAGAGAACAAGGGATGGATGATCTTGGATGCTGTCATTAGTTTCGATGGCTGGAGGCTTGAAGCAAAAGGTGTGGGAGGTGACGAATTAAGTAGCGATCGTAACTTGTAATAATCGGCCCATGGCCTTAGGCCCGCTTGAAGTAACTATGAAAAAAAAAAAAAGGAAGACTCCCAATTGCCCGGCTCCATCAGGAAAAAGGATTCCTAGGGCAAGGATTCATAGACATTGATTACCTACTTACATAAAAATTATTTTATACATTGATGATTTTGCTATATGTGGTTTGATAGCTGCATGTTATATACTTATTTGTTGCATATAAATGGTATTTGATAGCCATCCATTATATACTTATATGTTAAGTATATGTGATTTTATATAAATTATATTTTACATATTATTGATCTTGATTAGATAAGTTATGATATTCATGTGCATCTAATTTTGTAAAAGAGTATGTTTTTGGTTTAAAAGTTTTGGCAAGCATGAAATAATTTTTATGATTGTATGATGGGTTGTGATAGTCTAGACTAGCCATATTATTGATGCTCCACTATAAACTAAAAATGTAGTACTGTTGATTGTTGGGAATTGTGTTCCAAAGCCAATCGTCTAGGCTGTAGATGGTTGTGCTATCTTTGTATTTTGTATATGAATTCTTTTTATAAATAAAAGTTATTTATTTTGGCTGTTCATCATATTTACATTTTTCTGAATTGAACTCTTGTACGATGAAGTCTTAGAACTACATTGTTTGATATAGAGAGGATATATCAAGTAGTTCTTTAACTGTTTCACAACCAAATGATATATTGTTATAGGACGATAATGTATCAAGTGTAGGTTGTTGTATGTTACATTTGTTGGTTGTCCTCTTAACCAAGGAGTGTGGAGACACTGGTATGACATGCAGTGAAATGTGTGACATTTCACTGAACGTGACCATCTGCGGAGCTCCCTTCAGCCAAAGGGTTGCTCGCGGAGGGATATGGGTATATGTGTCCCTCAGACCTGAGGTCACCATGGTATCTTGCAAGCAACTCACTGTACTTTGGTACTGGACTACCTGGATTTCTAATCCAGTAATGTAAGGTTTTTGGGTACAGTCAAGTACTTGTAGAATGATGGTGGATCAAGATGGAATTGACCTCTCCAAATAGTTTGGAGTGAATGACTCATCATGTCTTAATTCAGCAAAACCTTGGCCAGGGTAGTTCATGTAAGGAGTCACAGAACTTGTGAAGTTGAGACATGATCTGGATAAACCAAATAAGGGTTGACAGTCTAACCCTAGGTCATCCTAAGCATTGTGAGGTCAAAGGGATGAATTATATGGCAACCATATGCTAGAGGTTCTTGTGAGGTGCTCTGCATCTTCGACCTATTCGGATGTCGAGTATTATTTTTAGATGAGGACTTTGACTGATACTGGAAATATTCTAGTGCTACCGGCTTAGTGTTCGAACCTATGGGGTCATACACTATAGAGGATTTCTATATGATCTTTTGGCTAATCGACGATTGAGAATCGTTTGATGTCACCAGAGGTCAATTTGATTGACTAGGTTCCAAGTGTCAACACTTGGAATTTTGCAGGTGTCGACACTTGGTGAAGTGTCGACACTTGGTAATTTTCGAGTATCGACACTTCCTGTGACGAACAGATTTCTGGAAGGATTTCATGAAAAATTTTTGGACAGGTTTTGACCTGGTTTGAATCTTGAATTCAAACCAGTTTTGGCTCCAAGGCTTTATGGTATGAAAGTCATACTTACCTTAATGGGTTGGACCCATTTGGAATGGCCTTGATCCTCTCTCCCATTCTCTCCCCTCATCTCTCCTCCTTCCTTCTTCTTCCTCTCATGGCTGTACCTATAAATGAGGATCATTCTATAGGCTGCAGAGGTTACAACAATAGCAAAAGAAAACTTTGAGAGAGATAGAGAAGGGTTATGAGAGTTCTAGGGATTGGGTGTGAGCAACCTAGCACTCTAGCTAGGTCTTGGAAAGAGAGATTTTGGGAAGGGGTTCCTACTCTCCTCCTAGTCTTCCTGGAAGAAGAAGATCGGCCAAGGATCTCGAAGAGCTAGCACTCCGAGGGAGTTGATCAGAGTCGAGCCCAGGTGTGGATTTCCTATAGAGGCCAGATGCGTGTGTGGCTCGAGCACCCTCTTTCTTTTCACAGCACTTCCACTGCTTCTCTCAGAGGTATAAAGGTATGGTACTTTTATATATATTCTCTTGCTTTTGATATTATATGCATGCTAGATCATTATACTAGTTCCTATTGCGGGCAAATCGGTAGATCGTTTAGATCTATCTACCGAGCCTTCCACTGTGCATGCTTTAAAATTATTTTAAATTACATATCCTTCTGCCCTCTTTTCTTGCATATTGTATGCTAGATGTAAGTGCTTTTCACCTTCATTGATGTCCTGTCATAGGTCAAAAATATAGTACTATTGATGCCCTATCATGGACTGAAAACGTGGTTATAGTAGTTTTCGGGGCTAGCCATGTTATTGTTGCTCTAACACAGGCCAGAAATGTAGAACTGTTGATGCCCCACCATGGACCAGAAACATGGTTATGGTAGTCCAGAGCCGAGCATCCTAAGATGATTAGATTTGATTTATGATGATTACAAGGGTTATATGATATGATAATTTTGATTACATGATATATGTTGTTATGTATAACCATAATATTTTATGGCATTATATGTTATTTTATTTTATGGTTATTATGATGGTGTGGGTATGTAGAAATACTTACTGGGCTATAAAACTCATATGTTATTATATTTTTTCAGAGGCATAAGATGCTTACTACGGATGGGTTGGGCGAGCTATTCTAGTATCAAAGTTAGTTTATTACGGATGGGTTGGGCGAGCTATTCTAGTATCAAAGTTAGTTTATTGATTAGTAAAACTTCTGATACAACTAGATATGTAAATAATTATAATTGAATAAATTGATAATGAATCCATTTAGTGGATATTTGGTCCATTATTATTTTTAATAAATCATTGTCTTATTAGAAAATTTGTGTATGCTATAGGTCTTACATGATCTCTAGAGCATTGCTCAAAGGTTCATGTGGCCATTGTTGCCACCAAGATCATCATGGCCCATAGGTCGGGTGCGTCGGATCGCTCCTCGTCTCTTCGAGAAAAAACCTGTACTTCGGGACATGCAAAACAAGGGTTAGAGACTCGGGCCGGAGATTTTGGCAATAGCACTCCGACGATCAAGTCAGTAACAATCAAGGGGAATAGGTCCTCCTGGTCGAGCCCCTAAGGTGGACTCCATGCAAGGAGGAGTGAGTGGTGTGAGAGTGGGGGTGCAAGTGTGTTAGGAAAGATGGTGGCCGAGGTGGATCGGTCCCCCTATGTGGCCTCTTCTCCCTTACTTGCTTGGATGAGTATTTTGGCTTACTCTTGCTTGGCTTACCCTCCTGCTAGGGGCATCCACGTTTCTTTTAAGTCCAGGTGGTTGTTGAACGCCTATCTTGGGATCTTTCCCGTGTTAGTAGGCACGTGCGGCAATGTTCCATGCTGTGGACGGGACATCTTTCCTGACTCGTGATAAAAGAAGTTGCCATGCACTTTGACATTCCTTCTGGTCTCTCTACTCCGGAAAACTCGGCAGGGCTTCGATTGGGGGGCCTCCACCCCCGGGATTCGAATCCCTTGGTTGACTTCCTTTTCTGGGTGGTGTAGGCAGTTGGTGGAGAGTGTGGCATCTCGGTCAGGGAGCTTCTTCCTCTTCTGGTGTAAGTGGTGGCTGCGGATAGTTATTGCAACTTGGAGGGTGCTTCCTTGTGGTCCTTGGGTGGCTAGTTGGCATCCTGGGGGACGGCATCACTCCCTCGGTGGCTAGCACTTTTTGTCCGAGGTGGAGGCCGAACTAAAGAGCTGGGGCTCGACTCCGGGGGCTTGACCTCGAAGGGGCTCCGCTTGGTGGAGGAGGGCTGGGCTCAACTCCGAACCAAGGGGCTCGACTTCGAGGGGCTCGACCTAGAAAAGGACGGCTGGGCTTGGCTCCTATGCAGAGGGCTCGACTCTAGCCTAGGGGGCTCGATCTCAGAGGGGCTCAATCTGACGGAGGAAGGCTCGACCCCTTCATAGAGGGCTTGGCCTCGGAGGGGCTCAATCTGGCGGAGGAGAGCAGAGCTTGGCTCCAGCTCAGAGGGCTCGGCCTTGGAGGGGCTCGATCCAGCGGAGGAGGTCAGCATGCGACTCCTGCATAGAGGGCTTAGCCTCAGAGGGGATCGACCTGGTGAAGGAGGGCTGAGCTCGAATTCGGTCAAGGGGGCTCGGCCTTAGAGGGGCTCAATCTGGCAAGGAAGGCCGCTTGGCTCCGGCCTAGGTGTCTCTATCTTGCGGGAGCTAACCTGGTGGAGGACAGAACTCTCCTTCGATGGGCCTCCGACATACCGAGGGAGCTCGACCCGGCAAAGGAGTTCGAGGGGGAGTGTCCACCGTGGCGACTTTCTCTAACATGGCATCTGACAGGGACTACACGTCGGCTTCTTGCCACATCATTTGTCCCCCACTCCCGAGTCCTGTTGGTGCAGGGTGCTCGGGGCGAAGGGAGTAAATGCAATGCTGACATGGAAAGGTAAGAATCCGGTGCAATGATGACCATGATCACTGGCACTTCGTAGAGTGTTCCTTCAGCCTATCTGTGGGATGATGGGGACCTGAAACCCTATTTTATTTTATTTTATTTTATTTTATTTGAGTCCATTAGTCCTGTGTCACTTGAGTCAAAGTGAGCCACTTGAGTCCTGTAATAAAGTGGGACAACTAAGTCAGTTGGTCCACTTAGTCGGGTCCAGTCATTTTAGTTCAGTTAAGAGTCCAATTAAGTTGTTCAAGTCAAGAGGAGAGTCATCAATAGGAGATTCACCAGACCCCTCCAACCAGAGCCGGCCTTCATGCACCTGGACCCTTTCATGCCACCAAGCCCACAAGAGAGAGCTCCAGCCTAAGACAGGACCACTATTGACCGGTCCACTAGGATTTCTTGGCCCACAAGTTAGGGTTTTTTAGCCCTCAAGTAATGTACCATAGGGTGAATCTATAAATACTGCCCCTCCCCTCTAGTATTAAACATCTTTTTTCCTATGAATACAAACTAAAGTTATTTTGATTGAGTTTTGAGTTTTCTCCGGATTGGAGAGGGTGTAACGCCCGGGTTCCTGGTTCTTGAGTACAAGCCCTAATCTTCTGGTGACTTCTATGCTCGCTAGCGATCCTTCCCCCGCTCTGTCCCGCATCAACTTGGTATCAAAGCTCAGTGGATTAGGGTTTTCTCTTCCTTCCTGGCTTCCCATCATTCTTCTTGTGCAAGACTTCTCAAGCCTCGGTCAACTACCGAGGTCTTTCAGTGCCCATGCACCCGAGCCTCTCTCCTGCTGCCCTCCGCCCGATCTTCATCGCTGGCTTCCTCCACAAGATCGAGGCCCTCAGCAAGGTCCTCTCCCTCGATCCCAAGAACCCCGCCGCGCCCTCCCCATACTTCCCTTTCCTTGTTCCTGCTCACCGCCGACAGCCGATGCCCCAAACTTCCCCCCCCTAGCGGGATCTCACGACCCTCGCAGTACCCCTCCCCCTCCCTCCCCCTCCGCCCTGATGAATCCTGTGCCAAGGCCGCTGCCACCGCCCTCGCCGACCCCGGCCTCGGCCACGCAGCCGGCCGCGGCATCCCGCTTGTGGGTCGTCTGCCCCTGCAGATGTCGGGCTTCCCCCCAGCTCCCATGGGCGCCCACCCTCCTGCGGTCTCCGTGCAAGTCACCGCCAGGCCAGGGGCGCCGCCCGTGCCCTTCCCCATGCCGCCACCGCCGAAGCCCGGGATGCCTCCCCCCTACCAATCGACACCACCGATGCCCTCTGTCCATCGGCGACACATCTCGGATCGATCACGTGTGGGAGGACCAACCGAGCCTTCGTCGTCCTCAGCCCTCGGAGCATGTTCGCCCCCTCCTTCCCGTTGGATCCTCCCTGTTCTCCGGCCAGAAGCTGACGACGCCCCGCCACTAGAGATGCCGGCTCTGCCTCCTTCCTCTTCGATTGTACGCCCTCCCACGGCGAGCCGAGCCCTGCAACAGGGCCTCAAAATGGAGTTCCCTGCACCACCGAGCCATGCCAACTGCTCTCCGGCCATCTTCTTCCCATGCCGCCACCGTCCCCACCCCAGCGACGCCTGTCGGGAAGCCTCCCCCTGTTCGGTCTATAGTCGCCCGTGGGATGGAAGGAGACCGCACGAACGTGAAGGCAAAAGCCTTCACTGTTGCCGACTTCTGTGTTGCATGCTCCTCAGAGCAGCACAAATATTAAAGCTGCACGCCTTTCATAGCTGCACGGCTTGCAAAGCCGCATAGATCTTAGAGCAGCCCATAAAAAAAAATCAGAGAAAAAAATGAAAAGAAAAGAAGTTGAAGAAAAAAAAAGGTGAACCTAGAGTCCTTTTTGATTAGTTTTGGTTCCCTGTTGAACCTGACTCGATGGAGTCGAGTTCTCCCCACCGCAGGGGAATGATGGGGACTTGAAACCCTATTTTATTTTATTTGAGTCTATGAGTCCTGTGTCACTTGAGTCAAAGTGAGCCACTTGAGTCCTGTAATAAAGTGGGATAACTGAGTTAGTTGAGTCCACTTAGTCAGGTCCAGTCGTTTTAGTTCAGTCAAGAGTTCAGTTAAGTTGTTCAAGTCAAGAGGAGAGTCATCAATAGGAGATTCACCAGACCCCTCCAGCCAGAGCCGGCCTTCATGCACCTGGATCCTTTCATACCACCAAGCCCACAAGAGAGAGCTCCAGCCTAAGACAAGCCCACTGTTGACCGGTCCACCAGGGTTTCTTGGCCCACAAGTTAGGATTTCTTAGCCATCAAGTAATGTACCCTGGGGTGAATCTATAAATACTGCCCCTCCCCTCTTGTATTAAACATCTTTTTTTCTATGAATACAAACTAAAGTTATTTTGATTGAGTTTTGAGTTTTCTCCGGATTGGAGTGGGTGTGACGTTAGGGTTCCTGGTTCTTGAGTACAAGCCCTAATCTTCTGGTAACTTCTATGCTCGCCAGTGATCCTTCCCCTGCTCTGTCCCGCATCATGGGAGCCACGTGGATACATCCGAGGAGTAGTTATTACGGATGCAGAATTCAAAGTGGCCGTAGTCAAAATCAGGCACCAGCCTTGCCGATTAACGACACGTGGCCCGAATCCACCGGTGGGGAGCTGTAACGGTACAGTCGGGCATCGGTCACTTTGAAAGGGAAGGCCACTTTTTCGAAAACATACCTTCTTTCAAATCCTGCGTGCTCGCCATCGTACCGAAGTTCCCCTTTCGCTCCCCCGGCCATCTTTGCCTTCCCAATTTCTGAGCAGGTCAGTCTCCTTCCTTCCCGTACTGGTTGAGTAAGGACCTTCTCCTAGGGCTAGGTTCTTTCCCGGACCCTTGTCCATCTTATCCTTTTTTCTATTCTTTTCTTCCTGTTTTTTGACCTTAATTTCCTTCTGCATGTCTCGCTTCGGACCAAACTTCCGTCCCGCCACTAACCGGGGTGAGGCCGGGCTTTCTAGGCCGAGGCTGCCTTCTTCTTCTTCTGACGAGGAGGAGGATATGGCATGTTTCGAGGTCAGCCGAAGGCCTGCGCCTAGGGGAATAACGATTAGGGAACCTGTATCTTCTCCTCCACCTCGTCCTCTTCTTCTTCCTGCTCCTACACCTGCTCCAGAACCTGCTCGATCATCAGGTCCTGGGGGGATCGCTTCGGTGATCACCACTGTAGACCTTGTGACCATCCGAGACACCTATGGTATCCCAGACGGCATCCGGCTCTTGATCCCTCGACCGGGGGAATGGGTCACTTCCAGTGGCTCGCGTCGGATAGCCTTCTACAAGGAAACCTTCTTAAGGGGCCTCCGATTCCCATTCCACCCATTCTTTCTCTCTGTCTTGAACCACTACCGCCTTGTTCTTGCCCAACTCATCCCGAACGCCATTAGAACGATTTTTTTCTTTATTGTCTTGTGCCATTTTCACGGGATAGTTGCCCATTTCTCCTTGTTCAGGGCCTTTTTCACCCTGAAATGCCACCCCATCGAGGAGGGGTGGTGGTCTCTTTCCTCCTGCCCAAGGGGCATTAGATTCGAACTTCCCTCTTCCATCAAAGGATGGAGGAGTAAGTATTTTTTCGCCTCGGTTGAGGGGGTCGACTAGGTTTGGAGCGACCTAGATCAGTCCCCTAACCAGAATTCTACGGTCGATGCAGCCGACCTGGAGGTGTATGATCAGCTCCGCTTCACTAAGATCCCTTCGCTCGAGGTCCTGCTATCAGAGTAGAATCTTCATGAGGCTGGGGTCGACCCAGCACAGGAGTTGGGTGAGTTCGGCTCGAAAACCCTTTTCTTTCTCTTCTTCTTCTCTCTCTCTCTCTCTCTCTCTCTCTCTTTTTTCAGGGTTGATGTCTTCTTTCTTGGTGCAGGCATGAAGTTCTCCATGGACGAGCTCCTCTCATTTTTTGAGGAGAGGAACCAAGCGGAGGGTGCCGGTGAGCCCGCCTCGAAGAGGGCTCGGGTAGATGCTGGCATGAGGGCGATGCCGGTTGTGCCAGCTGAGCCCGTTCCTGAGTCGAGGAGGAAGAGGGTCACTAAGCCCATCCCCGAGCCTCCGAGGCAGCGCGATCCAGCCCCGGCACCAGAGTCCGAGGTGGTGGCCCAGTCCAGATCTGCTGCCACTGCTGCTGCGGTGGCATCCCCTCCTCCGGAGACCGTCAAGTTCGAGGAGGATGGGGAGCCAGAAGGTGCGGGGTCGACATCGATGGTGCCGTCCGAGGTGGCACCGAGCCCTCAGTCTATACCAACAGCCTCTCCTGTCGATGGAGTAGATGATCCCGCACTGACGGCGGGCAAGAAAGACAGGGACTACCGTCGGGTCCCTTTCAAGTTGGGGCCCAACATTTTCCTTATCAAGGACCCAGCCCTCGCCGAGCGGATGATGGACTTCTCCACCAGTCCTGCGACCGGTAAGAGAGGGGCGGGAGATTTCTAGCCGATGTCATTAGCACATCCTTCTCCAACCTCTACACCGTAAGTAAATCTCTGCTCTGCATCGCTTCCTCCCTCATTTTCTTTGGGACTAACATCATCTTTGATGTAGCAAGGCGCTGAGCTTCTACTGATCCGGGACTACTATCGTAACTGGGTCAGGAGGGACAAGGAGCGCGAGACGGAGCTCGAGTCCTTGAAGACCGAGCTGAGGCAAAAGGGCAATGAGGCATGGGAGGCCAATATGAGGGTTAAGGGCCTCCGGGGCGAAGTCACTAGCATCGGGCGATGCTCAAAGGAGCTTGAGGAGGAGCTCAAGTCAAAAGGTGCTCAGTTGAAGGAGCTCCAAGCCGAGCTAGAGGCGGTGAAGGAGCGAGCCATCTCCACCGAGAAGAAGGCCATATCCACCGAGCAAAAGGCTGCCGAGGCAGAGAGGAAGGTCTCCACCACCATCAATTCAGCTGAGGCCGTGAAGAAAGAGGCCACCGAGGTCGCCTGCAAGGCTGAGGATGCGGACAAGAGGTCGGCCAAGGCGGTCAACCGGGTAGAGGCCACCAGGAAGGAGGTCGCCGAGGCGGTGGCCAGCTACGAGGCCTCTAAGGAGTTCAAACTTGACTTCAAGGAGGCAGCGATGGACACCTTTTTCAAGGGGTTCACATACTATCGGTCTCAGCTACACGGCATCCTTTCAGATGAGCGGATGGCCACCCTCCAACTCCCGGGCTCTAGGGGTGCAATGTCCTCAACTCCCGCACCAGCTATGGTGGAGCGTGCTGTTGCAGCTGTGCCAGCCCCGCAGGCAGCGACGGCTGAACCGACCCCGCAGGTGATGATGATCGAACCGACTCCACCAGCGAAGGTGACTAAAGGAGGGGCCCCGACCACGGAGGTCGAGAAGGGTGAGGTTCTAGCCACGCACCATTCAGGGAAGGCACCGGCTGAGTAGAGTAGGGCTTCTTTCTAGTTGTAACCCCTTCTTTATTGCTTTCCGTCCTGGGCTGCCCAGCATGTTGGGGCTCAGGAGTAGTGTAACTACTTTGCTAAGTAATGAAAATGCTTTTCGCCAACTCAGCTTGTTCTTTTCTTTGCTTGTATTTCTGTAATGCAAATGTCTCCTCTCCTCTCCTTGGCCATCTGGATGCCCGAGCAGGAGAGAAGGTGAAGGAGGAGTACTTGTCTTGCTTCATCATGCTCGGTTGGAGGGGCGAAGTAGCTTTGAAGATTTCTCAGCTCTGCTCGACTTCAGGAAGCTTGGGTCCTGGTGTCGGAGGAGCGGGAGATCCAAACTTTGATTAACAGGAATCTAAGCTCTTGGTGCCGGAGCAGGGTCCGATCTTTGGTATCAGAGGGTTATGAGATCCGGGCTTAGAATGCCAAGAAGCTAGGCTCTTGGTGCCAGAGCAGGGTCCGATCTTTGGTGCCAGAGGGTCGTGAGATCTGGGCTTAGAATGCTAAGAAGCTAGGCTCTTGGTGCTGAGGCATGGCCCGGTCTTTGGTGTCGGAGGGTCGTGAGATCCAGGCTTAGAATATCAAGAAGCTAGGCTCTTGGTGCTGGGGCATGGCCCGGTCTTTGGTGCCGGAGGGTCGTGAGATCCGGGCTTAGAGTAACAGGAAGCTAGGATCCTGGTGCTGGAGTAGGGTCCGGTCTTTGAGCGCCAGACCTAGGGCCTGGCTGATGCGGGACTAATATGCATGCAATTATTTTTGTAGATTTTATATATGGGGTGAAGTGATTAAATCCTGAATACTCGATCAAAATAAGTTGTAGAAAATTTTATATGAATTTTAGAAACTAAGTATGCAGATTAGGACCTAAGAAAGCGGTAAAGATGGATCGCTGGGGCTGAGAAGCCTCGGTTAGGGCAAGTTCTCCTATAATAAAATTACTGGTGGCAGAGGGGATGTACCTAACAATGTCTGAAGTGCCCGATAAAAATCGCAGCGAAGGGATCTTTCATTCCTCGATGGATGCGGCGTGGAAAACCGAGCCAAAGACTCGCGGATACCCGGCTTTCTGCTTGGTGGTCCGATTGAGGCTTGGCTGGAGTCGTTGGATTCGTAGAAACTTGGGGACTTGCAAATGACCTGTCAGGGGTTAGAAAACTCATAAGGGAAAAAGGAAAACAAGAGAAAATAGCAAGGGAAAGAAAGTTTTGGAGGGGGTGGCCAGGGCTCTGGAAGGTTGGTTGGCGGCAGGAATCTGTTGCAACACCGGGAAGAAGAAAGCACCAATAAAACCCCTTAAGCACAAAGCAGGGTAACACAAAGCAATTGAAGAGAACTCAAGTTTTAATTCATATATCAAAATCAATCCTCATACAAGAGACTAGGGTCCTTTAAATAGACCCTTAGTCTTGGGCCCCAAGTAAGGGTACATTAGACATCACATAAGAATCCTTTTCCCTCTCAAACCCTAGCTAGAAAATAAGGAAACATTAGGTAGAAAACATCCCTAAAAATTCTCTTGACTTGGTCAACACTCCAAGGACACCTAGGGGGATATGTCAGGCTTCTAGGAGTAGTAAGGGGCCGGCCCAAAGGGACTCGGGCGCATGGGTTTGGGCCTCTGAAAGCTGGGGTGCCCTGGTAGCCAGGTAGCAGGAATATTCCCTGGTATCTTGCTTCTTTAGGGCTTGGGCTTGGTGCCTGGGCTTGATTTCTTTGGGCTATGATGCAGATGGACCTCTGGAATCATGGATGCCCTGGTCTATGAACCCTTTGGCATCTGGAAGGGAATATAGGCATCTGGAGGGCATCTGCAAGGAATCAGGGTTTCTGATTTTTCTCCTAGGGTCTTCAAATCTTCAAGCTAGGTTGGACTTGACTTCCATGTCTTCAATCTGGTTGGACTTGGTCTTCACTTGTACGATGTGATCTTGAGTCTTCAGTATACTTGGACAGGACTCAAAAAAAATAAAATTAGCTCGATATGAGCTGACTAACATTGGACTGAACTAGCTCAATATGAGCTGACTAGTACAGAACTGAAATAACAACTCAAAAGACTCAAATAATAACTAAAATGATTCAAATGGGCTAAGCCCTTATTACAGATGGACTCATAAATTATTGATCAATCCATAGAGGGTTGAAAAGTCTCTGTCTTATTCTGGTGCCTCTGGTGTCCCCACCACGGGCGATGATTCTCCTGCAAGGCAAAGAATGTTTGTACAGGGGGAATCTCAATTATTAGTGAGGAAGAACCTTACACTATTGATGTAGGAGGGCTGGCCCCCGGGCTTTCGTGTGCCGGAGAGCTGGGCTTCAGGCTTTGAAGTAGGAGAGCTGGGCTCTAGATTGAAGTGTCGGAGAGCTGGGCTCTAGATTAAAGTGTCGGAGAGCTGGGCTCCAGGTTGAAATGTTGGAGAGCTGGGCTTCTAGTTAAACATGCTGGAGAGCTGGACTCCGGGCTTAAGCGTGCTGGAGAGCTGGGCTGCAGGTTGAAGTGCTGGAGAGCTGGGCTCCGGGCTTGAGCATGCCGGATAGCTGGGCTCCGGGCTCTAGCATGCCGGAGAGCTGGGCTTCGGGTTGAGCATGCCGGAGAGCTGGGCTCCGGGCTCTAGCATGCCGGAGAGCTGGGCTCCTAGTTTGAGCATGCCGGAGAGCTGAGCTCCTAGCATAAGCATGCCGGAGAGCTGGGCTCTGGGCTTGAGAGTGCCGGAGAGATGGGCTCCATGCTTGAGCATGCCAGAGAGTTGGGCTCCATGCTTGAGCATGCTGGAGAGCTGGGCTCCGGGCTTTGGTGCTAGAGAGCTGGGCTCCAAGCTTCGATGCCGGAGAGCTGGGCTCCAAGCTTCGGTGCCGGAGAGCTGGGCTCTGGGCTTGAGCGTGCTGGGCCTTGGGCATGGCAGTGCCATTCCTGCAAGGCAGAGAGTGGTTTGTATAAAAGGAAACCTTTATTATTATTGTTGGAGGAAAGCCTTACACTACTGATAGTATCTTCTCAGGTTGCAGGCATTTCATGTTTGCAGGAATCTGACACCATCCAGATTCTCGAGATAGTAGGCTCCTTGTGGAAGAGCTTCGACCACCTTCTAGTGGCCTTCCCAGTTTGGCGAGAGCTTGCCGCACTCTCGGGGTTGATATGCTTCGGCTCGGCGTAGCACCAGGTCGCCAGGTCAAAAGACCTTAGGCCTTACCTGTGCATTGTAGTACCGGGCCACTCGTTGCCGATATGCTACCATCCGGAGCTGAGCTTTGTCTCTGGTTTTCTCGAGGAGGTCCAAGTAGAGTAGAAGGTGCACCGGGTTTCTCACTTCGTCATATTGCTGCACCCGCAGCGTGGGCACACCGAGCTCAACTAGGATAACGGCCTCAGCACTGAAAACATGGTTGAAAGGCATTTTATCCGTGGCCATTCTAGGCGTTGTGTGGTAGGCCTACAGAATGCTTGGAAGTTCCTCCGCCCATCTGCCCTTGGCATGGTCTAGCCTGGTTCTGAGTCCTTGGAGTATAGTCCGATTTGGTTACCTTGACTTCCCTGTTTGTTTGGGGGTGAGCCATCGAGGTGAAGTGGTGCCGGATGCCGTGCTTAGCATAGAATTCTTTGAACTCCTGGTTATCAAACTGCTATCCATTGTCGATGATGATGTAGTGTGGGAGTCTGAAATGACAGATAATTGATTTTCAGAAGAATTGGTGGACCTTAGCTTCTGTGATCCATGCTAGTGGCTCTACTTCCATCCATTTGGTGAAGTAGTTGATGGCCACCAGTAAGAACCTCCATTGCCCCGGTGCAGGGGGAAATGGTCCTAAGATGTCCATTCCCCACTAGGCGAATGGCCAAAGGGTGGAGAGCTATGAGATCGGCACCGCCGGTTGACGTTGTATGTGGGCATGGTGCTGGCATTTGTCGCACCTCTTCACGAAGTCAGCAGCGTCCTCCCTCATGGTCTCCTAGAAGTATCCTTGGTGGAGAGCTTTGTATGCCAATATCCTTCCTCCCACATGGTTCCCGCATAGGCCTTCATGTATCCCCAGGAGAACGAAGGCTGCTTCCGCGGGTCTCAGGCACTTCAAGAGCGGGTAGGAGTAGGATCTACGATAAAGCTATCCTTCCATCAAGACAAACTGAGAGGCTTTCTTTTTGACGAGGCTGGCTTCCGCGCGATCCTCGGGCAAGGTGCCATAAGTAATGTATCTGACATACCTATCCATCTAGCTTGGCTCCGAGGTGACTTGCTGTACCTCCTCCAGGGCTTCGTAGTTTGGATTTTCAAGGTACTCGATATATGCACACCCCGGCAACGAGTGTTGACCCCTAAAGTGATTTTGATGATAACAAAACATTGGAGCATACATTTAGTTATCTAACAACTCTTCAAATGGTTGACAAGTTTTTGTAGGACAACTACATTGACATACTTTCTAAACCCTGCAATCTTTATTGTTTTGTGTTGAGTTGTAAGTGATTAGAATCTTGTAAAGAAGAACCCAACAAAAAATTTCCTACTTGAATCAAAGATAAAGGGTTACTTCTAATAGTTTTCAAGCTTCAATTTTTTTTTAATTTCATTGTAAGAAGACCTTGAGGAAGTCTTCAAAGCTTAGCACAAGAGTTCTGGAGAATTAAATTTGATCTGGTTAAAGAACCAATCTTGAGCCGACTGGATGGAGAAACCAGCCGACTCTGGCACTGGCATAAGAAAGAAGTTCTTTGGCACATAGATCCAATCAATTGGTACCAAGGCCCAGCCGACTCATCTAGAACATGGTTGAGAACATTCTGAGAATCTCAGGGATTCGAGCCGACTGGATTTCAGCCTAGCCGAGTCATCTAGAGTGAACCATTTTCTCAACTATGAAACCTAGCCGACTGGTGTTCAACCCAGCTGACCCGAACTTGATCCGAGCCGACTCGAAGAATGTCCGAGCCGATTGGAATGACGGGGTCACCTCCAACGGCTAGTTCCAGTTTTATATTTTTGAAATCCAAAAGTGCTCCAACGGTAACTTGTCACTTCTCAACGGTCTACAACGTTCAAAATCAAGAGAAGGTAGTTGAAGTCTCTATAAATGAGGATGAGAACATCTTTGGAGAGACTAATGAGTTAATGAACAGTTATTGAATATTTATTGAAGAAAGAGGAGAGAGCACTTGAGCTTTGAAGTCAGTCTTCAAGCCTTCACCAACTCTTATCAGAAGCTTGAAGCATCTTTTGAGGAAAGCAAGGAAGCCATTGAAGTGCATTGAAGAGAATTCAATTGAGCTTCACTCGAGCTGCATCGGCAACCACTCGACAACTGAGTTTGTTAATTTTTGTTGCTTTTTTATTCTACTCTTAGAATATTTGGGTTATTGGTGAGCCCGATTGTAAAAACCAAATAGGTTTCTTTGGTGAGCCTTTTCAAAAACAAAGTGTAGAGGTTCTAAGTGAGCCTATGAAAACCTAGAGTGGGTTTCTTTGGTGAGCCCGGTTTAAAAACCAAAGTATAAAGGTTGGGATTGTGAGCCTATAAAATAATCCGACTGTATTCCAGTTTGGAAGATATAGTGAAAATCCCGAGGGGTGAACTTGGGTAGTGGACGTAGGAGCTGGGTTGCTCTGAACCACTATAAATTTGTTTATTTATGTTGTGCTTGATTTACTTTTTAGCTTCCGTACTTATTTCTGATTAACACAGTACTCAACCACTAAAAGGAATTACTTGTGCACATAATTACAAGAAATTTTGTAATTTCCAATTCACCCCCCTCTTGGAAAAAGCCACCTGGGCAACAGCTGGTATCAGAGCAGTGTCTCTGATACTTAAGTAAAGATCGATGGCTTATCTCATGAGTACATCCTTGGCTGAAGGCCAGTCAATAAATAGACCTCCACTATTCACAAGCACTAATTATTCTTATTGGAAAGCACGAATGAAGATTTACATTCAAGTTATAGATTTTCAATTATGGAAGGTCATCTTAAAAGGGCCACACATTCCCATAATCAAAGTTGATGGCATGGACATCCCTAAGCCTGAAGAGGACTGTGATGATCATGACATGAAAATGAGGGAATTGAATGCCAAAGCGATGAATTTATTATATTATGCTTTGGATGCAAACGAGTTCAACCGAATTTCTACTTTCTCTTCTGCAAAGGAAATCTGGAACAAACTCGAAGTGACCCATGAGGGAACTTCCCAAGTGAAAACCTCAAAGATAAATCTTTTAGTACACAATTATGAATTATTTAAAATGGAACCTTCTGAAATAATTTCTGCCATGTTCTCTAGATTTACAGATATTATTAATGGTTTAAAAAGTCTTGGCAGGGTATACTCAAATGCTGATCTAGTTCAGAAGATACTCCGTTCTCTACCTAACAAGTGGGATCCCAAAGTGACTGTAATCTAGGAGGCTAAAGATCTTAACACACTACTACTGGATGAACTACTGGGATCACTCATCACCCACGAGCTAACTATGCAGCACAGAACTGAAGATGAACAAAAGAAAAAGAAGACTATAGCCTTCAGAGCTATTTCTGAATCAAAGAGGGATGATGAAGAATTGGAAGAAGAAAGCACCTACTCCAATGATGACCTATAAGACGATGATATTGCAATGGTTGTGAGAAGATTCAGAAAATTTATGGGAAGAAAGAAAGGAAGATACAATCGAAAATTTTATAGGAAGGATTATGGAAAAGAAAAAGAAAAGGATAGAGAGAAAGATAAAGAAGTAGTCCCCACATGCTATGAATGCAAGAAGCCGGGGCACATACATCCAGACTATCCTCTATTGAAGAAATCCTTCTGACAGAAAAAGAAGAAGAAAGCCATGGTTGCCACATGGAGCGATAGTGAAGAATCATCTTCATCTGAAGAAGACGAGACCACCAAGACTGCGAATCTATATTTAATGGGTCTCGAAGATGAGGTAACATCCCCTAGCACTTGTACTGAATTCACATTTGATGAATTAAATTATGCTTTTCATGATTTATTATCTAAATTTAAGAAAGCTGGAGTAAAGATAAAATCATTGAAAAATATGAATGACTCTTTACTCAAACAAAAAGATGAAATTTTAGAAAGGAACCTCTTGTTACAAAAAGAACTGCATGACTTTTCTGAAAAAATTGAAAAGCTGAAAAATGAAAATTTTTTATGTGAGAGGAAAAACAATGATTTACTTGCTGAAAATATTGAACTAAAAAAGGAGGTTACAAAACTCAAGCGTTTAGTTGAAAAACTTACTTTAACTTCAAATAAACTTGAGTTAATTTTAAAAGAACAACGTATTTCAGGAAACAAAGCTGGAATTGGTTTTAAAACTTCTATTATGAATGGAATTTCAGCAACTACTTTTGTGAAATCTAAAGGACCTGTTCAAAACATTTTATATCAACAGGTTTTGGCCACACCAAAAACTGTTTCAACTTCAAAGTCTTTATTATATGTCCCTAAGAACTTGAGTAAAAATGCATATATTTCAAAAGGTTCAAAATCTGCATCAATTGTATCAACTTTCAGAACTTCAAATTTTGCTTCTATTAAAAATTCTAAAGTGTATGCTATGTTTGCAAAATAATAGGACATAAAGTTTTTGAATGCAATAATTCTAGAAATGTCCTTAAGAATGTAAGAAAAATTCAAGTTCCCAAAGGAACCACCTTTGCTGACCTGCAAGGACCCAAGGTAGCTTGGGTACCTAAAAGAATTCATTGACTATTTTGCAGGAATGTCTTGCAGCCCAAAGATTGAAGAAAAGGTGGTATATAGATAGTGGCTGCTCAAGACATATGACGGGTGACAAGAACCAATTTGTCATCCTTGAAATGAAAGAAGGAGGCATGGTCACCTTTGGAGACAATGGCAAAGGGAGAATAATCGGTATTGGTTAGATCAAAATAACTCCCTTCACTTTTATTGAAAATGTTTTGCTAGTTGACAAATTGAAGCATAATCTCTTAAGCATAAGTCAATTATGTGATAAAGGCTTCAAGGTTGTCTTTGAATCTTCTATGTGTACAGTAACTAACTCTTTAAATTCTAGCAATAAGTTCATTGGACATAGACTTGGGAATATCTATATGGTAGATCTTAATGATCTTGCCATGTCAAGTAGCCTCAGTCTAGTTGCAATGAATGCTAAAATTAAAGAGTCGGGTTTACTATGGAATAGACGATTAGGTCATGCTAGCATGCATACTATTGTCAAATTGATTTCTAAAGATCTTGTTAGAGGCATGCCTAAGTTTAAAGCTGATTTAAATCATGTTTGTGATGCATGCCAAATGGGTAAACAAACCAGGGGGAGTTTTAAATCAAAGAATATAGTTTCTGAAACAAGACCACTTGAACTACTTCACATGGATCTTTTCGAACCTACTAGGACCACAAGCCTAGGAGGTATGAAATATACTATTGTGATATTAGATGATTTTTGAGATTTACTTGGATTTTGTTTATTGCTTCGAAAGATGAAACTTTTCATGTTTTTAAAAAATTTCATAAAAAGGTTTCAAATCAAAAGAACTTATCTTTAATTTCAATTAGAAGTGATCATGGAACTGAGTTTGAAAATTAATTTTTTGAAGATTATTGTACTGAATTTGGCATTGATCACAACTTCTCCGCTCCTAGAACACCTCAACAAAATGGTGTTGTAGAGAGAAAAAATCGGACATTGGAAGAAATGGCTCGCACAATGTTGTACGAAGGTAATCTTCCAAAGTACTTTTGGACAGAAGCGATGAACATTGCTTGCTATATTTTAAACTGCGTTTTGATCCGTCCTATTTTAAAGAAAACCCCATATGAGCTTTGGAATGATAGAAAATCCAATATTAGTTATTTTCATGTGTTTGGATGCAAATGCTTTGTGCATAACAATGAAAAAGATAATTTAGGAAAATTTGATTCTAAAGCTGATGATGCAATTTTTCTAGGTTATTCATTACATAGCAAAGCATATCGAGTTTTTAATAAAAGGACTCTTACTGTTGAAGAGTCAATACATGTTGTATTTATTGAAACTAACCCTACACCTTCTAGACAAAAAAAGTGCATAGATAATGATGCAGGTACATTGCAAAAAGGAATGGATGAATTGAGCATTCAGGATAAAGACACTCGAGATGGAGAAGAAACGGTAAGTAAGGATCACACCGATCTACCAAGGGACTGGAGGTACGTTACATCTCACCCTAAAGAATTAATCATAGGAGATCCTTCACATGGTGTTAGGACTAGGTCTGCATATAAGGATGCACATGATTACCTAGCCTTTGTATCATAAATAGAACCCTATAGCCTAGAAGAAGCTGAGACTGACCTAAACTAGATGATGGCAATGCATGAAGAATTAAACCAATTTGAAAGGAATAAGGTATGGACACTTGTAGATAGACCTACTGACCATCCAATAATAGGAACCAAATGGGTCTATAGGAATAAATTAGATGAGCAAGGAAACATTATAAGAAACAAAGCTAGATTAGTGGCTAAGGGCTATAACCAAGAAGAAGGTATTGATTTTGATGAAACTTATGTACCCGTAGCAAGACTAGAAGCCATTAGATTACTACTTGTATTTGCTTGCTACATGAATTTTAAACTTTTTCAAATGGATGTAAAAAGAGCATTTCTTAATGATTTTATCTCTAAACAAGTTTTTGTGGAACAACCACCAGGTTTTGAAAATCACACTTTTTCAAACCATGTATTTAAATTAAATAAAGCATTGTATGGTTTGAAACAAACACCTAGAGCTTGGTATGATAAACTTAGCACTTTCTTAATTGAAAATGATTTTTCAAGAGAAAATGTAGACAAAACCTTATTTATCAAAAAGAAGAATAATGACATCTTAGTTGTACAAATATATGTTGATGATATCATTTTTGGTGCAATGAACGAATTTCTATGTAAAAAATTTGCTAAGCTTATACAGGGAAAATTTGAAATGAGCTTAATGGGCGAACTAAGCTACTTCCTTGGACTTCAAGTGAAATAAACAAAGGAAGGCATCTTCATCAACCAAACCAAATACATCAAAGAAATCATAAAAAATTTTGGTATGGAGAGTAGCAAATCAATGAGCACACCCATGAGCCCGGCTTGTAGATTGGACAAAGATGAAAATGGATCCAATGTTGACCAAAAGCTATATAGAGGTATGATCGGATCCTTATTGTATTTGACTACATGTAGACCTGACATTTTATATAGTGTATGTGTATGTGCTAGATTTCAGTCATCACCAAAAGAAACACATATGCTTGTTGTTAAAAGAATACTTAAATACTTGAAAGGAACAAGTAATTTAGGAATTTGGTATTCTAAACATTCTACCCTGAATTTGATTGGATTCTCTGATGCTGACTATGCTGGTTGTAAAATAGATAGAAAAAGCACTAGCAGTACATGCCAATTTCTAGAGTTGAATCTAATCTCATGGCACTGTAAGAAACAAAACTCCGTAGCCTTGTCCACAGCTGAGGCTGTGATGGGGGACTAATATGCATGCAATTCTTTTTGTATGTTTTATATGTGGGGTTAGGTGATTAATTCCCAAATTTTAGATCAAAATTAGTTGTAGGAAATTTTGTATGAATTTTTGAAGCCAAGCATGCAGATTAGAACCTAGAAAAGTACTAAAGAAGGATCGTCGGGGCTGAGAAGCCTCGGTTAGGGCAAGTTCTCCTACAATATAAAGACTGGAGGTAGAGAGGGTGTACCTGACAACGTCTAAAGTGCTCGATGAAGATCGCAGCGAAGGGATCTCTCGTTCCTCGATGGATGCGGCCTGGAAAACTGAGCCAAAGACCCGCGGACACCTGGCTTTCTGCTCGGTGGTTCGATTGAGGCTTGGCTGGAGTCGTTGGATTCGTAGGAACTCGGGGACCTGCAAATGACCTGTCAGGGGTTAGAAAACTCAAAGGAGATCAAGAAAATAAAGGAAAATAGCAAAGGGAAGAAAGTTTTGGAGGGAGCTGGAAGGATGGTTGGTGGCAGGAAGATGGTTGCAAACACCGGGAAGAAGAACTCTCAAACCCCTTTATGCACACAGCAGCGTAATCACTCAAAACAATATAAGAACTCAAGGTTTATTTCATATATCAAAATCTCCCTTCATACAAGAGGCTAGGGTCCTTTAAATAGGCCCTTAACCTTGGGCTCCAAGTAAGGGCACATAAGTCTTTACATAATAATCCTTTTCCCTCTCAAACCCTAGCTAGAAAATAAGGAAACATTAGACAGAAAAAATTCCTAAAAATTCTCTTGACTTGGCCAACACTCCAAGGATTCCTAGGGGGGCGTGTTGGGCTTCTAGGAGCAGCAAGAGGCCAGCCCAAAGGGGCTCGGGCGCATGGGTTTGGGCCTCTGGAAGCTGGGGTGGCCTGGTAGCCAGGTAGCAGGAATATTCTCTGGTATCTTGCTTCTTAGGGGCTTGGGCTTGGCACCTGGGCTTGATTTCTTTGGGCTAGGATACAGATGAACCTCTAAAATCATGGATGCCTTGGTATATGAATATATTTTGGCATCTGGAAGGGAATCTGGGCATCTGGAGGGCATCTGCAAGGAATCAGGATTTTCTGAATTTTTCCTCCTGGGGTCTTCAAATCTTCAAGCTGGGTTGGACTTGGGCTATACTTCCATGTCTTCAATCTGGTTGGGCTTGGTCTTCACTTGTATGATGTGGTCTTGAGTCTTCAATATGGTTGAATAGGATTCAAAAAAATAAAATTAGCTCGATATGAGCTGACTAACACTAGACTAAACTAGCTCAACATGAGCTGACTAGTACAGAACTAAAACTCAAAAGACTCAAATAACAACTAAAATGGACTCAGATGGGCTAAGCCCTTATTACAGATGGACTCATAAATTATTGATCAATTCACAGAGAGTTGAAAAACCTCTATCTTATTCTGGTGCCTCCGGTGTCCCCACCAGGCTGAGTACGTGGCTGCTGGTAGTTGTTGTGCTCAAGTGTTATGGATTAAACAACAACTAGAAGACTTTGGTATATCACAATCTAAAATTCCAATTAAATGTGATAACACAAGTGCTATCAATTTGACAAAGAATCCAATTTAGTATTCTAGAACCAAGCACATTGAAATTAGACATCATTTTATTAGAGATCATGTTTCAAATGGTAATATAGTGCTTGATTTTGTTCCTATTGAAGATCAATTAGCTGACATATTTACTAAGCCACTTAATCAAGATAGGTTTGAACTAATTAGGAATGAATTAGGACTTTGCGATCCTTTCTAAATTCTCTAATCTAATTCCTTCAAATTTAAGGAAATATTATCTAGAGAACCTCCTGATTTCATTCTATTTTATAGAGCCTTAATTTTCTTAGAAATTCTCTCCAAAATCTCTCTGGTTTGTGCTTAAATTTTTCAAAACTCTAATCTCTCTATTCGAGTCGACTAGTTCTTAAGTCGAGTCGATTGGATATTCTAAGAGTTTTGAGCATGTTCTAGCCTAGCCGGCTCGAGCATTTTTGAGTCGACTAGATTCTCTGATTATTTTGGGAGAGTTCTGGCTGAGCTGACTCGAGCCTTTCTAGGACTATTCGAGTCGACTGGAATTTCACGCTTAAGTATTTTACTTTGGGTTATAAACCCCTCTCCGAGCTGTTTAACCTCTATTTTGTCTTCTCTAAAGGTTCGTTCCTCTCCTAATCTTACTCCAAAGATTCCTATCTCTCATCTAAGCTCTCCAATCTCTAAGTTTTCCCTCATTCCTAGCAATGGCTCCAAAGCATGCTACCGGGAAATGCTCTACTAGGGCTGCTCTGATTGTGGAAAGGGAAAGAAGGTCTAAAAGGCATCAAGAAGAGCCAGCTGCCACTATTCACAGTGAGGAACTTATGGAAGAAGCTACAAGGGATGCTGCAAGTGCTCCAAGCCAAATCCCCTCAATGTCTACATGACCGGTAACCTCTGGCCGTCGCATTGACTTTGAATTTATTAAGGGGATTGGGTTAAAAATTGATGATTTGATTGAAGATCAAGGATGGAGAAAGTTTTGCTCCCTAAATGAAAAGACTTACCCCTCTCTTGTTAGAAGTTTTTATGAAAATCTGAGATTGGGAACAAATCATGTTGAGTCCACTGTCAAAGGAAAAAAGATTATTGTCAATGAAGAATTTCTACATGGTCTACTGGACTTACCTACAGATGGAGTGAAATTTCTAGTGATTGATAATAGAGAAAAGGCTTTAAGAACAATCTTAAACAGAGAAGATATTAGTGGAATTGGAACAGTTTTTGCTAATACCCTGTCTCTTGAAATGAGGTTGCTACATAATTTTATTTGCAGAATATTTTTGCAAAGAACAGGAAGATTTGATTGGGTGAGTGAGAAAGACTTATGCCTTATGGAACATATTATGGAGAAGACTCCTGTAAATCTATCCTACATTATAATTATGCAAATGAAGGAGACAGTTAGAAAGGCCAAGTTGTGCTTACCCTATGGAATGATGCTAAGCTTACTGTTTAAGTCTCAAAGAGTGTGTTTGGAAGGTGAAGATGGAGTTGAACTGCACCATACAGATGTCAACACCTCCAAATCACTAGAAAGAATGGGTTACATCCAAGTTGAAGGAGTTTGGAGGAAGAAAGGGACAAATGTCAGGGCAATAGGTAGCTCAAGCAATGAATAAGAAGAAGAAGAAGAGGAAGAACCTGCTGGCACTGCAACAGTTGAAGCTGGAACATCTACTGTGCCTGCGCCTGAGCCTCAGTCTCTTATTTCTGAGCCTGCTCTACTTGTGAGGAGGCTGATGTACCTTTTCCTGATCTTGATACGCATGCACCCGAGTTTGATTTGCTTGCAGCTGATACTCCTTTACCACACTTCACTTCGGTAGCTATACATTCTCCAAACATTCAAAGTCAGATTGAAGATCAAATGAGAACTTTGACTGATACACTGACAGGAACAATCACTTCTCTTTTTGGTGATCTGAAGAAGTCAGTAGATAGTAGACTGAATCAGCTAGAAGAACATGTTATAAATCTGCAAGGAAAGGTTGAAGCAATAGAAGCTTCAAGATCTGCACCTCAAGTAGAACTTCAACCAATCCTAGACTGTATCTCTTCTAGTTCTGAAGCTATATTGAAATCTGTGGATGCAACTTTAAATGAATATAGAACTAAACTGAATGAAGCCAAATGCACATTGGGAACAACTGCAGAAACTAAACAGATGGCAGATGACTATACTAGAGGCATTGGGATTATCAGGTCAGAGCTTGGAAGACTTAGAGGATCTGCTGAAGCCTTTGCCAATGTCCAAGCTTCTGAACTTATATCAATGCAAAAGAAAATTGATGAGATGAAAGAGGCAGTGAACAAGGTACCTACAAGCCTTAAGGATATGGAACAACAGCTTGGTGCAATCTAGATGGAGATGGTTTCTATCTGTGGCATTGTTAGATCCTTGGAGGTCACTGCCAGGACTAGACCTTTGTATGATCCTCCTCCTATTTCCACTAGGGCTCCTACTACTTCTCACCATTCTAGAGCACCTCCACCTCATGCATCCTCTAGTAGACCTCCTAGACCTGCTTCTTGGTATGGTGCTAGTACACTTATCAATGTACCTAAGGAAGAATCTGATAGTGAGTAGGTCTTTAGTATTTTCAGTACTTTTTGGAAACTTTTTGAAGTTTATGTAATGATTGATGTACTGAATTTTTTTGATGGAAATGCAATGAACAACTTTTTGGATACTTATGTGTATTTCTTTTATCCTATTAACACTTTCTATATTGTTTAAATAGAATTCTCTCTCTATTTTGAGAAAGTGAAATTATCTCAAACAAATCTTGATACATTCTCAATCTATTTAAAATCTGAGCTTAATGGTTTAACCTTTTTGATTTGATGACAAAAAGGGGAAGAACTATTATACAATAGAGTGCATGAAAGAAAAAACTTAATAAATTGGAATAGATCTGATAAAGTTAATTAGACAGGGGGAGCTTAATGATTTTTGAATAAGTTTTGCTTATCTTTTTTTGATGAAATGTTCAAATGAATGATAAAGGGAGAGAAATTTAGAGAAATTTCATATTATTCAGAAATTTTATAAAAATGGGGAGATATACATGTTTAATTTGCTTCAATGATTACTATGATGCACTCTACTTATTACATCTAACTGTCATTACTTAATGCTTCTTGATACATACAAATAATTATTCTCTGACACTTACAATTTATAAAATTAGCTTTGTGCATAACTGTATAGCATATATTGATATACATATGAGAATATAGTTAATATTACGACACATCAAACAAATGTAAATGCTTACGATGATATACATCTACTTGTGAATAGAATAGATTCTTCTCATGCCCAGTGTTTTGTCATCATCAAAAAGGGAGAGATTGTTGACCCCTAAAGTGATTTTGATGATAACAAAACATTGGAGCATACATTTGGTTATCTAACAACTCTTCAAATGGTTGATAAGTTTTTGTAGGACAACTACATTGACATACTTTCTAAACCCTGCAATCTACCTATTACCTTATCGCAATTGGTACCATTGGTCTAAAAGTTTTTTCTCATAGGATCTACCTAGGTACCTATCTCTCAACTTACTTCTCATATCTCTCAAAGTATATATTTTTTCTTTTCTTCGATAACACTCACGCTCAATAGCATACCAATGCGACCTAGCATGTTTGGTGAACTTGGTTTTGGCCAACCTAACTTGTCCTAATTCTGATATGTTAGTGAACTCAAAACACCGATCCATTTGTTCTTCCCACTTAATATATGTCTCTTGTCTTCCATCAAAAGTGGGTGCATAAGGTTCGGTGTTCCTAACGGGTCCCTTCTTTGAGTCAACCAAGTATGGGTATAGGCTCCTAGGGCTAAACTCAGGGGCAAGATCATGGTCATAGGCTCTTAGATCAAACCTCCAATGATTAGGTTCAGGATCCTTGTATAAAGGTCTCCTAGGCTTTGGGTGTGGGTGAGGTTGGGGTCTACCAAATTCTGAGTCAGGGGTCCAATTTCCATGCCTAGGTTCCTCAAGTCCCTGGGCTCGGTCTCTAAACTGGGCAAAACCCTCATTCATATCCTGACTCAATTTGGTCATACTTTTGGTAAGAGTTCTAATCATGGGCTCTAAATCAGGTTGGGTTTGACCAGGTTGGTAGGGTACTCCGTTCCGGGTGGACATGATGATGAAAGCAAGCACATCAAATGAGACTCGACTGAAACGACTACCAGCTAACTAGACCTAGAGCCCAAACTAAAGGCCCAATCAGAGTGGCAAGCTAGCCTGTAGTAACTCGGGACTCAGCCAGGCAGGTGTAAGGGGAGTGTTAGGTCCCTAATTGCCAATCATAGACACCAATCAGTGATTGGCCAGGTAGGTGGACCAGCACACAAGCCCTTCAGGATAGAATCCCTGAACCACCGTTCTAGACACTGAGCACAAAGCACACGCAGAGTAACTAGACAAACTGACTCAACACTAGCCTAGACCCGACCAGTTGGTATCCCTAGCCCACTAGGGCAAATTAGGTCTAATTAATTTTAAGATTAAAGGCTTAGGTTCGAATGCACGGGAAGTGGTTTTGGGCTAAGGAGAGGGTCTCAATCCTCCCTTTATGTTGCAACTTCGGTGCCCTTAAGATAGATTCAATTTATGCACACTCAAATAAAAAAAATAGCTTGCAGAAAATAAAAAAAATAGAACAGCAGTAAAATTGATCTCAGAAAATCTATAGAAATTAATAAATCATGAAAATTTTATGTAAATTACTTTCAATTATACTGGTTCCAGCAAAATAATAATTACTTAATTTGGAATTTTTTGCAGGGAGAAACAATTTGAATAACTGGTTAGTTACTGGTAGAAAATAGAACGTGTGTCCCATTTACAATCCCTGCCTAGAAGTTATAACCCAGCGGCACCCCTACATGCCCTAGGAACCCCCATGGAATGGGAGGAGGAGGCTTGCATCTCGCTTGTTCCTAGGACCGGACGGCCAGGGGAGTCTACTCCAGGCAGCAAAAGTAAAAAGGAACGAAAAAAAAAAAATCAAACAAGCAAGAACCCTGGACAGGGCTCTGATACCAAAAATGACGCAGAACGAAAACTCTGACACTAAAAATGATGCAGAACGAATATGTGGAATGCGGAAGCAAATTAAAATTAATGTATTTTTTTTTTATATATATTTTCAAAAGTCGGCTTTGACTCAAAGGAAAGATAACTAATGTTGAAAGAAACTAAGAAATGACAGAAAGTGCAATTAAAAGGAGTGGATTATCAGAGTAACTCAGAAGTAGGATCGCTGGGGATTGAGAAACCCCCAGATCTAGGGTTTGCTCTGAGTTTCAACGAAATAGACAAAGTGAGAAGGGAAGGTTCTTGTTACCTAGCAGTGATATCTCTCCATTTGGATGAAAAAAAAAAGACTCTCTCGAGCTGATTATTGGATCCCGGGAGTCAAGGTATCTTCGCAATGGATGCTCTGATAATGGTCCTTGGCAAAGTTGTCCTCTTCTTGAACCTTGGATCATGGAGAGAAGAAGAACAAGGTTAGGAACAAGAGACTCAGGGAAGAGAGCTACCCGAGTAGAAGAAAGGATGGGATCTGAAGGTCTTCAGCGGATCTGGAACTCCTAGGCTGCGGATTTGGAACTTCTTCTCCTGGATCTGCTGGATGGACACTGAAGCAGTGGTAGCTGACTTGAAGATGGCTGGATTGGGGGTCCTGGTGGTTGGCCACCCTTTGGAAGAAGAACCTTGGAGATGGGGTAGAGGCTAGGGTTTGGTGGTGGTGGAGTAGAGATGGGTGGACTAAGCTAGGGTTTTGGGGTTGGAGATCTCACACCTCCTTAAGGTTCCTAGGGAACCCGGATTTACTCCCTCATGGAGCTTAACACTCAGAATAAGTGTGGAAGAACAAGACTTTGCTAAAAAACAATGAATTTTATTCATAAGATTTCATAAGATAAGTTCAAGTTACAAAAGAGGTTTAATATATAGACCTATAAGAAAAATCAAAACCATACAAGTTCCCATGTGGGACTAATAGGACTAATCTACACTTTAGGCATCAAATTCTCTTCCCTTGGCCAACCAAGACTCCTTCCATGAGTGAGCGGCCCAAAAACTCCAAGAAAACATGAAAATCAGCTCCAAATGGCAGGTTATGGGGGTGTCTCCTAGTGACTCTCCATGAATCAAGGATTTTCCCTTCATGGTTTGGCTCTTTTGGACACCTCCTAGTCTTGCTTCACAAGTTTAGGCTTGTTCTTTTCATGGCTTTGGCACTTTAGAAAACTTTTGGGTGCCTCCTTGATTTTCTCCCCAAGACATGCTCTCTTCCCTTTTATAACTTGGATTTTTTATGCAACATTGTGGGGCACCTCCTTGATCCTCTCTTCAAGAAAAATTCTTGCCATCCTGGCTTGGGTTTATCTGGAAAGAAGTTGGCTCCTCCTTGGATTGACGTATCTTGATGGATTTCTCCTCCAAGTCGTGCAAGAAAAAGGGGAACTTACTTCTTATGGTGTGGGGACCAAAGACACTGGATGGAGATGTGGCAGGGAGTGTGGCACCCACTTGTAGCTGGACCATGGAAGAAAAAATGTGGCACCCTATGGCAAAGGGAATGGCGCCAACCTGGACCTAGACTAGGACTGAGTCAACATGACTCAACAAAAATTGAAATGACAAAATTACAGACTCAAAATTGGGTTGATCAGGTCAATCCTTATTACAAACCCTAATTTTCTCGGGCAAGGTCAATCAGAGATCCAGATGGAACCCTGAAGTCTTCTTCTGATTCTGGTGCCCGCACCAATTCTCCCGGGGTGGGAGGAACTCGACCATGTCGAGTATGGATCAAGCTGGCTCTGGTATCTCTCCAAGAGGTCTGGGTCCAATTCTTGTAATTCTTCTCGGGACATCCAAGAGTCATCAGAATCTGGCCTTCCTTGCCAGCGGACCAGGTATCTTTGGTATCCTCGATTACGAGTAGAGATAACCTGATCATCTAGGATCTTTTCAATCTGCTCTTTCCTCACAGGCCAGTTTATTGGTGGACACAGGGTCGGGATCACTCTCAATAACAGGATTAGGTTCAAAAGGCTCACTGGGAATCACAGCTAGCTCCCTGTACTCTACTAGGTCTGTAATGTTGAAAGTGGAGCTAATGCCTAGCTCTGGAGGCAACATAGGCATTGGGTCCCACTCTCTTCATCACTCTAAATGGTCCAGCTCCTCTAGCATGTAGCTTGCTAACGGTTCCAGGAGAAAACTGCTCAGGCCTTAACCTAATCATTACATAGTCTCCCTCAACAAAAGTTTTGACTCGCCTTTGAGAATCAGCCAACTTCTTATAAGTTTCATTACTTAAAGTTATTTTGGCATGAATTTCTTTATGCAAGTTCTTTACATGCTGTGCAAAGTCTTCAGCAGACTCAGAGACTTGTGTGTGGACTGGCAAAGGAACTAGGTCAAGTGGTGTGTGAGGCTTGTACTCATGAACAATCTCAAAAGGGCTTTTGCCTATAGACCTATTGACCGAGTCATTAAATGCAAATTCAACCCTGGGTAAATACAAATCTCAATTCCTGGTATTCTCACTCAACCAAAATCTGAGTAAATGTCCTAAACTCGACTGACGACGCATTCCTAAAGAATGGACTTTATTCAAAGGAACCCTAGGTCTAAACCTAACAAACTAAGGCTCTCTAGGTTTGACCTTGGGTTGGAGGATGGCATGCAGAGCATGAAAACTTATCATGGGTAACTAGTAGGTTCCATATGGTCTTCCAAAAGTATGTGGCAAACCTAATAGGTTCTAAGGAGTCTTGCAACCTAGAAATCTCAGTAAAGTGTAATCTCATAGCTTTAGAAACATGAGAAGATTCAGGGAAGGGTAGGAAATAAGAATCAGAGTTTTGAGGTGGCTTATAGGAAACAAGAAACATACCTTGGTTATTCAGGACGACCTTAAAATGAGGACATTGTTCTATAGGTGCACTCATCCAAACCTCATGATTTTCTCTAGGAGGGTCTACAAGTGCAAGTTCTAGGGTAGGCTGGGTGCTCCTAGAAGGTGGAAGGTTATCAGGAAGGTCTTTGGAATGTTTATCTAGAAAGTCTTCTAAGCTATTGTCCTTTTCTTGTTCTTGGACCTTCTCAATGGGCAATTCTTGTGAACCCCTTCCTTCTTCACACTTCTCTACCAGATTTGACTCAGGGGTGTCTTCTTTGGATTCCTTAATGAGTTCAGGGGTATTCTAACTTAAACTCTCATTGGGTGCAATTTCCTCTTCCTGAACTTCCTCAAAAGGGTCTTCTCTTAGGGTTAGCTCCTGAATTCCTTGAGTGGCAGGGGTCCCCTTAATAACCCCATCAGGTAGGAGTTGGTTAATTGAATTATCGGGAGAGATATCCTCAAATTCTTCTTCTTTATATTCATCTATCAAACTTATGTCAGGCTCATATATTTCTTCCTCAATCTCATTGAAAGGTTCTAATCTATTCTCCTTTGATTCCTCTTTAAGTATGTCTCTGGTCAGGTCAACTAATTTTGGGATGGCCATGCCTAACTCCTTCTCAGTGTTATCCTTCTGGTCAAGAGGTGACACAAGTTGGAATTGACAAACAAAAGTCTAGTTCACTACGGGTGTCGGATCAATTGGAACTTGACTCAAGTAGGTAGAGGTTGGCTTTAAGTCCAAAGTACTTGATTGGTTATATCTTAAAGACCACTCATAGTCTTGGGCTTTTTGGTAGGCTCGGTCTAACTTATTGGTCTTTTCAAGGCATTGCTTCCTATATATGTCTGGGTGTAACCAAACCCTAAACCTCGATGTGATCTAAGCTTCGGTCTCAATGGAATTGCATTTCATGTCATACCACTGGAAGTCCTTGATATATTTAGACACAGGCCTATTACCTTGTCGCAATTGGTACCATTGGTCTAAAAGTTTTTTCTAATAGGATCTACCTAGGTATCTATCTCTCAACTTACTTCTCATATCTCTCAAAGTATATATTTCCTCTTTTCTTTGATAACACTCACGCTCAATAGCATACCAATGCGACCTAGCATGTTTGGTGAACTTGGTTTTGGCCAACCTAACTTGTCCTAATTCCGATTTGTTAGTGCACTCAAAATACCGATCCATTTGTTCTTCCCACTTAATATATGTCTCTTGTCTTCCATCAAAAGTGGGTGCATATGGTTTGGTGTTCCTAACAGGTCCCTTCTCTGAGTCAACCAAGTATGGGTATAGGCTCCTATGGCTAAACACAGGGGCAAGATCATGGTCATAGGCTCTTAGATCAAACCTCCAATGATTAGGTTCGGGATCCTTGTATAAAGGTCTCCTAGGCTCTGGGTGTGGGTGAGGTTGGGGTCTACCAAATTCTGAGTCAGGGGTCCAATTTCTATGCCTAGATTCCTCAAGTCCCTGGGCTCGGTCTCTAAACTGGGCAAAACCCTCATTCATATCCTGACTCAGTTTGGTCATACTTTTGGTAAGAGTTCTAATCATGGCCTCTAAATCAGGTTGGGTTTGACCAGGTTGGTAGTGTACTCCATTCCGGGTGGACATGATGATGAAAGCAAGCACACCAAATGAGACTCGACTGAAACGACTACGAGCTAACTAGACCTAGAACTCAAACTAAATGCCCAATCAGAGTGGCAAGCTAGCCTGTAGTAACTCGGGACTTAGCCAGGCAGGTGTAAGGGGAGTGTTAGGTCCCTAATTGCCAATCCTAAACACCAATCAGTGATTGGCCAGGTAGGTGGACCAGCACACAAGCACTTCGGAATAGAATCCCTGAACCACCATTCTAGACACTGAGAACAAAGCACACGCAGAGTAACTAGACAAACTGACTCAACACTAGCCTAGACCCGACCAGTTGGTGTCCCTAGCCCACTAGGGCAAATTAGGTCTAATTAATTTTAAGATTAAAGGCTTAGGTTCGAATGCATGGGAGGTGATTTTGGGCTAAGGAGAGGGTCTCAATCCTTTTCTTATGTTGCAACTTCGGTGCCCTTAAGATAGATTCAATTTATGCACACTCAAATAAAAAAAACAGCATGCAGAAATTAAAAAAAATAGAACAGCAGTAAAATTGATCTCAGAAAATCTATAGAAATTAATAAATCATGAAAATCTTATGTAAATTACTTTCAATTATACTGGTTCCAGCAAAACAATAATTACTTAATTTGGAATTTTTTGTAGGAAGAAACAATTTGAATAACAAGGTAGTTACTGGTAGAAAATAGAACGTGTGTCCCATTTACAATCCCTGCCTAGAAGTTATAACCCAGCGGCACCCCTACACGCCCTAGGAACCCCCGTGGAATGGGAGGAGGAGGCTTGCATCTCGCTTGTTCCTAGGACCGGACGGCCAGGGGAGTCTACTCCAGGAAGCAAAAGTAAAAAGGAACGAAAAAAAAATAATCAAACAAGCAAGAACCCTAGACAGGGCTCTGATACCAAAAATGATGCAGAACGAAAACTCTAACACTAAAAATGATGCAGAATGAATATGTGGAATGCGGAAGCAAATTAAAATTAATGTATTTTTTTTTTTATATATTTTTAGAAATCGGCTTTGACTCAAAGGAAAGATAACTAATGTTGAAAGAAACTAAGAAATGACAGAAAGCACAATTAAAAGGAGTGGATTATCAGAGTAACCCAGAAGTAGGATCGCTGGGGATTGAGAAACCCCCAGATCTAGGGTTTGCTCTGAGTTTCAACGAAACAAACAAAGTGAGAAGGGAAGGTTCTTGTTATCTAGCAGTGATATCTCTCCATTTGGGTGAAAAAAAAAAGACTCTCTCGAGTAGATTATTGGATCCCGGGAGTCAAGGTATCTTCGCAATGGATCCTCTGATAATGGTCCTTGGCAAAGTTGGCCTCTTCTTGAACCTTGGATCCTGGAGAGAAGAAGAACAAGGATAGGAACAAGAGACTCATGGAAGAGAGTTACCCGAGTAGAAGAAAGGATGGGATCTGAAGGTCTTCAGCTGATCTGGAACTCCTAGGCTGCGGATTGGGGACTTCTTCTCTGAGATCTGCTGGATGGACTCGGAAGCAGTGGTAGCTGACTTGAAAATGGTTGGACTGGGGGTCCTGGTGGTTGGCCACCCTTTGTAAGAAGAACCTTGGAGATGGTGTAGAGGCTAGGGTTTGGTGGTGGTGGAGTAGAGATGTGTGGACTAAGCTAGGGTTTTGGGGTTGGAGATCTCACACCTCCTCAAGGTTCCTAGGGATCCCGGATTTATTCCCTCATTGAGCTTAACACTCAGAATAAGTGTGGAAGAACAAGACTTTGCTCAAAAACAAGGGATTTCATTCATAAGATTTCATAAGATAAGTTCAAGTTACAAAAGGGGTTTAATATATAGACCTATAAGAAAAATCAAAACCATACAAGTTCCCATGTGGGACTAATAGGACTAATCTACACTTTAGGCATCAAATTCTCTTCCCTTGGCCAACCAAGACTCCTTCCATGAGTGAGCGGCCCAAAAACTCCAAGAAAACATGAAAATCAGCTCCAAATGGCAGGTTATGGGGGTGTCTCCTAGTATCTCTCCATGAATCAAGGATTTTCCCTTCATGGTTTGGCTCTTTTGGACACCTCCTAGTCTTGCTCCACAAGTTTAGGCTTCTTCTTTTCATGGCTTTGGCACTTTAGGAAACTTTTGGGTGCCTCCTTGATTTTCTCCCCAAGACATGCTCTCTTCCCTTTTATAACTTGGATTTTTTATGCAACATTGTGGGGCACCTCCTTGATCCTCTCTTCAAGAAAAATTCTTGCCATCCTGGCTTGGGTTTATCTGGAAAGAAGTTGGCTCCTTCTTGGATTGAGGTATCTTGATGGATTTCTCCCCCAAGTGGTGCAAGAAAAAGGGGAACTTACTTCTTATGGTGTGGGGACCAAAGACACTGGATGGAGATGTGGCAGGGAGTGTGGCACCCACTTGTAGCTAGACCATGGAAGAAAAAATATGGCACCCTATGGCAAAGGGATTGGCGCCAACCTGGACCTAGACTAGGACTGAGTCAACATGACTCAACAAAAATTGAAATGACAAAATTACAGACTCAAAGTTGGGTTGATCAGGTCAATCCTTATTACAAACCCTAATTTTCTCGAGCAAGGTCAATCAGAGATCCAGATGGAACCCTGAAGTCTTCTTCTGATTCTGGTGCCCGCACCAATTCTCCCGGGGTGGGAGGAACTCGACCATGTCGAGTATGGATCAAGCTGGCTCTGGTATCTCTCCAAGAGGTCTGGGTCCAATTCTTGTAATTCTTCTCGGGAGATCCAAGAGTCATCAGAATCTGGCCTTCCTTGCCAACGGACCAGGTATCTTTGGTATCCTTGATTACGAGTAGATATAACCTGATCATCTAGGATCTTTTCAATCTGCTCTTTCCTCACAGGCCAGTTTATTGGTGGACACAGGGTCGGGATCACTCTCAATAATAGGATTAGGTTCAAAAGGCTCACTGGGAATCACAGCTAGCTCCCTGTACTCTACTAGGTCTGTAATGTTGAAAGTGGAGCTAATGCCTAGCTCTGGAGGCAACATAGGCATTGGGTCCCACTCTCTTCATCACTCTAAATGGTCCAGCTCCTCTAGCATGTAGCTTGCTAATGGTTCCAGGAGAAAACTGCTCAGGCCTTAACCTAATCATTACATAGTCTCCCTCAACAAAAGTTTTAACTCGCCTTTGAGAATCAGCCAACTTCTTATAAGTTTCATTACTTAAAGTTATTTTGGCATGAATTTCTTTATGCAAGTTCTTTACATGCTGTGCAAAGTCTTCATCAGACTCGGAGACTCGTGTGTGGACTGGCAAAGGAACTAGGTCAAGTGGTGTGTGAGGCTTGTACTCATGAACAATCTCAAAAGGGCTTTTGCATATAGACCTATTGACCGAGTCATTAAATGCAAATTCAGCCTTGGGTAAATACAAATCCCAATTCCTGGTATTCTCACTCAACCAAAATCTGAGTAAATGTCCTAAACTTAACTGACGACGCATTCCTAAAGAATGGACTTTATTCAAAGGAACCCTAGGTCTAAACCTAACAAACTAAGGCTCTCTAGGTTTGACCTTGGGTCGGAGGATGGCATGCAGAGCATGAAAACTTATCATGGGTGCCTAGTAGGTTCTATAAGGTCTTCTAGAAGTAGGTGGCAAACCTAATAGGTTCTAAGGAGTCTTGCAACCTAGAAATCTCAGTAAAGTGTAATCTCATAGCTCTAGAAACATGAGAAGATTCAGGGAAGGGTAGGAAATAAGAATCAGAGTTTTGAGGTGGCTTATAGGAAACAAGAAACATACCTTGGTTATTCAGGACGACCTTAAAATGAGGACATTGTTCTATAGGTGCACTCATCCAAACCTCATGATTTTCTCTGGGAGGGTCTACAAGTGCAAGTTCTAGGGTAGGCTGGGTGCTCCTAGAAGGTGGAAGGTTATCAGGAAGGTCTTTGGAATGTTTATCTAGAAAGTCTTCTAAGCTACTGTCCTTTTCTTGTTCTTGGACCTTCTCAATGGGCAATTCTTGTGAACCCCTTCCTTCTTCACACTTCTCTACCAGATTTGACTCAGGGGTGTCTTCTTTGGATTCCTTAATGAGTTCAGGGGTATTCTCACTTAAACTCTCATTGGGTGCAATTTCCTCTTCCTGAACTTCCTCAAAAGGGTCTTCTCTTAGGGTTAGCTCCTGAATTCCTTGAGTGGCAGGGGTCCCCTTAATAACCCCATCAGGTGGGAGTTGGTTAATTGAATTATCGGGAGAGATGTCCTCAAATTCTTCTTCTTTATATTCATCTATCAAACTTATGTCAGGCTCATATATTTCTTCCTCAATCTTACTGAAAGGTTCTAATCTATTCTCCTTTGATTTCTCTTTAAGTATGGCTCTGGTCAAGTCAACTAATTTTGGGATGGCCATGCTTAACTCCTTCTCAATGTTATCCTTCTGGTCAAGAGGTGACACAAGTGGGAATTGACAAACAAAAGTCTAGTTCACTACGGGCGTCGGATCAATTGGAACTTGACTCAAGTAGGTAGAGGTTGGCTTTAAGTTCAAAGTACTTGATTGGTTATATCTTAAAGACCACTCATAGTCTTGGGCTTTTTGGTAGGCTCGGTCTAACTTATTGGTCTTTTCAAGGCATAGCTTCCTATAAATGTCTGGGTGTAATCCAACCCTAAACCTCGATGTGATCTAAGCTTCGGTCTCAATGGTATTGCATTTCATGTCATACCACTGGAAGTCCTCGATATATTTAGACACAGGCCTATTACCTTGTCGCAATTGGTACCATTGGTCTAAAAGTTTTTTCTCATAGGATCTACCTAGGTATCTATCTCTCAACTTAATTCTCATATCTTTCCAAGTATATATTTCCTCTTTTCTTTGATAACACTCACGCTCAATAGCATACCAATGCGACCTAGCATATTTGGTGAACTTGGTTTTGGCCAACCTAACTTGTCCTAATTCCGATATGTTAGTGCACTCAAAATATCGATCCATTTGTTCTTCCCACTTAATATATGTCTCTTGTCTTCCATCAAAAGTGGGTGCATAAGGTTTGGTGTTCCTAACGGGTCCCTTCTCTGAGTCAACCAAGTATGGGTATAGGCTCCTATGGCTAAACACAAGGGCAAGATCATGGTCATGGCTCTTAGATCAAACCTCCAATGATTAGGTTCAGGATCCTTGTATAAAGGTCTCCTAGGCTTTGGGTGTGGGTGAGGTTGGGGTCTACCAAATTCTGAGTCAGGGGTCCAATTTCTATGCCTAGGTTCCTTAAGTCCCTGGGCTCGGTCTCTAAACTAGGCAAAACTCTCATTCATATCCTGACTCAATTTGGTCATACTTTCGGTAAGAGTTCTAATCATGGCCTCTAAATCAGGTTGGGTTTGACGAGGTTGGTAGGGTACTTCGTTCCTGGTGGACATGATGATGCAAGCAAGCACACCAAATGAGACTCGACTGAAACGACTATGGGCTAACTAGACCTAGAGCCCAAACTAGATGCCCAATCAGAGTGGCAAGCTAGCCTGTAGTAACTCGGGACTCAGCCAAGCAGGTGTAAGGGGAGTGTTAGGTCCCTAATTGCTGATCATAGACACTAATCAGTGATTGGCCAGGTAGGCGGCCAGCACACAAGCCCTTCGGGATAGAATCCCTGAACCACCGCTCTAGACACTGAGTACAAAGCACACGCAGAATAACTAGACAAACTGACTCAACACTAGCCTAGACCTGACCAGTTGGTGTCCTTAGCCCACTAGGGCAAATTTGGTCTAATTAATTTTAAGAGTAAAGGCTTAGGTTCGAATGCATGGGAGGTGGTTTTGGGCTAGGGAGAGGGTCTCAATCATTCCCTTATGTTGCAACTTCGGTGCCCTTAAGATAGATTCAATTTATGCACACTCAAATAAAAAAAATAGCTTGCAGAAAATAAAAAAATAGAACAGCAGTAAAATTGATCTCAGAAAATCTATAGAAATTAATAAATCATGAAAATTTTATATAAATTACTTTCAATTATGCTGGATCCAGAAAAAATAAGAATTACTTAATTTAAAGTTTTTTGCAGGGAGAAACAATTCAAATAACATGGCAGTTACTGGTAGAAAATAGAACGTGTGTCCCGTTTACAATCCCTGCCTAGAAGTTATAACCCAGCGGCACCCCTACACGCCCTAGGAACCCCCGTGGAATGGGAGGAGGAGGCTTGCATCTCGCTTGTTACTAGGACCGGACGGCCAGTGGAGTCTACTCCAGGCAGCAAAAGTAAAAAGGAACGAAAAAAAAATAATCAAACAAGCAAGAACCCTAGACAGGGCTCTGATACCAAAAATGATGCAGAACGAAAACTTTGACACTAAAAATGATGCAGAACGAATATGTGGAATGTGGAAGCAAATTAAAATTAATATATATATATATATATTTAGAAGTCGGCTTTGACTCATAGGAAAGATAACTAATGTTGAAAGAAACTAAGAAATGACAGAAAGCACAATTAAAAGGAGTGGATTATCAGAGTAACTCAGAAGTAGGATCGCTGGTGATTTAGAAACCCCCAGATCTAGGGTTTGCTCTCAGTTTCAACAAAACAGACAAAGTGAGAAGGGAAGGTTCTTGTTACCTAGCAGTGATATCTCTCCATTTGGGTGAAAAAAAAAGACTCTCTCAAGCAGATTATTGGATCCCGGGAGTCAAGATATCTTCGCAATGGATCCTCTGATAATGGTCCTTGGCAAAGTTGGCCTCTTCTTGAACCTTGGATCCTGGAGAGAAGAAGAACAAGGTTAGGAACAAGAGACTCAGGGAAGAGAGTTACCCGAGTAGAAGAAAGGATGGGATCTGAAGGTCTTCAGCTGATCTGGAACTCCTAGGCTGTTGATTTGGGACTTCTTCTCCTGGATCTGCTGGATGGACTCTGAAGCAGTGGTAGCTGACTTGAAGATGGCTGGACTGGGGGTCCTGGTAGTCGGCCACCCTTTGGAAGAAGAACCTTGGAGATGGTGTAGAGGCTAGGGTTTGGTGGTGGTGGAGTAGAGATGGGTGGACAAAGCTAGGGTTTTGGGGTTGGAAATCTCACACCTCCTCAAGGTTCCTAGGGAACCCGGATTTACTCCCTCACGGAGCTCAACACTCAGAATAAGTGCGGAAGAACAAGACTTTGCTAAAAAACAAGGGATTTCATTCATAAGATTTCATAAGATAAGTTCAAGTTACAAAAGGGGTCTAATATATAGACCTATAAGAAAAATCAAAACCATACAAGTTCCCATGTGGGACTAATAGGACTAATCTACACTTTAGGCATCAAATTCTCTTCCCTTGGCCCACCAAGACTCCTTCCATGTGTGAGCGGCCCAAAAATGGCAGGTTATGGGGGTGTCTTCTAGTATCTCTCCATGAATTAAAGATTTTCCCTTCATGGTTTGGCTCTTTTGGACACCTCCTAGTCTTGCTCCACAAGTTTAGGCTTCTTCTTTTCATGGCTTTGGCACTTTAGGAAACTTTTGGGTGCCTCCTTGATTTTCTCCCCAAGACATGCTCTCTTCCCTTTTATAACTTGGATTTTCTATGGAATATTGTGGGGCACCTCCTTGATCCTCTCTTCAAGAAAAATTCTTGCCATCCTGGCATGGGTTTATTTGGAAAGAAGTTGGATCCTCCTTGGATTGAGGTATCTTGATGGATTTCTCTCCAAAGTGGTGCAAGAAAAAGGGGAACTTACTTCTTATGGTGTGGGGACCAAAGACACTGGATGGAGATGTGGCAGGGAGTGTGGCACCCACTTGTAGCTGGTCCATGGAAGAAAAAATATGGCACCCTATGGCAAAGGGAATGGCGCCAACTTGGACCTAGACTAGGACTGAGTCAACATGTCTCAACAAAAATTGAAATGACAAAATTACAAACTTAAAGTTGGGTTGATCAGGTCAATCCTTATTACAAACCCTAATTTTCTCGGGCAAGGTCAATTAGAGATCCAGATGGAACCCTAAAGTCTTCTTCTGATTCTGGTGCCCGCACCAATTCTCCCGGGGTGGGAGGAACTTGACCATGTCGAGTATGGATCAAGCTGGCTCTGGTATCTCTCCAAGGAGTTAGGGTCCAATTCTTGTAATTCTTCTCGGGAGATCCAAAAGTCATCAGAATCTGGCCTTCCTTGCCAGCGGACCAGGTATCTTTGGTATCCTCGATTATGACTAGAGATAACCTGATCATCTAGGATCTTTTCAATCTGCTCTTTCCTCACAGGCCAGTTTATTGGTGGACACAGGGTCGGGATCACTCTCAATAACAGGATTAGGTTCAAAAGGCTCACTGGAAATCACAACTAGCTCCCTGTACTCTACTAGGTCTGTAATGTTGAAAGTGGAGCTAATGCCTAGCTCTAGAGGCAACATAGGCATTGGGTCCCACTCTCTTCATCACTCTAAATGGTCTAGCTCCTCTAGCATGTAGCTTGCTAACGGTTCCAGGAGAAAACTGCTCATGCCTTATCCTAATCATTACATAGTCTCCCTCAACAAAAGTCTTGACTCGCCTTTGAGAATCAGCCAACTTCTTATAAGTTTCATTACTTAAAGTTATTTTGGCATGAATTTCTTTATGCAAGTTCTTTACATGCTATGCAAAGTCTTCAGCAGACTCGGAGACTCGTGTGTGGACTGGCAAAGGAACTAGGTCAAGTGGTGTGTGAGGCTTGTACTCATGAACAATCTCAAAAGGGCTTTTGCTTATGGACCTATTGACCGAGTCATTAAATGCAAATTCAGCCCTGGGTAAATACAAATCCCAATTCCTGGTATTCTCACTCAACCAAAATCTGAGTAAATGTCCTAAACTCGACTGACGACGCATTCCTAAAGAATGGACTTTATTCAAAGGAACCCTAGGTCTAAACCTAACAAACTAAGGCTCTCTAGGTTTGACCTTGGGTCGGAGGATGGCATGCAGAGCATGAAAAATTATCATGGGTGCCTAGTAGGTTCCATAAGGTCTTCCAGAAGTAAGTGGCAAACCTAATAGGTTCTAAGGAGTCTTGCAACCTAGAAATCTCAGTAAAGTGTAATCTCATAGCTTTAGAAACATGAGAAGATTCAGGGAAGGGTAGGAAATAAGAATCAGAGTTTTGAGGTAGCTTATAGGAAACAAGAAACATACCTTGGTTATTCAGGACGACCTTAAAATGAGGACATTGTTCTATAGGTGCACTCATCCAAACCTCATGATTTTCTCTGAGAGGGTCTACAAGTGCAAGTTCTAGGGTAGGCTGGGTGCTCCTAGAAGGTGGAAGGTTATCAGGAAGGTCTTTGGAATGTTTATCTAGAAAGTCTTCTAAGCTATTGTCCTTTTCTTGTTCTTGGACCTTCTCAATGGGCAATTCTTGTGAACCCCTTCCTTCTTCACACTTCTCTACCAGATTTGACTCAGGGGTGTCTTCTTTGGATTCCTTAATGAGTTCAGGGGTATTCTAACTTAAACTCTCATTGGGTGCAATTTCCTCTTCCTGAACTTCCTCAAAAGGGTCTTCTCTTAGGGTTAGCTCCTGAATTCCTTGAGTGGTAGGGGTCCCCTTAATAACCCCATCAGGTAGGAGTTGGTTAATTGAATTATTGGGAGAGATATCCTCAAATTCTTCTTCTTTATATTCATCTATTAAACTTATGTCAGGCACATATATTTCTTCCTCAATCCCATTGAAATGTTCTAATATATTCTCCTTTGATTCCTCTTTAAGTACGGCTCTGGTCAGGTCAACTAATTTTTGGATGGCCATGCCTAACTCCTTCTCAGTGTTATCCTTCTGGTCAAGAGGTGACACAAGTGGGAATTGACAAACAAAAGTCTGGTTCACTACGGGTGTCGGATCAATTGGAACTTGACTCAAGTAGGTAGAGGTTGGCTTTAAGTCCAAAGTACTTGATTGGTTATATCTTAAAGACCACTCATTGTCTTGGGCTTTTTGGTAGGCTCGGTCTAACTTATTGGTCTTTTCAAGGCATAGCTTCCTATAAATGTCTGGGTGTAACCCAACCCTAAACCTCGATGTGATCTAATCTTCGGTCTCAATGGTATTGCATTTCATGTCATACCACTGGAAGTCCTCGATATATTTAGACACAGGCCTATTACCTTGTCGCAATTGGTACCATTGGTCTAAAAGTTTTTCTCATAGGATCTACCTAGGTACCTATCTCTTAACTTACTTCTCATATCTCTCCAAGTATACATTTCCTCTTTCTTTGATAACACTCACGCTCAATAGCATACCAATGCGACCTAGCATGTTTGGTGAACTTGATTTTGGCCAACCTAACTTGTCCTAATTTCGATATGTTAGTGGACTCAAAATACCGATCTATTTGTTCTTCCCACTTAATATATGTCTCTTGTCTTCCATCAAAAGTGGGTGCACAAGGTTTGGTGTTCTTAACGGGTCCCTTCTCTGAGTCAACCAAGTATGGGTATAGGCTCCTAGGGCTAAACACAGGGGCAAGATCATGGTCATAGGCTCTTAGATCAAACCTCCAATGATTAGGTTCAGTATCCTTGTGTAAAGGTCTCCTAGGCTCTGGGTGTGGGTGAGGTTGGGGTCTACCAAATTCTGAGTCAGGGGTCCAATTTCTATGCCTAGGTTCCTCAAGTCCCTGGGCTCGGTCTCTAAACTAGGCAAAACCCTCATTCATATCCTGACTCAATTTGGTCATACTTTCGGTAAGAGTTCTAATCATGGCCTCTAAATCAGATTGGGTTTGACCAGGTTGGTAGGGTACTCCATTCCGGGTGGACATGATGATGCAAGCAAGCACACCAAATTAGACTCGACTGAAACGACTATGGGCTAACTAGACCTAGAGCCCAAACTAGATGCCCAATCAGAGTGGCAAGCTAGCCTGTAGTAACTCGGGACTCAGCCAAGAAAGTGTAAGGGGAGTGTTAGGTCCCTAATTGCCAATCATAGACACCCATCAGTGATTGGCCAGGTAGGCGGCCAGCACACAAGCCCTTCGGGATAGAATCCCTGAACCACCGTTCTAGACACTGAGTACAAAGCACACACAGAGTAACTAGACAAACTGACTCAACACTAGCCTAGACCCGACCAGTTGGTGTCTCTAGCCCACTAGGGCAAATTAGGTCTAATTAATTTTAAGATTAAAGGCTTAGGTTCGAATGCACGGGAGGTGGTTTTGAGCTAAGGAGAGGGTCTCAATCCTTCCCTTATGTTGCAACTTCGGTGCCCTTAAGATAGATTCAATTTATGCACACTCAAATAAAAAAAATAGCTTGCAGAAAATAAAAAAAATAGAATAGCAGTAAAATTGATCTCAGAAAATCTATAGAAATTAATAAATCATGAAAATTTTATATAAATTACTTTCAATTATTCTGGTTCCAGAAAAATAAAAATTACTTAATTTAGAATTTTTTGTAGGGAGAAACAATTCAAATAACATGGCAGTTACTGGCAGAAAATAGAACGTGTGTCCAGTTTACAATCCCTGCCTAGAAGTTATAACCCAGCGGCACCCCTACACGCCCTATGAACCCCCGTGGAATGGGAGGAGGAGGCTTGCATCTTGCTTGTTCCTAGGACCGGACGGCCAAGGGAGTCTACTCCAGGCAGCAAAAGTAAAAAGGAACGAAAAAAAACAATCAAACAAGCAAAAACCCTAGACAGGGCTCTGATACAAAAAATGATGCAGAACGAAAACTCTGACACTAAAAATGATGCAGAACAAATATATGGAATGCGGAAGCAAATTAAAAGTAATATATATATATATATTTATATATTTTTAGAAGTCGGCTTTGACTCAAAGGAAAGATAACTAATGTTGAAAGAAATTAAGAAATGATAGAAAGCACAATTAAAAGGAGTGGATTATTAGAGTAACTCAGAAGTAGGATCGCTGGTGATTGAGAATCCCCCAGATCTAGGGTTTGCTCTGAGTTTCAACGAAACAGACAAAGTGAGAAGGGATGGTTCTTGTTACCTAGCAGTGATATCTCTCCATTTGGGTGAAAAAAAAAGACTCTCTCAAGCAGATTATTGGATCCCGGGAGTCAAGGTATCTTCGCAATGGATCCTCTGATAATAGTCCTTGGCAAAGTTGGCCTCTTCTTGAACCTTGGATCCTGGAGAGAAGAAGAATAAGGTTAGGAACAAGAGACTCAGGGAAGAGAGTTACCCGAGTAGAAGAAAGGATGGGATCTGAAGGTCTTCAGCTGATCTGGAACTCCTAGGCTTCGAATTTGGGACTTCTTCTCCTGGATCTGCTGGATGGACTCTGAAGCAGTGGTAGCTGACTTGAAGATGGCTGGATTGAGGGTCCTGGTGGTCGGCCACCCTTTGGAAGAATAACCTTGGAGATGGTGTGAGGCTAGGGTTTGGTGGTGGTGGAGTAGAGATGGGTGGACTAAGCTAGGGTTTTGGGGTTGGAGATCTCGCACCTCCTCAAGGTTCCTAGCCACTAAGCCAGGAAACTCTTGAATTCCTGCACCTATCACCGTGCTTACAGTCCAGAGATGTCAACAGGACTCCCCAGCAGTTCTGCCAACTATTACCTGACTCATAACCCGGCACCTTAAGTTAGAAAACTCTTGAAGCCCCGCACCTATGCCGAGCTCATTGTCCAGAGATGTCAGCGGGACTCCCTAGCAGTTCTGCCATCTACGCCTGACTCACAGCCCGGCACCTTAAGCCGGGAAACTCCCGAAGCCCCACACCTATCACTGTGCTAACAGTTTGGAGATGTCAGCGGGACTCCCCAGTAGTTCCTCCATCTACTACCTGACACACAGATCGGCACCTTATGCTGGGAAACTTCTGAAGCCCTGCACCTATCACCATGATCATAGTCTGGAGATGTCAGTGGGACTCTCCAGCAGTTTTGCCATCTACTACCTGACTCATAACCTGGTACCTTAAACTGGGAAACTCCTGAAGCTCCGCACCTATCACCATGCTCACAATCCGTAGATGTCATCGAGACTCCCCAGCAATTCCACCATCTATCGCTTAACTCATAATCCGGCATCTCAAGCCAGGAAAATCCTGAAGCCCCGCACCTATCATCATTCTCACAATCTGGAGATGTCAGCAAGACTCCCAAATAGTTCCGCCATCTACTGCATGACTCACAGCCTATTACCTTAAGCTGGAAAACTCCTGAAGCCCCACACCTGTTGCCATGCTCACAGTCCAGAGATGTCAGCGAGACTTCCCAGCAGTTCCGCCATCTACCGCCTGACTTACAGTCATGTGCCTTAAGCCGGGAAACTCCTGAAGCCTTATACCTGTCGCCGTGCTCATAGTTCGGAGATGTCAGAGGAACTCCCCAACAGTTCTACCATCTACTGCTTGACTCACAGTCTGGCACCTTAAGCTAGAAAACTTCAGAAGTCCTGCATTCAACCCACTGGACCCTTAGTTTAGAGATGGCAAAGTGGGGCACTCTCAAAGGCCCACACTCCACTAGCCAGACTCAGAGCCAGTGAGGACAATCTCGAGACTCCTCGTGTCAAGTTCCGCAACTTGACGATCTCAAAGGGCCACACAGCACCCCCCCCCCCCCCCCCCACGTCAAGCCATCTGCCAGCTCCTAGCTTAATTGAAGAGATTCAAGGTAACCATAAAAACAAAAACTCAGTGAAGTGAGAATGACTTCATTGATGTTGCATGAAAAAGATACATCATCAAAGGACCCCCGACAGGCTGGGTGGTCCCCAAAAAAAAAGAAAAAAAAGAAGAGAAGAAGGGCAAGTTCCGGAAGGAGATCGGAGCCTATCCCTTAATAGGTTCCTTCCTGGGATGGCGGGTATACCCGCTAGCATCCACTTGGGCCTCCGTATCCTCTACCGACAGGACCTCCTTTGCGACAAGGTCAGGCTCCAACTCAGTCGTGGCAATGGGAATCATGGCTCCCATTGAGTCTCCCGTAAGGCTGCCCGGGACTACGATCTCATCTAGCCTTAGCTCTGTGAAGGATAGGCCACCAAGGATTTACAAACCCCGAATCCTTTGACGAAGGAATCCATGGCCACCTCTCGGACTTCATCGGCAAACTCCGTCGAGGCCCTGAACTTGGGCACTACCTCGACGGCCTCCTTCTTGGCGGCCTCCATCCGAGCCACCGCCCAAGTAGCTTTCTGCTTGGCTACCGACAGCCGAGCCTGCACCACCTCCAACCATGCCTGGAGGCCACTCATCAGCTCTTCCACCTGGGCAGCATCGACCTTGAGCTCCTCCGCTCGGTGGGAGGCTCGATCCCTTTCTCGGGCCAAAGATAGTTCAAGGTCCCTGACCCAATTCTTGGCATCGACCACTTCGACTTGGAGGAGCCTATTCTTCTCCTCCAAGGCCTGGGCCCTGTCAGCCTACTCCTGGGCCTCAGCTACTAGCGACATCCTTTCTCACTCCCACTGGATGTAGTAGTCACGAATGAGAAGAATGTTGATTCCGATCTGCACCATCAAAGATGTCAGCGATGGTAGTCAGACTGAAGCAACAAAAAGGTAGAAGACTATCATAAAGATGAGGGGGAGAGTGCCAAGAAGGGCCTCCGCCAGTATCCTGCCTCCCCTCTCGCGACGGTCACGTGACAGGACCGCGAACTCCATCATGCGCTTTGCAAGCACAAGATCCTTAGTGACTGTCGAATTCAGTCTCATCCCAAGTATTGCCCTCCTGACAGCAGCCCTCCTTGATGCTGAGGGCACCGCTGCATCTGGGAGAGCCACCTTCGAAGGCATCTCATCTGGCGGTAAGGAGCTTGTCTCTGCAGGCGATGGTGTCGGAGATGGTTGCTCCAACACCCCTTCTCCCTCTGCATCCACCTCGATGACTATAGGAAGGTGGGCCACAACCACTGCAGCCGGCCTGGCCAACATGCTCGCACCAAGTTTTTGGGCCAGAAGCTGGGCTTGCTACTCCGAAGGCCCAGGAGCTGGCTCGACCATTTACCCCGCAGGGCCAGAGACTGAAGCAGGCCCTGTCTCTTGGTTGGGCTTAACTCGGGCCCTCTTTGGTGGAGCCTCCTCGAGCCCGGGCGGCAGGCCTCTCTTGTGGGCAGACTCCAGAAGCTCCTGCACTGAGAAGTTCATGCCTATAGGAAGAAGAAGACAAAGTTCAGCAACAGGCCAAAAAGGGCTTATCGAAGAAGAGATACCCCTTCGGACTCACCTAGCCCCTAGATTGGGCTGATCCCGATGTCAAACAAGTTCTGCTCTGATAGCAGAATCTCGAGAGGGGGGATCTAATCAGAAACAAGCTGGTCATATAGTTCCTGATCAGAGGCCTCCACCTAGGAGTTTCGGTTTAGGGTCCGGTCCGGATCACTCCAAACCCAGTCCATCCCTTCGACAGAGGCAAAAAAGAATTTTCTCTTCCACCCGTTGATGAAAGAGGGGTGCTCAAACTTTATCCCCCTTGGATGAGGATAAACGCACCACCACCGATCCTCGATCGGGTGGCGTTTCAGGATAAAATAGACCCTGAACAAGGAGAAGTGGGCGACAATTTCATGGAAGTGGTAGAAGATAATGAAACAGTTGGTGACCCTAAAGGCGTTGGGAGCCAACTGGGCCGGTTCAAGATGGTAGTTTCTCAAAAAGGAGAGAAAGAAGGGATGAAAAGGCAAGCGAACGCCCCCAAGAAAGAACTCTTCATAGAGGGCTATTCGACCTGGGCCACTAAAAGTGACCCGCTCTCTCGGTCGTGGGACCGAGAGCCAAATAGAGTCTGGGATCCTGTAGGTGGCCCGGATCATAGAGAGATCCTCCCTGGTTATCATCGAAGGCATGCCTAAAGGCCCGGTCAAATGGGGAGACCTAAAAGAAGCAATGGGAGTAGATGAGACGGAAGGAGCAGGAGCGACCCTAGGCCCATCGATGACTACTCCGGTCAGGCGAAGGCTTCTGCGAATGATGAGAGGGACCTCATCCTCCTCATTTGAAGATGGAGTCCTTAGCTGAGAGGGCCCTGCCCCATCGGGGTTACCAGAAGAGCGGTGGTGCCGACCGGACGGAGCCATCTGAGATTAGAAAAAAAAGGAGGTGTATAGAAAAGGAGACCTGAGAGCCCTACAAGAAGACTCAGCCTAGCCAAAGAAGAAGGAGAAGGCCAAGGGAGACTAACCTGGTTATTAAGGAAAAAGACAGTCGGGAGAAGGAAGAAGCTCTAGCCCGACGGTGAGCAGAAAAGTTCTGAAAGAGGCAACTGGGAAAAAAGCTTGCCCTCTCTTCAAAGCCACCAGACTATAGCTGTACATCATTTCAGCACTCCCACCATTGAATGGGCACCACATGGCAACATCGATCAGAGACGACACCTCGATGCAACGGAAACAGCCTCGAGTCGTATATCCACCATTATGCTTCCTCAAACCCACTGATATGGCACCTTTATACTGGCCTCAAGGCACAGTGCATGAAGTGGTGGTGATCATGGCATTTAATGGTACCAGATCTCAGACTTTTTACGTCAGCTCCATAATTACCTCGTTAGCCCCGAGCATGACATTTTGTCGGGACTTGGGAATAGGAGACCGATGAAGAAACAACATCACTGGGTCCTGCACGGATCCATTCGACAAAGATTGTAACCATAAGCTCTGTCTCATCAAGTCCTTCTGCTGCGCTGGCTCCCCCAAGGTCGGGACTCTAGCAGAAGCCCGATTCCTCGAGTCCCTTCACTGGGTTGGCTCCTCCCTGGTCAAGACTCCAACCAAAGTCAGACTCTACCTTCTACTGGGCTGGTTCCCCCCAGGTCAAGACTCCAACAGAAGCCCGGTTCCACCTTAAAGCCTTTTTGCTGGGCTGGCTCCCCCTAGGTATAGACTCCAGCAGAAGCCCGATTCCTCGAGTCCCTTCGCTAGGTTGGCTCCCCTGGTCGAGACTCCAACCGAAGTCAAACTCTACCTTTTGCTAAGCTGGATCCCCCCAAGTCGAGACTCCAGCAAAAACTCGATTCCTTGAGTTCATTCGCTGGGTTGGCTCCCCCTGGTCAAGAATCCAGCCGAAGTCAGACTCCACCTTCTACTGGGTTGGCCCCCCTAAGTTGAGACTCTAGTAGAAGTCCGGTTCTACCTCAAAGCCCTTCTATTGGGCTAACTCTCCCCAGGTCGAGACTCTAGCAGAAGCTGAGTTTTCCTCCATGTCTTCCCATTGAGCTAGCTCCTCCAAAGTACACACTCGCGGAGCACATAGTTATGGCCCCCGACGGGGCTCCGAAGGTCAGGCAGAGAAGAAGAAGAAGAAGAAGGAGACCAGAAGAAGTGCACAGCAATCAAAGCAAAAGCCTTCATTGATCAAAAGTCCCTACATCCTATGGAGGTTCTGTTAGAAATTATGTCCCATAGCCAATTGTCTAGGTTGTAGACGGTTGTGCTATTTTGTATTTGTATATAAGTTTTTGATAAATAAAAGTTATTTTATTTTGGCTATTCATCATATTTACATTTTCTTGAAATGAACTCTTGTATGATGGAGTCCTTAGAATTACATTGTTTGATATAGACAGGATATATCAAGTAGTTCTTAAACTGGTTCACAACCAAATGATATATTGTTATAGGATGACAATATATCAAGTGTAGGTTGTTGTATGTCACATTTGTTGGTTATCCTCTTAACCAAGGAGTGTGGAGACACTGGTGTGACATGCAAGTAAAATGTATAACATTTCATTGAACGTGACTGGTGCGCGTCGAATCCACAGAGACTTTGGGTTATTTCGAAAAAGAACTTTTCAACATCAATGCTAATATTTACTAGAAACTCAACTAACTAACTAAGATAGATAATGAAAAAGTATAAATGCATATAAGAATCTCAAAATTCCAACTGGTTACTTGCTAGGTGGGCTGGCACTTCACTTCTATGTAAATGATCTTGTATATTCCGATCCAAATATAACCAATTCTTGGTGATCACAACCCGTTCTTTTGAAATATAGATTAGTCAGAAATCAAACACATACAAATTATAAAAATCTTTTTTAAAGATAATTTATTTCAAGAGCACAAACCGTTCCTATTGAATATAGCTTGTCCCAAGAATATAAACTATGCCTAATAAGAATGAATGACTCATAAAAATATTGACAAGAAATTCCTTTTATTTCATAGAAACTAAGTATAAAAGATGAAAAATATAATAAACCCCCTATGCCAAGCACTACAGTGGGAATCCCGAGAAAGATGATTCAGCATTCCATCTTGGACATCAGCTTCGCAGAAATACAGGAATTGGAAGTGAAAAGTAGATGGGAGTGGGATGGAATACAAGAAGAGGCGGAGTGGAGTCAGAGTGGATTAGGGTGCAGAATGGAAGTTTCCCCAATCCCTCTCGGAGTGGAGAATAACCGAAGGTTTTATAAATGGAAAACACTACATCAGGCCCATGTGGGAATCGCAGTAATTTCTTATCTTAATCAGCACAAAAAGCTTGGTGCTATCTCCTTATCTTTGCACCCGTTCACGCGATCCCAGTAGGTTTCTTCTGCATTTGCGAACTATTCAAAAATCTTATCCCGCACCCGTCGATTCGATCTTCCAAACAAACTCCACATGAATGAATGAACTCCACGTTCCCTTCTCGTTTCTATCCTTCTGGCATTCCTCTTCTTTGGACATCCCAGTCCGAGTTCGACAAGTATCTGTGATCATAAACCAGCGAGGGACGGCAGAAGACAGTTTCCCGGCGGCTTAGAAATAGAAAAAATTGGCAGCGAGGAACACCAGCGAAGGGGAAGACCGACAGCAAGGAAGAAGAACGGTGAGGAGGTCCAGTGGCTTGGGTGGCATTCGGGCGGTGGTTTGGTAGGAGCTGCAGGGAGGAACACCATGGGAGGAGTAGGTGGTGTCTCGGGTGACGGAAGACGGCTTCCCAGTAGCTGGCGGTGGCGGGACGGTGTGGGGAGGCTGCTCCGTCAATGCGGGGTGCTTGCGATGGCCGAACAGTGAAGAGAAGGGCATCAGCTTTTCTGGCCATTTTTCGGCCATTGGGTGCTTCTCCGGCCAGAATGGAGGTTGCCGGCGGGTTGGGCGGTAGCAGGGGAAGTTCTCCATCGAGTTTGGATGCAAACGGTGGAAGGCGGTCCATGGTTCTGCCCGTGGACCACTGGTAATGGCAACAGTGGACCGATCAATTATGCAGTGGACCACTCAGCCGGTCCACAGTGAACAAGCTGAAATAAGTTAAGTGCTGTTCCAAAAATCATGTTACTTTGAAAATCATGCTAAAATCTTCTAAAATTGATTTCGGGCCCATATGAACTTCGATTTGTGTCTGGTTTGCACCGTTGGATTCCATAATTCAAGGTCTTCACATTTATGAAGTCAATTTCTACAAAATACCACATAAAAATATTAATTTCAACCAAATAAAATTGGATTAATTATCATTATTTTAATAATTATTAGTGACCATCTACGAAGCTCTCTTCTACCAAAGGGTTGCTCACGAAGGGTTATGGGTTTATATGTCTCTCAGACCTGAGGTCACTATAGCAGCTTGCAAGCAACTCACTGTACTTTGGTGCTAGACTATCTGGATTTCTAATCCAGTGATGGAAGGTTTCTAGGTGCAGTCAAGTACTTTTGGAGCGGTGGTGGATCAAGATGGAATTGACCTCTCCAAATAGTTTGGAGTGAATGACTCACTATGACTCAATTTAGCAAAACCTTGGCCAAGATAGTTCTTGTGAGGAGTCACAGAACTGTGAGGTTGAGACATGATCTGGATAAACTAAATTAGGGTTCGCAGTCGAACCCTATGTCATCCTGAGCAATTTGAGGTCAAAGGGATGGATTATGTGGCAACCATATGCCAGAGGTTCTTGTGAGGTGTTCTACATCTTTGACCTATCCGAACGTCGGGTATCATTGCTTGATGAGGACTTTGACTGGTATTGGAAATGTTCCAGTACTACTGGCTTAGTGTTCAAACCTATAGGATCACACACCATAGAGGATTTCTATCTGATATTAAGGCTAATCGATGATTGAGAATCGTTTGCTATCACTGAAAGTCAATATGATTGACTTTGTTTCAAGTGTCGATACTTGGTGAAGTATCGACACTTCGCAATTTTCATGAGTTGACACTTCATGTGACAAGCAGAATTCTAGAAAGATTTTTTGAAAGGATTTTGGGGCAAGTTTTGACCTAGTTTGGATTTCGAATTCAAACCAGTTTTGGCTCTAAGGTTATTTTGTATGATAGTCATACTTACCTTCTTGGGTTGGATCTATTTGGTAAGGCCTTGATCCTCTCCCCTATTCTCTCCCCTCATCTCTCCTCCTTCCACTTTCTCCCTCTCCCTGCTGCCCCTACAAATCAATGTCATTTCTGTGGCTGCAATAGATTTTTTGAGAAAAGCTTTGAGAGAGGAAGATAGAGAAGGGTTGTAAGAGGTTTTGGGATTGGGTGTGGGAATTCTAGCATTCTAGCTTGGTTTTGGAAAGAGAGTTCTCTTGGAAAGGGGTTCTAGCTCTCCTCATAGTCTTCCCGGAAGAAGAAGATCGACCTAAGGTTCCCGAAGAGCTAGCACTCTGAGAGAGTTGATCAGAGTCGAGCCCAGGTGTGGATTACCTGTAGAGGCCAGACATGTGTGTGGCTTGAGCGCCCTCCTCCTTCCATAGCTTCTCTCAATATAAAGGTATGGTACTTTTATATTTGTGTTCCTCTCTTGCTTTGAAGTTATGTTGCATGCTAGGTCATTATGCTAGATCCTGTTGCGGACAGATCGGTAGATCGTTTATATTTATCTACCAAGCCTTTCGCTGTGCATGCTTTAAAATTATTTTAAAATGCATTCCTTCTATCTCGTTATTCTATATATTGTATGCTTGGTGTAGGTGCCTTCACCTTCAATGGTATCAGAGCAATAGGTTCCTTTTTGTAGTATAATGTTTATAGCATGCTAATAACATCACTTTTTATGTACTTGGATTGAGTGCTTCACCATGGTCATCCGATCATAGGAGAGAAGTAGGCCTGCAAGATCCTCTCTTCCCATTCAATGGGATCTCCTATGGCATGTAGGGGTGTCGCTGTGATTGACTCTTGAAAAGGAAAATAAGAAGCAAGAAAATGTAGATAAAAAATATTTTAATCTAATGAAATGATTATAAAATAACTTTAGATAAGATCTAAGAGTTTTTATTGATCGATTTTGATTGAATGTTTGGAGAAACATTAGATTTGAAGTCACTGTTCTTTCATTGTCTCAAGCTGTGAGTCGACACTTGGCCTTGTAAGTGTTGACTCATGAGTATTTTTGCCTGAGAACTGGGTTCTGTTTTTTTCTCTGTGATAGGCTGAAGTGTCGACACTTGACCAGGAAGTGTTGACACTTGGGCTCATGAACCGACACTTGGCCTTGAAAGTGTCGACTCATGAGCAGGTGCCAGAAAATCAGGAGTTCTATTTTCTACATGTCTCAGGCCTTGAATCGATACTAGGTGTCGATACTTGCTCCTGGTGAGTCGACACTTGGGATGAAAATGCTAAAAAATAGTGAATTCAAATTTTAAATTTTTTATAAAATTATTTTACATGATAAATTAAAATTATTTTAATTTATTTGAGGCTATTGAACTTAATTGAGAATTAAGAATGACTAAGAACTCTAGGAGTATGATTCAAAGATTTTAAGTCATTTCAATAAGCCTTAAGGGTCTTGGGTTAACTTCTATTAGATCCTTAATTGGATTAGACCTATGTTTAGATACATTAGACAAATTAGAGAACTAATCTAATCAAATGTTGAGTTAGGATTTCTTCTCTAGATCTATCTCATAGTTAGATTGATTAGTCCATAATCTAAATGGACCTAATTTGTGGCTCAGTGGAAAGCCCGAGTCTTTAGACTAGTCTAATCGAGTCTGATGAACTGATTGGTATCGAGGTAAGTTTGGCATTGTGATCATGGTTCTTTGGGGCAACCTCTTACCTGGCCAACTCTGTTGGTATCTAAGGCAAGACGGTTAATGGTGGATCCCAACCCATGATCTCACTGACCTGGCCAATGTGGTCAATCAGGATTGATTGGATAGCTCATTGACTCGTGTTAACCCTTATCATCCAAGGTTAATCAGTCTTGACATATTTTAGGTGCCCATGGATCATTTATTATGAGTAACCCTCCTAGATTACTGATTTGGTCAGTGGGAGGTTGATCCATGTCTTTTCATCTCTTCATTTATCATATTATTTAAAATCCCTCTAAATTATTAGGTCCTTAAAAGGATAAAGTTATAGGGATAACTAAGTCCTAGCCTCCCATTGAGTAGGATGGTAATGGATCCAATAGTTGGGTATTCATCAGCAGATCCAAAGATCGGGTGGTCATCAGGTTATTGGAATTGCTGTTCTTAATATGATGGCTCAATGCGACTCTTTTAACAGTGGTCAGGTGGGCCGACTAAAGTCGGGCTTGATTATTCGTTAGTTAGAAGCATTGAATTTTATCATGTTAATGGTTGGATCTAACCAGGACCTTCAATAGGAGGCCCAAAGGCTGATTGAACTGCTCCTTGGGGCAAAACCCAATTACTAGAGATTACTTGGAGAAGTAATCGATTAAAGAACCTACCTTTAGGCATGCATGGGTGGGCCGGCCAAAGTCGGGCTTATGTGTTGTCTATTAGACTCTAGTACCCACTAGGAAATTAAAGTAATTTCTCGGATTGGAGGTAGAGGCTATTAGTCTGAGCAAAATAGTGGGAGGGAACTTTAGACTAAAGTCCATGTCTTTGGGTTAATAATTCATATACACTAATTAGCTTTGGTTTTCCTTTCAGATGTCTTCCAACCTGTCAGTTTGGTCTCTTCTCGATAATGAGAAGCTCAATGGACCCAACTTTGATAGATGGTATCAAAGGCTCAGGATTGTCCTGGAGCATGAACGGATCCTGTATGTGATATCGGATTCGGCACCTAAGATCCCTGCTACCAATGCTCAGGGTTCGGTCAGAGACATTTATCAGAAGTGGCTCTCTGACAGGACCACTATCCGGTGCATAATGTTGGCTGCGATGAACAACAAGTTCAGTCGCAAGTTCGAGGAAGCCCAGGCAGAAGAAATCCTTCAAAGGTTGAAGGAGTCTTTCGGAACACCAGACAATGTTGAGAGGTACAGGGTCTCCTGTGCTATCTACAATGCACGGATGCATGATGGGGCATCGATCATTGATCCTGTATTATGCATGATCGAGATGATTGAGCGCCTGGGCAAGCTCAGCTATCCCTTTCATGAACAGCTTGAGAAATATGTGATACTAAATTTCCTCCCTTCTTCCTATCTAGATTTTCTCGATTATTACAGAATGAATAAGCCTACAGTTAACTACCACGATCTGTTAGGGTTGCTGCAAACTTATGAGAAAGACCACCAATTGAATAAAGGGGTGGTGAATCTAGTGGGAAAATCTTCGGGAGGGGGTCGTCCCTTTAAGAAAGCGAAGAAGAAAAATAAAGGAAAAAAAGTGCTAAGTGCTTCTAGGCCCAGTCAGGCCAAGAAAGTGAAGGCTGATCAGAGTCGTGCAGAGTGCTTCTTCTACAAGAAGCAGGGTCACTGGAAGAGGAACTGTCCTCTTTATATTGCATCCCTTGACCCGAACAGGTCCAAGAAGAGAGAGCTGCAGGATGGTCCTAGACAAGGTATTTATATGATAACACCTTATAGTTTCTTTATTTGCGATACTACTAATTGGGTATTGGATACATGAAGTCTAATTCATATTTGTAATTCTTTGCAAGGACTTCAAGTCAGTAGAAGATTCGAGGACAATGAGATGTTCTTGAACGTGGAAAATGGAAGCCGAGTTTCAGTCCTGGAATTTGGAGTCCTTAAACTTGTTTTCAAGTCCTGTACTGTCGTTTTGAATGAGTATCATTTTTGTCCATCTTTTATTTTGAATGTCATTTCTGTAGGCCAATTGGTCATGTATGGTTATGAACTATTAATAAAGAATAATGTTTGCAAAATCATTTGGAATGATTTTGTGGTTTTGATTGGACAAATGCATGATGGCATTTATGTACTATCATGACCTGTTAGTATAATATACATGTCTAGCAAATGCCCTAGGATAGATAATGTCAGCAAAATGTACCAATAGCATTGTAGGCTAGGTTATATTAACAAGAACATGATAAACAGGTTGAAAACTGAGGGTCTTCTCAATTTTAGTGAAGATAGTTCACTTCCAACCTGTGAGTCCTATCTTCTTGGAAAAATGACTAAGTCACCTTTTACTGGAAAAGATGAATGAGCCAAAGAAATTCTGAGTCTGGTACATACTGATGTATGCGGACCCATGAATGTTAGTGCCAAGGGTGGGTACGGTTATTTCATTACATTTACTGACAACCTTTCGAGGTACGGTTATGTCTTCTTGATGAGACATAAATCTGAGTCATTTGAAATGTTCAAACAATATCGTAATGAAGTAGAAAAACAAACTAGAAAGTATATCAAAATCCTTCGATCCGATCGACGTGGTGAATACCTTTCCGATGAGTTTCTGACATATCTTGAGAAGAATGGGATTCTCTCTCAATGGACATCTCCAGGGATACCTTGATGCAGAACGAAAGCTCTGATACCAAAAATGATGCAGAACAAAGAACAAAGAAGCGTATGCGGAAGTAAATTTAGAATTATTATTATTATTATTATTTTTATATTTCAGAAATTGGCTTTGACTCAAAGTAAAGCTAAACTAAGTTGAAGGAAACTAAGTAAGGATTGAAAGCACAATTTAGAAGAAACTAAATTATCAGAGTAGTTCAGAAGTAACGGATCGCTGGGGGTTGAGAAACTCCCAGACCTAGGGTTTCGCTCTGAACTTTCAACAGAACAGAAATAGAGAGGAAAGATGGTTTACTAACCAGACAGTGATCTTCTCAGATTTTGGGTGGAAGAACTCTCGCGAGCAGATTGTGGGATCCTCGGAGTCGGCTATCTTCGCAATGGATCCTCCAATACTGGTCTTGTGGTTTGGTCGGCTTCTCCTGGACTCAAGATCTGGGAAAGAAGAGGAACAAGTGATGGAATTCAGATACTCAAGAAAAGATTTACCAGGTTGAAGAACTTGAAAGCTGAAGTTGCTGAAATCAGGATTCTCCTGGAGGCTGATCTGACTTCCTCTTAGAATTGCTGTAGAGCTGAAGTATCTGGACTGGAGCCAGATGCTGGTGGTCGGCCTGGACTTGGAGAGGGTGGCCGTGAGAAGTGGGATAGGCTAGGGCTTGGTGGAAAGAGAAGAATGATGGGCGGCTAGGGTTTGGGAGTGGAGTGGCTAACCTAGGGTTTGGGTTTTGGAGATCTCACACCTCCTAAAGGTTCCTGGGGAACCCGGATTTACTCCCTCACGGAGCTCAACACCTGGATGCAAGTGCGGAAGAGAGAAAACACAAAGTTTGCTCACAAAAAAATTTGGTTTCATTCATCTTATTTTTTTCAAACTTACATGGGGGTTTAATTTATAGGCCATTACAAGAGAGTAGGGTTTTACATCTTCCCATGTGGGACTAAAGGAGGGGATCTTCAAATTAGGATATCAATCCCTACTCATATGGCCGGCCAATTAATTCCAAAGTTGATTGAAGCTTCAAAAAGGAAAGTGGGTGGCGCCTCCTTGTCTTGACCTCCAAGAAAATATTTTTTTCCTTCTATGCTTGGCCTTATCTGGAAGTGTTTGGGCGCCTCTTAACCTTGCCCTCCAAGAGAAAATTTGTTGCCTTTTATATCTGGCTTTAGTTGGAATGATTAGGGCGCCTCCTAACCTTGCTTTTCAAGAAAAATCTCCTTCCTTTCATGGCTCAACCCTTTTTGGATACCTCCTTTTCTTTCTCCCTAAGTTATGGCTCCTTCTAACTTTGTTTTGAGTATTTCTGGCAGGTAATGGGTGCCTCCTTGAATTTCTCTCCAAGAGAATTTCTTCCCTTTCATAGTTTGGTTCTTTTGGGAAGTCTTGGGCCGCCCCCTTGATTTGTGGACCCCTGGTGGATTTCTCCTCAATTGGCGCATGAAAGAGGGGAGCTGCTATCTGTGGTGTGGGGATCAAAGCCTTCTGGATAGAGATGTGGCGCCCCCTGGACTCAGGCGTATGGCTGGGAGTGTGGCTGGGAGTGTGGCACCCACTTGCTTGGCCTTGGAAGAAAATGTAACACCCCCAGGTTGAAGCCCTAGTCCACTACTGAGTCAACATGACTCAACAAAATAAAAATGCAGGTAATACAGACTCAAACTAAAATTGAGTTGATCAAGTCAACCCTTATTACAAGCCAAAAACCCTAATTCTTCGGGCAAGGTTAATCAGAGATCCAGATGGAGCTCTGAAGTCTTCTTCTGAGTCTGGTGCCCGCACCAATTCTCCCAGGGTGGGAGGAACTCGACCCTGTCGAGTATGGATCAAGTTAGCTCTGTTATCTCTCCAAGAGGTCTGGGTCCAATTCTTGTAATTCTTCTCGGGAGATCCAAGAGTCATCAGAATCTGGCCTTCCTTGCCAGCGGACCAGGTATCTTTGGTATCCTCGATTACGAGTAGAGATAACCTGATCATCCGGGATCTTTTCAATCTGCTCTTTCCTCACAGGCCAGTTTGTTGGTGGACACACAGGATTGGGTTCACTCTCAAGATCAGGATTAGGCTCAAAAGGCTCACTGGGAATCACAGCTGGCTCTCTATACTCTGCTAGGTCTGTAATGTTGAAAGTGGAGCTAATGCCTAGTTCTGAAGGCAACTCGAGCACATAGGCATTGGACCCTACTCTCTTCACCACTCTAAATGGTCCAGCTCCTCTAGCATGTAACTTTCTAACGGTTCCAGGAGGAATCCATTCAGGCCTTAACCTAATCATTACATAGTCTCCCTCAACAAAAGTTTTGACTCGCCTTTGAGAATCAGCCAACTTCTTATAAGTTTCATTACTTAAATTTATTTTGGCATGAATTTCTTTATGCAAGTCCGTTACTTGCTATGCAAGTGCATCAAGAGACTTGTGTGTGTGGGCTAATAGTGAAATCATATCAAGTGGTGTGTGAGGCTTGTATCCATGAACAATTTCAAAGGGACTCTAGCCTATAGACCTATTGATCGAAACATTGAATGCAATTTCAGCCCTAGACAAAATACAAATCCCAATTCCTGGTATTCTCACTCAACCAAAATCTGAGACAATGTCCTAAACTCGACTGACGATGCATTCCTAAAGAATGGACTTTATTCAAAGGAACCCTAGGTCTAAACCTTACAAACTACGGCTCTCTAGGTTTGACCTTGGGTCGGAGGATGGCATGCAGAGAATGAAAACTTATCATGGGTGCCTAGTAGGTGCCATAAGGTCTTCCAGAAGTAGGTGGCAAACCTAATAGGTTCTGACACGTGGTTCACTCTAAAGACTTCGACAAAGTATACTTGGATGGTGTAAGAAGCATTGGAAGTCCTAGAGAAAGGGAGGAAATATGAGGTGGAGTCTCGAATTACCTGCTGACTAAAGGTGGTGACCTGAAGGTTTGAATGGTGATCTATGAGTGTCAACTGGTCATCCTTACGAAAGGGAAAGTTTGCTACTCCTAGGAATGGATCAAGAGATGGTTCGGGGAGTAGCCTAGGACATGTGATTGTAACAGTTAAGGTTTGTTCTCTAAGCAAATAATGATCCACTTTCTCAAGAGATGGATTAGAGAATGATTCATGGAAGGGTCTATGGATGATGACCTCAAGACTTGAAATTTGACCTATGGGTGAGGAAAGGTATACTCTATAGAAGGGTAGCTCAGTCATGTGAAGGAAGGGGTCTGGGGCCATAAGGAAGACTTGTACAGGACTGGGTGAATCAATCCACTCAAGAAAAGGATGTCCAACTGAGATTACGGGAGAGACCTTAGTGGCTGAGCATGGGACAAGGTCTAATTGTAAGAGGCTTGATTCAGTCATCCTAAGGAGAGGATCTACCATAGGGTGGGCAAACTTAAACAATTTAGTGCAAAGATCTTCAATTGGTACTTGGGGAATGACTGTCATTAGAGGATACGAACTGATAGCTCGGGCTAATACTATGAGTTCTTCCTGGGGGTATTTGACTAAAGGAACCTGGTTCTCACAAATCTCTTGAATTTCTGAACTAGGTCTTACCACTTGGTTGCTCTCCAAGGTCTCCTCAGGTAAGGAACCAATAGTATCGATGTCACATTCTTCTAGTTCTTCCCCCTCATATTCATCAACTAGACTCAAGCCAGCATCATATACTTCCTCGATGCCATCTTCAATGGGTTTCGGGTCAGTGGTGATCGGGTCAACTGATTCTAGGCTTGTCATACCTAACCTTTCTTGCTCATTGGTAGGCTTGGGTTCTCCCTCATTAATGTCATCCTTAGGATTCTTACCACTTAGCTGTGCACAAGCCAGTCCTATGCATGGGCACTGACTAGATTTATGGCCTCTTTCTTCACAAAACAAACATTCTTGAGATATAGGAACCTGGGTCACACTGGGTTTCAAGCTAGTAGAGACCTTACTTGGGCATGGGTGTGGATCTAAACGGTTTGATCTAGAAGACTTGGGTTGTTGAGTGACTGGTCTAGAATATTGTAAGGACCTCTCATAGACACGATCCATACTATAGATATCATGGTTAGGCTTCCTAAGGTTATGCTCGGGATCACGGTATAAGGTCCTCCTAGGTTCCTGGCATAGGTGAGGTTGGGGCCTATTAAATTTTGGATCAGGGGTCCAATTTTGATGTCTACGTTTCTCAAGTACTTGGACTCGATCCCTAAGCTGGGTAAAATTCTCATGGACTTGTTCTTTACACTGGGCAACATTAGCAGTCACATCCTGACTCAATTTGTTCATACTCTCAGTAAGAGCTCTAACCATGGCCTCTAAATCAGGTTGGGTGTGACCAGGTTGGTAGGGTACTCCATTCCGGGTAGACATGATGCAAGCAAACACACAAAATGAGACTCAACTGAACGACTACGGGCTAACTAGACCTAGAGCCCAAACTAGATGCCCAATCAGAGTGGCAAGCTAGCTTGTAGTAACTCAGGACTCAGCCAGGCAGGTGTAAGGGGAGTGTTAGGTCCCTGAATGCCAATCCTAGACACCAATCAGAGATTGGCCAAGTAGGCGGACCAGCACACAAGCCCTTCGGGATGGAATCTCTGAACCACCGTTCTAGAAACTGAGTACAAAGCACACACAGAGTAACCAGACAAACTGACTCAACACTAGCCTTGACCCGACTTGTTGATGTCCCTAGCCCACTAGGGCAAATTAGGTCTAATCAATTTTTAGATTAAAGGCTTAGGTTCGAATGAGTGGGTGGTGGTTTTGGGCTAAGGAGAGGTTATCAACTCCTCCCCTTATCTTAGATGCCCAAATGCCCTTAAGTTGAATTAAGAGATGAACACTCAAAAATAATTGGATTGCAGATCACAAAAATAGAGTTGCAGTAATTTAATTCTCAGAAATCCCACGGAAACCAATAAATCACAGGAAAATTATGCAAAATAGTTTCAATTATACTGGTTTCAGAAAAATAAAAATCACCGAATTTGGAGTTACCTTCAGTGAGAAATAATTCCTGCAACAAGAAAATTACGGGCTGCAAACAGAGCACTTCCCCGTTTACAATTCCTACTACGAAGTTATAACCCAACGGATCCCCTACACGCCCTAGGAACACCCCGTGGAATGGGAAGAGGTGGTTTGCACCTCACTTCATTCCTAGGACCGGACGTCCTGGGGAGTCTACTTCGAGCAGACAAAGTAAAAAGAGAGAGACTCAAACAAGCAATCAAAACAGAAACCCTAGACAGGGCTCTGATACCAAAAATGATGCAGAACGAAAGCTCTGATACCAAGAATGATGCAGAACAAAGAACAAAGAAGCGTATGCAGAAGTAAATTTAGGATTTTTTTTTTTTTTTATATTTCAGAAATTGGCATTGACTCAAAGTAAAGCTAAACTAAGTTGAAGGAAACTAAGTAAGGATTGAAAGCATAATTTAGAAGAAACTAAATTATCAGAGTAGTTCAGAAGTAACGGATCGCTGGGGGTTGAGAAACTCCCAGACCTAGGGTTTCGCTCTGAACTTTCAACAGAACAGAAATAGAGAGGAGAGATGGTTTACTAAACAGACAGTGATCTTCTCAGATTTTGGATGGAAGAACTCTCGCGAGCAGATTGTGGGATCCTCGGAGTCGGCTATCTTCGCAATGGATCCTCCAATACTGGTCTTGTGGTTTGGTCGGCTTCTCCTGGACTCAAGATCTGGGAAAGAAGAGGAACAAGTGATGGAATTCATATACTCAAGAAAAGATTTACCAGGTTGAAGAACTTGAAAGCTGAAGTTGCTAAAATCAGGATTCTCCTGGAGGCTGATCTGACTTCCTCTTAGAATTGCTGTAGACCTGAAGTATCTGGACTGGAACCGGATGCTGGTGGTCGGCCTGGACTTGGAGAGGGTGGCCGTGAGAAGTGGGATAGGCTAGGGCTTGGTGGAAAGAGAAGAATGATGGGCGGCTAGGGTTTGGGAGTGGAGTGGCTAACCTAGGGTTTGGGTTTTGGAGATCTCACACCTCCTCAAGGTTCCTGGGGAACCCGGATTTACTCCCTCACGGAGCTCAACACCTGGATGCAAGTGCGGAAGAGAGAAAACACAAAGTTTGCTCATAAAAAAATTTGGTTTCATTCATCTTATTTTTTTCAAACTTACATGGGGGTTTAATTTATAGGCCATTACAAGAGAGTAGGGTTTTACATCTTTCCATGTGGGACTAAAGGAGGGGATCTTCAAATTAGGATATCAATCCCTACTCATATGGCCGGCCAATTAATTCCAAAGTTGATTGAAGCTTCAAAAAGGAAAGTGGGTGGCGCCTCCTTGTCTTGACCTCCAAGAAAATATTTTTTTCCTTCTATACTTGGCCTTATCTGGAAGTATTTGGGCGCCTCTTAACCTTGCCGTCCAAGAGAAAATTTGTTGCCTTTTATATCTGGCTTTAGTTGGAATGATTAGGGCGCCTCCAAAACTTGCTTTTCAAGAGAAATCTCCTTCCTTTCATGGCTCAACCCTTTTTGGATACCTCCTTTTCTTTCTCCCTAAGTTATGGCTCCTGCTAACTTTGTTTTGAGTATTTCTGGCAGGTAATGGGCGCCTCCTTGAATTTCTCTCCAAGAGAATTTCTTCCCTTTCATAGTTTGGTTCTTTTGGGAAGTCTTGGGCCGCCCCCTTGATTTGTGGACCCCTGGTGGATTTCTCCTCAATTGGCGCATGAAAGAGGGGAGCTGCTATCTGTGGTGTGGGGACCAAAGCCTGCTGGATGGAGATGTGGCGCCCCCTGGACTCAGGCGTATGGCTGGGAGTGTGGCTGGGAGTGTGGCACCCACTTGCTTGGCCTTGGGAGAAAATGTAACACCCCCAGGTTGAAGCCCTAGTCCACTACTGAGTCAACATGACTCAACAAAATAAAAATGCAGGTAATACAGACTCAAACTAAAATTGAGTTGATCAAGTCAACCCTTATTACAAGCCAAAAACCCTAATTCTTCGGGCAAGGTTAATCAGAGATCCAGATGGAGCTCTGAAGTCTTCTTCTGAGTCTGGTGCCCGCACCAATTCTCCCAGGGTGGGAGGAACTCGACCTTGTCGAGTATGGATCAAGTTGGCTCTGGTATCTCTCCAAGAGGTATGGGTCCAATTCTTGTAATTCTTCTCGGGAGATCCAAGAGTCATCAGAATCTGGCCTTCCTTGCCAGCGGACCAGGTATCTTTGGTATCCTCGATTACGAGTAGAGATAACCTGATCATCCGGGATCTTTTCAATATGCTCTTTCCTTACAGTCCAGTTTGTTGGTGGACACACAGGGTTGGGTTCACTCTCAAGATCAGGATTAGGCTCAAAAGGCTCACTGGGAATCACAGCTGGCTCTCTATACTCTGCTAGGTTTGTAATGTTGAAAGTGGAGCTAATGCCTAGTTCTGAAGGCAACTTCGAGCACATAGGCATTGGACCCTACTCTCTTCACCACTCTAAATGGTCCAGCTCCTCTAGCATGTAACATTCTAACGGTTCCAGGAGGAATCCATTCAGGCCTTAACCTAATCATTACATAGTCTCCCTCAACAAAAGTTTTGACTCGCCTTTGAGAATCAGCCAACTTCTTATAAGTTTCATTACTTAAATTTATTTTGGCATGAATTTCTTTATGCAAGTCCGTTACTTGCTATGCAAGTGCATCAAGAGACTTGTGTGTGTGGGCTAATAGTGAAATCATATCAAGTGGTGTGTGAGGCTTGTATCCATGAACAATTTCAAAGGGACTCTAGCCTATAGACCTATTGATCGAAACATTGAATGCAATTTCAGCCCTAGACAAAATACAAATCCCAATTCCTGGTATTCTCACTCAACCAAAATCTGAGACAATGTCCTAAACTCGACTGACGATGCATTCCTAAAGAATGGACTTTATTCAAAGGAACCCTAGGTCTAAACCTTACAAACTACGGCTCTCTAGGATTGACCTTGGGTCGGAGGATGGCATGCAGAGAATGAAAACTTATCATGGGTGCCTAGTAGGTGCCATAAGGTCTTCCAGAAGTAGGTGGCAAATCTAATAGGTTCTGACACGTGGTTCACTCTAAAGACTTCGACAAAGTATACTTGGATGGTGTAAGAAGCATTGGAAGTCCTAGAGAAAGGGAGGAAATATGAGGTGGAGTCTCGAATTACCTGCTGACTAAAGGTGGTGACCTGAAGGTTTGAATGGTGATCTATGAGTGTCAACTGGTCATCCTTACGAAAGGGAAAGTTTGCTACTCCTAGGAATGGATCAAGAGATGGTTCGGGGAGTAGCCTAGGACATGTGATTGCAACAATTAAGGTTTGTTCTCTAAGCAAATAATGATCCACTTTCTCAAGAGATGGATTAGAGAATGATTCATGGAAGGGTCTATGGATGATGACCTCAAGACTTGAAATTTGACCTATGGGTGAGGAAAGGTATACTCTATAGAAGGGTAGCTCAGTCATGCGAAGGAAGGGGTCTAGGGCCATAAGGAAGACTTCTACAGGACTGGGTGAATCAATCCACTCAAGAAAAGGATGTCCAACTGAGATTACGGGAGAGAACTTAGTGGCTGAGCATGGGACAAGGTCTAATTGTAAGAGGCTTGATTCAGTCATCCTAAGGAGAGGATCTACCATAGGGTGGGCAAACTTAAATAGTTTAGTGCAAAGATCTTCAATTGGTACTTGGGGAATGACTGTCATTAGAGGATACGAACTGATAGCTCGGGCTAACACTATGAGTTCTTCTTGGGGGTATTTGACTAAAGGAACCTGGTTCTCACAAATCTCTTGAATTTCTGAACTAGGTCCTACCACTTGGTTGCTCTCCAAGGTCTCCTCAGGTAAGGAACCAATAGTATCGATGTCACATTCTTCTAATTCTTCCCCCTCATATTCATCAACTAGACTCAAGCCAGCATCATATACTTCCTCGATGCCATCTTCAATGGGTTTCGGGTCAGTGGTGATCGGGTCAACTGATTCTAGGCTTGTCATACCTAACCTTTCTTGCTCATTGGTAGGCTTGGGTTCTCCCTCATTAATGTCATCCTTAGGATTCTTACCACTTAGCTGTGCACAAGCCAGTCCTATGCATGGGCACTGACTAGATTTATGGCCTCTTTCTCCACAAAACAAACATTCTTGAGATATAGGAACCTAGGTCACACTGGGTTTCAAGCTAGTAGAGACCTTACTTGGGCATGGGTGTGGATCTAAATGGTTTGATCTAGAAGACTTGGGTTGTTGAGTGACTGGTCTAGAATATTGTAAGGACCTCTCATAGACACGATCCACACTATAGATATCATGGTTAGGCTTCCTAAGGTTATGCTTGGGATCACGGTATAAGGTCTTCCTAGGTTCCTGGCATGGGTGAGGTTGGGGCCTATTAAATTTTGGATCAGGGGTCCAATTTTGATGTCTACGTTTCTCAAGTACTTGGACTCGATCCCTAAGCTGGATAAAATTCTCATGGACTTGTTCTTTACACTGGGCAACATTAGCAGTCACATCCTGACTTAATTTGTTCATACTCTCAGTAAGAGCTCTAACCATGGCCTCTAAATCAGGTTGGGTTTGACCAGGTTGGTAGGGTACTCCATTCCGGGTAGACATGATGCAAGCAAACACACAAAATGAGACTCAACTGAACGACTACGGGCTAACTAGACCTAGAGCCCAAACTAGATGCCCAATCAGAGTGGCAAGCTAGCTTGTAGTAACTCAGGACTCAGCCAAGCAGGTGTAAGGGGAGTGTTAGGTCCCTGAATGCCAATCCTAGACACCAATCAGAGATTGGCTAGGTAGGCGGACCAGCACACAAGCCCTTCGGGATGGAATCCCTGAACCACCATTCTAGACATTGAGTACAAAGCACACACAGAGTAACCAGACAAACTGACTCAACACTAGCCTTGACCCGACTTGTTGATGTCCCTAGCCTACTAGGGCAAATTAGGTCTAATCAATTTTTAGATTAAAGGCTTAGGTTCGAATGAGTGGGTGGTGGTTTTGGGCTAAGGAGAGGTTATCAACTCCTCCCCTTATCTTAGATGCCCAAATGCCCTTAAGATGAATTAAGAGATGAACACTCAAAAATAATTGGATTGCAGATCATAAAAATAGAGTTGCAGTAATTTAATTCTCAGAAATCCCACGGAAACCAATAAATCACAGGAAAATTATGCAAAATAGATTCAGTTATACTGGTTTTAGCAAAATAAGAATCACTGAATTTGGAGTTACCTGCAATAAGAAATAATTCCTGCAACAGGATAATTACGGGCTGCAAACAGAGCACTTCCCCGTTTACAATTCCTACTACGAAGTTATAACCCAACGGATCCCCTACACGCCCTAGGAACACCCCGTGGAATGGGAAGAGGTGGTTTGCACCTCACTTCATTTCTAGGACCGGACATCCTGGGGAGTCTACTTCGAGCAGACAAAGTAAAAAGAGAGAGACTCAAACAAGCAATCAAAACAGAAACCCTAGACAGGGCTCTGATACCAAAAATGATGCAGAACAAAGAACAAAGAAGCGTATACGGAAGTAAATTTAGGATTTTTTTTTTTTTTTTTTTTTATATTTCAGAAATTGGCTTTGACTCAAAGTAAAGCTAAACTAAGTTGAAGGAAACTAAGTAAGGATTGAAAGCACAATTTAGAAGAAACTAAATTATCAGAGTAGTTCAGAAGTAACGGATCGCTGGGGGTTGAAAAACTCCCAGACCTAGGGTTTCGCTCTGAACTTTCAACAGAACAGAAATAGAGAGGAGAGATGGTTTACTAACCAGACAGTGATCTTCTCAGATTTTGGGTGGAAGAACTCTCGCGAGCAGATTGTGGGATCCTCGGAGTTGGCTATCTTCGCAATGGATCCTCCAATACTGGTCTTGTGGTTTGGTCGGCTTCTCCTGGACTCAAGATCTGGGAAAGAAGAGGAACAAGTGATGGAATTCATATACTCAAGAAAAGATTTACCAGGTTGAAGAACTTGAAAGCTGAAGTTGCTAAAATCAGAATTCTCCTGGAGGCTGATCTGACTTCCTCTTAGAATTGCTGTAGACCTGAAGTATCTGGACTGGAACCGGATGCTGGTGGTCGGCCTGGACTTGGAGAGGGTGGCCGTGAGAAGTGGGATAGGCTAGGGCTTGGTGGAAAGAGAAGAATGATGGGCGACTAGGGTTTGGGAGTGGAGTGGCTAACCTAGGGTTTGGGTTTTGGAGATCTCACACCTCCTCAAGGTTCCTGGGGAACCCGGATTTACTCCTTCACAGAGCTCAACACCTGGATGCAAGTGCGGAAGAGAGAAAACACAAAGTTTGCTCACAAAAAAATTTGGTTTCATTCATCTTATTTTTTTCAAACTTACATGGGGGTTTAATTTATAGGCCATTATAAGAGAGTAGGGTTTTACATCTTCCCATGTGGGACTAAAGGATGGGATCTTCAAATTAGGATATCAATCCCTACTCATATGGCCGGCCAATTAATTCCAAAGTTGATTGAAGCTTCAAAAAGGAAAGTGGGTGGCGCCTCCTTGTCTTGACCTCCAAGAAAATATTTTTCTCCTTCTATGCTTGGCCTTATCTGGAAGTGTTTGGGCGCCTCTTAACCTTGCCCTCCAAGAGAAAATTTGTTGCCTTTTATATCTGGCTTTAGTTGGAATGATTAGGGCGCCTCCTAACCTTGCTTTTCAAGAGAAATTTCCTTCCTTTCATGGCTCAACCCTTTTTGGATACCTCCTTTTCTTTCTCCCTAAGTTATGGCTCCTTCTAACTTTGTTTTGAGTATTTCTGGCAGGTAATGGGTGCCTCCTTGATTTTCTCTCCAAGAGAATTTCTTCCCTTTCATAGTTTGGTTCTTTTGGGAAGTCTTGGGCCGCCCCCTTGATTTGTGGACCCCTGGTGGATTTCTCCTCAATTGGCGCATGAAAGAGGGGAGCTGCTATCTGTGGTGTGGGGACCAAAGCCTGCTGGATGGAGATGTGGCGCCCCCTGGACTCAGGCGTATGGCTGGGAGTGTGGCTGGGAGTGTGGCACCCACTTGCTTGGCCTTGGGAGAAAATGTAACACCCCCAGGTTGAAGCCCTAGTCCACTACTGAGTCAACATGACTCAACAAAATAAAAATACAGGTAATACAGACTCAAACTAAAATTGAGTTGATCAAGTCAACCCTTATTACAAGCCAAAAACCCTAATTCTTCGAGCAAGGTTAATCAGAGATCCAGATGGAGCTCTGAAGTCTTCTTCTGAGTCTGGTGCCCGCACCAATTCTCCCAGGGTGGGAGGAACTCGACCCTGTCGAGTATGGATCAAGTTGGCTCTAGTATCTCTCCAAGAGGTCTGGGTCCAATTCTTGTAATTCTTCTCGGGAGATCCAAGAGTCATCAGAATCTGGCCTTCCTTGCCAGCGGACCTGGTATCTTTGGTATCCTCGATTATGAGTAGAGATAACCTGATAATCCAGGATCTTTTCAATCTGCTCTTTCCTTACAGTCCAGTTTGTTGGTGGACACACAGGGTTGGGTTCACTCTCAAGATCAGGATTAGGCTCAAAAGGCTCACTGGGAATCACAGCTGGCTCTCTATACTCTGCTAGGTCTGTAATGTTGAAAGTGGAGCTAATGCCTAGTTCTGAAGGCAACTCGAGCACATAGGCATTGGACCCTACTCTCTTCACCACTCTAAATGGTCCAGCTCCTCTAGCATGTAACTTTCTAACGGTTCCAGGAGGAATCCATTCAGGCCTTAACCTAATCATTACATAGACTCCCTCAACAAAAGTTTTGACTCGCCTTTGAGAATCAGCCAACTTCTTATAAGTTTCATTACTTAAATTTATTTTCGCATGAATTTCTTTATGCAAGTCCGTTACTTGCTATGCAAGTGCATCAAGAGACTTGTGTGTGTGGGCTAAAAGTGAAATCAGATCAAGTGGTGTGTGAGGCTTGTATCCATGAACAATTTCAAAGGGACTCTAGCCTATAGACTTATTGATCGAAACATTGAATGCAATTTCAGCCCTAGACAAAATACAAATCCCAATTCCTGGTATTCTCACTCAACCAAAATCTGAGACAATATCCTAAACTCGACTGACGATGCATTCCTAAAGAATGTACTTTATTCAAAGGAACCCTAGGTCTAAACCTTACAAACTACGGCTCTCTAGGTTTGACCTTGGGTCGGAGGATGGCATGCAGAGCATGAAAACTTATCATGGGTGCCTAGTAGGTGCCATAAGGTCTTCCAGAAGTAGGTGGCAAACCAAATAGGTTCTGACACATGGTTCACTCTAAAGACTTCGACAAAGTATACTTGGATGGTGTAAGAAGCATTGGAAGTCCTAGAGAAAGGGAGGAAATATGAGGTGGAGTCTCGAATTACCTGCTGACTAAAGGTGGTGACCTGAAGGTTTGAATGGTGATCTATGAGTGTCAACTGGTCATCCTTACGAAAGGGAAAGTTTGCTACTCCTAGGAATGGATCAAGAGATGGTTCGGGGAGTAGCCTAGGACATGTGATTGCAACAGTTAAGGTTTGTTCTCTAAGCAAATAATGATCCACTTTCTCAAGAGATGGATTAGAGAATGATTCATGGAAGGGTCTATGGTTGATGACCTCAAGACTTGAAATTTGACCTATGGGTGAGGAAAGGTATACTCTATAGAAGGGTAGCTCAGTCATGCAAAGGAAGGGGTCTGGGGCCATAAGGAAGACTTCTACAGGACTGGGTGAATCAATCCACTCAAGAAAAGGATGTCCAACTGAGATTACGGGAGAGACCTTAGTGGCTGAGCATGGGACAAGGTCTAATTGTAAGAGGCTTGATTCAGTCATCCTAAGGAGAGGATCTACCATAGGGTGGGCAAACTTAAACAGTTTAGTGCAAAGATCTTCAATTGGTACTTGGGGAATGACTGTCATTAGAGGATACGAACTGATAGCTCGGGCTAACACTATGAGTTCTTCCTGGGGGTATTTGACTAAAGGAACCTGGTTCTCACAAATCTCTTGAATTTCTGAACTAGGTCCTACCACTTGGTTGCTCTCCAAGGTCTCCTCAGGTAAGGAACCAATAGTATCGATTTCACATTCTTCTAGTTCTTCCCCCTCACATTCATCAACTAGACTCAAGCCAGCATCATATACTTCCTCGATGCCATCTTCAATGGGTTTCGGGTCAGTGGTGATCGGGTCAACTGATTCTAGGCTTGTCATACCTAACCTTTCTTGCTCATTGGTAGGCTTGGGTTCTCCCTCATTAATGTCATCCTTAGGATTCTTACCACTTAGCTATGCACAAGCCAGTCCTATGCATGGGCACTGACTAGATTTATGGCCTCTTTCTCCACAAAACAAACATTCTTGAGATATAGGAACCTGGGTCACACTGGGTTTCAAGCTAGTAGAGACCTTACTTGGGCATGGGTGTGGATCTAAACGGTTTGATCTAGAAGACTTGGGTTGTTGAGTGACTGGTCTAGAATATTGTAAGGACCTCTCATAGACACGATCCATACTATAGATATCATGGTTAGGCTTCCTAAGGTTATGCTCGGGATCACGGTATAAGGTCCTCCTAGGTTCCTGGCATGGGTGAGGTTAGGGCCTATTAAATTTTGGATCAGGGGTCCAATTTTGATGTCTACGTTTCTCAAGTACATGGACTCGATCCCTAAGCTGGGTAAAATTCTCATGGACTTGTTCTTTACACTGGGCAACATTAGCAGTCACATCCTGACTCAATTTGTTCATACTCTCAGTAAGAGCTCTAACCATGGCCTCTAAATCAGGTTGGGTTTGACCAGGTTGGTAGGGTACTCCATTCCGGGTAGACATGATGCAAGCAAACATACAAAATGAGACTCAACTGAACGACTACGGGCTAACTAAACCTAGAGCCCAAACTAGATGCCCAATCAGAGTGGCAAGCTAGCCTGTAGTAACTCAGGACTCAGCCAGGCAGGTGTAAGGGGAGTGTTAGGTCCCTGAATGCCAATCCTAGACACCAATCAGAGATTGGCCAGGTAGGCGGACCAGCACACAAGCCCTTCGGGATGGAATCTCTGAACCACCGTTCTAGACACTGAGTACAAAGCACACACAGAGTAACCAGACAAACTGACTCAACACTAGCCTTGACCCGACTTGTTGATGTCCCTAGCCCACTAGGGCAAATTAGGTCTAATCAATTTTTAGATTAAAGGCTTAGGTTCGAATGAGTGGGTGGTGGTTTTGGGCTAAGTAGAGGTTATCAACTCCTCCCCTTATCTTAGATGCCCAAATGCCCTTAAGATGAATTAAGAGATGAACACTCAAAAATAATTGGATTGCAGATCACAAAAATAGAGTTGCAGTAATTTAATTCTCAGAAATCTCACGGAAACCAATAAATCACAGGAAAATTATGCAAAATAGTTTCAATTATACTGGTTTCAGAAAAATAAAAATTACCGAATTTGGAGTTACCTTCAGTGAGAAATAATTCTTGCAACAGGGTAATTACGGGCTGCAAACAGAGCACTTCCCCGTTTACAATTCCTACTACGAAGTTATAACCCAACGGATCCCCTACACGCCCTAGGAACACCCCATGGAATGGGAAGAGGAGGTTTGCACCTCACTTCATTCCTAGGACCGGACGTCCTGGGGAGTCTACTTCGAGCAGACAAAGTAAAAAGAGAGAGACTCAAACAAGCAATCAAAACAGAAACCCTAGACAGGGCTCTGATACCAAAAATGATGCAGAACGAAAGCTCTGATATCAAAAATGATGCAGAACAAAGAACAAAGAAGTGTATGCGAAAGTAAATTTAGGATTTTTTTTTTTTTTATATTTCAGAAATTGGCTTTGACTCAAAGTAAAGCTAAACTAAGTTGAAGGAAACTAAGTAAGGATTGAAAGCACAATTTAGAAGAAACTAAATTATCAAAGTAGTTCAGAAGTAACAGATCGCTGGGGGTTGAGAAACTCCCAGATCTAGGGTTTCGCTCTGAACTTTCAACAGAACAGAAATAGAGAGGAGAGATGGTTTACTAACCAGATAGTGATCTTCTCAGATTTTGGATGGAAGAACTCTCGCGAGCAGATTGTGGGATCCTCGGAGTCGGCTATCTTCGCAATGGATCCTCCAATACTAGTCTTGTGGTTTGGTCGGCTTCTCCTGGACTCAAGATCTGGGAAAGAAGAGGAACAAGTGATGGAATTCAGATACTCAAGAAAAGATTTACCAGGTTGAAGAACTTGAAAGCTGAAGTTGCTAAAATCAGGATTCTCCTGGAGGCTGATCTGACTTCCTCTTAGAATTGCTGTAGACCTGAAGTATCTGGACTGGAGCCGGATGCTGGTGGTCGGCCTGGACTTGGAGAGGGTGGCCGTGAGAAGTGGGATAGGCTAGGGCTTGGTGGAAAGAGAAGAATGATGGCGGCTAGGGTTTGGGAGTGGAGTGGCTAACCTAGGGTTTGGGTTTTGGAGATCTCACACCTCCTCAAGGTTCCTGGGGAACCCGGATTTGCTCCCTCACGGAGCTCAACACCTGGATGCAAGTGCGGAAGAGAGAAAACACAAAGTTTGCTCACAAAAAAATTTGGTTTCATTCATCTTATTTTTTTCAAACTTACATGGGGGTTTAATTTATAGGCCATTACAAGAGAGTAGGGTTTTACATCTTCCCATGTGGGACTAAAGGAGGGGATCTTCGAATTAGGATATCAATCCCTACTCATATGGCCGGCCAATTAATTCCAAAGTTGATTGAAGCTTCAAAAAGGAAAGTGGGTGGCGCCTCCTTGTCTTGACCTCCAAGAAAATATTTTTTTCCTTCTATGCTTGGCCTTATCTGGAAGTATTTGGGCGCCTCTTAACCTTGCCCTCCAAGAGAAAATTTGTTGCCTTTTATATCTGGCTTTAGTTGGAATGATTAGGGCACCTCCTAACCTTGCTTTTCAAGAGAAATCTCCTTCCTTTCATGGCTCAACCCTTTTTGGATACCTCTTTTTCTTTCTCCCTAAGTTATGGCTCCTTCTAACTTTGTTTTGAGTATTTCTGGCAGGTAATGGGCGCCTCCTTGAATTTCTCTCCAAGAGAATTTCTTCCCTTTCATAGTTTGGTTCTTTTGGGAAGTCTTGGGCCGCCCCCTTGATTTGTGGACCCCTGGTGGATTTCTCCTCAATTGGCGCATGAAAGAGGGGAGCTGCTATCTATGGTGTGGGGACCAAAGCCTACTGGATGGAGATGTGGCACCCCCTGGACTCAGGCGTATGGCTGGGAGTGTGGCTGGGAGTGTGGCACCCACTTGCTTGGCCTTGGGAGAAAATGTAACACCCCCAGGTTGAAGCCCTAGTCCACTACTGAGTCAACATGACTCAACAAAATAAAAATGCAGGTAATACAGACTCAAACTAAAATTGAGTTGATCAAGTCAACCCTTATTACAAGCCAAAAACCCTAATTCTTCGGGCAAGGTTAATCAGAGATCCAGATGGAGCTCTGAAGTCTTTTTCTGAGTCTGGTGCCCGCACCACACCTCAATTAAATGGAGTGTCTGAGAGGAGGAATCAAACCCTGTTAGACATGGTTCGGTCCATAATGGGCTTTGCTTCTTTGCCAGTATCCTTTTGGGGATATGCTCTAGAATCAGCCTGTTACCTTCTGAATAGGGCTCCAAGTAAGTCCGTTAGTAAAACACCATATGGGATATGGACTGGACGTAAGCCGACACTATCACACCTTCGGGTTTGGGGGTGCCTGGCTTATGTAAAACATTTGGAAATGGACAAACTTGGATCTAGGTCTGACCAGTGCCTTTTTGTTGGGTTCCAAAATAGTCTAAGGGGTATTACTTCTACTTAGCTGAGGAACAAAAGTTGTTCATCGATCTTATGATGCGGGACAAAGGGGGGCTAGGAGGATCGTTGGAGAGCTGAGAAGTCTCCTGTGATTATGGTCAAAAAGGCGGAAAAAAAGATGTGGGGGCAAGAAACATGGATACTCTATGGACTTGGGACTTATCTTCACGAAGAGATGCCACACCTCTAAGGCATCCCACCCACTCCACTACATGCAGTCTAAGGCATCCCACCCATCTCACTACATGCGGAGCCTAAGGCGTCCCACCCAAATTGCTACCTGGGGCCATGAAGGAAAAGCTCCAAGATCATAGAGGGGAACTCAGCTAGCGAAAAGATAACTGGGGCCTCACACCCCTCAACACCCGTAGGTGAAGGAAAGACGGGCCTCATGCCCAGAGGCAGAACCAAGAACACCTTTTTGAAAAATTCATAATCATCATAAAAAAAAGAAAGATGAACCTTGCCTGCTTTGATTTGGTTAGTTCTGGTTCCGTCAAACCCCGCTGATCTTGACTCAACGGAGTCGAGTTCTCCCCACTGCAGGAGAATGATGGGGACCCGAAAACCTATTTTATTTTATTTTATTTGAGTCCATTAGTACTGTGTCACTTTAGTCAAAGTGAGTCAATTGAGTCCTATAATAAAGTAAGACAACTGAGTCCACTTAGTCAGGTCCAGTCATTTTAGTTCAGTAAAGAGTCCAGTTAAGTTGTTCAAATCAAGAGGAGAGTCATCAACAGCCAGGAGATTCACCAGACCCCTCCAACTAGAGCTAGCCTTCATGCACCTGGACCCTTTCAGCTGCCAAACCCGCAAGAGAGAGCTCCAGCCCAAGACAGGCCCACTGTTGACCAATCCACCAGGGTTTCTTGGCCTACAAGTTAGGGTTTCTTAGCCCTCAAGTTATGTATCTTGGGGTGAATCTATAAATACCCCACCCCCTTTTGTACTTTTTAACAATGAATGATGAATGAATTTTTCTTTAGTTCTGTGTAAACTTTTTAGGGTAGCTGTGTGCTTTGATCCCTAAGGCATCTGTGTGAGCCCCTTGCTATGTGCTTGTCCTCTATGGGAAATCTGTGTGAACCCCAGGTATTCCTTAACCTCTCTTTCTTCTCCTCTGCAAACCCTAATCTTTTGATGACTTCTACGCTCGCCAGCGATCCTCCCCCGTCTTGTCCTGCATCAAGTGGTATCAGAGCTAGAAGATTATGGTTTTGTTTTTCCTCCCGGCTCCAAATCCTTCCTCCTGTCCAGATCCCTGTAAAACTTCTCAAACCTCGGTCAGCCACCGAGGTCCGTCAATGCCCCCACACCCGAGCCTCTCCCCTGCTGCCATTGCCCATGAAGCATGCCTCCACCGATCCAGAAGTTCATGCCTGAACCCCTCCTCAGCCTCCATCATGTGAAGTCTCCCATCCCTTGCCGGACGATGCCCTATTCCTGCTCATCGCCAGCAGTCGAAGCCCTAACCCCAACCCCCTCCCTCCGGTGCCTAGACCGTAATGCAAGCGGCAGCCAACCTCCATCGCCGAAGAGCCACTGCCAAGATGCAGATCTATGTGAAGACCCTCACTAGCAAGACCATCACCCTTGAGGTCGACTCCTCGGACTCGATCGACAACCCCGACATGATAGTCTCCTCATCCCGGGACAAGTCCATCCTCGTGTGGCATCGCACCAAGGATGCCCCCCTCTCCACCGAGGGTGCCGTAGTGTCCTCCTACGACATCCCCCGCCGGCATCTCACCGGCCACTCCCACTTCGTCGAGGACATGGTCCTCTCCTCCGATCGCCAGTTCGCCCTCTCTGGCTCCTGGGACGGCAAGCTCCACCTATGGGACCTCTCCACCGGCAAAACCACCCGCCACTTCGTCAACCACAGCAAGGACATCCTCTCGGTGGCCTTCTCCATCGACAATCGGCAGATCATCTCTGCCTCCCGCAACTGCACCATCAAGCTCCACAGCACCCTCACTGGCCACGGTGGCTACGTCAACGCCATCATCGTCAGCCCCAATGGTTCCCTCTGTGCCAGTGGCGGGAAGGATGGGATCACCCTTCTCTGGGATCTCGTTGAGGGGAAGCGGCCCTACTCGCTGGATGCCGAGGCCTGGGATGCCGGCAAGTGGGGTGTTTGCCCCACCGAGACCTAGGATGCCCCCCACCACCACCGCCGGTGCCCCCACCATCGTCGAATGCCATCTCCGTCCGCACCACCATTCCCCCGGGCCGCCATCCTCATCCCCAACCTCGTTGCCAATGAAGCCCACCGGCGAAGCCTCCCCGCAAGCTCTGTTTTGGATTGTTTGTGAAGAGACATAGGAAGCCGCACAAACATGAATGCATAACTTGCATTCGTTCGCCGACTTCAAGTGCGGAAGGTAAAGAATAGTGAAAAAAAAATTCAGAGGAACAAAAAAAAAAGAAAAAAGAAAGATGAACCTCGCCTGCTTTGATTTGGTTAGTTTTGGTTCCGTCAAACTCCACTGAGCTTGACTCAACGGAGTCGAGTTCTCCCCACCGCAGGAAAATGATGGGGACTCGAAAACCTATTTTATTTTATTTTATTTGAGTCCATTAGTCTTGTGTCACTTTAAGTCAATTGAGTCCTGTAATAAAGTGAGACAACTGAGTCCACTTAGTCAGGTCCAGTCATTTTAGTTCAGTCAAGAGTCTAGTTAAGTTGTTCAAATCAAGAGAAGAGTCATCAGCAGCCAGGAGATTCACCAGACCCCTCCAACCAGAGTCGGCCTTCATGCACCTGGACCCTTTCATGCCGCCAAGCCCGCAAGAGAGGGCTCCAGCCCAAGACAGGCCCACTGTTGACCGATCCACCAGGGTTTCTTGGCCTACAAGTTAGGATTTCTTAGCCCTAAAGTTATGTACCCTGGGGTGAATCTATAAATACCCCATCCCCTCTTATATTTTTTAATAATGAATGATGAATGAGTTTTTCTTTAGTTCTGTGTGAACTTTTCAGGGTAGCTGTATGCTTTGATCCCTAGGGCATCTGTGTGAGCCCCTTGCTATGTGCTTGTCCTCCACGGAAAATTTGTGTGAACCCCAGGTATTCCTTGCCCTCTCTTTCTTCTCCTCTGCAAACCCTAATCTTCTGGTGACTTCTACGCTCACCAGCGATCCTCCCCCGTCTTGTCCTGCATCATCTTAGGGCTATCTTTTTTGAAAAGTTCTTTGGTGAAGGGACTGTAGCCACTAAGATTGAACTTAGTGAAGTTCAACAAGTAGAAGAACCGACATATTTAGGGACAACATAGAACCGGCTGTGATCAGATCATGCCTAGAGCCCACTCAGGAATCATTAAGGAGATCCGGTAGAGTACCGAGCCGACCGGATAGATATTACGGTTTCTTGCTCCGGGATGGTGATCCCATGAACTCGATGAGAACAATGAGGATCCGATCACCTATATGGATGTGATGCATAGGTCCGACTCCGAGAAATGGCTAGGAGCCATGAAATCCGAAATGGAGTTCATGGAGATCAATAATGTATGGACATTGGTTGATGCACTTGAAGGGATAAAATCCATTGGGTGCAAATGGATTTTTAAAAGGAAAAGGGGCGCAGACGGGCAGGTAGAGACCTATAAAGCCATCTGGTTACCAAGGGATATCGTCAACGTTATGGTATTGACTATGATGAGATGTTCTCTCATGTGGCAATGCTCAGATCCATTCGGATTATGCTTGCTTTAGCAGCACACTTTGACTATGAAATCTAGAAAATGGATGTTCGAACATCTTTCCTGAATGGTGAGTTGGAAGAGGAGGTGTATATGATACAACCTGAAGGGTTCACATCCATAGATGAGTCAAAGGTGTACAGTCTTCAAAAGTCCATCTATGACTAAAGCAAGCATCAAGGAGTTGGAACATGAGATTTGATAAGTGTATCAAGTCGTATGGCTTTATTAGGAATGGAGAACAACCTTACATTTACAAATGGACTAATGGTTCTGTGATTGTATTCCTTGTATTGTACGTGGATGATATTCTTTTAATCGAGAATGACATCCCAACACTACAAGGATTAAAGGTCTGGTTATCATCTCAGTTCTTTATGAAGGACTTGGGTGAAGCCTCTTACATACTGGGTATGAAGATCTATAGAGATTAATCTAAGAGGCTTCTGGGACTATTCTAGTCTACGTACATCGACACCGTGCTGAAACAGTTCAGCATGGAAAATTCCAAGAAGGGCTATCTTCTGATAGGCACTAGAATTGATCTCTCCAAAAAGAATTATGTGACAACTCCTAAAGAGAGAGAGCGTATGAGTATAATCCCATATACTTCGATAGTGGGTTCTATCATGTACGCCATGACATGTACAAGACCAGATGTGACATACTCACTAGGCATAGTGAGCAGATACCAGTCTGACCCAGGTGAACTCATTGGAAAGTCATGAAGACCATCCTTAAGTATTTACGAAATACTAAGGACCAATGGCTAATTTATGGAGAATCTGACTTGAAACTTGTGGGGTATACTGACTCTAGTTTTCAGTCAGATAAGGATGATAGCAAGAGTGTATCAGGATTTATCTTTATCCTAAATGGGGGAGCTGTCTACTGAAAAGTTCCAAGCAGCCTACTGTGATGGACTCAGTATGCGAAGAAGAGTACATTACAGCATCAAATGCAGCGAAGGAAGCTGTGTGGTTGCGGAAGTTCCTTGGCAAGCTGGGAGTGGCACCTTTTCTGGATGGTCCTGTTTCAGTATACTATGATAGCACTAGAACTATTTTTCAAGCCAAAGAGCCGAAGTCTCATCACCACATAAAGCATATTCTACGGTGCTATCACCTTGTATGAGAGATCATGGAACGAGGTGACATTGACCTTCTGAAGATTGATAGAAAGGAAAACCTGTATGACCCCTTCATTAAAACTGTCAGAGTTTAAGAGTTTGACTGTTGTAAAAGGAAAATAGGAATGAGATTCTATACAGATTGGCTTTAGTCCAAGTGGGAGTTGTTGGGAATTGCCTCATAGCCAATCGTCTAGGTTATAGATGGTTGTGCTATTTTGTATTTATATATAAATTTTTGATAAATAAAAGTTGTTTTATTTTGGCTATTCATCATATTTACATTTTCCTGAAATGAACTCTTATATGATGGAGTCCTTAGAACTACATTATTTGATATAAAGAGGATATATCAAGTAGTTCTTAAACTGGTTCACAACCAAATGATACATTGTTATAGGATGACAATGTATCAAGTGTAGGTTGTTGTATATCATATTTGTTGGTTGTTCTCTTAACCAAGGAGTGTGGAGATACTGGTGTGACATGCAAGTGAAATGTATGACATTTCATTGAACATGACCATTGCGAAGCTCCCTTCTGCCAAAGGGTTGCTTGCGAAGGGATATGGATATATGTGTCCCTCAGACCTGAGATTATCATGGCAGCTTGCAAGCAACTCATTATACTTTGATGCCGGACTACCTGGATTTCTAATACTATGATGGAAGGTTTCTGGGTGCAGTTAAGTACTTGTGGAGCAATGGTGGATTAAGATAGAATTGACCTCTTTAAATAGTTTGGAGTGAATGACTCATTATGTCTCAATTTAGCAAAACCTTAGTTAGGGTAGTTCTTATGAGGAGTCACAAATCTGGTGAAGTTGAGACATGATCTGGATAAACCAAATTAGGGTTGGTAGTCGAACCCTAGGTCATCTTGAGCATTATGAGGTCAAAGGGATGAATTATGTAACAACCATATGCCAGAGGTTCTTGTGAGTTGCTCTGCATCTTCGACCTATCTGGACGTCGGATATCATTGCTAGATGAGGACTTTGACTGGTACTGAAAATATTCCAGTGATACCGGCTTAGTGTTCGAACCTATAGGGTCACACACCATAGAGGATTTCTATATGATCTTAAGGCTAATCGATGATTAAGAATTGTTTGCCATCACCGGAAGTCAATATGATTGACTTTTTTCCAAGTGTCAATACTTGAGATTTTGTAGGTGTCGATACTTGGTGAAGTGTCGACGCTTGGCAATTTTCGTGAGTCGACACTTCCTGTGATGAGCAGAATTCTGGAAAGATTTTTTGTAAGGGTTTTGGGGCAAGTTTTGACCTGGTTTGAATTTTGAATTCAAACCAGTTTTGGCTCCAAGGTTATTTGGTATGATAGTCATACTTACCTTCTTGGATTGGATCCATTTGGTATGGCCTTGATCCTCTCCCCCATTCTCCCCTCATCTCTCCTCCTTCCACTTTCTCCCTCTCCTTGCTGCCCTTATAAATGAACGTCATTTCTATGGTTGCAATAGATTTTTTGAGAAAAGCTTTGAGAGAGGAAGATAGAGAAGGGTTGTGAGAGGTTTTGGGATTGGGTGTGGGAATCCTAGCATTCTAGCTAGTCTTGGGAAGAGAGTTCTCTTGGGAAGGGGTTCCAGCTCTCCTCCTAGTCTTCCCGGAAGAAGATGATTGGCCCAAGGATCCCGAAGAGCTAGCACTCCGAGGGAGTTGATCAGAGTCGAGCCCAGGTGTGGATTACCTATAGAGGCCAGACACGTGTGTGGCTCGAGCACTGATGGGGGACTAATATGCATGCAATTTTTTTTTGTATGTTTTACATGTTGAGTTAGGTGATTAATTCCTGAATTTCAGATCAAAATTATTTGTAGGGAATTTTGTATGAATTTTTGAAGATCAGCATGCAGATTAGGACCTAGAAAAGTAGCAAAGAAGGACCGCCGGGGCTGAGAAGCCTCGGTTAGGGCAAGTTCTCCTACAATAAAACTACTGGAGGTAGAGGGGTGTACCTGACAATGTTTATGAAGATCGCAGTGAAGGGATCTCTCATTCCTCGATGGATGCGGCCTGGAAAATCGAGCCAAAGACCCACGAATACCCGGCTTTCTGCTCGGTGATCCGATTGAGGCTTGGCTGGAGTCGTTGGATTCGTAGGAACTCGGGGACCTGCAAACGACCTGTCAGGGGTTAGAAAACTCACAAAGGAACAAGGAAACAAAGGAAAAACATCAAGGGAAGGCTTCTTTTGGAGTGGGCGTCCAGGGATCTGAGAGGCTTGTTGGTAGCAGGAAGATGATTGCAGCACTGGGAAGAAAAACTCTCACAAACCCCTTTATGCACACAGCAGGGTATCACACAACTCAATAGAAGAACTCAAGGTTTTAATTCATATCAAAAATTCTTCCTTCATACAAGAGGCTAGGGTCCCTTAAATAGACCCTTAACCTTGGGCTCCAAGTAAGGGCACATTAGTCTTTACATGAGAATCCTTTTCCCTTTCAAACCTTAGCTAGAAAATAAGGAAATATTAGGTAGAAAAATCCTTAAAAATTCTCTTGACTTGGTCAACACTCCAAGGATGCCTAGGAGGGAGTGTTGGGCTTCTAGGAGCAGCAAGGGGCCGGCCCAAAGGGGCCTGGGTGCATGGGTTTGGGCCTCTGGAAGCTGGGGTGGCCTGGTAGCCAGGTAGCAGGAATATTCCCTGGTATCTTGCTTCTTAGGGGCTTGGGCTTGGTGCCTGAGCTTGATTTCTTTGGGCTAGGATGCAGATGGACCTCTAAAATCATGGATGCCTTGGTATATGAATATATTTTGGCACCTGGAAGGGAATCTTGGCATCTGGAGGGCATCTACAAGAAATCAGGGTTTTCTGAATTTTCCTCCTGGGGTCTTCAAATCTTCAAGCTGGGTTGGACTTGGGCTATACTTTCATGTCTTCAATCTAGTTGGACTTGGTCTTCACTTGTATGATATAGTCTTGAGTCTTCAGTATGCTTGGACAGGACTCAAAAAAATAAATTAACTCAACATGAGCTGACTAGCATTGGACTGAACTAGCTCAACATGAGCTGACTAGTACAGAACTGAAATAACAACTAAAAATACTCAAATACAACTAAAATGGACTCAGATTAGCTAAGCCCTTATTACAGATGGACTCATAAATTATTGATCAATTTACAGAGGGTTGAAAAAGCCTCTGTCTTATTCCGGTGCCTCAGATGTCCCCACCAATTCTCCCGGGATGGGAGGAACTCGACCCTATCGAGTGAAGGTCAGACTGGCTCACATATCTCTCGAGAAGGTCTGGGTTGAGGCATTGCAAGTCCTCTCGAGAAATCCACGAATCGTCCGACTCGGCCGGCCTTGCCATACCAAATGGACATCAGAAGCTTGATCAATTTACAGAGGGTTGAAAAATTGATCAATTTACAGAGGGTTGAAAAAGCCTGTCTTATTCCGGTGCCTCAGATGTCCCCACCAATTCTCCCGGGATGGGAGGAACTCGACCCTATCGAGTGAAGGTCAGACTGGCTCACATATCTCTCGAGAAGGTCTGGGTTGAGGCATTGCAAGTCCTCTCGAGAAATCCACGAATCGTCCGACTCGGCCGGCCTTGCCATCGGACCAGGAATCGTTGATAGTCATGGCCCTAGGTTGTGATGGCTTGATCGTCCAGGATACGCTCGATCCGTTCTCCTCTTCAGGCCAAATTTGTTTGTGGACACTCTAGGTTAGGGTCACTCACAATGAAAAGGAATAGGTCAAAGGCCTCACTAGGTAGCGCTGCCGGTTCCCTATACTCAACCAGGTCTGTAATATTGAAGGTAGAATTAATGCCCAAATCCGAAGGCAAGTCTAACACCTAGGCATTTGATCCAACCTTCTCTATCACTTTAAAAGGTCCGGCTCTACGAGCATGAAGCTTCTTTTAGGCCTAAGCCTAACCAATATAGAATCCACTACATCAAATTCTTTGATCCTTCTTCGGGAATTAGCCAGTTTGTTTAAAATTAGTGTAGGTGGTGAACATGCTGGGCACATGCAGACTCTTAACAAAATGATGCAAAGGACTCAAACTAACACCTAATAGACTCGACTTTGCATTCCTATCGAAGGAAATTTATTAGACTTTTATGGGCCTAAACCTAAGAGACTATAGACTCTCTAGGTCTGACCCTAGTATGGTGTGCACAAGAGTATTTACAATGGACTCCAAGCAAATGCCAAAGGGTATGCCAGAAGTATAATGCAAACCTAACATGCGTAATGAATGCATGTAGTACGCTAATCTCAGTTAAATGCAATCTAATAATCCTAGAAATGCTAGAGGTGTCAGGAAAGGGCAGAAAATAGGAAGTGGGTTCAGAATTAGTTTGGTAGGGTAGAGAAAAAGGTTCAAGGTTAGTTGGATAAAGTTTGATATAAAAAGGCATGTCAGGAACTAATCCTAGACTAATGAGGCTAACCTTACGAGGTTGCGGTATATCTATGGGGTTTGCATAATGGAAGGATGGGTTACTAATCTCAGGAAAGAGGTCCTTAATGGGAACTATAGGAAAAGGCTCATCCTGAGGGTACTGATTCAAAGAGATCAAGTCCTTAATAAATTCTTCTGGTTCTTGTATTTTAGGACTAGACTCTATAATTTGGCTCTCCTCTACGGTTTCCTCTGGTAAGGCTCTAGTAGCAGTACCTACGTTCTCTTCCTCTATTTGTTCTTCCACTATAGCTTTAGGTTGGATGTGGTCAAGGTCAACTACCTCTTGGTTGGCTTCTACCAGGGTATCTATTGGGTCAGCTAATTCTAGGTCATCTAAAGGTGTCTCCTCTTCTCCCTCATACTATCCACTAGGCTCACATCAGCTTCATACACTCCGCATTAATGTAAGCCTTGTGAATCTCAGGAATGGTTGGAGAAGGTCGGCTAGTAGGAAATTGGTTAGGTTCTGGTCTCTGATTATGAGTACTACTCCTGGTAGGTTCAAGTTGTATAAGGGGTAGTGGCACACTACTGGGCTCATATTTAGGGGTGCTAATCCTATGGGGTTCAAGTTGACTAAGAGAAACCTGTCTAGTACTAGATTGATACTTAGGGGTTATGGGTTCTTTGGACTCATAGGACAAGGGTGCAGATCTATGGGTCATGGGATTATAGGATCTGGGGTCATAGGATTTTGGGTCAGCTCTATGGTCAGGTTCTAAAGATGGATCATGGTATGGGGTCCTCCTAAAGTTAGGCTCTCTATATGGGTCAGGATATTGGGTCCTCCTAGGGTTGGACTCCTATATGGTCAGAATACTGGGTTCTCCTAGGGTTGGACTCCATATATGAGTCAGAATATTGGGTTCTCCTAGGGTTGGACTCCCTATATGGGTCAGAATATTGGGTGTTGGGTCTACTAGGCTCATAGGGTGTGGGTGCATAGGATCTATGATCATGGGATCTAGAGTCATAGGATCTAGGTTCATAGGTTATGGATTCATAGGTTCTAGGTTCATAGGATTGGAGTCATAAGATCTATAGGTTGTGGGTATACTAGGCTTATAGGGAGAGGGTAAATAGGATCTATCTTCCTGGTCTATAAAATCCTGATTGGGTCTTCTAGGACTAACCTTAGGGATTGGGTCATGACGATGGGCTCTCCTAGGTTCGACCTCTTGGTATGGGTCAGGGTCTGGGGTCCTCCTAGGCTGAGGGTTATAGTATGGGTTAGGATGAGGGGCTCTCTAGGTTCGACCTCAGGGTATGGATTAGGGTTTGGGGTCCTCCTAGGTTGAGGGGAATTAGGATCTGGCTCAGACTGTGACCCATGGGTTTTTCCTGGGGTCCCTACCCGGACTTCTAACTGCTCAAACCTATTGGCAAGATGGTCAATTCTATCATTGGTTTGAATACCAGACTGAGTTAACTGGGTCGCCATCTGGGCCATTTGATTAGCTAGGGCTTTTATTTGGGCTTGTAAATTTTCCATGGGTTCAGACATTTGTGAAGGAGGTGGGTGATATGAAACTCCTGATCTAGTGCTCATGCAAGACTTGATCAGACCGACTACAGCTAACTAGACCTAGAGTCTAAACTAGATGCTCAATCAGGGTGGCAAACTAGCCTATAGTAATCCTGTACTTAGCCAGGCAGGTGTAAGGGGAGTGTTAGGTCCCTGATTGCCAATCCTAGACACCAATCAGAGATTGGCTAGGTAGGCAGACCAGCACACAAGCCCTTCGGGATTGAATCCCTAAACCACCATTCTAGACACCAAGCACAAGGCACACACAGGTTAGCTTGACACAGTGATCTAACACGTAGCCCGGACCCGACCAGTTGGTGTCCCTAGCCCACTAGGGCAAATTAAGTCTAGTTAATTTAGGTTAAGGCTTGGGACCGAATGCAAGGGATGTGGTTTTGGGCTAAGGAGAGGTGATCAAATCCTCCCCCATTTGATATAGCAAGAGTGCCCTTAAAAGTAAATTATGCAATGATGGCAGGCGGATGAGGATGCAAATTAGGGTTTAGATTTTTGGTATTTTGGAGAATATGTATTTTTTTTTGGTATTTTTTTTAAATAGAAGAAAACTTGCAAATCATGGCCTAATATGCTGGAAATATACTAAAATTAAAAGATATGCAAAGATGCTAAACAAAACCCTAAAACTTCCAAACTTGTCTTGCTGAAAAACAGAGCCGAAAATTTGCAAGCTCTATTTCGGCTTGCAGAGAATGACAGGTCATAATAAAATCTGTAGGAATTTTTAAATTACTGTGAATTATGATGAATCCAAGAAAATAAATTTCATAATTTTGGAGTTTTTATCAATATTAAATAATTAAAATAACAGAGCATATACGGACTGAAAAATTACAGAAAATAAGCCCTTCTAAGCTCTGATACCAAATGATGGGGGACTAATATGCATGCAGTTTTTTTTTGTATGTTTTACATATTGAGTTAGGTGATTAATTCCAAAATTTCAGATCAAAATTATTTATAGGGAATTTTGTATGAATTTTTGAAGATCAGCATGCAGATTAGGACCTAGAAAAGTAGCAAAGAAGGACCGCCGGGGCTGAGAAGCCTCGGTTAGGGCAAGTTCTCCTACAATAAAACTACTGGAGGTAGAGGGGTGTACCTGATAATGTTTGTGAAGATTGCAGCGAAGGGGTCTCTCGTTCCTCGACGGATGCGGCCTGGAGAATCGAGCCAAAGACCCGCGGACACCGGCTTTCTGCTCGGTGATCCGATTGAGGCTTGGCTGGAGTCGTTGGATTCGTAGGAACTCGGGGACCTGCAAACGACCTGTCAGGGGTTAGAAAACTCACAAAGGAACAAGGAAACAAAGGAAAAACAGCAAGGGAAGGCTTCTTTTGGAGTGGGCATCCAGGGATCTGAGAGACTTGTTGGCAGCAGGAAGATGATTGCAGCACTGGGAAGAAAAACTCTCACAAACCCCTTTATGCACATAGCAGGGTATCACACAACTCAATAGAAGAACTCAAGGTTTTAATTCATATCAAAAATTCTCCCTTCATACAAGAGGCTAGGGTCCCTTAAATAGACCCTTAACCCTGGGCTCCAAGTAAGGGCACATTAGTCTTTACATGAGAATCCTTTTCCCTCTCAAACCTTAGCTAGAAAATAAGGAAATATTAGGTAGAAAAATCCCTAAAAATTCTCTTGACTTGGTCAACAATCCAAGGATGCCTAGGGGGGCGTGTTGGGCTTCTAGGAGCAGCAAGGGGCCGGCCCAAAGGGGCCCGGGTGCATGGGTTTGGGCCTCTGGAAGTTGGGGTGGCCTGGTAGCCAGGTAGCAGGAATATTCCCTGGTATCTTGCTTCTTAGGGGCTTGGGCTTGGTGCCTGGGCTTGATTTCTTTGGGCTAGGATGCAGATGGACCTCTAAAATCATGGATGCCTTAGTATATGAATATATTTGGCATCTGGAAGGGAATCTGGGCATCTGGAGGGCATCTGCAAGAAATCAGGATTTTCTGAATTTTCCTCCTGGGGTCTTCAAATCTTCAAGCTGGCTTGGACTTAGGCTATACTTCCATGTCATCAATCTAGTTGGACTTGGTCTTCACTTGTATGATATAGTCTTGAGTCTTCAGTATGCTTGGACAGGACTCAAAAAAAAAAAATTAGCTCAACATGAGCTGACTAGCATTGGACTGAACTAGCTCAACATGAGCTGACTAGTACAGAACTGAAATAACAACTAAAATGGACTCAGATGAGCTAAGCCCTTATTACAGATGGACTCATAAATTATTGATCAATTTATAGAGGGTTGAAAAAGCCTCTGTCTTATTCTGGTGCCTCAGGTGTCCCCACCAAGCACCCTCCTCCTTCCATAGCTTCTCTCAGTATAAAGGTATGGTACTTTTATATTTGTGTTCCTCTCTTGCTTTGATATTATGTTGCATGCTAGGTCATTATGCTAGATCCTGTTGTGGCCATATCGGTAGATCGTTTAGATCTATCTACCGAGCCTTCCGCTGTACATGCTTTAAAATTATTTTAAAATACACATGTTTTTCTTTATGCTTGGTGTAGGTGCCTTTACCTTTAGGTTATTTTCGAAATCTAAGTTACAAGTAAGAAGGGATTTCCCTGGCAGTACTCCCGGAAGCGACAGGGGTGCACCAGTTCTTCTTTTAGGAGGGCTTCCTGGGAAGGAGGACGACAGTGCCTCCATCTCTACTGGCCCATTCTCCCCAGGAAGTTGCCGAGTCTCCAGAGCCCAGCATCGGTTCCACCCGGAGGATGCATTGTTGTACCCCTTTCTCAGATGTTCACTCACAGGAGGGTACATGCATCCTCCTCGACTGCACCGTCCTTCTTGGATTTCACTAATCTGGTGATTCCAAGAGTAGCTGTAGTTGCTCCTCGTTAGGCTGCTCTCAGTAGCATCATGACAACTGTGGCCTCTCCACTGTGAATGTGACTGCAGCCATCCCCTCATTCAGTCGCATGACCAGGCGCACCCAGGAGGTTCGCAGGTACGCTCCTCCTATCATACAAGCAATCACCTTCCCTGCCCCTCGAGGCCTTTCCACTTTCTTCTCCTTCAAGGGAACCTCGAGCTCAGTAGACTTCTTCTCTGATCAGGATGCCCCGACCTAGATGCTAGCCAGACATCCCCAGAGGAGCATCATGCAGCCTCCCAGACCTGAAGCTCAACGGAAGACCTCCCTTGGCACAAGCCAGGAGAGAAGAGTTAAAGAAAAAAGGTATTGGAGAGAAGAGGATGTTCTGCGAAGTCCCATCCGCCTACGCATAAAAAGGTGAGGGATGGCCTCTCTACAATGGATCCTACCGACCCTCGTATCGATTGAAGGTGCCCATCTCATTAATTACCAGGCCAGCCAGAGGATACCATGTGCTAGTGTCGGATGATCCGCGCACCTCGTTCTCAAAGGATTCACATCGACCCAAGAGGAGCATTTATGGCCACCATCGGAAAGTGATGCACCGCGAAATCCCCATCAATGTGGAGGCATGGTCTTCGAAGCATAGGCACACAGAGATGTCGGTGACGCAAAGGGACACCCCAGTCCACGTCAGCATGATCATTACTCTCCATGCCCTAAGCATCGTATCTTCTTCTGGGCTCAAGAGTGGGGGGCAACTGATATGTGTTGACCCCTAGAATGATTTTGATGATCACAAAACATTGGAGCATATGTTTGATACTAACTTCTTCAAATTGTTTAAGAAGTTTTGCAAAAAATTGGTTACCTTTAGTTTAAAATGATTTTCAAACTGATTGGAAGGAAATTCAATTATGTATAAAGTTTCATAGACTTGAACTTGTAAAAGCCCTAGGTTTATCAATTTTGTAATCTTGTAAAATAGGCTAAAAATTAAAAAAAATTATAAAGTATGTAGATTAGCTTCTAGTTAATTCAATATTGAAGATTTTTGGAGAAGCTTGATCATTTTTGAAGATTTACAAGAGCTGACTCTTGGATCAAGAGCTGACTCATGGTGGCATGGCACGGAGGAAGTTTCAGTGTTTCGGTATCAAGAGCTGACTCCTATCCCAAGAGCCGACTCATGGAAAAAGTAGTTTTCTGAACCTTGAGATCAAGAGCCGACTCCTGCCCCAAGAGCCGACTCGTCCAAAGTTATACATTTTGAAGGTCTGAGAACTCGAGCCGACTCTGCACTAAAGAGCCGACTCTAGGTATTCATGATTTTGAACTGACTGAAAGCAAGAGCCGACTCTAGCCTTAAGAGCCAGCTCCTACAGATTTTTATTTTGGGCTGTCTGAGACTTTGAGCTGACTCCTGAAAATCGAGCCGACTCGTAGAGTCATTTTCTACACTCCAACGGCTAGTTGCTGAAGTTGAAATTTGAACTCCAATTCATCTCCAACAGCTATTTCATGAATCCCAAGGCTCTACAATGGCCATATCTCTTGAAAAACTATAAAAGGGATTGTTTTTGAAGGATTAAACAATTATTAGAGCTTTATTATGGAATTATCTTGAGAAATCAAAGAGCTTTCAAGTCATTCAACTGCCTACCTCAAAGAGCATTCAAGTTGGATTCAAAGCTTCACCAACTCTACTCCATCATTGAATCCACTTATTGAAGAAGCAAGGAAGTAGCTTGAAGAGCATTAAAGTGCATTCAAAGCTTGACTTCATCTTGGTCTACATCGGCAACACCTAAACAAACTTGGTTTGTTGTAGTTGCTTGATTATTATTTCTTTATCTTTGTTTACTCTCTATGAACGGCAAGGGACTGTGTCTTAAGAGAAGATTGAAGGTTTTTAGGTGAACCTTGTAAAACCTAAGTTGGGTTCTTGGTAATCCCGGTCTAAAACCAAGTGTTTGGATTTTCTTTGGTGATTTCGTTTAAAATTAAAGGGAGTTTGGATTTTTTTGGTGATCCTGATAAAACCAAAGTATATAGGTTTGGATTGTGAGCCTAGTAAAACAATCCGACTGTATTCCAGTTGAGGGATATAGTAGAAATCCCAAGTGGTGCTTGGGTAGTGGACGTAGGAGCCGGTTGCTCCAAACCACTCTATTTTCTTGTGTTTGTAATTGTGCTTTTATTGCTCTATTGCTTTTACTTAATTACTTCCGCATTGCATATTTCACCACAACACAAAAGAATTTCAAAGTGCACATAATTATGAAAAGTTTTTATTTCCAATTCACCCCCCCTCTTGGGAAGCCACCTGGGCAACAATATGGTTGTATCCGCTAACGTGGAGCCCATCTGGATGCCAGTTGTCAGCCAGTAGATGAAGGTGCCACCTAAGCCTGGTGCCCAAGCAAGGAGCCAAAGTGAGTCCCCTATCGAGGTCAGCTCCCGGTCGAGGTTGAGCTCAAGCTGCCACCAAGTGAAGGAGAGAAGGCAACGGAGATTAAATCATGGAGGGAAAGAGAGTTGCCTTCACCAAGACCCCACCTCTGAGACAGTACAAATGATAGGTGACAACCTGCTGCCTGAGGCCTATGGAGGGAGGTGCCTCGTCGGAGCACCAGGGCCCCCTAAGGCCCCAGTTTACACCGATCAGGAAGGAATGTCCCCTTCAAGGTGCGATGCTCCCCAGTCTGCCATCTGCACCACCTACAAGTGGAAGGCCACGCTAGGGGATTTAGACCCTGGGATGGCTGCCCGCATGCCAATGCTCTGCCAGGTTTCCTGAAACATGGTGACCAACCAGAACACCAGAGCCAGCAACATAACTTCCCACCTCAAAGGGAAAACGGGAGCTCACACACAGTTCTTGCATGCTTCCAGATGTCACCCCTTAGGACTCCCCCGAAAGGAGAACATCTGGAAAGCAAGCATGAGGTCACACACGGCCTCCCCATACAAAAGCAAAGAGGGGCCTCCGAACGAAAGGAGAGCAATAAGAGGCAAAAACCAGCAAGAGATAAGGGAGGTAATCGGCAGCACACATAAGGAGAGAGCAAGCCAAATGCAACGCTCTAGGGCTACTGAGGAGTTCATCGAAAGAATCCCATGAACACAGCCAACCCTGCTCCAGCCCTCCTTCTCTGCTAACATCCTACACTCACTTTCTTTTCTCAAAAACACAGCCCCCGAACATAGAAACCTCACCAGGATCCATCGAGGGGGATCTGTTCTCCTAGATCACCCACTGACTTGATCGTCAGAGTACCTCTATTGGAATCCCCAACCCGGGTCTCTTTTTCGTTTGCATGGGTCTGGAAATGCATGCAGGATCCTAAGAGAGGGGGCGATGCCTGATGCCGTGCCGGAGCTACAGGCCATGATGGTTTAGATGGCAACAGCTATGATCAATAATGGTTTTTTAAATATTTTTATAAAATTTGCATTGCATAGAAATATAGACTTGTCAATTGATTAATGTATATATCTATAACATCCGTACATTAATTTTATTTTTGTACGGATGGAAGAATTATGTATAGTGATCAATTGATTATCCAGTTTAGACAGTTTAAGAATTACAAATAATTTTATAGGTACTTATAGTAATCAAGCTATATGGATAGAGTTCTAGATATATTTTAGATAGTATTTTCTTTTAGTTATCCTCATACATCTTTAGTCATGTGGGGAGAACTAAAGAAAAATATTGTCAAAATTTTTCTGGAGCTCCTATTGGCATCGTTTGATTACTGTAAATGACCTATATAATTAATACAATTCTTGAATGGGATAGGACCTCTTTACGTATTAGTTGGTAATATGATACATTTATTAGATAATCTATATTATTTTTTACATATTTTTTTAAAAAAATTACTTGGTGCATTGTTATTGACTGAAAATTTTTTTTGTATTTAGATAACTTGAAAGTTGGATCATTTTATCCTAAAATGGATAAAAGCTGGATAAATAAACTAAGAAATACCAAAGAATATTTAGATGGAGTTCATGATTTCATTAAATTCGCAATGAACAAAAGTAGTTTGAATGAAAAGATTTCATGTCCATGTCGATGATGTGTTAACAGTTCCTGTCTAGATCCACAAACAGTTGAAGAACATTTGATATAGAATGGTTTTGCAAGAGGTTATACTCAGTAAATTTTTCATGAAGAATTTATATTGCTAGAATCAAGTAATCAACCCTCGTCTGATCCTGGATTTAGTAATATGCAAAAGAATCTTGTAGGAGATGATAATATAATGGGTTTGATCATAGATGCTTTTCGACATGATATTCAAAGTTTTGGAGGTTTTACTAATACACATGAACCAACTGGAATATGTGAAGGTTATATATTTATTGAACAAACATATATCGAGGAGCAGATGTAATCATCAACTTCAGAGTCAGCTTGGTATCATAATTTAATGAAAGAAGCAGATGAACAATTATATCTGGGTTGTTTGAAATTGTCTAAGATCTCTTTTCTTATACATTTATTTCATATAAAATATATAAATAGATGGTCGGGAAAGAGTTTTACTATGCTTTTGAGGTTATTAAAGGATGCATTTCTAGAAGGCAATGGTTTACCATCCTCTTATTATGAAGTAAAGAAAGTTGTCAAAAATCTAGATCTTGGATATCAAAAGATTCATAGTTGTCCGGAAGACTGCATGTTATATCATGGTGAAAATGCTGATCAAGAGTCATGCAATGTATGCGGATCTTCATGATGGACAACTCATAAAGGAGATGAGGATGATGTAGTGAATGGAACAAATACATTGCGATGTACAAAGAAACTGGCGAAGGTATTGCGTTACTTTCCTCTTATTTCTCGATTAAAAAGGTTATATTCATCATCGAAAATAGCTTCATTGATGAGAGGCATCATGAAGGACGTACGAAGGATGGAATGTTGAGACATCCAGCAGATAGTTTAGCATGGAAGGCATTTAATGCTAGGCATTCTAATTTTACCTTTGATATTCGTAATATTCGGTTGGGTTTATCTTTAGATGGCTTCAATCCTTTCTGGACTCTAAATTCTACATATAGCACTTGGCCAGTTATTCTAATATCATATAATTTACCACTATGGTTGTGCATGAAACAATCCTCACTTATCTTGTCAATAGCTTTTCCAGGTGATAAGGGTCCAGGAAATGATAAGGGTCTAGGGATATATGTATAAGTTTTTATTATAATTTATTTCATACAACACTTTAAATTTGATTTTGTTAGTCTTTAAGATCTAACTAATTTTTTTAAATTAATACAGGAAAAAGTTATAGCTCTTATTGCGGAGCATGTTGATGATTCTATAGCATCTACATAGAGTAGTCGCATCGAGGATGAGGTGTTTACAGAGTTGATGGGCCCAGAGCGTGACGATCGAGTGAGGGGCTATAGAGTTGGAGTCACCCCCTCTTAGTTATTTACGATCAATAGACATATACATGAGGCTACAGAGACTGCTCAGGATGCACGTGTTTGTAGACTCAAGACGAAGATAGAGGAGATACGACAGAGCCGTATTGTCAATAGAGCAGCGATGGAGAGTATAAGAGAGCACATAGAGCGACTTACATCTATCATATAGATGTATGCTCCATGTCATGTACATATATATGATATTAAATATATATTGTTATATTAAATTAATAATTTAAGTAATATATTGTTATTCATAGTTTCATAAATTAAATATTTTAAATATTTTTTATATAGGCTTTCAAAGCATCAGATCCTAATGGACAGGGTGACGACCTACCTCCTGCAAATCATTGATCTCAGTTTTTTGTTATTTTATATCTTGTATTTTCATGTATTTTTTAATTTTGTTAAATAGACATATGTGTAACAAATTTTATTATATTTGAACATAATGAATTTTATATTTGAATTTATATTTGGATGTGTAAATAATGTATACAATGAGATATTTGGATGCGTGGATTTATATTTGGATGTGTGGATTTATATTACTACATTATATAGGTAGAAAAATATTATGCATATTTTTAAATTTTAAAATAACTATTTCATTTAAAAAAAAAAATGGAATTCCAGATGCTTTAAACCATCGGGAATAATCTTATCCCAAACTTATTCCCGATACTTTAAAGCATCAGAAATAAAGTTATTCTTGATGCTTTTAATGGAATAAAGTTATTCTCGATGCTTTAAAGCATCGAGAATAATGTTATACCGGACTTATTCTCAATGCTTTAAAGCATCGAAAATAAAGTTATTCCTGATGCTTTTTAAAAGCATCGGGAATAAAGTTATTTCCGATACTTTAAAGCATCGGAAATAACCTTATCCTGGACTTATTCTCGATGCTTTAAAGCATCGGGAATAATGCCGATGCTTTTAAAAAGCGTCGCGAAAATCTCTCCCCACTCCCGCATTTTTGATACTTTTATGATGCTTTTTAAAGCATCGTGAGAGATTTTAGTGATGCTTTAAAATGTCGGGAAAGATCTTTTTTAGCATCGGGAATAACCTTGTTTGTTGTAGTGTGATTACTTTGAAAAGAGAGTGAAGTTTCAAATCCCCAGCCTATCAAAATTGATTACTTAACCAAAAGAGAGTGAAGTTCTCAAATCCACCAGAAATCTAAGGATAACCAATCTTCTCTCACCAGAAACTGATTTCAGTTTTTCATACCGAGCAACTTCTAAGAAAGGGATGTGAAGGTTTTCTAGCCATTGTGATAGATGTCCAACACAATGAACTCAAGTTATGAAATATTTATATTATAAAGGAATTTCCTGATATTTTTCCAGAAAAATTACTAGGTTTATCTTTGATAGAGAGATTAAGTTTTTAATAGACTTGATTCCTCATCCTAGTCCAATTTCTAAAGTCTCATACCGAATGGCTCTAGCAGAACTAAAATAATTGAATGATAAATTACAAGAGCTATTAGATAAGGGATTTATCAGGTCTAGTGTATCTCTCATTGACCACCGGATTGGTTCAGAGGAGATGGAAGGGGGACAAATCCCCTCTATTTCAAAGAAGGAGAAAGAGAGTGATTTCTCTCTCTTCTCTTCTTACTCTTTCTCTCCTCCCCCTTTTGCCTTGTCTCTCTCTCTTTTTTCTCACATGCTAGGTCAAGGTCACGTGGGAAACAAGGATTTAGGAAATTTGGTAACCCTGGGGGAGTTAGTAGAAGATCTAAAATAAATAAATTTTATTTATGATATTATTAATAGTAATCTTAGTTCTATAGGAGAATAATTTTTTGAATAGAAAAATATCGACTAAGTTCATTGATATCTGGTTCAGGGACTAGGGTATGGATTGGTATTTAGCATGTTAAACCCATTGTCAATAGAGATAAGTATTCATGAACATCGATCACCTATTTATATAAATATTATTTTATGTATCGACGATTTTGCTTTACATGGTTTAATAGCGGTATGTTATATACTTATTTGTTGAGTATATGTGGTATTTGATAGCTATCCGTATATACTCATATATTAAGTATATGTGATTTTATTTGAATTATGTTTTATATATTATTGATCATGGTTGGGTAAGTTGCGATATTCATGTGCATCTAATTTTGTAAAAGAGTATGTTTTTCATTTAAAGTTTTTAGCAAGCATGAAATGGTTTTTATGATTGTATGATAGGTTATGATACTTTGGACTAGCTATATTATTAATGCCCTATTATAGGCCAGAAACGTAGTATTGTTGATGCCTTGCCAAAAGCTGGAAATATAGTACCATTGATACCCTGCCATGGACCGAAAATGTGGTTATGGTAGTCCTTGGGACTAGCCATGTTATTGATGCCCTGTCATAAGCCAGAAATGGGTACTGTTGATACCCCGCCATGATCAAAAATGTGGTATGGTAGTCCAGAGCCAAGCACCCAAGGTGATTAAATCTGATTTATGATGATTGCGAGGGTTATATAATATGACATTTTGTATGACCATAATATTTTGTGGCATTATATATTACTTTCTTATCTATAATTATTTTGATGGTGTGGGTATGTAGAAATTCTTACTGGGCTGTAAAGTTCATATTCTATTTATTTTGTTTAGAGACATATGATGCTTAATACGGATGGATTGGATAAGCAGTTCTAGTATCAGAGTTGGTTCATTAGTTAGTAAAACTTTTGATACCGTTAAATATTTAAATAATTATAATTGAACAAGTTGTTGATAAATTCATTTAATGGACATTTGGTTATTTATTATTTTTTAATAAATCATGCTCTTATTAGAAAATTTATATATGCTATAGCCCTTATATGATCTTTAGAGCATTGCTCAAGGATTCATGTAGCCATGTCATGTGGTTGACCTGAGCACTAGGTTCGGGGCGTGATATACCTTTTCATCATTTATCATCGAAAGCTAGTTTTAGAGGATGAAAATTGTCACTTTGTAGTCTTAATTGTGATAGCTAGCTGAAACCAGAAAATCCAAAGATTTCACTCTTTCTACGAACCCTACAATCCTGTGAATATTAAGCATTCATAAGCAGCAAATTCAGTCGATACCTTGGTCTATTTCCTCCAGTTACTCCAAATATCAATGTAGGATTCTGGAAGGTCAGAAAGCCTCGTTATGCTGGCAATTACTTTCAAGATATCTTTCGAGTCAGCGCAGTGTAGAAGTAGGTGATCCTTGGTTTCCTCACATTCACCTCATAATTAAGGCACGTGTTGGATGCATTAATCCCTCTTTTTATGAGCTTATCAACCATTAAAATTTTATCGAAATAACATAACCAAGAAAAAACTTTTACTTTTTTTGGGAGAGGTTGCTTCTAGATGAAGAACCAAAGTGAGATTACACGCCCCCATACGTGATAAAGTTATAACATGTTTTAACTGAATAGAGTCCATTGTAGTTCCAATTCCACTTATAACAATCTAAGCCAGAGGAAAGGGGAGAAGGTTGTATCATACCTTTAAGTTTATGAAGTTTCCTTATTGCCTGAGAGTTTAGTGGCACTCAAAAGTTCTAGTTTGATTCATCCTGAAGAAAAAACTTTTGAATGGTTCAATTTTGGTTCCGGCCAAATGAGAATAGACAACTAAGGTAGGATTTCAGATTAACTTTACCAATCTAGTAGGCATGCCAAAATAAAGTTTGTCCACCTCTACCCAACTTGATTCTAAAACATTGCTTAAAAAGCTTGAAAAGATTAGGTATATTTCTCCAAAATGGAGAAGCATTGCATTTGGCATACCTTGACGATTCAGATGGCAATTTTATGGGATATAATAAATTGCTTTAATAAGGGTGCACCAAGGTTTGTGCAATTCATTGACATTTTCACCATCATTTTAGCAAGAGTGCTTTGTTGAGAGTTGACAGGTCTTTGACAACCAAACCTCTAGGTCTTCTAGGCATACATACTTGGCTCTAGTTGACTATATATTTGATTTTGCTTTGATGTTGATGATCATCGCAAATGAAGCTTCAGTAGACTTGGTTGATGCTCTGAACAATTTTCTATGGTAGTTTCAACATAGCCATCTAGTATATTGGAATGGCATTAAGCATTGAATTAGTGCTATGGAGATAGCTAATGTTAAGAGTACTTCTTTTCTACCCACTCGATCTCTGAGATATCTTTTTCATTAGAAAGTATTGGAGCTTGAAATTCTTATGTTATTATGCTTGGGATTCATCCCATTAAATATATACTTGATGGTATACATAAGGTAAATGCCTACCAAAATATCCTAAATAGGATTAGCCAAACATGGTTACATATCAATACATCCCACATAGGAATATCTAAACTTGGAAGGATATCTCTTAGGTAGGAAAGATGTTTAACACCCCCCCTCAAACTGAAGGTGTTTCTTGTAGATGAAGTTTGGAGAGAAGGTAGTGGAAGCGCTCCTTGGCATGGGACTTTGTAAGTAAATCAGCAATTTGATTAGTTGAGGAGATGTGATGTAGATCAATAGTTTACTGCTGATAGTGGTGGCGAGTAAAGTGACAATCAATTTCAATATGTTTGGTACGTTCATGGAAGACAGCAATATGTGTGTTTGGATAGCACTATGGCTATCACAATAAATGGGCATTAGAGAGGATAGATGTTTGCCCATATTATTAAGTAACCAGTGAAGCCAGACAATCTCAGTAGTAGTATGAGCAAGGGCATGGTATTCAGCTTTTGCGCTGGAGCGAGATACAACTGATTGCTTTTTACTTTTCCAGGCAATCAGTGAGTTTTCCAAGAACATGTAATAGCCAGTTGTAGAGTGTCGATCAGTGATATCTCTGGCCCAATCTGATTTAGAGTATGCATGAAGATTGAGATCAAAAGAGAAAAGAAGAAGCCCATGATATAGCGTGCCTTTGATATATCGCAATATCCGAAGAACAGAAGCATAGTGAATAGAGCGAGGTGCAAACATAAATTGACTGACAACATGAACTGCATGAGAAATATCCGGCCAAGTGATAGTGAGGTAGTTGAGACTATCGACAAGTTGGCGATATCGAGTGGGATCAGTAAGAATTTTTTCATCAATAGGCTAAAGCTTCATATTTATCTCAAGAGGGGGATCAATAATTTTATTGGCTGAAACGGTGGCACGAATGAGCAAATCAGAGGCAAAATTAGCCTGAGCAAGAAAAAGACCATCAAATTGATGGTTGGCTTCAATGCCAAGAAAGAATCATAATAAGCTAAGATTTTTCATTTCGAAGCACTTGTGCAAGAATTGCTTAGTATCATGAATGCCTTGTTGGTCATTTCCAATGACAACCATATCATCAACATAAAGAATAAGTAGAACAATCCCATGAGAAGAGCATCGATAGAATAAGGCAAAGTCATGAAGTCTTTGGAGAAATCCATAATCAAGAAGAGTGGTTTGGAATTTTTCAAACCAAGTGTGAGGTGCCTATTTGAGTCCATAAAATGCATGACGAAGTTTACATACTTGATTAGGATGGTGAGGTAAGCCAGGAGGCGGCATCATGTATATTTCTTCAGATAGGTCTCCATGAAGAAAGGCATTCTTGATATCAAGTTGATGTAAGCACCATCATTTGGCAGCGGTTATAGCAAGTAGAGTACGGACATAAGTCATACGAGCAACAGGAGCAAAGGTCTCTTCATAGTCGATGCCATGCTCCTGTGTAAATCATTTGGAAACAAGATGAACCTTATAGCGCTCAATAGAACCATCAGCCTCAGTTTTGATCTTGTATATCCATTTGTAGCCCACGATCGATTTTCTAGGCGACAGATCAACAAGGTCCCATGTATGGGTTTTTTGTAGAGCCTCAAGTTCTTTTGACATGGCATTCTGCCATGAAGGATTAGATGATGCCTCTTGATAGGATTTAGGTTCATGTAAAGACAAGCCGGTGGACGATGATAGCGAGTAGGATATCGCCTCTCAGGTGCTGCCATATTGCTCATAGGAGAAGGGTCTATTGGGGAGACAGTAGACTGGCCAAGTTGTTCAGAATGTCCATTTTTCTCAAGAAGTGGTGCATGAGAGGGAAAAGGATCAAGCAGAGATTCTTGACACTGAATGAAGATTTTTTATGAGGTAAAGAAAAAAATGGAATCTATTCCCAGAAGGTGACATGCTTAGAAATGCATAATTTTCAAGTTTCAGGATCATAGCACTGATATCCTTTTTATTGGATCCCATATCCTAAGAAATCATAGATTGCATTTTTTTTAGATAATTTGTCACACTCACGCTTAGGGAGATGAACAAAGCAAGTACAGCCAAATACACGAAGACGGTCATAGGAAGGGGGAGAGTTATAAAGTCGTTCAAAGGGTGAGAGAGCATGAAGGACATAGGAAGGAAGGCGATTAATTTATATATATTGCAGTATTCATGGCTTCTCCCCAAAAGACTTTCAGAATAGAAGAGAAAAGGAGTAAAGTATGGGCAGTTTCAACGATATGATAATGTTTCCTCTTAAACACACCATTTTGTTGAGAAGTTTCAACACATGATAACTGCAAAAGTGTTTCCTGAGATTTAAGATAATTGTTGAATGATTTTGAAAGATATTCGCCACCAGAGTCAGAGCGAAAGATTTTTATGTGTTTAAAAATTATGTTTTGATCATTGTGGCAAATTCAATATAAACTTTTAAAACTTCAGAGCGAGCATGCAAAAGATAGAGCCAGGTGTAGCAAGTAAAATCATCAATGAAAATAACATAATAAGCAGAACCATCCATAGAGGATAAAGGGGCAGGACCCCATACATCAGAGTGAATAAGATCAAAAGGAGCAGTAGTAGTGGAGTGACTTAAAGAAAAAGGTAAAGTAGATTGTTTTGATAATTTGCAAGGAGCACAACATGGTTCTTTTATTATAGAGACAGAACCTAGCAATCCTTTATGAATTAATTGAGATAACTTTAAATAGGAAAGATGACCTAAATGATCGTGCCAAGGCATAAAAGAAAAATTATTAGTGGAAACAACAGTGATAGAGTGAGTACCAAAACTAGGAGGAACATAAATCTTATCTAGAACAAAAAGTCGACCAATCTTACAGCCTATCCTAACTTCCTTTCCTGTCGAGCAATCCTGCACAACACAGCCAGAAGGAGAAAATGTAACTCTAAGTCCTTTGTCACATAACTAACCAATAGAAATAAGATTCATAAAAAGTTTAGTAGCAAGAAGAATATCAGAAAGGCATAGGTTAGGAGAGTGAATAGTTCCACTATGGCTAGCAGTAAATCCATTTGTAGTTTGAATATGGGGTTGGAAAAGGAAGAGAGAAAACATGCTGGAAGATGTTAGAGTTGAAAGTCATATGATTAGAGGCACCTGAATCAAAGAACCACTTCCTGGCAGAATGGAGGTGTCAGAAGAAGAAGAAGATGGGCAGTAGGAGTACCAATAAAGAGAGCCCAATGAATCATTGTCTGGATATCATTGGGAGTAAGTGATGGATTGCTTGGGCAGTAAGCTCTAGCATCACAGTAGTAGCAGCGAAGGATGAGCAATCTCCAGAACTTTGTGTTTTGGTTCTTATGTTGTTGGAGTTTGGATGGGAACAATTCCAAACAACATGTCCGACTTTCTTACAGTAGGTACACTGCATGGAGGATGCATCCTGGAGTCGAGAAGTAGTTGCTTGATAGTTACGAGCAATATGGCCCAACTTCCTGCATGAGTGACACTAGATTGGAGACATTCCCTTTGATTTAATCTATGCAGATAAGATTAGAGAGAGCCATCATGGTTGGAGGAGACGATCTTCTTTTGAGTTTTTTTAGCTATTAACTCGGAAATGGTAGTGTCAACAGATGGAAGAGGAGATTTATAAAGAATAGAAGCCCGAACAAACTCAAACTCATCGCGAAGAGCAATTAGGAACTGGACAAGACGAAACTCTTCTTGAAATTGATAATAAAGTTCTGCATCATGGGTCCACTTGGGCTCCATCAAGGCAAGATGATCCCATCAGAGACATCCAAGAGTGAAAGTCAGCCACGGACTGCTCTGGTTATTGCTTGAGATTATGAATGTCCAGTTCAAGCTTATATTTGAGAGCAAAATTTGTTTGATTATATCACTTGGCGAGGAAGTCCCACACTTCCTTTGTAGTGTCAAACTTGTTGAAGTGTAGGGTAATGGAGGGACTGACAGTATTAGAAATCCATGTCATGATTTTGTTGTTGTCAATATCCCACATAGCAAAAGACTCTCCAGGTGCAATTAGACATGAAATTTCACCAGTAATATACTGCCAAAGTCCATGTCCTTTTAGAAGATTTTCATCATGAAGGTCCATTGGTGATAATTAGTTCCATTTAAGTGGACCATAATCGGATAAGTGTCAGTCATGATGAACCAAGCAGAGTCGTTTGAAAACCACAGATAGGTCAAGTAGCAGTCTGGTGGAGCAGATTCCCTCCCTTTTTTTTCTTACGAAGTAGCTGCAGAGAACAAAGACTGCTTACCGGGAGAAGGGAGATGATCTCTGTGCTCTAGAGGTAGGGATCTAGGGATCTATTTGGCCACGAAGTTGCAAAGATAGCCTCAAAAAGAAAACAACATGGACATGTAGCCGCTGGAGTCGGAGGAGGCCAAGATGTAGCTCGGACCCCCTGTTGAGGGTTGCTGGGATCGCGTGTAGCCACCGAAGTCGGAGGAGGCTAAGTCCTAGGCCAAAATCCCTCAATTCAAGGGGAGGTCAGAAGGGCTCAATGGATCTGGGGGGATCGAGGGGCTTGGGGGCTCGCCAGCAAGGTTCGAAAGCAGGAGTGGTGGCGAGGGCCGGTGTAGGGCGAGCTCATCGAAGACGGTGATGGTGATAGGAGAGCGAAGGAAGGAGAGTGGCGGCAACATCATGGGGAATCGTCGGAGGAGCAAGGAGTAGCGAATGCGCAGGGCACATCGACGAGGGAAGACGATAGGGCGAGGGCACGGGAGTAGCGGATGGATGGGGGTGCCAATGAAGGAGGTGTCGACGGGGGCAGGGGTGGCGTCGATGGTAGCAACAGGTCGGTATCGGGGGAGAGGGAGAGGTTAAGAAGGGGAGGAAGGGGATTAGGGCGGCCCTTAAGAAAATGAAGGGAATAGGGCATGAATAAGATGGGAATAGGATTGGAATAAGGTTGGAATAGTTAAGGATAAGGTGGAATAGGAACCTTGCTCTGATACCATGTTGGAGCTTGAAATTCTTATGTTATTATGCTTGGGATTCATTCCATTAAATATACACTTGACGGTATACATAAGGTAAATGCCTACAAAAATATCCTAAATAGGATTGGCCAAATATGGTTACATATCAATACATCCCATATAGGAACATCTAAACTTGGAAGGATATCTCTTAGGTAGGAAAGATGTTTAACAGAAAGAACCCTGTCGTTCTACCTTAGGATGCTATGGTGCAGGGGTACACCATGTTAATGAATTGGGAGAGAAGCTACCATGCATCGAAGCATTGCAGTGAGTGAATTCGTCACTTCATTTCTAATTCCCAAGCTAACTAAATGAGTTTTGTAATAATTGATCTTGAAACCATTGTCAGCTCAAAATTGTAGAGGATTAGCTTTAAAATTTGGATACTTGGTTTATTAGCCTCACAAAGAATTATGGTATTATTAGTGAACTACAAATATTGAGTTTGTCAAGCAACTAGTTGTGGTCCGACCCTCCTGAATAGATTTTCTTGGTTGGCAATCTACAAAAGTTTGACAAGAATATTTGTTACTAGGGTAAATAGCAATGGGGATAAAGTGTTCCCTTGCTTGATCCTTTGCTTATTTTTAAACCAATGTGTTGACTCCTTTATTGATTTTGATGATAAACAAAACGGTTAAGTATAAGTTGAGTACTAATGATTTTTTTGAAGTGTATTTTTATAGAAAAATGTGCTTATCAATTTGATTAAAGATTGTTTGATTGAAGAACCCAAGTTTAGATGAAAGATATGCCCAAAGAAGAGTTGGACAGTTAAAGTTTGCTTAAATGTATACTTGAGTGAAATATAAATTTGATTCAGCACAAGTTCAGGTATTTTTGTGAAGATCTCAGTGAAGTGTCGACTCAAAGTATTGACACATGACACCAAGTATCGACACATGACAGAGAAGTGTCGACTCAAGCCGGTACACAAAGAAAGTTTCAGATGGCATGGTTGAAGTGTCAACATATGGACTTGAAGTATCGACCCAAAGAATCGACACATGGATCAGCTCATCGCTTGAGATTTTTAAGTCATAGAAATTGCTAAAGATGAAGATCTGGTGAAGGTATTTATATGTTCCAAATCAAATCAAAATCATTATTATTGAAGTTGTTGAAAAAGAAATATTCAAGAGAAAAGAAAAGAGAGCATTCACTCCTATTCATTGAAGTTTAACCACTCTCAAACAAAAGCAAGCCTTCAAGCATTCAAGAGACTTCAAGAGCATTAAAGATCAACCATTCTTGAGTAATCAAAGAGGCTTCATCAAGTTGAAAGCATCACAATAACGAGCTTCAAAGAGATACCTGCTTTTTTATTAGAAAGCTTTTATTGTTTCTCTACTTCAAAACTTATTTGTTGTAAGGATTCTTGGTTAGCCTATTGCAAAACTAAGGGAGGTTATTGGTGAGCCTTTGAAAACCAATTAGGTTCTTGGTTAGCCTAGAAAACCAAGGGAGGTTGGTGGTAAGCCTTAAAAATATTTAGGTTCTTGGTTAGCCCGTAAAACCAAGTGAGGTTTTGACTTGTGAGCCTTGTGAAAACAAGTCGAGTTTTGATTAGTGAGCCCAAAAAACTAATCGACTGTAATCGGTTGAGATTATAGTGAATTCCTAAGGAGATCTTGGAGAGTGGATGTAGGTTCATTGGATAGCACCGAACCACTATACTTCTTTGTGTTTGTAGTTGCTTGTCTCCTCTACCTACTCTTACATTTATTACTTTATATTTTCGCTGCACATTTGCTTAAGAGCACTTCATTTGTATTCATAGTACTTTGTTTAATTGTTGGATTTGATCACACACTATTGCATTACATAAAGTAATAAATTTTTAGAGACCTAATTCACCTCCCCTCTTGGGTTGTTTACTAAGCAACAAGTGGTATCAGAGCCTTGTTCTCAGTGTATAGGCTTTACCTCCTTGAGTAAAGATCTATGGCAATCCCTTTTAGTACTAGTGTAGTTGAGGGACAAGCCTCAAATAGACCTTCATTTTTCAATGGATCAAATTATACATACTGGAAAACTAGGATAAGAATTTATATGCATTCTATTGATTATAACTTGTGGAGAGTAGTTGATAAAGGTCCACATATTCCTTCGGTTGTGGTTAATGGTGTTTCCATCCCAAAGCTCGAAGATGATTGGGATGAAAATGATATTAAACAATCCGAGATTAATACTAAGACAATGAATCTCCTTTATTGTGTATTAGATCATAGTGAATTTAATATGATATATACTTGCACATCAGCCAAAGAAATATGGGACACACTTGAAGTTACCCATGAGGGTACCGATCAAGTGAAGAATACTAAGGTGAACATGTTGGTGCATATTTATGAAATGTTTCGAATGGAACCTAATGATTCTATCACTGACATGTATACTAGATTTATAAATATTATAAATGGAATGAGAAGTCTAGGAAAAGTAATGTCTAATACTGATCTTGTCAACATAATCCTCAAGTCACTTCCAACATCGTGGGATCCGAAGGTGACTGCCATCCAAGAAGCTAAAGACATTGACAAGCTATCATTGGAGCAACTGGTTGGATCGTTCATGACTTATGAACTGAATTTGAAGCAAAAATCAATGGACATGGATAAGAAAAAAAAGGGGATTGCATTCAAATCAAATATACAAGAAGAATCCTTAATTAATGAGTTCGAAGAAGAAGATGATGATGAAAGTGAAGAAGCTCTCCTTGCAAGGAAATTTAGAAGGTTTATGAAGAGAAGAAAGTTCCATACAAGAAGAAATTTTAATCAACCAAAGAAAAGGAAAAAGAGAAAGAGAAAGAAAAGGAAAAAGAAAATGAGAAGGAGATACCTATATGCTTCGAGTGTAAGAAGCCAGGACACTACAAATTCGACTGCCCTCTCCTAAAGAAGTCAAGGAAGAAGTTAAGGAAAAAGGCAATGATGGCCACCTGGAGTGATAGCGAGGACTCCAGTTCTGAAGAAGAGCAGACCGTAATTGCAAATCTTTGTCTCGTGGCACATCAAGAGCAAGATGAGGTAAATTCTGATACTTAAGTTGATCTTACTTTTGATGAGTTAAGAAATACTTTTGATGAACTTATGCATGATTATAAATTGATTTTATTAGAAAACAAAAGATTGAAAAAGCATGCAAATAGTTTTTCTCATAAAAATAATTCTTTATTAAATGAAGTTAGTGATTTGAAAACTAAACTAGATGTTTTAGAAAAGAAAAATAATGCTTTAACCATGGAAAAAGAAGTTTTAAAAAGATCCAAAACTATTATTTCAAATGATGATCTTTTAAAGAAAAATATGGATTTAGAATTAGAAAATAAAAAGTATAAAAAAGAGTTTGATAAAATAAAACCTTTTATTAAAAAATTTACCTATAGTTCAAAAAAACTAAACCTACTTTTAAATAGCTAAAGAGTCATTTTTAACAAAGTAGGATTAGGCTATAGACCCCAAAGACAACAAAAATTTTTTAAAAATTTTTTTGTACCTGCATCATCTAGCATAACACGTTTTTCATGTAAAAAATAAGGTCATAAATCTTTTCAATGCAATATAAAAAAAATTAATTCTTTTGGAAAAATTTGGATTCCAAAAGGAACCATTTTAAGTGCTAACCCTAAAGGACCCAAGTTAGCTTGGGTACCTAAAAACAAAGCTTGATTTTTATTGCATGTATGTCTTGCAACCAAGGAGAACAAAAGACTTTGGTATCTTGATAGTGGTTGCTCAAGGCATATGATGGGAGATGTGAAGCAATTTACTTCTCTTGAAATAATGAATGGAGGGAGTGTAACCTTCGAGGATAATGGTAAAGAAAAAATTATTTGTATTGGTAAGGTTCACATTACTCCTTCTAGTTGTACTAGCAATGTACTGTTAATTGAAGGTTTAAAGCATAATTTTTTAAGTATTAGTCAATTTTGCGATAAAGGTTTTCAATTTATTTTTAAATCATCTTATTGCATGATTGCTAGTTCGGATAAAAATGGAGTACAATTCATTGAAAAAAGGCATGGTAATATTTATTCGGTAGATTAAGGTGATCTATCTTTGCCTAATGGAGAATGCCTTGTTGCAATGAATTATACTAAAGATGAGACTAGTTGGCTTTGGCATAGAAGATTAGGTCATGCTAGTATGTATCTACTTTCAAAATTTTGTAAAAAAAATTTAGTTAAAGATCTGCCTGAACTTTGTTTTAAAAAAGATAGAGTTTGCCAAGCATGTCAATTTGGAAAATAAGTTAAAACTTCTTTCAAACCTAAAGGTTTTGTAACTACTAGTAGGCTACTAAAACTACTTCATATGGATCTTTTTGGACCAATTAGAACATCCAGTCTAGGAGGCAAGAGATATGGATTAGTCATAGTGAATGATTTTTCAAGATTTACGTGGATTTTCTTTCTGACATATAAAGATGAATCATTCTCTTCATTTATAAAGTTTTATCTAAAAGTTTTAAATGAAAAAGGTGTTTTAGTTATTTGCATACGTAGTGATCATGGTTCTGAATTTGAAAATCAGGATTTCAAAAGCTTTTGTAATGAGAAAGGTATAGAACATAATTTCTCTGCCCTAGGACACCTCAGCAGAATAGGGTAGTAAAAAGAAAAAATCGTATTTTAGAAGAAATGGCATGTATTATGCTTTGTGAAAATGATTTACCATGATATTTTTGGGTTGAAGCTATTAATACTGCATGTTATATTTTGAATCGAGTTTTAATCTGCCTTATTTTGAAGAAAACTCCTTATGAACTTTGGAATTAAAGAAAACCAACTTTAAAATATTTTCGAGTTTTTGGTTATCAATGTTTTATCTTAAATAATGGCAAAGACAATCTTGGAAATTTTGATGCCAAGTCTGATGAAGGTATCTTTTTAGGATACTCTACATCAAGCAGAGCATATAGAATTTTTAACAAAAGAACCTTAGTTGTAAAGGAGTCTGTACTGTTGTTTTTGAAGAGTCTACTAACAAATCCTCTAGGAAAGAGGATACTTCTGATGCATGTGCAGGTGCTGATAAGCTTCAAAAGTTGACACTGAATGATCAACCCTCTCAACCAAGTAAAGAAGATCAAGACAAAAATGAGAAAGATGAAGACACTCCAAAGCACCAAGATCTACCTGAGGAGTGGAGGTATGCTCATGGACATCCTAAGGAATTAATCCTAGGTGATCCATCTAAAGGGATAAGAACTGTGCCTCAATTAGAAATGAATGTTACTATATAGCTTTTGTTTCTCAAGTAGAGCCTAAATGTTTTGAAGATGCTGGAAAAGACCCTAACTGGATAAATGCTATGCAAGATGAATTAATTCAGTTGGATAGAAATAATGTTTGGACACTAATAGAAAAACCATCTAATATTTTTTTTATTAGCACAAAATAGATATTTAGGAATAAGTTAGATGAAAATGGAATTGTTGTTAGAAATAAAGCAAAGCTAGTTGCCAAAGACTACAATCAGGAGGAAGAAATTGATTTTGATGAAATTTTTGCTCCTATTGCTAGACTTGAAGCAATTATACAACTATTAGCATTTGCTTGTTTTATGAATTTCAAACTCTTTCAAATAGATGTTAAAAGTGCTTTTCTAAATGGTTTTATAACAGAAAAAGTTTTTGTTGAACAACCACCTGGTTTTGAAAATCATGCACATCCTGGTCATGTTTTTAAATTACACAAAGCACTCTATAGATTAAAGTAAGCACCTAGAGCATGGTATGAAAGACTCAGCAAATTTCTAATTAAAAATAAATTTTCTAGAGGCCATGTTGATAAAACTTTGTTTCTAAAGAAGAAAGATAATGATCTAATAGTAGTGCAAATATATGTTGATGATATTATTTTCGGTGCTACTAATGAAATTCTTTGTCAAAAGTTTGCTAAGCAAATGTAGGGTGAGTTCGAGATGAGCATGATGGGAGAACTCAATTTCTTTTTCGGACTCTAGATCAAGCAAACTAAAGATGGAATCTTCATCAACCAAGCTAAGTATACGAGAAAAATTATAAAAAAGTTTGGGATGGAGACTACTAAGTCAATAAGTACACCTATGAGCCCTTCTTGTAAACTTGATAAAGATGAGCATGGTAAATCTGTAGATCAAAAATTATACAGAGGTATGATTGGCTCTTTGCTGTACTTAACTACTAGTAGACCAGATATAATGTTCAGTATATGCATGTGTACTAGATATCAGTCTGAATCTAAAGAATCACATCTATTATCTATTAAGCACATTATTAGATATCTATCTAGTACAATTAATATTGGCTTATGATATTCTAGAGATTCATCTACTGAATTAATTAGATATTTTGATGCTGATTTTGCTGGTTGTAAATTGGATAGAAAGAGTACTAGTAGAACTTGCCAATTTCTTGGAGTTAACTTAATCTCCTGATTTAGCAAGAAACAAACTTCAGTTGCACTATCCACAGCTGAAGTTGAGTATATTGCAGCGGAAAGTTGTTGTGCTCAAATCTTGTGGATTAAGCAACAACTTGAAGATTTTGGAATCAAGTTGACTAGTACACCAATAAAGTGTGACAATACCAATGCTATTTGCTTAACTAAAAATCCTGTTCAACATTCTAGAAGCAAACACATTGAAATTAGGCATCACTTTATTAGAGATCATGTTGAAAATAATGATGTTGTGCTTAAATTTATTTGTATTAAATTTCAATTAGCTAATATTTTAACTAAACCTCTTCTAGAAGATCGGTTCTGTATGATTAGAAGAGAACTCAGGATCATTAATCCTTTTGATTAAAATCATCCAATCTTTGACTCAAAAAGGATCTAATTTGACATCAATCATACTCAATTATTGCTAATTTCATTGAATTTCTAGTGATTTTGATCAGCCTTTGATTCTCTTAATTTTTGGTTTTTAGTTGATGTGTCGACCATGCATGTGTCGACATATTCATGAGTCGACACATGAATGGCAGCAGACCGAGGTTAAGGGCATTCTAAAGTATTTTTTCCTCCATTTCTCCTTCCACTTGAGCCAACACATATCCTAACTTTCTCCACACTATTCCTTCCCTCCAATTTGTGACCAAAACCCTTCGATTCTTTGTTTGGGATGCTTTTTGGTTTGGATTGAGCGACATACCCTCTCCCATTTCCACTTTGAATCCTAGAAACCCTAGGTTTCTCCTCCAATCTTGTTCAAATCCTTATTCTATGCAATGGGACCCTGAAAACAAGTAGTCCGTCACCCTCGGCCATCTAATCAGGAAGAAGAGCAAAGAACCAAGGCTAGACATGAAGCTAGAGCTCCAAATCTACCAGTTCGACCACTATTTGCATCATCTAGCCAGATGAGCTCGAAGACGGTTATCGGAGGATGCCACATGGACTTTAGTTTTGTTGACCAGCAGCACTTCAAGATCAGTAAGTGGATTAGAGATGCTGGTCTAACATCTTTCTATTTTTTGAGCGAGAGATACTACCCAGGGCTCATACGAGAGTTCTACGGATCATTAGCCTGTAAGAGTGATGGCTGGGTTGCTCAGGTCAGAGGTAGGGATGTCCCCGTGACATCAGAGATATTGAGTAGGGTATGGGATATTCCTATGACCGGTTTAGTTGTTGATAGTTTGATTGATAGAGTGAGTGGTCTCCAGTGTGTATTTGAGTTAGACATTTTGCCTGAGGGAGCCACTGTACCTGCATCCCATTTGTCTGCGAAGATGAGACTTCTGCACCATATTTTCGCATGGATCCTTCTGCCAAAGATAGGATATTTTGATTACATCACTGTGAGACAGTTGCTAGTGATGGTCTCATTAGTACAGCGCACACCCATCTACCTTCTGGTGCTCATGGTTCATCAGATGATGGAGGCTTCAACGAGTAAGCGACTCTGCTTACCTTATGGGATGGGGTTGGCATTATTATTCAGGGAGTATGGTGTTACTTTTGAGGATGAGGCCTTACGTATGCTCCTACATACTGATGTTTATGACATCAGGTCATTACATTGGATGGGATATCACCTGTTTAGAGGCTAATGGAGACGTAGAGTATCTAGTCAGGTCGATGATAGAGATGATGATGATGCTGCAGAGGAGGATCATATTCTTTCTGACAAGGTAGGACCTATAGATGCATCTCTTCCAGAGAGTCAGCCAGAGTCAGCAGCACAGCCAGAGTCTGCTTCTCAGTCTGAGCCTACACCACAGCCTCAGCCAGTTCAGTCGGATACTCCAAGAGTTTTAGAGAGTTTGTTGGACAGAGTCAGTCGCATTGAGACAGATGTCTTGATCATTAGACAACGACTTGACAGTTTTATCATGGAGACGAGAGACAGCCATAGAGGACTAAGTGATGGCATCTCCACTATTTTATCTGCACTATCCAGACCTTCTACAGGGAGTATTCTAGATCCAGATCCAGCTTTATCTACCCCAGCACCAGTTGTTGATGATAGTGATGATGAGAGTGATGATGAAAAGATTGATTTTGATGGTTTCGACTTCCCATATTTGATTTCAGAGCCAGTGCCAGAGGTGACAACAAACTTACCTAGGAGTCCCATTTGTGACCCTTCCTGTTCACCCACTCAGACTCCTGTTTTATCTACTCCACCATCCAAATCAGATGATCATGTTCCCATTCCTATTCTTTCACCTGTTGTTGATTCACCTGTTATTGATACCCCCATTATTGACACTCCTATTGTTGACTCACCGATTACAGATACACCCATTATTTCTTCAGTTGATACGCCTATCAATGACACGCCTATCATTTCATCAGCTGATACACCTATTTTTGACACACCCACTATTGGTACACCTATCATCCATACATCCTCTCTTATCTGAAAGCTAGGTTTTTACATACCTGGTTTTTAGTATCTTGACTCTGGTCCATCATTTGATCATACACCACATCTGATAGTTGTAGAGAATGTCATCCTAATATGTTCTATTCCTGCTGAGGACATAGCCTCCACCTCTTCTGCTTTAGCTAGAGGTCGAACATATGCTCGACATAGAGGATGTGGTCATCGTACTTCTCCACGATCGACCAGGACCTGTCTTCGTGATCTCAAATCGATGTGACCCCAAGCTCACTCTTTCACTGATACTGGATCGATTGAGATCGGATCTTTTGATGATGAGGATGAGGACTAGGATATTTTTATGTTTAGATAGTTTGCTTTTATGCACTTTTTCTATATTTTGATGGTCTTTGTAAACAAATTCTGACTTTATATGAAATATTACGTTGTACTGCATGATTATGACTTCAAATGGATGAAATGCTTTAACTTTCCTTTAATACTTCATTGTCTTTTGAATGGATGAATGAACTTTTACATTGTACTTCAATGTTATATCTTGAATGACTTGCCTACTCTCTTCCTACCTTTTTAATGATAACAAAAAGTGGGAATAATATGACTAAAGTATAAATGTGCGAGTGAGAAGTAACAGTGTTATAGTATAAAATTTGTGTTTGGAAACTTGCAAATTTGAAAATTCTTTTAAAAATTTGGTTGAGCTTGAATTAAAAATTCTTTATAAATTCCTTAAGTAAGGGGGAGTAATACCTCCTTTATATTGAAAATCTATTTTGAATTGAATTTCATATTAAATCTTTTCTTTAGATGCTTAAAAAGATGTAAGCCTTGTCTATTGCTGAATTTTTGTCTCTCCTAAACATGTTTTCTTTTAGAGTATCATGATACATGAGTTTATATCTTATTTATCCCAAAGCTCTGATACTCTTAATCCTTATAACACTCTTGCTCTGATACATCATTTCAATATTGCAATTACTTTGATACATCTATTACATTTAGCTCTTTGCACCTTGAAAAATTATTTTGAAAGCTTTTTATGTAATTTATACTTAAAGGTTTTGTCATCATCAAAAAGGGGAAGGTTGTTGACTCCTTTATTGATTTTGATGATAAGCAAAATGGTTAAGTATAAGTTGAGTACTAATGATTTCTTTGAAGTGTGTTTTTATAGAAAAAGGTGCTTACCAATTTGATAAAAGATTGTTTGATTGAAGAAGCCAAGTTTAGATGAAAGATCTACTCAAAGAAGAGTTGGACAGTTAAATTTTGCTTGAATGAATACTTGAGTAAAATATAAATTTGATTCAGCACAAGTTTAGGTATTTTTATGAAGATCTTAGTGAAGTGTCAACTCAAAGTGTCGACATGACACCAAGTATCGACACATGACAGAGAAGTGTCGACTCAAGCCGGTACGCAAAGAAAATTTTAAATGGCATGACTGAAGTATCAACACATGGACTTGAAGTGTCGACACATGGATCAGCTCATCGTCTGAGATTTTTAAGTCACAGAACTTGCTGAAGATGAAGATCTGGTGAAGTGTTGACACAAGGATGAGAAGTGTCAACTCAAAGTATCGACTCACCTGAAGAAATGTCGACATATCTGAGATTTCCAAAAATCTATATTGAAGACTTTTGAACTGGGTGTTAACTCAAGAAGTTCAAGTGTCGACCTGAAGTGTTGACTCACAGCCTGAAGTATCAACACATAGAGTTCTGAGAACGGTAATGGCTAGTTTTTTAAACGTAGAACTCATATCTTTTCAACCCCAATGGCTAGATTTTTGTATCAAACGGTTAGAAATCTGATTTGAGACATTGGAAAGGTATTTATATGCTCCAAATCAAATCAAAATCATTATTATTAAAGTTGTTGAAAAGGAAATATCCAAGAGAGAAGAAAAGAGAGAATTCACTCTTATTCATTGAAGTTCAACCACTCTCAAGCAAAAGCATGCCTCCAAGCATTAAAGAGACTTCAAGAGCATTAAAGATCAACCATTCTTGAGCAATCAAAGAGGCTTCATCAAGTTGAAAGCATCACAACAACGAACTTCAAAGAGATACCCGCTTTTTTATTAGAAAGCTTGTATTATTTCTCTACTTCAAAACTTATTGTTATAAGGGTTCTTGGTTAGCCTATTGCAAAACAAAGGAAGGTTATTGGTGAGCCTTTGAAAATGAATTAGGTTCTTAGTTAGTCCAGAAAACCAAGGGAGGTTGGTGGTAAGCCTTAAAATCATTTAGGTTTTTGGTTAGCCCGTAAAACCAAGTGAGATTTTGACTTGCGAGCCTTGTAAAAACAAGTCAGGTTTTGATTAGTGAGCCCAAAAAACTAATCGGCTGTAATTGGTTAAGATTATAGTGAATTTCCAAGGAGATCTTGGGGAGTCGATGTAGGTGCATTAGATAGCACCGAACCACTATACTTCTTTGTGTTTGTGGTTGCTTGTCTCCTCTACCTACTCTTACATTTATTGCTTTATATTTTCGCTGCACATTTACTTAAGAGCACTTCATTTGTATTCATAGTACTTTATTTAATTGTTGGATTGGATCATACACTATTGCATTGCATTAAGTAATAATTTTTTAGAAATCCAATTCACCCCCCCTCTTGGATTGCTTACTGGGCAACTCAATGTCCCATAGTATAATTGATAATAGGGCCTGAGCTTGAAGAGGGAAGGAGTAACGTAATCTAGTTAATCCATCTATTTGAGAACTCCTTGTACTCTAATAGTTCTAGAAGAAATTTCCATGACACCGAGTTGAAGGCTTATTGAAGTTTAATTTGCATAGAATGGCAAGATATTTAGTTCACTTGCAATGAGAAATGATCTCTATGGAAATGTAACTTTCAAAAATTACCCCACCTTTGATGAATGCTGCTTCGCAATTGGACACAAGGGTGTCCATTTTACTGTAAAGCCCGGATGATAAGACCTTAGAAATAATCATTATCAATCCATTCTTGATAGTTATAGGTTTGAAGTCTTTTATTAAAGCCCCTTTTGATTTCTTGGGAATGAGAGTGATGCAAGAGTAGTTTAATCTTAAAAGGTCACAATCATGCTTATAGAAGTCCAAAAAATGCTTGAGTATATCCAGTTTCACTACAAGAAAAGGGAGATATATCAGCACTCTTTCACTAGCGCATCTAAAAGATTGCTGGTAAAAGAGATTTTAGGTAATAACTTTCAAATCTATGAGAAAATGTCTTATTTTCCTTGGTGGTTAGGTTAATCACCGGAAATATCTTATTTTTTCAAGCAATCCTGTAAACTCACTAGGTAAAGTCTTATTTTTATCAGCAGTCTAGTCATACCCCTAGAAAAACTATTTTTTTCAACTATCTTATCACTAGAAAAAATAGTGTTCTTAGAACCATGCCAAACCAATCAGTTTAGGGCATACCGAACCAGCCTATTTAGGACATACCGAACCGGACCAGTGCCTAATTGGCATGATTTTACTATTTTTTTGGGCGCAAATCTCGAACCATCCAAAATTGATCCAAACTATACCCAAACAGGGTCGAACCGGTCTCAAATCGCATTCAATCAGTTCGAACCTGATTTGGATCTAGTTTAGGTCCAAACCGGATGTACTATAGTAGTGTGGGAGGTGTGTTTTTATGTAACTAAGAGCCCGAGAGGCTCTTAGTTTGATAAAAATAGTAGAGAGCATGATTTGGAAAGTTTTTTTCATTCTTTCAAGCTAACCAAACATCATAAAATCAAGAAAAAATATAGATTCAAGATATGTAAATCCTTCCCCTTCTCCCTTTTTCCCTTTCTCCTCTCTTTTTTTTAAAAATCATGAAAAAAAAAAATAAGGAAAAACTCTATCATTTTTTTATTTTGGTATAATTTTAGATTATATTGTAGATCGATGAAAGATCTACATAATGATGCTAAGATCATTATTTTTTATTAAATATATAATTTTTAAAATTAAAAATATTTTTAATTAAAAAATTAATAAAAATAAAATATATTATTAAAAAATTATAAAAATAAAATTTTATTCTAGGGCTTGTAAGCACTGTCACTATAAATTTTATATCAATTTATCTAAATTTTGATGCAGTGTGTAAATAGTATCCTAAATCTAATTTTTAAAAAAAGTGACCTTTCATGTATGCTCACTATCTTAAAAAAATATATATGATATTCATGATAGAATCCTATATGAATCTAAGATTGAGTAAATTTTTTATAATATTATAATTTTTTTATGTTTTAAATTTTAAAAATATAAAAGAATATATGAAATTAATGAAAAAATAGGTAAATAAAATATTAATTAATTTTATGTAATTATTGAGCTTATATACTTTTTTAATCTTTAGAAATTATTTTATCAAGAAAGAAGAAGGATTCAGAGCATGACATTGATTAGATGCATGAAGAAATGCTCTCAGGTTGGCTCATTAGAGGTGTAAATGGTTCAATATAGAATTCAAGGATTGTGGGGTAATAAGGTTGAAGCAGCACTTAGTTGGTGGCTATTCTAATATATTTGTATACTGATAGTATCCATAAGAAGTCTATTAGTTGATGAAGAAATACTTTACTGATTTTAAAATAGAAAAGAAAACAATATTGAAGAACAAGGTAGAGGTAGGCTGTTAAGCCATAGAACTATCTTTTTATTACTCCAGGGAGTCAGAGAAAATATTTATTTTTTTCAATAAAAAGACACATATCGAGGTTGCCATTTAGGCAAGCTTATATGAGTAGAGCCAACTAGAGAAGATGACCAGGCATAGGAGGTGATTTGGGTTGTTAGCTTTTGAGTCGGGATTAGGATCGGGTTCTAAGAGTGTTAAAAGAAAGTCTAAGATCTAGTTTAGAAAGATCTCCTCAATTAGAGAGCCTGTTAGGAGAGACAATGGCCTTGTTGTATCCATGTTAGAAATATTTGGCAATAGAAAAAAGTCTTTCAAAGATATTCCAGCAATAGCCACTATTTATGATGTCGATCTATATGCCTTTCCTAGTAGAGATTTCAAATAATAGAGAATTGATACTATGCTAAAAAAGGATGAGAAGAAGGATATTAGGTGAGCTATTGGATCCTAATTTTACTTCAGTCATATCGTAGCACATACAGTAGATAACCCATATTATTGCTCTGCTATTACATTTATATATGCTACTAATGCAGCTATTGATTCTCTAAGATCGAGGAATATTTGTGGTCAGCTTATTAACAATAATAAGAGCAGAAAATTGGATTGCCTCATATCAGAGTAAATAGCCCGTGTATGGATGATAGTGATATATGATGGTTAGACTGGTCCTACTAGATGAAGCATCATCAACTTCTTGATTTATTATGATAAAAAAATTTTATAAATCTATTGATGCTTCAAATTAGGTACACGATACTAGCTATATCCTTAGATTGATGAAAGACATGATTGATCAGGTGAAAAAGTAGAATGTTGTGTAGGTCATCACAGATAATGGATCATAATATAGGTCGATAGGGCAACTTTTGATGCAGTGATGACTGCATATTTTTTGGATCCATTGTACTGCACATTGTATTGACCTTATATTGATGGATATTAGAAAGATTCATAGAGATAGAAGATAGTTGAACTAGTATAGAGTATCACCAGATTTATTTATAACCATACATGGATCTTATCATTGATGAAAAACTTTGCAAGGAAAGAAATATCAAGATCAGGGATCACATAGTTTGTTATAAATTATATAGCACTTGATAGTCTTCTTGGCAAGAAAGTAGAGCCATGTTAGATGTCTGTCAGTTAAGTGTGGCAACAAAGCAAATATGCTAGGCCAAATATTAAGAGAAGCATTGAAAAAATTAGTGATGAGACAGACATTCTGGCAGCAGGCTGAGAGGATAGTGAAGGCTATCAAGCCTCTATATGAGATACTTTGGGCAATGGACCCAAAGCAATATACTTATATAGGCTTTCTTTATTACATGATAGAAAGAATAAAGAAAAAGATCCAAGAGAAAGATCCATCACATGCTATTAAGTATATCTGAATCATTGATGGATGGTAGAGTTATCAAATGAATTCAGATTTACATGTAGCAGATAGGTAGTTAATCATGAAGGCTCAAAAAATTTAAATTTAATTATATTTATACAAGTATACTTGATTATTTTTAAAAAGGTATTTGAAGCTTATTATTTGAATCCAAGATTCCAGTACTCCATACTAGACATTATCATGGATGAATATCTTATATTTGTTTTATGTAATATTATATATGATCTAAATATTACGGCTATGTGCCTAAAACAAGTAAGTTAGGTTGACATTGTTAAGTGATTTTTATTAGTAGTAACTTCCATAAGTAATACATGATAATAACAATTTTTTTTCTATACAATTTTTTAGGAAGGACATAGATTCTTTTGGATCCAATATAGCCATCAAAAGTAAATCAAAGATGAATCATAGTAGGTACTAATAAGTTTAATATTAGATTTAAAATAGTTTTTGATTTTGTCAAATCTAAAATTTTAAATAATTTAATATCTTTTATAGTTGAATGGTGGGTGCATTTTGATGGATTAGTAAAATATTTAAAAAATCTTGTTATCAAGATCCTCTTCCAGATGGTGTCATCGAGTAGATATGAGTACAACTGGTTGACCTTTGGCCTTATCCACTCCAAGCAGAAGAACTATTTAAAATAGTAATGCCTCAATAATCTTTTATATATATTATAACTTAATGTTGAAGCTAAAGTGCATTAAGAAAGAAATTGATCTAAAATACTTCGATTTGACTATGAGTAATTATGTTGATAAGGATGAAGATCCTATAGTTAGATAGATCATGAGTCAGTAGCAAGTATCAGAGCTTGATGAGCTAGGATTGCTTCCTCGACTAGCCAGTTTAATAACTAGCAAAGCTGGGATTGATGCTGAATAATGGATAAGAAGTAATATTCCTCATAGTACTTTAGTAGATACATCACATCATCCCTCCTTATCATCTATCCGATCCAAAGATAAAGAAAAAGAAAAGGCAGTTGCATCTCTATTAGAGAACTTAGTTGATTTAGATTCAGAAACTAGGAAGAGTAGTGCTAGTGCTCCTTTTGATAGTTAGGGATCTAGTGATCAAGGAGGGATAGGAGGATAAGAGATATAAAGCTATTGATCTTTGATTTACTAGTGAGTTGCAATGTACTCATACGATATAGTATAAGGACCATAATGCATGAGCTAGTAGAGCCCATGGTGATATGATTCCATACAGGTAACGGGCTCTGTGAGGTCATTCAAGAATAATGCTGCTATAGATCTCGCACGTGGAGTAGGTCCATGGATATATCAAGCTCATTTTCATATTTCGGATCCTCTTTCCCGTAGGCACTGATAGTTTATGATTCATATGGATATGGATATGGTGCATCCAAGATATCTTATTTTAATAGTTATTATTCCAAGTAGTTTGGAGCATTTTATAGATATGATTTTGTTATCGGTATATTCGGAGGGGCCCCACCATAGCCATAATATCAATCTTTGGATATCTTTTAGAATTAGGGCCTCAGCAAGGGATGAGTTATGATCCATCATGTATACCTTCTGGAATGAGTTTACAAGATTACTATGCTGCCTGGCTAGAAAAATTTGTTGATTTTCCTACTGTTTACATTATGATTCCGATATTTATAGATATCGATACTTGATCCGATCTAAATATCGATATGTAATATGTTTATATTTTTCCTTTCTCTTTAATTAATTGTTTATAATCTTGCTTTATAAAAATTTCTTAAATTATATTATAGCATAGATGGAGGCTAGACAGTATTTTATAGTGATTTTTGGCAAATTAGTTTTGAGAATACATCAATTTGAATCCCAAAGCATTCAATAAATCAAAAAAAATTGATTTGATTCTTATGAACTGACACAATCACTAAGGAATCATCATCCATAATAAAGACAATTGTTGAATCAGGTATTAATAATTTAGAAGATGCTAAATGTTAAAAGGGATATGCCATTGATTAGATCTTTCAAGAGTATGAGCAATCTGAAGCCCATTGTTGAGAAATTAGAAAAAGCTGATGTTAAAAAGGATATGCTAATCATTGGATCATTTAAGAGTTTAAATACAAGCTTGAGGAAGTTGTACAGATCAATGAATGTCCTAGTTTCTCGACTGCTTTTAACATTGATTGAACTAATGCAAATGTCTAAATAAGTGAAGATCTGCTCTGATTTCAGCAATAAGAAAGTGAATTATTATTAAAATTTACTTGACTTCTTGTCTTTGATAAAAAGAAATCTAATGGAGAAAAACTAGTCCTAGAGAGGTATTCTTGACCATGTTAGTATTCATGATCCTATGCTTATCATTTCTTTTTTAAAATTCAATTCAATTCTCTACTTCACTTTTTTTTTCTAGAAAATCAAATTCACATTTCATATGATTAAGGGTGTTTTGAAATGATATTGATGTGGCAGGATCACTACATGGGGGAGCTGACAGGCACCGCGTCAAAGGAAGCCACCACATCGGATGCCACATCAATTATCCTGCCTGGACTCCTCCGCTGAGCTGAGCTCCCTCAAGACAACGAGCCGAGCTCCATCCTCCGCCAGGTCGGTCCCGCGAGCTCGGGATGCCTAGGTCGGAGCCGCATTCTGTCCTCCAGAGCGAGACCCTTGGAGAATGAGCCCTGTGGTCGGAGTCGAGCTCAGCCCTCCTCCACCACGTGGAGCCTCTCCGAGGCTGAGCCCTCTGGACCGGGCCCGCATTCTGCCCTCTAGAGCGAGACCCTTGGAGATCGAGCCCTGTGGTCGAAGTCAAGCTCAGCCCTTCTTCTCCGCGTGGAGCCTCTCCGAGGCCGAGCCCTCTAGACCGGGCCCGCATTCTGCCCTCCAGAGCGAGACCCTCGGAGATCGAGCCCTGTGGTTGGAGTCAAGCTCAGCCCTCCTCCGCCATGTGGAGCCTCTCCAAGGCTGAGCCCTCTGGACCGGGCCCGCACTCTGCCCTCCTCCATTGAGGCGATCCCGCAAGCTCGGGGCGTCTAGGTCGGTGCAAACCCTGCCATCCCAGCTCAGCCCCAGCTCAGACGTGGGCACTGCCATCCCAAGACACCGGCGAGCCGCCCGAGGACTACACTAGGACACCTGCCATACCACACCAACCGCCTGCAGCCGTCGGTTACACCAAAAAGTGGAGAGACCCACTGATCAAGGTGCCACGCTCTTAACCAACCGCCTGGTCCACCTGAAAGAGGAAGTCAACCAGGAGATTCAAATCCTAGGGGCGATGGCCCATCGATCGAGGTACTGCTAGGTTTCCCAGAATGAGACGACCAAGGGGAATGTTAGAGCACATGACAGATAACCTAGTATACAAAACTTAACAACCATAATACAAGCAAGACATGAGCCATACTACTTGAACACAAGTGCAAGCTCAACCGAAAAAGAGCACGGCACCACCAGCATCCTCAAGCAAGGTTGGGTGGAAGGGCCACACAGAGACTCGCTCTAGCCAGGCCACTCTTCTCCTGACACACTTGCACTCCACTCTCACACCACTTACTCCTCCTAGTGTGGAGTCCATCAAGAGGGGCTCGACTAGAAGGATCTGTTCCCCTGGGTCGTTACTGACTTGATCGTCGGAGTGCCCCCGCCGGAAACCCCGGCTCGGATCACTAACCCCTGTTTTGCAGGTCTAGGACCACCAGACAGCGAGATAGTGAAGGAGGTGCGCTCCGACGCCGACAGCAGCTACAGGCCACGGCGATCTTGGCGGCAACAGATTGGCATGCTAGGAAGGGAGGAAAGTGAGCATTCTTTGATTCAGTTCAAGCACTCCACCTCTTCTACAAGCAGTCTGACGGAAGGATGGTGACAACAAGTGCAAGGGAGGCTTCCACCAGCTTTGCGAGGGACTCCCCGTCCTGGGAGAACCAGCACCGCCAAGTGGTGGAGCCACCCATTCTGGTTCAACCACCTCCGCTGGAATCCCAGCTGGCCACACTCGCCCAGCAGATGTAAGTCCTCGCCACGGCAGTGCGCCAGCTTCAGCAGCAACACCGATCCCTGGCTACCCACCAACAGCTGGGGACACCCGCGGCCCACATCGCGGCCCCCGTGACAAGCCTGCATTCCTTCCAAAAAAGGCCTTCGCAACCGCGGGCCACTACTGATAACCGGGGCAGCCATCAAACCCCAGTAAAAAGGCAACGAGCTAGCTCTACCGACAGGGAGAGCCGCTCACCAAACCTCGGGTGGGCGGTGCCCAAACCCCATCGAGGTAGAAAGAGGAAGACCCCCCATCACGGAGACCGTGCACCCATGTCACATTCTCCATCTCCCTCAGCGGAGGGGTCTACTGATGAAGCAGTCAGGCGCATGGCGGAGAAGCGCTTGGAGGAGCATGAACGCAAGCTGGTGAAGTTTTCCTGCTGGTTTGTTAACATGCAGGGCTCAGCTAGTGAGCCAGTGGGCTATGATGCCCAACCCCCTTTCTCCCAAGAAATTCAAGCAGAGCAGATCCCGCACCGGTTCTGGATGCCATAGGTGGATCCCTACAACGGGACCACCGACCCCCTGGACCACCTAGAAAGCTACTGGACCCTCATCAGGGTCCAGGGGGCCACCGATGCTCTCCTTTGCATTGCCTTTCCTGCCACTCTCTGGAAGGCAGCTCGGGTGTGGTTCACCCGTTTGGAGCCCGAGAGCATCAACTCTTTCGCCCAACTAGGGCAGAAGTTCGTGGCCCACTTCGATGCCTATCGGAAGTTGCCACAAGAGGCAGACAGCCTCTTCTCCATCCGGCAGCAAGACTGCGAGCCCCTGCAGAACTACGTGGCCTGCTTTAAGGCTACCATGTTGGAGATTACAACCTTGATGAGCCAGTTTCCATGCTAGCACTGAAGCGAGGGCTCAGGACCTCCCGCATGACCTACTCGCTGGACAAGAAGTCCCACAAGACTTATTCCGAGCTCCTTCTTCGAGCCCAAAAGTATATCTACGTCGAGGAGATGGATCGTACGATGTGGGAGCCCGATGGGAAGCCACTGAAAAAGCTAGCTCCCACGGAGATGCCCAGAACCCGGAAGCCAGCACCCCAGGCTCCGATGATGAGGGACAGTGATAGGATCGTTGGTGAGCCTAGAAGTCACCAAAATTAGGGTATCTTATTTTTTTTGGAATTTTTTTAGGTAAAGGGTGGCGAAGGAATAGTGGGGCTGGAAGATAGGGTTTGGAACTCATGGACTTTGGGACTCACCCTAACGAAGAGACCTCTCACCTCTAGGGCATTACACCCTCCTCGATACTTGGAGGTACTAGGATGAATCTCAAAGGTCACGAGGGGATAAAGAAGATGGAATGGGAAGGGGGATAACTAGGGCATCACGCCCATGCCTGAAGGCGAAGGCAAGAAGAATCACTCTTCTAAAAACTCAAATTTTTTTCTCCAAAAATTATTTTATTACGAAGGACTGAGGGTGGTATTTATAGACCTGTCCAACCCTCATTTGAATTTGAATACAGGATAAAAAGATAGAGATTATTCAAATTCAAATACAAGATAGGATAAGATAAGCCTATTCATATCTCAATCATAACCAACAAAATTCTAATTCAAAATTCAAATAAAAGATAAATCCTAAATTTATTCTGGATATGCTCCGAGATTCGCACGGCTCCAAGATTCGTGCTTGCTCCGGGATCCATGCTGGTGAGGTTCCCATCATTCCCCTAAGGTAGGGAGAACTCGACTCCATCGAGTTAGGGTCAGAATCCAGCTTCAAGAGATTATTATTTTTATTTATTACTATTTTTGTTTTTTTATGCTCCTCTACTTTAAAATTTGTGCAGCTTTGAAAGTTGTGCAGCTTTGAGAATGTGCTTGCTTTGAGATCCGTGTATTCCAAAAATCGTGCAACTTTGAGAACCATGCAGGATGTGAAGTCGGCAACAGAGGCAGAAGTTGCCTGCACGATCATGTGCTGGAGCTTCTTCTTCTCCCTTCTCCATGGACCGGAATATGGAACAGGGGAGGCTCGCAGAGGGCAGTCCGGTGGGCATTCGTCGGTGGCGGTGCTGGGGTAGAGACGGTGGCTCAAACAGCGGTGGTCATCGAATCTTCTAGATGGGGGAAGGTAGAGGCTCAGGCGGCTATGGAGGCTCCGATCCGAGGAGCTTCGGCCATAGAGGAAGAAGACAGTCGCGAGCTCAGCTAGCACAGGGCGGAGGGGATGGCTTTCAGGGAGCAATCCAACGGGCGATGGAATTGATGACCGGACGACGGAGGAAAGGGCTTTGTGGGAGACCGCGGCGATTGCGACAACAGGGGCATCAGTAGACCTGTGGCACAAGGGGGCTTGCAGGGAGGCTTCGGACAGGATCTCCACCGGTGTTCTCGAAGGAGCCGTCACCGGAGAAGGGGCGGCACGGAGATCTGGACCGGAGGATGAAGCTGCTTCCGTTCGGTTGCAAGCTACGGAGGCGGTCGGCTTCTTCACGGAGCATTGCGGGGTGGAGCAGGGGAGGCAGTCTAGTCGGGACGGGCGGACCTGGACGGGTGAAGGTCGAGCGGAGGCTTGTCGATGGATCCCCAGTCGTCGACTGTTGGCGATGGAGGCGGTGCCGGCGTTCCCTGTTGGAGGTGAAGGAATGGGGCTTCGGGCAATAGCATCAGTGAGCTTGATCCCGCGGGAGGAGAGGGCACCAAGCTTGGTAAGGGCGATTGCCCTGGCAATGGGTGTTCGCGGCAGTAGGGAGATAGGCGGAGCATCCGGAAGATGTGGCGTGGGTGACTCCAGGCGGTAGACTAGGTCTTCGACGGAAGAGAGAGAAGGACCTCGGGGACGTGGAGTGGGGTGGGCGGAACAAGGGATCGCCGACCCTGGGATCCGGTGAAGGGAGATGAGGGGGACGCGATGGTGGCGGCGGGCTCGACATGGTGGCCTCGGGCGAGATGGCGGAGGTGGCGACTTCAGCCTCCTTGATCTTCTGCTTGGGAGGACAGCTGTCAGAAGGCTCCGAATGAAGGATCGTGGCAGCTGTAGGTGGGGGAAGATGAGGGGCTCGACACGGTGGCCTCGGGCGAAACGGCGGAGGTGGCAACTTCTTCTTCCTTGGTCGGTGACTAGGAAGGGAGGAGAGGATAGAGGCGTTGGGTGGGAGGAGGACGAGGTCCTCGCCGGTGGGGAGGAGGGATTCGTCGGTGGCGAAGGTGGCGTTGGGTTTTTTTTTTTTAGGTGACGGAGATGAACTGGTTGGGAGATTTGATTTTTTTTTTTTTTTGAATCTGGAAAGTAGAGGGATGACCGGTAAAAGAGAATCTGAGATGATATGAAGGTACCCTAATTTTCTGAGCTTTGATACCAAAATTGATGAGGGACAGTGGTAGGATCGTTGGTGAGCCTAGAAGTCACCAAAATTAGGGTATCATATTTTTTTGGGGATTTTTTTAGGTAAAGGGTGGCGAAGGAATAGTGGGGCTGGAAGACAGGGTTTGGAACTCATGGACTTTGGGACTCACCCTAACGAAGAGACATCTCACCTCTAAGGCATTACACCCTCCTCGATACTTGGAGGCGCTATGATGAATCTCAAAGGTCACGAGGGGATAAAGAAGATGGAATGGGAAGGGGATAACTAGGGCATCACGCCCATGCCCGAAGGCGAAGGCAAGAAGAATCACTCTTCTAAAAACTCAAATTTTTTTCTCCAAAAACTATTTTCTTACAAAGGACTAAGGGTGGTATTTATAGACCTGTCCAACCCTTATTTGAATTTGAATACAGGATAAAAAGATAGAGATGATTCAAATTCAAACAAAAGATAGGATAAGATAAGCCTATCCATATCTCAATCCTAACCAACAAAATCCTAATTCAAATTTCAAATAAAAGATAAATCCTAAATTTATTCTGGATATGCTTCGAGATTCGCACGGCTCCAAGATTCGTGCTTGCTCCAGGATCCATGCTGGTGAGGTTCCCATCAATGACACCCTCCTCGATACTTGGAGGCACTAGGATGGATCTCAAAGGCCACGAGGGGATAGAGAAGATGGAATGGGAAGGGGGATAACTGGGCATGACCTCAAATCATGTCCTGGGGTTGGGCCTCACACCCTCTCCTCACGAAGTGAAATAAAAAAACCACTCTTTTCTAAAACTCATTTTCATTCCCAAAACTTGACTAAACTCTTTTTTATAAATGACTGAGGGTGGTATTTATAGACATGTCCAACCCTCATTTGAATTTGAATACAAGATAAAAAGATAGGAATGATTCAAATTCAAATACAAGATATGATAAGATAAGCCTATCCATATCTAAATCCTAACCAACAAAATCCTAATTCAAATTTCAAATAAAAGATAAATCCTAAATTTATTCTGGATATGCTCCGAGATTCGCACGGCTCCAAGATTCGTGCTTGCTCCGGGATCCATGCTGGTGAGGTTCCCATCATCCGAACTCCCAGAGGGACTGGCCAAGACCAAAAGGAGCTCCCATTCCTGAGGAGGGTTACACCCCTCTCCTCGCCCCGAGGACAAAAATCCTTATGGAAATCGAAGGCGAGGATTACTTGAGACGCCCGCCTCCCGATGAAGTCCTCCACTTGCCATGATAAAACGAAGTACTGTCACTTTCACCGCGACCACGGCCATGACACTGAGGAATGCCACAACCTCAAGTGGGAAATCGAAAAACTCATCAAGAGGGGCTACCTCAAAAGGTTCGTGGGGGGCAGACCGCAGGTGGAATCCCAGGTGCTCGTTGCTCTCCCGCCGGCTCCAGCTATCAACAACCGCTCTACTGAGAAGCCGGTGGGCATGATCTTCTGGGGAGCTGTGCGTGACCCCAAAAGTGCCCGGGGGGCAGGGGATCCTGAGAATGTACTCCCCTTTATGAGGGAAGGGGAAGACGGGGAAAAAATATAAATAATGATGTCATGGTTATCTAGATGACGATCGCGAGGCACCCTGTAAAATGCATCATGGTTGATAGTGGAAGCTCCACATATGTGCTTTTTTATAGTGCCTTCTCCAGGATAAACCTTTCTCCCGATCAACTCAAACCTGTGCATGCACCCCTTGTCAGTTTCACGGGTGACTCCGTAAGGGTAGAGGGAGAGATCACTCTCCCGATCATCGCCAGGACCCCACCTCGGCAGAGCACCATTATGATGACCTTCATGGTTGTCAGGCTTCCTTCCGCCTACAACATGATCTTGGGCCGACCTGGGCTCAACTTGCTCGATACTGTTGTCTCCACTAAGAGGCTACTTGTATAGTTCCCCACTCTCTACGGTGTTGGGGAAATGAGGGGAGCGCCCCAGCCGGTACAGCATTACTTCCAAACCCTCCCTAGGGCCAAGGTCCCCGAGGATGACCCCAAGGTAGACGATCTCGACCAAAGGGCTCAAGACCCCAGGGGTGGCTCGGTCAAGCATCTACTCTCTTATCCACACAAAGATGGTGCAAATTGGAGCCCAGCTACCCGAGAAGGAGAGGGCCCAACTGCTGGAGTTTCTATAGGCGAGTACGAATGTGTTTGCCTGGACAGCAGCAGACATGCCAGGTATTCCTCCCCACATCATTACTCACAAATTAAGTATCGACCCAAAGCACAAGCCAGTTCGACATAAGAAGAGAAGCTTCACCCCGGAGAGGCAAGCAGCTATCAAGGAGAAAGTTGACAAACTCCTAGCTGCCAGTTTTGTTCGAGAAGTCCAGTATCTGAGCTGGCTGGCGAATGTAGTCATGGTGAGGAAGAGCAATGGCAAGTGGAGGATCTGTGTAGATTACACCGACCTCAACAAAGCTTGCCCAAAGGACAGCTTCCCTCTGCCAAAGATTGACCACCTGGTGGATGCCACATCTGGCCACAGGCTACTCTCCTTCATAGATGCATTCTCTGGGTACAACCAGATCCATATGCACCCAGAGGACAAGGAGCACACCGCCTTCATCACTGACCAGGGGATGTACTGCTACAAGATGATGCCTTTCGACCTGAAAAATGCAGGAGCTACATACCATCACCTAGTCAATAAGATCTTCAAGGACCAAATTGGCCGAAACATGCAAGTATATGTGGATGACATGCTCGTCATGAGCAAGCCAAGCTCGAGCCACATCGTTGACCATGCCGAATCCTTCCATAACCTGTGGCAACATCAGATGAAGCTGAATCCGGTGAAGAGCGCCTTCGGGGTGGCGGCGGGGAAGTTTCTCGACTTTATGGTCATCCAAAGAGGCATCGAAGCAAACCCGGAAAAAGCTCAGGCGATCATCGACATGGAGCACCCGACCTCCAAGAAGCAGGTCCAGCGCCTGACGGGGCATGTTGCTGCCCTCAACAGATTCATCTCGAGATCGGTCGACCGTTGCCTTCCATTTTTCAAGGCGCTACGCAAGATGCATGACTTCACCTGGACGGAGGAGTGCAAAACATCCTTTGAGGAGCTGAAGAAATTCCTCCCCTCTCCCCCGTTGCTCTCAAGGCCGGAGGAGGGGGAGGAGCTCCTCCTCTATACGGCGGTTATACCAGGAGCCGTCAACTCGGTGCTCATCCATGCAGACGAGGACAAATCCCAGAAGCCAGTGTACTACACCAGCAAAATCCTCCACGATGCAGAGATTAGGTATAATTGCTCCGAGAAACTCATTTTTACACTAATAATGTCTGTTAAGCACCTCAAGCCCTATTTCCGAGCACACCCAATAGTGGTTGTGATGGACCAGCCGCTGAGGACCATACTCAGCCGACCCGAAACTTCTGGGAGATTGGCCAAGTGGTCCCTGTTGCTCAGCAAATTTGGCATAGTGTATCGACCGAGGCCCTCACAGAAGGCCCAAGTCCTAGCTGACTTCGTGGTCGAGTGCACCGGGTTTGCCGAGGAGCCGGAGCAGACAATAGCGGAGCTCATACCAGGAGAGGAACTTTGGATCCTCCACGTGGACGGAGCATCCAATTCCAGTAGGAGCGAAGCAGGCCTCATCCTCACCAACGGCGATGGGGTTGTGACGGAATGCACCCTTCACTTCAAATTTGCCATCACAAACAACCTGGTGGAGTACGAGGCACTCCTCGCGGGTCTAAGAGTCTCCCGTGAGCTGGGTGTGCAGAATCTAAAAGTCTTCACCGACTCCCAGCTAGTTGCCAGACAAGTCTCTGGAGAGTATGAAGCCAGGGATGCCTAGATGATGAAGTATCTAGAGCGGGTCCGCTCGAGCACGGCAGGCTTCCGATGCTTCAGCATCTTCCACATCCCTTGTGGAGAGAATGCTGATGCACTATCCAGGCTTGCGACCCTACCGGATTCATCACTGGGACGTGCCTACGTCGAGTATCTCGAACGTCCCGCTACGAAAGCTTAGAGGAGGTGCATCAAGTCGCCCCCGAGCCGAGCTGGATGATAAGTACATTAGGTACATCACCAATGGTTCCTTACATGAGGATCGGGTAAAGGCAGCCCTTGTCAAAAAGAAAGCCTCTCTATTCGTTCTGATGGAGGGCCAGCTCTACCGCCGATCCTTCTCCTATCCACTCTTGAGGTGCCTCAGGCCTACCGAGGCAACCTTTGTGCTCCAAGAGATACACGAAGGCCTCTGCGGGAACCATGTGGAAGGGAGAACACTAGCTTATAAAGCCCTTCGCCAGGGATACTTCTGGGAGACCATGAGGGAGGACACCGGCGACTTCGTTAAAAGGTGCGACAAGTGCCAGTGCCACGTGAACATACAGCGCCAGCCGGCAGTACCAATCTCCCAGCTCTTAGCCCCTTAGCCTTTCGTCCAGTGGGGGATGGACATCCTGGGGCTGTTCCCTCCTGCACCAGGACAACAAAGATTTTTGCTGGTGGCGATCAACTACTTCACCAAGTGGGTCGAAGTAGAGCCCCTGGCCCGGATCGCGGAAGCCAACATCCGCCAGTTCTTTTGGAAGTCAATTATTTGCCGCTTCGGACTCCCCCGTTGTATCATCACTAACAACGGACGACAGTTTGACAATCGGGAGTTCGAAGGGTTTGGCGCTGAGCATGGCATCCAACATCGATTCACCTCGGTAGCTCACCCTCAAACAAATAGGAAAGCTGAGGTGACCAATCGGACCATCCTCCAAGGACTCAAGACCAGGCTGGACCAAGCTAAGGGCAGGTGGGCGGAAGAACTCCCAAGCATTCTGTGGGCCTACCACACAATGCCTAGAACGGCAATCGATGAGATGCTCTTCAACCTTGCTTTTGGTATCGAGGCAGTCATCCCGGTCGAGCTCGGCGTACCCACGCTACGAGTGCAATAGTATGACGAGACATGGAACTCGGCACACCTCCTACTTAACCTGGATCTCCTCGAAGAAGCAAGGGATAAAGCATGGCTACGAATGGCAGCATACCGGCAACAAGTAGCCTGGTACTACAACGCCCAGGTCAGGCCAAAGCTTTCAAACCTAGAGACTTGGTGCTATGCCGGGCAGAGGCATCTCAATCTCGGGAGTGCGGCAAGCTTTCACCGAACTAGGAAGGCCCCTACAAGGTGGCTGAGGCCCTCTCACAAAGGGCCTATTACCTCGAAGATCTCGACGATGTCAGGTTCCCTCGAACGTGGAACGCCTGCAACTTGCGGAGATACTATCAATAATGTAAGGTTTCCCATCAATAATAATGATAATGGTTTTTCCTTGTGCAAGTATCTATCTTCTTGTAGGAAAACATCATCAACATCTCCGAGCCCAGCTCCGAGATGCCAACCCAAGACCGGAGCTCAGATCTCCAGCCAAGGGACTTTCGAGCCAAGCTGCTCCCAATCATCAACGTCTCTGAGCCCAGCTCCAAGACGCCAATCCAAGACCGGAGCTCAGATCTCCGGCCAAGGGACCTTCGAGCCAAGCTGCTCTCAATCATCAACGTCTTCGAGCCCAGCTCCGAGATGCCAACCCAAGACCAGAGCTCAGATCTCCGGCCAAGGGACCTTCGAGCCAAGCTGCTCTCAATCATCAATGTCTCCGAGCCCAGCTCCGAGACACCAACCCAAGACTGGAGCTCAGATCTTCGACCAAGGGACCTTCGAGCCAAGCTGCTCTCAATCATCGACGTCTCCGAGCACAGCTCCGAGATGCCAACCCATGACCGGAGCTCAGATCTCTGGCCAAGGGACCTTCGAGCCAAGCTGCTCTCAATCATCGACATCTCCGAGCCCAACTCTGAGATGCCAACCCAGGACCGAAGCTCAGATCTCCGGCCAAGGGACCTTCAAGCCAAGCTACTCTCAATCATCGACGTCTCCAAGCCCAGCTCCAAGATGCCAACCTAAGACTGGAGCTCAGATCTTCGACCAAGGAACCTTCGAGCCAAGCTGCTCTCAATCATCAACGTCTCCGAGCCCAGCTCCGAGATGCCAACCCAAGACCGGAGCTCATATTTTTGGCTAAGGGACTTTTGAGCCAAGCTGCTCCCAATCATCGACATCTCCAAGCCCAGCTCCGTGATGCCAACCCAAGACCGGAGCTCAAATCTCCTGTCAAGGGACCTTCGAGCCAAGATGCTCTCAATCATCAACGTCTCCAAGTCCAGCTCCGAGATGCCAACCTAAGACCGAAACCCAACTCTCCGGCTAAAGGATCTTCGAGCCAAGTAGCTCCTATCAACACCTCAAGCCTAGCTCCAAGGTGCCAAAGACCGGAGCCCAGCTCTCAGGCAATCCCTAGACTGGGGCCCAGTGCTCTGGCCAGGAAGGCGTCGAGCCTAACTCCAAGGCATCCAAGACCTGAGAACAGCCCTTAGGCATCTTGGACTGGGGCCCAGCTCTCCAACCAAGGAACCAACGAGCCTAGCTGCTCATAACTGCCAGAACCTTGCGCCCGATTTGCCGACTCCAAAGCCTGGTAATTAAGCCCCAAGCAAGGTGAGACCCTCTTTTCTGATCACCCCACTCATCAAAAAAAAGAAGAAGAAGAAGAAGAAGAAGAAGAAGAGAAAGAGCAAAGGAAGAGAGGAAGCAGAGGGAAAGAAAGAGAAAAAGAGGGAAGGACGTGTTACAAGAAAGTTCAAATTTTATTGATCAAGAGCCAGTTACAAACATTTTACAGGCCCCCGATATGCCGGGTGACCCCGACCAAGCACAAAAAGAAAACAAAGTCAAAATAAAAGAGAAAGGACTACTCTGTACCGGTCGGTCCCCTGCTGAGCCTTGAGGTTGAGAGGTCCCGCCTTCAGGGACCTCCGGCTGGACGGCTCCGACCTCAGATGGCTCGGCCTCAGCTGGCATCGGAGGCTCGGAAGCCACAGCTTCCTCAACGATGACCTCCTTATCAGGCTCCGCATCCGAGGTCGAGGGGTACCTAAGACGATCGTGGACTTTATCAGGAATAGATGTCTCGATCCGGCCGCGCAAGAACATGAAGCCTTTATAGAAGGAGTCCGATGCCGTTTGATGAATTTCGGCGACGAACTCCTCCGAGGTCTTGAACTTGGCAACGGCCTCCTCAGCGTCCTTCCTTGCCTCGGCGGCCTCCAACCTGGCAGCCTCCGCTGACTTGGCCACTCTCTCCGTCACCTTCTCAGCCGCGGCCAACCTCTCTTTCCCTGCCGCCAGCTCCGCCTGGGCAGTTCGGGAGGCCTCCTTGTGCCAATCAGCCTCGGTACTGTACCACTTCAGCTTGTTCTCAATAGTGGAGAGATTGTCGACAACCTTCAATGAGCGACTCCGCTCCAGGTCAAGGGCCTCCAAGAGTCTCCTCGCTCGCCCCTCAGCATCGGCGAGCTGCTTCTCCAGGTCCCCGATGTTCTACTCGAGCACCCCGTTTGCCCCGAACTTCTCCTTCAGATCGGTCCTCAAAGTCTCGATCTCGGCCGCTTGCTACCGCTCAATACGCTCCCAATTCTGACAGCAGCCCCCAATGAAGAGGGCCTCGGCACCGATCTACACCATGAAAAAAGGTCAGCCCAAAAAAAAAAGAAAGAGAAAGAGAGAAAAGAGAGAAAGAAGGGGTAACTCATCGAGTAAAGCTGGGGGAAGATGGTGCTGAGGACATCGTTCAGCCGCAATTCGGCCATCTCCTCCCGGTCGCATTTCTCGATTGAAAAATCCATCATGCGCTCGGCCAGTGTGGGGCTCAGGAGGACAGAGCTCCCCGGCCCCATCTTGAAGGGGAGACGATGTCGCGCCTCCTCTTCCCTACTCTCTCCTAGAGTAGGCGGCCTTGCCCCACTAGCTGCAGGGCCCCTAGAGGCGGGCTGAGGAACTGATACCGGTGCAGGCAGTGCCTCAGTCGCAGCCTTGGTCGTGGCTTGAACCTCCTCGTCCCCGACCTCGATCACAAGCGAACTCGGAGGACGGAAAGATGCAGCGGCAGCAGCTGCGGCCCTTGCCCGGGCTACTACCTCGGGCTCCGCGGCGAGGGCCGTCCCTTGACGACCGAGCCGCTCTAGGATCTTTTGGGCCTCCTGCTAGACCAGCCCCTGCACCGCAGACACCGCCCTCTCCACTAGTGCAGGGGTAGCTCAGGTCACCCCTGAACTCTGACCAACCGGAGTAGCAGGGCTCGGACTGGCCACCATGGCAGGAGCAGCCACGGGTGCGCTCTCGCCTCGGACTCGCCTCGCCGGAGGCTCCTCGACCAGCTCGGTCGGTAGCCTCTTTCGGGTGATCGCCAGCAGGTCGCTCTCTATAAAAATCACCCTGCAAGCAAGCCACACAACGATCAGAGCCCATAAGAAGCAATCTAAGAAATGCAAGGAAGAAAAAGAAAAGTTCAGGTTGAACTCACTCAACCCATTCGTTGGGTTGACCTCGGCATCGGAGAGGTTTTGCTCCGATAACAAGACCTCGAGGAAAGGAATCTAGGCGGTGCGGAGCTGCTCATAATCATCCCGGTCAACCGCATCGACCACAGAATTTCGATTGGGGGACTGGTCCGGATCGCTCCAGACCCAGTCGACCCCCTCAACCGCGGCAAAGAAGAATTTGCTCTTCCATCCCTTGATGGAAGAGGGGAGCTCGAATCTAATGCCCTTCGGGCGGAAAGATAAGGATCACTACCTGTCCTCAGTAGGGTGGCACTTCAAGGCAAAGAAAGCCCTGAACAAAGAGAACCGGGCAACAAACCCGTGGAGGTGGCAGAGCACAATGAAGGAGAAGATGACCCTAATGGCGTTTGGCACTAACTGGATAGGGACCAAACGATAGTTGTCCAAAACAGACATGAAGAAAGGATGGAAAGGAAAGTGGAGACCCCCTGAAAAGGTCTCCTCATAAAAAGTAATGCGGCCCGGGCCACTGGAAGTGACTCGTTCCCCCGGACGTGGGATCATAAGCCGAACAGAATGTGGGATGCCATAGACATCCCGAACGGTCCCTAGTTCCTCGGCGGTGATCGTCGAGGCGACCCCGCTACGACCTGTGGACTGGGCAGACTCAGGAACAGGTATAGAAGGAGGAGGGAGAGAAGGACCGGACCCTGGTTCCCTGATAAGCACCGGACTGGGAGAACGCCTCCAACTGAACTCGAAGCGAGTCGCATCCTCCTCCTCACCGGAGGAAGAAGAAGATGACAGCCTCCGCTTGGAGGGACTGGCCTCGCCCTGATCAGTGGAGGGGCGGAAGCCCGGGCCAAAGTGGGACATCCTCAAGAACAAGAGACTTGAGGTAAAGGATGAAAGAACGGACTCGACTCGAAGGAGACCCTAGACCCGGAGGAAGGACCTTACTCCGGCGAAGGGAGAAGAAAAAGGGGACTAACCTGGTTCCTTAGAAGATCTGAGACAACTGGGAGGAAGAAGAAGGCTCGAACACAGCAGCAGGCACGAAGAATTCAAAAGAATGGATATTTCGGGTAAGGCCCTCTTTTCATTTCGAAATGACCCGATGGATCCGTATCGCTACGACCCCTCCACCAATGGATCCACGGCACATGTTGCCCATCGATGAAAATGGCATCCCAGCCGCTTTGAATTATATGCCAACAATAACTACTCCTTGGACGTGGCCATGTGGAGCCCCCGCATTGGCCTGCAGGACCGTCTCACGAAGCGCCAGCAATCATGGCCATCATTATGCCAGATCTCCGCCTTTCCACGTCAGCATCACAATTACTCCCTTCGGCCCGAGCGCCGTGCACTAACGAGCCTCGGGAGTGGGGGGCAAATGATGTAGCGGGATCATTGACATGGGAGAGCTGACAGGCGCCGCGTCAAAGGATGCCGCCACGTCGGACGCCACGTCAATTCTCCTGCCCGGGCTCCTCCACCGAGCTGAGCTCCCTCGAGACAACGAGCTGAGCTCCGTCCTCCGCCAGGTCGGTCCCGCGAGCTCGGGATGCCTAGGTCGGAGCCGCATTCTGCCCTCCACCACGTGGAGCCTCTTTGAGGCCGAGCCCTCTAGACCGGGCCTGCATCCTGCCCTCCAGAGTGAGACCCTCGGAGATCGAGCCCTGTGGTCGGAGTCGAGCTCAGCCCTCCTCCGCCACGTGGAGCCTCTCCGAGGCAAAGCCTTCTAGACCAGGCCCGTATTCTGCCCTCCAGAGCGAGACCCTCGGAGATCGAACCCTGTGGTCGGAGTCGAGCTCAGCCCTCCTCTGCAACATAGAGCCTCTCTGAGGCTGAGCCCTCTGGACCGGGCCCGCACTCTGCCCTCCTCCACCGAGGCGATCCCGCAAGCTCGGGGCATCTAGGTCAGAGCGAGCCCTGCCATCCCAGCTCAGTCCAGCTCGGGCATGGGCACTACCATCCCAGGACACCGATGAGCCTCCCGAGGACTACACTGGGATACCTGCCAGACCGCACCGACTGTCTGCAGCCGTCGGTTACACTAGAAAGGGGAGAGACCTACTGATCGAGATGCACGCTCCTCACCAACTGCCTGGTCCACCCGAATGAGAAAGTCAACCTGGAGATTCGAATTCCAGGGGCGGCGGCCCACCGATCGAGGTACTGCCAAGTTTCATGGAATGAGGCGACCAAGGGAAATGTCAGAGCACATGACAGCTTCCCTTATCACGGATCAGGAAAGGCCTCTCGGGACACCGCCTCACGTGCCTGACAGCCCGGTGGAGATACCAAGACGAACGCCCAACGGAAACCTAATCTACAAAACTTAGAGGTAACAACTACAATACAAGCAAGACATGAGCCATACCACTTGAACACAAGTGCAACCTCAACCGAAAAAGAGCACGGCACCACCAGCATCCTCAAGCAAGGTTGGGCGGAAGGGCCACACAGAGACTCCCTCTAGCCAGGCCACTCTTCCCCCGACACACTTGCACCCCACTTTCATACCACTTACTCCTCCTAGTATGGAGTCTATCAAGAGGGGCTCGACCAGGAGGATCTGTTCCTCTGGGTCGTCACTGACTTGATCGTCGGAGTGCCCCGGCCGGAAACCCCAGCTCGGGTCACTAATCCCTATTTTGCAGGTCCAAGACCATCGGATGGCGAGACAGCGAAGGAGGTGCATTCCGATGCCAACAGCAGCTACAGGCCACGGCGATCTTGGCGGCAACAAATACAAATATCAATTAGCATCAATAAATATCTATTTAGATATAAAAATAACTAATAAATCTTAAAAAAACTATTTGAGATTAAAAGAAATAAAAAAAATTGACATGTTGGTTTGAACTGACATGTCCACCCATTCTGCATGTTGATATGGTATGGTATTGGTATTATTACCGTACCATACCGGTTGATGACTGATATAGGTATGGTACCAGTATAGGAAATTTTGAAAAAATATATTATTTTCTCTTAGTTAGCTCACACCAATGGAAAATGTTTTATTTTTTCTAAACTGCCCCGGAATTTTTAGAAGTCCTGGAAAAAATCTTAGTTTTAGCAACGGTGAAATCAAATCACCGGAAAAAATCTTATTTTTATCAAAATCAAATCAAATCACTGGAAAAAAAATCTTATTTTTACTAGTGATCAGGTCAAATCACTAGTAAAAATCTTTTTTAAAATATTTTACCCAGTAGTCATCCTTAAATCGTTAGGAAAGGCATATAATCATAAGTAACCAAAAAAAATTAATCCAAACCTTCGCGCGCGTCCCATTCCTCTTCCATGCAAATTTTTTTTGACACCTTCCGTGCATCCCTTCCTCTTTCACACGTCCCTTCCTCTTGGCCCCTCAAATCCCTCAATTGACGATGACCATTTCCTAGAGAGAGGGGGTCATGTGGTCCATAGACATTGGTTATAGCAAATTTGTGATGTCCATGATAAGAGATGAACTCCACGGTAATCAAAACCTACTAGTGTGCCAGGGAATCCTTCAAAATCAGATTGATCCCATTCTATTAGCAGGTCGATTGAGGAACTAGAGACACTTCTAGCAAGTGCATGCCTTTAAAGATAGCTCCACAAATAGATCTCAACAAGGTGGGAGGAATGCATTCCAGTTTTTTTTATTGGAAGCAAATAATTCTACATTTGGCCTCTTTTATGATTTTTCTAATTGATCACCTTTTAGAAGGTGATCTTAGACATCTAACATTTCAAAATAGGATCTACATCTGTATCAATATCACCTAAACAACTATTCAGCTTGAACAATGGTGTGCTTTCATTCAAACCAGAGCAGTAGATAACATAACCGATTTTGAGCTAAGGAGCAGCACGATGGGGTACACCTACATAGGATAGCAAATTCCAACCAAACGACAACTAGCAATATATCTGAAGAGGACTATAACTAACAAAAGATGCAAGGAGATAGAGGTGTATCCAAACTAACATACATAAGACCAAAATGAAGCACGGAGTACATGTAATTCATAGCAAGAGGAGCAAAACTACTATGATCCATTGACCTCCAATAGCATAACGCAGCCAATTCAATTGAGAAGAAAGCCTCCCTCGATCCCTTTGAGGATCAGATATCGCTGGACTTCAAGGGTATGTAGATGCTCGATAGATACAAGTTCATCTTAGATCAAACCATACTTTTTGGCAATTTAGCAAATTCACCGGTAGTGAGAAATTTAAAAATAGAATGTCTTCCTTCTTCAGAGTGATTTTCTTGATACCAAGCAACTTGAGTTTCTTAGATCCAAGGTTGGTGCTTCATCGTCATGCCCGATCTGATGCTTGGCCAGGTGCATAACAAACAGCCGCATATCCTCAGGATTCGACCCCATCGAATATACAATGCTTAACTTTACAAATTAGCATGTAGTCAATGATAGAATATAAATCACTAAACTTTATTATTATTCTCTTAATTGAGCATTTCAATCCAACTAATAGATGAAATCTCATAAATATCCAAAATACAAGTTGAGCATAGTTAAACCAAATTTAAACCAACATGAACTAATAAACTAAATCCTAAAATTCTAACTTCTCAATGATCGGTCCCAAAGCCCACTGGATCCTCCTGATCTATAACAAAGATAATAAAAACAGGGTAAGATTAACTGGCTCAGTAAGTTACCACCACCTCCAATATACATACATAAATATACCAATAATAAACAATGAGCATAAACACATCATACAAACAAGATATCCGGTATCAAAATAATATAACCAACAATATTATGCAAATGTATACCCTTAATTGCAACTGACACGATATGGATGGCCAATCATTTACTTACTCTCCTAGTTCCTCTGACTATGGCCAGGATTAGCCCGTGGCTAACCCTGAAAGATAATAGAATCCTGATTACACATACCGAAACCGGTCATGTGCCAGTGATCGCCCTACTGGAGGCCCGGAAAGAAACTAACTCTGATATCACACGAGAAAATATGCATCCTCAGCATATGCCAGCAACCGCCGCACGTAGCTAAAACAAAAAAGCAACTAGCTCCTGACTACACATACTATATATCAGTCATGTACCAGTGATCGCCCCACTGGAGGCCCGGAAGGAGACTAAGTCCTCGTGTGATCATAGCCGGAATAGAGAGCACTTACACTAACACAATGCATGCAACCCAATTCAATATACTACACATATTTAATATTTAATAAATACGTAACATATTTAGCACATAATACCAAAGATCAAGATAACTTACAGAAAGGATTTTATACTGCCTATTTGAACCTCAACTCTGATTCTGCTCTTTCGACAGGCCAGAAGAAATTCCTGATAAGATCAATTATACAATCAATTCTTATTTAAGATAAACTAGCAAAGGAAAATAATTCCTAGTCCTGTCTGGATCTTGGCCTAAACCCAAAAAAAATCAATTCAAATAATTTTATTATTATTTCTAACATATACACATTTTTTTTCTTCAATTTTCTCTTTTCATTCTCTTCTTCTCTCTCTCTCTCTCTCTCTCTCTCTCTCTCTCTTTATATATATATATATATTTATTTACTTTCCCATTTTTTTTTCTTTTTTTTTTCATCTTCCCTTCTTTCTTTCTTTCTCTCCAGATCCCCTTTCCTCTCTCTTGGCCCGCTGCCCACCTCCCTTGCTCCGATGAACTGGAGCAAAGATGGCGGCCCACCGAAATTGCTGGACTGCACTGTGACGAGGTCGGCTGACGCATCCTCGACCTCCTTGGCCACAATAGAGGAATCAAAACCGGAAAAAAATCTCTCAACCCCCTCGCAATCCCCTCTCAATCCCATGAGTTGACCCTGAATAAAAACTTAGGGTGAAGAGGACTTACCATCGACGATCTAGAAATGTCCGGTGACCGGAGAAGAGGGAGGAAATTCGGAGAAAAAAAACTCAATGAAGGGGTGGGGATTTAAAGAAAACGAGAGCTTTCCTTGCCATAGAGGAAATGGGAACTCGATCGATCGAGTTCCCCTTCTTTCCACGACTCTCGCCAATCGTCCCCCACCTCTCCATGCCCCTTATTCTGGTTTTTCCGGTGATCTCAGTGGTCTGATAAACAAGGGCTTCGTCCATTATTTTTCGTGTCTTTTTTTTTCTTTCTGGTTTGATATGAAGTCGATGGAAGTTGCCAACTTCAACCCACTTAGCCCACGTAACTGGACCTCACATTCTTCCCTCCTAAAAAAAAAATTTTGGCCTCGAAATTTAACATATCTGATTCTTGAAATAGCTGAGAATATTTGGCTTGCATAGACTCTTCAAGTTCCCATGTCGCTTCTCTCTTGGAATGGCTACTCCATTGAACTTTGACATAAGGAATTATACGTCGTCTTAAAACTTGTTCCTTCCTGTCTACAATTTTTACCTATTGTTCTTTATAGGATAAATCTTCTCTTAGTTGAAGTGGTCCAATCTCAAGCACATAATTAGGATCTGATACATATTTTTTCAAAATGGATACATGAAATACATTATGTACTCTAGTGATGCAGAACGAATGCTCTGATACCAAAAATGATGCAGGATGAAAGAAGAGATGATGCGATGCGAAAGTAAATTAAGACTAATTCTTTTCTTTTCTTTTTTTTTTTAATATTTTCAGAAGTCGGCTTTGACTCAAAGGAAAGATAAACTAATGTTGAAAGAAACTAAGAAATGACAGAAAGCACAATTAAAAGGAGTGGATTATCAGAGTAACTCAGAAGTAGGATCGCTGGGGATTGAGAAACCACCAGACCTAGGGTTTACTCCTCTTTCAAAAAATAGACGAAGAGAGAAGAGAAGGTTTTATACCTGACTGTGATATCTCTCGTTGCTTCAATTGAAGCACACTCTCGAGCAGACTGTAGGATCCTTGGAGACGGGGTATCTTCGCAATGGATCCTCGGATTGTAGTCCTATGGCAAGGTTGGCCTTCTTCTCGAACTCAGGATCTGGAAGAAGAAGAACAAAAAAAAAGAACCAGAAACTCAAAGAAAGACACTGACCTGAGGACTTAATGAAGATTGTTGGATGTAGAAGTTCCGGAGATCTTGATACAGATCTGACTCTTCGTTGAACTTGCTCTGTAGTTGAAACAGTTGATCTGAACCTGGATGCTGGTGGTCGGCCTCTATATGGAAGAGAGGGGCCGTGGGATGTAGATGGAAAATTAGGGTTTGGTGGTGGTGGAGTAGAGATGGGTGGACTAAGCTAGGGTTTTGGGGTTGGAGATCTCACACCTCCTCAAGGTTCCTAGGGAACCCGGATTTACTCCCTCACGGAGCTCAACACTTGAATACAAGTGCGGAAGAGAGAAACACAAAGTTGCTCACAAAGAAATTGATTTCATTCATCATTTTTTTTTTTTCAAACTTACATGGGGGTTTAATTTATAGGCCATTACAAGAGAGTAGGGTTTTACATCTTCCCATGTGGGACTAAAGGAGGGGATCTTCAAATTAGGATATCAATCCCTACTCATATGGCCGGCCAATTAGTTCCAAAGTTGATTGAAGCTTCAAAAAGGAAAGTGGGTGGCGCCTCCTTGTCTTGACCTCCAAGAAAATATTTTTTTCCTTCTATGCTTGGCCTTATCTGGAAGTATTTGGGTGCCTCTTAACCTTGCCCTCCAAGAGAAAATTTATTGCCTTTTATATCTGGCTTTAGTTGGAATGATTAGGGCGCCTCCTAACCTTGCTTTTCAAGAGAAATCTCCTTCCTTCCATGGCTCAACCCTTTTTGGATACCTCCTTTTCTTTCTCCCCAAGTTATGGCTCCTTCTAACTTTGTTTTGAATATTTCTGGCAGGTAATGGGCGCCTCCTTGAATTTCTCTCCAAGAGAATTTCTTCCCTTTCATAGTTTGTTTCTTTTGGGAAGTCTTGGGCCGCCCCCTTGATTTGTGGACCCCTGGTGGATTTCTCCTCAATTGGCGCATGAAAGAGGGGAGCTGCTATCTGTGGTGTGGGGACCAAAGCCTGCTGGATGGAGATGTGGCGCCCCCTGGACTCAGGCGTATGGCTGGGAGTGTGGCTGGGAGTGTGGCGCCCACTTGCTTGGCCTTGGGAGAAAATGTAACACTCCAGGTTGAAGCCCTAGTCCACTACTGAGTCAACATGACTCAACAAAATAAAAATTGCAGGTAATACAGACTCAAACTAAAATTGAGTTGATCAAGTCAACCCTTATTACAAGCCAAAATCCCTAATTCTTCGGGCAAGGTTAATCAAAGATTCAGATGGAGCTCTGAAGTCTTCTTCTGAGTCTGGTGCCCGCACCAATTCTCCCAGGGTGGGAGGAACTCGACCCTGTCGAGTATGGATCAAGTTAGCTCTGGTATCTCTCCAAGAGGTCTGGGTCCAATTCTTGTAATTCTTCTCGGGAGATCTAAGAGTCATCAGAGTCTGGCCTTCCTTGCCAGCGGACCAGGTATCTTTGGTATCCTCGATTACGAGTAGAGATAACCTGATCATCCAAGATCTTTTCAATCTGCTATTTCCTCACAGGCCAGTTTGTTGGTGGACACACAGGGTCAGGTTCACTCTCAAGAGCAGGATTAGGTTCAAAAGCCTCACTGGGAATCACAGCTGGCTCTCTATACTCTACTAGGTCTGTAATGTTGAAAGTGGAGCTAATGCCTAGTTCTGGAGGTAACTCGAGCACATAGGCATTGGATCCTACTCTCTTCACCACTCTAAATGGTCCAGCTCCTCTAGCATGTAACTTTCTAACGGTTCCAGGAGGAAACCGTTCAGGCCTTAACCTAATCATTACATAGTCTCCTTCGTCAAAAGTTTTGACTCGCCTTTGAGAATCAGCCAACTTCTTATAAGTTTCATTACTTAAATTTATTTTGGCTTGAATTTCTTTATGCAAGTCCTTTACATGCTATGCAAGTGCATCAAGAGACTTGTGTGTGTGGGCTAATAGTGAAATCAGATCAAGTGGTGTGTGAGGCTTGTATCCATGAACAATTTCAAAGGGACTCTAGCCTATAGACCTATTGATCGAAACATTGAATGCAATTTCAGCCCTGAACAAAATACAAATCCCAATTCCTGGTATTCTCACTCAACCAAAATCTGAGTCAATGTCCTAAACTCGACTGACGATGCATTCCTAAAGAATGGACTTTATTCAAAGGAACCCTAGGTCTAAACCTAACAAACTACGGCTCTCTAGGTTTGACCTTGGGTTGGAGGATGGCATGCAGAGCATGAAAACTTATCATGGGTGCCTAGTAGGTGCCATAAGGTCTTCCAGAAGTAGGTGGCAAACCTAATAGGTTCTGACACGTTGTTCACTCTAAAGACTTCGACAAAGTATACTTGGATGGTGTAAGAAGCATTGGAAGTCCTAGAGAAAGGGAGGAAATATGAGGCGGAGTCACGAATTACCTGCTGACTAAAGGTGGTGACCTGAAGGTTTGAATGGTGATTTATGAGTGTCAACTGGTCATCCTTTCGAAAGGAAAAGTTTGCTACTCCCAGGAATTGATCAAGAGATGGTTCGGGAAGCAACCTAGGACATGTGATTGCAATAGTTAAAGTTTGTTCTCTAAGCAAATAATGATCCATTTTCTCAAGAACTAGATTGAAGAATGATTCATGGAAGGGCCTATGGATGATGACCTCAAGACTTGAAATTTGATATATGGGTGCGGAAAGGCATACTCTATAGAAGGGTAGGTCAGTCACGCGAAGGAAGGGGTCTGAGGTCATAAGGAGGACTTCTACAGGACTGGGTGAATCAATCCGCTCAAGACAAGGATGTTCAACTGAGATTACGGGAGAGACCTTAGTGGCTGGGCATGGGACAAGGTCCAATTGTAAGAGGCTTAATTCAGTCATCCTAAGGAGAGGATCTACCATAGGGTGGGCAAACTTAAACAGTTCAGTGCAAAGATTTTCAATTGGTACTTGGGGAATGACTGTCATTAGAGGGTACGAACTGATAGCTCGGGCTAACACTATGAGTTCTTCCTGGGGGTATTTGACTAAAGGAACCTGATTCTCACAAATCTCTTGAATTTCTGAACTAGGTCCTATCACTTGGTTGCTCTCCAAGGTCTCCTCAGGTAAGGAACCAATATTATCGATGTCACATTCTTCAAGTTCTTCCCCCTCATATTCATCAACTAGACTCAAGCCATCATCATATACTTCCTCGATGCCATCTTTAATGGGTTTCGGGTTAGTGGTAATCGGGTCAACTGATTCTGGGCTTGTCATACCTAACCTTTCTTCCTCATTGGTAGGCTTGGGTTCTCCCTCATTAATGTCATCCTTAGGATTCTTACCACTTAGCTATACACAAGCCAGTCCTATGCATGGGCACTGACTAGATTTATGGCATCTTTCTCCACAAAACCAACATTCTTGCGATATAGGAACCTGGGTCACAGTGGGTTTCAAGCTAGTAGAGACCTTACTTGGGCATGGGTGTGGATCTAAATGGTTTGATCTAGAAGACTTGGGTTGTTGAGTGACTGGTCTAGAATATTGTAAGGACCTCTCATAGACACGATCCACACTATAGATATCATGGTTAGGCTTCCTAAGGTTATGCTCAGGATCACGGTATAAGGTCCTCCTAGGCTCCTGGCATGGGTGAGGTTGGGGCCTATTAAATTTTGGATCAGGGGTCCAATTTTGATGTCTACGTTTCTTAACTACTTGGACTCGATCCCTAAGCTGGGTAAAATTCTCATTCATATCCTGACTCAATTTATTCATACTTTCAGTAAGAGCTCTAACCATGGCCTCTAAATCAGGTTAGGTCTGACCAGGTTGGTAGGGTACTCCATTCCGGGTAGACATGATGATGCAAGCAAATACACCAAATGAGACTCGACTGAAATGACTACAGGCTAACTAGACCTAGAGCCCAAACTAGATGCCCAATCAGAGTGGCAAGCTAGCCTATAGTAACTCGGGACTCAGCCAGGCAGGTGTAAGGGGAGTGTTAGGTCCCTAATTGCCAATCCTAGACACCAATCAGTGATTGGCCAGGTAGGCGGACCGGCACACAAGCCCTTCGGGATAGAATCCCTGAACCACCATTCTAGACACTGAGTACAAAGCACACACAGAGTAACTAGACAAACTGACTCAACACTAGCCTAGACCCAACCAGTTGGTGTCCCTAGCCCACTAGGGCAAATTAAGTCTAATAAATTTTAAAGTTAGGCTTAGGATCGAATGAGTGGGTGGTGGTTTTGGGCTAAGGAGAGGTTATCAACTCCTCCCCTTATCTTAGATGCTCAAATGCCCTTAGGATGAGTTAGGAGATGTTCACTCAAAATAATTGCATTGCAGAACACAAAAATAGAGTTGCAGTAATTTAACTCTCAAAAATTTCACGGAAACCAATAAGTTATAGGAAAATTATGTAAAATAGCTTTAATTATAATGGTTCCAGCTAAATAAAAATTATGTGATTCGGAGTTACCTGCACTGAGAAACAATTCCTACAACAGGGTAGTTATGGACTGAAAATAGGGTGCTTCCCCCGTTTACAATTCCTGCTATGAAGTTGTAACCCAACGGATCCCCTACACGCCCTAGGAATACCCCGTGGAATGGGAAGAGGAGGTTTGCACCTCGCTTCGTTCCTAGGACCGGACGTCCTGGGGAGTCTACTTCGAGCAGATAAAGTAAAAAGGAGAGAGACTTAAAACAAGCAAGCAAAACAGAAACCCTAGACAGGGCTCTGATACCAAAATGATACAGAACGAAAGCTCTGATACCAAAATTGATGCAGAACGAATGCTCTGATACCAAAAATGATGCAGGACGAAAGAAGAGATGATGCGATGCGGAAGTAAATTAAGACTAATTTTTTTTTTTTTTTTAATATTTTCAGAAGTCGGCTTTGACTCAAAGGAAAGATAAACTAATGTTGAAAGAAACTAAGAAATGATAGAATGCACAATTAAAAGGAGTGGATTATCAGAGTAACTCAGAAGTAGGATCGCTGGGGATTGAGAAACCCCCAGACCTAGGGTTTACTCTTCTTTCAAGAAACAGACGAAGAGAGAAGAGAAGGTTTTATACCTGACTATGATATCTCTCGTTGCTTCAATTGAAGGACACTCTCGAGCAGACTGTAGGATCCTTGAAGATGGGGTATCTTCGTAATGGATCCTCGGATTGTAATCCTATGGCAAGGTTGGCCTTCTTCTCGAACTCAGGATCTGGAAGAAGAAGAACAAAAAAAAAGAACTAGAAACTCAAAGAAAGACACTGACCTGAGGACTTAATGAAGATTGTTGGATGTAGAAGTTCCGGAGATCTTGATACTGATCTGACTCTTCGTTGAACTTGCTCTGTAGTTGAAACAGTTGATCTGAACCTGGATGCTGGTGGCCGGCCTCTATGTGGAAGAGAGGGGCCATGGGATGTAGAAGGAAAATTAGGGTTTGGTGGTGGTGGAGTAGAGATGGGTGGACTAAGCTAGGGTTTTGGGGTTGGAGATCTCACACCTCCTCAAGGTTCCTAGGGAACCCAGATTTACTCCCTCACGGAGCTCAACACTTGAATACAAGTGCGGAAGAGAGAAACACAAAGTTGCTCACAAAGAAATTGATTTCATTCATCATTTTTTTTTTTTCAAACTTACATGGGGGTTTAATTTATAGGCCATTACAAGAGAGTAGGGTTTTACATCTTCCCATGTGGGACTAAAGGAGGGGATCTTCAAATTAGGATATCAATCCCTACTCATATGGCCGGCCAATTAATTCCAAAGTTGATTGAAGCTTCAAAAAGGAAAGTGGGTGGCGCCTCCTTGTCTTGACCTTCAAGAAAATATTTTTTTCCTTCTATGCTTGGCCTTATCTGGAAGTGTTTGGGTGCCTCTTAACCTTGCCCTCCAAGAGAATTTGTTGCCTTTTATATCTGGCTTTGGTTGGAATGATTAGGGCACCTCCTAACCTTGCTTTTCAAGAGAAATCTCCTTCCTTCCATGGCTCAACCCTTTTTGGATACCTCCTTTTCTTTCTCCCCAAGTTATGGCTCCTTCTAACTTTGTTTTGAGTATTTCTGGCAGGTAATGGGCGCCTCCTTGAATTTCTCTCCAAGAGAATTTCTTCCCTTTCATAGTTTGTTTCTTTTGGGAAGTCTTGGGCCGCCCCCTTGATTTGTGGACCCCTGGTGGATTTCTCCTCAATTGGCGCATGAAAGAGGGGAGCTGCTATCTGTGGTGTGGGGACCAAAGCCTGCTGGATGGAGATGTGGCACCCCTTGGACTCAGGCGTATGGCTGGGAGTGTGGCTGGGAGTGTGGCGCCCACTTGCTTGGCCTTGGGAGAAAATGTAACACCCCAGGTTAAAGCCCTAGTCCACTACTGAGTCAACATGACTCAATAAAATAAAAATTGCAGGTAATACAGACTCAAACTAAAATTGAGTTGACCAAGTCAACCCTTATTACAAGCCAAAATTCCTAATTCTTTGAGCAAGGTTAATCAGAGATCCAGATGGAGCTCTGAAGTCTTCTTCTGAGTCTGGTGCCCGCACCATCTAGCCAGTGATGGTGGTAAAGCAAGACGATAAGCTACTGCCCCAACTTTGTTCAAGATTTCAAAAGGTCCCACATACCGAGGACTTAGTTTACCTTGCATCCCGAATCTCATAACTCCATTAGTAGGAGGCACCTTAAGGAACACGTGATCTCCTACTTGAAATTCCAACTCCCTTCTTCTATTAGTTGCATAGCTTTTTTATCGACTTTGTGCCGAAAGAAGATGCTTCCTAATAAGTTGAATTTTCTCTATTGTTTGTTGAATAATTTCGGGTCCTAAGAGTTTTCTTTCCCCAACATCATCCCATCAGACAGAAGTTCTACACTATCTTCCATAAAGAGCTTCAGAGGGAGCCATTCGGATAGAAGCTTGATAACTATTATTATATGCAAACTCCACCAATGATAAATGTTCATCCCAAGACCCCTTGAGATCCAATATACATGCTCTTAACATATCTTCCAGGGTTTGAATAGTTCTTTCTGATTGGCCATCGGTCTGTGGATGAAAAGCTGTACTAAATTCCAACTTGGTCTTCATGGCTTGATGTAAACTTTTTCAAAATTGTGATACAAACCTTGTATCATGATCAGATACAATTGATATAGGGATACCATGGAGTCTGACAATTTCATCTATATACAATTTAGCTAACCTCTCCAAGGCATAATGAACTTTGATGGGCTGGAAAATATGCTGATTTAGTCAATCGATCCACTATCACCCAAATGGCATCAAATCCTTTAAAAGTTTTTGGCAATCCAGTAACAAAATCCATCGTAATATGCTCCCACTTCCATACTGGAATGATAAGGGGCTACAATGGTCCTGCAGGCTTTTGGTGTTCAGCTTTCACTTGTTGACAGTTTAAGCATTGGACGACATATATTGCTATTTCTCTTTTCATACCACCCCACCAGAAATTATCTCGAAAGTCTCTATACATTTTTGTACCTCCTGGATGCATAGTATAGGTGGATTTATGAGCTTCTTCCAAGATTTCTCTTTTTAGACTTGCACTATTCGAAATACACTATATGTTTCCAAACCTTAGGAATCTATCATCATGAATTCTGAACTCTGTTGCCACCCCTGCTTGTATCTTCTCTCTAATTCTTTGCAATTCAGGATCACTCAATTGAGATATCTTAATTCTATCAATGAAAGTAGGTTGTACATTTAAAACAGAGAGCTAAGTGTCAGAGTTTTGTATTCGCATTTCGATATTTAACTTTCCAAGATCCCAAAGAATATCCTTTTATGACGTGATCAAGGTTGGTATATTACTTCCAGATCTCTGACTTAAAGCATCGGCTACCACATTTGCTTTTCCTGGATGATAGCTAATTGTTAGATCATAATCCTTTATGAGTTCGAACCATCTTCTTTGCCTCAAATTTAATTCCTTTTAAGAAAATAGGTATTAAAGACTCTTATGGTCTACAAATAGTTCACAAGATACTCCATATAAATAATGTTTCCAAATTTTTAGTGCAAATACCACTACTACCAACTCTAAATCATGGGTAGGATAATTCTCCTCATGGCTCTTCAACTGTCGAGATGCATATGCCACTACCTTGCCATTTTGCATAAGGACACAACCCAGTCCCTTTTTAGATGCATCACTATAAATAGTAAAACCTCTATTCCTAGACGGTATGGCAAGGATAGGAGCTAACACCAAACACTTCTTTAGTTCTTAAAAACTTCTTTCGCATTCTTTGGTCCATTCAAATTTTATCCCATTATGAGTTAACTGGGTTAAAGGAATTGCAATGCGAGAGAATCCTTCTACAAATCTTCTATAATATCCTGCTAACCCAAGAAAACTATGGACCTCTGTCATATTGGTTGGTCGATCCCAATTTACAATTGCTTCAATCTTCATCGGATCAACAGATCTACCATCCTTAGAGATTATATGTCCAAGAAAAGAGATGCTCTCGAGCCAAAATTGATATTTCTTTAACTTTGCATACAATTTTTGTTCTCTTAGGATCTGTAATATTATCTTCAAATGTTCTTCATGTTCTTTGTGATTCTGGGAATATACTAGAATATCATCTATGAATGCAACTATGCACTGATCCAAATAAGCCCTAGATACTCTGTTCATCATATCCATAAAAGCTATGGGAGCATTTGTTAATCCAAATGGCATGACCAAGAATTCATAATGTCCATATCTAGTTCGAAAAGTTGTCTAAGAAATATCATCAGCCCTGATTTTTAATTGGTGATATCCATATCATAAATCAACTTTTGAAAACACCTGAGTACCCTGCAACTGATCAAAAAGATAATCAATTCTTGGTAGGGGGTATTTATTTCTAACAGTCAACTTGTTCAACCCTCTATAGTCAATACATAATCTCAAGCTTCCATCCTTTTTCTTGACAAAGAGTACTGGAGCACCCCACAGTGAGACACTTGGCCTGATATAACCCTTATCAAGTAGTTCCTGGAGTTATTCTTTAAGTTCCTTTAATTCAGCTGGAGCCATTCGGTAAGGAGTTTTGGGGACAGGTTTCCAACCAGGTATAAGATCAATAACAAATTCTATCTTCCTATCAGGAGGTAATCCTGGCAAATCTTCTAGAAATACATCAGGAAATTCTCTTACCATAGAAATATTTTCCAACTTTACTTCTCCTTGCTGAGAATCTATTACACCAACCAAGAAACCCATGCAACCCTTTCTTAACATTCTACTAGCTTGCATAACAGAAATAATTTTTGTAAGAACATTTTCTCCATTACCAATAAAGTAAAAAGGGTCATGTCTTGGGATCTGAAAGACAACTTTCTTTCCGAAACAATCCACCATAGCATGATAAGATGCAAGCAAATCCATTCCTAAAATTATATCAAAGTCCTTCATTTCTATTATCATCAAATTAGATACAAGATCATGATCCCCGATGCTCAAAGGACAAGATGAACAAATCATATTTACTAGAATAATATCCCCATTTGGAGTAGTCATACACACTTCATAATCTAATTTTTCAGGTACGATATTAACTTTCTTAACAAATTCTAATAAAATAAAAGAGTGTGTTGCTCCAGAGTCAATGAAAATAAAAGCATATGTAGATGCCACCTTAACCATACCTGTCACTAACGCATTTGATGCTTGAACATCCTGCTAGGTCAGAGCATAAACACGAGCTTAGGTCCTCGGCTTTGGACGTCCTCCATATCCCTGCTTAGTGGGTTGGCCTTGATATGAAGCTGGTGCATGCTGGGTAGTCGGAGTAGGTGGTCCAGATAAATTTTGATAAGGTTGCTGATAACTTGCATTCTGTCGAAGTGGGCAATCCATAGCCTTGTGATCCTGCTAGCCATAATCAAAACATGCTCCAGAAAACCAGCGACAATCCTATACCAAATGAAAACCCCGACACCTTATACAACGAGGTCCTTTACTCTGTCCATGTGCACTCCGTGGTTTTGATTGATTACCAGAAGATCGACCACCTTGCTACCCATCAGATCTCAACCTTTTCTTCTACTGACGCTCCCTTTCTTGTTGCATATTGTTAACCTCTTGCTCAACAATTTTGGCCTTATTAACCACATCCTGATACGAGTTCAATTGCATTGGCCTCACTCCAACATGAATTATAGGTATCAGTCCTTTTTCGAATCTTTGGGCTCTGATGCCATCGGTAGTCACCAAATTCGGAGCAAAGCGAGATAACTCTGTAAACTTAGCTTCATACTGGGCTACTGTCATATATCCTTGAATCAGCCGTATAAATTCACTTTCTTTTTTAAATTGGAGGCACTCAAAGAAATACATATCCATAAATTCTTGTCGAAATATATCCCAGGTGATAGGCCTGTCATAATCATGTTACCTCTTGACAGCTTTCCACCATATAAAAGCCTCACCCTGCAATTGATACGTAGCAAAATAGACTTTTTCCACATCAGTGCAATCCATGCTAGCAAAATCTTTTTCCATCTCCTTGAGTCATTTCAATGATTCGGTAGGTTCGGTGGAGCCTTTAAAAATAGGTGGTGCTAACTTCTTGAACTCAATAATTTCTCGATCCATCCTGGAAGACTAACCACCTCTGTTTCCATGCTGACGCATCTCCTGAACAAACCCAGCTAAAGCTTGTATAAGATTTGCTACTTGATCATCAAAACTAGTAGTCCCTTGATTGTTGGGCACATCATATGGCTGATGAAGAGGGCTAGCTACTTGACTCTCAACCTGGTCTAGTGATGGACTACGAGCTGCTCTAAAGGTATTAGCAGCTCGAGCTATTCCTGGTGCTCGAGGGGTATTACCCTTAATTTTAGAAGCTCCATTTGATGGAAAAATATCCATGGTCCGGGAGGCACCAAGGGTTCGAGAGGTGCAATCATTTGGGTGACTGTGTTGCATATTAATAGCTTGAGAATTGTCTACAGCATTGGAAATCCTCTTGGATCAAGTTTGAACCATTTTCACCTGGTTCATAAAAATATTAGATCAGATCAAATTTAATCTATATATATAGGAATCATCTAATCATATGCTAATCAATTCTACCCCATACTCTCTATCTATTCTAATTTGTAGGGCTTTTGAACCTGGCTCTGATACCACTAAATCTATCATGCCTCGATCTGATGCTCGGTTAGGTGCATAACAGATAGCCGCATATCCTCAGGATTCGACCTCGTCGAATATACAAGGCTTAACTTTACAAATTAGCATTTAGTCAAGGATAAAACATAAATCACTAAGCTTTATTATTATTCTCTTAATTGAGCATTTCAATCCAACTAACAGATAAAATCTGTTAAATATTCCAAATACAAATTGAGCATAGTTAAGCCAAATTTAAACCAACATGAACTAATAAACTAAATCCTAAAATCCTAACTTCTCACTGATTGGTCCCAAAGCTCGATAGATCCTCCTGATTTGTAACAAAGATAATAAAAAACATGGTGTGAGCTTAATCGGCTCAGTAAGTTACCACCACCTCCAATATACATACATAAATATGCTAATAATTAATAAACAATGAGCATAAACACATTATACAAACAAGATATCCAGCATCAAAATAATATAACTAGCAATATTATGCAAATATGTACCCTTAATTGCAACTGACATGACTATGGATGGCCAACCATTTACTTACTCTCCTAATCCCTCTGACTATGGACACGATCGGCCCGTGGCTAGTCCCGAAAGAGAATAAAATCCTGACTACACATACTAAAACCGGTCATGTGCCAGTGATTGCCCCACTGGAGGCCTGGAAGGAAACTAACTCTGATATCACATGAGAAAACATGTATCCTCAGCATATGCCAGCAACTGCCACATGTGGCTAAAATAAAAACGTAACTAGCTCCTGATTACCATACCGTACATCGATTATGTGCCAGTGATTGTCCCACTAGAGGCCCGAAAGGAGACTAGGTCCTCGTGTGATCATAGTCGAACTAGAGAGCACTCACACTAACACAATACAATATATTATACATATTTAATATTTAATAAATATATAACATATTTAGCACATAATACCAGAGATCAAGATAACTTACAAAAAGAATTTTATACTGCCTATTTGAACCTCAACTCTGATTTTGCTCTTTCGACAGGCCAGAAGAAATTCTTGATAAGATCAATTATATAATCAATTCGTATCTAAGATAAACTAGCATAGAAAAATAATTCCTAGTCCGGTCTGGATCTTGGCCTAAACCCAAAAAATCAATTCAAATAATTTTATTATTATTTCTAACACATACATATTTTTTTCCTTAATTTTTTCTTTTCTTTCTCTTCTTCTCTCCCTTTATATATATACATATACATTTTTACTTTCCTGATCTTTTTTTTTCCTTTTTTTTTTCATCTTCCCTTCTTTCTTTATTTCTTTTCCGATCCCCTTTCCTCTCTCTTGGCCCGCTACCCACCTCCCTTGCTCCGGTGAACTGGAACAAAGATGGCGACCCATCGAAATTGCCGAATAGCGCTGTGACAAGGTCAGCCGATGCATCCTCAACCTCCCCGACCATGGCAGAGGAATCAAAACCGGAAGAAAATCTCTCAACCCCCTCTCAATCCCCTTTCAATCCCATGCGTTGATCCTGAATAAAAACCTAGGGTGAAGAGAACTTACCGACGATGATCCAGAAATGCCTGGTCACCGGAGAAGATGAAGGAAATTCGGAGAAAAAAAACTCGACGAAGAGGTGGGGATTTAAAGAAAATGAGAGCTTTCCTTGCCGTAGAAAAAACGAGAACTTGATCGATCGAGTTTCCTTTCCTTCCACGAGTCTCGCTGGCCATTCCCCACCTCTCCACGCCCCTTCTTTCAATTTTCCAATGATCACAGTGGTCAGACAAATAGGGACTTCATCCGCTTTTTTTTTTTTTTTTTTTTTTTTTTCTGGTTCGATTTGAAATCGACGGAAGCCATCGGCTTTAGCCCATTTAGCATCGACTTTAGCCTACAGTAACTGGGCCTCACATTCATGTGGCGGTAGGAGGTGATGCCGCGACTAAAATGGTTGGACAAAGGTTTTTGAGGAGAGTACCAAACACATGTGAAATGGGGATAGTACAGTGTTTGCTCCTCTCAGGTTGACCCTTACTCTTATCATAACTAGAGCTAATAGGAGTCAAATCAAGTGTCATCTCCAAAGGGAGGGCAAGCGTAGGCATACCAGGTTGAAGATAGGTACTTATCAAGGATGGACTATTCGGAACAATATTTGAATTTGAGTTTGAGATAAAGACCTCGGGGCTACTTCCTGAACCCGAGAGAAAAGAGGTAATCAGCTTAAGAACATCTAAGGGAACTAAGAAGGAGCTGAGGTGTTTGAGAGAAAAGAGGTAACCAGCCTAAGAACATCTAAGGCGCGGTAGGAGGAGGTGACGTGTTAGCAAGCAAGACTATGAGTCATACACTAGATAAACCAGAACAATCAATATATGTTGTAGGATGGCAAGTTCTTTGGTTTAGAGGAGTACGGTGAGAACCATGGAACATGGACAACTTTTTACTCGAAGAGTTTCCTATGTTGGGATGTAGATCAAAGGGAGGATTATGACACAATAAACTAAACCAGAATTTCCATTCAAAGTCCCCTAAGTCCTCTTGATCGATCATCGCTTTGGAAGGAGGAGTGATCAACAAATGGGTTATAAGAACAAGAGAAATGGATAACTAGTTGAACAAGATAGTAGTGTGATCCAACTATGACTTCAATATATTAAGGAATAGATATAGGTTCTCACAAAGGAACTGGAGATCAAAACTGGTAAGATCAGTCATATAAATGCTAGATGGGCTCACCTTAAGAGGGACACTGAAGCTAGAAATTATACAAGCTACAGCATCATCATTCCAATAGATTAAGGGAAGTGGATTAAACTAGCACACACTTTGAATCTAACCTTACAATGCCCACCTTCAGTAGTTTGATCCCGGGGGCAGACCTTAAGCATAAAACCCTTACCTCTAATCTCTCCCGAAGCAACTTAGATTTGGAGTACTTCTACTATTGGATATGCAACAAAAAAGGTGTTCTCTCTCAAAAAATTTTTAGTCAACCAAGTGTCTACAGCTTGAGCTTTGCGGGAGAGAGTGATTGTAACATCATCTACTTTAATAGATTTGCTCAAAGCTTTGACAAAATTAGCACGAGAAAGGTAAGTAGATGTCTCTACCATATCAGCGATAAATGCCAGGAAAGCCTTTACAATATTACCTCTAGGGAGGGTAACAGGATGATCCATGATGTCAAGGATAGGTGAGATCCAGTTAGTAGAAAGTTTATTGGGGGTGGAAGAAGTGCTAAGGTGTGTATTTGGTTTAGAAGAGGAGGGGATATGTTTGAAGACTGAACTGATGTCTGCCTTGCACTGAACTAATTTCTATCTTGCAACTTTTAAAGAACGACTGAATCTAAGACAATCGAAACATTTTAGAAGGTTTCGGCAGGCTGGTTTAAGGTGGTTTGAGGCTCGACAACAAAAACATTGCCCATTTTCCAAGAATGTTAGGGGACTAGCTGGGGGAAGATGGTTGATTTGAAAGAGTTTGGCGAGGACGGCTACCATACCTGAGTATAGAAGCATGGCTAATAGAAGACTATCCTACTCCTAAAAATCCAATTCTTCGATACCAAGATGTTATCGAAGAAGAGTTCAAACCAGCAGGCCTACTAGTTTTTGTGCAATACCTTGGAAATGGGCGATGGTGCAAGCAGTGATAGGAGATTGAAGGGACATTCCATGATGAATACCGAATATATCTTTCGCTGTACATGCAAATCTTGGCAACCCATCCTTAGCACCATTTGTGAAGGCTCACCCTAGTCCATCTTCTGTCAGGCATTAGTAGAGGAGGTTTGACAAACTTTGAACAAGGCTTGGATGTAAGGTTCATGGGACTAGACTTTGGTTTTGAGAGGAGAGAAACTGACTAGGATTTGGAACATCTTGCATTGATGGTGGCTTCCAAAGGATTTGTTCATGTTTGCACGTTTGCTTTTGTGATCCCAGAGGTGTTAAGTTGGCTCCTGTTAATGGAGTGGAGTGCAATCGATTGGGAAGGGAAAGAATAGTTTGATAGTTTTTTTTAATTGAAAAAGGGGGCCTTGCTCCTTCCGCGCACACAACAAAAACAAATTTTAGCAACCAATTTTGTAACCGATTTTTTTGATTATATTTGTGACCGATTTTACAACCGATTTTTTTTAAAAAATTTGTAACCGATTTTGCATCTGATATTTTTTCTGAATAATTTAGCAATCGATTTAAATCGGTTGCAAATTCAGTTGCAAAAATTTCATTTTGCAACCGATTTTGCAACCGAAACAGAAATTATTTTTATTTTTTTTAAATTATTATTTAAAAATTTAGCAACCGAAAAATTCAGTTGCAAATTTAAAAAAAATAATAATTTTAAATAATAATTTTGCAACCGATATTTCGGTTGCAAATTTTATTTAAATTTAATTTTTTTTAAAAAAAATTTGCAACCAAATTTTTCGGTTGCTAATTTTTTTTTGAAAATAAATTTTATAATTTTTAAAATTTGAAACCGATTTTTTTGGTTGAAAAGAAAATTATAAATATATAAATTTTCAATTTTTTTATAAAAAAAATATTTAAAATTTTGTAACCGATTTTTCTGTTGCAAGTTTTTTTTTTAAAATTTAATTTTTTTTAAATTTGCAACCAAATTTTCGGTTGCTAATTTTTTTTTGAAAATTAATTTTATAATTTTTGAAATTTGCAACCGATTTTTTCGGTTACAAAAAAAATTATAAATATATAAATTTTAAATTTTTTTATAAAAAAATATTTAAAATTTTGTAACCGATTTTTCGGTTGCAAAATTTTATTTAAATTTTATTTTTTTATTTTTGAAATTTGCAACCGAATTTTTCGGTTGCTAGATTTTCTTAAAAAAATAAATTTTATAATTTTTGATTTTTGCAACCGATTTTTTCGGTTGCAAAAAAATTATAAATATATAGATTTTCAATTTTGTTTAAAAAATTTTATTTAAAATATTGCAACCGATTTTTCGGTTGCAAACTTTTATTTAAATTTAATTTTATAATTTTTGAAATTTGCAACCGAGTTTTTCGGTTGCTAATTTTTTTAAAAAATAAATTTTATAATTTTAGATTTTTGCAACCGATTTTTTTGGTTGCTAATTTTTTTAAAAATAAATTTTATAATTTTTTTAAATTTTTCAATCGATATTTTCGATTGCAAAAAAAATTGGTTTTTTATAAAAATTCCTTTTTTTAGAAATTGAGGGGTATTAAAAAAAATAAAAACCCGATGTCCTAGCCCCCTATTTTTTTCTCTCACTCTCCCAAATCACCGGTTCCCTAATCTCCCTCCGTCGTCGATTCCGGATCTCCCTCCGTCCGGACACCTCCCTCGACGGCCGATGCATCGCTCCCCTCGATGGCCGACTCCGGGTACCAGCTACCCCATCGGCTCCCTCTTCCTCTGCTCCGAGCCTCGTCGGCTCCAGATCTGGGTATCTCTTATGCCACCGGCTCTCCCTTCCTCATCTCCGAGACCCGCCGGTCGTTGGGTACCGGCTACCCTTCCGGCTTTTCCTTCCTCGGCTCCGAGCCCCACCGGTCGCCGTCTCCGGCTCTCCCTTTCTCCGCTCCGAGCCTCGCCGGCTTTGGGTATCTCCTACACCACCGGCTCTCCCTTCCTCATTTTTGAGCCCCACCGGTCGTCGGGTACCGGCTACCCCTCCGGCTCTCCCTTCCTCAGGTCCGAGCCCCGCCGGCCGCCGCCGCCTCTGACTCTCCCTTCCTCCGCTCCGAGCCTCGCCGGCTCTGGGTATCTCCTACGCCACCGGCTCTCCCTTCCTCATCTCCGAGCCCCGCTGGTCGTCGAGTACCGGCTACCCCTCCAGCTGTCCCTTCCTCAGCTCCGAGCCCCGCCAGCCGCCGCCTTCGGCTCTCCCTTAGCTCCGAGCTCCACCGGATTCTGGTATCGCCGTCTACATTGTTTCATTTTTTTTTTTAAGCCTTTTGTTCAGATATCTCCAGATCTTGTGCAGGTAATTGCGATAGTCTATGTTATAGTTTTGTATCATTTGGCAGCGTCCATAGTCCATCAGCCCTGTCAATTCTCGTGCAGCTAATATTATCTTTTTTAAGTATTTTGCATCATTGTACAAAGGGTTTAAGTATTTTGTAATTGTTATGCTTGACATCTTGTTTGTTATAAAATTTTAAGAATGTAGATCTACCTTTTATTGGAAACTGTCATTTGTCATGGTCTCATGAATGAATACTTGCTCTAATTTATAGTTTGACTGGGCAACCTTAGTTAATGACAATACTATTTTTTGACTTGTGGATTTTATTTCTTGATGTCCATTGACACTATTAAGATTATTTTGTTTTTTACCAAGTATTGTTAACATAAATTGTTTTATCTGCAAAACTTGAGTGTTTAGATTATGGTATGATATTCTTTTTCTTGGTTCTTTCAAAGTCTAGGCAAAACTTGGATTGCTGCTTTCTGATTGTGGGAACTAAAAATGTTTTCAATGTTTGATTGATGAAACCTTGATCTAAACCAACCGTATAGATAATACAATACTTCTTAGTTATTGTACTACTCTGAATTTTTTTTTTCCACTACTTTGTTCTCTTCTACAAATGATTATTACTTCTAAAACTGATTTCCTACTTAGAAGATTAGTTGATGTCATTAGGAACATAATATAAGTAGAGTCTGAATTATTTGCTATCATTTTTGTTTAAATTTATATTCTATTTTCTTAGATGAATCATTGCACTGATGACAGAATTCATTATATGATTTCTTAATCATTTTTATTTTAAACTTGCCTTTAGCTGGTTCACTTTAATTACATGTCTAAGCATGAGTCTTTTATAGATTGAAGTGGAATAACACTTGTGAACATGGTTTAGAATCTTTAGATGCAAATGATTCCATAAATCCTTCTCTATGTGATCCAAACCCCAATCATAATCAGAATGCATCTTTAATCAATGGAAGTGGTCATCCACTAGCTAACCCAAGTGCTATCAACTGTTGAGCTGATTCTAATGTGGTTAATGATAGATTTAACTCAGGAAAGATGATCGTAGGGGATCTTAGATGAACTTGCTTTCAAAGTGTTAGTGAACCCAATTACGTATGTGTTGGAAAAAGTGAATAGAAATTTTTTATTCCTAAACTATCCTTTGGGATGGGAAACTATCCTGTGGGATGGAAACTATCCTGTGGGATGGAAACTTTTAGTCACACATGAAAAAATTGGAAAAAGATAAGGCTCTTTATAAGAAAACATTTTCCCAAGATCTTACTTCTAGGCTCACCATAGTTGGAGAGCTTGAGGGTAATGCGAAGCATCACGCGCACGCATATGTGCGACGGGCAACAAGGGCACAATGGATGCTTTGTAGGTACACTCAATAAGGTAGCCATTGTTCATACACATCCTACCACTAACAGTATGCTATATGGACATTCTACCATTGTATGATCATATTTTTGATGCAACTCCTCTTCTTTAACAATGCTTAGTCCAGTCTCATTTGATTTTTCTGTGTGATCATATTTTGATATGGTACAGACTATGGATATATTTCGACTTCGTAGTTCGATATATAATAGACTTTTACCAACTCGAAAGGGATATACCGAAGAATTTTTAAAGGGCATGGATGATTTTGTACTCTTTGCATGTCAGCAACCTAACTTTCAAAGTGAAGGAAAATTCAGATGCCCTTATTGCAAGTGCAAAAATCTAAGGTTCCTAACTACCGATGAAGTAAAGCTTCATCTTTACAAAAAAGGATTTATACTGAATTACTGGTATTGGACATCTCATGGGGAGAGTGATCCTCGTGTCGGTGGGGTACCTAATTTGCATGCAAATGATCCTGCTTTTGCACCAATGGATAATGATCCACAGAACATATATCAATGCATGATATTCGATACATTTGGAACAGAGTACGTACCTGACCATTCGTATAATGAAGAGGAGACACCGAATTTGGATGATCAAAGATTTTATGACTTGTTGCATTCAGTCCAAAAATTATTATGGCCGGGATGTGCAGATCATTCTGAGTTATCGGTAGCTGTACGGTTGCTTAGCATCAAATCTGAAGGTAATATTTCACAACGATCCTTTGATCAAATTATGGGTCTTATGAAAGAGACCCTTCCAGCCGATAATACCATACCTCATGATTTTTATAGGACAAAAAAATTGGTGTCCAAAATCGGACTTACTGCTGAGAAGATTGATTATTGTATTAATGGTTGCATGTTGTATTATAGTCAACAATATGAAGAAAAGCAATGCAAATTTTGCGGGACTGGTAGATATAAATCTCGGCCTCATGCAGACGGTAAATATAAAGAGGTGCCGATGAAGAGAATGCATTATTTACCTCTAATTCCTAGATTAAAAAGATTATATGCTTCAATGAGTTATGCACCACATATGACATGGCATTATGAGAACAGGCGTGCGCCAGGGATATTGTGTCATCCATTAGATTGACAAGCCTGGAAATATTTTGATCGAAGCTATCCTGATTTTGCAGCTGAACCATGCAATGTCAGGCTAGGCCTATGTGCTGATGGTTTTACTCCTTACAGTCAGTCATCAGCCCCATATTCTTGCTGGCCAGTAATTGTTACTCTCTACAATCTGCCACTTGAATTGTGCATGACCATTCCTTATATGTTCTTGACAATAATTATTCCGAGTCCACATAATCCAAAGAGCATGATAGATGTGTATCTACAGCCTTTGATAGATGAGTTGAAATATTTGTGAGAGGAGGGTATCCTAACATATGATATAGCAAGAAAGCAAAATTTTATGATGAGGGCTGCATTGATGTGGACCATCAATGACTTTCCTGCATATAGAATGCTGTCCGGATGGGGTACAGCTGGAAAATTGGCTTGTCCGTATTGTATGGACCAATCAAAGGCATTTACTTTGAAACATGGTCGGAAGAATTCTTGGTTTGATTGCCATCGACAGTTTCTGCCTATTGATCATGTACTGAGAAGAAATAAGAATGCATTCTACAAAAATCGGATTGAAAAAGATCAACCTCCACGAAGTTTGACTGGAGAGGAAATATGGGAAGCTGTATCTTCTATTCCAAATGTAATTGAGCATGGTTCATGCAGAGTTGAAGGATATGAGGTTACACATAATTGGTTAAAACAGAGCATATTTTGGAATTTACCATATTGGAAGACTAATTTGATTAGACACAATCTGGATGTGATGCACATAGAAAAAAATGTATTTGATAATGTTTTTAACATTGTAATGGATATCAAAGGCAAAACCAAAGATAACATCAAAGCACTAATGGATCTAAAGGAATACTGCAAGCGTAGGGAACTTGAGTTACAAGAGTTGGCTAACGAAAATTTATTGAAACCAAAAGCAACATATTCTTTCAACCTAGAGCAGAAAAGAGGTGTATTTAAATGGATGAAGGAATTAAAAATGCATGACGGTTATGCATCTAACTTAAGCAGATGTGTTAATATGAATGAGAGAAAATTAACTGGAATGAAAAGTCATGACTGCCATGTTTTCTTTGAGCGTTTGTTGCCAGTTGCATTTAAAGCTCTACCGGATCATGTATGGAAGCCTATAGCAGAGCTAAGTATGTTTTTTAAGGATTTGTGTTCAACAACGTTACGGATCGATGATTTGTTGCTAATGGAACAGAATATTACTTTAATTATATGCAAATTGGAATGAATTTTTCCACCCAATTTTTTTGACTCAATGGAGCACTTACCAATTCATTTACCATATGAAGCAATAGTTGGTGGTCCAGTTCAATATCGTTGGATGTATCCGTTTGAGGAGTAAATATGTTACATATCAATTTAACAAACCTATTCTTTTGCAACAAATCTATATCATGTACGTAAGACAGTAACCATATTTTTATGCTTGAATGATGTAGGTTCTTTAACAAAATAAAATGGATGATCAAGAACAAAGCTCGTATTGAAGGATCCATATGCGAGGCATACCTGTGTCAAGAGACAACTTCTTTTTGTTCATATTATTTTGAACCACATGTGCAGTCATCAAGAAATAGAATTGGAAGAAATGATGTTGTGGGTCAGGATATGATATGTGAATTTACTCTGTCAATATTTAATAAACCTGGACGATCTACTGGTAGATATTAAAGTCGATATCTGAATGACAGGGAATTAACAACTGCGCATTTACATATATTGCTCAACTGTGAAGAGGTTCAACCATTTATCGAGTAAGCTTAAATAATCGTTGATGCATAATTATTCAAACCCTATATCGATTGTTGAGATACTAACTCTGAAAAAATCTTGGTTTCAGAATTTTTAACGAGCAATTACGGCTTTCGACACCAAATATAAGCACCACAAAAATTGATTCTAGGATTGCATCTGACTCCATATTGGTTTAGGTCTTTTGTAAGTGCTTCTTCGAATTGTGGTATATGTTTATCGAATTATGTAATATCGATGCATAATGGCATTCATGCATTTTCGTTATATCATGTGTAGGTTCATAATCCACAGAGTCAAATAAATAATCGATATTTCCATGATTTGGCATGGGGTCCAAAAAGAAAGGTTCTTACATGGCAGACATATTTTGTCAACCGTTATAAGTTTCATATAGATGAATGGAGTAGCTATAAAAAAATAATTAATAGTGGAGTGTGCGTCAAAGGTTCAGAACAAGCTGCAGACACAATTATTACTACGGCATAATTAAGGAAATAATTCAAATAGAATATCCTGGCCATCCAATGAAATAGGTAGTACTATTTAATTGTGAATGGTTTGATACGGTATTGAATCATGGCATGAAAGTGCTTAAGGATTACGGGATCGTTGAGATCCGGCACAGCAGAAGGTATTCAAGATACGATCCCTTTATAGTTGCACAAAAGTGATTCAGGTATACTATCTACCATATCCTGATATGTTAAGGGACAAACAACATTGGTGGGTTGTAATTATGACTAGACCGAGACGTACTGTGGATGATCGATATACAATTGAGATTGCTTACCAACAGGATACAATATCTCATGTGAATAGTATACCGCATGATAATACAGTTGAAAATTTGGTCGACAATGACTGTATTTTTGAAGAAGTTGACAGAATCGTCGATACGGATTTGAACATAGACGATGAAGATGAAGAACTGAATGACGATTTTGATTCTAGCCAAGAGGATGATACCGAGCATGACCAACATGGAAGTTTTTCTGATGATGAATAGTAATCGTATAAGCAGATCCTTAATTTTATATGTACAGACTGTATTTAACTGTTTTATCATATTATTCATGAAGTTGACTTAAATTCTTTATGTTTGTTTGTAGATGGTAGATCAATCCGGAAACAGTCCTGCATCATCATCTAGGGGTCGTGGAAGGAGGCATCGTCTCTCCGTTACTATCCTATCCCCATCATCCACTATCCCACCTGCGTTTTTTACTTTTCCTATGTCTCCACTCATTAGTCCACCACATACTACTACTACGCCATGTTTACCAGGAGGCACGATGTCACCTCCATTATATTAAGGGCCTCCTATTCATGCTCCATGCCCTATCATGTATACTATACCATCCCTTACTTATTCTACATCTCTTACAGTCCATTCATCATCTCCTCAATTAGGATCGGCCACTATTTGTTCATCATCTCCTCATTCATCCACCGGCGCAGTTCATTTAGCATCTCCTCATTCATCCGGCGATGGCAGGGCTGTACTGATCCTAGATGGAGAGGGGTAATAGTCTTATATCCCCTGTTATAAAATTTTGAAGTTGTATCATATTTATGGGTTGTATCAGATTTGTTGATTGACTTAAATTTTGTAGGTTTTTACCATCTTATCCAGCTGCCAATGCCATTACAGACATAATGAGGAGCCATTTTGAGGAGCCGTGGGTATCATCGAAAAGAATACCGCACGGTGTAAAGGATATATGCTTTGATGAGTTCAAGGCAAGTAATTTTGCTTTGATAGATGTAAATGAATTTTGAATTTTATTATTGTCATTTAACCGGTTGTTGAATTTGCAATAGAGGAGATATCAGTTTCAGCCACCGGATGATATGTGGGCACGTCGTAATTTTGAAAGACGTGGTGCGGCTCGACTTAAAAATCTCCTTGCCACTGCTAGAAGAGTTATGGAGAGACTGCCATGGCTAGGAGAACTTGTATGGAATAGATTATGTGAGCACTGGCGCACCGTCCAATATCGGGAGAAGTCAGAAAAAGCGAAAGCAAATAAGGCTTCTGATACTGATGGTTTTGGTCCTTCACGTCATACCTGTGGTTTGATCACTACATCCCAGCACAGATACAATTTGGTAAGCAATACCAACCGAAATCTTTAATATAATTACAATTCATATTAATAAAATATCTTGTTCTACGAGTTACAGACTTCGAAGACTGGTACTGTGCCTTCTCCATCTGAGCTATTTATTCATACCCATCAGAGGAAGGATAAGACATGGGTTGACAGGAGATCAGAGCATATTTGCGTAAGTTAAATTTTTAAGTTATTATAATTTTTTTTAATACTAACTGAATTAAATTAATTTTAGTCTGAATTTAGATAGAACATGGAAGAGTTACAAAGTCAAAGCAGTGCTGATTCTAGCTAGCAGCAAACTCTGCCATCAGAATTGGATGTATGGATACGTACTGTTGGTGGAAAGAAGAAAGGAAGAGTGTATGGGCTAGGATTAGAGTCCACTGCACTGATGCCAACTTCAAAATTTTCAGGGCAATCTTCATTTCCCGTATAATGGTTAAATAGTAAAGAATTCCAGGAGCAAGTACGGAAACAGGTTGAAGACGAAGTCAAAGAAGTAAATGCTCGGGTATAAGCTGCCGAGCAAGAAAGGGATGAACTGCGAAGGCGAGTTGAACACAATGGACGAATGTTGCAGGATATATTAGCCAACATAAATTTTCAACATGCAGCAACTCCTACAACTCATGCTTTTAGTGGAAATCCTTCGCAACGAACTGGAGTCGATCCTTATCAGATGTATCGTGGACAAGAATCACAGCGGGGCAAGGAGGAGGATGATGCTGAGGAGGATGAGAATGATGAGGAATAGGAGCATTAGCACATTATTCATATTATCTTGCTCCACTTATTATTCTTATAAATTTTGCATTATATTATGGACTGCACCTCTTCTTATCGTTATATGTTTAGCTTTGTATTATGATTACTCTTATATGTTTTGCATTATATTATGAACTGCATCTCTTATTATCGTTAATTGTTTAGCTTTGTATTATGAACTGCAAATCTTGATGTTGTTTTTGTTGTTTTGTTATGGATTTTCATTAATTATCTCCTCTTATTTCATGCAGTTAGAGGCTGTGATGAGTTGCCTTGGTATCTTCGTGATGCTTTAAATGCTGAAAGTATATGCTGGATAGGATCGTTTTGCAAGGATCTAAATGGTGTTGCAAATTTGGATGGCTTGCTCTTTTTGCAAGCAACCATTTGCTGCCTTAGATTCTTCACAATGTACAAAAAGAGGCAATCCTGAGCTTTTGAATCTTATTGTTTGAAAGTTTTGTTTGATTTTTGCTGTTTTATTGTGCATTTTAATTTCATTGATTTTCTTTTGTTACCTATGGCTAGAGGCTGTGATGAGTTGCTTTGGTATCTTCGTGATGCTTCAAATGCTGAAAATATATGCTGGATCGGACTGTTTTGCAAGGATCTAAATGGTGTTGCAAATTTGGATGGCTTGCTCTTTTTGCAAGCAACCATTTGCTGCCTTAAATCCTTCACAATATACAAAAAGAGGCAATTCTGAGCTTCTGAATCTTATTGTTTGAAAGTTTTGTTCGATTTTTGCTGTTTTATTGTGCATTTTAATTTTATTGATTTTCTTTTGTTACCTACGGCTAGAGGCTGTGATGAGTTGTCTTGGTATCTTCGTGATGCTTCAAATGCTGAAAGTGTATGCTGGATCGGACCGTTTTGCAAGGATCTAAATGGTGTTGCAAATTTGGATGGCTTGCTCTTTTTGCAAGCAACCATTTGCTGCCTTAGACCCTTCTAGATGTAGAAAAAGAGGCAATCCTGAGTTTCTGAATGTTATTATTTTTCATTAAATCTGACGATTAATTACAGTATTCAAGTTATGACTTATAGAATTTTTTGGTTGTTTTACCTTCATTTTGTACCTGGTATTCAATTCCGGTTAAACCCATTTGGTGTATGTATCTGTTATTTTTGGATAATTGGATGTGATTGAACCATTAAAATGAATATCTGATTTGTGCTTAAGCTGTCTAATTGATGCTTTATATGTTACGATTGTGTCTAATGGGTGTGATTGAACCCTTCTCAATGATTTGTGGCTAATGTTGAAATGAATATCTGCTTTATATATCTCAGCTTAAATTTATAAATTCAGGAAAAAAATTCATATTTGGTAATTTTTTAAAAAATTATTCAATTTTAGCAACCGATTTAGCAACCGTTTTTTTTTTATTTTTTCTGTATTTTTTTAGCAACCGATTTTTTTTTATTTTTTATGGATTTTTTTTTTAGCAATAGATTTAGCAACCGATTTTTTTTATTTTTTTTGGATTTTTTTTAGCAACCGATTTAGCAACTGATTTTTTTTATTTTTTATGGTTTTTTTTTTTAGCAATCGATTTAGCAACCGATTTTTTTTTTTTCTGGATTTTTTTTAGCAACCGATTTAGCAACTGATTTTTTTTTATTTTTTCTGGATTTTTTTTTAGCAACCGATTTTTTTTTATTTTTTCTGATTTTTTTTTTAGCATCCGATTTAGCAACTGATTTTTTAAATTTTTTCTGGTTTTGTTTTAGCAACCGATTTTTTTATTTTTTCTGGATTTTTTTAGCAACAGATTTAGCAACCAATTTTTTTTTTATTTTTTCTGAGTTGTTTTTAGCAACCGATTTAGCAACTGATTTTTTTTATTTTTTCTGAAATTTTTTATAGCAACCAATTTTTTTTATTTTTTTTTTATTTTTTTTTATCAACCGATTTAGCAATCGATTTTTTTTATTTTTTCTAGATTTTTTTTTTAGCAACCGATTTAGCAACCAATTTTTTTTTATTTTTTCTGGATCTTTTTTTAGCAACCGATTTTTTTTTATTTTTTCTGGAATTTTTTTAGCAACCGATTTTTTTTTTTCAGAATTTGTTTTATATTTCTTTGATTTTTTTTTCAAAAAAATTATGTCAAATTCGCTTGCTAAATCGGTTGTTAAATTTTGTAACCGAAAAAAATCGATCATAAATTTTAGCAACCTATACTTTTGCAACCGACTAATTTCGATTGCAAAATCGGTTGCAAATTAATTTAGCAACCAATTTTTAATTATTAGCAACCAAAAAATTGATTGCTAAACCTGTTTTTTCTTGTAGTGACATTAGAAGTTTTGAATGCTTGAGTGGTTGGGAGAGGTGATGGGGGTGGGGTATAGCAGTGGTAATGTAGAGGATAGGGTAAGGCATGCATGTTTTCTTTTTAAAGGCTTGTGGTCTTGTAACAGTGGAGCAGAGATGGCCTCGTTAGAAATAGGAGATATTTGGATGCTGGGTTTTCTCTTTTCTTGAATCCCCAGAGTTTCTCTCCCTGGAGCCCATGTGTTATTTCATTCCATTCATAAGTTTAACTATGAAAAATTTGCAACAAACATAATCATTTCTAATCTGTTGTTAATTACCAACAGATTTATAATGGAATGCTTAATTTTATTGTTAATCTTAAAAAAATAAATTAACAATAGATTTATAATGAATTAGAAATGATCATTTTATTATAGAATAATAAAGGACCTAAAAACCGTTGCTATATTTTATGGAAGGTTTCCATTTATTATTGGCAACAGAATTGTAATAGATTAGGAATGAATATTTTGCAATGGAAACAGATATGAAAATAGTTGCTAAATTCTATAGATGGTTTTCACATGTTATTGACAACAGAATTGTAATGGATTAGCAACTGAATATTGTAATATATTTATAATAAACCCATTTTATGTTGCTAAGCATTGGTTAAAGAAATTATATTTTATTTTGATAAGTTAATAATAGATTTACAACCAAAATTATCGCATTACTAATTAAAAAAAAATTGCAATGGAACTGAAACAGCATCGGCTCTATTACTAATCTTGAAATAAAAAATTATGACGTGACTTTCCAACAAATTTGTAATGAAATTTTAATCCATTGCTAATCTTATAAAAAAAACCCTTAACCCTCTCTTTCCCACCACTCTCTCCCCCTTTTTTTTTTTTTTTGATAAGAAAATAACTCCATCTCCCCCATTCTCATTCTCTTGCATGCCCTTCTCTCTCTTTCTCTCTCTCATTTATATTAAATCCCAACTGCCACCTGGTGCCCCATCCCACTCGGCCCGTGTCGCGCCCCAAACCCAAGACCTGGGCCAGAAGTGCGATAGACGGCCGTATGTTCTGGGGTTCAACCTTTCCAGGAACATACCAGGCCTGTACCAACCATTTCTTAAATAAAATGAATAACCAGGCAATTATACCATAAAAAGCAAATGTAGGCAAGTAGATTCAAATGTTCATAAAACCGTCATACATTTAACATAATCTAATCTCAGACAATAATTAAAAAAAAATGATAGTGTCCACTAGATCCTAAGCCTCACTGATTGAATTCCTGGCCCATGTATTCCTTTGATCCTGAAAAAAAATGCAAGGGAAAGGACTGAGTTTCCCTTAAACTCAGTAAGTCATCATATGCCACAAATATAAATTTACCATGAATCTAAAGTAACTCCATGCATGTGAGCAACCATAATATATAAGCCATTTCCCATTATTAACCTTCTTATTTATTTTTCTGATATCATACAAATTTTTAGGATGGCCATCCATACACACTCACTTAGTCTCTCATACTATGGCCACGATCGGCCCGTGGCTCGTCCCAAAAGAGTCTAGATCCTGTGTCACATACCGCACATCGGTCATGTGCCAGCGATAGCCCCGCTGGAGGCCCAAGAGGAGTCTAGCTCTGAATATCACACGAGAAACATGCTTCCCAGCATGTGCTAGAAATAAACAACTAACTCCTGTGTTACATACCACACATCGGTCATGTGCCAGCGATAGCCCCGCTGGAAGCCCAAAAGGAGTCTAGATCCTCGTGTGATCATAGTCGGACTAGAGAGCAACTAAAACCAACTCAACCCATGACTCATTACATCTTAGTCTATGGTTAAATTTCATAACATATCAAGATATATGTATGCAGTATGAACATAAACAATAAAATTCAATAACAAGTCAAATAATAGGTTCACATCATGCATGGCAAAATTATATCGGTGAGTGATAACTTACAATTTCACTAACTCAGCACTAAACCCGATTTTCCAAGGATGATGACGATCCTGCATCACAAATTATTTTGTTTATGATTTAATATCATTAATTCCTATAAAAAAACATAAATTAAATCCCTTGGGACATCCCCAGACAATCTCTTTCCTTCCTTCCTCCACCTTTCTCTTTTTTTTTTTTTTATTTACCTTCCTTTTGGTGTCGTTACTGGGTCGGCCCATCCAAGATAATAAGCCTAGCCCAACAGGGCATGGCTCAACCGAGTCTGGCCCAACAAGGCCCGGCCCAGTCCAGCCCGGCCCAGCCAAGCTCGGCCCAACAAGGCCCGGCCCAGCCAAGCCCAGCCTAGCCAAGCTCGGCCTAGTCAAGCTCGGCCCAGCCAAGCTCTGATCAAACCGAGCCCAGCCAAACTTTCCCACTCCCGGCCACAGCACCGTCCCGATTCCACGGAAGAACCAGGGAGGATCGACAGCGATCCTCCCGTCCGACCAACATGGAGTACTCGACGGAGGAAGAAGAGGGTCCGGCGACCCCTACGGCGGCCATCCGACCGTCAGCCGGTGAGCACCGAGCCGAAGACTGCCCCTCGCAACCGTGACCTCCCTCTGCTACCCGGTCGATCAAAAATCCCTCTCTCCCCCCCCCCCCCCCAAGCAAGCGGAGGAATGGCGGCGATCCCTGTGATCGGCCGCCCAGAGCGTTTGCCGGAGAGGAGGAATCCGGCGGTGACCTTTCGTCGCCGGCCACAACACATGGCTCCAACGGAGAGGAAGAATCAACCGGATTCTTCCTTCCTCCCAGCCAAACAACCTTACACTACCCTTTCCCGAGGAAGAAAGACTTACCGGTGAGACTGGCTCCGACCGCAGTGACCACCGGTGGAGAGCGCTCCGACGAGGGCAGGGACACACGAAGAAGCCATTGGCGTTCCACTCACAGGGAGGTATTCCCGGATCAACAGAGACACCCGATGCCCCTAAAAAAACCCGAGAAAAATTCTTATTCCCCCACTTCCGGCGGCGTCGACGAGCTTCTCCGGATTTTCCACCGGGAAATCCAAACTTTCGAACCAGATTAAATTTAAACTAAAGTCAGCGATCCTTACCGACTTCAGTCTAAATTCAGTCCAATAAAAATTGGACCTCACAGCCCGTCACCCAGTGCCTGTACCTCATGCGACCCCCTAGGCCTCCTGTCACTTGGTGCCCTCCACTTGGCCCTGAAAGTTCGCGCACCCCATGCCACCCCTTTGCCTCAGCGCATATAGATTTTTTTGATAACTTTATAACAATTTATAATTGAAATTGTCCCGTTGCTAATCTGAAAAAAATATACAACGGAATTGAAATTGTATCGTCCCCGTTACTAATCTAAAAATAAAAATTATGATATAATTTTACAATGAAATTTTAGTCCGTTACTGATTTTTTTAAAAAAACCTAACCCTCTCTTTCCCACCACTCTCTCTGTTTTTATGATAAGAAACAAGAAACCCAAGCTCCCCCCTCTCATTCTCTCTCTCTCTCTCTCTCTCTCTCTCTCTCTCTCTCATATCAAACCCCAATTACCACTCGGTGCCCGCACCCGGCACCACCCCCTCTGGCTCCACATGAACCCCTCGGCCCCAGTGCCCTCCTTCCCGATTGGCTACTCCAAGCCTTCCAGTCGATAGAACCTCCTGTAGACAGAAAAAACGATGGAAAAATTTGAAAGAACCAATAGGCATTTGTTGCTGGCTATGTTATCTTTTTCCATTGATTCAAATTTTCCATTCAAATAGTCTGTTTGGTTTTTTTTTATATTTTTTAAAAATATTTTTTCATATTTTTTTTTGTATCATCCATTTATTCAGTCTTTTATTCTTTTAACTTACTCTAAATATTACTTGAATTGTTGGTAACTTATTGTTCTGAGTTTTTTATGACTCGTTTATCCTTCATGCATATTCTCCGAGCCATACATGATTAGAAATGCCACATCTGGTTGAGTTAGATTTTAGTAAATGAAGACCAAGACCTGTTGGAGGATTTCAAGTCTAAATTTAGCTTCATACCAGTCCATTGAAGGATTTGGTTGGGTCTAAAGTTCAAGCAAAAAAAAGATTTCATAAAACCCATTGAATTTTCAGGTCCGTGAAGTTCAAATAATGACCAACAAATACTTGATAGTTAATCATGTAACGATAATGACAAAAAATTAAAAAGATACGGCTAAATCAATGTGCTTTGGCTTGTTGATTTTTGTCTATGGATATGAGTTCCTGTTGGTGATGATGATGGGTGTTTGCCATAAAACTAAACATTTGATATTTTTATTGCTCATAATTTAATTTATATTTATTTCTATATACTTTTATTGTTTATAATTCAACTTGTACTTGTTTCTATATACTTTTATTGCTATATACGTTGTGGTAGTTTACATATATAATTAAACTTATACTTTTCATGCAGAAATCCTACTCCAATTTTTTCTTTAATTTCTCAGCCTGCACCATGAAATTGGTCAAGTACTTGATGAACTGCTACTCTTGGTTGGATGCGCCTGCCAAAAAATATACAGCATACCCCTATGGCACTATCTTTGGCTCAACGGGAGGTAAGAAAAAAAAGGCACTTTTACTTTTTTTTTTTTACTTGTGTTTTTCTATATCATTTCTTTATTTATTAATATATGATGTTAAGCAACTACTTCAAAGTGTCATGCATGAGGAGTGTTAGAGATTGACAAAATACTGATGGTGGTGATATACACCCAGGCATTCCTTAGTTGTTGCTTCTTAGTATTTTTTATTTAATGTATGAGATAGCTATTTTATATATACATATGATACATGCTATATATATATAAGATATTATGAGCACTTTTATTATATATTCTTTATTAAATTCTTGGTGTTATTGGATGAAGAATTTTTATTGTTATTGGATGGTTTGAAATTATTATGATTGTTATTGGATATATATAATAGGTATATATAAATATTAGGTTTTAAAAAATATATCTAAAAAATTATAAAAAATAATAATTTAGTAATGGATTAGAAATAGAAATAAATGTATAAATACAATAATTAATAAAAAATTGATAATGCATTAGCAACATATATTTGAAAATTGTGCAATGACTTAGAAATGGAATTGCAATGATATATTAAAACTTTAGCAATACAATAGAAATAGATTTGCAATGGATCCAAAAACTTTAGCAACAAAATAGAAAATGAGTTGCAACAAAAAACTAAAATTTTAGCCACCGAATAGAAACAAATTTGTAATAGAAGATTAAAATAATAATATAATGGTTTTACAATGGTATAATAACAGATTAAAAATAAAAAATTAAAAATTTAAGAATGGATTAGCAATGGATTTGCAACAAATCCGCAACCATAATTATTTAGTTCGAAAACTTGTTAGTCAAAAATATGCAATGAAAATTAGTTACGTTGGTAATTAGCTATGAGATTTTTAATAACATAAGCAAGTATTGCTAATCCATTGCTAAACGGATTAGCAACGCATTAGCAATGGAATTTATCCATTGTTGAGTAGCATTTTTCTTGCAGTGATTGTTGATGCTGGTAAATGCTAACTAACAGATAAAAAGCTTTTTAGAATTAATGTCGATTGCAAAATTCCTTTATTTTGTACATATTCTAATAATACAATAATAGTTATAGCTTATGAAAATGAAAAAGTGCTTTCCATGAAAAGTATAGATAGATCCATGAGAAATATAGATTCTACATTTTCTTTCAGGTATGGTTAGTTGGCTTGGTTTCACCAAAATTTTTGACCCGCTGTGTCATTTTGGTTGGGTTGGAATGGGTTAAGCACAACATGAACCCAATATGCTGCGCTCAAGAACAAGTTGAGTCAGATCGAAGTTTGGATCCGGTGCAACAAAAAAAAATATGCATTATTATTTTATTTATTTAGAAAGAAAATTAATAATGAGAAGTATAAATAATTAAAGAAAATGTTGATGCAGATTTAAATTGGATTGCGCAACAACCTGATCCATTTGTAGCTTTACACAAGTCCCACTTCCATGTAACAGATCTTATGTGATGAGAAATCATTCCATAAGTGAGTGGGATCAAACACCACCTCTGCAAAGAATTGAATACATGGATAGGTGGACCTCGACCCAGTCAAGATGCCATCACTGACACACTTTTGTTTGAAGGCTTGCTTTAAAATTTATTTATTTTTTTTGATAAAATGATGTATTCATTAAACTTAACGTAGATGAATACAATCTAAGGAGTCAGCAAGTATAAAATCTCAAAGCTGTACAGGGGCTGTATGCCAATCTGTCCACAACACAAGACCCGTATGGTGGGCAACATAGGAGGCTACCCAGTCAACAGTTGAGTTAGCCTCCCTGAATATGTGCCTGATAGTCAGAGAGGAACAATCCTTCAACATGAGTCTGATATCCCTGACAATAAGATGATCCGCTTGCATGGAGGAAGTATGTGAAATCCAAGATATGACCGTGGCAGAGTCTCCCTCCACAATAAGATGGTTAAGGCAGAGCACCTAGCGAGCATATCTAATGCCAGCCCAAGCAGCGTAAAACTCAATGGCCGACACAGAAGAATCCAGAAGGGGGATACCCCTAGCCACAATAAATCCCATCGAAGAGTCCCTGATGACGAAACCCGCTCCACCCATCCTATGATGGAGACTCCCATCAAAGATGACGGTGACAAAGGATGGAGGAGGGGGTTCCCAAGTAACAAAAACCCTCCGGGTCGCTTGAGGAGCGAAAGGGGAACCCCAGATCTTAACCAGCATCATCGCAGATCTGCAATACTCAATCGCGGAAATCCTGGCCCTCTCAACCAGCATCCTAGGAGAAAACCTCACAGACCCAAAGATCCGGTCATTTCTAGAGGTCCAAATATGATATGCCAAATAAGCAATAAAAGAAACCTGGTAGATGGAAGTCGTCCACAGAAGGAGATAAAAGACATCAATAATGTGGTCAGTCTGGGCCAAGATACCATCAAAGCCAGCCAACACCCAGATTCGCCTTGCACGGTCACATAAAAAGATGGCATGAGTCTGCGACTTAGCAGAATTCCCACAAAAGGGACAGTCTGGAGTGATATGGATCCTCCTGGAAGTAATAAACTCGTGCATGGGAAGGCGGTGCCAAGCAAGTTTCTGTAGGGTTCGGGAACCAGTGCAGAAGTGTGGATTTCAAAATTTTATGAAATCAGGTCCGAACCCTAATCCCAAAATCTCCTTATTAGCAATTAAAACTGTGACTACATGTATGTCCAAATTTAACATACTTTAAATACTAACCTCAGATCGCTATTTCCAGTCTGATGCAGAAATAAACTCCAAATTGAGTAGCCTGTTGAACACACCAGGCGTCCACTTATCCGCCCTCCGATGGTATCCGCACGGGCAGATAATCAAGACAGTGACTCCTTAATTGAGTTCCTTCCAATCAAGTTCTATCCCAAGAACTTGATATATGGGCTATTGGCTAGGACTCCTTTGGCCAAACTGGGACTAAACCTTCTTTCTTACCCTTCTCCTAGTCTTTTAGCAACTTTGGCCCCTTAAGACACTCTGGTCTTAAGAATAAGCCCTTGTCCTAAAATGAGACAAGGCTTGTCTTGGAGGGAGAATAGAATTAAGACAAGATTGTCTTAATGTAAGAAAGAAAGGAAGGAGGGGCGCCTTCTTCCTTTACCGTCGGAGAGTTTCTCTCTCTGACTCTCCTTCCGTTCTGAGATTCGACAGAGCCTAGGCTCTGTAAAGGAATCAAAGAGGAAAGAGAGGAGGGGGAAACAGTCTTCTGGAGAGGGAGAGGGAAAAAGAAGTAAGGCTTCGCCGTAGAAAATTTGGAATAAATTTTCACGGTGAAGTCTTCTCCTTAAATAGGCGACAGAGAGGCGCCTTCTCACCTTTTAATCATCCTCTCACATCCCTCTCTCCCTTCTCACGTCTTCTCTCTTATCTCACGGCCCTTGAGATTAATCTCACGGCCTTTGGGATGGGAAGACGCGAAGAAGGATTTTGAAAAACACAGAAGGGCGCGCGCAGAAAGAAGAGTCGCGCCCCTTCGATGTTTTTCCTTTTCTTTTCACGGTATTTTCCCTTTTTTTGGAGAGTGCATGCCTAGGTGGACTCTCTTCCACGCCTCTTCAAAAAACACCGGCCCTTTTTTCTTTCTTTTCACGCAAAGACGCGACTTGGAAAGAGTCCACGCGCGCGTGGACTCTTCTCCTTGCGCGCGCGCGTGGGAAAAAAAAAGGGGAGGGACTTAGGCGATGTGGGAAAGGGGTTTAGCCTCTTAGGTTAGCCCAATTGCTAGCCTACTATTAGCCCAATGTGTTGAATCTTCAATTAGATTCAAACCAGAATGAATTTGGATCTAAAAAAGACCAAATCGGAACCCTAACTCGAATCCGATTCAAGTAGAAGCCATGGTTTGCAACACATGCTAGTGTGTTCATCTGCAAACGAGATTTAATTCCAAATTAAAATTTTGATTATCTGTCCTAAGTGTGTGACCCATTGGGTTCCATACTTAGCCAGCAGTGGGTCTGAGTGCAAGTTGACCTAATCTGATCAGAACTCATTCTAATCGATTTAGGTCAAATCGAGCTAACTCGAGTCAGTCAATTAGGACTCCTCCTAATTAGTGATCCAATTAAACCATTTAATTTGATCAACCCACAAGACAAGATTGACGTCTAGCAACGTGTCATGTCTACCCGGAAGATATGGAAATTCTGGTGTAATTCCAAAACTACCCTTCAGTGAAAAGTTCCCGTACAATTCGATCCTTCAATCATCTTGCATCCCGAATATAACTATGGATATGGAATTATGTCAAATCCAGTTTATACTCATTTCCAGCTCAGTCATACACTAATGATTCAATTAATTCGATATTAGAAATCATTTCTAATATCTGTACTTTGATCAAAGATTTCCTGAATCATCATCTGACCTAATTTGGCTGGATGCAATCTCCTCCTACTAGGAGTGATCAATTCCTTGTTGACCTACTCATTTCCTTCATATACAATTCACCACACCCAGCGTCAACCTTGTGCATGACCCAGTGTCATGAATGAGATTGAACCAAAGCATGGGTTCATGTACATAAGGTATTATGGCAGTCTCAGGTCATAGGACTACTTGTACAACTCCCACTATGAGAAATATCTATTGACAAGTAGCTAAGGCTCCATTAGATGTTCTCAAACTGGATCTATTCAGTGAACTCATTCGCTAATGAGCACCCACATCCTTGTATTAGTGTCCTACACAAGTGACTGTGAGAGCAGTCACCCTTTTCAGCATACATAGGATGTGCCAGTCTTACCGGAAACCCTGATCCCCAACTCAGGGTTCCTATGACTAGGAATATTCTAGATTAGGGTTTTAAGGCCTTAGATCTCACTGGTATGATCTCATCATAGCCCTACAACCATAGCCCTAATCTATGGGGTTCATCATATAATGACACAGCGAATGATGAAAAAATTATTGCCTTTATTAATTTGTCAATTTACAATGGTCTGGGAGATACAGATATTGGCTTATAGGGCATAATCCTTTCAGTTTCCATATAAAAAAAGAGACCCTAGGATGTACCAGCAAGGTCCAGATCCAGTGATAGCTCCTGGATAAATGATGGTCCTGAGTCGGGCTAGGAATGAGATCGAACATAGGCACTCAGGTCGATGTCGTATGTCTCCATACTCTGGTATTGGAGCACGGATAAACCGGTAAGGGGATGGACAACACTCTGAAGCTGAGGATGTCCCAAAAAATGGACAAGACCCTATCCATGTCCCAACAGGCCAATCTTGGCTGCCGAAGATCAGCAACAGTAATAGAGGGCGGCGTCAGAATCGAGATGTAGGTGGGCCATCTAATCAATAGAATATCCGAAATACATGGATCATACATGAAGCTGATAGAGCGGCCATCACCTACTGTTGCCGTTCTCGTCGCCGAGCCCGTGCCTCGGATCTGTCGATCCTATCGGACCGCTTGGCTCCCGGAGCCTCCTGGTTGGAGCGGACCTGCAAGAGAGGGTCAGAAGATCCTGGCCGGGAATTCCGGCGAGGGAGCTCCGACGGTCAAGTCAGTAGATGACGAGAAGGAATAGATTCTCCAAGACGGGCTCCCGAAGGGGTTCCAGACTCAGAGAATTTACTAGTAAGAAAGGTGCTATAGGGACCAGAAATTCGGCCGGGCCTCCTTGCCGAGCTCACGCCAAGCGATCCCCTCTCGGGACCTTGGATCTCACTCTCGGAGCGAGACTTTTGGCCACTGTTTCTTACTTGTCCCCAGCCGATCAGCTTACCTTGTCGTCCCCAGCTTCCTTCCTTTTATCTCCTCTCGCTGTTCGCCTGTCTTCTCCTCCTGGGAGGCTCCCCTCCCCCATCCTTTTCTCTTTCCCCTTTCGGTGTTGAGGGCCAGGCGGCTTTCCGACCTCGTCCGCCGAGTCAAGCGGGGAAAGGGCAAAGACAGAAGGGGGTGGCGCCGGTAAGGCGGCCGGTCAGACCTCGGGCCCAGTGAGAGCGCTCTCCTTCCCAAGTGTAGGCGCCATCCGTCTATGGGCCCTGTTTTGTCAGAACCGCGCCTCTCGACTGCGGGACCTGTCGGGCCGATGCAAATGGTGTTTCGCGTGCCGCCGCCATCCGTACGGGGCACCGCCTGTGATGCGCACGGCTCGAGGGACGACCTCGGAACCTGCGCCTCTTTCCTTGGGACCTTCTCTGTACGTGCGGCCTTACCTCGACCGAGGTGGACACCTGGCGAGGTGGCAGGAGGTCGCCTGGTTTCGGCCGAGGTGGACCCATCTCCGAGGGCCACCTGGCGAAGGAGCGAAGGATCGGCCGACCTCGGCCTAGGTGGACCCCTCCCGGGTGGACACCTGGCGAGGTGGCAGGAGGTCGCCTGGCTTTGACCGAGGTGGGCCCGTCTCCGGGGGCCACCTGGCGAAGGAGCGAAGGATCGGCCGACCTCGCCCTAGGTGGACCCCTCCCGGGTGGACACCTAGCGAGGTGGCAGGAGGTCGCCTGGCTTCGGCCGAGGTGGGCCCGTCTCCGGGGGCCACCTGGCGAAGGAGCGAAGGATCGGCCGAGCTCGCCCTAGGTGGACACCTCCCGGGTGGACACCTGGCGAGGTGGCAGGAGGTCGCATGGCTTTGGTCGAGGTGGACCCGTCTCCGGGGGTCACCTGGCAAAGGAGCGAAGGATCGGCCGACCTCGGCCTAGGCGGGCCCCTCCTGGGTGGACGCCTGGCGAGGTGGCAGGAGGAGCCCCGAACCGAGCTCGACTTCGGCGAGAGCGGTTTCGTCTTGGGAAGTCGTCTGGCAAAGTAGCCTTGCCGAGCTCGACCTCGGCAATGTGGCGCTGACTCGGCCGGAGAAATCTCCATGTGGCTCGATCATATCTGACGGTATCTGAGCCCGGCCATGTCATCGTTACGGCCGTAACAGTTGCCCCCCAGCCTGCCATTCCATTGGGGCATCGTAGAACGGAACATCGGGATTAAATGCGGACATGACGTGGGGAGGCGAAGATCTTGCATCATAATTGCCATGATCCTCATCGCTGCTTCTCGATGCGCCCGAAGCCCTATAGGAAGCCGCCACGCGTCGCCCACTTGCCCATTATAAATGTGTCGCTTCGAGGCAGAGGCCGTTACCCTGCTAACGAGGCGTCTATGTCGGGCGTGCATCCACGCGGCGATCATCTAGTGGCTCGTGGCGGAATGACGGGTACGGCTGCTGTCGATTGAGTTTGAAAAGGAGGGGACTTTCCAGAATGAGGCCTTTCCCCTTGCTCTGTGGGCGGTTTGCTACAGACTAACTTCCGTTGCCCCGCGTTCGCTTGGCATATTTTCGGTGAGTGCCTCCATCCTTCTCTCTAGTTCTCCTCTCCCTTTTCTTCTCTGAATCCTTGTTCTCTTCTTTGCCATGGCGCGTCGTCGCTATGTTTCTTCTAATCCGGACGAGGCCGGTCCGTCCCGGCCGAGGACTCCATCTTCTTCCTCCTCAGAGGAGGAAACGATTCCGGAGGAGATCTGCAGGCGTCTGCAACCTGGGGGTGTCACCATCGGCATCCCCAGGGGGGTCCGGTCTCCTCCGATTGCTTCCACCCTTCCTCTTCTTTCTCTTCCTACTCTGCCTCTTCTTCCCGCCGGTCCCTCCGGTCATGCTTCCACCATGACTAAGGATGACCTTTCTTTGCTCCGGGAGGCCTACGGCATCCCGGGATCAATCCGTTTATTCGTTCCGCGGCCCGGGGAACGCGTCACCATGAGTGGCCCCGGCCGCATAGCCTTCTATGAAGACTTCTTCCTCGGAGGTCTTCGATTTCCTCTGCACCCCTTCTTCCTCTCTTTTCTTAGCCATTTTCGACTTGTTCTGGCCTAGTTGGCTCCCAATGCCATCCGGGTCATCTTCTCTTTCATAATTTTTTGTCACTTTCACGGGTTCGTTGCCCGTTTCTCCCTCTTCAGGGCCATGTTCACCCGGAAGAGGTACTCCACCGATGACGGCTGGTGGTACATCTCGCCCCAGCCCAGGTGTCTCCGGTTTGACCTCCCTTCTTCTATTAAGGGCTGGAAGAGCCGATTTTTCTTTGCCTCAGTCGAAGATGTCGACTGGGCCTGGAGTGAACCGGATCGGTCTCCGAACCGGAACTCCCAGGTCGAGTCGGCGGACTAGGAGGCCTACTCCCTGCTCTTGAGCGACGTGGTCCCGGCGCTCGAGGTTCTGCTCGCAGAGCAGAATCTTTTTGAGGCCGGGATCAGTCCCATCCGTGAGTCTGGTGAGATTCGGTCCTCCCTTGACTCTTGCATACTTTTTCCTTTATAACCGAGTTGGCTGACCTTCTACTCCTTTGCGTTGCAGGCATGAAGTTCTCACTGGAGAGCCTCCTAGAGGGCGCGGCCCAGAGAGATGTCCCGGAGGTAGATGAGCCCGCGGCCAAGAGGGCCCGCATCGAGGCGAGCCAGGAGGTGGTGCCGGCTTCTGCACCTAGTCCAGCGGCCGCTGCTCCCCCGCCCAGGCTGCCTTGGGGCGGGGCCATTGATTCCTCGGCTGCCAGATCCGGTGGTGCTGCCGTCGAGGGGGCTCCACCGCCCGCAGCTCCGTCCAGCACCGGCCCTATCGTCGCCGCAGCTCCGACGGCGCAGCCCGTGTCCTCCGCCGGCCCATCGGCTGTGGCTCCTGCTGGAGGGACAGTCGCCGCTGGAGCTGAACTGACGGCTCCGCCACTGGTGATAACCCACCGGTGTTCAGTCATCCACGACAAAGGGCTCGCGGAGAAGGTGATGGAGTACGCCTCCACAGCCCGGGACCGCCGAGCTCAGGGCGGCCGGGACTATGCTGACGCTCTGCTCGGGATCCTCCCGCAGCTTTTTACGGTAAGCCCGAACTTACCTTCTTCTTTCTTTCGTGACCTCAGTGGTCTTTCTTCTAACCCGGTTGCTTTACTTGTGCAGATTGGGAATGATGTTCTCCTACTGAGGAACTTACTCGTAGGGAACGCAAAAAGGGACGCCGAGAAGGAAAAGAAGCTCGGCAAGCTCGCGGCCGACGTCAAGGACCTCATGGAAAAGGGGGTCGAGCTGCGAGCAAACAATCAGGTCCTCTAGACTGACCTGGCACACGCCGAGGGGTGGAACAAGGAGCTGGAGTCTTCTCTATCGGAGGAGAGGGTCTCCCACCAGTGTCGCGCGGAGGAGGACGCAGCAGAGAGGGCTCGTCTTCAGGCCCACTCCCAGTGGCTGGAGCGTCAGCTGGAGGAGGCCAGGCGAGACGCAAACGCGACGAAGGAGCGGAGTGCGTACGTCAATGGACTCCTGGAGGCCACAAAGAGGGAGGCACAGGAGGCCGTCCCGAAGTTCTGGGCTTCCAACGAGTACACGTCGGAGGTCCGGGAGGCCGCCGTGGACTCCTTTCTGAAGGGGTTCCGGATGTGCCGGGAGAAGGTAGGGGCCTTCTACCCCGAGCTCAACCTCAGTGGGGTGGTGCTCGGAGGTAGGAGGCAAGGACCTGAGAGCAGAGCGTCCGGTGCGGCCGGCGCCACGCCTGCGGCCCCGGCGACCGACGAAGCCGTGGCTTCGGAGCAACCGCCTGAGCCGGCCGCCGCTGAAGGCGAGGATGCGGAGCGCACGACCCAGGCAGAGGGCTCCGACCCTGCACCAAACTGAGTCGCCATCTTCTCACCTCCTCCGTTGTCGTAGTTGTATTCCTTCTTCTTTTTCTTCTTCTTTTTTTTGGGGACTCCCGGCCTGTCGGGATTCCCAGTTTGTACTCCTCCTTGGATCAATGAAAGTTTGATTTGACTAAGTCTCGAGCTCACTTCCTTCCCCACTCTCCCATCTCCTCTTTTTCTTTCTTGAGATGTTGATGTGGAGTGCCGAAACGAACGTGGACCTGGTCCCGTCCGTCGCTCAAGTCGAAAGTTGGGACATTCCGGACCGCGCGGCGTCAGAGTAGGCCTTGAGCGGGTCCGGCCTTGGGATTGCCTTTATGCTCGCGTGGGCGAAGTGGTTTCTGCCCCACCTTCCAGGTCAACGCCCGGGACCTCCGGACTGAACCCCGGGGGCTGCAGGCTTTCTCAAGCCTTCGCGGCTTGCCGGGCTGTTCTCCGGGCTTGCGTGGGCGAACTGGGATCTGTCCCACCTTCCAGGCCGAAGCCCAGGATCTCCGGATTGAACCCCGGGGCCGTAGGCTTTCTCAAGCCTTGCACGGCTTGCCGAGCTGTTCTCCGGGCTTGCATGGGCGAACTGGGTTCGGCGCCACCTTCCAGGCCGAAGCCCAGGATCTCCTGACTGAACCCCGGGGCCGCAGGCTTTCTCAAGCCTTGCGCGGCTTGCCGAGCTATTCTCCGGGCTTGCATGGGCGAACTGGGTTCGGCGCCACCTTCCAGGCCGAAGCCCAGGATCTCCAGACTGAACCCCGGGGCCGCAGGCTTTCTCAAGCCTTGCGCGGCTTGCCAAGCTGTTCTCCGAGCTTGCATGGGCGAACTGGGTTCGGTGCCACCTTCCAGGCTGAAGCCCAGGATCTCCGGACTGAACCCCGGGGCCGCAGGCTTTCTCAAGCCTTGCGCGGCTTGCCGAGCTGTTCTCCGGGCTTGCGTGGGTGAACTTGGTTCGGCGCCACCTTCCAGGCCGAAGCCTAGGATCTCCCGCTTCCTTCGACCGTCGGCCATGGTCGGGCGTGCCGAATTCAGGGCCATGCGCCGGTTTTCCTACGAAGTCAGAGGAGAGCGTTTGAAGCAAGGAAACTTTATTGCAGGAGTGGGGAACCTTACATTATTGATAATACACTCTTAGGTTCGAGGCATTCCACGTCCGGGGGAACCTGGCTCCTCCCAATTCTTCCAGGTAGTAGGCGCCGTGGGGGAGGGCTTCCGCTACCCGGTACGGGCCCTCCCAGTTGGGTGAGAGCTTGCCGCATTCCCGTGGCTGAGAAGCTTCAGCGCGCCGGAGGACCAGATCTCCGGGACGAAAAATCTTCGACCGCACTCGGGAGTTGTAATACCTGGCCACACGCTGCCTATATGCCGCCATCCGAACTTGGGCCTTGTCCCTCGTCTCTTCAAGAAGGTCGAGGTTGAGCATCATCCTGGCGGGGTTTTCTGTCTCGTCATATTGCTCCACACGCAGCATGGGTAGGCTAAGTTCGATCGGGATGACCGCTTCGGCTCCGAAGATGAGGTTGAACGGAGTCTCGTCGGTAGCCATCCTCAGGGTGGTGTGGTATGCCCAGAGGATGCTGGGGAGCTCCTCGGCCCATCTGCCTTTGGCTTGGTCCAGTTGCATGCGGAGACCCTGCAAAATGGTCCTGTTTGTGACTTCGGCCTCTCCATTGGTCTGGGGATGCGCCACCGAGGTGAAGCGATGCCTGATGCCGAGGTCGCCGCAGAACTCTTCAAACTCCCGGCAGTCGAACTGGCGCCCGTTGTCAGTAACCACGGTGTGGGGAAGGCCGAAGCGGTAAATGATTGACTTCCAAAAGAACTTGGCGACGTTTGCTTCAGTGATCCGCGCCAAGGGTTCGGCCTCGACCCACTTCGTGAAGTAGTCGATGGCCACTATCAAGAACTTTCGCTGTCCAGACGCCGGCGGGAATGGGCCCAGAAGGTCCATCCCCCACTGGGCGAATGGCCAGGGAGCTGAAAGCTGGGAGATTGGGTTGGAGGGCTGCCGTTGCACCGTGGCGTGATGCTGGCACCGATCACACTTTTTCACGAAGTCAGCGATGTCTTCCTTCATCGTCTCCCAGAAGTAGCCCTGACGAAGGGCCTTGTAGGCCAATGCTCTGCCCCCCACGTGGTTCCCGCAGATGCCTTCGTGAATCTCCTAGAGCACGAGCTTGGCTTCCGCGGGTCCTACACACTTGAGGAGGGGGTAGGAGTAGGATCTTCGGTACAATTGCCCATCCATCAGAACAAACCGCACGGCTTTCTTTCTGATAAGGTGAGCCACCTCGCGGTCCTCCGGCAGGGTGCCACTGGTGATGTATTCGAAGTACTTGTCCATCCAGCTGGGTTCATGACTGACCTGATGGATCTCCACCGGGGCCTCGAGGCTTGGGATCTCAAGGCGCTCCACATGAGCGTGGCCCAGCATCGAGTCCGGCAGGGTCGCCAGTCGGGAGAGAGTATCCGCACGGGCGTTCTCCCTGCGGGGGATGGGAAGATGTTAAAGCGCCGGAATCTGGACGCGCCCGTCTTGACGAGCTCCAAGTATTTCGCCATTTGGGGGTCATGCGCGGCATACTCCCCGAAGACCTGTCCCGCCATGAGCTGGGAATCAGTGAAAGCTTTAAGGTTGGTTATGCCCAGCTCGCTGGAAACCCTCAGCCCGGCAAGAAGTGCCTCGTACTCCGCCTAATTATTGGTCGCGGTGAATTGGAAACGGAGCGCGCATTCAGTGACGACCCCGTCGCTGTTGGCGAGGATGAGTTCGGCTCCGCTCCCGCCAGAGTTTGAGGCTCCATCCACATGGAGGATCCAGGCGTCCTCTCCGGGCTCATCGGGGTCCGTCATCAGCGGCTGGCCTGAGGGGCCTTCCTCGGGCTCCTTGCCCAAGCATGCGCATTCGACCAAGAAGTCGGCCAGCACCTGCACCTTCATGGCCGACCTTGGCCTATACGCGATGTCGAACTCGCTGAGCTTCAGTGCCCACTTTGCCAATCGTCCCGAAGTGTCGGGTCAGTTGAGCACCACTTTCAGCGGTTGATCCGTCAGGACAGCGATGGGATGCACTTGGAAATAGGGCTTGAGATGCTGGGCAGATACTATTAGCGCAAAAACGAGTTTCTCGGGTCGAGAATACCTGAGCTCCACGTCGCAGAGAAGTTTGCTGGTATAGTACACCGGCCACTGGACTCCTTGGTCATCGGTCCGAACCAGGACCGAGCTGACGGCTTCCGGGGTGACTGCCAGGTAGAGGATGAGTTCCTCCCCCTCCTCGGGCCTGGACAGCAACGGTGGCGATGCGAGCATCTTCTTCAGCTCTTCGAAGGCCTTCTGGCATTCCTCGGTCCAAACGAAGTCGTTCATCTTCCTCAGCACCTTGAAAAAGGGACGGCAGCGATCTGTCGACCTGGAGATAAAGCGATTAAGGGCCGCAACTCGGCCGGTGAGTTGCTACACTTGCTTCTTGGAGGCGGGCTGCTCCATGTCCAGGATGGCTTGGACTTTCTCCGGGTTGGCTTCAATTCTTCTTTGGGTCACCATGAATCCTAGGAACTTCCCGGTGGAGACACCGAAGGCACACTTTGCCGGGTTCAGCTTCATCTGATGATGTCGGAGGTTGCCGAATGTCTCCGCTAAGTCAGCTACATGGTCCGAATCGGGTTTGCTCATCACCAGCATGTCGTCCACGTACACCTGCATGTTGCGGCCGATCTGGTCCTTGAAAATCCTGTTGACCAGATGCTGGTACATGGCTCCAGCATTCTTGAGGTTGAACGGCATCATCCTGTAGCAAAAAGTTCCGCGATCGGTTATAAAGGCGGTATGCTCTTCGTCCTCTGGGCTCATTCAGATCTGGTTGTATCCGGAGAAGGCGTCCATGAATGACAGGAGGCGATGTCCCGAGGTAGTGTCGACCAGCTGGTCGATCTTTGGAAGAGGGAAGCTATCCTTCGGGCAAGCTCGATTGAGATCGGTGTAGTCCACACAGATCCTCCACTTACCACTACTTTTTCTTACCATGACCACGTTCGCTAGCCAGCTGGGATACCGGACTTCCCGCACAAAGCCGGCAGCGAGGAGTTTCTCCACCTCCTCATTGATGGCCTTCTGTCTTTCCATGGTGAAGCTCCTCTTTTTCTGGCGGACCGGGCGGCAGCTTGGGTCCATGTTCAACCTGTGCGTGATGACCTCGGGTGGAATGCCCGGCATGTCGGCCGCCGACCAGGCCAACACATCTGCGTTCTCGCGGAGGAACTCCAGCAGGCGGGTCCGTTCCTCATCAGGGAGTTGGGCCCCGACCTGCACCGTCTTCAGTGGGTCAGAACCGAGGGGATAAGTCAACAGGCGTTCTACGGGCCCTCCCCTGGGTTCCTTCTCCCTTAGGTCGAGGTCGTCAGCATCGGGGGCGAGCTCCGCGCCCCGGGCACCCGGGACCGTCTGGAGGCAAAGCGGGACCAGCTGGGTCGTCCCCTTCATCTCCCCGAGCCCGAAAGGCATGGGGAACTTCACCAACAACCTTTTCGTGGAGATCACGGTGTCCAGTTGGTTGAGTCCGGGATGCCCGAGAATGGTGTTGTAAGGCGAAGGGAGCCTGACGACGGTAAACGTCATCAGGATGGTCGTCTGCCGAGACGGGGATCCGGCGGTGACCGGGAGAGTGATCTCCCCTTCGACCCCCACGGAATCCCCTGTAAAACCTACCAGGGGGTATGTACCGATCTCAGCTGACCGTGGGATAAATTCATCCGAGAGAAAGCAACGTAAAAAAGTACGTCAGCCGAGCTTCCACTATCCACCATGATTCGATGTACAGGATGCTTCGCGATGGTCATCTCGACCACCACGGCATCGTTGTTTACATTATCATTATCCTTCCCCTCCTCGGGAGGGATTACATTCTCCGGGTTTCCGACTTCCCGGGCTCTCTTTGCCGCTCGTCCGACCCCGCGTGAGATCATGCCCACGGGCTTCTCCATTGGACGGTTATCGATTGCAGGGACTGGCGGTAAGGTCGCGAGCGGCTGCCCCTCCAGGGGGACCTCGTTCCTGACGAACTTCCTGAGGTAGCCCCTCTTAATCAGCTCCTCGATCTCCCGCTTCAGGTTGCGACACTCCTCCGTGTCGTGACCGTGCTCGCGGTGGAACTGGCAGTACTTCGATTTGTCCCGGATGGCCCTCCGGTTCTGAGGAGGAGGTCGGCGGAGATAGCGCTCGCCCTCGATTTCCATGAGGATCTTTGTCCGAGGTGCGAGGAGAGGGGTGAACCTCCGCTCCTGAGTGGCCTCGCCCCTCGCCCTTGGATTCGGGCGAGGGTCGGTAGATGGCCCGGGCTTCCGAGCTCCCGGGGTATCTCTCGGGGGCGGCCTCTTTAGAGTCTTCCCGTCCAACTCTCGACGGGTGCGGTCGGCCTCCTCCGCCCGGATATACTTGTGGGCGCGGAGGAGGAGCTCGGAGTACGTCCTGGGCGGCTTCTTGTCCAGGGAGTAGGTCAGGCGAGACGTCTTGAGCCCGCGCTTCAAAGCCAGCATGGCGACGGGCTCGTCCAGGCTGTAGATTTCCAGGGCTGTGGTCTTGAACCGGGTGATGTAGTCCCGGAGCAGCTCCTGGTCCTGTTGGTGGATGGAGAAGAGGCTGTCCACCTCTCTCGGCACCTTTCGATAAGCATCGAAGTGCACCACAAACTTTCCTTCCAGCTGGTGGAAGGAGCAAACGGATCTGGGCTCGAGGCGGGTGAACCAGACTCGAGTTGCCTTCCGGAGGGTGGCCGGGAAGGCGATGCACAAAAGAGCGTCGGTGGCCCCCTGGACTCTCATGAGAGCTTTGTAGCTCTCCAGATGGTCCAGAGGGTCGGTGGTCCCGTAGTAGGGATCCACCTGCGGCATGCAGAACCGTTTTGGGATCGGCTCCGCCTGGATTTCTTCAGAGAAGGGGGGACGGGAGTCGTAGCCCGCCGGGTCCGTCGACGAGTTCTGCAGGTCGGCAAATCGGTGGGCGAACTCCGCTAGCTTGCGCTCGTGCTCCTCCAGGCTCCTCTCAGCCTGGCGCCTGATGGCTTCGTCGGTGGAGTCTTCCACCGAGGCCACTGGGGAAGGTGGCGCCGATCAGTCTCGGCACGAAGTCAGGCCTCGGCACCGCTTGCTGCAATGCACCGTCTCGACTTCATCGGCCGGGGATCGACTCTCGTGATCCTGCGAACCGGAGTAATTTCTTTTTGTGGGGGCCTGGTGGCTCCCGCGGGGGTTGGAGACTGCCCTCGGGTGGGATGGCCTGCCCTGGATGGAGCGCAGGCTCCCACGCTGTCCCGCGATTCGGGCCGCGGGGGTCCCTGGGTGCGGCTGTGTGGCCAGGGACCGCTGCTGATGCTGGAGCTGCCAGACCGCCGAGGTCAAGGTCTGCAGCTGTTGGATGACGGTCGCAAGGGGCCCGTCTGCTGAGGTCGGCTGTGGTGGAAGAGGAGGGGGAGCTGGAAGCTCCCTCTCCGGGCTGTGGGCCCCTTGAGGGGAGGGAACCTCCCCCACATGGCTGGTGGACGCCTCGCGCCCACGAGTGACCACCATTGTCAGAGAGCGTGACACCTACAGAAAGCTGGCTCCTGCTAGGGGGTGTTGTCCTGCCCCCCTACCTGGTGCGCCAATCTGTTGCCGTTCTCGTCGCCGCGCCCGTGCCTCGGATCCGTCGATCCTATCGGACCGCCTGGCTCCCGGAGCCTCCTGGTTGGAGCGGACCTGCAAGAGAGGGTCAGAAGACCCTGGCCGGGAATCCCGGCGAGGGAGCTCCGACGGTCAAGTCAGTAGACGACGAGAAGGAACAGATTCTCCAAGACGGGCCCCCGAAGGGGTTCCAGACTCAGAGAATTTACTAGTAAGAAAGGTGCTATGGGGACCAGAAATTCGGCCGAGCCTCCTTGCCGAGCTCACGCCAAGCAATCCCCTCTCGGGACCTTGGATCTCACTCTCGGAGCGAGGCTTTTGGCCACTGTTTCTTACTTGTCCCCAGCCCGATCAGCTTACCTTGTCGTCCCCAGCTTCCTTCCTTTTATCTCCTCTCGCTGTTCGCTTGTCTTCTCCTCCTGGGAGGCTCCCCTCCCCCATCCTTTTCTCTTTCCCCTTTCGGTGTTGAGGGCCAGGCGGCTTTCCGACCTCGTCCGCCAAGTCCAGCGGGGAAAGGGCAAAGACAGAAGGGGGTGGTGCCGGTAAGGCGGCCGGTCAGACCTCGGGCCCAGTGAGAGCACTCTCCTTCCCAAGTATAGGTGCCATCCATCTATGGGCCCTGTTTTGTCAGAACCGCGCCTCTCGACTGCGGGACCTGTCGGGCCGATGCAAATGGTGTTTCGCATGCCACCGCCATCCGTACGGGGCACCGCCTGTGATGCGCACGGCTCGAGGGACGACCTCGGAACCTGCGCCTCTTTCCTTAGGACCCTCTCTGTACGTGCGGCCTGACCTCGGTCGAGGTGGACCCCTCTCGGGTGGACACCTGGCGAGGTGGCAGGAGGTCGCCTAGCTTCGGTCGAGGTGGACCCATCTCCGGGGGCCACCTGGCGAAGGAGCGAAGGATCGGCCGACCTCGGCCTAGGTGGACCCCTCCCGGGTGGACACCTGGCGAGGTGGCAGGAGGTCGCCTGGCTTCGGCCGAGGTGGGCCCGTCTCCGGGGGCCACCTGGCGAAGGAGCGAAGGATCGGCTGACCTCGCCCTAGGTGGACCCCTCCCGGGTGGACACCTGGCGAGGTGGCAGGAGGTCGCCTGGCTTCGGCCGAGGTGGGCCCGTCTCCGGGGGCCACCTGGCGAAGGAGCGAAGGATCGGCCGACCTCGCCCTAGGTGGACCCCTCCCGGGTGGACACCTAGCGAGGTGGCAGGAGGTCGCCTGGCTTCGGCCGAGGTGGACCCGTCTCCGGGGGTCACCTAGCGAAGGAGCGAAGGATCGGCCGACCTCGGCCTAGGCGGGCCCCTCCTGGGTGGATGCCTAGCGAGGTGGCAGGAGGAGCCCCGAACCGAGCTCGACTTTGGCGAGAGCGGTTTCGTCTTGGGAAGTCGTCTGGCGAAGTAGCCTTGCCGAGCTCGACCTCGGCAAGTGGCGCTGACTCGGCCGGAGAAATCTCCACGTAGCTCGATCATATCTGACGGTATCTGAGCCCGGCCACGTCATCGTTACGGCCGTAACACCTACCACCTAGGAAAGCTGGGGAATGATAATTGGGGCTCTGTGAAGCATCTCCTGCCACACGACCGAAGAATTTCTGGTGGAGCTAGAGGGGTCACCAAGGTGCACAAGGATATCACCATATTTGGCCCTTATGAAAGAGGACCACATAGTATCCGGACATAAAAAAAATCTGACAGCATGTCGAGTCATGAAAGCCTCTCTCCTAGCTAGAAGAGAGGTGATACCCAATCCCCTATCCTGCATCGGTCAACATACCGTCTCCCAAGATATAAGATGTATTCTCCTCCGATCAGAGGAGTTCTAGAGAAAGGATCGAATCATCTGCTCAACCTTGGATATAATACCTTTCGGCATAAAAGCATTGGAGAGCATATAAACCAGAAGAGAAGCGAGCACAGATCGAATAAGAGTGATTCTACCCATCGCAGAGAGTGATTTGGCCTGCCATCCCACAATCCTATTAGCAACCGATGCCAATAATGGGGCGGCATCATGCGTGGTCAGCCTGGCACCAGAGATGGGAATACCAAGATAATGTAGGGGGCCCTGTCGCTCCTGAACACCCAGCATATCAATAATCCTGCTCCGGATAGCCAGAGTAGTTTTGGGGCTAAAATAGATTCCAGATTTATGGAAGTTAACCCACTAACCCGAAGCATAACAGTAGCGCTCCACAATGCTCCTGAGACCCCTGGCATTAGCTAGGGAAACCCGACCAAGTAAAAGACAGTCATCTGCAAATAGAAGATGGAAAACCAGGAAGGATTCCGGTCCAACAATATATGGGTGGATCTGAGAGTCCCACACTGCCTGAGAAAGGGATCTGGATAGGAAGTCAGCACAAATAATAAATAAGTAGGGGGACAGAGGATAACCTTGCTGGAGGCCATAAGAAGATTGAAAGAATTCCGTTGGGGATCCATTGATCAGAATAGAGAAGGCTGGAGCCTTAATGCATGCCATAATTTTAGAAATCCAGGCATAATGAAATCCAAAATCCTCCAAAGCTTTGATAAGAAAAAGCAAGTCGACGCAGTCGTAGGCCCTCTCCATATCGAGCTTAATTGCCATCAAACTTTGCCGCCAAGGTGCTTGATGTAGATCATGCATGAATTCCTGAGCAATAAGAATATTATCGGTGATATTGCAGCCTCTAATGAAAATACCTTGTTCAAGGCTAACGAGCTTCGAAAGGATCAGCCTCATCCTGTTTGCCAAAAGTTTGGCACAAACTTTGTATAGAGTATTACAGAGACTGATAGGTCTGTAATGTGAAGGCATGGAAGGATCCTGACGCTTCGGAATAAGAGCTATGTAAGTTTGCTTCCAATTAGGGGGCATGGTGGCCGAGTTGAAAAAGAGTTGAACAGCTGCAACCATGTCAACCCTCAGAATCTCCCATACAGAGCGGAAGAAAAAAGGAGGGTAGCCATCAGGACCAGGAGCTTTATCCTCGACCAAGGATCACATAGTAGATTTGACTTCCTCTTCAATTACCTGATTCAGAAGTGCACAATTCTGAAGAAAAGAGACCGAAATCTCGGAAGGAACAGAAGAAATAAAAGGAATAATAGCATTAGGAACAGTCCACCTGGTCATGAAGTACTGGATGAATTCCCTTCGGATATCAGCTGCATCCTCCATCCATCCGTCTTGGTTAGAATGAAGGGCCCGGATGGTGTTGGTATGTCTCCTGATGACAGTGGCATGATGAAAAAATCGGGTATTCCTGTCTCCTTCCCGCAACCACTGAATCCTGGATTTTTGTCTCCAAAGGATTTCTTGATTCTGAAGGAGGGTATGATGACTGGTAAGAGTAGTGCGAAGAGCATGAAGATCATCATCCGATAAATAGCCTTGGGCATCTTCCTTGGTCTGCAGAGCATGAATAGAAGCTTCTGCCTTCTTGATTTGGTTCAGAAAATTACCAACTTCCACCTTGTTCCACCTAAGTAGGCGTCTCCTGAAAAGCTCCAATTTTCTAGATATCCTATAAGCTGCATCCCCCCGAACCGACGTTCTCCAGACTTCTCTGGCAATCTGCTTTGCCTTAAGATAGGAAAGCCAAAACTTCTCGAATATGAAGGGCTTTGGTCTGGCCGGAGGGACAGTCATGGAAAGGATAATAGGAGCATGATCAGAGGCAATCCTACTCAAGTGGCTCACAATATGATGAGGATAAAGGGATAGCCAAGCAGGCGTGGCAAAGTATCTGTCTAGCCTCTCCCACACTCTGGCTTGCCTAGTGCGGTTGTTGCACCAAGTGTGTCAAGGGCCCACAAACCCTCAATCAATGAGGCCGTTCTCCTGGATAAAGGTAGAAAATTTCCTTGTGCCAACATCCGGGATAAACGGTTTACCTCCTCTCTTATCATCCTGCCTCAGGATAGTGTTGAAGTCCCTCGCTACAACCATGGGGATTCCCTGGTCAATTAAGGCAGACGCCTCTTCCCAAATCACCCTACACTCCTTGTAGGACGTATTGGCATAAACCGCACAGAGGAGCCAGGAGGGACGATCTGGTTTAGAGACAACAACGGCCACCAACTGAGAGGATATATGAAACACATCAACCCTGGTCGTCGTAGTATCCCAGTTGATAATGATGGCCCCAGCCAGACCCTGAGATGACACAGAGTAAAAATCCTAGTCCCTAGGAAGGCGACGCCTCAGACTGTCAAGAGTAGGACCAGATAACCTGGTCTCCAACAACACACATATGTGTGGGCGATGTAACTGAAGATATCGATGATAGGTAGATAAAAAGGAGGGTTTTTTCGTCCCCCTGACATTCCAGATAAAAGTTTTCATAGAGACAAGTCAGACCTGAGGGTCAGACTCCTGTCCATCCTCATCTCGTTTAAACACAGTAACTTGTTTTACAGAAATGTTAACCAGTTCCTTCCTCCCACTTGTTTCTCCAGTCAATCCCAGGGCCAATTTAACCTTGTCACATGCTGGCTCATGCCCCCTAGTCAGAAATAATTTTCAAAGGATGCAGTAGGATTTTGGCAGCCTGAGCACCAGCTTCCGAAGATTCAGCAGTGCCCTTTCCCACTTGAGATTGAGCTGAGACATCATTATTAACAGGAGTAGGCTGATGCAATGGAGAGTTGGTAGCCTCGGTCTGTTTAGATCGGTCGCCTGATGAAGCCTGCAGCTGGGATGTCAACATCCTTGCCAGCAATTTCAATCGAGGGGTCTTCCTAGTTCCCCCCCCACACCCCCCCCCCCCAAGTTGCACTCCCTTCACCTCAACCTGCTGAAGAGGCCCTTCCCCCACCTTCAGAGTATCACATAGCCCTTCTCCTTCCTTCCCACTCTTTCCCTTGGACCCTTCTTCACCCTCTGCCTCTTTCTCCCGCACTGAACTACCTCCCTCCCCCTAGCCTGAGATGGGTGTCAAAGGAACCCGATCCGTCCCACTCACTCCCCCTTCACTCTTAGCCTGTGAGGCTGCCACAACAAGTTGACCCACCGCAGGGGATCCCCTTCCCTCCCCGGAGCCATGTCCCCCTTGGCCTCCCTCCTCCCTATTCAACCCGTATTTACCGTCTACCTTCCTCCATTCTCTCTTCTCCCTCCTCCTACCCTCCTAAAACCCCATAGAAGAAGAAGGCATAGCGCCACCTATGGCACCCTGAGTTACACCCTCGAAAGCATTCATAGAGGGTTTAGATGGGCATACCTTGTCCATTGGTGCAGCGGCGGACTTCGACGAGGCCAGGGAAGATGACCTTGATTGACTCCGGGTCCGCTTCAGTGAAACCGTACCGTAATGGACCATCTAAAGATCCCGGTGGCCTTCTTCGGGAGGGATGATTTGCATGGTGTCCATCAGTGGTGCAAAGAAGCTCCCCCTTGCCTCCTTCAGAGATCTACCATCGTCAGTTTGCTCCGAATCCATAGCAGCTGGCGACCTCCTCCTCGCCACCTTAGCCGGCTTTTGCCAGGCCTTGGAGTCTAGTGGCGAGGTGGGGGTGGATGAGTTCCTGTTAGGAGAGGACCTAGAAGGAGAGGATGAAGGTGGATCCGAAGATGAAGCCGGGGCCTTACCTCGGTCCCGAGCAAAGCCCTGGAGTAGAGGCTTCAGACCTCCCCTGTTCCTCCAGAAAGTGGCAGCCATCAACCTCATGGCTCATTCTTCCGCATCGAAAGCAAACTGGAGGAAGGCTCTCATACACAAATTGCTGCCAGAATACTGCAGTTCTTCCCTGAATCAAGACTCCAGGCAGCAAGGGTCGAGAAGCATCGATCTCCATACGGATTCTGGCGAAGCCAATGTTTCGCATGAGATCAGTGAAAGAATCCAAAGAGAGAGGCTTACCTGCCTCTCCGGCGACCGCCATTATCGTCGATGGCTCCCAGTATTCAAGAGGCAACTCAGGCAGCCTCATCCACACGATTGTGCGATTAACCGGGCTCCTTCCTGACATGAAATCTGACTGCCACGGTGCAAGCACCATAAGCTGGCCGGCGACATACCATGGCCCAGAAGCGAGCACCCGGTCACAGTCTTCCTTGGAAGCCATCCGAAGAACCATGTGATCTTCACCCACTGGAAAACCTCAGGGTCCGAGGCCAGCTGCAGCCTCAGCCAGACCTCCTTCACCAGCCTGAGAGCTTGAACCCGGCGACCCAGACTCCTGAACGTGACGGCAAAGCCCTCCCACTTCTTCCTCGCGTCCTCTATCAAGATCTCCAGCATGATCAACACCTTGGAAAAATTACGCTGGAGCCTCTCCATCTCCTCTTCCATTAGCTTATAGGATGTCCAAACCGGTGCACGAGACGGTCCATGCATTACATCCATCCACGTACGGCGGTTCAATTATATGTTAAAATTTGTTTAACATATAATTGAACATGTCCATTAGATTACACTTCAAATTTCACCAATCATCATAAAAGATCAAGCCCAAGAGCCCTAAGCACAAACAAACCCATCCTCCTATATATCAGAACGAACCACTTAGAAATCAATAAGCTTCCAGAAATGAACGAAAAAAATGGAACTCGGCTGTATAATTCCTTTTTTAAAAAAAGTTTTTCTTAGAAAGAACTGTGTATTGTTCTTCATCCAGGCAAATCTCGTGGTAGTGTTAGTGGTAGAGATGAGAGTACTTACAGAAGGGTGGATGGTCAAACAATTTGCATTTTAAGTTATAATAACATAGATCAAATTATAAGCCAATGCTATTTAGTTTGTTCAAAGATTCTTAGCCCCACAACTACAATTCAGCTATAGCCGTATTCCATGCACAGTTGTGCCCCGTATGTAGTCCTTTGATTTGTTCTTTCATATACTTTATTTAATTAAGAAGTCCAAGAAAGGTAGGGGAAAAAAAGAATGTATATATATCGTGCATCCCTTTCATTTCTTAACTACTTCTTATATTTTATTTTTCCTTTGAATCCATTGACCGGCAAAATGACCGGGTATATGGTTAGGCTTGAATAAGGAATGGTTGGCGTATATGAGGCTTTGCGAACGATTAAGACAGGGATATAAGTTTTTTCCTTAGCCCCTCGTCCAAAACCCCCCAACTTAGACCTTCGGGCGTGCTGTCTTTGTTGAATCGTCTTCCCTTGACCACCTCCATTTTTTTTTCCTCGCCCCTCGACCGAGCCATTAATTTGTCCCAGATCCTGTAGACCCACTACCGTGCTTGGGCCGGTATCTGTCCTGCCCAAAGCCCTCCCATGTCAAAGTCTCTATTTGCGACTCGTTCAAACTCTCCTCGACTTCTTCACCACCTTCGCGTCCATAAATACTCCGGGCCAGCACTCTATCTTTCCATCACCACCACACTAAGCGCCCCAACACTTCCACAAACTTGTTTTCCAATCCCTTCTAACAATAAGATGGCATCCCAGACCATAGAGAGCTACCGTGATGGTGCCGAGGTCTACCATGGCGATGACCTCTGCAAGAAGAAGTCCATCCAATTCCTCGAAGAGCACGGCCTCCCGAAGGGTCTGTTACCCCTCGTCGACATCGAGGAGTTCGGCTACAACCGTGCAGCAGGATTCATGTGGCTGGTCCAGAAGAAAAAGAAGGAGCATACGTTTAAGAAGATCAAGCAGACGGTGTCGTATGCCACCGAGGTGACGGCCTTCGTGGAGCAGCGCAAGATGAAGAAGATAACGGGGGTGAAGACGAAGGAGCTGTTGCTGTGGCTTTCTGTTGTTGAGGTGTACATTGATGACCCCTCGTCGGAGAAGATCACTTTCAAGACCGGCACTGGACTCTCTGATAGCTTCCCGGTGTCTGCCTTCGAGCTCGAGTAGTTTGAGAGAGAGAAGGGGATGGAGGGACTAGGACTTCTGTTCCTCTTTAAGCTGGAGCATGGGATTCGAGAGCCCTCTCGATATATTGATAAGACTTTACTTTCTGATATATTGTTCACTTGATAGTTGATATATAGTTGTTGTTGCTGTATCAACTAAAAGTTCGATTAATTGTCGTGTTGTGATATATGTTTTCAGTTAAGTCATATCGTTCATTCAAATGCTATTTGAGTACTCTGGATTTGCGTATTTGGTTAGCTGTGCCAAACCTAGGTATTGTTTGCATTGTAACAGATAATTGGTTTGCCTAATAAGCAGCGGGCCATTTTCAACATGAGTTCTTAATGAGCAAGTTTCTATATTTTACTTGGATGGATGATAGATTTTAATGGGCCAATAACGTATGGTGAACGTCAATCATCATAATATGCTGGAATAAAAATTTCATGCTTCTCTGGTGAAGGAATTTCCTAATTGCCATCATATATACATTATTTTACTCATGCTAATATGCATATCGAAATCACATTAAAAAAAAATGCATATTAAAATGATGTACCCATCCACCTTTCTGCAATAGCACAGTAGTAAATTGTTGTGCTCAGGGCTATACTAGACCAGCATAAATATACCAAATGTATTTATGTATGCATGAATGTGCACCTGCCTTGTGGATACACGAGCACCCCTCTTTCAAAGTTTATGATTTTATGCATGTACCCTGTAAATCAGCAATTTACTTTTTTTTGATAAAAAAAGAAAAAGGCTATCCCTCTGAACATAAACTTGTAATTTACCTGAATGACGCTTTCTAACATGATTTTTTTCATGCATAAGGGCTTTAGCTACCAGTAGCAACCATTGACCTAATCAAGGGTTGCATTTTATTTAGCTAGGGCTTGAACTTAATTATATACAAAATGACATATGTGCCCTTTAAAAGTTCACCTAACTATCTTATGGTCAAAGGGTACCATTGTCATTTTAGTATATAGGATACATGCACGTGCATGTCTGTGCGCGCGTGTGTGATAGCTTTCAAGCAAATCAGTAACGTACAAGGATATACATGCATGCAGAAGTTTTGATGAGACGCATCCATGCCAAAAAAAAAAAAATAGTATCATTATGGCGGTAGCGCGGCTCAGCTCTTGTGTATAATTTATTTGTCACGGATTCGAGGAATGATCATGCGGATGACTCGATTAAATTTTAAATTAAGTCTGGAATACGTGACTGGGGGCTGAGCGGCCGAAATTCCGGTACCGTAGTGAGGCTAGGCTGACGTACTTACCCAGTTGATAGGAAGGGCACGCGAAAATTTGCGGCCCGAATCGAACATGATCCAGCAGGCTAGGAGTCTGTTACGGAAAGCTATACCGGGATAAAACCTCCTTTATTTATTTTTTATTAAAAAAATAAAAATAATATAAAAAAAAAGTAAGAAAGAAAGAAGGAAGGAAAAAAAGAAAGAAGAATAACTAGTTTAATATCAACAAGTTCTGGCTGCCTGCACATGCAAATGCATGATTGAACCTTTTTTTGTGAGGGGTAATTACAGCAATCACAATATTAAAAAATATGAAAACTATGTTAAACTAATATAGTCCTATATGGTAGTCGATGCAATGCTAATTTCTAAATGAATAATATAACTCGTGGATAAATTTTTAATCTCCGTATCTAGGCTAAATTTGAGATTTATCAGGATATTACTGTTGGTTCAACATCTCGAACCCGGTCTATAACGAGATCCATTCCAAGATAATAGCCTTAAGGAATCACTGCTCAAACCCACGTGCAGGCCCGTAAGCGCGTGGTCTAAGCGCGTGCACGCGTGGGCTTGTCCAACATGCGCGAAAAGTTCTCTTATACGCGCATTTGTTTTTTACTCCCCCATAGCGTTTGGTGGAGAACAATTCAAGGGAGACATATAATGCATTAAGTGGTCAAAGGAGAAAGAATAATGCTCAGAAGGAAACATGCATGTGGCGGGTAAGTGGGGCAATGCATTAATTGAGGTCTACGGGATTGTTTCAGCGGTTTATGCACGTCTCTCGTGCCATGGAGCAGCCGCAAGCGACTCCGATCATGATCAGATGGCCTGCCATATCTCTCGTTGGATCTGACATGATGTAAACTTGGTCCATGCAATTGTGACCCGATGAGATGAGAGATGATCGGATATTCAGAAATAATTTTATAGTCAAACTGATATTAGAAAAAATATATAATTCTAATTTAGATACAATTTGAATTTTTGAATTCTTAATAAGATATTCTTCGCAGCAAATACTATAAAAACATGAATAAACGACCAAACTAAGTATGATGATTCAAAAGATAGTAACGAATCTTCAAAGCTTATAAGGACCGGGAGTTTAGAGTTTATAAAAGAGATTTAAAATTTTTTATTGAGAAAACTATATGTGATTTAGTATGTGTGTTCCAATCTTATAAATTTTATTATTTTTTTAATAAAATCTTGTATATCCAAGTAATTATATATATATATATATATTAATAATATCTATATCGATAATTATAATTCAGAAAATAAAGATCCATATTATATATAAAATTTTTTATAAAATTAATACCAATATAATTAGTGTCATATGCGAGAAGAAATGATAAATATCAGAAGACCTCTTTCTTTTTCGATGGCTAACCGAGCCATTAACTTGTCTCACATCCCGTAGGACACCAACGGCGCCTGGGCCAGCGCACTATCCTGCCCAAACCCTTCCAATGTCAAAGCCTCCTTCCATCCATCCGGTCAAAAACTCTCCTCCGCTTTCTCATCACCTTCACATCTATAAATATTCCCTCCTTCAATAATCTCTGCATTACCACAACCCTCGGCCTCCTAACACTTTCATAAACTTCCCTTCCAATCGCTGCTAACAATAAGATGGCAAGCCAGACCGTCGAGAACTACCATGAAGATGCCGAGGTCTACTGCAGCAACGACCTGTGCAAGAAGTCCATCTAATTGCTCGAAGAAATTAGCCTTTCCAAGGGTCCATTACCCATCAATTGCATCGACAAGTTTGCTACAACCGTGCCACTCGGTTCATGTACAAGAAAAAAACTTTCATTAATTTTCATGAATCATGGACGGAAGATTGTAATACATAATATTTAGATCTGATCTATTTGATAACAGATCTTAAACTATTTATCACATCCATTATCAAAATGTTTTAAAAAAATTTTGTAATATATACCTATATTCGTCATTAATCCCAAATCTATAAAAGATACTCACATGAACATCAAAAGCAGAGTTCTTCTCTCCAACATCCTCTCATAATAGACAGCTCATCGATAGGACAAGCCATAAGAACAAAACTCACATAGAATATCATAACGAATAGTAGAGAGGGGACCTAGCTTATTATTTATAAGCAAACCCTAACGGGCCCTCCCATCATGGACTAGTTGGGCCAGGGCCTACACTGTACCGCCTCAACCACACCAACCAACATAAGGTGTTTCTAGCCCAAACAATGATCATATAATATTGGACTCATCATATGTCTATCAACATGAACCATAAAATCAATCCAGTTTTAATAAACCATAAAACAATAATTAATGTTATCCCAAATTAAAAAAAACTTACATTTTCTCACATGGACTACATTAATTATAATTTTGAAAACCTTTTTTATTTTAAAATGACTCTCAAGTTGAAAATAAAATGTGGCCACCATATGATCCATAGACAGCATCTATAAATGATTTGGTCCAATAATATCTATCATACCGAATCATGGGATCATTGTACCACTTATCCGATACAAGACTTATTCATGATTATAAGCATCATAAATACTATCGACATGAGTCTTGGTATGGTAGTTTAGTAAAATAATAGCATCAAGGTGATCCAAAATAAAATATATTATTTTCATTATCAGTCCTTCAATTTCTCTTCAACAAGCTTAAAAATAAAATAAGCAAGAAAAATTTTAATAGCATCAAATAACAAGCCATTTTATCTCACATACTCAATGATGAGACAGCACAACAGGTACAAAATCAAAAAAGATATATCATAATCAAAGCAAATTAAATATATATACCATTAATCATGATTTTTCTTTAATCACATACTTTATAACAAGTTAAAAAAATTCCACGACTTCAAAAGAAGTCTGTATGTCTCAAAACATAATGAGATCTCATAATTATCGAATAAGACATACCCATACAACCGTCATTCTCACGACAAAACTCATTATTGAGATACTATATTGTACTTTATTCCACATGTACACATAAACCATATAGGAATGCAATCTATCAATTATCATGTCAACAATATATATAAAGACATATAATAGAAATATCAAATAAAATCAAGCTTTATAATAAAGCATAAATAATATAAAGTTACTCTCACTAACCAAGCACAATAAAAGAATTATATATATCCATATTTTCAACATACTTTATAAAGCATATGGACTTCAAATTCTTGATTAAAGGATCAGCTAATAGGGCTTTATACATATGCATTCGATACTTATGGGTTCTTAGATTACAATCCAGCAATCAATGATAAATAAAGTTTTATCAATCAAGTCAATATATATTAATATATCAAACTTTAACTAATCCAAAAAATTAATAGATTTTAAAATATCCATTGTTGCCGCCCGGATTGTCGTGGCACGTAGCTCTGATGCGTCGGGTTCTCGCCGGGTGCTTGACTCCCCGCCTCGCGATCAACTCGCTCGCTCGCTTTGGGGGTCCTGCAAGACAGAGGAAAGCCTTGGATCAGGAATTCCGGCAAAGACACTCCAACGATCAAGTTAGTAGGACAATCAAGGAGAAAGAAACCTCTATAGCGAAGAGCTTGGGGGACTCCCCGCGTCGAGAGGGTGATAAGAGAAAAAATAATGCTCAAATGAAAGAGTCTCTGTTGTTTCCTTCTTGATTGCTTCTTCCCTTTACTTACCTTTTCGTGCGGGTCTTATATAGGTGAGTGGCCTTTGTTGGCTTCCAGGTTCCCTCCTTCGAAGGAGGCTTTCCGTTGCCTACTGTCGCCTCTCTGTCGGGCCGGTTCTGTGCTTAAGCCTCTAGCCATAATGGGATGTTGCCATTTCGAAGGGGGCCTCCTGGGTACCATAGTGCCTAGGGTCTAGGGCATAGGGTCCAGGCACCTTGTTATGGATGTCATAGTTTTCCAATTGTGCGGTCATCGACATGTCGGCATGCCACAAGGCTGGGAGCCTGGGGTTGTCCGTATCATGCAGATCGTGCGCATGGCATGCCGCAGGGGGCCTGCGCCCATGGTAGGGCATGCGCCACCTCTCGGAGGCTCTGTATGATCAGGTACTCCCTTGTATTCATTTTGAATTCCGACCTCTTTACGCCTTCGGTGGGAATCCATGCTCCTGCTGGTAGGAGGGTTCGCTTCGGAGGGGCGGACTCGACCTCGACCGGGAGCTGATCTTAGATGGGGGACCCGCTCGATAAGTCCTGCCTTGACTGGGAGCTAACCTCGGTAGGGTGGTCCATTTTGGAAGCATGAGCTTGACCTTGACTAGGAGTTGTTCTTAGCCGGGGGGCTCGCCTTAGAGGGATGGACTCGACCTCGACTGGGAGCTAACCTTGGATAGGGGGCCCACCTAATGAACCTTACCTCGGTTGGGAGCTGACCTCGATCGGGTGGTCCATCTCGGTTCTTCGTCATGTAGCCTTGCCCAGGTGGCAAGTCTCTTGCCGTCCTGGCTGTCTGCAGGCATTATGCCAACGGATGTCACCACATCAACCCGTAGACTCCATGTCAGCGAATGTTGCCATATCAGTTGCCCCCACTCCTGAGCCCGGAGAATGAAGCGTCCGCTCGGGGTGAAGGGAGTAATGGTTGCACTAGTGTGGAGGGGGCGCGCCCCTTCTATTTTCGATGTCGGATGCACCGGCATTCAGGCAGTCATGCTTCTGCGCCATCCGGGTGTCTCCATGCCTTCTCTTCCCAAAGACGATTATTAATGCTGCATCGGCTTCAAGGAAACTGCTTCAGGTTCGAAGCGTTGCTTTGATACGTGGCAACTCTTTGTTGGCTTGGCACGAGACATGGCACATGTCTTCTATGGACATGAAGAGATAGGGCTCCAGGCCGTTAAATAGGTTCCATCTTCTTATTCCTCGGAGATTCTTTAGGTGGTGGAAAGACGAGACTCTCACTCTAGAGCTACTCTTCCCCTTCCTCTTGGGAGAAGTCCTGAAAAGCTAAAGTCCCTTCCTTCTTTCTTCTTCATATTGTAGTGATAAAGTTTAGCCTCAAAGACCTTCGGGAGATGTCCCGAAAGAGGGCTGCTATCAAGGTGCCCGAGGGGGAGCCCAGTGCGAAGGTCCGGGAGGGCAACGTTGACTCCTTTTGGGCCAAAGAAGTGGCCCATCTGGAAAGGAGGGTGCAAACCCTCCAGACTTAACTGGAGGAGGAGAAGGCTCGGGTCGCGACAACGGTTGAGAGGGTAGTGGTAGCTGCTGTGCTGGCGGAGATGGCCAAGGAGGCAACGGAGGTCATCCCCAAGTTCATGGCATTCCAGGCTTTTAAGGATGAGGTCGCCAAGGCTATCTTGGACTCCTTCCATCAAGGCTTCAGGGACTTCAAGAGCAAGGCCTTTCGTTTCTATGAGCTGAAGGGGCTTAACAACATCAGGCTTTCCATTCCATTCCTTGGGCAAGAGGATGAGCCCGGCTTTGAGGAGGAGTCGGAGTCAGAGGAGGCTGAGGCTGAGGCGGAACCCGAGGCCTACCCGAGCACCTCGCGGGAGGTGAGGGCTGCTCGTTGATCTGGAAAGGAGCCGATGACTAGCTAATATTTAGATTTTCCTTTCCTTCTTATATTTATAAGTCAAGGAGGGCCCTCAGTTTATTGGGGGCACTCACAAGGGATGTTCATGAAGTTTTCATATTAATGAAATCCCTTGGCTATCATTCAGCTTCTTTCTCTCTTCTTTTTTTTTTTTGTTGCCTAGCTGTGGGCCAGGTGGAAGATGGTGGGGCTTGCTTGGAGTTCTCATCTGACATCCCTGGACTGTGAGCTGGGCGATGAAATTGCTTGTCTTTGGGTACCAGACTTCATGAGTTTCTGGGCTTGGAGCGCCGGTTTTTAGGAGTCTCCAAGCTTTGGTGCTGCGGCTCCGAGCTTGAGTGTCGGGCTCTAGGAGTCTCCAGACTTTGGTGCTGTGGCTCCGGGCTTGAATGCCAGGCTCCTAAAGTCTCTAGACTTTGGTGCTACAGCTCCGAGCTTGAGTGTCGAGCTCCAAGAGTCTCCAGACTTTGGTGTTGTGGCTCCGGGCTTGAGTGCTGGGCACTATGGCTCCCGGCTTTGGTGCGGGGTGCTATAGCTTCCAGTTTTGGTATAGGGCTTCAGAAGTTTCCCGGCTTTAGTGCTAGGCGTTAGAGATTCCCAGTTTTAGTGCGGGGCTTCAGGAGTTTCCCGGATTTAGTGCGGGGTGTCGGAGGTTCCTAGCTTTAGTGCAGGGCTTCAGGAGTTTTTCGACTTTAGTATGGGGTGTTGTGGCTCTCGGCTTTGGTGCGGGACGCTGTGGCTCCCGACTTTGATGCGGGGCGCTGTGGCTCCCGACTTTAATGCGGGGCTTCAGAAGTCTTTCGGCTTGAAGTAGGGTAGATGAGTTCCTACACAGGTGAAAAACAAGATTGCACCAAAAAGGAACTTGAATTTATTATGGAAGCCTTACATTATTGGTGGTACATCCTTAAGTTGCTGGTATTCCGGTTCGCATGAACCGGACGCCGTCGAGCCCGGCGAGGTAGTAGCCCCCATCCGGCAAGGCTTCAATCACCTGATAAGGACCCTCCCAATTCGGGGAGTTTCCCGTACTCCCCGATTGGGATGCATCAGCTCGCCTGAGCACGAGGTCGCCTGGGCAAAATACCTTGGGCCACAGCAGGAGTTGTAATATTGCACGACTCGCTGCCGGTAGGCCATCATTCGAAGTCGAGCTTTGCCCCTTATCTCATCCAGCAAATCCAGGTTAAGGAGGAGACGTGCCAAATTTTTGACTTCATCGTACTGCTCTATCCGGAGTGTGGGTAGGTCGTGTTCCATCGAGATTACTGCTTCAGCCCCAAAGACGAGGTTGAAGGGTGTCTCTCAAGTGGCCATACGGGGAGTGGTGTGGTAGGCCCACATCACGCTGGGCAGCTCATCCACCCATTAGCCCTTGACTTCGTCCAGCCTCGTACGGAGCCCTTGTAGGATGATGCGGTTAGTCACTTCAGCCTTCCTACTCGTTTGAGGATGAGCCATCGAGATAAAGCAGTGGCAGATGCTGAGATCGGAGCAAAATTCTTCGAAGGCCCGATTGTCTAACTGCTTCCCATTGTCAGTGATAATTGTGTGCGGGAGGCCGTATCTACAGATTATGGATTTCTAAAAAAAGGACCGCACCTTCATCTCTGTTATCCATGCTAGAGGTTCGGCCTCAACCCACTTAGTGAAGTAGTCGATGGCCACAATCAGGAACCTCCATTGGCACGTTGCAGGGAAGGGGCCTAAGATGCCCATTCCCCACTGGGTAAACAGCTACGGGGTTGATAGTTGGGAGATGGGGGCTGCTGGCTATCGTTGGATGCATGCGTGGCACTGACACTTGTCGCATTTCTTCACAAAGTTTGCTGCATCTCCCGCATGGTTTCCTAGAAGTATCCATGTTGGATCGCCTTATGGGCTAAGGCCCTGCCCCCCACATGGTTGCCACAGATGCCTTCGTGTATCTCCTGGAGTACATAAATAGCTTCTGAGGGCTTTAAGCACTTCAATAGGGGATAGGAGTAGGACCTCCGATAGAGCTGCCCATCCAAAATCATATAATGTGCAACCTTCTTCTTGAGAAGGCCAGCCTCCTTTCGGTCCTTTGGTAGGGTGCCAGCGGTGATGTATTTAATATAGGGATCCATTTAGCTAGCTTCGTTGGAGACTTGCTGGACCTTGGCCACAGTCTCGTAGCTGGGGGCCTCGAGACATTCAATGAAAACACACCCTAGTGAGATCTCCGGCAGGGTGGCTAGCCTGGAAAGGATGTCGACCTGGGCGTTCTCTACCTGTGGGATATGGGAGATGTTGAAGTGTAAGAGGGTCGACGCATAAGAGCGCACCCGGTCCAGGTACTTTACCATCATAGGGTCCCGCACTTCATACTCGCCAGAGACTTGGCCCGCCACTAGCTATGAGTCTGTGAAGACCTTTAGCCTCTTGACGCCCATTTCGCGGGATACCTTCAGCCCCATAAGGAGCGCTTCATACTCCGCCTGGTTGTTGGTTGCCTTGAAAAGAAAATGTAGTGTGCATTCCATGACGATCCCACGGGACTGGCAAGGATGAGGCTGGCTCCACTTCCTCCCGCATTAGAGGCACCATCCACGTGGAGTATCCACGTCTCCTCCATCGGGGTCGGGTCCTGCCCGAGCTCGGCTTGTTGGTCCACCTCCTCTGAACTTTCCTCAGCCCAGGTGCATTCCACCACAAAATTGGCTAGAACCTGGGCCTTCTGCGCCTGCCACGGGCGATAGGTGATGTCAAATTCACTGATCTTCAGCGCCCACTTGGCCAAGCATCTGGAAGTGTCGGGGCAGCTCAGGATAGCCCTCAGGGGCTGATCAGTAAGGACGGTGATGGGGTGCACTTAAAAGTAGGGCCTGAGGTGCTATGCAGATATTATTAGTGCAAAAATAAATTTTTTGGATCGGGTGTACCTGGTTTCGGCATCATGGAGTAGCTTACTGGTGTAGTAGACTGGTCGCTAGGAGCTATCCTTGTCAGCATGAACCAACACGGAGCTGACTGCCTCTAGTGAGATAACCTGGTATAGGAGGAGCTCTTCTCCAAGCTCTGGCCTGGATAGTAGTGGTGGTGAGGTGAGGAGCTTTTTCAGTTTCTCGAATGCTTCTTGGCATTCTTCAATCCAAGTGAAGTCATTCATCTTCCGGAGGACCTTAAAGAATGGTTGGCAATGCTTGACATAGCGTGAGATGAAGCGGCTCAAAGCCATGATGCGCCCAGTCAGATGCTGGACTTCCTTCTTGGAGGCGGGACACCTCATGTTTATTATTACCTGGATCTTCTCGAGATTGGCCTCTATCCTTCTCTGGGTCACCATGAACCCTAAGAACTTTCCTGCTACCACATTGAAGGTGTACTTGGTGGGGTTCAGCTTCATTTGATAGCAACAGAGATTATCGAAAGCCTCCACCAAGTTGGTGATATGATCCTCCTCCGGGCCACTCATGACAAGCATGTCATCCATGTACACTTACATGTTGTGGACGATCTGGTCCTTGAAGACCGTGCTGACCAAGCACTAGTAGGTGGCCCCTGTGTTCTTAAGATCGAAGAGCACCATCTTGTAACAATACGTAGCTCGACCGGTCATAAACGCTGTGCACTCCTCATCCTCGGAATGTTTGTGGATTTGATTATATCTAGAGAATGCATCCATGAAGCTGAGGTACTTATGACCTGAAGTCGTGTCCACCAGCTAGTCGATCTTGGATAGGGGGAAGCTATCCTTTAGGCATGCCTTGTTGAGATCGGTGTAGTCTACACAAATCCTCCACTTCTCAGAGGCTTTCCTGACCATCACCATGTTAGTAAGCCAGTCAGGATAACGTACCTCTCGGATGAAGCCCGCTGTGAGGAGTTTATCAATCTCCTCGTTGATGGCTTTCCATCATTCCGAGGCAAAGCTCCTTTTCTTTTGCTAGACCAGGTGATGATTGGGGTCAAGTTCAGCTTGTGAGTTATCACCTTCGGTGGGATACTAGGCATGTCGGCGGTGGTCCAAGCAAAAACATCTGTATTAGTCCGTAGGAAGCTAAGCAGTCAGGCTCTTTCCTCTTGAGTCAACAAGGCCCCGACCTGTATCATCTTTGAGGGATCTTCCCCTAATGGAAAAGATAACAAGGGCTCGACTAGCTCGCTCTTTGGTTCTGGTGTTGCCGAATCGGGCTGGTCTATGGCAAGGCTGGAATCTGCTCTTCTTAGGCCTGGGGTGGTCTGCCAATAGTGCTGCACCAGCTGCCGGGACCCTCTCATCTCTCCGATCCCCCATGGGGTCGAGAACTGGACAAGGAGGCATCTTGTGGAAATGGTGGCATCAAGCAGATTGAGTCCCGGGCATCCCAGGATGGCATTGTAGGGTGAGGAAAGCTTTACAACAGTAAAGGTCACCAGCATGGTGCTTTGCTGGGATGGTGTCCTAGTGATTATTGGGAGCATAATTTCTCCCTCGACTCCAACTGAGTCTCCAGTGAAGCCTACCAAAGGCATGAACACCAGTCTTATTTCGTTAGTGGACAAATTCATCCTTGTGAAAGCATTGTAAAAAAGGATGTTCGAGGAGTTCCCACTGTCTACCATGATTTTTTTTACAGGATGTTTGGCTATCGTCATTTCAACGATGAGAGCATCATTATTTGGATTATCTACCCCAGCTGACCCTTCTCCCATACAGGGGAGTACATCATCACTCCCCTCTCTCCCCCTAGCCCGCTTCGGGATTTTTCCTGCCCCCTAGGATATCATCCCGATCGGTTTCTTGGTGAGACGGTTATCGATGGCGAGGGGCCAAGGCCCTTCAATCTGGGCTACAGGGGGCACTCCCCTCTCCACATATTAGTCGAGGCAGCCGTGCTTGATCAGCTCTTCGATCTCCCTCTTCAGGTGGTGGCATTCCTTTGTGTCATGGCTGTAGTCCCAGTGAAAACAGCAGTAGCAGGACTTGTCCTGCCCAGTGTACGGCTTCAGTGGTGGGGATCGGTGCAGGAAATGCTCGCCCTTGATCTCTATCAAGATCTTTGCTCTAGGGAGAGAAGAGGAGTGAAACTCTCTACATTGACAGGGTTAGCCTTGGGCCTTGGCGCTGGTTGCGGGACCCGCACCATCCTCCGGGTCGGGTGGCCAGAGGTCTCCCCGATGGCCTGCCTCTTCAGGGGCCTCCCATCCAGCTCCCTCCTGGCATGATCCGCCTCCTCGATGTGGATGTACTTCTATGCCTAGAGGAGGAACTTCGAGTACATCTTTGGGGGCTTCTTGTCGAGGGAGTACGTGAAGTGGGAGGTTCGCAGCTCTCTCTTTAGGGCTAGCATGGCGATGGACTCGTCGAGGTTGTAGATCTCCAGGGTGGCGGTCTTGAACCAGGACACATATTTTCGGAGAAGTTCTCGTCCTGCTGTCGGATCAAGAAGAGGCTATCGGCCTCATACAGTACTTTCCTACAAGCGTTGAAGTATGCCGCGAACTTCCTCTCCAACTGAAGGAAGGAATCTATGCTCTCAGGTTCGAGTCTGGAGAACCAGACCTGAGCAGGCTTTCGTAGAGTGATCGGGAAGGTGATGCAAAGGAGGGCGTTGGTGGCCCCTGGACCCTCATGAGCGCCTTGTAAGTTCTAGGTGGTCCAAGGGGTCGGTTGTCATGTTGTAGGGGTCAACTTGTGGCATACGGAACCAACTGGAGATCAGCTCCTCTTTGATTTTCTTTGAGAAGGGTGGACGGGTATCGTAACCCATGGGCTCACTAGGGGAGCCCTAAACTTCCATAAATCGGTGGGCCAGGTCTGCCAGCTTAAGCTCATGCTCCTCGAGGCGTTTTTCTGCTCGGCGGTGGATGGCCTCATCAGCCGACCCCTCGACGTAGGATGTCGGGGGTGAGGGAGGATCGGAGCGGAGGAACTTGTGCTGAGTTCCCAGCCATGCCGCTACTAGTAGCGCGAGGGCACGTAATGGTTCGATGCTGGGGAGCGGCTCCCCCAGCCGATCGGATCACGCTGCGACTGCTTGCCGCCCACCTGGTGAGCCTCCTGATGGGGGATGCCGCATATAGTGGCCCCTCCCAGAAGGACCGTAGGCTGGTGCGGGGATCGGCTATGCGAGCCACCAAAGTCACTGGCTGCTGTTGTGTTTTCAAGGAGCAATGCTTCTGGTGGAGCTAATGCACCGCTGCAGCCAGGAGCTAGACCAGGTGGGAGAGTGCGGTGTACTAGGGGTTCGCTGGAGGTGGCTGCAATGGAGTAAGATGCTCCCCCTCTAGGCATTGGTCGCCGCAATGAGGGGGGTCCCCCGCTCGGCTGGCGGAAGCTTCACGGGCTCGTGTAGTCACCATCGGACTATGGGTGTCCACGTGGTCTTCCTTGTTGTGGGAGGGATGATGCTTTCTTCTGGCTCTCCCCCTACCTGGCATGCCAATCTATTGCCGCTCGGATCATTTGGCCCGTAGCTCTGACATGTCGAGTTCCCACCTGGTGCTTGACTCCCCGTCTCACGGTCAGCTCGCTCGCTTGCGTCAGGGGTCCTACAAGACAAAGGAAAGCCTTGGGCTGAGGATTCCGCCGAAGACACTATAACGATCAAGTCAGTGGAACATCGAGGGGAATAGAAATCCATATAGCAGAGAGCTTGGGGGACTCCCCACGTCGAGAGGGTGATAAGAGAAAAGATAATGCTTGAACGAAAGAGTCTCTGTTGTTTCCTTCTTGCTTGCTTCTTACCTTTACTTACCTTTTCATGCAGGTCTTATATAAGTGAGTGGGCTTTGTTGTTTTCCAGGTTCTCTCTTTCGAAGGAGGCTTTCCGTTGCCTGCTACCGCCTCTCTATCGGGCCGGTTCTGTGCCTAAGCCTCGAGCCATAACGGGATGTTGCCATTTCAAAGGGGGCCGCCTGGGTACCGCAGTGCCTAGGGTCTAGGGCATAGGGTCCAGGCACCCTGTTATGAAAGTCACGGTTTTCCAGTTGTGCGGTCACTGACGTGTTGGCACGCCACAAGGTTGGGAGCCTGGGGTCGTCCGGATCTTGCAGATCGTGCGCATGGCGTGTCGCAGGGGGCCTGCGCCCATGGTAGGGCATGCGCCACCTCTCGGAGGCTCTGCATGATCAGGTACTCCCTTGTCTTCATTTTGAATTCCGGCCTCTTTATGCCTTCGACGAGAATCCACGCTTCTGCTGGTAGGAGGGTTTGCTTCAGAGGGGCAGACTCGACCTCGACTAGGAGCTGACCTCAAATGGGGGGCCCATCCGATGAGCCCTGCCTCGACTGGAAGCTGGCCTCAACATGGTGATCCATTTTGGAAGCATGACCTCGACCCCAACTAGGAGCTGTCCTCAATCGAGGGGCTCGTCTTGGAGGGATGGACTCGACCTGGACCGGGAGCTGACCTCAGACGGGGGGCCCGCCCAATGAGCCCTACCTCAGCTGGAAGCTGACCTTGGCCGGGTGGTCCGCCTCGATTCTTTGTCATGTAGCCTTGCCCAGGTGCAGGTCTTTTGCCGTCATGGCTGTCCGCAAGCACCATGTCAGTGGATGTCACCACATCAGCCCGCAGACTCCACGTCAATGGATGTCACCATATCATCCATATTCTTGACATATTTCATAAAAATTATGGATCTTAATTATTTGATTAGGAAATCAACATACATTGACTTTGTATATTGTACAAAATATCTTTCTTTCAACTAAAACCTCTAATTAACAAATATTCTATCTTCATATAGATATAGATAACAAAAGCTTTTATCATTTCCTTTAAAGAAGATAGCTGCACTACGATTATAATAAATTTTAAATAATTTTAAGATAGAATCAATAATTATAGGTTCCAGGATAAAGTTACATGATCAAAGTAATATATATTGTGACTTTGTAACATGCCACAAACTTTGCCTCTATATCCAAGAATGCTACTAGATTTTATTTTTATGCCTTTCTATGAAATAAAACTTCTAGTCATTTACAATGTCATAAAAAATGACATGTATCTATTTTCTTATCATATGATTTCTTTACTAGTGCTACATCAATTAATAACAGAGGTACAATCATTGGTTTGTATATTTAATATTGTTCTCCTACCGTCCTCCAGTATGATGAAATATAATATTTACATAAATAAGAGCAACAACTTATTTTTTCTTCAATATCATATGTATACCTTTTTTTTATATAAAAATGTCTAATATTATGCAAATCAGAATCTACAAGCATAGCATGATTTGATTTAATATTCTTTATACCTCTATTAGGATATTAGAATCTATATTCATTCATAATTATCTAGATAATCAAAATAAATAACATATTATTACATAATTAAGATTTATTCGCTAATGGATTATCAATGATTAAGTGTTGTAGACAGCTCCAAACATAAAATTGCATAATATTGAGCTTTCTACCAATCTTTAACTCAAAAAAAGGTATCTTGTATAATCATTTATCAAGAATTTATTCAAAATATATAGATGGCAATTCTTTTGGATCTTATACTAGAGATATTATAATAAATTGCACCCACTCATCATACTTCATACCATATCTTTCAAAATATACTTTGTCTCTCAGTCATATCATTTTACTTAAAAGTTTCAGGCATGGTGTATTAAGCAACTGTTTTATACATATACTAATATTCAATAATATTATGGGATCCTAGAATGTGACTGATATCCCTTATCAATATCCTTATCATTTTCTCAAAAGTATCAAATCTTCTAAACAAAATATGATATAATTATTAATTATTTCACATATATAATTTTAAGTTCACTAAACTGTATAACAGGAAGATTAAAATATGATGAGTAACCAATGTATTAGAGATAAAAATCTCATAATACTAATTTTAGGTATAATACTTTATAATTTCAAGATATAGACCCTAACACTATCATACCATCTATCACACATTAATTTATCTATTCATCAACTATTCAGATTTTTTTTATCAGATGCTAGATATTTTTCATAAATGAAGTCAAAAAATTATATTAGATCACTATTCTTAAAAATAACAACAAGAATGGAATCAATTATATAAATATATTATAAATAAAATGATACACTCTTTATCACTTTTATAGGTAGCTTTATTCCAGAGTGTTCTTATAGGACACCCAAGATGGAAGATTATTACATAATATAATATTTATAATCCATCAAACTTAGTGCTAGCATAATTTTAATTTTCATATTTTTTTCAATTAGAGTCATCTTAATGGGAGCATGATGGGGACATCAGGTCAACCCTAGTACACTATGGGTCCCTGAGTTTTGAGTCCCTTAGCCATGATTCCAATTTTGTCTTTGAGTCCAATAATCAAGTTTTGTTAGCCCTTTGAGTCTTGTAAGTAGGGCTTAAGTCAGTTGAGTCACTTGAAGTCCTGTAATTAGGGTTTTGATCAATTAAGCCCGATTGTGCCCATTGAGTCCTGTATTTGGGACTTAAGTTTTGTTTTTCGAGCCTTGCAACACTTGAGTCCTGTAGTTAGAGTCGACTCACACCATTAGGATTTTGAGTCAAGTTTGGGTTATGTTTTGTTCGGTTGAGCTAAATTGGTTGAGTCAGTTCATCATGAGTGTTTGTCATTTTGAGGTTGTGTCAATTTAAGTCCTATAATTACTTTCATTCAAGTCATATTCAAGAAGAGGACCATTGGACCCATACTCAATTCACCAGCCCAGCATTTGGACTTCCTTCATGCTGCCCAAGTCCTCCAGGAGAAGCACCCCAGCATACCATTCCACAAGAATTCATGAAGTGGCACCCTAGGCCCAAGTCCAAGTCCCTGGCATCCTCATTCCATCAGGCCATGATGCCCTCAGGCCTATTCTTACCTTTGGCGCCCCTCCAAGCCCAGTCCAACAAGGTTGGTGCCCAAGTCCAAGCCCAACAGAGAGTGGAAAAGTCAAAGTAGTCCAAGAGAATTTTATCCCAGCCTAAGTCCATAAGGAGCCCTTGACCAAGTCAAAGAAGGAGAGTAGACCAATTCTAACTAGAAGATTAAGTTTTATTTCTACTCAAATTGTGTACTCCTAGTTCTAAGCAACTTTGTAATGCTTCTTCCTATCAAATTGTGTATTCCTATCCTAACTAAGAGAGGGCATGGGAACATCTATAACTACCCCACCCCTCCACTCTCTTGTAATTAATGATCAATTATTATGAATGAAATTATTTTGAGTCTTCCTTAAAATTTTGAGTGAATTTCTATGTGATTAAGGGTATCTGTGAGATCCCTCCGGTATCTATGTGATCCCTGCACCCTGCCTCCAAGCCACCAGCCTTCTTCATCCCTTGGCCACCTTCCTCAAACCTCTTCCCCTTCTTCTTCATTTAGTAATTTAGCCTTCTTTTTCCTTGTTTTCTAATCCTTGATAGGTGATTTGCAGGTCCCTCAAAGTTTACGAATCCAAGAATTCCATCTGACCAGCTTTCGGGTCACCGGATTGAAAGTCGCGAATCCGCAAGGTCGATAGCTTTGATTTCCAGGCTGCATCCAAGAACAGAGCAAACTGTTCATGGATCAATCTACAAATCTCTACCGGGTATACCTCCTAGACTCCTCTAGTAGTGGTATTGTAGAAGAGCTAGTCCTAGCCAGGGCTTCTTAGCCTTGGTGGTCCTGTATCTTCACTTTTAGGGTTTATTTTTGTATGCCTGTGCTTCAAATTTTCTATATAATTCCTTACTTAATATCTTAGCTTGAAATTTGGGATACAAACTCCTAACTTAATGCTTAACAACAAAAATAACTAGCATGCATAAATAGTCCTACATCATTTGGTATCAGAGCATGTTTAGAGCTAGTTTCTACATCCTGTAATTTCCATACATGGTATGTTGTTTTTACTGTTTCTACATGTAGGTAGATCAGAAAACTCTTATTTTTATTTTCTTGGATTCTTTGTAATTGATATTATTTTTCCAAATTTTTTGTCTGTAGAGTGTTTTCACGCTTGTTTTCTTTTGCCTTAGAAACTTCTGCATCCTGTTATCTGCATTAGGGATCTGATTTTCATTCTATTTCATCAACTTAGGGATTTTAATTTTTGTTAAAATCTGCATGACATACTATATGTTTAGTTCTAATAATTTTCATGATTTTTAGTTATTTTTATAGAAATAAAAACATATAAAAGAATCTACATCTTAGAAATCCTAACAAAATTCCTGAACTTCTACATATAGTCTGAAAACCCTAGGTTTTTCACTATCATCTAAATTTTGCTTTGTATGAAATTTGGTAGGGATCATCTGCACTGATCATCTTCTATTTTGAATTTTTTTTTATTTTTTTATGAATTGAAAATTGAACCAAACTCTATTCCAAACAAGTCCTAATTTTTATTCTGCATACTTGATCAAACCAAACCTAATCAACTTCCAAACCCTACCTCACCCAAGCCTAAATTTTGTTTGCTAACTTAACCCACTTAAACTTAATTCGTCATCTCATAAAATACAAAAAAATATTTTATTTTTTTGATTGTTATTAATTACATTAGGGCTCATGGTGTGTTCATCATCTCATTTAATCAATTTTAAGGGCAATTTCCTCTCTTAGATCAGGGCAGGATTTCATCACTTGTCCTAGGCCCAAAACAACCACCCAGCATCATAACCCAAGTCTTAACTAAAATCAATTAGAAACCTAATTGCTCTAGAGAGCTTAGGACACCGACAGGTCAGGTCCGAATTGTGTGGGCCAACTAGTGCACCTAATTCCCCAGCTATTACTGAAAATTGGTGTTTAAGGCTAGAAGTCCAGAGGCAAATGCCCTAAGTGGATTGGTGGTTTTTAATTAGGATCCTATCACAGGCAAGGGAAGCCTCTGACCACCCCATCTCTTACCTGGCCAGTGGAACGATTAGCTATTAAGTTAAGTGTAAGTTGAGTAGACCCATTCAATTTTGGCTCTAGGTCTAGCAAGCTGTAGTCCATTTTCACTTTGTGTGCTTGACTGCATCCTACCACCTTGCTTTTTTGATTGCATGACCACTAGACTAGGGACCAAATATCAACACTCTAAGCTCAAACCTAGTTCAACCATGGAACCCAATCTTGAAACTCTTCTAAAATCCATGAATGAATAGATGGTTGCCCAATTAACCACCCAAATTAACCAATCAAAAATCCAAACCCAAAATTAGTTTGCCCAGATGAACTTCAAGTTTGACCAATCCAATACCCAAATAAATTAGAGACTTGACCAAATGACCCAATCAAATAACCACGTAACCAATAGGCTTGACCAATTACCCAATAGGTGTGACCAGGTAGGAGACCAATTAGAAAACCTAGAGAAAACCCCTAAGCCCTATACCAGATCTAAGCCTGAGCCTGACCTTAGGATCCATGCTAAGTCGAATCCTAGGAGAACCCCATACTCTGACCCATACTAGGAGCCAACCCTAGGAAACCCAATCATGATTTCATTGATCAGGAGAAGAGAGCCACAACCTATAGATCTGAGCCCAAAGCCTATGACTCTAGAACCTATGCACCCACCTTTTATGAGCCCAATAAACTCAAGATCCATAAAGCTGAACCCTTGTCCTATGAACCCAAGGAACCCCTAATCCCTAGGTATCAGCCTAGTACCGGTCAGGTTTCCCCTAGTCAACTTGAATCCCATAGGATTAGTACCCCTAGATATAAGCCTAGTGTTAGTCCACTTCCCTTTACTCAACCTAAACCCTTTAGGACTAGTGCCCCTAGCCCAGGACCAGATCCTGACCAGCCCAACCAGAGCCAACCCTAGCCCAGTACCACTATGGTCTGTAGGGAAGATAGAGGCAAGTCTGTAAAGGTTCAGAGAAGTTCCAATCCCTCGAGAGTGTATTTTAGATGTCGCAAACCAGGCCATTTTGTTAGCCAATGTCCAGTCAACGCCCTACACTTAGGTGAGCTAGATGAGGATGAGTCTGAACCCATTCTTGAGCCTGAAGAAGAGGTATATGAGGATGATCCAAGTCTGGTAGAAGAGTATGAAGATGATGAGCTTATTGAAGATTTAGAGGAAGAAACTCCTGAGCCCATTGATGAACCTAAAGGAGACATTAATGAGTTAAGTCCAGTAGAGTTACCTATAGATGATCTAGAATTAGTTGACCCAGTAGATACCCAGGTAGAAGAAGCTAACCTAGAATTAGCTAACCCTGACCATATCCTGATTGAAGCCAATCAAGAGTTAGCTAACCCTGACCACACCCAAGCTGTAGTGGAAGACCAGTTAGAGGAAGAGAACCCATATAGTACTATTAGGATCTTACCTGAGGAGCCACTAAAAGAAAGCCCAATTATAGAGTCCAGTCTTGAATTTCATGAGCCAGAAGAGTTTATTAAGGACTTGATCTCTTTAAACCAGTACCCTTAGGATGAAGTCACTCATTTGACTCCAATTGATCTCTTCCCTAAGATTTATGTCCCATTCTTCCATTATGCAAACCCTTTAAATATACATCGACCCCATAATGTCAACCTCATTACTCTAGGACTAATCCCGAAAACCCTTTCTTGTATCCTGTTCTTTCCAATCAACCCCGAACTATTTTCTTATTTTCTATCTTACCAAACTAACCCTGAATCCATCTCTTATTTTCTACCCTTTCTCAAAACCTCCAGCATTTCTAGGATCATTAGATTATATTTTATTGAGATTAACCTACTGCATACATTCATTATACATATTAGGTTTGCATCTTACTTCTGGCATACTCTATGGCATTTACTAGAAGTTCATTATAAATTTTCATGTACATGTCAAACTAGGGTCAAACCTAGAGAGCCTAAATTCTATTAGGTTTAGACCCAAAGAGTCCAATAAATTTTCTTCGATATGAATGTCTAGTCGAGTCTATCAAGTGTTGAGTCCAATAAGTCCCCAGACCTAATTCATTTGTCCACATCTGCACTGACCTCTGCACAGTATTTACATCAAGACATTAGCCAAAAGATTAATTTAAGTAATGAAATCTATAAAAATTGACTAATTTCTGAAAGAAAGCTAAGGAATTTAATATAGAAAATTCTGTTATGGTTATGAAGCTTCATGCTCGCAGAGTTGAATCAAAATTGGCTAGTTTCTGAAAGAAAGCCAAGGAATTTAATATAGAAAATTCTGTTATGGTTATGAAGCTTCATGCTCGCAGAGTTGAATCCTTTAGAGTGATAAAGAAAGTGGAGCCCAATGCCTATGTGCTTGATCTGACCTTAGATTTATGCATTAGCTCTACCTTCAATATCACAAACTTGGTTGAGTATAGGGAACCGGCAGTAATTCCTAGTGAGATTTTTGGACCTCACCCATCCTTTGAGAGAGAAACCTTACTTGAGTGTCCACTAAAGGAGGTGAATACTTATCCACCGAGTTTCTTGATTACCTTAAATAAAAGGGAATCAGCTCTGAATGGACTCCTCCTTACACACCACAATTAAATGGTGTTGCTGAAAGGAGAAATCGTACTTTATTAGATACGGTACGATCCATGATGTGCTTCACAGACTTACCTGTTTCTTTCTGGGGATATTCCTTGGAAACAGCGGCCAATATTTTAAATAGAGTACCATCCAAATCTATATCTAGCACTCCATATGAGTTATGGAGGGGTAAGAAACCCAATATTAAGTATCTTAAGATATGGGGATGTCCAGCTTATGTCAAAAGAAATTTTGGACATAAGCTTGATGTTAGAGCAGAAAAGTGTCTATTTGTTGGATATCCTAAAGATAGTATAGGATATCTGTTCTACCACCCTACTGAACAAAAGGTTTTAGTCAGTAGGCATGCCATTTTTATGGAGAAAGAGTTCATCCTACAAAAGGGCAGTGGGAGAAATATTGAACTTGAAGAAGTTCAACAAGTAGATACATCTCAACCAAATCATAACACAGTTAATATAGAACCTGAACACACTACTCCTATCCGTAGGTCTGATAGGGTGCGACATGCACCTGAGAGGTATGGGTTCATTATTGAAAATAATGAAGCCCGAATCATTGATAATGATGAGCCTCTAAAATATACGGATGCTGTCATGAGTAGTGACTCAGACAGATGGCTGGAAGCCATAAGATTCGAAATGGACTCCATGTATGTCAACCAAGTCTGGACTTTGGTTGATGCACCAGAGGGTGTTAACCCTATTAGATGCAAATGGGTCTATAAGAAAAAGATTGGGGCAGATGGCCAAGTTGAAACTTATAAAGCCAGATTAGTGGCTAAGGGTTTCAGACAAAAATAGGGAATAGATTATGATGAAACATTTTCTCCTGTTGCCATGCTCAAATCTATTCGGATCATGCTTGCTATAGCAGCATATCATGATTATGAAATCTGGCAGATGGATGTGAAAACCGCATTCCTTAATGGTTTCCTTGAGGAAGAGGTTTATATGTCATAGCCAGAAGGTTTTATCTTGGAGACTAAACCTAATCAGGTATGTAGGCTGAAGAAATCTATTTATGGATTAAAGCAAGCATCTAGGAGTTGGAACATCCGATTTGATAAGACAGTCAAAGAATTTGACTTTATCAAAAATGAGGATGAACCTTGTGTGTACAAGAGGATTAGTGGGAGTGTCATAGTTTTCTTGGTTCTGTATGTAGATGACATACTCCTCATTGGGAATGATATCCCAATGTTACAATCAGTCAAGGTATGGTTATCTAAACAGTTTTCTATGAAAGACTTGGAAGAAGCATCTTATATACTAGGCATCAAGATCTATAGAGATAGATCTAGGAGGATGCTAGGTTTATCCCAGTCTAGGTACAATGACCAAGTGCTAAAAAGATTTAGCATGGAGGAAAGTAAAAGAGGTTACTTACCTATTGGTTATGGCATACATCTTTCTAAAAAGATGTCTCCTAAGACACATGAAGAAAGAAATAGAATGAATTCTATACCTTATGCTTCGGCAGTAGGGTCTATTATGTATGCTATGTTATGTACTTGGCCTGATATGGCATATGCCTTAGGTATAGCCAGCAGGTTTCAGGCTGATCCAGGAGAGGATCATTAGAAGGCTGTGAAAAATATTCTTAAGTACTTGAGAAGAACTAAGGATATTTTTCTAATATACGGAGGATCTGATCTTAAACTAGAAGCTTATTCAGATTCTAGTTTTCAATCAGATCCAGATGATAGCAAATATATATCTAGGTATATTTTTATCCTAAATGGAGGAGCTGTAAGCTGGAAGAGTTCTAAACAGCAAACTGTAGCTGACTCAACAACTGAGACAGAGTACATTGCTATTAGTGAAGCTGCCAAGGAAGCTGTCTGGATGAAGAAGTTCATATCAGAGTTGGGCGTAGTTCCTGAGATTGAAGGTCCAGTATCACTTTACTGTGATAATACGGGGGCTGTTGCTTAAGCAAAGGAACCAAGAGCTCATCACAAATCAAAGCACATTCTGAGACGCTTCCATCTCGTTCGAGAGATTGTCGAAAGATAAGAAGTCTGTATTAAAAGGGTAGAAACAAAGAACAACATAGCAGACCCGTTCACTAAGGCTCTATCACAGCGAGAGTTTGATCGCCATCTTGATTGTATGGGGTTAAGAATTAAAGGCGATTGGCTTTAGTGCAAGTGGGAGATTAAAAGATTATGCACTGAAAGCCAATTGAAATATTATATTTCGATCCCAAAATCAATGAATTGACATTATTATAATAAAGGCATTATTTTCATCATACGCTGTGTCTTTATGATTATATGATGAACCCCATAGATTAGGGCTATGGTTCTAGGGTTATGATGAGATCATACCAGTGAGACCTAAAGCCTTAAAACCCTAATCTAAAATATTCTCGGTCGATGGGACATTGAGTTGGGGATCAATGTTTCCGGCAAGACCAGCACATCCTATATATGCTTTGTGATGAGGGTGACTGATCTCACAGTCACTTGTGTTTGATACTAATACTAGGATGTGAGTGTTCATTAGAGAATGAGTTCACTGAATTGATCCAGATTGAGAATATCTAATGGAACCTTATCTGTTTGTCAATAGATAATTCTCATAGTGGGAGTAGTGCATGTGGTCCTTTGACCTGAGACTACCATGGTACCTTAATATATGAATCCATTACTTTGAATCGCAATCAATCATGACACTGAGTCATGCACGAGGTGATACTGGGTATGATGGATTATATATGGAGGTTGTGAGTAGGTCAATAAGGAATTGATCATCCCTAGTAAGAGGGAATTGCATCCAGCTAATTTCGATTAAATGATGGATTCAGGAAATCTTTGATCAAAGTATGAACATTAGAGTTAATTTCTAATGAATGAATCATCATTATAAAGATTGAGCTAGGGATGAATATGAAATTGGATTTGACAAGTATCCATATTCATAACCATATTCGGGATGCAAGTTGATCAAAGGATTGAATTGCCCGTAACTCACCATTGAAGGGTATTTTGGTAATTCCATCAAAATTCCACATCTTCTGGGAAGACATGATACGTTGCTAGATGTCAATCTTGTCTTGTAGGTATATGATTGAATTATAGTAATTCAAATCAGTTAATTAGAATTATATTCTAATTGACCGAGTCGAGCTAGTTTGAGTTGACCTAAATCGGCTTAGTTGAGATCTAACCGAATTAAGTCAAATAGCACTCGGACCTACTGCTGGCTAGGTGTGGAACCCAATGGGTCACACACAAAAGAAAATTGATGAAGGATTTAATTTGGAATTAAATCATGTTTGCAGGATAAACACACTAGCATGTGTTGCAGACCAAATTTCTATTCGAATCAGATTCGAATTTGGTTCCGAATTAGGCTTAATTGGGTTCTAATTGAACCAGATTAAGGTCTAATTTAATTTTTTGGACATTGGGCTAACCCATGGCTTAACCCAAGTGAATCAAGTGCACTGAGACCCTCTCTCCAAGCCGCCCACTTCTTTCCTCACCCGTGCGTGCCAAGAAGAAGAGTCCACGCGCGTGTGGACTCCTCTTCACGCGCGTGGGAAGAAAATTCCATCAAAGAAAAAAAAAGGGGGGGGGGGGGTGATTTGGATGTTTATCTGATGCCCTTGGATCTGGATCTGATGGCCAAAAAAATTAAGGAGAAAGATCCGTCACTTTTCGGTCGCAAATCCGTCTCCAAAAGTTGCGATTCTTCCTGAAGTTTTTCCGAGAGTCCTCCTCGTCGAAAAAACAAAAATTAAATCAGAGAATTGTGATTTTTGGTTGAAGGGATGCATGAGGAATGAGGGATCATGATTCCTGGGATTTCAGAGGGTTGCATTGTTTTGAGAAGATGCCCCTCTGAAATCTATAAAAGGGTTTGGATTCTCGGGGGTTTTCTGACAGATAATAAAAGAAGAAATATACAGAGATCATATTCCTCTCCTCCTCTCCAGAATACTCCTTCCCTTTATTCTTGTTGGGTATTTTTTCCCTTATAGAGATAATCTCTGTCGAAACTCTGACCCTAAACAAGAATAAGAGGAAGGTCTTGAACGGTAAAGGAAAGGAAAAGGAAGGGTCTGTTCTTCTTCTTTTCTTCCTAGAATTAAGACTTTATTTGTCTGAATTTCTTCTTCCAATTCAATTCAAGAAAAGGAATTCAAGAAAGGGAATTCTTGAAAAAGAATTCAAGAAGAGGAAAGAAGGAAGAAAAGAAATTTTCAAGAAGGAAAATTTCAGCCCAAAAGTCCAAGAATTGAATTCTTGAAAAAGAATTCAAGAAGAGGAGCCAAGAACAAGAAATTATTGTCTTCATCTTTTTCTGTGTGGATCACCATTGGAGGGTGAACATTTGGGCACCTGGTGGAGATTTAAAGTTTGGATTTTAGCAATACAGGTTAGTACTTTAATTTGAGATTAAATCTTATATATACATGTTATATGTTTTAATTCTTTTAAGGAGATCTTGGGTTAAGGGTTTGGTGAAGATTTCATAAAGATAAAAAATTTTGAAATCTATGTTTCTGCCTTGCCACTGAACCCTACACCCTGCCTCTAAGCCGCCAGCCTTCTTCATCCCTTGGCCGCCTTCCTCAAACATCTTCCCCTTCTTCTTTTTTTAGTGATTTAGCCTTCTTTTTCCTTGTTTTCTAACCCCTGATAGGTGATTTGCAGCTCCCTCAGAGTTCACGAATCCAAGGATTTCATTTGACCAGCTTTTGGGTCACCGGATTGAAAGCCACGAATCTACAAGGTCGATAGCTTTGATTTCCAAGCCGCATCCGAGAGCATGGAGTGAACTCTTCATGGATCGATCTACAAATCTCTACCAGGTACACCCCCTAGACTCCTCTGGTAGCGGTATTATAGAAGAGCTAGTCCTAACCAGGGATTCTTAGCCTTGACAATCTTGTTTCTTTACTTTTAGGGTTTATTTCTGCATGCTTGTGCTTTAGATTTTCTATAGAATTCCTTACTTAATATCTTGGCTTGAAATTTAGGATACAAACTCCTAACTTAATGCCTAACAACAAAAAAATAACTAGCATGCATAAATAGTCCCACATCAGATTATTAACTCTATTGCATATAAATATACTAACTGCTAAACAATTTTATGTAGTTAATCAATAGAGAAATATATACAATATATTCCAGAAAATCTTTATAAGCATCATTTTAATGAGATCCCTTGATCCAATGCAAAAAAAACTTTCTTTAAAAAGAAAATGACTCATATAAGGAATCTCTCATCAATATATAATGCTATGCAATCCCTTCTAAATATTTTATAGAAGGATCTTATAAATTTCAGTGCAACTTTAGTGGTCACCATCCATCAAAATTCATAAACCTTCCAATCAGGGATCATCAAGTCATGATCTCTAAAGTAACATAAGATATATAGCCTATCAATCAAGCTCATATACGATACAACATATTTAAGATACAAATAATAAATGAATAAAGGCTTTTTTTTTTATAAACCAAAAGGGATAGGGGGAATGAATCCTGGTGTAGCTACCCCCACAGGCCCCCACCCCACCAAGTAATGTTCAAAAATAAAGGCTTTAATATAATAAGCCATTCTTAATAAGTGTATCATGTGCATCATCATAAAACTCTTCTATAGATAGAGAATATGATATACTTTTAAGCTCCAATAATGAGGTCAATATAATGAAAAATTAAAATTTTTGGAAAAAATGCCTTCTTTGGATAAAGAAATTTTTTAGACCCAACATATATCTCTTTTCAAATAAAATAAAGGTTAACACAATAAGTATACAAGGCATTTAAAAATCTGTTCTCTTTGAACAGATAAATTTGCTAAGTTCAATATACCTCTATCTTTGATATTGTAACCCAATTAAGATCTCAATAACAACATTATTATTAACATAAAAATGACTATATAATTAAAGATGGCAGAAATGTAAGATACTAGTCAATGGGCATATACATAAATGATATACAAGAGTCCAAATATAATATCACATATTTTTCTTTTGATAGAACATGTAATATGCATAAGTACTCTTTGTTGACCCCTGGAATGATTTTGATGATCACAAAACATTGGAGCATATATGAGTTACTAATTGTTTCAATTACTTTAAAAGTTTTTGCAGGAAAATCTTTATCTTTACTTGATTTTTAAATTGGTTGAAATGTAATCCAACATTGTATAGACTCTTATGCACTTCAAATTATAAAAGCCCTAATTTTTTAAACTATATAATCTTGTAAATGGGCTATAAAATTGTAAAAATAAGAGTGAGTAGATTAACTCTTGTTAGATTCATATGTTGAAGAATTTTAGAGAAGTTTGAAGCTCTAAATGAAGTTTTTGCAAAAGCTGACTCATGGATCAAGAGCCGACTCCTTCTAGCACGGCACAAAAAAATTCAGAGTTTCAGTATCTCGAGCCGACTCAAGCCCCAAGAGCCAACTCATTGAAGAACTCATTTTTGAAGTTTGAGACCTCGAGCTGACTCAAGCCCAAAAGAGCCGACTCGTCCAGAGTTATGTTTGTTAGTGACTGAGACTTCGAGCTGACTCCAGCTTGAAGAGCCGACTCAAGAAAAATATGGATTTGTACTGTTTGAAGGTTCGAGCCGACTCAAGCTTGAATAGCCGACTCACATAAAAATTTTGTTTGGGATGTCTAAGGCTTCGAGCCGACTCATGGACCTCTAGCCGACTCGAGTGACCATTTTCTGCACTCTAATGGCTAGTTGCTGAAAGTGAATTTTGAACTCCAAATGGTCACCAACAGCTCTTTCCCGTTTCCCAAGGCCCTACAATGGCTATATCTCATGGAAAACTATAAAAGGGAGAATTTTTTGATGGATTAAACAAAATTTTGAGGGATTATTCATTGCCTTATCTTAGGAATTTGAAAAGTCTTCAAGTCTTTCACCAACCCACTTCAAGAGCATTCAAGATAGGATTCAAAGCTCCACCAACTTCTCTTCATCATTGAATCCACTCTTTGAAGAAGTAAAGAAGCAGCTTGAAGAGCATTAAAAGAGCATTCAAGGCTAGGCTTCACCTTGATCTTCATCGGCAACATTTAAATAAACTCGATTTGTTGTGTAGTTGCTTTATATTTTTGTCATATCTTTATTTTCTCTCTAAGAATAGCAAGGGACTGTGTCTTAAGAGAGGAGTAAAGGTTTTTAGGTGAACCTTGTGAAAACCTAAGTTGGGTTCTTGGTGATTCTGGTATAAAATCAAGTGTTAGGGTTTCTTTGGTGATCCCGTTTAAAACCAAAAGGTGTTGGGTTTTCTTTGATGATCCCAGTAAAACCAAAGTATATATGTTTAGATTGTGAGCCTGGTAAAACAATCTGACTGTATTCTGGTTGGGGATATAGTGAAAATCTCAAGTGGTCCTTAGATAGTGGATGTAGGAGCCGGTTGCTCCGAACCACTCTAAATTTTTTTGTGTTTGTGTTTGTGCTTATTTTACCTTATTGCATTTACTTAATTGCTTCCATATTGCATATTGCACCACAACACCAAAAGGATTTCAAATTGCACATACTTGCCAAAAGTTTTTATAATCCCAATTCACCCACCTCTTGGGAAGCCACCTAGGCAGCAAGTGGTATCAGAGCGGAGTCTCTGAAAATTACTTAGAGTAAAGATAGATGGCACATCCCATGAGCACTTCTTTGGCCAAAGGCCAATCTACAAATTGACCTCCACTTTTCACTGGAACCAATTATACATATTGGAAGGCGAGGATGAAAATATACATTAAAGTCATAGATTTTCATTTATGAAAAATTATTTTGAAAGGACCCCACACACCCACTATTAGAATCAATGATATTGAGGTTCCCAAACCGGAAGTTAAATGGGATGAAAATGATATGAAATTAGCAGAGCTGAATGCCAAAGCTATGAATTTGCTTTATTGTGCTTTGGATCCAAATGAGTTTAACAGAATTTTGACTTGTAATTCTGCTAAAGAAATTTGGGATAAGCTTGAGATTACATGATGCAGAACAAAAAAGATGATGCGATGCGGAAGTAAATTAAAATTAATGTATTTATTTATTTATTTTTTATATATATTTTTAGAAGTCGGCTTTGACTCAAAGGAAAGTTAAACTAAATTGAAAGAAACTATATAATAATTGAAAGCACAATTCAAAGAAACTAGATTATCAGAGTAGTTCAGAAGTAAAGGATCGCTGGGGGTTGAGAAACTCCCAGACTTAGGGTTTCGCTCTGAACTTTCAACAGGACAGAAATAAAGAGAAGGGAAGGGTTATGTACCAGGCAGTGATCTTCACAGAGTTTGGTGGAAGGACTCTCTCGAGCAGATTGTTGGATCCTCGGATTTGGATATCTTCGTAATGGATCCTCCAATACTGGCCCTTTGGCAGAGTTGGCTTCTCCTGAACTCAGGATCTGGGAAAGAAGAAGAACAAGTTAAGGAACCAGATACTCAAAGAAAGGATTTACCAGATAAGAAGAACTTGAAAAAAATTGATGTTGCTGAAATCCTGATTCTCCTGGATGCTGATCTGACTTCCTCTGGGATTTGCTTTGTATTCGAAGTAGCCGATCTGGACCTGGATGTTGGTGGTCAGCCTCTACTTGGAAGAGAGGGGCCGTGAGATGATGAGGTAGATTAGGGTTTGGATGATTGGTGGAATGAAGAAGATGATGGGCGGCTAGGGTTTGGAATTGAAGTGGCTAACCTAGGGTTTTGGTAGGGTTTTGGGGTTGGAGATCTCACACCTCCTCAAGGTTCCTAGGGAACCCAGATTTACTCCCTCACGGAGCTCAACACCTGAACACAAGTGCGGAAGAAAGAAACACAAAGTTGCTCACAAAGAAACTGATTTCATTCATCAGTATGATTCAAGATTTACATAGAGTTGAATATATAGACATAACAAAGAAATAAAATTTCATACATTTTTCATGTGGGACTAAACTCCCTAGCCTATACTTTTGGTAGAAAATATACTTCCTCTTGGCTAAACAAAGAGTCCTACAAGGAGTAGGTGGCCCTAAAAGTCATGAAAATCCTCTCAAAAGGTAGAAAGATGGTGTCTCCTAAGTCTTCTCCTTGAATTTAGGGTTCTTCCTTCAATGGCTCAACTCTTTTGGATACCTCCTTTTCTTTCTCCCAAGTCATGGCTCTTCCCAACTTTGCTTTAGTCATTTTAGGCATGGATTGGGCGCCCCCTTGAAGTGCTCCCCAAGAAATGCCACTTTCTTCCTTTAGCTTGGCCTTTTAAGGTATATATGGGGCGCCTCCTTGATTTTGGCTTCAAGAAAAATTCTTGCTCCCTTGGGTGTGGGGACCAAGACACTGGGATGTAGATGTGGCACCTCCTGGACTTTGGCATGTGGCTGGGAGTGTGGCGCCCACTTGCTTGGGCCTGGAAGAAAAATGTGGCACCCTGGACCTTGACTTGATTGAAAAAAAAAGTGGCACCAACCTGGAGAAGACCTAGACCACTACTAGGACTTGTGCTGAGTCAACATGACTCAACAAAATTTAAATTACAGGGAAATACAAACTCAAGACTAAAATTGAGTTGACCAAGTCAACCCTTATTACAAAACCAGAAAACCCTAATTCTTCGGGCAAGGTCAATCAGAGATCCAGATGGAGCCCTGAAGTCTTCTTCTGAGTTTGGTGCTCGCACCAATTCTCCCGGGGTGGGAGGAACTCGACCCTATCGAGTATGGATCAAGCCGGCTCTGGTATCTTTCCAAGAGGTCTGGGTCCAATTCTTGTAATTCTTCTCAGGAGATCCAAGAGTCATCAGAATCTGGCCTTCCTTGCCAGTGGACCAGGTATCTTTGGTATCCTCGATTACGAGTAGAGATAACCTGATCAACCAGGATCTTTTCAATCTGCTCTTTCCTCACAGGCCAGTTTGTTGGTGGACACATAGGGTCGGGATCACTCTCAATAACAGGATTAGGTTTCAAAGGCTTACTAGGAATCACAGCTGGCTCCCTATACTCTACTAAGTCTGTAATGTTGAAAGTAGAGCTATTGCCTAGTTCTGGAGGCAACTCGAGCACATAGGCATTAGATCCTACTCTCTTCACTACTCTAAATGGTCCAGCTCCTTTAGCATGTAACTTTCTAACGGTTCCAGGTAAAAACCGCTCAGGTCTTAACCTAATCATTACATAGTTTCTCTCAACAAAAGTTTTGACTCGTCTTTGAGAATCAGCCAACTTCTTATAAGTTTCATTACTTAATGTTATTTTGGCATGAATTTCTTTATGCAAGTCCTTTACATGCTATGCAAGTGCATCAAGAGACTTGTGTGTGTGGGCTAATAGTGAAATCAGATCAAGTGGTGTGTGAGGCTTGTATCCATGAACAATTTCAAAGGGACTCTAGCCTATAGACCTATTGATTGAAACATTGAATGCAAATTCAGCCCTGGACAAAATACAAATCCCAATTCCTGGTGCTCTCAATCAAACCAAAATTTGAGCCAAAGCCTAGTAAAGGGTCAAGAAAAACTAAACTAGACTGACGACGCATTCCTAAAGAATGAACTTTATTCTAAAGGAACCCTAGGTCTAAACCTAACAAACTAAGGCTCTCTAGGTTTGACCTTGGGTCGGAGGATGGCATGCAGAGCATGAAAACTTATCATGGGTGCCTAGTAGGTGCCATAAGGTCTTCCAGAAGTAGGTGGCAAATCTAATAGGTTCTGACACGTGGTTCATTCTAAAGACTTCGACAAAGTATACTTGGATGGTGTAAGAAGCATTGGAAGTCCTAGAGAAAGGGAGGAAATATGAGGTGGAGTCTCGAATTACCTGCTGACTAAAGGTGGTGACCTGAAGGTTTGAATGGTGATCTATGAGTGTCAACTGGTCATCCTTATGAAAGGAAAAGTTTGCTACTCCCAGGAATGGATCAAGAGATGGTTTGGAAAGTAGCCTAGGACATGTGATTGCAACAGTTAAGGTTTGTTCTCTAAGCAAATAATGATCCACTTTCTCAAGAAATGGATTAGAGAATGATTCATGAAAGGGCCTATGGATGATGACCTTAAGACTTGAAATTTGACCTATAGGTGCAGAAAGGTATACTCTATAGAAGGGTAGGTTAGTCATGCGAAGGAAAGGGTCTAGGGCCATAAGGAGGACTTCTACAGGACTGGGTGAATCAATCTGCTCAAGACAAGGATGTTCAACTGAGATTACGGGAGAGACCTTAGTGGTTGGGCATGGGACAAGGTCCAATTGTAAGAGGCTTGATTCAGTCATCCTAAGGAGAGGATCTACCATAGGGTAGGCAAACTTAAACAGTTCAGCGCAAAGATCTTCAATTGGTACTTGGGGAATGATTGTTGGTGTGGTATGCATGATGAGGATGCAATCATGTAACTCTAAAGGAGACTAATCAAAATTTAACTAGCAATTCCTACTTGCATATGAGTGATTCAACATATAAGATCAAGGAGATCTAAATAAGAAACCCTAAATGCTTATACTTAAACCCAGCTAGGAGGACTATCAAAATCTTAAAGAAATAGGACAAGGTTAGAATTCACACACAAGTCAAGCTAGCCCTATTTAATGATCCCGATCTTAAAATACTAGGAGTTCAAGCATTGAAATCTCAAGCACAAGGGATTCACTCTTAAGGTTCTCAAATGAAAGATCATACCACATAAGATGGACCTTCTAACTTTCTGGTTTGTAGCAAGTAATCCTTCCTCTTAGATCTGGAGCCTAGAGAACCCTGCAACAAAGAAACCAAGATGATTAGAAGCTTAATTAGAAATGAGAAGATTGATGGAACTCAAAGGAGAGTTTGTTGAAAATGATCCTTGGCGCCATGGTAGAAGCTTGTGTTGGTGTTGATCTTCTTCTTGTGAGGATGTCCTTAATTCGCCTTGAAGGAAGAGGATTGCTTGGAAGATGAAGAGTAAAAGAGAAGGATTAGGGAGAAGAAATGATGGAGGAGAGGAAGAGGTTCACTTAGGCACAAAGATCCACATAGGCACATAGAAACACATAGAAAATTTCTGAAAAAAAAATTGTATTCATTCATCAATTTTTTACAAGGGGCATCCAAGGCTTTAAATAAAGCCTTACAAATTTTGAAATTTCAAATCCCTAAACAAGTGGAGTAATATAAGGGGAGAGGGCTGATTTTCTTGCTTGAAATCCTCCTTGGCCAACTTCCTTGAATTTGAACTTGGGATGGCACCCTCTTGTGGTGAGGTGGCGTGTGAGGTGGCATGTGGTCCCCTCTTGACGTGGCATGTGGTCCCAAGTTGAGGTGGCACAAGTGATGTGGCATGTGGTCCCCAATTGAGTTGGCTTTGGTCTTGATTTGGGGTATACATTATGAGTCTTCTTTAGGCTTGATGCTAGTTGACCCATTTGGATTGGACTAAGACTAGACCCGACATGGACTCGACTTACATGATTATTTTGGACTCAAAAGAAAGATTACAGGACCCAACATGGACTCGACTTACATGATTCTTTTGGACTAAAAATAAAGAAAGGTTACCGGACTCTCTAGTCCAACCATAAAGATTCAGAATGGGCTTGAATTGGTTGGAGTCTCTTTCTGATTCTGGTGCCCGCACCAATTCTCCCCGGGTGGGATGAACTCGACCCTGTCGAGTGATAAGTTTCTAATATATCTGGGTCGATTTGTTGTAGGTCCTCTTTGGTAATCCAGGAATCTTCAGATTCAGGACGTCCTTGCTATCGAACCAGATTGCGTTGGTAGCCCTTATTTCTAGTAGTGATGATCTGGTCATTCAAGATCCTTTCAATTCTTTCCTTTCGCTCAGGAATATTTGGTGGTGGACACTCAATTGGCATTTCACTCTCAAGAGAAGTGTTAGGACCAAAAGGTTCATCCGGTATCAATGCAGGTTCCTTGTATTCTTTCAGATCGGAAACATTAAATGTAGAACTAATGCCATAACTAGGTGGTAAGTCTACTACATAAGCATTAGGTCCAATTTTCTTTATTATTTTGAAGGGTCCGGCTCCTCGGGCATGGATTTTCTTCATAGTTCCCGGAGGAAACCTTTCTGGTTTAAGCCTAATCATTACAGAGTCTCCTTCATTAAATTCCTTTAACCGTTTATGTGAATTAGCCATATGCCTATAGAGTTCATTGCTTGTTTGAATCTTCTGACTAATCTCCTTGTGCAAACCCTTAACATGCTGTGCATATGACTCAGCAGACTCAGATATTCGTGTATGTACTGGTAATGGAATTAGGTCTAAAGGTTTCCTAGGTCTGTATCCATGGAACACTTCGAATGGACTTTTCCCAATAGACCTATTAATCGAACTGTTGTAGGCAAATTCAGCGCGAGGAAGTAGTAAGTCCCAGTTTCCTAGGTTGTCGCCGACTAAACATCTTAAGAGATTTCCTAAGCTTCGGTTTACTACTTCAGTTTGGCCATCGGTTTGAGGATGATAGGCCGTAGAGAATTTCAGCTTAGTACCTAACATGTGCCAGAGGGTTTTCCAGAAGTAGCTAGTGAACTTGACATCTCTATCTGACACAATGGTCTTGGGTAAACCATGAAGCTTAACCACCTGATCTAAGAAAAGCTTGGCCACTTTCGAAGCATCTAAAGTTTGAGAACACGGGATGAAGTGCGCCATTTTGGAGAAACGATCGACAACCACAAAAACAGAGTCATGTTTCCTAGAAGTTTTAGGTAGACCTACCACAAAATCCATACTGATATCTTGCCATGGACCATCAGGGACAGGTAAGGACGTGTACAGACCGGTGTTCTGTCTTTGCTGTTTTGCAACAGCACAGGTCCGACACTGAGCTACGATCTGGGTAACGTTCTTTTTAAGACCAGGCCAAAAAAATTGTTCTTCCATTGCTAGGATGGTTTTGTTCCTGCCAAAATGTCCCGCTAAACCTCCAGCATGGACTTCCCAGATCAGGAATTCCCTAACAGAGGTCTTGGGAATACACAACTGATTTCCTTTGAAAAGGTATCCATCTAACAGTGTATAATCACTAGGCTCACTAGATGGTCTTTGTTGGAGGGATTGATAGATGTGACCAAAATCAGGACATGTGGGATATTCATCTTTCAATCTATCGAACCCTACTACTTCAGTGCTCATAGAGGTTAACAACATAGAACGGCGGCTCAACGCATCGGCAACCCTATTTTCAGTACCGGCACGATGTTTCAAAACGAACGTGTAAGCTTGTATGAATTCTACCCATTTCCCGTGCGTAGGGTTTAATTTCTTTTGAGAACTAAGGAACCTAAGAGCTTCGTGATCAGAGAACAGGACAAACTCGTGGGGTAGAAGATGATGCCTCCAAAATCGTAGAGCTTGAACGACAGCATACAGTTCCTTATCATACGTGGAATACCATAGTCTCGCCTCATTTAACTTTTCACTGAAGTATGCTACTGGGTGATTCTCTTGACTCAAGACACCTCCAATTCCGACCCCAGAAGCATCACAAGCAACCTCAAACACCTTGGTAAAATTGGGTAACCTTAAAACAGGTGCTTGTGTCATTTTCTCCTTAATTGTTAGGAAGGCCTTACCTGCTGCTTTAGTCCACTCGAAATTTCCCTTCCTAATACAATCAGTGATTGGAGCCACTATCGTACTGAACCCTCTAATGAATCTCCTATAGAAGGTGGCTAAACCATGGAAACTACGGACATCATGGATATTCTTGGGTACAGGCCACTCTACTATTGACTTAATTTTTGCAGGGTCAGCGGACACCCCTTCAGATGTGACTACGAATCCTAGAAATATAACTCTATTTGTCAGGAAATCACACTTCTTGATATTGGCATAGAGACTATCTTTTCTCAGAACTTGAAAAACTTGCTTCATGTGGGTTAAGTGGTCTGCCTTTGTTTTGCTATATATAAGTATATCATCAAAATAGACCTCCTCTGCTTCATAAACCTCCTCTTCATCATTCTCCAGGGGTTCTGATTCACCTTCTTCTGCCTCCCCTATATGTAAAGCTCTAGAGGGACATTGGCTCATGAAATGACCTGGTTTACGACACTTATAGCAGACTCGCTCCCTCTCACCTCGAACTTCAGGGCTCTTTCCTTTGTCTTCTCTAGGAATTAAGGGGGTGGTCGGATTGGGTCTAAGGGTTGGATTCGGGCTGGACCTTGTTCTATTGGTGGGACTAGGGACTGAGCTAGGCCTGCTGATAGGAGGGTTAAACCTACTAGATTCAGGTCGTCTAAATGTAGCTCTCCTTTGAAACCTCTCATAGTCCGTGGCAACTTGGTATGCCTGATCTAAATCATGGACTTCCCTTAAAAACAATTCCCCTTTTATATCATCATTCAACCCTGATCTAAACCTTGATAAAGTGGCTGCTTCAGACTCGACTACGTTGCATCGCATCACAAACTCATCAAACTTAGCAACATATTCAGAAACGATCTTGTTACCCTGTGTCAATCGTTGCCACTGATCTAATAACCTTTGCTGATAAGACATAGGCAGATATTTCTCTCTAAGTTTCCTCTTCATATCTCTCCATGTTGCTATAGGTAAATCTCCCCTTTGCCTTGATATGCGTTCCACGTTTCCCCAATATAACCGAGCCTGACAAACTAGTCTGATTCTGGCAAACTTAAATCTTCTCTCTTCAGACATATCATACCAGTCAAAATACTGGTCCATGTCAGCCTCCCAGTCTATGTACACCTTAGGATCTAGGCTTCCCTCAAAGGTTGGTGCATCTAGACGGATGTTCCTTAGGGCCTGATCATCCTGATCAAAAGTATCATAGTGAGGCCTTCTAGGAGGTGGCTCTGGAGTATGATCAACATAATCCTGATGCGGTCTTCTTTGAATTGGATCAGGTGTGTGTTCCTGTCGTTGGGCTCTAGGATGAACTGAAGGTAATCTGGGTGAAGGTGGTTCAGTTGGGGTCAACCTAGCTTCTTCTAGGGCTCCTACCCTTTCCTCGAACTGACCAAATTTAGCATCCAAACGGTCCATCTTCTCGATCATAGATCTCATAAGGCTTTCCATACTAGTATCCATGGATGAACTAGGTTGGGCTTGTGAAGGGTGGTAAGGTGTGCCTGACCTAGTTGTCATGCAAACAATTAGACTCAGACCCGAACTACGAGTTTTCTAAACCGGTTAGCCCAAATAAACTGAGTTGACTAGATACAATCAAATCAACAGCTACTCTCTTCCACTGGCCAGTCAGGAGGTGGGTCTGTGGGAGGTTCCCCCAGCGTTCACTGGGTCCTAATTAAAAACCACAAGAACCGCTTAGGCTTGAGCCACTTAACCTCTATCCTTGACACCAGCTTCCAATAATAGATGAAGAAATGGGTTGCACAAGCTTTCCCAATTGAATTGAACTGGACCTAGAGTTCCAAGCTAGTTGCCTAATCAAGGTGGCAAGCTAGATTGTAGTAACTCTATACTTGGCCAGGTTTTAGAACAAGGGGAGTGTGAGATCCTGTCTCTGGCCTACCTAGGCCCGGTGGAATTGGCCCGATAGACGGATCAGCCCCCAAGCCCTTAGTCCCAATTCTAGACACCAAGTAATAGGGCACACACAAGACTAGTTGACATAATGAGTTGACAATAACCCGGACTCGACCAAATTGATGTTCCTAACCCACTAGGGCAATTAATGTCTAATCAATTTTAGTTAGGGATTGGGTCGATATGCAATTTGGTGATTTTTGGGCTAGGGACAGGTGATGAAATCCTGACCCTATGTCAATTTCATGCCCTTAGTTTGATTTGCCATGAGATGCATACAAATTTCAAATTTCAGGTGCAGAAGTAGTGTGTTGCTGTTTAAATGTGGTGTTGATAAGTGCAGAAAAAAATATCAGAAGAATCTAAAAAAATCACAGAAAACTCCTAACTTATAGATGACATACCAGATGAAACGAAATTTCAAAATAAAATCTGTACTATTCTAGGCAGATTCTGAAATGAAGATAATGAAAAGGAACAGAACAGAAACCTTAATAACACTGATGGACTGCAGGAATTTTCATTTTTTTTGTAATTTTTTTCTCATATTGAAATTTAAAAAGGTGATAAAGAACTTAAAATGGAACAGGAAAAAAAATATTCCAATGAGGAATGTGATACTTGCCTTTGGAGTTGCAGGCGGATTACAGTCAGCCTACAGAAAATACAGCAAGCAGAAAAAAAAATAGAACGTGCCCAATGCAAAATTCACAAATGAAATCTAAGAAGTCCTTTGGCTTTCTTTTTCATGGGTCAATCATAATGGCACCCCGACACACCTTAGGAGATCCCCGTGGAATGGGAAGAGAGGGTGTTTAAACCCTACTTTCTCCTAAGACCGGACGGCCTGGTAACGCCCCCGATCCAAGTACTTCAAGGACTTAATGCTATGCAATCAGGAACTTATTCTACCATGCTCTGATACCAAGATTGGTGTGGTATGCATGATGAGGATGCAATCATGTAACTCTAAAGGAGACTAATCAAAATTTAACTAGCAATTCCTACTTGCATATGAGTGATTCAACATATAAGATCAAGGAGATCTAAATAAGAAACCCTAAATGCTTATACTTAAACCCAGCTAGGAGGACTATCAAAATCTTAAAGAAATAGGACAAGGTTAGAATTCACACACAAGTCAAACTAGCCCTATTTAATGATCCCGATCTTAAAATACTAGGAGTTCAAGCATTGAAATCTCAAGCACAAGGGATTCACTCTTAAGGTTCTCAAATGAAAGATCATACCACATAAGATGGACCTTCTAACTTTCTGGTTTGTAGCAAGTAATCCTTCCTCTTAGATCTGGAGCCTAGAGAACCCTGCAACAAAGAAACCAAGATGATTAGAAGCTTAATTAGAAATGAGAAGATTGATGGAACTCAAAGGAGAGTTTGTTGGAAATGATCCTTGGCGCCATGGTGGAAGCTTGTGTTGGTGTTGATCTTCTTCTTGTGAGGATGTCCTTAATTCCCCTTGAAGGAAGAGGATTGCTTGGAAGATGAAGAGTAAAAGAGAAGGATTAGGGAGAAGAAATGATGGAGGAGAGGAAGAGGTTCACTTAGGCACAAAGATCCACATAGGCACATAGAAACACATAGAAAATTTCTGAAAAAAAATTGTATTCATTCATCAATTTTTTACAAGGGGCATCCAAGGCTTTAAATAAAGCCTTACAAATTTTGAAATTTCAAATCCCTAAACAAGTGGAGTAATATAAGGGGAGAGGGCTGATTTTCTTGCTTGAAATCCTCCTTGGCCAACTTCCTTGAATTTGAACTTGGGATGGCACCCTCTTGTGGTGAGGTGGCGTGTGAGGTGGCATGTGGTCCCCTCTTGACGTGGCATGTGGTCCCAAGTTGAGGTGGCGCAAGTGATGTGGCATGTGGTCCCCAATTGAGTTGGCTTTGGTCTTGATTTGGGGTATACATTATGAGTCTTCTTTAGGCTTGATGCTAGTTGACCCATTTGGATTGGACTAAGACTAGACCCGACATGGACTCGACTTACATGATTATTTTGGACTCAAAAGAAAGATTACAGGACCCAACATGGACTCGACTTACATGATTCTTTTGGACTAAAAATAAAGAAAGGTTACCGGACTCTCTAGTCCAACCATAAAGATTCGGAATGGGCTTGAATTGGTTGGAGTCTCTTTCTGATTCTAGTGCCCGCACCAATTGTCATTAGAGGATATGAACTGATAGCTCGGGCTAACACTATGAGTTCTTCCTGGGGGTATTTGACTAAAGGAACCTGGTTCTCACAAATCTCTTGAATTTCTGAACTAGGTCCTACCACTTGGTTGCTCTCCAAGGTCTCCTCAGGTAAGGAACTAATAGTATCGATGTCACATTCTTCAAGTTCTTCCCCCTCATATTCATCAACTAGACTCAAGCCAGCATTATATACTTCCTCGATGCCATCTTCAATGGGTTTCGGGTCAGTGGTAATCGGGTCAACTGATTCTGGGCTTGTCATACCTAACCTTTCTTCCTCATTGGTAGGCTTGGGTTCTCCCTTATTAATGTCATCCTTTGGATTCTTACCACTTAGCTATGCACAAGCCAGTCCTATGCATTGGCACTGACTAGATTTATGGCCTCTTTCTCCACAAAACCAACATTCTTGCGATATAGGAACCTGGGTCACACTGGGTTTCAAGCTAGTAGAGACCTTACTTGGGCATGGGTGTGGATCTAAATGGTTTGATCTAGAAGACTTGGGTTGTTGAGTGACTGGTCTAGAATATTGTAAGGACCTCTCATAGACACGATCCACACTATAGATATCATGGTTAGGCTTCCTAGGGTTATGCTCGGGATCACGGTATAAGGTCCTCCTAGGCTCCTGGTTTGGGTGAGGTTGAGGCACATTAAAATCTGGGTCAGGAGTCCAATTATGATGTCTAGGTTCCCCAAGTACTTGGACTCGATCCCTAAGCTGGGTAAGATCCTCATGGACTTGTTCCCTAAACTGGGCAACAGTAGTAGTCATATCCTGACTCAATTTGTTCATACTTTCGGTAAGAGTTCTAACCATGGCCTCTAAATCAGGTTGGGTTTGACCAGGTTGGGAGGGTACTCCATTCCGGGTGGACATGATGATGCAAGCAAGCACACAGAATGTGACTAGACTAAAGCGACTACTGGCTCACTAGACCTAGAGTCCAAACTAGATACCCAATCAGAGTGGCAAGCTAGCCTGTAGTAACTCGGGACTCAGCTAGGCAGGTGTAAGGGGAGTGTTAGGTCCCTAATTGCCAATCCTAGACACCAATCAGTGATTGGCCAGGTAGGCGGACCAGCACACAAGCCCTTCGGGACGTAGTCCCTGAATCACTGTTCTAGATACTGAGTACAAATCACACACAGAGTAACCAGACAAACTGACTAAACCCTAGGCTGGACCTGACCAGTTGGTGTTCCTAGCCCACTAGGGCAAATTAAGTCTAATAAATTTTAAAATTAGGCTTAGGATCGAATGAATGGGTGGTGGTTTTGGGCTAAGGAGAGGTTATCACTCCTCCCCTTATCTTAGATGCTCAATTGCCCTTAAGATGAATTAGGAGATGATCACTCAAAAAAAAAAAAAAAAAAAAAAATTGAATTGCAGAAACACAGAAATAGAATTTCTGTAATTTAACTCTCAAAAATTTCACAGAAACCAATAAATTACAATAAAATTATGTAAAATAGTTTCAATTATACTGGTTCTAGCAAAATAAAAATCATACAATTTGGAGTTACCTGCAATGAGTAACAATTCCTTCAACAGGGTAGTTACAGACTGAAAATAGAATGCTTCCCCCGTTTACAATTCCTGCTACGAAGTTGTAACCCAGTGGATCCCCTACACGCCCTAGGAACACCCCATGGAATGGAAAGAGGAGGCTTGCACCTCAATTCGTTCCTAGGATCGGACGTCCTGGGGAGTCTACTTCAAGCAGACAAAGTGAAAAAGAGAGACACTCAAAATATGCAAGCAAGTCAGAAATCCTAGACAGGGCTCTGATACCAAAAATGATGCAGAACAAAAAAGATGATGCGATACAGAAGTAAATTAAAATTAATATATTTATTTATTTATTTATTTTATATATATTTTCAGAAGTCGACTTTGACTCAAAGGAAAGTTGCACTAAATTGAAAGAAACTATATAATAATTGAAAGCACAATTCAAAGAAACTAGATTATCAGAGTAGTTCAGAAGTAAAGGATCGCTGGGGGTTGAGAAACTCCCAGACCTAGGGTTTCGCTCTGAACTTTCAACAGGACAAAAATAAAGAGAAGGGAAGGGTTATGTACCAGGCAATGATCTTCACAGAGTTTGGTGGAAGGACTCTCTCGAGCAGATTGTTGGATCCTCGGATTCGGATATCTTACTAATGGATCCTCCAATACTGGCCCTTTGGCAGAGTTGGCTTCTCCTGAACTCAGGATCTGGGAAAGAAGAAGAACAAGTTAAGGAACCAGATACTCAAAGAAAGGATTTACCGGATAAGAAGAACTTGAAAAAAATTGATGTTGCTGAAATCCTGATTCTCCTGGATGCTGATCTGACTTCCTCTGGGATTTGCTTTGTATTCGAAGTAGCCGATCTGGACCTGGATGTTGGTGGTCGGCCTCTACTTGAAAGAGAGGGGCCGTGAGATGATGAGGTAGATTAGGGTTTGGATGATTGGTGGAATGAAGAAGATGATGGGCGGCTAGGGTTTGGAATTGAAGTGGCTAACCTAGGATTTTGGTAGGGTTTTGGGGTTGGAGATCTCACACCTCCTCAAGGTTCCTAGGGAACCCGAATTTACTCCCTCACGGAGCTCAACACCTGAACACAAGTGCGGAAGAGAGAAACACAAAGTTGCTCACAAAGAAATTGATTTCATTCATCAGTATGATTCAAGAGTTACATAGAGTTGAATATATAGACATAACAAAGAAATAAAATTTCATACATTTCCCATGTGGGACTAAACTCCCTAGCCTATACTTTTGGTAGAAAATATTCTTTCTCTTGGCCAATCAAAGAGTCCTACAAGGAGTAGGCGGCCCTAAAAGTCATAAAAATCCTCTCAAAACGTAGAAAGATGGCGCCTCCTAAGTCTTCTCCTTGAATTTAGGGTTCTTCCTTCAATGGTTCAACTCTTTTGGATACCTTTTTTTCTTTCTCCCCAAGTCAAGGCTCTTCCCAACTTTGCTTTGGTCATTTTAGGCATGGATTGGGCGCCCCCTTGAAGTGCTCCCCAAGAAATGCCACTTTCTTCCTTTAGCTTGGCCTTTTAAGGTATATATGGGGCGCCTCCTTGATTTTGGCTTCAAGAAAAATTCTTGCTCCCTTGGGTGTGGGGACCAAGACACTGGGATGTAGATGTGGCACCTCCTGGACTCTGGCGTGTGGCTGGGAGTGTGGCGCCCACTTGCTTGGGCCTGGGAGGAAAATGTGGCACCCTGGACCTTGACTTGACTGAGAAAAAGTGGCACCAACCTGGAGAAGACCTAGACCACTACTAGGACTTGTACTGAGTCAACATGACTCAACAAAATTTAAATTGCAGGGAAATACAGACTCAAGAATAAAATTGAGTTGACTAAGTCAACCCTTATTACAAAACCAGAAAATTCTAATTCTTCGGTCAAGGTCAATCAGAGATCTAGATGGAGCCCTGAAGTCTTCTTCTGAGTTTGGTGCCCGCACCATTACATATGAAGTTACATCACAAGTTAAAACTTCAAAAATCAATCTTCTTGTGCACAACTATAAATTATTTAAAATGGATCCCGATGAAAATATATCTGCTATGTATACTCGTTTTACTGATATTATCAATGACCTTAAAAGTCTTAGTAGGACTTACACTAATGCTGATCTTGTTCAAAAAGTTTTGAGATCCTTGCCAGATAAATGGAAAGCTAAAGTGACAGCTATTCAAGAGGCAAAGTACCTGAATACCCTACCATTGGATAAGTTTCTTGGATCATTAATTACTCATGAATTAGTCATGCAACAAAGAACGGATAAAGACTCAAAAAGAAAAAAAGCTATAGCATTTAAAGCTACTGAAGAAAACAAGAATGAAGATTCAGATTCATCTGATGATGATGATCTTGAAAATGATGAGATAGCCCTTGTAATGAGAAAATTTAAAAGGTTTATAGACAGAAGAAGAATAAATAGATGGAGGAAGCAATTTAGAAAAGGATAGTTTGGAAGAGAAAGAGAAAAGGACAAAGAAAAGGAGAAGGACAAAGATAAAAATCAGATTCCAATCTACTATGAATGCAAGAAACCAGTACATTTACGTCCTGACTGTCCAGAGGCCAAGAAAAAGATGATCAAGAGAAAGAAGAAGACAATGTTTGCAGCATGGAGTGACAGCGACGAATCTACATCCACTGAAGAGGATGAAGAAATAATAAAAACTGCTCAGATCAACCTTATGGATTTAGAGGACGAGGTAACTACTTCTGAACCTAATTTAGAATTTACATATAATGAGCTGTACAATGCTTTTTGTGAATTATTAGTAGAATATAAAAAAGCAGGTTTGAAAATGAAAAATTTAAAAAACCATTGTGATATAATTGAAAAGGATAAAAATGAAATTGGTGAAAGAAATAAGATTTTACAAAGGAAATTAAGTCTAGTTTGTGAAAGGCGTAAGACTACTCAATTTGAAAAAGAACTTCTTGAGAAAAATAAAAGTTTGCAAAATGAAAATGATGATTTGAAAAAGGAAGTTCAAAAGCTTAAACCTTTAGTTGAAAAATTAACCTTAAGTTCCAATAAGCTTGAACTAATTTTGAAAGATCAAAGAGAGACAAATCACAAATTTGGAATTGTTTACAAAGGTTCAATTTCAAATAAATTTTCTGCATCTACATCATATGCTCCTAAGTTCATTACTTCAAAATAAGATAGACCTAAATTTGCATCATCTTATACTTTTTATTCAAAGCCAAGAATTGCATGCTATGCTTGTAATAATGTTGGTCATAAGGCATTTGAGTGTCATTTGAAATATAATAACAAGAAGAAATTCAAGAAAATTTGAGTTCCAAAAGGAACCATTTCTACTAACTTGCAAGGACCCAAGAAAGCTTGGGTACCTAAATCTATTACCTGATTATTTTGCAGAGAAGTCTTGCAGCCATAAATAAAAAGAAAAGATGACACCTTGATAGCGGCTGTTCAAGACACATGACGGGTGATATTGATCAATTCTTTATCATAGAACAAAAAGATGGTGAAATGGTAACCTTTGATAATAATCGCAAAGGAAGGATAATCGGAATTGGTAAAATAAAAATTACTCCTACATTTATTGAGAATGTATTACTTGTAGAAAAGTTAAAACATAATCTTTTGAGTAGTAGTCAGCTTTGTGATATTGGTTTTAACATTTTCTTTAAGTCATCAATGTGTATGATAGTTGATCCACTTGACTCTAGTGCAAAATTTATTGGACATGAACTTGGTAATATTTATGTAGTAGATCATAATGATCTGGCTATGTCAAACAATACAAGTCTTATATCAATGAATGATAAGAGCAAGGAATCAAGTTTACTATGGCATAGGAGACTTGGACATACTAGTATGGATACCATTGCAAAACTTATTTCCAAAGATTTAGTTAAAGGTTTGCCAAAGTTTAAAGTTAATTTTGATTATGTTTACGATACCTGTCAGTTAGGAAAGCAAGTGAGGGAAGTTTTAAATCCAAAAATATTATTTCTACTACTAGACCCTTAGAACTACTTCACATGGACCTATTTGGACCTATTAGGATAACAAGCCTAGGTGGTATGAAATTTGGCCTTGTGATTGTAGATGATTTTTCAAGATACACATGGATTTTATTCATTGCACATAAAGATGAGACTTTTAAAGTATTCAAAAAGTTTTACAAAAGAATTTCAAATTTGAAAACCCTTTATGTTATTTCTATTCATAGTGATCATGGTACTGAATTTGAAAATCAACTTTTTGATCACTTTTGCACAAAGCACGATATTGATCACAACTTCTCAGCTCCTAGAATACCATAGCAAAATGGTATTGTAGAAAGAAAGAATCGAACTTTGGAAGAGATGTCCAGAACAATACTTTGTGAAGAAAATCTTCCAAAATACTTTTGGGCAGAATTTGTAAATACTGCTTGCTATATTTTGAACAGAGTTTTAATTAGACCTATTAGTAGAAAAACCCCATATGAACTATGGAACAATAGAAAGCCTAATATCAATTATTTTCATGTTTTTGGCTATAAATGTTTTGTTCTTAATAATGGTAAAGATAACCTTGGTAAATTTGATGCAAAATCCGATGAGGCTATTTTTCTTGGATATTCTTTAAATAGTAAAGCCTAACAAGTTTTCAACAAAAGAACTTTGACTGTGGAAGAATCAATATATGTTGTTTTCAATGAATCAGACATTACATCTTCTAGAAAAGAAGATCGTGCTGATGATGATGCAGGTACACTAGAACATGGAATGAAGGATTTGACTCTCAAAGACAAATAAACAAGTGAACAACGTTGTTGCTGATCTTACAGCTATGGCCTGTAGCTTATGAGCTGGCGCCGGATCTTGGTCTCCTTCACCTCGAGATCTCCAAGCCTCCGGACCTACAAAACAAGGTCAAAGACTCGGGCCAGGGGTTCTGGTGGGGGCACTCCGATGGTCAAGTTAGCGAACGGCAAGATGGAACAGATCTGCTGAGATGGGTTACCGCTGGATTCCCGTGCTTAGAGGAGACTTAGATGAAAGAAGTGTGGGAATGAGAGGGGTTGACACTCGGTTTCCTACACTGGACTCGCCGGACTCACTCCTGGGAACTTCCGGGGGCCTTAGAGTCATTTCTTCTTTCTGTGTCTGTGTTTTTCCCTCTCAGTGGCTTACCCTTCCGTCCGCTCTCGCCGTCCCTTTTATATCACCAGATCACCTTCAGCTTTTTTCCCTCTACCCTCCGGAGGCTCTCGGAGGTCCCCGGCTCTTTTCCACCATTCTCCCTTTTCTCGAGTCCCCCCAAGGCTGGGAGTTAAGTGGCGAGCTTGCCTCACCCGCCGTGCTGTCATGAAAAGAGAAACCTGGCGGGATCTTGAGCCAAGTGCGGGAGCCTTCATCTCGGGGCGTTGACTGCGGACCTCTTTTCCAGGGGGTTCCAGGCCCCCAATCACAAGGATCCGATGCCTCGATCATGGGGCCCCTCTTAACTGGTTTAAACGAGGTTCCGCACACCGTTACAAACCGTACTGGGCATGCCGTACGGGGCGCACTGTGCACTGACTCTAACAGCGACCTCATGGCTTGTGCCTCTGATCTCCCCAAGGCTTCGCAGGGTAGGGCCGACTTCAGCCAAGGTGGACCCATCTTGGGGTGCCACCTAGCAAAGGGGTAGGAGCGCTTGGCTCGACTTCGACGAGGTAGGCCCACCAGGGGGTGCCACCTGGTGAAGGAGTAGGGGCATCCCACTTCGATCGAGGTGGACCCCTCCTAGGTCGATACCTGGCGAAGTGGTAGAGGAAGGCTCGACTTCATCCGAGGTGGACCCATCTTGGGGTGCCACCTGGCAAAGGAGCAGGAGCGCCTGGCTCGACCTCTGTCGAGGTGGACCCATCAAGGGGCGCCACCTGGCGAAAAAGCAGGGGCAGCACACTTCAGCCGAGGTGGACCCGTCCTAGGTCGACACCTGGCGAAGTGGCAGAGGAAGGCACGAAATCGACCGAGGTGAACCCATCTTGGGGTGCCACCTGGCGAAGGAACAGGAGCACCCGGCTCGACCTCGACCGAGGTGGACCCATCAGGGGGCACGACTTGGTGAAAGAGCAGGGGCAGCCCACTTCAGCCGAGGTGGATCCCTCCTAGATCGACACCTGGCAAGGTGGTAGAGGAAGGCTCAACTTCGATCGAGGTGGACCCATCTTGGGGTGCCACCTGGTGAATGAGTAGGAGTGCCAAGCTAGACTTCGGTCGAGGTGGACACATCAGGGGGTGCCACCTGGCGAAGGAGCAGGGGCAGTTCACTTCAGCCGAGGTGGACCCCTCCTGGGTCGGCACCTGGCGAAGTGGCAAAGGAAGGCTCAACTTCATCTAAGGTGGACCCATCTTGGGGTGCCACCTGGCGAAGGAGCAGGAGCGCCTGACTAGACCTCAGCCGAGGTAGACCCATCAGGGGGCGCCACCTGGCGAAGGAGCAGGGGTAGCCCACTTCAGCTGAGGTGGACCCCTCTTGGGTCGGCACCTGGCAAAGTGGCAGAGGAAGGCTCGATTTCATCCGAGGAGGACCCATCTTGGGGAGCCACCTGGCGAAGGAGTAGGAGCACCTGGCTCGATCTCGGTCGAGGTGGACCCATCATGGGGCACCACTTGGCAAAAGAGCAGGGGCAGCCCACTTCAGCCAAGGTGGACCCCTCCTGGGTCGACACCTGGCGAAGTGGCAGAGAAAGGCTCGACTTTGGCCAAGGTGAACCCATCTTGGGGTGCCACCTGGCGAAGGAGCATGAGTGCCTGGCTCGATCTCGGCCGAGGTGGATCCATCAGGGGGTGCCACCTAGCAAAGGTCCAGGGGCGCCCACTCAGCTGAGGTGGACCCCTCCCGGGTCGACACCTAGCGAAGTGGCAGAAGAAGGCTCAACTTCGACCGAGGTGAACCCATCCTGGGGTGCCACCTGGCGAAGGAACAAGAGCGCCTGGCTCGACCTTGGTCGAGGTGGACCCATCAGGGGGTGCCACCTGGCAAAGGAGCAGGGGCAGCCCACTTTAGCCGAGGTGGACCCATCCTTGGTCGACAACTGGCGAGGTGGCAAAGGAAGGCTCGACTTCAACCGAGGTGGAACCATTTTGGGGTGCCACCTGGCGAAGGAGCAGGAGCGCCTGGCTTGACCTCGACCGAGGTGGACCCATCAGGGGGCACCACTTGGCGAAGGAGCAGGGGTAGCCCACTTCAGTCGAGGTGGACCCCTCCTAGATCGACACCTTGCGAAGTGGCAGATGAAGGCTAGACTTCGACCGAGGTGAATCCATCTTGGGGTGCCACCTGGTGAAGGAGCAGGAGCGCCTGGCTCGACCTCGGTTGAGATGGACCCATCAAGGGGTGCCACTTGGCGAAGGAGCAGGGGTGCCTGGTTTGACCTCGATCGAGGTGGACCCATCAGGGGGTGCCACCTGGCGAAGGAGCAGGGACAGCCCACTTTAGCCGAGATGGGTCCCTCCTAGGTGACACCTAGCGAAGTGGCAGAGGAAGGCTCGACTTAGACCGAGGTGGACCCATCTTGGGGTGCCACCTGGCAAAGGAGCAGGAGCGCCTGGCTCGACCTCGATCGAGGTGGACCCATTGGGGGTGCCACCTGGCGAAGGAGCAGGGGCAGCCCACTTCAGCCTAGGTGGACCCCTCCTGGGTCGACACCTGGCAAAGTGGCAGAGGAAGGCTCGACTTCGGCCGAGGTCAACCCATCTTGGGATGCCACCTGGCAAAGTAGCAGGAGCGCCTGGCTCAACCTCGACCGAGGTGGACCCATCAGGGGGCGCCACCTGGTGAAGGAGCAGGGGCGCCTGGTTCGACCTCGACCGAGGTGGACCCATCAGGGGGCGCCACCTGGCGAAGGAGCAGGGGCAGCCCACTTCAGTCGAGGTGGACCCCTCCTGGGTCGACACCTGGAGAAGTGGTAGAGGAAGGTTCAACTTTGACCGAGGTGGACCCATCTTGGGGTGCCACCAGGCGAAGGAGCAGGAGCACCTGGCTTGACCTCGACCGAGGTGGACCCCTCCTCGGTCGACACCTGGCGAAGTGGCAGAGGCAGCGTGCACGTCTCGGGTGAGAATTACCACGTGTCAGGCCACCCTGCGGGAGAGCTTCAAAAAAAAATCCACATGGCACTGCTGGCGGCAAGCTGGATCTGACATATACTCCATGTCAGCGATGTTGCCATATCAGTTGCCCCCCATCCCCATGTCCCATCGAAGCGCTGTGATTGGGGCGTGGGGAGTTAATGTGAAGATGACGTGGAAATATTGAAATCCTGCACCCTAATTGCCATGATCATCGCCGCTACGCCCATTGCGCCCGAGGCCCCATCGGAGGCCGCCACGTCCACGTGCCTGACGGGCCATTAATACACTGTTTCAAACCCGAGGCAGTTTCCAGTGAACCGAAGCATCGTTGTCGGGCATATCTCCACGTGGTGCTCATCTGATGGCTCAGGCCAAAAGGAGACATACAATCGCTATTGATTGAGTTTGAAAAGGAGGGGTACTTTCCGAAAACGATGTCTCTTGGCTTTCTCACACCTTGTCGACGGTTGCAGCGATCCTTCATCCCCAGGGTCGCCATTCCTCCAATACAAACGTTCTGGTGAGTGCCTGCAATGCACCTTTTTTTCCTCTCCAATCTCCCAATCTTTTATCATTCCGAACCAATTTCTCTTCATCCCTTCCCTCTTGATGGCTCATCATCGTCATTTCTCTTCCAACCCAGACGAGGACTCCATCGTCTTCCTCCTCAAATGGGGAGGAGATTCCAATCGAGGTCCTGAGGCAACTGTGGCCAGGGACAGTGACCATTGGCCTTCCTAGGGATCCTAGGTCTCCTCCCATTGCTTCTACACTTCCCATCTCTGCACTTCCTCCTTCGGTGGCAGAGACTTCTTCTTCTGGTCCCTTTGGTAACATCTCGACGATGACCGGAGATGACCTTTCTTGGATCTGGGATATGTATAGGGTCCTAGATTCAATACATCTTTCGCTCCCAGGATCGAGGGACTGAGTAACCTCGAGCAGCCCTGGGAAGGTTGCTTTCTACGAGGACTTCCTTGCCTGGGGTCTTTGTTTTCCCCTTCATCCATTCTTCCTTTCATTTCTCAGCCATTTCCGCCTAGTCCCGGCCTAGTTGGCTCTCATGCCATTCGAGTTATCTTCGCCTTTATTGTCTTCTGCCATTTTCATGGGTTTGTTGCCCGCTTTTCACTGTTCAGGGCCCTCTTTTACCTGAAATGCTACTCCATCGATGACAGCTGGTGGTATCTTTCTCCCTGACCTAGGTGCCTTTGGTTTGACCTCCCTACGTCGATCAAGGGATGGAATAACCATTTCTTCTTCACCTCGGTTCAGGATGTTGACTGGGCCTGGAGTGAGCCAGATCGATCCCCGAACCGGAACTCCCAGGTTGTGCTAGCAGACCAGGAGGTTTACGCCCAGATGCTGGGTGACGTGGTCCTTGCCCTCGAGGTCCTGCTCTCAGAGCAGAACTTGTTCGAGGCGGGAGTCAGTCCAATCCGGGTGTTGGGTGAGACTCCCGGTCTCCCTCCTCCTCTTTTGCTTCTTTTCCATTTTCTTCTTCTTATTTTTTTTTTGAATGATCTAATCATTTTCTTCCTCCAGGGATGAAGTTCTCCATCGAGAGCCTGATGGAGGGCGTTTAGAAGAGGGGCGCCACTGAAGGGGCCTAGGAGGCTCCACTGAAGAAGGCCGGCACAGAGACGGGCCAGGGGCCCAGGCCCACCCTAGCCCCTACTGGGCCCAGGGTGACGGGCCCTGCCTCCAGGCCATCTCAGCCTTGTGCACCTGATGTGCACGTCGTCGAGCTCGACAGGGCTGAAGAAGAGGGGCGACCGGAACCTTCCCGGGCGGCGCCCGCGCCGGCCACCACGTCGATCGTCCCTACGGTAGCCACCAGGGCGGCGATGGCCCCACCAACGGCCACGCTGCCTAGCCGAGGGACTACAGCTCAGCCCACTCCCATTGTCCATCCTCCACCGGTAGGGCTCAATGCCAGTTCCTCCGTCATCCGCGATCAAGGGCTCATGAAAAAGATGATGGAGTTCACATCCATGCCCCAGGATCGTCGCCTAAGGGGTGGCTGGGACTACGCGGAGGCATTGCTCGGGATCCTCCCACTGCTTTTCATGGTAAGCTCTGAGTTCTTTCTCTTTAATGTTCCAGTTGGGTCTTTCTAACATCCCATCCTTTCCCCGATGTAGATCGGGACCGATGTGCTACTGCTGAGGAACTTCCTCTCCAGTTCGGCAAAGAAGGACGTCGAGAATGAGAGGAGGCTGGGCAAGCTCACGGTTGATGTGAAGGACCTTATAGAAAAAGGTCACGAGCTGTGGGGGGGCAACCAAGCCCTCCGAGAGGATCTGGGTCGCACCGAAGGGCGCGTCAGGGAGCTCGAGACCTCTCTGTTTGAGGAGAGGATCTCGAGCTAGCACTGGGCCGAAGACGACACGGTCGAGGCTTCCCGCCTCAGGGCTCAGTCCCGGTCACTGGAGCGCCGGGTCGAGGAGGTCCTCAAGAAGATGAGTGCGGCCAAGGAAAAAAACTCCTACGTTAACAAGCTATTGGAGGCTTCCCAGAAGGAGATGCAGGAGGCTGTGCCGAAGTTCCGGGCTTCTGAGGAGTTCAAGCGGGAGATGCACGAGGCGGCGGTTGACTCCTTCCTTAAGGGCTTCCAGATGTGCTGGGAGAAGGTGGGTTCCTTCTTCCCTAAGCTCGACATGAGTAGGGTCATCCTGGGCGATCGAAAAGAATAGCCCGATAGGGGAGGACCGGCTGCAGAGGGTGCCGACACGGAGGCTTCCGAGCAGCCTCCTGAGGGTGCGGCGGCCTCCATGCGGCCTTCTGATGATGCGGCCGACGGCGAAGATGCCCCCTAGCTGAGGGAGGACGCGGTAGTGGCGAAGTGACTCTAGGTCTTCTTTTTATTTCTAATGTAGGTTTCTTTTTCATTTCTTTGGATCTCCCGGTCTGTCGGGGCCCCCCTTTTGTAAGAAACTTCTCATTAGAAATGAAGACCCATCTTATCGCCTTACTTTGTCTCCATTTTTTCTCTTTTGCTTTTGTTTTCAATCTGAATTGTTAATTTGAGACAAGGCCCCGGAGGCCTCCAGGTTTCCGGTAGGGACTTCCTTGGGCATGCGGCTTGCACACCAAACGTGTTGGAGACTTAGATTTATGGGGCATCCTCCGGATTGAACCCCAGGGCCACCTACTGGAACTGAGTCCTGCGTGGCATTCTGGGCTGAGCTCCAGGATCTTGTGGGAGAACTGGGTTCCGCTCCACCTTCCGAACCGAGGTTCGGGACTTTGCGCTGGAACTAGGTTCCGCGCGAACTTCTGGACTAAACCCTGGGGCACAGGTAGGAGTTGAGCCCTGTGCGACCTTCCAAGCTGAACTTTGGGATCTAGTGGAACCGGGACTTAGGTCTCTAGAACTTCCTCCGGACTGAACGTCGGGGCTGCACGCTGGAATTTAGTTCCGTGCGGCACACCGAACTGAACTCCGGGATTTTTGTGGAAGGGCTAGCTTCCGCGAGATCTTTTGGGCTGAGGCCCAGCACTCCGCATCTTTGCAGGCCGCTCGTGGGCCTCCCACCTCGCCTTCATTCGCCAGACCTAAAACTGGAAGGCGACGGTCCTACGAGATGAGAACAAGCATTGCATATAAAAGGATCTCATTATTGAAGTTTAAAAAGTCTTACACTATTGGTTATACATCCTCAAGTTTGCGGCATTCCAAGTTCACAGAAATTGAGCTCCATCGAGCTCCTCTAGGTAATAAGCTCCGTGGGGGAGTGCTTCGGCCACCCTATAAGGGCCTTCCCAATTTGGAGAGAGCTTGCCGCACTCTCGAGGCTGGGACGCCACAGCACGGCGCAGCACTAGATCTCCCAGGCGGAAGGACTCGGCCTCACCCTGGAATTGTAGTATCTGGCCACTCGTTGCCGGTAGGCCGCCATCCGAATTCGGGCCCTGTCCCTTGTTTTCTCAAGGAGGTCTAGGTTCAGTAGCAGCCATGCTGGGTTCTCAGCCTTGTCGTATTGCTCTACACACAGGGTCGGCAGGCTGAGCTCTACTTGAATAACCGCTTCCGCACCGAAGATGAGGTTGAAGGGGGTCTCGTCCGTGGCCGTCCTTGGGGTGATATGGTACGCCCATAGGATGCTGGGGAGCTCCTCCGCCCATCTTCCCTTGGCCTAGTCCAGTCTAGTTCGAAGGCCTTGCATGATGGTTCTGTTTGTAACCTCGGGTTCTCCATTGGTCTGAGGGTGCGCCACCGAGATGATACAATGATGAATCCCGAGACCGTTGCAAAACTCCTCGAACTCTCGACAGTCAAACTAGTATCCGTTGTCGGTGATGATGGTGTGGGGCAGGCCGAAGCGGCAAATAATTGACTTCCAAAGGAACTTGCCAACATTCGCCTCTATGATCCAGGCTAATAGCTCGGCCTCGACCCACTTTGTGAAGTAGTTGATAGCCACAATCAAGAACCTTCGCTGCTCGGGCGCAGGGTGAAAGGGTCTGAGGAGATCCATGCCCCATTGAGCGAACGGCTAGGGGACGGAGAGTTGGGAGAGTGGCGTAGCCAGCTGGCGCTGCATGACAGCGTGCCGTTGATATCGATCACACCTCTTGACAAAGTTAGCCACGTCCTCCCTCATCGTCTCCCAGAAGTAGCCTTGATGGAGGGCTTTGTAAGCCAGTGTCCTGCCCCCCACATGGTTCCTACAGAGGCCCTCGTGGATCTCCTGGAGCACGAGTGCAGCATCAGTGGGTCTCAAGCATTTGAGGAGTGGATAAGAATAGGACCTCCGATACAGTAGTCCGTCCATCAACACAAATCATGCGGCCTTCCTCTTAATGAGACCAGCCATTACACGATCTTCTAGTAACGTGCCATTGGTAATATACTCGACGTACTTGTCCATCCAGCTAGGCTCCGGGGTGACCTGCTGGACCTCCCTGGGTGTCTCGTAGCTCGGGGCTTGAAGATGCTCGATGTAGGCACGGCCCAATGACGAGTCTGGCAAAGTTGCCAGACAGGAGAGGGCATCTGCACGAGCGTTTTCACCGCGCGGGATGTGGGAGACGCTAAAGTGCCTAAAACCCGCAGCGCTCGCTCGCACCAACTCCAGGTATTTCGCCATTTGGGGGTCCCGTGCCTCATATTCTCCTGAGACCTACCCGGCCACCAGCTGTGAGTTGGTGAAGACCCTTAGGCAAGCCACACCCAGCTCGCAGGAGACTTTCAGTCCCGTGAGGAGCACTTCGTACTCCGCCTGATTATTGGTGGCGGCGAACTAGAAATGGAGCGCACATTCGGTGATGACTCCCTCGCTGTTGGCAAGGATAAGTCCAGCTCCACTCCCGCCGGAGTTAGAGGCTCCGTCCACATGAAGGACCCAGATGTCCTCCTCTGGTCCAGGCTTTGGCTATCGATTCTGGGGGCTCTCTTCTGGCCCCTCGCCCATGCCTGCACATTTAACTAAAAAATCAGTGAGTACCTGCACCTTCATGGCCGACCTCGGTCGATAGGCGATGTTAAACTCGCTGAGCTTCAGCACCCACTTCGCCAGGCATCCGGACGTGTCAGGTCGACTGAGCACCGCTTTCAGTGGTTGATCCGTCAGGACCGTGATGGGGTATGCTTGGAAATAAGGCCTGAGGTGCTGGGAGGACATAATTAGTGCAAAAATCAATTTCTCAGACCGAGAGTACCTGAGCTCTGCATTATAGAGAAGTTTGCTCATGTAATACATCGGCCTCTGGATCCCTTTATCATCCATCCAAACCAGGACCGAGCTGATGGCCTCCAGAGTGACCGCCAGGTACAGAAGGAGTTCTTCTCCTTCCTATGGCCGAGATAGTAGTGGCGGCGATGCCAATGTTTTCTTCAGCTCCTCAAATGCCTCCTGGCAGTCCTTTGTCCAAGCGAAGTCTTGCATCTTCCTCAACGCCTTGAAGAATGGTTGGTAATGGTCCGCGGACCTTGAGATAAACCGGCTCAGGACAGCTATCCGGTTGGTGAGTCGCTGTACTTGCTTCTTGGAGGTGGGCTGCTCCATGTCTAGGATCGCCTAAACCTTCTCCGAGTTGGCTTCTATCCCTCTTTGGGTTACCATGAAGTCGAGAAACTTCCCCGTCGACACACCGAAAGCACACTTCGCTATGTTCAATTTCATTTGGTGAAGACAAAGGTTACAAAAGGTCTCCATCAGGTCGTCGATGTGGTCCGAGGTTGGCTTGCTCATCACCAGCATGTCGTCCATGTACACCTGCATGTTGTAGCCAATTTGGTCTTTGAAGACCTTGTTGACCAGATGTTGGTATGTGGCACCCGCGTTCTTAAGACCAAACGGCATCATCTTGTACTAGTAGATCCCGCAATCCGTGATGAAGGCGGTGTCTCCTCATCCATCGGGTGTATTTGGATCTGATGGTACCCGGAGAAAGCATCCATGAAAGAGAGGAGGCGATGTCCCGAGGTGGTGCCCATGAGCTGGTCGATCTTAGGAAGTGGAAAGCTATCCTTCGGGCAAGCTCAGTTGAGGTCGGTGTAATCCACATAGATCCTTCACTTGCCGTTGTTCTTTTTTACCATCACCACATTCGCCAGCCAACTAGGGTACTACACTTCTTGTACAAAGCCGGTGGTGAGGTGCTTCTCCACCTCTTCATCGATTGCCCTTTGCCTTTCTGCGATGAAACTCCTCTTCTTCTAGTAGACCGGGAGGCACCTCGGATCAATCTTCAGTTGGTGGGTGATAACGTCCGAGGGGATACCTGGCATATCTGTAGTAGACCAGGCAAACACATCTGCATTTGCCCGGAAAAAATCCAGCAAGTGAGCCTGCTCGTCCTCCGGGAGTTGGGCTCCTACCTGCATTGTCTTCTGAGGGTCTGAGCCAAGGGGGTACATCAGCAAGTGCTCAACGGGGCCTCTCCTGGGATCTTGCACCCTCTGGTCGAAGCCGTCGATGTCAGAGCCGAGTTCGGCACTTCGGTCTCCCGGGATAGCCTATAAGCAATGCGGGATGGATTGGGCCACCCCCCTCATTACTCCTATCCCGAAGGCGGCAGGGAACTACACCAGTAACCTTTTGGTAAAAATGACTGCATCAAGTTGGTTGAGCCCTGGACGGCCCAGGATAACATTGTAAGGTGATGGGAAGGATGACGGTGAAGGTCATCATGACTGTGTTCTGCCAGGGTGGGGTTCCGACAGTAACAGGGAGAGTGATCTCCCCTTCGACCCCTCTGGAATCTCTGGTGAAGCCCACGAGAGGGGTGTGCACTGGCTTTAGCCGATTATGAGATAGATTCATCCGGGAGAAAGCATAATAAAAAAGTACATCAGTAAAGCTCTCACTATCCACCATAATGCGATGTACAGGATGCTTAGCGATGGTCATCTCGACCACCACTGCATCGTTGTTTACATTTTCCTTTTCATTTTCATTTCCCTTTTCAAAGGGGAGTACATTTTCCAGGTCTCCCCCCACTCAGGCTCTCTTCAACGCGCGCCCTATCCCCCAAGAGATCTTGCCCACAGGTTTCTCCATAGGGCGATTGTCAACTGCAGGGATGGGGGGAAGGGCCGCGAGTGGCTGGTCCTCTGCTGGGGCTTCGCTCCTCAAGAACTTCCTAAGGTATCCCCTCTTGATCAGCTCCTCGATCTCCCACATCAAATTATGGCACTCCTCCATGTCGTGGTCGTGGTCGCGATGAAAATGGTAGTACTTCATCTTGTTGTGACTGTTTCTTGGGTTTTGAGGAGGAGGTTGGCGAAGGTAGCGCTCACCCTCGATCTCCATGAGGATCTTCATTCTTGGAGCAAGGAGGGGGGTGAAGGTTCGCTCTGGAATGGGACCATTCTTCGACTTCAGTCCCGGCTAGAAGTCTACAGGCGGTCCGGGCCTCCGGGTCCCAGGGACATCCTTTGGGATAGGCTTCTTCGAAGGCTTCCCGTCCAGCTCTCGCCTGGTATGATCGGCAAACTCAGTGCGGATGTACTTGTGGACATAGAGGAGGAGCTCGGAATACATCTTGGAAGGCTTCTTGTCTAGGGAATACGTCATACGGGAGGTCTTGAGCCCCCGTTTCAATGCCAGCATGGCGACGGGCTCATCCAGGCTATAGATTTCCAAGGCAGCAGTCTTGAAGTGGGTGACGTAGTCCCGTAGCAGCTCCTGGTCTTGCTAGCGGATAGAGAAGAGGCTGTCCACCTCCCTTGGCACCTTCTGGCAAGCGTCGAAGTGTGCCACAAACTTTCCTTCCAACTGATGGAAGGAGCTGATAGATTCAAGCTCAAGGCGGGTGAACTAAGCTCGAGCAGCCTTCTGGAGGGTAGCCAGGAAGGCAATACATAGGAGAGCGTCCGTCACCCCCTGGACTCTCATGAGAGCCTTATAGCTCTCTAGGTGGTCCAAAGGGTTGGTGGTCCCATCGTAGGGATCCACCTGAGGCATACGGAACCGACTTGGAATCGATTCCTCTTGGATTTCCTGGGAGAAGGGTGGTTGGGCATTGTAGCCCACTGGCTCGCTAGGGGAGCCCTGCATGTTGGCGAACCGATGGGAGAACTCCGCCAACTTATGCTCATGCTCCTCTAGGTGTCTCTCGGCCAGGTGGCGGAAGGCCTCATTAGTGGAACCTTCCACCGAGACCGCTGGGGAAGGAGGTGCCGACTGGTCACAGCGAGGGGCCTTACCCCAGTGGCGCCTACTACATCGGGCGGCTTCAGGGTCGTCGATCAGGGATTGACTCTTGTGATCCACCGACCCAATGCGGTCCTGCTTCGCGGGGGTCTGATGACTCCCGCGGGGGTTGGTTACTGCCCGCAGACGGGATGGCCTACCTTGAATAGAGCGCAGGCTTCAGCGGGGACCCGCGACTTGGGCCGTGGGGGTCCGTGGCTGGGGTTGAGTCACCAAGGAGCGCTGCTGATGCTTTAGCTACTGTACAGCTATAGTCAGCATTTGCAGCTGCTGGACAATAGCTGCAATAGGACCATCCATTGAGGATAGCTGAGTAGGAGGAGGAGGAGAGGGAAGTTCCCTTTTCGGGCTGTGCGGGCCCGAAGGAGAGGGAACCTCTCCTGCCCAGCTAGTGGAAGCTTCATGTCCACGTGTCACCACCAGGTTCGTGGTTGAACTATTCTCTAGCTCACGGGGGGCTTGCTCGCACAGGGGTTACTATTTTGCCCCCTACCTGGTGCGCCAATCTGTTGCTGATCTTACCGCTGCGGCCTGTAGCTTATAAGCCGGCACCGGATCTTGGTCTCCTTCACCTTGGGATCTCCAAGCCTCCGGACCTACAAAACAAGGTCAGAGACCCAGGTCGGGGGTTCCGGCAGGGGCACTCCGATGGTCAAGTGAGCGAACGGCAAGATGGAACAGATCTGCTAAGACGGGTCTCCTCTGGATTCCCATGCTTAGACGAGACTTAGATGAAAGAAGTGTGGGAATGAGAGGGGTTGACACTCGGTTTCATGCACTAGACTAGTTGGACTCGCTCTTGGGAACTTCCAGGGGCCTCAGAGTCGTTTCTTCTTTCTGTGTTCGAGTTTTTCCCTCTTAGTGGCTTACCCTTCCATCCACACTTGCCATCCCTTTCATATCACCGGATCACCTTCAGCTTTTTTCCCTCTACCCTCCAGAGGCTCTCGGAGGTCCCCAACTCTTTTCCACCGTTCCCCCTTTTCTCGAGTCCTCCCAAGGCTGGGAGTTAAGTGGTGAGCTTGCCTCGTCCACCGTGCTATCACGAAAAGAGAAACCTGGCGGGATATTGAGCCAAGTGCGGGAGCCTTCATCTCGGGGCATTGACTACAGACCTCTTTTCCAGGGGTTTCCAGGCTTCCGATCGCAAGGATCCGATGCCTTGATCGTGGGGCCCCTCTTAACTGGTATAAACGAGGTTCCGTGCATCGTTACAAGCCATACTGGCCACGCCATATGGGGCGTACCGCACATCGACTCTAGTAGCGACCTCGTGGCTCGTACCTCTGATCTCCCCGAGGCGTCGCAGGGTAGGGCCGACTTCAACTGAGGTGAACCCATCTTGGGGTGCCACCTGGCAAAGGGGTAGGAGTGCTTGGCTCGACTTCGATGAAGTGGGCCCACCAAGGGGTGCCACTTAGCGAAGTAGCAAGGGAAGCCCACTTCGGTTGAGGTGGACCCCTCCTGGGTCAACACCTGGCGAAGTGGCAGAGGAAGGCTCGACTTCATCCCAGATGGACCCATCTTGGGGTGCCACCTGGCAAAGGAGCAGGAGTGCCTGGCTCGACCTCGGTCGAGGTGGACCCATCAGGGGGCACACCTAGTGAAGGAGCAGGGGCAGCCCACTTCAGCCGAGGTGGACCCCTCCTGGGTCGACACCTGGCAAAGTGGCAGAGGAAGGCTCGACTTCGACCGAGGTGGACCCATCTTGGGGTACCACCTGGTGAAGGAGCAGGAGCGCCTGGCTCGACCTCGACTGAGGTGGACCCATCAGGGGATGCCACCTGGTGAAGGAGCAGGGGCAGCCCACTTCAGCCAAGGTGGACCCCTCTTGGGTCGACACCTGGCGAGGTGGCAGAGGAAGGCTCGACTTCGACCGAGGTGGACCCATCTTGGGGTGCCACTTGGCGAAGGAGCAGGAGCGCCTTACTCGACTTCGACCAAGGTGGACCCATCAGGAGGTGCCACCTGGCAAAGGAGCAGGGGAAGCCCACTTCAGCCAAGGTGGACCCCTCCTGGGTCGACAACTGGCGAAGTGGCAGAGGAAGGCTCGACTTCATCCGAGGTGGACCCATCTTGGGGTGCCACCTGGTGAAGGAGCAGGAGCGCCTGGCTCGACCTCGGTCGAGGTGGACCCATCAGGGGGCGCCACCTAGCGAAGGAGCAGGGACATCCCACTTCAACCGAGTTGGACCCCTCCTGGGTCGATACCTAGCGAAGTGGCAGAGGAAGGCTCGACTTCATCCGAGGTGGACCCATCTTGGGGTGCCACCTGGCGAAGGAGCAGGAGCGCCTGGCTCAACCTCGGCCAAGGTGGAGCCATCAGGGGGCACCACCTTGCGAAGGAGCAGTGGCAGCCCCCTTCAGCCGAGGTGGACCCCTCCTAGGTTGATACTGGGCGAAGTGGCAAAGGAAGGCTCGATTTCGGCCGAGGTGAACCCATCTTTGGGTGCCACCTGGCGAAGGTGAAGTAGCGTCTGGCTCGACCTCGATCGAGGTGGACCTACCAGGGGGTGCGACCTGGCGAAGGGGCAGAGGTGCCCACTTCAGCCGAGGTGGACCCCTCCCGGGTCGACACCTGGCAAAGTGGCAGAGGAAGGCTCGACTTCGGTCGAGGTAAACCCATCTTGGGGTGCCACCTGGCGAAGGAGTAGGAGCACCTGGCTCAACCTCGACCGAGTTGGACCCATCAGGGGCACCACCTGGCGAAGGAGTAGGGGCATTCCACTTCAGCCAAGGTGGACCCCTCCTCGGTCGACAACTAGCAAGGTGGCAGAGGAAGGCTCGACTTCGACCGAGGTGGACCCATCTTGAGGTGCCACCTAATGAACGAGCAAGAGCACCTGGCTCGACCTCGATCGAGGTGGACCCATCAAGGTGCGCCACCTGGCGAAGGAGCAGGGGCAGCCCACTTCAGTCGAGGTGGACCCCTCTTGGGTCAACTCCTGGCGAAGTGGCAAAGGAAGGCTCGACTTCGATCGAGGTGAATCCATCTTGGGGTGCCACCTGGTGAAGGAGCAAGAGCACCTAGCTCGATCTCGGTCGAGGTGGACCCATCATGGAGTGCCACCTGGCGAAGGAGCAGGGGCACCTGGCTCGACCTCGATTGAGGTGGACCCATCAGGGGGCGCCACCTGGCGAAGGAGCAGGGGTAGCCCACTTCAGTCGAGGTGGACCCCTCCTGGGTCGACACCTGGCGAAGTGGCAGAGGAAGGCTCGACTTCGACCGAGATGGACCCATCTTGGGGTGCTACCTGGCGAAGGAGCAGGAGCACCTAGCTCGACCTCAACCGAGGTGGACCCATCAGGGGCACCACCTAGCGAAGGAGCAGGGGCAGCCCACTTCAGCCGAGGTGGACTCCTCCTGAGTCGACACCTACCGAAGTGGCAGAGGAAGGCTCAACTTCGACCAAGGTGAACACATCTTGGGGTGCCACCTAGTGAAGGAGCAGGAGCGCCTGGCTCTACCTCGACCGAGATGGACCCATCAGGGGGCGCCACCTGGCAAAGGAGCAGGGACGCCTGGCTCAACCTCGACCGAGGTGGACCCATCAGGGGGCGCCACCTGGCGAAGGAGCAGGGGCAACCCACTTCAGCCGAGGTGGACCCCTCATGGGTCGACACCTGGTGAAGTGGCAGAGGAAGGCTCGACTTCGACCGAGGTGGATCCATCTTGGGGTGCCACCTGGCGAAGGAGCAGGAGCACCTGGCTCGACCTCGATCGAGGTGGACCCCTCCTAGGTCGACACCTGGCGAAGTGGCAGAGGCAGCGAGCACGTCCCAGGTTAGAATGACCGCGGGTCAGGCCACCCTGCGGGAGAGCTTCGAAAAAAATCCACGTGGCACCGCTGGTAACTAGCTGAATCTGACATATACTCCACGTCAGCGATGTTGCCATATCAAACATGAAGAAGAGATAAGCAAGAATCATGATGATATACCTAAAGAATGGAGGTATGTTCACTCACATCCTAAAGAACTAATTATAGGAGATCCATCTCAAGGTGTTAAAACTAGAGCTGCACATAGAGATGTACATGACTTGATTGCTTTTGTTTTTCATGTAGAACCATATACTTTAGAAGAAGCTGAAACTGATCCTCATTGGATGTTAGCTATGCATGATGAATTAAACCAATTTAGGAGGAATAATGTTTGGACTTTCATAGAAAGACCTAATGACTACCCTGTTATAGGTACTATATGGGTTTATAGAAATAAACTTGATGAGCAAGGTAATGTAATTAGAAATAAGGCTAGACTGGTAGCTCAAGATTATAATCAAGAAGAGGAAATAGATTTTGATGACACCTATGCACCAGTAGCTAGGCTAGAGGCTATTAGATTATTATTAGCATTGCATGCTTTATGAATTTTAAATTATTTCAAATAGATGTAAAGAATGCTTTTTTAAATGGTTTTTTATCTGAAAAGATTTTTGTCGAACAACCACCGGGTTTTATTGATCACACATTTCCAAATCATGTTTTCAAATTGAATAAAGCTTTATATAGTCTTAAACAGGCACATAGAGCCTGGTACGACAGATTAAGTAAGTTTTTAAGTGAAAATGATTTTGTAAGAGGTAGTGTTGACACCACACGATTTATTCAAAAAAAAATAATGATATTTTAATCATTCAAATTTATGTTGATGATATAATATTTGGATCTACTGATGAATCTTTGTGTCAAGATTTTGTTAAGTTAATACAGGGTGAATTCAAAATAAGTTTGATGGGTGAGCTGAGTTACTTCCTCGAGCTTCAGATCAAACAATCAAAGGAAGGTATCCTGATCAACCAGTCCAAATATATCAAAAATCAAAAAGATTATCAATAAGTTTGGCATGGAATCAAGTAAAGAAATTGGAACACCCATGAATCCCACATGTAGACTTAATAAAGATGAAAATGGCACAAATATTGATCAAAAGCTATATAAAGGTATGATCGGTTCTTTACTTTATTTAACAGCCAGTAGACTTGATATTTTATTTAGTGTTTGTATGTGTGCATATTTTCAATCTAATCCAAAAGAGTCACACATCATAGCTGTTAAAAAAATTATTAAGTATCTTAAAGGCACATGCAATCTAGGTTTATGGTATTCTAAGCATACATCATTAAAATTAATTAGTTATTCTGATGCTGATTATGGAGGCTATAAAATTGATAGAAAAAGTACAAGTGGAACTTATCAATTTCTAGGTATCAACTTGATTTCATGGCACTGTCGTAAACAGAACTCTGTAGCACTATCTATTGCTGAGACAGAATATGTGGCTACGGAGAGCTGTTGTGCACAAGTGTTGTGGATCAAGCAACAACTAGAAGATTATGGTGTTGTACAATCTAAAAATTCTATTAAATATGATAACACTAGTGCTATTAATTTATCTAGAAATGCAATTCAGCATTCTCGAACTAAGCATATAAAAATTATACATCATTTCATTCAAGATCATGTTTTAAATAATGTTGTTGAATTAGAATTTGTACCTACTGAAGATCAACTTGCTAACATTTTTACTAAACCCCTTAATCAAGATAGATTTGAAAAGATTATAGGCGAATTAGGCTTGTGTGACCCATTCTGAAAGTTCTGACCTAATTCTTCAAAAAATAATAAAAAATTATCTAGACATTTCAAAATTCCTTCTAGAGCTTATGACAGCCTCCTTTAGTATTGAAAAACCCATAGAAATTTATTTTATCTTTTTTCAAGTTTTGACCTAAATTTGGGCTCGAGCTGACTCGAGCCACCTGCTGTTTCGGCGAGCCGACTCGAGAGTCGGGCTGAGGCTTTTTAAATAGGGCATCATATGTTTGAATTTCTCATTTCTTTCCGCCCTTCTTATTTTTCCTTAGCCATTTCCTTTCCCTAACCTAAGAAAGACCCTTGGAACACCTCTACACCCTTCCAAAACCCTAATCTAACCTAGATGGCTCCTAGGAAAGGGCAAAGAAACCTAGGAAGGTTGTTCGGTCAGTGGCAGAGGAAAGGAGGACCAAACGAAGGTTGGACACTTCAAATTCGTCAGAGGAACAACAAGAAGAGCATGAGGAAGAGCAAAAAGCTCCAAGACAGGTAATATTGATGGGAAATAGGCAAGTGACCTCGGGGAGATGCATAGATTTCACATTTTTAGAACAAGAGAGTTTAAAGATTGGTGATTGGTTAATTGGACAAGGTTGGAAGGATTTTTGCATGCTTAATCTTCCTACTATCCTAACCTTGTTAGATAGTTTTTTGAGAATATATCTTTGGGTGCATTTCATATTGAATCTACTGTGAAGGAGAAACACATAGAGGTCAGTGAGCAAAAATTGTCCAATGTTCTTCAAATACCTAAAGAGGGAGAAAGTTATTTAGTTTTGAAGGACAAATAGAAAACACCGAGAATTATACTAGAAAGTACAAATATGACTGGTGTGATACATGTTAGAGCCAACCAACTTTCATTGGAGATGAGGTTGCTTTATAATATTATTAGCCGTATTTTTCTACCCCGGACTAGGAGATTCAACTAGGTGAGCGAGAAAGACCTAGTCTTCATTAGATGTTTAGTTGAGGAGGAGGCCCTCAATTTACCTTTCATTATGTTGTCGCAGATGAGGAAAGCTGCTCGGAGGGCACGAGCATGTCTTCCGTATGGCATGGTGTTTACTTTACTGTTTCAGGATGCCCAGGTTGATTTGTCTGGAGAGGACAGCAGACCACTATTGCATATAGACAAATACAACTTAAAGTCTTTGACCAGGATGGGATTTTTAAAGGTTAAGGGTTACTGGATTAGGAATAGTTCAGGGCTTCCAGTGACTTATTCTGATGATGACTCAGGAGAGGATGATCAGGCAGCACAGGGACAGGATACTGAGGCAGAGCCACATGTTGACGAGGCTGGACCTTCAGAGCCAGCTCCTTCTACTCCTCGATCACCTATCAGAGGATTGACTGCTGTTGGATCAGGTGATGATGACAGACTGCAGCGCATACTGGATGAGATCTCTAGTCTTTAGAAAGGGAGATCAGAGACTGATGCCAGGATATCTGCACTTCAGTCAGAGATGCATCAGGGATTTCAGGATATTCTGACTATTCTTTAGCAGATTACAGCAGTACCTACTCCTTCTGCAGCAGCACCAAACATTGGCACAGATTGTGGGCAGGGAGAGGCAATACACTTCACTGACATTCCTTTAGCTGCTACTCTTGCGAGGCTAGGATTGGTACTGAGGTTCCGAGTTCTGATGTTGGAGACACTCCAGCGACAGAGATTTTATCTACTACCAGCACCCTCGCTCTGTCTGTTGATCCTCCTACTGCTAGACCTACTCCTATTATAATTTCTTCTGAGCCTAAAGTTAAAGCTAAACCTAGAACCTCTAAGACTACTACTTCTGTTAGGACCAGACTTAGGGACCTTAAGCCTAGGTTCCCTAAATTCAAGCCTGCTCCAAGTATTTTAGAGGTCAGTTCCTCCTCTAGTGAGGAAGAGCCTAGTGATGATGACCTTAGTCCTTCATTTTGATATTTTAGGACTTGCTATTTTTAGCTTTTTATGTTGTGTATGATACTACTTTTGTCATGCCGTGGCACTTTTGTATTGTATCACTCTTGTACTGACACTTTTCATATATATATATATATATATATATATATATATATATATATATATATATATATATATATATATTTTTATGATATATCTGATACATGTTGTGAATGACTTATTTTGTGAATGAATGTTCTCCTTTTTACATACTTTTTTGTTGATGACAAAAAGGGGGAGAAGGGAGAAAGTGTGAATGTGCATGAAAGTGTGAATATGAAAGTAAATATGAAGAAAATATTATTACATTAGTAAAGGACAGCTTATGTTAAGTTTTTCATTAAACTTACTTCAAATACAAGTTAATATTATGAAGTTTTAATACTTAGTGCATAGATGATACACATGATACATTATATTTCGATACTTAATGCACATATGATACATTGTATTGATACTTTTCAGTTTAACAATTTGATACTCAATTTGGTTTGATACACACTATGTTAAATATTATTTGATACATGTGAATATGATACATAGTAAATGTAAAGTGTTTTTAAATCTTGTTCATGCCCAGTGTTTTGTCATCATCAAAAAGGGAAAGATTGTTGACCTCTGGAATGATTTTGATGATCACAAAACATTGGAGCATATATGAGTTACTAATTCTTTCAATTACTTGAGAAGTTTTTGCAGGAAAATCTTTATATTTACTTAGTTTTTAAATTGGTTGAAATGTAATCCAACATTGTATAGACTCTTATGCACTTCAAATTGTAAAAGCCCTAATTTTTTAAACTATATAATCTTGTAAATGGGCTATAAAATTGTAAAAATAAGAATGAGTAGATTAGCTCTTGTTGGATTCATATGTTGAAGAATTTTGGAGAAGTTTGAAGCTCTAAATGAAGTTTTTGCAAGAGCCGACTCATAGATCAAGAGCCGACTCCTTCTGGCACGGCACAAAAAATTTCAGAGTTTCAGTACCTCGAGTTGACTCAAGCCCCAAGAGCTGACTCATTGAAGAACACATATTTTTGAAGTATGAGACCTCGAGCCGACTCAAGCCCAGAAGAGCCGACTCGTCCAGAGTTATGTTTGTTGGTGACTGAGACTTCGAGCCGACTCCAACTTGAAGAGCAGACTCAAGAAAAATATGGATTTGTACTGTTTTAAAGTTCGAGCCAACTCGCACAGAAATTTTGTTTGGACTGTTTGAGACTTCGAGCCGACTCGTGGATCTCGAGTTGACTCGAGTGACTATTTTCTGCACTCTAATTGCTAGTTGTTGAAAGTGAATTTTGAACTCCAAATGGTCTCCAACAGCTCTTTCCTATTTTCCAAGGCCCTACAACGGCTATATCTCATGGAAAACTATAAAAGGAAGTATTTTTTGATGGATTAAACAAATTTTTGAGGGATTATTCATTGACTTATCTTGGAAATTTGAAAAGTCTTCAAGTCTTTCACCAACCCACATTAAGAGCATTCAAGATAGGATTCAAAGCTTCACCAACTTTTCTCTATCATTGAATCCACTCTTTGAAGAATTAAAGAAGCAGCTTGAAGAGCATTAAAAGAGCATTCAAGGCTAGGCTTCACCTTGATCTTCATCGGCAACATTTAAACAAACTCGGTTTATTGTGTAGTTGCTTTATATTTTTTGCCATATCTTTGTTTTTTCTCTAAGAATAGCAAGGGGCTGTGTCTTGAGAGAGGGGTAAAGATTTTTAGGTGAACCTTGTGAAAATCTAAGTTGGGTCCTTGGTGATCCTGGTATAAAACCAAGTGTTAGGGTTTCTTTGGTGATCCCGTTTAAAACCAAAGAGTGTTGGATTTTTTTGGTGATCCCGGTAAAACTAAAGTGTATAAGTTTGGATTGTGAGCCTGGTAAAACAATCTGACTGTATTTCGGTTGGGGGATATAGTGAAAATCTCAAGTGATCCTTGGATAGTGGACGTAGGAGCCAGTTGCTCCTAATCACTCTAAATTTTCTTGTATTTGTGTTTGTGCTTATTTTACCTTATTGCATTTACTTAATTGCTTCCGCATTGCATATTGCACCACAACACCAAAAGGATTTCAAATTGTACATACTTGCCAAAAATTTTTATAATCCCAATTCACCCCCCTCTTGGGAAGCCACCTGGGCAACACTCTTTACATGAAGCCACAAGCAAATAAAATATTCTAATAGTCACGAACCTATCCCCTTTGGACAGATAGGCCAATGAAAGCTAGAGCACTATTATAATACAATGCCCCATGCAACCTTTTCCCGATTAAAATATACAACCCTTTTGGACAGGCGGTTGTATACAATAACCAGAAAATATCCCTCACATGATGAAAAAGTTTAATAGACTGACACAAACAAACTATTTTAGTGATAAATATTTATGTCAATCCATAAATTATTTATACAAGAAAAATAAATTCTCAAATAAAATACAAAATGACATACGTTAATGACATATATTCTCAAAAGATCAGTCCAAAATGGGATACTCAACAACATGCACTCCACTGATCATATCATAATATAATAATGCATTCTAACTGCCACTTCTATCAATAACACTTACTACATAATTATAAAATTTTTTTAGACAAGAATTATAGTATATAAGATGTGCAGTAGTCAATTACAGTCAATTTAGGATCAACAGTAATAGAGATATCAATATACAATTTCAAAATATAATAAAATATGAATTATTAGACTTCAATGACTTAACTATTCAAAATTCATAGAATGCTCTGCATCCTTTAGAGCTATGCGAAAATATATTCGAATTATATAATAGTGAGTAGAATTATACATAAATAATTTTTAAATTATTTTAATATTTCATCATGTATAGATAACTCAACCAAAATGTTCTTCAAATCATTATAAGTCTAATAATCCAAAAATGCTCAAATCAGATATAACACAAGTTACAGCGATTTTTATTAAAAAATAATAATATAGGACTAAACCACAAATTACAAAAAATATAGGAACTTTTTTATAAAATATATTTTTCAGAAATAATAGGGACCTAAATATAAAATTCTTAGGACTCATTTATAATTTATAGAGGCTTAAGTGCAAAAATTTTCTTAACCCAAAATTAGGCTAACCTTATATAATTTGGTTCAGCCACTTTCATCAATTTGGGCTCAACATAATCAATGGATTGAGTTTTGAATGGGTCAAAACCTGATAATCTAAACCCAAAGTCCATTTAAACTTATCTCCTTCCACCCTTTCTATTCGATGATAGATCAACTATCATTAGGCGATGGAAATGAGGTAAATGTCAGTCTCCATGATCTTTGAGAATATTGGCAAACAAGAAATATCATAAATATATGATGTTTTCACTTCAATGTCATTCTCAATATATTGAACATGTTGTGAGATGACTATGGCACTGGGGTCTAGGGATGACATGGAAAGCAAGCATGGCATGTTTTAAGCATGAACAAACCAATGTTCTCATTAATTTATTATGACCCTCATGTCTATTAAAAAAATGCATATAAGCTATATGGAAATTATCATTTAAAGAAAGATATGGAACCCTCAAGATATAAAGGCTCAATAAGAGGGTTAGATACAAATGGTCTATTGATCTTGATATGCTACCATAAAATTATAGATGTCTGTATGACAGTCTTTCCAAATAAGAAAGAGATGGATCCCCACGGCGTATTGACATTCCACAACATCAACAATTTTTTTTATCAATATGTAAATATAATTTTTACATGGACTAAACTGCAAAATGATCAATTTATAATATCAGAAAAGGTTAGGGTCTAAATGCAAAATGGTCCCCCTTTTTTTAATGGTTATATTAATTTGGATTATAGGATTTTGGATTTTGGGTTCAAATCCAAAACCCAAATATATCATCCTCTTCCCATGATATCAAAAGAAAAACAGAGAGGATAAACCACCGACCGCCGCCATCTGGATCCATCCTGCTAGTGCAAAGATCGGCGAGACAACCACGAAGACTGGTCGAGGATGACCAGTCACTGCCACCGGTGGTGTTGCCGGTGACTTAAACGGCCCAACGGTGGATTTCTAAGAGGGCTGGTTCGTTTGGCTCCTTCCCCTTTTCTTTTTTTTGTTTATGTTATGATCTCGATCGAGACCCTCTGATCACCACCTCTTCATCGCTGGTCGGGATCGTCGCCTCCACGGGAGGGAAGGCTGGTGTCACCATCGACGGGGGAAAAGAGATCCACGGCCGGTTGGGTGTCAAGAAGGTCGAGAACACCACAACCGGTGCTGCCAGCTATCCATGATTTCTCCTCGCCATCGTCCTCTTTCACGCCTTCTTCCCGCCGTCGCCGGCCTCCATGGCTTCTTCCCGCCATCGCCGGCCATTCGATCGATGCCGACGATGGACCAGGACATCTCAATCAACGCCGGTGATAATCGGTGGATTGGGTAAGGGGAAAGAGATTTTAAGAAAATTAATGAAACAATGATCCTTTAATATTATAACATGTACAACTTTAGCAGATCTAAAGCATGAAAAATAATATTATCATATATCAAACTTTCCATGCTAATATCAAAAGATGAATAAAAAATTAATGATTTCAATCTTCCATCAAAATATCAGACTCTGATACCAAATGTAGGAAAAAAACTTTCATTAATTTTCATGGATCATGGACAGAAGATTGGAATACATAATATTTAGATCTAATCTATTTGATAACATATCTCAAACTATTTATCACATCCATTATTAAAATATATTAAAAGGGTTTTGCGATACTACCTATATTCACTACCTATATTCGCCATTAATCCCAAACTTGTAAAAGATGCTTACGTGAACATCGAAGGCAGAATCATTCTCTGTAGCATTCTCTTATAACAAGCGGGCATTCTCTTATAACAAGCGGTTCATCGATAGGGCAAGCCGTGAGAACAAAACTCACGTAAAATATCATAACGAGGAGTGGAGAAGGGTCCTAGCCAATTATTTATAAGTAAACCCTAATAGGCCCTCCTATCACGGGCCAGTTAGACCAAGGTCTATATTTTATCATTTCAACCACACCAACCCACATAAGTTATTCCTATCCCAAACAATGATCACATAACATTGAACTCATCATACGTCTATCAACATGGACCATAAAATAACCCAATTTTAATAAACCATAAAATAATAATTAATATTAATCCAAATTAAAAAAAATTCTTATATCATGTGACTAGTCCAAAAGAAGAAGAGGGAGCATATATTTTAAGAATATCAAGCATACGGTGTGGTATGCCACCGAGGTGATAACTTCCATGGAGCAGCGTAAGACGAAGATAACAGGTTTGAAGATGAAGGAACTACTGCCGTGGCCCTCCGTTGTGGACGTGTACATTGATGACCCCTCATCGGAGAAGATTACTTTCAAGTCCAGCTCTGGACTCTCTGATAGCTTCCCAGTGGCTGCCTTCGAGCTTGAGTAGTTTGAGAAAGAGAAGAGGATGGAGGGACTAGAATTTTTGTTCCTCTTTGCACTGGAGAATGGGATTCAAGAGTTCTCTCAATCTTTTGAGAACATTTCTAAGATTTTAGTTTCTGATTTTTTTTCACTTAATAATTGATTCTGTATCAAATAAAAATTTGATTAATGATCCTGTTGCGAAACATCCATTCAAATGCTCCTTGTATCTAAATATTTGGTGACCTGTGCTGAACTTCGGTACCATTTACATTGTTACGGATAAATTGTTTGCCTGGCAAGCAACCAGCCGTTTGCAACATGAGCTCTTAATTTTACACACACACACACACACAAAAAAGCACATGAATTCTTAATTAGCAAGTTTCGACTCTTCGGATAGCTGGTAGATTTTAATGGGTCAAAAACACAATAAGTTGGAATAAAAAATCTCATGCTCCACCAGCGAAGTATTTTTTTAAAAATTCTTTTTCTGAGAATGAAGGAGACTAATAGGCGGTAAGCCGCATTAATTGCCTGAACTTTTATTAAGAAAGAAAAAAGTTTTGTATACCTCTTGGACGACTGAAATCGTGAACATACACCGTGTAAAAATTTAAGTGTCTTACAGCAACACATGGTTTAACCCTCCCCTCCTCCTCCTCCTCCTCCTCCTCCTCCTCCTCTCTCTTTTTCTCTCTCTCTCTTTTTTTTTTTTTCTTTTTTGTAAAAAATTAAGTGTCTTACCTCCAATACCATGCAGATAGCAACACATGGTTTAACCCTGCCCTCCTCCTCCTCCTCCTCCTCCTCTCTCTTTCTCTCTCTCTCTCTCTCTTTTTTTCTTTTTTTTTTTTAAAGCATGAACATACGAGAGAATGAAGGGCTTGCCTCACTAGCTATCAACTGATTACGGATTTGAGATATAATCTCGTGGATGACTCGATTAATTTCATAATTTTTCTAAAGCCGGATAGTTGATGTGATCGAGAGATCAGGATCTCTCTCTTTATCCACGTTCTACTAGCCGGTATCTTAGTAGTATCAGATTGATCTACTCATCATTAAATGGAACTAACCGACGTCTTAGTGGTGTCAGGTTGATCTACTCATCATTAGGTAAAAAGAGACTGATCCCCGTTCTACTAGCCGACATCTTAGTGATGTCAGGTTGACTTACTTACCATTAGGTGGAACTAGCCGGTATTTTAGTAATATCAGGTTAACCTACTCATCATTAAGTGGGTCAGGTTGATCTACTCACCATTAGGTGGAAAGAGACTGATCCCCGTTCTACTAGCCGACATCTTAGTGGTGTCAGATTGACCTACTCACCATTAGGTGAAACTAGCCGATATCTTAGTGATGTCAGGTTGACCTACTCATCATTAGGTGGGAATAGACAGTACGAATCTGAGCATCTCGCATCAAACATTACCTGACGAGATGGAAGCCTACGGAGGTATCTTAGTGCTGTCAGGTTGACTAATTACTCATCATTAGGTGGGACTAGCTAGTGTTTTAGTGATATCAGGTTAATCTACTCACCGTTAGATGGAAAGAGACTACGCAAAACTGAGCATCTCGTATTGAATATTACTTGGTGAGATAGAGACCTACGGAGATAGCTACTCTAAAATTTATCCTCCCTATCCATTTTTATTTAAAAAATAAAAAAAATAGAGTAAACTATACAAGTGTCATCGACAAAATACGGTAAGCACACTAAATAGTAAAAAGATAAAAAGATGAAAAGATGTTGTGATCGTCACAGTCCTTTTGATACCTCCCCCATGTAAATAGTAAAATGAGAAAAAGACGAAGGAAACGTGGGGAAGCCTGACAAAGTGCATCATAAAGCACAAAAAATCTTGTGATCATCACAGCTCTCAGATCCAATCTGGAGTCCACAACCTTGCCCTTGAAATCAAACCCACCGATTGGGTTCTCCCCGTTCAAAGGCTACTCTTTGTTTTTTTTTTGATAAACCGATATATTCTATTCGTTAACAAGAGAGAATACAACTAAGCTAATCAGACAAGAGGAGATCATGAAGCTGAGATGGAGCAGGATGCCAATCAGTCCACAAGACCGGATCAGAATGATTGGCGATATAAGAGACGACCCAGTCAGCAGCTGAGTTCGTCTCTCTATATACATGCCTAACTGAAATAAACACACATCCCTATAAAAGACGGGCGATGTCTCTGATAATGGGATGGGAAGCAGGAGCTGCCGAAGTCCAAGCAATCCAAGAAATAGCAGTGGTGGAGTCCCCCTCGATGAATAAGTGTTCAAGATGAAGGATCTGATGAGCATATCTGATCCCAGCCCAGGCCGCCATCAACTTGGTCTAAGGGACAGAGGGGTCCCAAAGTGGGAAGCCCCCCACCACCAGGAAGCCTAGAGTAGAGTCCCGAATAATGAAGGCTGCCGCTCCTCTGCCCTGGTGGAGGCTACCATCAAAGCTGACAGTAAAGAAAGTCGAAGGAGGGGGTTCCCAAGCGACAAACACCCAATGGATCGCTCGAGGAGCAGAAAGAGAACCCCGGGTCTCCGACTTTGAGACTGTCGATCCCCAATACTTGATAGCAACTACCTTGTCTCTCTTCACCAACATCCTGGGAGAGCATCTAGCCGAGGAGAAGATCTGATCATTCCTAGACAGCTAGATGTGGTAAGCCGTATAGGCCATGAAGTAGACATCGAAGGAAGAGGCCTGTTGCAATAAGAGCAAGAAAGATTGATCAGCATCATGCGGCTGAACTGGCAGGTTGAGGTATCCAGCCAATCTCCATATAGACGATGCTCTATCACAACTAAAAATAGCATGACCTTGAGTCTCGCTCTCAAAGGTACAAAAAGGACAATCTGAAGGAATATAGAGTCCCCTGAAGGAGAGTAGATGCCAGGTGGGAAGCCGATGCTAGGCAAGCTTCTATATGAACAGAGAAACCCTGAGATGAATCGGTAAGGACCAGATCCAACCGAAAGTATGCGGTGGAGGAGTCAGGGGAGCAAACAGCATTGTGAGGTCCAGAATCGGTGCACGCGTGGATGCAGAATGCCTCCATACCCTGGTATCTGGGCAAGGGTGAACTGGCAGAGCTATAGAGAGAACCCGGAGACCAAGGATCTCACCGAAAATAGAGAGCACTGTTTGCCGATCCCAACCGGAATAATCATTCGGCAAGATGTCAGGGATGGAAATGGAGATCGGAGTATGCACCGAAATAAATGTGGGCCACCAAATGAGCGGAATATCCGAGATCCAGGAATCAGACATAAATCTGATAGAAGAGCCATCCTCGACCACCCAGGATAAATGCGGAATGACCATCGAGGCCCTGGTGATCATCTCCCTCCAGATAATGGAGCAATTTCTAAGGGGCCTGAAGGAGGCAATGAAATCAGCTGGAATATCACCATACTTAGATCTCATAAGGGAGGACCACAAACCATTGGGGCAGAGAAAAAATTTGACTGCATGCCTAGACAGGAAAGCCTCTCGTCAAGCAAAGAGGGAGGGGATGCCAAGACCACCCCCATCCCTAGGCTAGCAAACCAGATCCCATCGCAGAAGATGAATCCTACATCGAGCAGAAGAGTCCCAAAGGAAAGACCTTCTCATATGCTCAACATCGAGAATGACCCGCTTCGGGATAACAGCATTAGATAACATATATATGGGTAGAGAGGAGAGCACCGAGCGAATGAGCGTAATCCTGCCCATTAAGGAGAGAGCTCTACCTTGCCAGCCATCGATCCTTTGCCGGACAGCCTCAAGAAGTGGGACGCACTCCGCCCTAGTGAGTTTGGCTCCAAAAATAGGGATACCCAAATAATGCAAAGGCCCCTGATGCTCAGCAATCCGCAAAATATCAGCCACCCTGCGATGAATTCTGGTGGAGGTTTTGGAGCTAAAGTAGATCCCAGACTTTTGCAGATTGACTCTCTGACCCGAGGTAAAGCAGTAATCCTCTATAACTCTTTGCAAACCCCGATCATTAATAATAGAAGCCCGGCCGAGAAGTAAACAATCATCAGCAAGTAATAGAAGAGTAATCGGCGAAGCTCCAGGAGAAGGGAGATACGGTTGAACAACCACACTCCGCACAGCTGCAGATAAAGATCTAGAGAGGTAATCAGTAGATATAATAAAGAGAGAGGGAGAGAGGGGGCAACCTTGATGAAGGCCCATAGAAGAGTGGAAGAACTCCGTGGAGGAGCCATTAACCAAAATAGAAAATGAGGGCCGAGAAATACATGACATGATTCTGGATATCCAAACAGGATGAAAACCAAAGTCCTCCATAGCCCTGACCAAGAAGGTCCAGCTAACCCGGTCATAAGCTCTTTCCATCGAGCTTAACTGCCATTAAGTTACGGTGCTGAGAGGCATGCCGAAGATCATGCATGAATTCATGTACAATGAGGACATTATCTGATATGCTTTGGACAGCAACAAAAGCCCCCTGCTTCGGGCTAATCAACTGCGGGAGAATAGTCCTCATCCTGTTAGCTAAAAGCTTTGCACAAACTTTATAGAGAGAGTGCATAAACTAATCGGTCGAAAGTGAGAAGGCTCTAACACATCAGGGCGCTTAGTGATGAGAACAATATAAGTTCGCTTCCACGATTATGGTATCCTCCTAGTACGAAAGAAAGATTGGATAGCGGCGACCATATCAATGCGCAGGATCTCCTAGCAAGATCGAAAGAAGAAGGGAGGGAACCCATCAGGACCTGGAGCTTTATCTTCTCCAAGAAACCAGAGAGCAGATTTAACTTCCTCTTCGATGACCTTTGGCAGGACAAGGAATCAAGAACCTCTTGGCCTTAGAGGCTAAACCCAAGCGAAATCCCATAGTGGTGTCCGGATTCTTCAGAACCAAAGAAAAAGAACCCACTTGTACAGAGAAACTCTTCTCACCCAACACCCTCAAAACTCTAATCTTTCCATGCAATAAAAAAAATAAAAAATACAGAAAACAGGATAAAAAAAAATTTCTTTAAAAAGAGAGTTTTATTGGAATCTTTAGATTCAACATACAATTTCAATCGATCACTTTCCCAACAAACTGGCCATCTAAAATTGTGAATCCTTAATAATTTTTTAAAAAAACTTCACTCTTTTTTTCAAAAAAAATTTCCTCCCGCTCTACCTCGTCCCTCTCATGGTGGCATCCTTTCATTGCAAATTTAAAATTACCTAAAAACATTGAAAGGAGAAATTAAAAAAATAAAAAGAAGAAGATGAGAGCCTTAGGATCTCATCTCATGACCAATTGATCACAAATTTGAGAAATTATTTTGCGAAGAACTTGATTAAATCCAAGAATTTATCTCTTGGAACCCGTGATGATTGGATTTATCGCCTCACAACCAAAACCAACTGATCACGGGTTCGAGAAATGACTTTGTGAAACACTTAATTAAATCTAGGAGTTTATCTCCTGGAACTTATGATGGTTGGATTGAATAAGAAATCAAGATCTTTTCTAGTTCTCCGTTCTAACCAGTTGATATCTTGATGATATTGAGTTGACAAAAGACTACGAAAATCTAGCATCTTGTATTGAATATTTTATGACAGGATGGAGATCCATTTTTTTTTATGAAAAACCTTTAAACCCAAAAAAATAATAAACAAATCTTTTAATATTATGAAATTATTAAAAAAATAAATAAGTAAAATATATATGCTAGATATTTGGCTCCAGAATATTAAATAGAAAGAGTAATTTTATTTTTTATATTTTGATATTCATATCTAATATTAGATTATATTTATATCAGTAGGTAACTGAAACTCTTCTTGGTTCTTACAACCCCTGAAGGGCAAGAAGGATGGACAGAGGATTTATAATTATATATTTTTTGTGAACAAAACAGGCAAAAAAAAAAAAAAAAGCCAAAAGAAAAAAAAAACTTGACTTTTCAAAAAAAAAAAATACAAAAATTTGGACTCAGAGGACGGAAGCAAGGTCGGCGATGACCTTGCTACCCGATTTCCTAGCATTTGGCTTCATTTGCAGCGGCTATAACGGAGACACCACCACGATGATCTTTTCCTCTATCGCCATGCTAGAATTAGCCATGTGCGAACCGTCGGACTCTACGAAACGAAGCTCGAATTTGTCAGAAAAATTGACGGCCGATATGGAACAGGGATGCTTGCTCTTGTTAGGAATTATTTTCCTTTTTTGGAAATTATCCTGAAACCTATTTGAAAGCAAATCCTAAAAATAAATATATGATATCATTGAGAATAACCAAACAATAAGCAGAAGCGTACCTGAAGCCATATTTGAAGGCCTGGATTTGAAGGTCTATCCCTGTGTTGCACGGCTAGTATTCCAGATTCATACGGGTTTCCTAAGTAAGAGCCTTTTCTTTCTTCTCTAGGATTTTCTTCTTCGATGATGGGATATCGGGGAGAAAGGAATAACACCGTATAATCTGGAGACCATAACCACTTTTATATGAAAACAACATTATTATGAATTCTAATTTTGCCCATCATAAAAATAAAAATTACCCTTAAGTCTCTACACATTAAAAGGCCCACACCCTATTAGATACATAAAGGCCCCAAAAAGTTCAAAAATTAATTGATCATTTTTAAGTGGGCCAAACCTTAATGACAGCCCACAAAGCATTATTATTTATATATAAGTCCAATATTGGATTAAAAATCCAACAATCTTCCACTTGGGCTATATGTATAACCTTATAACATGCTTTGCGAAAATAACCGAATGAGCTCAACTTTGCTTTGCTGTCCTTATTAAAATGTATCTATAACCAATCTGGTCCATCAACCACACTAACATAGGATCAAAGCGGCCTTTGTTACAATTATCGTAACTCAACCCATCAATGGTCATGTATATCAATGCAATTGAATGACATGGATTATGATGTGGATGTATAGCATAAAAACTTCTTGCAATGTGACCTTAACATGCCTATTTCCAACTGGTTCACCCTTAAACCTCAGTAAGATCAAACCAAACAAAATCATAGTGTAAACAAGCCGAAACTTTATTTCTGTAGAAAACTGAAATAACTGAAAAATATCTGTATTACAAGAGCATCTAAAATATACAAACTCCCACTAAAATTGAATATCCTCTGCTGACATGATACCCATATGAGCAGTGTGCTCATGAAATATCTTGGGTGGCACTCCTTTAGTAAGCAAATCCGCAACCATGGAGTTTGTACCTATATGCTCAATAGACAAAGTTTGTATCTTTGTGCTCAATAGACAACTTTCTACTCTGAACTCTTTCTTTAACAATCAAGAACTTGATATCTATATGCTTTGATTTCGTTGAGCTCCTGTTGTTATTAGAGTATAAAACTGCTGACTTATCGTTACATAATAACTTGAGTGGCCTTTCAACACCATCCACTATATGCAGCCTTGTGATAAAATTTCGAAGCCATATTCCATGATTGGATGCCTCATAGCATGTTATGAACTCTGCTACCATGGTAGAAGAGGCTATAAACGACTGTTTAGCACTCTTCCAAGAGATAGCATCTCCAGCAAGCAGGTAGATAAAGCCCGATGTAGATTTCATACTATCTTGGCATCCAGCAAAATCGAAGTTAGTATAACCAATGATCTCAAGCTGATTCGATCTCCGATATATGAGTATGTAGTCTTTTGTTCTCTATAAGTACCGCAAGACCCGTTTAGCTGCTTTCCAATGCTCAACTCCTGGATTGCTCAAATATCTGCCCAACATCCCAGTGACGTATGCGATATCCGGACGCGTACAAACTTGAGCATACATTAGACTCCCTACTACTGATTCATAGGGAATCTTCCGCATTTCCTCTTTCTCCAAGTTATTCTTAGGGCACTGATATAGACCAAACTTGTCTCCTTTAGCCATAAGGGTATCTCCTGGTTTACAATTTTGCATACCATACCTTTTTAGAACCTTCTCGATATAGCTCTTTTGTCATAATCCTAGAATACCCTGAGAACGATCCTGGTGTATCTGTATGCCTAATACAAAAGACGCATCACCAAGATCTTTCATCTCAAAATTCTTAGCTAGAAATTTCTTGGTTTCGTGTATTAAGCCTATATCGCTGCTGGCAAGCAAGATATCATCGATATATAAACTAGAAAAATATATTTACTCCCACAGAACTTATGGTATATACAATCATCGACCAAATTCATCTAAAAATCGAACGAGATGATCACCTGATGAAATTTGAAATACCATTGTCGAGATGCCTGTTTGAGTATATAGATGGTTTTCTTAAGTTTGCAAACCATGTTCTTTGGATCTCCCGATACAAAGTTTTCTGGTTGCACCATATAAATTGTCTCATTAATATCACTATTGAGAAACACTATCTTCACATCCATCTGGTATAACTCTAGATTGAAATGCGTTACCAATGCCATTATAATCCTGAAAGAGTTTTTCGAAGAAACCGGAGAGTAAGACTCTTTATAATCGATGCCTTCTTTCTGTGTAAAGCCCTTTGCGACAAGACGAGCCTTGTAACTCTCCACATTGCCTTTCGAATTCCTTTAGTTTTAAATATCCATTTACAACCAACGGGTTTCGCACCTTCTGGCAATGAGATAAGATTCTATACGCCATTGTCTTTCATAAACTTTATCTCATCATTCATGGCATCAATCCACTTTTGAGAGTCAGAACTTTTCATGGCTTGATGAAAGTTGATTGGATCATTTTCCATCACTCCAATGTCTACCTCATGTTCTTGGAGAAATATAATGTAATCATCTGACACTGCACTTCTCCTCTTTCTAATGGATCTTCTTAATGGCATAGGTTCTTGAGGTATTAGAGTTTGTTTTTCTGGAATAATTTCTTGAATGGAGATTCTCCAATATTGTCTTGATTTGTTGTGTCTTGAACAAGATCAGAAATAAAATCCTGACCAATGCCAATGATACCAGTGGGAATATTAACATATTCCTCTTCAAAGATAAAGTCCTTAGCTATATCTCCCCCCGCAAACTTAACATCCTCAAAGAACCGTGCATTTCCCGACTCGAAAATTGACTTAGTCGTGGGATCATGAAACTTATACCCTCTAGATCTTTCAGAGTATCCAATAAAATAACAACTCACCGTCTTTGAGTCTAGTTTCTTTTCATTAGGCCTATAAGGCCTTGCCTCAGTTGGACATCCCCAAACATGTAAGTGATTTACACTGGATTTCCTGCCCGTCCAAAGTTCATAAGGGATTTTGGTAGTTGCTTTAGTTGGAACTCTGTTAAGGACATATGCTGTAGTCTTAAGTGCTTCTCTCCAGAGTGAGTCAGGTAAGGTAGAATGACTAATCATACTTCTTATCATGTCTTTAAGCATTTTGTTTCATCTTTCAGCAACACCATTCATGGTGGGCGAACCCGGCATAGTGTACTGTGGAACGATACTGCATTCCTTTAAGAATTTAGCAAAAGGTCCTGGATGTTGTTCACCTGAACCATCATATCTGCCATAGTATTTACCACTACGGTCAGATCTGATGCTTTTAATCCTTTTATTGAGTTGGTTCTTAACTTCAACCTTATAATTTTTGAATATATCCAGTGACTGTGACTTTTAATGAATGAGATATATGTAGCCATATCTAGAAAAATCATCTATGAACGTTATAAAATATTGTTGACCATTCCAAGCAACCATAGGAAATGGCCCACAAATATCTGTATATATAAGTTCTAAGACGTCTGAAGTCCTGTTGGCTTCAAATCTCCTTTGATTGGTTTGTTTTCCCTTTATGCAATTAACACAAACATCAAAATCTACAAAATCTAAGGGATTCAAGATTCCGTCTGACATAAGTCTCTCCATTCTCCTTCTTGAGATGTGACCTAATCTCTTGTACCATGACAAAGTCGAAATCTCAATGGTTAATTTTTTCTTTATACTTCTTGTACTTAATTGCAAGGATTCATTAAATGAAGTAATTGAATCAATTAAATAAAGATTATCGTAGCCTAATAAAAAATCGGAACCAACCACTTTTGAATCATGAAGCAAACTAAATTTTCCATTTCCAAATGAACAAAAATAACCTGATTTGTCCAAAGCAGAAATATAAATCAAGTTGCGTCTAAATAATGGTACAATAAAAATTTCATCAAGATCTAAATAAACTTCAGTCGTTAATAATAATCTAAATTTTCTTATTGCCTCAACTTGAACTGCCTGGCCATCATCCACATAGATGTATCTTTCAGCATCACTTGGCTTTCGGCAACTCAGGCAACCTTGCATAGACACACTGATTGAGTTGTTGCACTAGAATCTATCCACCATGTGTGTCTAGGTACTGAAATTATGTTAACCTCAGAACAAACCAAAACAAGAAGCATACCTTTCTTAGCATGCCAAGCATGATAATTAGTGCACTGCTTCTTCTGATGTCCTTCAGCCCCACAAAAGAAACAAACCTTACCATCTAAGTTAGCGATTTTCTTTTGTTGTTTCTTAGGAGGTACTGTATTTGTAGCTTCTTTATCCTTCTTTCTTTTCTTTCCCTTGCCATTTTCCATAGAGGTTGAGGTCAGGTGAGCACTTTCTGCCTTTTCTTGCTTAAACATTTCCTCTTCCTGAACAGAGTGAGAGATAAGCTCATTCAAAGATCAAGTCTCTTTCTAACAGTTATAGCTCACCTTAAACTGATTGAGCTGGATCGGAAGAGATATCAAAACCAGATGCACTAGCAAGTCCTCAGAGAGTTCAAGCTTAAGTACTTTCAATCTAGAGGCAAGATGAGACATCTCCATAATATACTCCCTGATGTTGCCTTTACCCATATACCTCATTGAAATTAGGTTTGTCAAGAGCATACCAATTTCAGCCTTTTTACTTTTGACAAACATCTTTTCAATTTCGGCAAGAAAATCTTTAGCCATAGTAACTATTTCAGATATTGTGCCTCTGAATACTTCTGGAATCGACTTTTTCATGATCATCATGTACATGCGATTTGATCTCTCCCACCTCTCAATCTCTCTCTTTTCATCAGAGGTACTCTTATCTGTAAGAGGTGCAGGAGCATTTTTCCTTATCGCAAGGTCGAGATCTATGAATCCAAGAACTATTAAAAGGTTCTCTTGCCATGACTTGAAGTTAGAGCTATTCAACATAGGAATTGAATTGATGTTGGCAGTTATATTAGCAAGAGTCATATCTAAACAGACAACAACAAACAAAACAAACTTACATCAATATCATAACAAAAATAAATTTAAATAAAGACAAATCCCATCTCAAGATATCGGGCACTCCATTAATAGTTTATCTTTGGATAAATTATTAACTTGAAAGTGATATCTTGGTGCAGTAATCAAACACTGACATGTCCAACACCACCCAAGCAAATACGTCTAAATTGGCCCACAGGAAATTAAGCTGCCGACCTCATTCTTCTTCTACGAGAAGTGACCTAACTTGCATCGTTTTTGTTGGGTCTTCTCTAAGGGAAAAGGATAATAGTTGCTCAACATGTCCTCCTCTCGCCTCCAGCTCCCTTTGATCCAACTGTTCCATAGTCTGCACCTCCTCAGCTCTTTGGATCCTCAGGATCATTTGAAAATAATGCTGGGCTAATAGCTGGTTGCCTTGCATTTTCTCAATCACATATGGGGTCGGGAACCGGATGAGGAGACACTTTATGGAGATGACCATGTCGAGCTAGTTTAGCCTGAGCTGTTCCAAGATCACGTTATAAGCCGAGGGGAGTCGGATGACCGTGAAGGTCATTAGGATGGTGCTCTATCGAGGTGGGGTTTCAGCCATAACTAGCAGGGTGATTTCCCCTTCGACTCCAACCGAGTTCCCGATGAAGTTGACTAGAGGGGCAAAAATCGGCCTTAGCAAACTGGGTAACAAATTCATCCTAACAAATACATCGTATAAAAGGATATCTGTGGAGCTTCCACTATCAATCATGATTCTTTTTACAGGGTGTTTCAATATCGTCATATCTATGATGACAGTATCATTGTTAAAATTTTCTATCCCAACAAAGTCTCTATTTATGAAAGGGATTACAGTTTCAACTCTCCTTCTCCTTGGCTCTCTTTGGGCCTCGCCCTGCCCCCGGGCTATCATTCCGACTAGCATGTTTGTAGGTTGATTGTCAATGATGGTGAGACGAGCATCGACATCCTGGGTCCTGAGTGGGATCCCTCCCTTGATGAACTTTCCAAGGTAGCCACACCATATTAGGTTCTCAATCTTTTTCTTCAAGTGGTGGCACTCCTAGGTGTCATGGTCGTGGTCCTTGTAGAACTGACAATACTTGGTTTTGTTATGGTTCCCTGATGACCTGAATGGGGGAGGGCGGTGCAAGTAGTGCTCGTCTTCAATCTTCATCAAAATCTTGGCCCTTGGAGTGAGGAGGGGGGTGTACTTCCTATCCCTATCAAGGATGTCCTTTGGCTTAGGATCTGGGCAGTGGGTCAAGACAACCTTCTATGCCCGAGGCTCGCTTTGCTCTCCCCAGGCCTACTTCATTCTGGGCTTACTATCGAGCTCCCTTCAAGTGCAGTCAGTCTACTCCATGCGGATGTACTTCTAAGCACAAGTGAGGAGCTCCGAATAGGTCCTTGGAGGCTTTTTATCAAGAAAATAGGTGAACCGGGAGGTCTTGAGCCCTTTCTTCATGGCTAGCATAGCCACTGACTCATCTATGTTGTATACTTCTAGCGTGGCCACCTTAAACCGGACTACATAGTTCTTCAAGGGCTCCTAGTCTTGCTAACAGATCGAGAAAAGGCTATTGGCCTCCCGTGGCATATTCCGACAGGTATCAAAGTGTGCCATGAACTTGTTCTTTAGCTATTTAAAGGAGTCAATGATCCTAGGTTCAAGACTAGAGTACCAGGCTCGAGCCGATTTGTAGAGTATGGCTGGGAAGGCGATATAGAGAAGGGTATCGGTTGCCTCTTGGACTCTCATGAGGACCTTGTAGCTCTCGAGATGGATCCCATCGCAGGGATCCAACTAGGGATTGGCTCCTCCTAGATTTGGCGGGAGAAAAGAGGGCAGGCATCATAGCCCGTCCGCTTGCGGGCAGTCCCTTGGAGGTCAGCGAACTGGCAAGTGAAATCGGCTAGGCTACGCTCATGCTTCTCTAGGTGCTCCTCAGCTCACCGCCAGATGGCCTCATTGAGGCTATAGGAGGGGACATGGATGATGACTAGGAATGCTCGTGTTTTAGCCCCTTTCCATGCCGATGCCGGTGGCACATAGGGCTATCGTAACTCGGGGTTGGGAGGCGTGCTCCATGAGCAATCGAATGACCACGCAACCTTCCTCAGGAGGAGCAACGCTTCCTCGAGGGCACTACGAAGACTACTAGAATGATGGTGCCCTAATATGGGATGGTCCTCCATGGAAGGACCGGAGACTGGCACGAACGGTAGCACAGGGATCGCCAAGATCCTTGGCTATTGCTATGTCGCCATGGAATGATGCTGATGTTGTAGTTGCTGAACTGTTGTAGCCAGCATCCGGACTTGCTGCACCAGCACGATGACCTGATCCTGCTGGTCCATCGGTGGTGGAGGCAGTGGGACCGAGAGTTCTACCTCCTGGCTATGCTAGTTGCTGCGATGAGAAGGATTTCCAACATAACTGGCAGAAGCTTTCCAAGCATGCGCAATAACCATGGCATCTTGCTTGGAGGTTGCCTGGTGTCCCTTCCTTGCACAAGGAACCAGCACTCCCTACTTGACATGCCAATTTGTTGTCACTGCTCGTCTTTGCCTGCAACTCCGACGGGGTTAGAGGCCTTGTCCGATTCTCCAGTAGAGGGTGGCTCCTACATCTTTCGAATGCGCCTTCTAAATTATTGGACTTGCAAGGAAGATCCAGACGAGAGATACCGACGAAAATACTTCGATGCTCAAGTTAGTATGACGACCAAGGACAACAGCTTAAGCTATGACAGTATAGACCACCGTAGAGAGAATAAGAATTTGTTTGTGCTAGAGTGGGAGGTAGCTTGCATACTTTGGTCGGAGGTCGCTCTTACCTAAGAAGATGAGTGTTGTGGGATAGAGCATGCGGCATTAGCAGGATGCTTCCTTGAAGGGGCGTACTCTTTTGACAGTCATAATGGATTCGATGGAAGTGGCGATATCCTGTCCCCGAATCTTCATTGTCAAAATTCCTTTGTCATGATATCAGGATCCAGCGACCCAAATCTTTTTTGTTGGGGATTGCAACTTTTGTTGAGTCGTCTGCCACGACCCATGGAGGATTTCACCCAGGCCTGGAGCTCCACCTGGTACTGGATTTTATTGGGCCAAGATATCTTCTCATCCAAGAACTTTACTTGACCAGGAACTCTATTTGACCAGAAATTCTACTCGACCAGAATCTCTATTCAAATACTTTATTTGACCGGGAGATCTACTCAATCTAAACTCCTCCTCAACTGAAAGTTCTACTCGATCAGAAACTTCTCAACACTTTTACTCGGTTAGGCACTTTTCTTGATCATAAATTCTACTTAACAGGAAGCTCTACTTGAGTAGGATAGGGCCTGTCATAAGCGGCTTTTTGACCGAAATAATATAAAAAAAAATTTATTTCCCAAATAACGCCGGTTAGATTTTATTTATCGATTTAGGTGTACGGTGCCCAAAAAAAAAACAAAACAAAAAGTGAAATCGCGGGTTCAACCCGCGATTTCAAAAAAACAAAAAAAAAATAAAAAAATGTTTGAAATCGCGGATCCAACCCGCGATTTCTTTCCATCTTTTTTTATTTTAAATTTTAATAAAAAGTAAAAAAACAAAAAACTTAATAAAAAATTAGAAAAAAAATAAAAATAAAATAAAAATATGATACTATAATATTTTTTAAAATTATTATAACATACGATTTCGCAATCCGGTCGCCGATCCGGCCATCGGTCTGATAGTCAGTTTGACTCCGGCCATCGATCGGACAGCCAATTCGACTGTTAGGTCGGTGCCAGTCCGATCACCGATCTAGCTGTCAGTCTGGCCACTGATTTGACAGTCGGTCACCGGTTTGATGGTCGATCCGGTTGCCAAGATCCAGCTATCGGTCCGATCGCCGGTCCGGCCACCAGTTTGACCGCCAGTCCGGCCACCGATTCACCACCACGGTCCGACGATCGGATCGATGCTAATCCGACAGCCAGTCTGGTTACCAGGTCGATACCAGTCCAATTGGTAGCAGATCAGTGATCGGACGGTGACCGAACTTGTTTAAAATTTTTTAAATTTTTTTTTAAAAAATTTAGATCAGTGATCGGTACCAGTCCGGGTAGCCCATAACTTTTTTTATTTTTTTAATTTTTTTTTAAAATTTTAGATTTTATTTTATATTTTATTTTATTAATATTTTAATTTTATTATATTATTTTAATATATTATAATATTTATTATGTTATTTTAAATTTTGTTATTTATTTTTAATTATTAGATTATTTTGGATATTTTGTATAATTTTCTAAATATCCTTGCAAAAATAAGCTATCACTGGCATTTTTATAATTAAATTAAATTTTATAATTGATATTTTCGTAATTAAATCAAACGAAGGGTATTTTGAAAAATAAATCAAAATCATGAATTTATAATTTTGATTTAATTTTCAAAATGCCTTCCAAAATATTTGATTTAATTAGAAAAATGCCATCCATAAAGTTTGATTTAATTACAGAATTGGCATTGTTAGCTTATTTTTTAAAAAAATATTTAAGAAATTAAAAAAAATTCAACCATTATTAAATACACGCCATAAATACTTTTTTAATTAAATTTTAATCTAATAAAATTTTAAAAAACAAATAACAAAATTTAAAATAATATAATCAAATATTTAAAATAATATAAAAATATTAAAAATATTTAAAATAATATAATAAATTAAAAATATTTAAAATACTTAAAATAATATAATAAAATCTAATTTTTTTTAAAAAAATTTAAAAAATAAAAAAAAGTTATGGGCCACCGGACTGGATACCGATCATTGATCTAAATTTTTAAAAAATTTTAAAAAAAAATTTAAAAAAGTCCGGCCACCGTCCGATCACTGATCTGATTGGATACTGATATCGATCGAATTGGCAACCAAACTGGTATCGACCTGGTGACCGGACTGGTGGTCGGATTAGCACTGGTCCAATCATTGGACCCTACTGGCCGAACCAACGGTCGGACCGGTGGGCGAACCGACGGTCGGACCGGTGGGCGAACCGACGGTCGGACCGGTGACCGATCTTAGCGACCAGATCGATCGTCAGACCGGTGACTGACTGTCAGACCAGTGACCGGACTGGCAACTAGACCGGCGATAGGACTGGCACCGGCCTAGCAGCCGAACTAGCTGTCGGATCAATGGTTGGAGCCGGACTGGCTATCAGATATATGACCGGATTAGCGACCGAACTACGAAATCACATGTTATAATAATTTTAAAAAATTATTATAATATTTTATTATTATTTTTAATTTTTTAATTTTTAATTTTTTGTTAAAATTTAAAATTAAAAAAAAATGGACGAGATCGTGATTTCAAGAACGATTTCATTATTTTATTTATTTATTTACTTTTTTGAACATCATACATCTAAATTCGTAAATAAAATCCGAACGATGTTAATTTGAAAAAATATATATATATATATATATTTTTATTTATATTATTTCGGTCAAAAAACCTCGTAAGGGCCATCCGGACCGCGGTGCTCTCGCTGGTGCCACGCTCGCAGACCGCCGCATCAATCACGTCCACGTACTCGTACTCCCATGCCGTCCTATCGTCTAACAGCCACTCTCACCGATAGATACGATGGGAGAGAAGGGTTTGGAGAGAAGGGTTACCTGATGGATAGGAATGGGTTTTCTCCCACCAGGACTTGCAGATGAAGGCGTCATAGCCCAGGAATTGGAGGCCATCGGTGACGATTCTCCGGCAATCATCTTTGTTCTTTCAGTTCTTGTTCTTTTCCAGGGTCTTTGACGCGTCCGACAAGAAATTTCTCTACGAACAGGAGGACATGTTTTAAAATTCGAAAAGAAACCAATTAAAAATGGAAACTTTAGGAGAAATCATTACAAAATTGTGCCGATCGTCTAGAAATGATGGAGATTGGTCCGATTGGGTAAGATTATAACTACCTTAAATGATCTCCGCGGCTTCGGCGGAGGCGTCCGGGCATCGCCGGCGTGGACATGGAATTCGTCGTCGGAGTTGTCGCAATTGCCGTTGAAGCAGTTGCAGCGGCTTCGCGGCGGCTTCTCGTTTCCCTCCCCGATGAAGCTCAGCACCATTTTATCCAGGCACACCGAGCTAGGGTCCACCGCTTCGCCATCGTCCCTATCTTTGTCCTTGTCATCGCTGGCGCCGGTGAGCTTCTCGACGGAGGAGATCCGCAGCACGGTCGGGAGCTGCCGCTCGAAGCTTCAGGCGCGACTTGCCGGCGGGCTTCTCTGAACCATGGTAAAGCCGGCAGGCCGATCGGCGAAGGGGACCACCGGAGCAAATAAAAGACCAGGCATGGGATTGTTTTGGGAGGGGAAAATGCCAGGCGGGGTTGGATGGGTTTGGGTAGATCCAAGGAGAAGGCAGTCAACTAAACTAAGGATGATTGTGGATGGACGGCATCAATTTTTTAAAAAAAATCAAAAAAAAAAAAATATTAATAAATAATTAAAATTAATTTATTTTTTTTATAAATATTATTTAATTTATATTTATTTTATTTTATAAGATTAATTTTATTAATAATAAAATTTATCGTAAAATTTTTAGCTATCTATTTATTGATATAAGTGACTAAATAATCGATAAAGAAATCGTCTTCCATCTTATTTTATAATCTGGTCTTGATAATCTTTATTTTTGAAAATATTTTTCTCTAGTAGTAGTTGAAACCGGAAAAGTAATAAACGTTACGGACTCGTAGAGGATGTACACGCATCGGTCACAATAGTGACAGCATTGTGCCGAGTACCGTCGTTATTACACAATAGGATGTGACATCTATCGAGCGACGGTATCAAAGATAATGAGATATGAGTGCAGTAGTATTGGTGGGAGCCTGAGGCATGATGGGCGCCCACCCGTCCATGCCCTCCAAGATCCGATTATGCTATGCGATGGATCCGGTCGCTAAGATGGTGCGCGACTTCACCGCGCGCAGTGTTCGTCAGTGCGACGAGGCTGACGAAGGCCACTAAGATGGTAGTTATAGGCCAGCACATCGATGATATTCGGCCTTATGTATGTGCAACCGCCTGGTCTTGTCATGGAAGTGTTCTCGTCGATCGCATCACATGACAAGTCTAGCCGCCATTTTATCCATCGATGTGGTGAATGGGATGGTGCTGACTACGTGCAGTGGCTTCGACCATGGCGAATTCTGGAGATGAGCGCTGGTTGAATAAGCAAAAAAAAATTCTATATCTTCTTCTAAAAAATTATGAAAAAAATTTAATGAAAATAAAAATAAAATTAGTTGTCAACCAACTTTTAAGTAAAGAAAGCTGATTTATAGTATTTATTTTATTTTAATTTTTTTTAAAAGATTCTTCAAGTTATATTTAATATCCCCAAATTTAGGACAAAATATATAAATATATATTTTTATTTAAAAGTTTACATAAAATCTTAATTTATAAAAAAAATAAAAAAAATTTGGGGGCCAAGGAGCCTTCTAGCCCTCCTAGCGGTTCATCATTGTATATATTTAAAAATTTATAAAAAAAAACTTTAACCTATAAAAAAAATTTTAAAAAAATTGCGGGGCGGGGGGGGGGGGGCGAAGGCCCCCCTTGCCCCCCCGGCGGTCCGCCACTGTGTTTGCTCCTTGGTCAAGCTTCCCTGACTAATGCCAGGGGACTCAGGAGAGTAGTCGAGCATTACTGTCATGCATTAGGCCAGAGGGTGAATTTCAACAAGTCTGGAGTCTACTTTAGTCCGAAAGCACCCTTTACTCTCCGTGGCAGGATCGTTTATATACTAGGGATCCAGGAGCGCCAGGGGCCTCTCCGCTACTTGGAAATTCCCATCTCTGGAACGAGGCTTTTCATAAATGAGTGTGCTCCACTTTTGGCGACAGTGTCTGATAGGATTGCTGGATGGCAGGCCAGATCTCTTTCTGCCATGGGTAGACTCACTTTCATTCGCTTGGTTCTTGCATCTCTTCCTATTTACATGCTCTCTAATGCTTTCATCCCCAAGTATGTCATTATCAAGATTGAGCAGATGATTCAGTCTTTTCTTTGGGATTCTTCTGCTGCTCGGAGGAGGATTCATCTGATGAAATGGAAGATTGTTTGCCACCTGATTGAATTGGGTGGATTGGGTATTCCCTCCCTCATTGATAGGAGAGAGGCTTTTATGGCGAGACATGCTGCCAGGTTTTTATTGTGTCCAGACGGTATGTGGTCTTCTTTTATGAGGGCCAAATATGGAGAAATTCTAACGAAATCTGCTGACCCCCCTCCTCTTGTGAAGAGATCATCGATTCTATGGCGGGAGATGCTTTCTAGGGCGCTGCTCATTATCCCTCACCTATCATGGGTCATTGGGGATGGCCGATCAATCAGATTCCTGCACGATCCTTGGATATTGGACATCCCTTTGATCCGCTGACCCACCTTCATCTCAGTGCTTACTCCTCCCTCTATCACTATTGCTCAGCTTCTGCTGCCTGGTTAGGCCTCCTGGAACCGGGAGGTTGTTATTTCCATCTTCAGGGACATTCTTGGATCCAGGGTCCTCTCCATCGCTCTGCCGTGCCATCCGTGTTCGGACACCAGAGTTTGGCATAATACGACATTCTCCCGGGTGCCGATCTCGGACCTTATTGAACGTTCCTTTCTGGAGCCTTATATGAGCCGGAGCTATCAGTGGATTTGGAGTCTACCAGTCCACCCCAGGGTCTCTTTCTTTTTTTGGAAACTCGCTTGGCACCGGCTCCCTTCTCGCGAGTTTCTTATATCTAGAGGTATTCACATTACCTCTGACAGTCCCTTTTGTCAGACCCCGGGTGAGTCGCAGCTGCATGCCATTTTCCTGTGCACCCGCACGGAATCAATTTGGAGATTGGCGGGCTTTCAAGACCTTTCTGCCCAGTTGGATCACGGAGTAGACTCATTCCTTTCTCTTCTTAGGGAGACTCCTTCTACTCAGGTTTCATTTACTGCTTACCTGGCTTATCATATCTGGATATCCAGGAATGAGCGGATATTTGCTTCTGTGAGGACTTCACCAAGGATGGTAGTTGAGAAAGCTAGGAGTGCTGCTGTTGAGTACTCGAGCGATTCGGAGGGTTTTTATAAAATGGGAACCCCCTCCTCCGCTTTTCGTCACTATTAGCTTCGACGGTAGCCTTCGGTGCAGGCTGGGAGGAGCGGGCTTTGTTACCCGGGACTCTCGGCTTAGATTCCTGGCAGCCGATGGAGTTTCCCCTCTAGATTCCTCGATTCTTGCAGCTGAGTTATACGCGGCTTGGGCTGGAATTAGATATGCCAAGCATGTCCTCCACCTTGATCGATTGATCATTGAGGGTGACTCTGCCACGGTAATATCTTGGATTTCGCATTCTTCCTCTGGCCCGGCTTCTCATCCCTTAGTCCGTGATATCAGGCTCATGTTGCAGGGTTGCTCTACTGTACTGGTTAGGCAAATCTATAGAGAGGCTAACTCAGCTGCTGATTGGGTGGCATCCTATGTGGCTCAGCATTTAGGATTTGTACTATGGTCGGATTGGCATTCTGCCCCTATACAGCTTAGGGACCTCATTTTGACTGACTTTTTAGGTTGTATTCATACTCGTTTTATACAATGAATACACCGATTTATCAAAAAAAAATTAATAAATTTAGTCTGATCTAATATATAACGATAATTTGATAAATAATTTTAAAAATATCATATTTTAAAAATTATTTTTTTAGAATAATAATATTTTAAAAATAATTTTACGATCTATGACCCATTAAAAGCAAGAAAGGATTTATGACCAAGGAAAATAGACCGGCTGTTAACCAAGCTAATGGAAGATTGTGCATGAAGGTAAGGAACTGGAATTCAAAAAGATATATTTGTTTCACTCCTTCCAGCAGCATAAAGAAAGGAAATAATTAGCATGAGCAGATCACAGTAGAATGAGTGTTTATTGAAAAAAAAAGCTAACATATATTTAATACAAAGATCCTTTAGGTTCTCAATGGATAAAGATCAAACAAAAGTTGGTTTATTTTATTGATCAACTTATCTATATTTTTATACTTCTATAAATTAATAAAATATTTTTTATTTATAAAATAAATGCTAGAAAAAAATTTATCCATTTAAGAAGTAGACAAGACTTTTTCCTATTAACAAAAAAATAGTTTTCTAATTTATTCTTAAAATATCTCTAATCTTATAATAATATAATAACATAACAGAAATAAAATAAAATATTATATTATTATATTTAGAATAATATAATATATTATCAGTATTATATTATGTAATAAATATTATATAACTTATTATCATGTATATTATATTATACTATATATAATATATTACAATATATAATAATATAATAACTTTATATTATAATAGCAAACTATATTATATTAATATAATGTAATATTTAATACATTATTTATATTATGCTATATATAATATAATATAATATATAATAATATTTATATAATAAAGGATATTATGAAAAATATAGATAGTGAAGTGGTAGGATCGCTGATATGGGGGAAGCTGATAGGCGCCATGTCAAAAGAAGACGCCGCGTCGAACACCGCATCAATTCTCCTGCCCGGACTCCCCTGTCGAGCTAAGCTGAGCTCCCTCGGGACAACGAGCCAAGCTCCGTCCTCCGCCAGGTCGGGCCCACGAGCTTAGGACGCCTAGGTCGAAGCCGCACTCTGCCCTCCAGAGCGAGACCCTCGGAGGTTGAGCCCTGTGGTCGGAGTCGAGCTCGGCACTCCTCCGCCACGTGGAGCCTCTCCGAGTGCGAGCCGTCTGGACTGGGCCCGCACTCTTCCCTCCAGAGCGAGACCCTCGGAGGTTGAGCCCTATGGTCGGAGTAGATCTCAGCACTCCGCCACGTGGAGCCTCTCCTAGTGCGAGCCCTCTAGACCGGGCCCGCACTCTGCCCTCCAGAGCGAGACCCTCGAAGGTTGAGTCATGTGGTCGGAGTCGAGCTCAGCACTCCTCTGCCACATGGAGCCTCTCTGAGCGCGAGCCCTCTGGACAGGGCCCGCACTCTGCCCTCCAGAGTGAGACCCTCGGAGGTTGAGCCCTGTGATCGGAGTCGAGCTCAGCACTCCTCCGCCACGTGGAGCCTCTCCGAGCATGAGCCCTCTGGATCGGGCTTCCACTCTGCCCTCCTCCACCGAGACGACCCCACAAGCTCGGGGCGTCTGGGTCGGAGCGAGCCCTGCCATTCCAGATCAGCCCTGGCTCGGACGTTGGCACCACCATCCTAGGACACCGGCGAGCCGACCGAGGACTACACTAGAGCACCTGCCGGACCGTACTGATCGCCTGCAGCCACCGGTTATACTAGAAAGAGGAGAAGCACACTGATCGAGATGCCACACTCCTCACCAACCACCTGGACCACCCGAGAGAGGAAGCCAACCAGGAGATTCGAATCCCAGGGGCGGCGGCCCACCGATCGAGGTACCGCCAGGTTTCCCGGAATGAGGCGACCAAGAGGAGTGTCAGAGTACATGACAACTTCCCTTATCACGAATCGGGAAAGGCTCCTCGGGACACCGTCGCACACACCTGACAGCCCGGTGGAGATCCCGAGATGGATGCCCAACGGTAACCTAGTTCACAACAAACTTGGAGGTAACACCAACAACAATATAGGCAAGGCACAAGCCATACCACTAAAACACAAGTGCAGGCTCCACCAAGAAGAGGAGCACGGCACCACCAGCATTCTCAAGCAAGGTCGAGTAGAAGGGCCATACAGAGACTCCTTCTAACCAGGCCACACTTCCCCCAACACACTTGCACCCCACTCTCACACAACACACTCCTCCTCGTGTGGAGTCCATCAAGAGGGGCTTGACCAGGAGGATCTGTTCCCCTGGATCGTCACTGACTTGACCGTCGGAGTGCCCCCGCCGGAAACCCTGGCCCAGGTCACTAATCCCTGTTTTGTAGGTTTGGGGCCAGAGGACTGCCAGGCAGCGAGGGGAGCGCACCCCGGCATCGGCGGCAGCTACAGGCCACGACGATCTTGGCGGTAACAAATTGGCGTGCCAGGAAGGGGGAAAACAAGCCCTCCATCTCTTTGCAGATTGACGCTTCACGAAAGGATGGTGACGACATGAGCACGAGAGGCCTCTACCAGGCGTGCTGGGGGGTCCCCTTCCCGAGGGAACCCACACAATCTCGAGGCAGGGCCACCCGCTCCAGCCGTTCAACCACCTCTGGTGGAGTCTCAGCTGGCCGCACTCACCCAGCAAATGCAGGTCCTCCCTACCGCAGTGCGCCAGCTTCAGTATCAGCACCAGTCCTTAGCTACCCACCAGCAGCCAGGGACTCCCGCGGCCCACGCCGTGACCCCTCGCGATAGCCGGCATTCCTTCCAAGGAAGGCCTTCGCAGCCACGGGCTGTCACCGACAACCGAGATAGTCATCAGACTCCCGCAAAAAGGCAACGAGCCGGGTCTCCTGACAGGGAGAGCCACTCACCAAACCTCGGGCGGGCAGTGCCCAAACCCCACCGAGACAGAAAGAGCAAGACCCCCCCATCACGGAAAGCATGCACCCATGTTACGTTCTTCGTCTCCCTCAATGGAGGGGTCTACTGATGAAGCCATCAGGCGCACAATGGAGAAGCGCCTGAAGGAACATAAGCGCAAGCTAGCGGAGTTCTCCCGCCGGTTTGCCAACATGCAAGGCTCAGCCAGCGAGCCAGTGGGCTATGACGCCTGTCCCCCATTCTTCAAAGAAATTCAAGCAGAGCCGATCCCACATCGATTCCGGATGCCGCTAGTGGATCCTTATGATGGGACCGCCGACCCCCTGGACCATCTAAAAAGCTACCGGACCCTCATGAGGGTCCAAGGGGCCAACGATGCTCTTCTTTGTGTCGCCCTTCCTGCCACCCTCCGGAAAGCAGCCCGGGTATGGTTCACCCGCTTGGAGCCGGAGAGCATCAACTCTTTTGCCCAGTTAGGGTAGAAATTCATGGCCCACTTTGACACTTGCAGGAAGGTGCCACGAGAGGCAGACAACCTCTTCTCCATCCAGCAGCAGGATCGCGAGCCCCTACGGGACTACATGGCCCGCTTCAAGGCTGCCACACTGGAGATCTATAACCTTGATGAGCCTGTTGCCATGCTGGCGCTGAAGCGAGGGCTCAGGACTTCCCGCTTGACCTACTAGCTCGATAAAAAGCCCCCAAGACTTACTCCGAGCTCCTTCTCCAAGCCCAAAAGTACATCCGCGCTGAGGAGACGGACTGTACGAGGCGGGAGCTCGATGAGAAGCCACTGGAGAGGCCAACCCCCATCGAGATGCCCGGGACCCGGAAGCCAGAACCCCAAGTCCCGAACTCCTGAAGGAACCGGTCGAGACCGAGAGGGCCTCCCATTCCTGAGGAGAATTACACCCCTCTCCTTATCCCGAGGACAAAAATCCTCATGGAGATCGAAGGCGAGGAGTACTTGAGGCGCCCGCTTCCGATGAAGTCCTCCACTGGCCATGATAAATCGAAGTACTGCCACTTTCACCGCGACCACGGCCACAACACCGAGGAATGCCGCAACCTCAAATGGAAAATTGAAGAACTCATCAAGAAGAGCTACCTCAAAAGGTTTGTGGGGGGTAGACCATAGATGGAATCTCAGGCGCTCGTAGCTCCTCAACCAGCTTCAGCCATCAACAATCGTCCTGCCGAGAAGCCGGTGGGCGTGACTTCCTGGGGAGCTGTGCGTACGCTTAAAAGCCCGGGGGGCAGGGGGTCCTGAGAATGTACTCCCCTTCATGAGAAAAGGAGAAAGCGGGGAAAAAATGTAAATAATGCTGTCGTGGTCATCGAGATGACGATCATGAAGTATCCTGTAAAAACGCATCATGGTTAATAATGGAAGCTCCGCAGATGTGCTTTTTTATGATGCTCTTTCCAAGAGCACCGCTATGATGACTTTCACGGTCGATAGGCTTCCTTCAACCTACAACGTGATCTTGGGATCGGCTCGAGCCTAACTTTCTCGATGCTGACCTCAACCAAACTCACCGGCAACGAGCAGCCCGGCACTACAACACCCGGGTTAGGCCAAGAGCCTTCAAACCCGGGGACTTGGCGCTGCGTCGGGCAGAGGCGTATCAGCCCCGGGAATGCGGAAAGCTCCCACCAAACTGGGAAGGCCCCTACAAAGTGGTAGAAGCCCCCTCACAAGGGGCCTATCACCTCGAAGATCTTAATGGCATCAGGCTCTCTCAAACATGGGATGCCTGCAATCTGCAAGGATACCATCAATGATGTAAGGTTTCCTATCAATAATAATAATGATAATGACTTTTCCCTTGCACGAGTACCTATCTATCTTACAGGGAAGCACCAGCAACATCCCCGAGCCCTACTCCAGGATGCCAGCCCAAGACTGTAGCTCAGACCTCTGGCCAAGGGATCTTCGAGCCAAGCTGCTCTCAATCTCGAACATCTCCGAGCCCAGCTTCGAGACGTCAAGGGATCTTCGAGCCATGCCACCCTCAATCAATAACGTCCCTGAGCCCAGCTCCAGGATGGCAGCCCAAGATCGGAGCTCAGACCTCCGGCCAAGGGATCTTCGAGCCAAGCTGCTCTCAATCTCAAACATCTCTGAGCCCAGCTTCGAGACGTCAAGGGATCTTCGAGCCATGCCACCCTCAATCAACAACATCCCCGAGCCCAGCTCCAGGATGCCAGCCCAAGACCGGAGCTCAGACTTCTGGCCAAGGGATCTTCAAGCCATGCCGCTCTCAATCAACAACGTCCCCGAGCCCAGCTCCAGGACACCAGCCCAAGATCGGAGCTCAGACCTCCGGTCAAGGGATCTTCGAGCCAAGCTGCTCTCAATCTTAAACATCTCTGAGCCCAGCTCTGAGACGTCAAGGGATCTTCGAGCCATGCCGCTCTCAATCAACAACGTCCCCGAGCCCAGCTCCAGGATGCTAGCCTAAGATCGGAGCTCAGACCTCCGGCCAAGGGATCTTGGAGCCAAGCTGCTCTCAATCTCAAATGTCTTCGAGCCCAGCTCCGAGATGCCAAGGGATCGTGGAGCCAAGCAGCTCCTATCAACACCTCGAGTCTAGCTCCAAGGTGCCAAAGACCTGAGCCAAGTCCTCAGGCAACCCTTGGATCGGGGCCCAGCTCTTCGGCCAGGAAGGCCTCGAGACTAGCTCTAAGGCAACCAAATCTTGTGACCCTCTTCTTTGATCTCCCCACTCATCAAAAAAAAAAAGAAAAAGGAAGAAGAAGAGAGAGGGAAAGGAAAGAAAGAGAATAAGAGAGAAATGCAGCAACAAAACCTTCATTTCATCACCTAAGATGCCAACCCAAGACCAGAGCTCAGATCTCTGGCCAAGGGACCTTCGAGCCATGCTGCTCTCAGCCATCAACCATCTTCGAGCCCAGCTCCAAGGCGCCAACCAAAGATCGGAGCTCAGATCTCTGGCCAAGGGATCTTCGAGCCACGTTACTCTTAGTCATCAACCGTCTTCGAGCCCAGCTCTAAGGTGCCAACCCAAGACCGGAGCTCAGATCTCCGGCTAAGGGACCTTCGAGCCACGTTGCTCTTAGTCATCAACCGTCTTCGAGCCCAGCTCCAAGATGCCAACCCAAGACCAGAGCTTAGATATCCGGCCAAGGGACCTTTGAGCCACGCTGCTCTCAGTCATCAACCATCTTCGAGCCCAGCTCCAAGATGCTAACCCAAGACCGAGGCCCAGCTCTCCGGCCAAGAAATTACTGAGCCCAGCTGCTCATAATTGCCAGAACTTTGCGCCCGACTTACCGACACCAAAGCCTGGTAACTCAGCCCTAGGCAAGGCAAGACCCTCTTCTTTGATCTCCCCACTGATTAAAAAAAAAAAAGAAGAAAGAAAAGAGAGAAAGGAGAGTGAAAGAAAGAGGAAAAAGAGGGAAGAGCCAAGCGGGAGACATGCTGCAAAGAAGATTTAAAGTTCATTGACTAAGTGCCAGTTACAAGCATTTTATGGGCCCCCGACATGCCGAGTGACCCGACCAAGTACAGAAAGAAAACAAAATATAGAAGAAAGGAAATAGGACTACTCTGCGCTGGCTGCCCCCCTTGCTGGGCCTTGAGGCTGAGAGGCCTCACCTTCAAGAACCTTTGGCTGATCAGCTCCGGCCTCGCATGACTTGACCTCAGATGGCGTCGAAGGCTCGGAGGCCACAGCTTCCTCGGCGACCTCCTCTTCAGGCTCCGCATCCAAGGCGGAAGGATACCTAAGGTGACTGTGGCTCTTCTCGGGAATAAGCACCTCGATCTGGCTGTGCAAGAACATAAAGCCTTTGTAGAAGGAGTCCGATGCCGTCTGATGGATCTCGGCAACGAACTCCTCTGAGGCCTTGAACTTGGCAATGGCCTCCTCGACGCCCTTTTTAGACTCGGTGGCCCCCTTCTTTGCCTCGGCGGCCTCCATCCTGGTAGCCTCCGTCGACTTGGCCGCCACCTCTGCCACCTTCTCAGCCATGGCCAGCTTTTCCTTCCTTGCTGCCAGCTCTGCCTGAGCAGCTCGATATGCTTCCTTGTATCGATCAGCCTCGGCACTGTACCAGTTCAGCTTCTTTTCGACGGTGGAGAGATCGTCGATAGCCTTCATCGAGCGACTCTGCTCTAGGTCACGGGCCTCCAGGAGTCTCTTCGCTTGCCCCTCGGCATCGGCGAGCTGCTTCTCCAGGTCCTTGACCTTCTGCTTGAGCACCCCATTGACCCTGGCCTTCTCCTTCAGATCGATCTTTAGGGACTCGATCTCGGTCGCTTGTTGCCGCTTGATGCGCTCCCAGTTCTGATAGCACCCCTTAATGAAGAGGGCCTTGGCGCCGATCTGTACCATGAAAAGAGGTCAGCCCCCACAAAAAAAAAGAAGAGAAAGAAAGGGACAACTCATTGAGTAGAGCTGGGGAAAGATGGCGCTGAGGATGTTGCCCAGCCGCATTCCAATCATATCCTGCTGATCACATTTCTGGATTGAGAAATCCATCATGCGCTCGGCCAGCTCAGGGCTCCGGAGGGACGAGCTCTCCGGGCCCATCTTGAAGGGAAGACGGCATCGCGCCTCCTCCCTCCTACTCTCTCCTAGAGTAGGTGGCCTTGCCCCACTAGCTGCCGGGCCCCTAGAGGCAGGCTGAGGAGTTGACACCGGTGTAGGCGGCGCCTCAGTCGCAACCTTGGTCATGGCCCGAACCTCCTCATCCCCGATCTCGATCATAGGTGGACTCGGAGGACTGAAAGACGTAGCGGCAGCAACTACGGCCCTCGCCCGGGCCACTACCTCAGGCTCTGCAGCGGGGGCCGCCCCCTGATGACCCGCCACTCTAGGGCCGTCTGGGCCTCCTGCTGGACCGGCCTCGGCACCGCAAACGCAACCCTCTCCATGGCTGTAGAGGCAGCTCGGGCCGCCCCTGAACTCTGACCGGCGGAGGTCGCAAAGCTCGGACTGGCCACCGCGGCAGGAGCAGTCGCGGGCGCGCCCTCGCCCTGAGCCCACCTAGTCGAGGGCTCCCCAACCAACCCGGTCGGTGGTCTCTTTCGGGTGATCGCCAGCAGGTCACTCTCTGTGAAAATCATCCCTGCATGCAAATCACACAATGGTTAGAGTCCGTAGGAGGCAGTGAAAGGAATGCAAGGAAGAAGAAAAGAAGTTCAGGTCAAACTCACCCAACCCATTTGTTGGGTCGACCCTGGCATCGAAAAGGTTCTGCTCTGATAACAGGACCTCGAGAAAAGGGATCTAGGTGGTGCGGAGCTGCTCGTAGTCATCCCGGTCAGCCGCATCGATCACAGAATTTCGGTTGGGGGACTAGTCCGGATCGCTCCAGATCCAGTCGACCCCCTCAACTGCGACGAAGAAGAATTTACTCTTCCATCCCTTGACAGAAGAGGGGAGCTCAAATCTAATGCCCTTCGAGCGAGAGGACAAGGACCACCACCCATCCTCAGTTGGATGGCACTTCAGGGCAAAGAAAGCCCTGAACAAAGAGAACTAGGCAACAAAATCGTGAAGGTGGCAAAGCACAATGAAGGAGAAGATGATCCTAATGGCGTTTGGCACTAACTAGGCAGGGACCAAACGATAGTTGTCCAAGACGGTCAGAAAGAAGGGATGGAAAGGAAAGCGAAGATCCCCAGAGAAGGTCTCCTCATAAAAGCCAAGGTGGCCCAGGTCACTGGAAGTGACCCGTTCTCCCGGACGAGGGATCATAAGCCAAACCGAATGTGGGATGCCATAGACATCCCGAACGGTCCCCAGTTCCTTGATGGTGATCGTCGAGGCGACCCCGCCAGGACCTATGGACCGGATAGACTCAGAAACAGGTACAAAAGAAGGAAGAGGGAAAGAAGGACTGGACCCTGGCTCCCTGATGAGCACCAGACCGAGAGGATGCCTTCTACTGAACTCGAAGTGAGTCGCATCCTCCCCCTCACCGGAGGAGGAAGAAGACACCGACCTTCGCTCGGAGGGACCGGCCTTGCCTTGATCAGTGGAGGGCGGGAGCCCGGGCCAAAGCAGGACATCCTTAAGAATAAGGGAAGTGAAGGACTCGAAGTGGAGAACGAAAGAGCAGACTCAACTCGAAGGAGATCCCAGACCCGGAGAAAGAACCCTACTCTGGCAAGGGGAGAAGAAAGAGGAGACTAACATGTTTCCTTAGAAGATCTGAGGCAACTGGGAGGAAGAAGAAAGCTCGAACGCAGCAGCAGGCACAGAGAATTCAAAAGAATGGATGTTTCGGGTAAGGCCATCTTTTCATTTCGAAATGACCCGATAGATTCGTACCGATCCGACCCCTCCACCAATAGATCCATGCCACGTGCTGCCCATCGACAAAAATGATGTCCTGGCCGCTCTGAATTCTGTGCCAACATTAACTACTCCTCGGACGTGGCCATGTGGCGCCTCCGCATTAGTCCGCAGGACTGTCTCACGAAGCGCCAAGCAATCATGGCCATCATTGCACCGGATCTCCGCCTTTCCACGTCAGCGCCACAATTACTTCCTTCGGCCCGAGCGCTGTGCACTAACGAGCCTCGGGAGTGGGGGGCAAATGATGTGGCGGGATCGCTGACATGGGGGAAGCTGATAGGAGCCACGTCAAAAGAAGACGCCATGTCGGACGCTGTGTCAATTCTCTTGCTCGGACTCCCCTGCCGAGCTGAGCTGAGCTCCCTCGGGACGAGCCAAGCTCCGTCCTCCGTCAGGTCGGGCCCGCGAGCTCGGGATGCCTAGGCCGGAGCCGCACTCTGCCCTCCAGAGCGAGACCCTCGGAGGTTGAGCCCTGTGGTCGGAGTCGAGCTCAGCACTCCTTCGCCATGTGGATCCTCTCCGAGCGTGAGCCCTCTAGATCGGGCATGCACTTTGCCCTCCAGAGCGAGACCCTCGAAGGTTGAGCCCTGTGGTCAGAGTCGAGCTCAGCACTCCTCTGCCACGTGGAGCCTCTCCGAGCACGAGACCTCTGGACCGGGCCCGCACTCTACCCTCCAGAGCGAGACCCTCGGAGGTTGAGCCCTGTGGTCGGAGTCAAGCTCAGCACTTCTCCACCATGTGGAGCCTCTCCGAGCGCGAGCCCTCTGGACCGGGCCCGCACTCTGCCCTCCTCCATCGAGACGATCCCTCAAGCTCGGGAAGTCTGAGTCGAAGCGAGCCCTGCTATTCCAGATCAACCCCGGCTCGGACGTTGGCACCACCATCCCAGGACACCGGCGAGCCGACCGAGGGCTACATTGGAGCACCTGCAAGATTGTACTGACCGCTTGCAGCTGCCGGTTACACTAGAAAGAGAAGAAGCACACTGATCGAGATGCCACGCTCCTCACCAACCACCTGGACCACCCGAGAGAGGAAGCCAACGAGGAGATTCGAATCCCAGGGGTGGCGGCCCACCGATTGAGGTACTGCCAGGTTTCCCGGAATGAGGCGACCAAGAGGAGTGTCGGAGTACATGACAGCTCCCCTTATCATGAATCGGGAAAGGCTCCTCGGGACACCGCCGTACGTGCTTGACAGCCCGGTGGAGATCCCGAGACGGACGTCCAACGGTAACCTAGTTCACAACAAACTTGGAGGTGACACCAACAACAACATAGGCAAGGCACAATCCATACCACTGAAACACAAATACAGGCTCCACCAAGAAGAGGAGCACGGCACCACCAACATTCTCAAGCAAGGTCGGGTAGAAGGGCTATACAGAGACTCCCTCTAACGATGCCACACTTTCCCCGATATACTTGCACCCCACTCTCACACAACACACTCCTCCTCGTGTGGAGTCCAATAAGAGGGGCTCGACCAGGAGGATCTGTTCCCCTGGATCGTCACTGACTTGACCGTCAGAGTGCCCCCGCCAGAAATCTCGGCCCGGGTCACTAATCTCTGTTTTGCAGGTCTGGACTAGAGGATCGCCAGGCAGTGAGGGGAGCGTACCCCGGCATCGGCGATGGCTATAGGCCACGACGATCTTGGCGGCAACAGATAGATTTTAAGAATTTAATATGAAAAAATAATAATACAAAAAAACATAAATAATATATTTTAAAACTATTTTTTAATATATAAAATTATATATATATTATTTTTTTATTTAAATATTATTTAAGTCTTACTTAGTAAAATATAGATTACCAAGTAAATTATTTAACCTCAAAAGAATGGCCATTTGGGTAGGGGATAATTTGGTGAAAGCAAAGAATGCTCCACATTTTAGAGGCAAGGTGACAAGACAGGAAGATAAGAGCGGCCATTTTTTGAGAGCAATAGGGATAACCACCCATGGGCTCGCCCATTCTTTTTAAAATATTTTCCCTAGTGTAAGTAGGTTGTCAAGAAGTCCCATTTGATTCTCCTTGAGTTTTTGAAAGCCATGCAAAGATATTATTGAGTTTGATTTGAATTTCCCTTTCAACAGGACAAGTTCACAAAAATTTATTATAGATAGTAATTCAAGTTTATATTAATTTTGAACTCTATTTAATTATATATGCTATTTCAAGTGGGACTTGATTTCAAGTTTAAATTGAACTCTATTTAATTTTAGAGTTTGTATTCTAGTAGGCTTTAATCTTTTTTTTAGTTTTTTAAAATTTGGTGGCTATATATATTTTAACCATATCTTCTATTCAAAATAGAAAAATGTTACCATACATTGGAAAGCTTAATGCTCATTCTTTTTATATTTTATTTTTTGATATAGTGAAATCCCTTTTATTTTTATCCATGAATGTCGGCCAAAAGCTGAATTATATAAATAACTATATTAGATTGCATGCTTCTTTTTTTTTTTTTTTTTTTTTTTTTTTTTTTTTTTTCTATTTTAGATTTTATATAAAACAATAGGTAATCTAGCAACAAATACAATGGTAAACAAACCGGAGGCAACAATGAGGTACTTCCCTTTTCACTAAGGTTGTAATTGAACTACAACAATTTTGTAGCCTCCTTGAGGGGATTTAGCATTATAAGTGATGTAACAAATACTATATGCATATTAAAATGATGTAGCCATCTTTCTACAATAGTGTAGCAGTAAATTGCTGTACTCTGGGCTATTATGCTAAGACCGACATAAATATACTTAACCTAGGATGGACCCATTAGTGTTGGGTCAAAACTACACCCATGTAACAAGTCGAGTGTGGATTTGATCTTTACTAACCATTTGTACTCGACCTAGACCCTATATATCCAACTTGATTGGTGTGTGGTTTGTTTTTGGTCAAAGCTAGGTAGGGTTGGTCAATTAATGTGAACCTATCTTCTAAAACCACTTAGCACACAGGTAGTTGAGCAAGGTTTCAAATAAAGATATACATGAGTTAGGTTGAATTGGGTCAGGAGTGAACCTAACTTATTCTGGTTCTTTAATTGGGTGTTAATGTTGGACTTTGATCCAGACTCAACCTAATAGAGGATCAAGTTAGGCCCATGGACGAAAATCTTGCCCCAATAGGCCATTCAAATCAGGTCGGGTCCATATGTAGCCCGGCTCCAACCCAAAAGATTCGAATTCGGGTCTATAATTCCAAAAGACTATTGAACTTATTTCTTAACCATGTTAATGATCTATAATCCAATCTACTTCTTTCCACTGAACTTTATTTTTTTTCTCTCTCTAAATTTTTTTGTTTAATTAGGAGAAAATTCCTTCCTAAATACCTTCTCTCTCACTTCCTTAGCAACAAAGCAGAATTATTAAATAGTTTAACTTAGAAAAAAAGTGTTTTATAGACATTGTTAATAAGTGATATTCTAAAATAGTTGAAAATTAATACATTATTGGGTCCTCTAACATTTTAATATTGCATGTAGAATACTGATCAAAAGATATTTCAATTAGAAGTCACCATGCTTAGATTTAAAATTTATATAAAAGGGAAGAGAAGGTGGTTAGCATCTTCAAACAGAAAACTTTAGTAGCATTACATAGCTCATTAAGTACAATGAGGTGCATCCTCACCACCCTTGCAAAAAATAAAAATAAAAAGACCCACTTGAAGCTCAAGAAAAAAAGACCAAGACTTGAAATTGATATATGGTTTGAATCCAATTATTTATTCATCTCAACTATGAAAACTATAAAACTCAGCCCGCTACAACAAATTTGAGAAAAGGCAACCCTTTTTTTAAGACACTAGGATAAAGTGTCGGGATGTTATGCACGCCTGTCGATGCTTTTTAAAGTGTTGGCAAATAACAATGCTTAAAAGCATCGATAAATAGATTATGGATATGCTAATGCTTTTTACCTACGTTGGGTTATAATTGAGTTTTGTTGATGCTTTAAAGCATCGAAGGGTCTTTCCTTAAATCCCATGGAGAACCTCTTCTTGGCATGATTTCTATTATCTCTTCTCTGATCCCAAACCTTATTTTTGGTGGTCGGCACCTCCCTCCCTCTCCCTCCCTCCCTCCCTCCATTCTCAGCCGGTTTCAACACTGCTTCGCACAGCCAGCACTTCCCTCCCTCCCTCACTCCATTCTCGACTAGTTTTCCCTTCCATCCTCCCCCCTCCATTTCCGGCAGATTCTTGTTCTTTCTTCATCGTTTCCCATCGCTAAATCTAAGAAACGAAGAAGATCGATCTCCCTTCCCTTTTTATGTGCAAAAATTAACGTGCTATTTGAGAGATACTGAAGTGGGTTGTGATGCTAAGATCATAAAAAGGTTCTTCCTTTTCTCTTGTTTTCGGTAGATCGATGTGCATTTGGTGCTAATTCATTACTTGTTTATAAAGACTAGTTCTAAGATTATTCTAATCATTGGTGCCATTGAGATGTGCTACGAATTGAAGGAAGGGAGAGATGGATGATGGGGGAATCATTTATTTTTGACATTCGTGTATCATTTTTATGGTTTCCTGCTTCTTTATTTCATTTCTTTGGTTGCTAGAAAATGTTTTTTTTTTTAGAATTTGATGATTTTTTATGGGGTAATCTAGTTATTTTTCCTTATCTGGCATTTTTTTCTTTTCTTCTGCTGATAAAATAAAAACTGCATTCTATTTTCAACACCTTGGATTTGAGTTTCTAGAGTTTCAACATTTGCTAATGATACTCTTTATTTGACCTTTTATTTAAAAAAAAAACATCGGGACTTGTAAATTTCTTTTCTTGAAATTTTGTGTATATTGAATTTTATATGCAGTTTATTTTCTATTATTGTAGTTGTGTTGGGTATCAGATAAGGTATTTTTGATTTTAAAGGAAATAGGTCACTTACTAATACAAAGAGTTTACTAAAAATGGATTTTGGATAGAATGTTTAATAAGGAAATTTGTTTCTTCTTAATTTGTCCTTTTATCATCTAAGCTGTTTTGCTAACCTCCTAAATAGGTTCACTATTTTATTGCATATGCAAAATTGTATAATGATATGCATTAACAAAAACAAAAAAGCATACTTTCAGTTTGAATATAGGTGATTTTGTGCCCTCACTTTAAGGTATGGAAAAAATCCTATTCTTTTTTTTATGCTAAGTTACTTTATGAATGGAAAAAAATCCATTCATTTTCGTTTCCCTATTCCTGATTGGGTTTAGCATTCCTTTCAAAGCTGGGAACATGCGTGCACCAACAACTCAAAAAGTCATCACACACCACTGTAGGGGTGTTAAAAACTTTGGCATAGACAATAAGTTGACACAACACACATGCATTGGATTATCATTTTGAGATTGGCTGCTACAATTCAATTCTTTTCTTTTTGTCCCCAACACCCTCTTAATTTCAGAGTTTGCTATAAAGTCGATATCTCACAAGTTTTATGATTTCTATAATCTTTGTAAATCTCTCCCCCAAGGATGATTCAGAGAATTTCTTTAGACTCTGTGAACTTCAAACCTTTATTTTAATGTAAACCTCTACTATTGAGTTGTTAATAAACTGGGGTAGCTCTAGCTACCTCCTACTCTACTTGGGAAAAGAATAAAGGTATGTGACTATTTCGATGGAAAGGGTTGATTGGAATCAATCATTGGGTGTCTAACATATGCATGCATGAAGATGAATGTGTACCTTTTTTTTTTTATAAACCAAAAAAGGGAGGGAAGGAGTATTAGACCCCGGGCGTGGCCATCCCCAGACGGTCCCCCAACCCCAGCCAGGAAATGTTCGATACACGGTGCATATTAATTTTCCACAGCCATTCCCCATCCGAAGGTGAGTACGTCAACCTGACTACCACTAGCATCAGCCGAGTGAACGGGATTTATTATATATATCCCTAACTTTTTCACTACCACCAGCCAACAGAGGCTCCAAGATTATTTTATTAAATTTATTTTTTATTTTACTCCCGAACTTTTTAGTTGAAATATGTCCAAAACGGGGCTCGAACCCCTGCCAGCTGGTTGTGAGGAAAGTCTCACAATCAGCTGTGCCATGCACCAGTGGCTGATAAATGTGTACTTTATTATGAGATATATGGCAAATATACAACTAAAGATCATCTACTTGACTTTTGAGCTAGCTGCCTTCCTCTCATACTTCTTTATTGCATGAAGAACAGCAAACCTTATAGAGTTCCATTTTTCTTTTTTCTAGAAATATAGTGGGCAGTTTTAAACTACCTGGAATCATCTGAGGGAATGAGCAGCCTCCAATAGGTGACAAAATCCCAACTTCATATTTTATGAATTGATTTTTCACTTTCATATTTTGCATATATCTGTCTTCAGCATTCCATCCCGACATAATCTTTTTCTAAGAATATCTAGATATTTGTAGTTTGATTTAGTGCTAGCTTGTTATATATTGCCATCACAGGTTGAATAGGTGCATGCATCTTTTACGTTTTAATTCAATTTTTTATTATTTTAACTGATATACTATGCCCTGTCATCATCATCAACACAAGTTTCCATTTCAATCATTATGAAATTCCAGACCCATTAATGCCTGCATGTATGTAGTACTTTTGTTTGCCTCCTCCATACTTGATTCAAAAAAACTGGATGCTCCTGGTGCCTCCTCCATATTTGTGTTTAATCTACTTGTCAATATACATCATGATATGAATTTACTATATCTCTTTGTGTAGATTGTACTAATTGATCCGAATCTCTATGGAACCAAATTAACATGAGATATGGGAATAAGTAATGGTTACCATAAAAACTTGATGGTGATCTTTGTTCAAATTCCAAGGAAATACCAACAATTCAAAAATCACTTTTGTTTTATTTGCAAAACAGATATATAGTCATGTTCAAAGACATTTCTATAGAGATAATGAGATAATCATGAAGGTTCAGAAGTTGACAATTTTTGGATTTAATTTGGTCCAATTAAGCTTTTCTTATCCATGACCTTGACATTATTAAGAATTTTTAATAGCTGAATTACGTTTTTATTTGTGCAAAAGCATATTAAAATAAAACTTGATGTCTCCTTTTGTCTTGTTTCACTCGTTTGACATAAATAAGAATGCTTTACACTTGGCAAATTTATTTCCATAAAGTTGTGGTCTGATAGGATATAAAAAAAGTATGGAGTATTGATGTGCCCCTTCGACTAGCCCCCGGTCGGACCGATCTCGACATCCGATCGGCTGGTCCCCGTGCGGAGTCCGACTCCCCGGTCGGCTTTCCCAAAGAGCTGGCCCGGGAGCTTCGGGAGCTGACAGGTACTTCGCCACCCGTGCGGCGCCCCTTTGATCGCTACGGTCAGCCCCCCTTTGATCCTACTAAACGTCCCGGTCGGTTTCGTGGAAGCCAGCCGATCCGTCGCTGAAGGAATCATCGAAGCTTCCAGGAACCCTTTCTTTCCGATAATTCTGACATTCTGTTATAACAAACTCCACCGCATGGCCATTACTTTGACACACCAGTCACGCCACCACCCACGATCTCGCCGCCACGCCTATTCTCCTGGGGGCATTTCTGGACTTTCTCAGCCTGCCCCCCAACAGAATTTGGCAGCGCTCCGTGCCTATAAAAGGCACCCGGGGGACCTTTGTGAGGGGTAACGTTCTTCTTCCCCATTCTGATTCCTCTTCCCGAGTTCTTCTCGTCCTGTTGCTCCAATCCTCCTCTAACTTAAGCATCGGAGTGTCCCCCGTAGAAGCCCCCTCCGGCGCTTAGGGACTTCTTGTAGGTTGCCCGGTCGAGGAGCCCTCCAGCACGTCCACCGAGCTCAGTTCAGGAGGAAGAGCGGCAACAGATTGGCGCTAGAGGAAGGGCCGGCACGAACCTCCGCTGCGCTCCTTACTCGAGAAGGGAAGATAAACGGGAAGGATCCAGCTATGGCAAGAGGAAGAACCCGGAGCGTCTCCACGAGGGGAGGACGCTCCCATCAAGGGCCCAGCGCACCCCCCGAGAGAGCAATGTTGCCGCCACCGTCGAGCCTACCATCACCCTGGGGCTACAACAATTCCAAACGCTGGTAAACCGCATTGAGATGCTTACCTCGGCGGTCCAGCGATTCCAAGAGATGGCGGACCGTCAGCAACAGCCGCCGGCGGCTTCCTGCGTCAATCACCAGCCGGTCGCCGGTGTTAGCCGGCAGCCGAACACACCTCCACCGCCGTCCCCGATAGTCTCAGAACCCCAGGGGTCCATGAGGGCCCGCGCTAAAGGAAAGAGGGTGAGGTCAGCCTCCCCCTCTTTCATTGACTTTGCTCATCCCGGCAGCCGACGCCCTGCTGTAGACCCGCACGACTACAGTAGCAAGATCATGCGCATGGAGGAGCGCATTGTCGAGATAGCCGAGTGGCAGAATGCCGAGGGAATGCTAGTGCACGACACCCGCCTCCTTTCTCGGTGGAGATTCTGGGGGAGACTATCCCCTGCCATTTTAAGATCCCGTAGGTGGACCCCTATGATGGTACCACCGATCCCTGGATCACTTGGGCACCTACAAAGCCCACATGATGGTGCAGGGCGCATCCGACACCCTCCACTGCATCTGCTTCCCAGCAACCCTGAAGAAGGCTGCACGGATGTGGTTTTCCGCCATCCGTCCAGGTACGATTCATTCTTTTTCCCAGCTCGAGATCCTTTTTCTCTCTCATTTCAGGACCTGCAACCGGGCTCCGAAGAACACCGACTGCCTCTTCCTCATCCAGCAAAGAGACCCTCCGGGACTACGTGGCCCGCTTCAACTCGACTGCTATGGAGATTCCTGACTTAAATAAAGCGGTGGCCATGTCAGCCTTCAAGAGGGGGCTCCGCTCGTCTAGGTTCATATTTTTCCTGGACAAGAAGCTCCCTACAAGTTATACCGATTTGCTGGCCAAGGCGCACAAGTATGCCTTGGTGGAAGAGCAAGCAGTGAGCCGACACCAGGCTGAGGGGAGGTCGGCCCCGAAGAAGCGGGGCGATAAGGCCCCTGTGGTCCGACCCCCCAACAATGATGGTCGATCCATCTGGCACCAAAGCCCCAAGCCGAGGGAATACCTCAAGTGGTTCAATAACTACGCGCCCCTCTCCCTGCCACAGGAGAAGATTCTGATGGAGATTGAAAATGAGGCCTTCTTTCAAAGACCTCGACCGATGAGAGGATCCCCTGACTCCAGAAACAAGAACAAACATTGTCGGTTCCACAGGGATCATGGGCATGAGACGGAGGAGTGCCTCCAACTGAAGGACGCCATCGAGGATCTCATCCGTAGGGGGTATCTGAACAAATACGTTCGACCGCGCCGGGATCGAGCCGGGACTTCAACTATTAGAAACCCCCCGGGGGAGGTTAAGCTCCCTAACCAGTGCCCGACAGATGGAGGCGTCAGCATGCTGCATCGACAGTCTGACTGGGGCCGGAAGGAGGACCAGGACATTGTAAAGAGGCCCAGGGGATCCAATGTAATTAGCTTTTCTGATAAGGACCTTTTGGAGCCTCCTCTCCCAGGCGATGACCTTGTGGTTATGTCGGTTGTCATCGCCAACTATGATGCAAAGCATGTCCTTATCGATAATAGGAGTTGTGCAGAGATCTTACTGTATGATGCGTTCATCCGGATGAACTTGTCCAGGTCTAGACTGCGGGAGTCTGTTGCACTGCTCACCGGCTTCGGAGGGAATCCCATCGGGGTCGAAGGAGAAATTTCCTTACCCATGACCCTCAGAATGGAACCTTACCAGCGGACCTTCTCCGTCAACTTTGTGGTCGTCCGTACGACCTCGGCATATAACACAATCCTGGGACGGCCGGCCCTCAATAAGTTCCAGATTATTGTGTCTACTTACCACCTGCTGGCCAAGTTTTCGACTTGCGACGGAGTTGGAGAGCTGAGGAGAGACCGTAGAATGGCTTGGCAATGCCTTGCTATCCACGACAGGCAGTAGGACGAACGCCCTACGCTCGAGCAGCTGGATCCCAGGGACGAGGATGATAGCCACGGTCGACCCATCGAGAAGATTGTATTTGTGCCCCTTAGGGAGGATGATCCAACGAGGGTCCTCCAAATAGGGAGCACCCTAGACGAGAGAGCCAGGCAGGAGCTAGTCGACTTCTTGAGGAAGAATGCGGACGTCTTCGCCTGGTCGGCGTCCGATATACCAGGCATCCCGGTGGACATCATCACCCATCAGCTCAGGGTGGATCCCGCTTATAGGCCCGCCCGGCAAAAGAAGAGGAGCTTCGCCGCCAAGAGGCAGAGGGCTATCGAGGAGAAAGTAAAGAAGCTCCTTGATGCTGGCTTCATCAGGGAATCTCACTACCCGGAGTGGCTAGCCAATGTCGTCATGGTGAAGAAGGCTAGCGAGAAGTGGAGGATCTGCATAGATTACACAGACCTCAACAAGGCATGCCCCAAAGATAGCTTCCCCCTGCCAAAAATTGACCAGCTGGTGGATGCGACGGCCGGCCACCAACTCTTGAGCTTCATGGATGCTTTCTCTGGGTATAACCAGATCAGGATGCATCCCGAAGATGAGGAGAGGACAGCCTTCGTCACGGACAGGGGGCTGTATTGCTACAAAATGATACCTTTTGGCTTGAAGAATGTGGGTGCCACCTTCCAAAGGCTGATCAACAATGTCTTTAAGGATCAGCTTGGGAGAAACATGGAGGCGTACGTTGACGATATGATACTCAAAAGCCTCTATAAGGCCGACCGCATCAGAGACCTTCAGGAGTCCTTTGACATGTTGAGGCGTCAAAGGATGAACCTGAACCCTGCCAAGTGCATCTTCGGGGTGACCTCCGAAAAGTTTCTCAGTTTCCTCGTTACTCAAAGAGGCATCGAAGTCAACCCCGAGAAGATTAAGGCCATCATTGACATGACTCATCTGTCTAATAAGAAGCAGGTACAAGAGCTTACGGGCCGTATTGCCTCTCTTAGCCGCTTCATCTCCCAGTCAGCTGAGAGATCTCTCCCATTCTTCAAAACTTTGCACCGCTCAGACCGTTTCCAGTGGACTGATGAATGCCGAACAGCCTTTGAAGCCTTGAAGGACTACTTGAGGAACCCTCCGCTCCTGGCCAAGCCAACGGAGGGGGAAGTGTTGTACCTATACCTGTCGGCTTCTAGTGAGGCCGTCAGCGCCATCCTTGTGCAGGTAGGGGAAGGTGGCCAACAGAGACCTGTTTACTACATCAGCAAGGTTCTCCATGATGCTGAGGTCAGATATCCTAAGGTGCAAAAGCTGGTGTACTCATTGGTTATAGTGGCGAAGCGTCTCCGACCTTACTTCCAGGTGCATCCCATCATCGTGCTGATGGACCAACCCCTCTAGACGATTCTTCGAAGCCCTGATACCTCTGGATGGCTCGCCAAATGGGCTGTCAGTTTGGGCGAGTTTGACATCTCCTTTCAGCCACGGTCAGCCTTGAAAGCCCAGGTGATAGCTGATTTCATTGTGGAATGCACCTGGGGGGCGGACCCGCCCCCGGCGACGGTCGAGATGTCTGTGGCTGAGCCCGTGGGAGAGGCCGATCTGGTGGGGGAAGACGAGCCCGCCTAGACCCTGCACTTAGATGGAGCTTCCAACCTCTGGGGATGCGGTGCATGCTTAATCCTAGCTGACCCCAATGGACAATGTTTAGAGTATGCCCTACATTTTGCATTCCAGGTGTCGAACAACCAGGCAGAGTATGAAGCTCTGCTTGCGGGGTTGAAGATAGCGAATGAACTAGGCATTGGTAGGATCTGTGCCTTCTCCAACTCCCAGCTGGTGGTTAATTAGGTGAAGGGCGAGTTTGAAGCGAGGGATCCATCTTTGGCCAGGTACTTAGACAAGGTACAAGACCTGGTGTCACAGCTTAAATTCTTTAAGATTCTCCATATACCCCGGCAACAAAACTCCCGGGCGGATGCTTTATCGTGGCTGGCTACCGCTGTGGTCGGCACCTTCGACCGGACCTTCGTAGAACATCTCTAGTGTCCAAGTATTACTGAGGAGCTGATGGAGATCCATCAGGTTGAGCAAGAGGCCTCGTGGATGGACCCAATCCGCACATTCTTGGCGCAAGGGGTCCTTCCAAACAATCTGACGGAAGCCAGGCGCATCCGCTCTATGGTCTCCAAGTACGTCATCCTTGATGGGGCTCTCTACAAGCGCTCATTTTTCCAACCCTTGTTGAAATGCTTGGGGTCGACCGATGCGGACTACGCGCTTCGGGAGGTGCACGAGGGCATCTGTGGCGATCATCTTGGAAGAAGGTCTCTGGCTTACAAAATCATTCACCAAGAGTATTACTAGCCTACAATTCAGAAGGATGCCTTGGACTTCGTACGAAGGTGTGATGCTTGCTAGAGGTTCTCTGGCATCCAAAGGAGGCCAGCCAGTCAGTTGACCCCACTCATAGCGCCTTGGCCATTTGCCTAGTGGGGGATGGATATCCTGAGACCTTTTTTCCAGCCTCTGGTCAACGAAAATTCCTCCTCGTGGCCATTGATTACTTCACCAAGTGGGTGGAGGCAGAGGCATTGGCGCAGATAACCGAGGCCAAAGTGGAGAACTTCATCCGGAACTGCATTATCTTCCGGTTTGGGATTCTGAAGACGATCATCACTGACAACGGAAGACAGTTCGACAACTTCCAGTTCCGAGACTTTTGTCAAAATACCACATCGCCCATCGGCTCACGTCGGTCGCCCATCCTCAATCCAATGGGGAGGTCGAGGTCACCAATAGGATGATTGTTGGCTTTGGCTCCTTAATTTTGATGATTAACAAAAGGTTGAGTATATGTTTGGACTAATGTTTCATCTCAAGATAAAGTTTCAGGACTTAGGTTATTCAAAAAGAGTATCAAGAGTACAATGATGAAACCAAGCTTGCCTGATTTGGGAAAGAGCTCTTCTACCTTGAACAAGATCAAATTTCTCATATTGGACCTTCTTGTTAAGAAGTAATTGACAAAAGAAACAAAGGCTTAGAGAAACTCAAGCATGGCACGCACATCTCTAGAGTTTCAAAAAATTTCAGATCAGAGGTCGACCACCAGAGGTCGACACCTTGCCAAAGGTCGACCACCAGAGGTCGACTCATGAAGAAAAGAAAAGTTCAGCAAGGTCGGCACGGCAAAATTTCAGTGGCACGCTCCAGAGGTCGACCACCAGAGGTCAACACCTGTCCAGAGGTCGACACCAGAGGTCGACTCATTGCCTGAGAAATCAAACTGGGCAGAACTATGATTTTCTGGATTTTTGCCTAAGATAAACTGGAGGTCGACTCATGAGGTCGACACTTGATCCAGAGGTCGACTCATGAGGTCGACTCATGGCATAACGGCTAGTTTTTCTGAACTTTTGATTTGATTTCTAACGGCCATAAACGGCCATATTTTTGATTCTAACGGTCTTGTGGAGTTGTTTCAGCTTGAATGAGGTATTTAACCTCCACCTAACTTCAAAAAAGACAAGGAGATAAAGTGAAAAGGAATAGAGTGAAAGTACAAAGCCTTCAATCAATTCCAAGCCAAAAAGAGTGAGAAAACCAAGAGATTCCTTAGCCAAAAGCTTACCATCTTTGAGGAATCCAACTTTCAAGTGTTTTGGCATTTAGTGAGGTCCAAGATTCTAAGAGAAAGGCTTGAAGAGTCTCCATCAAGAGCTACATCGAATTACTTTTTGCTCAAAAGGAGTTTGTCTTGATTTATTTATTGTATTCATATTCTTTTTGTCTTTGGCTAGTTTCAAGGGAATTTGAAACTAGTGTGAGGTTTGTTGGTGAGCCAATTGATAAAACCAACTAGGGTTGCTTGTAAGCCCGAAGCCAAAACAAGTGAGTGAGGTTTGTTGGTGAGCCAATTGATAAAACCAACTAGGGTTGCTTGTAAGCCCGAAGCCAAAACAAGTATGTAAGGTTTTGACTTGTGAGCATGGTAAAACAAGTCTGCTGTAATCTAGAAAAGATTATAGTGAAAATTTCCAAGTGGAGCTTGGGGAGTGGATGTAGGTGCTAGGTGCACCGAACCACTATACTTCTTGTGTGTTTGCATTGCTTTACTCTCTATCTTCTTTTGCTCTTTAATTGTTGTTATATTTCATTGCTTTCGTTGCACAATTACTTGAGCACTATCACTCTTCACCTTTGAACTTGATAGCACATATATTGCTTTAATTTTTTTAAAATACCTAATTCACCCCCCCTCTTGGACACCATATCTGGGCAACAAGTGGTATCAGAGCATCGGTACTCTCTTGTAGGTCCAACGATCTTGAGTGAAAGATCATGACCGCCCCAATTGGAATGGGTGTAGTTGAAGGACAAGCATCAAATCGCCCTCCTTTCTTTAATGGCACAAACTACACATACTGGAAAACTCGTATGCATATTTATTTACAAGCTGTAGATTATCATATATGGAGAGTGTTACGGCCGTAACAGTGACGTGGCCAGGCTCAGATACCGCCGAATGCGATCGAGCCACGTGGAGGTTTCTCTGGCCGAGTCAGCGCCACGTCTTTAAGACCAGGTTCGGCAAGACCACACCGCCCGACGACTTTCTAAGGCAAACTGCCCTCGCCGAGGTCGAGCTCAGTTCGGAGTTCCTCTACCACCTCGTTGGTGCTCAAACCCAGAGGGGTCCGTCTAAGTGAGGTCGGCCAAACCCAGGCGACCTCCTGCCACCTCGCTAGGTGTCCATCCAGGAGGGGTCCACCTGGGCCGAGGTCGGCCGGTCCTTCGCTCCTTTGCCAGGTGGCCCCTGGAGACGGGCCCACCTCGGTCGAAGCCAGGCGACCTCCTGCCACCTCGCCAGGTGTACACCCAGGAGGGGTCCACCTAGGCCGAGGTCGGCCGGTCCTTCGCTCCTTCGCCAGGTGGCCCCCGGAGACGGGCCCACCTCGACCGAAGCCAGGCGACCTCCTGCCACCTCGCCAGGTGTCCACCCAGGAGGGGTCCACCTAGGCCGAGGTCGGTCGGTCCTTCGCTCCTTCGCCAGGTGGCCCCCGGAGATGGGCCCACCTCGGTCGAAGCCAGGCGACCTCCTGCCACCTCGCCAGGTGTCCACCCAGGAGGGGTCCACCTAGGTCGAGGTCAGCGGATCCTTCGCTTCTTCGCCAGGTGGCCCCCGAAGACGGCCCACCTCGGCCGAAGCCAGGCCGCCCGTACGGGGAAGGTCCCAGGGAAGGAGGCGCAGGCCCCGAGGTCATCACTCGGGCCGTACGCATCGCAGATGGCGCCTCGTACGGATGGCGGCGGCACGCGGAACACCATTTGCATCGGCCCGACAGGTCCCGCAGTCGAGAGACGCGATTCTGACAAAACAGACCCCATAGACGGATGGCGCCCACACTTGGGAAATAGAGCGCTCTCACTGGGCCCGAAGTCTGACCGGCCACCTTACCAGCGTCGCCCTGCCTTTTCTGTCTTTGCCTTTTCCCCGTTGGGCTCGGCGAACGAGGTCGGAAAGCTGCCTGGCCCACCTCGCCGAAAAGGGAAAAGAGAAAAGGATGGGGGAGGGGAGCATCCCAAGAGGAGAAGACAAGCGCACGACGAAAGGAGATAAAAAGGGAGGAATCTGGGGACGACAAGGTAAGCAACAAGCCTGGGGACAAAGAAGAAGCAGCGATAAAAGGCCTCACTCCGAGAGTGAATCCAGAGATCCCGAGAGGGGATCACTTGGCATGAGCTCGGCAGGGAGGCCCGGCCGAGGTTCTGGTCCCCAGAGTGACTCTCTCACCAGTAAACTCTCTAAGTCTGGAACCCTCTCGGGGGGACCGGTCTGGAGAGTCTGTTCCTTCTCGTCGCCTACTGACTTGACCGTCGGAGCCCCCTCGCCGGGATCCCCGGCCAGGGGCTTCTAACTCCTTCTTGCAGGTTCGCAGCAGCCGGGGAGGCTCCCTCGCCAGGCAGTCAGGAAGGATCCACGGACCGGAGCCATGGGCGCGGCGGCGAGAGCGGCAACAGATTGGCGCACTAGGTAGGGGGGCAGGACACCAAACCCAAGCGGGGGCCAGCTTTCTGCAGGTGTCGCGCTCTCTGACAATGGTGGTCACTCGTGGCCACGAGGTGTCCACTAGTCGCGTGGGGGAGGTTCACTCTCCTCCAGGGGCCCACAGCCCGGAGAGGGAGCTTCCAGCTCCCCCTCCTCTTCCACCACAGCCTACCCCAACGGACGGACCCCTTGCGGCCGTCATCCAACAGCTGCAGACCTTGACCTCGGCGGTCCGGCAGCTTCAGCATCAGCAGCGGTCCCTGGCCACGCAGTCGCAGGCAGGGATCCCCGCGGCCCGAGCCGCGGGGCAGCGTGGGAGCCTGCGCTCCATCCAGGGCAGGCCATCCCATCCGAGGGCCGTCTCCAACCCCCAGGGGAGCCACCAAGCTCCCGCAAAAAGAAACTACTCCGGTTCGGAGGATCACGAGAGTCGATCCCTGACATACGAGGCCGAAACGGTGCATCGCATCAAGCGACGCCGAGGCCTGACTTCGCGCCGAGACCGATCGACGCCCCCTTCACCCGCAGCCTCGGTGGAAGACTCCACCGACGAAGCCATCAGGCGCAAGGCCGAGAGGCGCCTGGAGGAGCATGAGCGCAAGCTGGCGGAGTTCGCCCGCCGATTCGCCGACCTGCAGAACTTGTCGGCAGACCCGGCGGGCTACGACTCCCGCCCCCCTTTCTCTGAAGAAATCCAGGTGGAACCGATCCCAAAACGATTTCGCATGCCGCAGGTGGATCCCTACGACGGGACCACCGACCCCCTGGATCATCTGGAGAGCTATAAGGCTCTCATGAGGGTCCAGGGGGCCACCGACGCTCTTCTATGCATCGCCTTCCCGGCAACCCTCTGGAAGGCCGCTCGAGTCTGGTTCACCCGCCTCGAGCCCGGATCCATTTGCTCCTTCCATCAGTTGGAAGGAAGGTTCGTGGCATACTTCGACGCTTGTCGAAAGGTGCCGAGAGAGGTGGATAGCCTCTTCTCCATCCGCCAGCAGGACCAGGAGCTGCTCCGGGACTACATCACCCGGTTCAAGACCGCAGCCCTGGAGATCTATAGCCTGGACGAGCCCATCGCCATGCTGGCTTTGAAGCGCGGGCTCAAGACATCCCGCCTGACCTACTCCCTGGACAAGAAGCCGCCCAGGATGTACTCCGAGCTCCTCCTCCGCGCCCACAAGTACATCCGAGCGGAGGAGGCCGACCGCACCCGTCGAGAGTTGGACGGGAAGACTCCGAAGAGGCCGCCCCCAAGAGACACCCCGGGAGCTCGGAAGCCCGGGCCATCTACCGACCCTCGCCCGAATCCAAGGCCGAGGAGCGAGGCCACTCCCGAGCGGAGGTACACCCCTCTCCTCGCACCTCGGACGAAAATCCTCATGGAAATCGAGGGCGAGCGCTACCTCCGCCGACCTCCTCCTCAGAACCCGAGAGCCGTCCGAGATAAATCGAAGTACTGCCAGTTCCACCGCGAGCACGGGCACGACACGGAGGAGTGTCGCAACCTGAAGCTGGAGATCGAGGAGCTGATTAAGAGGGGCTACCTCAGGAAGTTCATCAAGAACGAGGCCCCCTCGGAGGGGCAGCCACTCGCGACCTTACCGCCCATCCCTGCAATCGATAACCGCCCAACGGAGAAGCCCGTGGGCATGATCTCGCGCGGGGTCGGTCGAGCGGCGAAGAGAGCCAGGGAAGTCGAGAACTCGGAGAATGTAATCCCTCCCGAGGGGGGGAGGGTAATGATAATGTAAACAACGATGCCGTGGTGGTCGAGATGACCATCGCAAAGCATCCTGTACATCGAATCATGGTGGATAGTGGAAGCTCGGCTGACGTGCTTTTTTATGACGCTTTCTCTCGGATGAACTTGTCCCCCGATTAGTTAAAATCGGTGCACACCCCCTGGTAGGTTTTACAGGGGATTCCATGGGAGTCGAGGGGGAGATCACTCTCCCGGTCACCACCGGATCCCCACCCCGGCAGGTGACCGTTCTAATAACATATACCATCGTCAAGCTTTCTTCGCCTTACAACGCCATTCTCGGGCATCCCGGGCTCAACCAACTAGATGCCACAATCTCCACGAGAAGGTTGTTGGTACAGTTCCCCACGCCTTCCGGGCTCGGGGAGATGAAGGGGACGACCCAGCCAGTCCCGCTCTGCCTCCAAACGGTCCCGAGTGCCCGAGGCACGGAGCTCGCCCCTGGTATCGATGACCTCGACCTAAGGGAGAAGGAACCCAGGGGAGGGCCTGTAGAGCGCCTGCTGACTTTTTCCCTCGGTTCGGATCCCCTGAAGACGGTGCAGGTCGGGGCCCAGCTCCCTGAAGAAGAACGAACCCGCCTGCTGGAGTTCCTCCGCGCCAACGCTGACGTGTTCGCCTGGTCAGCAGCCGACATGCCGGGCATCCCGCCCGAGGTCATCATGCACAGGCTAAACGTGGACCCAATTTGCCGCCCGGTCCACCAGAAGAAGAGAAGCTTCGCCATGGAACGACAGAAGGCGATCAACGAGGAAGTGGAGAAGCTCCTCGCCGCTGGTTTCGTTCGAGAGGTCCAGTATCCCAGTTGGCTGGCAAACGTGGTCATGGTAAGAAAGAGTAGTGGTAAATGGAGGATCTGTGTGGACTACACCGACCTCAACCGAGCTTGCCCAAAGGACAGCTTCCCTCTTTCAAAGATCGACCAGCTGGTCAACACCACCTCGGGGCATCGCCTCCTATCGTTCATGGACACCTTCTCCGGATACAACCAGATCCGAATGAGCCCGGAGGACGAAGAGCACACCGCCTTCATAACTGATCGCGGAACTTTTTGCTACAGGATGATGCCATTCGGCCTCAAGAATGCGGGGGCGACGTACTAACGCCTGGTCAATAGAATTTTCAAGGACCAGATAGGCCGCAACATGCAGGTGTACGTGGACGACATGCTGGTAATGAGCAAACCCGATTCGGACCACGTGGCTAACTTGGCGGAGACGTTCGTGGTGGGGACACCAGAGGCACCAGAATAAGACAGAGGCTTTTTCAACCCTCTGTAAATTGATCAATAATTTATGAGTCCATCTGTAATAAGGGCTTAGCTCATCTGAGTCCATTTTAGTTGTTATTTGAGTATTTTTAGTTGTTATTTCAGTTCTGTACTAGTCAGCTCATGTTGAGCAAGTTCAGTCCAAGCTAGTCAGCTCATGTTGAGCTAATTTTATTTTTTGAGTCCTGTCCAAGCATACTGAAGACTCAAGACTATATCATACAAGTGAAGACCAAGTCCAACTAGATTGAAGACATGGAAGTATAGCACAAGTCCAACCCAGCTTGAAGATTTGAAGACCCCAGGAGGAAAATTCAGAAAACCCTGATTTCTTGCAGATGCCCTCCAGATACCCAGATTCCCTTCCAGATGCCAAAGTATATTCATAGATAAGGGCATCCATGATTCCAGAGGTCCATCTGCATCCTAGCCCAAAGAAATCAAGCCCAGGTGCCAAACCCAAGCCCCTAAGAAGCAAGATACCAGGGAATATTCCTGCTACCTGGCCACCCCAACTTCCAGAGGCCCAAACCCATGCACCCGAGCCCCTTTGGGCCTGCCTTTTGCTGCTCCTAGAAGCCCAACACGGCCCCCTAGGCATCCTTGGAGTCTTGACCAAGTCAAGAAAATTTTTAGGGATTTTTCTACCTAATATTTCCTTATTTTCTAGCTAGGGTTTGAGAAGGAAAAGAATTCTTATGTAAAGACTTATGTACCCTTACTTGGAGCCCAAGGTTAAGGGTCTATTTAAGGGACCCTAGCCTCTTGTATGAGGAGAATTTTTGATGAATGAAAACCTTGAGTTCTTCTATTGAGTGGTGTGATACCCTGCTGTGTGCATAAAGGGGTTTGTGAGAGTTCTTCTTCCCGGTGTTTGCAATCATCTTCCTGCTGCCAACAAACCCTCCAGATCCCTGGACGCCCACTCCAAAAGAAGCCTTCCCTTGCTGTTTTTACTTTGTTTTCTTGTTCCTTTGTGAGCTTTCTAACCCCTGACAGGTCGTTTGCAGGTCCCTGAGTTCCTACGAATCCAACGACTCCAGCCAAGCCTCAATCGGATCACCGAGCAGAAAGCCGGGTATCCGCGGGTCTTTGGCTCGGTTTTCCAGGCCGCATCCGTCGAGGAACGAGAGACCCCTTCGCTGCGATCTTCACAGACATTGTCAGGTACACCCCTCTACCTCCAGTAGTTTTATTGTAGGAGAACTTGCCCTAACCGAGGCTTCTCAGCCCCGGCGGTCCTTCTTTGCTACTTTTCTAGGTCCTAATCTGCATGCTGATCTTCAAAGATTCATACAAAATTCCCTACAAATAATTTTGATCTGAGATTTGGGAATTAATCACCTAACTCAACATGTAAAACATAAAAAAAAAATTGCATGCATATTAGTTCCCCATCATTTGGTATCAGAGCTTAGATTAGGGCTTATTTTCTGCAATTTTTTAGTCCGTATATACTCTGTTATTTTAATTATTTCTCTCTGTTAAAAACTCCAAAAATTCTGAAATTTATTTTAATGGATTTATCATAATTCATAGTAATTTTAAAAATTTTTCTAGCTTTTATTATGGCCTGTGAATTTTCTTCAAGCCAAAATAGGGCCTGCATATTTTCGGCTCTGTTTTTTTTAGCAAGACAAGTTTGGAAGTTTTAGGGTTTTGTTTAGGAGTTTTTGCATATTTCTTAATTTTAGTATATTTCCAGTATATTAGGCCATGATTTGCAAGTTTTCCTCTATTTAAAAAAAATACCAAAAAAAAAATACATATTTTCCAAAAACACCAAAAAAAAAAAAAAATCTAAACCCTAATTTGCATCCTCATCTGCCTGCCATCATTGCATAATTTACTTTTAAGGGCACTCTTGCTATATCAGATGGGGGGAGGGTTTGATCACCTCTCCTTAGCCCAAAACCACATCCCTTGCATTCAGTCCCAAGCCTTAACCTAAAAGTAATTAGACTTAATTTGCCCTAGTGGGCTAGGGACACCAACTGGTCGGGTCCGGGCTAGTGTTAGATCACTGTGTCAAGTTAACCTGTGTGTGCCTTGTGCTCAGTGTCTAGAACGGTGGTTTAGGGATTCATTCCCGAAGGGCTTGTGTGCTGGTCCGCCTACCTGGCCAATCTCTGATTGGTGTCTAGGATTGGCAATCAGGGACCTAACACTCCCCTTACACCTGCCTGGCTGAGTACAGGGTTACTATAGGCTAGTTTGCCACCTTGATTGAGCATCTAGTTTGGACTTTAGGTCTAGTCAACTATAGTCGGTCTGATCGAGTCTTGTATGAGCACTAGATCAGGAGTTTCATATCACCCACCTCCTTCACAAATGTCTGAACCCATGGAAAACTTACAAGCCCAAATAAAAGCCCTAGCTGATCAAATGGCCCAGATGACTACCCAGTTAACTCAGTCTGGTACCCAAACCAACAATAGAATTGACCATCTTGCCAAAAGGTTTGACCAGTTAGGAGGCCGTGTAGGGACCATAGCAAGAACCTATGGGTCACAATCTGAGCCAGATCCTGAGTCCCCTCAACCTAGGAGAACCCCAAACCCTGATCTATACCATGAGGTCGAACCTAGGAGATCCCCTTATTCTGACCCGTACTACAATCCTCAACCTAGGAGGACCCCAAACCCTGATCCATACCGAGAGATTGAACCTAGGAGAGCCCCTCAGCCTGACCCATACAATAATACTGAACCTAGAAGAACCCCTTACCATGACCCTTATTATGATACTGAACCTAGAAGAACCCCTTACCGTGACCATTATTATGATACTGAACCCAGGAGAACCCAATACTCTGACCCATATAGGGAGTCCAATCCTAGGAGAACCCAATACTCTGACCCATATAGGGAGCCCAACCCTAGGAGAACCCAATACTCTGACCCATATAGGGAGCCCAACCCTAGGAGAACCCAATATTCTGACCCATATAGGGAGTCCAACCCTAGGGGAACCCAATATCCTGACCCATATAGGAAGCCCAACCTTAGGAGGACCCCATACCATGATCCATCCTTAGAACCTGATCATAGAGCTGACCCAAAATCCTATGACCCCAGATCCTATAATCCCATGACCCATAGATTTGCACCCTTGTCCTATGAGCCTAGAGAACCCATAACCCCTAAGTATCAACCTAGTACTAGTCATGCTTCTTCTAGTCAACCTGAACCCCATAGGATTAGTATCCCTAAATATGAACCCAGTAGTGAGCCACTACCCCTTATACAACCTGAACCTACTGGGAGTAGTGCCCATAATCAGAAACCAGGACCTAGCCAATTTTTTCCTAGCCGACCTTCTCCAACCATTCCTGAGATTGACAAGGCGTACATTAACGCGGAAGTGTATGAAGCTGATGCGAGCCTAGTGGATGAGTATGAAGGAGAAGAGGAGACACCTTTAGATGTCCTAGAATTAGCTGACCTAATAGATACCCAGGTAGAAGCCAACCTAGAGGTAGTTGACCTTGACCACATCCAACCTAAAGCTATAGTGGAAGAACAAATAGAGGAAGAGAACCTAGGTACTGCTACTAGAGCCTTACCTAAGGAAACCGAAGAGGAGAGCCAAATTATAGAGTCTAGTCCTAAAATACAAGAACCAGAAGAATTTATTAAGGACCTGATCTCTTTGAATCAGTACCCTCAGGATGAGCCTCCTCCTATAGTTTCCATTAGGGACCTCTTCCCTGAGATTAGTAACCCATCATTCCATTATGCAAACCCCATAGATATACTGCAACCTCGTAAGGTTAGCCTCATTAGTCTAGGATTAGTCCCTGACATGCCTTCTTATATCGAACTTTATCCAACTAACCTTGAACCTTTTTCCTACCCTACCAAACTAATTCTGAACCCACTTCCTATTTTCTGCCCTTTCCTGACACCTCCAGCATTTCTAGGATTATTAGATTGCATTTAACAGAGATTAGCGTACTGCATGCATTCATTACGCATGTTAGGTTTACATTATACTTCTGGCATACCCTCTGGCATTTGCTTGGAGTCCATTGTAAATACTCTTGTGCACACCACACTAGGGTCAGACCTAGAGAGTCTATAGTCTCTTAGGTTTAGGCCCATAAAAGTCTAATAAATTTCCTTTGATAGGAATGCAAAGTCGAGTGTATTAGGTGTTAGTTTGAGTCCTTTGCATCATCTTGTTAGGAGTCTGCATGTGCCTAACATGTTCACCACCCGCACTAATGTTAAACAAACTGGCTAATTCCCGAAGATGGATCAAAGAATTTGAAGTAGTGGATTCTATCTTGGTTAGGCTTAGGCCTAAAAGAAGCTTCATGCTCGCAGAGCCGGACCTTTTAAAGTGATAGAGAAGGTTGGATCAAATGCCTAGGTGTTAGACTTGCCTTCGGATTTGGGCATTAGTTCTACCTTCAATATTACAGACCTGGTTGAGTATAGGGAACCGGCAGCGCTACCTAGTGAGGCCTTTGGACCTATTCCTTTTCATTGTGAGTGACCCTAACCTAGAGTGTCCACAAACAAATTTGGCCTGAGAGAGGAGAACGGATCGAGCGTATCCTGGACGATCAAGCTATCACGACCCAGGGCCATGACTATCAATGCTTCCTGGTCCGATGGCAAGGCCGGCCAGAGTCGGACGATTCATGGATTTCTCGAGAGGACTTGCAACGCCTCAACCCAGACCTTCTCGAGAGATATGTGAGCCAGTCTGACCTTCACTCGACAGGGTCGAGTTCCTCCCACTCCGGGAGAATTGGTGGGGACACCTGAGGCACCAGAATAAGACAGAGGCTTTTTCAACCCTCTGTAAATTGATCAATAATTTATGAGTCCATCTGTAATAAGGGCTTAGCTCATCTAAGTCCATTTTAGTTGTTATTTGAGTATTTTTAATTGTTATTTCAGTTCTGTACTAGTCAGCTCATGTTGAGCTAGTTCAGTCCAATGCTAGTCAGCTCATGTTGAGCTAATTTTATTTTTTGAGTCCTGTCCAAGCATACTGAAGACTCAAGACTATATCATACAAGTGAAGACCAAGTCCAACTAGATTGAAGACATGGAAGTATAGCACAAGTCCAACCCAGCTTGAAGATTTGAAGACCCCAGGAGGAAAATTCAGAAAACCCTGATTTCTTGCAGATGCCCTCCAGATACCCAGATTCCCTTCCAGATGCCAAAGTATATTCATAGATAAGGGCATCCATGATTCCAGAGGTCCATCTGCATCCTAGCCCAAAGAAATCAAGCCCAGGTGCCAAACCCAAGCCCCTAAGAAGCAAGATACCAGGGAATATTCCTGCTACCTGGCTACCAGGCCACCCCAACTTCCAGAGGCCCAAACCCATGTACCCGAGCCCCTTTGGGCCTTCCTTTTGCTGCTCCTAGCCCAACACGGCCCCCTAGGCGTCCTTGGAGTCTTGACCAAGTCAAGAAAATTTTTAGGGATTTTTCTACCTAATATTTCCTTATTTTCTAGCTAGGGTTTGAGAAGGAAAAGGATTCTTATGTAAAGACTTATGTACCCTTACTTGGAGCCCAAGGTTAAGGGTCTATTTAAGGGACCCTAGCCTCTTGTATGAGGAGAATTTTTGATGAATGAAAACCTTGAGTTCTTCTATTGAGTGGTGTGATACCCTGCTGTGTGCATAAAGGGTTTGTGAGAGTTCTTCTTCCCGGTGTTTGCAATCATCTTCCTGCTGCCAACAAACCCTCCAGATCCCTGGACGCCCACTCCAAAAGAAGCCTTCCCTTGCTGTTTTACTTTGTTTTCTTGTTCCTTTGTGAGCTTTCTAACCCCTGACAGGTCATTTGCAGGTCCCTGAGTTCCTACGAATCCAACGACTCCAGCCAAGCCTCAATCGGATCACCGAGCAGAAAGCCGGGTATCCGCGGGTCTTTGGCTCGGTTTTCCAGGCCGCATCCGTCGAGGAACGAGAGACCCCTTCGCTGCGATCTTCACAGACATTGTCAGGTACACCCCTCTACCTCCAGTAGTTTTATTGTAGGAGAACTTGCCCTAACCGAGGCTTCTCAGCCTCGGCGGTCCTTCTTGCTACTTTTCTAGGTCCTAATCTGCATGCTGATCTTCAAAAATTCATACAAAATTCTCTACAAATAATTTTGATCTGAGATTTGGGAATTAATCACCTAACTCAACATGTAAAACATAAAAAAAAAATTGCATGCATATTAGTTCCCCATCAGTTCGGCAACCTCCGACGCCATCAGATGAAGCTGAACCGGCGAAGTGCGCCTTTGGCATCTCCACTGGGAAATTCCTAGGATTTATGATGACCCAAAGAGGAATCGAGGCCAACTCGGAGAAGGTCCAGGCCATCCTGGATATGGAGCAGCCCGCCTCCAAGAAGCAAGTGCAGCAACTAACTGGCCGAGTTGCGGCCCTCAGCCATTTTATCTCCAGGTCGGCGGACCGCTGCCGTCCCTCTTCAAGGTGCTGAGGAAGATGAATGACTTTGCTTGGACCGAGGAATGCCAGCAGGCCTTCGAGGAGCTGAAGAAGATGCTTGCATCGCCACCGTTGCTGTCCAGGCCCGAGGAGGGAGAGGAGCTTATCCTCTACCTAGCGGTTACCCCGGAAGCCGTCAGCTCAGTCTTGGTTCGAACCGATGGCTAGGGGGTCCAGCGGCCGGTGTACTATACCAGCAAGCTTCTCCGTGACGTGGAGCTCAGGTATTCTCGGCCCGAGAAACTCGTTTTTGTGCTAATAGTGTCTGCCCAGCATCTCAGGCCCTATTTCCAAGCGCACCCCATCGCTGTCCTGACGGATCAACCGCTGAAAGCGGTGCTCAGCCGACCTGATACTTCGGGATGATTGGCGAAGTGGGCACTAAAGCTCAGCAAGTTCGACATTACGTACAAGCCAAGGTCGGCCATGAAGGCACAGGTGCTGGCCGACTTCTTGGTCGAATGTGCAGGCTTGGGCAAGGAGCCCGAGGAAGGCCCCTTAGGCCGGTCGATGGAGATAGGCACCGACGAGCCCGGAGAGGACACCTGGATCCTCCATGTGGACGGAGCCTCAAACTCCGGCGGGAGCGGGGCTGGGCTCATCCTTGCCAACAGCGACGGGGTCATCGCTGAATGCGCACTCCGTTTCCAATTCCCCGTGACAAATAACCAGGCGGAGTACGAAGCACTTCTTGCCGGACTAAGAGTCTCCCGCGAGCTGGGCGTAACCAACCTCAAGGCTTTCACTGATTCCCAGCTCATGGCAGGATAGGTATCCGGGGAGTACGTCGCACATGACCCCCAAATGGCGAAATACTTGGAGCTCGTCAAGGAGGGCGCGTCCAGGTTCCGACGCTTCAATATCTTCCATATCCCCCGCGGGGAGAACGCTCGTGCGGATGCTCTCTCTCGACTGGCGACCCTGTCGGACACGATGCTGGGACGCGCTCATGTGGAGCGCCTTGAGATCCCAAGCCTCGAGGTCACCGGCTGGAGGTAGCCAACAGGCTCAGCCATGAACTCCTCTCTCGACTGGCGACCCTGTCGGACACGATGCTGGGACGCGCTCATGTGGAGCGCCTTGAGATCCCAAGCCTCGAGGCACCGGGGAGGTCCATCAGGTCAGCCATGAACCCAGCTGGGTAGACAAGTACGCCGCATACATCACTAGTGGCACCTGCCGGAGGACCGCGAGGCGGCTCGCCTCATCAGGAAGAAGGCCGTGCGGTTCGTCCTGATGGACGGCAGTTGTATCGAAGATCCTACTCCTACCCCCTCCTCAAGTGCGTAGACCACGGAAGCCAAGCTTGTGCTCCAGGAGATTCACGAAGGCGTCTGCGGGAACCACGTGGGGGGCAGGGCATTGGCGTACAAGGCCCTCCGCAGGGCTAATTCTGGGAGACAATGAAGGAAGACGCCGCCGACTTCGTGAAGAAGTGCGACCGGTGCCAGCATCACGCCACGGTGCAACGGCAGCCCTCCAATCCAATCTCCCAGCTCTCAGCCCCTGGCCGTTCGCCCAGTGGGGGATGGACCTCCTGGGCCCGTTCCCGCCGGCGTCTGGACAGCGGAAGTTCTTGATAGTGGCCATCGACTACTTCACAAAGTGGGTCGAGCCGAACCTTGGCGAGGATCACCGAAGCAAACGTCGCAAGTTCTTTTGGAAGTCCATCGTCTGCCGCTTCGGCCTCCCCACACCGTGGTCACTGACAACGGGCGCCAGTTCGACTGCAGGAGTTCGAAGAATTCTGCAGCGACCTCGGCATCAGGCATCGCTTTACCTCGGTGGCACACCCCCAGACCAATGGGGAGGCCGAAGTCACGAATAGGACAATTTTCAGGGCCTCCGCACGCGGCTGGCCAGGCCAAGGGCAGGTGGGCCGACGAGCTCCCCAGCGTCCTCTGGGCATACCCACCACCCCGAGGACGGCTACCGACGAAACCCCGTTCAACTCGTCTTCGGAGCCGAGGCAGTCATCCCGATCGAGCTCAGCTACCCATACTGCATGTGGAGCAATATGACGAGACAGAAAACCCAGCCAGGATGATGCTCAACCTTGACCTTCTCGAGGAAACGAGGGACAAGGCCCGGTTCGAATGGTGGCGTATAGGCAACGTGTGGCCAGGTATTACAACTCCCGAGTGCGGCCGAAGGTTTTTCGTCTCGGAGATTTGGTCCTCCGGCGTGCTGAAGCTTCCCAGCCACGGGAATGCGGCAAGCTCTCACCAACTGGGAAGGCCCATACCGGGGGCAGAGCCCTCCCTCATGGCGCATACTACTTGGAGGAGTTGGGAGGTGCCGTTCCCCCGGAGTGGAACGCCTCGAACCTAAGGATGTACTATCAGTAATGTAAGGTTCCCTGCTCTGTAATAAAGTTCCCCCACTTCAAACGCTCCCTTCTCCCTCGATGAGAAAGCCTGCGGCATCGGGTTCAGTCGGAGATCCTGGGCTTCGGCCTGGAAGGTGGCGCGGAACCTAGTTCGCCCATGCAAGCCCGGAGAACAGCTTGGCAAGCCGCGCAAGGCTTGAGAAAGCCTGCGGCATCGGGTTCAGTCCAGAGATCCTGGGCTTCGGCCTGGAAGGTGGCGCAGAACCCAGTTCGCCCATGCAAGCCCGGAAAATAGCTCGGCAGCCGCGCAGGGCTGAGAGAGCCTGCGGCATCGGGTTCGGTCCGGAGATCCTGGGCTTCGGCCTGGAAGGTGGCGCAGAACCCAGTTTGCCCATGCAAGCCCGGAGAACAGCTCGGCAAGCTGTGCAAGGCTGAGAAAGCCTGCGGCATCGGGTTCAGTCCGGAGATCCTGGGCTTCGGCCTGGAAGGTGGCGCAGAACCCAGTTCGCCCATGCAAGCCCGGAGAACAGCTCGCAAGCCGCGCAAGGCTTGAGAAAGCCTGCGGCATCGGGTTCAGTCCGGAGATCCTGGGCTTCGGCCTGGAAGGTGGCGCAGAACCCAGTTCGCCCACGCAAGCCCGGAGAACAGCTCGGCAAGCCGTGCAAGGCTCGAGAAAGCCTGCGGCATCGGGTTCAGTCCGGAGATCCTGGGCTTCGGCTGGAAGGTGGCGCGAAACCCAGTTCGCCCACGTGAGCCCGGAGAACAGCTCGGCAAGCCGCGCAGGTTTGAGAAGGCCTGCGGCTCCGAGGCTCAATCCGTAGGTCCCGGGCTTCGGCCTGGAAGGCGGTGCAGAAACCATGTCGCCCGCGCGAGTATGAAGGCGATCGCAAAGACGGACCCGCTTGAGGCCTACTCTGTCGCCACGCGACCCGGGAGGCCCAACCTTCGGTTTGAGCAATGGAAGGACCGGGCCTGCGATCGTTTCAGCATTCCATGCCAACATCTCAAAAAAAAAAAAAAAAAAAAAGAAAAAAAAAAAAAGAGAGAGAAGGGAGATGGGATGAACTCAAGGTTTGGTCAAAGAAAACTTTCATTGATTCAAGCAACCAGTACAAGCCGGGAATCCCGACAGGCCAGGAGTCCCCAAAAAGAAGAAAGGGAAAAAGAGGAAAAAACAACTACAAAGCGGGCGAGAAGATAATGGGCTCAGTGTGGTGCAGGGTCGGAGCCCTCCGCGGGGGCGCTGGCGCTGCATCCTCGACTTCTACGGTGGCCGGCTCTTGAGGCTGCTCCGGAGCCACGGCTTCGCTAGCCGACGGGCCGCAGGAGTGGCGTCGACCGCACCGGAGGCCTTGCTCTCGACTCCTTGCCTCCTGCCTCCGAGCACCACCCCGCTGAGGTCAAGCTCGGGGAAGAAGGCCCCCACCTTCTCCCGGCACATCCGGAACCCCTTCAGGAAGGAGTCCACGGTGGCCTCCCGACCTCCGACATGTACTCGTCGGAAGCCCGGAATTTCGGGACGGCCTCCTGCGCCTCCCGCTTCGCGGCCTCCAGGAGTCCGTTGATGTACGCACTCCGGTCCTTCACCGTGCTCGCATCTCGCCGGGCCTCCTTCAGCTGGCGCTCCAGCACTGGGAGTGGGCCTGCAGGCGAGCCTTCTCCGCCGCGTCCTCCTCCGTACGACGCTGATAGGAGATCCTCTCTCGACAAGGAAGCCTCCAGCTCTTGTTCCGCCCCTCGGAACGCGCCAGGTCGGACTGGAGGGCTTGGTTGCTGGCTCGCAGCTCGACCCCTTTTCCATGAGGTCCTTGAATCGGCCGCGAGCTTGCGGCTTCTTCTCCTTCTCGGCATCCCTTTTTGCGTCCCTACGAGGAAGTTCCTTAGTAGGAGAACGTCATTCCCGATCTGCACCAACAAGAATAAACCAGGTCAGGAGAAAAGGAGACTAGGTCTCGAAAAAACAGAGAAAAAGGCACTCGGGCTTACCGTGAAGAGCTGCGGGAGAATCCCGAGCAAGGCATCCGCATAATCCCGGCCGCCCCGAGCTCGGCGGTCCCGGGCGGTGGAGGCATATCCATGATCTTTTCTGCGAGCCCTTGTCGCGGATGACTGAACACCGGTGGGTGATCACCGGTGGCGGAGCTGTCAGGCCGGCTCTGCGGTGGCTGCCCCCTCTTCTGAGGCCGCGGTCGACGGACCGGCGGTGGCCACAGGCTGCACCGTCGAGGCAGCGACGACGACGGGACGACACTGGATAGAGCATCGGGCGGGGAGCCCCCTCAACAGTGGCGCCACCAGGTCGGGCAGCGAGGCATCAGGGCCCCGCCCTGAGGCAACCTGGCGGGGAGCGGCGGCCATCGGGCTGGGTGCGGTCGCCGGCGCGATCTCCGGCCACCTCGGTACGAGCCCTCTTGGCCGCGGGCTCTTCTACCTCGGGGACATCTCTCTGGGCTGCGCCCTCCAGGAGGCTCTCCAGTGAAAACTTCATTCCTGAATAAAAGAACAGAAGGTCAGCCGGCTCGGTCACGAAGAAAAAGGGGGCAGGAGTCAAAGTAGGGCCGAATCTCACTCGTCTCGCGGACAGGACTGATCCCGGCCTCAAAAAGATTCTGCTCCGAAAGCAGAACATCGAGCGCCGGGACCACGTCGCTCAGAAGCTGGGAGTAGGCCTCCTGGTCCGCCGACTCAACCCGAGAGTTCCGGTTCGGAGACCGGTCCGGTTCACTCCAGGCCTAGTCGACATCTTCGACTGAGGTGAAGAAAAACCGGTTCTTCCAGCCCTTGACCGAGGAAGGGAGGTCGAACCGGAGACACCTGGGCCGGGGCGAAATATACCACCAGCCGTCATCGGTGGAGCACTTCTTTAGGGTGAACATGGCCCTGAAGAGGGAGAAACGGGCAACGAACCTGTGGAAGTGACAAAAGACTATAAAAGAGAAGATGACCCGGATGGCATTGGGAGCCAGCTGGGCCGGGACAAGCCAGAAATGGCTGAGAAAAGAAAGGAAGAAGGGATGCAGAGGAACCGAAGACCCCAAAAAGGAAGTCTTCGTAGAAGGCTATGCGGCGGGGCCACTCATGGTGACACGCTCCCCGGACCGCGGAAAGACAGATGAATTGACCCCGGATACCATAGGCATCCCGGAGTAGAGAAAGATCGCCTTCGGTCATGGTGGAAGCATGACCGGAGGGACCGGCGGGAAAAAAGGCGGAGCAGGAAGAGAACGAAGGGGCACGGCAGGAGCAACCGGAGGAGACCGGATCCTCCTAGGGATGCCAATGGTGACACCCGGGTTGCAGACACGGCGGATCTCCTCCGGGATCGTCTCCTCATTGAGGAGGAAGAAGATGGAGTCCTCGGCCGGGATGGACCGGCCTCGTCCGGATTGGAAGAGACATGGCGACGGCGCGCCATGGAAAAGAGAAGGACAAAGGATCAAAGGGAAAAGAAAGAGAAGGAGGGGAACTGGAGAAGATGGAGGCACTCACGAAAATACACAGACGAGCGCAGGGCAACAGGAGTTAGCCTGCAGCAAACCGCCCACGGAGCAAGGGGAAAGGCCTCATTCTGGAAAGTCCCCTCCCTTTCAAAACTCAGCCGACAGTGGCCGTACCCGTCATTCCGCCTCGGGCCACTGGACGATCGCCACGTGGATGCACGCCCGACACCGATGCCTCGTTAGCAGGGTAACGTCCTCTGCCTCGAAGCGACGCATTTATTGCTGGCAAGTGGGCAACGCGTGGTGGCTTCCCATAGGGTTTCAGGCGCATCGAGCCGCGGCGACGAGGATCGTGGCAATTATGATGCAAGATCTTCGCCTCCCCACGTCATGTCCGCATTTAATCCCGACGTTCCGTTCTACGATGCCCCGATGGAACGGCGGGCTGGGGGGCAACTGTTACGGCCGTAACAGTGACGTGGCTAGGCTCAGATACCGCCGGCGACCTCCTGCCACCTCGCCAGGTGTCCACCCAGGAGGGGTCCACCTAGGCGAGATCGGCCGGTCCTCTCGCTCCTTCGCCAGGTGGCCCCGGAGACGGGCCCACCTCGGCCGAAGCCAGGCGGCGACCTCCTGCCACCTCGCCAGGTGTCCACCCAGGAGGGGTCCACCTAGGCCGAGTTGGCGGATCCTTCGCTCCTTCGCCAGGTGGCCCCCGAAGACGGGCCCATCTCGGCCGAAGCCAGGCCGCCGAACAGGGGAAGGTCCCAGGGAAGGAGGCGCAGGCCCCAAGGTCATCCCTCGGGCTGTACGCATCGCAGACGGTGCCTCGTACGGATGGCGGCGGCACGCGGAACACCATTTGCATCGGCCCGACAGGTCCCGCAGTCGAGAGGCACGATTCTGACAAAATAGGCCCCATAGACGGATGGTGCCCACACTTGGGAAAGAGAGCGCTCTCACTGGGCCCGAAGTCTGACCGGCCGCCTTACCAGCGCTGCCCCCCCTTTTCTGTCTTTGCCTTTTCCCCGTTGGGCTCGGCGAACGAGGTCGGAAAGCTGCCTGGCCCACCTCGCCGAAAAGGGAAAAGAGAAAAGGACGGGGGGGGGGAGCCTCCCAGGAGGAGAAGACAAGCACACGACGAAAGGAGATAAAAAGGGAGGAATCTGGGGACGACAAGGTAAGCAACAACCCTGGGGACAAAGAAGAAGCAGCGGCAAAAGGCCTCGCTCCGAGAGTGAAACCAGAGATCCCGAGAGGGGATCACTTGGCATGAGCTCGGCAGGGAGGCCCGGCCGAGGTTCTGGTCCCCAGGCCGAGGTTCTGGTCCCCAGAGGGACTCTCTCACCAGTAAACTCTCTAAGTCTGGAAACCCTCTCGGAGGGACCGGTCTGGAGAGTTTGTTCCTTCTCGTCGCCTACTGACTGACCGTCGGAGCCCCCTCGCCGGGATCCCCGGCCAGGGTCTTCTAACTCCTTCTTGCAGGTTCGCAGCAGCCGGGGACGGCTTCCTCGCCAGGCGGTCAGGGAAGGATCACGGACCGGGAGCCACGGGCGCGGCGGCCGGAGAGCGGGCAACGAGAGTAATTACTAAAGGACCTCATCAGCCCACTCACTTGGTTAATGGCTTATCACCCCAAAATCTGAAGAAGAATGGGATGACAATGACATCAAACAAGCTGAGTTAAATGCTAAGATGATGAATTTGCTATTCTGTGCACTTGACCCTAGTGAAATTTAACAGAATATCAAATTGTATTTCCGCCAAAGAAATTTGGGATACACTTGAGGTTACCCATGAGGGTACACACCAAGTGAAGACCACAAAGGTGAACATGCTCATTCATACGTATGAGATGTTCAGGATGGAACCAACTGAAAGTATAAGTGAAATGTAACTAGATTTACCGATATAGTAAATGGTACGAGGAGTTTGGGAAAAATTATATCTAATGGTGAACTGGTTAACAAACTTCTCAGGTCTCTTCCGGCTTCATGGGATGCGAAAGTAACAGCCATAGAAGAAACAAGGATGTCAATACTCTACCTCTTGAGTAGCTTCTTGGATCACTGATGACTTACGAGCTTTCACTAAAGCAGAAGACAGTGGACAATGACAAGAAAAGAAAGCCATAGCCTTCAAGTCCACTACAAAGGAAGAGTCAAGTGATGAATCAGAAGAAGAAGCTGATGATGATGAGACAGCCCTAATTACAAGAAAATTCAAAAAATTCATGAGAAAGAAGAAGGGCTTCTACAAGAAAATGCCACAGAAAGGTGATCACAATAATATAAAGAGAAAGAAAAAGAAGGGATCTACCCATTTGCTTCGAGTGCAAGAAGCCTGGACATTATAAAATGGATTGCCCTTTGCTTAAAAAGAGTCGAAGGATGTTGAGAAAGAAAGCCATGATGGCTACCTGGAGTGAGAGTGAGGACTCCAGCAGTGATGAAGAGTAGCAGGTAGTCGCCAACCTGTGTTTCATGGCCAATGAAGATAATGAGGTAAATTCTGAACCTGAAATTGAATTTACTTTCAATGAATTACATGATACTTTGATGATTTAGTTATGGAATATGAAAAATTAAACTAAAAAATAAGAAAATAAGAAAGCTAAATCTTGAGCTTACCAAAATTTAGAAAAGTTTTCAACTAAAATTGAAGATTTACTCAAGAAAACAAGAAATTAACTGAGCATGTAAAGACCTTGAAAAATGATAAGGATAATCTTTTAAAAGAAAATGATTCTTTGAAAAATAATAGAAGTCTTAAAACTAATAAGAAAATTGAAAACAAAACAAAGAACTATTGCTTCAAAACAAGAATTACAAAGAAGAGTTAGAAAAAGTAAAACCTTTTGTAGAAAAGTTTACTTTTAGTTCAGAAAAATTAAGTATGCTTTTAAATAGTCAACATGCAGTGTTTAACAAAGCTGGACTTGGATTTAAGCCACAGAATCAGCAAAAACTTTACAAAAACTTTTTCATACCTGTATCTTCTAAAATTACCTGCTATGCATGTGGTAAGTTAGGACATAAATCATATATTTGTAATAGAAGAAAATTAAATACCTTTGGAAAGATTTGGGTTCCAAAAGGAACCAATTTGACTAACCCTAAAGGACCCAAGATGACTTGGGTACCTAAAGTTTCAACTTGATTAATTTTTTTGAGGTGTGCCTTGCAACCAAAAATAAAAGAAGAATGTGGTATCTGGATAGTGGTTGCTCAAGGCACATGACTGGGGATGTGAAGCAATTCTCATCACTAGCAGCTATTGATGGTAGAAACGTTACTTTTGGTAATAATGGAAAAGGCAAAATCGTCGGAATTGGTAAAATCCATATCACCCCTAATGCTTATGTAGATAATGTATTATTTGTTGATGGCTTGAAGCATAATCTTTTTAGCATTAGTCAGTTTTGTGATAAGGGTTTTAAAGTAATTTTTGAATCATCTTTGTGCATGGTATCTAGTCTAGATGTCGATGGCATCAAGTTCACTGGTCATAGGCATGGAAACATTTACATGGTTGATCTTGATGATCTAGCCATGGAAAGTGGTCAATGCCTAGTGGCTAGGGAAGCCAAGGCAAGTGAAACTAGTTGGCTTTGGCATCGTAGGCTAGGGCATGCTAGTATGTAGTTGATTTCAAAATTAAGCAAAAAGAATCTTGTAAAAGAATTACCAAAACTCACATTTGAAAAAGATAAGATTTGTGCTGCATGTTAATTTGGAAAACAAACTAAATCTACTTTCAAACCTAAAGGAGTAGTATCTACTACTAGACCCCTTGAATTATTGCATATGGACCTCTTTGGACCAACCAGAACAACTAGTTTGGGAGGTAAAAAATAGGCTAGTAATTGTAGATGATTACTCACGATTTACTTGGGTATGTTTTTAGCTCATAAAGATGAAACGTTTTCAGCTTTGTTAAATTTCATAAAAGGGTTTCAAACGAAAAAGATCTCACTATGTTTCTTTGTGTAGTGATCATGGAACTGAATTTGACAATCATGATTTTGAAGCTTTTTGTAATGAAAATGGCATTAGTCATAATTTTTCTGCACCTAGGACACCTCAACAAAATGGGGTGGTAGAAAGAAAGAACAGGACACTTGAAGAAATGGCACGCACAATGCTTTGTGAAAACGATTTACCTAGATATTTTTGGGCAGAAGCCATTAATACTTCCTGTTACATTTTAAATCATGTTTTAATTCGACCTATTTTGAAGAAAAACACCATATGAGCTTTGGAAAAATTGAAAACCTAATCTCAAGTATTTCGCGTATTTGGTTGCCGCTGTTTCATATTAAACAATGGCAAAGATAATATCAGTAAATTGATGCCAAGTCAGATGAGGATATCTTCTTAGGATACTCTACTTCTAGCAAGGCATACAGGGTCTTCAACAGAAGAACTCTTCTGGTTGAATAATCAATCATGTAGTGTTTGACGAATCTAACGAAAAATCTTCTAGAAAAGAAGATTCTATTGATGATGAAACAGGTACAAAGTAGCTTGAACAATTGACAATCAATGAAGATGAGCCCAAAGGAGATGATGATCAAGAAAATGAAGATCAAACTCAAGAGATCAATGCAACTTCACCAAAACCTTTACCTAAAGAGTGGAGGTATGCACACGGATATCCCAAAGAACTAATAATTGGTGATCCGTCAAAGGGAGTAAGTACACGTTCTTCTATTAGAAATGTTTGTGATTATTTAGCTTTTGTATCTCAGATAGAGCCTAATTCAATTGAACAAGCTGAAAAAGATTGTAACTGGATTAATGCTATGCAAGATGAACTAAATCAATTTAAAAGAAATAACATTTGGACTTTAACTGAAAGACCCCTTAATGTTTCTGTAATTGGCACAAAATGGGTTTTTAGAAATAAACTTGATGAACATGGTATTGTAACTAGAAACAAAGCTAGACTTGTTGCTAAAGGCTACAACCAGGAAGAAGGGATCGACTTTGATGAAACCTTTGCTCCTATTGCTAGGCTAGAAGCAATTAGACTTTTACTTGCTTTTGCTTGTTTTATGGATTTCAAGTTATTTCAAATGGTTGTTAAGAGTGCTTTTTTAAATGGATTTATTGAAGAGGAAGTTTATGTTGAACAACCTCCTGGTTTTGAAAATCATGAATTTCCTAACCATGTTTTTAAATTGCATAAAGCATTGTATGGTTTAAAGCAAGCTCCTAGAGCTTGGTATGATAGATTAAGTTCATTTTTGATGAAGAATGATTTTTCTAGAGGTAATGTAGATAATACATTGTTTTTGAAAAAGAAAAATGATGATATCTTAGTAGTACAAATCTATGTAGATGATATTATTTTGGTGCTACTAACGAATGTCTTTGTCAAGAATTTGCAAAGTTAATGCTGAGTGAGTTCGAGATGAGCATGATGGGATAACTCAACTTCTTCCTCGGACTCCAAATTAAGCAAACCAAAGAGGGGATCTTCATCAACCAAGCAAAGTACACAAGGGAAATATTGAAAAAGTTTGGGATGGAGACTACCAAACCAATAGGTACCCCTATGAGCTCTTCATGTAAATTAGACAAAGATGAATGTGGTAAATCAGTAGACCAAAAATTATATAGAGGCATGATTGGTTCATTGCTATATCTAACTGCCAGTAGACCGGATATAATGTTTAGTGTTTGTATGTGTGCACGTTTTCAGTCTGCTCCTAAAGAATCATATCTCTTAGCTGTAAAACGTATATTTAGATACTTATCTGGGTCAATTAAAATTGGTCTTTGGTACTCTAGAGAGTCATCATATGAATTAATTGCATATTCTGATGCTGATTTTGCTGGGTGTAAACTTGATCGTAAAAGTACTAGTGGAACTTGTCAATTCTTAGGAGTTAATTTGATTTCATGGAGCAGCAAGAAACAAAATTCGGTTGCTCTATCTACGGCGGAAGCCAAATATATGGCAGCTGGAAGCTGTTGTGCTCAGATTCTATGGATTAAACAGCAACTCGAGGACTTTGGCATCAAACTAACTAAGACACCCATAAGATGTGATAATACTAGTGCAATCAATTTAACGAAAAATCCTGTACAACATTCAAGAAGCAAACATATTGAAATAAGACATCACTTCATAAGAGATCACGTTCAAAACTCTAATGTGTTGTTAGAATTTATTTGTACTGATTATCAATTGGCTGATATATTCACAAAACCATTGAATGAAGATAGATTTTGTATGATCAGAAGAGAACTGGGAGTCATTGATCATTTTGCTTGAAACTCTTCAATTTCATCAAAATTTCTCAAAAATGATTTAAAAATTCTCAAATTTGTTTAAAGCTTATTTTTTAAATTTTATCAATTTTTCAAATTTTACCGAATTTTATTTTGGCTAATTATTTTTGGAGGTCGACACTTAGTTTTCGGAGGTCGACACTTGAGGTCGACCCCTAAGATTTTTAGAGGTCGACACTTGAGGTCGACCCCTGAGAATTTTTAGAGGTCGATACTTGAACGGAAATCATCCTTTTTAAAACCCGTCCGCAAGCCTCTTTTTCTCCATTTCCTTCCTTTTCTCCTTCGTGTGGTCCCCCTCCAATGCTCCTAAACCTCTAAACAGTGGATTTCCAACCCTCTCCTTCATCTTTTGGGTAATCCTCTCCTCTCCTCTTGTTTTCTTTAGAACCAAACCGTTTTTTGACCGTGTTCTTGGTTTTGGACAACCGAAAGCTTTTGCTTCTATCTACCCTCAAATATCGGTTGTTTTTCAATTGAAATCACTTATTTCCCTCCTCCGTTTCTTGCATTTCCTTCATTTACTCTCGATTTTCTCCATTTTCACAAACCCTATCTTACCATTTCACCATTTCTTCTTTTGCTCAACCATGAACCTCTCTTCTCCTCTCTTTTCTTGGCTCCTTCCCTCTTAGCCTTGCATTATCCTACTTCTCCCTAATTTACCCCTCTTCCATCCATATGGGTCCAAGAAAGCACTTGGCAGTGAGAAAAAGAAGAATGGAACAAGGCCAAAGTAGCACTGAGCGATGAAGAAAGGTCAGACATGAGCGTGAGCCGACCCCAGAGCCACCAGCACCAGTGCCAGCCAGCTTAGTACGGAAGAGCATTGCGAGCGGGAGGCATGTGGACATACCTTTCTGGGATCAGCATCACTTTTTTATAGGAGATGTGCTGAGAGATGCAGGTCTGGTTCACTTCTGCACGATGACTGAGAGATTCTACCCAGACCTCATCAGGGAGTTCTATGCATCCATGGCCACTGATGGCATTGGATGGTCAGCTACTGTTCGTGGGATCGAGATTCCAGTGACACCGGAGGTCATCAGTCGTGTTTGGAGGATTCCACTTCATGGCACAGCTGCCACTTCGATCAGTGATAGAGAGCATGCCTTCAAATGTATTCTAGAGCGTGAGGATGTTAGCAGCATTTCCACAGTAGCCGCTAACCAGCTTTCACTGGAGATGAGAGTGCTGCATCATATCATCGCCCATATCTTGATTCCGAAGAGCGGGAGATTTGACTTTATTACTGAGCGTGAGCTGGTGTTGATGGTGTCCCTGAGACAGCGGACTCCCATCAACCTTCCCAGGATCATGCTTCAGTAGATGGGTGAGGCAGCATCTCACAGGAGACTAGTTCAGCCATATGGTATGGGGCTGACACAGCTATTCAGGGAGCATGGAGTTTCATTTGATGGTATACCCTTCAGTCAGCTGCAGCATACTGATACATATGGAGAGAAATCCCTGCATAGGATGGGATTTCGACTGATTGGTGACCGTTGGGTACGACGAGAGTCTGGCCAGGAGCCAGATGAGGAGGATGAGATCCGAGCAGCTGAGGCAGGGCCTTCAGAGCCTACTGATCATGGTACACCTCCTCGCCCAGCACCAGAGTTAGAGACTGCGGAGCTTGAGCCATTCACGCCACCACCCTCATCAGCTCCAGCACCTACTGCTACTGCTACACCACGGAGGACTACAGCGAGGATATCGGACTTTGAGTAGAGAGTGACTGATCACATTTCAGAGGTCCGGACAGAGATTACTGGTGTACGACAGGAGCTACATGGTCTGCGGATCCACACAGATATGCGCATTGGAGCTCTCTCAGCTAGTGTAGATGCAGGATTTCGATAGATCCTCAACCTACTGAGATTGGCATTGCCACCAGGGACTATAGATCCGACAGTGACTCCTCCACATTCTGATGATGATGATGATGACTCCAGTGGATACAGTGCCAGTGATGGAGATCAGCCTGGAGCAGGTAGCTCTGATGTTCCACCTGCAGATCCGATTCCAGAGATTCCCCCTTCTACTGATCCTCCTTCTACTGATCTTCCTAGTACAGATCCTCCAGCTACAGATGTGCCAGTAGATACTGAGTTTACTGAGTCACTTTTTGAGACTATTACATGAATTCTGGATGATAGAGATGAGCATACAGAGACAGATATTGATGATCCCACTGCTTATGAGCTAGTCAGCAGGCACACTCCAGCTCAGTCTACTCAGCATACTGATCCATCTACTGATGGGGGACATGTATCGAATGATGCATTTGAAGAATTAGATGGGCTAAATGAAAATGAAATAGATAAACATGTAGCGATTCTACGTAAAAGAAATAGAATTATATGAAAGGAACATAAGGAAAAGAACTAGACTAGAAAAGAATCTCTCAAAGTAATTAAGAAGGGATCTTCGTGGTTAGGAAACCACACAGGTTAGGGCTAGCCTACTTTCCTATTTCAGATCTGAAAGAATATTATAAAGATGGCTATCCGGCTATTAATAATCTGAAATTCAGAAAAGGGACACTCAAGATGAAGTACTAAGAATAGCAAGGAGTTACTATAGATCTAAAGGCACCTTGTTTATGATTCCTTGGCACAGTAGACCTTCACCTTGAAAACTAGGAGACCCGGGGATCCTGCATAGATACATAGTAAAATTAAAAGATTTAGGTGGAAGAATGGAGAAATGGAAGAGGAAATTAGGAATGGAAGAAATGGCTTAGATTTGGCTTTAAGTAGATCTCCTTTGGCGTCCTTTGTGTGAATCATCTTCAATTGTTGGCGTGGAGAACTCCATTATAGATGACCTCTTTTGGAAGATGGGAAGGTTGAAATTGGAGAGGCTTGAAGAGGATTCTTCAAGGGTGGCCGAATGGGATTGGAAAAAGGGACTAGTAGCTTGTTTGGTTAAGTATCCTAGGTCTCACACCTACCTTCTCTCAAGGGTCTTTGGCTAGCAAAGGAAGAAAGCTTTCTTAGAAAAAAATTTCATTTCATTCATCATTCCCATTACAAGAGAATTCTAGGAGCTTTTATAAACCTTAAGCTCCTTTTCAAATTCAAAATGCAACACTTTTCATGGAGAAAATCAAGGGGTGTCCCATGAAGATAGGAGTGGCCCATTCAAATTTAAATCTCCTAATTACAAGGTGGGCACCCATAAAGAGTGGAGCTTCATTCAAATTTGAAAATTCATGGTGATGTGTCTTGGTGATGTGGCATGATTTATCCTCCAAGTTGGCATGACTTGTCTTCCAAGGTGGCATGGTGCTTTGATGATGTGGTGCTCCAAGTAGTTGGTGAAGTTGGTTGCACTCATTCTTGCTTAATTGACGCCCAATGCAAGTAGATCTTGAACTCGACTCAATACAAAGCCAATTTAACTTTAATTGGACCCAAATTAAAATAAAATAGGACTCAATTATTCAAATAAAATAAATACATGACTCAGACTCATCTACATTGCATCTCATTACAAATTCATCAAATTTGGCAATGTATTCGGCTACACTCTTGGTTCCCTGGGTCAATCTCTGCCACTGGTCTAGAAGTCTCTGGTGGTACGACATAGGAAGGTACTTCTCTCTAAGCCTAAGTTTCATTGCCCTCCAGGTTACTATGGGAACATCACCTCTTTGCCTAATGAACCTCTCGACATTTCCCCAGTACAGCCTAGCCTGACGAATTAACCTAAGCTTCGCGAACTTGCATTTTCTCTCCTCTGTCATGTCATACCAATCAAAGTACTGTACAGCCTAGCCTGACGAATTAACCTAAGCTTCGCGAACTTGCATTTTCTCTCCTCTGTCATGTCATACCAATCAAAGTACTGATCCATCTCTCCCTCCCAATCTATGTAAACCTTAGGATCCAGATTTCCATCGAATGTTGGTGCTTCCAATCTAATACTCCTAAGGGCTCGCTCATCACGATCTGTCTGATCCTGATTGTGTCTGCTAGGGTTTGGCTCATAGACTGGATCATGGTGTGCTATCCTAGGATTTGGGTCATGGACTCGATCAGGATTGGGCCTCCTAGGATTTGGCTCGAAGAAATGGTGTTGATGAAGAGTTCTTCTAGGGTTGATGGGTGTCTCAAACTCGAATTCAGGCTCTAACTCATTTTGGACTTCATGATTTCCTCCAGGGGTATGAGCTTCTATTCGATCAAGTCTAGCAGTGATGTGGGTTATCTGATCAGTCAAGTTTTGATTGGTCTGGGCTAATTGATCAGTTAAGTTTTGGTTCAGCCTGGTCATTTGGTCATTCAAGGATTTCATTAGACTCTCAAAGTTTTGTTCCATGGTTACACTAGATTGGGCTTGGGTTTGCTGATAAGGTGCTCCTGATCTAGTTGCCATGCACACGGACTCAACTCGGACTAGGGGTTTTGCTAGACCTAGAGTACAAATCAAATATAAGGTCAAATTGACAATCCGGGTTGTAGTAACTTGGCACCTGGCCAGGTAAGTGTAAGGTTAGTGGAGGTTCCTCTTTGCTTGCCTTAGACACCAATTTGAAATTGGCCAGGTAAGCGAACCAACCCACTTTCCTTCGGGCTCTAGTCCCTGAACCACTTGCCTAGACACCAGATACAAGCACACACAAACAGGGTGTCAAAGTTGGCTTGACACTTGACTCGACCCGACCTTGTGGGTGTCCCTAGCTTGCTAGAGAAATTAAATGTCTAATCCGTTTTAATTAGGGTTGGGCTCGTTATGCAAGTTGATGATTTTTGGGCTAGGGACAGGTAATGAAATCCTGACCCTATGTCAATTTGATGCCCTAATTTTGTTTACCATGAAATGAATGCAACAAACATATGGATCCAAATTTCAGGTGCAGAATTAGTGTGTTGCAGTTCTCAAGTGATGGAAAAGTGCAATGTAACAGATTCAAAAAAATTTAAAAAAATCAAAGAAGATTGCTAACTTCTAGATGATATGCCATACGAAAGGAAATTTAAAAATAAATTTTATACTATGCTGAGCAGATACTGAAATCTAGATAAAAAAAATAGGACTGAACATAAAAGAATTTCAGTGATAGTGATGGGATGCGAGAATTTTTATTTTTTTGTAATTTTTTTCTGAAGATGAAATTTTACGTGATGATAACTGACTTAATATGGAGTAGAAAAAAAATTATTTCAATAAAAAATTAACTACTTTCATTCAGACTTTTATGCAAATCTCAGTCAGCTCATTCAGAAATATAGCAAGCAGAATTTAAACAAACAAAGGCATTTACATACCAAACTTCAACCTAAAAATTCACGTCCGGCCAGGGGCTCATTATTCCCATGGGTCGTGACAGTGTACTGGTGTACACCCGCTCAGGAGGCGTGAATTTTAGATCTAGATTGGATTTTAAAAATAATAACTAAGTAGCATGTATGAATGCTATGCATGCAGAAAATTTCAGCAACCTACCTAAATGCACAAATTCAAAAGTAACCCTAACCTACCATGCTCTGATACCAAAATGATGGGGGACATGTATCGAATGATGCATTTGAAGAATTAGATGGGCTAAATAAAAATGAAATAGATAAACATGTAGCGATTCTACGTAAAAGAAATAGAATTATATGAAAGGAACATAAGGAAAAGAACTAGACTAGAAAAGAATCTCTCAAAGTAATTAAGAAGGGATCTTCGTGGTTAGGAAACCACACAGGTTAGGGCTAGCCTACTTTCCTATTTCAGATCTGAAAGAATATTATAAAGATGGCTATCCGGCTATTAATAATCTGAAATTCAGAAAAGGGACACTCAAGATGAAGTACTAAGAATAGCAAGGAGTTACTATAGATCTAAAGGCACCTTGTTTATGATTCCTTGGCACAGTAGACCTTCACCTTGAAAACCAGGATCCCCGGGTCTCCTAGTTTTCAAGGTGAAGGTCTACTGTGCCAAGGAATCATAAACAAGGTGCCTTTAGATCTATAGTAACTCCTTGCTATTCTTAGTACTTCATCTTGAGTGTCCCTTTTCTGAATTTCAGATTATTAATAGCCGGATAGCCATCTTTATAATATTCTTTCAGATCTGAAATAGGAAAGTAGGCTAGCCCTAACCTGTGTGGTTTCCTAACCACGAAGATCCCTTCTTAATTACTTTGAGAGATTCTTTTCTAGTCTAGTTCTTTTCCTTATGTTCCTTTCATATAATTCTATTTCTTTTACGTAGAATCGCTACATGTTTATCTATTTCATTTTCATTTAGCCCATCTAATTCTTCAAATGCATCATTCGATACATGTCCCCCATCATCTACTCCTTCTGCTACTGCTTCTGTTAGGACACCTGTGGAGCCTTTTCCTCGGACCTATAGATCTCGTAGGACTACCCCTAGGTCTGGTCCCTCTCTGAGGACTCGGAGTCTCACTCATAAGACTCCAAAATCCTCATCTAGGATTTCGGCTCCTATCTCTTTTGATATACCTTCTGATGAGGAGTAGCCTCATAGATTTGTTTGATGTATGATGTACTAGTTTACTTTGTATGATATGATGTATCAGTGTTTTTGTGCTTACTTAGTAAGCAATTTTGTAACTGAATACATTTATATACTTATCTACATTGTGATATTTTACTGTCTGATACCAACTCTTAGCATTTATCTTTTTAAACCCTCAAGTTAGAATGTTTTTGTTATATTGAATGCACAAATTGAGGGGGAGCATGTATTTTATGCAACTAAGTACTTGGTGCGGGCACCAGACTCAAAAGAAGACTTCAGAGCTCCATCTGGATCTCTGATTAACCTTGCCCAAAAAATTAGGGTTTTTTTGGCTTGTAATAAGGGTTGACTTGATCAACTCAATTTTAGCTTGAGTCTGTATTACCTGCATTTTTATTTTGTTGAGTCATGTTGACTCAGTAGTGGTCTAGGACTTCAACCTGGGGTGTTACATTTTCTCCCAAGGCCAAGCAAGTGGGCGCCACACTCCCAGCCACACGCCTGAGTCCAGGGGGTGCCATATCTCCATCCAGTATACTCTGGTCCCCACACCACAGATAGCAGCTCCCTTCTCTTATGCGCCAATTGAGGAGAAATCAACCAGGGATCCACAAATCAAGGGGGCGGCCCAAAACCTTCCAAAAGAGCCAAACTATGAAAGGGAAGAAATTTTCTTGGAGAGAACTTCAAGGAGGCGCCTATTCCCTGCCAAAAATATCCAAAACAAAGATGGGAAGGACCTTGACTTAGGGAGAAAGAAAAGGAGGAGTCCAAAAGAGTTGAGCCATGGAAGGAAAGGAATCCTCTCTTGAAGAACAAAGCTTGGAGGCGCCATCTACCTTCCTTTTAAAACCCAAATCAATTTTTTTGGAACCTTTGGCCGGCCATATGTGTAAGGATTGATCCTACAATCCTAATTTGCAGATCTCTCCTTTAGTCCCACATGGGAAGATGTAAAACCCTACTCTCTTGTAAAGTCCTATAAATTAAAACCCCTTTGTAAATTCTAATCAATCTGATGAATGAAACCAACTTTTTTTTGTAAGCAAACTCTGTGTTTTCTCTCTTCCGCACTTGCATCCAGGTGTTGAGCTCCGTGAGGGAGTAAATCCGGGTTCCCCAGGAACCTTGAGGAGGTGTGAGATCTCCAAACCCCAAACCCTAGGTTAGCCACTTCTACTCCAAAACCCTAGCCGCCCATCATCCACTTCAATCCACCAAACCCTAGCCTATCCCACCTCCCACGGCCTCTCTCTCCAAGTCCAGGCCGACCACCAGCATCCAGCTCCAGTCCGGATACTTTAGATCCATAGCTCTTTTCAGAGGGAGTCTAATCAGCCTTCAAGAGAATCCGGATCTCAGCGACATCAGCCTTCAAGTTCTTCGAACTGGTAAATCCTTCCCTGAGTATCTGAATCCATCACTTGTTTCTCTTCTTCCCAGATCTTGAGTTCAGGAGAAGCCGACCCAGCCACGAGACCAGTATTGGAGGATCCATTACGAAGATAACCGAATCCGAGGATCCAACAATCTTCTCGAGAGAGTTCTTCCACCCAAATTCTGTGAAGATCATTGTCTGGTTGGTAAACCATCTCTTCTCTTTATTTCTGTCCTGTTGAAAGTTCAGAGCGAAACCCTAGGTCTGGAAGTTTCTCAACCCCCAGCAATCTGTTACTTCTGAACTACTCTGATAACTTAGCTTCTTCTAAATTGTGCTTTCAATCCTTACCTAGTTTCCATCAACTTAGTTTAACTTTACTTTGAGTCGAAGCCAATATCTGAAAAAAAAAAAAAAAAGAATTAATCTTAATTTTACTTCCGCATACGCTTCTTTGTTCTTTGTTCTGCATCAGTACTTCATTGTAATGGAACATAATTTTCCTTAATATATCTTTTACTACAAAAAATGTACTTTTTGATTCTTGACAAAAAGGGGGAGTATAGTAATGTTTGTAAAGTATATATGGTAAAGTATGACTCTTTCATAGAATAGAGTAAAACTATTATGGTTCTTATCTTTTTGACTCATGAGAATATTTTTACAAAAAGAAAGAAGTAAATAAAAAGTAAAATCTTTTTGACTCATTAGAATGTTTTCACAAAAAGTAGATGAAAAGTAAAATTTTTATGGTATACTCATGCATGTAAAGATTCTTTAAAAATTTTATTAATGCTATATTTTGCTTTTGGACTTAATTGCATATATACTCAAGGTTTTGTCATCATCAAAAAGGGGGAGATTGTTGGCTTTGGCTCCTTAATTTTGATGATTAACAAAAGGTTGAGTATATGTTTGGACTAATGTTTCATCTCAAGATAAAGTTTCTGGACTTAGGTTATTCAAAAAGAGTATCAAGAGTACAATGATGAAACCAAGCTTGCCTGATTTGGGAAAGAGCTCTTCTACCTTGAACAAGATCAAATTTCTCATATTGGACCTTCTTGTTAAGAAGTAATTGACAAAAGAAACAAAGGCTTAGAGAAACTCAAGCATGGCACGCACCTCTCTAGAGTTTCAGAAAATTTCAGATTAGAGGTCGACCACCAGAGGTCGACACCTTGCCAAAGGTCGACCACCAGAGGTCGACTCATGAAGTAAAGAAAAGTTCAGCAAGGCCGGCACGGCAAAATTTCAATGGCACGCTCCAGAGGTCGACCACCAGAGGTCAACACCTGTCTAGAGGTCGACACCAGAGGTCGACTCATTGCCTGAGAAATCAAACTGGGCAGAACTATGGTTTTCTGGATTTTTGCCTAAGATAAACTGGAGGTCGACTCATGAGGTCGACACTTGATCCAGAAGTCGACTCATGAGATCGACTCATGGCATAACGGCTAGTTTTTCTGAACTTTTGATTTGATTTCTAACGGCCATAAACGGCCATATTTTTGATTCTAACGGTCTTGTGGAGTTGTTTCAGCTTGAATGAGGTATTTAACCTCCACCTAACTTCAAAAAAGACAAGGAGATAAAGTGAAAAGGAATAGAGTGAAAGTACAAAGCCTTCAATCAATTCCAAGCCAAAAAGAGTGAGAAAACCAAGAGATTCCTTAGCCAAAAGCTTACCATCTTTGAGGAATCCAACTTTCAAGTGTTTTGGCATTTAGTGAGGTCCAAGATTCCAAGAGAAAGGCTTGAAGAGTCTCCATCAAGAGCTACATCGAATTACTTTTTGCTCAAAAGGAGTTTGTCTTGATTTATTCATTGTATTCATATTCTTTTGTCTTTGGCTAGTTTCAAGAGAATTTGAAACTAGTGTGAGGTTTGTTGGTGAGCCAATTGATAAAACCAACTAGGGTTGCTTGTAAGCCCGAAGCCAAAACAAGTGTGTAAGGTTTTGACTTGTGAGCCTGGTAAAACAAGTCTGCTGTAATCTAGAAAAGATTATAGTGGAAATTTCCAAGTGGAGCTTGGGGAGTGGATGTAGGTGCTAGGTGCACCAAACCACTATACTTCTTGTGTGTTTGCATTGCTTTACTCTCTATCTTCTTTTGCTCTTTAATTGTTGTTATATTTCATTGCTTCCGTTGCACAATTACTTGAGCACTATCACTCTTCACCTTTGAACTTGATAGTACATATATTGCTTTAATTTTTTTAAAATATCCAATTCACCCCCCCTTTTGAGCACCATATCTGGGCAACAATGATCCTGCATGGGTTGAAGACCCGGCTGAATGAAGCCAAGGGGCTCTGGGCGGAGGAGCTCTATTCAGTGCTTTGGGCGTATCAAACGACCGCACGGTCGGCAACGGGAGAAACCCTGTTCAACCTGACCTATGGAAGTGAGGCTGTCATCCCCGTGGAGGTCTTTCTACTATCTTTACGGACTGACCAATTTGCCGAGCCTGTCAACTCGGAGCAACGAAGGGCTAACCTAGATATGCTGGACGAAACCCGACTCCGAGCAAGTGTGAAGATAGTGACCTACAGTCAAAGGATGGCCAGGTATTACAACTCGCGAGTTAAAATGCGCACTTGCCAAGTTGGAGATCTGGTCCTGCGGAAGACGGAGGTCTCGAGGTCGACCTAACAGGGGAAGCTCTCCCCCAATTGGCCCCTATCGGGTTATCGAGATAGTTCGGGCTGGAACTTACCGCCTAGCACACTTGGACGGGCAACAGATGGCATGCTCGTGGAATGTAGATAATCTTCGTAAATATTATCAATGAAGTCTACAAGTTTCTTCAAACTCCTTCAACTTCTACTAGCCCACTCCGAAAGTCCAACCCCGGTCGGTAGAGGCTCTAAGGTAGCCCACTCCGAAAGTCCGACCCCGGTCGGTAGAGGCTCTAGGGCAGCCCACTCCGAAAGTCCGACCCCGGTCGGCAGAGGCTCTAGGGCAGCCCACTCCGAAAGTCCGACCCCGGTCGGCAGAGGCTCTAGGGCAGCCCACTCCGAAAGTCCGACCCCGATCGGCAGAGGCTCTAGGGCAGCCCACTTTGAAAGTCCGACCCCGGTCGGCAGAGGCTCTAGGGAAGCCCACTTCGAAAGTTCGACCCCAGTCGGTAGAGGCTCTAGGGCAGCCCACTCTGAAAGTCCGACCCCGGTCGGTAGAGGCTCTAGGGCAGCCCACTCCGAAAGCCCAACCCTGGTTGGCAGAGGCTCTAGGACAACCATCAGCTCCTGCGGGACCTCAAAGAAGATGGACCGCATTTCGAGCTGACTCGCAGACATAGACCAAGAGCAAGTGCCCAGGTATTCGGCCCGAATCAAATCACCATTCTCAGCTATCCTACCGGCTCCTGGCCCGAATAGGCCGACCAGGGGTACTTGGGAAAATTTCGGGAAAAGGGCACTTGCCCTGTGCCCGTCAGCCGCTTCAAAGCGGTTGGTGACCTTGCAATGTCGTAAGGCTGACTCGGGGTACTTAGAAAGATTTTTGAAAAGAAAAGCATTTTGCACACAATGAAGGAGTTTCAGAAACAGGTCTACTCATTCATTTCCAAATTTAGTACTAACGAAAGAGGTGGGTCGGACCTTTACAAACCCCTTAGGTCCGACCCACGAGAAATTCCTCAAGGGCCACAACCTCGGCCCCGTCAGCTACAACTGGCAAGTCAACCGGGTCTACTACAGTGGGAGAATCCTCCGAGAGGGCCATCACCTCCGTGTTAGCCGGTGCCGGAGCTTCGACCCTGGCCGCTTCTGCTCCACCTTCTCTTGGGGGCTTCGCTTCGGCCTCCTCCCCTTTAGACAGGTCCTGCAGCTCGGCGCCCGTCAGGTCCAGCTCTGGGAATAGCCGACCCACCTTCTTCAGGGCATCATCGTAGCCCTCCTGGTAGAAATCGGCCGCCGCCTCCTCCACATCCTCGGTAAAGGTGCTGGAGGCCTTGTATGCCACCACGGCCCACCGCACCTGCTCTGCGGCCAGCTGCTTGGACTCCTCAAGCTGGGCCTCTAGCAGTGCTGCCCTCGCCCGTCTGGCCCGAACCTACTTGTCGGCCTCTGTGACCGCTTTTCCTCCTCGCCCAACCGGCGGGCGAGAGAGTTGGCCTTCACCTTCTTCTTCCTTAGTTTAGCCTCGCAGTCGGCCAGCCTGCTTTTGGCCTTCTTCAGAGCCGCCTTCGCCGACTCTGTCTCCTGTTGGGCTACCTCCAGACACTCCTTGGCCGACTTCAAGGACACCGCAGCAACTTCCTGGGCCGCCTCCAGCTCTTGGGCCCTCTTCATAGAGGTCTTGGCGGCCTGCACCACCTGGCTGATAGCGTCATCCATGAGGTAGATGCCATGGAGAAGCTGCGGGAGCATGACCCAGTCAGTGTTTCACTTGAAAACGGAAAGGTAGTGAAAAAAAAAAAAAGAAAAGTAAGTTGAAATCCTTACCCTCATAAGGTCACGGTAGCTCTCCACGGTCATGTCGACCAAGTTCCTCTTGATCGATGCCTCCCAGTCGGCATCTGTCATCACCCCCTCAACAAGCTCTATGCCCACCTAGGATGGTCCAGCGCACGCCAGTGTTGGAACTCCTCTTAGCGTTCCTCCTCCTCTGACGGCTCGAGCTCGCCGCCGGCTGTCCCTTCAACGGTCGGCCCCTTGTCCTTGTCGGCTGGAGGTGCTGCTTCCTCCGGATCAGCAGGCACTGCGGCCGCGACAGGCATCTCTGGACGCTCCTGCTCCGACTGGGGGGCTGCTCTCCTTGTGAGGCCGACGCCCCTATCGCATTCCTCGTCCTACGCTTGGTAAGGGGGATGTCGTCCCCATCTGATTCGACGTCAACGATGGGGGTGGGTCGCTCCTCTTCTCGCCTTTTCTTCTGCCGCTCGGCAGCTGGCACAGGGGCCGATTTTGGAGCGGCGCGCTTCCGCACCACCCGTCAGATGACCTTGGATTTGTCGATCCGCTGCATCCTTCCTCCAGTCACCAAATATCCAGAGTAAGAGAAAGGAGGAAAGATTAAAAGAACGGTGAGAAGAGGGGTCAGCCCTTGCCTAGAAATCTTTGGGGGCTGATCCCTACCTGATGAAGGGTCTCTTCCCCCAATAGCTCATATGCCGCCACCGGGCTGGCTCTACTAAGCATAGTGAATGCACCCAGGTCGGCTGCCGATACCGACCTGCCCTCGCGGACCCTCGCCCGTGGCTCTCTCCACAACGGCTTGAACCCCCGGCGTTCGAGACTACTGACGAAGAAGAACCTGGCCTTCCACCTACTCTCCTATCCGCTTGGGGATGATCCCACGAAGACGGTGCAAATTGGAGCCCAGCTACCCGAGGAGGAGAGGGCTCAACTACTGGAGTTCCTGCGAGCAAGCACGGATGTATTCGCTTGGACAGCGGCGGACATGCCAGGTATCCCTCCTGACATCATTACTCATAAATTGAGTGTTGATCCAAAGCACAGGCCAGTTCGGCAGAAGAAGAGAAGCTTCACCCCGGAGAGGCAGGCGACCATCAAGGAGGAAGTGGACAAACTCCTAGCCGCCAGTTTCATCTGGGAGGTCCAATATCTGAGCTAGCTGGCAAACATGGTGATGGTAAGGAAGAACAATGGAAAGTGGAGGATCTGTGTAGATTGCACCGATCTCAACAAAGCATGCCCGAAGGATAGCTTCCCTCTACCAAAGATTGACCAGCTGGTGGATGCCACCTCTGGCCACAAGCTGCTTTCCTTAATGGATGCATTCTCTGGATATAACTAGATCCGTATGCACCCGGAGGATGAGGAGCACACCGCCTTTATCACTGACTAAGGGACATACTGCTACAGGATGATGCCCTTTGGTCTGAAGAATGCAGGAGCCACATACCAGCATATGGTCAATAAGGTCTTTAAAGACCAAATTGGTCGGAACATGCAAGTATATGTGGGCGACATGCTTGTCATGAGCAAGCCGAGCTCGAGCCATATTGCTGACCTCGCTGAATCTTTCCACAATCTACGGCAGCATCAGATGAAGCTGAATCTAGCAAAGTACACCTTCGGAGTGGCAGCTGGGAAGTTCCTCGACTTTATGGTCACCCAGAGAGGCATCGAAGCAAACCCGGAGAAGGTCCAGACAATCATCAACATAGATCACCTGACCTCTAAGAAGCAAGTCTAGCACCTAACGGGGCATATTGCCGCCTTGAGCTGATTCATCTTGAGGTCGGCTGACCATTGCCTTCCATTCTTCAAGGCACTGCGCAAGATGCACGACTTCACTTGGATGGAGGAGTGCAGGACAACCTTCGAGGAGCTAAAAAAATTCCTCGCCTCTCTCCCATTGCTCTCCAGGCCGGAAGAGGGGGAGGAGCTCCTGCTCTACCTGGCAATTACACCCGGAGCCATCAGCTCGGTTCTCGTCCGTACAGACGAGGACAAATCTCAAAAGCTGGTATACTACACTAGCAAAATCCTTCGATATGCGGAGATCAGGTATACTCGCTCCGAGAAACTCATTTTTGTACTAATAATGTCTGCTAAGCACCTCAGGCCCTATTTCCATGCACACCCGATAGTGGTCGTAATGTCTGCGAGGACCTTACTCAGCCACCCCGAGACTTCTGGGAGATTGGCCAAGTAGTCCTTGCTGCTCAGCGAGTTCAACATAGTGTACCGGCCGAGGTCCTCGCAGAGGGCCCAGGTCCTGGTCGACTTTGTAGTCGAGTGCACCGGATTCATCGAAGAGCCAGAGCAGACAATAGCAAAGCCCATACCAGGGGAGGAGCCTTGGATCCTCCACATGGATGGCGCATCCAATTCTGGCGGGAGCGGAGCAGGCCTCATCCTTACCAACAGCGATGGGGTTGTGATAGAATGCGCCCTCCGCTTCAAATTCATCACGACAAATAACCAGGCAGAGTACGAGGTACTCCTCGCGGGTCTAAGAGTCTCCCGCGAGCTAGGTGTGTAGAATCTGAAAGTCTTCACCAACTTCCAACTGGTTGCCGGACAGTCTCCGAGGAATATGAAGCCAGAGACCCCTAGATGATGAAGTACCTGGAGCATGTCCGCGTAAGCATGACAGGCTTCCGGTGCTTCAGCATCTTCCACATCCCCCGTGGGGAGAATGCATGCATGGATGCACTATCTAGGCTCACGACCCAGCCGAACTCATCGCTGGGATGCATCTACATTGAGTACCTCGAAAATCCAAGCTGTGAAGGCCTAGAGGAGGTGCATCAAGTCACCCTCGAGCCAAGCTGGATGGACAAATATGTCAGGTACATCATCGACGACTCCCTACCCAAGGATCGCATAGAAGCAGCCCTCGTCAAAAAGAAGGCCTCCCGGTTTGTTCTGATGGAAGGCCAGCTATACCGCCGATCTTACTCCTACTCGCTCTTGAGGTGCCTCAGGCCTGCAGAAGCAGCCTTCGTGCTTCAGGAGATCCATGAAAGCCTCTACGGGAACCATGTGGGAGGAAGAATGCTGGCTTATAAAGCCCTTCACCTGGGGTACTTCTGGGAGACCATGAGGGAGGATGCTACTGACTTCGTTAAAAGGTATGACAAATGCCAGCACCATGCTCACATACAGCGCCAGCCGGCGGTGCTGATCTCCCAGCTCTCAGTCCCTTGGCCTTTTGCCCAATGGGGAATGGACATCTTGGGGCCGTTTCCCCCTGCACCAGGGCAGTGAAGGTTCCTGCTGGTGGTGATTGACTACTTCACTAAGTGGGTCGAGGCAGAAACACTGGCCCGGATCGTAGAAGCTAATGTCTGCCAATTCTTCTGGAAGTCAATTATTTGCCACTTCAAACTCCCCCATTGTATCATCACTAACAATGGGTGATAATTCAACAATCAGGAGTTTGAAGGGTTCTGCACCGAACACGGCATCCAACACCGATTCACCTCGGTAGCTCACCCTCAGACAAACGAGGAAGTCGAGGTGACTAATCAGACAATCCTTCAAGGGCTCAGGCTGGACCAAGCCAAAGGCAGGTGGATGGAAGAACTCCCAAGCATTCTGTGGGCCTACCGCACAATGCCCATAACGGCAACCAACGAGGTGCCCTTCAACCTTGTTTTCGGTGCTGAGGCCGTCATCCTGGTTGAGCTTGGCATACCCACGCTACAGGTGCAACAATATGACGAGGCGCAAAACTTGGCACACCTCCTGCTCAACCTGGATCTCCTCGAAGAAACAAGGGATAAAGCCCAGATACGAATGGCGGCATACCGGCAACGAGTAGCCCGGTACTATAACGCCCGTGTCAGACCAAAAGTCTTCAGACCCGGAGACTTGGTGCTACGCCAGGCAGAAGCATCTCAATCTCGGGAGTGCGGCAAGCTCTCTCTGAATTGGGAAGGCCCTTACAAGGTGGCTGAGGCCCTCTCACAGGGGGCCTATTATCTTGAGGACCTCGACGGTGTCAGGTTTCCTCGAACGTGGAATGCCTGTAATCTGCGAAGATACTATCAATAATGTAAGGCTTTCTCCCCAATAATAATAATGGTTTTCCTTTTGCACGAGTGTCTATCTACCTTGTAGGAAAACCATCAACCACGTCTTCGAGCCCAGCTCCGAGATGCCAAGGCCTGAGCCCAGCTCTTAGGCAAACCAAGACCGGGGCCTAGCTCTCCGGCTAAGGGATTTTCGAGCCACGCTGCTCTCAAATCATCAACGTCTTCGATCCCAGCTCCGAAACGTCAAGGCCTGAGCCCAGCTCTCAAGCAACCCAGGATCGGGGCTTAGCTCTCTGGCCAAGGGATCTTCGAGCCACGCCACTCTCAATTCAACCACATCTTTGAGCCCAGCTCCGAGACGCCGAGGCCTGAGCCAGCTCTCAAGCAACCCAAGACCGGGGCCCAACTCTCTGGCCAAGGGATCTTCAAGCCACGCCGCTCTTAAATCATCAACGTCTTCGAGCCTAGCTCTGAGATGCCAAGACCTGAGCCCAGCTCTCAGGCAACCCAAGACCGGGGCCCAGCTCTCCGGCCAAGGGATCTTTGAGCCATGCCGCTCTCAAATCATCAACATCTTCGAGCCTAGCTCTGAGATGCCAAGACCTGAGCCCAGTTCTCAGGCAACCTAAGACCGGGGCCCAGCTCTCCGGCCAAGGGATCTTCGAGCCATGCCACTCTCAATTCAACCACATCATTGAGACCAGCTCCGAGATGCCAAGACCTGAGCCCAGTTCTCAGGCAACCCAAGACCAGGGCCCAGCTCTCCAGCCAAGAGATTTTCGAGCCACGTTGCTCTCAATTCAACGTCTTCGAGCCTAGCTCCGAGACACCAAGACCTGAGCCTAGCTCTCTGGCAACCCAAGACTAGGGCCCAGCTCTTCGGCCAAGGGATCTTCGAGCCACGCCATTCTCAATTCAACCACGTCTTCGAGCCCATCTCCGAGATGCCAAGACCCGAGCCCAGCTCTCAGGCAACCCAAGACCGGGGCCCAGCTCTCCAGCCAAGGGATCTACGAGCCACGCCACTCTCAATTCAACAACATCTTTGAGCCTAGCTCTGAGATACCAAGACTTGAGCCCAGCTCTTAAGCAACCCAAGATCGGGGCCCAACCCTTCGGACAAGGGATCTTCGAGCCACGCCGCTCTCAAATCATCAACATCTTCGAGCCTAGCTCCAAGACGCCAAGGCCTGAGCCCAGCTCTCAGGCAACCCAAGACTGGGGCCCAGCCATCCGGCAAGGGACCTTCGAGCCATGCTGCTCTTAATTCATCAATGTCTTCAAGCCTAGCTCCAAGACAAGACCTGAGCCCAGCTCTCAGGAAATCCTTGGATCGGGGCCTAGCACCCCGGCCAAGAAGGTCTTCGAGCCTAGCTCCAAGACACCAAGACTTGAGCCCAGCTCTCAGGCAACCCTTGGACTAGGGCCCAGCTCTCTGGCCAAGAAGGCCTCGAGCCTAGCTCCAAGGCATTCAAGACCTGAGCCCAGCTCTCAGGTACCTTGGACCGGGGCCCAGCTCCCTGGCCAAGAAATCTTTGAGCCCAGCTGCTCTCAACTACCAAAATCTTATGCCCGGCTTGCCGATACCGAGGTCTGGCAATTAAATCCCAGATGAGGTGGAACCCTCCTCTCTGATCTTCCCACTCATCTCAAAAAAAAAAAGAAGAGAGGAGAAGAAAAAAGAAGAAAGAGAGAGAGGGGGAAGGAAAGAAAGAGAATAGGAGGAAAAATCAGGCAATGAACAGGTTACAGGAAAATTTCCATTTCATTAACAAAAGACAACTACAAATGTTTCCGGGTCCCTGACATGCCAGGTGACCCCGACCAAGTACAAAAAGGAAAACAAAAAAGAAGACTACTCCACCCTGGATGGCTCCCTAGTTGGACCTTAAGGCTTTGAGGTCCCATTCCCAGGAACCTCTGGCTAAAAGGCATTGGCTCCAAGTGGCCCAGCCTCAGCTTCGACCGGCGAGGAAGGCTCAGAGGCCACAGCTTCTTCAACGACCGCCTCCCGGCCAGACTCCACATCTGAGGCTAGAGGATACCTGAGATGATCATGGTCCTCATCGGGAATGAACATCTCAACCTGACCGTGTAGGAACATGAAGCCCTTATAGAAGGAGTCCGACACCGTTTGCTGAATTTCGTCGATGAACTCTTTCGAGACCTTGTACCTGGCGACGGCCTCTGCAACATCCTTCCTGGCCCCGGTGGCCTCCTTCCTTGCCTCGGCGGCCTCTATCCTGGCTACCTCCACCGACTTAGCCGCCAACTCTGCCGCCCTCTCAGCCGCGGCCAACCTTTCCTTCCCTGCCGCCAGCTCAGCCTGACCAGACTATGCGGTCTCCTTGTGCCGATCGACCTCGGCATTATACCACCTCAGTTTCTTCTCAGCAAGGGAGAGCTCATCAGCACTCTTCCTCGAGTGACTCCGCTCTAGGTTAAGACACTCCAGGAGTTTCTTCGCCCGCCCCTCAGCATCGATGAGCTGCTTCTCCAAGTCTTTGGCCTTTTGCTCAAGCGCTCCATTTGCCCCGGCCTTCTCCTTCAGTTCGGCCTTCAGTGATTCAATCTCGACCGCCTGCTACTGTTCACGATGCTCCCAGTTCTAACAGCAGCCCCTGATGAATAGGGCCTCGACACCGATCTGCACCATGTAAAAGGTCAGTCAAAAAAAAAGAAGAGAGAGAAAAAAAGAAAAGTGAAGCAACTCACTGAGTAGAGCTGGGGGAAGATGGCACTAAGCACATCGCCAAGCTGTAGCCTAGCCATCTCCTGCCGATCGCATGGATGGATTGAAAAATCTATCATGCGCTCGGCCAGTAAGGGGCTCCGGAGAAAAGAACTCTCTGGCCCCATCTTAAAAGGAAGTCGGCGCCACGCCTCCTCCCTCCTGCTCTCTCCGGGGATAGGTGGCCTTGCCCCACTAGTGGTAGGGCCCCCGGGGGTAGGTTGAGGACCCAGCACCTTTGCAAGCAGCGCCCCAGTTGCAAGCTCGGCCCCAGCCCGGACCTCCCTGTCCTCGACCTCGATCACAGTTGGGCCCGGGGGACTGGGGGATGCCGCGGTAGTAGCTGCGACCCTCGCCCGAATGACCACCTCGGGCTCCATGGCGGGGGTCGATCCATGTTGATCATGCCGCTCCAGAATCTTTTGAACTGCCCACTGGACTGGTCCCGGTGCCGCAGATGCTGCCCTCTCCACCGGTGTAGGAGTGGTTTCAGCCACCCCCGAACTTTGGCCAGTTGGTGCGGTAGGAGAAGCTTCAGTTACCTGTCGGCTCGGGTCGGCCACCATGGCGTGAGCAGCCGCAGACGTGCTCTCCCCTCAGGCTCATCTCGATGGAGGCTCCTCGACTAGCCCAGTTGACGGCTTCTTCCGAGTGATCGTTAGCAGGTCGCTCTTCGTGAAAATCATGCCTGCATGCAAGCCATACAATAGTCAAAGACCATAGAAAGCAATATAAGGAGTACAAAAAAGAAGAAGAAAAGTTCAGGTCAAACTCACCCAACCCAATTGTTGGGTCGACCCCGGCTTCGGAGAGGTTCTGCTCTGACAACAGAACCTCGAGAGGAGAAATCTGGGTGGTGCGGAGCTGCTCGTAGTCATCCCGGTTAGCTGCATCGGCCATAGAGTTTTGATTGGGGGACTGGTCAGGGTCATTCCAGACCTAATCGACCCCCTCAACCGTGGCAAAATAGAATTTACTCTTCCATCCCTTGATGGAAGAGGGGAGTTCAAACCTAATGCCCTTCGGGCGGGAAGACAAGGACCACCACCTGTCCTCAGTCAAGTGGCACTTCAGGGCAAAGAAAGCGCTGAACAGAGAGAACCGGGCAGCAAACCCGTGAAGGTGACAAAGCACAACAAAGGAAAAGATGACCCTAATGGCGTTTGGTACTAACTGAGCAGGGACCAAACGGTAGCTATTTAGGATGGATATGAAGAACGGATGGAAGGGAAAGCGAAGACCCTCAGAAAAGGTCTCCTCATAAAAAGCAATATGGCCCGGGCCACTGGAAGTGACCTGTTCTCCCGGACGAGGAATCAAAAGCCGAACAGAGTGCGGGATGCCATAGACATCCCGAATGGTCCCTAGTTCCTTAGCAGTGATAGTCGAGGCGATACCGCAAGGACCTGTGGACAGGGCGGACTCAAAAGCAAGTTCAGAAGAGGGAGGAGGAAGAGAAGGGAGAGAAGGACTGGACCCTGGTTCCCTGATGAGTACTGGACCAGGAGGATGCCTTCTGCTAAACTCGAAATGAAATGCATCCTGCTCCTCACCGAAAGGAGAAGGAGATGCTGGCCTCCGCTTAGAAGGACCAGCCTCGCCCTGGTTGGTGGAGGGGTGGAAGCTCGAGCCAAAGTGAGACATCCCCAAAGGAAGAAGAAGCAAAGGACTCAAAGGAGGGAGAAAGAGGTAACTAACTTGGTTCCTTAGAAGATCTGGGGCAACTGGAAGGAAGGAGAAAGCTCGGATATTGCGGTGGGCACGGAGAATTCAAAAGAATAGATATTTTAGATAAGAACCTCCTTTCATTTCGAAGTGACCCGGCGCATCCGTACTGTTACAACCTCTCCGCCAACGGATTCACGCCACGTACCGACCATCGATGAAGAAGGCACCCTATCTGCTCTGAATTCTGTGCCAACATTAACTGCTCCTCGGACGTGGTCACGTGGCGCCCCCGCACTGGCCTGTAGGATCGTCCCCCGGAGCGCCAGCAATCATGGCCATCATTGTACCAGATCTTCACCTTTCCACATCAGCATCACAATTACTCCCTTCAGCCCGAGCACCATGCACTAACGAGCCTCGAGAGTGGGGGGCAAATGATGTGGCAAGATCGTTGACGTGGGATAGCTAACAGGCGCCACGTCAAAGAAAGTCATCGCGTTGGATGCCACGTCAACTTCCTTGCTCGGACTCCTTCGTCGGGCTGAGCTCCCCCAGGACAACGGGACCGCCCATTGAAGTCGAGCTCCGTCCTCCACCAGGTCAGACCCACGAGATTGGGATGCCTAGGCTAGAGTCGAGTGGCACCCTCCAGAGCGAGCCCCTCGGAGATCGAGCCCCGTGGTCGGAGTCGAGCTCAGCCCTCTGCCACCACGTGGAGCCTCTCTGAGGCTGAGCCCTTTGGACCGGGCCCGCACTCCGCCCTCCAGAGCGAGCCCCTTGGAGATCGAGCCCCGTGGTCGGAGTCGAGATCAGCCCTCCTTCGCTACATGGAGCCTCTCCGAGGCCGAGCTGATGCAGAACAAAATAAGGGATGCGGTGCGGAAGTAAATTAAGATTAACTAATTTTTTTGTGGTTTTTATATGTTTGTAGAAGTTGGCTTCAAATCAAAGAAAAGTTAACCTAACATTGAAAGATACTAATATGATAATTGAAAGCACAACTTTAAGGAAACTAAATTATCAGAGTAATTCAGAAGCAACGGATCGCTGGGGGTTGAGAAACTCCCAGACCTAGGGTTTCACTCCGAGCTTTCAACAGAACAGAAATAAAGAGAAGGGAAGGCTTATCTAACCAGACAATGATCTTCATAGATTTTGGTGGAAGAACTCTCTCGAGCAGATTGTTGGATCCTCGGAGTCGGATATCTTCGTAATGGATCCTCCAATACTGGTCCTTTGGCGGGTTGGCTTCTCCTGAACTCAAGATCTGGAAGAGAAGAAAGACAATTGATGGAATCAGAGAGTCAAGGAAATGATTTACCAGGTTGTTGAACTTGAAGATCGAAATTGCTGAAAACTGGATTCTCCTGGATGCTGATGTGATTTTCCTTGGAACTTGCTCTGGATCTGAAGTAGCCGGACTGGATCTGGATGAAGGTGGATGGCCTGGACTTGTAGAGAGAGAGAGGCCGTGGGAGATGGATGGATCTAGGGTTTGGTGGATGGAAAATAATGAAAGGTGGCTAGGGTTTTGGAATTTCAAGTGGCTAACCTAGGGTTTTGGATAAAGATGGAGATCTCTCACCTCCTCAAGGCTCCAATGGAACCCGGATTACCCCCTCACGGAGCTCAACACTTAGAATAGTGCGGAAGAAGAGAAACCTAGGTTGCTCAACACAAGAGAATAGCAAAAATAATTTTTCTTCATTGATTTTCTAAAGTTACAAAGAGAGGTCTATTATATAGACCTAAAATTTTCTCCTAGCTTGTACAAATTCCCATGTGGGACTAAACTCTTCCAACCCCTAGATTAGGTAGAAAATCCTCTCCCTTGGCCGACCAAGAGTCCAAAAAAAATTGGGACGGCCATAAAGGAATTGTTTTGGAATTTTTCTGGCGCCTCCTTTGGAGTTGGATTTGGATTTGGAGTCCTCTTCTTCTTATGGTATTTCTTCTTTTCTTCCACTCCAAGTTAAGCTCTTTGATTTTGATTTGAACTTCAATAAGGAGTAGGTTGGATGTCCTTCTTTGATTTCTTCTCCAAGAGAAGTTTTCTTCCTTCTTTGCTTAGGTAAATTAGGCAGGTGTGGGCGCCTCCTTTAATTTAGCCTCCAATTTGATTTTTTCTTCTTTGGATGTGGGGACCATGACACTGGGATGCCTCTATGGCGCCTCCTGGACTTTGGCGTGTGCTCGGAGTGTGGCTGGGCGTGTGGCTTGGAGTGTGGCCTCCACTTGCTTGAACCTTGAGTTGATTGGAAGAGAAATGTGGCACCATTTTGGACCAAATTGAAACCACATTGGGACTTGCACCGAGTCAACATGACTCAACAAAATTTAAATGGTGACTCAAGAAATAAATAAAATAAATAAACTGGTTGACCAGGTCAACCTTTATTACAAACCCTAATTTCTCGGGCAATGTCAATCAGAGATCCAAATGGAGCTCTGAAGTCTTCTTCTGAGTCTGGTGCCCGCACCAATTCTCCCAGGGTGGGAGGAACTCGACCCTGTCGAGTAAGGCTCAAGTTGGCTCTGGTATCTCTCCAAGAGGTCTGGGTCCAATTCTTGTAATTCTTCTCGGGAGATCCAAGAGTCATCAGAATCTGGCCTTCCTTGCCAGCGGACCAGGTACCTTTGGTATCCTCGATTACGAGTAGAGATAACCTGATCATCCAGGATCTTTTCAATCTGCTCTTTCCTCACAGGCCAGTTTGTTGGTGGACACACAGGGTCGGGATCACTCTCAATGATAGGGTTAGGCTCAAAAGGCTCACTAGGAATCACAGCTGGCTCCCTGTACTCTACTAAGTCTGTAATGTTGAAAGTAGAGCTAATGCCTAGTTCTGGAGGCAACTCGAGCACATAGGCATTGGATCCTACTCTCTTTACCACTCTAAATGGTCCAGCTCCCCTAGCATGTAACTTTCTAACGGTTCCAGGAGGAAACCGTTCAGGCCTTAACCTAATCATCACATAGTCTCCCTCAACAAAAGATTTGACTCGTCTTTGAGTATCAGCCAACTTCTTATAAGTTTCATTACTTAAATTTATTTTGGCATGAATTTCTTTATGCAAGTCTTTTATATGCTGTGCAAAATTCTCAGCAGATTCGGAGACTCAAGTGTGGACAGGTAAAGGGACTAGGTCAAGAGGTGTGTGAGGTTTGTACCCATGTACAATTTCAAATGGACTCTTACCCGTAGACCTATTGACCGAGTCATTGTACGCAAATTCTGTCCTTGGTAGGTATAAATCCCAATTTCTGGTATTTTCACCAACAAGACATCTCAGCAGATTTCCTAGGCTACGGTTCACTACTTCAGTTTGGCCATCTGTTTGGGGATGATAGGCAGTTGAAAACTTAAGTTTTGTCCCTAACTTATGCCAAAGGGTCTTCCAAAAGTAACTGATGAACCGGACATCCCTATCTGAAACGATTGTCTTAGGTAGGCCATGGAGTCTAACTATCTCATTGAAGAAAAGTGTGGCTACCTTAGACGCATCAAAAGTTTGGGAACAAGGCAAGAAGTGGGCCATTTTAGAGAATCGGTCGACTACGACACAGATAGAATCATGTCTCCTCTGGGTCTTAGGTAAACCTAACACAAAATCCATACTCACATCTTGCCAAGGACGATCTGGGACAGGGAGTGGGGTATAAAGGCCAGTGTTTTGTTTTCGCTGTTTGGCAACAGCGCAGGTTCGACATCTAGCTACAATATTAGCTACATCCCTTTTTAAGCTAGGCCAGAAAAAGTGGTCTTCAATAGCTAGAATGGTCTTGTCTTTTCCAAAATGGCCAGCTAAACCTCCAGCATGGATTTCCCAAATCAAAAATTTCCTAAGAGAAGTTCTAGGGATGCAAAGCCAATTTTGAAGAACAAAAAACCATCTACAAGGGTATAATCCTGGTGATTACTAGATGGTCCTTGAACTAGATCCTGATACACAGTTGTGAAATCCGGACAAGACTCATATTCCTCTTTGATTTGCTCAAACCCTATGACCTCAGTTCTAACAGAAGTTAATAACAAAGATCGGCGACTAAGGGCATCAGCTACCTTATTCTCAACTCCAGCCTTATGTTTCAGGACAAAAGTATAGGACTGGATATATTCTACCCACTTAGCATGCCTAGGGTTAAGCTTCTTTTGGGAGTTCAGAAATCTAAGAGCCTCATGGTCCGAAAATAGTACAAATTCCTGCGGTAGCAAATAATGTCTCCAGTAACGCAAAGCTTGCACCACCGCATAAAATTCCTTATCATAGGTAGAATACCTAAGCTTAGCATCATTAAGTTTTTCACTAAAGAATGCTATGGGATGATTCTCTTGGCTTAGGACTCCACCTATTCCTACACCTGAAGCATCACAGGCAACCTCAAATACTTTAGAAAAATCGGGTAATCTCAGAATGGGTGCCTGGGTCATTTTATCCTTAAGATCTAGGAAGGCTTTATGGGCTGACTTAGTCCAATGAAATTCTCCCTTCCTAATACAATCAGTGATTGGAGCAGCTAAAGTACTAAACCCCTTGATGAATCACCTATAGAAGGTAGCCAAGCCATGGAAACTTCTAACTTCATGCACATTGGTTGGCTCTGGCCAGTCTACTATGGACTTAATCTTCTCAGGATCGGCCGCCACGCCGTCAGGGGTTACTACAAAACCAAGAAAGATAACTCTACTAGTCATGAATTCACACTTCTTAAGATTACCGTAGAGTCTCTCATTCCTCAAAACTTGGCAGACTGCTCTAAGGTGGTCTAGGTGATCTGTTGGGGTCTTACTATAGATCAGGATGTCATCAAAATAGACCACCACAAATTTTCCTATGAAAGCTCTAAGTACCTGGGTCATAATTCTCATGAAAGTACTAGGGGCATTGGACAACCCAAAAGGCATAACAACCCATTCATAAAGACCATCCTTAGTTTTGAAAGCAGTTTTCCATTCATCCCTGGGTCTAATCCTAACCTGATGATAGCCGCTTTTGAGATCAATCTTAGAAAAAACCATTGCACCAGCCATCATATCAAGCATGTCATCTAGTCTAGGGATGGGAAACCTATATTTGATTGTAATTTTATTGATGGCACGACTGTCAACACACATCCTCCACGTGCCATCTTTTTTTGGGGTCAGTAAGGCTGGGACTGCACAAGGGCTAAGACTTTCTCTAATAAACCCCTTCCTCAATAATTCTCCAACCTGCTTTTGCAGTTCTTCATGCTCAGATGGATTCATCCTGTAATGGGGCAAGTTGGGCAAAGTCGCTCCTGGGATTAGATCTATGGCATGCTGGATATCCCTAAGAGGTGGAAGGTGGTCTGGCAAATCCTCGGGAAAGACATCCTCAAATTCTTTTAACACAGGTTTAACTTCTTGAGGAGGCTCTGAGGGTTCCGAAGTTCTAAGTTCCTTAGCAGTCAGCATCCAGATGGGTGAACCACTATGAATTTCTTGTTCTAGATCCTTAGCACTGATTAGGTTCACTCCAGTTTTCATCTCCTTAACCTTACCAGCTCCTTTAGTTACCTTGTCCTTAGGGGGAACGGAATGGATCGTAATCTTCTTCCCTTTGAAATTAAAGACACAGGTATTGGATTTTCCTAAGAGGGTGGCATCATGATCATACAACCAAGGTCTTCCGAGAATTATACTGCTCACCCCCATGGGTAAGACATCGCACCAAATCTTTTCGTGATAAGATTGCATTTGGATTTGGACTTGACATCTAGACTAGATGGGTATGGAGGAAGAATCTACCCAAGAAACCTTATAGGGGTTGGGATGGGGAACTGGGATTAAGCCTAACATCTTGACAGTGCTAGTAGAGATGGCATTTACACAGCTCCCACTATCTATGATGATCTTACATACCTTATCCCCTAATTTAAGAAAAGTCTGTAGGATGTTAGTCCTACGCCAATCCTCTTGAACTAGATTCTGGGATAGGATGCATCTTACAACTCCTAATTGGTCAGATTCATTGGGTTCCTCCTCTCCTTCATACTCCTCAACCAAATTCATTCCGGCCTCATAAACTTCTTCTTCAAATTCCTCACTGGGCTCGGAATTATCATTCTCTCCCTCTTCTATGTAAAGGCACCTCCGTGGGCACTGGCTAGCAACATGACCTACCTTATGACACTTGAAACAGGCTATGGCAGTACACTGACTAGAAATGTGACCTGGTTTCTGACACTTAAAACAGGTGATATTTGAACTAGGGGTTCTCTGGGTGTCAGGTGCCTTACCTTTGTCCATGGGCCTAGGGGTAGAAGTACCCTGAAAAGGTTTACTAGGGATAACTTGGCTAGGTCCATTCCTTGGGATTGGGGCACTAACCCTAGAAGGTATAGGTCCTCTCTGAAATTTCTCAGTGTTCAGTGCAATCTGGTAGGCTTGGTCTAGATCAGTAACCTCTCTCAGAAATAATTCTCTCTTGATATCTTCCCTCAGTCCAGCCCTAAATCTAGACAAAGTGACTTCGTGGGCTTCACTCACATCACATCTCATTAGGTATTCATCAAAAGTAGTTATGTAGTCTGAGACAGATCGGTTTCCTTGTTTCAGGTTTTGCCATTGGTCTAACAGGTTTTGCTGGTATGAAATGGGTAGGTATTTATCTCTCAATTTTTCTTTCATACCCTGCCAAGTGGTTATGGGTTCAACATTCCGTCTCCTAGTGGTTAGCTCAATGTTCCCCCAGTATAACCTAGCTTGACGCACTAATTTCATCTTGGCAAACTTGTATTTCCTCTCCTCAGACATAGCATACCACTCAAAGTATTGATCCATCTCACCCTCCCAATCAGAATACACCTTAGGGTTCAGACTACCATCAAAAGTGGGTGCATCTAATTTGATGTTCCTGATGAACCTATCATCTCTATCTTCAGGCTCTGGGTCAGGCCTCCTATGATTAGGTTCGGGATCTCTATATAAAGGCCTTCTAGGCTCTTGATGTGGGTGAGGTTGAGGCACATTAAAATCGGGGTCAGGAGTCCAATTCCGATGTCTAGGTTCTTCAAGTACTTGGACTCGGTCCCTAAGTTGGGTAAGATCCTCATGAATTTGTGCGCTAAACTGGGCCACAGTGTTTGTCATATCCTGATTCATTTTAGCCATACTTTCAGTAAGAGTTCTGATCATTGCCTCTAAATCAGGTTGGGTTTGACCAGGTTGATATGGCACTCCGTTTCTGGTAGACATGATGATTCAAGCAAGCACACAAAATGAGACTAGACTAAATCGACTACTAGATCACTAGACCTAGAGTCCAAACTAGATGCCCAATCAGAGTGGCAAGCTAGCCTGTAGTAACTCAGGACTCAGCCAGGCAGGTGTAAGGGGAGTGTTAGGTCCCTGATTGCCAATCCTAGACACCAATCAGTGATTGGCCAGGTAGGCGGACCAGCACACAAGCCCTTCGGGACGTAGTCCCTGAACCACCGTTCTAGACACTGAGTGCTAAGCACACACAGAATAACTCAGCAAACTGACTCAACACTAGCCTAGACCCGACCAATTGGTGTCCCTAGCCCACTAGGGCAAATTAGGTCTAACTGATTTTAAATTAGGTCTAGGTTCGAATGATTGGATGGTGGTTTTGGGCTAAGGAGAGGTAATCAACTCCTTCCCTTATCTTAGATGCTCAATTGCCCTTAAGTAAATTATGAGATGATCACTCCAAAAAAGAATTGAATTGCAGAACACAAAAAACAGAGTTGCTGTATTTTAATTCTCAGAATTTTTACCGAAACTAATAAATCGCAGAAAAATTATGGAAAATAGGTTCAATTATACTGGTTTCAACGAAGCAAAAATCATGCAATTCGGAGTTTTATGCAGGGAGAAATAATTCGGACAACAGGGCAATTACGGGCTGCAACTAGATTGTCTTCCCCGTTTATAATCCCTGCTACGAAGTTATAACCCAATGGATCCCCTACACGCCCTAGGAACACCCCGTGGAATGGGAGGAGGAGGCTTGCGCCTCGCTTAGTTCCTAGGACCGGACGTCCTGGGGAGTCTACTTCGAGCAGACAAAATAAAAAGAGAACAATCAAAGCAAGCAAGCAAATCAGAAACCCTAGACTGGGCTCTGATACCAAAAATGATGCAGAACAAAATAAGGGATGCGGTGCGGAAGTAAATTAAGATTAACTAATTTTTTTGTGGTTTTTATATGTTTGTAGAAGTTGGCTTCAAATCAAAGAAAAGTTAACCTAACATTGAAAGATACTAATATGATAATTGAAAGCACAACTTTAAGGAAACTAAATTATCAGAGTAATTCAGAAGCAACGGATCGCTGGGGGTTGAGAAACTCCCAGACCTAGGGTTTCACTCCGAGCTTTCAACAGAACAGAAATAAAGAGAAGGGAAGGCTTATCTAACCAGACAATGATCTTCACAGATTTTGGTGGAAGAACTCTCCCGAGCAGATTGTTGGATCCTCGGAGTCGGATATCTTCGTAATGGATCCTCCAATACTGGTCCTTTGGCGGGTTGGCTTCTCCTGAACTCAAGATCTGGAAGAGAAGAAAGACAATTGATGGAATCAGAGAGTCAAGGAAAAGATTTACCAGGTTGTTGAACTTGAAGATCGAAATTGCTGAAAACTGGATTCTCCTGGATGCTGATGTGATTTTCCTTGGAACTTGCTCTGGATCTGAAGTAGCCGGACTGGATCTGGATGAAGGTGGACGGCCTGGACTTGTAGAGAGAGAGAGGCCGTGGGAGATGGATGGATCTAGGGTTTGGTGGATGGAAAATAATGAAAGGTGGCTAGGGTTTTGGAATTTTAAGTGGCTAACCTAGGATTTTAGATAAAGATGGAGATCTCTCACCTCCTCAAGGCTCCAATGGAACCCGGATTACCCCCTCACGGAGCTCAACACTTAGAATAGTGCGGAAGAAGAGAAACCTAGGTTGCTCAACACAAGAGAATAGCAAAAATAATTTTTCTTCATTGATTTTCTAAAGTTACAAAGAGAGGTCTATTATATAGACCTAAAATTTTCTCCTAGCTTGTACAAATTCCCATGTGGGACTAAACTCTTCCAACCCCTAGATTAGGTAGAAAATCCTCTCCCTTGGCCGACCAAGAGTCCAAAAAAAATTGGGACGGCCATAAAGGAATTGTTTTGGAATTTTTATGGCGCCTCCTTTGGAGTTGGATTTGGATTTGGAGTCCTCTTCTTCTTATGGTATTTCTTCTTTTCTTCCACTCCAAGTTAAGCTCTTTGATTTCGATTTGAACTTCAATTAGGAGTAGGTTGGATGTCCTTCTTTGATTTCTTCTCCAAGAGAAGTTTTCTTCCTTCTTTGCTTAGGTAAATTAGGCAGGTGTGGGCGCCTCCTTTAATTTAGCCTCCAATTTGATTTTTTCTTCTTTGGATGTGGGGACCATGACACTGGGATGCCTCTATGGCGCCTCCTGGACTTTGGCGTGTGCTCGGAGTGTGGCTGGGCGTGTGGCTTGGAGTGTGGCCTCCACTTGCTTGAACCTTGAGTTGATTGGAAGAGAAATGTGGCACCATTTTGGACCAAATTGAAACCACATTGGGACTTGCACCGAGTCAACATGACTCAACAAAATTTAAATGGTGACTCAAGAAATAAATAAAATAAATAAACTGGTTGACCAGGTCAACCTTTATTACAAACCCTAATTTCTCGGGCAATGTCAATCAGAGATCCAAATGGAGCTCTGAAGTCTTCTTCTGAGTCTGGTGCCCGCACCACGAGCCCTTTGAACCGGGCCCGCACTCCGCCCTCTAGAGCGAGCCCCTTGGAGATTGAGCCCCGTGGTCGAAGTCGAGCTCAGCCCTCCTCGACCATGTGGAGCCTCTCCGAGGTCGAGCCCTCTAGACCGGGCCCGCACTCCTCCCTCTAGAGCGAGCCCCTCGGAGATCGAGCCCCATGGTCGGAGTCGAGCTCAGCCCTCCTCCGCCATGTGGAGCCTCTCCGAGGCTGAACCCTCTGGATCGGGCCTATGCTCTGCCCTCCTCCGCTGAGGCGATCCCACAAGCTCAGGATGCCTAGGTCGGAGTTGAGCCCTGCCTTTCCAACTCAGGCCCCAGCTCAGGCATAAGCACCGCCATCCCAGGACTCTGGCGAGCCACCCGAGGATCGCATGGAGACATCCGTCAGGCTGTAGTGACCACCTGCAGCCACCGGTTACACCAGAAAGGGGAGAGGCCCATTGATCGAGGCGCCATGCTCCTCACCAACCACCTGAATCACCTGAAAGAGGAAGTCAACTAGGAGATTCGAATCCCGGGGATGGCGGCCCACCAATCGAGGTACTGCCAGGTTTCCTGGAATGAGACGACTAGAGGGAATGTCAGAATATATGACAGCTTCCCTTATCACGAATCGGGAAAGGTGCCTCGGGACATCGCCGCATGTGCCTGACAGCCCGGCGAAGATCCCAAGATGAGCATCCAACGGTAACCTAGACTACAAAGCTCGATGGAAGCAAGATAAAGGAGGTAACACATGCAATACCACCAAAAAAAATATAAGTGCAAGCTCAACCAGAGAGCACAGCATCACAAGCAAATCCATGCAAGGGCGGGCAGAAAGGCCACACAGAGAATCCCTCTAGCCGGGCCGCTCTTCCCCCTGATACACTTGCATCCCACTCTCACACTACTCACTCCTCCTAGCGTGGAGTCCATCAAGAGAGGCTCGACCAGGAGGATCTGTTCCCCTGGATCGTCCTGACTTGATCGTCGGAATGCCCCCGTCGGAAACCCCGGCCCGGGTCACTAACCCTTATTTTGTAGGCTCGGACGGCCAAACAGCGAAGAGAGCGCACTCCATCATCGACAGCATCTACGGGCCACAACGATCTTGGCGGTAACAGTAGGTTAGTACATTTAAGACATTTCAAGTTTAAATATTATATCTTATTTAATGTTCTAAATGAATAATGTCTATTTTATGCAATGAATATTTAATGTCTTAGCAATAAGCTAATCATAGCACTCAACTTAATCCAAGGATTTAGCAATGATGGTTAGTCGAGTTATTTCCTACATGTCTTTCAAAACAGGTTTGACATATATTTAAAAAATATATGAATAAATTTAACATCGAATAACTCATTAGCATTTCTTTTTTTTTTTTAGGTATCAATGATGATGAAGAGAAATTATTCAAATGAATTAATAGTTCTAGCTTGAGAACCTAATAAAGTTATCACAAATATAATGGTTACATAATCAATGGTTATAAAATCCATACTAAAGATCATGAGAAATTTTAAAAAATATAGAATAGTAGTGTTATGATGGAAGCGGATGGAAAAACTTATTATGGTTCACTTAAAGATATTTATGAGTTAGATTATTATGAAATATTTAAAGTAGTATTTTTAGATGTGATTGGGTAGACATAAACTTATCAAGGGATTTAAAACAAGATGTAAATAGATTTATACTTGTAAGTTTTACAAGGTTGATATATATTGGTGTCTTATTGAAAGATGATCCATTCATTTTTTATTTTCAAGCTTGTCAAGTATTTTTTTATACAAGATATAAAATATAAAATTGGGTTACTATTATTAAAACAAAATCTAGGGACTATATGATATAGGAAAGCAGCTAGAAGATGATGATACTTATATGCATTCCATGCCATTCAATTTTGTACCAGTTGACATACATACTACAGTATCTTTGGTTAGGACATAATTTAAAAAAAATTCTAATGCTTGTTTTTATTGGTATTAAATTTTTACAATATATGCAATTTATAGTAATTATTTTATTAAATTAATATTTATATTCATTGATTTTGACTCTGATGTAAATGATAGGTGACATTATGCCGTGCTCGCAATGATATGATGGTGTGCAGTTCTAACACTCACAGACAGAGACCAATACTTCTTCCTCAGCATAGTAGGATGAGGCTGGTCCTTCTTAAGCATGCTAATTGAGGCTGGTACTTTTTCTTCAGCACAGTAGGTTGAGTCTATGCCTTCTTCAATGCTAGAGGCTGGGACCGGTCCTTCCCCATAGTAGTCTACTGCAGGTCCATCATCCTCGGGGAAACATGATCCTCCTATAGATGTAGCAGATGATGAGCTACACATTCAGGATAATTTATTTTTAATTTGCTTTTATAAAGTTTTATTACACTTCTTATAATAATTTACTTATATGTATTTTTTGTAGATGAATCTAGGAAGGTTAGACCCAGACGCAGGCCCATAATAGTACAAGACGTGGCAGATGCGTGATGGTGAGAAGATAGTGGTTGAGTGCAATAAGCTAAGATAGCTAATTAAAAAAGCTGCAAGCTTATTGACTTCATTTTTAGGAACGGTTGCATAGATGCATCAGCTTTGTCCCTTGAGTTATGCAAAATGGAATGATATGTTTCCGACCTACAAAGTTGAGCTTCTACGAGTTGTGTAGGTAAAAAATTGAATCTAACCATTTTTTATTTTGCATGGTTGACATATTATATTATACTTTATATTCTTTCAGTAATAAAACTTTGTATCAACATGGCATTAGATGATGGAGGCCTAGAAATTTTTTTTTATTTTTTTATTTTCTTTTGTATATGCATGATTATTTCTAATATTTACTTGACTTAATGTTTATTTTGTTTGCAATCCAGGTTCATACCCCCTCCATCCTCTTATGATTTTGTACTGAAGTCTCTCAACTGGAAATAGAAAGAATATAAAGCACAATTGAAGATGAAGTACAAGCTACTGAGTATGACCGAGGAGCAGGTAGTTGGTGCTTGTCCTCCTGATTTACCCCCTTATCAGTGGATGAGTTGGTTCATTACTGGTTCTCCGATAAGGGACAGGTATCTTATAATTCAATCTTTTAAAGAACTTATTAAAATATTTGATTTATATTGCACATTATACATATATATAAATATATACTTTACTTTCAAGATATAACAAGTTATTTATTTGATTTTGCAGACATATTCTGATATTGGTAGAGCTGTACAAGCAGCTCTGTCTGTTCCTCATACATCGAGATCCAAGAGTTATGCACGAGTTAGGTTAGAGTTCGTATGTTTCTTAAACTATAAACTTATAACTTTTATATTAAAATATTTATACTTTTTAATGAATCTAATATCATGTATCATGAATGATGTATGTATTGTGATACTTAAATATTTTTCATATTTGTTAGAATTATTTTCTTATAATTATAATTTTCCTATAGATGGATGAGCATGGGAGGGAACTGGGTGAGGTGGAGTACTACCGGATGACTTATATTTACCATGATGGCACATTTATCAGAGATGAGTCGAGAGAGTTATATGTAATTATTTATTATAATTTATTTCATGCAATGATTTTAGTTTGATTTTGTTAGTCATTAAGATCTAACTATTTTTCTAAATTAATATAGAAAAGAGCTACATCTCTTATCATCGAGCATGTCGATGAGTCTGTAGCATCTACATAGAGTAGTCACATTGAGGTCAAGGTATTCATGGAGTTGATGGGACTGAAGCGCTATGATCGAGTGAGGGGTTATGGAGTTGGAGTCACCCACACTCAGTTATCTGTTGTATCTATGGATATTGCAGATGGTGCTCAAGATGCAAACTCGAGAATAAGATAGAGGAGATGCGACGAAGTCATTCCACCGATAGAGTAGAAATGGAGACCATGAGAGAGCACATTGAGTGGCTTACATCTATTGTACAGATGTATGTTCCATATCAGATAAATACATATATTATTAAATATATATTCTTATATTAAATCAATAATATATATAATATATTATCATACATAGTTTCATAACTTAAGCATTTCAAATATTTCTTATAAGCTCCTGGAGCATCAGATCCTCGTTGACTGGGTGACGACCTTCCTCTTACAGATCATTGATCTTGACTTTTTTTATTTTATCCATATGTTTCATGTATTTTTTTATTTTGTTAAACTTTGAATTGTAATAAACTTTCTTATATTAAATTATAATAAATTTTATATTTAGATTTTCAATTTGGATGTAATGAAATATACATATGCATTCAATATTTATGTTTGTTTTGATTTTATTATATAGGTTTAATAAAAACTTATATAGATTTTTTATTTAAAATTATTTATTTATTTTTTAAAAAAATAATGTATCTACCAATGCTTTAAAGCATCGATATATAATATTATTTTCGATGCTTTAAAGCATTAGAAAATCATATTTAGTGATGCTTTTAAGCATTGCTAAAGAAAAATTATCTATGCTTTTTAAAAGCATCGACAAAATATCCATTTTGGCCTTGTCAATTTTGATACTTTTTAAAAGCATCAGCAAAAATTTCTTCCACGCCATCATAGTCAATATTTTTTCGATGCTTTTTAAAGCATCGGGAAGCTTTTTACCAATGCTTATTAGCATCGAGATAGATCTTTTTTAGTATTGCCTTTTACTAGAATTGTTGTAGTGGCCATTTAGATCTAATATTGAGTTCAGGTTGGGTCAGATTAAGTCAGGTCATTGAGCATAAGACCCAAATGAATCCATAAAATTAAGCTAGTCAAATCAAGCGGGTCTAAATTAAATTCAACAGATCCAGACCTGATCTAAAAAATAGAATGGATCTAATTTTAAAATCCAACCCGGTTCCATAGATCGCTTAACATAGTCGAATTAGGTCTAAACAAGTCAAGTTAGATTGGGTTACAGGTTAACCTGATTCATTTACAACCTTTGTCCGAATGAGATAAGAAAGGATATATTTATTTTTCTTTTTCTTTTACAAGCCATCTTTTTGACCCAAAACTAATCCTATCCAAGACTAAATAAGTTGGAATCAGATTGGGTTGCAGGTTGACCTGATCCATGTGTAGCTCTATAGAAGTCCCTCTTTCATTTAATAGATATTGTGTGGCGAGAGATCCACGAGTGGATGAGGTCAACCTCCTTTCCAAATAAAGAGGGATAGGTAGATCTCGACCCTACTCCTCAAAATGCCTTCTTTGCTAACATACTTTTGCTTGAATTCTTGCTTTAAAATTTGTTTAACATAATTGGTCATATCTAATAAATTATGGCTTAAATTCTGCCAATCATGAATGATCAAGCCTAGTAGCCCCGAGTACAAACAAAGTCAACCTCAAATGAACCACTTATAAATAAATATATTTTTAGCAATAAACAAAGGAAATTAGAGGTGAAAGTGGATAAGATAATATCCATTTAGATCTATTTTTTCATCTAAAATTATCCATATATGAAGAGAAATTTATGCATGAAACTAATATCCATATCCATATCTATATTTGTAAAAAAAGTAGATATGTATATCAATTGACGACTATCCAATCTATATTTGAATATTTGATTCTATTTGTAAATCTATTTAATTTTATATATTATTCAAGAACTTTTAATAAAAAATATATAACTATATTAATATACTATTAATTTTATTTAACATTCGTTGAATAATTTTTTTGATTCTATGATCATAAAATTTAATTATCTAATTTATTTCTATATTTGTATTATCTGATTTATATCCGTGTTCATTTAAAACAAATATAGATATTGTTGATGCAAAGCTTCAGACCGGAATGATGCGATCGATCTCTTCCTGAGTTGGAGATCGATAATTAAGATGTCAACATGGTTGTCTCTTCACCAGGACGTGCAAAAGGAAGTCTATACTTACCAAAAGTTTTTTAACGAAGGACCATCGAATGCTGAAGTTAGCCAAAGCTTAAGAATAATGGATAGAAGAGCGAGTGAGAGAGTGAGAGTTTAAAGCTTACTAAAAGGCCCCTCTTTCTCTCTTTTTATAGAGGGAGTTTATTAGGTAATTGTAACTATTTTATCGGATTGTTAGATAATTTATAACCACCTTATCTGTTTCTTAGGTAGTTTATAACTACCTTATATATTTGTTAGATTGTTTGTAACCATCTTATCTATTTGTTAGAGATAGAAGATCTTAGTTGGTTATAACCGAAATAGAGGTTATGGGCTATTTTAGCACCAGGTTGGTAAGAATATGATATGGACATCAGTATATAGATAATAATGAGAAGCAGTCCGGCTGTAGATTGACCTCAGGATCGATTATCCACCGATGCTTGTTGATGCCGCTTGTGTTCGACTTCTACGATAGTTGTCAATTGATCTAGCTAGCCATCTGACTAATTAATATGCGCTCGCCATTTATCCAAGGTTGAATAGGTAATTTCTTTCATAACAAAAATAAATGTTTACATATGACTAATATTCATATTTGTATCCATATTTGTTAGACAAAATAAATATGGATATGGATATACTAATATTAATTAAATCCGTATTAGATTTGGTTTCAATCCTAAAAAAAATGGAACTTTCATTAATCTTTTTTTCTATTTTTTTTCTTATTTTCCTTTTTCTTAATTTTTCTGACCAAGAGGTCTGGGTTGCTCTTCCTCATGCTAGTAGATCTCATAGAAGTAGTAGCAGATGCAGCGATTATGGGAGTACTTTTAGAAGCGTAAAAGTTCAAACAATATTTTGCATTGTAAGTTGTGATAATAGGGATCTAATTATAAACCAATGCTATTTAGTAGATTCTTAGCCAGCTTTATAACGACAATTCAATTATAGCTGTATTCCATGCGCAATTTTGCACCATAATACACTTCTTACACAGGTTGCACGCAAATGTATACAATCCTTTGATCTCTTTCTTTCTCGTACACCTATCTTATAAGTCCACGAGAGATAGAAACAAGAATGCATTTCACCATACGTTAAGTATTTTATTTTTTCCTTTGACACCATATGACCAGCCAAATGACCCGGCATATGGTATAGACTTGAATAATGAATAGTTTGATTATCTAATCGTGTTTGAACGATCAGGCTAGGGATTTAAGTTGATGTTTTTTTTTTTTTTTTTTTTGATATATATCTAGATAGGGAGAGGCTGAACAAATATGTGTATCTCGTATTGTACATTATCTGACGGGATAGGAACATATGGATAGGGAGAGGCTGAGCAAATCTAAGCATGCATCTCGTATTGTACATTATCTGACAGGATAGGAACATATGGATAGGGAGAGGCTGAGCAAATCTAAGCATCTCGTATTGAACATTATCTGACGGGATAGAAACATACGGAATAGCTATATCAAAATTTATCTCTTTATTTTTTTTTTATAAATATATATATATACAAACCAACGTGTACCTTCGGGCACGCTCCGCCTAGGTTGACTCGTCTTCCCTTGCCCTTTTGTCCTTTCTCCCCTTAACCGAGCCATTACAGTGGTCCCGCATCCTGTAGGCCCTCCAACCGTGGTTAGGCCGGCACCCTATCTTGCCCGGACCCTTCCTTGTGAAAAGCCTCCATCTCTTTCGACCCGTTAAAATTATCCTCCACTTCTACACCACCTCCACATCTACAAATACTCCAGCCTGCACTCGATCATCTCTTCATCACCGCCACCCTTAGCGCCCTAATACTTCCACAAACTTCCTTTCCAATCCCTTCTAATGATAAGATGGCATCCCAGACCATAGAGAGCTACCGTGAAGGCGCCGAGATCTACCATGGCCATGACCTCTGCGAGAAGAAGTCCACCCAATTGCTCAAAGAGCTCGGCCTCCCTAAAGGTCTGTTACCCCTCGTTGACATCAAGGAGTTTGGCTACAATCGTGCAGCGAGGTTCATGTGGCTCATACAGAAGAAGAAGAAGGAGCATACGTCTAAGAAGATCAAGCACACGGTGACGTATACCACCGAGGTGATGGCTTTTGTGGAGCAATGCAAGATGAAGAAGATAACGGGGGTGAAGACGGAGCTGCAGACCACCATTTTTTCACCATATCATCGAAACCAGGGATCAAGAACCAGAAGTTTTGGAAGAGAAATGGTCTGTTACATTAACGGGGTGAAGACATAATAAAATTGGTTGGTTTACCTTACTGGTTAATTAAACCAAAAAAAAAAAAAACCAAGGGTGAAGAAGAAGGAGCTACTGCCGTGGCTCTCTGTTGTTGTACATTGATTAACCCCTCGTCTTCCTTTTGAGCTCAAATTGTTTGGGGGAAAAGGGTGGAGGAGCTAGATTTGGTTCTTGTACCTCTTTAAACTGGCGAATTGGATTCAGGAGTTCTCTCTGTCTATTGAGAACATTTTTAAGACTTTAGTTTTAATTTTTTTTACACTTATATAGTAGCTACCATATCAAATATAAGTTTAATTAACCATTATGTTGTTACAAGGTTACTTGTTAATTAATGTGAAATTCAAAATAAAAACAAGAAGTCTTACATAGAAAATAAACATAATGGTTTATGCAGTTCGACCTTTGACCTATGTTTATGGACGAAGATGAAAAAAAAATTTACTATATTAGAAGATGGAGTACAAAGAAAATGAATAATTATTGTAATGATATCCCGGTTTTATTCCAGTTAACTATGAGGTCAATTCCTGAACCAATTTTAAATCTTTGGATTTATTATGCATCGGAGGAGATTTCTTATACTTAAAAGTTCTGGTCTACAAAAGGATACTCTTGTCTTCGGCTTCGTATGGTTATCTTGGTCTGAAGACTGCTTAATATCCCTGGCTACATATTCTTATCTTGTTCCATGAAGGGATAGATTTATTTAACTCTGGGTCTTCGGCTTCTTATGGATATTTTAGTCCGAAGACCATGCCTGATATTTATGGCTTCATATATTTATCTTGGTCCGAAGACCATGCCTAGCATCTTCATGCCTATGGTTGCAAGCCAAGCTTGTTAACTTCGTACTATCATCTCGATCCGAAGAATTAGCCTAACATCTTTGTCTATACTTTCAAGTTAAGTTTATTAACTCTATGTCTTCGGCTTCGTACTGCCATCTCGACCCGAAGACTTGGCCTCTCAAGCGAATATCTTTGGCTTTATTCCTTCAACATAATTCGAAGAACGTATGATCCCATTTTTTGGACGGTAAGTGTTTACTTTCGTTATTTCCGAAAAAGATCCGTTTGAAGTGTATAGCTAAAATTTCCTTTAGGAGCGCTACTAAAGAGAATATTGAGCTCACTTCGGATTTACTCTTGAAGAAGGAGAATTCTTGAACATGTAGATTTCTTGAACACCAAAACAGTTGAAATCTGTTTTAGTTGTTGTAACCACCCACATGGCTTAAAACCTCATATTGGATGTAACTGATTTTCCGATAGCCACCACTTACAGTTATATGGAAGTTGCGTTTGCCAGCTCCTCATAACCGTAAGTAGTTACATTGGAGCCTTTAAATATAGGTAAGAGGGGACACTCGAGGTAAGCTGGGCTCACTCCCAGAAATTCGAATTCTTCTTCTTTCCCTCTCTGCTTTGAAGCTCTTCATTATGCTGCTTGAGTTTCTTCTGATTTTGGCATCGGAGTGTCCCCCGCTGGAAAATCTCCGGTCAGGGATTTGTTTTGCAGGTTCCGGTTGACGACGGTCCAGCGGAAGAACCACTCCACCCGGTCGGTGAAGATTCAGCGTCAACAGATTGGCATGCCAGGAAGGAGAAGATTCTAAAATTCCTATTTCTTGATCAAAGAAGAGCTCCATTTAAGCATAAATGGTAAAAGGGAAAGCTCGAAATCCTTCCACGAGCCAGGAGCAGCACGCTCCTCCAACGAATGGCCCTCCTATAAGTGGTTTCCCGACAAATCAGGAAGGGCAGCCTCCCATGATAATGGTGGGGCAACAATAGTTTGAAGACCTTCAGAACAAGGTCGAGGCCTTAACAGCTTTGGTCCAACACTTGCATGAGGTTGCAGTTCAAAGGCAGCATCCACCACTAGTTTCACCCTCTGGTCATCAATCCCAAAGGGAAGGAAAATAGCATCAAGAAATCACCCCCAATTCCTCACAAGTCCAGTCATCTCGTGGCCGTTATGCTTCTCCACCAGATCGACAAGCAGGGGATCATGGTGGGAAGAAGAGGGTCCAGCGATCTCCCTCTGTTTCTTCTAGAAGTTTTGTACCAAAAGAGGCCAGGCAGAGAGAGATCAACTATGAATTTCAAGAAAAGCTCAAATCCATGCAAGCACAGATTGCAAGAATGTCAGATCTGAGAAGGAACAATGAGGTCATCACCTTCAACTCTCTACCCCCTTTTTTCTGATCATTTTATGAATGAAGTTATTCCCAGACACTTCAAGATCCCATAGTTAGAAGCCTATGATGGGACTTCAGATTTTCTCGACCATCTAGGAAGCTATAAGGCTCATATGATAGTGTAAGGAACAACCGATACTCTTTATTGTATTGCTTTTCTTGCCACTTTGAAGAAATCTGCTCGAATGTGGTATTCGAGTTTACCCCCGAAGTCAATTCATTCCTTTGCTGAGTTAGAGCGGCAATTTGTCTCGCACTTTAGAACATGCCAGAGGATGCCATGCAACACTGATAGTTTATTCCTTCTCTAGCAACAAGAGGGAGAAAGCTTGAAGGGATTTATCCACTATTTCAATTCGACCACTCTGGAAATTCTAAATTTAAATGAGCATGTGGCCATGTCTGCTTTAAAGAGAGGCTTAAAATTGTCCAGGTTCACTTTTTTCCTGGACAAAACATTTCCAACGGGCTATGTCGAATTGTTGGCAAGGGCTCAGAAGTATGTTGCTGCTGAGGAACAAGTAGCAAGCCGAAGACTGGTAGAAGGAAGGTTTCCTTCTAAGAAGAAGAATGCCGAAGGACCGAACATGCCAACATTTTCTGACAACACTTCGGCCCCCAAGCGCAGCCCCAGGACTAGATAGCAGATCAACCGATTTGATGCTTACACACCCCTCAACTTGCCAAGGGAGAAGATTCTGCTAGAGATTGAAAAAAAAAAATATTTTCGAAGGCCACGTCCCCTAAAGACATCCGCAAAAGCAAGGGACAGAAGCAAGTACTGCCGATATCACCGAGATCATGGCCACAACACCGAAGAATGCTTCCAGCTTCGGGATGCCATCGAGGATTTGATAAAAAGAGGATATTTGGAAAAGTATGTCAACATTCTAGAGTCTCAAGCCGAAGCAACTGCCCTTCCAAGAATATCCGATGAAGCTGATTTGCCTCATCAAAAGCCAACTGGTGGAGACATTGGGATGCTTCATTGATCATCAGCATGGGACATAGAAGCTGAAGACAGTGTCCCGAAGAGGTTTAAAGGAAAAAATTCTATCACTTTCTCCGATGAGGATGTCCAGGGTGTACAACTTCCACATGATGACCCTGTAGTGGTATCGGCAGTAATTGCCAAATTTGATGTAAAAAGAATATTGATTGATAATAGAAGTTCAGTTGATGTGTTGCTGTATGATGCTTTTCTTCGGATGGGATTATCTGGACATGAATTGTGAAGATCCCTTATTCCAATAACTAGTTTTGGTGGAAATCAAGTTGGGGTTGAGGGTGAAATGGTCTTGCCCGTAACTTTTGGGTCTGAACCATTTCAAAGAACTCTTCCTATCAATTTTATTATGGCTAGAACATCTTTAGCTTATAATACAATATTGGGACGTCCAGCATTGAACAAATTCAGAGCCATTGTTTCCACATACCATCTTCTGGTACGGTTCCCTACCAGGACAGGTGTTGAGGAAGTAAGGGGAGATCAAAGTATCGCGCATCAGTGTTTAATGATCCAGAACAAACAAGTGGCCAGGTCTTTAACACTTGATCAGCTGGATCCGAGGGATGAATCCGAAGATAGTGGAGAGCCAGTGGAGAAGACACTTTTCATATCTCTATCCGAAGGCGATCCAACTAAGCTTCTGCAAATTGGTAGCTTACTTGATGAGGAGTCAAAGGCAAAACTAATTTCTTTTCTTTGAGATAATGCTGATATTTTTGCTTGGACAGCTTCAGACATACCTGGAATTCCGCCTGAAGTGATTACGCATCACTTGGAAGTATCTCCCAACTTTAAGCCAGTATGGCAGAAGAAGAGGAATTTTGCTTCAGAAAGACAGAAGGCAATTGATGAAGAAGTTAATAAACTCCTTGAAGCAAATTTTATAAGAGAGGTCCAATATCCAAATTGGCTAGAAAATATGGTCATGGTAAAAAAATCAAATGGCAAGTGGAGGATTTGTATAGACTATATGGATCTCAACAAAGCATGTCCAAAAGATAGTTTTTCTTTGCCAAAAATTGATCAGTTGGTTGATGCTACGGCTGGTCATCAAATGCTGAGTTTCATGGATGCTTTCTTAGGCTATAATCAGATCTGAATGGATCCTGAGGATGAAGAGAAGACTGCTTTTGTTACAGAGAAAGGACTCTATTGTTACAAGGTGATGCCATTTGGATTGAAGAATGCTGGGGCAACTTTTCAAATGCTCATTAACAAAGTCTTCAAAGATCAGATTGGGAGAAATATGGAAGCTTATGTTGACGATATGATTATGAAAAGTCTTCATAAGTCTGATCACATCATAGATCTAAAAGAATCTTTTGATTCTCTCAGACATCATCAAATGAGGTTAAATCCTACCAAATGTATCTTCGGCATAACTTCTAGAAAATTCCTGGGATACTTGGTCACCAAGCGAGGTATCGAAGTCAACCCAGAAAAAATCCAGGCACTTCGGACAATGAGGCATCCCACTTGCAGAAAGGAAGTTCAGAGGTTAACAGGGAGAGTTGCTTCTTTAAGCCGGTTTATCTCCCATTCTATAGAAAGGTGTTTACCCTTCTTCAAGGTTCTTCACCAAACTCAAAACTTTGAATGGACAGAAGATTGCAAAATTGTCTTTGACAAGCTGAAAGAGTATTTGAAGAATCTCCCTCTGCTCTCAAAGCCCTATGAAGGAGAAACACTTTATTTATATCTGCCAGCCATAGATGAAGCAGTTAGTTCGGTTCTGGTACGAAGAGATGCCAATCACTCACAAAAACTGATCTACTACACTAGCAAAGTATTGCATGAAGCTGAAGTCCGATATCCTAGAATATAAAAGATTATCTTTTCTTTAGTAGTTGCAGCGAAGCATCTTCGGCCTTATTTCCAAGCCCACTCTATTATGGTTTTGATAGATCAACCCTTGAAAGCCATACTTCATTGTCTTGATACCTCAGGAAGGATAGCTAAGTGGGCTGTTAAATTAGGGGAGTTTGATATTGAGTATCAACCTAGATCAGCAATGAAGGCATAAATTTTGGTTGATTTTATAGCTGAATGCACATGGGGATTTGAAGAAGAACAGCCAAGAGCTGAAGAAGGCATCGAAGACAATCCGGAGTTTATTTGGATGTTACACGTCGATGGTGCTTCGAATGCCAATGGTTGTGGTGCAGGCTTAATTCTTGCTGGTCCGAATGTGGTGGTGGTACCAGGATTAGACAGATTACTAGGCCATATTTGGTTTACCTAGCCATGTGTCAAATTTTGTAATCAACTAGAATTGAATCCTATAATAAGTTGAGGTTAGTTGATTTGTCTCAACCCTCAACCTAGTCATTATTTTGAGTCCTGTATATCAGTTATGAGTCCAATATGAGCTCAATTTTTGTACAAGAGAGGAGGTTACCATATTTTGGAGTTCCACCAGGCCACACCCAGGAGTCAGAGGCCACTACATCAGCCCATTGGATTTTGTATGACAACCCAGGATCCAAGAAGCTTCCGGAAATCCTGATTCCTTCTAGATGCCCTCTAGATGCCCAGATTCCCTTCTAGATGCCAGAGCATATTCTCAGAATAGGGCACCCATGATTCCAGAGGTCCACCTGCATCAAAGCCCAAAGAAATCAAGCCCAGGTGCCAAGCTCAACACCTTAAGAAGCAAGATTCCAGGGAATATTCCTACTACCAGGCTAACAGGCCACCCCAGCTTCCAGAGGTCCAAACCCATGCACCCAAGCCCCTTTGAGCCAGCCCCTTGCTGCTCCTAGAGGCCCAACACACCCCCCTAGGCATCCTTGAAGTGTTGACCCAGTCCAAGAGGTGTCCTTGAGTGGAATAGTCAAAGCATGAAGGAAAAAGGAGAAGACTAGGTCAATTCCTAACCTAATGGGGATTTATTTTTCTAACCTAGTTAGGAAAGGACTTGTATTCCAATTGGGAAGAGGACATGTAATCCAAGTGTAACCATGGTTAGTGAGGGCATGGGAACTCTATAAATACCATGCCCCTCCCCCTCTTGTAAGCATCTCTTTCTTATAAATACAATTTGCTGAAATTTGAGTTATTACCTTGTGTTGGTATTTTGTTTTGGTTCTTTGGTTTGTGTTCTTGTGCTTGGATGAATTCCTTGCTGCCTTAGCTTCCTTCCACACCCTAACTCACTACCATCCAAGCCTTCACACATCCAAGAAGAAGTGCCCTAGGCCGCCAAGCAAGGAGATCTTCAACAAGCTTCGAACATCCATCTTCTAACCCTAATCCTGAATCCTTTCAATCCATAATTCCTTTTCTTATTTTTTAATTACTGTTTTGATTAACCCTGACACTTGTAGGATCCCTGAGGTGCTTCCCCTCCCTTGAGGAGGCCTTCTTTGCTGCCCGAACCACCCAGATCTGCCATCAGATTCAAGGGAAACAAGGCTTCTTCTTCCAGGCTCCGATCATAGTTGTGAGTGATCTCTTCTGCTACTGAATTTTAATCTCTGACCGGTAAGAATCCTTCCCTTCTCTTATTATCTGATTTAATGAAGAAAAGCTATCCTAAACCGAGAGTTTCTCAACTCTCGGGTCCTGGTTATTTCATTAGTTTGCATGAGTTCGCTTGCTACCCAATGATTCTTTGCACTGCTAGTCTTTCCACTAGTTCTTATTTCATTTTGGGAATCTAGCCTGCAAATAAAATTATAAAATCATAAAAAAAAAATTATTTTACTATCTTTCATGCATGTTTAGCAATCTTAGAGTCATCCCGCATCAGTTTGGTATCAGAGTGGGTTTAGGATAGTTTTTATTTGCTTTGCATTCACAAACCCTAATTCTGCATTCTGTTCACTGCATTAGGTGTCTAGGTTTCATTTGATTTCAGTATCATAAACATTTTATTTTTTTGTAAAATCTTCACTGCATGTCCTCTATTTTGTTCTAGTAATTATCAAAATTTTTAATTATTTTTACTGAACCTCCAAATCTCTAAAACTTGGCATAATAGAAACCCTAATAAAATCTTGATAATTTCTGCAGCAGTCCAGAAAACTGTAGGTTTGCATTATCGTATGATTTTTGTTATATATGAAATTTGGTAGGTTTTATTATCACCGTCTATCCTCTATTCCAGATATTTTTTAATTTCTTTCTGCGTCAGGATCTATGTCAAACTTTGCAACAACTGAAACTCTAATTCATTGATTTACTGAAACCCTAATTCATTGATTTCTGCTACATTCTGCATCGTGACTCAACCTAAACCTAATTAACTTCCGAACCCCCAATCCCAAGATAAACTTTGTTTGATAACCCTAGTTAACTTAAACCTTATTTGACACTTCATAAATCATTAAAAAAAAATATTTTTAATTTTTATTTTCTTGATTGTTTTAGATTGCATCAGGGCCATCGATTGCTATCATTTTAACCTTATCTTAAGAGCAACTCAAAATCCCATATCAGGGCAGGATTTCAACACCTGTCCTGGGCCCAAAACCACCATCATCATACTAACCCAAGCCTAATTAAAATCAATTAGACCTAATTTGCCCTAGTGGGCTAGGAAATATCAATAGGTCGGGTCCGAGCTATGTGGGCCAACTAGTGCATTTAACCTTTTAGCTATTACTGAAAGCTGGTGTCTAAGGCTGGGGGTCCAGAATCAAATGACCTAAGTGGTGCTATGGTTTTTAATTGGGTCCCTGCAAAAGCAGGGGGGGCCTCCCACACTCCCACCGCCTACCTGACCAGTGGAAGGATTAGCTATTGGGTTAGGTGTAGGTTGAGCTGACCCACCCAGTTTCTGGCTCTAAGTCTAGGAAACCCTAGATTATACTAGCCTTTTCTTTCTCTTTTGCATGCTTGGTTGCATCATTTAATTTTGATTGTTTGATTTGTTGCATGACCACTAGATTAGGAACCCAATATCAAAAGTCCAAACCTCAGCCTAACCCAACTATGAATCCTACTTTGGAGGCCATCCTAGCATAGCTTACCCAAATGAACCAAGCCAATACTAAAACCCAAGCCGATCTTACCCAGATTAACCAATCAAATACCCAAATTAATAACATGCTTGACCAAATAATCCAATCCATTAAACCCTAGGAACCCATAGTCCCTAGATATGAACCTAGTAGTAATCCACTATCCCTCAGTCAACTAGAACCCTATAGGATTGATATCCCTAGATTTGAACCCATAACCTTTGAACCCATAACCCTTAGTTTACCCACCCCTGTTATCCTAGACCCTAGTCAATTTCCCATTAGCCAAACCCCTCTAACCACCCCATTGGTTCACCAAGATGACTTGGAAGAAGAAATATATGAGGCTGACCCAAGTCTGGTAGAGGAGTATGAGGATAATGAGTCCATTGAAGATTTAGAAGAAGAGATACCTATAGATGACCTAGAGTTAGGAGTCAACCCAAAATTAGTTGACCCAGTGGAAACCCAATTAGAAGTCAACCCAGTGTTAGTTGATCCAGTAGAAACCTAGGTAGAAGCCACCCTAAAGTTAGTTGACTTTAACCACATCCAACTTGTAATGGAAGAACCTTTAAAGGGAGAAGACCATGAGGAATCCAATCCTACAATTAGCATCTTACCTGAGGAGCCACTAGACGAAAGCCTAAGTATAGATCTCAGTCCTAAATTTCTTGAACCCAATGACTTTATTAAGGATTTAACTGATCAGTACCCTCAGGAAGAATCTCATCCTATAGTTCCCATTGACGATCTCTTCCCTGAGATTAGTGATCCATTCTTCCATACTGTAAACCCTGTAGATATCCATCAATCCCATAAGGTAAACCTCATTAGTCTAGGACTACTTCATGACACACCTTCTTGCATTCCATTCTATCCAATCAATCCCGAACCCTTTTCCTGCCAGACTAATCCCGAATCCATCTCGTATTTTTTGCCTTTTCTTGAGTTTTCTTATATTTCTTTAACCATTCACCTGCATCATGTAGAGGTTTGCATGTTGCATTCATTCCCTGCACATGTTAGGTTTGCATCATACTTCTTGCATACCCTTTGGCATTTACTAGAAGCACATAGTAAGTTTTTATGTGCATGTCATGGTAAGGTCAAACCTAAAGAGTCTATAATCTGTTAGGTTTTGTTCCTTAGAGTCCAATAAAACATCCTTTGATAAGGATGTTTAGTCGAGTCTATTAGGTATTAGTTGAGTCCAATAAATACACTACCCTCTGCACATCATATGCATATGGAAATTAGTCAAAAGCTGAACATAACTAACGAACTAAATAACCACTTGGCTAATTCCCAAAAGAGAGATAAAGAATTATGCAATGGATTTTGCAATTGTAAAGAATTTTCTGCTCGCAAAGCTAGCCCATCTAAGATAATGAATATCGATGGACCTGATGCCTATGTGCATGAGATACTACCTGATTTAGGTATTAGCTCCACCTTCATCATCTCAGATCTTATAGAGTATAGGGAGCCAGCAGTTATACCTAGCGAGCACCTTGAGCTTATCTCTTCCTTTGAGAGAGAACCCATCCCAGAGTGTCCACCAACCAATTGACCAAATAATAAGGAAAAGATCGAGAGAATCTTGGACGATCAAGCCATATGTACCCAAAATCATGGCTATCAGAGGTATTTGGTCCGGTGGCAAGGTCGGCCAGAATCTGAGGACTCGTGGATCACCTGTGAGGATCTGTAGTGCCTCAACCCAGACTTACTCGAGCACTATGAGAGCCAAGTTATCCCACACTCGACGGGATCGAGTTTCTCCCACCCCCGGAGAATTGGTGGGGGCACCAGGATAAGTCACAGATTACTAGGCCCTATTTGGTTTACCTAGCCATGTATCAAATTTTGTAATCAACTAGAATTGAGTCTTGTAATAAGTTGAGGTTAGTTGATTTGTCTCAACCCTCAACCTAGTCATTATTTTGAGTCTTGTATATCAGCTATGAGTCCAATATGAGCTCAATTTTTGTATAAGAGAGGAGGTTACCATATTTTGGAGTTCCACCAGGCCACATCCAGGAGTCAGAGGCTACTACATCAGCCCATTGGATTTTGTGTGACAACCTAGGATCCAAGATACTTCCGGAAATCCTGATTCCTTCCAGATGCCCTCCAGATGCCCAGATTCCCTTCCAGATGCCAGAGCATATTCTTAGAATAGGGCACCCATGATTCCAGAGGTTCACCTGCATCCAAGCCCAAAGAAATCAAGCCCAGGTGCCAAGCCCAAGCCCTTAAGAAGCAAGATTCCAGGGAATATTCCTACTACTAGGCTAACAGGCCACCCTAGCTTCCAGAGGCCCAAACCCATGCACCCAAGTCCCTTTGGGCCGGCCCCTTGCTGTTCCTAGAGGCCCAGCACACCCCCCTAGGGATCCTTGAAGTGTTGACCAAGTCCAAGAGGTGTCCTTCAATGGAATAGTCAAAGCATGAAGGAAAAAGGAGAAGACTAGGTCAATTCCTAACCTAATGGAGATTTGTTTTTCTAACCTAGCTAGGAAAGGACTTATATTCCAATTGGGAAGAGGACTTGTAATCCAAGTATAACCATGGTTAGTAAGAGTATGAGAACTCTATAAATACCCTGCCCCTCCCCCTCTTGGAAGCATCTCTTTCTTATGAATACAATTTGCTGAAATTTGAGTTATTACCTTGTGTTGGTATTTTGTTTTGGTTCTTTGGTTTGTGTTCTTGTGATTGGACGAATTCCTTGCTGCCCTAGCTTCCTTCCAGACCCTAACTCACTACCATCCAAGCCTTCACACATCCAAGAAGAAGTGCCCTAGGCCGCCAAACAAGGAGATCTTCAACAAGCTTCGAACAGCCATCTTCTAACCCTAATCCTGATTCCTTTCAATCCATAGTTCCTTTTCTTATTTTTTAATTAATGTTTTGATTAACCCTGATGCTTGTAGGATCCCCGAGGTGCTTCCCCTCCCTTGTGGAGGCCTTCTTTGTTGCCTGGACCGCCCAGATGTACCATCATATTCAAGGAAAACAAGGCTTCTTCTTCCAAGCTCCAGTCATAGTTGTGAGTGATCTCTTCTGCTACTGAATTTTAATCTCTGACTAGTAAGAATCCTTTCCTTCTCTTATTACTTGATTTAATAAAGAAAAGCTATCATAAACCAAGAGTTTCTCAACTCTCGGGTCCTGGTTATTTCATTAGTTTGCATGAGTTCGCCTGCGACCCGATGATTCTTTGTATTGCTAGTCTTTCCTCTAGTTCTTACTTCATTTTGGAAATCTAGCCTGCAAATAAAATTATAAAAATCATAAAAAAAACTATTTTACTATCTTTCATGCATGTTTAGCAGTCTTAGAGTCATCCCACATCAGAATAGACATATTATTGAATACGCTCTTCATTTTTCTTTTCAAGCTTCAAATAATCAGGCAGAATATGAAGCACTCATTGCTGGACTTAGAATGTCCCAAAAATTGAAGATCCAAAGGGTTAAAGTTTTTTTTGATTCACAACTGGTGGTGAATCAAGTGAAAGGTGATTTTGAAGCTTGAAATCCAAATATGATCCAATACTTAGAAAAAGTCTGAAGCCTGACATCTGGTTTGGAGCATTTTGAGATTGTTCATGTGCCAAGAACAAAAAATTCTCGGGCAGATGCTCTTTCAAGACTTGCAACCACTACACCGAATTCTCTTGGGAGGATATATGTGGAATATCTTAAAAATCCTAGCATATCGGAATCCCCAGTTGAAATCTGTCAAGTTGAACATGAACCTTCATGGATGGATCCAATTCTCAAGTTCTTAAGAGAAGGCATCTTTCTTGAAGACAAGCTAGAAGCTAAGCGACTTCGGTGGACAGCCTCTCAATATGTTATCTTGGATGAAGCATTGTATAAGAGGTCCTTCACACAACCTTTGCTGAAATGTTTAGGCCCATCCGATGCAGATTACGCACTCAGGGAAGTGCATGAAGGAATATGTGGAGATCATGTGGAGGCGAGATCTTTGGCATACAAAATAATCCGTCAAGGTTATTATTAGCCAACCATCCAGAAGGATTCTACAAAATTTGTCCGAAGATGTGATCATTGTCAGAGATATGCCAATGTACAAAGATGGCCTGCTAATCAGTTAACTCCATTGACAGCTCCCTAGCCTTTTACACAATGGGGGATGGACATTCTTGGACTGTTTCCTCCATCTTCTAGGTAGCAGAAATTTCTTATAGTGGCTATTGATTACTTCATAAAGTGCGTCGAAGCTGAAGCATTGGCATAGATTACTGAAGCAAAAGTTGAAACTTTTGTAAGGAATTTCATCATCTTCCATTTCGGGATTCCCTATTCTATAATAACTGATAACGAAAGATAGTTTGACAACTTGAAATTTAGGAACTGCTGCACTCAATATCACATCCTTCACAAGCTTACTTCAGTAGCACATCCTCAGTGTAACAGAGAAGCCAAAGTAACCAACAGGACTATCCTTCATGGTTTAAAAATCAGGCTGAATGATGCTAAGGGATCGTGGGCTGATGAATTGAATTCGGTTCTTTGGGCATACCGAACCACTCCCAGAATAGCCATTGGCGAATCTCCGTTTCATTTGTCTTATGGTACCGAAGCAGTTTTCCTATAGAGGTCTCTTTACAATCTTTATGGATTGATCATTTTAAAGAGCCTGAAAACTCTGAATGCCGAAGAGTTGACTTGGATTTATTACAAGGCACACGGCTTCAGGCACAGTTAAAAATGGCTGTGTACAAGCAAAAAGTTGCAGGATACTACAATTCTCATGTAAAAGAATGGGCCTTTCTTCCTGAAGATCTAGTTCTGCGAAAATCTGAAGTATCCAAGCCAACAGAGCAAGGTAAGCTCTTTCCTACATGGAAAGGGCCATACCGAATCAAAGAAGTTGTTCGACCTGGAACTTATCGATTTGAAACTTTGGAAGGTATTCTATTACCTCAACCTTGGAATGTACGAAACCTCCGCAAGTATTATCAATAAAGGTTTTATTCAAGGTTATCAAGATAGATTGTCTTTCTATCTTAATTCTATTTCTTAAAGGCATAACGATGATCTCCGTGATCTACCATGCAAAATCCCAAGGTAAGCATAACTAGCCTATCTTATTTTTCTCTATTAAAGGCATAAGGATGATCTTCGTGATTTGCCCTATGAAGTACCAAGTTGGACTTAAACTAATCCATCTTAATCAAAAAGGCATGAGGATGATCCCAGAGATCTACCTCACGAAGTGCTGAGATGGGCATGATTAGCCTGTCTTAATTCCAACATGAAAAGGTATGAGAATGATCTTCGTGATCTATTCTACTAAATACCGAGGTGGGCTTGTTCAGCCTATCTTAGTCCTTGATAAAAAAAGTACAAGGATGATCTAAATGATCTATCCCACGAAAGTGCCAAAGGTTATTCAATCTTTCTTCCATGATAAAGATACGGATGACGTGCACGGTCTATCTTATTTCTAAGTCTGAAGACTTATTATGTTTGCCAATCCGATGACTTAATTTTTTTTAAAAGTGATTTGGCATTCTCTTATTATGGAATCATCCCAAGTCCGAAGACTTAGTATATTTTGAAGATGTGATGTCTTGGAATTCTAGTTATTTTTATATTGCTATTCAGCATCGTATAATCTTGGATCAAATTTGGGAGTTCAATTTTTTAAGGGATTATTATCTTAAGTCCGAAGACTTAGTATCTTTTTCAACTCCGAAGACTTGATATATATCTGGAGATTTGGCATTTTTTATTCCTAAGTTTGAAGACTTAGCGTATTTCCAAGTTCGAAGACCTGAGTCACCTGAAAATTTGGTATTCTTTTCTCCTAAGTCCGAAGACTTAGCATATTTTCAAGTTCGAAGACTTGATTATTATTTGCAGAATTAATATTCTCTCATCTTAATTTTATGAAATTCTTTTAAAGCTTGGTGCATATTTAATTTCAAAGACTTGAAATCTCGGAATTATTCTTATTCCGACATTATTATCCAATAAAATATGATATTGGATCAGATTTGGAATTCTGTTTCTTAAAGAATTATTATCTTATATCTAAAGACATATATAATTCAGAGCTCTTAATTATCCGAAGACTTTACACTTAGGAGAATCCTTATACGCATTCATAAAAAAGGGGAGTTCTCATTGGAAAAGATTTTCATTGATAAGATCACTTACATATTATAAAAAAAAAGAGAGAGGAAAAGTTGCTAAACATCTTTTGATGGGATGTCTTCGGTAGAAGCAGTTGGATCCATCGCCTCTTCAGCTGTTGTTGGTACTTCAGGATCCTTCTGTGATTTGGGCTCATCCGGACTTTGGGTTTCGAATAGTTGAATCCTTAAGATATCCAAATCCGGGTAAAGATTTTTCACCTCCTCCACCCCATCATTGAAGCCTCCTTTATAACTGTGGATCTCGGCTTCAATCATTTCAGCCTCAAAAGCTGGAGATGCCTTGAAATCTTCCATCGCCCTTTTCAGCTGATTTTTCAAAGAACAATTTTCTTTGGCAACCTCTTCGGATTTCTTCGCATCCTCCTCAGATTTTTGCTGGGCCTCTTTAAGAAGAACCTCCAAAGCGAATTCTACTTTTTCTTCTCTTAAGCCTTGCTTCTTGCTGAGAGTTCTTCGACTGAAGTTTCTCTACTTTAGCTTTCAAGTTCTGGGCCAAGGTGTCACTCTGGACAAGCTTCTCTTCTATAGCCTGCCTTTGCTCTTCGGCTACGGCCTTCTCGATTTTGGCCGCCTTCACTTTCTCCTTCATCCCTTTATAGGTATCTCTAAAGTCGAAGATGCTCTCCTCCATATGAGTGATATCATTTATCATCTGCAATAACAAGCTGGAGAGTTAGCAACAATAGACCTATATTTTGAAAGGACAAACAGATATTTACTTTCAGTGCAGATGAAAACACTGAATCAGAAATTTCTTAAATACTCCGGGACTTAACTTTATCCCAGTCTTTTGGAAGGAGAGTGCGCTTCAATAGTTCCCTAGCTAATTCAGGATTCTCCAAGCCCTCTCGATCTGAAAAAATGGTGAAGTCCACATTGCATCCTCCCTCCGAAGTGGCGTTCCACCTAGGATCATCTTCAGATCAATAATTTGACCTTTCCTGATTTTTATTTTTTGGAGGTGCAGTCACGCATTCTTTATTAAAAGTCATGTCACATTGATCTGAAGTTGGCATTGGTCAAGGACTCTTCGGAGAAGACATCCTTGGAGATGAACATCTGGTAGGATCAGGTGGAACTGGGGAAGCGGAAGGAATATCTTTGTCCGATGCGGGCCTTATCGGAGGAGTGCTTGAGCCTTATTCGGCTCTTCTTTTCTTTCGGGCTTCGGTTATTGTGGGAGCAGCCACTGGTCTTTTTCGGGAAGCCTGCCAAACTTTTTCGAGTGGAGGCTTCATTCTTCCGCCTGCAGTCCGAGAAATTTTTTCACCTAAAAAAAAGGGGAGGAAAAGGATACAAAGAATAAAGGTCCGAAGACCACTATCTCTATACCTAACACCGGGACTTCGCTGATGTGAGCTCGGTGAAGATTCTCCTCCTTCAGCAACTCTTTAAAGGAAGGAATTTCCGGCTCTGATAGAGTTTTGAAGTCCCTCTCATTGGCTTTCAAGACCTTTTTTCCAGCGTTTGCACTCAAACGCGGGGTTTTCCACTTGGTATTAAATCCCCAATGGGTGTAGTACACAAAGAAGAAGCAAGGTTTCCATCTATGTATTGCACTAGGGGTTCCTTTTATCAGTCTTTGGCCTGGCCAAGGACCTATAACCCACCACCCTTTACCGTGAAAATCCCTTTTCAACATGAATAAGGACGTAAAAAGGGATGTCTTCGGCTCTACATTTCTAAGTTTACGAAGAACTAAGAACCCGCAGATGTTCCTAAAACTATTGGGGGTCAACTAAGCTGGGATTATCTGATAAAGATTGAAAATTTTTATGAAAAAAAGGGTGAAGTGGAAGTCGAAGACCAGCCTTGAAGTGGTCTTTGTATATGGCAATAGATTGCATTGGAGGCTTATCTACCCTTTCTTCAAGTTTCGAGAGAATCATATAAAAGGTCTGTGGGATGTGGTAGCATTGCTTAACCTCTTCTATCCTGGCAAGGGAAAATGAACTCTTAATAGAATCCGGTGATCATTCTGGGCTCCTCTTTTTATCGAAACTTCTTCCCCTACTGGTTTCGCCTCTTGGCGAACCCTACTAGTCCCACCTCCCGATGAGCTCCTGCCGGTTTCTTTCTTCGGTAGTTTCCTATCGGTTTCACCTCTCGGTGAACCTTTGCTAGAACTAAAAGAAAGGTTCCTAGAGGACTCTGACATTTTGAAGAAGAAGGAAGGAGAAGAGAGAAAGGACCTCTAACCTTTGGAAAAATAAAAATGGTGGACCACAGGGAAAGATGGCAGGCTGCAAAGGAAAGACCCAAGCACGAGGAAAATTCTTCCTTTGAAACAGTCTTTCCTTTTATAACTGAAAATGTGGGATTTTGAGATGCTTTGGAAACCCTCTCGATCATGCACTGTATCACTGGCCCTGATCGTGGGTATGATTTTCTCATTAATGCGGCAGTAACCACAATCTTTGTGAAATGACGTGGATGGCCATGATATCTTTTCAGCTGTGATCAGTTTTTGGATGACTGCCAAGTGTCCTGCCTTAATTGAGTGAGCACCTTTTTTCTAAAAAGGTTTTTTTGGATTTTTCCAGATTCAAAATGTTTCATTTGAAACGATGAATGAGACAGTGACACGTGTCCTCTCCATGTCTTGCCCACAGCCATGCAGTTATTACGAGGAGGCATGCCAAAGTATGGTGCCATCATGATACAACATTTTCCAGTAAAAGACAAAACTTGAATACTCCCAATTTTCGAAATTAAATCATTTCGAACTTGGGAGTGGGGTATAGCTGTTATGATATCCCAGTTTTATTCTAGTTAACTATTGGGTCAATTCCTGAACCAATTTTAAATCTTTGGGTTTATTATGCATCGGAGAAGATTTCTTAAACTTAAAAGTTCGGGTCTACAAAAGGATACTCTTGTCTTCGGCTTCGTATGGTTATCCTGGTCCGAAGACTGCTTAATATCCCTGGCTACATATTCTTATCTTGTTCAATGAAGGGATAGATTTATTTAACTCTGGGTCTTCGGCTTCTTATAGATATTTTAGTCTGAAGACCATGCCTGATATTTATGGCTTCGTATATTTGTCTTGGTCCAAAGACCGTGCCTAGCATCTTTATGCCTATGGTTGCAAGCCAAGCTTGTTAACTGTCTTTGGCTTCGTACTATCATCTCGATCCGAAGAATTAGCCTAACATCTTTGTCTATACTTTCAAGCCAAGTTTATTAACTCTATGTCTTCAGCTTCGTTCTGCCATCTCGATCCGAAGACTTGGCCTCTCAAGTGAATATCTTCAGCTTTATTCCTTCAACATAATCCGAAGAACATATGATCCCATTTTTTGGACTGTAAGTGTTTACTTTCATTATTTCCGAAAAAGACCCATTCGAAGTGTATAGCTAACATTCCCTTTAGGAGCACTACTAAAGAGAATGTTGAGCTCACTTCGGATTTACTCTTGAAGAAGGAGAATTCTTGAACATGTGGATTTCCTGAACACCAAAATAGTTGAAATCTATTTTAGTTGTTGTAACCACCCACATAGCTCAAAACCTCTGATTGGATGTAACTGATTTTCTGACAGCCACCACTTATAGTTATGTGGAAGTTGCGTTTGCTAGCTTCTTATAATCATAAGTAGTTATATTGGAGCCTATAAATACAGGTAAGAGGGGACACTCGAGGTAAGTTGGGCTCACTCCTAGAAATTCGAATTCTTCTTCTTTCCCTCTCTGCTTTGAAGCTCTCCATTCTGCTACCTGAGTTTCTTCTGACTTTGGCATCGGAGTGTCCCCCGCTGGAAAATCTCCTGTCACGGATTTGTTTTGCAAGTTCCAGTTGACGACAGTCTAGTGGAAGAACCACTCCACCCGATCGATGGAGATTCAGCGTCAACAATCTCTATAGAGTATGGTAGCCTAATTAAATAATAAAAGGCATGATTATAATATGTATAGCCATCAAATCCTAAAATAATAAGAAAAGATCAAAATGTCCAAACAAGCTAACTAAAGTGTTGCCCAGGTGGCTTACCCAAGAGGGGGGGTGAATTGGGTTTTTAAAATTTTTGCAAGTATGTGCTCATTTTTAAGTTCTTGGTGTGGTATGTGCTGTAAATTAAATTAACTATCGTAGAAGCAAGTAAGAATAGGAAACACAATCACAAACACAACAAATTTTATAGTGGTTCGGATCAATCTTGCTCCTATATCCACTATCTAAGATACCACTTGGGATTTCCTTTATATTCACTCTCGGAATACAGCCGGATTATTTTCACGAGCTCATATTCCAAAATCCAACCTTGGTTTTATCCCAGGCTCACTAGAAACCCAATATAAAGTTAGTTTTGAATGGGATCACTAACAACCCACTACACTTGGTTTTTAAGGCTCACCAATAACCTAACAAACTCCAAGTTATAGCCCCAGCTATACTTGGTACAACTCAACTGAAGAGTTAGAAGAATAAAGCAATAATATGACAAACCAAAATTGTCGGATGGTTGCAATTGCAGCACTTGAGAAGCCCTCTTGAATGCACTTTGAATGATCTTCAAGGCTTCTTAATTTCCTCAATGAATGCCTCAAGATTCTGATAAGAGTTGGTGAAGTCTAAGTGCTTGCTTTGAATGCTCTCTAGTGAGTTCTTTTGAATGTTCAGTGAAAGCTCTTTAATTTCTCATTTTCTTTTCCAAAAGTAGTTCAAATCACCTATAAATACTCCCTCCAACTGATTTCAAGTAGTTATAGCCATTGTAGACCATTGAGATTTGAAATATAGCCATTAGAGACCTTTTTGGATTCAAAAAGTGAGTTCTAAAACTAGCCGTTACTAACCTGAAATTGGGACCCAAGTCGGCTCGGATACTTCGAGTCGGCTCGGATTCTCGGTTAGGTCAAAATGACACTCTAGTCGAGTCAGCTCTTCTCCTTCGAGTCGGCTCACCTGGCTGGTTCTTCAGAATTGAGATTTTTAGCACTCTGGAAGAGTCGGCTTAGTTATCGATATGAGAAAACTTCATTCTGGATGAGTCGGCTCGAATACCCTCGAGTCAGCTCGAATTCTCGAAACTTTAGAATTGAACTCTACCCGCGTCAGCTCTTCTGACTCGAGTTGGCTCGAATGTCTACGTGCCAGAAAATAAAGTGATGTGCCAGACTTTGAGTCGGTTCTCCAGTTTTGAGTTGGCTCTTGTGACTTAGGTCCTCAATTGTTCAATCTTTTTCAAACTTCTTTCAGTGACTTCAAAATAGCTCAAAAACTGTTGAACTCCTTTAAAGACTGATCTTGAGAAAATTAAACTAGAAAACTACATAGAAGTGGCCCTTTCTTGTGAATACATGATTGATTTTTCTTTGGGCCCTTTTTTACATAGAATTTCAACAAAAATTAACTTGACATTCTACAAATTTGTAGAAAGGAAGGTCGTTCAATGAAAATATCCTACAAAAACTTTGAGAATACTTGAAAGATAGTCAGTAATCAAATGTATGCTCCAATATTTGGTTATCATCAAAATCATTCCAGGGGTCAATAATCTTTCCCTTTTTGATGATGGCAAAATATTGGGCATGGAAAAACTTTACAGTTATATAAATATTTAAATGTATCAAAGTAACTTGTGTATAACTTTTAAAATTGAGATATATTCATGTGTATCAGATTTAATATCTATCAAAAGGTGCTTTTGCCTAAAATAAATTGGAGTAAAAAATGTATCAGAGCTTAAAAAAGTATCAAGACAAAATGTATCAGAGCTTAGGCAAAAAGAAAAATATCAGCACAAAATATATCAGTGCACAAAATATATCAGAGCTTGGTTATCAAAGAATATCAGAGTTGTTTCAAAAAGAAAACATAAGATCTACTATATTAGGATTGTATCAGAGCTATTATTATAGCAAATTGTGAATAATAGGGATGACTCCCCTGTTTCACTCAATCCAAGCACAGTTTCAATAGAGTTGCCAAAAGATTTTGCTAGTTTTCCATGCACATTATACAATTACTTCCCTTTTTGTCATTAGCCAAAAAGGTGTTTAGAAGCATATTACTTTATCTTTTTAAATAGAATAAGAACATTGATAACATAATTTCACCTTCTCATAGAATTTTTTCAATTGAAATTCTTCATTAACACTCTAGTAAGGTGTTTCTCCCCTTATTAGGTTAATTAATCATTGAGATCATTTAAAGAAGCAATAAGATATAACAATAAGAGAGTTCATCATCAAAGTACATAATGATTTGCAAAAGAAAGCATTTCATTACTTTGAAGGAAAGTACAATAGATTAGAAAGTAATACATCTAAAAGGTACATAAAAAAGAAACAATACAAAGATACAAACTAGTCTTCTTCCTCGCTAGAGGAAGAGCCAATTTCTAAAACAATAGAGGATGTCTTAGTTTTCATAGGTTTAAATCTAAGATCCCTATTTCTAGTCCTAGTAGGGGCCTTAGGAACTTTGGGTTTTTGCTTAGACCTAGATTTTGGTTTTGCTTTAGAGGGTGTAGGCTCTATTTTAACATCAGTAGGTGGCACACTAGGCTCTGCTGAAGGAAGTATAGGAAGGTGTGAAGAAATAGGTATAGGATCAAATAGTCATGCAGTAGGAGGTGGTGAAGGTGAATGTGCTGGTGGCTGCCTGGAGGAAGATGCTCCGAATGCCTCAACAGTAGATGATAATCTGGATATGAAGACCCAAATTATCCGTACTCATTCTTCAGTTCTTCTACTTCCCTTTGAATGCACTGCATCTTAGCTACCTGCTGAGCACTAAAAGTATCAGCAACTCCTCTCAATCTACCAAAGTTCGCATGCAGGTCTCTAATAATAAAATGAATATCCTCCTATGGGTGCGGTCTGCTCTCCACTGCCTCCACCTTGGTGGTCAACTGTGCTAGTTGTGCCCTGATCTCCTATAATCTAATGTCAATTGTTTGATAAAGGTCGCCAAACATCGAAGCAAATAAGCTCATCAGGGACTTAGAAAGTAGTATGATCTGTTGGACTATGAAGGCCTGTGAAGCTGATGGTGTTGAAGTAGAAGGTCCGGAAGCATATCCAATAGAAAATGCTGGGGGTGTCCTGGGACTATCAGGCTCTCTCTGTGTCTGACCATGCTCATCCATCTCAGTCAGCGTACCATCATCTCCTCTGGCTACTATAGTCTTAGTATCACCAGCTGGATGCCCTGTCTGATCATCCTCATCATCGTCCTCATCCAAAGAAGTAGCAACTCTCTATCTTGATATCCTCTTTGACCAAACTCCTACTAGATGGTAACCCATCCTTTGAAGGGATTTTGCTGAATAGGTATCCATGTGGTGTAAAGGTCTGCCATCCTCTCCAGTCAAGTCTAACCCAGCCTCCAGAAAGAGTAGTGTAAAGACCATTCCATATGGCAGGCAAGCCTTTACTTTTCTGGCTGCCCTCTCATCTATACCATCATGATGTACCATAGATTGAGGGCCTCCTCCTCAATCAAGTGCCTTATGAACACTAGGTCCCATTCGCTTACCCAGTCAAAGTGACCGGTCCTAGGCAAGAAAATCCTACTGATTATATTATGGAACAATATCAATTCTAATGAGAGCTTATTTTCCTGCACATTCTTAATTGTGTCCACATAAGATCTTTCCAAAATTAGCCTCAAAGCTTTCTGCTTGTTCTTCAGTACCAAGTGATTCACACCCTCATTTGGCATTTACAGAATGTTGCTCAGCCTTTCCTCATCCACAATCAGTCTTACCCCCTTTACTGTTGATTCAATGTGATACTCTCCTAGGGTAAGATTCTCAAAGAATGTTCTCACCAAATTAGGGTAGGTAGGGATTTCTAATGAATATAAAAAGGTCCAACCCTGGTTTTCAATCCAATCTCCTATCTTTACTCCTAATTCCTCCAAAAATGAGAATACTATCCTTCTACCACTAGTGACAGGTCGGTTAGCCATTGAAATTACCTGCCTTGGGGGTGAAGGTGACTCATTTTCCATTTCTTCTTCTTCTTGCTACCTTCGAGCTGACTCTTCTTCTTCACTTCTTTTGCTTCTCCTTTCTCTTCGAGCACTAGAGTTGATGGCCTGAGAGTATTTTCCCACTACTTTTCTTGGAGCCATTTCAGAAATCAAGGAAGGAAAGATGTTAAAACTCAAGGAAAGTGGGTATGAAGAGTGGTCCATAAGCTTTGGAAGGGTTTTTGGAGGTTTGGCCAAGGTTCAACAGGAAACATAAGCCCTAGTTTGATCTTACGGGTTTTATATAAAAAGCCCTAACCCGACAATTGAGCCAGCTCGGCCAGAAGCATGTCTGCTCAAGTTGGCTCGAGCATAAATGCTCAACAAGGTTATAAAAAGCTACCAAAAAGATTTCTAAGGATAGTAGCATACTAGATAAGGTGGTCATTGTCCTTAAATTGATGTAGGAGGTCTTCTAGATAATTTTTCTTAATTTTAGAAGAAATTAGGTCAAAAAATCTAAAAAGGATCACATAAACCTAATTCACTTCTAATCATTTCAAATCTTTCTTCATTAAGTGGTTTAGTAAAGATGCCAGCAAGTTATTTTTTAGTTAGAATGAATTCAAGTTCAATATATCCATTTTGTACATGATCCCTAATGAAGTGATGTCTAATTTCAATATGCTTTGTTTTTGAATGTTGAATAGAATTTTTTGTAAGATTGATAGCACTTGTGTTATCACATTTGATAGGAATCTTAGTTTGAATAACATCATAGTCTTCTAGTTATTGCTTAATCCATAATACTTGTGCACAACAACCTCCTGCAGCTACATACTCTGTCTTAACAGTAGATAGTGCTACGAAGTTTTGTTTCTTATAGTGCCATGAAATTAAGTTCAATCCTAGAAACTGGCAAGTACCATTAGTGCTCTTTCTATCAATTTTATATCCACCATAATCAGCATCAGAAAAGCCAATTAAATTTAATAAAGATTACTTAGAATACCATAGACCAATATTACTTGTTTCTTTTAGATAGTTTATGATTCTTTTAACAGCAATTAAATATGATTCTTTAGGATTTGATTGGAATCTAGCATATATGCACTCACTGAACAAGATATCAGGCCTACTAGTAATTAGTACAATAGTGATCCGATCATACCTTGGTAAAGCTTTTGATTAATATTGTTGCCATCTTCATCTTTGTCTAATTTGCAGGAGGGGCCCATGGGTGTGCTCATATCTTAGGATGACTCTATACCAAACTTTTTAATGATTTTCTTGATATACTTTGCTTGGTTGATAAAAATTTCTTCCTTTATTTGCTTAATTTGCAGTCCAAGAAAGTAGGTTAGTTCACCCATCAAGCTTGTTTCAAATTTATCCTGTATTAACTCAGCAAATTCTCTACAAAGATCCTCATTAGTTGTACCAAAAATATTGTCATCTACATATATATGTACAACTAACATATCATTTTCTTTCTTCTTGATAAACAAAGTTGTATTTACATTACCTCTAATAAAATCATTTTCAAGTAAGAACTTGATTAATCTATCATACTAGGCTCTTGGTACTTATTTTAATCCATACAATACTTTATTAAGTTTAGAAACATGATTTAAAAAAGTATGACTTTCAAAACCTGGTGGTTGTTCTACAAAAACTTCTTCTGAAATGAAACCATTCAAAAATGCATTTTTTACATCCATTTGAAATAATTTAAAATTTATGTGACAAGTAAATATAAGTAATAATCTAATGGCTTCTAATCTTGCTATAGGTGCATAAGTTTCATCAAAATCTATTCCTTCTTCATGATTATAATCTTTTGTAACTAATCTTGCTTTATTTCTAATTATTTTTTCTTGTTCATCTAACTTATTCCCATAAACCCATTTGGTTCCTATTACTGGATGGTTTGAGGGTCTATTTACTAAGGTTCATATATTATTTCTTTCAAATTGATTAAGTTTTTCATGTATGGCCATCATCCAATTGGGGTCATTTTCAACCTCTTCTATACTATGTGGTTCTACTTGTAAAACAAAAGCTAGATAATTATGTGCTTCTCTAAGTGATGACCTAGTCCTAATACCTTGTGAGGGATCATCAATAATTAAATCTTTAGGATGTGAAGTTACATACCTCCATTCCTTTGGTAGATCACCATGATCTTTACTTACCATTTCTTCTCCTTCTTGAGTTGGTTTATCTTTTAAGCTCACGTCTTCCATTGCTTGATCAAGGTACCTGCATCATTGTCTATACACTATTCTTTTCTAGAAGGTGAGGGATTAGATTCATCAAAGATAACATGAATAGATTCTTCTACTGTTAATATTCTTTTATTAAATACTTTATAAGATTTGTTATTGATTGAATAACCAATAAAAATAGCTTCATTAGATTTAGCATCAAACTTTTCTAGGTTATCCTTTTCATTGTTTAACACAAAACATTTGCAACCAAAAACACGAAAGTAATGAATGTTAGGCTTTTTGTCATTCCAAAGTTCATAGGGGGTTTTCTTCAAAATCGATCTTATCAAAACATGATTTAAAATGTAGCAAGTAGTATTCATCGCTTCTATCCAAAAATATCTTAGAAGATTGCCTTCACATAACATTGTTCGGACCATTTCTTCCAAAGTCCTATTCTTCCTCTTTACAACATCATTTTGCTATGGTATCTAGGAGTGAAGAAGTTATGATCAATGCCGTGCTCAATGCAATAATCATCAAAATATTAATTTTTAAATTCTGTTCCATGATCACTTCTTATTGAAATAACTGAAAGATTTTTCTAATTTGAGACTTTCTTGTGAAATTTTTAAAAAACTTTAAATGCTTCATCTTTGTATGCAATAAATAAAACCCAAGTAAATCTCAAAAAATTATCTACTATCACAAGTCTATATTTCATACCACCTAGGATTGTAATCCTAGTTGATCCAAATAGGTCTATGTGTAGTAGTTCAAGAGGTCTGAATGTTGAAACCATATTTTTTGATTTAAAACTCCCCCTAGTTTGTTTACCTAGTTGGCATAAATCACAAACATGTTCAAAATTAACTTTAAATTTAGGTAAACCTTTAACTAGATCTTTAAAAATTAATTTAGCAATTGTATGTATCTAGCATGACCTAATCTTCTATGATTCCCTATTTAAAAAGCATTGGCCCAACTCTCGAGTCGGTTTGCCAAAATAGCAAGTGACTCGAGTCAGCTATAGTCCAAATCTAGGTTAAAACTTGAAAAATGATAAAATAAATTTTTATGAATTTCTTACTACTAAAGGAGGTTGTCATAAGCTCTGGAAGGAATTTTGAAATGCCTAGATAATTTTTTCTTATTTTTTAAAAAATTAGATCAAAACATTCAGAATGGGTCATACAGGCCTAATTCGCCTCTAATCTTTTCAAATCTATCTTGATTAAGTGGTTTAGTAAAAATGTCAGCAAGTTGATCTTTAGTAGGTAAAAATTCTAATTCAACAACATTATTTAAAATATGATTTCGAATGAAATGATGTCTAATTTCTATATGCTTAGTTCGAGAATGCTGAATTGGATTTCTAGATAAATTAATAGCACTAGTGTTATCACATTTAATAGGAATTTTAGATTGGATAACACCATAATTTTCTTGTTGTTGCTTGATCTACAATACTTGTGCACAACAGCTCCCCGTAGCCACATATTCTGTCTCAGCAGTAGATAGTACTACAGAGTTCTATTTATGACAGTGCCATGAAATCAAGTTGACACCTAGAAATTGACAAGTGACACTTATACTTTTTCTATCAATTTTATAGCCTCCATAATCAGCATTAGAATAACTAATTAATTTTAAAGATGAATACTTAGAATACCATAATCCTAGATTGCATGTGCCTTTAAGATACTTGATTTTTTTAACAGCTATGATATGTGACTCTTTTGGATTAGATTGAAAATGTGCACACATACAAACACTAAATAAAATATCAACTCTATTAGCAGTTAAATAAAGTAAAGAACCGATCATACCTCTATACAGTTTTTGATCAATATTTATTCCATTTTCATCTTTATCAAGTCTACATGCATGATTCATGGGTGTTCCAATTTCTTTGCTTGATTTCATACCAAACTTTTTAATAATCTCTTTGATATATTTGGCCTGGTTGATCAGGATACCTTCCTTTGATTGTTTGATATGAAGCCCGAGGAAGTTACTCAGCCTACCCATCAAACTCATTTCGAATTCACCCTATATTAACTTAGCAAAGTCTTGACACAAAGATTCATTAGTAGATCCAAATATTATATCATCAGCATAAATTTGAATAATTAAAATATCATTATCTTTTCTTTGAATAAATAGTGTAGTATCAACACTATCGCTTACAAAATCATTTCCAATTAAAAACTTGCTTAATCTATCATACCAGGCTCTAGGTGCCTGTTTAAGACCATACAAAGCTTTATTTAATTCAAAAACATGATTTGGAAATGTGTGATCGATAAAACTTGGTGGTTATTCGACAAAAACTTCTTCAGATAAAAAACCATTTAAAAATGCACTCTTTACGTCCATTTGAAATAATTTGAAATTCATAAAGCATGAATATGTTAGTAGTAATCTAATAGCCTCTAGCCTAGCTACTGGTGTATAGGTCTTATCAAAATCTATTCCGTCTTCTTGATTATATCCTTGAGCTACCAGTCTAGCCTTTTTCCTAATTACATTACCTTGCTCATCAAGTTTATTTTTATAAACCCATCTAGTACCTATAACAGGGTAGTCATTAGGTCTTTCTACTAGAGTCCAAACATTATTTCTCCTAAATTAGTTTAACTCATCATGCATAGCCAACATCCAATTAGGATTAGTTTTAGCTTCTTCATAGTGTGAGGTTCTATATGAGAAACAAAAGTAATTAAGTCATATGCATCCTTATGTGTAGCTCTAGTTCTAACACCTTGAGATGGATCTCCTATAATTAGTTCTTTGGGATGTGAGTGTACATACCTCCATTCTTTGGGATATCATCATGATTTTTGCTTACCACTTCTTCATGTTATTCACTTATTTGTTTGTCTTTGAGAGTCAAATCCTTTAGTCCATGTTCTAGTGTACCTGCATGATCATCAGCATGATCTTCTTTTCTAGAAGAAGTAATGTTAGTGTTGCCCAGGTGGCTTTTCCCAAGAGGGGGGTGAATTGGGAATTAAAATTTTTTTGCAAGTATGTGCACAAGTAATTCCTTTTAGTGGTCAGGTGCTGTGTCAATCAGAGATTAAATGCAGAAGCTGAAAGGTAAATCAAACACAACACAAACAAGGCAGGTTTATAGTGGTTCGAAGCAACCTAGCTCCTACGTCCACTACCCAAGTTCATCACTCGGGATTTCCACTATATCCCCATAACCAGAATACAGTCAGATTATTTTACAGGCTCATAATCCCAACCTCTACACTTTGGTTTTTGAACCGGACTCACCAAAGAAACCCACACTAGGTTTTTTACAGGCTCACCTAGAACCTCTATACTTTGGTTTTTGAAAAAGGCTCACCAAAGAAACCTATTTGGTTTTTACAACCGGGCTCACCAATAACCCAAATATTCTAAGAATAGAATAAAGAAGCAACAAAAATGATAAACTCTGTTGTCGGGTGGTTGCCAAGGCAGCTCGAGTGAAGCTCTATTGAATGCTCTTCAATGTACTTCAATGGCTTCCTTGCTTTCTTCAAAAGGTGCTTCAAGCTTCTGGTAAGAGCTGGTGAAGGCTTGAAGGCTGACTTCAAAGCTCAAGTGCTCATACTTATTTCTTCAATAAGTGTTTAATAAATATCCATTAACTCATTTGTCTCTCCAAAGAAGTTCTCATACTTTATTTATAGACTTCAACTACCTTCTCTTGATTTTGAACGTTGTAGACCATTAGGAGGTGACAGGTTACCATTGGAGCACTTTTGGAATTCAAAAACTAGAAACTGGAACTAGCCGTTGGAGGTGACCTCATCATTCCAATCGGCTCGGACAATCTTCGAGTCAGCTCGGATCAAGTTCGGGTTGACTGGGCTGAATGCCAATCGGCTAGCTTCCATAGTTGAGAAAATGTGTCACTCTGGTCGAGTCAGCTAGACTGAATTCCAGTTGGCTTGGATCTCAGAGGCTCTCAGAGCAATCTCAACCAAGTTCTGGATGAGTCGGCTAGGCTGAATTCCAGTCAGCTCGGATGCCTGAGAATCTCAGAACACTTTCAACTAAGTTCTGGACGAGTCGGCTGGGCCTTGGTGCCAGTCGGCTGGATCTATGTACCAGAGAACTTCTTTCCTGTGCCAGTGCCAGAGTCGGCTGGTTCCTCCATCCAGTCAGCTCGAAAGTGGTTCTTCAGCCAGATCAAATTCAATCTTCCAGAACACTTGTGCCAAGCTTTGAAGACATCTTCAAGGACTTCTTATAATAAATTCAAGAAAAAATTGAAGCTTGAAAACTACTAGAAGTAACCCTTTAACTTGATTTAAGTAGGAAATTTTTGTAGGGTTCTTCTTTACAAGATTCTAGGCACTTTACAACTCAACACAAAACATTAAAGATTGTAGGATGTAGAAAGTGTATCATGTAGTTATCCTACAAAAAACTTGTCAATTGTTTGAAGAGTTGTTAGATAACCAAATATATGCTCCAATATTTTGTTATCATCAAAATCACTTTAGGGGTCAACAGTCAGATTCATTGAAAATAACATATATTGATTCTTTCACAATCAAAGTTCTTTTGTTGAAAACTCGATAGGCTTTACTATTTAAAGAATATCCAAGAAAAATAGTCTCATTGGATTTTGCATCAAATTTATCAAGATTATCTTTACCATTATTAAGAACAAAACATTTACAGCCGAAAATATGAAAATAATTGATATTAGGCTTTCTATTATTCCACGGTTCATAGGAGGTTTTTCTAATGATAGGTTTGATTAAAACTCTATTCAAAATATAGCAAGCGGTATTTACAGCTTCTGCCCAAAAGTATTTTTGAAGATTTTCTTCATAAAATATTGTTCTGGATATCTCTTCCAAAGTGCGATTCTTTCTTTCAACAACACCATTTTGCTGTGATATTCTAGGAGCTGAGAAGTTGTGGTCAATACCGTGCTTTGTGCAAAAGTGATCAAAATATGATTTTCAAATTCACTGCTATGATCACTACGAATAGAAATCATAGAAAGATTTTTCAGATTTGAAACTCTTTTATAAAACTTCTTGAATACTTTAAAAGTTTCATCTTTATATACAATGAACAAAACCCATGTGTATCTTGAAAAATCATCTACAATCACAAGGCCATACTTTATACTACCTAGGCTTGTTGTCATAGTAGGTCCAAATAGGTCCATATGAAGTAGCTCTAAGGGTCTAGTAGTAGAAACAATGTTTTTAGATTTAAAACTCTCCCTCACTTGCTTTCTTAATTGACAAGCATCGCAAACATAATCAAAATTTACTTTGAACTTTGACAAACCTTTAACTAAATCTTTTGAAATAAGTTTTGCTATAGTATCCATACTAGCATGTCCAAGTCGCTTATGCCATAGTAAACTTGATTCCTTGCTCTTATCATTTATTGCTACAAGACTTATATTGCTTGACATAGCCAGATCATTAAGATTTACTACATAAATATTACCAAGTCTATGTCCAATGAACTTTGTACTAGAGTCAAGTGGATCAACTACTATATACATTAAAGACTTGAAGAAAATATTAAAACCAATATCACAAAGCTGACTAATACTCAAAAGGTTATGCTTTAACTTTCTACAAGCAACACATTCTCAATAAATGTAGGAGTAATTTTGATTTTACCAATACCGATTATCCTTCCTTTGTGATTATCACCAAAGGTTACCATTCCACCATCATTTTTTTCTAGGATGAAGAATTGATCAATGTCACCCGTCATATGTCTCGAACAGTCGCGATCAAGGTACCATCTTTTCTTTATATTTATGGATGTAAGACATCCCTGCAAAATAATCAGATAATAGATTTAGGTACCTAAGCTTTCTTGGGTCCTTGCAAGTTAGTAGAATTGGTTCCTTTTGGAACCCAAATTTTCTTGATTTTCTTCTTGCCATTATATTTCAAATGATACTCAAATGCTTTATGACCAACATTATTACAAGCATAGTATACAATTCTTGGCTTTGAATAAAAGGTATATGATGATACAAATTTAGGTCTATATTGTTTTGAAGTAATGAACTTAGGAGCATATGATGTAGATGCAAAAAATTTATTTGAAATTGAATCTTTGTAACCAATTCCAAACTTGTTATTTGTCTCCCTTTGATCTTTCAAAATTAGTTCAAGCTTGTTGGAACTTAAGGTTAACTTTTCAACCAAAGGCTTAAGCTTTTGAACTTCCTTTTTCAAATCATCATTTTTATTTTGCAAACTTTTATTTTTCTCAAGAAGCTCTTCTTTTTCAAATTGAGTAGTCTTAAGTCTTTCATGAACCAGACTTAATTTCTTTTGTAAAATCTTATTTCTTTCACCAATTTCATTTTTATCCTTTTCAATCATATCACAATGATTTTTCAAAATTTTCATTTTCAAACAAGCTTTTTTATATTCTACTAATAATTCATAAAAAGCATTATGAAGCTCATCATATGTAAATTCTAAATTAGGTTCAGAAGTAGTTACCTCATCCTCCAAACTCATAAGGCAGATCTGAGTAATTTTTATTGTTTCTTCATCCTCTTCAGTGGATGTAGATTCGTCGCTATCACTCCATGCTGCAAGCATTGCCTTCTTCTTCTTTCTTTTGGTCATCTTTTTCTTAATTTTTGGATAGTTAGGGCATATATGACCCGGTTTCTTACACTCATAGCAGATTAGAATTTGATCTTTATCCTTGTCCTTCTCTTTTTCTTTGTCCTTTTCTCTTCTTTTTTCAAAATCTTCTTTTCTAAATTGCTTCCTCCATTTGTTTGTTCTTCTTCTGCCCATAAATCTTTTAAATTTTTTCATTACAAGGGCTATCTCATCATTTTCAAGATCATCATCATCAGATGAATCTGAATCTTCATTCTTATCTTCTTCAGTAGCTTTAAATGCTATAGCTTTCTTTCTCTTAGAATCTTTATCAATTCTTTGTTCATGGCTAACTCATGTGTAATTAATGATCCAAGCAACTCATCTAGTGGTAGGGTGTTCAGGTCCTTTGCCTCTTGAAATCGCTGTCACTTTGGCTTCCCATTTATCTGGCAAGGATCTCAAAACTTTTTGAACTAGATCAGCATTAGTATAAGTCCTACCAAGACTTTTAATACCATTAATAATATTAGTAAAACTTATATACATAGCAGATATAGTTTCACTAGGATCTATTTTGAATAATTCATAGTTGTGCACAAGAAGATTGATTTTTGAAGTTTTAACTTATGATGTGCCTTCATGTGTAATCTCAAGCTTATCCCAAATTTCTTTAGCATAATTACAAGTCAAAATTCTATTAAACTCATTTGGATCCAAAGCACAATAAAGCAAATTCATAGCTTTGGCATTCAGCTCAGCTAATTTCATATTATTTTCGTTCCATTCCTCTTTCGGTTTAGGAACCTCAATATTATTAATTCTAACAGTGGGTGTGTGAGGTCCTTTCAAAATAAATTTTCATAAATAAAAATCTATGGCTTAAATGTATATTTTCATCCTCGCCTTCTAATATGTATAATTGGTTCCAGTGAAAAGTGAAGGTCGATTTTTGGATTGGCCTTCGACCAAAGAGGTGCTCATTGGATGTGCCATCTATCTTTACTCTAAGTTATTTTCAGAGACTCCGCTCTGATACCACTTGTTTCCTAGGTGGCTTCCTAAGAAGGGGGTGAATTAGGATTATAAAAACTTTTGGCAAATATGTGCAATTTAAAATCCTTTTAGTGCTGTGGTGCAATATGCAATACGGAAGCAATTAAGTAAATGCAATAAGGTAAAATAAGCACAAACACAAACACAAAAAAATTTAGAGTGGTTCGGAGCAACCGGCTCCTACGTTTACTACCCAAGGATCACTTGGAATTTTCACTATATCCCCCTACCGGAATACAGTCGAATTATTTTAACAGGCTCACAATCCAAACCTATACATTTTGGTTTTACCGAGATCACCAAAGAAACCCTACACTTGGTTTTATACTGGGATTACCAAGAACCCAACTTAGGTTTTCACAAGGTTCACCTAAAAAACCTTTAACCCTCTCTTAAGACATAGCCCCTTGCCATTCTTAAAGAAAAAATAATATATGTCAAAAATATAAAGCAACTACATAATAAACTGAGTTTGTTTAGATGTTGTCGATGAAGATCAAGGTGAAGCCTAGCCTTGAATGCTCTTTTAATGCTCTTCAAGCTACTTCTTTACTTCTTCAAAGAGTGGATTCAATGATGAAGAGAAGTTGGTGGAGCTTTGAATCTATCTTGAATGCTCTTGAAGTGGGTTGATGAAAGACTTGAAGACTTTTTAAATTTCCAAGATAAATCAATGAATAATCCTTTAAAAAAATTGTTTAATCCATCAAAAATACTCCTTTTTATAGTTTTCCATGAGAAATAGCCATTGTAGGGCCTAGGAAATCAAGAAAGAGTTGTTGGAGACCATTTGGAGTTCAAAATCAACTTTCAGCAACTAGTTGTTAGAGTGCAGAAAATGGTCACTCGAGTCAGAGACAGCCTAAACAAAAATTTTGTATAAGTCGGCTCTTGAAGCTAGAGTCGACTCGAACCTTCAATCAGTACAAATCCATATTTTTTTTGAGTCAGCTCTTCAAGGCAGAGTCGGCTCGAAGTCTCAGTCACTAACAAACATAACTCTGGACAAGTCGGCTCGAGGTCTCAGACTTCAAAAACATGTGTTCTTCAATGAGTCGGCTCTTGGGGCTTGAGTTGGCTCGAGGTACTTATGCCATGCTAGAAGGAGTCGGCTCTTGTAAAAACTTTTTTTAAAGCTTCAAACTTCTCCAAAATTCTTCAAAATGTGAATCTAACAAGAGCTAATCTACTTACTCTTATTTTTATAATTTTATAGCCATTTTACAAAATTACATAGTTAAAAAATTAGGGCTTTTACAACTTGAAGTGCAAAAGAGTCTATACAATGTTGGATCACCTTTCAACCAATTTGAAAACCAATTAAACTAAAGATAAATATTTTCCTGCAAAAACTTCTCAAGTAATTGAAAGAATTAGTAACTCATACATGCTCCAATATTTTGTGATCATCAAAATCATTCTAGGGGTCAACAATCTCTCCCTTTTTGATGATGACAAAAAACTGGGCATGAATAGGATTTAAAATACTTTGCAATTACTATGTATCATATTCACATGTATCAAAGAATATTTAACATAGTATGTATCAAGCCAAATTGAGTATCAAATTGTTAAACTGAAAAGTATTAATACAATGTATCACAATATATCATATGTGTCATCCATGTACTAAGTATCGAAACTTCACAAAATTAACTTGTATTTGAAGTGAGTTTAATGAAAACTTGACACAAGCTCCCCCTTACTAATGTAATGATATATTTTTTTTAAACTCATTTTCATATTCACATTTACATGTATATTCATTCACATATTTACATTCATATTCACACTTTCATGCATATTCATTCACATTTTCATGCACACTCCTCTCTCCTTTCTCCCTTCTCCCCCTTTTTGTCATCAACAAAAAGTATATAAAAGGAGAACATTCATAAATTAAGTTATTCACAATATGTATCAGATGTATCATGAAAAGATATATATATATATATATATATATATATATATATATATATATATATATATATATGAAGAGTATCAGTACAAGAGTGATACAATACAAAAGTGCCTCGACACGACAAAAGTAGTATCACAAACAACAAAACATGCTAAACATAAAGTCCTAAAATATCAAAATGAAGGACTAGGGTCATCATCACTAGGCTCTTCCTCACTAGAAGAGGAACCGACCTCTAAAATACCAGGAGCAGGCTTGAATTTAGGGAACCTAGGCCTAAGGTCCCTAAGTCTGGTCCAAACAGGAGTAGTAGCCTTCGAGGTTCTTGGTTTAGCTTTAGCTTTAGGCTCAGAAGAAATCACAATAGGAGTAGGTCGAGCAATAGGAGGATCAACAGATAAGGCAAGGGTGTTGGTAGTAGACAGAATCTCTGTTGCCGGAGTGTCTCCAACATCAGAACTTGGATCCTCAGTACCAGTGCCAGCCTCAGCAGGATATTTTAAAAAATAACCAAATATCATTAAAATAAATTTATAGTAATTAAATGATCAACTTGTTCAATTATATTGGTATCAAAAATTAAATTAATTAATCAATCTAATTAATCTAATTAATAAATCTTACACTTGAATCTCACACTTAACTCGGTCCATGCTATACATCCTGCAACTCTGAAAGGAAAAGAGAAGTGGGGGATATGCTTTACATCCCAGTAAGAATTTTTATATACCCACACCAATAATAATATAAATAAAAAAATAAAAAATAGTAATAGAATCATAAATCATAAAATATCATGTCATACATTCAAAATAACTCAACCATCACATATAATAAAATCATAACTTATTTTTATATTTTGATTTAATTAATAGTTTTATTTAAGGTCTTGGAATAATTACGATCATGCTTCAGCTCGTGACTAGTAATCTTAATATCACATTTCAGTTCATGATTGGTAATCTTATTATCATGCTTTAGTCCATGACTGGTAATCTTCGTATCATACTTCAGCCTGTGACTGGTAATCTTAGTATCATGCTTCAGCTCGTGACTGACAATCTCAGTAACCATGATCCAGCCCGTGGCGTGTATAGTCCAAACACCATTTTTCTTGATTATCACTTCATCAAATCTCAAACACATTGTCAAATCATATTCTTTTCAATATTTTTAATAACCAGTATCACAATCCAAACCATCTAAAAATATTCATGTTTGATAGGAACATATCATACAAAAAACTATAATTAATAATATCAATAATTATAAATATCCATCATGAAAAATTAAAATATATAATGTATAAATAATCATGCATGCTAATGCTCATTTTCAAGGATCGAAATCATGCAATGTAATATATATATATATATATATATATATATATATATATATATATATATATATATAAACTGGTAATCATGTACAAAAATCTTTATCTCTATTGATGATAACTTGGTACAGCATTTTCTAGTCCATGCCTAGCATATCCATCAATCAATATGATTCCAACTCATCCTTAATCAATCATTAGCACAAGAAATAGTAAATTATTATTAGATTCTTATTTTTCAAACTCTAATATCTTAATTACTCTTAATCCCAATTTTCTCCATCTTATATAACTAATTAATAAATAAGATTTAGAAATTTACCTGGACTTAAGGATTAAATGTAAATTCTCCTGCTCAATATCTTCTCGTCCAATTGATCATACCCATAGCCAAATCGAATGACTAAGAGAAATTATAAAAGTATATGATTGTGGTGGAAAGATTATGAGAGAGGAAGGGCGCAACTGCATAGATAACAAAGCCCGATAGCCTGAGTAGATCAAATTCGAATGACTCAACAAGTAGATTAGGAATCCAATAAATTTAAATCTAATATGACAACTATTGTCAATTAGGTATGTTCTATAAAAATCGGAGTGGAGATCAATATAGAAGAAGATTGCAATGATTTGTCTAGGACCCTCTATCGAGATCAACTTGGAATTCATGATGAAAAGACATAGATCCTCCACTATATCTATTAAATCATCGAGAGCAAGAAAGAGTAGAGAGAGAAAGAAGGGTAGAGAGAGAAAGGTAGAGAGATGAGAGGAAGAGAAGAGAAGAGAGAGAAGAACCAATTTCTCTCTTCCTTCCTCTTCTTCTTTCTTCAAACAGGAACCACCCCTCCTTCTTGAATGGAAAAACTGGGGATACCTTCTTCCCTTTTCCTTTCTCGAGACCATGGTGGCAGGAGGTCAGGGACTAGCCACCTGCACCAGCTCCCGATGATGGTGAAGCAGAGAATAACCTTGTTAATGGCCCCAACTAATGCCAATCAGCAGATAAAAAGAAAAATGAAAAAAAGAAAGCAAAATAAATAGGGGAGGCCCTGCTCTTAATCAAACTGGTGCCTTGCTGACCCAAATCAAGGTCAAATGTTGGCCATGGGATTGGAAAGGAGGAAGGAATCAAGGGCTTAGGTCCTTTTCTTAAGTCTGGCAAGGCCAAGACAGTAATTCGGTGATCCCTCTCGGTGGAAAAATCAAAGAAAGTCACTCTTGAATCAGTCAGCAATCTCATGAAGTCTTTTTGATGGAGTCCAAAGGAGGAATAAACTAGCTTTTATAGGCTAGGTTCCAGGGTTTTTAGGATTAAATTTGAGATGCCCTAGGATTGGGGCGCTAGATGGAGTTAGGAGGAAGAAGACTCCCATTAATTCGGAGTCTTCTCCTTCTCTATCACATGCTAAGCACGCGGCAAGATAGGCCCTAACTTCTTTAGACGGGCGTTAGACCTCAGAAAATATGGGCTATTACATCGTATGCAATATTAGGATGTTATTTTGATTCTTAAGGAACCACGCGAACTAGCCCAATTTAATCTAGATGGATTATTTATTTATTTTTTAATGGTAAGACCAGATAGTTTAGCTGTTACAAAATGTACATTGTTTTATTGTTATATCCCTCATCATACCTATTTATTATTTGCGCACATATAAACCCTCCTCTTTGTTTGTTAATTTATTACATATAGAGACTCATCTTTTATATTTATGAAGATGAAGATATCTCTTTTCTAGAACTTCCCCAGTAGGAAGCAAGTTAAAATTTAAATCTTAATTCCACCTTGAATTTGAAGATAATGGTGTTGATGAGTGATATAGTTTACTAGCTGTAACTTTCAGTCAAGTAAAAAGAAAAAGGTATTTTATCACGACTAATGAAGCTTTCTTGCATAAAGGGATCCTGATTTACAAATATGTAACATAGGTGTCTTTTTAATATATAATTAGTCTATAATGGGAAATATTTTTCAGAAAAAAGAAAGTCTAACATATTAGATGAACTTTAAAACTATGTTTTAGAGAAATGATAAGGGAACATATGTCCCAGTGATCACTAGCATTTTAAAGGTTTGGAGTTTGTGATAGCGATTTAGATCCAATTAAGGAATATTAGAATGAATTAAAAAGCATTTACCTTTTGTAATAGGCATATCAAAATAGACTAGCATATACACAGAGATGGTGCATGGTTTGTAAAGCTATGAACATAGCTAGGGTTTATGATAGTAGAAATCGTATTCCAAATCAATGCTATTGCACCGGTCCAAAATCAAGGCCATTTTCAAACACCTTATGTACAATTACACACCACATGTAATTTAATATCGATGTATTTGAAAATGGTCGAGCCTAGCCTATATGAATTTCAGTGTGGCTTGCAACATTACCTGCCAATTTAGCACAAGAAGCAGATTCCTCATATCCTACCATGTGGTTTTCAGGAATCATGCTGGGAGAAGCCTTGTACTTTTCCATAAAAGAGCAGTTAACTCAATGCCACCACTCTTTGACACCAACTACCCTTCAAGGGGCATGCACTCTAAACATGCTTGCTATGAAGATGAGCTTTGCATCATCTCCAACCACTCTACGCCACTTCTTCCTAGGCATACGCTCTGCAGAAACGTATCAGCCACCACTCCCTGCACTATAGAACATCCCTTAGATAATAGATACTCTATATACTCATCTATAAAAACTGTTCTCCTGAACCCTCCAGGTAAGTTTTTTTGGAAGGGTAAATTTTTTTCAAGTCCCTTCTACTTCCAGAATTAGCCATTGAGAGTCCCAAAAAGTTTTCTTGGAGCTATCCAAAATTCTTGGTCAAAACTTAAGTGAAGGCTAGGCCAATGAGAACCCAAGTAAGGCGAAGTTGGGAGATGAAGCTAAGAGTAGCCTCAAAGGGAACATACTGAGCTTCCTTGGCACTCTTGCAAGCTTTGCCTGATCTCTTTAAAGCATCGCCTTCTCTCCCATAGGCCTCGCCTGCTTCGCTTAAGATTTGCCCGCACTCCTGTAATCTTCACCTATACTCCACAATATCCACTTGCACTTCCATTGCTTCACCACACTCCGCTCCATCCAAAAACTATGATCCAAAAACTATGATCCACCACCTCTCCATCCACTTAGAAGCTATAGAGGCATTAGAGGGTCCACCACCGGAGGACCCCCATCATGGCTGGACTTCTATATCTTCATTGTTTTATATATTCTAGAGCACTTGTGCATCTCGAAGGGGACCTGGAGCCATGCATGGCAGCAACCACATCTAGCCCAGTTGCAAGTCTCTAGTGTAACCCCAATAGATTGAGATTGGTACTAAAGAAAGGGCCCTTGATCCTAACAATTTTTGAGAGGGCCTATAGCCCTCTTTTCTCTTATACATCCATGGAAAAGCAGAAGGCAATGATAGAATATACCATTCCTCCTCCATAGAGGAACTAGCGATCCCAGCAGATCCCTAAGTTCTCCCAAACCAAAGTACTGGTGAGCGCTTGGCCATTCCTCCCATCACAACTGAACAAATCCATCAACTCTTGTTGCAAGTCTAGTTGTTGATCACTGTAGTCTAGGGCCTATAGTAGTCTTTAATTCATCTAAGCCCAGTATCGAATAGGCACCCATTATTAGATGTTCCTCCTTCAGTGTGGGGGGTAGAGCATTTTGGTTTACCCCACCCCATTGAAGTGGAAGGAGCCCTAGTAACCTTCCAGCCAGTTGGTAGCCCCAAGCGGGCTCCTCATCGATGCCTGTCGCAACCATCAATCACATGAGGAGCATCTCACGCACACCATTCTCGTCATCAAATGGGTCATCACGGTAGGAATCGAGAACATGATTCTCCTATTTCACTATTTTTGTTCTCTTCCTCTTCACAAGATTCCTTGATAGTGGGATTGTCATATCATCATTCGGAAAGGCACACCCGGTAATAGGATGAACTGGATCGAAAGCTTTGTGAGGTGGATGGCTATTTGGAGGCCCTAAGATGGCAGCAAGCAACTCCAGCAGGCGAGCTGCCTTTCACCACATGTCCACTTTTCTCCTGGGTGATTATGAAGGATCCCATCCCTCCCCATTTCAAGACTCCATCTATGGAGGTCTACAATGACTCCACCAATCCCTGCAACCACCTGGAGAGCTTCAAAGCTCTCATGATGCTGCAAGAGGTATCCGATGCTTTGATATACAAGTCCTTTCCTATCACCTTTAAGGATATATCTCGAGCTTGTTACACCAGGCTCTAGCTAGACTCCATCAGCTCTTTTAAGGAGTTTGGCCAAAAATTCATTGCTCAGTTCCAGTGTAGTTGAAGGCCCAGAAGGAGCTGCAACTTCCTCTTTTCTATCGACTACGAGGGGGGAGTCTCTCTGGAGTTTTATGAGCCATTTTTGGGCAGTCATGCTAGAGGTTTGTGGCCTAGAACTAGCGGTTGCAATGACAGCCCTGCTGAGGGGGCCTAGAGTGGGAGGCTATTTTCGCTCCCTCTCCATGAGGTTCCCCATGATCTTTTAGAGCTTTTGCCCCACTCCAAAAAATATATTAATGGTAAAAAGGGCATGGTAGAGAAGAGGAAAGAGAGAGGGGAGTGCAAGCATCCACAAGAGTTTTGCCCTCTTTCTCCTCCTTAGCATAAGAAGTGGAGTGACAAAGTCAGATCCTGCCACTGCTCCAAGAGCCCACACCATCGTTGTAAGGAGTTTACTTTATTGAATGATTCCCAAGGATAGATTTTGATAAAAAAAAAGAATTAAGATATTATTCACTAGCCCAGAAAGATGATAAAGTGGAGTAAAAAGGACTTCATAAAGTATTGCCACTTCTATCAAGAACATGAGCATGACATAGAAGACTGCTTCACCTTGAAGAAGGAGATCAAGGCCCTTGTTCATTGAGGTTACCTATGGACTTACATCAACCAGCCCAAGGTCATAAAAATTTCTGGCCACCAATCCTAGCCCATCATAGTGCCTCCTGTGGATAATCATCCCATTGATGGGGTTATCAACACCATAGCTAGAGGGTTCTCTCTTGAAAGAGAAGCCTCGATAATTGAAGGGGCCCATGCTTGCATGGTTCTCGAGGTTCCTCGGTCCAAGTGGCATAAGCAGGGCAAGGTCATAATCTTTTTGGACATCGATATAGAAGGCATCTAAACTTTCCATGACCATGTTGTTGTAGTTTTCCTTACCATTACAAATTTTGATATAAAGTATCTTTTAATTAATATGGGAAGCTCTAGATATGTCTTGTTTTACGATGCCTTTAGTAGGATGAACCTCTCATGTGACTATCTACAATGGACAAATTCTCCCTTGGTAGGGTTCTCGAGAGATGCCATTCTCGTGGAAGGCATAATTGATTTACTTATGACTGTAGGACAAGAATCAAAGCAAGCCACGATCATGCTAAACTTCCTGGTGGTAAAAGTTCTCTCAGTCTACAATATTATCCTAGGGAGGCTAGACTTGAATGCCCTTCATGCCATTATCTCTACCTATCACCTATTGATGAAGTTCCCTACCACCCGAGGAGTGGGCGAGGTATAAGGTGATCAAGCCTTAGCAAGTAGTGCTACATGGCTACCCTCAAAGACAAGAAGTCCCAGGAAGCAATACTTGTCAATAGCCTCAACCTCAGAGATAAGCAAGACCAACAGTGAGGCCAATTGGTAGAAGAGCTTATTTCAGTTCCCGTAGATGAGTCCGACCCAACTCGGAGGATTCAAATCAGGTCTGAGCTTACTAATGTTATGCAGGGACATCTCCTTGCCTTCTTAAGAGCAAATACATACATCTTCACATGGATATCTCTGATATGCCTAGCATCATTCCGAAGGTCATGGTGCATTGACTGAATGTCAACCCTTTATACAAGCTGGTGAAGTAGAAGAAGCGATGCTTTGCCCCTAAGCACCAACAATCCATTGAGCAAGAAATAGAAAAGTTGCAAGCTGGTGGTCTCGTTTGCAAGGTTAACTATCTAGAATGACTAGCAAATATGGTACTCATCAAAAAGGCAAGTATCAAATGGCAGGTATGTATTGATTTCATTGATTTAAATAAAGCTTGCTTGAAAGATATCATTCCATTGCCTTATATAGACCAATTGGCTGATTCTACATCTAGGCATGAGTTGCTCAACTTCATGGATGCTTTCTTTGGATATAACCAAATTGAATAGCCCCTAAGGATGAATAAAATACATCCTTTATTACAAACCAAGGGCTTTACTGCTATAAAGTAATGCCCTTTGGCTTGAAGAACATGGGAGCTACTTACCAACATCTTATCAACAAGGTCATTATAGATAAAATCGGCCACAACATCAAAGTGTATATTAATGACATGCTAGTAATTGAGCTGGAAGGTGGAGCATCATGTGGCAGACCTTGACAAAACCTTGGAAAAGTTTCACATGAGGCTCAACCTAACCAAATGCATCTTCAGCATATCCTTTGGAAAGTTCTTAGATTTCATGTTCTCATACCATGGAATCAAAGCCAATCCAAAAAAGCTCTGGGTTGTCCTGGAAATGTTGGCACCTAGGATCCGAAAAGAAGTATAACATCTAGCAGGATGGATAGCCATATTGAGAAGGTTCATCACTAGATCGGGTGATAGGTGCTTGCCCTTCTTTAAATCCTTGAGACAGATCAAGGACTTCTATTAGAAGGAAGAGTGCCAGACTGCCTTTGAGCAGCATCACACATACTTGGCCGCTACTTCCCTCCTAACTAGGTCGGTAGAAGGGGAGATGCTATACATGTATCTAGCTATATCCCCAGTCATAGTAAGCTCCATTCTCATTTGAGAAGAAGAAGGCATGTAGAAGCTAGTGTACTAGTCCAGCAAATTGATGAAGGATGTGGAGACCTACTATCCAAAAATAAAGAATGTTGCCTATTGTCTCCTAATCTTGGTCCAATTGCTTTGGCCCTACTTCCAGGTGCACTCCATCAATGTCTTGATAGACCAACCCTTGAGATCAGTCTTGCAAAAATTAGACACCTTCGGGAGACTTGCCAAATGGATGGTGAAGCTCAAAGAATTCAACATCCACTATCATCCATGGCCTTCCATCAAAGTCCAAGCATTGATCGACTTCCTCGTGGAGTGCACACTCCCTGAAGAAGTTGAAATAGAAGCAAAAGCAATAGCCCCCATCCTAGCAAGCAATATCTGGATGCTTCATGTCGACGGGGCATTCAACATAGAAGGTTTCGGATCAAAAATGATCCTTGCCAGCCCAGATGGCATCATCATTGAGCAAGGCATCCATTTCAGCTTTAAAACCTTCAACAATGAGATGGAGTATAAATGATGCGAGACTAATATGCATGCAATTATTTTTTTGTGTTTTATATGTGGAGTTAAGTGATTAAATGCTGAAAATTGGATCAAAATAAGTTATAGAGAATTCTATATGAAATTTAGAAGCTAAGCATGCAGATTAGGACCTAAGAAAGCAATAAAGATGGATCGCCGGGACTGAGAAGTCTCGGTTATGGCAAGTTCTACTACAATAAAATTACTGGTGGTAGAGGGGGTGTACCTGACAACGTCTGATGCACTCGATGAAGATCGCAGCGAAGGGATCTCTCATTCCTCAATGGATGCAGCCTGGAAAACCGAGCCAAAGACCAGTGGATACCCAGCTTTCTGCTCGATGGTCCGATTAAGGCTTGGCTGGAGTCGTTGGATTCGTAGGAACTTGGAGACCAACAAACGACCTGTCAGGGGTTAGAAAACTCATAAGGGAACAAGGAAACAAGAGAAAACAGCAAGGGGAATAAAGTTTTAGAGGGGGCGGCCAGGGCTCTGGAAGGATGGTTGGCGGCAGAAATCTGTTGCAACTCCGGGAAGAAGAAAGCACCAATAAAACCCCTTAAGCACAAAGCATGGTAGCATAAAGCAATTGAAAAGAACTCAAGTTTTAATTCATATATCAAAAATCAATCCTCATACAAGAGACTAGGGTCCTTTAAATAGATGCTTAGTCTTGGGCCCCAAGTAAGGGTACAATTGACATTACATAAGAATCCTTTTCCCTCTCAAATCCTAGCTAGAAAATAAGGAAATATTAGGTAGAGAAAATCTCTAAAAATTCTCTTGACTTGGTCAACACTCCAAGGATGCCTAGGGGGGCGTGTTGGGCTTCTAGGAGTAGCAAGGGGCCAGCCCAAAGAGGCTCGGGTGCATGGGCTTGGGCCTTTGGAAGCTGGGGTGGCCTGGTAGCCAGGTAGCAAGAATATTTCCTGGTATCTTGCATCTTAAGGGCTTGGGCTTGGCACGTGGGCTTGATTTCTTTAGGCTAGGATGCAGATGGACCTCTGGGATCATGGATGTCCTGGTCTATGAATATACTTTGGCATCTAGAAGGGAATCTGGGCATCTGGAGGGCATTTGCAAGGAATCAGGATTTCTGATTTTCCTCATGGGGTCTTCAAATCTTCAAGCTGGGTTGGACTTAGGCTATATTTCCATGTCTTCAATCTGGTTGGACTTGGTCTTCACTTGTATGATGTAGTCTTGAGTCTTCAGTGTACTTGGACAGGACTCAAAAAATAAAATTAGCTCAACATGAGCTGACTAGCATTGGACTGGACTAGCTCAACATGAGCTGACTAATATAGGACTCAAATAAAGACAACTTAGCTAAACTAAGCTTTATTACAATGGACTCGAATGCCATTAAGTGATCCACAGAGGGTTGAGAAGCCTCTGTCTTATTTTGGTGCCTTTGGTTTTCCTACCAATTCTCCTGGGGTGGGAGAAAACTCGATCCTGTCGAGTGAAGATTAGGCTGGCTCACATATCTCTCGAGGAGGTCTGAGTTGAGGTGCTGCAAGTCCTCTCGAGAAATCCATGAATCATCCGACTCTGGCCAGCCTTACCATCGGACCAGGAAGCGTTGATAGCTACGACCCTAGGTCGTGATGGCTTGATCGTCCAGGATATGCTCGATCCATTCTCCTCTCTCAGGCCAAATTTGTTAGTGGACACTCTGGGTTAGGGTCACTCACAATAGGAGGGGATAGGTCCAAAGGCCTCACTAGGTATCGCTGTCGGGTCCCTGTACTCAACCAGGTCTGTAATATTGAAGGTAGAACTAATGCCCAAATCCAAAGGCAAGTCTACCACATAGGTATTTGATCCAACCTTCTTAACACTTTAAATGGTCTGGCTCTACGAGCATGAATCTTCTTTTAGGCCTAAGCCTAACCAAGATAGAATCCACTACATCAAATTCTTTGATCCTAACTCGGGAATTAGCCAATTTCTTTCAAAATTTGTGCAGGTGGTGAACATGCTAGGCACATGCAGACTCCTAACAGATGATGCAAAGGACTCATACCAACACCTAACAGACTCGACTTTGCATTCCTATGGAGGGAAATTTTATTGCACTCTTTAGTCCTAAACCTAAGAGATTATAGGTTCTCTAGGTTTAATCCTAGCTTGACATGCACATGAAAACTTATAATGAGCTCCTAGCAAATTCCATAGGATATGTGATGCGGACATCGAGATGAATATTGAACCTGATCAGTTGACTCATATATCAGGACAGCTCGGTGATAGTTCGGTGAAGCCCAACCCAGACGTTTCGGTTCAGTTTCCAGCCCATGATGATTTGGGGCAGCCAACCTCGCCAGCAGGAAACGTGCGCAGGTCCAGACACCTTCAAGGAAAGCAAGTTTCAAATCTGACCCATTTTTGGGATGAAAACAATTAATTGGGATCCGGAAAAACACCGGAGTCTTTAGTCTTATTATTATTTTATAATTTTATTAGTGGCGTGATCTCTTGATCTTTAAAAAAAAAAAAATCTCGTTTGAAGTATTTCACGCATGGAGTCAGCGTGTTGGAGTTTGTGTTTGTTTTGTTGTTTTCCTCCCTATTAGTCACGTGGAAGACTTTGTTATTGGTTGTATTGATGCTTTAAAAACCGAACCAAGGAATAAAGAAAAGGGAGCATTTTGGAATTTTTTTCACTGTGCTTTGGTGTTTGTTTCCGTGGAAAGCTGTCCGGCTTTCTTTTCCCCCTCGCGCACACCAGGTTGAAAGCCTGGTTGGGAGAGGACGATTCCGTGAGGAATCACTTCGTCCGTTCCAAGTTCTTGTAGAAAAAAAAAAAGAAAACAGGGACTCACAGTGAGAAACCCATCGTTCGTCCCTTCCATTCGTGAAGACCCGGATTGAAATCCGGTAGAGGACTGGCAATGTGAGGAATCACGCTACCCTTCCAGTAATTGATCATTGCAGGTTTCAAAGGATCTTCCCCATCTTGCTCAATCCTAGCTTCCAAGAATTCTAAGAACCCGTTCTCGCTGTGTCAGGGTTTTGGTCGCTGCAGGCGTTTGACAACCGCCCTGCACCAGCTTGGTATCAGAGCCCTGATCCGTTCTTGATCCGTTCTTGATTAAAAAAAAAAAAAATTTCTGCCAGCAACCATGGAGCGAAACAACGAGGAGCCTTCTCTTCGTGACGTTGTGGTGACCCAGCAGCAGATGATGGCTGTTTTGCAAGCAATGATGGCACGGTTGGAGGCGCAAGATCGTGCTATACCTCATCAAGATCGCGATGTACCTGATGAACATCGAGAAGATGATGCCGACCCTTTCCAGAATATTGAAGATCCACCACCATTGCAAAGAGGCCAGCAACCGCGGTGTGATGTAGCGCTTCCCAGGGATTTCGGACTGCCACCTGTGCATGACAATCAGACTCGTTGGGAGTCCGGGTTTCGGATTGAGATACCGGAGTTCAGAGGTGGTTTGAATCCTGATGAGTATATGGATTGGATCCTGCAGGTTGATGATGTTTTCCGGCTAAAAGAAGTGCCTTTGGACAAGCAAGTGCCGCTTATCACAATCCGATTCCAAGATTGAGCAGCAGCTTGGTGGCATGCACAGCACTACCAGAGGTATATGGATGGGAGGCCACCAATTGCATCATGGGCAGCCTTGAAGCAGGAGATGAATCGGGAGTTCCTTCCTCAGAATCATGAACAGGTCCTTTATTCTAAATTGCATGGTTTAACACAAGGAAATCGAAGCGTGGAAGATTATACTACAGAGTTCTACCGACTTGTGGCTCGAAACCGATTGATGGAGTCAGAACCGAGGTTGGTAGCTATGTATTTGCTTGGACTGTGATTCCCGATTCAGGATGCGTTGGCTCTACATCGGATTGACAGTGTTGGTGATGCGCACATGCGGGCGCAAGCAGTGGAGCAGAGCCTGATGCGGAATAGAGGGTTCCAGAGTAGAGGAAAATTATCTGGTCAGTCTTCGGGGCAGAGTTTTGGTAGTAGGAGTGCACCTCCTATGGTGAGGCAACAAACTTCGACAGTTCCTCCGAGACCTACAGTGCCGAGTGGGGCTTCAGGTCCCCAGCAGAGGGTGGGCAGCAATCGAGCCAATGTTCGCTGCCATCGGTGTCATGACTTAGGACATTATGCCAATGAGTGCCCCAAGGCGCGTACCCAGTTACTTATGGAGGAGGAGCAGGAAGTTGAATTTCCCGAGGATGAGGAGTTCGAGGATGAGATGTATGTGATTGACCCAGACCACATTCAGGGAGAGAGTCTGATCATTAGGAGGATGTGTCTTGCACCAAGAGCTGGTGGAGATTGGCGTCGGCATGATATTTTCTCAACAAAGTGCACTGTAGCAGGTAAAACTTGCAAGGTAATTATTGATTCTGGAAGTTGGGAGAATGTGATTGCTGAGGAAGTTGTGAAGAAATTGGGGTTGATGACTAAGCCCCATCCTCAACCATACAAGCTTGGCTGGGTGAATCGGGATGCAGATATTCAGGTCAGTCGACGTTGTAGGTTGGCCTTATCTTTTGGTCCTCAGCTTGAGACGTCAATAGTAGCTGATGTTGTACCGATGGATGCGACACACATCATTTTGGGATGACCTTGGCAGTTTGATAATAAAGCAGTGTATAATGGTTACACTCATACTTATATGCTGCGACCAGATGAGAGAAAAGTGATCTTGAAACTGCTACAGGACATGGCTGAACAGAAGGTAGTAATTTGTTTGCCAAGCAGGGAGTTTGAGGTGAGTTTAGAGGGAGAAGATTTCTATTTTGCTCTGGTTAGTAAGCCAGAAGAGTTTGGCCATAATGGGGAGCAGGAGCTACATGATCTTCCTCAGGAGTTGGTGTCAGTTTTGGAGGAATTTCGGGATGTTATACGGAGTGAGCTTCCTGTGGGTTTTCCACCACTTTGAGATATTCAGCATGAGATTGATCTGATTCCGGGTTTTTTGTTGCCGAATAAGGCTCATTACCGAATGACCCCGCAGCAGCATGAGGAGCTGAAGAGGCAGGTTCAAGATCTTTTAGACAAAGGCTTTGTACGGGAAAGCATTAGCCCGTGCACGATACCAGCACTTTTGGTGCCGAAAAAGAATGGTTCATGGCGTATGTGTGTTGACAGCCGGGCAATAAACAGAATTACTGTGAAGTTTAGATTTCCAATACCGAGGCTGGATGATATCCTAGATCAGTTGAGTGGTGCCGTGTTCTTTACTAAGATTGATTTGAAAAGTGGGTATCATCAGATCAGAATGAAGCCAGGTGATGAATGGAAGACAGCCTTCAAAACAAAGGAAGGCCTGTATGAATGGTTGATGATGCCATTCGGGCTATCTAATGCACCTAGTACGTTTATGCGAGTAATGAACCAGGTTTTGTGTCCATTCCTTAGTTCTTTTGTTGTTGCATACTTTGATGATATATTGATATACAGTAAGACAGCACAAGAGCATGTTGAGCATGTTTCACAAGTTCTAACAGTATTACGTGAAAACCAGCTTTTTGCTAACCCAGAAAAGTGTATTTGGATGGTAGACAAATTAATTTTTCTGGGATATGTTGTTACTGGTGATGGGATTCTTCCAGATGAAAGTAAGGTGCGAGCGATAATGGACTGGCCAGCACCTACAACTTTGACTGAATTGAGATCCTTTTTGGGTCTTGTGGATTTTTACAAAAGGTTTGTGAAGGGTAAAGTGAGATTGATGCACCCTTAACAGACTTGTTGAAATTAAATCAGTTTGGATGGAATGACACTGCTCAGGCAGCATTTGATGAGATGAAAGTCAAGTTGACACAAGCACCACTGTTGGTTCTTCCAGATTTTGACAAGGTATTCGAAGTGGTTTGTGATGCTTCGAAGACTGGGATTGGCACAGTACTCAGCCAAGATGGGAGACCCGTTGCTTTCTACAGTGAGAAGATTGGAGGTGCCAAACTGATGTATTCGATTTATGATTTGGAGCTATACGCCATTGTGAGGTCATTGCATCATTGGCGACATTATTTGATCCAGCAAGAATTTGTGCTGTACTCAGATCATCAAGCATTAAAATTTCTATAGGGACAGCATAAGTTGAGCTCCAGACATGCAAAATGGGTAAGTACTCTACAGGAGTATACTTTCAGTATCAAGCATAAGTCAGGCACTTTGAACAAAGTGGCAGATGCTTTAAGTAGACGGAGTTTATTGATTGGTGCTATGCAAGTATATAACCTTGGGTTTGAAAGCATGAAGGATGATATCCGTGCAGATGAGCATTTCCAGAGCATTGTGACTGAATTGGAAGCTGGAGGTCGATCTGACTTCGTCCTACAGATGGATATTTGTTCCGTGGTAATTGCCTCTGTATTCCTAACACTTCACTGCGTGTATTGATTATTCAGGAGCTGCATAATCAAGGACATTTTGGAAGAGACAAAACTGCATGGTTAATTCGTCAACAGTTTTATTGGACTGGGCTTGACCAAGATGTTAAAGCCTTTGTGAAGAGATGCCGTTTGTGTCAGGAATCCAAAAGATCAGGTACAAATCAAGGTTTATATACCCCTTTACCGATTCCAGATGAGCCGTGGCGAGAGGTATCTATGGATTTTGTTGTAGGTTTACCACGGACAGTGAGAGGTCTAGACTCAATTATGGTAGTCGTAGATCGGTTCAGCAAAATGGCTTGTTTCTTGCCATGCAAAATGATATTTGATAATTCGAAAGTAGCTGACCTTTATTTTTCTGCAGTTGTTCGACATTATGGATTGCCATCATCGATAGTTTCGGACCGAGATAGCAAGTTTATGGGGCATTTCTGGCATGAATTATGAAAAAAATTGGGTACAAAATTAAAATTCAGTAGTCCCTATCATCCTCAGACCGATGGGCAAACCGAGGCTATCAACCGAAGTCTTGGTAACTTGTTAAGAGCCAATGTGCAAGAATTTAAAAACTGGGATGTATGTTTGCCGAAGATTGAGTTTGAGTTCAATTCTTCGGTGAACCGTTCTACTGGTTTTGCACCCTTTCAAGTATTGTATGGATTTCTGCCAAGAGGACCACTTGATATTTTACCTGTTGATGTGCCAAACAAATCAAGTAAGAAGATAGAAGATCGAGTGGCTGATCTACGTGACGTGCACGCAACTGTTAAAGCCAATCTAGAGCAAAATTATGCCAAGTATAAGGCTAAGGCTGATCAGACACGTCGACAGCAGACTTTTGAGGTTGGTGATTTGGTATGGGTCTTCTTGCCAAGAGAATGATATCCACAGAGGGCCTACACCAAACTCAAACTAAAGAAAATTGGTCCTTGTCAGGTGTTGGAGAAATTTAGTGACAATGCCTACCGAGTTGAATTACCAGACGATGTCCTTATTTTTGATGTATTCAATATTCGACATCTAACCCCTTATGCAGGTGATAATTCAAGCTTGAGGACAAGCTTTTTATAGGAAGGGGAGAGTGATGCAGACATCGAGATGAATATTGAACCTGATCAGTTGACTCATATATCAGGACAGCCCGGTGATAGTTCGGCGAAGCCCAACCCAGACGTTTCGGTTCAGTTTCCGGTCCATGATGATTTGGGGTAGCCAGCCTCGCCAGCAAGAAATGTGCGCAGGTCCAGACGCCTTCAAGGGAAGCAAGTTTCAAATCGACCCATTTTTGGGATGAAAACAATTAATTGAAAATTGGACCGAAGGCCCAATACACTATTAGCGCCCGTGGAGTTTCGGATCCGGGAAAACATCGGAGTCTTTTTTCTTATTATTATTATTATAATTTTATTAGTGGCGTGATCTCTTGATCTTTAAAAAAAAAAAAAATCTCGTTTGAAGTATTTCACGAATGGAGTCAGCATGTTGGAGTTTGTGTTTGTTTTGTTGTTTTCCTCCCTGTTAGTCACCTAGAAGACTTTGTTATGGGTTGTATTGATGCTTTAAAAACCGAACCAAGGAATAAAGAAAAGGGAGCGTTTTGGAATTTTTTTCACCGTGCTTTGGTGTTTGTTTCCGTGGAAGGCTGTCCGGCTTTCTTTTCCCCCTCGCGCACACCAGGTTGAAAGCCTGGTTGGGAGAGGACGATTCCATGAGGAATCACTTCGTCCATTCCAAGTTCTTGTAGAAAAAAAAAAGAAAACAGGGACTCACGGTGAGAAACCCATCGTTCGTCCCTTCCATTCATGAAGACCCGGATTGAAATTCGGTAGAGGGCTGGCAACGTGAGGAATCATGCTGCCCTTCCAGTGCTTGATCGTTGCAGGTTTCAAAGGATCTTCCCCATCTTGCTCAATCCTAGCTTCCAAAAATTCTAAGAAACCGTTCTCGCCGAGTCGGAGTTTTGGTCGTTGCAGGCGTTTGACAACCGCCCTGCACCAGTATGCCAGAAGTATAATGCAAACCTAACATGCATGATGAATGCATGCAATATGCTAATCTCAGCTAAATGCAATCTAATGATCCTTGAAATGCTAAAGATGTCTGGAAAAGGTAGAAAATAGGAACTGGATTTAGAATTAGTCTGGTAGGGTGGAGAAAAAGGTTCTGGGTTAGTTGGATAAAGTATGATATAAGAAGGCATGTCAGGGACTAATCCTAGACTAATTAGGCTAACCTTATGGGATTACGGTATATCTATTGGGTTTGTGTAATGAAAGATGGGTTATTAATCTCAGGGAAGAGGTCCTTAATGGAAACTATAGGAGGGGGCTCATCCTGAAGGTACTTATTCAAAGAGATCAGGTCCTTAATAAATTCTTCTGGTTCTTGTATTTTAGGACTAGACTCTATAATTTGGCTCTCCTCTATGGTTTCCTTAGGTAAGGTGCTAACGGCAGTATCTAGGTTCTCTTCCTCTAATTGTTCTTCCACTATAACTTTAGGCTGGGTATAGTCAAGGTCAACTAACTCTAGGTTGGCTTCTACTTGGGTACCTACGGGATCAACTAATTCTAGGTCTTCTAGAGGTGTGTCCTCTTCTCCTTCATACTCATCCGCTAAATTCACATCAGCTTCATACACTTCTGTATTAATGTAAGCCTTATGAATCTCAGGAATGGCTGGAGAAGGTCGGTTAGGGAAAAATTGGCTAGGTTCTGGTCTCTGATTATGGGCACTAATCCTAGTAGGTTCAGGTTGCCTAAAGGGTAGTGGCTTACTACTAGGCTCATATTTAGGGGTACTAATCCTTTGGGGTTCAAGTTGACTAGGGGAAACCTAACTAGTACTAGGCTGGTACCTAGGGGTTATAGGCTCCCTGGGCTCATAGGACAAAGGTGCAGATCTATGGGTCATGGGATTGTAGGATCTGGGGTCATAGGATTTGGGTTCAGCTCTATGGGTCTTGGGTCTACTGGGCTCATGGGATATGGGCTCATAGGTTCTAGAGTTATAGGATTTGGAGTCATAAGATCTATAGGTTGTAGGTAAATAGGATCCAGAGTCATGGGATCTAGATTCATAGGTTTTGGATGCATAGGTTCTAGGTTCATATAATTTGGGTAGTGTGGATAAAGGTGGCTCAGGTTGGGATCTAGTATGGGTCCTACAGGTTTTTTCTAAGGTTCCTATCATATTCTCCGTCTGGTCAAACTTATGGTTCATCTGGGCTATTTGATCTACAAGGGCTTGAATTTGGGCTTCCAGCTTATCCATGCGTTCAGCTAAAGGTGGAGTTGGTGGATGATATGATGCTCCTGATCTAGTGCTCATGCAAGACTCGATCAAACCGACTACAGCTCCCTAGACCTAGAGTCCAAAACTAGATGCTCAATCAGGATGGCAAGCTAGCCTATAGTAACCTTGTACTCAACCAAGCAGGTGTAAGGGGAGTGTTAGGTCCCTGATTGCCAATCCTAGACACTAATCAAAGATTGGCCAGGTAGGTAGACCAGCACATAAGTCCTTTGGGATTGAATTCCTGAATCACCGTTCTAGACACTAAGCATAAGGTACACACAGGTTAACTTGACATAGTGATCTAACACTAGCCCAGACCCGACCAGTTGGTGTCCCTAGCCCACTAGGGCAAATTAAGTCTAATAAATTTTAAGTTAGTCTTGGGACAGAATGCAAGGGATGTAGTTTTGGGCTAAGGAGAGGTTATCAACTCCTCCCCTTTTTTGATATAGCAAGGTGCCCTTAAAAGTGGTTTATGCAATGATGGCAAGCAGATGAGAATGCAAATTAGAGTTTAGTATTTTGGCAGTTTTTTTTATATATGTAATTTTTTTTTATCCTTTTGTAGAGATATGATTTGCATCAAATGACCTAATATGCTAGAAACATACTAAAAATAAAAGATATGCAAAGATATGCTAAACAAAACCCTAAACCTTCCAAAATTGTCTTACTAAAAAAATAAAGCCAAAATTTGTAGGCTGTATTTCGGCTTGCAGAAACTTCAAAGACCAAAATAAAATCTGAAAAAATTCCATACAATAATTTGAATTATGATAAATCCAGAAAAATAAATTTTATAATTTTTGGAGTTCTGATTAGGAAGAAATAACTAAAGAAATAGAGTATATACGGATTGAAAAGATGCAGAAAACAAGTCCTAATCTAAGCTCTAATATCAGATGATGCGGGACTAATATGCATGAAATTATTTTTGTGTGTTTTATATGTGGAGTTAAGTGATTAAATATCGAAAATTGGATCAAAATAAGTTATAGAAAACTTTATATGAAATTTAGAAGCTAAGCATGTAGATTAGGACCTAAGAAAGCAATAAAGATGGATCGCCGGGGCTGAGAAGCCTCGGTTAGGGCAAGTTCTCCTACAATAAAATTACTGGTGGTAGAGGGGGTGTACCTGACAACATCTGATGCACTCGATGAAGATCGCAATGAAGAGATCTCTCGTTCCTCGATGGATGCGGCCTGGAAAACCAAGCCAAAGACCTACGGATACCTGGCTTTCTGCTCGGTGGTCCAATTGAGGCTTGGCTGGAGTCGTTGTATTCGTAGTAACTCAAAGACCAACAAACAACCTGTTAGGGGTTAGAAAACTCACAAGGGAACAAGAAAATAAGAGAAAACAGCAAGGGGAATAAAGTTTTAGAGGGGCCGACCAGGGCTTTAGAAGGATAGTTGGCAGCAAAAATCTATTACAACTCCTGGAAGAAGAAAGCACCAATAAAGCAATTGAAAAGAACTCAAGTTTTAATTCATATATTAAAAATCAATCCTCATACGAGAGACTAGGGTCCTTTAAATAGACCCTTAGTCTTGGGCCCCAAGTAAGGGTATAATTGACATTACATAAGAATCCTTTTCCCTCTCAAACCCTAGCTAGAAAATAAGGAAACATTAGGTAGAAAAAATCCCTAAAAATTCTCTTGACTTGGTCAACACTCCAAGGATGCCTAGGGGGGCGTGTTGGGCTTCTAGGAGCAGCAAGGGGCCAGCCTAAAGGGGCTCGGGCGCATGGGCTTGGGCCTCTAGAAGCTGGGGTTGCCTGGTAGCCAGTAGCAGGAATATTCCCTGGTATCTTGCTTCTTAAAGGCTTGGGCTTGGCGCCTGGGCTTGATTTCTTTGGGCTAGGATGCAGATGGACCTCCGAGATCATGGATGCCCTGGTCTATGAATATACGTTGGCATCTGAAAGAGAATCTGGGCATCTGGAGGGTATCTACAAGGAATCAGGGTTTTTGATTTTCCTCCTGGGGTCATCAAATCTTCAAGCTGGGTTGGACTTGGGCTATACTTCCATGTCTTCAATCTAGTTGGACTTGGTCTTCACTTATATGATGTAGTCTTGAGTCTTCAGTGTACTTGGACAGGACTCAAAAAATAAAATTAGCTCAACATGAGGTGACTAGCATTGGACTGGACTAGCTCAACATGAGCTAACTAGCATTGGACTGGACTATCTCAACATGAGCTGACTAATACAGGACTGAAATAAAGACAACTTAGCTAAACTAAGCTTTATTACAATGGACTCGAATGTCATTAAGTAATCCATAGAGGGTTGAGAAGCCTCTGTCTTATTTTGCCTATGGTGTCCCCACCAACGAAGCACTCTTTGTAGGGCTATGATTGGCCGAGAGCTCATAGTATAACACCTCAAGGCCCTCAACAACTCCCAACTAGTTATTAGCTAGGTTCACGAGGAGTATGAAGCCAAGGCTCCTACCATGGAGAAGTACCTGGAGAAGGTAAAAGAAATAACCCCTTCTTTTCTTTCTTTTAAGATTGTGTGGATCCCTAGGAAGAAAAAATCTCTGGTAGACCTCCTATCAAAATTGATGACCGTGGAATACCAAGAGATTCATAGAGGAGCATACATGGAGAACCTAGAAAAGCCTAGCATTGAAGGTGAACTAGCCTCAATAATACAGGTGGATCGCAGGCCGTACTGGATGGACTTGTTGGTATGGTGCCTGAAGGATAGATAGCTACTCGAAGACCAGGTTGAGGCTCAACAAATCAAGAGCTACTCGACCCAGAATATGAAGATCATTGAGAAGCTATATATGTGACCCTCCTTGATGCCACTCCATCACTGCCATCGACCTGTAAAGGTTGACTATGCCTTGCATGAGGTCCATAAAGGTATTTGCAAGAGTCACCTTGCAGGTTGAGCCCTGGTATACAAGATTCTTCAACAAGGATACTACTGGCCTAGTATACATCAAGATGTGATCAAATTTGTGCAATGCTACAACTGCTACCAATGGCATGCCAATGTTTAGCATTGACCATCGACACCTCTCACTCTTATTAATTCACCCTGGCCATTCTCTTAATGAGGGATAGACATCCTTGGTCCATTTCCTCCAATCGCTGTGCAAAGAAAGTTCCTCATTATTGCTTTAATTACTTCACTAAATGGATGGAGGCAGAACCTTTGACCCAGATCATTGAAAAAGTAGCTCACAACTTCATTTGGAAGTCCATCGTCAACCAATTTGGCTTGCCTCAAATGATCATCACCAATAATGGTCAATAATTTGATAGCTCACCATTCTAAGACTTTTACGAGGACTTCCAGATTATCCACTAGTTTACCTCCATCATGCACCCCAAACAAATAAAGAAGGGGAAGTCAGAAATTGGACAATCTTGTAGGGTCTAAAGATTGTTGCAAAGCCAAAGGACTCCAGATAGATGAACTATATAGTGTTATTTAGGCATATCGGATGACATATCGTCTCTTAATAGAAGAGATCCATTCAACCTGGCTTATGGAACCAAAGCAGTCATCCCCTTAAAGCTAGGCTTGCCCTTATACAGGGTTGAAGCCTATAATGAGCATTGAAACTTGGAGGATATCAGGGCGAACCTTGACCTACTCGAACAAGTCCGAGAGATGGCCCAAATATGAATGGTGATGCACTAGTAATGTGCACCTCACTACTTCAATTCCAAGATGAAGGAGAAATAATTTTGTCCAAGAGACTTGGTGCTTAAGAAGGTAGCAGTCATCCAACCGACCAAATGAGGAAAGCTCTTGCCTAATTGAGAAGAACCTTACCATATCATCGCGGCTATATGCTTTGGCACTTATTATCTAGAATAGTTGGATGGGACAGTCATTCCTCACACCTAGAATTCCGGCAATCTCTAACCTTATTATCAATAAGATGGGCCTCCTCAAATCATGATTCAATCCAACTTGTGATAAAAGCTCTCTTTCCTTTTTGTGTGAAGTGCCCACCAAATGTCTAACTCATGGAAATGGAGGTGCATTTGGAGAAATCCTAGATGAGCCTTGCATCCTAGGTAGGGTCACCATGCCCTCAAAACCCTAGGTGAGCTTTTCACCCCAGGTAAAAATTCTGGATAAGCTTCATGCCCCAGGTAGGGTAACGATGCCTTCAAAATCTTGGATGATCTCCGTGCCTTATATGGGGCCACCAAACCTTTATAAATCTTGGTTGACCAGCTTCTTAGGTAGGACCACCATACCCTTATTCAATGCCCTGGTTGACCAGATTCCCAGGACGGGCTACCATGCCATATCTCTAAGTCTCGGTTAAGTAGTAAGACTCCCAGGTCAGACTACCATATCTGTAATCCTTGGTTAAGCAATCAGACTCTCAAGCAAGGCAACTAGATGAGCTACGCATCCTAGGTTAGGTCACCATGCCCTCATTAATCTTTGGACACAAGTGTGCATGAAGTAAAGAGCTCTGAAGGAATCCTGGCTGAACCACTATATCCCCAGGAGACACAACAACACTATGAAGCTTTACAGACATGTAAGCCATGAATTCCCAGTCGAAAGTCCATGGCAATTTTCGAGAGTAAAAAAGGATCTCTATCGATTTTGATCGAGCCCTACTCACCATTTCACAAGCAAGTAATCCCATAACTACATGACAAAAGCTTAATGCTGCCTCCAAAGAATAGAAAAAAACTTCATCCAGTCTTCATTGACCTTTCGGTTGAGTTGTTACACTCTTAAAAGATGTTGATGCATCCATAAAATCTTATTAAATGAATCACCTTTCTGGCATTGATAAAGAGTCTAAACTACTCTCAAATGTTAAAAAGCCTAACTATAAATCCTAAGAGCTAGTATATTGAGAGCCAAAAGTTTTGAAAAGAATCATGCACTAGTTAAGTAGTAAAGCCCTGAGTGAGCCAAGCACCCCAAGAAAAGTTGCCATAACCTTCTCTTAAGCCCTAGATGAGCTATGTGCCCCAGGTAAGACAATACAGCCTTCTCTCCAAGCCCTAGGTGAGACAAATATCCTAAGTAGGGCCCTGAATGAGCTATATGCCCCAGGCAAGGCAACACAACCTTCTCTCTTAGCCCTGGATGAGCCAAAATCACAAGCAGGATCACCATGCCCTTCTCCTAAGGCCTGGGTGAGCTCCACACCTTAGGCAAGGCAATACAACCTCCTCTTCAAGCCTTAGGTGAGCTGTGTGCCTCAAGCATAGCATCTCCACCCTTACTAAGCCCTGGTTAAGTTATAAGACTTCCTGGTCAAACTATCATGTCTATAATCCCTAGTTAAACAGTAAAATTCTTAGAAGGCAATGTAAGATCATCTAATCTTCATGTGGACCTTCAAAAACCACCAATGGAGCTTCAACAAGTGGTGGGGACACCGGAGGCACCAGAATAAGATAGAGGCTTTTCAATCCTCTGTGAATTGATCAATAATTTATGAGTCCATCTGTAATAAGAGCTTAGCTTATCTGAGTCTATTTTAGTTGTTATTTGAGTATTTTGAGTTGTTATTTCAGTTCTGTACTTGTCAGCTCATGTTGAGCTAGTTCAGTCCAATGCTAGTCAGCTCATGTTGAGCTAATTTTATTTTTTTGAGTCCTGTCCAAGCATACTGAAGACTCAAGACTATATCATACAAGTGAAGACCAAGTCCAACTAGATTGAAGACATGGAAGTATATCCCAAGTCCAACCTAGCTTGAAGATTTGAAGACCCCAGGAGGAAAATTCAGAAAACCCTGATTCCTTGCAGATGCCCTCCAGATGCCCAGATTCCCTTCCAGATGCCAAAGTATATTCATAGATAAGGGCATCCATGATTCCAAAGGTCCATATGCATCCTAGCCCAAAGAAATCAAGCCCAGGTGCCAAGCCCAAGCCCCTAAGAAGCAAGATACCAGGGAATATTCCTGCTACCTGGCTACCAGGCCACCCCAGCTTCCAGAGGCCCAAACCCATGCACCCGAGCCCCTTTGGGCCAGCCTTTTGCTGCTCCTAGAAGCCCAACACGCCCCCCTAGGCGTCCTTGGAGTCTTGACCAAGTCAAGAAAATTTTTAGGGATTTTTTTACCTAATATTTCCTTATTTTCTAGCTAGGGTTTGAGAAGGAAAAGGATTCTTATGTAAAGACTTATGTACCCTAACTTGGAGCCCAAGGTTAAGGGTCTATTTAAGGGACCCTAGCCTCTTGTATGAGGAGAATTTTTGATGAATGAAAACCTTGAGTTCTTCTATTGAGTGGTGTGATACCCTGCTGTGTGCATAAAGGGGTTTGTGAGAGTTCTTCTTCCCGGTGTTTGCAATCATCTTCCTACTGCCAACAAACCCTCCAGATCCCTGGACGCCCACTCCAAAAAAAGCCTTCCCTTGCTATTTTTTCTTTGTTTTCTTGTTCCTTTATAAATTTTCTAACCCATGACAGGTCGTTTGCAGGTCCCTGAGTTCCTACGAATCCAACGACTCCAGCCAGGCCTCAATCGGATCAACGAGCAGAAAGCCGGGTATCCAAGGGTCTTTGGCTCGGTTTTCCAGGCCGCATCCGTCGAGGAACGAGAGACCCCTTCGCTACGATCTTCATAGACGTTGTCAGGTACACCCATCTACCTCCAGTAGTTTTATTGTAGGAGAACTTGCCCTAACCGAGGATTCTCAGCCCCGGCGGTCCTTCTTTGCTACTTTTCTAGGTTCTAATCTGCATGCTGATCTTCAAAAATTCATACAAAATCTCCTATAAATAATTTTGATCTGAAATTTGGGAATTAATCACCTAACTCAACATGTAAAACATACAAAAAAAATGGCATGCATATTAGTCCCCCATCATTTGGTATCAGAGCTTAGATTAGGGCTTATTTTTTGTAATTTTTCAGTCCATATATACTCTGTTATTTTAATTATTTCTCCCTGATAAAAACTCCAAAAATTCTGAAATTTATTTTTCTGGATTCTTCATAATTCATAGTAATTTTAAAAATTTTTGTAGATTTTATTATGGCCTGTGAATTTTCTTCAAGCCGAAATACATCCTGTAAATTTTTGGCTCTGTTTTTTCAGCAAGACAAGTTTGGAAGTTTTAGGTTTTTGTTTAGCAGTTTTTGCATATTTTTAATTTTAGTGTATTTCCAGCATATTAGGCCATGATTTGCAAGTTTTCTTTTATTTAAAAAAATACCCAAAAAAAATTACATATTCTCCAAAAATACCAAAAAAAATATCTAAACCCTAATTTGCATCCTCATCTGCCTGCCATCATTGCATAATTTACTTTTAAGGGCACTCTTGCTATATCAGATAGGGGGAGGATTTGATCACCTCTCCTTAGCCCAAAACCACATCCCTTGCATTCGGTCCCAAGCCTTAACCTAAAATTAATTAGACTTAATTTGCCCTAGTGGGCTAGGGACACCAACTGGTCGGGTCCGGGCTAGTGTTAGATCACTGTGTCAAGTTAACCTGTGTGTGCCTTGTGCTCAGTGTCTAGAACGGTGGTTTAGGGATTCAATCCCAAAGGGCTTGTGTGCTGGTCCGCCTACCTGGCCAATCTCTGATTGGTGTCTAGGATTGGCAATCAGGGATCTAACACTCCCCTTACACCTGCCTGGCTGAGTACAGGGTTACTATAGGCTAGTTTGCCACCCTGATTGAGCATCTAGTTTGGACTCCAGGTCTAGTCAGCTATAGTCGGTCTGATCGAGTCTTGCATGAGCACTAGATCAGGAGTTTCATATCACCCACCTCCTTCACAAATGTCTGAATCCATGGAAAATTTACAATCTCAAATAAAAGCCCTAGCTAATCAAATGGCCCAAATGGCTACCCACATAACTACCCAGATAACTACCCAGATGACCCAGTTAACTCAGTCTCGTATTCAAACCAATGATAGAATTGACCATCTTGCCAATAGGTTTGATCAGTTAAAAGTCTGGGTAGGGACCCCAAAAAAAAACCATGGGTCACAGTCTAAGCCAGATCCTGATTCCCCTCAACCTAGGAGGATCCCAAACCCTGATCCATACCTTGAGGCTGAACCTAGGAGAGCCCATCATCCTGACCCAATCCCTAAGGTTAGTCCTAGAAGACCCAATCAGGATTTTGTAGACCAGGAAGATAGATTCTATTTACCCACATCCTCTAAGCCTAGTATACCCACAACCTATAGATCTTATGACTCCAAATCCTATGAACCTAGAACCTATGAATCCAGAACCTATGAACCTAGATCCTATGACTCTAGATCCCATGATCATAAATCCTATGCACCCACACCCTATAAGCCTAGTAGACCCAACACCCAATATTCTGACCCATATAGGGAGTCCAACCCTAGGAGAACCCAATATTCTGACCCATATAGGGAGTCCAACCCTAGGAGAACCCAGTATTCTGACCCATATAGGGAGTCCAACCCTAGGAGGACCCAATATCCTGACCCATATAGGGAGCCCAACCTCAGGAGGACCCCATACCATGATCCATCCTTAGAACCTGATCATAGAGCTGACCCAAAATGCTATGACCCCATATCCTATAATCCCATGACCCATAGATCTGCACCCTTGTCCTATGAGCCTAGAGAACCCATAACCCCTAAGTATCAACCTAGTACTAGTCATGCTTCCCCTAGTCAACTTGAACCCCATAGGATTAGTATCCCTAAATACGAACCCAGTAGTGAGCCACTACCCCTTATACAACCTGAACCTACTAGTAGTACCCATAATCAGAGACCAGAACCTAACCAATTTCCTGCTAGCCGACTTTCTCCAACCATTCCTGAGATTCACAAGGCTTACATTAACGCGGAAGTGTATGAAGCTGATGTGAGCCTAGTGGATGAGTATGAGGGAGAAGAGGAGACACCTTTAGTAGACCTAGAATTAGCTGACCCAGTAGATGCCCAGGTAGAAACCAACCCAGAGCTAGTTGACCTTGACCATATCCAACCTAAAGCTATAATGGAAGAACAAATAGAGGAAGAGAACCTAGGTACTGCTACTAGAGCCCTACCTGAGGAAACCATAGAGGAGAGCCAAATTATAGAGTCTAGTCCTAAAATACAAGAACCAGAAGAATTTATTAAGGACCTGATCTCTTTGAATCAGTACCCTCAGGATGAGTCTCCTCCTATAGTTCCCATTAAGGACCTCTTTCCCGAGATTAATAACCCATCCTTCCATTATACAAACCCCGTAGATATATCGCAACCCCATAAGGTTAACCTCATTAGTCTAGGATTATTCCCTGACATGCCTTCTTTGATTCTACTTTATCCAACTAACCCAGAACCTTTTTCTCCACCCTACCAGAGTAATTCTGAACCCACTTCCTATTTCCTACCCTTTCCTGAGTTTTCTCATGTGTCTAGAACTATTAGGTTACATTTTGTTGAGGTTACTAGGTTGCAAGGATCCATAGAGCCCATCCCATTTGCTACCTACTTTTGGCAGACCCTCTGGCACTTATAGGAGTTACTAGCAAATTTTCTTCTGCATGTCATCCATCAACCACGACTCATGCCCCCATGCCCAAGTGGTAGTTAAGACCTAATAAACCTCTTCAGTCGAGTCTGTTAGGTGTAGGTTTGAGTCCTTTGCATCATCTTGTTAGGAGTCTGCATGTGCCTAGCATGTTCACCACCCGCACTAATGTTAAAACAACTGGCTAATTCCCGAAGATGGATCAAAAAATTTGATGTAGTGTATTTTATCTTGGTTAGGCTTAGGCCTAAAAGAAGCTTCATACTCACAGAGCCGGACCTTTTAAAGTAATAGAGAAGGTTGGATCAAATGCCTAGGTGTTAGACTTGCCTTCGGATTTGGGCATTAGTTCTACCTTCAATATTACAGACCTGGTTGAGTATAGGGAACCGGCAGCGCTACCTAGTGAGGCCTTTGGACCTATTCCTTTTCATTGTGAGTGACCCTAACCTAGAGTGTCCACAAACAAATTTGGCCTGAGAGAGGAGAACGGATCGAGCGTATCCTGGACGATCAAGCCATCACGACCCAGGGCCATGACTATCAATGCTTCCTGGTCCAATGGCAAGGCCGGCCAGAGTCGGACGATTCATGGATTTCTTGAGAGGATTTGCAACGCCTCATCCCAGACCTTCTCGAGAGATATGTGAGCCAGTCCGACCTTCACTCGACAGGGTCGAGTTCCTCCCACCCCGGGAGAATTGGTGGGGACACCGGAGGCACCAGAATAAGATAGAGGCTTTTCAATCCTCTATGAATTGATCAATAATTTATGAGTCCATCTGTAATAAGGGCTTAGCTCATCTGAGTCTATTTTAGTTGTTATTTGAGTATTTTGAGTTGTTATTTCAGTTCTGTACTTGTCAGCTCATGTTGAGCTAGTTCAGTCCAATGCTAGTCAGCTCATGTTGAGCTAATTTTATTTTTTTGAGTCCTGTCCAAGCATACTAAAGACTCAAGACTATATCATACAAGTGAAGACCAAGTCCAACTAGATTGAAGACATGGAAGTATAGCCCAAGTCCAACCTAGCTTGAAGATTTGAAGACCCCAGGAGGAAAATTCAGAAAACCCTGATTTCTTGCAGATGCCCTCCAGATGCCCAGATTCCCTTCCAGATGCCAAAGTATATTCATAGATAAGGGAATCCATGATTCCAAAGGTCCATATGCATCCTAGCCCAAATAAATCAAGCCCAGGTGCCAAGCCCAAGCCCCTAAGAAGCAAGATACCAGGGAATATTCCTGCTACCTGGCTACCCGGCCACCCCAGCTTCCAGAGGCCCAAACCCATGCACCCGAGCCCCTTTGGGCCGGCCTTTTGCTGCTCCTAGAAGCCCAACACGCCCCCCTAGGCGTCCTTGGAGTCTTGACCAAGTCAAGAAAATTTTTAGGGATTTTTCTACCTAATATTTCCTTATTTTCTAGCTAGGGTTTGAGAAGGAAAAGGATTTTTATGTAAAGACTTATGTACCCTTACTTGGAGCCCAAGGTTAAGGGTCTATTTAAGGGACCCTAGCCTCTTGTATGAGGAGAATTTTTGATGAATGAAAACCTTGAGTTCTTCTATTGAGTGGTGTGATACCCTGCTGTGTGCATAAAGGGGTTTGTGAGAGTTCTTCTTCCCGGTGTTTGCAATCATCTTCCTACTGCCAACAAACCCTCCAGATCCCTGGACGTCCACTCCAAAAGAAGCCTTCCCTTGCTATTTTTCCTTTGTTTTCTTGTTCCTTTGTGAATTTTCTAATCCCTGATAGGTCGTTTGCAGGTCCCTGAGTTCCTACGAATCCAACGACTCCAGCCAGGCCTCAATCGGATCAACGAGCAGAAAGCCGGGTATCCGCGGGTCTTTGGCTCGGTTTTCCAGGCCGCATCCGTCGAGGAACGAGAGACCCCTTCGCTGCGATCTTCATAGACATTGTCAGGTACACCCCTCTACCTCCAGTAGTTTTATTGTAGGAGAACTTGCCCTAACCGAGGCTTCTCAGCCCCGGCGGCCCTTCTTTGCTACTTTTCTAGGTTCTAATCTGCATGCTGATCTTCAAAAATTCATACAAAATTCTCTACAAATAATTTTGATATGAAATTTGGGAATTAATCACCTAACTCAACATGTAAAACATACAAAAAAAATGGCATGCATATTAGTCCGCCATCAACAAGAGTCCCTGGAGATTTGGACTCTAATAGGGTAGCCAATGATCAAACCCTAGCCACACCAAATCCAAATCTAGGTGTAGAAAAATCTTGGCACCTAAATTCTTGATGCACCAAAGCTATTCATGCCCTTCCAAGGACTTGAGGACATGTCTCTTATAGTTTTAGACCTGAAACATGTCTCCAAGGAGGAGCCCTAGGATTTGTGGAGGTTTGGGCAGTGGCAAATCCAACTCCTAGATAGACTAGGAGTCCTATGATGGTAAGGAGTTCCAACCCGCCAACCTTTCTGTGGCACCCTACCAATTAGCACCTCCAACTCTGATCTAGACTTGTAGTTCTTCTCTATAGGGGGTCTTGGACATGCCTCCCTATGCTGGAATATTAAGGATGAAGAAGATTGGGGAGAACACCAAACTAGAGGGCTAAACCTCCTTAGCACTGAAATCTATTTTGGTGACAAGATGTCCTTCTATTCAATCACTTAGGCATGCCTCTTGTTGGTGTATGGGGCAACCAATCTAGACATGAAGAACTCTAGATAGAGCCCTTCTTCCTATTATAATCAGTGCATAAGAAAAGATTAGCGGAGAGAGAATCCCTAGCTAGAAGGACTCTTGATACTACTCTTCTTAGCACTTAATCTTCTTAGAGCTGATCTCCTTTGGCATGGATTCCTTTAGCATGTGAGGCCCTCTTGTTGGGAATTGTATCCCAAAGCTAATCATCTAGGCTGTAGACGGTTGTACTATTTTATAAATATATATGAGTTTTTAATGAATAAAAGTTATTCTTTTGACTGTTTATCACATGTACATTTTCTTGAAAAGAACTCTTGTATGATGGAGTCCTTAAAACTACATTATATTTAATATAGAGAGGATATATTAAGTAGTTCTTAAACTGGTTCACAACCAAAGGATACATTATTATAGGACGATGATGTATCAAGTATAGGTTATTGTATCTCACATTGGTTGGTTGTCCTCTTGGCCAAGGAGTGTGGTGATACTGATGTGACATATAAGTGAAATGTATGACATTTCATTGAACGTGACCATTTGTGGAGCTCCCTTCTGCCAAAGGATTGCTCGCGAAGGGATATGGGTATATGTGTCTCTCAAACCTGAGCTCACCATGGTAGCTTGCAAGCAACTCACTGTACTTTAGTGCCGGACTACCTAGTTTCTAATCCAGTGATGAAAAATTTCTTGGTATAGTCAAGTACTTGTGGAGCGATGGTGGATCAAGATGGAATTCACCTCTCCAAATAATTTTGAGTGAATGACTCGTTGTGTCTCAATTTAGCAAAACCTTGGCTAGGATAGTTCTTGTGAGGAATCATAGAACATGTAAGGTTGAGACACGATCTGGATGAACCAAATTAGGGTAGCAGTCAAACCCTAGATCATCTTGAGCATTATGAGGTCAAAGGTATAAATTATGCGGTAACCATATGCCAGAGGTTCTAAAAAATTACTCTGCAATCTTTGACCTATCTGGATGTCAGGTATCATTGCTAGATGAGGACTTTGACTGGTACTAGAAGGATCCAGTGCTACTAGCTTAGTGTTTGAACTTCTGGGGTCACACACTATAGGGATTTCTATCTGATCTAAAGGCTGATCGATGATTGAGAATCGTTTGCCATCACTCGAGGTCAATGTGATTGACCATGTTCCAAGTGTCGATACTTGGCTATGATGAGCAGAAATTCTGGAAAGATTTTTGGAAAGGTTTTGACTTTGAATTTTGAATTTGAATTTTGAAATCTGGTTGGTTTTGGCTCCAAGCTTTCATGCAATGATGGTCTTTCTTGCCATTTAAGCTTGTAACCTATTTGGTATAGCCCTCAAACTTCTCCTCCAATCACTCCTTCCTCATTCTCCCTCTCATGGCTACTTCTATAAATAAGGGTTGTTTTAGGGCTGCCAAGCTGGATGAAACCATTTTCCTATTGAAGAGTTTTCTTGTTGTTGAGATTTTGAGAGGGAAGAGAAAAGGGGCATGTGAGGACTAGGGTATTGGGTGTGTGAATACCTAGCAGTCAAGTTAGGTCTTGGAATAGAGATAGTTAGGAAGGGTTCCACCTATCCTCCTCGTCTTCCGAGAAGAAGAAGATTGGCCTAAAGGATCCTAAGGAGCTAGCACTCTGAGGGAGTTGATCAGAGTCGAGCCTCGGTGTGAACTACCCATAGAGACCAGACATGTGTGTGGCTTGAGGACTTTTTCCACAACATCCTTCAAAGGTATAACGATAAGGTATCTTTATATCTTTGGTTCTTTCCTACTTATGATGTTTATTGCATGCTACATTATCATACTAGGTCTTATTGCAGGTAGTTTGGTAGATTATTTTGATCGACTACCAAGTCTTCCACTAATTCTATTTTAAATTAATTTTAAAATATCTTTCTACAATGCATGCTCGCTTGTATTTTTCACCTTCAATGGTATCAGAGCTAGGTTTAGTGCTAGCATACTTTAACATCATAGTTTTCTCTTTTAAAGTACTTGGATTGAGTGCGTCACCATGGCCATCCGGTCATAGGAGAGAAGTAGGGCTACAAGACCCTCTCTTTCCATTCAATGGGGTCTCCTATGGCGCGTAAGGGTGCTGCTTGTGATTTGACTCTTGAAGAAGAAAGGTAAAGAGAATGTAGATTAAAAGTGTTTTAATTAATTCTGAATTGTTATGATCATAAAATAAATTTAGATGAAATCTAAGAGTTTTGTTTTGATCAGCTTTGATTAAAACTTTGGAGAAACTTTGGATTTGAAATTACTATTTTTTGCCTTGTGATAGGCCTTGAGTCGACCCTTGAGTCGACTCATGAAGATTGAAGTGTCGACACTTGACCAGGAAGTATCGACACTTGGGCTCATGAGTCAACACTTTGCCTTGAAGGTGTCGACTCATAAGCGCGTGCCAGAAAACATGGTGTTCTATTTTCTTCCTATCTCAGGCCATGAGTTGACCCAAGTATCGACACCTAGTGTCGACACTTGCCCCTAGCGAGTCGACACTTAACATGAGAATACTAAAAAATAATGAATTCAAATTTTGATTCATTGTTAAATTGTTTTACATTATTAATTGAAATTGTTTCGATTCATTAAGGCTATTGAACTTAATAAAGAATTAAGTTACATTGAATGACAAAGAACTCTAGGAATATCATTCAAAGATTTTAAGTCATTTCAATAAGCCTTAAGGGTCATGGGTTAGCTTCTATTAGGTCCTTAATTGGGTTAGACTTAAGTTTAGATGTATTGGACTAAATAGAGAACTAATCTAATCAAATATTGAGTTAGGATTTTTTTTCTATAGATATCTCTAATAGTTAGATTGATTAGTCCATAGATCTAAATGGACCTAATTTGTGGCTCAGTGGTCAGCCCGAGTCTTTAGGCTAGTCTAATCGAGTTTGATGAACCAATTGGTGTCCAAAGTAAGTTTGACAATTTGATCTTGGTTCTTTAGGGCTACCTTTTACCTGGCCAACTCGGTTGGTGTCTAAGGTAAGATGGTTAATGGCGAAACCCAATCCATGATCTCACTTACCTGGCTAATGCAGTTAATCAAAATTGATTGGATAGCTCATTGACTCGTGTTAACCCATGTCACCCAAGGTTAGTCAGTCTTAACTGATTTTTGGTGCCCATGGATCATTAGTTGTGTAACCCTCCTTGCTAACTGATGTGGTCAGTGGGAGGTTGATCCATGTCTTCTCATCTCTTCTTCTGTCACATTAAAATTAAACCTTTTAAATTATTAGGTCCATAAAAGGATGAAGTTATGGGGATAACCAAGTCCTAGCCTCCCATTAAGTAAGATAGTAATGGGTCCAATAGTTGGATGTTCTTTGGTAGATCTAAAGATCGGGTATTCATTGAGCTATTGGAATTGTTGTTCCTAATATGATGGCTTAGTGTGACTCTCTTAACGGTAGTTAGGTGGGCCGGCCAAAGTCGGGCTTGACTATTTGTTAGTTAGAAGCATTGAATTTTGTCATGTTAATGGTTGGACCTAATCGGGACCTTCAATAAGTGGCCCAAAGGCTGATTAAAATGCACCTTGGGGAAAAACCTAAATACTAGAGGTTACATGGAGAAGTAATCAGTTGAAGAACCTACCTTTAGACATGCATGGGTAGGCCGGCCAAAGTCAGGCTCATGTGTTGTCTATTAGACTCTAGTACCCACTAAGGAATTAAAGTAATTCCTCGGATTGGAGGTAGAGGCTACTAGTCTGAACAAAATAGTGGGAGGCGCCTTTAGACTAAAGTCTATATCCTTAGGTCAATAATTCATATATGCTAATAAGTTTTGGTTTTCCTTTCAAATGTCTTCCAACCTGTCGCTCCAATTTCTTCTCGACAACGAGAAGCTCAAGGGTCCCAACTTTGATAGCTAGTATCGAAGGCTCAGGATTGTCCTGGAGTATGAATGGATCCTGTATATGATATCAAATTTGGCACCTGAAACACCTGCTCCCAATGCTCAGGGTTCGGTCAGAGACACTTATCAGAAGTAGCTCTCTGATAGGACCGTTATCCAATGCATTATGTTAGCAGCGATGAACGATGAGTTCAGTCACAAATTTGAAGAAGCCCAATTGGAAGAAATTGTTAAAAGGTTGAAGGAGTCTTTCGGCACACCAGAAGACGTTGAGAGGTATAGGGTCTCCTGTGCTATCTATAATGCACGAATGCATGATGGGGCCTTAGTGACTAATCATGTAATGTATATGATCAAGATGATTGAACGCCTGGGCAAGCTCAAATGTCCCTTGCATGAACAGCTCAGAAAAGATGCGATACTAAATTTCTTGCCCTCTTCTTATCTAGACTTTCTTGATCATTATAGAATGAATAAGCCTACAATTAACTACCATGGCCTGTTGGAGTTATTGCAGACTTATGAGGAAGACAACCAACATAACAAAGGGGTGGAAAATCTAGTGGAAGGATCTTCAGCAAGGTGTCATCCTTTCAAGAAAGGAAAAAAGAAGAATAAAGGAAAAAAGGTGTAGAATGCTTCTGGGCCCAGTCAGGCCAAGAGGGTAAAGGCTGATAAGAGCCAAGCGAAATACTTCTTCTGAAAGAAGCAAGGTCATTAGAAGAGGAACTATCCTCTTTATATTACATCCCTTGACCTGAACAGGTCCAAGAAAGGAAAGCATGGTGGGGGCACCAGGATCAGACAGATTATTGGACCCTATCTGGTTTACTTAGCCATGTGTCATAATTTTGTAACAAAGTAGATTGAGTCCTATAATAATTTGAGACTAGTTGACTTGTCTCAACCCTAGTCAGTCATTGAGTCCTATACTTGAGTATTAGTCCAGTGAGAGTCTAATTTTTGTACAAAAGAGGAGGTTACCCTATTTTGGAGTTCTACCAGGCCTCACCCAGGAGCCAAAAACATTTACATCAGCTTATGGGATCTTGTTTGACACCCTAGAGCCCTAGATACCCTCCAGATGCCTTGATTCCCTCCAGATACCATTCCAGATGCCAGATTCCCTCCAGATGCTCCAAAATATACCAGATGCCAAGCACTCCATGAGTCCCAGGATATTCTAGCATCCCAGGCTTTGAAATCCCAAGCCCAGGAGCAAAGCCCAAGCACTTAAGAACCAAGATGTTCTTTGGATACCAGGAATATGCTTGCCCCAGGACCCCAGGCACCCCAGCTTCCAAGAGGCCCAAGCCCATGCGCCCTAACCCTTCTTTGCCACCCCTTGCTTCCCCTTGAAGCCCAACATGCCAAGAGGAGGCGTCCTTCATGAGTTGACCAAGTCCAAGCATGGTGGAAGAGTCCAAATGAAAGAAGGAAAACAAGTTTATGTTTCATTCAACTTGTATACACCTAGTTTTAGGTTACTTGTGTAGTTTTTCTCCCATTCAAAGTGTGTAAACCTATCCTAACTAGGAGAGGACTGAAATCCTAACAAGGAGATGGCATGGGAACTCTATAAATACCCCCTTGTAAGGACTTCAATCTTATGAAATAAAATCCTGCTGAAATTTTGGGCTTGCGAGCTTGTTTTGTGTTATTATGTTGGTGTTCTTGTATTTTGTGGTTGTTCTTGTGTGCCCTAGCCAACCCTTGTTGCCAAACCCAAGTCTTCATCAGCCACACCCAAGGAGCAGAAGCGCTATCCACCCAACAAGACAAGGATCATCTCCATCCCTAGGCTGCCAGCTCTTCTAACCCTAATTCTGATTCCCTTAAAACCCTAGTTTCGTTTCTTTGTTTCTTTGTTTCTTTAATTAAGCTCTGATGCATGCAGGATCCTCGAGGTGTTTCCCCTCCCTAGAGGAGGCTTTTCTTTCCTTCATACCAGGTCCAGATCGCCTTCAAATTCGGGAACCAAGGGCTTCATCTTCCAGGCATCAATCTGAGAGCTGTGTGACCCCTTCATCAGCAAGTTCTTCAATCTCTGCCTGGTACAAACCTTCCCACTCTTAATTTCTATTTTGATTGAAAGTTAGCTATCTTAAGCCAGGAATTTCTTAATTCTCGAGTCCTAACTTTTATTATTTTGCATGAGCATGCCTACGATTATGATGATTCTTTGCATTGCTATTCATCCTGCTAGGCTTTACTTGATTTTGAAAATTTAGCCTGCAAATTAAAATCCTAAAAGTAATTCTAAAAAAATTAATTTACTATTTTTTCTACATGTTTAGCAATCTTATAGACATCCCACATCAGTTTGGACTGAAATCCTAACAAGGAGAGGGCATGGGAACTTAATAAATACCCCACCCCTCCTACTCTTGTAAGGACTTCATCTTATGAAATAAAACCCTGCTGAAATTTTGAGCTTGCGAGCTTGTTTTGTGTTCTTATGTTGGTGTTCTTGTGTTTTGTGGTTGTTCTTGTGTGCCCTAGCCAACTCTTGCTACCAAACCCAAGTCTTCATCAGCCACACCCAAGGAGAAGAAGCCCTAGCCACCCAACAAGCCAAGGATCATCTCCATCCCCAGGTTACCAGCTCTTCTAACCCTAATCCTGATTCCCTTAAAATCCTAGTTTTTTTTCTTTGTTTATTTATTTCTTTGATTAACCTTTGACGCTTGCAGGATTCTCAAGATATTTTTCCTCTCCAGAGGAGGCTTTCCTTTCCTTCAGACCGGGTCCAAATCACCTTTAGATTTGGGAACTAAGGGCTTCATCTTCCAGGCATCAATCTAAGAGCTATGTGACCCCTTTATCAGCAGGTTCTTCAATCTCTGCCTGGTACAAACCTTCCCACTCTTAATTTCTGTTTTGATTGAAGGTTAGCTATCCTAAGCCAAAAATCTCTCAATTCTTGGGTCCTGACTTTTATTATTTTGCATGAGCATGCCTATGATTATGATGATTCTTTGCAATGCTATTCATCTTGCTAGGCTTTACTTGATTTTAGAAATTTAGCTTGCAAATTAAAACCCTAAAAAAAATTCTAAAAAAATTAGTTTACTATTTTTTCTACATGTTTAGCAATCTTAGAGTCGTCCCACATTAGTTTGGTTTCAAAGCGGGTTTAGGACATCATTCATCTGCATTAGGATCAGAAACCCTAATTTTTGCATCCTGTTAGCTACATTAGGTGTCTATTTTTTCTCTGATTTTGATCACCTAGGAATTTTATTTTTTTTTATGAAATTTTCATGACGTGTTCTTTGTCTTGTCCTCTATTTTATTATAATATTTAATTAATTTCATAGAAAATCAAAAGTCCTAAAATTTGGCATATTAAAAATCCTAACTAAAATCTTGATAATTCTGTATCAGTCTGAAAACCCTAGGATTTGCATCATCATCTGATTTTAATTTTGCATCAAATTTGTTATAGATCATCACCAATGTCCATCCTCTAGAACTTTTTTGAATTTTTTTTTGCTTCAGAATCGATGTCAAACATTGCATTAATCTGAACCCTAAATCTTAGAATTCTGTGAACTCTACATACTTGACTCAATCAAACCTAACCAACTTCCACACACCCCAATCCCAAGCCTAATTTGTTTGCTAACCTAATCAACCTAAACCTAATTTGCCACCTCATAAAATACACATAAAATATTTTTATTTTTCTAATTGTTATTAGTTGCATTATGACTCATTGAATGTGCATCATTTGATTTACCTAATCTTAAGGGCAATTCACTATCTCAGATTAGGACAAGATTTCATCACCTGTCCTGGGCCCACAACCACCATCATCATACTGACCTAAGCCTAATTAAGATTAATTAGACCTAATTTGCCCTAGTGGGCTAGGTGAGACCCAACAGGTCGGGTCCGAACCGTTTAGGCCAATTAGTGCATTTAATCCTATGGCTATTACTGAAAACTGGTGTCTAAGGCTAGGGGTCCAGAGTCAAACGATCTAAGTGGACTGGTGGTATATAATTAGGTTCATGTGACAAACAGGGGGAGCCTCCCACCACCCCACCCCCTACCTGGCCAGTGGAAGGATTAGCTGCTGGGTTAATTGTAAGTTGAGTAGACCCACTCAGTTTTGACTCTAGGTCTAGGAAACCCTAGCTTGTGTTAACCTTGCATGCTTGGCTGCATCATTTCACTTAGATTGATTGAATGTTTGCATGACACTAGGCTAGGAACCCAATACCATGACCCATACTTAGAACCCTACCTTAGGAGAACATAATACTTTGACCCATACTGGAAACCCAACCCTAGGAGAACCCCATACCATGATCCCTACTTGAAGCCCAACCTAGGAGAACCCAATACTCTGACCCACATCAGAAGTCCAACTATCGGAAGCCCAATTATGAGTTCATAGACCAGGATGAGAGAACCACTAGGAACTTCAGGTCAAAAACCCACCTTCAATGGCACCTTAGATCCCAAGGTCTATATAGATTGGGAAGGAGATATGGACTAATATTTTGAATGGTATGACTTGAGTGATAAAAGAAAGTGTGAATTTTTCGAACTCGAGTTAATTGACCATGCTAGGCTATATTGGAGAGGCGTTGAGTGCCTCATCGGCAACAATACAAAGCTCCCATAGATACCTGGATGGCAATGAAGCTAAAACTTAGAGAAAAAAATGTTCCTCCATACTACCAACAGTGCCTTCTATATCAATGGAAAAGGTTAAGTCAAGGAAGTAGGTCTGTGTCAAAGTACATAGCCAAGTTTGATGAGTGTGCCTTAAAGTGTTTCCTGGACGAACCCACATCAGTGACCCTATCTAGGTTTATGGCTGGCCTTCGTGAAGACATCCAGTGGGAACTATCTCATTGGCAGATTCAAGACCTAGAGGAAGCCTATCATATAGCTTTGGAATTCGAGTCAAACCAGAGGAAACTCATGATCAATCAATCTAAGTCCAATAAGAGTAACCCTCCTGAACCCAAGCCCAGACCTTGTCGACTTCCTTTAGACTAGCCCAGTACCATTACCCCTAGCCAGACCCTAGCACCTAGTCAAGTGTGTTCGAGATAAGTCAACCTTAGTCAACCTGAACTCCATAGGATTAGTACCCTTAGATATGAGCCTAGTATTAGTCAGGAACCCCTTAGTCAACCCACCCCTGTCACCCTAGTCATTAGTCAATTTTTCCTTAGCCAACCCTCTCTTACCACTCCATTGGTTCACCAAAATGACCTAGAAGAAGAGATATATGAAGCTGATGTGAGCTTAGTGGATGAGTATAAGAAAAAAGTAGAAGAGATACCTATAGATGACCTAGAATTAGTTAATCCTGACCAGACCCAAGTAGAAACCAACCCAGAATTAGTTGACTATGACCACACCCAGATAGAAACCAACCCAGAATTAGTTGAGTCGAAAGTCCAGTGCAACCAACCCAGTTCAACCATGGAGTCCAATCTAGAAACCCTCCTTAAGGCCATGATTGAACAATTGACCTAAATGAACACCCAAAACCAAGCCCAGCTTGATCAGATGATCACCCAATCCCAAAGTCAGTTTACCCAATCAACCACCCAAGCCAACCAAATGACCCAAACCAACAACCAAGCAACCAATAGGCTTGACCAATTACCCAAAAGGTTGGATCGGGTAGAAGCCAATTTAGAGTTACCTGACCCTAACCATACCCAACCCGTAGTGGAAGAATCATTAGAGGAAGAAACCCATGACCCTGTGACTGCAACTCTACCTGAGGAGACTTTAAAAGAAAGCCTAATTATAAAGCATAGTCCTAAATTTCATGAGCCAGAAGAGTTTATTAAGGACTTGATCTTTTTAAATCAGTACCCTTAGGATGAAGTCACCTCTTTGACTCCACTTGATCTATTCCCTAAAATCAACGACCATTTCTTCTATTTTGCAGACCCTTTAGATATGCCTCAACCCCATAAGGTCAACCTCTTTAGTGTAGGCCTCATCCTTGAAACCCCTTCTTATCTCCTATTCTACTCAATCAACCCATAACCTCCTTCTTACTTTCTACCCCACCATACTAACCTCGAATTCACCTTGTATTTTTTGCCTTTTCTTGAGTTTCCTTATATTTCTTTAATCATTCACCTGCATTTTATAGAGGTAAGCATAATGCATACATTCATTGCACATGTTCAGTTTGCATATTACTTCTGGTGTACCCTATGGAATTTGCTAGGAGTCCATAGTAAATTTTCATGTGCATGCCATGCTAGGATTAAAACTAGAGAGTCTATAGAGTGTTAGATCCTAACCCATAGAGTCCAATAACTTTCCTTTGATAGGGATGTCTAGTTAAGTCTATTAGGTATTAGTCTTGAGTCCAATAAAGCCACAATTATAATTCATCTATCCATACCTATACTAGTCTCTGCACAGCATTTGCATCAGAAAATTAGTAAAAAAATTGAACATAAGTAATGAACTATGTAATAACTTTGCTAATTCCTGAAAGAGAGATAAAGAATTTTCTATAGAGGATTATGTGATCGTTAAGAATTTTATGCTCGCAAAGCTGGCCCATTCAAAATAATGAAGAGTGTTGGACCAAATGCCTATGCGCTTGAGATACCACCTGATTTAGGTATTAGCTCCACCTTTAATATCTCAGACCTTGTAGAGCATAGGGAGCCAGTAGTGATACCCAGCAAGCACCTTGAGCCTATCCCTCCCTTTGAGTGAGAACCCATCCTAGAGTGACCATATACAATTTGGCCAATAAGCGAGGAAAAGATTGAGAGAACCCTGGATGATCTAGCCATTGATACCCGAGATAGAGGCTATCAGAGGTATTTGGTATGTTGGCAAGGTCGGTCAAAATCTAAGGACATGTAGAGAACTGGTGAGGATCTGCAGTGCCTCAACCTAGACCCTCCTTGAGTAGTATGAGAGCCAAATTGACCCTTACTCGATGGGGTCAAGTTCCTCCCACCCCGAGAGAATTGGTGGGAGCACCAGGATCAGACATAGATTACTGGACCCAATCTAGGTTATTTAGCCTTGTGTCATAATTTTGTAACAAACTAGATTGAGTCCTGTAATAAGTTGAGACTAGTTGACTTGTCTCAACCCTAGTCAGTCATTGAGTCCTGTACTTGAGTATTAATCCAGTAGGAGTCTAATTTTTGTATAAGAGAAAAGGTTACCCTATTTTAGAGTTCCACCAGGCCTCACCCAGGAGCCAGAGGTATTTACATCAACTTATTGGATCTTGTTTGACACCCCAGAGCCCTAGATACCCTCCAAATGCTCTCTAGATGCCCTGATTCCCTCCAAATGCCAGATTCCCACAAGATGCTACGGAATATGCCAGATGCCAGGCACTTCATGATTCCCAAGATATTCCAGCAACCCAGGCCTTGAAATCCCAAGCCCAGGAGCAAAGCCCAAGCACTTAAGAACCAAGATGCTCTTTGAATACCAGGAATATGCTTGCCCTAGGACCCCAGGTGCCCCAGCTTCTAGGAGGCCCAAGTGGTGGGGGCACCAGGCTCAGAAAGAAGAAGCTTCAACTAATACCAAGTTCTTTATGGATTGAGACTAGGAACTCAAGTCTCGTATGAGTCCTGTATGTTTATTGAGTCTTGTTTTATTTTCTTTTGAGATTTTAAAGTTCAATTAGAATTCAATCAAGAGTTCAATTAGAGTCAATTAGGCTTTGTACTGAGTCAAGTTCAAGAGCTACTTGAAATTGGGCCAGACCAGCTTTACTTGGATGCCACATCATCATGGACCACCAGTGCCAACTCATCACCAGAGGATGTCACATCACCTTTGCCATGTCATCTCCAAGGGGCGCCATGGAGAAGGATGTGCCATGTCACCATGCCATATCATTGCCACCTCACCTACCACGTGGCATCATTCAAATTTTAAATTACATGAAAGCTACAAGTGGTTGACCAAGGAGTGTTTTCAAATTCAAAGGAGGTCGGCCAACTCCATCCACAAATCATGCAACCAGCTCCACCAAATCCTCCACTAAATCCTCCACATTTCATGTAACCCCCCCTAATATTTCTCCATGATATGGGAAATTTCAAATTGGTTGAAAGGCCATTAAAAGCCTCTTGTACGCCCATGGTAAAGAGAAGCTTTTTGGATGAAATGAAATTTAAGTGAAGTAGTAGTTGAAGAAGGTATTTTTTGGGTAGTATCCTCTTGTTTTTCTTTGGGTGTGTTTGATTTTCTCTTCTCAAGCTTTCAAGTGTCCAACGCCAACATCCACCTCTAGGGATCCATGCCTCCATCGAAGTTCCCTTGCCTGTTTGGTTTCTTTGTTTCGATATCTTTCAAATTGGTCCCATTCTAACCCGTTCATTGTGCAGGATCCTTCTATGTTTCGGAGTTCAAGAAAGGGTTCTCTTGCCAAAGATCAATGTTGAATGAAACTAGTTTCTTTGGAATGCGAATCTTCCACTTCAGGGCTAGTTCGTTTAAGAGCTTCAATGGATCTACCAGGGAGTGATCATCTTGGATAAATAACACCTCCTAATCTCTTAAGTCTGAGTTATTGAAGATCATTGCTAAGGTTTAAATTCAATATTCATTAGCCTTAATCTTCTCTAGGATTTAAATAACTACATCGCAGCGTAAGTTCCAAATTTCAGTGCTCCTTCCATAGCTTTACCTTAGTACTTTTGATCTGAAATTTAGTACCTGTTAATAGGCTTTATTGCTCTCATTTCTCAATCCATCATTTAGATTGCATTCTCTTCATCGTGCCGCGTCAAATTGGTATCAGAGCATGGTTGCATTAGGGTAGAATAGTTCTCTTTAAATCCAAGCAAGATCTAAAATTCATGCCTCCTGAGCGGGTGTACTCCAGTACACTGTCACGACCCATGGAAATAATGAGCTCCTGGCCGGACGTTAATTTTTTAGATTGAAGTTTGGGTAAGCCATTGCATTTGTTTGATTAGGTTCTATTTTTTTGAAAATTTGCATCTATTTACTGTAATCCATCTACAGCTCCAAAGGCAAGTCACTAATTTTTGTTAAAATATTTTTTTTCTTGTTCCTTTTTAAGTCAGTTATCACCATATTAAATTTCATCATCAGAAAAAAATTATAAAAAAAATAAAAATCTCTGCAGTTCGACACTATCATTAGGGTTCTATTCTGTCCTTTTTATTTATCTTCATTTGTAGGATCTGCTTAGAATAGTACTAATTTTAGTTTTAAAATTCCTTTCATCTGCATTGAAATATATAAGTTAGGAATCCTCTGTGAATTTTTTAGAATTTTTGGATATTTTTTTCATCACGTTTTCCACACCACTTTCAAACTGCAACACCTTTGCATTTCATTCATCTCATGAGAAATCAAATTAAGGGCATCAATTTGATATAGGGTCAGGGTTTCATCATCTGTCCCTAGCCCAAAAATCACCAACCAGCATATCGATCCCAGCCCATTAATTAAAATTGAGTAGAACGTTAATTGCCCTAGTGGGTTAGGGACACCAACAAGTAGGGTTTAGGTTAGGGTCAAGTTAACTGTGTCAGCTAATTGGTGTGTGCTTACTGGCTTGGTGTCTAGGATTGGTGCATCAGGGCTTGTGATTTGGTCCGCCTACCTGGCCAATCTCAGATTGGTGTCTAAGGTTAGCAATCAGGGACCTTCACTCCCCACCACCTACCTGGCTAAGTCCCATAAATACTACTAGCTAGTTGGTTCACTTAATTAGACCTCTAATTTGTGTTCTAGGTCTAGGAAACCTTAGCTCGAGCTTGAGTCTACTTGCATGCATGAAAACTAGATCAGGAGCCTCATATTCACCAGTCCAGACCCAGTCCAGTGTAGCCATGGACCCGAATCTTGAAACCATGCTGAAAGGCCTAAATGATCTAATGGCCCAATTGAACCAAATGCTGGCTAAACAATTTTTCTTAGACCAACCAACTCCTACTATCCCATTAGCTCATATGAATGATAGGAGTAAGAACCCTGAAGTACAAGTTGAGTTCATGAATATGCAAGACTTAGGATATCCTCAAACTGAAGGGCTAGGGAAGGAAGAAGGCAAGTCTGAACCTAGTAAATATGTGTATGAGACTGACATAAGTTTAATAGATGAATATGAAGGGGAAGACTGTGAAGAGAACAACTTTAGTACCTTACCTGAGGAAACCTTTGGTAAAGAAAAGATTATTGAGCCTAGTCCTGAAACATCAGAACAACCAAAATTTAATGAGGACTTGGTTCCCATAAGACAATGCCCTCAGGAAGAACCCAATACTTTAGCTTCGACACAAGAACTCCTTCAGTTACCTGAGAAGAACCCAATCATTATTTTAGAAGACTTTGCCGATGACCTTCAACTACCTAGAAGCATCCCGCCCGTAGAACAATATTCAAATCTTAAGGTCATCATGAGTAACCAGGTCTGTTTCAAGATTCCCCTAAATTATCCCAAGACTCGGATTCCTATTTCCTGCCTTTCCTTAAGTCTTATCCTAATTTTGGAGCCATTAAGTTTCATTTTGATGAGATTACTAGGTTGCATGAGCCTTTAAAGCCTATTCCTTTTGCTACCTACTTTTGAAAAACCTTATGGCATTTGTTAGGAACCCATGGTAAATTCTCATGTGCATACCGGACCAGGATCAAACCTAGAGAGTCATTAATCTGTTAGGTTTAGACCCTAGAGAGTCCAATAAAATTCCTCTCAATAAGGAAGCCTAGTTCAGTCTGCATTTCGTAAGTGCTTGTGTAAGTTTCTGAGTCTGCTGAGTCCTATGCATAGCATGTTGAGGATTTGCATCATGAAATAAATTTGAGCAATGAATCCTATAAACATAGGACTAATTCAAGAAAGAAAGTCAAGGAATTCTATGAGAGAGATCATGTTCCCATCCGGGACTTTTAAGAAACTACATACCCATGGTGCAGGCCCCTTTAAAGTCTTAAAGAAGATTAGATCTAATGCTTACATATTGGAATTACCTTCAGACCTAGGTATCAACCCGACTTTCAATGTCTCAGACTTGATAGAATATAAGGAACCCATGATGATACCTAGTGAGCCTTTTGGGCCTGACCATATTTTTGAGAGTAAACCATTACCCGAGTATCCACAAACAACCATTCCTTAAAAATGAGAGAAAACTGAACAAATCCTGGACAATAAGATTGTCACTACCAGAAACAAGGATTACTATCGATATTTGGTCCATTGGCAAGGGAGACCAAAATCTGACGACTCCTGAATCGCTAGAGAGGACCTGCAACGACTGGACCCGGACTTATTTGAACAATATCAAAGCTAGGCTGAACCATACTCGACAGGGTCGAGTTCCTCCCACCCGGGAAGAATTGGTGGGGGCACCAGGCTTAGAAAGAAGAAGCTTCAACTAATACCAAGTTCTTTATGGATTGAGACTAGAAACTCAAGTCTCGTATGAGTCCTGTATGTTTATTGAGTCCTGTTTTATTTTCTTTTGGGGTTTTAAAGTTCAATTAGAATTCAATCAAGAGTTCAATTAGAGTCAATTAGGCTTTGTACTGAGTCAAGTTCAAGAGCTACTTGAAATTGGGCCAGACCAGCTTTACTTGGAATGCCACATCATCATGGACCACCGGTGCCAACTCATCACCAGAGGATGTCACATCACCTTTGCCATGTCATCTCTAAGGGGCGCCATGGAGAAGGATGCGCCATGTCACCATGCCACCATGCCATGCCACATCATTGCCACCTCACCTGCCACGTGGCATCATTCAAATTTTAAATTACATGAAAGCTACAAGTGGTCGACCAAGGAGTGTTTTCAAATTCAAAGGAGGTCGGCCAACTCCATCCACAAATCATGCAACCAGCTCCACCAAATCCTCCACCAAATCCTCCACATTTCATGTAACCCCCCCTAATATTTCTCCATGATATGAGGAATTTCAAATTGATTGAAAGGCCATTAAAAGCCTCTTGTACGCCCATGGTAAAGAGAAGCTTTTTGGATGAAATGAAATTTAAGTGAAGTAGTAGTTGAAGAAGGTGTTTTTTTGGTAGTATCCTCTTGTTTTTCTTTGGGTGTGTTTGATTTTCTCTTCTCAAGCTTTCAAGTGTCCAACGCCAACATCCACCTCTAAGGATCCATGCCTCCATCGAAGTTTCCTTGCCTGTTTGATTTCTTTGTTTTGATATCTTTCAAATTGGTCCCAGTCTAACCCGTTCATTGTGCAGGATCCTTCTATGATTCGGAGTTCAAGAAAGGGTTCTCTTGCCAAAGATCAATGTTGAATGAAACTAGTTTTTTTGGAATACCAATCTTCCACTTCAGGGCTAGTTCGTCTAAGAGCTTCAATGGATCTACCAGGGAGTGATCATCTTGGGTAAATAACACCTCCTAATCTCTTAAGTCTGAGTTATTGAAGATCGTTGCTAAGGTTTAAATTCAATATTCATTAGCCCTAATCTTCTCTAGGATTTAAATAACTACATCACGGCGTAAGTTCCAAATTTCAGTGCTCCTTCCATAGCTTTACCTTAGTACTTTTGATCTGAAATTTAGTACCTGTTAATAGGCTTCATTGCTCTCATTTCTCAATCCATCATTTAGATTGCATTCTCTTCATCGTGCCGCGTCACCAAGCCTATGTGCCCTAACCCTTCTTGGCCACCCCTTGCTGCCCCTTAAAGCCCAACATGCCAAGAGGAGGCATCCTTCATGAGTTGACCAAGTCCAAGCATGGTGGAAGAGTCCAAATGAAAGAAGGAAAAGAAGTTTATGTTTCATTCAACTTGTATACTCCTAGTTTTAGGTTACTGGTGTAGTTTTTCTCCCATTAAAAGTGTGTAAACCTCTCCTAACAAGGAGAGGACTGAAATCTTAACAAGGAGAGGTCATGGAAACTCTATAAATACCCCACCCCTTCTCTTCTTGTAAGGACTTCAATCTTATGAAATAAAACCCTGCTAAAATTTTGAGCTCGCGAGCTTGTTTTGTGTTCTTGTGTTTTGTGGTTGTTCTTGTGTGCCCTAGCTGACCCTTGCTACCAAACCCAAGTCTTCATCAGCCACACCCAAGGAGAAGAAGCCCTAGTTGCCCAACAAGCCAAGGATCATCTCCATCCCCAGGCTACCAGCTCTTCAAACCCTAATCCTATTTCTCTCAAAACCCTAGTTTCTTTTCTTTATTTATTTATTTCTTTGATTAACCTTTGATGCATGCAGGAACCTCAAGGTATTTTCCCTCCCTAAAGGAGGCTTTCCTTGCCTTCAGACCGTGTCCAGACCGCCTTCAAATTCAGGAACCAAGGGCTTCATCTTCCAGGCATCAATCTGAGAGCTGTGTGATCCCTTCATCAGCAAGTTCTTCAATCTCTTTCTGGTACAAACCTTCCCACTCTTAATTTTTATTTTGATTGAAGGTTAGCTATTCTAAGCCAAGAATTTCTCAATTCTTGGGTCCTGACTTTTATTATTTTGCATGAGCATGCCTGCGATTATGATGATTCTTTGCATTGCTATTCATCCTGCTAGGATTTACTTGATTTTAGAAATTTAGCCTACAAATTAAAATCCTAAAAAAAATTTTAAAAAAACTAGTTTACTATTTTTCCTGCATGTTTAGCAATCTTAGAGTCGTCTTGCATCAAAGTAGCAGGACGGTGCTGGACAAGGTATTTATATGATTACATATTATAGTTTCTCTATCTACGATACTACAAACTGGGTATTGGATACAGAAAGTCTAACTCACATTTGTAATTCTTTGCAGCAACTTCAAGTTAGTAGAAGATTCGAGGATGGTGAGAGATTCTTGAATGTGAAAAATGGAAGCCAAGTTCTAGTCCTGGCATTAGGAGTCCTAAAACTAGTTTTCAAGTATTGTACAATCATTTTGAATGAGTGACATTATTATCTGTCTTTCATCTTGAATATCATTTTTGTGGGCCAATTGGCCATGTATGGTTATGAACTATCAATAAAGAATGACATTTGCAAAATTATTTGGAATGGTTCTGTTGTGATGAATAGATATATGAACATGGCATTTATGTACTATCTTGACCTGTTAGTGTAGTGTACACATCTGGAAAACATCTTAGAATAGATAATGTCAGCAATGCATACCTATGGCATTGTAAGCTAGGTCATATTAACAAGAACATGATAAATAGGTTGAAGAGCGAGGGTCTCCTCGAGTTTAGTGAAAGTGGTTCACTACCAACCTGTGAGTCCTGTCTTCTTGGAAAGATGACAAAATCATCTTTTACTGAAAAAGGTGAACGAGCCAAAGAGATCTAAGTCTGGTACATACTGATGTATGCAGATCCATGAATATTAGTGCCAGAGGTGGGTACAGTTATTTTATTACGTTTACAGATGACCTTTTAAGATATGGTTATGTCTTCTTGATAAGACGTAAATCTAAATCATTTGAAAATATTCAAACAATATCGTAATGAAGTAGAAAAACAAACTGAAAGATATATCAAAACCCTTCGATCAGATCGAGGCGGTGAATATCTTTCTGGTGAGTTTTTGACATATCTCGAGGAGAATGGGATTGTCTCTCAGTAGACACCTCTAGGGACACCTCAGTTAAATGGGGTGTCTGAAAGGAGGAATCGAACCTGTTAGACATGGTTTGGTCCATGATGGGCTTTGCTTCTCTGCCACTATCCTTTTGGGGATATGCTCTGGAATCATCCTGTTACCTTTTGAATAGGGCTTCGAGTAAGTTCATTACCAAAACCCCATATGAGATATGCACTGGACGTAAGCCAACACTCTCACACCTTTAGGTCTGGGGTTGCCCTACTTATGTAAAACGTTTGAAAATTGACAAACTTGGACCTAGGTCTGACCGGTGCCTATTTGTTGGGTATCCAAAAGAGTCTAAGGGGTATCACTTCTACTTGGTTGAGGAATAAAAGTTGTTTGTCAGTCTTAGGGCTATCTTTTTGGAAAAGGAGTTCCTTGGTGAAGGAATTGTAGCCGCTAAGATTGAACTTAGTGAAGTTCAATAAGTAGAAGAACTAATACACTTTAGGGACAACATAGAACCGGTTATGATTAGATCACACCCAGAGCCCATACAAGAATCATTAAGGAGATCCGGTCGGATACTGAGTCGACCGGATAGATACTATGGTTTCTTGGTCCGAGATGGTGATCCCATTAAACTTGATGAGAACAATGAGGATCTGATCACCTATATAGATGTGATGCAGAGGTCTGACTCTAAAAAATGGCTAGGAGCCATGAAATCCAAAATGGAATCCATGAAAATCAATAATGTATGGATATTGGTTGATCCACCTGAGGGGATAAAACTCATTGGGTGCAAATGGGTTTTCAAAAGAAAGAGGGCCGCAAACAAGCGGGTAGAGACCTATAAAGCACATCTAGTTGCCAAGGGGTATCGTCAATGTTATCGTATTGACTATGATGAGATGTTCTCTCCTATGGCAATGCTCAAATCCATTCGGATCATGCTTTCTTTAGCGGCACACTTTGACTATAAAATCTGGCAAATGGATGTCCGAATAGCTTTCCTGAATGGTGAGCTGCAAGAGGAGGTGTATATGATACAACATAAAGGGTTCACATCTACAGATGAGTCAAAGGTGTGCAAGCTTCAAAGGTCCATCTATGGACTAAAGCAAGCATCACGGAGTTGGAACATGCGATTTGATAAGTGTATTAAGTCGTATGGCTTCGTTAGGAACAGAGAAAAACCTTGCACTTACAAATGGGCTAATGGTTCTGTGATTGTGTTCCTTGTATTGTATGTGGATGATATTCTCTTAATCGGGAATGACATCCCAGCATTATAATGAATAAAGGTCTAGTTATCATCTCAGTTCTCTATGAAGGACTTGGATGAAGCCTCTCATATACTGGGTATGAAGATCTATAAAGATAGATCTAAGAGGCTTTTTGATGGGGACATCCATAATAAGAATATATACTTTAACTCACTTTATTTTTGTAGCTATAGTTAATAAAGTTTTTGAAGTAAGTTATAAATTTTCTTGAAACATGTTCATAAGCCAAAATTTCTTAAAGCATGATTTGGCTCATAAGCCAACACATGGAAGAAGCCCATTCGACTCAAGTCCAAAGCATGATGGAGGGCATCTTCTTCAAGTCCAAGACCAACTATTCAAGCCTCTTCAAGACCAAGCCCAAGCCCAATTCATGCCAAGATTTGAAGTACATGGGGGAACAACTCATCAAACAACCTTGGGAGAGAAGGAATTACACAATATCAAGAGTTTTATGGGGAACATAAAGATTCCTTCCACTACCCCAACAATATTTGAGATGCAGGATGCCACAACTTATAACACCTAAGCCTCCACATCAGCATTTGGAAGCCACATTAGGATATTCTAGATGCCACATGTCAAAGTGGTTATAACTTTCTACCAATAATTTATTTTTAGTTAAAACCACTTACCTAAAAATTATTGGAGCCAACTAAGCCATCCTTATCCCCTCCTCTCCACCCTTGGATGAAATTCCTAGCATTGGAGCCTATAAATAGGGCCCCTAAGCTCTCATTGTATTCATTCTATGCTATGATTTGAATTAATGAAAGAATTGTTTCGTTGTGTTATAGTTTTCTTGAGTTCTTGTTTGGAATGAAAGTTTTCTAGCTAGTTTGAGTGTGTAGATCCTGATCTAAGGAGAGAATGAGAGTTTTCTAAGTTTGAGTTTAAGAGTGAAGAGTGCTTTTGCAAGGAGTAAAGGATGGGACATCCATTGATGGATCTATGATCAAGCTCCAAGTCCCAAGCCGCCGGCCACTTTCTTCTTCTTCCTTTTTTTCTTTGTTTCCATTCCAACTCCAATTCTTCTTCCATGTCTAATCCCAAATTTTTTTGCAGGTTCTTTCAAGTTCCTAGGTTAAGGATGAAGGTCTCCATGCCATGGATCAAGGCCAAGGTGAGTCTCAAAGTAGAGAGTGCCAATCTTGACTTCTAGGCCTCAATCCTTGAGTGATGAGAGCTCATTCTTCCACCAAATAATTAGCCATCATTGTTGATAGGAAAACTCTTCCTAAGCTTCATTAGATCTGATCATTTGAAAGTTAACTTGCCCTAGTAGTGATGGTTTCCTTGCCATGAAGATTCTAATCCTTATTTTGAACTAGATCTACATTGCAGGTCTTAAAAATTAGATAAACTAGTCTCCTTATAAAAAATTTTTTCTTGGATTAATTTAGCCCGTTTATTTGATAATTAATTGCTCAAGTTTACTTGCTGGTCAGCTTGCTAAAACTCTCCATTCATCATTTTATTTTCGTCCCCCATCAATTTTTTGGTATTAGAGCTTTAGGTCAAGTTGCTGAAATTTTATTCCCTTTGTGTTGCTTGCCTTCAAGTCCGAAATTCAAAGCCAAAAACTTGATATTTAAATTTTAAAATTTGAGATCTAGAATCTTAACTCCAAGATATAAAAGTTTAATTTAAACTTCATTTTTTTTTGAGATTTTAAAATTTAAATTTTGAATTTTGAATCCAGTCAATTGGAGGTTTGCTGATTGCTGAAATTTCTATACTAACACCAACCTGAGCTTTCCACGAATTTTAGTATTTTTTTAAAAGGAAAAAAATCCAAAAGAATTCTTTTGCTATACTTTAGGATGTTAGGATCTGAGATCTAGAATTTTTAAAAAAAAATTCTTCGAATTCTTAGTTTAATTTTTGTCACTTTAATCTACTACCTTAACTAATTCAAAGCTTGTTTCAATTCTAGTTTCCCTCCATTTAGTTGTTCCATTAGATTTTAGAAAAAAATTCAAAGAAAATATCCCTCTGAATTTTAGATTTGGATATAAGATCTACACTCATTAAAATTTGAATTCTGGAATTTTTTTAAATTTAATTTCAAATTTTGGATGTTAGATGGTTAAGGGTTTGTTGGCTAGAAGCTTCTTGTAACTACTTCTACAACAAGCTTTCAATTTTGAATTTCCTAACCAAAACTCAAAAATTAAAATTCGGATTTCAGAATCTGAAGTCTTAACTCAGAGATCTAATAATTCAAATTTAAATTTCAAATTTTTTAAAATTTTAAAAATTTTAATTTCAAATTTTAAAACTAGTTAGTTGAAAGTTGTTCCTTGCTGAAATTTTCATATCACAACTTTTACAACAAGCTTATAAAATGAATTTCTTAACTAAATTTCGGGAACTAAAATTCAAAACTTGGAATCTAGAATCTTCACTGAGAGATTTAACAATTCAAATTTTAATTTTATTTTTTTTTTTAAATTTTAAATTTTAAATTTTAAATTTTTCAAAACTAGCTAGTTAGAAGTTGCTAGTGGCTGAAATTTTTCTTACAACAACTTGTACCTCCAAGAATGAATTTTCTAACTAAATTTTGAAATTTAAATTTTAAAATTTGAGTTTTAAAATTGAGATTTCCATATCTAAAATTTTCAATTTAATTTTTGAATTTTTGAAACTTTAAAATTCGGGTTTGACTCATATGTTTGTGCTAGTCTATATCTTGTTAGCTAGTTGGTTGTTTGTGCATCCATTTTAAAATCATTTTAAGGGAATTCAATCATAACATAAGGGAAGGAGGTCATTACCTTTCCTTGGAAAAAAACAACCACCCACATTTGCAGTGGCCTAAGCCATAATTGAAATCGAGTAGGAACCTAAAACTAGGGACACCCACAAGTCGGGTTCAAGTTCAAGATAAGACAAAGTATTATTTGAGTTTATACTTACTCCTTGAAATTGGTGTCTAAGGATAGAGGTCTAATGGCAAACGCCTTAAGTGGACTTGTGGTTTTTAATTAGGACCTCGCGAAAGTGATGGGAGCCTCCCACAATCCCAACTCTTACCTAGCCAGTGGAAAGGGTAATTGCATCCTTAAGAAGTACCTATTCAATTCCTGTATTTTGAACTTCTAGGTCTTATATTTTAAACTTCTAGGTCTAGGAGCCCTAGAATCTAGGTTTGTACTTCTTGTTTTGAAGCTCCATACCAATAGTCCCACACTCAATCTATTTTATCCATGGATCCTAATCTTGAGTTCTTTATGAGAACCCTGACTAAAAAGTTTGATACCATAAATGGGCAATTAGGGCAAATGAGAAAGGAATTAAGTCAAGTGAAGGACCATGTTGGGACACTTGAAGAGACCCCAATGACCCCCACCGAACCTGAGTCACTTAGGTCAATTCCTTGAGGTCCAAGAGTCCATCATCATGAATTTACTCCTGAATACAACCCAAGACGACTTCACCATGACTTCATAGAAGAAGCCCATAGGATCCATGTTGAGCCTGAATCACCTAGTCCACCTCCCCTTGGTCCAAGAGCCTAATGTCATGATCTCACCCCTGAGTATAGTCTTAGATACCCCTGCCAAGACTTTGTAGATCACGAGGAGAGAGTCTTTAGGAGCAATCAATCCTATGCACTCACTTTTGATGAAAATTTAGATCCTGAATTATATGTCGATTGGGAAGAGAAAATGGATCAATACTTTGAATTTGATGAAATGTCGAAAATAAGAAAGTATCAATTTGTCAAATCGAAGTTAGTCCGACATGCTAAATCATATTGGGGAGAAGTTGAGCAAAAAAGTTATTATAGTGGGGATAAAATAAATACTTGAAGAGAAATGAAGAGTAAACTGAGGGAAAAGTACCTATATAAATATTATGAGCAAAAACTTTTAGACCAATTGGTACAAATTGAGACAAGATGATACAACTGTATTTGATTATATTACCAAATTCAATGAGTATATCGAGAGATGTAGTACAGTCGAATCTGAAGCAATGATTATATCTAGATTTTAAGCTGGTCTACGTAAGGACATTCAGTGAGAATTATTTCAATGAAAAATTCACTATCTAGAAGATGCTTATCAAATTGCTAGGGAATTTGATACATATCAGAAGGAACTCTTGATCAATCAACCTAAGTCCAATAGGAATTATACATCTGGACATAGGCCAAATTTTAACCAAATTCCTTCAAGCAAGCCAACTCCTATCATCCTAGTAATTAGTAAGGAAGAAATCATTGAACCCATTGAAGAGCCTAAAGTGGAAATATAAAAAGCTGAACTAAGTCTAATTGATGAATATGAAGAAGAAGAGGTTGAACCAATTGAGAATTTAGAGGAAAGATCTCCTAAACCAATTGAAGAATTAAAAGATGAAATTGAATCAAAATCTTGTCTAATTGAAGGGCTAGAAAGAGAAGATCCTAAATCCATTGAAGAACCTAAGGAAGAAGTTTATGAAGCTGGGTCTAACCTTATGGATGAATATGATCAAGAATAATTATCTGAAGATAAAATAATTATCTAGCCTAAAGAAATCAACAACGGGGATGATCAAAATGAAATCCAAGGACAAAACCATGGAGATCAATCTGAGGATAACATAGAAGATCCGGAATTAATTGATGTTGAAGATTTAGATCTAGAGATCGATGAAGGATCATATATTGGGGTATTGACCGTCAAAGAACAAAACCCTACGAATCAGTCCCAAGAAGCTGTAGAGCCTTTGAAAACCCTGCAAAATATTTTTCCTAATAATTTTTCTATCCCTGATTCCCTATTTCTGAACATCCACCATCCCGATCCACCATTACATTTCATTCACTCTTCTATCCCATCCAGCTGGGACATCTACCATACCATTGATATGGTCCCAGTGATATTCAATAGTTACTTTATTAAGACTCTTTGGTATATGTTGGGAGCCAAATTAAGATTCATTACCACCTACCTGAAGTTTTGTGCTAGAGCCTTCAAAGTCATTTAGGAAATATCGAAAATTAGGAACATTGTTTCCTAGCCCAACAATAAAGTTTAGTCCATAGATAATAAAGTCCATTTAAGCTTATTTTGTTTTTGTTTGTCTTTTACCATTTAGTATCATTTATATTTGTTTCTTGCCATTTAGTGTCCCATGCATAAGTATCCATGATTACAAGAGTCATATGCATAGCATGATAAGTAAAACAAATTTTGAGCAATGAAATTAACAAGCATATGGCTAAATTTTATAAAAAAAGTCAAAGAATTTTAGGAAGGAGACTATGTCTCGATTAGGCTCAAAATGATTATATGCCCGTGGTGTAGGTTCTTTTCAAAATAGTAAGGAAAATTGGACCTAATATGTGCTAGATATACCATCCAACTTTGGTATCAATTCCACTTTCATCATTTCATATATAGTAAAGTATAAGGAACCAATAATGATACCTTGTGAGTTATTCAGGCTTGATTCCACCTTTGAGAGTGAACCAACCCTTGAGTGTCTACCAGCCATATTACCAAAGCGGCAAGATAGGATTGAGGGAATCTTAGATGATAAGATTATCATTACTCGAAATAAAGACTATCAGTGCTACTTGGTTCATTGGCAAGGATATCCTGATTCTGAAGACTCATGGATCACTCGATAGGACTTACAAAAAAATTGATCCTAACCACCTAGAGTACCACCAAAGCCAAATGAATTCCTACTTGATGGAGTCGAGCTCTTTTTACCTTGGGAGAACTGATGGGGATATCCATAATAAGATTATATACTTTAACTTACTTTGTTTTTGCAACTATAGTCAATAAAGTTTTCGAAGCAAGTTACAAATTTTCTTGAAACATGTTCATAAGCCAAATTTTCTTGAAGCATAATTTGGCTCATAAGCCAACACATGGAAGAAGCCCATTAATTTTCTTGAAGCATGTTCATAAGTCAAATTTTCTTGAAGCATGATTTGGCTTATAAGCCAACATATGGAAGAAGCCCATTCAGCTCAAGCCCAAAGGATGATGGAGGGCGTCTTCTTCAAGTCCAAGACCAACCATTCAAGCCTCTTCAAGACCAAGCTCAAGCTCAATTCGTGCCAAGATTTGAAGCACATGGGGGAACAACTCATCAAACATCCTTGCGGGAAAAGGAATTACACTACATCAAGAGTTTTATGGAGAACATAAAGATTCCTTCCACTATCCCAACAATATTTGACATGTGGGATGCCATAACTTATGATGCCTAATCCTCAACATCAGCATTTGAAAGTCACATTAGGATATTTTAGATGCCACATGTCAAAGTGGTTGTAACTTTCTACCAATAATTTATTTTTAGTTAAAATCACTTACCTAAAAATTGTTGGAGCCAACTAAGCCATCCTTATCCCCTCCTCTCCACCCTTGAACGAAATTCCTAGTATTAGAGCCTATAAATAGGGCCCCTAGGCTCTCATTGTATTCATTCTATACTATAATTTGAATTAATGAAAGGATTGTTTCATTGTGTTATAGTTTTCTTGAGTTCTTGTTTGGAGTAAAAGTTTTCTAGCTAGTTTGAGTGTGTAGATCCTTATCCAAGGAGAGAATGAGGGTTTTCTGAGTTTGAGTTTGAGAGTGAAGAGTGCTTTTACAAGGAGTAAAGAATGGGATGTCCATTGATGGGACTATGATCAAGCTCTAAGTCCCAAGCCGCCGGCCACTTTCTTTTTCTTTCTTTTTTTCTTTGTTTCCATTCCAACTCCAATTCTTCTTCCATGTCTAATTCCAAATTTCTTTGCATGTTTTCTCAGGTTCTTAGGCCAAGGATGAAGGTCTCCATGCCAAGGATTAAAGCCAAGGTGAGTCTCAAAGTAGAGAGTGCCAATCTTGACTTCTAGGCCTCAATCCTTGAATGATGAGAGCTCCTTCTTCCACCAAATAATTAGCCATCATTATTGGTAGGAAAACTCTTTCTAAGCTTCATTAGATCTGATCATTTGAAGGTTAACTTGTCCTAGTAGTGATGGTTTCCTTGACATGAAGATCCTAATCCTTATTTTGAACTAGATCTACATTATAGGTCTTAAAAATTAGATCAACTAGTCTCCTTATGAAATTTTTTTCTTGGATTGATTTAGCACATTTATTTGATAATTAATTGCTCAAGTTTGCTTGCTGGTTAGCTTGTTAAAACTCTCCATTTATCATTTTATTTTCATCCCCCATCACTTTTGGAACTGTCCCAATCTACGTACATCAACACTGTGCTGAAGTGATTCAGCATGGAGAGTTTCAAGAAATGCTATCTCCCGATAGGCACTAGAATTGCTCTCTCCAAAAAAGATTGTATGACAACTCCGGAGGAGAGAGAGCGTATGAGTAGAATCCCGTATACCTCGGTAGTGGATTCTATCATGTATGCCATAACATGTACTAGATTAGGCATAGTGAGCAGATACCAGTCTAACCTAATTGAAGCTTATTGGAAAATGGTAAGGATCATCCTTAAGTATTTGTGAAATACTAAGGATCAATGGCTGATTTATAGAGAACCTGACTTGAAACATGTGGGATATACTGACTCCAGTTTCTAGTCAAATAAGGATGACATCAAGAGTATGCCAAGATTTATCTTTAGCATAAATGGAGGAGCGATCAGCTGGAAAAGTTCCAAGCAGCCTACTGTAGCGAACTCAGTATGCAAGGCAAAATTCATTGCAGCATCAGATGCAGCGAAGGAAGCTATGTGGTTGTGGAAGTTCTTTGGCGAGCTTGGAGTGGCACCTTCCTTGAATGGTCCTATTCCAGTGTATTATGACAACACTGGAGCCATTGCTCAAGCCAAAGAGCCAAAGTCTTATCACCACACAAAATACATTCTGCGATGCTATCACCTTGTGCAAGAGATTATGGAATGAGGTGACATTGACTTTCAAAAGATCGATGAAAAGTAGAACCTAGCTGACCCCTTCACTAAAGTCATCAGAGTTCAAGAGTTTGATAGTTATAAATGGAAAATTGGAATAAGATTTTGTATCGATTAGCTTTAGTCCAAATGGGAGTTGTTAGAAACTGTGTCCCAAATCAATCATCTAGGCTGTAGACGATTGTGCTATTTTATAATTGTATATGAATTTTTAATGAATAAAAGTTATTCTTTTGACTGTTCATCACATGTGCATTTTCCTGAAAAGAACTCTTATGTGATGGAGTCCTTAGAAGTACATTATATTTGATATAGAGCGGATAGATTGAGTAGTTCTTAAACTGGTTCACAACCAAAGGATACATTATTATAGGACATGATGTATCAAGTATAGGTTGTTGTATCTCACATTGGTTGGTTGTCCTCTTGACCAAGGAGTGTGGTGACATTGATATAACATACAAGAGAAATATGTGACATCTCACTGAATATGACCATTTGTGGAGCTCCCTTCTACCAAAGGATTGCTCGTGAAGGAATATGGATATATGTGTCCCTCAAATCTGATGTCACCATGGTAGCTTGTAAGCAACTCACTAAAGTTTGGTGCCAGACTACCTAGATTCTAATCCAGAGATGAAAGATTTTTGGGTATGGTCAAGTACTTATGGAGCGGTGGTGGATCAAGATGGAATTGATCCCACCAAATAGTTTGGAGTGAATGACTCGCTGTGTCTCAATTTAGCAAAATCTTGGCCAAGATATTTCTTGTGAGGAGTCACAGAACTTGTAAAGTTGAGACACATTCTGGATGAACCAAATTAGGGTTGGTAGTCAAATCCTAAATTATCCTGAGCATTATGAGGTCAAAGGGATGAATTATGTAGTAACCATATGCCAGAGGTTCTAGAAAATTGCTCTGTAATCTTCGACCTATCTAGACATTGGGGTCATTGCTAAATGAAGACTTTGACTAGTACTGGAAGTTATCCAGTGCTATCGACTTAGTGTTCGAACCTATGGGGTCACATACCATAATGATTTCTATTTGATCTAAAGGCTCATCGATGATTGAGAATTGTTTGCCATCACTAGAGGTCAATGTGATTGACCATGTTCTAAGTGTAGATACTTCCAAGTGTCGACACTTAGCTGTGATGAGCAAAAATTCTAGAAAGATTTCTGGAAAGGTTTTGACTTCAAATTTTGAATTCGAATTTCGAAATTTGGTTGGTTTTGGCTCTAAGCTTTCATGGAATGATGGTCATCTTGCCATTTAAGCTTGGAACCTATTTGGTATAGCCCTCAACCTTCTTCCCTAATCACTCATCCTTCCTTATTCTCCCTCTCATGGCTACCTTTATAAATAAGGGTTGTTTTAGGGCTGCCAAGCTAGATGACACCATTTTCCTGTTGAAGAGTTTTCTTGCTACTGAGATTTTGAGAGTGAAGAGAAAAGGGGCTTGTGAGGACTAGGGTATTGGGTGTGTGAATAATTAGCACTCAAGCTAGGTCTTGGAAAGAGAGCTAGTTAGGAAGGGTTCCACCTATCCTTCTCGTCTTCTGAGAAGAAGAAGATCGGCCTAAAGGATCCTAAGGAGCTAGCACTTCAAGGGAGTTGATCAAAGTCGAGCCCCGGTGTTGTTGCCCAAGTGGCTTTCCAAGAGGGGGTGAATTGAAATTATAAAAACTTTAGCAAGAATATGTAATTTAAAATTCTTTTAGTGTTGTGATGAATTATACAATGTGGAAGCAAGTAAATAAACTTAAGAAAATCTAACAAGCACAATCACAAACACAAGAAATTTAGAGTGGTTCAGAGCAACCCACTCCTACGTCCACTACCCAAGCACCACTTGGGATTTTCACTATATCCCCCACATGGAATACAGTCGGATTGTTTTAACAGGCTCATAATCCAAACCTTTACACTTTGGTTTTACCAGGATCACCAAAGAAACCCATACTTGGTTTTAACACAGGCTAATCAAGAACCTAACTCCCTTTGATTTTTAGAACCGGGCTCACCAAAGAAACCCAAACTTAGATTTTAATAGGCTCACCTAAAAACCTTTAACACTCTCAAGACACAACCCCTTGCTGCTCTTAGAGAGAAAACAAGATATATCAAATGTAAATTACAACTTTACAACAAACCAAATTTGTTTGAGTGTTGTCGATGAAGATCAAATTGAAGCCTAGCTTTGAATGCTCTTCAAGCTACTTTTTTGCTTCCTCAAAAGGTTGGATTCAAGGATGAAGATCAGTTGGTAAAGCTTTAAAACCTTTCTTGAAAGCTCTCGTTAAGTTGGTTGGTGAAAGACTTAAAATCAACTTGAATAATCAATGAATAATCTATCAATCATTGTTTAAACCATCATAAATACTCCCTTTTATAGTCTTCAATCAAAACTAGCCATTGTAGGGCCTAGGAAACTGAAATAGAGCCATTAGAGGGCTTTTGGAGTTCAAAGATTTGATTCAGGAACTAGCCGTTAGACTGCCAAAACCTGTCACTCGAGTTGGCTCGAGGAACCATGAGTCAGCTCGAAGTCTCAGTCAGTGGAAAAATAAACTCTGTAGGAGTCGGCTCTCCAAGGCTAAGTCGGCTCGAAGTCTCAGTCACCAATAATACAAACTCTTGATGAGTCAGCTCTTCTGGGCTTGAGTTAGCTCAAAGTCTCAGTTATCAAAAATATAAGTTCTTCGTCGAGTCGGCTCTTAAGGCTCGAGTCGGTTCAAACTTCTAAAACTCTAAAATTTTTTGTGCCATGCTAGAATAGGAGTCGGCTCTTGGTCCATGAGTCGGCTCTTGCAAAAAATTCTTTTTATGCTTCAAATTTCTCCAAACTTCTTCAATTCAAGAATCCAAAAGAGCAAGTATTCCAAAAAGATTCAAATAGCCTACCAGACAAATCTAACTTACTTGCACTCATTTTTACTAATTTAGAGCCCTTTTTACAAGATTACATGGATGAAAAATTAGGGCTTTACAACTTGAAGTGTACATGAGTACACACAATGTTGGAATACTTTTCAACTAGTTAGAAAACTAATTGAAATAAAGATAAGTATTTCCTGGAAAACTTCTTGAGTAATTGAAAGAATTAGTAATACATACATGCTCCAATATTTTGTAATCATCAAAATCATTCCACGGGTCAACAATCTTCCCCTATTTGATGATGACAAAATATTAGGCATGAAAGGTTTAAAACACTTTACAATTACCTGTAATGATATATTATGTATCATATTCATATGTATCAAAGGTGTACTCAAGGTAGTGTGTATCAAAGCAAATAGAGTAGTATCAAAACAAATTTTTCAATAAGTATTAGGGCAATAAGTTTACTGTACTATTCATGCACTAAGTATCAAATCATCACAATACTAATTTTCAACTTCAATTAAGAAAACTTTTCACTTTGTATTTGAAGGAAATTTTAGTAGATGCTCAATAAATGCTCCCCCTTTCTCGTAAAATGTAACATTGCTAATCTTTTTTTTCATACTCAACAATTCTCATCCTTTTTATCATACTCAACAATTCATGTTCATTTTCAGCTCTCTTCTCATTTGGATTTTCATGCTCTTACTTCTTCTCATTTTGATCTTTCATGCACTTCTCCCCGTTTTTGTCATCAACACAAAAGTATACAATTTAGGGAAAACATTCATTCATACTCATTCAATCATATGTATCAAAACATAATATTTTCAAAACACACACACACACACACACACACACACACACATATATATATATATATATATATATGAAGAGTCAATATAAGATGTGATACATTACAAAAGTGCTAAAGCACACCAAAAATAGTATCACAAATAACAAGAAATGCAAAAAAAATATAGATAAAGTCCTAAAGATCAGAAAAAAGGGCTGGGTCTATCATCACTAGACTCATCTCCACTAGAAGAAGAGTCAATCTCTTGAATGCCAGGAGCAGGTTTAAAATTTGGAAACCTAGGTCTAAGGTCTTTAAGTCTAGTTTTAATAGGAGCTGAAGGCTTAGAAACTCTAGGTCTAGACTTGGTTGGAGGCTCAGAAGAAATCAAGATGGGTGTCGGTCGCACAGAAGGAGGATCAGGATTAGATAATGCTAAAGTGCTGGTGCTTGATAGAATCTGCATCGCAGGAGTGTCCGATATGCCAGTGCTCGGATCCTAAGTACCAATACTAAGTCCAACAGGAGGAATAGCTATAGTATGAATGTTAGTGGAATGCTCAGGCCTCCCTGTGTACAGTCTGCATCATGAATATCTGGTCCTGCTGAAGATGGAGGAGGTGCTGAATGGCTAGCAGTACTGATCTGCTGAAGAACTGATAATATCTGTTGGAATCCATCTCGCATCTCAATTTGTAAAGCAATAATCTTGGCATCTGTCTCTTCCCTGCCTCTCTGTAAGGTTGAAATCTCATCCAAGATAATTTTCCATCTATGATCGTCTGTAGAACCAGCAGTGTCGTACCATCTCTCACAGGTGTCTGAGGTGAAGTAGGTGCTGGCACGGAGGGTCCAGCCTCATCTGTACATCTCTTTACCTTAGTGGCCTGTGCCTGACCAGTCAAGTCATCCTCATCTAACTCCCAATCAAAATGTGTAGTTGGTAGTCCGGAAGTCTTCCTGATCTAATACCCATCTACCTTCAGAAACCCCATTCTGCTCAAGGACTTTTCATTATATCTGTCAGTGTGTAGCAAAGGTCTACTCTCCTCACCAAAGAAATCCACTTCGGCATCCTAAAAAAGCAGTGTAAAAACCACGCCATAAAGAAGACAAGCTCATGCCCTACGAGCTGCTTCCTGCATCTAGGATATCATGATGTATGGTAAGTTGAGGGCCTCCCCCTTTATCAAGCATCTCATAAATACAAGATCCCTCTCACTTACCCAGTCAAAGTCAAATCTTCTAGTTCTGGGTAGAAAAACATGGCTAATAATATTTTGAATCAATCTCATTTCCAAAGATAGTTGGTTAGCCCTAACATGCACAACTCCAGAAACATCACTCCTTTTAAGAATTATCCTCAAAGTCTTTTGCTTCTCTTTTAAAACCAAGAAACTTTTTCCTTCCTTAGGAATCCGAACAATAGAGCTCAATTTTTGCTCATCTACCAAAATGAATTTTCCTTTAACGGTTGATTCTAGACGAAATGTACCAAGGGACAAATTTTCAAAAAATTGCCTCACCAAGGTTGGATAAGTAGGTAGATTCAACATGCAAAATGATTTCCACCCTTGAGCAATAAGCCATTCCCCTACTCTAAGATTTTCTTGTTCTAGGAAATTAAAATCCACACATCTTCTAGTGGTAACTTGCCTATTTTCCATAAGAATGACTTGTCTTGGAGCTTCCGAAGTGTTTTGCTATTCTTCGTGTGGCTCTTCAGTGGGATTCGAAGTGTCCAATCTCCTCTTCGTTCTTCTTTCCTCTACTACGGTCCGCACAACCCTTTTTGCTCTCTTCCCTATGGCCTTCCTAGGACCCATTTTGGTTGGATTAAGGGTTAGGAGAGGTTTGGTAGAGTTCTTAGAGCTTTTTCTAGGTTTGGAATAGGGAACAGTTGAAGTAGAATAGCAAAGGCGGAAAGAAAATGATTTTGAAACCTAATGATGCCCTATTTAAAAAGGTTCGTCCTAACTCTCGAGTCAGCTCGACAAAGCAAAGGGGTGCTTGAGTCGGCTCGAGCAAAAATCAAGGTTAAAGCTCCAAAGGTTAAAGCTCAAAAGATTAAAAAGTAAAAACCTATAGCTAGCTTAGCACTAAAGAAAGTGGTCATTAGCTCTAAAGTAAATTTTGAAATGTCTAGATAATTTTTTCTTATTTTTGAATAATTAGATCAAAAACTCTTAATATTGGTCACATAGACCTAACCCACCTCTAATCTTTTCAAATCTATCTTGGCTAAGAGATTTGGTGAAAATATCAGCAAGTTGATCTTCTGTAGGCACAAATTCTAATTCTGCAACATTATTCAAGACATGGTCTCTAATGAAATGATGTCTAATTTCAATATGCTTTGTTCTAAAATGCTGAATTGGATTTTTAGATAAATTAATAGCACTCATGTTATCACATTTAATATGAATCTTAGACTGGATAACACCATAATCTTCTAGCTATTGTTTGATCCATAACACTTGTGTGCAACAGCTCCCTGCAGCCACATACTCTGCCTCAGTAGTAGATAGTGCTACAGAATTCTATTTATGGCAGTGCCATGAAATCAAGTTAATACCTAGAAATTGATAAGTGCCACTCATGCTCTTTCTATCAATTTTATAGCCACCATAATCAGCATCAGAATAACTAATTAACTTCAAAGATGAATGCTTAGAATACCATAATTCTATATTGATGCAGAACGGAAGCTCTGATACCAAAAATGATACGGAACAAAAGAGATAATGCGATGCGGAAGTAAATTAAAATTAATATATTTTTTTTATTTATTTATTTTCAGAAGTCGGCTTTGACTCAAAGGAAAGATAAACTAATGTTGAAAGAAACTAAGAAATGACAGAAAGTACAATTAAAAGGAGTGGATTATCAGAGTAACTCAGAAGTAGGATCGCTGGGGATTGAGAAACCCCCAGATCTAGGGTTTACTCCTCTTTCAAGAAACAGACGAAGAGAGAAGAGAAGGTTTTATACCTGACTGTGATATCTCTCATTGCTTCAATTGAAGGACACTCTCGAGCAGATTGTAGGATCCTTGGAGATGGGGTATCTTCGCAATGGATCCTTGGATTGTAGTCCTATGGCAAGGTTGGCCTTCTTCTCGAACTCAGGATCTGGAAGAAGAAGAACAAAAAAAAGAACCAGAAACTCAAAGAAAGACACTGACCTGAGTACTTAATGAAGATTGTTGGATGTAGAAGTTCCGAAGATCTTGATACTGATCTGACTCTCCTTTGAACTGGCTCTGTAGTTGAAACAGTTGATCTGAACCTGGATGCTGGTGACCGGCTTCGATGTGGAAGAGAGGGGCCGTGGGATTAAGATGGAAAATTAGGGTTTGGTGGTGGTGGAGTAGAGATGGGTGGACTAAGCTAGGGTTTTGGGGTTGGAGATCTCACACCTCCTCAAGGTTCCTAGGGAACCCGGATTTACTCCCTCACGGAGCTCAACACTTGAATACAAGTGCGGAAGAGAGAAATACAAAGTTTCTCACAAAGAAATTGATTTCATTCATCTTTTCTTCAAGAGTTACATAGAGTTGAATATATAGACATAACAAAAAAATAAAATTTCATACACTTCCCATGTGGGACTAATAGGACTAACCCACACTTTAGGCATCAAATTTTCTTCCCAAGACTCCTTCCATGAGTGGGCAACCCAAAAACTCCAAGAAAACTTGAAAATCAGCTCCAAATGGCAGGTTATGGGGGTGTCTCCTAGTATCTCTCCATGAATCAAGGATTTTTCCTTCATGGTTTGGCTCTTTTGGACACCTCGTAGTCTTGCTCCACAAGTTTAGGCTTCTTCCTTTCATGGCTTTGGCACTTTAGGAAACTTTTGGGTGCCTCCTTGATTTTCTCCCCAAGACATGCTCTCTTCCCTTTTATAACTTGGGTTTTTATGGAACATTGTGGGGCACCTCCTTGATCCTCTCTTCAAGAAAAATTCTTGCCATCCTGGCTTGGGTTTATCTGGAAAGAAGTTGGCTCCTCCTTGGATTGAGGTATCTTGATGGATTTCTCCCCCAAGTGGCGCATGAAAGAAGGGACCTGCTTTCTTGTGGTGTGGGGACCAAGGCACACTGGATGGAGATGTGGCACCTCCTGGACTCTAGCGTGTGGCTGGGAGTGTGGCGCCCACTTGCTTGGTCCTGGAAGAAAATGTTGCACCTTGGAGAAGACCTAGACCACTACTAGGACTTGTATTGAGTCAACATGACTCAACAAAATTTAAATTGCAGGGAAATACAAACTCAAACTAAAATTGAGTTGACCAAGTCAACCCTTATTACAAAACCAGAAAACCCTAATTCTTCGGGCAATGTCAATCAGAGATCCAGATGGAGCCCTGAAGTCTTCTTCTGAGTCTGGTGCCCGCACCATATATTACATGTGCCTTTGAGATATTTGAAAATTCTTTTAACAGCAGTAATGTGTGACTCTTTTGGAATTGATTGAAAACGTGCACATACACAAACACTAAATAGAATATCAGGTCTACTAGCAGTTAAATAGAGTAGAGATCCGATCATACCTCTATACAGTTTTTGATCAACACCTATGCCATTTTCATCTTTAGCAAGTCTGCATGCAGGACTCATAGGTGTTCCAACTTCTTTGCTTGATTCCATGCCAAACTTTTTGATATTTTTTTTAATATATTTGGCTTGATTGATTAGTATTCCTTCCTTTGATTGTTTGATTTGAAGTCCGAGGAAGTAGCTTAACTCATTCATTAAACTCATTTCGAATTCTCCCTGCATTAACTTAGCAAAATCTTGGCACAAAGATTCATTAGTAGATCCAAATATTATATCATCAATATAAATTTGAACAATCAAAATATCATTGTTTTTCTTTTGAATAAACAAGGTAGTATCAACACTACCTCTTATAAAATCATTTCCAAGCAAAAACTTGCTTAATCTATCATACCATGCTCTAGGTACCTGTTTAAGACCATATAAAGCTTTATTCAACTTGAAAACATGATTTGAAAAAAAGTGATCGATAAAACCATGTCATTATTCAATAAAAACTTCTTTAGATAGAAAACCATTTAAAAAGGAACTCTTTACATCCATTTGAAATAATTTAAAGTTCATAAAACATGAATATGCTAAGAGTAATCTAATAGTTTCTAGCCTAGCTACTAGTATATAAGTCTCATCAAAATCTATTCCTTCTTCTTGATTGTAATCTTGAGCTACCAGTCTAGCCTTGTTCCTAATTACATTACCTTGATCATCTAGCTTGTTCCTATAAACCCATCTAGTACCTATAATAGGGTAGTCATTTAGTCTTTCTACAAGTGTTCAAACATCATTTCTCGTAAATTGGTTTAACTCATCATGCATAGTTAACATCCAATTAGGGTCGGTTTCAGCTTTTTCTATAGTGTGTGGTTCTACATGAGATACAAAAGCAATCAAATCATGTGCATCCCTATGTGAAGCTCTAGTTATAACACCTTGTGATGGATCTCCTATAATAAGTTCTTTAGGATATGAGTATACATACCTCCATTCTTTAGGTATATCTTCATGATCTTTGCTTACCATTTCTTCATGTTGTTCACTTGCTTGCTTATCTTTGATGGTCATGTCCTTTAGTCCATGTTCAAGTGTACCTGCATCATCATCAGCATAATCTTCTTTTCTAGAAGATGTCATATCAGACTCATTGAAAATAACATAGATTGATCTTTCACAGTTAAAGTTCTTTTATTGAAAACTCGATAGGCTTTACTATTTATTAAATAACCAAAAAATATAGCCTCATCGGGTTTTGCATCAAACTTATCAAGATTTTATTTACCATTATTAAGAACAAATATTTGCAACCAAAAATATGAAAATAAATTATGTTTGGTTTTCTATTGTTCCATAATTTATAGAGGGTTTTTATTATAATATATCTAATCAAAACTCTGTTTAAAATATATTAAACGGTATTTACAGCTTCTGTCCAAACGTATTTTGGAAGATTTTCTTTACAAAGCATTGTTCTGGACATTTCTTCAAAAGTTCTATTCTTTCTCTCTACAACACCATTTTGCTGTGGTGTACTAGGAGCGGAGAAGTTGTGATCAATATCGTGCTTTGTGCAAAAGTGATCAAAATATTGATTTTCAAATTCTATACCAAGATCACTATGAATTGAAATAATAGAAAGATTTTTCAAGTTTGAAACTCTTTTATAAAATTTCTTGAATGCTTTAAAAGTTTTATCTTTATGTGCAACGAATAAAACCCAAGTATAATTTGAAAAATCATCTACAATCACAAGACCATACTTCATACCACCTAGGCTTGTTGTCCAAGTAGGTCCGAATAAATCCATGTGAAGTAGCTCTAAAGGTCTAGTGGTAGAAACAATATTTTTGGATTTAAAACTCCCCCTCAGTTGCTTTCCTAACTAGCATGCTTCACAGATATAATCAAAATTTATTTTAAAATTTAGCAGACCTTTAACCAAATCTTTTGAAATAAGTTTTGCAATAGTATCCGTACTAGCATGTCCAAGTCGTTTATGCCATAGTAGACTTGATTCCTTACTCTTATCATTCATTGCCATAAGACTTGTATTACTTGACATAGCTAGATCATTAAGATCTACTACATAAATATTACCAAGTCTATTGATGGGGGACGACATGCACAAAAATTATCCTAAAAACTCGTATGAAAATCAATGCTTATAATGAACACAGATTCAGAAGAACATTCAAATAGGATAGATTTTAAGTCATGCATTCCCTCATTCTAGGCTCAATAAAATAAGAAAGAACCAGGACTCAGAGATTGAGGAATCCCTGATCGAGGACATGTATGCATTTCAAAGATTCAGATCTAAAGCAAGGAAGGAGAAATAAAACCCTACGACAATCATAACTAATTCCTGTGTGATGAGTTCACTTATCCTCGAAAGATGCAGCCTGGGTGATCAATAGTCAGCCATCCAACGCAGGATATCAGGGGACTTGGTTGATGATCGGGCTCCCTTCAAAGGCTTAGTACCGGAAGAGGGACCCTAAAAGGTTTAATCACGGACTAAGTGAAAGAGCCCAAAAACCAAACATAACTCAGATTAGATCAAATGAACAGCCACAACTAAGACAACCCAAATAAAAAAAAACAAAAGACCAAGGGCCTCGTGAAACAAGGGACGGATTCGGAAGCTGGGCGGAGGCTTCCCAAGGCAGTGGCTCGGAGAAGATGGTGTCGTGGCGATCTCCAAGGGAGACGGAGCTTCGATCTTTGAAGGGGAGTTGGTCTTCGATGGAAGAACAGCAGTAGGCGTCCGGCGAAGTGGTCGAGAGCTTGGGAGCCAGGAGGAAAATATCCCAAACTAGGTGGAAGTTCCATTAGGGGGTGGTCCAGAGAAGAAGCCGGCGGCGGGGCGAGCTCTGAGGGAGGATGGTCTGGTGACGAGAGGACCGGAGGAGGGAGGTCGGGCGACGGGAGGACTGGAGGAGGGAGGTTTGGGCGATGGGAGGACTGGAGGAGGGAGGTTTGGGCATCGGGAGACCGGAGGAGGGAGATCTGGCGTCGGGTGGCTTGGGTCATGGCGGACGCGATCGGACGGGCTGAGGACAAAGGTCACGGTATCTCAGGCGATTGTGGAGGGAGTGGGTGGTGCAAGCATTTCTTCCTGGTGGTGGGGTAGCAAGGGCTTGGGGAAGATGATTGAGCTTTGGGGAAAGACGGTGGAGCTTTGGAGCAAACAGAGGAGTTTTGGAGTAGACAGAGATGGCAGTGGTCGATGGAGACGGTCGTGGGAGGGAGATGCAAAGGTCAGAGATGGCATGGAAGGGTGGTGCAGTGGGATGATGGAGATAGATGGGCCTCGCACCCCTCGACATCGCGGTCGCGATGAAGGCTCGGATAGGGCCTCGCACTCCTCGACGTCACCTCGGCAACGAAGGCAATCAGAGAAGAAGAAGAATAATATTTTTTTTCATTGAATTAATCCATCATGTCTACTTCATACAAGATGAGACTTATTTATAAGCTTCGGACAGATGCTTCTAGAGTAACGTAAAACGGGTTTACTCGATAACTAATCTAAGGATTAGTTACAAAACACAACTAATCCTAAGAAGGTGGCAAGGGAGTTTGTTATAACAAGATTCCATGGAATTTTATACCCTTTTTTAATTTCCAAAAAAAAATGAAATAAAAGGAGAAAATTATGGAAGCTTCCAAAAATCTTCGAAACCTGGGGTTCTGGTCTTCCGTGACTTGAGTCAACTCGGATGCAGAGCACTCAGGCCGAGTTGACTCGAAGAACAGCCTTCCTTCTTGCTTAGCAGGATACTCGAGTTGATTCGGATGGTGCTCGAGTCGGCTTGACGTGCGAAAATTTTTTTTCTTCCTATTCTTCTTGTTTTGTGATCCAGATGGGTTCTTGAGGCTTGGTCTTGGTCTTGGTGTCCCTACCATTTCTCCTGGGATGGGAGGAACTCAACCCCATTGAGTAAGGGTCTATTTGGCTTTGATACTCTTCCAAGAGATCCGGATCAATGCATTACAGGTCCTCTCTAGTAATCCACGAGTACTCTGATTCAGGATGACCTTACCATCTTACCAAGTAGCTCTGATAGCTCTTCCGTCGGGTACTGACAGCTTGATCATCCAGGATTCGCTCGATCTTCTCTCTTCGCTCAGGTCATTTTTGTGGACACTCCAGGGTAGGTTCTCTCTCAAGTAAAGGGTCAAGCCCGAATGCCTCACCAGGAATTACTGTCGGTTCCCTGTACTCAGTTAGATCAGAAACATTGAAAGTGGAGCTAATGCCTAAATCAGGGGATAACTCGAGCACATAGGTATTGGGTCCAATTTTCTTAATAATTATATAGGGTCCAGCACTTTGAGAATGCAGTTTCTTGATGGTTATAGGAGAAAACTGTTTAGGTCTGAGTATTATCATGACAAAATCCCCTACAAAAAATTCTTTGAAACATTTTCTAGAATCAGCTTGTCTTTTATAAGCATCGTTACTCATTTTGATATTTTGGGTGATTTCCTTATGCAAATTTCTAATATGCTGTGCAAAAGATTTGGATGATTCGGATACTCTAGCATGCAATGGTAGGGGAATCAGATCAAGTGGTTTATTGGGTTGGTACCTATGGACAATCTCGAAAGGGCTCTTACTAGTGGTTATATTAACAGAACTGTTGTAGGTGAACTCAGCTTTAGGTAATAGTAGATCCCAGTTCTTAACATTCTCGCCTACAAGGCACCTAAGCAGGTTTCCACGGCTTCAGTTCACTACCTCAGTCTGGCCATCAGTTTGGGGGTGATAGGCAGTATAAAATTTTAACTTAGTCCCTAACATATGCCAGAGGGTCTTCCAAAAGTAACTGATGAACCTTACATCTCTATCAGACATAATCATTCTAGGTAGGCCATGTAACCAAACTATCTCATCCAGAAAAAGCTTGGCTACCTTAGAAGCATCATAAGTCTGACTACATGGTAGGAAATGGGCCATTTTGGAAAGCCTATCAACCACAACAAAAATGGAGTCATATTTCCTCTGGGTTTTAGGCAATACTAACACAAAATCCATACTCAAATCTTGCCAAAGACAATTAGGAAAGGGCAAAGGGGTATACAAGCCAGTGTTCTGTTTTCGCTATTTGGCAACAACGCAGGTTCTACACCTAGCAACGATCTGGGCTACATCCCTTTTCAGACTCGGCCAAAAGAAATGCTCTTCAACAGCTAAGACAGTTTTATTCCTACCAAAATGTCCTGCTAATCCTCCCGCATGGGTCTCCCAGACTAAAAACTCTCTCAAAGAAGTTCTTGGGATGCACAACTTACTCTCCTTGAACAGATAACCATCTAACAAGGTATAATGACTATATTCTCTAAATGGTCCTATACTCAAAGCTTGGTGAATCTTTTTGAAATCGAGACAGGTTTCGTACTGCTCTTTGATTTGGTCAAACCCTACAACCTCAGTTTTAATGGTACTTAGAAGCAAGGATCATCTGCTAAGGGCATCAGCTATCTTGTTTTCAGTGCTGGCTCGGTGTTTCAGTACAAAGGTATAAGCCTGAATATACTCTACCCACTTAGCATGTCTAGGATTTAACTTTTTCTAGGAATTCAGGTATCTCAATGCCTCATGGTCAGAGTACAGTACAAACTCGTGTGGCAATAGGTAGTGTCTCCAATACTTCAGTGCTTGTACTAAGGCATAGAACTCCTTATCATAGGTCGAATACCTAAGCTTAGCCTCATTTAATTTCTTATTGAAAAAGGCTATCGGGTGGTTCTCTTGGCTTAGGACTCCTCCTATTCCTACACATGAGGCATCATAAGCTACCTCGAACACTTTAGAAAAGTCGGGCAATCTCAGAATAGGTGCTTGGATCATCTTTTTCTTAAGTTCTAGGAAGGCTCTGTCGGCAGCTTTGGTCCACTCAAAGGCTCCCTTCCTAATACAGTCAGTGATGGATGAGATAAAGGTGCTAAAATCCTGAATAAATCGCTTATAAAAAGTGGCTAGACCATGGAAACTACGGATATCAGAAACAGTAGTGTGTACTGGCTACTCAACTATCGACTTAATCTTTTCTGGATCAGCTGATACTCCTTCAGGGGTCACAACAAATCCTAGGAAGATGACTCTATAGGTCAAGAACTCACATTTCCCTAGATTGGCATAGAGACTATCTTTCCTAAGGGCCATACAAACTTGTCTAAGGTGGTTTAAGTGGTCCTCCTTGGTTTTGCTGTAAATTAGGATGTCATCAAAATAGACTACCACAAACTTACCTATGAACATCCTAAGGACCTGGATCATAATCCTCATGAAAGTACTGGATCCATTGGACATGCCAAAAGGCATTACTACCCATTCGTACAAACCATCCTTAGTCTTAAAGGTTGTTTTCCACTCATCCCCGGGTCTGATTCTAACCTGATGGTAGCCACTCTTAAGGTCAATTTTGGAAAAGATGGTGGCTCCTGCCATCATGTCTAACAGGTCATCTAGGTGGGGTATGGGGAATTTATATTTGATGGGGATCTTATTTATGGCACGCTATCCACACACATCCTCCACGTGCCATCTTTATTAGGTGTCAAAAGGGCTGGGACAGTGTAAGGACTTAAGCTTTCCCTAATGAAACCTTTCCTCAACAGTTCATTAACTTGCTTTTGTAACTCTTGGTGCTCGGTTGGGTTCATCCGGTAATGGGGCAAGTTAGGCAGGGTGGATCCTGGAACAAGGTCTATGGTATGTTGGATATCCCTAAGTGGTGGAAGTTGGTCAGACAGATCATCCTGGAAAACATCTTGGAATTCCTCCAAAACTTTCATAACTTCCTAGGGGTATTCTCCTAGGGCTGGTTTCCTAATTTTCTTGGTGGTCAAAATCCATATAGGTGATCCCTCAGCAATTTCTCTCTTAAGCTCTTTGGCACTAAACAAATGTAATCCATGTTTCTTTTCCTTCAAAGAGCTAGCTCCCTTTTTAACTTCATCCTTAGGGGGAATAGGGTTGATCACTATCTTCTTCCCTAGATGGTTAAATGCACAAGAATTGGTTTTACCAAATAGGGTGGTGTCGTGATCATAGAGCAAAGGTCTTCCTAATATAATGCTGCTTACCCCCATAGGTAACACATCACACCAAACTTTCTCCTTATAAGATTGCAATTGAATCAGGACTTGGCATCTAATTTTGACAAGTATTGAAGTGGAGTCAATCCAGGATGCCTTATATGGGCTAGGATGGGGAACAGGGTTAGCCCTAAGGTCTTGACAGAACTAGTAGAAATAGTATTTACACAGCTCCCACTATCTATGATGACTTTGCAAACCTTCTCCCCTATCTTGATAAAGGTGTGTAGGATGTTGGTCCTACGCCAGTATTCTTGCTCCTTAGATTGGGTTAGGATGCATCTAACAACTCCTATAAAGTCAGTGGGGTCACAACTCTCTTCATCTCCCTCATATTCTTCTGCTAGGTTGAAACCTTCTTTATACACTTCTTTTTCACATTCAGGGGTGTCATCTGGGTTTCCTTCTTCTTTTAAGTGACCTAAATGAAGGGATCTAGTGGGGCAGTCACTAGCGTAATGGCCAGGCTGGTGACATCTAAAATAGGTGCCAAACTTCTTATGTGCTTATATAGATTTTTCTTTGTTAGCTAGAGGTCGGCTCAAGTTGGGTCAGGCTGGACTGGGTTGGCTTGGCTCAGATCGACTCGGGTCAAGTCGGCTTGGGTTGGGTCGACTCGGATTTGGACGGGCAGAGTAGGGTCGACTCGGGTAGGTCGGGGCTGTTCTAGGGTACTGGCTCCTGGGTGTCCTATGAAACTGCTCAAAGTCCCTAGATACCTGGTAAGCCTATTCTAGATCCCATACCTCTCTCAGATACAACTCTTTCTTCACATTATCATGCAGGCCAGATCTAAACCTTGACAAGATCACAGACTCAGACTCGTTTATCCCACATCTCATGGCTAACTCGTCAAACTTAGCTATGTACTCGGTGACACTCTTGTTTCCTTGAACCAGTCTATGCCATTGGTCTACAAGCCGCTGATGGTATGACACAGGAAGGTATTTTTTTCTAAGCTTAGCTTTCAAATCTCCCCAGGTGACTATGGGCTCCTGTCCTCTTTGTCTAATTAATCTTTCCACGTTATCCCAATACATCCTGGCTTGATGGATTAATCTAAGCTTGGCAAATTTGAATTTCCTACCTTCAGTCATCTCGTACCACTCAAAGTACTGGTCCATCTCTTTCTCCCAGTCTACGTATACCTTAGTGTCAAGGGTATCGTCAAAGATGGGTGCTTCTAGTCTGATACTCCTTAAGGCTCTTTCTTCTTGGTTAATAAAATCCTGATTGGGCCTTCTAGGATTCGGGTCTCGGAATGGATTAGGCTGCTGGACTCTCCTAGGATTGGGTGCCTCAAAGGGATCAAAGTTTCTATCTCTCCTAGGGTTGGTCAGTGGAGAAAATGGTGTCTCAGGTTCATTCTCAACCGGTGGTCTAGGGGCTCTCTCCATGGAATCAAGTCTTGCCTCAAATTGGTTTAACCTATTGTCTATGTGAGTGGTCAATTGGGTAGACAATTGAGCAAAGTGTTCTGACATGATCTTTAGCAGGGCTTCTTGCAGGTTGTCCATAGATGACTCAGGCTAATATGAGGTTCCTGCTCTAGTGGACATGAGTCAAGCATGCAAAATCATCTACGATCTACTAGACCTAGAATCTTAACTAATGCCTAAATCAAGGTGACAAACCAGTCTGTAGTAACCCTGTTCTTGGCCAGGTAGGTGTAGGGGAGTGTGGATCCCTGAACACTAACCTTAGACACCAATCTGGGATTGGCCAGGTAGGCAAACCAACTCACTAGCCCTGAATCACCAAGTCTAGACACCAAGAGTAGTAGCACACACAGAATGGGCTGACACCATGAATAGACACTTAGTCTTGACTCGATCAGTTGGTGTCCCTAAGCTCTCTAGAGCAAAAGTATGTTTCTACTTGATTTTAATTAAAAGCTTGGGTCCGAAATGCAGGGTGGTTGTTTTGGGCTAAGGAAAGGTAATGAAGTCCTTCCCTTATATTATGATATTACTGCCCTTAAGTAGCTTAATGCAAAATATGAAATGCTCATTCCATGATCATAATGCAAACTAAGAAACATAAATGAAACACAGATATACACATATATTTATTATTATTATTTTTTTGTATGCTTGCGATAAAATAACTGAAATAGAGAAATGTGGTAGAACTAAACCAAGCAAAAGAACTAATATGAACAGGATTTCAGCTAACAAAATGCTGTAGAAAAATAGTGAGTGAGCTAAACAAAATGCATGTCCTAACTGTGCTCTGACACCAAAGAAGGGTGATGGGGGATGACATGCACAAAAATTATCCTAAAAACCCGTACAAATACCGATGCTTATAATAAACGCAGATTCAGAAGAACATTCAAATAGGGTAGATTTTAAGTCATGCATTCCCTCATACTAGGCTCAATAAAATGAGACAGAACCAGGACTTAGAGATTGTGGAATCCCTGATCAAGGACATGCATGCATTTCAAATATTCAGATCTAAAGCAAGGAAGGAGAAATAAAATCCTATGACAGTAATAACTACTTCCTATGTGATGAGTTCACTTATCCTCGGAAGATGCGGCCTGGGTGATCAATAGTCAGCCATCCAATGCAGGGTATCAGGGGACTTGGTTGATGGTCGGGCTTCCTTCAAAGGCTCGGTACCAGAAGAGGGACCCTACAAGGTTTAATCACGGATTAAGTGAAAGAGCCCAAAAACCAAACATAACCCGGATTAGATCAAATGAACAGCCACAACTAAGACAACCCAAATAAAAAAAAACAAAAGATCGAGGGCCTCGTGGAATAGGGGACGGATCCGGAAGCTGGGTGGAGGCTTCGCAGGGCAGTGGCTCGGAGAAGACAGCATTATGGCGATCTCCGAAGGAGAGGGAGCTTCGATCTTTGAAGGGGAGTTGGGCTTTGATGGAAGAACAGTAGCAGGCATCTGGCGAAGAGGTCGAGAGCTCAAGAGCTGGGAGGAGAAGATCCTGAATCAGGTAGAAGTCCCATTGGGAGGGTGGTCCAGAGAAGAAGCTGGCAGCAAGGCAAGCTCCGAGGGAGGATGGTCTGGCAACAAGAGGACCGGAGGAGGGAGGTCGGGTGATGGGAGGACCGGAGGAGGGAGGTTTGGGTGATGGGAGGATCGGAGGAGGGAGGTTTGGGCATCGGGTGACCGGAGGAGGGAGATATGGCGTCGGGTGGCTCGGGCCGTGGCAGACGTGATCGGATGGGCTGAGGACGAAGGTCACGGCGTCTCAGGCGACTGTGGAGGGAGTGGGCGGTGCAAGCATTTCTTCGTGGTGGTGGGGTAGCAAGGGCTTGGGGAAGATGATTGAGCTTTGGGGAAAGACGGTGGAGCTTTGGAGCAGATGGAGGAGTTTTGGAGTAGACGGAGATGGCAGCGATTGATGGAGACGGTCATGGGAGGGAGGTGCAGCGGTCGAAGACGGCGTGGAAGGGTGGTGCAGTGGAACGATGGAGATAGATGGGGCCTCGTACCCCTCGATGTCGTAGTCGCGACGAAGGCTTGGACAGGGCCTCGCACCCCTCGACGTCACCTCGGCAACGAAGGCAATCGGAGAAGAAGGAGAACAGTATTTTTTTCATTAAATTAATCCATCATGTCTCCTTCGTACAAGACGAGCCTCATTTATAGGCTTCGGACAGATGCTTCCAGAGTAACCTAAAACAGGTTTACTCGATAACTAATCCAAGGATTAGTTTCAAAACACAACTAATCCTAAGAAGGTGGTGGGGTAGTTTGTTACAATGAGATTCCAAGGGATTTTATACCATTTTTTAATTTCCAAAAAAGTTGAAATAAAAGGAGAAAATTCTAGAAGCTTCCAGAAATCTTTGGAACCTGGGGTTCTAGTCTTCCGTGACTTGAGTCGACTCGGATGCAGAGCACTCAAGCCGAGTCGGCTCGACGTGCGAAAATTTTTTTTCTTCCTATTCTTTTTGTTCTGTGATCCAGATGGGTTCTTGAGGCTTGGTCTTGGTCTTGATGTCCCCACCATCTATGTCCAATGAACTTTGTACTAGAGTCTAAAGGATCAACTACTATATACATTAAAGACTTGAAAAAAATATTAAAACCAATATCACAACGTTGACTGATGCTTAAAATATTATGTTTTAATTTCTCTACAAGTAATACATTCTCAATAAAAGTAGGAGTAATTTTAATTTTACCAATACCGATTATCCTTCCTTTACGATTATCACCAAAGGTTACCATGCCACCATCTTTTTGTTCCAAGATGAAGAATTGATCTATATCACCCATCATATATCTTGAACAGCCGCTATCAAGGTACTATCTTTTCTTTGCATTTATGGCTGCAAGATATCCCTACAAAATAATCAAGTAATGGATTTAGGTACCCAAGCTCTCTTGGATCTTTGCAAGTTAGTAGGATTGGATCCTTTTGGAACCCAAATTTTATTGATTTTTTTTTTTGCTATTATATTTCAAATGACATTCAAGTGCTTTATGACCAATATTATTGTATGCATAACAAACAATTCTTGACTTTGAATAAGAAACATATGATGCAAACTTAGATCTATATTGCTTTGATGTAATGAACTTAAGAGCATAAGAATTGGATGCAAAAAACTTAATTGAATTTGAGTTTTCATAGCCAATTCCAAACTTGTTACTAGAATCTCTTTGACTTTTCATAATCAATTCAAGTTTGTTAGAGCTTAAAGTTAATTTTTCAACCAATGGTTTAAGCTTTTGAACTTCCTTTTGTAAGTCAGTATTTTTATTTTGCAAAATTTTATTCTTTTCAAGAAGTTCTTCCTTTCCAAAATGAATAGCATTAAGTTTTTCACAAGTCATACTTAATTCTCTTTGTAAAATATTGTTTCTTTCACCAACTTCATTTTTATCTTTTTTGAAAGTATCACAATTATTTTTTAAAACTTTTCATTCTTAAACTAGCCTTTTTGTATTCAATTAATAGTTCACAAAAGGTATTATGCAGCTCATCATAAGTAAAATCTAAATTAGGTTCAGAAGTTGTTATCTCATCCTCCAAACCTATAAAGCAAATTTGAGCAGTCTTTGTTGTTTCTTCTTCTTTTTCTATTGATGTAGATTCATCACTATCGCTCCATGCCACAAGCATTGCCTTCTTTTTCTTCCTCTTAAATAGCTTTTTCTTGGCTTCTGGATAGTCAGGACGTATATGTGCCGGTTTCTTGCATTCATAATAATTGGAATTTAATCTTTGTCCTTGTCCTTTTTTTTATCTTTTTTCTTTCCTTTCCAAATTCTCCTTTTCTAAATTGCTTTCTCTATCTGTTTGTTCTTCTTTTGCTGATAAACTTTTAGAACTTTCTCATTACCAGGGCAATTTCATCATTCTCCAAATCATCATCATCAGATGTATATGAATCTTCATCTTTGTCCTCTTCTGTTGCTTTAAAAGCAATGGCCTTCTTCTTCTTTGAGTCTTCTTCTGTTCTTTGCTGCATGGTTAGCCATGAGTAATCAGTGATCCAACCAGCTCATCTAATGGTAATGTGTTTAAATCCTTTGCCTCTTGAATAGCTGTAACTTTTGCTTTCCATTTCTCTGGCAAAGATCTTAAGACTTTTTACACTAGGTCAGCACAAGTATAAATTCTACCAAGACTTTTAAGACCATTTATGATATCAGTAAAGCAAGAGAACATAGCAAATATAGTTTCATTAGGCTCCATTTTAAATAATTCATAATTATGCACTAGAAGGTTAATCTTAGAAGTCTTTACTTGTGATGTGCCTTCGTATATGATTTCGAGCTTTTTCCAAATTTCTTTGGCAGAATTACATGTAGAAATTCTGTTAAAGTCATTTAGACCCAAGGCACAATAAAGTACATTCATGGCCTTGGCATTTAACTCGGCCTTTTTCATGTCATTATCGTCCCATTCCTCTTCAGGTTTGGGAACCTCAATATCATTAATTCTAATAATAGATGTGTGAGGTCCTTTTTGAATTATCTTCCATAATTGAAAGTCTATGGCTTGAATGTATATCTTCATCCTAGCCTCCAATATGTGTAGTTAATTCCAGTGAAAAGTAGAGGTCAGTTTATGGATTGACCTTCAGCCAAAGAAGTGCTCATGGGATGTGCTATCAATCTTTACTCTAAGAAATTTTTAGAGACTGTGCTCTGATACCACTTGTTGCCTAGGTGGCTTTCTAAGAGGGGATGAATTGGGATTATAAAAACTTTAGCAAGAATGTGCAATTTAAAATCTTTTTAGTGTTGTGATGAATTATGCAATGCGAAAGCAAGTAAATAAACTTAAGAAAATCTAGCAAGCACAATGACAAACACAAGAAATTTAGAGTGGTTTGGAGCAACCCGCTCCTACGTCCACTACCTAAGCACCACTTGAGATTTTCACTATATCCCCCATATATAATACAGTCGGATTATTTTAACAAGCTCACAGTCCAAATCTTTACACTTTGGTTTTACTGGGATCACCAAAGAAACCCACACTTGATTTTAACACAGGCTAACCAAGACCTAACTCCCTTTAGTTTTTAGAAACGGGCTCAGCAAAGAAACCCAAACTTAGGTTTTAATAGGCTCACCTAAAAACCTTTAACACTCTCAAGACACAGCCCCTTGCTACTCCTAGAGAGAAAACAAGATATATCAAATGTAAATTGCAACTTTACAACAAACCAAATTTGCTTGAGTGTTGTCGATGAAGATCAAATTGAAGCCTAGCTTTGAATGCTCTTTAAGCTACTTCTTTACTTTCTCAAAAGGTTAGATTCAGGGATGAAGATCGTTGGTAAAGCTTTGAATCATTTCTTGAAAGCTCTCTTTAAGTTGGTTGGTGAAAGACTTGAAATCAACTTGAATAATCAATGAATAATCTATCAATCATTTTTTAAACCATCATAAATACTTTCTTTTATAGTCTTCAATCAAAACTAGCCATTGTAGGGCCGAGAAAACTGAAATAGAGCCGTTAAAGAACTTTTGGAGTTCAAAATTTTGATTCAGGAACTAGCTGTTAGATTGCCAAAACCCATCACTCGAGTCAACTCGATGAACCATGAGTTGGCTCAAGTCTCAGTCAGTGATGCAGCATGAAAATGCTTTCTATTGAGGATGAGTTAAAAGTTGAGCAATGAAAACCTAAACACATGAACTAGCTTTCAATCTAAGATACTCAAACAAGACCTAGAGAAAGATTTGGTAATTCTTAAACATATGCCACAATAATAGCCAGATTGTCCTAAAAGAAGATTAAATCTAAGGCTAAAGGATTAAGAACCTAGAGGTTAACCTTCAATAGATCAGAAATGAAGTGATGAGAAAGATTTGTTACCAATGATGAGCTCTCTTTTTGAAGTGATAGACCCGTAGTAGCATTTGAATAAACCAATCCTGGATGAGAAGATGATCGTTCCGAGAAAATATGCCCCATCCATTTGTGTTCCTCTGGAAAAACGACGAGCTCTTGAACTCCGGATTAAAAAGAACCCTGCAAGGAAAGGATTAGAAATGGAATATTTGAAAAGATCAAAACACAAAGGAAAAGAGGAAATCATAAGAATTGTTCTTCTTATGGAGGCTTGAGAAACTCTTGTTGGGATAGGTGGGATCCATGGAAGGGTGTCTCCTTGATGTCTTCTTCTTGGAAATGGAATTGACACTTGTAAATAGATGGAGGTTACATGCCCAAAGAAGAAATGCTTCTCAAATTTCAAACTAGAATTTTATCTAAAGCTATAAGAGAACATCACAAATACTCAAGTAATGGCAAGACAAAGACCTTCTTCTTCATTTCATTTTATCCCAAAAAAAAAATCAACTCCATACAATGGGGCGTTGGATCTCCTTTTATAAGCTACCAAGCTCTTTGTTTAAAATTTAAAAGAGAGGAGAGATACATGGGATGGTTGAGAGATACATGGGATAGTTGAGAGATACATGGGATGGTTGGAGAGATAGGGGAAAGTGGTTACATGAGGTGGAGGTTTAGTTTGGCCTCCCAAATTTGAATTTGACTCCTTCTTGGTCGCCCACTTTAATGGGTGAGGTGGCACATGTGGTGGCAATCCCATTAGGTGGCGTTGCTTGATGATATGGATGATGATGTGGCGCCCTCTAAGCTTGGTAAAGTGGCATGATGATGTAGTAATCCCATGAGAAGTTGAGAGGTAGTTGCTTGGTAGTCATTTGATGGTAGTTGATTGTTAGTTGCTCTGGTAGTTGACTGGTTGTTGTCCTGGTAGTTGTCTTGCTTGTATTATTCTAATAAGATGAAATTGTTCTGCAAGTCGGGGTTGGATGTGCTGCATCAGGAGTCGATCCATAGTGAGTGAAGACCGTTGTCGGTGTCCGCACCAGTCAGTGGAAAAATAAACTCTTCAGGAATCGGCTCTTCAAGGCTGAGTCGGTTCGAAGTCTCAGTCACCAACAACACAAACTCTAGACGAGTCAGCTCTTCTGGGCTTAAGTCGGCTTGAAGTCTCAGTTATCAAAAACACAAGTTCTTCGTCGAGTCGGCTCTTAAGGCTCGAGTCGGCTCGAACTTCTGAAACTCTAAAATTTTTTTTGCCGTGCCAGAATAGGAGTCGGCTCTTAGTCCATGAGTCGGCTCTTGCAAAAAATTCTTTTTATGCTTCAAGTTTCTCCAAACTTCTTCAATTTAAGATTCCAACAAGAGCAAGTCTTCCAAAAAGATTCAAATAGCCTACCAGACATATCTAACTTACTTGCACTCATTTTTACTAATTTAGAGTCCTTTTTACAAGATTATATGGATGAAAAATTATGGCTTTACAACTTGAAGTGTACATGAGTTCATACAATGTTGGAATACTTTTCAACTAGTTAGAAAACCAATTGAAATAAAGATAAGTATTTCCTGCAAAACTTTTTGAGTAATTGAAAGAATTAGTAATTTATACATGCTCCAATATTTTGTAATCATCAAAATCATTCCAGGGGTCAACAATCTCCTCCTTTTTGATGATGACAAAATACTAGGCATGAAAGGTTTAAAACACTTTATAATTACCTGTAATGATATATTTTGTATCATATTCACATGTATCAAAGGTGTACTCAAGGTAGTGTGTATCAAAGCAAATAGAGTAGTATCAAAATAAATTTTTCAACAATTATTAGGGCAATAAGTTTATTGTACTATTCATGCACTAAGTATCAAATCATCATAATACTAATTTTTAGCTTTAATTAAGAAAACTTTTCACTTTGCATTTGAAGAAAATTTTAGTAGATGCTCAAGAAATGCTCCCCCTTTCTCATATAATGTAACATTGCTCATCCTTTTTATCATACTCAACAATTCTCATCCTTTTTATCATACTCAGCAATTCATGTTCATTTTCAGCTCTCTTCTCATTTGGATTTTCATGCTCTTACTTCTTCTCATTTTGATCTTTCATGCTCTTCTCCCCCTTTTTGTCATCAACACAAAAGTATACAATTTAGGAAAAAGACTCATTCATACTCGGTCATTCATATGTATCAAAACATAACATTTTCAAAACACAGATATATATATATATATATATATATATATATATATATATATATATATATATATATATATATATATATATATACATTACAAAATGCTAAAGAGTATACAAACAACAGATATAGATAAAGTCTTAAAGATCAGAAAGTTGCATCACTAGACTCATATCCACTAGAAGAAGAGTCAATCTCTTGAATGCCAGGAGCAAGTTTAAACTTTGGAAACCTAAGTCTAAGGTCTCTAAGTCTCGTTTTAACTGGAGCTGAAGGCTTAGAAACTCTAGGTCTAGACTTGGTTGGAGGCTCAGAAGAAATCAAGATGGATGTCGGCCACACAGAAGGAGGATCAGGATAAAATAATGCTAGGGTGCTGGTGCTCAATAGAATCTACGTCGCAAGAGTGTCCGATATGCCAGTGCTCGACCCTGAGTACCAGTACTAAGTCCAACAGGAAGAGTAGCTATAGTATGAATGTCAATGGAATGCTCAGGCTCTCCCTGTGTACAGTCTGCATCATGAATATTTGGTCCTGCTGAAGATGGAGGAGGTGCTGAATGGCTAGCAGTACTGATATGTTGAAGAACTGATAATATCTACTGGAATCCATCTCGCATCTCAGTCTATAAGGCAACAATCTTGGCATCTGTCTCTTCCTTGCCTCTCTGTAAGGTAGAAATCTCATCCAAGATAATCTGCCATCTATGATCATCTGTAGAACCAGCAGTGTCTGTACTATCTCTCATAGGTGTCTGAGGTGAAGTGGGTGCTGGCTCGAAGGGTCCAGCCTCATCTGTAGGTCTCTCTGCCTCAGTGGCCTATGCCTGACGAGTCAGGTCATCCTCATCTGACTTCCTATCAGAATGTGTAGCTGGTAGCCCGGAAGTATTCCTGATCCAATGCCCATCTACCTTCAGAAATCCCATTCTGCTCAAGGACTTTTCATTATATCTGTCAGTGTGTAGCAAAGGTCTACTCTCTTTACAAGATAAATCCACCTCGGCATCCTAAGAAAGCAATGTAAAAACCATGCCATAAGGAAGACAAGCTCGTGCCCTACGAGCTGCTTCCCGCATCTGGGATATCATGATGTATGGTAAGTTGAGGGCCTCTCCCTCAATTATGCATCTCATAAATACAAGTTCCTCTCACTCACCCAGTCAAATCTTCCAGTTCTGGGTAGAAAAACACGGCTAATAATATTATGAATCAATCTCATTTCCAAAGATAGTTCGTTAGCCCTAACATGCACAACTCCAGAAACATCACTCGTTTCAAGAACTATCCTCAACGTCTTTTGCTTCTCTTTTAAAACCAAAAAACTTTCCCCTTCCTTGGGAATCCAAAGAATAGAGCTCAGTTTTTACTCATCTCCCAAAATGAATTTTCTTTTAACTGTTGATTCTAGATGAAATGTACTAAGGGACAGATTTTCAAAAAATTGACTCACCAAGGTTGGATAAAGAGGTGCTATAGCTTTTCCTGAATTTATTAGAAGAATGAGAAGTAGAAGTTACAGAATGAATACATTGAAAGCAAAAGTAACAATGAGTTTATTTGAGCAACATTTTGCAACAGAGGAGAGAGTAAACCAGACAAATGAACATGGCCTTCGTTTTTTTTTTATTTTTCCTGAAGTGGAATGGGAGAAACGATATGCTTCCCCTCCTCTTTATTAAAATGTGCCATTTACAAGATAGCAGAAGCAGATACAATAGGCTTAGCTCCCTACCGAAGGGCTCACAACAAAACAAAACAAAGAGAATTCATACTTCGTCTGATCAAAGATATAGTAAAAAATGGAAAATTAGGACAGTATCAGGACTCTGTGATGATCCACCTCGGCATCAACAGGCTAAGCAAATTTCGACGGAACTAGTGGTTCTTCAAGAATATCCCCTCACATATGTTTCCCCAGCTTACGTATGATTGAAGTGCCTTCCGTAGAAGAGTCTTTATGGAAGAGCTTTTTTGAAGAAAAATATGGGAGTTTCGATCGACCCAAATGTACCAACTAATTCCCTTTGAGAAGCTACTCCCATCCTCTTCTCAAATTTTTTTTTTTTTAAATTTTTTTTTTCTTTGCTTGGCTGTCTATAAGTCCCTGGTATCTTTAGGCCAACCCCTTTTCTTGAGTTGAGAACCACAAGCTTTTGCAAAGGGAGATTTGATCAAGAGATAATAAATGGTTTCAGTGTTATCTTCATATAAAGAATGCTTTAGATTTCCTCCCCAGTCCTTTTTAGCCAACAACTTTCCCGTATAAAGTAATTTTTTAGTGCCAATCACGTAAACACACCTTGATTTTTTCTGCGGTAGCTGTCCTCCAAATAATTTCGTAAAATAGCCACTGAACCCCTCCTCTATTAACGAATTTGTAGAAGGATCATACCAAAATATTTCCATTATTGGAGAGCTTCCACACTGAGTCACTGACACATTCACAACTCTCGAAGGACGTCTGACTGACTCCAACAATTATAGAAGGTTCTCGCGTTGAAGATGCTGATCAAACCCTGTCAAGTGAGCGAAAAATTTCGTACACCACTATTATCTTCTCCAGTTCCATGAAGAGGCTACTGATACATTGTTTTTAGAGAGATGAAGTACATGACCTTCAATTTGCTTATCTTGAGAGAGTCTCTCTAGTGCTTGAATGCCAGGAAAGTTTTACTGGAGGATTGCTTCTGTGGAAACAAATTATGATTCCATTAGTTCCAAATCCGCCAGCAGAACGCTGCATTTGGAACCAATGTAATTAAAGTATGCACAATGATCCATCCTCGTTTTTCTTTTCCTTCCTTTTTTTTTTTTTTTTATCCGTTTAACTAGATAATCCAAGAGGGAAGGAACAAGGAAATTTTTTCCACCAAATTAATGTGCATGCCTATTGTTTATTCTTGTCGTTATTATTATATTCTCAACGTCAATGATTGACCACAAGATTTATCATCTTATACACGGAAATATCCCGTGTATCAGATGGTTTTTGAAAGATTCAGTGAGAGGGACATCAGCTGGTTCCATGGTTCCGTTTTTCGGGACCCAACTTATAGTCCAAGGCATGACACTTGGGCTCTCGGAAGAAGACTCCGAGGCTAACAAGACCTAATGACGTTGCCCTCCCGCCTTTGTGGACTCGTCTTCTGTTGACCCCTTCTTTTCTCGCCGGCTAACCGAGACATTAAATTGTCTCGCATCCCGTCGGCCCACCAAACGTACGTGCCTATGCCAGTCCTCGGTCCTGCCCAAACCCCTCCAATGTCGAAGCCTCTCCTTCCACCCGGTCAAACTCCACACTTCTTCACCACCTTCACATCTATAAATACTCCCTCTTTCAATAAATCTCCCCGCATCATCACCACAACCCTGAGCCTCCTAACACTTCCTTAAACTTTCCTTCCAATCCCTTCTAACGATAAGATGGCATCCCACACCATAGAGAGCTACCGAGAAGGCGCCGAGGTCTACCGTGGTGATGACCTCTGCAAGACCAAGTCCATCCAATTGCTCGAAGAGCTCGGCCTCCCCAAGGGTCTGTTACCCCTCGTCGACATCGAGGAGTTCGGCTACAACCGTGCAGCAGGGTTCATGTGGCTGGTCCAGAAGAAGAAGAAGGAGCACACGTTTAAGAAGATCAAGCAGACGGTGTCGTATGCCACCGAGGTGACGGCCGTCGTTGAGAAGCGAAAGATGAAGAAGATAACAGGGGTGAAGACGAAGGAGCTGTTGCTGTGGCTTTCTGTTGTGGAGGTGTACATTGATGATCCCTCATCGGAGAAGATCACTTTCAAGACCGGTACTGGACTCTCTGATAGCTTCCCGGTGGCTGCCTTCGAGCTCGAGTAGTTTGAGAGAGAGGAGGATGGATGGACTAGGATTTTGGTTCCTATTCAAGAGTTCTCAGAGTCTGTTGAGAACATTTCTAAGATTTTAGTTGCTGATTTTATTTTTTTTTTCACTTAATAATTGATGCTGTATCAAATAAAAATTTGATTAATGGTCGTGTTGTGATACATCCATTCAAATGCTCTTTGAATCTAAATATTTGGTGACCTGCGCTGAACTTCAGTACTGTTGACTTTGTAATGGATAATTTGTTTGCCTGAGAAGCAACCAGCTGTTTGCAACATGAGTTCTTAATTAGCAAGGTTCTATTATTTGGATAGATGGTGGATTTTAATGGGCCAAACACACAATAAGTTAGAATAAAAATCTCATGCTTCACTAGTGAAGATTTTTTTTTTTGTGGGGGCGGGGGGGGGGCGGGGTGGCGGAGAACGAAGGAGACTAATAAATTTCAAGCCGCATTTGTCACACGAACTTAATTTTATTAAATAAGAAGAAAAGTTTTATATATATATATATATATATAACCAGAATAACTAAAGAGGGAATGTATAAGAGAATGAAGAGAGAGACCTGGAGTCAAAGTATTTTATATCAGCTTAGGTTACATATTTCTGGTCATTGCAATATTTGTCAAAATCTGAAGGAATCTATTGTTCATGTTATTTTTCATTATATATTGGCAACTCAAATTTGAAGATAGGCCCTGTTACAGGGTACCTTGGATATCTCAGATAATGCCTTGGAAGAAGACCTATACCTCATATACCCTAATACGGATGACACAAATTCAAAACCCCACTCCAATGATGATCGCCTCATCTGCCGACCCATATGCTGAGCTGTTCAATATGCCTTTCCCTAAGATACTCCCACTATTTAGAGACTAAATCCTAGGCCCCTAGCTTGTCTCTAGGCCCATCAGGCGAACTAGGCTAAACGCCGAGGCATGTTCTATAGGGCTATCAACGGGGGCAACCCATTAGAATGTTCCTCCTCATGTGATTAAATCCGAAGGTTTTGAATGGCCTAATGCCCAAAACAGGGAAACATCTATCCGCACCAATAACATTACAAGAAGTGGCACCACCACTCATGATCCACAGGAGCAAATCATGGCTATAATCCCGTAATGGCACGATTATAGCCTGGCATCCTTGGCATTGCTCATTATAGCTCAGCTCTTTCCTATAAATACTTAAGACCACGAGGGCATCTAGTAAGTAATTCTTTTTCATGCTCACTACTTTTCATCTATTCCAGATCATTGACTTGAGCATCGAAGTATCCATGCTGGGGCCCTAACTTCTGACTGTGGACCTTTTTGCAAGTTATTCCAGTGGTGACTCCAGTTAGTCAACCTCTGCTCTAACTTAAAAGCCGATATCTACAGTAACATGTTGATATTAGAGGAAGGGCCCCAGGCCCCTTTTTTGGAAAAAAAAGTGATAGAAGTTTTGACAATTTCACCTAAGAAGGCCACCTCGAGGAACATCAAGGCCTGCTCAAATAGAAGGGCCCTCACTCCAACTTCACCTTTGATGTAGCAAACCTCGCCTCCTGCATGAGGCAGTCTGGATTAGTTTAATGATTTAGTCCATCTGGTCCATGACTTAGCAAACACTGTCCAGGGGATGTAGTAGAATACTACTGCCCCACAAGAAGCATCTCCTACTCCTCCTCGGCAATAGTTGCGACTACAACCACCCATTTCTCCTCCGTAGGAGCAGCCACCTCCTGTCGCGTCCCATGTTCCGCCTCCAGAATCATAGCCAAATAGGTGGACAAGGTAGAGTCGCTTGTGGAGGCCAATATGGGAATGGAAGAGGTCATCGACTCCCCACTCCAAAAGGGACTCTATCCCTAGGAGATCTCCACTATAGTAATCCGTGGCTAATAATGCTAAAGATGTCGAGATGGAGCAACATCTACAAGAAATGAAATAGCAAATTAAGGCATGGTAGAACCAAGTCTCGACCCAGGGTGAAGGGCCCGGCAACATCACCCACCTTTCACCATTAGAATAATGCAGGAAGTCATCCCTGCTCACATTAAGATCACCCACCTAGAGTCCTACGATGGGTCAAGGGACCCCTTAGATCACTTGGTGAGTTTCTAGACTCTTATTCTGCTTCACCAAGCTTCCGATATTGTTCTTTGCCGAGCCTTTCCCTCGACTCTCAAAGGGATGATGAGATGTTGGTATTCAAGACTGAAGCCCAGTTCTATTGATTCTTTCAGGGAACTTTGCCAACTATTCGCCTCCCATTTAGCTAGCTATCGGAAGTATCATCAGGATTTAGACTACTTGATGATTGATATGGTAAGATCGCTGACGTGGAGTACACCTCGGATCCAGCTGGCAGCCTGACAAGCAGATAGCACCGCATCAAGTTTTCTTTCGAGCTCCCCCGCCAGGTGGCCCTACCAACGGTCATGCCCACCTCAGCCTGAGCTCGGCACCTCTGCTCCTTCGCTAGGTGGCTCCCCAAGGGTCAAGCCCACCTCGACCAGTGTCGAGCCTGCCTCTGCTCCTTTGCCAGGTGGCTCCCTAAGGGTCGAGCCCATCTCGGTCGAAGTCGAGCCTGCCTCTGCTCCTTCGCTAGGTGGCTCCTCAACGGTCAAGCCCACCTCGGCCGGAGTCGAGCCCACCTCTGCTCCTTCGCTAGGCGGCTCCCCAAGGGTCGAGCCCACCTCGACCGGAGTCGAGCTCACCTCTGCTCCTTCGCCAAGTGGCTCCCCAAGGGTCGAGCCCACCTCAGCCGGAGTCGAGCCCGCCTCTACTCCTTTACTAGGTTGCTCCCCAAGGGTCGAGCCCACCTCGACAAAAGTCAAGCCCGCCTCTGCTCCTTCGCCAGGTGGCTCCCCAAGGGTCGAGCCTGCCTCTGCTCCTTCGCCAGATGGCTCCCCAAGGTTCGAGCCCATCTCGACCGAGGTCGAACCTGCCTCTGCTCCTTCACCAGGTGGCTCCCCAAGGGTCGAGCCCACCTCGATCGGAGTCGAGCCCACCTCGGCCAGAGTCGAGCCCGCCTCTACTCCTTTGCCAGGTGACTCCCCAAGAGTCGAGCCCACCTCGACCGGAGTAGAGCCCTCCTCCGCTCCTTCGCTAGGCGGCTTCCCAAGGGTTGAGCCCACCTCGATCGAAGTTGAGCCCTCTCTATGGAAGCATCAGGAAGAACAATGGCGCCAGCTGTTGGGAATTGTGTCCCAAAGCCAATCACCTGGGTTGTAGGCGATTGAGCTAAGTATTGTACTCTTTCTTTGAATTAATAAAATATTATTTTTGGTAGCTCATCACATATTGTATTTTCCTGAAATGAACTCTTTCCATGTGATGAAGTCCTTAGGACTACACTGACTTTGATACAGAGAGGATGTATCAACTGGTCCTTAAACCCTGTTCACAACCAAAGGATATATTGTACTGGACGGCAATATATCAAGTATAGGTTGTTGTAGTTCACATCATTTGGTTATCCTCTTGACAAAATGAGTGTGGTGACACTGATGTGATCTTTAAGTGGGATTTGTGATATCTCATTGAACGTGACTCCGTGCAGCCCCTTTCTGCCAAAGGAAAACTCATGATTAGATATGGATATATGTGTCCCTCTGACCTGAGGTCATCACGGTAGCTTGCAAGCAACTCCCTGTGCTTTGGAGCCGGACTACCCGGATTTTTAATCCGGTGACGGAAGGTTTCTGGGTACAAGCAAGTACTTGTGGAGCAGTGATGGACCAAGATGGAATTGACCTGTCCAAATAGTTTGGATTGAATGTCTCGCAGTATCTCAATTTAGCAAATCCTCAACCGGGTTAGCCCTAGTGAAGAGTCACTGGGCTTGCGAGGTTGAGACACGTAGTCGACTGACTCAATCTGGGTTGGCAGCCCAATCTCAGTCGTCCTGAGCATTAGAGGTCAAAGGGATGAATTATACGGTAACCATATGCCAGAGGTTCGATTGTTTGCTCCTGCATCTTCGACCTATCCGGACGCAGGGACCCATTGCTAGATGGTTTCCTGTGCTGGCACTGGAATTGTTCCAGTGCTACCGTTTAGGTTCGAACCTATGAGATCACATGCCACGGAGGATTACTCTCTGATCCGGATACCGATTACAATTGGGAATCGTCTCGGTTTTATGGTCACAGTATTTTTTGAGCACTCTTTTTCCCATATTGCTCTTGTCTGTGTCAACCAAAAATTGTTCCGGGCTGACCAGCACTGCGCCAGGATTTTTCTGAATCAGTTTTGAACTGATTCGGAGTTTGTTTCGGCCTCCAATTGGTTATGAACCAATTGAACCAATTTATTGGGCTTGAACCGGTTCAATTGGATTGAACCAAGTGGTTTAATGGGATTGAACCAATTTTTGGGTTTGGACCGGTTTTCCTTTGAACCGGTGTTTTATTTCTCCATGTAAATGGTTTACACGTTAGATTTTCTCACGCTGGAAGGAGAAAACCAAGAGTCCAAAGCCCAAACGTCCGCAGCTCCTCTCCCTGCGACATTCCTTCTTCTTCTCCACCCGATGGCCTTCACTCCCTTTTAATCTGCTGTTAATTGGTGTGATGGCAGCTGCTGCCTCTTCCTCTCCCTGTCTCTCCATCTCCCTCTCCCTGTTGCCCTATAAAACCTTGCTGCAGTCCCCTGTGAAGAAGAGAGTTGTTTAGCCGTGAAGAACCTGAAACTCTTTACCTACTGTTCCTTCTTTGAGAGGTTGAGAGATCCCCAGATTGAGAGCTTAGACTCTCCTCTTATAGGATGGGTTTTGGAGGGTAAGAGGGAGAGTTTCAAGGACGTTTTCCTTGTCCCTTTGAGTGCACAAATCAAAGTTTGCAGCAAAACAGAGTTGCTGAAATTCCCTGTGGCCGAATTCACTTCCAGTGGCTAGCACCGCTTGTGGAGTAGGATCCGAGAGCCCCGGGCGTGTCTCCCCTCTAGAGGGAGTATCCTTCTACTCCTAGGAGCAAGCCACGCGAGCCGGGATCGCTCCAGCTGCTCCAAATCGAAGGCCAAAGTCTGCTACTCAGTTCTGCTGCAGAAATTCTGGCAGCAGACTTTGGTGATTTTTTATAAATTTTTGGCTGACCTTTTCTTGCAGTTTTCAATTGGAGATTGAAGAGCACTTGTCCAAGTTGTTGCTGCTAAATTTTGGGAGCAAACAGACGTCCGGAAGCCATCGTTCCAACGACGTTTTTCAAGCAAAAAATAGAGCTTCTTTCAGCCCAACGAGGAAGAAGGCTGGAATAGATTTATTCCAGCTATTCCAGCCTATTCCAGGTTTATCCCAGAGTTATTCCAGCCGGAATAAGGTATGAAAAAATTATTTTTTTTTAATCATGCATGATTTGAATTTTTAATTCAAATATTTTACAAATATTTTATATTATCCTACATGCCTAATTGCAACTAGAATTAGATTAGTTTCTGGACGGACCAGATTTCCGCTACACGGATTTTTAAAATTATTTTTAAAATCCATTCTGCTCCCGCTATTGTTTGCATGCCTAGTGTAGGAACATGTCAAACCACTAGCACCTGTTTTCTTTCACTAGCCCCAAGATCGTCGTCGAAGCAAGCACGTGCAGTGCGGTGCACCTAGTACGGCACCCCAAATCTATAGCGGTGCACGTTACCTCGTTTGCACCAGTTGAGGAAGGAAACCCCGATCGGGATATCAGATCTTGCGGCTGACCACCTGAAATCCCCCGAAGGAGAATGCTGCATTCAGGGTCTCAGACCCGTGGGCGGCTATGCCCAGATCGAGGTTCCGCCTAATTTTTTCCTTCGTGACAACATGCCGGGCAAGACATATTCACAACTTAACTCCCAACTACAAGAGGGAATAATCTTGGAAGGGTGGCCAACAGACACCGTTGACCCCTATGCCCCCCCCCAAGGGGGAAAGTCGAGGCACTAGAGCAACCAACAGTCTTAAAAGGTGCCAACGGGTGAGGAAGAAGGTAAGTAGCCAAAAGAGGGTAAACACACGAAGTAATGAGATAAGTGACTTGAAGGCAGGAGGCTCTCAAAGGACTTCCGGAGCGAGTCCCGCGAGCACAGTCATCACAATTCAAGCACCATCCCTCTCTCATTTTCTCCTACTCAGTCCTTTATTCAAAACTCCTTTAAGCATGGTGATCGAAGTGGGATTCACCTTAGGGGATCTATTCCGCTTTGCCGTATGCTGACTTGATCGTCGGAGTGCCCTCGCCGGGATACCCGGCCCGAATCTCTAACACTATTTTGTAGGTCCGAGAATCCTGGCTTCTAGAGTAAAGGGACAGATGTCCAGCACCACTTCACAGCTGCAGGCCATGACGGTAAGGTTAGCAACAATGACCATTTGAAAGAGGAAAGGAAAATCCCTCCATTCATATCTCAGCCACTTCAACACAACTACCCTGGAGGTACGAGACCTGGATCAGTCTGTAGCCATGACAGCCTTGAAAAATAGACTATAGAAGAATGCATTCCTCTTCTTCCTAAAGAAAAAGAGTTCAAAGAACTTCGTTGAGGTGCTAACTCGAGTGGAGAAGTATGTCAATGCAGAGGAGGGCTATGACACACATCTAACCCCCACTAAGGCGTGAGCTAAGTAGAAGTTGGGGAGCTCTGGACAAGCCCTTCCTATTCAAGGTAACCGAAGGAACCGGTTGAGGTCCCGCAACCCTTCACCTTGCCAACGATCCAAGTCTTCATAAATGAATCGATAGACCCAATCCCCGCCTGAGAGACGTGAACTTCCCTTTAAAGTCATTATACCAATTACATGCCCCTAAATGCACCTCAGGGACACATACTAATGGTGGTTCGAGACTAGCTACCACTAGCCAAAATGATTCAAGCTCAACCGAAGTGTCACAACATGTAGAAGTATTTCCATTACCATCACAACAAAGGACACGACACAGAGGAGTGCATTCAATTGTAGGACGAGATCAAGCACTTCATCTATAAGGGAAGGCTTGCCCAGTTCATCCACGGGAGGGCTCCACCATGATGCCCACCATCGAGGCCTCAATAGCAACTACCGTGACCTCTACCACCACTATGTTAGGCTCCTGAATAGCCTCCCTAGTGGGAGAATATAGAAGCTAGCCCACTTGAACCAAATGTGAACATGATCCATGTGTTCACACTCAAAGAGATCAGCCAGGGGTCATCCGAGCAGTCTAGGACAACAAAAAGGTGGAAGATCAATGAATCTATCAACTTTATCAAGGAGGATGTGGCTAGCATCCAATTCCTACACATGAATGAGATTGTCATATCATTAAGTGTTAATAACCACAACGTAGACCGTATATTAGTTGATAGTGAAAGTGTAATTAATCTTTTATATTTCTTTACCTTTTCTCATATGAATCTTTCTATGGAACATCTAGAAGGGTACATGTCGATCATTCAAGATTTTAATGGCGAGCTAGTGCTTCTCATTAAAGCCAGCACTCACCCCTAATGCATTGTCATTGAAATGAGCTTCTTAGTGGTTAAACTCCCATCTCTTTATAATGCAATTCTTGATGCTTGGGGCTATGTGCTCTCCCCCAACTATTTAATGATGTAGTTCCTAACTGACCATGGAGTCAGACAATTAAAAGGAAACCAAACAGTAGCATGGCAATGCTACAGCATAAGGCTCCAAGCTAAAGACCAATATGAGCCTTAATTCGCTAAGCTAGACACCAAGGATGAGGTGTATAAGGGGAACAGTGAACTATCAGGTGAACTACTAGCGATTTCCATATCGAAAGGGGACTCTACTCGAATGACTCAGATCAGTTCAAACCTGAATGAGGTAATAAAGAAAAAACTAACCACATTTTTATAGGAAAACATTGATGTATTCGCCTAAACTATCATTGACATGCCTAGGATAGAACCCTAGATAATGGTGCATCAACTAAACATCGACCCGACCTATCGTTTGATGAAATAGAAGAAGCAAAGCTTTGCCCCAAAGCAATAAAAGACCATCATCAAAGAGGCTAACAAGTTGATCAAGACTGGGTTCATCAGAGAGATGATGTACCTAGACTGACTGACAAACATGGTACTTATAAGAAAAAGCAAATAGGAAGTGGTGATGTACATAGATTTCACTGATCTAAATAAAGCTTGTCCAAAAGATAGCTATCCCTAATCTCGGATTGACCAGCTAGTCAACACCACTCCGATCATGGGCTCCTTACCTTCATGGATGCCTTCTCTGCTACAATCAGATCTGAATGGCTCCAGAAGAAGAAGAAAAGACTACCTTTATTACTCATCGTAGGCTCTACTATTATAGAGTTATATCCTTTGGGTTTAAGAATGCAGGAATGAACTACCAACATTTCATGAATAAAATCTTCAAGGACCAAATTGGTTGAAATATGGAAGTATATGTAGATGATATGCTAATCAAAAGCTAATATACTCGGGGTCACATTGTAGACCTTTAGGAGACTTTTAACACATTGCACCGATACAAAATGAAGTTAAACCTGGCAAAGTGCACCTTTGGGGTCATATCTGGCAAGTTTCTATGCTTCATGGTATCAAGCCGAGGGATTAAGATAAATCTAGAGAAGATTCAGGTGATCCAAGAGATGACCCCACCGAACTCTATCAAAAAGGTACATTGCCACACTGGAAAAATGGTAGCCCTTAATCTCTTCATCTCTAGATTGTTAAGAAATGCCTCCCCTTCTTTAAAATACTCAAGCAGCTGAAAGACTTTCAATGAACAATGGAAGCCCAGCGAATCTTTGAAGAACTAAAGAGATACCTCGGTTCCACACCCTTGCTAAGCAAACCTGTCCTTAGCGAGGAACTTTTCCTATATCTTGTCGTGTCCCTGGTTGTGATTAGCTTTGTACTTGTTCAAAAGGAGAGAAGGAGCCAGAGGCTAGTTTATTATATTAACAAAGTCCTCCATGATGCTAAAATTAGATATATGAGGTCGAAGAAGTTTATCTTTGCTCTTATCATCTCTGCCCAATCTGGCTATACATTCAAGCTCATAGCATTATCCTCCTTATCGATCAACTGATCGGGGTAGTTCTTCACCATCCCGATACCTCAGAGAGGATATCTAAGTGGGCACTCGAACTCTTTGAATTTGATGTGAGTTTCCAGCTAAGGCCCTCGATCAAAGATTAGGTACTAGCAACCTTTATTTTGGAGTATACCATCCCTGAGCAATGAGTATGAGAGGAAGGGTCAAGTTCTCAAGTAGACCTGAAAGAACGGTGGACTCTACATGTGGATGGCTCGTCAAGCTCATCCAGGTTCGAAGTTGGATTGATATTAGCTCACCTTGAAAGAGAAGTAGTAGAGTATGCCCTGAGATTGAGCTTTCCCACTACCAATAATAAAGTGGAGTATGAGGCACTCCATGTCAGACTCAAAATTACAAAGGAATTAAGAGTTGGACACCTTACTATTTGTAGTAACTCTCAACTGATGGTGGGACAAGTGAAGGATGAATATGAGGTCCATGAGGAGAACATGAAGAAATACCTAGCCAAGACAAAGGAGTTAACTAAATCATTCTAGGACTTTGATATCTAGCAAGTCCCCAAAGCTGAAAATGCCAAGGCTGATGCATTACCAAAATTGACGGTGCTCCTACCATTGAACCTCCAAAAGAGTGCACACATCAAAGTACTACAGTGATCAAGCCTTGAAGCACCTCAGCCTGTCCAATAGGTTGAGGAGGAGCTGAGTTGGATAGACCCACTCCTCAAGTACCTCAAAGATGGTGAACTACCTCATGATTGAAAAGCAACCTGAAAGATTAAATATCAGGCCCCAAATTATGTTATATATGATGACAAACTGTATAAGCACGCACATTCCTTACCACTATTGAAGTGTTTGTTCTCGTCCGAAGTAGACTATGCACTAAGGGAAGTTCATGAAGGAATTTGTAGAAGTCACCTTGGAGGCAATCCCTAACCTTTAAGATGCTTTGCCAAGGTTACTACTGGCCTACCATGTGTCAAGATGCAACCAAGCTTGTTAGAAAGGGTGATCACTGTCAAAGGAATGCTGTCATCCAATATTAGCTAGCATCATATCTAAATCTAATTGTTGCACCATGGCCCTTCATCTAGTAGGGGGTGGATATTGATAATTATATTATATACACATATAAAAACATTAATTTAATAATAAAAATATTTTTATTTACATCAAATTAATATTTTTATATATCATTTATAGGAAAGAAGATCATCATTATGCACATTTCAATTTTTGAAGTCCAACAGCGTAGATGGTACATAAATCAGAGTTCAAATGGGCCCAGAATCAAATTTTGAAAGTTAATGAAGAAAGAGCATGCATTTTAAAGTAGCCGGTCTATCATGGATCAGCTACTTGGCCTACGAGAGCTCATTTAGTCCACAGGTAGCCATTGTTGCCGGTCCATAGACCCTGTGGGTCTGTGGACCACTATCCTTCCCAAGCTCAATCTTTGTCAGGGAAGCCTCCGGAATCGTCCCCCTCACCGTTGAGAACCTCCTCACGATCGAAGAAGCTGCCAAAGACCGTCCTGTAGACTCTGGTGACCACTCAAAGCTCCCGGCCACCATCTTCATTGGTTTTTCTCCTCTCCATTCGATCTCCACCACCCATCACCGCTTAAAGCCACCACGCTGCCATCCCGAGCCACCATCCCACTGTCCTGCCGCCCCGAGCCACCGCCCAGCCCCTCGCCAACCGAGGAAATTGCTCGGACCTCCCTGTCCATTGCCATATTCGGCATCCTGTCCATTGAGCGGCCACCTCCCCATCCTAGCCTTCTCTCAGCCTGATCCATCATCACCAATCGTGAGTCCCCTCCTTGATCCAATATACTCATCACCAGAGAAGTTGTGGTCGATCTTCCCTGTGCCAATCATTTTCTCCCCTACTCCATGGTCTTCCGCCTACTGCTACTTCACTCATTTTCCCTGCCACCACCATCGACCACCGTCATCTGCCACCATCTGCTCGCGATGCTGGAACAGGGAGAGTCCAGTGACAGGAAGAGTCCCATGGATTCGGGGATTCGGAGATCCAGCAAGAGTATGTTTGGGACTTTGTTTGCTAGAGAAGGAAGGAGTCCATGATCAATTTATCATGCAGTAGATCAATGGCCCAGATTTCTTCCTATGATATTCAGCCAATTTGGAGCCTGATTGAATCCAAATTTGACCAGGAGAAAGTCCTAGACAAGATCTATTTAAAGGACCCCTATGCTAAAAAAAAATCATCTTGGAAAGAGAAGTACGATACAGGGAGGAAGTCTAGCTTTGGATTATAGGTTGGCCTCTAAAAGTGAGGTTTCTTAGAGGGGAAGCTATCTTCTATGCCATCTTTTCGCCTACACCGATCTCTAAATCAAGATCCAAGGAGAAAGAAATAAAGAAAGCCAGTTCACTCTAAGAAGTACGAAGAAAGAAGGGAGTTTGTCGACCATCTTCCTGATGAGGTTGTGTCGATCTACTTCCAAACTTTGTTACTATTTTTCTTTGATTTTTTTTAGTTATTAAATTACACTTTTCTCTCTTGTAACAGAATTCTCTATTTAATTAACATAAAATTTATTTTTATGCATGTTAAATTCCTATTTTTAATTTTATTATAAGTAGATGCTAAGACCTGATTAGCAAATCGACCATACTAAGTTTTTATTTTTTTCTACATTTTTAGTTTCTATTTTTCCTGACTTTAAAATATTTTCTTTTATTTTATAAACATCAAAGATTTCAAAATTATCCTAAGTATTGCCTCATCCATGGATTCGACCCGACTCACCCTTTCTACATATTTTTAATTTAATTTAGAAGTCGATTAATTAAACTGATAGTCATGATGTCTTAATGATAATATCATAGCCTACCAAGTTTTTGGCACCATTATCGGGAAAGGAATGAATGCTAATATTTTTTATCTTTTTGATTTCTTGTAAATTTAGTTTACTATTTTTTTATTTTTTTACAAATCAAAAAAAATAAAATAAAATAAAAAAGAGGAGAAAGAAATTTCTACAATTTTGGTGAGATCAATCCTAACCCTAAATTAATTTCTTTTTTTTAGTTGCTTCTAATTAATTATTTCCTTTCCATATTAATTTTTTTTTTGGTTTCTTTTTATTAGTCTCTTTTTTAAAAAATTTTCCTTGTTTTTTATTTCCTTTGAGTAGTCTCCTTTTTTAAAATCGACTTAATCTTTTTGATTTATTTCCTTTTTTTACTGCTATCATCCTTTTCAAATTAACATAAAAAAATTTTCTTTTTTGGTTTCTTCCTTTTAATTAGTTTCATTATTTTCAAACTAACCTAAAGAAAAAAAATCTTTTTTTAGTTTCTTCTTTTTAAAAAAAAAATATCCAAAAAAATTTACTTAACTTTTTAATTAACTTTCTTAAATACTAATTTGATCCTAGCTTTAATTACAAAACCTATAATTTCTTTATTTGCTTAACCTAATTTTAATTTTTTTCACACTTAATTAACCAAGATTAAAAGCTACCTTTTACCTCTCTTGCTTGAAATAATATAATATAAAAAGAAAGTAAAAGCATCACATAATACTTAACTAAAATAGTGTAACTAATTAAAACTTAAAAGATTACTACTTATTTGGGACATCTTTCTTTTTTGTATTGCATACTTTCATAAAATATCTTAAAGGTATTAACCCATAAACAATATAAGGTGGGGAATTGATAACCCTTCCTTAGCCCACAAACCACTACGTTGCATCTTGCATTGATCTAAGCCTATTAATTAAAATCAATTAGATGCCAGCCCCTAAGAAACTCAAGCTCAATAGGACAAGGCATCCAAAAGAGTTGGACTGAGCTAGGATTGTCTGATTAACTAGTATCTAGGAAAGGGGTTCAAGGATGATGTAGTCCTGAAAAAAGGTAATTTTTAATTAGTTCCATTGATTGACCTGGCCAATCTAATTGGTATCTAAGAAAAGCAATGGGAGGATCCCCACCAATCTTATCCTTACCTGGCCAGTTGATTAGTTAGTTTCTAATTTGGAGGGCTCCAAGGTTGTCTTGGTAGTTATGAGCTATCTAGATTTAGGATAATCCTATAATAGAAAGTCCATGTATGCTAACTTCTTTGTAAATAATACCAAACCCTAGCTAATTCTTCTTCTCTCTCTTAGCTCTAGGACTCCTTAGATCCTTTTTTCTAGAACTCTTCTCCTTCTTCATCTCACCACTCCTCTTAAAAAAATATAGTAATAATAATAATAAATATAATAAATAAATAAATAAGGATTGCTTTGATTTAAAACTTTGATTACATATCTAAATAATCAAAATAATCCGATAGATTGAATCAGTGCTAGGAGAATGAATTCTTATAGTAGAGTACCCTTTCTCCCGGCATACCAAGTTTATTCGAGCCCCACTCATTTTGAGAGTTGTTGGCTTTACCCCGTGATTTTGATGATTGACAAAACATTGAGTACATATTTTGTACTAATGATTAAATTATAGTTATGAGTTTTCAGGTTTCAAGCACCTCAAATTCTCAAAACTAGAGTATCATGGAATGCTTTGGAAGCAAAGCATTTTTCATGATTTAAAAAGTATTCTCCATTAAAAAAGGACACAAACGGGTCAATTATTGGTTATATATGTTGCATTTAAATTTCATTGAATATCTTTATGTTTTTGGCATGTTTGGTACTTGTTTTTGAAAATTATAGAACCAAGTGTCGACACCTAGGAGCCCAAGTATCGACACTTCAGCATTTAGCATGCAGAATTTTCCAATGGCACACCAAGTATTGACACCCAGAACTCAAGGCCTGAGACTTTTTAAAAATACAGAACTTGCCTATGGAGAGTTTTTGTGTCAAGTGTCGACACCTAAAAATCAAGTGTCGACACCTAAAAATCAAGTGTCGATACTTGAAAGTTTAAGTAAACCAAGTATCGATACCTGACAGCCAAGTGTCGATACTCGGGTTCTGATAGCTTAAACGAATCTATTTTTTGATAGCCTGAATTGATGTTTTCAGCTCCTAACGGCTAGTTTTTGATCCCTAACGGTCTAAACTAGTTTTTTGGATATTTTTCATGTATTTAAGCTTCACCAAACTCATTCATGAAGTAGGAGAAAAGAGAGAAGCAAAAAAATATCTAAGAGTTAAAGACATTCTTCAAGAACTCCATATCCAAAAGCTATAAAGGAGAGATTCCATTGAAAAAGCCTACATTCCTTTCATTTCATCTTTCCAAAAGTGTTCTTGAGAAGATTCCAAGTCAAGTCACATCAAGCAATCATCAAAGAGCTTCAAAGATTTCTCATTCCACTCTAAGAAAAGAGTTTGTTTGTATTTAAATTCTTATATTCTGAATTTATTATTGTTTGACCTAGTTTTCAAGGTTCTTGAAAGTAGGTTGTAAGGTTGTTGGTGAGCCAAAGGTATAAAACCAACTTGGGTTTTACTTGTAAGCCCGAAGCTAAAATAAGTTGTAAGGTTTGTTGGTGAGCCTAGGTGACAAAACCAACTTAGGTTTTGACTTGTGAGTCTTGCAAAATAAGTCGGCTGTAATCTTTGAAGAGATTATAGTAAAAATTCTCAAGGAAAGCTTAGGGAGTAGATGTAGGTGCTTGGAGAGCACCGAACCACTATAAAACTTGGTGTTTGCATGTGATTATCTCTTTTTACTACTTGCACTTTATTTTCAGCTCTCTATTTATTATTTTCCACTACATATACTTAAGTGCATTAATCATATTGTTCACAAACACTACAAGGCCTGCACATAATTATTTTTTAAATTTTTAAAAGACTCAATTCTCCCCCCTCTTAGGCTCCATTTCTAGGCAACAAGTGATATCAGAGCTCCGGTACTCTCTTGTAGGTCCAACGATCTTAAGTAAAAGATCATGGTAGCCCCAATAGGAATGGATGTTGTTGAAGGTCAAGCTTCAAACCGTCCCTCACTATTTAATGGCATGAATTACACATATTGAAAGACATGCATGCACATATTCATTCAAGCCATAGATTATAATCTTTGGAGGACTATTGTTAAAGGTCCTCATTAGCCTACTATGTTAATTAATGGCATTCCCACTCCCAAAATGAAAGATGATTGGGATGAGAATGACATTAAACAAATAGAGCTTAATGCGAAGACTATGAATCTATTATTTTGCTCTTTGGATCCGAGTGAATTCAATAAAATCTCAAACTATCTCTCCACTAAGAAAATATGGGACATACTTAAGGTTATCCATGAGGGTACACACCAAGTAAAAAAAATTAAAGTTAACATGCTCATTCACACATTTGAAAGGTTTAAAATGGAACCTACTGAATCTATAAGTGAAATATATACTAGGTTTACGAATATCATGAATGGTATAAGAAGTTTAGGAAAGATTATATCTAATGGTGAACTTGTAAACAAACTTCTCAGGTCTCTTTCATCTTCATAGGATGAAAGGTGACTGCTATAGAAGAAGCCAAGGACGTCAACACTCTTCCTCTCGAGCAATTATTGGGCTCATTGATGACATATGAGCTCTCATTAAAGCAAAAGAATATGGATATTGACAAGAAGAAAGTGATCGCTTTCAAGTCCACCAATAAAGATAATTCAAGTGAAGACTCCGAAGAAGAAGATGAAGAACATGAGATGGCTCTCATGGCTAGAAAGTTCAGGAGGTTCATGAGAAAGAAGAAATATAACTTCAAGAATAAATCTCTAAAAGGAGAGCCTAGCAAAGAGAAGGAGAAAGAGAAAGAAAAGGAGCATCCCACAGTTTTGAGTGCAAGAAATCGGGCACTTCAAGATGGACTACCCCTACTCAAAAAGAGCAGAAGAAGATTAAGAAAGAAGGCTATGATGGCAACCTGGAGTGACAGCGAGGACTCCAGTTCTGAGAAAGAATAGCAAGAGGTTGCAAACTTCTGTTTGATGGCCAATAATGATAAGGTATCATCCGAACCCAAAAATGAATTTACTTTTGATGAACTGCATGAGGTTTTTGATGAATTAGTTATTAAATTTCAAAAACTGAAATCAAAGAATAAAGAATTAAAGAAACAAAATATGGTTTTGGCACAAACAAATGACAAGTATTTAATTGAAAATAATTGCTTGCTTTAAGAAAATAAAAAGTTGAATGAAAAAGTTTGTCTTCTTGAAAAAGAAAAAGAAGATTTGAAAAAAAAAATTCTTTTGTTTCAACTGAAAAGTTTACAAAACAAAACAATGAGATTTTGCAAGAAAACAAAAAGTACAAAGAAGAACTTGAAAAGTTAAAACCATTTGTTGAAAAATTTATATACAATTCTAAAAATTAAACATGCTTTTAAATAATCAAAGAACTGTTTTCAACAAAGCCGGTTTAGGTTTTAAAATTCAAAAATAGAAAATTTTTTTTAATAATTTCTTTGTACCTGCATCATCTTTTATTACTTGCTATGCTTGTGATATTGTAGGACATAAATCTTACTTGTGCAATAAAAAAAAATTTAGCAAAGTTAAGAAAGTTTGGGTTCCAAAAGGAACCACATTACCACTAACCTGAAAGGATCCAAGCTAATTTGGGTACCTAAAGACTCCACCTAATTTTTATTGTAGGTGTGCCTTGCAACCAATAAATGAAGAATGTGGTACCTCGACAGCAGTTGCTCAAGGCATATGATTGGAGATGTGGAGCAGTTCTCATCACTTGAATATTAGAATGGTAGTAATGTAACATTTGGTGATAATGAAAAGGGTAAGATTGTCAGAATTGGTAAAGTCCATATCATCCCTTCTACTTACATTGATAATGTTTTGTATGTTGATGGTTTGAAACACAATTTACTTAGTATTAGTCAATTTTGTAACAAAGATTTTAAAGTTATTTTCTAATATTCTATGTGCATTGTTTCTAGTTTAGATGACAATAGCATCAAGTTCATTGGTCATAGATATGACAATATTTATATGGTTAATCTTGATGATCTTCCTGTTAAAAATGGTCAATGCCTAGTGGCAATGGAAGCCAAGATCAATGAAACTAGTTGGCTTTGGCATCGTAGACTATGACATGTTAGTATGCATTTGATTTCAAAACTTAGCCAAAAGAATTTGATAAAAGATTTGCCAAAACTTAGTTTTGAAAAAGACAAGATTTGTAGTGCTTGCCAACTTAGAAAACAAACCAAATCATTTTTTAAACCAAAAGGAGTAGTCTCTACATCTAGACCCTTAGAATTGCTTCATATGGACCTCTTTGGGCCAACTAGAATATCTAGTTTGGGAGGTAAAAAGTATGGTCAAGTTATTGTAGACGATTTCTCATATTTTATATGGATCATGTTCTAAGCATACAAAGATGAAACATTTTTTGCATTCATTAGATTCCATAAAAGAGTTTCAAATGAAAAAGGTGTTTCTATAGTATCTTTGAGAAGTGACCATGGAACCGAATTTGAAAATTCAAAATTTGATAAGTTTTATAGTGAAAACGACATTCATCACAATTTTTCTGTACCTATGACACCTCAACAAAATGGGATGGTAAAAAGAAAAAATAGAACTCTTAAAGAAATGGCACGTACCATGCTTTGTAAAAATGACCTACCTAGATATTTTTGGGTGGAAGCCATAAACACTACATTCTATATTTTGAACCGTGTTTTAATCTAATTGATTTTAAAGAAAACACCTTATGAGCTTTGGAAAGGTAGGAAACCTTTAATAAAATATTTTTGAGTTTTTGGATGCCGTTGTTTCATCTTAAATAATGACAAGGATAATCTAAGCAAATTTGATACCAAGTCAGATGAGGGTGTCTTTCTAGGCTACTCTACATCTAGCAAGACATACAAGGTCTTCAACAGAAGAACACTTATTATTGAAGAATCCATACATGTTGTATTTGATGAATCTAACCAGAAACCTTCTAGAAAAGAAGATGTGCTTGGTGATGAAATAGGTACCAAAAGAACTGAACTGGTGAACAACAATGAAGAACCTACCAAGGAGCAAGAAGATTATCAAAACAATGAAAGAGGACAAGATCAAGAAAATAAAAATGCATCATTATCTGATCCTCTACCTAAAGAATGGATGTATGCTCATAGATACCCCAAAGAACTTATTATTGGTGATCCATCTAAAGGTGTAAGTACTCGATCATCCCTTAAAAATGTTTGTGATTATTTAGCATTTGTATCTCAAATAGAACCTAAAATTATTGAAGAAGCTGAAAATGATTGCAATTGGATTAATGCTATGCAAGATGAACTTAATCAATTTAAATAAAATATTATTTGGACTTTGGTAGATAGACCTTCAAATGTTTCAATAATTGACACAAAATAGGTTTTTAGAAACAAATTTGATAAAAATGAAATTATTACTAGAAATAAAGCTAGACTAGTTGCCAAAGGATACAATCAGGAGGAAGATATTGATTTTGATAAAACCTTTGCTCCTGTTGCTAGACTTGAGGCAATAAGGCTATTGTCGGCTTTTGCTTGTTTTATGAATTTTAAATTGTTTCAAATGGATATCAAAAGTACCTTTTTGAATGGCTTTATCGAAGAAGAAGTCTATGTTGAACAACCACCTGGTCTTGAAAATCATGAATTTTCAAACCATGTTTTTAAACTTCATAAAGCTTTGTATGGTTTGAAACAAGCTCCAAGAGCTTGGTATGATCGTTTAAGTTCTTTCTTGCTCAAAAATGATTTTACTAGAAGTAATGTAGATACTACTTTATTTTTGAAAAAGAAGAATGATAATCTCTTAGTAGTACAAGTTTATGTGGATAATATCATATTCGGTGCTACTAACGAATCTCTTTGTCAAGAGTTTGTAAAGCTAATGCAGGGTGAGTACGAGATAAGCATGATGGGAGAACTTAACTTCTTTCTCGGACTCCAGATAAAGCAAACCAAAGAGGGGATCTTCATCAATCAAGCCAAGTACATAAAAGAAATACTAAAGAAGTTTGGGATGGAGAACACCAAGCCATTAGGTACACCAATGAGCTCCTCTTGTAAGCTTGACAAAGATGACTCAAGTAAATCTATTGACCAAAAGCTTTATAAAGGAATGATTGGTTCATTATTGTATCTAACTGCTAGTAGGCCAGATATTATGTTTAGTGTTTGTATGTGTGCAAGATATCAGTCTGCTCCTAAAGAGTCTCATCTTTTGGCTATTAAATGTATACTTAGATATTTGTCTGGCATAATTAATATTGGTTTTTGGTACTTTAGAGATTCTTCATTTGAATTGATTGCTTATTCTGATGCTGATTTTGCTAGGTGTAAACTTGATCGAAAAAGTACTAGTGGAACTTGTCAGTTTCTTAGAGCTAATTTGATCTCAAGGAGTAGCAAGAAATAGAATTCGATTGCTCTATCAACAGAGGAAGCCGAATATATAGTAGCTGGAAGCTGTTGTGCTCAAATCCTATGGATCAAACAACAACTCAAAGATTTTGGTATAAAACTAATTAAGACACCCATAAGATGTGACAATACTAGTGCAATCAATCTAACTAAGAATCCTGTGCAACATTAAAGAAGTAAACACATTGAAATTAGACATCATTTCATAAGAGATCATGTACAAAACTCTAATGTGATGCTTGAGTTTGTATGTACTGATGATCAATTAGCTGATGTGTTTACCAAACCCTTGAGTGAAGAGAGATTTTGTATGATTAGAAAAGAGTTAGAAATCATTGACCCATTCTCTTAGAACTCTCTCAAATTCCACTTTACCTAATTTATTTTTGCTCAAAATCACTTTCATTGAGTCCTAAAACTGTTCAAAAAGTCCCTTGATTTTTTACAAATTTTTCTGATTTTTTTGAAATTTCTTGGCCAAGTGTCGATACTTGGATTTTTGCAAAGTGTCGACACCTGACCAAGTGTCGACACTTGAGAAAATCGAAGTATCGACACTTACAAAAATTTCATAATTTATAGGGCTTCACCGAATCATTTTATTTGGATTTCCTTCCCTCCACTCGTGCCCTAGTGGTCCCCCTACTGTCCATAGAACTTGGAACAGTAATCTTCCTCCCTCGCCCCTCATTTCCAGTAAATCTTCTTACTTTCTACCATTGATTTATGCTTTTACTATTTTTCCCATGTTTTTCATCGATTTTTCATCATTTTCCCGTGATTTGCTCTCTTTCCCACTGCAAATCCCTATTTCTCTTAGATTTGTGTTCGGTTTCTTGAATTTCTCCCATTTGGACCGTTTGTGTGCTTTAATTATGCAGATTATGACTTATTTTACCCTTGTTCCACACGGTTTCACTGTTGGATTAATGTTTTTGGGCCAAAATCAACCACATTTGATGTTTTCCCTCGTTTAAATCATTTTTCTACTGAGTAAAAAACAAATTTTACTTGGCATTGTCTGATTTCATTGTTTTTAACTATTTTCTCCAACTTTTACTTTCCGATTTCATGATTTTATAGTTAATCCCAAACCTAAACCAACCTATTTGGTTTCTTTCCCTTTTAATCCAAACCCTAATTATTTTCTTCAAATTATTATCGATATAAATTAAAACTAAGCACTGTTTTCACTATTTTCAGATCAATTTCTTGACTGAACCCACTGCTTTTGGCTTCATTTCCCCTATTTTTTTTCATTAGACTATTCCTTGTTCCATAAGTTTACCCCTTTCTACTTCCTTCCTTCCCTCAGTTGATAGTAATGGCACCTAGGAAGCAATTGGCCTCTAAAAGAAAATTTGGTCAGACCCTAGCAGAAAGAAGATCCAAGGCTAGGAATGACAGTGGTCAGACTGGTAGTTCAGCAGCCCCCGATTTACCTACTACAAAGAGGATGTCTAGGAAGGTGGTGGCAGCAGGCAGATGGGTGGATCTCGATTTCTTCGACAGGCAGGAATTTCAGATCAGGCAGATTCTTCAGGATGCGGGTTTAGTTCCCTTCTATTCGATGACAGAGAGGAACTATCCCCATCTGATATGCAAGTTCTATGGTAGCTTGGATTGCAGCAGACTCTCCTGGCATGCGATAGTCAGAGGTGTCAGGATACCAGTGGATGAGTCAGTTTTGAGCTGAATATGGGAGATCCCATACTGAGGCATTGTAGCTTACAGCATTGAGGATCGTGAGGAGGCTTTCAGATATGTGCTTGAGAGAGATGATGTTCGTGGTGTGACAGTGGTCAGCGCGAACTAGTTATCAATGGAGATGAGGCTTCTTCACCACATCATTACTCACATCCTGCTCTCGAAGACTGGCATATTCGATTTTATTACGGAGCGGGAGCTGATGCTTATGGTCTGCTTATCTCAGAGGACTACGGTTGACCTTCCGGCATTCATGCTACTTCAGATGAGAGACACAGCCACACAGAGGAGGCATTGCTTACCATACGGTATGGCTCTCACATGTCTATTTTGTGCATACAGAGTTCCTTTGGAGGGGGAGACCTCCAAGGAGATCCTTCATACGGATGTATATGATGAGAGATCACTCCACCATATGGGATATAGATTGGTTTCTGGTCGTTGGGTTCGTAGAGAGTCTGGCAAGGAGCTAGACATGGAGGATGAGTTGCGAGAGGCTGAGGCTGGGCCATCAGGGCCAGTTGTTACACCTCCTCGAGTAGGACCAGCGTCAGAGCCTGAGCCAATGACTCCTGTAGCTACCCCTTTTGCTCCTCCATCTTCTACTGGTACATCATTTGAGGAGCACGCACGCCAGCAGTTCACAGAGCTCAAGAGTGAGATAGTAGGATTGGGTGTCCGCACTACTCAGTTGTGTATTGAGATAGAGGCCCTTAGAGCCCATACTACTATGGAGCACATTGAGATTCGCAGGACTATGGAGGCTGGTTTCTCCTGCATTGAGGAGATGCTGAGAGCTCTATTACCATCAGGGACATCTGGTCCAGCTGATCCTCCACCTCCTCCACCACATGCTGATGATGATCATGATGATTCCCAGGGTGGTGTGGTGGTGATGGCAGCGATGATGATGCAGACAGAGGCATAAATATTTCTAGTGATGGCAGTATAGATGGCAGTATAGACCTTGCTTGGGATTATCAAATGGTCAGCATAGATACTCATACACCAACTACTCCTGAGATCCCTCCTCCAGCTGATGAGATTGTTTACACTCCTGATTTTGTGACACCAACTGAGCTACTTCCTCCCCTGTCGACCAGATCATCCAGGGTTATACCCGCTCATGGACCTTCAATCCGGACTAAGAGTTGTAGGATTCTAGAGCCACCTAAGGCCCTAGCACCTAGGTCCAGGATCAGTGCGCCCCCATTAGCTTTGAGCTTCCATCTAATGAGGAGTAGCCTCATAGATGTTTATCTAGTTGCTTGTTACTCTTTTATCTAGCTGTTGTATTTGCTTACATGCTTATATCACTATACTTGTTTGCTTTATTTCTCTTGTATCATGTTTCAGGATTGCTGTATCACTAACAGCACTTTTTGTAACTAAAAACTTGATTATATATATATTTATATATATATATATATATATATATATATATATATATATATATATATATATATATATATATATTGTGTGTGTGTGTGTGTGTGTGTGTGTGTGTGTGTGTGTGTGTGTGTGTGTGTGTGTGTTTCAGTTTATGATCATTCTTGTATCAATTACGTGATGTATTAAACTTTGTATTTGCTCTGATACTCCCTACTCTATGCATTTGCTCTGATATTTGTTGGATTTCTTAATAATTTAATCTCTTTTCAACTCTGATACCAACTTTATCATGGCCTAATGCATTGATTCAAGGGGAGCTTACTCCCTTTTATGTTGTATGTTGACAAAAAGGGGGAGTAGATATATTACTTACAAGCATTCTCTTCAATTTTTGAAATGACTCACCTTAACTCCCTTAGGGGGAGAGTGTTTTGATTTCAATACCTATTTGGAAATATCTCCTTCATTGAATTGCTTCATGTGAGTTTTAAAGTTCATATTTAAGGGATATATTGTCAAAATTAAAGTTGAATGCTTATTTACTCAAGATTTTGTCATCATCAAAAAGGAGGAGATTGTTGGCTTTATCCCGTAATTTTGATGATTAACAAAATATTGAGTACATATTTTGTACTAATGATTAAATTGTAGTTATGAGTTTTCAAGTTTCAAGCACCTCAAATTCTTAAAACTAGAGTATCATGGCACGCTTTAGAAGCAAAGCATTTTTCATGATTTGAGAAGTCTTCTCTATTGAAAAAGGACACAAATGGGTTCAATTATTGGTTATATATGTTGCATTTAAATTTCATTGAATATCTTTATGTTTTTGGCATGTTTGGCATTTATTTTTAAAATTTACAGAACCAAGTGTCGACACCTAGGAGTCCAAGTGTTGACACTTCAGCATTTGGCATGCAGAATTTTCTAGTGGCATGCCAAGTGTCGATACCCAGAACTCAAGTGTCGACACTTGAAACTCAAGTGTCGACACTTAGAATTCCAAGTATCGACTCAAGGCCTGAGACTTTTTGAAAATATAGAACTTGCTTGTAGAGAGTTTTTTGTCTAGTGTCGATACCTGAAAATCAAGTATCGACACTTGAAAGTTCAAGTGTCGATACCTAGAAATCAAGTGTCGACACCTGACAGCCAAGTATCAACACCTAATAGCCAAGTGTCGACAATCGGGTTCTAACAACTTCAACGGATCTATTTTCTGATAGCCTGAATTGATGTTTTTCAGCTCCTAATGGCTAGTTTTTGATCCCTAATGGTCTAAAATAGTTTTTTGGATGTTTTTCATGTATTTAAGCTTTACCAAACTCATTCATAAAGCAAGAGAAAAGAGAGAAGCAAGAAAATATCTAAGAGTTAAAGACATTCTTCAAGAACTCCACTTCCAAAAGCTAAAAAGGAGAGATACAACTGAAAAAGCCTACATTCCTTTCATTTCATCTTTCCAAAAGTATTCTTGAGAAGATTCTAAGTCAAGTCACATCAAGCAATCATTAAAGAGCTTCAAAGATTCCTTATTCCACTCTAGGAAGAGAGTTTGCTTGTGTTTAAATTCTTGTATTCTGAATTTATTATTGTTTGACCTAGCTTTCAAGGTTCTTGAAAGTAGGTTGTAAGGTTGTTGGTGAGCCAAAGGTACAAAACCAACTAGGGTTTTACATGTGAGCCTGAAGCCAAAACAAGTTATAAGGTTTGTTGGTGAGCCTAGGTGACAAAACCAACTTAGGTTTTGACTTGTAAGCCTTGGAAAACAAGTCGGCTGTAATCTTTGAAGAAATTATAGTAGAAATTCTCAAAGGAAGCTTGGAGAGTGGACGTAGGAACTTGGAGAGCACCGAACTACTATAAAACTTGGTGTTTGTGTGTGATTGTCTCTTTTTACTACTTGCACTTTATTTTCTGCTCTCTATTTATTGTTTTTCGCTGCATATACTTAAGTGCATTAATCACATTGTTCACAAACACTACAAGGTCTGTACATAATTATTTTTTAAATTTTTAAAAGATCCAATTCACCCCCCCTCTTGGGCTCTACTTTTGGGCAACAAGAGTGAGTGCCCAACCAGGTACCAACCTCTTGAGTTTAGGTATGACCACGTTTATCAAGATCAAACCCAACCGGTCGATAACTTAGAAAATAATCTATACTTTAATGCTTATAATTCTGGTTAGGAGGCTCAACCAGATTTTTCATGGCAACCACACCCAGTGGTTGCCCCGATAATCCAAAGATCCATGTTCATAGAGATATCATATTATGATCAACCCTATTGGTGGGGACACCTGAGGCACCAGAATAAGACAGAGGCTTTTTCAACCCTCTGTAAATTGATCAATAATTTATGAATCTATCTGTAATAAGGGCTTAGATCATCTGAGTCCATTTTAGTTGTTATTTCAGTTCTGTACTAGTCAGCTCATGTTGAGCTAGTTCAGTCCAATGCTAGTTAGCTCATGTTGAGCTAATTTTATTTTTTTTGAGTCCTGTCCAAGCATACTGAAGACTCAAGACTATATTATACAAGTGAAGACCAAGTCCAACCAGATTGAAGACATGGAAGTTTAGCCCAAGTCCAACCCAGCTTGAAGATTTGAAGACCCCAGGAGAAAAATCAGAAACCCTGATTCCTTGCAGATGCCCTCCAGATGCCCAGATTCCCTTCCAGATGCCAAAGTATATTCATAAATAAGGGCATCCATGATTCCAGAGGTCCATCTGCATCCTAGCCCAATGAAATCAAGCCCAGGTGCCAAGCCCAAGCCCCTAAGAAGCAAGATACCAGGGAATATTCCTGCTACCTGGCTACCAGGCCACCCCAGCTTCCAAAGGCCCAAACCCATGCACCCGGGCCCCTTTGGGCCGGCCTTTTGCTGCTCCTAGAAGCCCAACACGCCCCCCTAGGCGTCCTTGGAGTCTTGACCAAGTCAAGAAAAATTTTAGGGATTTTTCTACCTAATATTTCCTTATTTTCTAGCTAGGGTTTGAGAGGGAAAAGGATTCTTATGTAAAGACTTATGTACCCTTACTTGGAGCCCAAGGTTAAGGGTCTATTTAAGGGACCCTAGCCTCTTGTATGAGGGGAATTTTTGATGAATGAAAACCTTGAGTTCTTCTATTGAGTTGTGTGATACCCTGCTGTGTGCATAAAGGGGTTTGCGAGAGTTCTTCTTCCCAGTGCTGCAATCATCTTCCTGCTACCAACAAGCATCTCAGATCCCTGGACGCCCACTCCAAAAGAAGCCTTCCCTTGCTGTTTTTCCTTTGTTTTCTTGTTCCTTTGTGAGTTTTCTAACCCCTGACAGGTCGTTTGCAGGTCCCCGAGTTCCTACGAATCCAACGACTCCAGCCAAGCCTCAATCGGATCACCGAGCAGAAAGCCGGGTATCCGCGGGTCTTTGGCTCGATTTTCCAGGCCGCATCCGTCGAGGAACGAGAGACCCTTTTGCTGCGATCTTCACAGACGTTGTCAGGTACACCCCTCTACCTCCAGTAGTTTTATTGTAGGAGAACTTGCCCTAACCGAGGCTTCTCAGCCCCGGCGATCCTTCTTTTCTACTTTTCTAGGTCCTAATCTGCATGCTGATCTTCTAAAATTCATATAAAATTCCCTATAACTTATTTTAATCTGAAATTCGGGAATTAATCACCCAACCCCACATATAAAACATATAAAAAAAATTGCATGCATATTAGTTCCGCATCATTTGGTATCAGAGCTTAGATTAGGGCTTGTTTTCTGCAATTTTTCAGTCCGTATATACTCTATCATTTTAATTATTTCTCCCTGTTAAAAACTCCAAAAATTATGAAATTTATTTTCCTGGATTTATCATAATTCACAGTAATTTTAAAATTTTTTAATATTTTATTATGGCCTGTGAATTTTCTGCGAGCCGAAATAGGGCCTGCAAATTTTCGGCTCTATTTTTTTTAGCAAGACAAGTTTGGAAGTTTTAGGGTTTTGTTTAGGAGTTTTTGCATATTTCTTAATTTTAGTATATTTCCAGTATATTAGGTCATGATTTGCAAGTTTTCTTCTATTTAAAAAATACCAAAAAAAAAAAAAATACATATTTTCCAAAAATACCAAAAAAAAAAAAAAAATATCTAAACCCTAATTTGCATCCTCATCTGCCTGCCATCATTGCATAATTTACTTTTAAGGGCACTCTTGCTATATCAGATGGGGGGAGGATTTGATCACCTCTCCTTAGCCCAAAACCACATCCCTTGCATTCAGTCCCAAGCCTTAACCTAAAATTAATTAGACTTAATTTACCCTAGTGGGCTAGGGACATCAACTGGTCGGGTCCGAGCTAGTGTTAGATCACTGTGTCAAGTTAACCTGTGTGTGCCTTGTGCTCAGTGTCTAGAATGGTGGTTTAGGGATTCAATCCCGAAGGGCTTGTGTGCTGGTCCGCCTACCTGGCCAATCTCTGATTGGTGTCTAGGATTGGCAATCAGGGACCTAACACTCCCCTTACACCTGCCTGGCTGAGTACAGGGTTACTATAGGCTAGTTTGCCACCCTGATTGAGCATCTAGTTTGGACTTTAGGTCTAGTCAGCTATAGTCGGTCTGATCGAGTCTTGCATGAGCACTAGATCAGGAGTTTCATATCACCCACCTCCTTCATAAATGTCTGAACCCATGGAAAATTTACAAGCCCAAATAAAAGCCCTAGCTGATCAAATTGCCCAGACAACTATCCAGATGACCCAGTTAACTCAGTCTCGTATTCAAACCAATGATAGAATTGACCATCGTGCCAATAGGTTTGATCAGTTAAAAGTCCGGGTAGGGACCCCAAGAAAAACCCATGGGTCACAGTCTGAGCCAGATCCTGACTCCCCTCAACCTAGGAGGACCCCAAACCCTGATCTATACCATGAGGTCGAACCTAGGAGAGCCCCTTATCCTGACCCGTACTACAATCCTCAACCTAGGAGGACCCCAAACCCTGATCCATACCTTGAGGCTGAACCTAGGAGAACCTATCGTCATGACCCAATCCCTAAGGTTAGTCCTAGAAGACTCAATCAGGATTTTATAGACCAGGAAGATAGATCCTATTTACCCTCTCCCTACAAGCCTAGTATACCTACAACCTATAGATCTTATGACTCCAGATCCTATGACTCTAGATCCCATGATCATAGATCCTATGCACCCACACCCTATGAGCCTAGTAGACCCAACACCCAATATTCTGACCCATATAGGGAGTCCAACCCTAGGAGGACCCAATATTCTGACCTATATAGGGAGTCCAACCCTAGGAGAACCCAGTATTCTGACCCATATAGGGAGTCCAATCCTAGGAGGACCCAATATCCTGACCCATATAGAGAGCCCAACCTTAGGAGGACCCCATACCTTGATCCATCCTTAGAACCTGATCATAAAGCTGACCCAAAATCATATGACCCCAGATCCTATAATCCCATGACCCATAGATCTGCACCCTTGTCCTATGAGCCTAGAGAACCCATAACCCCTAAGTATCAACCTAGTACTAGTCATGCTTCCCCTAGTCAACTTGAACCCCATAGGATTAGTATCCCTAAATATGAACCCAGTAGTGAGCCACTATCCCTTATACAACCTGAACCTACTAGGAGTAGTACCCATAATCAGAGACCAGAACCTAACCAATTTCTTGCTAGCCGACCTTCTCCAACCATTCCTGAGATTCACAAGGCTTACATTAACGCGAAAGTATATGAAGCTGATGTGAGCCTAGTGGATGAGTATGAGGGAGAAGAGGAGACACCTTTAGTAGACCTAGAATTAGCTGACCCAGTAGATGCCCAGGTAGAAACCAACCCAGAGCTAGTTGACCTTGACCATATCCAACCTAAAGCTATAATGGAAGAACAAATAGAGGAAGAGAACCTAGGTACTGCTACTAGAGCCTTACCTGAGAAAACCATAGAGGAGAGCCAAATTATAGAGTCTAGTCCTAAAATACAAGAACCAGAAGAATTTATTAAGGACCTGATCTCTTTGAATCAATACCTTCAAGATGAGTCCCCTCCTATAGTTCCCATTAAGGACCTCTTCCCCGAAATTAGTGACCCATCCTTCCATTATGCAAATCCTGTAGATATAGCTCAACCTCATAAGGTTAACCTCATTAGTATAGGATTAGTTCCTGACACCCCGTCTTTTATCCTACTTTATCCAACTAACCATGAACCTTTTTCTCTACCTTACCAAACTAATTCTGAACCCACTTCCTATTTTCTGCCCTTTCCTGACACCTCCAGCATTTCTAGGATCATTAGATTGCATTTAGCTGAGATTAGCATACTGCATGCATTCATCACGCATGTTAGGTTTGCATCTTACTTCTGGCATACTCTTTGGAATTTGCTAGGAGTTCACTGTAAATTTTCATGTGCATGTCAAGCTAGGATCAAACCTAGAGAACCTATAATCTATTAGGTTTAGATCCAAAGAGTTCAATAAAATTTCCTTCGATAGGAATGCATAGTCGAGTCTGTTAGGTATCAGTATGAGTCCTTTGCATCATTTGTCTGCATGTGCCTAGCATGTTCACCACCTGCACTAATCTTAAAACAACTGGCTAATTCCCGAAGAAGGGTCAAAGAATTTGATGTAGTGGATTTTATCTTGGTTAGGCTTAGGCCTAAAAGAAGCTTCATGCTCGCAGAGCCGGACCTTTTAAAGTGATAGAGAAGGTTGGATCAAATGCCTAGGTGTTAGACTTGCCTTCGGATTTGGGCATTAGTTCTACCTTCAATATTACAGACCTGGTTGAGTATAGGGAACCGGCAGCGCTACCTAGTGAGGCCTTTGGATCTATTCCTTTTCATTGTGAGTGACCCTAACCTAGAGTGTCCACAAACAAATTTGGCCTGAGAGAGGAGAACGGATCGAGTGTATCCTGGACAATCAAGCCATCACGACCCAGGGCCATGACTATCAATGCTTCCTGGTCCGATGGCAAGGCTGGCCAGAGTCGGACGATTCATGGATTTCTCGAGAGGACTTGCAACTCCTCAACCCAGACCTTCTCGAGAGATATGTGAGCCAGTCTAACCTTCACTCGACAGGGTCGAGTTCCTCCCACCCCGGGAGAATTGGTGGGGACACCTGAGGCACCAGAATAAGACAGAGGCTTTTTCAACCCTCTGTAAATTGATCAATAATTTATGAATCTATCTGTAATAAGGGCTTAGATCATCTGAGTCCATTTTAGTTGTTATTTCAGTTCTGTACTAGTCAGCTCATGTTGAGCTAGTTCAGTCCAATGCTAGTTAGCTCATGTTGAGCTAATTTTATTTTTTTTGAGTCCTGTCCAAGCATACTGAAGACTCAAGACTATATTATACAAGTGAAGACCAAGTCCAACCAGATTGAAGACATGGAAGTTTAGCCCAAGTCCAACCCAGCTTGAAGATTTGAAGACCCCAGGAGAAAAATCAGAAACCCTGATTCCTTGCAGATGCCCTCCAGATGCCCAGATTCCCTTCCAGATGCCAAAGTATATTCATAAATAAGGGCATCCATGATTCCAGAGGTCCATCTGCATCCTAGCCCAATGAAATCAAGCCCAGGTGCCAAGCCCAAGCCCCTAAGAAGCAAGATACCAGGGAATATTCCTGCTACCTGGCTACCAGGCCACCCCAGCTTCCAGAGGCCCAAACCCATGCACCCGGGCCCCTTTGGGCCGGCCTTTTGCTGCTCCTAGAAGCCCAACACGCCCCCCTAGGCGTCCTTGGAGTCTTGACCAAGTCAAGAAAAATTTTAGGGATTTTTCTACCTAATATTTCCTTATTTTCTAGCTAGGGTTTGAGAGGGAAAAGGATTCTTATGTAAAGACTTATGTACCCTTACTTGGAGCCCAAGGTTAAGGGTCTATTTAAGGGACCCTAGCCTCTTGTATGAGGGGAATTTTTGATGAATGAAAACCTTGAGTTCTTCTATTGAGTTGTGTGATACCCTGCTGTGTGCATAAAGGGGTTTGCGAGAGTTCTTCTTCCCAGTGCTGCAATCATCTTCCTGCTACCAACAAGCATCTCAGATCCCTGGACGCCCACTCCAAAATTTTAGGGATTTTTCTACCTAATATTTCCTTATTTTCTAGCTAGGGTTTGAGAGGGAAAAGGATTCTTATGTAAAGACTTATGTACCCTTACTTGGAGCCCAAGGTTAAGGGTCTATTTAAGGGACCCTAGCCTCTTGTATGAGGGGAATTTTTGATGAATGAAAACCTTGAGTTCTTCTATTGAGTTGTGTGATACCCTGCTGTGTGCATAAAGGGGTTTGCGAGAGTTCTTCTTCCCAGTGCTGCAATCATCTTCCTGCTACCAACAAGCATCTCAGATCCCTGGACGCCCACTCCAAAAGAAGCCTTCCCTTGCTGTTTTTCCTTTGTTTTCTTGTTCCTTTGTGAGTTTTCTAACCCCTGACAGGTCGTTTGCAGGTCCCCGAGTTCCTACGAATCCAACGACTCCAGCCAAGCCTCAATCGGATCACCGAGCAGAAAGCCGGGTATCCGCGGGTCTTTGGCTCGATTTTCCAGGCCGCATCCGTCGAGGAACGAGAGACCCTTTTGCTGCGATCTTCACAGACGTTGTCAGGTACACCCCTCTACCTCCAGTAGTTTTATTGTAGGAGAACTTGCCCTAACCGAGGCTTCTCAGCCCCGGCGATCCTTCTTTTCTACTTTTCTAGGTCCTAATCTGCATGCTGATCTTCTAAAATTCATATAAAATTCCCTATAACTTATTTTAATCTGAAATTCGGGAATTAATCACCCAACCCCACATATAAAACATATAAAAAAAATTGCATGCATATTAGTTCCGCATCACCTATCCCCAATATCAACTTTCTCCAACTAATTATAGCATATTATTGAAGAGAAGGTTTAGCAAGCACCATACCCACCTCCCTTATAGACCAACCTAGATGTGATAGGTTTGATAATTTTAATAAATGATTAAGCCCAATAGCAATCTATCGATAAGCTAATGGATCAAACTGATTAATAATTAATTGAGCTTAATAGAGAAGAGGGAGGTGAATTGCCTAGTCAACCTAAGAGTAACCTAGAGGGACCATACCTAGCTCAAAATCTTAATGACCCTCTATCTTTTCCTAAATAATCAGTTTTGATTTCTAGGAATGAACTGGTCTTAGAACAACTTTACATAATTATAAAGACCAATATAAATAATTTGGCTAAGGTAAAAAAATATATAGAGAAATTAAACTTGTGGGATGAACCAATTTCATCATTACCCCACTCACCTATGGTCCCATTCCTTGGCATCCCAGAATCATCCATGCCTTTAATGGGATGGGAGAATAAATAGATGTAATGATAGAATTAGTTGAACCTTTCCAAAAACTATAAATGCATCACATGATAGAGGAGGACATCCCCACCATTCTCTCACAGGATTCAGTAGATTCCTATCTGGCTCATTCTCAGATAGGTAATTTTAATAGGTATACCTCACAAGTAAATTACTCAATATAAATACCCTACTTTGAAACTATCCCACTTTCGATTGATGAACAACAAGAGCCATTACCTAGCCCACCAATAGTTCCTTTGTTAGAATCAGCATTTGATCTAGAATTGAAGTCAATTCCTGATGTACCCATTAAAACTTTTCTAACGAACCTTGCCTAGGAAACTCAACTTATTGATATTCTAAAAGTACATAAAGAAGTTATCGGATGGGATATTATTGAAATGAGGGATCATGACCTTAAGAATTTTATAAATGATTTATCCATATTCAGCATCAATTTTGAGAACTGCCTCCAAAACCTTTTCATAATATTAAAATAATGTATAGAGATAGGTCTAATATTAATCTGGAAAATATGCCTAAATTTAAAATAGGAATGAACATTAGCCAAACACATCATGACTGACAAGGGGAGCAGAATAGACCAACCCATAATTGAAGAAATTCTTAAACTACCACCTCCAATCTTGACCCAACAAGCACAATCCCTTCCCAAATATTTTATAAACTATAACAATATTTTTAAATTCTGGAATAATATGCTTGTCCAGTATACTTTATTGATTTGGGCTAATCATTATAGAGTACTCTATGAATATTTTTCTGGCAAGATGACAAAGCCTCCTAGTTGGCCCTATCTTTTTGATGTTATGAGGGACACATTAAAGTTAACTATCTATTGGACTCCCTTATAATGTCTAGCTAAAGATGTTAAACTTAATGCTTATTGGGAGGCAACCCAATCTTTATTTTATATCCTTAAAAATAAAATAAAAACAAGTGTCTAGCTGAAGATAATAAACTTAGCGCTGGTTAGGAGGCAACCTGATAATCTCATTTTTTTAGTATAATTACAGGAACTTAGATGGTAGTATAAGAGCCCAATATTTCATGAAGCCCTCTTCAACTCTTAAAGCATATTCACTCCAAGTGTACTCTTTCCTATTCTTTTTTACATATTGCATCCTTTATTTTCCTTCTCCATTGAAGACAATGTCAACTAAGTTGGGGGGGGGGAGGGGGGAGAATAACTAATCTAATTAAGTCCTTAAGTATGACCAGTAATAATTAGTTTTATATCAAAATTTTGTCTCGATTTGAAGTTAATTAGGTACCCTAATCAATGATTGATTAACAGCCTAGATAGTTTTAGAGAAACTAAAAGGCAAATCACTAATAAAACCCAACAAATAGTAGAGTGTTGACCAAGTTAAATTTTGTGAGTGACTTCAGAACTCTCTCCTTTCTTATCTCAATAAAGAATATGCTTATTGAGAGTAGGGGTGGAAATATTGAGATATACAAAAAGTCCTTTAAAAAAATATTAGAGAGTCAGTCTAACCTCACAGCTCTTCTAGAACTCTTATTGAGTAACCGGGTCCCTTCACCTAAGTAAGCACTATGGTTCACATCAAAAGATGAGAAGGTCAAGAGATATGTTATGCAATGGCATCCTACTAAGTAACCGAGCCCCTTCGCCTAAGTAAGCATTGTGGTTCATATCAAAAGATGAGGATGCTAATACTTAAAAGATCAAGACATTGCACTGGACTTCTTAAAAAAATAGAAAAAAAAAGAAAAAAAAAGAGAATAAAAGGACTAAAGTGTAAAAGATAACAAACCCGACTCAAATCAAGTTAGAGGATTTAAAAAGTAAGTTGGAGAAATAGTAAGGATGACCTTAAAAAATTCTATGATCAACACTTAACCACTAATTGGGTTAACTCGGTGATCCAATAAAGTACATCTTTAATGGTCTAGCCGGGTATCAGATACCTTTAGGACTGCCTAAGTCAACTTTCAATTCAAGGATGAGTTTGTATATATAGCTAATTCATCTACTTTACTCAAGGACAAGCAAAGTTCAAGTTGGGAGGTGTGATAATTATATTATATACACATATAAAAATATTAATTTAATAATTAAAATATCTTTATTTATATCAAATTGATACTTTTATACATCATTTATAGGAAAGAAGATTATCATTGCAAAGAGCTCGATTTTTAGAGTTTAACAATGTAGACGACACTTAAATCGAAGTTTAGATGGGCCAGAATCAAATTTTAAAACTTAATAAAAAAAGAGCATGTATTTTAAAGCAACCTGTCCATCATGGACCGGTTGCTTGGTCTATGGGAGCTCGTTTGGTCCACAGGCAGCCATTACTGCCAGTCCATGGAGCACCATCCTTTCCAAGTTCTATCCTTGCTAAGGAAGCCACTAGAACCATTCTCCTCACCGTCGGGAACCTCCTCATGGCTGGAGATGCCACAAAAAACCATCCCACAGACTTCGGTGACCACCCTATGCTCTCGACCACCATCTTCATTGGTTTTTCTCTTCTCTATTTGATCTCCACCACCTGTTGTCGCTCAGAGCCACCACACCACCATCTCGAGCCACCGTCCCGCCGCCTCGAGTCACCACCCAGCCCCTCACCGACCAGAGAAAATGCTTAGACCTCCCTGTCCATCACCATCTCTAGCATCCTATCCATTGAGCCACCACCTCCCCATCCCGGCCTTCTCACAGCCTGATCCATCATTGCCGGCTGTGAGTCCCCTCCTTGATCCAACGTACTCATCGTCGAAGAAGCTATGGTTGATCTTCCCTATGCCAATCATTTTCTCCCCTATTCTATGATCTTCCGCCTACTGCCACTTCACTAATCTTCCCTGCCACCACCACCGACCACCGTCATCCACCACCATCTACCCGTGATGCTGGAACAAGGAGAGTCCTAGTCACAGGAGGAGTCCCACGGATTCAGGGATTCAGAGATCTAGTGAGAGTCTGTTTGGGACTCTATCTACGAGAGAAGGAAGGAGTCCATGATCGATCCATCATGCAGCAAATCGATGGTCCAGATTTCTCTCTATGATATTAAACCAATCTGGAGCCTGATAGAGCCCAAATTTGACCTAAAGGAAGTCCTAGACAAGATCAATTTAAAGGACCCCTATGCAAAGAAGAAATCATCTTCGTGAGAGGAGTACGATACAAGGTAGGAGGTCTAGATTTGGATTGTGGGTTGGCCTCTAAAAGTTAGGTTTCTTAGAGGAGAAGCTATCTTCTATGCCATCTTTTAGCCTATACCAATCTTCAGATCAAGATCCAAAGAGGAAGAAGAAGAGAAAGCCAGTTCACTTCGAGGAGTACGAAGGAAAAAGGGAGTTCGTCGACCATCTTCCTAACGATGTTGCATCGATCTACTTCCAATCTTTGTTATTATTTTTCTTAAAAAATGTTTAATTATTAAATTACACTTTTCTCTCTTGTAATAGAATTCTCTTTTTAATTAAAGTAATATTTATTTTTATGTACTTTAAATTCTTGCTTTCAATTTTATTGCAAGTAGATTCTAAGATTTGATTAGCAGATCGACCATACCAAGTTTTTATTTTCTTCTGCACTTTTAGTTTTTATTTTTTTCAACTTCAAGATATTTTCTTTTATTTTATAAAAATCAAAGATTTCAAAATTATCCTAAGCACTGCCTTCTCTGTGGATTTGACCTAATTCATCCTTTCTACATATTCTTTATTTAATTTAGAAGTCAGTTAATTAAACTGATAGCCGCGGTGTCTTAACGACAACATCATGGCCTATCAGATATCTTGGGACTATTCTAGTAAGCTACGGGGTATCACAAATTCTTACTAGTGGTTATTAATTATTTCACTAAATGGATTGAAGCTGAACCTCTAGCTAGTATCAAGGAGGCTCGAGTTAAAGACTTATATGGAAATCAATCATCACTCGGTATGGTATTCCTCGGGCAATAACCCCGATAATGGATGATACTTCAATGGTGCTAGGTTTTGCAAGTTCTACTAAGAATACAATATTTCTCGGTGGTTTACCTCGGTGGCACATCCTCAAGCCAATGGCAAGGCAGGAGTGACCAATAAGACTCTCTTGCAAAATCAAAGGCTTGACTTGGTCAGGCAAAGGAGAACTAGGTGGATGAGCTTTACTATGTTCTGTGGGCCTATCGAACCACCTAGAGGACTCCAATTGGGGAAACCCCTTTCAGCTTTGCATTTGGAACTGAGGCTATCTTTTCAATGGAGATCGGGCTTTTCTCATTCTGAGTTGAAGAATATAATGAGGACACTGACTTCGAATGCTTCGAGCAAACTTGGATCTACTTGAAAAACACAGGGAGTGCACCGCAATGAGGATGGCCTCCTACCGCCAGTGAATAGCCAGATACTACAATGCTTACGTCATGATCAAGGAATTCAAGGTAGGGGATCTGGTACTTCGATGAGCTGAAACTTCAAAATGTACTGAACAAGAAAAACTCTTTATAAACTGGAGTAGTCCCTACTAAGTAGATGGGATGATCCGTCTTGGTATCTATTGCTTGAAACACCTCGATGGGATTGCACTCTCAAGGTCCTGAAACTCCTCCAACCTGTGCATGTATTATTGGTGTAGTTCCATTAAATGAAATTTGATTTCATCATTTGTTGCGTGAACATTCACTATAATGATTTATGTTTGGCAAAGCCAACAAAGCAAACCTATGAGAGTGATTGGAGGGTGAACCACTTGATGGGCCTTCTCAAGTAGTTGCACAGGCCAAAGATCCAGCGGGACCAGGGATTGCTACCTTGCAATTTTAACTCCTGAAAGACTTAGGCTAGGACTATTTTGGAGAGCTATTTATCCAATATTCAATGCTTGAAAGCCTTTGGCCGAGCCTCAGTTTCAATGCCATAAGCCTTTGACCAGACCTCTTAATTTTAATTTCCAAAAATCTTAGGCCAAGACTACATTAAAGAGCTATTTGCTCGATGTTCAATGCTTAGAAGTCTTTAACTAAGCCTCAATTTTAATTCCTATAAATTTTTGGCCAGGCCTCTCAATCTCAACTCTTGAAAGCTTTAGGCCATGACTATGTAAGTGAGCTATTTGCTTGACGTTTAATAATCGAAAGCATTTTGGCCAAGTCTCAATTTCAATGCTTGTAGGCCATTGACCAGGTCTCTCGATTCCAACTTCCAAAAGCCTTAAGCCGAGACCACGTGAGAGAGCTATTTGTTCGATGTTCAATGCTTAAAAATCTTTGGCAAAGCCTTGATTTTAATGCATATAAGCCTTTAGCTAAGTCTCTCAATCTCAACTCTCAAAAGTCTTAGACTAGACTACATCGAAGAGCTATTTGCCTGATATTTTTTGCTTGAAAGTCTTTGGATGAGCCGTGATTTCAATGCCTATAAGCCTTTGGTCAGGTCTCTCAATTTCAACTTCTAAAAATCTTAGGATGGGACTATGTTGGAGAGCTATTTGCTCGATATTCAATGCTTGAAAGCCTTTGAACGAGCCTCAATTTCAATACTTAAAAGCTTTTGACCAGACCTCTCAATTTCAACTCCTGAAAGCCTTAAGATAAGACTACATTGGAAAGCTATTTATCCAACATTCAATACTCAAAAGTCTTTAGCTGAGCCTCAATTTTAATGCTTGTAAGCCTTTGGCTAGACCTCTCAATTTTAACTTCCGAAAGCCTTAGACCAGGACTACATCGGAGAGCTGTTTGCCCAATGTTCAATACTCAAAAGTCTTTGACTAGGCCTTAATTTCAATACGTATAAGTCTTTAGTAAGGTCTCTTAATTTCAACTCTTGAAAGTCTTAGACCAGGATTACATTGGAGAGATAATTGCTTGATGTTGAATGCTTGAAAGCCTTTAGCTAAGCCTCAATCTCAATGCCTGTAAGCCTTTAACGAGTCATCTTAATTTCAACGCTCGAAAGCTAAGATTGGGACTACATCAGAGAGCTATTTGCCTAATGTTCAATACTCAAAAACCTTTAATCGAGTCTTGATTTTAATGCTTGTAAGCATTTCGCTAGGCCTCTCAATTTCAACTCTTGAAAGTCTTAGGCTAGGACTATATCAGAAAGCTATTTGCTTGACATTTAATACTTGAAAGCCTTTGGCCGAGCCTTGATTTCAATACATGTAAGCCTTTGTTTAGGCCTTTTAATTTCAATTCCCAAAAGTCTTAGGCTAGGACTATGTCAAAGAGTTATTTTTCCAATGTTCAATGCTCAAAAATTTTTGATTGAGCCTTAATTTCAATGCCCATAAGTCTTTGGCTAGGCCTCTTAATTTTAACTCTTGAAAGTCTTAGGCTAGGACTACATCGAAGAGTTATTTGCCTGATATTTAATACTCAAAAGTTTATGACTAAGCCTCAATTTCAATGCCTATAAGTCTTTGGTCAGGTCTTTCAATTTCAACTTCCAAAAATCTTAGGTAGGACTATGTCGAAGAGATATTTGCTTAACATTTAATACTCGAAAACCTTTGGCTGAGCCTCAATTTCAACATCTATAAGCCTTTGGAAAGGCCTTTCAATTTTAACTCCCAAAAGTCTTAGACTATGTTGCCCATAAATGGAGCCCAAGAAGAGGGGTGAATTGGGTCTTTTAAAAATTAAAACAAATATGTGAAGGCCGTGTAGTGTTTGTGGATAATACATTTAAGTAAATGTAGTAGAAAATAATAAGTAAAGTATAGGAATTAAAGTGCAAGTTAGAGAAAAGAGATAAACACAACACAAACATAAAAATTTATAGTGGTTCGGTGTTCTACATCTACTCTCCAAGCTTTCCTTGGAAATTTTCACTATAATCTCTTCAAAGATTATAGTCGACTTGTTTTCCAAGGCTCGTAAGTCAAAACCTAAGTTGGTTTTATCACCTAGGCTCACCAACAAACCTTTACACTTGTTTTGACTTTGGGCTCACAAGTCAACCCTAGTAGGTTTTGGCTCATCAACAACCTTACAACCTACTTTCAAGAACCTTGAAAGCTAGGTCAAACAGCAATAAATTAAGAATACAAGAATTTAATACAAACAAACTCTCTTCTTAGAGTGGATGAGGAATCTTTGAAGCTCTTAAATGATTGCTTGATGTGACTTGACTTGGAATATTCTCAAGAACACTTTTGGAAAGATGAAATGAAAGGCTTTTCAGAGGAACATCTCCTTTTTTGCTTTTGCAAGTGGAGTTCTTGAAGAAGGGCTTTAACTCTTTGATATTTCTTGGCTTTCAACTTTTTTCTTTCTTCATAAGTGAGTTTGGTGAAGCTTAAATACATGAAAAACATTCAAAAAACCATTTTAGAACGTTAGGGATCAAAAACTAGCTGTTTAGGATTAAAAACAATGATTTCAGGCTTTCGAAAAATAGATTCGTTGAGGCTGTCAGAACCCGAGTGTTGATACTTGGCTATCAGGTGTCGATACTTAGCTGTCAGGTATCGATACTTGGCTGTCAGGTGTCGACACTTGACTTCCAGGTGTCGACACTTGAACTTTTAAGTATCGACACTTGACTCACAGGTGTCAATACTTGACACAAAAACTTCTCCATGGGCATGTTCTGGATTTTCAAAAAGTCTCAGGCCTTAAGTCGACACTTGGGAATTAAGTATCAACACTTAAATTTCAGGTGTCGACACTTGAGTTCTGGGTGTCGATACTTGGCATGCCATGAAAAATTTTTGCATGCCAAATGCTGAAGTGTCGATACTTGGGCTTCTAGGTGTCGACACTTGGTTCTGCAATTTTCAGAAATAAGTGCCAATCAAGCCAAAAACATAAAGATTGTTCATGAAACTTAAATGCAACATATATAAACAATAATTGAACTTATTTATGTCTTTTTTGTATGGAAAAGACTCCTCAAATCATGAAAAGTGCTTCATGCCAAAGCATTCCATGATACTCTAACTTTGAGAATTTGAGGTGCTTGTTTCCTGAAAACTCACAACTACAAATAATCATTAGTACAAAATATGTACTCAACATTTTGTTATTCATCAAAATCACAGGGTAGAGCCAACAATCTCTCCCTTTTTGATGATGACAAAATCTTGAGTATATGAATATTTAAATTCAAATTCTAGATATGATACTTCATAAGCATGATCACAAGCTCATACAACACAGCTTTACTCTCCTCCTAAGTGAAACAATTCTTATCAAAGTAAATTGAAAAGCAAGTTGAAGTATGAAATATCAAATTTGAAAGCTTTAAACTAACATTAATATCCTACTCCTCCTTTTTGTCAATCATTAAATAGTAAAGGGAGTAAACTCCCCCTCAATAAATGCACTTGGACAAAAAAAGGTATTAGAGCTCATTCAAGATTTAGTTTTTCAAAAGTAAACAGGTATTAGAGCCGAAGAGTAGGATATCAATTTTAAGATTGCATAAACATAGTGAATTCAATGAGTGAAATGAAATACATATATATATATCAAATAGTATTTTCAGTACAAAATTTGCTGACTCAATCAGCAACACTGAAACATACATGATACAACAAGAGTACATAAGCATGAAACATAAATCATAGATATCATACAACAGAATGAACATCTGTGAGGCTAATCCTCATCAGATGGAAGCTCAAAAGTAATAGGTGCACTAATCCTGGACCTAGGTACTAAAGTTTTAGGAGGTCCCTAGGCTATAACCCTACGACTCCTAGTACAGATAGAAGGTCTAAGTGCGGGTACAACCCTAGAGGATCTAATCGATGGAGGAGGAAGTATCTCAGTTGGAGTAATAAATTCTGGAGTTGAATCGATCACATTAGCTAGAGGAGGAACCTCAAGAGTAGCTGGAGTAGGATCATCTTTGCTGACCATCTAATAACGTCCAGCAAGATCAACACTGCCATCCAAACTGCCATCACAATAAATGTTAGTGCCACAATCTGTATCACCACCAACATCACCACCATCAGCATCATCAGCACAACCATCATCGGCATCGTCATGTTCATCTGGGTGGTCATCATCGTCACCATCAACATGTGGGGCTGTTGGAGTTGCTGGAGGAAGAAGGGATATGATCAAGTCCTCAATACGGGTGAATCCCACCTCCATGGTGCAACGTAACTCAGTGTGCTCCAAAGCAATGTGGGCTCTAAGGCCCTCTATCTCAATCCTCAACTGAGTCATCCTGACACCAAGCCCAACGATCTCACTCCATAACTCAATGAACTGCTGCCTGGAGTGCTCCTCAAAGGATATATTTGTAGTTGACGGTGGAGGAGCAGAGGGTGTAGCAGCTGGAGTCACTGGCTCTATCTCTGATGCAAGACCAACACGGGGAGGAGTACTAACTGGCCCTGATGGCCCGACCTCTACCTCTCTGAGCTCATCCTTCTCGTTTGGCTCCTGACTAGACTCTCTTCGAATCCAACGCCCTGTGATCAGTCGATAACCTATCCGATGAAGGGATCGCTCGTCAAACACATTAGTGTGAAGAATCTCCTTAGAGGTCGCCCCCTCTAAAGGAACTCGGTAGGCTCGGAATAGACGAGTCAGTGCCATCCCGTATGGCAAACATTGCCTCCTCTAGGTTGCCACATCTCACATCTGTACCAATAATAGTGAAGGTAGATCAATCTGGGTCCTCTGTGTCAGACTTACCATCAGCATCAGCACCCTCTCTGTAATGAAATCAAACTGGCCTATATTCAGAAGTAGAATCCATGCCGTGATATGTGAAAGGGATATGTGGTGCGGGCACCAGACTCAGAAGAAGACTTCAGGGCTCCATCTGGATCTCTGATTGACATTTCCCGAAGAATTAGGGTTTTCTGGTTTTGTAATAAGGGTTGACTTGGTCAACTCAATTTTAGTTTGAGTCTGTATTTCCCTGCAATTTAAATTTTGTTGAGTCATGTTGACTCAATACAAGTCCTAGTAGTGGTCTAGGTCTTCTCCAAGGTGCCACATTTTCTCCCAGGACCAAGCAAGTGGGCGCCACACTCCCAGCCACACGCCAGAGTCCAGGAGGCGCCACATCTCCATCCAGTGTGCCTTGGTCCCCACACCACAAGAAAGCAGGTCCCTTCTTTCATGCGCCACTTGGGGGAGAAATCCATCAAGATACCTCAATCCAAGGAGGAGCCAACTTCTTTCCAGATAAACCCAAGCCAGGATGGCAAGAATTTTTCTTGAAGAGAGGATTAAGGAGGTGCCCCACAATGTTCCATAAAAACCCAAGTTATAAAAGGGAAGAGAGCATGTCTTGGGGAGAAAATCAAGGAGGCACCCAAAAGTTTCCTAAAGTGCCAAAGCCATGAAAGGAAGAAGCCTAAACTTGTGGAGCAAGACTAGGAGGTGTCCAAAAGAGCCAAACCATGAAGGGAAAATCCTTGATTCATGGAGAGATACTAGGAGACACCCCCATAACCTGCCATTTGGAGCTGATTTTCAAGTTTTATTGGAGTTTTTGGGCTGCCCACTCATGGAAGGAGTCTTGGGAAGATAATTTGATGCCTAAAGTGTGGGTTAGTCCTATTAGTCCCACATGGGAAGTGTATGAAATTTTATTTCTTTGTTATGTCTATATATTCAACTCTATGTAACTCTTGAAAAAAAAGGAGGAATGAAATCAATTTCTTTGTGAGCAACTTTGTGTTTCTCTCTTCCGCACTTGTATTCAAGTGTTGAGCTCCGTGAGGGAGTAAATCCGGGTTCCCTAGGAACCTTGAGGAGGTGTGAGATCTCCAACCCCAAAACTCTAGCTTAGTCCACCCATCTCTACTCCACCACCACCAAACCCTAATTTTCCATCTACATCCCACGGCCCCTCTCTTCCACATAGAGGGCGGCCACCAGCATCCAGGTTCAGATCAACTGTTTCAACTACAGAGCAAGTTCAAAGAAGAGTAAGATCAGTATCAAGATCTCCGGAACTTCTACATCCAACAATCTTCATTTAGTCCTCAGGTCAGTGTCTTTTTTTGAGTTTCTGGTTCTTTTTTTCTTTTGTTCTTCTTCTTCCAGATCCTAAGTTCGAGAAGGACCACCTTGCCATAGGACTACAATCCGAGGATCCATTACGAAGATACCCTGTCTCCAAGGATCCTACAATCTGCTCGAGAGTGTCCTCCAATTGAAGCAACGAAAGATATCACTGCTAGGTAACAAGAACCTTCCCTTCTCACTTTGTCTGTTTCGTTGAAACTCAGAGCAAACCCTAGATCTGGGGGTTTCTCAATCCCGAGCGATCCTACTTTTGAGTTACTCTGATAATCCACTCCTTTTAATTGTGCTCTCTGTCATTTCTTAGTTTCTTTCAACATTAGTTTATCTTTCCTTTGAGTCAAAGCTGACTTCTAAAAATATATTAAAAAAAAAATACATTAATTTTAATTTACTTCTGCATCGCATCATCTTTTTTGTTATGCATCATTTTTGGTATAAGAGCTTCTGTTCTGCATCAATTTTTGGTATCAGAGCTTCCGTTCTGCATCAATTTTGGTATCAGAGCCCTGTCTAGGGTTTCTGTTTTGATTGCTTGTTTGAGTCTCTCTCTTTTTACTTTGTCTGCTCGAAGTAGACTCCCCAGGACATCCGGTCCTAGGAACGAAGCGAGGTGCAAACCTCCTCTTCCCATTCCACGGGGTTTTCCTAGGGCGTGTAGGGGATCCGTTGGGTTACAACTTCGTAGCAGGAATTGTAAACGGGGGAAGCATTCTGTTTTCAGTCTGTAACTACCCTGTTGTAGAAATTTTTTCTTATTGTAGGTAACTCCAAATTATATGATTTTTATTTTGCTGGAACCAGTGTAATTGAAAATATTTTACATAATTTTACTGTAATTTATTGGTTTTTGTGAAATTTATGAGAGTTAAATTACATCAATTCTGTTTCTGTATTTCTGCAATTTAATTTTTTTGAGTGATCATCTCCTAATTCATCTTAAGGGCAATTGAGCATCTAAGATAAGGGGAGGAGTTGATAACCTCTCCTTATCCCAAAACCACCACCCATTCATTCGATCCTAAGCCTAATTTTAAAATTTATTAGACTTAATTTGCCCTAGTGGGCTAGGGACACCAACAAGTCGGGTCTAGGCTAATGTTGAGTCAGTTTGTCTAGTTACTCTGTGTGTGCTTTGTACTCAGTGTCTAGAATGGTGGTTCAGGGATTCTATCCCGAAGGGCTTGTGTGCTGGTCCGCCTACCTGGCCAATCTCTGATTGGTGTCTAGGATTGGCAATTAGGGACCTAACACTCCCCTTACACCTGCCTGGCTGAGTCCCGAGTTACTACAGGCTAGCTTGCCACTCTGATTGGGCATCTAGTTTGGGCTCTAGGTCTAGTTAGCCCGTAGTCGTTTCAGTCGAGTCTCATTTGGTGTGCTTGCTTGCATCATCATGTCCACCCGGAATGAAGTACCCTACCAACCTGGTCAAACCCAACCTGATTTAGAGGCCATGATTAGAACTCTTACCAAAAGTATGACCAAATTGAGTCAGGATATGAATGAGGATTTTGCCCAGTTTAGAGACGGAGCCCAGGGACTTGAGAAACGTAGACATCAAAATTGGACTCCTGATCCAAAATTTAATAGGCCCCAACCTCACCCATGCCAGGAGCCTAGGAGGACCTTATACCGTGATCCCGAGCATAACCCTAGGAGCCTATATCCATACTTGGTTGACTCAGAAAAGGGACCTGTTAGGAACACCGAACCTTATGCACCCACTTTTGATGGAAGACAAGAGACATATATTAAGTGGGAAGAACAAATGGATCGATATTTTGAGTGCACTAACATATCGGAATTAGGACAAGTTAGGTTGGCCAAAACCAAGTTCACCAAACATGCTAGGTCGCATTGGTATGCTATTGAGCATGAGTGTTATCAAAGAAAAGAGGAAATATATACTTGGAGAGATATGAGAAGTAAGTTGAGAGATAGGTACCTAGGTAGATCCTATGAGAAAAGACTTTTAGACCAATGGTACCAATTGCAACAAGGTAATAGGCTTGTGTCTAAATATATTGAGGACTTCCAGTGGTATGACATGAAATGCAATACCATTGAGACCGAAGCTCAGATCACATCGAGGTTTAGGGTTGGGTTACACCCAGACATTTATAGGAAGCTATGCCTTGAAAAGACCAATAAGTTAGACCGAGCCTACCAAGAAGCCCAAGACTATAAGTGGTCTTTAAGATATAACCAATCAAGTACTTTGGACTTAAAGCCAACCTCTACCAACTTGAGTCAAGTTCCGATTGATCCGACACCCGTAGTGAACCAGACTTTTGTTTGTCAATTCCCACTTGTGTCACCTCTTGACCAGAAGGATAACACTGAGAAGGAGTTAGGCATGGCCATCCCAAAATTAGTTGACCTGACCAGAGCCGTACTTAAAGAGGAATCAAAGGAGAATAGATTAGAACCTTTCAGTGAGATTGAGGAAGAAATATATGAGCCTGACATAAGTTTGATAGATGAATATGAAGAAGAAGAATTTGAGGATATCTCTCCTGATAATTCAATTAACCAACTCCTACCTGATGGGGTTATTGAGGGGACCCCTACCACTCAAGGAATTCAGGAGCTAACCCTAAGAGAAGACCCTTTTGAGGAAGTTCAGGAAGAGGAAATTGCACCCAATGAGAGTTTAAGTGAGAATACCTCTGAACTCATTGAGGAACCCAATGAAGACACCCCTGAGTCAAATCTGGTAGAGAAGTGTGAAGAAGGAAGGGGTTCACAAGAATTGCCCATTGAGAAGGTCCAAGAACAAGAAAAAGACAGTAGCTTAGAGGACTTTTTAGATAAACATTCCAAAGACCTTCCTGATAACCTTCCACCTTCTAGGAGCACCCAGCCTATCCTAGAACTTGTACTTGTAGACCCTCCTAGAGCAAATCATGAGGTTTGGATGAGTGCACCTATAGAACAATGTCCTCATTTTAAGGTCATCCTGAATAACCAAGGTTTGTTTCTTGTTTATGATAAGCCACCTCAAAACTCTGATTCTTATTTCCTACCCTTCCCTGAATCTTCTCATGTTTCTAGAGCTATGGGATTACACTTTACTGAGATCTCTAGGTTGCAAGACTCCTTAGAACCTATTAGGTTTGCCACCTACTTCTGGAAGACCTTATGGCACCTACTAGGCATCCATAATAAGTTTTCATGCTCTGCATGCCATCCTCCAACCCAAGGTCAAACCTAGAGAGCCGTAGTTTGTTAGGTTTAGACCTAGGGTTCCTTTGGAATAAAGTCCATTCTTTAGGAATGCGTCGTCAGTCTAGTTTAGTTTTTCTTGACCCTTTACTATGCTTTGGCTCTGATTTTGGTTTGATTGAGAGCACCAGGAATTGGGATTTGTATTTTGTCCAGGACTAAATTTGCATATAATGTTTCGATCAATAGGTCTATAGGCTAGAGTCCCTTTGAAATTGTTCATGGATACAAGCATCACACACCACTTGATCTGATTTCACTATTAGTCCACACACACAAGTCTCTTGATGCACTTGCATAGCATGTAAAGGACTTGCATAAAGAAATTCATGCCAAAATAAATTTAAGTAATGAAACTTATAAGAAGTTGGCTGATTCTCAAAGGCGAGTCAAAACTTTTGTTGAGGGAGACTATGTAATGATTAGGTTAAGGCCTGAACGGTTTCCTCCTGGAACTGTTAGAAAGTTACATGCTAGAGGAGCTGGACCATTTAGAGTGGTGAAGAGAGTAGGGTCCAATGCCTATGTGCTCGAGTTGCCTTCAGAACTAGGCATTAGCTCCACTTTCAACATTACAGACCTAGTAGAGTATAGAGAGCCAGCTGTGATTCCAAGTGAGCCTTTTTGAGCCTAATCCTGCTCTTGAGAGTGAACCCAACCCTGTGTGTCCACCAACAAACTGGCCTGTGAGGAAAGAGCAGATTGAAAAGATCCTGGATGATCAGGTTATCTCTACTCGTAATCGAGGATACCAAAGATACCTGGTCCGCTGGCAAGGAAGGCCAGATTCTGATAACTCTTGGATCTCCCGAGAAGAATTACAAGAATTGGACCCAGACCTCTTGGAGAGATACCAGAGCCAGCTTGATCCATACTCGACAGGGTCGAGTTCCTCCCACCCCGGGAGAATTGGTGCGGGCACCAAACTCAGAAGAAGACTTCAGGGCTCCATCTGGATCTCTGATTGACATTGCCCGAAGAATTAGGGTTTTCTGGTTTTGTAATAAGGGTTGACTTGGTCAACTCAATTTTAGTTTGAGTCTGTATTTCCCTATAATTTAAATTTTGTTGAGTCATGTTGACTCAATACAAGTCCTAGTAGTGGTCTAGGTCTTCTCCAAGGTGCCATATTTTCTCCCAGGACCAAGCAAGTGGGGGCCACACGCCAGAGTCCAGGAGGCGCCACATCTCCATCCAGTGTGCCTTGGTCCCCACACCACAAGAAAGCAGGTCCCTTCTTTCATGCGCCACTTGGGGGAGAAATCCATCAAGATACCTCAATCCAAGGAGGAGCCAACTTCTTTCCAGATAAACCCAAGCCAGGATGGCAAGAATTTTTTTTGAAGAGAGGATTAAGGAGGTGCCCCACAATGTTCCATAAAAACCCAAGTTATAAAAGGGAAGAGAGCATGTCTTGGGGAGAAAATCAAGGAGGCATCCAAAAGTTTCCTAAAGTGCCAAAGCCATGAAAGGAAGAAGCCTAAACTTGTGGAGCAAGACTAGGAGGTGTTCAAAAGAGCCAAACCATGAAGGAAAAATCCTTGATTCATGGAGAGATACTAGGAGACACCCCCATAACCTGCCATTTGGAGCTGATTTTCAAGTTTTATTGGAGTTTTTGGGCTGCCCACTCATGGAAGGAGTCTTGGGAAGAGAATTTGATGCCTAAAGTGTGGGTTAGTCCTATTAGTCCCACATGGGAAGTGTATGAAATTTTATTTCTTTGTTATGTCTATATATTCAACTCTATGTAACTCTTGAAAAAAAAGGAGGAATGAAATCAATTTTTTTGTGAGCAACTTTGTGTTTCTCTCTTCCGCACTTGTATTCAAGTGTTGAGCTCCATGAGGGAGTAAATCCGGGTTCCCTAGGAACCTTGAGGAGGTGTGAGATCTCCAACCCCAAAACTCTAGCTTAGTCCACCCATCTCTACTCCACCACCACCAAACCCTAATTTTCCATCTACATCCCACGGCCCCTCTCTTCCACATAGAGGCCGGCCACTAGCATCCAGGTTCAGATCAACTGTTTCAACTACAGAGCAAGTTCAAAGAAGAGTAAGATCAGTATCAAGATCTCCGGAACTTCTACATCCAACAATCTTCATTTAGTCCTCAGGTCAGTGTCTTTCTTTGAGTTTCTGGTTCTTTTTTTTTTTGTTCTTCTTCTTCCAGATCCTAAGTTCGAGAAGGACCACCTTGCTATAGGACTACAATCCGAGGATCCATTACGAAGATACCCTGTCTCCAAGGATCCTACAATCTGCTCGAGAGTGTCCTCCAATTGAAGCAACGAAAGATATCACTGCTAGGTAACAAGAACCTTCCCTTCTCACTTTGTCTGTTTCGTTGAAACTCAGAGCAAACCCTAGATCTGGGGGTTTCTCAATCCCCAGCGATCCTACTTTTGAGTTACTCTGATAATCCACTCCTTTTAATTGTGCTCTCTGTCGTTTCTTAGTTTCTTTCAACATTAGTTTATCTTTCCTTTGAGTCAAAGCTGACTTCTGAAAATATATTAAAAAAAAAATACATTAATTTTAATTTACTTCTGCATCGCATCATCTTTTTTGTTCTGCATCATTTTTGGTATCAGAGCTTCCGTTCTGCATCAATATGCCCTACAAGCCAATCTATGTTGTATCTCCCAATCCATTGCAATTGACAATATTCTAATAAAGGCATTATTTTTCATCATACGCTGTGATTATTATTATATGATGAACCCCATATATTAGGGCTATGATTTTAGGGTTATGTTGAGATCATACCAGTGAGACCTAAAGTCTTAAAACCTTAATCAAAAAATATTCCTAGTCGAAGGAACCTTGAGTAGGGGATCAAGATTTTTTTCGGTAAGACTAGCACATCCTATGGATACTGAATAGGGTGACTGCTCTCACAGTCACTTGTGTATGACACTAATACTAGGATGTTGGTGCTCATTAGAGAATGAGTTCACTGATATGATCCAACTTGAGAACATCTAATGGGGTCTTAGCTACAAGTCAATAGAAGGTTCTTATAGTGGGAGTGGTACAAGTAATCCTTTGACCTGAGACTGCCATAAGTACCTTATGTACATGAACCCATGCTTTGGTTCAATCCTAATCATGACACTGAGTCATGCACAGGATTGATACTGGGAATGGTGAATTGGATATAAAGGTAATGAGTAGATCAACAAGGAATCGATCACTCTTAGTAAGAGGAGATTGCATCTAGCTAGTTATCAATCGGATGATGATTCAGGGAATCTTTGATCAAAGTAAAGATATTAGAAATGGTTTCTAAAATCAAGATAATTGAATCATCAATATAAGATTGAGCTAGAAACAAATATAATATTGGATTTGACATATATCCATATCCAAAATTATATTTTGGGTGCAGGCTGATCGAAGGATTTAATTATACGGTAACTTTCTACTGAAGGGTAATTTTGGTATTTCACCAGAATTTTCATATCTTCTGGGTAGACATGACACGTTTGCTAGACGTCAATCTTGTCTTGTGGGTTGATTTGAATGATCACTTATTAGGAAGAGTCCTAATTGATCAAAATCGGGTAAGCCTGATTTTACCTAAATCGATTAGAAAGAGTTCTAATCAAATTATGTCAACTTGTATTCGAACCCACTGCCGGCTAGATGTGGAACCCAATGGGTCACACACTTAAAAGAATTGATCAAGAGTCATTTGCATGAAGACACTCTAGCAAGTGTTACAAATCCTAACTCCTATTCGAATCGTAATCGAATTAGGGTTCCGAATTGACTCGATTTGGATTCTAATTGGATCTAATTAGACCTTAATTGAGAATTTAGGGATTATGGCTAACCCAATTGGCTAACCTATTAGCTAGGCCACTTTTCCACTCGCCCCCTTTCCCTTGCACGCCAAAAATACCAAGAGTCCATGTGCTTATGGACTCTTGGCGCGCCATTTGGAGGAGTCCATGGGCGCATGGACTCTTGGCGCGCCATTTGGAGGAGTCCATGGGCGCATGGACTCTTAGCGCGCACCCACTTAATTCTCCGATGAATTAAGATGGGGCGGCCTTCTTTCTTAGTATTAGCACCTCATTTGTCCACCCTTGGATGATAATCTAACGGGTGGAGAGGTTTTAAGAAAGAAAAGAAGCACAGTTTCTTCCCGGGAGCGTGAAATCAGATCTCTTCAGAGATTCAAGTTTCGTGACTTCTTTCTCCCAATCATCGCGACTTCTTCCTTTGAGAAAAGCCATGAGGATTGATCTAGAAGGCCGTGAGAATTAATCCAGAAGGCCGTGAGAAGAAGGAAAGGGCGTGATAAGAAGGAAAGGGCGTGAGAAAATTGTTTACGGAGAGTTGTGAGGGCACCTCTCCGAAAACTATAAAAAAGGGGGTGGGAATCAGAACTCGGTGATGTGTTTTTTTTTTTTTTCTTCCTCTCCTAAAGACTCTTTCTCCCCTTCTTGTTTTTGCATTGTTTCCTTTACAGAGTAAAACTCTGTCGAAACTCTGCTACTAAACAAGGTTAAGAGAGAAAGTCTCTGACGGTAAAGGAAAAGAAGAGTTCTGATCCGATTCTTTTCTTCCTTACATTAAGACATCTTTGTCTTAATTTCTCCACCAATTAAAGACAAGCATTAATCTTCTTAGGACAAGGTCTTACTTTCAAGACAAAGGTGTCCTAAAGGTTCTAAGTCTTGGTAGAAGGTGGAGAAGGGGTAAGAAGGAAGAAGACACACCTTTGAGTGAAAGATTTCCAGCCATAATCCAAGTATTGAATTCCTGGAAGAAGAATTCAATTGAAAGAACCATTGGAACAAGGAGTTAGGATCTTGGTCATTGCTTTGTGTGGATCATCATCGGAGGGCGGACACCTGGACGCCTGGTGAACTCAAATAGCCCGTTCATCTTCAAGATTAAATCTTCATCAAATTGGAATTAGCGGTTACAGGTTAGTACTCTAATTCTAATTTGCATAAGAATGTTAGTCTTCATACATTTTAGTCTTATTAAGGAGTTCCTGGTTTAAAGTTTTGGTGTATATTAATTTCTATATTTTGAAATTACCTTTCCACTGCATTACACCGGATCCCAACAATATGATGGAGTAGACACATCTCGACCGATTGCTAGTTTGTGGTGACCACCATCACTCCACGAACATCCTCTCTCTCAAGTATACATCAAAATGCTGCCTCTCTATCCTTAACAGAAAATGTGCAAATACCTCTATGAGGGATCTCCCAAACTCGACTCAACACCTCCTCAGACAAGGGAATCTGAACTCCTCTGATAGTGGTGCTCCACATCAAACGTCGATAATCTAATCCTCAATAAAACTCTCTCACTATATGAGGATAGTACCTCTCCTGCATAGTACAGAATGATACTAGTCCAACATCAGAGAGAGTCTGTCGAATCTGGAAATGCTGCTGGTCAAAAAACTCTAAATCAATCCGTCTACCGGTTTCCACTGCCTTTCCTGCCATCCTCTCTGTAGGGGGGAACTAGGAGTTGTTGAACTGCTAGACTGACAGATGTCGTGCCTGGCTTTCGACCTCCATTCAAAACTCTAACCAAACCTTATCTTTACTACTAATCTCTTCCACGGACCCATTACTACAAGCTAAGCTAAGAAGAGAAAGGAAGAGAAGAGGGTAAACAAACTGAATGGGGATCGGTTTTAAGCAAGATAAGGCCAAGGGTGTGACAAAAAAGAGAGAATAAATAGGTCTAGGTTTTGCTTTTTAAAATTGATACGAGTTTAAGGAAAATAGTAGGATTAGTTTTAAAATGGGAATGAGATCAAATAAACTTTTGGGATTAACCGGAAAACATGAAATCATATAGACTTTAGATTTGCGTTTAAACGAAAAACATGAAATCAGATAGACTTTAGATTTGGGTTTAATTGAAAAACATGAAATCAGGGGATAAAAACTTTAGAAAAAAAAAATTGTAACTGTTAAATAAAACAATGCCGAGTAAAATTAGGATTTTAATGGGAAAAAATAGGTTTAAATGAGAAAAAAAAAAACCAAATGGGTGGTTTTTGCCCTAAAATTTTAATTTAACAGTAAAATCAGTTGAAATAAAGGTAAAATGAGGTACTTAATGTTAAAATCAACCATATAAACCACTTAAATGAAATAAACCCAAGAAATCTGAACTTAAATAAAAAAAACATTTTGGTTTTCTTCCAAAAAAATGCAATGCAACAGTAAACGGGATGAAAATGGAGGGTTTAGGTGGGGAATCGGTCCAAAACTGAGAGGAAATCCAAGAGAAATATGGATAAAAGAGTTTCCCACCAATTTGAAACCTAAAAATGACCCAAAATATTGAAAAATCGTATTTAAATAAGATAAAATGGATAAGAATGGGAAAAACTAGGGATTACGATTTGAAAATGAAGGAAGAGGGAGTGGATTACCTGGATTCAACTGGGCAAAGGTGGAAAACGATGGTTCCGGAGGGTAGAGGAGACTTGGGGACCAAAACGGCTCTTGAGAAAATGGGGGAAATGAAATACAAAAGGTTTGGTTTTGCCCTAAAAACTTGAAATTTTTCGCGAGTGTCGACACTTCGAATTTCTCAAGTGTCGACACTTGGTCAGGTGTCGACACTTCGCAAAATCCAAGTATCGACACTTGGCTAAGAAAATTTTAAGAAAAAAATCAGAAAAAGATTTTTTAAAAAAATCAAGGAATGTTTTAAAAGGTTTTGGGACTTAATAAAAGTGATTTTTGAGCAAAAATAAATTGGGTAAGGTGGAATTTGGGAGAGTTCTAAGAGAATGGATCAATGATACCTAACTCTCTTCTAATCATATAAAGTCTCTCTTCACTCAAGGGTTTGGTAAACACATCAGCTAGTTGATCATCAGTACACACAAATTCAAGTACCACATTAGAATTTTGTACATGATCTCTTATGAAATGATGTCTTATTTCAATATGTTTATTTCTTAAATGTTGCACAAGATTCTTAGTTAGATTGATTGCATTAGTATTGTCACATCTTATTGGTGTCTTAATTAGTTTAATGCCAAAATCTTCGAGTTGTTGCTTGATCCATAGGATTTGAGCACAACAGCTTCTGACTGCTATATATTCGGCTTCCGTCATAGATAAAGCAACTGAATTCTGTTTCTTGCTACTCCATGAGATCAAATTTACTCCAAGAAACTAACAGGTTCCACTAGTACTTTTACGATCAAGTTTACACCCAGCAAAGTCAGCATCAAAATAAGCAATCAATTCAAATCAAGAATCTCTAGAGTACCAAAGACCAATATCAATTAAGATAGACAGATATCTAAGTATGCGTTTAATAGCCAAAAGATGAGATTCTTTATGGGCAGACTGATATCTTGCACATATACAAATACTAAACATAATATCTAGCCTACTAGCAGTTAGGTATAGCAATGAGCCTATCGTTCCTCTATAAAGCTTTTAGTCAATAGATTTACCTGATTTACCTAATTCGTCTTTGTCAAGCTTATAAGAAGAGCTCATTGGCGTACCTAAAGGCTTAGTGTTCTCCATCCCAAACTTCTTTAGTATTTTCTTTATGTACTTAGCTTGGTTGATGAAGATTCCCTCTTTGGTTTGCTTTATCTGGAGTCCGAGGAAGAAGTTAAGTTCTTCCATCATGCTCATCTCGAACTCATCATGTATTAACTTTACAAAATCTTGACAAAGAGATTCGTTAGTAGCACCAAATATAATATCATCCACATGTACTTGTACTACTAAGAGATCATCATTCTTCTTTTTCAAAAATAAGGTAGCATCTACATTACCTCTAGTAAAATCATTTTTGAGCAAGAAAGAACTTAAACGATCATACCAAGCTCTTGGAGCTTGTTTCAAACCATACAAAGCTTTATGAAGTTTGGAAACATGGTTTGGAAATTTATGATTTTCAAAACCAGGAGGTTATTCAACATAAACTTCTTCTTCGATAAAACCATTCAAAAAAGCACTTTTAACATCCATTTGAAATAATTTAAAGTCCATAAAACAAGCAAAAGCCAACAATAGCCTAATTACCTCAAGTCTAGCCATAAGAGCAAATATTTCATCAAAATCAATCCCTTCCTCATGATTGTATCCTTTGGCAAGTAATCTAGCTTTATTTCTTGTAACAATTCTATTTTCATCAAGTTTATTTTTAAAAACCCATTTTGTGTCAATAATTCAAACATTTGAAGGCCTATCTATTAAAGTTCAAACATTATTTCTTTTAAATTGATTAAGTTCGTCTTGCATAACATTAATCCAATTACAATCATTTTCAGCTTCTTTAATAGTCTTAGGTTCAATTTGAGATACAAATGCTAAATAATCATAAATATTTCTAAGAGATGATCGAGTACTTACACCTTTAGATAGATCACCAATGATAAGTTCTTTAGGGTGTCCATGAGCATATCTCCATTCTTTAGGTAGAGGATCAGATAATGATGCATTTTCATTTTCTTGATCTTGTCGTTTTTCAGTATTTTGATTGTCTTCTTATTCCTTGGTAGGCTCTTCGTTATTGTTCACATCTTCAGTTCTTTTGATACCTGTTTCATCACAAAGCACATATTCTTTTCTAGAAGATTTCTGGTCAGATTCATTAAATACAACATGTATGGATTCTTCAACAATAAGTATTCTTCCGTTGAAGACCCTGTATACCTTGCTAGATGTAGAGTAGCCTAGAAAGACACCCTCATCTAAGTTGGCATCAAATTTGCTTAAATTGCCTTTACCATTATTTAAGATGAAACAACGGCATCCAAAAACTTGAAAATATCGAATTGAAGGTTTTCTATCCTTCCAAAGCTCATAAGAAGTTTTCTTTAAAATCGGTCAGATTAAAACACGGTTCAAAACATAGCATGCAGTGTTTATGGCTTCCATCCAAAAATATCTAGGTAGGTCATTTTCACAAAGCATGGTGCGTGCCATTTCTTCAAGAGTTCTATTTTTTCTTTCTACCACCTCATTTTGTTAAGATGTCCTAGGTACTGAAAAATTGTGATGAATGTCATTTCCAATATAGAATTTATCAAATTTAGAATTTTCAAATTCAGTTCCATGGTCACTTCTTAAAGATACTATTGAAACATCTTTTTCATTTGAAACTCTTTTATGAAATCGAATGAATGCAGAAAATATTTCATCTTTATGTGCTAAAAACATGACCCATATAAAACATGAGAAATTATCTATAATGACTAGACCGTACTTCTTACCTCCCAAACTAGATATCCTAATTGGTCCAAAGAGGTCCATATGAAGCAACTCTGAGGGTCTAGATGTAGGGACTACTCCTTTAGTTTTAAAAGATGATTTGGTTTGTTTTCTAAGTTGGCAAGCACTACAAATCTTGTCTTTTTCAAAACTGAGTTTTGGTAAATCTTTTATCAAATTCTTTTTGCTAAGTTTTGAAATCAAATGCATACTTGCATGTCCTAGTCTACGATGCCAAAGTCAACTAGTTTCATTGATCTTGGCTTCCATTGCCACTAGGCATTGACCATTTTGAACAGGAAGATCATCAAGTTCAACCATATAAATATTGCCATGCCTATGACTAATGAACTTGATGCCATTGTCATCAAGACTAGAAACAATGCACATTGAAGATTCGAAAGCAACTTTAAAATCCTTGTCACAAAATTTACTAATGCTAAGTAAATTGTGTTTCAAACCATCTACATACAAAACATTATCAATATAAGTAGAAGGGGTGATATAGACTTTACCAATTCCGACAATCTTGCCCTTCACATTATCACCAAAACTTACATTACCACCATTCCGATATACAAAAGATGAAAATTGCTCCACATCTCCGCTCATATGCCTTGAGCAACTGCTATCAAAGTACCACATTCTTCTTTTATTGGTTGCAATGCATACCTACAATAAAAATCAGGTGGAGACTTTAGGTACCCAAGTCATCTTGGGTCCTTTCAGGTTAGTGGTAATGGTATCTTTTGGAACCCAAACTTTCTTAATATTACTTAATTTTCTCTTATTGCACAAGTAAGATTTATGCCCTATAGTACCACAAGTATAACAAGTAATAGATAATGATACAGGCACAAAGAAATTTTCAAAAAATTTTGTTTCTTTTGAGTTCTGAAACCTAAATCGGCTTTATCAAAAATAGCTCTTTGATTATTTAAAAGCATGTTTAATTTTTTTGAACTATATGTAAATTTATCAACAAAAGATTTTAACTTTTCAAGTTCTTTTTACTTTTTGTTTTCTTATGAAATTTCATTATGTTTTGAAAAGTTTTCATTTGATACTGAAGAGTTTTTCTTTTTCAAAACTTCTTTTTCTTTTTCAAGGAAAATAATTTTGTCATTTAACTTTTTATTTTGAAGAAGCAAACAATCATTCTCAGTTGAAAACTTGTCATTAGCTTTGACTAAATCCAAATTTTGCCTTTTTAGTTTTTTATGTTTTGATTTTAATTTTTGAAATTCTATAACTAATTCGTCAAAAACTTCATGCAACTCATCAAATGTAAACTCATTTTCAATTTCGAAAAATACCTCGTCATTGTCAGCCATCAAACAGAAATTTGCTACTTCTTGTTGTTCTTTCTCAGAACTAGAGTCTTCGCTGTCACTCCAGGTTGCCATCATGGCCTTCTTTCTAAGTGTTCTTCTACTCTTCTTAAGTAGGGGGCAGTCCATTTTGAAGTGGCCCAGTTTCTTGCACTCAAAGCATGTGGGCTGCTCCTCTTTCTCCTTCTCCTTCTCTTTGCTCGACTCTCCTTTTAGAAGTTTCTTTTTGAAGTTAAACTTTTTCTTTCTCGTGAACCTCCTGAATTTTCTTGCCATAAGAGCCGTCTCATCTTCTTCATCTTCTTCTTCAAAGTTTTTACTTGAGTCATCCTTATTTGTTGACTTGAAAGTGATCACTTTCTTCTTCTTGTCAACATCCACATTCTTTTGGTTCAACGAAAGCATATATGTCATCAATGAGCCCAACAGTTGCTCGAGTGGAAGAGTGTTAACATCCTTGGTTTCTTCTATAGCTATTACTTTGGCATCCCCTGAGGCCGGAAGAGACCTGAGAATTTTGTTTATAAGTTCACCGTTAGATATAATCTTTTCTAAGCTTTTCATGCCATTCACAATATTTGTGAACCTAGTATACATCTCACTTATTGATGCAGTAGGTTTCATTTTAAACATTTCATATGTGTGAATGAACATGTTAACCTTAGTTATTTTCACTTGGTGTGTACCCTCATGGGTAACCTCAAGTGTGTCCCATATTTTCTTAACGGAGAGATAGTTAGAGATTCTCTTAAATTCACTCAGATATAGTGAGCAAAACAATAGATTCATAGCCTTAGCATTAAGCTTTATTTGCTTAATGTCATTCTCATCCCAATCATCTTCTATTTTTGGAGTGAGAATGTCATTAACCAACATAGTAGGCTGATGAGGACCTTTTATGATTGTCCTCCAAAGATTATAATCAATGGCTTGAATGAATATACACATGCGAGTCTTCCAATACATGTAATTTGTGCCATTAAATAGTGGGGGACGGTTGAAGCTTGACCTTCAACAACACCCATACCTATTGGGGCTGCCATGATCTTTTACTCAAGATCCTTGGACCTATAAGAGAGTATCGGAGCTCTGATACCACTTGTTGCCCAAAAATGGAGCATAAGAAGGGAGATGAATTGAGTCTTTTAAAAATTAAAACAAATATATGAAGGTCATGTAGTGTTTGTGGATAATGTACTTAAGTAAATGCAGCGAAAAACAATAAGTAAAGTATAGGAATTAAAGTGCAAGTTACAGAAAAGAAATAATCACAACACAAACACAAAAATTTATAGTAGTTCGGTGTTCTCCAAACACCTACGTCCACTCCCCAAGCTCCTCTTGGGAATTTCCACTATAATCTCTTCAAAGATTACAGCCGTCTTGTTTTCCAAGGCTCACAAGTCAAAATCTAAGTTGGTTTTATCACCTAGGCTCACCAACAAACCTTTACACTTGTTTTAGCTTTGGGATCACAAGTCAACCCTAGTTGGTTTTGGCTCACCAACAACCTTACAACCTACTTTCAAGAACTTTGAAAGCTAGGTCAAATAGTAATAAATTCAGAATACAAGAATTTAACACAAACAAACTCTCTTCTTATAGTGGATAAGGAATCTTTGAAGCTCTTGAATGATTGCTTGATGTGACTTGACTTGAAATCTTCTCAAGAACACTTTTGGAAAAATAAAATGAAAGGCTTTTCAGAGGAATCCCTCCTTCTTTGCTTTTGGAAGTGGAGTTCTTGAAGAAGGGCTTTAACTCTTGGATATTTCTTGGCTTTCAACTTTTTTCTTTCTTCATAAGTGAGTTTGGTGAAGATTAACTACATAAAAAACATCCAAAAAATTGTTTTAGACCGTTAGGGATCAAAAACTAGCCATTTAGAGTTAAAAACAATGATTTCAAGCTGCTAGAAAATAGATCCGTTAAGGCTGTCAGAACCCGAGTGTCGATACTTGGCTGTCAGGTGTCGACACTTGACTTCCAGGTATCGACACTTGAACTTTCAAGTATCAACACTTGACTCACAGGTGTTGACACTTGACATAAAAACTTCTTCATGGGCATGTTCTAGATTTTCAAAAAGTCTCAGGCCTTGAGTCGATACTTGGAAACTTAAGTATCGACACTTGAGTTCTGGGTGTTGACACTTGACGTGCAATGAAAAATTTTTGCATGCCAAATACTGAAGTGTCGATACTTGGACTTCCAGGTGTTGATACTTGGACTTCCAGGTGTCGATACTTGGTTCCGCAATTTTCAGAAATAAGTGCCAATCAAGCCAAAAACATAAAGATTGTTCATGAAACTTAAATGCAACATATATAATCAATAATTGAACTTATTTATGTCCTTTTTGCATGGAAAAGATTCCTTAAATCATGAAAAATGCTTTGTGCTAAAGCATGCCATGATACTCTAACTTTGAGAATTTGAGGTGCTTATTTCCTGAAAACTCATAACTAGAAATAATCATTAGTACAAAATATGTACTCAACATTTTTTTATTCATCAAAATCATAGGGTAGAGCCAACAGACTAGGACTATGTCAGAGAGCTATTCTGGTGGGGCCACTAGGATCATACACAGATTACTAGGCCGTATCTAGTTTACTTAGCCATGTGTCAAATTTTGTAGTCAAGTAAGATTGAGTCCTGTAATAAGTTGAGGCTAATTGATTTGTCTCAATCCTAATCCAGTTGTTGAGTCCTGTACTTATATATTAGTCCAGTACCAGTCCAATTCTTGTACAAGAGAAGAGGTTACACTATTTTGGAGTTCCACCAAGCCTCATCCAGGAGCCAGAGGTCTTCACATCAGCTTATTGGGCCTTGTTTGCCACCATAGGATCCAAGATTCCTTCCAAATGCCCCAGATGCCCTCCTGATGCCTTCTAGATGCCTTAATACCCTCTAGATGCCAGAAAATATTCCCAGACCATGGCACCTCAAGATTCCAGGCATATGCCAATACCCTAGGCCAAGAGATTCCAAGCCCAGGAGTCAAGCCCATGAGCCCCAGAACCAAGATTCCAAGGAATATGCTCATACCAAGGCGCCCTAGCTTCTAGGGCCCATAAGCCCATGCGCCAAACAAATGGAGGACACCCCTTGCTACCCTAAAGCCAAGCCCAACTCTATTTTAGGCATCCAAGCCCAAGAGACCAAGCCCAAGGTGCCTTTGACCAAGTCAAAGGAAGGGAGAAATACAATTCAAACAAGAAGATCTAGTTTTATTTTCACTCAAATTGTATTCTCCTGATTTTAAGCAAACTTGTAATCCCTCTCCCATTCAACTTTATAATCCTATCCTAACTAGGAGAGGACTTGGGGAATATCTATAAATACTCCACCCCTCTCCATCTTGTAAGCATCTTTTATTCATGAATCAAAACCCTGCTGAAATTTTATGTTAAGTCGTGTTATTGTGTTCTTGTGTTGAGGTGTGTGAGTTTTGTTTGTGAGCCCTAATTCATCCAAGCCCTAGCCATCCCAAAGCACTCTCATCCAAACCTTAACACACCAAGGAGAAGAAGCCCTATGCTGTTCATCAGCAAGTGGCCATCTTTCTCCTCCAACTGCCAGCAACAGAAACCCTAATTCCTCTTTTCCCAAACCCTAGTTCTTCTTTTTTGATTTCTTATTTGTTCTCTTGCTAACCTCTGACACTTGAAGGATCCCCGAGGTATTCACCTCCAAGGAGGAGGCCCTCTTTGCCTCCAGGACCGATCCTAGATAGCTGCCTGAACCGAGAAACTGAAGGCTTGTCTTCCAAGCGACAATCCCAAGTGCTGTATGACCCCGGCTTCGAGCAGATTTTTGAATCGGTGCTTGATAAAATCCTTTTCCCTCCTAAATTCTGATTTGTTGAAGGTACACTATCCTAACCAGGAGTTTCTCAATCTTCAAGATTTTTTCTTTTATTATTTTGCATGAGTTCTTTGTGAGTATGATATTTCTTTTCATTACAAGTTTTCCTGCTCATCTTTACTTGATTTCGGGTCATTAGCATGCAAATTAAAATTCTAAAAAAATTAAAAAAAGATTAGTTTCTATTTTCTTGCAATAATGGTAGTCTTAGGATCATTCCTCATCAGTTTGGTATCAGATCTAGTTTAGGATAGTTGCATCTTCATCAAAAAATGCCAAAAAAATCTTCATCTCTGATTTTCTGCATCCTATCTTCTGCATTAGGGGTCTAGGTTTCGGTCAACTTCATCCATCTAGGAATTTTATTTTTCTCTAAAGTTTTCATGACATGTTATTTGTTTTGTCTTGATAATTATCATAATTTTTAATTATTTTTATAGAAATTAAAAGGTCCTAAGATTTGGCATCTTAAAAATCCTAACCTAATTTCTGAGATTTCTGCACATAGTTCGAAAACCCTAGGAGTTGCACCATCATCTGATTTTTTTTTTGCATAGAACTTGGTAGGGTTCATCATCACCATCCATCCTATATTCTATAATTTTTTTATATTTTTTTCTGCATTGAAAACTATGTCAAATTCTGCATCAAACTGAACTCTAATTTTTTAAATTATGTGATTTCTGCACACCTAACTGAACCTAACCTAATCAGCTGCCAAACCCCTCAAATCCCAAGCCAAATTTTGTTTGCTAACTTAATAAACTTAAACCTAAATTTCCATCTCATAAAAAGACAAAAAAAAAAAAAAATTTAATTGTTGTTAGATTGTATCAGGACCATTGAATGTTCATCATCTTCTTAAACTAATCTTAAGGGCATTTCTCTATCTTAAATCATGGCAGGAGCTCATTACCTGTGCTAGGCCCAAAACAACCACCATCATCAGAATCCAAGCCTTAATTAAAATTAATTAGACTTAATCTGCTCTAGAGAGCTAGGTGATACCAACAGGTCGGGTCTGAATTGTGTGGGTAAACTAGTGTACTCAATTCTCCAACTATTACTAGAAACTAGTGTCTAAGGCTAGGGGTCCAGAGTCAAATGACCTAAGTGGTGTTGTGGTTCTTTAATTTGGTCCCTGCGAAAGCAGGGGGGCCTCTCGCACTCCCATCCCCTACCTGGCCAGTGGAAGGATTAGTTATTGAGTTGGGTGTAAGTTGAGTCGACCCACTCAATTTTGGCTCTAGATCTAGCAAACCTTAGAATGTACTGATCCTTACATGCTTGACTGCGTCATACCACCTTGCTTGTTTAATTGCATGACCACTAGATTATGGACCAAATATCAATAGTCCAGACCTCAACCCAGTTCAGCCATGGAGTCCAGTCTTGAAGCTCTCATAAAAGCATGAGTGAATAGATGACCCAAATGAATACCCAATTAACCACCCAAATAAACCAATCCAATATCCAATTAACCACCCAAATAAACTAATCCAATACCCAAACCCGAAACTAGCTTGCCCAGTTGACCACTCAAATCAACCAAATAACCCAATCAAATAACCAAGCAACCTATAGGATTGACCAGTTAACCAATAGGATTAGTTCCCCTAGCTATCAACCTAGTATTAGTCCACTTTCTCTTAGTCAACCCACCCCTACACCAGTCAATAGTCAATTTTTCCTTAGACAAGCCCCTCTTACCACCCCATTGGTCCATCAGAATGACCTTGAAGAGGAAGTGTATGAGCTGATGAGAGCTTAGTGGAAGAGTGTGAGAAAGAAGAGGAGATACTTGCAGAAGACCTAGAACTAGTTGACCTAGTAGAAACTCAGGTAGAAGCTAACCCATAGTTAGTTAACCCTAACCATATCCCGATAGAAGTCAACCCAAAAGTAGTTGACCCAAACCACACCCAGATTGAACCTGTAGTGGAAGACCCGTTAAAGGAAGAGAACCTGGATACTGCTACTATAGTTATATCTGAGGAGACACTAGAAGAGAATCTAATTATAGAGCCTAGTCCTACAAGCCAAGTGGAAATTATTGACGATATGGTCTCTTTAATTCAGTACCATCAGGAGGAGTTCACCCCTTCAATTCTAGTTCACGATCTCATACCAGAAATTGTTGACCCATCCTTCCATAGCATGGACCTTTTCTTGCCTATAGGTGGAACCCCATGTTCATACATTAAGGTTAGTATCCTTAGCCCAAAGCCAATCCCTAAATCCCCTCCCTATTTCCTACCCTTCCCTGATTTTTCTCATGTTTCTAAAACCATTAGATTGCATTTAATAGAAGTAAGCATAATGCATACATTCATTGTGCATGTTTAATTTGCATTTTACTTCTGGTATACCTTATGGCATTTGCTAGAAGTCCATTGTAAATTTTCATGTGCATGCCAAGCTAGGATCAAACTTAGGGAGCTTATTACCTATTAGGTTTAGGCCCAAAGAGTCCAATAAATTTTCTTCGATAGGAATGCTTAGTCGAGTCTATTAAGTGTTGGTTTTGAGTCCAATAAGTCCCTAGACCCAATTCTATCTATCCATACCTGCATTGACCTCTGCGCAGCATTTGTATCAGGAAATTAGTCAAAAGATGAACATAAGTAATGCACCCTATAAAAACTTGGGTAATTCCCGAAAATAAGCTAAAAAGTTTTCTGCAGGAGATTTTGTAATGATTAGGCTTAGGCTTGAGTGATTCCCTCTAGGGACCACAAAGAAATTTCATGCTCGAAAAGCTGGACCATTCAAAATAATAGAGAGAGTTGGATCCGATGCCTATGTACTCGAGTTGCCACCCGAATTAGGTATTAGTTCCACCTTTAATACTTCAGACCTTATGGAGTACCGGGAGTCAGTAGCGATACCTAGCGAGCTCTTTGAACCTCTCTCTTTTCTTGAGAGTGAACCCATCCCAGAGAGTCCACCAACAAATTGGCCTATAAGTGAGGAAAGGATCGAGTGAATCCTGGATGATCATGCCATCAGTACCCAAAACAAAAGTTATCAGAGGTATTTGGTCAGATGGCAAGGTCGATTGGAATCTAAGGACTCGTGGATCACCCGTGAGGATCTGCAGCGCCTCAACCCAGACCTTCTTGAGCAGTATGAGAGCCAAGTTGACCATTACTCGACGAGGTCAAGTTCCTCCCATCCCGGGAGAATTGGTGGGGGCACAAAGATCAAACACAGATTACTGGGCCCTGTTTGGTTTACCTAGCCATGTGTCAAATTTTGTAGTCAAGTAAGATTAAGTCCTGTAATAAGTTGAGGCTAGTTGATTTGTCTCAACCCCAGTCCAGTCGTTAAGTCTTGTACTTGTGTATTAGTCTAGTACCAATCCAATTTTTGTACAAGAGAAGAGGTTACACAGTTTTGAAGTTCCACCAAGCCTCATCCAGGAGCTAGAGGCCTTCACTTAACTTATTGGGCCTTGTTTGCCACCCTAGGGTCCAAGATTCCTTCCAGATGTCCCAGATAACTTCCAGATCCTTCCAAATGCCTTGATACCCTCTAGATGCCAGAGAATATTTTCAAACCATGGTGCCTCATGATTCCAAGAATATGCCAGCACCTCAGGCCAAGAGATTCCAAGCCCAGGAGTCAAGCCCATGAGCCCCAGAACCAAGATTCCAAGGAATATGCTGATACCAGGGCGCCCCAGCTTCCAGGGCCCATAAGCCCATGCGCCAAACCAATGGAGGATGCCCCTTGCTGCCCTAAAGCCAAGCCTAACTCTATTTTAGGCATCCAAGCCCAAGAGACCAAGCCCAAGGTGTCTTTGACCAAGTCCAAGGAAGGGAGAAATTCAATTCAAACAAGGAGATCTAGTTTTATTTTCACTCAAATTGTATTCTCCTAATTTTAAGCAAACTTGTAATCCCTCTTCCACTCAACTTTGTAATCCTATCCTAACTAGGAGAGGACTTGGGGAACATCTATAAATACCACTCAACTTTGTAATCCTATCCTAACTAGGAGAGGACTTGGGGAACATCTATAAATACCCCACCCCTCCCCCTCTTGTAAGTAGTATCTTTTATTCATGAATCAAAACCCTGCTAAAATTTTGTATTAAGTTGTGTTCTTGTGTTCTTGTGTTGAGGTGTGTGAGTTTTATTTGTGAGCCCTAATTCATCCAAGCCCTAGCCATTCCAAAGCACTCTGATCCAACCCTAACATGCCAAGGAGAAGAAACCCTAATCCATCCATCAGCAAGTGGCCATCTTTCCCCTCCAACTGCCAGCAATAGAAACCCTGATTCCACTTTTCCCAAACCCTAGTTCTTCTTTTTTGATTTCTTATTTGTTCTCTTGCTAACCTCTGACACTTGTAGGATCCCCGAGGTATTCACCTCCTAGGAGGAGGCCCTCTTTGCCTCCAGGACCGATCCCAGATAGCTTCCTGAACTGAGGAACTGAAGGCTTGTCTTCCAGGCAACAATCCCAAGTGCTATGTGACCCAGACTTCTAGCAGATTTTTGAGTCGATGCTTGGTAAAATCCTTCCCCCTCCTAACTTCTGATTTATTGAAGGTATGCTATCCTAACCAAAGATTTTTAAATCTTTGAGATCCTTTCTTTCATTATTTTGCATGAGTTCTTTGCGAGTATGAATGTTCTTTTCATTACTAGTTTTCCTCCTCATCTTTACTTGATTTCAGGTCATTAGCCTACAAATTAAAATTCTAAAAAAATTATTAAAAAACTCATTTCTATTTTCCTGCAATCATGGAAGTCTTAGGATCATCCTGCATCATATTTTCTCAATGTTCAATGCTCAAAAGTCTTTGGCCAAGCCTTAATTTCAATATTCATAATCTTTTGGCCAGGCTTCTCAATTTTAACTCCCGAAAGCCCTTTGTCGAGACTATGTCAAAGAGCTATTTGTCGGGTGTTCAATGCTCGAAATCTTGTGGTTAGGCCTCGATTTCAATGCTTGAGTGCCTTTACATGGACCATGAAAGTTGAGTGGCGATGCCTTATAACCAACCTTATCCAATCAATGATTAAGATCGCTATGGTGAACAAGCCCCTGATTGCAAAAATCTTCGGGTCATCCAATTGTCTATGCCTCGGGGTCCCTAACCCCTTATATAACTTTTTTTTGGTCAATAGGAGCTAGAAAATTGTCATAGCAACCATCAAATCTATCAAGGTTCATATGGCAAATAATATGAAAGTGTTCAGATCCCATCCTAGGTGATGTCCAGATTTGATAATCCAATTTTATTTATCCATAGCAAATTCAGAGCCAAATTGCAAAATGAAAAGGTAAAGATCAAAATCCAAAACTTTTCATTAATTCAAAAAGGAATTTTTACAATGACCACTTAGAGGTCGCAAGAAAATTTACAAAGAAAAGAAAATAAAGGGAAAAGGAGACATAACTGCCCTATGGGGCTATAGTAGAAGTGTCACCATCCTTGGGAGTATCTATAGTAGTGCTACCTTCTACAAGGGCCAGAAGATCATCCAAAACGCTCGGATCTACTTTAGGACAACAAGCTGTGACCCTGTCCTTGGTGTTCTTTATCACCTCTTTGTAAGCAGCAACCGTAAAATTGGATTTCTTATTTTAGAACTCCGGGGAGGCTTGGAAATCCTCCACCGCCTTGGTAGCAGCAGCAATCTTCTTGACAAGGAAGTCAATGGTGGCTTGGAAGTCTTTGATGACCTTGGAGATGATACCCTTAGCCTTATTCATGTCAACCTCCTTCATGTCCTCATCCACCCACTTGGCCTTCGAGTCAAATGAGCGAAGCCAACATCAGAGTTTGGATATCTCCAGGGCCACTTGAGATTCCATCATGGCTGAACCAACCATGCTAGGGGAGACCTATGCTTGAGGACCTAAAGGCAGGAGAACTTCTATAGGAGTGATGGTCTGCCCCTTCCTTTTTTCCCCTTCTAGTTTCGCCCTCAACTACTTTATCTCCGCCAGGGCATCTGACATCCCCTCTCAGCCTTGATGGCCCATTCCTTGAGTATCTTTATGGTTTCATCTTGGTGGTTGACCTTCTCCTGGGCTTCTTTAGGGTTTCTTCATAGTTGTCGACCTCCTTTAATAGGTCAGTGTTGGCCATTTTTTCTTGTACTAGCTCATACTCCAGCTAGTCTACCTTTGAAGCCAGGCTCATGAAATGGGCTAGATGATGGCCCAACTGCACAAGTATCAAGCAAAATGTTGGTTGGTAGCTGAGTCGGATGAGGTACTTCTATAAACAAATAAATGAAGAACAAGGACCACTCACCAACATGAACGCCCCAAAAGTGTTAAAGGCTTGGAGCCAAAGGATCATCAACCTTTCGGTAACCTCGCTGAATCCCATTGGTGCTACCTCTGGCCCACCTTCTAGTTTCAAAATTTCTCCCCTTTGTGATGTAGAAGGTTGGCCTTCCATTTTCAAGGCCCCTAATTGGGTTCTAGCTTCCTTCACTTTGAGTGCATGCAGGCGAGGTCTCCTTCAAAAGCCCCCGATTGGAACCCAACTTCCTTTGCTCTGAGTGCACATGGAGTGAGGTCTCCTGCTTCTGAATCCCCCAATTGGGCTCCAACTTCCTTTGCTCTGAGTGTATGTGGAGTGAATCCCTTTGTGCAAGTTCTAGCTTCCTTCACTCTAAGTGCATGTGGCTCACCCGCAGACGGACCAAATGTTGTGCTTATCAACCCGGATTGCTAGTGTACCATCAGTGAGCTCGCCACCATGACTGTTTCAGCATGTAGGCCAAAGGTCGGTGAACTATATGTGCCTAGCATTCTTGCTTGTGGAAATGTCATGTTGCCAACCTCTACTGGAACCCTTGTAGGCAGCACCACCAGAGGAACAATCGCTGGTGTAGATGTTTTCACCTAGTCCCTTCAAAGTGCCCTTTGAAGTGCTGCAAAACTTTTTGGATTCATCTCATAACAAAGAAAACATAATAGGGAATCATGCTAAGGGAATTTCTAGATGAAACCTAAAAAGGAAAGGAGACGGGTTTAAATAGAAGAATGAAAATGGAGAGACATTTTGACTATGATGAAATCCCTAAATTACCCTCCTACAATAGCGAAGAGACGTGCTCGCTTTGATTCCTGTGACAATCGCAATTGGTGATGATTGGACACTGCCAGCATTAAATAAAGTCAATCAACCATGCACCATCTCCAAAGCTTCTAATAACCAAGGCATTTGTCCGGTCTTACTCCCATAGTTTAACCCACTCTAGTTTACACTAGGGAGTAGGGGGCAAGTGTCACATGGTACCTCAAATATCTTGGATAATGCCTCAAAAGAAGACCTATACATCTTGTATACCACTGATACAGATGACACAAATTCAGAACCCCACTCCAAGGATGATCGCCTCATCTATCAACCCATAGGTTGAGTTGTTCAATGCATTTGCCTTTCCCCGAGATGCTCCCACTATCTGGAGACTAAAGCTCGAGCCCCTAGCCCATCTCTGGGCCCATCAAGTGAATTGGGCAAAACATCGAGGCATGTTCTATAGGGCTATCACCAGGGGTAGCCCATTGGGATGTTCCTCCTCATGTGATTAACTCCAGACTTTTTGAATGGCTTGCTACCTAGATCACGAAAATATCTGTCCACACCCATTACATTACCAGAAGTAGTGCCACCACTAACTATCTATGGGAGCAGATCATGGCTAATCCCACAAAGGTGCAATCATGGCTCGGCATCCTCGGAGTTGCTTATTATAACTCAGCCTTCTCTTATAAATACTCAAGGCCTTGAGAACCTCTGATTAGCAATTCTTTTCCATGCTCACTACTTTCTATCTGTTCCAGATCACTGACTTGAGCATCGAAGTATCTATGCTAGGGCCCCTCCTTGTTGTGGACCTTTTTACAGGTTATTCTAACAGTGACTCCAGCTAGTAAATCTCTTCTTCGATCTTAAAATCAGTATCTATAGCAATAGGCCCCAATTTCTAATACCTCAACTTCTTCTATACTTTCTTTGATGATTTTCTTTAGAATATTAGAGAGAGAGTGAGTAGAAAAAATTAACAATCAAAGATTGTTTTAATGTCATATATCACATATCAAATTTGGGAGGCAAGGAATTATTGTATTTTTTAAAATATTATTCGGAATCTCAGGTTCATTTTATTATGGGCTTCTAAATTTATTAAGATTAATACTTTCAAAGACATCTTAACAATTTTTTTTTGAAAAAAAGATTCTTGGAGGTTCTGCTCTCTCTCAAAGGATATTTTTTACTTCGTAGCCACTATTCCTTAATTTTTTAAGATTGATTTTAATGGCAATGGACATGTTGAGTATGGTCGATGTTATAAGGAAATCTAATGGTGTCATAAAGAGCTATGTATATTTTTCCCTGAATTTACTAAAGGAATGATAAGTAGAGGTTACAACGAATACATTGGAAACAAAAGTAGCAAGGTATTTATATGAGTAACATTTTGCAAGAGAAAAGAGAGTAAACTAGACAGATGGACATCACCCTTTTTTAGAAGGGAAATGGGAGGAAGCAATGTCACTATAGTAAAAGGATAAAAAGCTGACCCATTTCTCCTGACGCTTCCGGGCGGTGTCGAGAGACTCCGCAACCCACTGACACTTTTGAAAAGCATTGGTATCCTCTGCAACCCGCCAACGCTTTTAAGCGTCGCCAAATATCAATGTTTATAAATGCTTAAAAGCATCACTGGATTTATAAAACCATCGTTAAAATTTGGAACTACCAAAGCTTATAACCGTCGCCGGGAGTGTTGCCGGATTTTAAAAATTCCCTTTTCTCACCCCGAGCCCTAGATCCCGCCATTTACCCGATCCATTGACCTAGCTCTCCTCGTCCTCCTCTTCCTCCTCCTCTACTCGATCCGCCGACCTAGCACCTCCTCCTCCTCCTCCACTCGATCCGCCGACCTAGCTCCTACTCCTCCTCCGATCCGTGCCCTAGATCCCATGCTCGATTTGCCGGCGCAACCTCCTCATCCACCGATCCCTCCCTCCTCCTCTTACTCGATCGGCCGGTAGCTCCTCCGTCTCTTCCGTCAACTCCTTGCATGCCAGCCACCTTGATCCCTCTCTATTCTTCAAATCTGTGGGTTTGTATTTGTTTTGTTTTGTTTCTTTATTTTTTTTTTGCCTATTATTACTTTTTTTGTTTTGTTTTTTTTTTGTCTATTATTTCTTTGTTTGGTTGGCTAACAAACAATGTAATAACTCAAGATTAGAGCTTCGGCTTATCTTCCATGATGTTCATACGTGTGATTTTAAAAATTTATTTATTGTATAAGAGATACATTAAAATAATTAGAAAAATGTTACAATCATACCATAGTACAGGAGGTTGATCATTTTTACCACATTGATTGTATTAAAAATCATTAACATAAATTTGCATTATGGCTCTGTAATTATAACATGATTGATACCACCAACTATAAGATGAGTCTATTTCTTTTAAATTTAATTTCTTTGCATATGAATTTCATCCCTTGAAAAAAGTCATGGTGGCTGAATTAATTACTTTGGATGAGAAAAGGGTAGCTACTCTGGAACAAATAAGGCCCGAAGAGCTTTAAGGAAGGACCGAAGGATAGTCTAGGAAACAATACTTAATTCCTTTGGATCATAAAATATTTGACATATAATTGCCAAATTGGGAAGGACTATTTGTGGTACATCATGTGCAACCAGGTAGGGTGTATCAGTTAAGAAACTTAGGTAGAAATATACATGATCAAATAATTCATGAAAAATATTTTAAAGAGATATCATTTTACAATTTTGGAAGCATAGAAAGATGAGTAAAAGATTGGTCAAAGAGGTCAATTATCTATGAATTAATATTTTAAATATCAATTTTAGCAAAGTTTGACTAAAGAGCCAAATAATCAAAATAAAAATTTGGTTAAAGCCATATAAATGAAAATAGACTTAGCTAACAAGGTTGAACATTTTAAAGACAAGTCGGCTAAAGTAGCCGAAAGATATTGAGTAGACCTATAAATTCTTGAGGGCCGACTAAAGAGAGTTCCATTGATGCAACATTTGCACTTCCAAGGGCTCTAAATTACGTGCTTGCTATAGCAGTTCTAGGAGGTGAGTTGATAACTATGTTAGTTGATATTCATAGTCCTCCAAGGTTTTCAAGTCTGGCACATACAAATCATTGTGGTAGGTGCATTGTATTTGCAGAGCTACAATTTTGGCTTTGCATTTAGAAACTTTGTTCTCCCATTCGATCAATTTTTTTTATTTTCCAATAGCTGGTTTGATTACCTTTCAAAGTTGTCAATGGTTGGCTAAAATTTATCAAGTAAAAATGATAATAGTAGTGGTCGGTGGTGGTCGTAATAAATAACCTTAGAATGGATGGCTATATTAGAAATTTATGTATAACCTACTAACCCTATGTAGAACTAACTTGAAATGTAGTCTTGAATGAGACAAATAAATTTAGTAAACTAATCTTTCATTTTGGGTTCTAAGTTAACCTTATCTATGATTCATGATCTTGTTGTTGTTGGTAGTTTTTATGTCATGTATAATTACCTATTTTGTTGTTACTTTCTTATCAGGTGTTTGCTTGGAGAGTAAAGAAGCTCTGTCACCAATGTCAAAATTGGTTTAAGATATGTATATGGAGGCTATGATGATTATGCGATGTATGTTTGACTGATTCAACTATTTATATTGGCAACAATCTTGGATGGCCTTCTTTTATTGGCAACCGATTGTAGTCGTTTTGATTTAGTTGCATATTAAATAGTATATAACTAAGCCTCCTCCTTATTTTTTATTATTTATTGTTCTTTTTCTTAGTAGATAATTTATGTTTCTTTATAAATTTCTTAGTATATACCTGTATCTCATTATTTCAAATCTTTTATTTCAATACCATCTATAGCTTTGTTACGATCAATTATGATTTTTTAAAAAACTTGCATTGCATAGAAATATAGATCCGTCAATTGATTAAAGTACATATTCTATAGCATCCATACAATTATTTTATTTTTGTATGGATGGGAGAAATATGTACAGTGGTCAATTGATTATCCAGTTTGGACAGTTTGAGAATTATAAATAATTTTATAGGTACTTATAGTAATCAAACGGTATGGATAGAGTTCTAGATATATTTTGGATAGCATTTCCTTTTAGTTCTTCTCATACATATTTATTTGTATGGGGAGAACTAAGAAAAAATACTGGCAAAATTTCTCTAGAACTTCTATTGCGTATCCTTTGATTACTGTAGATGACCTATATAATTAATACAATTTTTGAATAGGATGGGACCTCTTTACCTATTAGTTAGTGATATGGTGCATTTAATAATACTGTAATTGATCTATTGGATAAACTTATTTTAAATTTATTCTATTCTTACAAATATTTGTTTATTTTAGTTAATTTTATCTTATAATGGATAAGAGTTGGATAACTAAACCGAGGAATAGCAAAGAATATCTGGATGGAGTTCAGAATTTCATTAAATTTGGTATGGAGAGTAGTATCAATGAAAAGATTTTATATCCATGCCGAAAATGTGTAAATTCTAGTTTTCTATATCCAAATACTATTTAAGAACATTTGGTGTGGAATGATTTTTTAAGAGGTTATACAGAGTGGGTTTTTTCATGGAGAGTCAAGGTTACCATCTACATGTAACCAAACCTCTAACATGAAATATATACCTGATTTTGGATCCGATAACCAACGAAAAAATCTTGCAAGAGATGATGATATCAGGGGTTTGCTCAGAGATGCTTTTGAATATGGTGTTCAAAATTCTGGAGATTTCAGTGAAGGACAAGTAGCAGATGGGCTACCTGATGGTCCTATATTTACTGAATCTATACATAATGAGGAGCCGATACCCCCAACTAATGTTGGAACAGATCGTTATCAGAAATTGATAAGAGATGTAGATCAAGACTTATATGCCGGTTACAAGAACTTTTCAAAAATTTCTTTTCTTGTACATTTATTTCATATAAAATACTTGAATGGATGGTCTGGCAAGAGTTTTACTATGTTGCTAAAGTTATTAAATGATGCATTTCCTGAAGGTACTAGTTTACCAATATCTTGTTATGAAGCCAAAAAATTAGTAAAGGAATTAGATCTTGGATACGAAAAGATTTAGTTGTCCAAAGGATTGTATATTATATTGGGGAGAACATGCCTGTTGCCCAGAAATGGAGCCCAAGAGGGGGGGTGAATTGGGTCTTTTAAAAATTTAAAACAATAGTAAGAGGGACTAGTGGTGCTTGTGAACAATGATAAATTCAATGCAAGATGTTAGCAATAATTAAAGAGCAAGAGAGGAAGAGAGAAATCACACACAAACACAAGGTTTATAGTGGTTCGGTGCAAACCTAGCACCTACATCCACTCCCCAAGCCACCCTTGGGAATTTCACTATAATCCAAACTAGATTACAGTTGACTTGTTTTTCATAAGGCTCACAAGTCAAAACCTAAGTTGGTTTTATCACTTAGGCTTACCAACAAACCTTAACACTTGTTTTGTCTTCGGGCTCACAAGTTAACCCTAGTTGGTTTTATCCCTTTGGCTCACCAACAAACCATAATAACCTTCTTTCAAGACACCCTTGAAAGCAAGGTCAAAACACAATAAAACAGATATACAATTTAAAACTAAAACAAACTCTCTTCAAGAGTAGATTGGAATCTTTGAAGCTCAAGTAGATGCTTGGTCTTCACTCTTCCTTGGAATCTCCTTCAAAGTGCCTCTTTAGGAATGAAATAAGGATGAGCTTGTAGGCTTTTCAAGGAATCAAACTATAAGAGGCTTTTGATGTGAAGTATTTGAGAGAATATTGGCTTTTTGGCTTTTGAGTAGACTTGAATGCACTTCAATACACTTTCATTTTCTTTCATTGCTTTAAAATGAGGTTGGTGGAGGTTAAATACACCAAGAACCTTCCAAAAAATGGTTTGTGACCGTTGGTACCTCGGAAATAGCCGTTTGGAGCTTGAAAAGCAAGTTCTGCAAGCCAGAAAAATAGATCCGTTAGAGCTGTCAGGCTGCAAGTGTCGACACTTGGCTGTCAAGTATCGACCCTTGATCTCTGGGTGTCGACACTTGAACATTCAAGTATCGACACTTGATGCACATGTGTCGACACTTGTTACAAAAATTCTCAAATTATAAAGTTCTGTATTTTCAAAATTCTCAGGCCTTGAGTCGACACTTGGAACCTAAGTGTCGACACTTGGTGTCGACACTTGGCGTGCCAAGGATTTTTGTCTGTGCCAAATGCTGAAGTGTCAACACTTGACTGTCCAGGTGTCGACACTTAAGACTGAAAAATCTCAGATTCAAGTGTAAATGCCTCGAAAATATAAATGTAATTCTTGAAAACATAAACACATAATATTTAAACATTTAGATACCCTTTTTCAATGAAGAGGATGCCCGGATTCATGAGAATTGCTCCATGCCATTATGTGCCATAAACCATAAGTTTTTGAGATGAGGTGCTCTCATCCTGAAAACTCACAACTTGAAATCCTCATTAGAATACAATATGCACTCAATGTTTTGTTATTCATCAAAATCACTGGGTGGAGCGAACAATCTCCCCCTTTTTGATGATGACAAAACCTTGAGTAAAAAGGCAATATATTTCAAACTTTAACCATTATAATTTATAAATATGAATTTAAGTCCATAACAGAGGCAAAAACTTTATAGTTAGGAAGAATCAATCTCCCCGTTAATTAGATACTTCTTATTAAGGTAAACTTCAAAGATTCTTACAAGGTGAAAATTCAACACAATCAATACAATTTCTCAACAAATTTATGAATTAGCACCTTTTTCTCCCCCTTTTTGTCAATCATTAGAAAGGGGAATAACCTCCCCCTCATAATGAGCATGGAGACAAAAAGATAGTAGAGAATCAAATAACATAGATATCAGAGCCAAAATTATACTAATATAATTGAGTATCACAGCTAAAATATACCAAGATAAAAGAGTATCAGAGCCAGAAAATAGTAAATTAATTCATTGAAACACAAATAATGAGTATTGAACATAAATATATATAATAGATAAGTTGTCAGTACAAAATTTGCTGAGTCATCAGCAAGAGCTGAAACATACATATGTTATCAAAGTCAAATAAGTATCAAACATACAACATAAGAGCTATAACAGACATCTGTGAGGCTAATCCTCATCAGATGGAACATCAAGACTGAATGGAGCACTGATCCTAGATCTAGTGGCTAATGCCCTAGGAGGTGCTAAAGCTCGACGACTCCTAGTGCGGCCGGAAGGACCAAAGGCGGGTACAACCCTAGATGATCTAGTGGAAGGGGGTGAAAGAAGATCAGCTGGCATAACAAGGTCCGGTGTAATCAGCCAAGGCAGTAGTAGGAGCTGGTGTAGTGGGAGGATCTCGACTGACCACCTCATAATCATCAGCACTGCCATCACTGACACTATCACTGCCCACTACCTCTGTAGCTCGGTCAACATCCTGATCACCACCCTCAATAGAATCAGCATGGTCGCTCTGGTGATCATCGCCATCGTCATCATCATCATCATCATCATCATCATCATCATCAGATCGTGCAATAGCAGGGGCTGCAGGAGGTATAACGGATCTCAGCAGACCGTCAATACGAGAGAATCCCTCCTGCATAGATCTGCGAATCTCAGCATACTCCGAGGTAGTATGTGCTCGTAGAAGCTCAACCTCGCTACGTAGCTGAGTCATCTCACCCCTGATCTTTGTGAACTGCTCTCTGGCATGCTCCTCAAAAGATAGTCCGGTAGAAGGTGGCAGAGGAGCTGAAATGTCAGGAGACAAATGCTCTGCCTGTGTCGATAGGATATCTACTGGAGGAAAAACTGCTGGCTCAGATGGTCCAGCCTCTGCCTCTCGTATCTCATCCTCCTCATCTGGCTCCTGGCCAGACTCTCTACGAACCCATCGACCTCCAACTAACCTGTATCCCATGCGATGCAAAGACCTCTCGTCGTAGACATCTGTGTGTAGTATCTCCTTGGGGATCTCCCCCTCCAATGATACTCCACACACTCTGAATAGTCTGGTCAGTGCCATGCCGTACGGTAAATAGTGTCGGCGCTGTGTTGCAGCATCATGCATCTAAGTGAGCATCATGGATGGAAGATCAATCTGCCTCCTCTCAATCAGACTCGTCATCATCAACAACTCCCTCTAAGTGATGAAGTCAAATCTCCCAGTCTTCGGTAGTAGAATCCGTGTTGTGATGTGGTATAGTAGGCGCATCTCCAATGACAACTAGTTCATGGTAACTACGGATATACCGCGAACGTCCTCTTTCTCAAGAATGCACCTAAACGTAGCCTCTCTATCATCTACTGAAAAGACACAGACTCCCCTCCGGGGGATCTCCCATACTCTACTCAGAAGCTCATCTGTCAGTGAAATCTGAATACCCCTGACTGAAGTAGTCCACAGAAGACGTCGACAATCTAATGCACCATAAAACTCTCTCACTAGGTAAGGATAGTACCTCTCCTACATGGTGCAGAATGGTACTAATCCTGCATCAGTGAGTACCTGTCGAATACCGAAGTGGTGCCTGTCAAAACACTCCAAGTCGACTCTCCTCCCTGAGGCTACTAACTTCCCTGCCATCCTCTCTACAGGGGGGAGCTCGGTGTGGCTGTACTGCTAGGCTGTGCTGTATCAAATCTGGCCTTCGACCTCCTCTCAACACCATGACTGGGCCTCTCCCTAACTGCAAGTCCCTTCCTAGGACCCATTACAGCAAGCTGACCAGGGAAGAAGGAAGATAGGTTTAGAACTTTGGCTACAAGCTGAGATAAGGAGAGTTTCATTTCTTAGATAGTTTTTTGAAAACCAGAGTTTAAACCAGTTTTGGGTTGCAAAATACTTTAAACATCATTTGGAAAAACCGTAAATCAGTTTAAAGTGGGATTTTTACAACTTATATTTTGATTAAATGACAATATTCCAAACACATATTTATAGAAAATATTTTTGTTCGTTAGAACACATTTGAATCTTTGGAAAAATAATTTTTGTAAGGTCTAAAAATCAAAACCCATGGGATTTGGGTCTAAACACTTAGGGTTTTAGCAAATAGGCAAAAATGTCACAAATATATCATGAAAAACCTTTCTAAATCAATAATAAATGGATTTAGTATGTTTAATTTAGATGAAAACCCAAATTATTTTGGCCAAAAATCAATAGAACAGTGTTTTTGCGAAAAGTGGGTGAAAAGGGCGTGAAAATGACCAAAAGATGAGGGAAATCCAAGAAAAATACGTTTAAATCACTATTCCCTCAAATGGAGTTTTAGAAATCCACTAAAACACGTAGAAATCTGGTTAGATTCATGAAAAACACTCGAAAAACCCCATTCACGGTTGTTTGGTTCGAAAATGTCAAAACCTAAAACGAGGAAAAATAAAATAAAATTGGAAGGGGGAAATACCTAATTTGTGATGGATTAAAGGGTAAAAGGATGGATTTGGACAGAGGGGACCACTGTTGCAAGAAATCGGCGGGGGAAAGAAAATTACAAAACCCTCGGTCGACCATTTTAAAAACAGTTTCTGTTTCGCAAGTGTCGACACTTCGAATGTGTCAAGTGTCGACACTTGGTCAGGTGTCGACACTTGACAATTTCCAAGTGTCGACACTTGGCCAAAAGAAAATCGAGAAAATCCAAAAAATTTTTGAAAAATAGGAAATATTTAGATAAGGTTTTTGGGGCTTTAATCAAGAGGTTTTGAGCTCTAGGATTTAGGTATAATTAATACTAAGAGAGTTTTAGGAGAATGGATCAATGACACCTAACTCTCTTCTAATCAGACAGAACCTATCCTCACTCAAAGGCTTGGTAAACACATCTGCTAACTGATCATCAGTACAAACAAAATCAAGAATAACATTAGAGTTTTGTACATGATCTCTTATGAAATGATGTCTTATTTCAATGTGTTTACTTCTAGAATGTTGCACAAGATTTTTAGATAGGTTGATTGCACTAGTATTGTCACATCTTATGGGTGTCTTAGTTAGTTTAATGCAAAAATCTTCGAGTTGCTGTTTGATCCAGAGGATTTGAGCACAACAGCTTCCAGCTGCTATATATTCGGCTTCCGCCGTAGATAGAGCAACTGAGTTCTGTTTCTTGCTACTCCAAGAGATCAAATTTACTCCAAGAAACTGACAGGTTCCACTAGTACTTTTACGATCAAGTTTACACCCAGCAAAGTCAGCATCAAAATAAGCAATCAATTCAAATGAAGAATCTCTAGAGTACCATAAACCAATTTCAATTGAGCTAGATAAATATCTAAGTATGCGTTTAACAGCCAAAAGATGAGACTCTTTAGGATTAGACTGATATCTAGCACACATACAGACACTAAACATGATATCTGGCCTACTGGCAGTAAGATATAACAATGAACCGATCATGCCACGATATAATTTTTGGTCTATAGACTTACCTGATTCATCCTTGTCAAGTCTACATGTAGAGCTCATAGGGGTACCTAAAGGCTTAGTGTTCTCCATCCCAAACTTCTTGAGTATTTCTTTTGTGTATTTTGTTTGGTTGATGAAGATCCCCTCTTTGGTTTGCTTTATTTGGAGTCCGAGGAAGAAATTCAGTTCTCCAATCATGCTCATCTCGAACTCATCCTACATTAACTTTGCAAAATCTTGACAAAGAGATTCATTAGTAGCACCAAATATTATATCATCTACATAGATTTGTACTACTAAGAGATCATCATTCTTTTTCTTTAAAAACAAAGTTTTGTCTACATTACCTCTAGTAAAATCATTTTTAAGCAAAAAAGAGCTTAAACGATCATACCAAACTCTCGGAGCTTGTTTCAATCCATACAAAGCTTTATGAAGTTTGTAAACATGATTTGGAAATTCAGAATTTTCAAAACCAGGGGGTTGCTCAACGTAAACTTCTTCTTCAATTAGACCATTTAAAAAGGCACTTTTAACATCCATTTGATATAATTTAAAATTCATGAAACAAGCAAAAGCCAACAATAGCCTAATTGCCTCAAGTCTAGCCACAGGAGCAAAGGTTTCATCAAAATCTATTCCTTCATCCTGATTGTATCCTTTGGCAACTAGTCTAGCCTTATTTCTAGTTACTACTCCATTTTCATCAAGTTTATTTCAAAAAACCCACTTTGTACCAATAATTGAAGTGTTTGAAGGCCTATCTACTAATGTCCAAACATTGTTTCTTTTAAATTGGTTAAGTTCATCTTGCATAGCATTTATCCAATTACTATCACATTCAGCTTCCTCAATAGTTTTAGGTTCAATTTGAGATACAAAAGCTAGGTAATCACAGATATTTCTAAGGGATGATCGAGTACTAACACCTTTAGATGGATCACCGATAATTAGTTCTTTTGGGTGTCCATGAGCATACCTCTATTCTTTTGGTAATGGATCAACAGTTGATGTGTTTTCATCACCTTGTGCTTGATCTCCTTCAGTGTTTTGATCATCGTTCTGTTTCTTGGTAAGCCCTTCATTGTTGTTTATTTCTTCAGTTTTCTTACTACCTGTTTCATCAGAAAGTACATCTTCTTTTCTTGAAGATTTTTGGTTAGTTTCATAAAATACCACATGTATGGATTCTTCAACAACAAGTGTTCTTCTGTTGAAGACCCTGTATGCCTTACTAGATGTGGAGTAGCCTAGAAAGACTCCCTCATCTGATTTGGCATCAAATTTACTCAAATTATCTTTACCATTGTTTAAGATGAAACAACGGCATCAAAAAATATGAAAATAACGAATTGAGGGTTTTCTACCCTTCCAAAGCTCATAAGGTGTTTTCTTTAAAATCGGTCGAATTAAAACTCGATTTAAAATATAGCATGCAGTATTTATGGCTTCTGCCCAAAAATATCTAGGTAAATCATTTTCACAAAGCATGGTGCGTGCCATTTCTTCAAGAGTTCTATTTTTTCTTTATACTATCCCATTTTGTTGAGGTGTCCTAGGTGCAGAAAAATTGTGATGAATTCTATTTTCAATACAAAATTTATCAAAATCGGTATTTTCAAATTCGGTTCCATGATCACTTCTCAAAGATACTACTGAAACACCTTTTTCATTCAAAACTCTTTTATGAAATCTAATAAATTCAGAAAAAGTTTTATTTTTATGTGCTAAAAACATGACCCATGTAAATCGTGAGAAATCATCTACAATGACTAGACCATACTTCTTACCTCCCAAACTAGATGTTCTAGTTGGCCCAAAGAGGTCCATGTGAAGCAATTCCAAAGGTCTAAATGTAGAGATTACTCCTTTTGGTTTGAAAGAGGATTTTGTTTGTTTTCCAAGTTGACATGCACTGCAAATCTTATCTTTTTCAAAATTGAGTTTAGGAAAATCCTTTACCAAATTCTTTTTGCTAAGTTTTGAAATTAGATGCATGCTTGCATGTCCTAGTCTACGATGCCAAAGCCAACTAGTTTCATCGATCTTGGCTTCCATTGCCACTAGACATTGACCTTTCTGAATAGGGAGATCATCAAGATCAACCATATAAATATTGCCATGCCTATGACCAATGAACTTAATGCCATTGTCATCTAGACTAGAAACAATGCACAAAGAAGATTCAAAGACAACTTTAAAATTTTTATCACAAAACTGACTAATGCTAAGCAAGTTATGTTCTAAACCATCAACATATAATACATTATCAATATAAGAGGTAGGGGTGATATGGATTTTACCAATACCGATAATTTTGCCCTTTCCATTATCACCAAAAGTTACATTGCCACCATTTTGATATGTGAGTGATGAGAACTGCTCCACATCTCCTGTTATATGCCTTGAGCAACCGCTATCAAGGTACTACATCTTTTTCTTATTGGTTGCAAGGCATACCTGCAATAAAGATCAAGTGGAGACTTTAGGTACCCAAGCCATCTTGGGTCCTTTTTGGTTAGTGGCATTGGTAACTTTCGAAACCCAAACTTTCTTAGTGTTATTTAACTTTTTTTTGTTGCACATATAAGATTTGTGTCCTTTGATACCACAAGTATAGCAAGTAATGGATGAAGATGCGGGCACAGAGAAATTTTTAAAGAGTTTTTGTTTCTTATGAGTTATGAAACCTAAACCTGCTTTGTCAAATACTGCTCTTTGGTTATTTAAGAGTAAGTTCAATTTTTCAGAACTGTAAGTAATTTTTTTTACAAAAGGTTTTAGTTTTTCTATTTCTTCTTTATATCTTTTGTTTTCATTTAAAATTTCTTTGCTTTGTTTTGACAAATTTTCATTTGAAAGTAAGTCATTTTTCTTTTTAAAGATATCCTTTTCTTTTTCAAGTGCCATAATCTTATCATTTAATTTTTATTTTGTATAAGAAGGCATTCATTTTCATTTGAAAGGTTGTTATTTGTTTTGGCTAGATCCAAATTTTGCTTCTTTAAATCTTTATGTTTTGATTTTAACTTTTGAAATTCTATGACTAGTTCGTCAAAAACTTCATGAAGCTCATCAAAAGTAAATTCATTTTCGGTTTCGGAACATACATCATCATGATCGGCCATCAGACAGAAGTTAGCTACCTCCTGCTGTTCTTCCTCATAACTAGAGTCTTCACTTTCACTCCAGGTTGCCATCATGGCTTTCTTTCTCAGCTTTCTTCTGCTTTTCTTTAACAAGGGAAAGTCTACCTTGAAATGCCCGGGTTTTTTGCACTTAAAATACGTAGGCTGCTCCTTCTCCTTTTCTTTGTCCTTCTCTTTACTCGGCTCACCTTTCAGAGGTTTCTTTTGTAGTTAAACTTTTTCTTCCTAATGAACCTTCTGAATTTTCTTGCTAACAGAGCCGTCTCATCTTCTTCATTATCTTCTTCGGAGTCTTTGCTTGAGTCCTCTCTAACAATAGATTTGAACGCAATCACCTTCTTCTTTTTGTCGACCTCTCCATTATTTTGTTTGAGGAAAAGCTCATAGGTCATTAGAGAATCTAACAGTTGTTCCAGTGGGAGAGTGTTGACATCCTTAGCTTCTTCAATCGCTATTACTTTTGCATCCCACGAAGCTGGTAGAGACCTGAGAAGTTTGTTCACAAGTTCACCATTAGAAATAATTTTTCTTAGGCTTCTCATGCCATTCACAATATTTGTGAACCTAGTGTACATCTCACTAATAGACTCAGTAGGTTCCATTTTAAACATTTCGTATGTGTGAATAAGCATGTTGACCTTGGTGGTTTTTACTTGGTGTGTACCCTCATGGGTAACCTCAAGTGTATCCCAAATCTCCTTGGTGGAGAGACAATTTGATATTCTATTAAATTCACTTGGATCAAGAGAACAAAATAAAAGGTTCATAGCCTTAGCATTAAGCTTGATTTGCTTAATGTCATTCTTATCCCAATCATCTTCCATTTTTGGAGTGAGAATGCCATTAATCAACATTGTAGACTGATGAGGACCTTTTACAATTGTCCTCTACAAATTATAATCAAGAGCTTGAATAAATATGTGCATGCATGTCTTACAGTATGTGTAATTTGTGTCATTAAAAAGTGGGGGTCGATTTGAAGCTTGACCTTCAACAATACCCATTCCTATTGGGGCTGCCATGATCTTTTACTCAAGATCCTTGGACCTACAAGAGAGTACCGGTGCTCTGATACCACTTGTTGCCCAGAAATGGAGCCCAAGAGGGGGGGTGAATTGGGTCTTTTAAATATTTAAGACAATAGTAAGAGGGACTAGTGGTGCTTGTGAACAATGATAAATTCAATGCAAGATGTTAGCAATAATTAAAAAGCAAGAGAGGAAGAGAGAAATCACACACAAACACAAGGTTTATAGTGGTTCGGTGCAAACCTAGCACCTACATCCACTCCCCAAGCCACCCTTGGAAATTTCACTATAATCCAAACTAGATTACAGTTGACTTATTTTTCACAAGGCTCACAAGTCAAAACCTAAGTTGGTTTTATTACTTAGGCTTACCAACAAACCTTAACACTTGTTTTGTCTTCGGGCTCACAAGTTAACCATAGTTGGTTTTATCCCTTTGGCTCACCAACAAACCACAATAACCTTCTTTCAAGACACCCTTGAAAGCAAGGTCAAAACACAATAAAACATATATACAATTTAAAACTAAAACAAACTCTCTTCAAGAGTAGATTAGAATCTTTGAAGCTCAAGTAGATGCTTTGTCTTCACTCTTCCTTGGAATCTCCTTCAAAGTGCCTCTTTTGGAATGAAATAAGGATGAGCTTGTAGGCTTTTCAAGGAATCAAACTATAAGAGGCTTTTGATGTGAAGTATTTGAGAGAATATTGGCTTTTTGGCTTTTGAGTAGACTTGAATGCACTTCAATACACTTTCATACACTTTCATTTTCTTTTATTGCTTTAAAATGAGGTTGGTGGAGGTTAAATACACCAAGAATTTTCCAAAAAATGGTTTGTGATCGTTGGTACCTCGGAAATAACTGTTTGGAGCTTGAAAAGTAAGTTCTGCAAGCCAGAAAAATAGATCCGTTAGAGCTGTCAGGCTGCAAGTGTCGACACTTGGCTGTCAGGTGTCAACACTTGGCTGTCAAGTGTCGACCCTTGATCTCTGGGTGTCGACACTTGAACATTCAAGTGTCGATACTTGATGCACAGGTGTCGACACTTGACACAAAAATCCTCAAATTACAAAGTTCTGTATTTTCAAAATTCTCAGGCCTTGAGTCGACACTTGGAACCTAAGTGTCGACACTTGGTGTCGACACTTGGATATAGGTGTCGACACTTGGCATGCCAAGGACTTTTGTCTGTGCCAAATGCTGAAGTGTCAACACTTGACTGTCCAGGTGTCGACACTTGAGACTGAAAAATCTCAGATTCAAGTATAAATGCCTCGAAAACATAAATGTAATTCTTGAAAACATAAACACATAATATTTAAATATTTAGATGCCCTTTTTCAATGAAGAGGATGCCCGGATTCATGAGAATTGCTCCGTGCCATTACGTGCCATAAACCATAAGTTTTTGAGATTTTGAGGTGCTCTCTTCCTGAAAACTTGCAACTTGAAATCCTCATTAGAATACAATATGCACTCAATGTTTTGTTATTCATCAAAATCACTGGGTGGAGCCAACAATGCCGATCAAGAGTCATTCCATGTGTGTGGATGTTCACGATGGATGAAGCAAAGAAAAATGAGAGTGATGGATTAGATGAATTGGATGCAACACAAATTAAACAAAAGCCGACGAAGGTATTACATTATTTTTCTCTTGTACATAGATTAAAAAGGATCTATGCATCATCAAAGACAGCTTCGTTAATGAGATGGCATGATGAAATACGTACAAAAGATGGAATATTGAGACACCTAGTGGATAGTTTAGCATGGAAAGTATTTGATGACAAACATCCTGATTTTGTATCTGATGCTCGTAATGTCAGGCTGGGTTTAGCCAGTGATGGGTTCAATATATTTCAGATCTTAAGTTCTATTTATAGCACCTGGCCAGTTATTCTGATTCCTTATAATTTGCCACCATGGATATGCATGAAATAGTCTTCACTTATTTTATCAATAGTCATTCCAGGTGATAAGGGTCTAGGCAATGATATTGATATTTTCTTACAACCTTTAATAGATGAATTGAAGTAACTGTGTGAGGGTATCAGTGCAATTGATTCTTCGAATGGCCAAACATTCAATCTATGGATAGCTATATTATGGACTGTTAACGATTTTTCTATATATGCTAATTTATCTGGCTGGAGAACTAAGGGACGAGTTGCATGTCCTTCTTGTGGTGAACCAACCCATTCAATTTGGTTAAAACATGGAGGAAAGTTTTATTATATGGGACATCGTCGATGGTTGGAAGCAAATCATCCCTTTCGATTTTAGAAGGATTTATTTGATGGTACTATAGAGTTGGGATCTGCACCAATTCTACCTTCTGGTTCTGATATTCGTAGACAAATATTTAGTATCAGACACGGTTATGGCAAGATGATAAAGTCCTCTAAAAGGCAAGGAAGAGATGATGTTGAGATTTCAGCACAAGAAGAAGTATCAAAGGAAGTCAATACTTGCACCTTAGATACAATAGTGTTTGAGGATCCGGATAATTTCTTTGAAGTTGAAAATGATGATGATATAATCACAGCATCTATCCATCAGCATACTAAATAATTATGGAAGAAAAGAAGTATATTCTTTGACTTACCTTATTGGGAGCATAATATACTCCGGCATAATCTTGATGTTATGCATATAGAAAAGAATGTTTGTGATAATTTGATTAGAACAATATTAAATCTTGATGGAAAGGCTAAAGATAACATGAAAGCGTATCTTGATTTAAAAGAAATGGGCATTCGACATGAACTTTATTCACAAGTGCTTGCAAATGATAGAACTTATATCCCTCATGCATGTTATACAATGTCTAGTCAAGAAAAAGATCTCTTCTTGACAGTTTTAATGAATATCAAGGTTCTTGATGGATATGCATCAAATATTTCACGATGCGTGAATCTGAAAGAGCGAAAAATTTCAAATCTTAAAAGTCATGATGGATATATATTGATGCAAGATATTCTTCCATTGGCTTTAAGGTTGCCAATGACAAAATAAGTTATTACAATTATTTTTCAGTTATCATCATTCTTCAAGACATTATGTTCTAAGGTTCTTGATCCTCAGGAGCTTGATCAGTTACAGTCTCAAGTCATACTTACGTTATGTTAGATGGAAAAGATTTTTTCTCCTAGATTTTTTACGATGATGGTTCATCTACTCATTTACCTAGCTTCGAAAGCTAAACTTGGTAGATCGGTACAGTACAGATGGATGTACCTTATCGAGAGGTAATGCTGTAAAACTAAAATTTCATAATTTAAATATCTTTTTCATTATTTAATGTAATATTAATATTAAAATTTTAATAAATATCATACTTTTTGAAGGTATCTTGTATGTTTGAAGGATTATGTATGAAACAAAGCCCATCTTGAGGGCTCAATAGTAGAGGAATATATTGCTGAAGAGTGTTTAACATTTTGTTCAAGATATCTCGAAGGTGTAGAGACTGTATTCAATCAACTTCAACGTCATGGTGATACTATAGAGAATACAGATCTATACAAATTTGCATCATCTGGAAGATTTATAGGAAAAGCTGAAATTATTGTTCTTGACCATAAATCCTTGTCACAAGCATACCATTATGTATTGCTACATAGTGACATAATATCTGACTATCGCAGGTTAGTTTATCTACATATGGATAATACTAAATATTAGATTGTTGTCAAATTTATATTTGATTGTCATGCAGTGAATTTTTAGCTGTACAATGACAAGCCAATCATTCCACTCATCCTAATCCAAGGATTGAACAAAGATAGTTGGTTGAGTTATTCCCTAATTGGCTTGCCAATCAGGTTAGTATATATAAGTCGTATAATAATTTTACATACATTTAACATTGAATAAGTGATCGATAATTAATATTACATTTTCTAGGTACCGGTACTGATGGAGAAAAATTGTTCAGCAGAACTAATAGCACTTGCCAGAGGTCCTAATTATATTGTGAACAAATATAATGGTTTTATTATAAATGGCTTTAAATTTTATACCAAGGAGCGCGAGAAATTTAGAAAAACTCAGAACAGTGGTGTTATGGTAGAAGTAGATGAAAAATCTTATTATGGTGTACTTAAAGATATTTTTGAGTCAGATTATTATGAAAATTTTAAAGTTGTATTATTTCAATGCGATTGGGTGGATATAAATACACCAAGAGGTTTAAAAAATGACTCAAACGGATTCATACTTGTCAATTTTTCAAGATTGATACATACGGGTGTGTTATTGAAGGATGATCTATTTATCTTTTTATCTCAAGCTCGACAAGCTTTTTATGTATAAGACTCGAAAGATAAAGAATGGGCACTGTTATTAAGACAAAACCCAGAAACTTATATGACATGAAAAAAAGGGTGGAAGAAGATGATGATGATACTTACACTCAGTGTATGCCTTATAATATTATGCCGGATGATCATATAAATGATACAACCATTTTGGTTAAGTTGGATTCTAAAGAAGGTACAACTGGTTGATTATGATAAGTAAGTAGTTTATAAGATGGTTTGCATTTTTACATGAATGATTATGTTATCTTTTAAATTGCAATTCATTTCCATTATAATTTGATTATAATGTTGACTGACTTGTTTTTAAATAATACTTGTTAGGTACACCATGCTTAGAAGGAAGCACCTATCAGATGTACAGTTTCAGTTTTCTCATACCGAGGCTGGTACTTCATCACAGTAGCCCGACGAGAGTCGATCAGTTTCACGTTGGTCTGATGCCAGTCCATCCATTTCTGCACATCCGACAGAGGCTAGTACCTCTCCATCTCAGGACGACGCCATTCCCTCCGAGTCAGCACATCACGATCCTCCTATGGATCATCCTGATGATGAGCCTATCATCGGATACAGGATAATTTAATAATTTCATCCCATTTCATTTCATACATATGCAATTATTTTGATATATAATTTTTTGTATTTTCTTTGTAGATGGATCTGGGAGACTTAGGCGGAGACGAGGACCCACACTAGTCCGTGATGTGTGGCAGTTACCTGAGGACGAGAGGATAGTCATATAGTGCAACAAGCTAGGGCAGCCTATTAAGAAAGCTGCTAGCTTGTTTACTAGTTTTATAGGGACAGTAGCACGCCGGGATCAGCTATGTTCCCTGAATTATTTGAAGCGGAACGACATGCTTCCTGCATATAAAATAGAGGTGCTACGAGTTGTACAGGTAAAAAAATTGATATATTATTTTATATCTTAGGTTTTTAATAATTAAATTGCTTATTTCATTTAATACTTATTTTATTGTTTATTTAAATTGTAGAGCAAGTTCGTTCTCCCTCCAGATTCTTTTGATTTTGTGCTTAAGTCTCTCAATCGCAAATGGAAAGAATATAGGGCAAAGTTGAAGGGACACTACAAGCGAGAGGGTAGGACAGAGGAACAGGTTGCAGCTACCTGTCCTCTTAATGTTCACCCTCATCAGTGGAGGGAGCTGGTGCATTACTGGTTCTCCGAAAGGGCATAGGTTGTGTAGCATCATTAAACACTTCGAAATTTATTAATTTTTACTCGTCATAATTATATTTATACAATATATAACATAGTTTTAATTTTATTTTGTAGACATATTCTGCTATTGGCAAAGCTGCACTAGCAGCTCAGTCTGTTCCTCACACAGCAGGGTCCAAGAGTTATGCACGGTTCAGGCATGAGTTTGTATGTTTCTCATCTTATAATACTTTTAGTACACTTTTAGTTTTAACATCATGTATCATCATGTATCATGCATGTGCCATGTATCATGGTACGGGGATATAAGATGTGTCATTTTGGATTTTTTTGTAACATTTATTCTTTATATAGGCTGATCAGCAAGGAAGGGAGCCTGGTGAGGTGGAGTTCTATCGGATGACTCACGTTCACCAGGATGGCAGTTTTGTTCAGGAGGAGTCCAAAGATATATATATATATATTTTATTCATATTATATCATGATTTTTTTTTATATTTTTATTAAGTATTGATATATGAGTTTTTTTATAAAATATAGGATAGGGCTACCTCTATGATCTCCGAGCATGCTGGCGAGGGTACATCATCTACTCAGAGCAGTCGCATCGAGGTCGAGGTTTTCTCGGAGTTGATGGGACCAGAGCATCCTGGACGAGTGAGGGGTTATGGGATTGGAGTTACCTCTACTCAGTTATCTGAGGTGAGTAGATTTACTCGGGATGCTAGAGAGAGTCATGATTAGTCATATGTTCGTCAACTCCAGGATGAGATAGCAAAGCTCAGACAGACACGTGATGCAGACAGAGCAGAGATGCAGACTATTAGGGCTCAGCTTGAGCATGTTACATATGTTCTGCATATGTCCATATCATCTCAGGTAAGTAATTATTTATAACTATATACATATATATATATATATATGTATATATATATATACATATATATATATATGTATATATATATATACATATATACATATATATATATACATATATATATATACATATATATATATACATATATATATATTGTATGTTTCTAATAATTTAGAATATAATAATGCATTATCGTAACTATATATATATATATATATCTTGTAGGTTCCTGATGCATCTGCCAATTGCAGACAGGACGATGACTAGCCTCCCGTGGATCAGTGATGCCAGTTGATTTTTATTATTATTATTTTTGTATATCTTTTTATGTCTTTGAACTTGGATCGATATTGAGTATCTTTTGATACTTTTATATATATAAAAAAACTCTTTATATTTGTGTTTATGTTTGTGTGTGTATGTCTTTGGATGTGATACGGGTTTGAATGTTTAGTTATTTTATTTTGATAATGTATACATGTTAATGTATGTATTTGATGTATACAGGTATAGCTGTATTTTTTTAAAAAAAAAATTATCTAAATTTGTCGATGCTTTAAAGCGTCGCTAATCTATAATTTAGCGATGCTTTAAACCTCATCGCTAACTGCCGACGCTTTTCAAAAACGTCGACAGGTGGTGTCCCCATGCTTACATAGCTGATGCTTTTACGATGTTTTAAGAAGTGTCGGAAGGTTTCTTGGCGATGCTTAAAAGTATCGGGAAAGACCAAAAAAATCGTCGCTAAAGACCTGTTTCACTGTAGCGTATACTTCACCTCCACTTTATTAAAATGGGCTATTTACATTATAACAAATATGGTAGGCACGGTGCCATACCAAAGAGCTCACAATAATATGAAACAAACAAAGTCCTAACAGAGATATATATAGAAATAGAAAATTAGGACAGTGTCACTCTGTAATGATCCACCTCGGTATCAATGGGCTGAGCAAATTTCGAATGAGCTAGTGATTCCTCAAGAATATCCCTTCACATATGTTTCCTCAACTTATGAATGATTGGAGTGCCTAGAATAGTCTTTATAGAAGAGCTTTTTTGAAGAAAACATATGGGAGTTTTGTTTGAGCCAGATGTACCAACAAATTGCCACTGCAAACTAGTCCCATCCTCTTCTCAATTTTTTTTTTTTAAAAAAAAAATTCTTGCTTCGCTAGGTTATCCATAAGTCCCTGATATCTTTTGACCAACACCTTATGTTGACTTGAGTTTTCAAGATGATGCACAACTTTTTGCAAAGGGACATTCGATCAAGAGATAATTAATGGTTTTGGTTTTAGCTCCATATAAAGAACACCTTACATTACCTTCCCAGCCTTCCTTGGCCAACAACTTTCATTATGTTAGTTTATTTTCCAGCGCCGACCACATTAAACACATTTTTTTGTGCTGCAGCTGCCTTCCAAATGGTTTTGGAAAATAGCCATAGATCCTCTATTAAATAATTTTGCAGAAGGATCAAACCGAAAAATTACTATTATTGGAGAACTCCCATGCTGGCACATCCACAAACTCTAGAAGGTCTGTTTGACTCCAACATTTGTAGAAGGTTCTCGTGTTGAAGATGCTCAAGTCTTGCCAAGGGATCGAAAAATCTGGTACACCACTATTATCTTCTCCAATTCCATGGAGAGGCAACTGATGCATTATTTTTAGATAGATGAATTTTTAGAGACACAAGGCATGACCTTTCATATAATTTTCTGGAGAGAGTCTCCCTAGTGCTTGAATTCCAGGAGAGTTTTACATAGCACTGATTTACTGGACGATTGCTTCTGTAGAAACAATCTATGATTACATTCGTTCCATATCTGCCATTTTTTTCTTTTTCCCCATTTGGATACGTTTAACAGGATAATCCAGGAGCGAAGAAACGAGGAAATTTGTTCCACCAAATGCGCACGCCTTTTATTTATTCTTCTCGTTGTTATTGCATTCACAACGTACAATGATTGACCGCAAGATTTTTCATGTGTGATACAAAAATAGCGCGTATCCGATGGTTTTTGAAAGATCCAGTCAGGGATACCGGCTGCTTCCTTGGATCTGTTATTCAAGACCAAACTTATAGCCAAAGGTACGTACACGTCCTATTATAGTTGATATGAATGAAAAATCAAAAAAAAATTTTATCTCCATTCTATACGTCGACAATTTAATAATATCAAATTGGTATACTCATCATTATAAAAAATATTATAAAAATTTGAATATCTCGTATCATACATTCACTGTCGGGATGATAAAAAAAAAAAAAAATACTCGCGAGCTTGATCGGAAGAAGACTCCGTCCGAGGCCAACTACAACGGCACCCAGTGAAGTTGCCCCTCCGTCTTTGTGGACTCGTCTTCTCTCGACCACTTTGTCGTCGCCCCTCGACGGAGGCCATTAAATAGTCTCGCATCGCGTACGCCCGCCAACCCGTGCCCGATCTGGTCGTCTATTCTGCCCAACACCCCGATGTCGAAAAAGCCTCTCTTTCCACCCGGTCCAAACTCCCCTCCACTTTTTTCGCCGCCATCACATCTATAAATACTCCCTCCAATAATCTCCCTGCATCTCACCACAACCCCTGGCCTCCTAACACTTCCATAAACTTCCCTTTCAATCCCTTCTAACGATAAGATGGCATCCCACACCATAGAGAGCTACCGAGAAGGCGCCGAGGTCTACCGTGGTGATGACCTCTGCAAGACCAAGTCCATCCAATTGCTCGAAGAGCTCGGCCTCCCCAAGGGTCTGTTACCCCTCGTCGACATCGAGGAGTTCGGCTACAACCGTGCAGCAGGGTTCATGTGGCTGGTCCAGAAGAAGAAGAAGGAGCATACGTTTAAGAAGATCAAGCAGACGGTGTCGTATGCCACCGAGGTGACGGCCGTCGTTGAGAAGCGAAAGATGAAGAAGATAACAGGGGTGAAGACGAAGGAGCTGTTGCTGTGGCTTTCTGTTGTGGAGGTGTACATTGATGATCCCTCATCGGAGAAGATCACTTTCAAGACCGGTACTGGACTCTCTGATAGCTTCCCGGTGGCTGCCTTCGAGCTCGAGTAGTTTGAGAGAGGGCAGAGGGTGGAGGAACTAGAGCTGGTTCTTGTTCCTTCTTGAGCAGGATAATGGGATTCAGGAGCTCTCTCAATTTGTCGAGAGCATTTCTAAGACTTTAGTTGCTGGTTTTTTTTTTTTCACTTAATAAATGATGCCGTATCAAATAAAAATTCGATCAATGGTCTTGTTGCGATAAATCCATTTTCTTTTTGATGCATCCACTTAAGTGCTCTTCGCCCGACTCTGTTTTGCGAATCGACTTATAACATATTTCAAGATAATTTCATGATATTATATATTTTTTAATTTATTTAATTATATTTATATTAGATTTTAAATCTAAATGTAATGATTTATTAAAAAAAATAATTGTCACGGGCAGCTGGTTGTGAGATTTTTGGCAGAGATTCGAATCTTGATTTGGACATTTTTTGATTAAAATATTCAGGAATAAAATAAAAAAAAATAATAAAAAAAAGAATAATAGATTTTTGGCAGAGGTTCGAATCTCGATTTGGACATTTTTCTATTAAAATATCCAGGAATAAAATAAAAATAATAATTAATAAAATAATTCTGAAATTCCTGTTGGCTAGTGGACTTTTGGCAGAGGTTCGAATCCCGATTTGGACATTTTTTGATTAAAAAATTCAAGAATAAAATAAAAAAAGAATAATTAATAAAATAATTCTAGAGTCCCTGTTGGCTGGTGGTAGTGAAAATGTTAGGAATATAGTCAACCCCAATTTGAACATTTTTCGATTAAAAAGTCCAGAAATAAAATAAAAAAAGAAAAAATTAATAAAATAATTCTTGAGTCCCTATTGACTGGTGGTAGTGAAAATGTTAGGGATATAGTCAGGTTGACGTAGTCACCTTCGGGTGAGAAATGGTTGCAGAAAATTAATATGCGCCGTGTATCGAATATTTTCTGGCTGGAATTAGGGTACCATCTAGGGATAGCCATGCTCGGGATGTAACTCCTCCTCCTTCTTTTTTTTTTTTTTTTTTTTTTTTTTTAAATACTTTTAATCTAAATATTTGGTGACCCTTGCTTAACTTAATTCAGTACTGCTTACGTTGTCGCATGTAATTTGTTTGCCTAAGAAGAAACCAGCTGTTTGCAACTCGAGTACTTAATCAAGATGTTTCTTTTAGTTGAATAGATTGAAACAATTATACATGAAGGAATTAGTACTTCGAATCTCCTCATGCTTCTCCAGTGAAAAGAATTTCCTAATTGTGGTTGTACATGATTTTACTCATGCTAATATACATATTAAAATGATGCAGATATCTCTGTAATAGCTGTGCTCAGGGCCTCCCTTCTCCTAGGAAATTTGGATAATGGAAGATACAAGTCAAAATTTTCATCGATTATAATGTAAAATATATTTCAAGAATTTATGTATAATGGAAGATACATATCAAGAAAAAAACCAATATGACGTACAGTTAGGGGAATTGGTACATGTTAAAGTTTTAGATCTCGGGTCAATCCAAACAGACCCGAGCCTTGATGTAACCCGGACCTGATCCTCGTTTGACCCTACCCAAACTTGGAATGCACCTTATTGCTGTCAAACCTCCGTGGACCGGATGGAGCTGCTGGATCACCGGCTTGCCTCCCGTCAATCCTGCAAAACAAATTCCCTGACCGGATTTTCTCTGGTGGGAGACACTCCGATGCCTAAGTCAGTGAAGGCTCGAGCAACAGAATGGAGAGTTTTCAGAGAGAGAAAGTGGAAGAGACTCAGAGGATTTGGTTTTTGCATGGTTTACTTGCCTTAGCTTGCTCGTTGAGTGCCCCCTCTTACCCGTATTTATAATGACAGATGTGCCAAGAACATAATTAAGCCCACTTGCCTCTAGTTAAGTGGGGTTGGTTAGCTTAATCCATCCATAACCATAAGCGGTTACTATCTGATTCTAGCCACCTCGATGTTGTTGGTGCTGGAGTTAATGGCTACGAGGTTGATCCTGGCCACCTTGATGTTGTTGAAGTTTGTGGCTACATGGTTGGTTATGACAACCATATTCACATTTGGAGATTGAAGATCAATAGGAGATTCGCTTCAGGACCGCTCCTTTGGAAGGGTCCAAGGCCGAATTAGCTGATTGCCTTGCACCTATCCTCTTCGGGATAGGTTGAAGACACCCCAGCCATTTGCATCGGAATGGCCTTCTTCGGAGTGGACTGGAGTTCTTCTCGAAGCAAGTTGAGGAATGAAGCGGCCATCTTCTTCAGACCAGTCTTCTTCGGAGTGGTCCAAAGAAGACTTGCTCGCATGACATAGCTTGGATCAATGATATGCTTCAGGACTACTCTCTTCGGCATGAGCCGAAGACTGACCCAGTGACGAGACTAGAATGGTGATGTTGAGTTGTTGCTTCTTCAGCCTGTGGAGTCATCTTCGGGCCTTCTAGTATGGGCGAGCGATTCAGTAAGGGTTCAAATGTACCCTTGAATCAACAATTAGCCTTTGCTTAGCCAGTTTTTCCCAATTTTTGCCTCCCACTCCTAGTTTTCGAAGCAATAACTGGCTTTGAGAAGTGAGAGTAGTCATGAATTATCATTTACCGATGGAAAAGGCATGATCAATGATGGCAAATCTTCAATTCAGTCATTTGCAATAACTGCCACCTGATTCGAGAGTCGTGTGGGGGATAGATATTGCTCACTCATTGGCTTACGAAAAGGAGATGGCGAGTGGATGAGTCATGTCTGTTCCTTCCATTATGGTGACCCGACGGGCTCTTCGACTTCAGTTTGGATGGGGGACATGGCATCATCTTGTTCTTTAGATTGAAAGTACGGACTCAATCCCAACCATCAGATGTAGTCACATGGATCGTGGCTGATAATTTTGATTTTTCTTCCATCGAATCGATTTGCATTGTTTGGGGCTTCGTATCCACGATCAGTGCCTTCATACGTGGCACGATCGGAGAGACGTCTCCTCTTTCGAGGAGGCTACTCGAAATGCCTTTTGCCCCCTATATTAAGGGAAGCAGGTTGGCAGAGGAAGCTTCTTTGCTCTGTGCATTTTGCTTTCCGTTGTCTCATCTTTTGTCTTCCTCTTGGTTCATAGTCCTTCTTATAGGTAGGGCCTCCCTTCTCCTTTTACTTTTCCATAATGGTTAGGACTTGAGAGGTTCCGGCCACTGGTAGGACCCCCTCTGGTGGGGGAGAGGTCAAATCTTCTAGTGCCCCAAGACCTATTAGGGGGATCATCGCTGAGTCCCAGCTGGAGTTGATTCCGAGCTCTCTGTCCTTCGATAGGGTCGATCGCCTATGGGAGTTTTATCATATTTCTGATAACTTTCCTTTCATACTTCCACAGTCCGAAAGAGGGTAAATAAGCCCCCACCCGATAACATTGCCATATACGAAGATCACTTGAAAGCTGGCATTCGATTTCCGTTGCACCCCTTCTTTGCTAAAGTCTTCCACATGTACCATGTCGTCCCAGCGTAGTTAACTCTGAACAGCATTCAGAACATCTGTGGATTTTTGATCCGTTGCCATATAGCAAACATGAGGCCCATGACTAGTCTGTTCACTTCTCTCTGCACTTTGAATAGAGACTTCCATGGCTATAGGTGGTGGGTCATCGGCCCCCGTCCTGGCCGTAAAATATTAAGGATATGCCTAGTGCCATCCATGGTTGGAAACCCAACTTTTTGTTCATCTCTTCTTCTCAAACATGGGGGTTCGATATAGAATGGAGAGAACCTTGTCTGAGTGCAAATACTGGTAAGAAGGTTCTAAAGGCCGAACAGCCAGACATCACATTGTTGTGTGAGTGTGAGGTCACTTATATCTGGGAACTATTAGAAGAAAGGAATCTCCGTTTCACTCAGATTAGCGAGTCCTCTTCATTAGGTATAACCAGTAGACAGCTTCAACTTTTATCCAGTCTTATAGTCATCCCTGTTAGCTAATCTTGAGACTTGTTTATACTGACAGGTGGCAGGATGAAGCCTGATGTCAGCTTGCTTCATCAGTCTGCCAAAAGGAAGGCATCTCAAGTTCTTCCAATGGGATCGAAGGCCTGAAAGAAGGCCCGAGAGGAGGGAGTCAGCAGGAGCATCGCTCCTACGAGGGAGTCATTGAGGAGGTGTGAGGTCCCATTGGTAGAGCTTCCACCCAGGGGGAGTTCTCCGATTCAAATCCCAGAGAGTCCGATTGTAGCCCTGATCGCTAACCTACCAGTGCCTTGCCCATCTGCAAGGGATAAGGGCAAGGCACCTCAAGTTGAGGAGAGTCTGATAAGGGATACTCCCCTAGACAGGGATTGCAAGATAGACCTTTCTCGCTTCTCTGATGCGAGGGGTCTAGAGCTTCCTGATGTGGCCAGAAAAGTATTTAAGGCCATATTGTTGTCTCGCGACTTGGCAACCACTCGGAATTGATGCCTTGCAGAGGTGTCCGATTCAGCCTTCTCTTCCATGCTGAAGGTACAATATTTTATCTTCCTTCATCTTCTTATGGTGGTCTTTGGCATAACTAATCTCATATTTTGATGACTTGATACAGCTAGTCCATGATATCACCTTCATGGAGGAAAGCATGGAAGGGTTCAACAACTTTCTCAAGAGCTTGAAAGAGGAGCTTCAAATGGTGAAAGCTGAAAAAGAAGTGGCCGAAGAGTTGAAACTGGCCATGGAAGAGAAGCTCAACAATAAGGATGCAGAGGTTCAAGGTCTAAAGAATGAGCTGAAAAAAGCTCAATTGAAGATCTCTGAACAGGAGGCCAAGCTCCGAAAGAGGAAGAAACAGATGCACTCCTTGGAGCACTCTGCCAAGGAGTTTCAGTAGAAAGCTGATAAGGCGGCAAAGAGGGCTGACGAGGTGACCAAGAAGGCCAAAGCACTGGTCAGGGAGTCTGAAGCTTTGAAGGAGTAGGTGGTTAGGGCGATCGAAGATTTCAAGAAGTCTTTGACATTCAAGGAGGAGGTAACTGAGTCAAGCATGGTCAGTTACCAATACAGCTTCAACGATAGGCTTAAGGAGGTCCAGGAGCTTTATCCCGATCTCGATCTTTCGAGCATCTCGGTGTATGAGATCATCGAGGAAGAAGAAGGACCCATGGCTCCTGTTGAAACCAAAATCATGGCCCCTACTGAAGCTGAAGAAGTGCCTAGGCATGTTGAAGAAGTCCCAGCCATAGCTGAAGGCCAAGAATAGGTCGGAGAGCTGAACATGGCTGATCCACCTACTTTGGCTCAAGTAGATGAGGCCTCTCCTTCAGTTTATGCTGAAGAGTCACTTCCTGCTGTTGATCTGGAAGTTCCTGTAGCCGATGAATAGGCCTTTGTAGCTTTTGTTCTTTTTTTTATCTTGTAAGAGAAAGATGTGTAATTAGATTTGCTAGAACATGAATGAAAACACACTTTTTCTTTCAATTGGATGAGTTTTTCTTAAGTATGAAGTCATCAAACGCATTATGATCTTCGAGTAGGTAGCCACTTTTTGAAAAATATGATAACTTTTAACTTGAACGGAAGCTTTCTGGAGTGACGAATCTTCTGATGAGTTGCCATTTTTCGATAGATGGTATTCATTGAATTAGAACCTCCAAAAAAAATTCTTAAAGTGCGGGCTCTTCAAATAGGTAACTGCTTTCGAATATGCAATAACCTCCAACTTGGATATAAATTTTCTAAGTGCGAGGTCTTCGGATGGATTACGACTTTTTAGATAGGGATCCATCTTCGGGCATATAAACACCTTCAACTTGGATTTAGGCTTCTTTATTGCCCAAGATTTTTTAAACTGGACTTCGACAAGTTCGCTGATCTCGGTGATAAGACGTTCATTATGGCTTCTCATCAGATCAGCCTTTTCCTGCTCATGAGCCAGCTTTTCATAATTAAGAAATCTTGATGTTTGATGGAGATCCTGGCTCACTGACCAATGCGACACTCCGTTCTTGCCAGATGTCCAACTACCGTTGGCGAGGTAGTTATTGCTAGGTCGTGGGACTGCGATGACTAGAGTCATTAAGGCTATGCATGTCCGGGATCGGATCAATCACGGCTCCCAGACTTCTCACAACCACCTTCACATGGATTAAGGCCTCTATCGATTAGGGAAAGCACACGTGGTGTAATCAAAGGGCGGCCCATAATATGGGTAGTCAATCTAAGCCATTGATGGGCTTTATATATGAGATTAACACCCCCATAGTGATAAATCTTGGATTTACACGATTATTTTAAGTATTTTAGTTAATTATTGGTGCTAACATTCTTTTAATAACCTAATTTCATAATTAATGTGGACTTTCTTGCAAAACTAATTATTTTAAAAATATATTTGAAAAGTGTGAAATTAGAGTACGTTCATGATAAATAGATTTCAAGTCAAAGCACCACACACCCATTTAAATGATTAATAAAACATTTAATAAATATAATTAATGATCATAGAATTGGTAAAATTAATAAGATTGAAACCCACCAATAGGTAGATCTTGATTTATGGAATCCAACGATGCAAACGGTACTTAAATTAGGTTTGAAATGAAGAAGTTATGAATTTTCTAAGATATTTTCACACATTTTGATGCTGCACGGTTTTTGAAGCAGCCGATCCTTGTTTTTTTATTTTGCATTTGGTTCATCGGCAGCCATGGCTGCCATGGCTGCCGGTCCACGGAATAATCCGTGGACCACGGCCCTCCAGAGGCGCCGAAATTCACCGGGAAGCACGCCGGCGGTGTCCTTGGCCGGAGGAGAAGCTCCGGCGATGCTTTGACGGTCGGTGGCGGTGTTTTTCGACAGCAAAAGAGAGGAGGCAGCCCACGTTCCCCACGGCCACCTCCTCCACGGCAGCCACCTCCTCCACGTGCAGCCACCCACCTCCTCCATGCGCAGCCATGAATGCCCTCCACGGTGGCCACCTCCTCCACGCGCAGCCACCCACCTCCTCCACGGCGGCCACCTCCTCCACGCGCAGCCACCCACCTCCTCCACGGCGGCCACCTCCTCCACGCACGCCCTCCACGGCGGCCACCTCCTCCACGCGCAGCCCACGGGCATTCTTCACGGGCAGCAGCGCGTTGCCGAGCTCCTCCACGCGCAGGCCAAGCTCCTCCACGCGCCGTCCGCATGTGTTCTCCACGGTGGCGCAGTCCACGACCGGGAAAGCACTCCACGCGCAGGCCGAGCTCCTCCACGCGCATGTCCGCGGGCGTTCTCCACGATGGCTCCACGCGCACGGCCATGCTTCTCCACGGGCGTTGCCAAGCGGTCGTCACGGCATAAGCTGGGCGTTCTCCACGAGCTCCGCGGCGTAATCAATGGAGCAACAATGGCAGTCACGTTTTTTTTGTCCCACATCGCTAGTGTGTAACGAGCTCCCCTCTCTGGTCAATTATAAAATGAACCCCATTGTGCAAGATAGAGGGATCCCGGAGAAAAGACAAGGTACAGGGTAAAGGGCATTGCTTGGGTTACGGGTTGGCTTTTGGGAGTGAGGTTTCTCAAAGGAGAGCGTGTCCCTACACCATCTTCCAGCCTTCTCTCTCTTTGAGATCAGGATCCGAAGAAGAAGACGTAGAGGAAGCCCAGTTCGCTCCACGGAGTACGAAGGAAGGAGCTATCTTCCCGACGAGGCTGCGCCGATCTGTTCTTATCTTTGTTACTTATTTTGTTAATTTAATTTTTTTTTGCATTGTATCTAGACATTAAATTTCAATCAATGCAATATTTTTTTTTTAACTCCTGTCTTTCGTCTTGTCTGCACGTAGATGCTAAGATCTAAATAATAGATCCTAGTGCCAAGTTTACTTTTCCTGGAATTTTAATTTTTTTTTTATTTTTTCGACTTCAAATATATTTTTTTTTTACAAGATCAAAAAGATTTCAAATCCTAAACACCGCCTTCTCTGTGGATTCGACCCGACTCCTCTTGCTACGCATTTTTAAATATTTTAAGAAGTCGGATTTTAAACTGATAGCCACGGTGTTTTAACGACAACCCCGCGGATCTACCACATAGATCAAACCTTTTTGAGTTTTTTGGCAATGTCGTCCCTTAAGCGATCTTTCCTCCTCTTTTTGCTGCAGTTAGCTTCAAGAGTCCTTGTTAACCATGAGGCCAAATGCAGCGTAACTCCGACGGGTAGTGAGGAAATGACCAGTAGGAGTCCCTCCGATGAGAAGGTCAGACCGAAAATGGGTCTACGTCCTGGCACTTCCATGGGTTCGGACCGATGGTGGCATTCCTATCGACATAGATTCCTCGGAGGAGGAAGAGCATGTCCCTTCGCCTGGATGTCTGGCCAGATGTCTGGCTGGGACCACTCTTGCAGGGCCATTGGGGGAGCGAGGCCTACTAGACACGAGTAGAGCTCCCATCACTGCTAAGAATATCAAGCCCGAACTTTTAACTGTAGAGGGGGAAAGTTCGGGAGAATTTGGCATGTCCATTGTCGATGCTGGTTGTAGCGATCTAGGGCAGGTCAAGACTTCAACCGTCTCCTGGAAGGATGGGAAGGAGGCTAAGGAGCAAGGGCCAAGAGACCCTTTTTCGTTTATTTATCCTAGAATACAACAAGTGAGTGTTGATGTAAGTGCCATAAGTACATCAGCATCAGTCAAACTGACTTTATATGTGTTTATCTTTGACAGGTTACCCATGATGTTTCTCTGTTGGAAGAGAGCATCTGTGAGTCTGTCAACTTTGGCCAAAGCCTTCGCAGCCAGTTTGCTCTGGCTATAGCCGAGAGAGAAGCAGTTGAAGGACTTCAGACCGCCACTAAAGAAAAACTGGACAAGGCTGTCACCGTTAATAGTTCCTTGGAGAAGGAGCTGAGGATGCTCAAGACGTATGCGGTCGAAGTGGTGGTGGAGTTGCAAAGGAGGAGGAAGAAGGTAATTTCAACTGAACTACTGGTGAGGGATTGCCTTCGTAATGCCGAGGTAGCAGCGGTCCATAAGGCCGAACTAGAGAACAGAATCGTCCAACTGGAGATGGATATTTCATTAGCCAATCAGAGGGCAGAGCAGGCTAAAAAGAGTGCTTCAAAAGTTGTCGAAGCTTATAAGAAGTCGAAGGCCTTTGGAGATGAAATGCATGAAGTTGGGATAGAGAGCTACCTTGTCGGCTCTATGGACTGCCTGAATAGAGTCATGAAGGCTTATGCAAATTTGGATGTTTCTTCTTTTGCCGTACTGGACGAAGAGATGGAGGAAACAAAGCTTGTTGGTAGAGCGACGTCGGCCCCTCCATCCGAAGAGGTCGACGAGGGGGTCTTCGCTCCAAATGCTGAAAAAAAGTAGCTTCTTACTGTAGCTCTCTTTCTCCTTTTTTTTTGACGGTGTGAGTTAGTCGATTGTACTGCTTTTCTATTAATGAAAAAAGATTCTCCTTTTCTTTCAAAATAGATTTCTTGGCTTGATGGCAAACACATCCCAGAACAATGCTAAATGTGAACTCTTCGGCATCATGAATATTTGGATGATGTATTCACGAAGAATTTTGAGATTTCATGTCGGCTCTATTTTCTTCTTGGGCTTAGGAGTCAGAGCTCATGGAGGCCGTAGAGAAGCTTTTTCACTCATGTTGATCGGATTCGCCATTAGGGTAGGTCGATAAGACCATCCTTAGGCATTTTTTTGATAATAAGGTAGGTTGTCTAGACCCACCTCGGCATGTCTGTGGTTTACCGTAGGGTAGGATACTTGAACCATCCCTGTACTTTTGATTGGGAATAAGATATGCTAATTGGGCCTACCTCGACATGTCAGTGGATTTACCGTAGGGTAGGTTACTTGAACCATCCCTATGCCTTTGATTAAGAATAAGATAGGCTGATTAGGCCCTCTTCGGCATGTCAGTAGATTTATCATAGGGTAGGTTGCTTGAACCATCCCTGTGCCTTTGATTAGGAATAAGATAGGCTAATTGGATCCTATTCGATATGTCAGCGGATTTACCGTAGGGTAGGTTGCTTGAACCATCCCTGTACCTTTGATTAGGAATAAGATAGGCTAGTTAGGCTCTCTTCGGCATGTCAGCGAATTTACCATAGGGTAGGTTGCTTGAACCATCCCTATGCCTTTGATTAGGAATAAGATAGGCTGATTAAGCCCTCTTCGAATAGACTTTTTGTTGAAGTCTCTTCAAAAGGGGACTTGCATTGATAGTACTTGTGAAGATTCTCTACATTCCAAGACCGAGGCAGTGTAGAACCAGCTAAGATCTCGAGCCAATAAGTCCCTGGACATATGACTTCCTTGATTCGATATGGGCCTTCCTAATTGGGGAAAGGCTTGCCTTTCTCTGTCGGCTTGGATGCTTCGGACCTTCATAGTACTAAATCTTCGGGTCAAAAAGTTCATTCCTTCATCCTAGAATTGTAGTATTTGGCGACCCTCTGTTGGTACACCGCTATCTTCATCTGAGCATGAAGCCTAGTGCCTTGTAGCAGATCTAAGTTTACTCTTCGACATTCCAAATTCTCTGGCTCCTTGTACTGGTCAATCCTTAAGGATTGCAAAGTAACCTCCACAGGTAGAACCACTTCGGTGCCGTAAGTTAAATGAAACAAAGACTCGCCGGTGCCATTCTGGGAGTTGTCCGATATGCCCAAAGAACGAAATTTAGTTCTTTGGCCCAGAGTCCTTTGGTGTCATTCAGCATAGTCCTTAGACTTTGGAGAATAGTTTGGTTCATTACTTAAGCTTCCCCATTAGCCTAGGGATGACCGATAGAAGTCAATTTGTGGAGTATATGGTATTGGACACAGAAGTCCTTGAACTTCGGATTGTCAAATTGTCTCCCATTGTCAGTGATTATGGCATGGAGAATTCCAAACAGAAATATAATGAAGTTCCTTACGAAGCTTTCAACCTTTCCTTCAGTAATGTATGCTAAGGGTTTGGCTTCGACCTACTTGGTGAAGTAATCGATAGCCACAATAAAAAACTTCTGTTGTCTAGATGCTAGTGAAAATAGACCAAGAATATCCATGCCCCATTGAGCGAAGGGCCATGGTGCTGTTAACTAGGTCAGCTGGCTCGCCGGCCATTTTTGAATATTAGCATATTTCTGACACTGATCGCACCTTCGAACAAAGTCAGCGAAATCCTTCTGAATGGTTGGCCAATAGTAACCTTGGCGTATTATCTAGTATGCCAGAAATCTACCCCCAAGTAATCTCTACATATGCTCTCATGAACTTCTCTTATGGCATAGTCGGCGTTAGATGGTCCCAGGCACTTCAACAGAGGTTGCGTAAAAGATCTCTTGTATAGAGTTGCATCCAGAATAACATACTGGGATGCCATCCAATGGATTTGTTTGGCTTCAACCTTGTCTTGGAGTAAAGTGCCTTCATTCAAAAATTTGAGAATGGGATCCATCCAGCTAGGCTCATGCTCAACAGGATGTACCTCCAGTATTTCTTTTGCTGTACTTGGAGCATCTAGATACTCTATGAATTTATGATCGAGGGATTTAGGGGCAGTAGTGGCGAGCCTGGACAGTGTGTCAGCTTAGGAGTTTTTTGTTCATGGGACATGGGCGATCTCAAAGAATTCTAGCTGAGAAACCAGAGCCCGTGCTTTGTCCAAATACTGACCCATGGAAGGATCCTGGGCTTCGAACTCACCCTTCATCTGGTTTACCACCAACTGAGAATCCAAAAAGATTTGGATCCTCCAAATCCCTAGCTCTTTCACAATTTAGAGTCCTGCAAGGAGGGCTTCATATTCAGCCTGATTGTTCGAAGCATGGAAGAAGAAGCATAGAGCATATTCTATAGTGTGCCCACTTGGGCTGGCTAATATGAGGCCCGCTTCGCATTCTACTGAGTTTGAAGCCCCATCTACATGGAGCATCCATGTAGACTCTGAATCTTTTCGGATGGCCTCATCTTCTTTGACTCATTGCGAGTCATCTTCTAGACCCATGTGCATTCGGCTATGAAATCAACCAACGCCTGTGCTTTCATTATCAATCTAGGCTGGAAGCTGATGTCAAATTTTTCAAGCTTTACGGTCCACTTTGCTATCCTTCTTGAAGTATCAGGGCATCGAAGGATAGCTTTCAAGGGTTGGTCCATCATGACCATATTGGAGTGGGATTGAAAATATGGCTGTAAGCGCTTCGCCGCAATCACCAACGAGTATATGAGCTTCTATATCCAGGAATATCTCACTTCAGCATCATGTAATACTTTGCTGGTATAGTAGATTGGTTTTTGAAGGTTGTCCATCCCCTTTCGGATGAATACTGTACTAATCGCCTCGTCCAAAGCAAAGAGGTATACATAGAGGGTCTCTCCTTCTTAGGGTTTAGAAAGTAGAGGGGAATTCTCCAAATATTTCTTCAGTTCTTCAAAGGTATCACGGTAGTCTTTAGACCATTCAAAATTTCATGACTGTCGAAGGACTTTAAAGAAAGGGAGACACCTTTCGGCTGACCGAGAGATGAATCGACTTAAAGAGGCAATTCTCCCGGTTAACTGTTGTACCTCTTTTTTGCAAGAGGGATGCCTCATGCTTTGGATAGCTTGTATCTTCTCTTGGTTGGCCTCTATCCCTCGTTTGATAGAAACAAATCCCAAGAACTTGTCGGAGGTCACGTCGAAGGTACACTTGGCTAGGTTCAGCTTTATATGGTGATGCCGCAGGGCGTTGAAAGATTCTTCCAAGTCTTTAATGTGGACCTCTTTAAGAAGGCTTTTCATGATCATGTCATCGACATACGCCTCCACATTCTTCCCCAATTGCTTCTCGAATACTTTGTTGATTAGCCTTTGGAATGTCGCTCAATATTTTTCAAGCCGAATGGCATCATCTTGTAGCAATATAGTTCCTTCTTTGTTATGAAGGACATCTTCTCCTCATCTTCAAGATCCATTCGTATTTGGTTATAACCGAAAAAAGCATCCATGAAGCTTAGTAGCTGGTGACCAGCTGGTCTATCCTTGGCAAGGGGAAGCTATCTTTTGGGCAAGCCTTGTTGAGATATGTGTAGTCGATACAAATCCTCCACTTGCTGTTGGCCTTCCTTACCATCACAACATTAGCTATCCACTCCGAATAACGTACTTCTCTGACAAATCCAGCTTTAAGAAGCTTACCCACTTCACTCCGAATAACGTACTTCTCTGACAAATCTAGCTTTAAGAAGCTTACCCACTTCTTCATCTATCGACCTCTATCTTTCAGGGGTGAAGTTCCTCTTCTTTTGCTGAAATGGCTTATAGTTAGAGGCAACTTCCAGCCGATGAGTAATTACTTCGGCAGGGATCCCAGGCATGTCCAAAGCTGACCAGATGAAGACATCGGCATTATTCCATAGAAAATGGATATGTTTGTTGTTGACCTCACAAGTGATTTTGATGATAACCAAACATTGGAGCATGTATATTTATTTCTGACAACTCTTCAAGTATTTTACAAGTTTTTGTAGGATGGATTAAATGTTCAAACTTCAACTCCTACACCTCTGTTTTCTTATTTGAGTTGTGTTGTAATGTGTTTTTGTAAAGAAGAACTCGATGAAAAAGCTAAGAAAAAATCATGTGAAAATGGTTACTTCTGTGTGTGCGCACCTTGAAATTAGTTTTGAGTTAGTACACTTGAAAATGTAAAGAGTTGGTAAGAGTTTTTCTTTAAGTTCAAATGTAAAAATCCTGAAGAAGATACTCGAGCCGACCCAACTTGTTGAAGAGCCGACTCCGCTTACTGGCACGCAGCAAGGATTCTGGAATGCAGCAATCCGAGCAGACTCGAAGGTAACCGAGCTGACTGCAATGAATCCGAGTCGACTAGAATCAATTCGAGCCGACTCGTCCAGATTCTCATTTCTAAAGATTTCTGAGAATAGCTAGGTGAACCGACCCAAACCAGAAAGAGCCGACTCTACCAGATCTAATTTTGAAGACCTGAGAAAGCGAGCTGACCCGAATTGCATCGAGCAGACTCTTCCAGAGTGGGATTTTTTGAACCTGAGAAGAAGAGCCGACCTAAGATGAAAAGAGCCGACTCCTCGAGTTCAAGTTTTTCAAAGATTCAAGTTTGAGCCGACCTGAGCTATCAAGAGCTGACTCATCCAGAGTGATGTTTTGCACCCTGAGACAAAGAGCCGAATGCACTTAAGTTTTGGCAACTCGACCTATCAACTCGAAGGATCCGAGCCGACTCGAAGGAATCCAAGCCGACTCGAATGTCATTTCCTGGTATCTAATAGCTAGTTCCAGAATTTATTTTTGAATGCCAAAAAGTGCTCCAACGGTCATAAGTCATATCCCAATGGTCAAAAACATCTCTAACTGCCTTGGAGTGGTGGAAGACCTTATATTTGAAGGATTTGAACATCCAAAAGATAATGCTTGACAAGTTTTTGAAAAGTTCTTCAAAGTTAAGAGAGCTTCATTAAATATTCTACCTACCAACAGCAAAAGAGCACAAGAGCATTCAAGCTAGTCTTCAAAACTTCACCAACTCTGATTTGAAGTTTGAAGCAACTTTGGAAAGAAGCCACTGAAGCAATTAAAGCCTATTCAAGTGCATTCAAGTGGACTTATATCAAGCTGCATCGGTAACTATCTGACAAATTGAATTTGTCATTTTTGTTGCATTTATTTTAATTTAATTTTTGAATTGTTGGGTTATTAGTGAGCCCGGTTGAAAAACCAAATAGGTTCTTGGTGAGCCTTCATAAAAACCAAGTATTGGGTTCTTGGTGATCCTGGTAAAACCAAGTTAGGTTTTTTTGGTGAGCCTGTTAAAATCAAAGGGTGTTGGATTTTCTTTGGTGATCCCGTAAAACCAAAATGTAGAGGTTTTGGATTATGATCCTGTAAAATAATCCTACTATATTCGGATGTGAATATAGTAGAAATCCCAAGTGGTATTTTGGATAGTGGACATAGGAGTTGGGTTGCTCCGAACCACTATAAATTTGGTGTGTTTGTGTTGTGCTTCTTTACTCCTTTTTAGCTTCTGCAATTTATAACTCTATCACAGCACCTAACAACTTCTAAGGCATTTTTAATTGCACATTACTTGCTTTAAATTTTTTAATTTCCAATTCACCTCCCTCTTGGATAGCCACCTGGTCAAAAACTGGTATCAGAGTAGTGTCTTTGATTATACTAGAGTAAAGATTGATGGCTCATCCCATGAGTACATCTCTGGTGGAAGGCCAATCAACCAATAGACCTTCACTCTTCATAGTCACAAATTATGCATATTGGAAAGCACGAATGAAAATCTATATTCAAGCCGTTGATTTTCAATTATGGTAGGTCATTCTTAAAGGGCCAAGTATCCCCATGATCAAAGTTGATGGCATGGATGTCCCTAAGCCTGAAGAGGACTGGGATGAACACGACATGAAATTAGGAAAATTGAATGCCAAAGCAATGAACTTGCTTTACTGTGCTTTGGATTCAAACGAGTTTAATCGAATTTCCATTTGCTCTTCAGTAAAGAAAATTTAGGATAAACTTGAGGTGATCCATGAAGGAACTTCTCAAGTAAAAACTTCAAAGATTAATCTTTTAGTGCATAATTATGAACTGTTTAAGATGGAGCCTAATGAAAGTATTTCTATCATGTATACTAGATTTACAAATATTATTAACGATTTGAAAAGTCTTGGCAAGGTATACTCAAATGCTGATTTTGTACAGAAAATCTTAAGATCACTTCTTAACAAATGGGATCCTAAAGTCACTGCCATCCAGGAAGCCAAAGACCTGAACATTTTATCAATGGATGAATTAATGGGATCTCTCATCACACATGAACTAGCCATGCAGCATAGAATAGATGATGATCAGAAAAAGAAGAAAACAATTGCATTCAAGGCTGCATTAGAATCAAAGAATGATGAAGAGACGGAAGATGACTCCTCCTCCTCCGAAGATGATCTTGAAGATGAAGACATTGCAATGGTCGTGAGGAGATTCAGAAAATTTATGGGAAAGAAGAAAGGAAGGTTTAACAGAAAATTCCATAAACGATGAGAACATTCCAAAGAAAAGGACAAGGACAAAGACAAAGATAAGGAACAAGTCTTCACCTGATATGAATGTAAGAAATCGGGGCATATTCATCCGGATTGTCCTCAATTAAAGAAATTTTTCAAAAAGAAGAAAAAAAATTGATGGTTGCCACATGGAGCGACAGTGAAGACTCCACTTCGACTGAAGAAGAAGAGACCACGAAAATAGCTAATCTATGTCTAATGGGTCTCGAAGATGGGGTAAATTTTCCCGATACACAAATTGAATTTATATTTGATAAGTTAAATTCTGCATTTTATGATCTTTTATCTGAATTTAAAAAGGTAGGAGTAAAGATTAGATAATTAAAGCTTATCAATGATTCTTTACTCAAAGAAAAAAATTCTTTACTACAAAAAGAACTTCATATCTTTTCTGAAAAGTATAATGTTTTGAAACTAAGAATAGTGAGTTTTATTAAAAAAATGATACTTTATTGAAAGAAAATAATGAGCTAAAAAAGGAGATTGAGAAACTCAAGCCACTTGTTGAAAAATTAACTTTATGTTCGAACAAGCTTGAGTTAATTCTTAAAGATCGAAGAATTTCTGGTAATAAAGCTGGAATAGGTTTTAATGCCTCAAATTCAAATTATATTTCAGCTACTATATTTGTGAAACAAAAGGATTTTGTTCCCAAGTTTACTCCTCATAAAACTTTTGTCACAAAAGGTTATACTTCCATTTCAAAACCTGCTTTAAATGTTCCTAAGAATTCAAATACAAAACCTGCTATCTCTACATTTCATGCATCTAAAATTTCAAAGTATAAATCTTTTCAAAATTCTAGAATAAGATATTTTGTTTGCAAGGAATTAGGACAAAAAGCTTTCAATTGCAATATTATTATAAATGTCCATAATACATCAAGAAAAATTTGGGTTCCTAAAGGAACCACCTCTACTAACCTGAAAGAACCCAAATTAGCTTGGGTACCTAAAAGAATTCCTTGATTTTCTTACAGGAATGTCTTGTAGCCCAGAAAATTAAAAAAAGATGGTATCTCGATAGTGGCTGTTCAAGGTATATGATGGGTGACAAGGATCAGTTCATCATCCTGGAAATGAAAGAAGGAGGTATGGTTACTTTTGGAGACAATGACAAGGAAAAAATAATCGAAATTGGTAAGATCAAAATAATCCCCTGTACTTTCATTGAAATTGTATTGCTAGTAGATAAGTTGAAGCACAATTTATTGAGTATTAGTCAACTATGTGATAAAGATTTCAAAGTTATTTTTGAATCATCTATGTGTATAGTAACAAACTCTCTTGATTCTAGTAGTAAATTCAATGGACATAGACTTGAAATATTTATATGGTATATATAAATGATGTTGCCATAACAAGTGATGCAGAACAAATAAAGGGATGCGATGCGGAAGTAAATTAAGATTAACTAATTTTTTTGTTGTTTTTATATGTTTGTAGAAGTTGGCTTCAAATCAAAGAAAAGTTAACCTAACATTGAAAGATACTAATATGATAATTGAAAGCACAATTTTAAGGAAACTAAATTATCAGAATAGTTCAGAAGCAACGGATCGCTGGGGGTTGAGAAACTCCCAGACCTAGGGTTTCGCTCCAAACTTTCAACAGAACAGAAATAAAGAGAAGAGATGGTTTACCTAACCAGACAATGATCTTCACAAATTTTGGTGGAAGAACTCTCCCGAGCAGATTGTTGGATCCTCAGATTCAGATATCTTCGCAATGGATCCTCCAATACTGGTCCTTTGGCGGGTTGGCTTCTCCTGAACTCAAGATCTGGAAGAGAAGAAAAATAATTGACGGAATCAGAGAGTCAAGGGAAAAATTTACCAGGTTGATGAACTTGAAGATTGAAATTGCTGAAAACTGGATTCTCCTGGAAGCTGATGTGATTTTCCTTGGAACTTGCTCTGGATCTGAAGTAGCCGGACTGGATCTGGATGAAGGTGGATGGCCTGGACTTGTAGAGAGAGAGGCCGTGGGAGATGGAAGGAGCTAGGGTTTGATGGATTGAAAATAATGAAGGGCGGCTAGGGTTTTGGATTTTTAAATGGCTAACCTAGGGTTTTGGATAAAGATGGAGATCTCTCACCTCCTCAAGGCTCCAATGGAACCCGGATTACCCCCTCACGGAGCTCAACACTTAGAATAGTGCGGAAGAAGAGAAACCTAGGTTACTCAACACAAGAGAATAGCAAAAATAATTTTTCTTCATTCATATCATTGTTTTCAACTTACAAGAGGGATTTAATTTATAATGCTTTACAAGGGAGAAGGGTTTCATATTTTTCCATGTGGGACTAAAGGAGGGGATCTCCAAATTAGGGCAAATCCCTTACATATGGTTGGCCAAAATACCAAAAATTAGGATTTGGGTTATAAATGGCAGGTAGATGGCGCCACCTTGCTTGATTCTTCAAGAAAAAATTTTTTTTCCTTCCCTGGATGAACTCTTTTGGACTCCTCCTTTTCTTCCTCCCTAAGTCAAGGCCCTTCCCATCTTTGTTTTGGGTGTTTTTGGCAGGTAATGGGCGCCCCTTGATATTCTCTTCCAAGAAAAACTTCTTCCCTTCTTTGCTTGGAATTACTTGGGAAAGTCTTGGCCGCCCCCTTGATTTGTGCTCTCTTGGTGGACTTCTCTTTATCTGGTGCATGAAAGAAGGAAGTTGCCATCTGTGGAGTGGGGACCAAAAGCTGCTGGATGTGGATATGGCGCCCCCTGGACTGGGAGTGTGGCTGGGAGTGTGGTGTCCACTTGCCTGGTCTTGGGAGAAAATGTAACATCCCCGGTTGAAACCCTAGTCCACTACTGAGTCAACATGACTCAACAAAATAAAATGCAAGTAATGTAGACTCAAGCTAAATTGAGTTGATCTAGTCAACTCTTATTACAAACCAAAAACCCTAATTCTTCGGGCAAGGTTAATCAGAGATCCAGATGGAGCTCTGAAGTCTTCTTCTGAGTCTGGTGCCCGCACCAATTCTCCCAGGGTGGGAGGAACTCGACCCTGTCGAGTAAGGCTCAAGTTGGCTCTGGTATCTCTCCAAGAGGTCTGGGTCCAATTCTTGTAATTCTTCTCGGGAGATCCAAGAGTCATCAGAATCTGGCCTTCCTTGCCAGCGGACCAGGTACCTTTGGTATCCTCGATTACGAGTAGAGATAACCTGATCATCCAGGATCTTTTCAATCTGCTCTTTCCTCACAGGCCAGTTTGTTGGTGGACACACAGGGTCGGGATCACTCTCAATGATAGGGTTAGGCTCAAAAGGCTCACTAGGAATCACAGCTGGCTCCCTGTACTCTACTAAGTCTGTAATGTTGAAAGTAGAGCTAATGCCTAGTTCTGGAGGCAACTCGAGCACATAGGCATTGGATCCTACTCTCTTTACCACTCTAAATGGTCCAGCTCCCCTAGCATGTAACTTTCTAACGGTTCCAGGAGGAAACCGTTCAGGCCTTAACCTAATCATCACATAGTCTCCCTCAACAAAAGATTTGACTCGCCTTTGAGTATCAGCCAACTTCTTATAAGTTTCATTACTTAAATTTATTTTGGCATGAATTTCTTTATGCAAGTCTTTTACATGCTGTGCAAAATTCTCAGCAGACTCGGAGACTCGAGTGTGGACAGGTAAAGGGACTAGGTCAAGAGGTGTGTGAGGTTTGTACCTATGTACAACTTCAAATGGACTCTTACCCGTAGACCTATTGACCGAGTCATTGTACGCAAATTCTGCCCTTGGTAGGTATAAATCCCAATTTCTGGTGTTTTCACCAACAAGACATCTCAGCAGATTTCCTAGGCTACGGTTCACTACTTCAGTTTGGCCTTCAGTTTGGGGATGATAGGTAGTTGAAAACTTAAGTTTTGTCCCTAACTTATGCCAAAGGGTCTTCCAAAAGTAACTGGTGAACCGGACATCCCTATCTGAAACGATTGTCTTAGGTAGGCCATGGAGTCTAACTATCTCATTGAAGAAAAGTGTGGCTACCTTAGACGCATCAAAGGTTTGGGAACAAGGCAAGAAGTGGGCCATTTTAGAGAATCGGTCGACTACGACACAGATAGAATCATGTCTCCTCTGGGTCTTAGGTAAACCTAACACAAAATCCATACTCACATCTTGCCAAGGATGATCTGGGACAGGGAGTGGGGTATAAAGGCCAGTGTTTTGTTTTCGCTGTTTGGCAACAGCGCAGGTTCGACATCTAGCTACAATATTAGCTACATCCCTTTTCAAGCTAGGCCAGAAAAAGTGGTCTTCAATAGCTAGAATGGTCTTGTCTTTTCCAAAATGGCCGGCTAAACCTCCAGCATGGATTTCCCAAATCAAAAATTCCCTAAGAGAAGTTCTAGGGATGCAAAGCCTATTTTTGAAGAACAAAAAACCATCTACAAGGGTATAATCCTGGTGATTACTAGATGGTCCTTGAACTAGATCCTGATACACAGTTGTGAAATCCGGACAAGACTCATATTCCTCTTTGATTTGCTCAAACCCTATGACCTCAGTTCTAACAGAAGTTAATAACAGAGATCGGCGACTAAGGGCATCAGCTACCTTATTCTCAACTCCAGCCTTATGTTTCAGGACAAAAGTATAGGACTGGATATATTCTACCCACTTAGCATGCCTAGGGTTAAGCTTCTTTTGGGAGTTCAGAAATCTAAGAGCCTCATGGTCCGAAAATAGAACAAATTCCTGCGATAGCAAATAATGTCTCCAGTAACGCAAAGCTTGCACCACCGCATAAAATTCCTTATCATAGGTAGAATACCTAAGCTTAGCATCATTAAGTTTTTCACTAAAGAATGCTATGGGATGATTCTCTTGGCTTAGGACTCCACCTATTCCTACACCTGAAGCATCACAGGCAACCTCAAATACTTTAGAAAAATCGGGTAATCTCAGAATGGGTGCCTGGGTCATTTTATCCTTAAGATCTAGGAAGGCTTTATGGGCTGACTTAGTCCAATGAAATTCTCCCTTCCTAATACAATCAATGATAGGAGCAGCTAAAGTACTAAACCCCTTGATGAATCGCTTATAGAAGGTAGCCAAGCCGTGGAAACTTCTAACTTCATGCACATTGGTTGGCTCTGGCCAGTCTACTATTGGTGCGGGCACCAGACTCAGAAGAAGACTTCAGAGCTCCATTTGGATCTCTGATTGACATTGCCCGAGAAATTAGAGTTTGTAATAAAGGTTGACCTGGTCAACCAGTTTATTTATTTTATTTATTGAGTCACCATTTAAATTTTGTTGAGTCATGTTGACTCAGTGCAAGTCCCAATGTGGTTTCAATTTGGTCCAAAATGGTGCCACATTTGTCTTCCAATCAAATCAAGGTTCAAGCAAGTGGAGGCCACACTCCAAGCCACACGCCCAGCCACACTCCGAGCACACGCCAGAGTCCAGGAGGCGCCACAGAGGCATCCCAGTATCATGGTCCCCACATCCAAAGAAGAAAAAATCAAATTGGAGGCTACTTTAAAGGAGGCGCCCATACCTGCCTATTTTACCTAAGCAAAGAAGGAAGAAGACTTCTCTTGGAGAAGAAATCAAAGAAGGACATCCAACCTACTCCTAATTGAAGTTCAAATCAAAATCAAAGAGCTTAACTTGGAGTGGAAGAAAAGAAGAAATACCATAAGAAGAAGAGGACTCCAAATCCAAATCCAACTCCAAAGGAGGCACCAAAAAAATTCAAAAAAAATTCCTTTATGGCTGTCCCAATTTTTTTTGAACTCTTGGTCAGCCAAGAGAGAAGATTTTCTACCTAATCTAGTGGTTGGAGGAGTTTAGTCCCACATGGGAATTTGTACAAGCTTGGAGAAAATTTTAGGTCTATATAATAGACCTCTCTTTGTAACTTTAAAAATCAATGAAGAAAATTATTTTTTTGCTATTCTCTTGTGTTGAGTGACCTAGGTTTCTCTTCTTCCGCACTATTCTAAGTGTTGAGCTCCGTGAGGGGGTAATCCGGGTTCCATTGGAGCCTTGAGGAGGTGAGAGATCTCCATCTTTATCCAAAACCCTAGGTTAGCCACTTGAAATTCCAAAACCCTAGCCACCCTTCATTATTTTCAATCCATCAAACCCTAGATCCATCCATCTCCCACGGCCTCTCTCTCTCTACAAGTCCAGGCCGTCCACCTTCATCCAGATCCAGTCCGGCTACTTCAGATCCAGAGCAAGTTCCAAGGAAAATCACATCAACATCCAGGAGAATCCAGTTTTCAGCAATTTCAATCTTCAAGTTCATCAACCTGGTAAATCTTTCCCTTGACTCTCTGATTCCATCAATTATTTTTCTTCTCTTCCAGATCTTGAGTTCAGGAGAAGCCAACCGGCCAAAGGACCAGTATTGGAGGATCCATTACGAAGATATCTGAATCCGGGATCCAACAATCTGCTCGGGAGAGTTCCTCCACCAAAATCTGTGAAGATCATTGTCTGGTTAGATAAACCATCTCTTCTCGTTATTTCTGTTCTTTTGAAAGTTCAGAGCGAAACCCTAGGTCTGGGAGTTTCTCAACCCCCAGCGATCCGTTGCTTCTGAACTACTCTGATAATTTAGTTTCCTTAAAATTGTGCTTTCAATTATCATATTAGTATCTTTCAATGTTAGGTTAACTTTTCTTTGATTTGAAGCCAACTTCTACAAACATATAAAAACAACAAAAAAATTAGTTAATCTTAATTTACTTCCGCATCGCATTCCTTTATTTGTTCTGCATCAACTATGGACCTAATCTTCTCAGGATCGGCCGCCACGCCGTCAGGGGTTACTACAAAACCAAGAAAGATAACTCTACTAGTCATGAATTCACACTTCTTAAGATTACCGTAGAGTCTATCATTCCTCAAAACTTGGCAGACTGCTCTAAGGTGGCCTAGGTGATCTTCTGGGGTCTTACTATAGATCAGGATGTCATCAAAATAGACCACCACAAATTTTCCTATGAAAGCTCTAAGTACCTGGGTCATAATTCTCATGAAAGTACTAGGGGCATTGGACAACCCAAAAGGCATAACAACCCATTCATAAAGACCATCCTTAGTTTTGAAAGCAGTTTTCCATTCATCCCCGGGTCTAATCCTAACCTGATGATAGCCACTTTTGAGATCAATCTTAGAAAAAACCATTGCACCAGCCATCATATCAAGCATGTCATCTAGTCTAGGGATGGGAAACCTATATTTGATTGTAATTTTATTGATGGCACGACTGTCAACACACATCCTCCACGTGCCATCTTTCTTTGGGGTCAGTAAGGCTGGGACTGCACAAGGGCTAAGACTTTCTCTAATAAACCCCTTCCTCAATAATTCTCCAACCTGCTTTTGCAGTTCTTCATGCTCAGATGGATTCATCCTGTAATGGGGCAAGTTGGGCAAAGTCGCTCCTGGGATTAGATCTATGGTATGCTGGATATCCCTAAGAGGTGGAAGGTGGTCTGGCAAATCCTCGGGAAAGACATCCTCAAATTCTTTTAACACAGGTTTAACTTCTTGAGGAGGCTCTGAGGGTTCCGAAGTTCTAAGTTCCTTAGCAGTCAACATCCAGATGGGTGAACCACTATGAATTTCTTGTTCTAGATCCTTAGCACTGATTAGGTTCACTCCAGTTTTCATCTCCTTAACCTTACCGGCTCCTTTAGTTACCTTGTCCTTAGGGGGAACTGAATGGATCGTAATCTTCTTCCCATTGAAACTAAAGACACAGGTATTGGATTTTCCTAAGAGGGTGGCATCATGATCATACAACCAAGGTCTTCCGAGAATTATACTGCTCACCCCCATGGGTAAGACATCACACCAAATCTTTTCGTGATAAGATTGCATTTGGATTTGGACTTGACATCTAGACTGGATGGGTATGGAGGTAGAATCTACCCAAGAAACCTTATAGGGGTTGGGATGGGGAACTGGGATTAAGCCTAACATCTTGACAGTGCTAGTAGAGATGGCATTTACACAGCTCCCACTATCTATGATGATCTTACATACCTTATCCCCTAATTTAAGAAAAGTCTGTAGGATGTTAGTCCTACGCCAATCCTCTTGAACTAGATTCTGGGATAGGATGCATCTTACAACTCCTAATTGGTCAGATTCATTGGGTTCCTCTTCTCCTTCATACTCCTCAACCAAATTCATTCCGGCCTCATAAACTTCTTCTTCAAATTCCTCACTGGGCTCGGAATTATCATTCTCTCCCTCTTCTATGTAAAGGGATCTACGTGGGCACTGGCTAGCAACATGACCTACCTTATGACACTTGAAACAGGCTATGGCAGTACACTGACTGGAAATGTGACCTGGTTTCTGACACTTAAAACAGGTGATATTTGAACTAGGGGTTCTCTGGGTGTCAGGTGCCTTACCTTTGTCCATGGGCCTAGGGGTAGAAATACCCTGAAAAGGTTTACTAGGGATAACTTGGCTAGGTCCATTCCTTAGGATTGGGGCACTAACCCTAGAAGGTATAGGTCCTCTCTGAAATTTTTCAGTGTTCAGTGCAATCTGGTAGGCTTGGTCTAGATCAGTAACCTCTCTCAGAAATAGTTTTCTCTTGATATCTTCCCTCAGTCCAGCCCTAAATCTAGACAAAGTGACTTCGTGAGCTTCACTCACATCACATCTCATTAGGTATTCATCAAAAGTAGCTATGTAGTCTGAGACAGATCGGTTTCCTTGTTTCAGGTTTTGCCATTGGTCTAACAGGTTTTGCTGGTATGAAATGGGTAGGTATTTATCTCTCAGTTTTTCTTTCATACCCTGCCAAGTGGTTATGGGCTCAACATTCCATCTCCTAGTGGTTAGCTCAATGTTCCCCCAGTATAACCTAGCTTGATGCACTAATTTTATTTTGGCAAACTTGTATTTCCTCTCCTCAGACAAAGCATACCACTCAAAGTATTGGTCCATCTCACCCTCCCAATCAGAATACACCTTAGGGTTCAGACTACCATCAAAAGTGGGTGCATCTAATTTGATGTTCCTGATGAACCTATCATCTCTATCTTCAGGCTCTGGGTCAGGCCTCCTATGATTAGGTTCAGGATCTCTATATAAAGGCCTTCTAGGCTCCTGATGTGGGTGAGGTTGAGGCACATTAAAATCGGGGTCAGGAGTCCAATTCCGATGTCTAGGTTCTTCAAGTACTTGGACTCGGTCCCTAAGTTGGGTAAGATCCTCATGAATTTGTGCGCTAAACTGGGCCACAGTGTTTGTCATATCCTGATTCATTTTAGCCATACTTTCAGTAAGAGTTCTGATCATGGCCTCTAAATCAGGTTGGGTTTGACCAGGTTGATATGGCACTCCGTTTCTAGTAGACATGATGATTCAAGCAAGCACACAAAATGAGACTAGACTAAATCGACTACTGGATCACTAGACCTAGAGTCCAAACTAGATGCCCAATCAGAGTGGCAAGCTAGCCTGTAGTAACTCAGGACTCAGCCAGGCAGGTGTAAGGGGAGTGTCAGGTCCCTGATTGCCAATCCTAGACACCAATCAGTGATTGGCCAGGTAGGCGGACCAGCACACAAGCCCTTCGGGAATGGATCCCTGAACCACCGTTCTAGACACTGAGTGCTAAGTACACACAGAATAACTCGGTAAACTGACTCAACACTAGCCTAGACCCGACCAATTGGTGTCTCTAGCCCACTAGGGCAAATTAGGTCTAACTGATTTTAAATTAGGTCTAGGTTCGAATGATTGGATGGTGGTTTTGGGCTAAGGAGAGGTAATCAACTCCTCCCCTTATCTTAGATGCTCAATTGCCCTTAAGTAAATTATGAGATGATCACTCCAAAAAGAATTGAATTGCAGAACACAAAAAATAGAGTTGTTGTATTTTAATGCTCAGAATTTTTACCGAAACCAATAAATCACATAAAAATTATGGAAAATAGGTTCAATTATACTGGTTTCAACGAAGCAAAAATCATGCAATTCGGAGTTTTATAGAGGGAGAAATAAGTTAGAAAACAGGGCAATTACGGGCTGCAACTAGATTGTCTTCCCCGTTTATAATCCCTGCTACGAAGTTATAACCCAATGGATCCCCTACACGTCCTAGGAACACCCCGTGGAATGGGAGGAGGAGGCTTGCACCTCGCTTAGTTCCTAGGACCGGACATCCTGGGGAGTCTACTTCGAGCAGACAAAATAAAAAGAGAAAACAATCAAAACAAGCAAGCAAGCAAATCAGAAACCCTAGACTGGGCTCTGATACCAAAAATGATGCAGAACAAATAAAGGGATGCGATGCGGAAGTAAATTAAGATTAACTAATTTTTTTGTTATTTTTATATGTTTGTAGAAGTTAGCTTCAAATCAAAGAAAAGTTAACCTAACATTGAAAGATACTAATATGATAATTGAAAGCACAATTTTAAGGAAACTAAATTATCAGAGTAGTTCAGAAGCAACGGATCGCTGGGGGTTGAGAAACTCCCAGACCTAGGGTTTCGCTCCGAACTTTCAACAGAACAGAAATAAAGAGAAGAGATGGTTTACCTAACCAGACAATGATCTTCACAGATTTTGGTGGAAGAACTCTCCCGAGCAGATTGTTGGATCCTCGGATTCAGATATCTTCGCAATGGATCCTCCAATACTGGTCCTTTGGCGGGTTGGCTTCTCCTGAACTCAAGATCTGGAAGAGAAGAAAAATAATTGATGGAATCAGAGAGTCAAAGGAAAAATTTACCAGGTTGATGAACTTGAAGATTGAAATTGCTGAAAACTGGATTCTCCTGGAAGCTGATGTGATTTTCCTTGGAACTTGCTCTGGATCTGAAGTAGCCGGACTGGATCTGGATGAAGGTGGACGGCCTGGACTTGTAGAGAGAGAGAGGCCATGGGAGATGGAAGGAGCTAGGGTTTGATGGATTGAAAATAATGAAGGGCGGCTAGGGTTTTGGATTTTTAAATGGCTAACCTAGGGTTTTGGATAAAGATGGAGATCTCTCACCTCCTCAAGGCTCCAATGGAACCCGGATTACCCCCTCACGGAGCTCAACACTTAGAATAGTGCGGAAGAAGAGAAACCTAGGTTACTCAACATAAGAGAATAACAAAAATAATTTTTCTTCATTCATATCATTGTTTTCAACTTACAAGAGGGATTTAATTTATAATGCTTTACAAGGGAGAAGGGTTTCATATTTTTCCATGTGGGACTAAAGGAGGGGATCTCCAAATTAGGGCAAATCCCTTACATATGGTTGGCCAAAATACCAAAAATTAGGATTTGGATTATAAATGGCAGGTAGATGGCGCCACCTTGCTTGATTCTTCAAGAAAAAAATTTTTTTCCTTCCCTGGATGAACTCTTTTGGACTCCTCCTTTTCTTCCTCCCTAAGTCAAGGCCCTTCCCATCTTTGTTTTGGGTGTTTTTGGCAGGTAATGGGCGCCCCTTGATATTCTCTTCCAAGAAAAACTTCTTCCCTTCTTTGCTTGGAATTACTTGGGAAAGTCTTGGCCGCCCCCTTGATTTGTGCTCTCTTGGTGGACTTCTCTTTATCTGGTGCATGAAAGAAGGAAGTTGCCATCTATGGAGTGGGGACCAAAAGCTGCTGGATGTGGATATGGCGCCCCCTGGACTGGGAGTGTGGCTGGGAGTGTGGTGTCCACTTGCCTAGTCTTGGGAGAAAATGTAACATCCCCGGTTGAAACCCTAGTCCACTACTGAGTCAACATGACTCAACAAAATAAAATGCAGGTAATGTAGACTCAAGCTAAATTGAGTTGATCTAGTCAACTCTTATTACAAACCAAAAATCCTAATTCTTCGGGCAAGGTTAATCAGAGATTCAGATGGAGCTCTGAAGTCTTCTTCTAAGTCTGGTGCCCGCACCAACAAATAGTTCCAGTTTAGTTGCAATGAATGCTAAGACCAAGGAGTCTTGTTTATTATGTCATAGAAGATTAGGTCATGCTAGCATGCATACTATTGCTAAGTTAATTTTCAAAAATCTAGTTAGAGGCATACCTAAGTTTAAAGTTGATTTTGAACATGTCTGTGATGCATGCCAAATGGGTAAACAAACTAGGGGGAGGTTTAAATCAAAAAATATGATCTCAATGTGTAGACCTTTAGAACTACTTCACATAGATTCATTTAGACCAACTAGGACCATGAGCCTAGGAGGTATGAAATATGCCCTAGTGATTGTAGATAATTTTTCCAGATTTACATGGGTTTTATTTATTGCTTACAAAGATAAAACTTTAAAAATGTTTAGAAAATTTCACAAAACAGTTTCAAATCAGAAAAATCTCTCGATAATTTCAATTAGAAGTGATCACATCACTGAATTTGAAAATCAATTTTTTTATGATTATTGCACTGACAACGGCATTGATCACAACTTCTCCTCTCCTAGAACACCACAACAAAATGGTGTTATAGAGAGGAAAAACAAGACTTTGGAAGAAATGGCTCGAACAATGTTATATGAAGATAATCTTCCAACGCACTTTTGGATAGAAGCGGTGAACACTACATGTTATATTTTAAACCGCATTTTGATCCGTCCTATTTTGAAGAAAATCCCCTATGAGCTTTGGAATGAAAAGAAACCCAATATCAATTATTTTCATGTATTTGGATGCAAATGCTTTGTGCTTAATAATAGTAAGGATAATCTAGGAAAATTTGATGCTAAATCTGATGAAGCTATTTTCCTTGGTTATTCTCTATATAGCAAAGCATATAGGGTTTTTAATAAAAGGACTCTTACTGTTGAAGAGTCAATGCATGTTATCTTTGATGAAAGTAACCCTTCACCATCTAGAAAAGATGAGTGTATTGACAATGATACAGGTACCATTCAAAAGGAGATGGAAGATATGAGTATTCAAGAAAGACCAATTGAAGAAGGAGAAGAAACGATAAGTAAGAATCATACCGATCTACCAACTAAATGGAGGTACGCTACTTCCCATCCTAAAGAATTAATCATTGGTGATCCTTTTCAAGGCATTGGACTAGGTCTGCACATAGGACTGTACATGATTACCTAGCCTTTATATCTCAAACAGAGGCTCACACTTTAGAAGAAACAGAAAATGACCCAAATTGGATGTTAGCCATGCATGAAGAACTGAACCAGTTTGAAAGAAATAAGGTTTGGATATTAGTTGATAGACCTAAAGACCATCCAATTATAGGAACCAAATGGATCTATAGGAACAAACTAGATGAATAAGGAAATGTCATTAAAAACAAAGCTATATTAGTGGCTAAGGGATATAGTCAAGAAGAAGGTATTGATTTTGATGAAACCTATGCACCTGCAGCAAGACTAGAAGCCATTAAATTATTACTTGCATTTGCTTGCTATATGAACTTCAAACTTTTTCAAATGGATGTGAAAAGTATATTTTTAAATGGTTTTATCGTTGAATAAATTTTTGTAGAACAACCACCGGGTTTTGAAAATCATGCCTTTCCAAACTATGTATTTAAACTTAATAAGCTTTATATGGTTTGAAATAAGCCCCTAGAGCCTGGTATGATAGACTTAGCACTTTCTTGATTGAAAATGATTTTTCAAGAGAAAATGTTGATAAAACTTTTTTTATTAAAAAGAAAAATAATGATATATTAGTTGTATAAATTTATGTTGATGATATTATCTTTGATGCAACTAATGAAAGTTTTTGTGAAGAACTTGTTAAGCTAATACAGGGAGAATTTGAAATGAGCCTAATGGGTGAACTTAATTACTTCATTGGACTTCAAGTAAAGCAAACAAAGGAAAAAATCTTTATTAACTAAGCCAAATACACCAAGGAAATCATCAAGAAATTTGGTATGGAAACGAGCAAACAAATGAACACACCCATGAGCCAATCCTACAAATTAGACAAAGATGAGAGTGGATCCAATGTCGATCAAAAGCTATATAGAGGTATTATTGGATCTTTATTATATTTAACTGTTAGTAGACTAGATATCTTATATAGTGTTTGTGTATGTGCTAGATTTCAATGTAATCATAAAGAAACACATATGCTTGCTATTAAAAGAATATTGAGATATTTAAAAGGTACAAGTAATCTAGGTCTTTGGTTTTCAATAGAATCATCTTTGAATTTAATTGGATTCTCTAATGCTGATTATGCTGGTTGTAAAGTTGATAGAAAAAGCACTAGCTGCATATGTCAATTTCTAAGGTTGAATTTAATCTTATGGAACTGCAAGAAATAAAACTCGGTAGAACTTTCTACTGCTGAGGCATAGTATGTTGCTATAAAGAGTTGTTGTGCACAAGTATTGTGGATTAAACAACAACAAAAAAATTTTGGTGTTACACAATGCAAAATTCCTATCAAGTGTGATAACACAAGTGCTATAAATCTAACAAAAAATTATATTCAGCATTCTAGGACTAAGCACATAGAGATTAGACACCATTTTATTAGAGACCATGTTTTGAATGGTGATATTGAACAAGAATTCATCCAAAAAAAAAATAATTAGCTGACATCTTTACTAAGCCACTAAATCAGGATAGATTTGAATTGCTTAGAGGAGAATTAGGGCTTTGTGATCCTATCTAGATTTAGTCAACCCAATTTCCTTCAAAAATTAAGAAAAAATTATCTAGATAACCTCCTACAATTATTCATGATTTCTTGAACAACTTTCCTTGAATTTTCAATTGTATCAAATTCAATTTTTGAATCATTTGATTTTATGTGGAAAGTTTATGTTCGAGTTGACTCAAGCAATTTCGCTCTGGTCGAGCCGGTTCGAATGTCTGAGTTCTCTACATATTGCTCTGGTCGAGCTGACTAAGTCTTTGCCTAGCCGACTCGATGTTCTAATTATTCTGAGTTCGCTCTGGTCGAGTCGACTCGGATGTTTCTAGGGTTGGGCAAGCCGACTCGAAAGTCAGGAAATCATTGTTTAGGTAGTTATGAACTGTCTTTTCTAAGTACTTCACTCTTCTTACTTTACTTCAAACTCACTCTACTACTCTTGGAAACTTTACCAAACTCCCAAAAATCATTCCCTAGAGCCTAAAATTCCTTAATCCCTCTGCAATGGCTTCTCGAAGATCGGTGAGGAAGGTTCTTCAGATTGGTGAATCAAGTGCTCGCAGTATAGATGCAAAAGAAAAAGGGGAAAAGTGGAAAATATCTGCTCCAGTGCAACAAGATGAAGAAACTCCTCCTCCCGGACAGCATGTATCAATGGTCAACCGGCCTGTCACTTGAGGAAGAAGGATCGACTTTGCATTCCTAGAAGAAATGGAAATGAAAATTGGAAAATGGATAGAGAGTCAAGGCTGGAAGCACTTCTGCTCTTTGGATATCTTGACCTACCCTTCACTGGTATGGATTTTCTATGAAAATATAGTCATTAAAGAATTTCACTTGGAATCTACTATCAGGGGAAAGGTAGTAATGGTGGATGAAGAGAAATTGGGCAATTTGCTCCGAATGCCTACGAACGGTGCCACTGAGCTTCTTTTACTGGACAAGGAACATATTCTAAAGTTGATTCTGAAAAAAGAAGACGTGAGCACAGTTCAGCATGTACAAGCCAATTTATTATCAAAGGAAATGAGGCTTCTGAACAATATGATCAGCAGAATATTTCTTCCCAGAACTGGCTGCTTTGATTGGGTCAGTGAGAAAGATATGATATTTATGTGACACTTAATTGAAGAAAAGCCTCTCAATCTTTCTTATATAATGATGATTCAGATGATTGAAGCAGCAAGAAAAGTCAAAGCCTGTCTACCTTACGCTATGGTTTTCACTCTATTATTTGAAGAAGCAGGAGTTAACTTAACCAATGAAATAGGCAAGCCATTACATCACTTTGATATCTACTCCTTCAATTCATTGAAAAGAATGGGTTACAAGCTACAAGAAGGAATATAGATAAAAAGGATGCCTAGTCAGGTTGTTGCTACCTTTTCTGATGATGAAGCTGCTGCTGAAGAAAGGACTGAAGGCACAATGATTACTCCATCTAACCTCAAGAAGCTAATATTTCAGAAGATGGAAGCAATTTCAAATTTATTAACAGATCACATGAATTCTGCAATTGATGAAATGAAAAGTACAATTAATGCAAGCCTGCAGGATTTGAGATATGAACAAAAGCTTCACCAGCAAAAAACTAAAAAGGAAATGGAGGATTTTAAGGAAGAGATCAGAAGCATCCTATTGCAATTCTAGAAGGAAACAATTCCCACTGAAGATGCTCTTGAACAGTTCATCAAGGAGTCACTTGACATTCCTGCTCCTATTCCTTCATCTGATCCACCCAAACCTGTTAAGACTAAGAAGAAACACAAAACCAAGAAGACTAAAGTTCTTAGAGCCCCTGTTAGAACTAGATTCAGGGATTTAAGGTTTAAATCTCTGAAAACTAAGACTTCTGATAAAGTTATAGAGATAGGCTCCTCTTCTTCAACTAAGGAAGAAGAAAAATAGTTTATTTGGTTAGTCTTTTGGATATAGTTCTGATTTTGTTAATGTTCCACATGTTATCTTTTACATTTGCAATGTACTTTCTTTCATACTTTGTATGCCAAACTTATCAATGAAATGAAAGTTTCTTTAGCAATTTCATTTGTTATAATATATAATATTTTGATACAACTGTGATGAAATTTTAATTAGAATTTCAAATTTAAGAATGTGAAATTATCTCAAACAAATATTAAATACTTTCTCAATCTATTTTAAAATCTGAGCTTTATTTGAAACCACCTTTTTGATTGACTGACAAAAAGGGGGAGAAATATGAAAAATGTGAAGAACAAAAAAAAATGGGAGAAATATGAAAAATGTGAGAAATAGGAAATCTCCTACCAATTATTCTTAAAGTGCATAAAAAGAATGAAAAAGGGGGAGCACAAAAATGATAGTATTCAAAAAGAATTAATGTTTAAATTGCTTTAAAACCTAGAGAAAGGGGGAGATTCTCTTAAAATGATTTTGCTCTAATTGATATTCAAATTAATTTAAATGCTCTGATTGCTTTTATCATTTTTTTTAAAATTCTTTGATACTCCATGTTTTGCGCTAATTATAACATTATGAAGCATGAAAAGTTTAGCACTTTGATGATATACAATAATATCATCTCTTGAGCTTTGATACTTATTTACCAAATTCAATTAGCTCTGATACTTTGAATAATTAATTTTCAAATACTTTCATACATGTAAAGTGTAAAGAATTTTTCATGCCCAGTATTTTGTCATCATCAAAAGGGGGAGATTATTTACCTCACAAGTGATTTTGATGATAACCAAACATTGGAGCATGTATATTTATTTCTGACAACTCTTCAAGTGTTTTACAAGTTTTTGTATGATGGATTAAATGTTCAAACTTCAACTTCTACACCTCTATTTTCTTGTTTGAGTTGTGTTGTAATGTTTTTTTGTAAAGAAGAACGCAATGAAAAATCTAAGAAAAAATCATGTGAAAAGGGTTACTTCTGTGTGTGTGGCACCTTGAAATTAGTTTTGAGTTGGTATGCTTGAAAATGTAAAGAGTTGGTAAGAGTTTTTCTTTAAGTTCAAATGTAAAAATCCTGAAGAAGATACTCGAGCTGACCCAACTTGTTGAAGAGCCGACTCCGCTTAATGGCATGCAGCAAAGATTCTGGAACGCAGCAATCTGAGTCGACTCGAAGGTAACCGAGCCGACTCCAATTCGAGTCGACTGGAATCAATCCGAGCTGACTCCTCCAGAGTCCCATTTCTAAAGATTTCTGAGAACAGCCAAGTGAGCCGACCCGAACCAGAAAGAGCTGACTCTACCAGACCTAATTTTGAAGACCTGAGAGAGCGAGCTGACCCGAACTGCATCGAGCCGACTCTTCCAAAGTGAGGTTTTTTGAACCTGAGAAGAAGAGCCGACCAAAGCTGAAAAGTGCCGACTCCTCGAGTTCAAGTTTTTCAAAGATTCAAGTTCGAGTCGACCCGAGCTATCAAGAGTCAACTCATTTAGAGTGATGTTTTGTGCCCTGAGATAAAGAGCCGACTGCACTAAAGTTTTGCGACTCGACCTATCGACTCGAAGGATTTGAGTCAACTCGAAGGAATCCGAGCCGACTCGAACGTCGTTTTCAGGTATCTAACGGCTAGTTTCAGAATTTCTTTTTGAATGCCAAAAAGTGCTCCAACAGTCACAAGTCACATCCCAATGGTCAAAAACATCTTTAACTACCTTGGAGTGATGGAATACCATATATTTGAAGGATTTGAACATCTAAAAGATAATGCTTGACAAGTTTTTGAAAAGTTCTTCAAAGTTAAGAGAGCTTGATTGAATATTCTACCTACCAATAGCAAAAGAGCACAAAAGCATTCAAGCTAGTCTTCAAGACTTCACCAACTCTGATTTGAAGTTTGAAGCAACTTTAGAAAGAAGCCACTGAAGCAATTAAAGCCTATTCAAGTGCATTCAAGTGGACCTACATCAAGCTGCACCGGCAACTATCCGACAAATTAAGTTTGTCATTTTTGTTGCATTTATTTCAATTCAATTTTTGAATTGTTGGGTTATTGGTAAGCCCGGTTGAAAAACCAAATAGGTTCTTGGTGAGCCTTCATAAAAACCAAGTGTTGGGTTCTTGGTGATCCTGGTAAAACCAAGTTAGGTTTCTTTGGTGAGCCTATTAAAACCAAAGGGTGTTGGTTTTCTTTGGTGATCCCGTAAAACCAAAGTGTAGAGGTTTTGGATTGTGATCCTGTAAAACAATCCTACTATATTCGGGTGTGAATATAGTGAAAATCCCAAGTGGTATCTTGGATAGTGGATATAGGAGCTAGGTTGCTTCGAACCACTATAAATTTGGTATGTTTGTGTTATGCTTCTTTACTCCTTTTTAGCTTCTGCAATTTATAACTCTGTCACAGCACTTAACACCTTCTAAGGGATTTTTAATTGCACATTACTTGCTTTAAATTTTTAAATTTCCAATTCACCCCCCTCTTGGGTAGCCACCTGAGCAACACTTGTCTTCATTCTCTCATCAACTAGGCTTCCGATCTGCATTGTTTTGGTGGGGTCATCTTCATCTAAAGGCACAGAAATAGTCCTCTCCATTGGTTCCCCATAATTCTCCGTCTGATCTCTTGGGTCCAGCTGATCTAGGGTGATGAGGTCAGTCGATTGCTTGTCCTGTATCATCAAGCACTATCGGGCGGCCCTTTGATCCCCTCTTGCTTCCCAGATCCCATTTCGGGTGGGAAAGCACATTAGAAGGTGATATATCAAGACTACGGTCCTGAATTTGTTCAAGATGGGCCATCCCAATATTGCATTGTAGGTCAATGGGGTTCAAACTACTATGAAATTGATGGAAAATGTCTTATGACATGGTTTTGTGCCGAGGGTTATCGATAATATTATTTCTCCCTTGACTCTGATTTAGTTGCCTCCAAACCTAGTCAAGGGTATAGGAGATTTTTGTAGCTTGTCTCTAGACAGACCCATCCTGGAGAATGCATCATAAAGCAAAATATCGGTGGAGCTCCCATTGTCTACTAAAATACATCTTACATTATAACTGGCCACAATGACTGAGAATACAACGGGATCGTTGTGCAGGAGCAGAACTCCCTGGAGGTCATCGTCAAAGAAGTATACAGAGTTATTTTCCTTGAGCCTCTTGGGATCATCTTCTTCGGCTCTCCTCCAGTCAATTTGCCGATGCAGCATGCCTACCCTTCCATCAGTGAGCCTCTGGTTGGGCAGTTCAGCTTCTTCAATGGCCCTCTGAGGGGCAGTAGCTTCAGGTTGAGGTTTTGGGTAGCCAACATATTTTTCCAAGTATTCCTTCTTGATTAGGTCTTCTATTGCATCCTTAAGTTGGATGCAGTCTTCAGTATTATGCCGTGATCCCTATGGAATTGACAGTACTTGCTTCTATTCCTCGTAGAGGAGGACGTCCTCTTGGGACACGATCATTGGAGGTAGCTTTCTTTCTCTATCTCCATCAAGATTCTCTTCATTGGAAGATTGAGAGGAGTATACGAATCAAGTTTTCTGCCCAAATTTTTGGGCCTGGGACTACATCATCGAGTGCAGTCATTGTTGTTGGAGGGTGCGGGGAGATTCGATCCCCTATTGCTCTTCTTCTTGGGAATAGATTTTCCTTCAATCAGGCATCGATTTTCCGCTTGCTATTCGACATCCGTGTACTTCTGAGCCCTTGCCAGGGCTCAGCATAGCTTGTCAAAAACCTTTTATCTAAAGAGAATGTGAGCCTAAATGACTGGAGCCCCTTCTTTAGAGTGGACATGCCCACATACTCGTTGAGATCAGGGATCTCAAAAGTGGCAGAATTTAATCCTGCGATGTAGTCCTTGAGGTTCTCTCCTTCATTTTGACGAAGGAGGAACAAGCTGTCAGTATTCCGGGGCATCTTCTAGCAAATTCTGAAATGTGAGATAAACAATTTTTCTAATTCAGAGGAGTCAATGGTACCTGGATGTATGCTCAAATACCATATTCGAGCTGCCTTCTTTAGGATCGCAGGAAAGGCTAAGCAGTACAATGCATCGGAGGCTTGTTGGATCATCATGTGGGCCTTAAAGCTGCCCGATGATCAAGGGGGTCAGTGGTCCCATCGTAGGATTCCATTTGAGAGACTTTAAAATGTCGAGGGATGGCTTCCTCCATTAATCTGGAGGTAAATGGAGGCCACCAGTCATAAGCTATGAACTCATCATCTCTTTTCTGATTGCGAAGCCTCGCGATTTGTGCTTCAAGCATCTTAAACTTTTCTTTGTAGTCGTAGTGGGCTCCTTTCTGCCCAGCACTTTCGGGGGTAGAGTCTTCAGAGGAGATAGAGGGAGATCGTCTAGATCTCTTCCTTGCATATCGGTCATCAATGCGCTTCGAATGTTGAAAACTTTGACCCTTGTGAGAGGGCCAATCCCGAAGAGAGCGCCGGGTAGATCTATGGTAGTGGTCTTCCTTTTCTCTAGATGGGTGACTATGCCTAGAGGTGGCTGGTGGATGCCTCACCTGAAGGGTGGTCTCTTGAAGATTTTGAATCATGGTTGTGAGAGCATCAACCCGATTCAGGAGGGCTTCAAACTGGTGTTGTCCCACGACTAGTATAGGAGGTGAGACATTATTCTCCACCGGGGGATCGTTCCTTTGAGAGGGTAGACATCCCCTGCTCGTCGAAGCATTTTGATCCTTACCTTTCACCATTATGGCTTCTTCGAACTCTCCTTTTCAAGAGGAGATGGTAGTGCTACGGCCCCTTCCTGGCATGCCAATCTATTGGCATCGAACCTCCACGAACCGGATGGAGCTGCTAGATCGCCGGCTCACCTCCCTTCAATCCTACAAAACAGACCCCTAACTAGATTTTCTTCGGTGGTGGACACTCCGATGCCTAAGTCAGTGAAGGTTCGAGCAACAGAATGGAGAATTCTCGGAGAGAGAGAGAGAGTGAAAGAGACTCAAAGGATTTGGTTTTTGCTTGGCTTACTTGCCTTAGCTTACTCGTTGAGTGCCCCCTCTTACCAGTATTTATAATGAGAGATGTGCTAAGAATACAGTTAAGCCCACTTGCCTCTAGTTAAGTGGGGTTGGTTAGCTTAACTCCATAACCATAAGCGGTTACTGTTTGATTCTGGCTACCTTGATGTTGTTGGTGCTAGAGTTAGTGGCCACGTGGCTAATCCTGGCTACCTTGATATTGTTGGAGTTAATGGCTACGTGGTTGGTTATAATAACCACATCCATGTTTGGAGATTGGAGATCAACGGGAGATTCACTTCAGGGCCGCTCCTTAATAAGGGTCCGAGGCCGAATCGGCTGACTGCCTTGCACCTATCCTCTTCGAGGTAGGCTGAAGATACCCTAGCCATTCGCATCGGAATGGCCTTCTTTGGAGTGGACTGGAGTTCTTTTCGAAGCAAATTTAGGAATGAAGCAACCATCTTCTTCGGACCAGTCTTCATCAGAGTGGTATGAAGAAGACTGGCTCGCATGACATAGCCTGGATCAAGGATATGCTTCAGGACCACTCTCTTCGGCGTGGGTCGAAGATTGACCCAGTGACAAGACCAGAATGGTGATGTTGAGTTGTTGTTCTTTAGCCTATGGAGTCATCTTCGGCCTTCTGGTATGGGCAGGTAGTTCAGTAGGAGTTCAAATATATCTTTGAACCAATAATTAGCCTTTGCTGAGTTGGTTTATCCCAACACACCTAATTCTTAGATGGGGAGGAGAAACATAGACCTGAAACCCCTAATGAATGCATCTGTGTTCTGGACCTGACTTGGTAGAACTCTTAGTCAAGTTTCGATCATGAAACAAGATTGTTCTCCAATTCTCAAGTGATAAAGTTTTATATAAGAATGGATCGACAAAAAAATATAATAATACAAAGAAACATACCGGAATTTAACATAGTTTGATAATGTATCTATATTCATGGATGAAGATGAATAATTTCACTATCAAAATTACAATTAAGGAGAAGTACTTAAAATCTCCAAAGACCCGTACATCCAAAAATTTCTCTCAATATATATTAAATAAACAAGAAACCAAACAAATTCGGCTGATATGGGACAACAGATAGAAAACAAAAGAATCCTATTATAACTCCTATTATATATTGACCGGGTCAAACACCTAATAAATCTTCATCTTTTGACTTGGACAATACAAATACAATCCTCAAAGTAAAATAGTTGCAAATACAAAATAATAGAAAATACCCATCTCCATTAAAATATCCCAAAATGTATCCTCAAGTACTGTAGATACCAACTAAGTCCAAGTAATACTTGAACTTAGCAACAGGAAGAGGCTTCGATATCATTTCAACAAGATTATTGGCAGTACCAATGTTCTTAACAATCATTGTGTATTTTTCAATCATATCCCGAACGAAATGAAACTTCACATTGATGTACTTTATCCTTTCATGAAATATCTAGTCTTTAGATAAATGAATAGTACTTTGACTATCTGAATATATAACAGTTAGCTTCCAACTAGAAGTGAGCTCTCCAAATATGCCTCATAGCCATATAGCTTCCTTCAAACCCTTTGTCATAGCAACATACTCCATCTCGATCATAGATAAGGCCATAATAGGTTGCAATAAAGCTTTCCAGCTAACTGCACATCCACCAACGAAGATAATATAATCTAAAAGTGATCTCCTCCAATCCAAATCACCTATAAAATTTGAATTAATATATCTAACCACACCATCTTTATACCTCCCAAACTCCAGATAAGTGCTAATGGTGCCCTGTAGGTATCTCAGAATCTACTTAACAGTTTGCCAATGAGTTTTTACAGGGTTGGTCATATATCTACTAATCATATTCACTGCATAAGAGATATTTAGCCATGTACAAATCATGGCATACATAATGCTCGTAATAGTACTAGAATAAAGAACATGTGACATACACTTATGTTCATCATCGAACTACGGTGATAACATGGCTAAAAGTCTGAAGTATGCCATAAGCGAAGAGCTCACTGGATTTGCATCTGTCATCCCAAAACATCGACGAATCTTTTCTATGTATCTTTCTTATATCAAATTTAATAGTCTTTATATTTGGTCCTCTTAGTTTCCATTTCAAGGATCTTCTTAGTATCATCTAGGTCTTTCATCTCAAACTCACCTTTCAGTAATGCCTTCAACTTATTTATTTCAACCATATTATTGGAAGTAATTAACACATCATCAACATAGAGCAATAAATATATGAAAGATTCATTACCAAGTTTTCTGAGATACACATAACTATCATGCTTGCTTTTGAAATATCCATGACTTGTCATGAAAGAATGGAACCACTTGTATCATTATCAAGGAGACTATTTCAAGCCATGAAGTGATTTCTTTAACAAGTAAATATGGTCTTCTTTTCCATCAACAATGAATCCCTCTAGCTGTTTCATATACATTTGCTTCATAAGATCTCCATGTAAGAAAGTTGTTTTAACGTCAAGCTACTTAGGATACAGACCATGCATGGCTACCAATGATAGAAGAATAGGAATAAAAATATGCTTAACGATGGATGAAATAATATCATTAAAGTCAATACCTTCTATCTGAGTATAGCCTTTAGCAACTAAACGAGCTTTGTATCTTGTATCTTCCACACCAGGGATTCCTTCCTTTTTCTTGAAAACCTACTTGTAGCCAATAATTCTCTTACCTGTAGGCAGTTTTACCAACTTCCATGTACGATTCTTATAGAGAGACTTTATCTTCTTATTCATCACCACTAACCACTCTGTAGAAATAGTACTAGAGATAGCTTGATTATATGTGAAAGGCTTGCCATCTTCTTCTATATCATGTATCACTAAAAGAGTATAAGCAACCAAATCCTCATATCTATATCTCTATGATGGTTTGACTTTCTTCTCATTCTATTTGTAGCAATACTCTACCTCTCAACTTGTAAAATTTTACTAAGGCATATGACGACTGAACTTGTTTTGACTAAGAAGAATTTTGTAATTGAACTGTACCATCAATCTCTACCTCCACATGCTTACTAGTACTCGGAGTCTTATCAGAAGAAACATGGTTAGGATATAACATAGCAAACTCATCAAATGTGACATCTATGCTAATGAGCAACTTAGACTAATCAGGATACCATAGTCTATATCTCTTAACCCCTGATGCATAATCAATAAAAATATACTTTTTAGTCCTAGATTCTAACATGCCTTTATTTACATGAGCATAAGTAAAATAGCCAAATAGTTACAAAATAGAATAATCGAAAGGGCTATCAGACTATACCTCTTCTGAAGTTTTGCAATCAAGTACTAAATGTGGAGATCAATTTATCAGGAAACATGTCATAGAGATTGCCTTTATCTAAAAGCTCTTCGCCAAGCCAACATTAGAGAGCATGCACCAAGCCATCTCCAAAAGAGTCAAATTCATTCGTTCAGCCATCCTCTTCTATTATGGAATATGCCTAACGGCCTTATATATGATGATCCTTTTTTATAAATTTTTTCAAATTCTAATGAACAGAATTCCAATCCATTATCGATCCTTAATCTCTTGATCTTCTTTTTAGTTTACTTCTCAATCATAACCTTCTACTACTTAAAATAATTAAACATTTACTTTTAAGAAAGAACATCCATTTTTTACAAGAAAAGTCATCAATAAAAGTCAATATATATCTAGCACCACCATGAGTAGGAATACAGGAGGGTCCCCAAAGATCTGAATCAATATAGTCTAGAGTACCTTTTGTCTGATGGACTGCAATCTTAAAATTATTATTTTTTATTTATCAAGAATATAATACTCACAAAAATCTAACTTTTCAAAACTTTGACCATCTTGGCCTCTCTTAGTCAACTTTGTCATATACACTACAACAAAAGAATGTATTACCGACCAAAATACAATTTGGTTGAGAATAATTAAGCTCTTTATCAACCAAATTATAATTATTTATGACAAAAATAATTTTGGTATTATTTGAGATACTACATGAAAAATTGGTGACCATTGTTTTTGTATTCATGATCAATTAAATTTTTTTCAAAAAAAAATTATTTATCAACAAAAATTTTAGTTGCTAAAATTAATAATGACCAAATATATATAGATTATAAAAAAATAATTTAATTTTTAAATTTATTATCAACCAAAATATAATTTGGTTATAAAAAAATTTAAGTTCTTTTTTTTAAAAAAAAATGTGCATGCGATCTAGAATTTTCTAGATTCTCTCGTGCCTGGCCTTTTCCTTTCCACGCAACTCCCACTCGTATCTCCCTGCTCTCCTCTTCCTCTTCCTCTTCGATAGCTCTTCCTCGGTTCCTCCTCTCGGATCGGTGAAGAAGCGATGGCAAGCGGTGGTAGCAGCTTCCTCCACTTCTAGTCATCATCCAGGTGAGTCATTGTCGAGTGATTTTTCTTTTTTTTTTTGGATTGTGATAGCCGTCGAGGAGGAGGGGCATTGAAGGGGAGGGTAGAGCAATGCATCCGGGGATGATGGGGGAGATATTGGTGACGAGGCGACGGGCAAGGGAGAGGAGGAATAGACGGGAGGGGTTTGGGTGAGTAGAAGGTACGGCGACTGGTGGACGAGGGAGAGGAGGAACGTGCGGCCATGGAGTGGAGGGACTGAGGGAGAGGGCACCGGTGAGGAGGGCAGTAGGGAGGGTGGAACGTCGTGCGGTGGCCGGTGGATGAGGGTGAGGGCCAAGGGCCTCGATGATGGTGGGGTTGTCAACGGAGAGAGTCAGAGATATAGAGATGGGGACTCGATATGGGATTGAGGGAGGGCACCGATGAGGAGGGCCATAATGATCCGGGGGGGCGGTGAGGGCTGTCACAATCCACGAGGGTGGGGGGGTGATTAAGACACCGTGGAAGAGCTACGGGCCGGGTAGGGGTGCCGCGGGGGGGCGACAATGAAGGGCCGCGAAAGATCTCCGGGGGTAGGGTTGCCATGGAAGATCTATAGGGTTAGGGGTGACACGGGCGAAAATGATGGGCGGGGCAGGGAGTCCTAAGGAAGAAAAAAAAAGTAAAGTTTGGCAAAATAGAGAGATGGGAACAGAGAACAGAGAGAGGGGAATGGAGCAGAGAGAAGGGATGGCGGGGTATTGTGGAGGAGACATAGGTAGGGAAGAGCGATGGCTCTTAGGGGGAAGAGCCGAGGAATATCTCCGGGGGAAGAACGGCAGCTCTTTGGCATAACAGAGAGATATTTCATGGTGTAGATATAAGCATTTTAGTAGTAAGATTTTATTTTGATAGTTTCTTTAATTCAAAACTTAGTTTAACATAAAAATAATTTTTATGTGTGCCTTTTTATCTCAGATTGAAACAAATACAAAAATTGAGGAGATTGTATGAAGGGAACTCAGGTGCATTTTTAATCTCACATATTACATATCTTTGTATGATGGATAAGAGTTGGATGACTGCACAAAAGTGGACTGAACAGTATGTTAAGGGAGTTCAAGCTTTTATGAAATTCATTACTGATCATATGGGTAAAGAATGTGAGGTTAGATGTCCATGTATTGATTGTTTGAACCTATATATCAAGAGTCTGGATGTTGTTCATAATCATTTACTGATTCGGGGGATGGATGCAGATTATACTAGATGGATATTTCATGGAGAACATTCAACTTTTAAAATTCCAAGACCATATGAAACTTTTTACTATCATGATGATGTGGATGATCATAGTATGCCATGCAATGACATAGATAAGGATGATGGAGTCCATGAAATGCTAAATGACTTTGGAAATTTTGTAAATAATTATCACATGGATCATAATAATGGTGTGTCCGATCTTAATGGAGATGATGGTTTGCAAGATATATTTGCTAAACTTTTGAGAGATGCTAAAAGAAAACTATATCCGGGTTGTTCAAAGTTTTCTACTTTATCATTTTTGGTGAAGTTACTCAATTTGAAAGTTTATAATAAATGGAGCAACAAATTATTTGACATGTTACTTAAATTACTAAACGAAGCATTGCCAAAAGGGGAGACACTTCCTAAGTCCCACTGTGAGGCAAGAAATGTGTTGCATGGTTTGGGTTTGGGATATGTAGCTATTCATGCATGTAGGTATGATTGTGCATTATTTTGGAAGGAGTTTGAAAATCATGAAGAGTGTCCTATTTGTTGTATATCTAGATAGAAAATCAATGATGGTAAGGGTAAGAAAGTGCCATATAAGATATTGCATTACTTTCCATTAAAACCAAGGTTGCAAAGCCTTTTTATGTCAAGTAAAACTACCTTAGAGATGCGGTGGCATAAGGATAAATGTATAGATGATGGAAAGGTGTTGAGACTTCCAACCAACTCAAAAACTTGGAAAATGTTCGATAATGATTTTTCATGGTTTGCTATAGATCTTTGTAATGTTAGACTTGGTCTTGCTACCGATGGTTTTAATCCATTTGATAATATGAGTACATCATATAGAATGTGGCTAGTTATTTTGGTGTCGTACAACTTGCCCCCTTGCAAATGTATGAAGGAGATATTTTTCATGATGTAATTGCTTATTCCAGGCCCCTTAGCACCTGAAAAAGATACCGATGTATATATGCAATCTTTGATAGATGAATTAAAAGACTTATGGGAAATTGGTGTGCAGACATATGATGCTTACAGTAGATCAAATTTTCAATTGCATGCTGCAATGTTGTGGACTATAAATGATTTTCTAGTATATGGAAATATATCTGGATGGAGTACAAAAGGATATATGGCATGCCCAGTTTGTAATTACTAGACATGTTCTCATAAGTTAAGCAGTAAAATTTGTTACATGGGGCATCGACGATACTTGCCACATGATCATAGTTGGCAAAAAAGTAAGAAGTTTGATGGAAAGATTGAAAATCGAATGCCACCACAAGAGTTATCTGGGGATGATATATTGCGACAATTGGCAAGCTTAAAAGATATGCAACAAGGAAAGCATCCAAACAATAGAAAGAGAAAACGTTCTCCAGTTGAGTTGAATTGGACTAAATGAAGTATTCTTTTGAGTTGCCATATTGGACAAAATTGAAATTGAGGCATAACTTGGATGTTATGCATTAGAAAAGAATATTTGTGATAATATTCTAGGTACATTGTTGAACATTGATGGAAAAACAAAAGATACTTTGAAGGCAAGGCAAGACTTGAAAGACATGAATATAAGGAAGGAATTACACTTAATACAGAGAAGTGAAGGCTCATATATTATTCCACCTACTTGTTATACTTTAACTAAGAATGAGAAATAAATTTTATGTGAGTTTTTTAAGTCAGTGAAGTTCCTAGATGGATATGCTTCAAATATCTCTCGGTGTGTGAATGTGAATGAAGGAAAAGTCATGGGTTTAAAAATACATGATTGCCATGTTATTCTTCAAAGGATACTTCCTGTTGGCATTCGTGGATGATTATGAAGGGATGTGTGTATTGTACTAGCAGAGTTGGGAGATTTTTTCCAAAGCTTGTGCTCCAAGACACTTAATGTGGAAGAAGTACAGAAATTAAAAAAAGAAATTGTATTGATCCTTTGCAAGCTTCAAATGATTTTTTCACCTACTTTCTTTGATGTCATGGTGCATCTAGCAATTTATCTACCCAATGGGATAATACTTGGGGGTCCTGTACAATTCTGATGGATGTTTTCTATTGAATGGTAATGTGAATAGTTAAACTACAATTTATTTTTAGTTGTCATCGAGATAAGAAATGAATATATTTTTAACACATTATTTTTTTATTTGTTTAATTAGATTTTTGGGAAATCTTAAAAAATATGTGCGAAATAGAGCTCATCTTGAAGGTTCAATAGTTGAAGCTTATGTTGTCAGTGAATGTTTAACTTTTTGCTTATTTTATCTTCATGGAATTGAGACTCATTTCAATAGAGAGGAAAGGAATTGTGACATAGTAGAAGATGGCGGGTTATCTGTTTTCTCTCATAGATTTAGATCACTCAGAGCAGCAAAATACGTTCAAATGTCATCCAATGAACTCGAGATGGCTCATTGGTATGTGCTATCTAATTGTGAGGAGTTAAAGCCTTATCTTGAGTAAGTATTTATTAGTGCATATATCTTAGATGTACAAATCAATGGTTATATGTTTGTAAATTAATTATAATGCTACTTAATAGAAAACATTTGGAGAATCTTAAGAGAGAATGCACAACTAATATAGAGAGAATACAAAGGGAGCAATTCCCATCGTGGTTTAAAAAGCATGTAAGTAAATTATCATAATGTTGAGTGCATATCTACATTAGCTATATATTAACTAAATATATCTTGTTTTTTTGTAGATGACATGCTTGTTCAACCAAAAGGCACCAAAAGCAATGGTGGCACTATATTCATTAGCATGTGGACCTCACATTTGTATTAGAAAATATGCCGGTTGCATTATCAATAGTATTATGTTTCACACAAGAGATTGTGATGACTATCGTAGAGGACAAAATAATGGGGTGACTGTAGAAGGAAATAATGGGGATGATGTCATTGACTATTATGGCATGATCAATGAGATCATAGAGTTAGAATATATAAGAGATAAGAGGGTAGTTCTTTTCAAATGCATTTGGTTTGATATTGGGAATAAGAGGTCTAGCATACAAATAGATGGAAAGATTATTAGTATTAACATGAGCAAAACATGGTTTGATAATGATTCTTTTGTACTTGCTACATAAGCAAAACAGGTCTTCTATCTCAATGATACCAAATTAGAAAAAAATTAGTGAGTTGTGCAAAAATTCAAACATCAGCATATATTTGATATTTCAGAAAGTCAAGATAATGAGCTAAATGTGAATGAGCTGAATGTGAATGATGAAGTGTATCAAGATAATGAGCTGAATGTAAATGATTCATTGGCTGAAAATCTAGATGTTGAACCTTTGGTTAGACGTGATGTCAATCCAGATATTATTGAAGCCAATACAGTACACATGATAGATGTAGTGCATGAAGAGGTCAATGAGTTTCTCATAAATGATGATTTAGAAGATGAAACATTGATAGAATATTATGATGATGTAGACATAACTACTTATGATGATCATGACAGTGACATTGATGAAGATACATAGTTAATATCTTCATTTTCATGTAATAAATGATTATACACTATCTTTATTTTCATCATTATTTTTTTTATATTTGCTTGTGTTCATTATTTGTACTAACTTGTTTAACTATTTATTTGTAGTGATACTTGAGAATGGTTCCAGGATTGAAATGCCATACAAGGGCCAATTCCAAAAATGCTCATTCCACCCACCTACCCCAATAGTAGAGCCATCTATATTTTTGTCTCAACAAAATGCTTCTAACTCAGCCCCCATTGAGTTTATAGTACCACCTAGTCAACCCAGTTCTATAGCTACAAATGAGCCATGTGTGCCACTTAATACATCTAATTCTACATAAGGTGATATAGTTATTTTTTAATTAAGTCCTTTGATTTCTAAAGAAAAAAAATTTTATTTATATTTTCCAATGTTTACAGGTTCTGCATCAAAGAGGAAGGGTCGTGGTCCTACACGCAGTATTGGTTTGAGTAAGATAAAAATTACTAGGTAATAATCTGACAGTAGTGATTGATGTAGATCAAAGGAGACCAGTTGATCAAGTGCAATCAGCAAAATTCTCTAGTGAAGTGGGTTTTGTTTCTCGCCAATGTATGCATGTGCCTAAAAGATTTAAGGATCTAAATGAAGATGACTTAAATCCTGCATTTGATAGGTTGGAGGTAAGACATTTTTTATGAATTTTCATATAACTTTAGAGAATCTTGTTATGAACATGAGGACATTGAAGTATTTTTAGGTTGCCCATGTAGGAGCCAATTCTTTTACACATTATATGTTTCTTATAGTTGAAGAATACTGCATACATATAGAATGATGGTGCTTGTTTTTGTTTATATAATTTTTAGAGCAAATTGAAGATTTAGGATTTGAGAGAGGACACGGAAGTATCGAAATGTGTGCTTCAAAGGATGCAAGCACGTGGCAAGAATGTGAGGTCAACATTATGAAAGCATTATTTGAAATTTAGCTCTGATGTAGAAGCAAGGCGAAATAAGCCTGTCAATATATCTCAACAGAATTGGGATGAGCTGTGTGATTATTGGTCTAATCCTCGTGTGAAGGTTTATAATCTTCTACCTAGTAACAAAATTTATTTTTTTGTTTTTATTAGTCCATATGCTAATGAATATAGTTACTAACATTTGAAAGTTGTTTATATTCTTTTTATCTCAAGGAAATTTGTTCAATCAATGCTGCAAATCGAGCAAAGGCAAAGATGATGCATAAAACAGGATCTATGGCATTTGTAGCAATGCGACATGAAATTATAAGAGACTATTTTATAACTATTATATTATTAATCATAATTTAGGTTTTTAATAAATTTATTGACTTTGGTGTAATATTAGTCACAAAAAGAGCTCAATGGGGAAGAGTGTGATAGAATTACCTTGTTCAAGCGCACTTACTGTAATTTAGCAGGTGTATAGGCAAACTCTTATGTAGAGGAGTGTTATGCAAGTTAACATGTTTAATTTCATTCATTATGCACATTTTCAAATTTTCAAATTTTCAAATTTTAATCACATAACGACTTTTGTCTTAGAATGAAATGCAAAGGTTATTGGCCAAGTCCGAAATTGAAGGAAACTCTATAACTGTGGATGAGATTTGTGAAAAAGTATTGGGAGTAAGATCTAGATACATTAAGGGGCTTGGGCATGGTCCGAAGCCACAACAAGCCTCAAGATCAAAGTTTAAGTTAAACCAACTTGAAGAACAATTAAAAGAATCTCGATTGGAGAATGACAAGTTGAAAGAAAATGTAGATGAACTCAGGGATAGGTTGGATCAGCAAGGATATCTAATCGAGATGTTACTTGCTACACAGGGTCAATCCATAACCAGACCATTATGATAATTTGTCATCTTTTAATTTTATAAATTAATGATATGTAAAATATTAATCTTGTTTTACTTGATGTGGTTACATTCTTATTTTTGTAGAAAAGGTGCACTTAGTCAGCCAAACAATGGCTACAAACTATAAGAGATAGCTGATGGAGATCTTGGCTTGCAAAAGTATCTTTTTTTATGATAAACAAGGTATAGCTCTTCCCATAATTGATGAAAGATGGTTTTCCTGAGGATCATTATGATATAGAGTTGAAGAGGTTGCAAAATTTGTATAATTATGTTTTTGATTTATGTACATTTATGATATATATTAAAAAAGAAGTCTTGTTATCTCTACAAAGATCATTATGTTTTTGATACAACATGTACAGTTATGATACAAATTTGTATCATTATGTTTTTGATATATATAAAAACCTATCATCCCAATTCAATCAGTAAGGACCACAAATATGAGATAGCAGTACCTCTGCCAAAGAGATAACCCAACTGTAGACAAATTAATCTCTTATCTTGTGTGGATGAAATTGAGTGTGACTACATGACACCCCTATGAATTGTTATCTCACCTAAATCAGGATTCCATCCTTGTGAGCTAGCTACTTTTGCTATCATCTATTTCCTTTTTTAGTCACTTTTGAGGCTCATACCAGCCTCATCTTTGAGGTTATGAAGTTATCCAATTTTTAGATATAGCTTTCGAATGCTTTCTACTTACATGTCATACAAGGATAAAAATTACTAATTTGAAGCTCTACATACGTTTTATGGTCAAGTTTCTGGATAACTGTCATAATAACTATTCTAGCTAATCATCTACTCATGGTTATAAAATTTTTAGAGACTTTTGATGATATCTCCTTATATGGGTCCTATATATATAAAGGAATTACTGGCTGAAACTGTTTTGCATAATTACTGGCTGAAACTAGTGAGATTATTAGGTTATTTGTATTATACCATAATCCTTTGTGTGTTATATATTTAGATAATTATTTGGTTGCTAAATTCTACCGATAATTTTTGTAGTATTTGGCTTATCTGCAACTTTTTTCTTCATTAATTACATTCTGCACTGTACGTATGTCCTCTCCAAGTTCTCATTTCTATATATATATGGGAAACTTTTCTTTCATTTTGTGCATGTTAGATTGAAGAAAATTCAAGGACAAATGGGATGTGAACTTTGTATTGATGGGATGTGAACTTTGTATTCATTACTGTTGCTGTTCTCTTTTTTTATATTTGACTAGTTTAAAATATTTATATAAAAAAACTTATCTTTTATATTTATTCATGCAGGTTGATGATTTTGGAGCACAAAATCTATTGAAGTACAAATTTTATGGAATCCTGCTCATATTTTAAGAATGTTTGGTTATTTATTTTTGAATATGTTTGATCTTTTGAAGAGCAGTGATTGTATTTTTGATGTCAACAACTATTTATGATGACAATTTGGATATTATAGCCAAACATTTTGTTCATTATGGATTATTGTATGTATTGACAAATTTATATTCAAGACTATAAGTATTTGGATCTCTTTTATCAAATTTTGTTACATTTGATTGATTTTATAGATTTTAGTTATAAAGAGTTCATAACAATGATGAGTATCTTTGAATATAGGTGACATCAAGAATATACAAATGTATCAAATAGGCATGGATAAAAAAAAAAGGTTTTTTTGACCAAACAATTGGTTATTAATACTTTTTATTTTTTTGTAACCCAAAAGTTGGTTGGTAAAGGTTTTCCTCCAATTTTTATATCATAAATATTTCAATCAAAGAAAATGGTTGCTAATAGTATAAATTTTTTTCATACAAAAAAAATTGGTTGCTAAAAGTTTACATGAAATTCTTTTTAACTAAAATAAATGGTTGATAATAATCATCATAGTTCATGTCGACCAAACTATTTGGTTGTGCATGCTATAGTAAATATTTAAAGACCAAAATAATTGGTTGGAAATGCTAAGACTTTTTTGCAACCAATTATTTTTGTGGCAAATTAGTTATTAAGTGCAAAAGGCATTAAATATTTCTCGACCAATATCGACCTTTTTATGACAAAAATTTGGTCTTTTATTGACCAAATAATTCGTTGTTAAAATTTTATTTGTTCCCAACCCAATCTATTTTGGTCATCTTATATTAATATTTTCTAACCAAACTCAAAATTGGTTGCTTAAGGTAATTGCCAACGGGGCTTTCATGACCAAATTAGTGACCAATTTTTTTAGTTGGTAAAAGGTTTTAGCAACCAAAAACTGGCTTTTTGCAATGACTTGTTTGGTTGTTAATTGCAATATTTGTTGTAGTGATACCACACTCAGTCATATGATCTAGTTGCCTATGCCATAATCTGATGCTATCTGAATCTAATATAGAAGAAGAAATCATACTACTAAACCAGTTATGGTGGAATCTTGTAGAACATACAATGAATTAGACAACATAGCCTTCATCACTATAAGATTTTTTTTAGTGACATTCATCAATCTATCAATCAAAGAATACCTAAAACCCTTAGCATCAAAAGTACCTAATGAGACCATATTTTTTCCCATATCTAGAACATACCAAAACATTAATAAAAACCATACTACTCGATCGAACATCCTCACCTGAGCAATGCCAATACTAATAACTATACACCTGGCATGATTTTTGTTGACTCTGATCTTGATTTTGATGATTGACAAAATATTTAAGTATATATGAATACTAATTATATTTTTAAGTGTGTTTATTAGATCTTAGTACACATTCATGTTGAATGAAGAAATACATACTTTTAGTTGAAGAAAGTCCTAAAATTAATGGAAAATCAAGTATATGGATTTTGGAATTGATATGGAAGAACTTGAAGAAGCTAAAAATCAATTTTAAAGAAGGTTCAACAAGTTTCTGCATTGGCATGCCAAGAGTTGACTCATAGAAATCAAGTGTCAACTCATAGAATACAAGTGTTGACTTAAGGATTTCAAGTGTCGACTCAAGACCTAAGATTTTTGAAAATACAGAACTAGGCCAACTGAAAGTTTTTGACTCAAGTGTCGACTCTGAAAAATTCAAGTGTCGACTCAGGAAACTTAAGTGTCGACTCACAGAAATGAAGTGCCGACTCAAGAAAATGAAGTGTCGACTCATGAAGGTCAAGTGTCGATACTTGGACTGTAACGGCTAGTTTTTCTGAAGTGCAGATCTTTTCCAACTTGGCTCCAATGACTAGTTTTTCATCCCCAACGGTCATAAATGGTCATCTATAATTTGGAGAGCTATATAAACATTAAAAATTAAATGGAAAAGTAATCCTTTGGTGAGATTATTGAATATCCTTCAAGGATTCAAGAGTTGAGAGGTTCAAGCCTTCAAGCTTCCAAGTTTAAAAGAGAGCATCCAAAGTTCACATCATCAAGCTACAATCAAAGGCTTCAACAACTTGAAGACAAGATCTTCATCAACATTCAAAGAGCTTCAAAGAGATATTTGATTTGTTTAAGAAAGCTTTTCTTGTATTCTTTTTATATTATTCTTACTTTATATTAAGGTTATTGGTGAGCCCGCAAAATCAACAAGGTTTTTGGTGAGCCTTGAAAAATCAATTAGGTTCTTGGTTAGCCTGCAAAACCAAGGAAGGTTGTTGGTGAGCCTTAAAACAAATTAGGTTCTTGGTTAGCCCATAAAACAAATGAAGGTTTTGACTTGTGATCCTTGTGAAAACAAGTCAGGTTTTGATTAGTGAGCTCGAAAAACTATTCGGCATTAATCTTGGTGATTATAGTAAAATTTCCAAGAAAAACTTGGAGAGTAGATTTAGATTCCTTGGAGTGTACCAAACCACTATATATTCTTGTATTTGTGCTTGCTTCTTTATTGCTTATTTACTCTTGTACATTTATTTTATTAATTCCATTGCATATTATTTTGAAGCACACAAACACTTTAGCAAAACACAAGCACTTGATTTGCAATTAGCACATATTTGCTTTAGTTCATCATTAAATAGTTCAAAAGTTTTATAAAATCTAATTCACCCCCATTCTTGGGTTGCATCATCATTAGGCAACAAATGGTATCAAAGCCCGGAACCCAAAATCGTTGGTATCTAAACTTGGTGCTTTGCAAAGAATCCAATAGTTTTGAGTTAAAAGATCATGGCAGCCCTAGAAAGTGCTTGTTTTGCTATAGGACATGCAACTAATAGACCACTATTTTTCAATAGCACTAATTATACTTTTGGAAAACTTGCATATGCATATATATTCAATCTATCAGTTATTATCTTTGGAAAGTTATTATTAATAGTCCTCATATTCCTTCCATTTTGGCTAATGGTATTTCCATTCCAAAGCTCGAAGAGGATTGAAATAAATATGACATTAAGCAAACTAGAATTAATGCTAAAGCAATGAACTTGCTTTATTATGCATTGGACTTTAATGAATTCAATAGGGTCTTCACATGCACATCGACGAAGGAGATATGGGATATACTTGAAATTACTCATGAGGGTACTCTTCAAGTAAAAAATACTAAAATTAATATGCTTATTCATTCTTTTGAAATGTTTGAAATGCTACATTTTGAATCTATATCTAATATGTATACTAGATTTTATGACTATTATAAATGAATTGAAAAGTCTTGGCAAAGTCTATACTAATGCTGATTTGGTTAATAAAATTATTAGATCTTTGCCAATATCATGGGATCCAAAGATAACGGTAATCCAAGAAGCCAAAGATATTGATACCTTACCTTTAGAGAAGCTTATTGGTTCACTCATGACCCATGAGTTGAACTTATGGCAAAAGGAAGTAGTTGCTGATCAAGAGAAGTAGAAGATAATAGCCCTCAAGGCCAAAATGAAATTCAAGGCAATGATGGCAACTTGGAGTGATAACGAAGATTCAAGTTCGAATGATGAACAAGAAGTTGCCCATCTTTGCTTCATGGCAAATGAGGAAGAGGTATGTTCTGAAAATAATTATGATTTTATCTTTGATGAAATACATGATGCATTTAATGATCTTGTGCATGAATACAAAGTATTAAAAAATGAGCACAAGAAATTAAAAAGACATGTAGACTCTTTTTCTCTTGAGAATACCAATCTTGCCAACAAAAATGATGATTTAAATGCCAAGATTGATATTTTGGAAAATGAAAAGAATATTTTTCTAAAGAAAAAGAATTTTTAGAAAAAGAAAATGATGTTTTGGATTTATGTAATAATTTTTTGAATGAGAAAAATATTTTGATTGAAGAAAAGAAGCAAAATATTTTGAAGAATTTCTTTATTCCTACTTCTTCTAATTTGACTTGTAAATCTAGACTTAATGCATATCCTTGTAGACTAAGAAAAATTTAGATTCCAAAAGGAACCATATTTACTAACCCTAAAGGATCCAAGAAAGTTTGGGTACCAAAATTGTCTACTCAGTATATTTTGCAGGAATGTCTTGCAGTCCAATAAGAAGAAAGGAAGTTTTTGAAAAATGGCTGTACAAGATAATTTTAAAAAGTGGACAAGCTATATTTTTGGACTATATGGTAAAGAAAGGATTATACATATTGGTAAATTCTAAACATTTCCTTCTATAATTGAAAATGTAGTTGAATATTTATTATAAATGTTGCATCAATTACTTTAAAAATTATTTTAAATATTTAATTAGAGTCAAGTTTAGACTTATAGTTATTGGTTTTGATCATGAACTTTTTGATGTTGATGAATTTCATGCTATCATGATTAAACTTGTGATTATGAGACCTTCACTTGATTTTGATTAATGTATCTTAAATTATTTCATGAAAAATACTTTTAAAGTTACATATTGCTTTGAAAATTGTTTCAATTGATTAATTAAAATCAAGTTTAGACTAATAGTCATTTGTTGTATCATGAATTTATTTGATGTTGATGGATTTCATGCTCTCATGATTAAACTTGTGATTATTAGACTTTCACTTGATTTTGATTAACATAGTTTTAAACTATTTCAAGTAAAATATTATGATTTATGTGTTTTCATTTTTCGGCATCTATGCTTAAGCTAGAAATGATTTGGATCAAGTATAGATTAGTAGTTAAGGATTACATTTAAGAAGAAAGTATGCATATTGATAAACCCTTGATCCAGTAGCTAGACTTGGTATCATATTACTTCCAGCAATTGTATGGATATTAAATCATTTTAAATAAATTTGAAATTATGCTAAAAGTTTTTAAATGATCAATGCTTTACATTTTGAAAATCTTGTATATCTTGAAAATTCAAATCTTTGATTTCAGGCTTAGAATTTATGTTCATATCTCAAATTGTCTGAAATTATAATACTTGTGCTTTCATGTTTTATTTTATAATGAATGCATATTTTAAGGGAGAATAACATTTAGGGGGAGCATCCAAAGATTTGTTGTCATATATATGATGCTTTTAATATTTTCTTGATATCATGCTTTACTTATATTGCTCTGATATTCCTTCTCCTTGTTTCCAAATCTAATCTTTTGAGGAGAGTTATATTCAATTGGTATCAAGATTTATTTCATTAAGAATCTTAAAAAAAAAAGAAAAAGAACTCCTAGTAACTACTTTAGATTGGGTTAGTCACCATGGCCGTCCGGTCATAGGAGCTAAGTAGGGTTTAAAGACTCTCTCTTTCCATTCACTGGGTCTCTTATGACATGTTGGGGTGCCGCAATGGTCTTATCCCATGAACGAGTGAGGTGAATGGATTGTTATTTTGCTATCAGTTATGCATATTAGAGCTAATATTCATTGAATTATTTTTGCATATGCATGTCATTTTTGTGGTATTATGTTCAATTAGTATCATATTTAATTGGTATCATGATTAATTGATTTCATGTATTGATTTTGATGATCTACTTGCTATTCTTTCCACCTTCATTTTCATTTTATATTACCTTTTACCCTTTTTCATGATGATAAAAAGGGAGAGAAAAATGTTAAATATGAAAAGGAGAAAGATATGATAAACATGAAAAATCATATGAGAAATGAAAAAAAATACAAAAAGTGGAGAAGAAAACAAAATATTTTAATCTTAAGGGAAGAATTAGTAAGAGAGAAAATTTGAAAATTTTATATATTTTGAAAAATATTTTGAAGAATTTTTGAAAATTTTTTGGATCATATTTTGAGGGGGAGCTTGATGCTTATTAATTTTGAGCTTACATGTTTATACTATTGTTAATCTTTTAAGCTTACCCTATTCATATACTTAAAGATTTTGTCATCATCAAAAAGGGAGAGATTGTTGACTCTGATCTTGATTTTGATGATTGATAAAATATTTAAGTATATATGAGTACTAATTATATTTTTAAGTATGTTTATCAGATCTTAGTACTCATCCATGTTGAATAAAGAAATACATGCTTTTAGTTAAAGAAAGTCCTAAAATTAATTGAAAATCAAGTATATGGAATTTGGAATTGATATGAAAGAACTTGAAGAAGCTAAAAATCAATTTTAGAGAAGGTTCAGTAAGTTTTTGCACTGGCACGCCAAGTGTCGACTCACAGAAATCAAGTGTCGACTCACAGAACACAAGTATCGACTCAAGGATTTCAAATGTTGACTCAAGGCCTGAGATTTTTGAAAATATAGAACTAGGCCAACTGGAGGTTTTTGACTCAAGTGTCAACTCAAGAAACTCAAGGTCGACTCACAAAAATGAAGTGTCGACTCAAGAAAATGAAGTGTCGACTCATGAAGGTCAAGTATCGACACTTGGACTATAACGACTAGATTTTTTAAAGGTAAAACTTTCCCAACTTGGCTCCAACGACTAGTTTTTCATCCCCAATGGTCATAAACGGTCATATATGATTTGGAGAGCTATATAAACATCAAAAATCAAATGGAGAAGTAATCCTTTGGTGAGATTATTAAATATCCTTCAAGGATTCAAGAGTTGAGTATTTCAAGCCTTCAAGCTTTCAAGTTTAAAAGAGAGCATCTAAAGTTCACATTATCAAACTGCAATCAAAGGCTTCAACAACTTGAAGACAAGATCTTCATCAATATTCAAAGAGTTTCAAAGAGATATTTGCTTTGTTTAAGAAAGCTTTTCTTGTATTCTTTTCATATTATTTTTACTTTGTTTATTAAGGTTGTTGGTGAGCCCTCAAAACCAACAAGGTTTTTGGTGAGCCTTGGAAAACCAATTAGGTTCTTGGTTAGTGTGCAAAATCAAGGGAGGTTGTTGGTGAGCCTTAAAACTAATTAGGTTCTTGGTTAGCCCGCAAAATCAAGGGAGGTTTTGACTTGTGAGCCATGTGAAAACAAGTCGGGTTTTGATTAGTGAGCCCGGAAAACTAATTGACTGTAATCTTGGTGATTATAGTAAAATTTTTAAGAGGAACTTGGGGAGTGGATGTAGGTACCTTGGAGTGCACCGAACTACTATATATTCTTGTGTTTGTGCTTGCTTCTTTATTGCTTATTTACTCTTGTGCATTTACTTTATTAATTTCATTGCATATTATTTTGAAGCACATAAACACTTTGGCAAAATACAAGCACTTAATTTGCAATTAGCACATACTTGCTTTAGTTCATCATTAAATAGTTCAAAAATTTTATAAAACCCAATTCATCCCCCCTCTTGGGTTGCATCATCATTGGGCAACAATTTTTCATCAATACAACTCTACCTTGAATAAGCTTGTATATCAAGAACCACTTTCTATAAGTATAGATATGATAGGAACATGCAAAGTCCATAAGCCACTTATCTTGTTCATGTGTCTTATCTATAGTCATGAAAATAATATCACCAACATCTGATTCCCCTACTGTAATACTTACTCTACTTCAATATCAGTGCTTTTATGACCTTGATACTTATTATTTTTATTCTGTTTTCTTTACTTTTTAACTTGAAATAATTAGCTTTTATATGTCCCTTCTTCTTACCATAACCACAAAACCCTTTTCTTATGATTTGATTTTGACCTAGATGTACCTCTATTTCCAAAACCCTTTTCTTGGAACCTCCCTCAGATAACCAAACCTTCTGTTGAAGCTCCACCTGTCTCAGTGTTAATCTGCATATCAATTCTTTCTTTTGAAAGCAGAGAGGACTTGACATCATCAAGGCACGAAGTATCTTATCTAAACAAGGTCTCATTAAAATTCTTATATAAGGGCAATAAAGAATACAATAAAAAAAGGGCCTCATCCTTCTCTTCGATTTTAACATTTATCAAGTAAGATTCATAATAATAGAACTAAATTCATCTAAATGTGACTTAATAGAGGCACCTTCTGCCATGCATAACATAAAAAGACGTTACTTTAAATATAACTTATTAGTGAGAGACTTCATCATATAGAGAGATTCCAACTTAAGCCATCCTATAGTAGTCTTTTCATCCAGGATCTCATACAATACCTTATTAGATAATCATAACTAAATTATCCTAAGAGCTTTCTCAACAATCTCCTCCTTTTGCTCCAACATCGATAAATTCAGCATCTTTTTCTTTCCAAATAGTGCCTTCTGTAATCTTTGTTGCATCGATACAGCACACATCTTAACTTGCCATCATGCAAAGCTATTGATCCTGTCAAATTCTAGTTCTCGAACTTCATCAACATCTTAATCCGTCAAGAGAATTGAATTGCTTTGATACTAGTTTATAAAAATGGATGATGAAAAAATATAATAATAATAAAAAATACACCAGAATTTAACATGGTTCAGCAATATGCCTACATCCATGGGCGAAGAGCAATTTTACTATCAAAATTATAATGAAGGAGAAGTACTTAAAATCCTTAAAGACCTATACACCCAAAAATCTCTTTCAACATATATTAAATAAAAAATTAAATTGAAAAGAGAAAAAGAAGATACTATAGAAATAGAGCATCGCAAGAGAAACTAAAAGGAGTCACAACCAAAAAGGGACGTCGATTTTTTTCTCTTAAAACTTCTTCTTATTATCTCCCTTTGTCAAGAAACCAAATGAATTCGGTTGAGATAGGATAGCGGATAGAAAATAAAAGAGTTCTATTAGAACTCCTTTTAAATATTGATGAGATCAAATACCTAACATTTTAGTTATTTATTTATTTATTCTAATAAAAAAATATTTTGAATCATACCCATTAAAATTGAATGAGAAAAGTTAAGAAATGATAGCATTATTGTTTAGACCAAGAAACCTCCTCCTATATTGAGAAAAGTATAAATATTTTTGATTGCCAGCCAAAAGAGTAATAGGGTAAGCTCTGGGAGTAACTTTCTTGAAGGTCGGTATTCTATGCCCGATTTGCAAAGATAATAAGTGTTGCCTAGTGAAGAAATCCAAAAGGGGCGATGAATTGGGTATTTAAAAAAATTTAAATAATTATGTGCTGAACTTAGAGTGTTTGTGTAATAAAGTGATTGTGCTCAATGTGATATGCAGCAGAAGTAGCAAATTAAATGTAGAGTAATGAAGAGCAAGTAGAAAAAGGAGCAAGCAAACACAAACACCAAGATGTATAGTGGTTTGGTGCACTCCAAGCACCTACATCCACTTCCTAAGCTTTTTCTTGAGAATTTCTACTATAATATATCCAGGATTACAGTCAACTTGTTTTCTAAGGCTCACAAGTTAAACTTTCGTTGGTTTTGTAATCTAGGCTCATCAACAACCTTACAACTTGTTTTTAATCTAGACTTACAAGTCAAACCTTAGTTAGTTTTATCTCTTAGGCTCACGAACAACCTTTATAACTTATTTTTAATATGGGCTCACAAGTCAAATTCTAGTTGGTTTTGTCTTTCAGGCTCACCAACAACCTTTAACACTAGTTTCAATACCTTTGAAACTAGTAACAAAAAATAAAAGCAAGTATACAGAAATAAGCACAAAAAATAGCTCCTAAATGAGCAGAAATAAATGTCGATGAAGCTCTTCTTGAATGCTTAAGTTGTCTCCTTCTTGGAAGCTTTGAATGCACATATTTGGCTAATGATTTGAAGGCTCAAATATGAGTAGAGAGCTTTTTCAGGTGGATTCTACTTTAAAGCTCACACTTGTCTTTTCTCAAAAGATAAACTTTGTCTCTTCTTGTTGTTCTTATCTTTAATGAGTTTGGTGAGTGATAAATAGCTCAAAACCATTGAAAAAATCATTGGAGACCGTTAGATTGAAGAAATTAGCCGTTTGGAATCAATTCTAAAATTCTAAAAAATTAGCCATTATACTAAGTGTCTATACTTGAATTTCTTCATGAGTCAATCTGTGAGTCGACACTTGGAGTTTGTGAATCAACTCTTAGATCGACACTTGAGTAAAAATTTAAATTTTCAACGTTCTGCTTCACTTCTAGTCTCAAGCTATGAGTTGACCTGTGAGTCGACACTTGGAATTTGTGAGTCGATACTTGAGTTTGTGAGTCGATCTGTTGAGTCGACACTTGACAAAAAATCTAGAAAATATATAGTTCTGTCCATTTTTTGTCTCAGGCTATAAGTTGACCTGTGAGTCGACCTGTGAGTCAACACTTGAAACTATGAGTTAACTTGTGAGTCGACACTTGGCATGCCATCTAAAACTCTACGTTCCATACTTCTGAAATGTCAACACTTTCTATATCAGTCGACACCTTGAGTCGACACTTGCTCTATACCATTTCAAAATTGCATGCCAAACTCTGAAATTTCAAATTTTCATCCAATATCCTCTTAGACTCATCTTCATAAGGATCAAAGTGATCATTTTATCAATATTCCAAGGTGAGAAGACAAACTTTGAAATTCATCTTGCTTTGATGTTAGCAATTTTGATATTCTTGAGTGAAGAAAATTGGTATACCTATATCCTGAAATTCATACTCCAATTGAAGCATTAGTCCAAACAAATACTCAACATTTTGTTATTCACCAAAATCAAGAAGCCAAAGTCAACAATCTCTCCCTTTTTGATGATGACAAAACTTTGAGTATATAAGCAATTATATTCAAAACTTGACTAGTATAGTATCAAAAGTTCTGAAAATGAATAAGTTTATCAAAACATCTTCACATTTGTCATCAAACAAAGTTCATACACGTATTTAGGTAAAAATGAATAAAATTATTAGTTCATGCAGTAATGTTTCAAGAATTGCAAGGTTAGAGTTTCTCAATTTCTCCCCCCATCTTAAGTAAATTATGAATTGTTGAAAAAATTTTGACAAAGTTGCTTATATAACCTTTTCTACTCTCTCCTTTTGTCATCATTAAGCATTAAAAGGGGTTGCTCCCCCTAAATTTGTGTATTTGTTAAAACAAATTGTTAAGTAGACAAAAAGAGAGTAAAGAAGCAAATTTCATAATTAACAAAGATAACTTTCATTGATAAATAGTTTCAGTACAACAGGAAGTACATAACATAACATAACATAACATGTCATAACATGAACAGAAGAAAAAATACAAGCAAGAGATGAAAATACTGAACATACATGATACCCAAAATGAAACTATGTGAAGTACATATAAGTATCTGAGAGGCTAATTCTCATCAAAAGGGAACTCTAACACTATAGGTGCCATGACCCTAGAAGATAAGGATCTAGGAATCCTATGTAACATGCCCCTGGTCCTAAGAGAAGGGCCTGATCTATCTATGACTCGGGTAGTCCTAATAGTACGGGAAGCAAGTGTCTCTGCAGGAGTCTCATAAGCTGAAGAAGAGTCAAGCTGACCATCAGTAGGAGCATCCGGAGTCTGAATAGGAATAGCTGGTGCCTATCCTTCCTATTGACAATATGATAATCTCCTACCCCATTACCACCATCACTGTCAAAGTCAACATCAGCATCAGCATCGGCACCCCCATCACCATCAGGAGCAACATCACCACTAGTAGTGTCATCATGTGTATCATCATGGTTGTTAAGATATCTCGGTCCAAGTATGAACCAGCCACCGGTTCGACCGGTTGAAGACATCTCTTTCGAACCACAAACTTCGGACCAAGGTATTCGGGAAAAATCAGGCAACCTATAGGCAAGCCAAAGCTCTTGATGGGCCTACGGCACCCAAAGACAAGGTCTTCGGATCACGTCTTCAGCCTTCATCGAAGACCAAGTCCTACGGTGCCTAAAGACAGGATCTTCAGCCTGAATTGAGGAGTGACCTTCACCAACTCCCAAAAACATAGTCTCTGGTTTACGTCGAAGACATAGTCTTCGGCCTATGACAAAGGTCAAGTCCTCGATCTATGCCGAAGACAGGTTCTATGATCTGTCTTGAGAGGATCCGAGGACGAAGACATTCCCTGATTCAATCATAGAAATCTCCCTAAAAGGGAAGTCTGAAGATAGGCTCTTGACCTGTTTCAAGTTTCTATGAACAGGACAAGCAATGGTTATCGTCGACTATTTCCAGAATATAATTATGGCATGTAACTCCAGCAACAACGCCTCCGGCCTGGCTGCCGGAATCGCCCATTAACTAACCATGATTCCAGATTATAGGAAAGAAATTAACTTCCCCATCATAATCGCTGGAGGAAGAGGGGAATCGCAGGCTGGACAACTCTTTATAAATAATGGTAAAGAGGAATGTTTGAGGTAAGGCACGAGTTACCTTTGAAAATCCTCGAGTCTTTACCTTCTCTATTGAGTCCTCCTCAGAATCTTCCCCATTCTGTGGTCAGAGCCCATCTCTGACTTAGGCATCAAAGTGTCCCCCACCGGAGCAACTCCGGCTAGGGATTTGTTTTGCAGGTGAACCAGGGAGCAGGCCTGCAATCCAGTAGCTCCGTCCGATCAGAAAAGGGACTCTGTGCCAACATATTGGCATGCCAAGAAGGGGAACGTCCTGTGCATTGTTAAGCTCCCCTCCTTAACTAAGGGGAAGTAAGAAATTCTCAATGGCGAGAGGGAAGACTCAGATCGCCTTAACAAGTCGAAATCATGCTCCATCCTAGGGGGATGCACCCCCGATAGAGAACGACATTCCACCTCCCACAATTGTCATGAGATAGTAGCAGTTTGAAGCCCTCCTGAACCAGGTCACTAACCTCATGGCTATGGTTCAAGACTTTCAAAATAGAGCTTTTCAGGTGGGGCATCCGCCATCCACCTCCAGACATAGCTCTCGGTCCCGGAGGAAGAGAGCCCCTCGAGAGGGGTCCACACATCTCTCCCCCCCGTCCTCGACCCTCTCATGAAGGTCGAAGCTCAAGAATGCCTCGGCCTACTGATTCCCCGCAGAGAGGGAAAAGACTTAGGCAAACTTCCTCACCCTCTTTTGAAGACTCCACTCCTGTAGAGAAAGCACCAAAGCAGGCTCTCCCTGACTACAATGGAAAATTTAAGGCCATCGAATCGGAGATGGCGAAAATGAGGGAGCAGAGAGATTACAATGATTTGGCGGTGTGTGATCTATGCCCACCCTACACTGACCGTGTCCTGGCCGAAGTCATCCCTCGGCACTTCAGGGTTCCCCAGATGGAACCCTACGATGGCACCTCTGATCCTCTTCACCATCTGGGTAGTTTTAAGGCCCATATGATGATCCAGGAAGCTTCGGACGTGATGTACTGCCTTACATTCCTAGCCACCTTAAAGAAAGCTGCTCGGATATGGTACTCGAGCATACATCCAGGTACCATCGATTCTTTTTTTGAGTTAGAAAAATTATTTGTCTTGCATTTTAGGACTTGCCACAAGACCTCCCGGAATACGGACACACTGTTCCTCCTTCACCAAAATGAAGGAGAAAGCCTGTGAGATTACATCTCTAGATTTAATGTGGCCACACTCGAGATCCCTGATCTCAACGAGCATGTGGCCATGTCTTCACTAAAGAAGGGACTTCGTACATCCAGGCTCACCTTTTTCCTGGATAAGAAGTTTTTCAAAAGCTACGCTGAGCTCCTATTGAGGGCTCAGAAATATGCCGATACCGAAGAGCAGGCGGCAAATCGATGACTAATCGAAGGGAAACCCCCTTCAAAGAGAAAAACAACAGGGGACAAGGCTCCCTGTTTCCAACAACAACAAATATACTGACCGCCAAAGAAGTCCTCCCAAGACCAGAGCATCGAGTGGGAGATTCGACTCCTACACCCCCCTCAACCTCCCTCGTGAGAAGATTCTCTTGGAGATAGAAAAAGAAAACTACTTCTGGTGGCAATGTCCCATGAAGGCATCCTCTTTTGCAAAGAACAGGAACAAATATTGCTGATTCCACCGGGACCATGGCCACAACACTGAAGTATGCATCAACTGAGAGATGCGATAGAGGATCTCATCAAGAGAGGATATTTGGGGCGATACATTGGTCACCAAGGATCTCGGTCAGAAGCTACTGTTCCCCAATTGCTCCTGAAGAAGTTGAACTACCAAATCAACGGCCCACCAATAGAGGCGTGGGGATGATACATCGACCTGTCAACTGGAGAAGAGATGAAGATGATGTCCCGAAGTGACTTAAGGATAACAATGCCATTCTCTTCTCTAACGATGACCTTGCGAGAGTCCGGCTCCCGCACAACGACCCTATTGTAATTTCGATCGTTGTGGCCAATTATGATGTACAACGAATCCTAGTTGATAATGAAAGTTCGACTGATGTCTTGATCTATGATGCATTCTCTCGGATGTGTTTGCCTAGAGACAAGCTACGAAGGTCCCCTATACCACTTACCGGCTTTGGAGGGAATTAGGTTGATGCCAAGGGAGAAATAATACTACCTGTAACCCTCGGTACCGAACCTCGATAAAAGACACTGCCGATCAATTTCATGGTAGTTCAAACCCCTTCAACCTACAACATCATTCTGGGACGACCTGCCCTGAACAGATTCCAAACCGTAGTGTCATCCTACTACCTCCTGGTGCACTTTCCTACCAGAATGGTGTTGGAGAAGTAAGAGAAGACCAAAGAGCGGCACAATAATGCTTGATGATCCAGGACAAGCACTCTAATGATCCCACCACTTGGGATCAGCTAGGTCCGAGGGACTTGACTATAGATTCTAGTGAGCCTATGGAGAGAACAATCTCGGTACCCTTAACTAAAGAGGACCCCACCAAGGTTGTGCAGATCGGAAGTATGCTTGATGAAAAGACCAGAATGGAGCGATATGCTTCCTCAAGGATAATGCTGATGTCTTCGCCTGGTCGGCTTCGGACATGCCAGGAATTCCTATCGAAGTAATCACTAATCGACTAGAAGTTGCCCGTGGGTATAAACCAGTCCGACAAAAGAAGAGAAGCTTCGCCCCTGAAAGACAAAAAGCAATAGATGAAGAAGTGAGCAAGCTCCTTAGGGCAGGGTTCATCCGAGAAGTCCACTACCCCGAGTGGTTGGCTAATGTGGTAATGGTAAAGAAAGCTAGTGGCAAGTGGAGGATCTGCATCGACTACACAGACCTCAATAAGGCTTGCCCAAAGGATAGCTTTCCTCTTCCAAAAATTGACCAACTGGTCGATACCACTGTCAGCCACCAATTGTTAAGCTTCATGGATGCTTCTTCTAGCTACAATCAGATCCAAATAGACCCCCAGGATGAAGAGAAGATGGCCTTCATCACTGACAAAGGTCTGTATTGCTACAAGATAATGCCATTTGGGTTCAAGAACGCTAGAGCAACCTTTCAAAGGTTGATAAACAAGGTGTTCAAGCCTCCTTAAAAAGACCACATCTAGGATCTGAGGGAATCATTTAGCGCCCTGCGGCGTCACTAAATGAAGCTAAACTTGATGAAGTGTACCTTTGGGGTTACTTCAGGCAAGTTTCTAGGTTTCCTCGTTACCAAGTGAGGGATTGAAGCAAATCCTGAGAAAACTCAAGCCCTCAAAGATATGAGGCATCCATCCTACAAGAAGGAAGTCCAGTAGCTGATAGGGAGGATCACCTCTTTAAGCAGGTTCATCTCTCCCTCAACCAAGAAATGTCTTTCATTTTTCAAGGTACTTCGACAATCTCGAGGTTTTGAACGGACCGAAGATTGCCTTGCTGCATTTGAAGAGTTGAAGAAGTACTTGGAGACTCCACCTTTACTTTCTAAACCTCAAGAGGGGGAGGTGCTCTATTTATACATTTCCGCTTCGGATGAGGCAGTCAGTTCAGTCCTTGTCTGAAGAGAAGAAGATGGCTCCCACAAGCCAATCTACTACATCTGCAAAGTTTTGCATTATGCTGAAACAAGATATTCAAATATGCAGAAGCTGATCTACTCTCTGATAATTGCGGCAAAGCGACTATGGCGATACTTCCACGCCCATGCCATCGTGGTGCTGACCGATCAACCCGTCAAAGTTGTTCTCTGATGCCCTGATACCTCTAGAAGGATAGCCAAGTGGTCTGTGAAACTAAGTGAGTTTGACATCAGCTTCCAGCCTCGATTGGCTATGAAGGCCCAGGTGCTCTCAGATTTCCTGGCTGAGTGCACCTGGAAGTCTGAAGACGAGGTGCCTCCCGTAGAAGAAGGAGATTCAAAGAATACGGAGTTCGATTGGGTGATTCATGTAGACGGAGCCTCCAATTCTGCTGGATGCAGAGCCAACCTCATATTGGCTGAGCCCAATGGCCACACAGTGGAGTACGCACTCCCGTTCTCCTTCCATGCTTCAAATAATCAGGCCGAATACGAAGCCATACTTGTAGGTCTTCGAATCACCAAAAGTTTAGGAGTTCGGAGACTCTAGGCTTTTTCAGATTTCCAGTTAGTGGTAAATAAAGTTAAAGGAGAATATGAAGCCAGAGATCCCGCCATGGTGCAGTACTTGGAGAAAGTACAAATCTTAACTTCTCAATTGGAATACTTCGAAATCATTCATGTTCCCCGATCAGAGAACTCCCGGGCAGATGCATTATCTCGACTTACTACCACCATCCCAGAATCTCTCAGTCGCACCTTCGTTGAGTACCTCGAAGCCCCAAGTATAGCTGAAGAAGCTATGGAGGTGCACCAAATTAAGATCGAGCCAAGCTGGATGGATCCCATTATCAAATGCTTAGGACCGTCAGATACTTACTATGCCTTGAAAGAGGTCCATGAGGAGATATGTGGTGATCATTTGGGAGGCAGGTCCTTAGCATATAAAATTATATGCCAAGGGTACTATTGGCCCTCCATCCAAAAGGAATCGATCGACTTCATGCGAAGATGTGATCAATGCCAGAGATATGCCAACATTCAGAGGCAACCAGCGAGCCACTTGATCCAACTGACAGCTCCCTGGCCTTTTGCTCAATGGGGAATGGATATTCTTGGCCCATTTCCACCCGCAGCTGGACAGAGGAAATTCCATCTTGTGGCTATTGACTACTTCACAAAATGGGTCAAAGCTGAACCACTATCCCAAATCACAGAGGGCAAGGTTAAGAACTTTGTAAGAAACTCCATCATATTTCGGTTCGGGATTCCATACACAGTAATTACTGACAACGGAATGCAATTCAATAATCTGAAGTTCAAAGACTTCTGTGCTTAGTACCATGTGCAACACAGGCTGACTTCCATTGCCCACCCACACTCCAACGCAGAAGCCAAAATAACAAATCGGACCATTCTCTACGGTTTGAAGATGAGGTTGAACACTGCCAAAGGACTTTGGGTAGAAGAGCTAACCTTCATTCTCTGGGCATACAGAACTACCCCAAGAACGGCCACCAGCGAGTCTCCGTTCAACCTGGCATACGGTACTAAAGCCATTCTTCCTATCGAAGTCTCCCTCCAATCTCTAAGAATCGATAAGTATAAAGAGCCTAGAAATCTCGATCACCGAAGAGTCAACCTTGATCTATTACAAAGCACCAGACTCCAGGCCCAGATGAAAATGGCGACGTATCAATAAAAGGTCGCCACATACTACAGCTCCAGGATAAAGGAACATATTTTTTGCACGGGGGACATGGTGCTGCGAAGAGCTGAAGTATCTAGGCCAACTGAACGAGGTAAGCTTTCTCCCAACTGGGAAGGACCGTACCAAGTTGAAGAAGTCATACATCCAGGAATGTATCGACTCAAAACCTTGGACGGTAAAATGCTGTCCCGACCATGGAATGTGTAAAATCTTCGTAAGTATTATCAACAAAATCCCAAGAATCTTTTGTGCAAATCTATCCAACATTAAATGACTTGTAATAGCAAGATGACAGCAATTTTTTTAGCTTGATCGAAGATATTAGCTAATGGTGCAAGGGACAGTCTGATCCATTCACCTTATCGGTATGTTTGATGAGCGTAATGGACAGCCCAATCGGTTGCCAAAATGATCGAAGGCACGAGGATGGTTAATGTAACATGCCCTATGGAAAACCCGAGAACATGCCGAGGCGGGCCTAACCAACCTACTTTATGTTAAAAAGGTGCAGGGATGGTTTCTGTAACCTACCCTACAAAAAATCCGAAGATACACCGGGACAGGCCTGAATTGCCTACCTTAACCATGGCAGATATGCACAGGGGTAGCAATGATGCTATACCCTATGGAAAACCCAAAAATATGCAGGAATTATTTCACATCACTCACTCTACCAATGTCAAGCTTTTGAGTTCACACTTCACGGGATTCAAAGAAGTATCATTCACAGAAAAAGGTAAAAAGTAGGAAGAAAATTAGTGCCTTCATTTCTTTTGCATTCTTACAAACAAAAAAAAGATTGCAAGAAATGGGAAAGCACATCTAGTAACCACTCGCCGGCCCTTTCCCATACCGGTGGGGGGTGTCCTGCAAGGAGGATGAAGGGGCCCCGGGGTTCCCATCTGGATCAGAATCTGACTCCTCCTCAAAGTCAGAATCGAACTCGTGTCCAGGAAAGGGAACGGAGGGTTTGATGTTGCCAAAGCCCTTCAAGTTATAATACTTGAAGGCCTTATCCCTACACTCCCGGAACCCATGGTGATAAGAATTCAGAGTCGCCTCAGCAACCTCCTCTTTGAAAGCAGAAGATGCCTTAAAGTCCGAGATAGAATATGCCACCTTCTTCTTGGCCTCTACCGCCTCCGCGACAGCCACCTCAACCTGAGCGCTGGCCTCCTCCAGTTGAGCCTCTAGGACATGGACTATTCTCTCCAAGCGATCGACGACTGGGTCATCATCATCGCTCAGCCCGAGGAATCCTGGGCTACCCCTTGCTCCGACACCGATGGCTCTCTTCTTCACCACCCTTCGAAGCTCGGGAACACTGAACTTCATTTCGCTGGGATGCTGGAGAAAGAAGAGAAATTTCCAAAATAAGAGTCTGGGATTGTGATGTCCTTCGGCAGGGGAGGACAGGGTCCCATTTATAAGGACCTTACACCCATGACTGGCCATAGGGAAACATGCTCCATGCCCTTTCCCAGATTTACTGAAAGATGCCACGTGTCAGAGCGATGCCTCGAGACCCAGGTGACTGCTTCGGAGTGGTACAATCACCAATAACAACTCTTGGAATGGCGATCGCCGATACTTCAAATCTAGAAGAATCTCTGATGGGGAACTAATATGCATGCAATTTTTTTTGTATATTTTACATGTTGAGTTAGGTGATTAATTCCCGAATTTTAGATCAAAATTATTTGTAGGGGATTTTATATGAATTTTTGAAGATCAGCATGCAGATTAGGACCTAGAAAAGTAGAAAAGAAGGATCGCCGGGGCTGAGAAGCCTCGGTTAGGGCAAGTTCTCCTACAATAAAACTACAGGAGGTAGAGGGGGTGTACCTGACAACGTCTGTGAAGATCGCAGTAAAAGGGTCTCTCGTTCCTCGATGGATGCGGCCTGGAAAACCGAGCCAAAGACCCGTGGATACCCGGCTTTCTGCTCGGTGATCCGATTGAGGCTTGGCTGGAGTCGTTGGATTCGTAGGAACTCGAGGAGCTGTAAACGACCTGTCAGGGGTTAGAAAACTCACAAAGGAACAAGAAAACAAAGGGAAAACAACAAGGGAAGGCTTCTTTTGGAGTGGGCATCCAGGGATCTGAGATGCTTGTTGGCAGGAGGAAGATGATTGCAGCACTGGGAAGAAAAACTCTCGCAAACCCCTTTATGCACACAGCAGGGTATCACACAACTCAATAGAAGAACTCAAGGTTTTCATTCATCAAAAATTCTCCTCCATACAAGAGGCTAGGGTCCCTTAAATAGACCCTTAACCTTGGGCTCAAAGTAAGGGTACATAAGTCTTTACATAAGAATCCTTTTCCCTCTCAAACCCTAGCTAGAAAATAAGGAAATATTAGGTAGAAAAATCCCTAAAAAATTTCTTGACTTGGTCAAGACTCTAAGGATGCCTAGGGGGGCATGTTGGGCTTCTAGGAGCAGCAAAAGGCTGGCCCAAAGGGGCTCGGGTGTATGGGTTTGGGCCTCTGGAAGCTGGGATGGCCTGGTAGCCAGGTAGCAGGAATATTCCCTGGTATCTTGCTTCTTAGGGGCTTGGGCTTGTCACCTGGGCTTGATTTCTTTGGGCTAGCATGCAGATGGACCTCTAAAATCATGGATGCCTTTGTATATGAATATATTTTGGCATCTGGAAGAGAATCTGAGCATCTGGAGGGCATCTGCAAGAAATCAGGGTTTTCTGAATTTTCCTCCTGGGGTCTTCAAATCTTCAAGCTGGGTTGGATTTGGTCTTCACTTGTATGATATAGTCTTGAGTCTTCAGGATGCTTGGACAGGACTCAAAAAAATAAAATTAGCTCAACATGAGCTGACTAGAATTGGACTGAACTAGCTCAACATGAGCTGACTAGTACAGAACTGAAATAACAACTAAAAATACTCAAATAACAACTAAAATGGACTCAGATGAGCTAAGCCTTTATTATAGATGGACTCATAAATTATTGATCAATTTACAGAGGGTTGAAAAAGCCTCTGTCTTATTCTGGTGCCTCAGGTGTCCCCACCAATTCTCCCGGGGTGGGAGGAACTCGACCCTGTCGAGTGAAGGTCAAACTGGCTCACATATCTCTTGAGAAGGTCTGGGTTGAGGCGTTGCAAGTCCTCTCGAGAAATCCATGAATCGTCCGACTCTGGTCGGCCTTGCCATCGGACCAGGAAGCATTGATAGTCATGGCCCTGGGTCATGATGGCTTGATCGTCCAGGATACAAAGAAGAGATACAAAATAATTTGCTGGTTGCATTTCAGAGGGAAACAAAGAAGAGATACAATGCCTAAAGATACACATATCCCTAAGCATCGGCTGGAGGAGACCCAGCATCGCAAGATTGGAGCAGTTTGTCAATTTGCGCGGAAAGGGTTTCCTGAAATTGGGTTGAGTCCAAAGGGTATTAAACCTGGACCTCCTCCTTAGCTCGAGCTACCTCTTGGGCTGGGATCGGGATCACATCCATGTCTTCGGCTATGACAGGAGTTTTTCCCTCCAAGCTTGGCACTTCTTCGGCCTCCTCAACCCGGGCCGAAATTATGCCAGGAATTTCCTCCCTTGGACTTGGCACCCCTATGATCTCCCCTTTAGCTTTGGCTTCTTCTTCTTCTTCTTCTTCCACAATGTTGAAGGCAGGGATGGCAGAAAGGTCTAGGTTAAGGAAAGCCTTACTAACCTTGGCAAGTCCATCGTTAAAACCGTGCTGGTAGCTGTACAAGATTGCCTCATTCATTTCCTGCTGGAATTGTGAGGACCTCCAAAAATCTGCTATAGCTCTACTGGCCAACTCTTTCAGGACTTCGAACTCTCTCCTGGTCACCTCAGATTCCAAGGCTGCCTCTTCGGCCCTTAAAGATGCCTCTCTAGCTCTTAAGGATGCCTCTTCGGCCTTTCTGATTGCCTCCTCGATAGCCTTGGTTAGGCTCTCTGCCTTTTCCTGATTCTTGTTGAGGGATTGTTCCAAGGAATTGGCATGTTCTCTACTCTTCCTCAACTTAGCTCCTTGCCCCGCGATTATCAAATGGGCGTCTTTCAGCTCATTCCTTAGGCCGTGAATTTCAGCATCCGCATGAACTAGACGATTCTCCATAGACTGCTTCAATTTCTTGGCCACCTCTTTTTTAGCCCTAGCTGTATGGAGCTCCTCCTTAAGGCCATGGATGAGGCTGTCGACGTTCCCTAGGCCCTCCTCCATGAAGGTGATGTCATAGACCAGCTACGTCGATAAAGTGAGGTTATGAACCGAACAATCCTCTGGGCAAAGGAGATACGATGAGGGTCTCACCTGTTGTAGGGAGGAAAAGGCAGAGTCATATATTCTAGCAAGAATTTGACTTCGGATAACTACCAAATCATGGGGTAGCAGCGTATCCTTGAGCGCCTGCCTAGCCACGACGGGGACCAATAATCCCCCTATGGGGGAATGCTCCGAAGAGCCCGCAGGATGGCTCCCAGCTGGAGAAGCCTCATGAATGAACTCTCTCTTGACTTGTGGCACCTTGCCCCTATCAACTGCCGGGGGGCAAGGCAGTGGCACATTAGCCATCGGAGGTGGACTCTCCCTTATGTGAACTAGAGAGGTAACAACCGGTGAAGGCTCAACTAGCTGAGCCCCTATGGGGGCCCCCGTCATTGGCACCGCATTCCCTTCAAAGGCTCTTCTGGAGAACGAAGTGCTCCCACTCCTCTTAGGACCATCCCTTTGAGCTTTCTTCCGAATCGCCAACCTTGTAGGAGGGGCATGAGCTGCCCTCTTCTCAGAAGATTGGCAGAGCCAGCTCAAGTTAGGCTTCATTCCGTCGCCTACAAACAGAAAAACTCTCTAAGTCAACTGAACTGCAATAGGAATGGGAGAGAAGAGGTAGAAATCTCACCATTTATACCTAACATAGGAAACTTGCTAATCGGCCACCAAAACCTTTTTTCCATATTTGACGGTTAAATGCGACTCCTTCCAATCGCTACCAAAGCCCCATGGGTCGATAGACAACTCAAAGACAAAAACAAGTATCCACCTGTGGATGGTGTTAGGCATATCCTTGATGATCTTGTGATGATGCGGGATGACTCTAGGACTACTAAACATGCATGAAAAATAGTAAAATAATTTTTTTTATGATTTTTATAATTTTAATTGTAGGCTAGATTCCCAAAATAAAGTAAAAACTAGTAGAAGGACTAGCAGTGCAAAGAATCATCGGGTTGCAGGCATACTCATGTAAACCAATGAAATATCCAGGTCTCGAGAGTTGAGAAACTCCCGATTTAGGATAGATTTTCTTCATTAAATCAGATAATAAGAGAAGGAAAGGTTTCTTACCAGTCAGAAATTGAAATTCAATTGCAGAAGAGATCACTCACAACTCTGATCGAAGCCTGGAAGAAGAAGCCTTGTTTTTCTTGAATCTGAAGGCTGATCTGGGCGGTCCAGGAAACAAAGAAGGCCTCCTCAGGGAAGGGGAAGCACCTTGAGAATCTTACAAGCATCAGGGTTAATCAAAACAGCAATTAAAAAATAAGAAAAGGAACTATGGATTGAAAGGAATCAGGATTAGGGTCAGAAGATGGATGTTCGAAGCTTGTTGAAGATCTCCTTGCTTGGCAGCCTAGGGAACTTCTTCTTGGACGTGTGAAGGCTCGAATGGTAGTGAGTTAGGGTGTGGAAGGAAGCTAGGGCAGCAAGGAATTCGTCCAAGCACTAGAACACCAACCAAAGAACCAAAACAAAACACCAACACAAGGTAGTAACTCAAAATTTCAGCAAGTTGTATGCATAAGAAAGAGATGCTTACAAGAGGGGGAGGGGTAGGGTATTTATAGAGTTCCCATGCCCTCACTAACTATGGTTACACTTGGGTTACAAGTCCTCTTACCAATTGGAATACAAGTCCTTTCCTAGCTAGGTTAGAAAAATAAATCCCCGTTAGGTTAGGAATTGACCTAGTCTTCTCCTTTTTCCTTCATGCTTTGACTATTCCACTCAAGGACACCTCTTGGACTTGGTCAACACTTAAAAAATGCCTAGGGGGACGTGTTGGGCCTCTAGGAGCAGCAAGGGGCCAGCCCAAAGGGGCTTGGGTGCATGGGTTTGGGCCTTTGGAAGCTAGGGTGGCCTGTTAGCCTGGTAGCAGGAATATTCCCTGAAATCTTGCTTCTTAAGGGCTTAGGCTTGGCACCTGGGCTTGATTTCTTTGGGCTTGGATGCAGGTGGGCCTCTGGAGTCTAGGGTGCCCTGTTCTGAGAATATGCTCTGGCATCTAGAAGGGAATCTGGGCATCTGGAGGGCATTTGGAAGGAATCAGGATTTCCGGAAGCATCTTGGATCCTAGGTTGTCACACAAAATCTAATGGGCTGATGTAGTGGCCTCTGATTCCTGGATGTGTCCTGGTGGAACTCTAAAATAGGGTAACCTCCTCTCTTGTATAAATATTGGGCTCATATTAGACTTATAATTGATATACAGGACTCAAAATAATGACTAGGTTGAGGGTTGAGATAAATCAACTAACCTCAACTTATTACAGGACTTAATTCTAGTTGATTACAAAATTTGACACATAGCTATGTAAACCAAATAGGGCCCAGTAATCTATGTCTGATCTTGGTGCCCCCACCAATTCTTCCGAGGTGGGAGGAACTCGATCTCGTCGAGTGTGGGATAACTTGGCTCTCATAGTGCTCGAGTAGGTCTGGGTTGAGGTGCTGCAGATCCTCACAGGTGATCCACGAGTCCTCAGATTCTGGCCGATCTTGCCACCGGACCAAGTACCTCTGATAGCCACGATTCTGGGTACATATGGCTTGATCGTCCAAGATTCTCTCAATCTTTTCCTCACTATTTGGCCAATTGTATGTGGACACTCTGGGATGAGTTCTCTCTCAAAGGGAGGGATAGGCTCAAGGTGCTCGCTAGGTATCGCTGCTGGCTCCCTAGACTCTATAAGATCTGAGATGATGAAGGTGGAGCTAATACCTAAATCTGGTAGTATCTCACACACATAGGCATTGGGTCCACAGATATTCATTATCTTGGATGGGCCAACTTTGCGAGCAGAAAATTTTTTTATAACTACAAAATCCCCTGCAAAATTCTTTATCTCTCTTTTGGGAATTAGCCAAGTTGTTAGTTAGTTCAATAGTTATGTTCAGCTTTTGACTAATTTTCATATGCATATGCTGTGCAGAGGGTAGTGTAGGTGTAGACATGTAATTTAGGTTGTGTATTTATTGGACTCAACTAATACCTAATAGACTTGCTAGACATCCCTATCAAAGGACATTTTATTGGACTCAAGGGACAAAATCTAATAGCTTATAGACTCTTTAGGTTTGATCCTATCAGGACATGTATATGAAAATATGATATGAACTCTTAGTAGATGCCAGAGGGTCTTCCAGAAGTAGGAAGCAAAGATGACTGACTCGATGAATGAATGCAGTATGCAAACCTCTATGAAATGCAACCTAATAGTAAAGAAACAGAAGAAGTTTCCTGAAATGGTAGAAAATAAGAGGTGGGTTCAGGGTTGGTCTGGCAGGATGAGAAATAAGGAGATGGTTCAGGGTTAATTAGAAAGAGTAGAATATTAGAAGGGGTTTCAGGGATGAGTCCTAGACTAATGAGATTTACCTTATGGGTTTGAGGCATATCTAAAGGGTCTGCATAATGGAAGAAGGGGTCATTGATTTCAGGAAAAAGATCAAGTTGTGTCAAAGAGTTGAGTGCATCATGAGGGCGTTGATCTAAAGAGATTAAGTCCTTAATAAATTCTTCTGGTTCATAAATCAAAGGATTGGGCTCTCTAATTTGGCTTTCTTCTAGTGGCTCCTCAAGTAAAGCTCTAATAGTGGGACTGGATTCCTCATCGTCTTCTTCCTTTAAAGGTTCTTCCATTACAGGTTGGGTGTGGTTAAAGTCAGCTAACTCTAGGGTGGCTTCAACCTGGGTATCTACTGGATCAACTAACATTGGATTGGCTTCTACCTGGGTTTGGTCAGGGTCAACTGATTCTAGGGTGGTGCATTGGGTAAACTGGGTTTGGAATTGGGTAATTTTCTGGGCCCATTGTTCAATTAGGGCCTTGAGGGTTTGTAGATTAGACTCCATGGTTGAACTAGGTTGGACTTCAAACTCAACTAATTCTGGGTTGGTTTCTATTGGGGTTTGGTTATAGTCAACTACTTCTGGGTCTTCTATAGGTGTTTCTTCCTCTAGATCTACAATAGACTCATCAGCTTCATACTCCACCACTAAACTTGGGTCAGCCTCATATATTTCTTCTTCTAGGTCATCTTGGTGAACCAATGGGGTAGTAGGAGGGGTTTGGCTAAAGGAAAACTGGCTAGGGTCTGGGGTACTGATCTTATGGGTTTCAGGTTGACTAAGGGTTATGGGTTCATAGGTTATGGGTTCAGTCCTAAGGGTTGACTCAAATTCCAAAGCTATGTTATAGGCTTCCTCTAAGTTTTAAATTTGCCAATGAGATAGTTCCCACTGGATGTCTTCACGAAGGCCAGTCTCAAACCTAGATAAGGTCACTGATTCGGGTTCGTCTAGGCAACACCTAAGGGCACATTCTTCAAATTGGGCTATATACTCCGACACAGACCTATTTCTTTGATATAACCTATTCCATTGGTCTAGAAGGCATTGTCGATAGTATGGGGGAACATACTTAGCCCTAAGCTTTAACTTCATGGCTTCCCATGTGGTAATGGGTAGGTTGCCTATCTGATTATTGAGTCATTCTACTTGGTCCCAGTATAATCTAGCTTGATCAGTTAGCCTGAGCTAGACAAATTGATACTTTTTCTCATCACTTAAGCCATACCATTCAAAATATTGTTCCATGTCTTTTTCCTAGTCTATGTAATCCTCAGGATTTGAGGTGCCACTGAAGGTGGGTACTTGATAATTGGGCTTCCTATAGTTGGACTTCTGGTAAGGGTCAGAGTATTGGGTTCTCCTAGGGTTGGGCTCCCTATATGGATCAGAGTATTGGGCTCTCCTAGGGTTGGACTTCATGGTCACACTAGTTGGGTTGGATTAAGTCTACTGGCATTGTGTTCCTAATGTAGTGGTCATGTAACAAATCAAACAATCAAAATGAAATGATGCAACCAAGCATGCAAAAGAGAAAGAAAATGCTAGTATAATCTAGGGTTTCTTAGACCTAGAGCCAGAAACTGGGTGGGTCAGCTCAACTTACACCTAACTCAATAGCTAATCCTTCCACTAGCCAGGTAGGGGGTGGGAGTGTGGGAGGCCCCCCCTGCTTTCACAGGAACCCAATTAAAAATCACAACACCACTTAGGTCATTTGACTCTGGACCCCCAGCCTTAGACACCAGCTTTTCATAATAGCTAAGAGGTTAAATGCACTAGTTGGCCCACACAGCTTGGACCCGACCTGTTGATGTCTCCTAGCCCACTAGGGCAAATTAAGTCTAATTTATTTTAATTAAGGGTTGGGTTAGTATGATGATGGTGGTTTTGGGCCCAAGACAGGTGATGAAATCTTGCACTGATCTGAGATAGAGAATTGCCCTTAAGATTGGTTATGAATGATGGTAATCGATGGCCCTGATGCAATCTAAAACAATCAAAAAATAAAATATTTTTTTAATGATTTATGATGTGTCAAGTTAGTTTTAAGTTAACTAGGGTTATCAAACAAAGTTTGGCTTGGGATTGGGGGTTTGGTAGTTGATTAGGTCAGGTTGAGTCAAGATGCAGAATGTAGCAGAAATCAAAAAAATTAGGGTTCAGATGATGCAGAGTTTGACACATATCCCAATGTATAAAAAAATCAAAAAACATCTGTAACAGAGGATGGGCAGTCATGATGAAACCTACCAAATTTCATGTAGAAAACAAATCATATGATGATGCAAACCTATGGTTTTCTAGACTGCTGCAAAAATTATCAGGATTCTATTAGGGTTTCTATTATGCCAAATTTTAAAGATTTATGGTTTTAGTAAAATTAATTAAAAATTATTATAATTACTAAGACACAACAAAGGACATGAAGTGAAAATTTTATAGAAAAATAAAATATTTATGATGCAGAAATTAGATGAAACCTAGACATCTAATGCAGTGGACAAAATACAGAATTAGGGTTTGTGAATGCAAAGCAAATAAAAACTATCCTAAACCTTCTCTGATTCCAAACTGATGTGGGACAACTCTAGGACTACTGAAAATGCATGGAAAACAGTAAAATAATTTTTTTTTGATTTTTATAATTTTAATTATAGGCTAGATTCTCAAAATAAAGTAAAAACTAGCAGAAGGACTAGCGGTGCAAAGAATCATCGGGTCGCAGGCATACTCATGCAAACCAATGAAATATCCAGGACCCGAGAGTTGAAAAACTCCTGATTTAGGATAGATTTTCTTAATTAAATTAGATAATAAGATAAGGGAAGGTTTCTTACCAGTCAGAGATTGAAATTCAATTGCAGAAGAGATCACTCACAACTCTGATCGAAGCCTGGAAGAAGAAGCCTTGTTTCCCTTGAATCTGAAGGCTGATCTGGGCGGTCCAGGCAGCAAAGAAGGCCTCCTCAGGGGAGGGAAAGCACCTCGGGGATCCTACAAGCATTAGGGTTAATCAAAACAGCAATTAAAAAATAAGAAAAGGAACTATGGATTGAAAGGAATCAGGATTAGGGTTAGAAGATGGCTGTTCGAAGTTTGTTGAAGATCTCCTTGCTTGGTGGCCTAGGGCACTTCTTTTTGGATGTGTGAAGGCTTGAATGGTAGTGAGTTAGGGTGTGGAAGGAAGCTAGGGCAGCAAGGAATTTGTCCAAGCACAAGAACACCAACCAAAGAACCAAAACAAAACACCAACATAAGGTAGTAACTCAAAATTTCAGCAAGTTGTATTCATAAGAAAGAGATGCTTACAAGAGGGGGAGGGGTGGGGTATTTATAGAGTTCCCATACCCTCACTAACCATGGTTACACTTGGGTTACAAGTCCTCTTATCAATTGGAATACAAGTCCTTTCCTAGCTAGGTTAGAAAAACAAAACCCCGTTAGGTTAGGAATTGACCTAGTCTTCTCCTTTTTCCTTCATGCTTTGACTATTCCACTCAAGGACACCTCTTGGACTTGGTTAACACTTCAAGGATGCCTAGGGGGGCATATTGGGCCTCTAGGAGAAGCAAGGGGCCGGCCCAAAGGGTCTTGGGTGCATGGGTTTAGGCCTTTGGAAGCTAGGGTGGCCTGCTAGCCTGGTAGCAGGAATATTCCTTGGAATCTTGCTTCTTAAGGGCTTGGGCTTGGCGCCTAGGCTTGATTTCTTTAGGCTTGGATGCAGGTGGACCTCTGGAATCATAGGTGCCCTGTTCTGAGAATATGCTCTGGCATCTGGAAGGAAATCTAGGCATTTGGAGAGCATCTGGAAGGAATCAGGGTTTTTGGAACGTGATAGCGTTCTCAAAGATGAGCAACCTTTTTCGGCGAAATAGAGCTGGGGACCAGCTCCGGACTCACTACGTCACTGACCCCTGAAGGCCCAACTTGTTCTGTTGCGGCTTCCTACAGACTCAGCCATGATAAAAGGATGAGGCAAAGAAGCGAAAGGAAGATTCTACTGCAGAAGGGACCGATGGCCAAGAACAGAGAAAGCTGAGCCAAAATTGAAAGAATGAGGTTGAAGAAGCTTTCTCAGTCAGCCTCTTTTCTCCTTCTCAAAAAGAAACGAAAAGACCCTAAAGCAGCCCCAAGCTGATTTGACACAGAATAGACCAAAGGTCGTAATCCATTTGAATCAATAGCCAAGATGAAGCATATTCATCATCCAATAGGCAGGAAGGAACCACGACAACTGCTCAAATCCTAACCAAAAGATTGGTTGAACCGTCATACAACAAAAAAAGGAAAGGCAGTCCCTGGCCCGCCCACTCCTGGTGCGGGCACCAGACTCAGAAGAAGACTTCAGGGCTCCATCTGGATCTCTGATTGACCTTGCCCGAAGAATTAGGGTTTTCTGGTTTTGTAATAAGGGTTGACCTGATCAACTCAATTTTGAGTCTGTAATTTTGTCATTTCAATTTTTGTTGGGTCATGTTGACTCAGTCCAAGTCCAAGGCCCAGGTAGGTGTCATTCCCTTTGCCATAGGGCACCATATTTTCCAGCTACAAGTGGGTGCCACACTCCCTGCTACATCTCCATCCAGTGTACCTTGGTCCCCACGCCTCAAGTAAGTAGGTTCTATTTCTTGCACCACTTGGGGGAGAAATCCATCAAGATACCTCAATCCAAGGAGGAGACAACTTCTTTCCAGATAAACCCAAGCCAGGATGGCAAGAATTTTTCTTGAAGAGAGGATCAAGGAGGTGCCCCACAATGTTCCATAAAAATCCAAGTTATAAAAGGGAAGAGAGCATGTCTTGGGGAGAAAATCAAGGAGGCACCCAAAAGTCTCCAAAAGTGCCAAAGCCATGAAAGGAAGAAGCCTAAACTTGTGGAGCAAGACTAGGAGGTGTCCAAATGAGCCAAACCATGAAGGAAAAATCCTTGATTCATGGAGAGATACTAGGAGACACCCCCATAACCTGCCATTTGGAGCTGATTTTCAAGTTTTCTTGGAGTTTTTGGGCTGCCCACTCATGGAAGGAGTCTTGGGAAGAAAATTTGATGCCTAAAGTGTGGGTTAGTCCTATTAGTCCCACATGGGAAATGTATAAAATTTTATTTCTTTGTTATGTCTATATATCCAACTCTATGTAACTCTTGAATTTAATGATGAATGAAATCAATTTCTTTGTGAGCAACTTTGTGTTTCTCTCTTCCGTACTTGTATTCAGGTGTTGAGCTCCGTGAGGGAGTAAATCTGGGTTCCCTAGGAACCTTGAGGAGGTGTGAGATCTCCAACCCCAAAACCCTAGCTTAGTCCACCCATCTCTACGCCACCACCACCAAACCTTAATTTTCCATCTTCATCCCACAGCCCCTCTCTTCTGCATCGAAGCCGGTCACCAGCATCTAGGTTCAGATCAACTGTTTCAACTACAGAGCCAGTTCAAAGGAGAGTCAAATCAGTATCAAGATCTCCGGAACTTCTACATCCAACAATCTTCATTAAGTCCTCAGGTCAGTGTCTTTCTTTGAGTTTCTGGTTCTTCTTTTGTTCTTCTTCTTCCAGATCCTGAGTTCGAGAAGGAGGCCAACCTTGCCATAGGACTACAATCCGAGGATCCATTGCGAAGATACCCCGTCTCTAAGGATCCTACAATCTGCTCGAGAGTGTCCTCCAATTGAAGCAACGAGAGATATCACTGCTAGGTAACAAGAACCTTCCCTTCTCACTTTGTCTGTTTCATTGAAACTCAGAGCAAACCCTAGATCTGGGGGTTTCTCAATCCCCAGCGATCCTGCTTCTGAGTTACTCTGATAATCCACTCCTTTTAATTGTGCTCTCTGTAATTTCTTAGTTTCTTTCAACATTAGTTTATCTTTCCTTTGAGTCAAAGTCGACTTCTGAAAATATATTAAAAAAAAAATACATTAATTTTAATTTACTTCCACATCGCATCATCTTTTTTGTTCTGCATCATTTTTGGTATCAGAGCTTTCGTGCTGCATCATTTTTGGTATCAGAGCCCTGTCTAGGGTTCTTGCTTGTTTGATTATTTTTTCGTTCCATTTTACTTTTGCTGCCTGGTGTAGACTCCCCTGGCCATCCGGTCCTAGGAAAAAATGAGACGCAAGCCTCCTCCTCCCATTCCATGGGGGTTCCTAGGGTGTGTAGGGGTGCCGCTGGGTTATAACTTTTAGACAGGGATTGTAAACGGGACACACGTTCTGTTTTCTGCCAGTAACTACCCTGTTATCCGAATTGTTTCTCCCTGAAGAAAATTCCAAATTAAGTAATTCTTATTTTGATGAAACCATTATAATTGAGATTAATTTACATAAAATTTTCATGATTTATTAATTTCTGTAGATTTTCAGAGATCAATTTTACTACTGTTCTGCTTTTTATTTTCTGCAAGCTGTGTTTTATTTGAGTGTGCATAAATTGAATCTATCTTAAGGGCACCGAAGTTGCAACATAAGGGGAGGATTGAGACCCTCTCCTTAGCCCAAAACCACCTCCCGTGCATTCGAACCTAAGCCTTTAATCTTAAAATTAATTAGACCTAATTTGCCCTAGTCGGCTAGGGACATCAACCGGTCGGGTCTAGGTTAGTGTTGAGTCAGTTTGTCTAGTTACTCTGTGTGTGCTTTATACTCAGTGTCTAGAATGGTGGTTCAGGGATTCTATCCCGAAGGGCTTGTGTGCTAGTCCGCTTACCTGGCCAATCACTGATTGGTGTCTAGGATTGGCATCTAGGGACCTAACACTCCCCTCACACCTGCCTGGCTGAGTCCTGAGTTACTACAGGCTAGCTTGCCACTCTGATTGGGCATCTAGTTTGGGCTCTAGGTCTAGTTAGCCCGTAGTCATTTCAGTCGAGTCTCATTTGGTGTGTTTGCTTGCATCATCATGTCCACCTGGAATGGAGTACCCTACCAACCTGGTCAAACCCAACCTGATTTAGAGGCCATGATTAGAACTCTTACCAAAAGTATGACCAAATTGAGTCAGGATATGACTGATACTGTTGCCTAGTTTAGAGACCGAGCCCAGGTACTTGAGGAGCCTAGGCACCGAAATTGGACCCTTGACTCAGAATTTGGTAGACCCCAACCTCACCCATACCCAGAGCCTAGGAGACCTTTATACAGGGATCCTGAACCTAATCATTGGAGGTTTGATCTAAGAGCCTATGATCATGATCTTGCCCCTGAGTCTAGCCCTAGGAGCCTATACCCATACTTGGTTGACTCAGAGAAGGGACCCGTTAGGAACACCGAACCTTATGCACCCACTTTTGATGGAAGACAAGCAACATATATTAAGTGGGAAGAACAAATGGATCAGTATTTTGAGTGCACTAACATATCGGAATTAGGACAAGTTAGGTTGGCCAAAACCAAGTTCACCAAACATGCTAGATCGCATTGGTATGCTATTGAGCGTGAGTGTTATCAAAGAAAAGAGGAAATATATACTTGGAGAGATATGAGAAGTAAGTTGAGAGATAGGTACCTAGGTAGATCCTATGAGAAAAGACTTTTAGACCAATGGTACCAATTGCAACAAGGTAATAGGCCTGTGTCTAAATATATTGAGGACTTCCAGTGGTATGACATGAAATGCAATACCATTGAGACCGAAGCTCAGATCACATCGAGGTTTAGGGTTGGGTTACACCCAGACATTTATAGGAAGCTATGCCTTGAAAAGACCAATAAGTTAGACCGAGCCTACCAAGAAGCCCAAGATTATGAGTGGTCTTTAAGATATAACCAATCAAGTACTTTGGACTTAAAGCCAACCTCTACCAACTTGAGTCAAGTTCCGATTGATCCGACACCCATAGTGAACCAGACTCTTGTTTGTCAATTCCCACTTGTGTCACCTCTTGACCAGAAGGATAACACTGAGAAGGAGTTAGGCATGGTCATCCCAAAATTAGTTGACCCGACCAGAGCCGTACTTAAAGAGGAATCAAAGGAGAATAGATTAGAACCTTTCAGTGAGATTGAGGAAGAAATATATGAGCCTGACATAAGTTTGATAGATGAATATGAAGAAGAAGAATTTGAGGATATCTCTCCCGATAATTCAATTAACCAACTCCTACCTAATGGGGTTATTGAGGGGACCCCTGCCACTCAAGGAATTCAGGAGCTAACCCTAAGAGAAGACCCTTTTGAGGAAGTTCAGGAAGAGGAAATTACACCCAATGAAAGTTTAAGTGAGAATACCCCTGAACTCATTGAGGAATCCAAAGAAGACACCCCTGAGTCAAATCTGGTAGAGAAGTGTGAAGAAGGAAGGGGTTCACAAGAATTGCCCATTGGAAAGGTCCAAGAACAAGAAAAAGGCAGTAGCTTAGAGGACTTTCTAGATAAACATTCCAAAGACCTTCCAGATAACCTTCCACCTTCTAGGAGCACCCAGCCTACCTTAGAACTTGCACTTGTAGACCCTCCTAGAGCAAATCATGAGGTTTGGATGAGTGCACCTATAGAACAATATCCTCATTTTAAGGTCGTCATGAATAACCAAGGTATGTTTCTTGTTTCCTATAAGCCACCTCAAAACTCTGATTCTTATTTCCTACCCTTCCCTGAATCTTCTCATGTTTCTAGAGCTATGGGATTACACTTTACTGAGATTTCTAAGTTGCAAGACTCCTTAGAACCTATTAGGTTTGCCACCTACTTCTGGAAGACCTTATGGCACCTACTAGGCATCCATAATAAGTTTTCATGCTCTGCACGCCCTCCTCCGACCCAAGGTCAAACTTAGAGAGCCTTAGTTTGTTAGGTTTAGACCTAGGGTTCTTTTGGAATAAAGTCCATTCTTTAGGAATGCATCATCAGTCTAGTTTAGTTTTTCTTGACCCTTTACCAGGCTTTGGCTCAGATTTTGGTTTGATTGAGAGCACCAGGAATTGGGATTTGTATTTTGTCCAGGGCTGAAATTGCATTCAATGTTTCGATCAATAGGTCTATAGGCTAGAGTCCCTTTGAAATTGTTCATGAATACAAGCCTCACACACCACTTGATCTGATTTCACTATTAGCCCACACACACAAGTCTCTTGATGCACTTGCATAGCATGTAAAGGACTTGCATAAAGAAATTCATGCCAAAATAACTTTAGTAATGAAACTTATAAGAAGTTGGCTGATTCTCAAAGACGAGTCAAAACTTTTGTTGAGAGAGACTATGTAATGATTAGGTTAAGGCCTGAGCGGTTTTCTCCTGGAACCGTTAGAAAGTTACATGCTAGAGGAGCTGGACCATTTAGAGTAGTGAAGAGAGTAGGATCCAATGCCTATGTGCTCGAGTTGCCTCCAGAACTAGGCAATAGCTTTACTTTCAACATTACAGACCTAGTAGAGTACAGGGAGCCAGTTGTGATTCCCAGTGAGCCATTTGAACCTAATCCTATTATTGAGAGTGATCCCGATCCTGTGTGTAAACCAACAAACTGGCCTGTGAGGAAAGAGCAGATTGAAAAGATCCTGGATGATCAGGTTATCTCTACTCGTAATCGAGGATACCAAAGATACCTGGTCCGCTGGCAAGGAAGGCCAGAATCTGATGACTCTTGGATCTCCCGAGAAGAACTATAAGATTTAGATCCAGACCTTTTGGAGAGATACCAGAGCCAACTTGAGCCTTACTCGACAAGGTCGAGTTCCTCCCACCCCGGGAGAATTGGTGCGGGCACCAGACTCAGAAGAAGACTTCAGGGCTCCATCTGGATCTCTGATTGACTTTGCCCGAAGAATTAGGGTTTTCTGGTTTTGTAATAAGGGTTGACCTGATCAACTCAATTTTGAGTCTGTAATTTTGTCATTTCAATTTTTGTTGGGTCATGTTGACTCAGTCCAAGTCCAAGGCCCAGGTAGGTGTCATTCCCTTTGCCATAGGGCACCATATTTTCCAGCTACAAGTGGGTGCCACACTCCCTGCCATATCTCCATCCAGTGTACCTTGGTCCCCATGCCTCAAGTAAGCAGGTTCTTTTTCTTGCACCACTTGGGGGAGAAATCCATCAAGATATCTCAATCCAAGGAGGAGACAACTTCTTTCCAGATAAACCCAAGCCAGGATGGCAAGAATTTTTCTTGAAGAGAGGATCAAGGAGGTGCCCCACAATGTTCCATAAAAATCCAAGTTATAAAAGGGAAGAGAGCATGTCTTGGGGAGAAAATCAAGGAGGCACCCAAAAGTCTCCAAAAGTGCCAAAGTCATGAAAGGAAGAAGCCTAAACTTATGGAGCAAGACTAGGAGGTGTCCAAATGAGCCAAACCATGAAGGAAAAATCCTTGATTCATGGAGAGATACTAGGAGACACCCCCATAACCTGCCATTTGGAGCTGATTTTCAAGTTTTCTTGGAGTTTTTGGGCTGCCCACTCATGGAAGGAGTCTTGGGAAGAAAATTTGATGCCTAAAGTGTAGGTTAGTCCTATTAGTCCCACATGGGAAATGTATAAAATTTTATTTCTTTGTTATGTCTATATATTCAACTCTATGTAACTCTTGAATTTAATGATGAATGAAATCAATTTCTTTGTGAGAAACTTTGTGTTTCTCTCTTCCGCACTTGTATTCAGGTGTAGAGCTCCGTGAGGGAGTAAATCCGGGTTCCCTAGGAACCTTGAGGAGGTGTGAGATCTCCAACCCCAAAACCCTAGCTTTGTCCACCCATCTCTACTCCACCACCAAACCCTAATTTTCCATCTTCATCCCACGGCCCCTCTCTTCCACATCGAAGCTGGTCACCAGCATCCAGGTTCAGATCAACTGTTTCAACTACAGAGCTAGTTCAAAGGAGAGTCAGATCAGTATCAAGATCTCCGGAACTTCTACATCCAACAATCTTCATTAAGTCCTCAGGTCAGTGTCTTTCTTTGAGTTTCTGGTTCTTCTTTTGTTCTTCTTCTTCCAGATCCTGAGTTCGAGAAGGAGGCCAACCTTGCCATAGGACTACAATCCGAGGATCCATTGCGAAGATACCCCGTCTCTAAGGATTCTACAATCTGCTCGAGAGTGTCCTCCAATTGAAGCAACGAGAGATATCACTGCTAGGTAACAAGAACCTTCCCTTCTCACTTTGTCTGTTTCGTTGAAACTTAGAGCAAACCCTAGATCTGGGGGTTTCTCAATCCCCAGCGATCCTACTTCTGAGTTACTCTGATAATCCACTCCTTTTAATTATGCTCTCTATAATTTCTTAGTTTCTTTCAACATTAGTTTATCTTTCCTTTGAGTCAAAGCCGACTTCTGAAAATATATTAAAAAAATATATATATTAATTTTAATTTACTTCCGCATCGCATCATCTTTTTTGTTCTGCATCATTTTTGGTATCAGAGCTTTCGTGCTGCATCATTTTTGGTATCAGAGCTTTCGTGCTGCATCAACTCCTTTTTCACCCCTCAATCAGGGAATGACAACTGTCCATCACCTGATTCTCAAATCAGTCGATAGTTATGATAAATGGTCTAATCAGAGATTTTGTAATCATCCACTGCACTTTCCTTCGATGGAAAACGACAAACCAGCATTGCTCTCACTCTTCGAGGAAAATCTTCGCTTCGAAAACTAAGAGTAGGGGGCAACTGTTAGGATATCTCGGTCCAAGTACGAACTAGCCACTGGTTTGACCGGTTGAAGACATCTCTGCCGAACCACAAACTTTGGACCAAGATATTCGGGAAAAACCATGCAACCTATGGGCAAGCCAAAGCTCTTGATGGGCCTATGGCACCCGAAGACAAGGTCTTCGGATCACGTCTTCAGCCTTCATCGAATACCAAGTCCTACGGTGCCTAAAGACAGGATCTTTAGCCTGAACTGAGGAGTGACCTTCACCAACTCTGAAGACATGGTCTCTGGTTTATGCTGAAGATATAGTCTTCGGCCTATGACAAAGGTCAAGTCCTCGATCTATACCAAAGATAGGTTCTACGATCTATCTTGAGAGGATCTAAGGATGAAGATATTTCCTGATTCAATCATGGAAATCTTCCTAAAAGGAAAGTCTAAAGATGGGCTCTCGACCTGTTTCAAGTCTCTACGAACAGGATAAGCAACGGTTATCATCGACTATTTCTGAAATATAATTATGGCACGTAACTCCAGCGGCAACGCCTCCAGTCTAGCCATCGAACCTGCCTATTAACATCCATGATTCCAGATTATGGAAAAGAAATTAACTCCCCCATCGTAATCGCTGGAGGAAGAAGGGAATCGCAGGCTAGACAACTCTTTGTAAATAACGGTAAGGGGGAATGTTCGAGGTAAGGCACGAGATACCCTTGAAAATCTCAGAGTCTTTACCTTCTCTATTGAGTCATCCTCAGAATCTTCCCCATTCTGTGGCCAGAGCCCATCTCTGACTTAGGCATCGGAGTGTCCCCCACCGGAGCAACTCCGGCCAGGGATTTGTTTTACAGATGAACCAGGGAGCGGGCCTGTGATCCAGTAGCTCTGCCCGATCGGAAAAGGGACTCTGCACCAACAATGGTCATCATTGTCTGCTGGCAGAGGAGAAGGTGGAGGAGCTGAAGGTCTTGCTGGAGGCAATAATGATCTCAGCATGTCTCTGATCTTTGTAAAACCAGCCTCCATCGTGTGTTGAATACCAGTGAGCTACTCATCAGTATGGGTCCTCAATCCATGCATCTCCAAATGCAATCTTCTAGTCCAGATAGACAATCCCAGAACCTCCTCTCAAACATCAGCGATCTATGCTGTGATCCGCTCCTCAAATGTAGACTCGGTCTCTATAGTATCTCTAGGAGCAGTGGCTGGAGCATGAGTATGTGCTAGAGTAGATGGCTCAAATCTAGAAGCTGTAGCCGATGCAGGTTTGGAGGGTGTAGACTACGGAGCAGGTCCTGATGATCCTGCCTCAGCTGCTCTAATCTCAACATCCTTGTCTGGCTCCTACCTAGACTCTTATCGAACCCATCTGCCACCGACTCACCTAAATCCCATACGGTGTAGAGATTTCTCTCCATAGGTATCTATGTGGAGAATCTCTTTAGAGGCCTTGCCCTCTAATGAGATACCGAACTCTTTGAAGATCTGGGTGAGTCCCATACCATAAGGTAGACATAATCTACGCTGTGTAGCAGCCTCACCCATCTAATGCACAATGATCATCGGTAGGTTGATAGCTATCTGCTATCTCAAAGCCACCATAAGCACTAACTCCCGCTCGGTGATGAAGTTGTATCTCCCAGTCTTCGGAATCAGAATCTAAGAAATAATGTGATATAAAACTCTCATCTCAAGAGACAATTGGTTCGTCGACACCACCGAAACACCACTGATATCCTCTCTCTCCATAATACATCTAAATGCAGCATCCCTATTACCTACATAGTTTGCTGCAATACCTTTAAGAGGAATCTGCCAAATCCTGCTAATGGTCTCAGCGGTCACCGGAATATGTATACCTTTGACCACTGCACTCCACCTGAGATCGTCTGTAGCTAGGCTTGCCATAAAACTCACAGATCAGGTGAGGGTAGTATTTCTCCTGCATGGTGAAGAAGGATACAAGTCCTACTCCTCTCAGAAGATCACTAATGATGATTCCTTCGGAGTCCCAAAACTGTAAGTCAACTCACCTGCCACAAGCTATCACCTTCCCTGCCACTCTCTCAGCTGCAGGGGAAACCCATGGAGGGGGAACTCTATCAGCTGGTAGATCCTGGGGCTGCTCCTTATGCTGCTTGGTTTGGTCTTGACGAGCCTTCGACCTCCTCTCTCTGGAACTCGGCTCCCCACACTCAAAGGCCGACCTCTTCTTGCAAAACACTATTTGCTTTTTGGGTGCCAAACTACTAGAACTAACAAGAGGAGAGGAACGGGTATAGAGAGGGTAAACCAAAAAGAGGAAAGAACTAGGAGAGGGTGAATCAGACCGAGAGAACCAAAAGAGTGAAATTGAACTGAGAATGGACCAAAAGAATGAAATCAGACCGAAGAGGAGAAGGATAGGCCAAAGGAAAGAAAATCATGAGTGATATCGGGCCGAAACATAGAAAATCCACACGGAATTGAAAAGGAATCAGACCAAACTGAATCAAAGTAGGAAGAAAAGAAGAAATTTACCTAAAAATTGAAGGTTAAGAGTGGGAATCCACTATTCTAGGGAATTTGGATGGTTTTTGGGGACCACATGAAGGAGAGGATGGTGAAAATAGAGTGTGAAAAAGGCTTTCGAGATGCCCTAAAAATTAGACCAGCCATTCGTGAGTCGATACTTGAAAATTGCTTAAGTGTCGACACTTCGGTGAGTCGACAGTTGGGCAATTTTCCAAGTGTCGACACTTGGTCAATTTCTAGGAGAAAAAATTAGAATAAATCGCAATAAAATCCTAAAAATTTAATAAAGTGTCTAGGGGCTATTCTAAGATATAATTGAGAGGATTTTTGAGCATTTGAGTGGATTCAACAAGAATTTGAAGAGACTTCAAACAAAGGGAGCAATGATACCCAACTCTCTTCTAATCATGCAAAACCTATCTTCACTAAGGGGTTTTATGAAAATATCAGCAAGTTGTCTATCAGTACATACAAAATCAAGCATTACATCACCATTTTGTACATGATTTCTTATGAAGTGATGTCTTATTTCAATATGTTTGCTTCTTGAATGTTGAACTAGATTTTTAGTTAAATTTATTGCACTTGTATTGTCACATCTTATAGGAGTTTTACTTAATTTTATGCCAAAGCCTTCAAGTTGTTATTTAATCTATAGAATTTAAGTACAACAACTTCTAGCTACTTTATATTCGGCTTCTACCATAGATAGAGCAACTAAATTTTGTTTCTTGCTAAACCATGAGATCAAATTCACTCAAAGAAACTGGCAAGTTTTACTTGTACTTTTTCTATCTAGTTTGCATCCAACAAAGTCAGCATCAGAATATGCAATCAATTCAATAGATGAATCTCTAAAGTACCATAGTCCAATATTAATAGTGTAAACAGATATCTAAGTATGTGCTTAATAGCCAATAAATGAGACTCTTTAAGAGCAGACTAATATCTAGCACAGATACAAATACTGAACATGATATCTAGCCTACTTGCAGTTAAGTACAATAGTGAACCAATGATACCTCTATATAGGAGTACCTAATGGCTTGGTGTTCTCCATCCCAAACTTCTTTAAAAATTTTTTTGTATACTTAGCTTGGTTAATGAAGATCCCTTCTTTGGTTTGCTTGATCTAGAATCCGAGAAAGAAGTTTAACTCTCCTATCATGCTCATCTCGAACTTACCCTTCATAAACTTGGTAAACTCTTGACAAAGTATTTCATTAGTAGCACCGAAAATGATATCATCAACATAAACTTGTACTACTAATAAATCATCATTTTTCTTTTTCAAAAATAGTGTAGTGTCAATATTGCCCTTTGAAAAATTATTTTCAAGAAAAAAATTGCTTAATCTATCATACCAAGATCTTGTAGCTTGTTTTAAACCATACAAAACTTTATGAAGTTTAGAAACATGATCAGGGCATTCATGATTTTCAAAACCAAGGGACTGTTCAATATACACTTCTTCTTTAATAAAATTATTTAGAAAAGCACTTTTGACATCCATTTGAAATAACTTGAAATCCATAAAACAAGCAAAAGCAAGTAATTATCTAATTACTTCTAGTCTAGCAATAGGTGCAAAAGTCTCATCAAAATCAATACCTTCTTCTTGATTATAACATTTTGTAACTAATCTAGCTTTATTTCTAGTTACTAAATCATTTTTATCAAGTTTATTTTTGAAAACCCATTTTGTTTCTATTATTGAAATATTAGAATGTCTTTCAACTAAAGTCCAAATTTTGTTCCTTTTAAATTGATTTAATTCATCTTGATGGCATTTATCCAATTTGAGTCATTTTCAGCTTCTTCAATTGATTTAGATTCTACCTGTGATACAAATGCTAAATAATCACAAATATTTTTTATTGAGGAACAAGTACTTGACCCTTTCGATAGATCACCAATTATAAGTTCTTTAGGATATCCATGGGCATACCTCCATTCTTTTGGTAAAGGCTTGAGTGTTAATGCTCCAATTTTTTGTACTTGTTCTTTATTTCCTTGATCACCTTCTTGCTTTTTGGAAGGTCCTTCATTGATGATCATTTTTCCAATCTTTTGAACACCTGTTTTATCATCAATAGCATCTCCTTTTCTAGAAGATACCTCATTAGTTTCATCAAAAATAATATGGATGGATTCTTCAACTAGAAGAGTTCTTCTGTTGAAGACCCTGTATGCCTTGCTAGAAGTAGAGTATCCTAAGAAGATACCCTCATCTGACTTGGCATCAAATTTTTTGAGATTATCTTTATCATTGTTTAGAATGAAACAATAGCCTCCAAAAATATAAAAATATTTAATAGTGGGTTTTCTACCTTTCCAAAGTTCGTAAGGCATTTTTTTTAAAATTAGATGGATTAAAATATGATTTAAAACATAGCATGCAGTGTTTATGGCTTCCATCCAAAAATATCTGGATAAATCATTTTCACAAAGCATTGTGCATGCAATTTCTTTTAATATCATATTATTTCTTTCTACCATCCCATTTTGTTGAGGTATCCTAGATACAGAAAAATTATGATTAATTTCATTTTCATTGCAAAATATTTCAAAGTCATGATTTTCAAACTCAGTACCATGATCACTAAGTAAAAAAAAAATTAAAACACCTTTTTCATTTAAAACATTTTTATGAAACTTAATGAATGCTGAAAATGTTTCATCTTTTTGAGCCAAAAATATTATCCATGTAAAACGTGAATAGTCATCTACAATCACTAAACCATACTTTTTGCCTCTCAAACTAGTTTTTCTAGTTAGTCTAAAGAGATCCATATGAAGTAATTCTAAGGGTCCAGATGTAAATACTACTCCTTTTGGTTTGAAAGAATATTTAATTTTTTTTCAAGTTGACATGCACTACAGATCTTATCTTTTTCAAAAGTGAGTTTTGGCAAATCTTTTATAATATTCTTTTTATTCAATTTTGAAAGTAAATGCATACTAGCATGCCCTAGTCTATGATGCTAAAGCCAACTAGTTTCATTGATCTTGGCTTCCTTTGCCACTAGACATTGACAATTTTGTATAGGTAGATCATCAAGATCAACCATGTAAATGTTTCCATGCCTATGATAAATAAACTTTATACCATTGTCATCTAGACTAGATACCATGCACATAGAATATTTGAAAATGACTTTAAATCCTTTATCACAAAATTGATTTATACTAAACAAATTATGTTTCAAACCATCAACAAACAAAACATTTCAATATAAGTAGAGGGGGTGATATGGACTTTACTGATACCAATAATCTTGCCCTTTCCATTATCACCAAATGTCATATTTCCATCATTTAAAGTTTCTAGATATGAGAATTGCCTTACATCCCCAGTCATGTATCTTGAGCAACCGCTATCAAGATACCACATTCTTCTTTTATCCTTAGTTGCAAGACACATCTACAAAATAGATCAAGTAGAAACTTTAGGTATCCAAGTCATCTTAGGTCCTTTAGGGTTAGTTGAATTGGTTCCTTTTGGAACCCAAACTTTTCTAACAGCATTTAATTTTTTTATCACATATATAATATTTATGTCCAAATTTACCACAAGCATAACAAGTAATGCTAGAGGAAGCATGTACAAAGAAATTTTTAAAATATTTTTACTAATTTTGTGGTTTAAAACCTAAGCCAGCTTTGTAAAGACCGCTCTTTGGTTATTTAAAAGCATGTTTAGTTTTTTAAAACTATAAGTAAACTTTTCAATAAATGGCTTAACTTTTTCAAGTTATTCTTTATATCTCTTATTTTCAAGCAAAAACTCCTTATTCTGTTTAGCAAGTTTTTCATTTGTAGCAAAAATTTTGTCCTTTTTTAAAGAGTCTTTTTCTTTCAAAAGATCTTCTTTTTCATTTTTCAAGATAATAATTTGTTCATTCAAGTTTTTATTTTCTTGAATCAAACTATCATTTTCTATCAAAAACTTATCAATTGATTTTGAAAAATCTAAGTTTTGCTTTTTCAATTCTTTGTTTTTCAATTTAAGTTTTTGATATTCTATAACTAATTCATCAAAGACATCATGCAATTCATCAAAAGTAAACTCATTTTCAGATTCAGGGCTTACCTCATCATCATTGGCCATAAAGCAAAGGTTGGCCACTTCTTGCTGTTCCTCATCGGAGATTGAATCTTCACTTTTGCTCTATGTTGCCATCATAGTCTTTTTTCTGAATTTCTTTTTGCTCTTTTTGAGTGTGGGTCAATCCATTTTGTAGTGTCCCGATTTCTTGCACTAAAAATATATGGGTTGCTTTCTTTCCTTTTCTTTTTCTTTTTCCTTGCTATGATCTCCTTTTTATGGCTTTTTCTTATAGTTGATCCTCTTTCTTCTCATGAATTTCTTGAATTTTCTTGATATGAGGGCTGTTTCATCTTCCTCTTCATCTTCATCATATTCATCACTTGAATCCTCCTTGGTTGTGAACTTGAATGTAATAGCTTTCTTCTTTTTATCATTGTCTACTATTTTCTGCTTCAATGATAGCTCATATGTCATCAATGATCCTGGGAGTTGCTCAAGTGGAAGAGTATTGATATCTTTGGCTTCTTCAATAGCTGTGACCTTTGGATCCCAAGAAACCAGAAGAGACCTAAGAATTTTATTGACAAGTTCAGCATTAGGAATTACTTTTTCCAAACTTTTCATGCTATTAACAATATTAGTGAATCTAGTATACATTTCACTAATAGTTTCATTTGGTTCCATCCTAAACATCTCATAAGTATGAATGAGCATGTTTACTTTGGTGGTCTTCACTTGATATGTACCCTCATGGATAACTTCAAGTGTATCTCAAATTTCTTTGCCAGAGATACAGTTGGATATTCTATTAAATTTACTTGGGTCAAGTGCACAAAATAATAAGTTCATGGCCTTAGTATTAAGCTCTACTTGCTTAATATCATTCTCATCCCAATCTTCTTCTAATTTAAGGGTGGGAATGCCATTAACTAAGATAGTGGGCTGACGAGAGCCTTTAACTATAGTTCTTCAAATATTATAATCAATAGCTTTAATATATATACGAATGCATGTCTTCCAGTAGGTGTAATTTATGCTATTAAATAGTGGGAGATGGTTTGAGGCTTGTCCTTCTACAATACCAACATTGATTTGGGCTGCCATGATCTTTAACTCAAGATCGTTGGACCTACAAGTAGAGTACCAAGCTCTGAGATCGCTTGTTGCCCAGCAAAGCAACCCAAGAAGGGGGTGAATTAGATATTTAAAAAATATTAAACAATTATATGCTGAACTTAGAGTATTTGTGTAACAAAGAGATTATGCTCAATGTGATATGCAGCAGAAGTAGCAAATTAAATACAAAGTAATGAAGTGCAAGCAGAGGAAGGAGCAAGCAAACACAAACACCAAGATGTATAGTTGTTCGGTGCACTCCAAGCACCTACATCCACTCTCCAAGCTTTTTCTTGAGAATTTTTACTATAATTTATCCAAGATTACAACCAACTTATTTTCTAAGGCTCACAAGTTAAACATTTGTTGGTTTTGTCACCTAGGCTCACCAACAACCTTACAACTTATTTTTAATCCGGGCTCACAAGTCAAACCTGATGTGGAACCTATGTATGCATGCAAATATATATATTTTTTATGTTTTTAATTCAAGTTGTGAATCTAATCCCGAAGAGTAGATCAAGTATTTAAGCAAGGAAAACTATGCAAAAAAAAACTAAAAGCAAGCAAATAGGACCTAAGAGCAAAGGAAAGAGAAGGACCGTCAAGGCTGAGAAGCCTCGGTTGGGCTAGTTCTTCTATAATAACGCTACTGGTGGTAGAGGGGGTGTACCTGGCAACATCTGAAGTACTTGATGGAGATCGTAGTGAAGAGATCACTTGTCCTCGATGGATACGGCCTAGAAAACCAAGCCAGAGACCCGCGGATACCCGACTTTTTGCTTGGTGGTCTGATTGAGGCCTGGCTGGAGTCGTTGGATTCGTCGGAGTCGAGGGACCTGCAAATGACCTATCAGGGGTTAGAAAACTCAGAGGAGATGAAGTAACAAGAAGAAACGGCAAGGGGAAAGGAAGTTTTGGAGTGGGCGGCCAAGGTTTGGAGGACAGGCTGGCGGTAGGAATCTATTGCAACATTGGAAAAAAGAAAGCTCTCATATGATCCCTTAATGCACACACCAGGGTGGCACACAGAAATTGGAGACTCAATAATATTTCATATATCAAAGTTAACTCTCATACAAGAGACTAGGGTCCTTTAAATAGATCCATAGTCTTGGGCTCCAAGTAATGATACAAAAGTAATTACATAAGAGTCTTACTCCCACCCAAACACTAGCTAGAAAAAAAGGAAACCCAGGGTAGAAAAAATCCCTACAATCTCTCCCTCTCTCCTTGCCTTGGTCGACCAAGAAGGTGACTCTAAGTGGCTGACCAAGGGGTGGTCACCATAAGCTCTTGGCACCCTAGCTCCCTCCTGGGCCTGGGCTGGCCCAATTTTGCTTCCAGCTGGTCCAAGGCTTCAGGGTTTCTAATTTCTCCTCCTGGGATCTTCAAATCTTCAAGTTGGGTTGGACTTGGGCTACTTTTCCATGTCTTCAATCTGATTAGACTTGGTCTTCACTTGTATGATGTGATCTTGAGTCTTCAGTGTGTTTGGACAGGACTCAGAAAAATAAAATTAGCTCAACATGAGCTGACTAGCACTAGACTGGACTAGCTCAACATGAGCCGACTAATACATGACTCAAATAAAGATAACTTAGATGAACTAAGCTTTATTACAATGGACTTTAAAGTAGCTAAGTGATCCACAGAGGGTTGAGAAGCCTTTGTCTTATTCAGGTGCCTCTAGTGTCCGCACCAATTTTTCCGGGGTGGGAGGTACTCGACCCTATCGAGTGAAAATCAAGCTGTCTCACATATCTCTCAAGGAGGTCTGGGTTGAGGCATTGCAAGTCCTCTCAAGAAATCCATGAATTGTCCGACTCTGGCAAGCCTTGCCATCGAACCAAGAAGCATTGATAACCATGGCCCCGGGTTGTTAAGGCTTGATCGTCTAGGATATGCTCAAACTATTCTCCTCTCTCAGGTCAATTAATTGGTGGACACTCTAGGCTAGGGTCACTCTCAATGAAAGGAATAGGTCCAAAGGCCTCACTAGGTATCGCTACCGGTTTCCTGTACTCAACCAGGTCTGCGATATTGAAGGTAGAACTAATGCCCAGATCCGAAGGCAAATCTAACACATAGGCATTTGGTCCAACCCTCTCTATCACTCTAAAAGGTCCGGCTCCGCGAGCATGAAGTTTCTTAACGGTCCCGGGAGGGAACTGCTTAGGCCTAAGCCTAATCATGACATAATCCCCTACATTAAATTTCTTGATCCTTCTTCAGGAATTAGCCAGTTTCTTATATGTTTCGTTACTTAGATTTATTTTTTGGCTAATGTCCTTATGCAAGTCTCTAATATGTTGTGCGAATGATTCTGCAGACTCTGAGACTCGTGCATGAATGGGTAAAGGAATCAGATCAATGGGGTGATTAGGCTTGTACCCATGGACTATCTCAAAAGGACTCTTGCCCATTGTCCTATTCACTGAACTATTATAGGCAAACTATGCTCTAGGAAACAATCGATCACAAGTTCCAATGTGTTCACCTACCAGGCATCTAAGGAGGTTTCCTAAACTATGGTTCACCACTTCAGTTTGGCCATCTGTTTGGGGGTGGTAGGCTATAAAAAACTTAAGCTTGGTCCCTAACAGGTGCCACAGGATTTTTCAGAAATAACTGGTGAACCTAACATCCCTATCAGATATGATGGTCTTGGGTAGGCCATGGAGTCTAACCACATGATCAAAGAAAAGCTTGGCTACTCTTGACGCATCAAAGGTCTGAGAACAGGGAATGAAGTGAGCCATCTTAGAGAACCTATTGACCACTACAAAGATAGAATCATGTTTCTTCTGGGTCTTAGGTAATCCTAACACGAAGTCCATACTTAGGTCCTGCCAAGGGCGATCAGGCACTAGTAAAGGTGTGTAGAGACCAGTGTTTTGCTTTCGCTGTTTTGCAATAGCACAAGTTCTACACCTGGCTATAATCTATGTAACATGCCTTTTCAATCCTGGCCAAAAGAACTGGTCCTCTATCGCTAAGATTGTCTTATTTCTACCAAAGTAACCAGCTAAACCTCCAGCATGGGTCTCCCAAATTAGGAACTCTCTAAGGGAAGTTCTAGGTATACAGAGTCGATTGTTTTGGAAAAGGTAGCCATCATGAATGGTATAATCACTATGGGTACTGGATGGTCCTAGCCTGAGGGTCTGGTAAATGTCTCCAAAGTCTGGACAGGTTTCATATTCATCATTTAACCTATTAAACTCTATGACTTGGATGCTAACTGATCCTAACAGTTTAGCCTACAGCTCAGGGCATCTGCTATCTTATTTTCAGTGCTGGCACGGTGCTTCAGGACAAAGGTGTAGGCATGAATGTGCTCGATCCATTTACCGTGCCGCAGGTTAAGTTTCTTTTGGAAGTTTAGGAACCAGAGTGCCTCATGGTCAGAAAATAAGACAAACTCCTGTCATAGTAAGTAATATCTTCAATATCTAAGGGCCTGGACTACTGCATAAAATTCCTTGTTGATGCGGCAAGCATATGATTAATGATTTGATTAGTGTTTTTAGAGCAATGAAACCTAATTACACTAGTATTGTACTCATCATAATAAGTCTTAAGGATTATATGAAAAGGGACTATTACATGATTAGACATAATCCTAAAACTAAGAAGGAAGAAGATCTAGACAATAGGAGCTAATGATTGAGGACTTGCCTTGTTGAGCTTTCCAACCTTCTAATGATTTCAAACCTTGAAACTACCGATGCTCTGGACTGGAGAACTTGGATAACAGAGATCAGAACGCTGGGCTTGGGCTTCAGCTTGTTGGTTCAATGTCAAGGGGAACCCTGTTCACAACTCAAAGACTTCGAAGGACCCTGCAATGAAGATCAAAAGTTAAGGAAGAAGAAAGCAGGCATATGAGAGGGATGGAATAATTTATGAGCAAGGAAGGAAGTCTGAGATCGTTTTGCCGGCTCCAATGTATCCTTCTTGAACTTGGCGTTGGATGGCTTGGAGAAGAAAGTAGATTCGAGTGGGGGGGAGGGGGCTTAGGAACAATCACTCAAAGAAATAACATAAGACTACAACTTCAACTTCAACTTCATTTTTCATTCATCTCATCAATAGATTTACAATGGGATGTCCAAGGGCTTAAAAAAAGCCTTACAACTCATTTAAAACTTGAAACCCATAGATTAAAGAGGATTACAAGGGGGGTTGGAGGATTTGGTGGAGGGTTTGGTTAGAAAGGATTTGGGAGGGATGTGGCCGACCTCCTTGAATTTGAATTTTCCCTTGGTCGGCCACCTTAGGATTCTTTAGAATTTCCTTTGTTGGCGCCCAAAGGTGATGAGGTGGCTGGCGAGGTGGCATCCTTGGCTGATGACATGGCATGTTGAGGTGGCCTTCTACTTGGATATGAATTTCAGGATGACATGTGGCGCCAAGTGGGGTCACTTGATTAAATCTTGCTGATGTGGCATCTTTGTTGATATGGTGCCATAAGTGGGTCCTAGTTGATGGTCCTTCTCTCTTGCTTGGTTGGTGTGTCTTCTCTTCCTCATGTGGTCAAATTCTGGGGTCCAAAATTTGAGTCTTGTTGTTGGCTTTCATGACTTAACTCAACTGAACTGACTTGACTGACCTAGACTTTAAAACTTGAAATGGACTTACAGTAAATGAAATTTTGAAGTAATTACAGGACTAGAAAAATAAAACACTCTTGATCAGGAATTAAAACTCAAAATTAATTACAGGACTCAGGGTAACCTAATTATCTTTGATCCAAATTGGGATAAGGCTAACGTTGTTGGAGTGAAGTTTCTTTCGGCTTCTGGTGTCTACACCAATTCTCCCGGGGTGGACAGAACTCGACCCAATCGAGTATGATTCAGTTTTGCCTTGGTAATGCTCGAACAAGTCTGTGTTAAGTCTTTGCAGGTCCTCTCGAGTAATCCAAGAGTTGTCTGACTCAGGTCGACCTTGCCATTTAACCAGGTATCGCTGATAGTCCTTATTCCTGGTAGTAATGGTCTTGTCATCCAGGATTCTCTCAATCCTCTCTCTATGCTCGGGTAGGGTTGGTGGTGGACACTCGAAAATATGTTCACTCTCAATGAAAGTTTCTGGCCTAAAAGGCTCACTAGGTATTAGTATTGGTTCTTTGTATTCTACTAGGTCTGAAACATTAAAGGTTGTACTGATACCCATATCAGGTGGAAGTTCCAAAACATATGCATTAGGCCCTATTTTCTTTAAGATCTTGAAAGGTCCCACTCCGCGGGCATGCAGCTTCTTTATGGTTCCAGGTGGGAACCGTTCAGGGTTGAGCCTAATCATCGCAAAATCCCCTTCACAGAATTCTTTAGCCCTCTTATGTGAATCAACTAAATGTTTGTAAGTTTCATTGCTCAGTTGGATCTTATTACTGATTTCTTTATGTAGATTTGTGACATACTGTGCGAAAGACTCAACAGACTCAGAAATTCGTGTGTGAATGGGTAGTGGGATTAGATCTAAAGGCTTCCTAGGCTTGTAACCATGGACTATCTCAAATGGACTTTTGCCTGTTGTAAGCGAACTCAGCACGTGGCAATAACAAATCCCAGTTCCCTAGACTTTCTCCCACTAGGCATCTCAGCAAGTTCCTTAGACTTCTATTCACAACCTCGTTTTGTCCATTAGTCTGGGGATGGTAGGCAGTGGAGAATTTTAGTCTGGTTCCTAATAGGTGCCAAAGGGTTTTCTAGAAATAACTTGTGAAGCGGACATCCCTATCAGAAACAATGATTTTCGGTAACCCGTGGAGTCTGACTACTTGATCAAGAAAGAGTTTGGCTATCCTAGAGGCATCGGAAGTTTGGGAACAAGGTATGAAATGGGCCATTTTGAAAACCGGTCGACCACCACAAAGATTGAATCATGTTTTCGAATGGTCTTGGATAATCCTAGAACAAAGTCCATTCTTAGATCCTGCCATGGACACTCAGGTACGGGTAATGGAGTGTATAGCCTGGTATTCTTCTTTTGCTGCTTTGCAACAGCACATGTCCTACATCGGGCTATTAGATTTGCTACTTGTTTCTTAAGGCCTGGCCAGTAAAATTGTTCCTTAACAGCTAAGATAGTTTTGTTTCGTCCAAAGTGGCCAGCCAAACCTCCCGCATGTATTTCCCAAACAAAAAAAATCTCTTAAGGAGGTTCTTGGGATGCAAAGCCTGTTTTCCTTAAAAAGATAACCATCGAGGAGGGTAGAGTCACTATGATCACTAGATGGTCCTAAGTGCATAGCCTGGTAATTCTCATCAAAATCTGGACAGGTTTCATACTCTTCTTTAAGTCTTTCAAAACCTATGACTTCAGTACTGATTGAAGTTAAAAGTAACACTCTACGACTTAGAGCATCAGCTACCTTATTATCAGTTCCCGATTGATGTTTTAGGACAAAAGTATAGGATTGGATGTATTCTACCCATTTGGCATGCCTAGGGTTTAGTTTCTTTTGGGAACTCAAAAACCTAAGGGCTTCATGGTCTGAAAATAAAATAAATTCTTGCGGTAGGAGATAATGCTTCCAATACCTTAATGCTTGCACTACCGCATAAAGCTCTCGATCATATGTGGAGTATTTCTTCCTGGCTTCATTCAATTTCTCACTAAAGAATGCTACGGGATGGTTTTCTTGACTCAGAACTCTACCAATCCCTACTCCCAAAGCATCGCATGCTACTTCAAAGACCTTAGAAAAATCGGGTAGCCTTAAGACTGGTGCTTGGGTCATCTTATCTTTGATGTGAAGGAAGGCCTTATCAGCTGACTTCGTTCATTCAAAATGGCCCTTCCTAATACAATCCGTGATAGGAGCAACTATGGTGCTAAACCCTCTAATAAATCTTCGATAAAATGTAGCGAGGCCATGAAAACTTCTTACTTCATGAATATTATTGGGTGTTGGCCACTCTATAATTGCCTTAACCTTCTCAGGGTCAGCGGATACTCCTTCAGGGGTCACAACAAATCCTAGGAAGATAACTCTAGTAGTCATAAAAGCACATTTCTTTAGGGTGGCATAGAGATTATCTTTCCTACGTGCTAAATAGACCTGCCTCAGATGTTGTTGATGATCTTCTCTAGTCCAACTATAGATAAGTATGTCGTCAAAGTAAACGACAACAAATTTTCCAATAAAGGCCCGTAGGACTTGATTCATGATTCGCATAAAAGTGCTAGGGGCGTTTGATAACCCAAAAGGCATGACTACCAATTCAAATAACCCATCCTTAGTTTTAAAGGTAGTCTTTCATTCATCCCCTGGTCTGATCCTAACTTGGTGATAGCCGCTCTTCAGGTCAATCTTAGAAAATATAGTTGTACCGGCCATCATATCTAACATATCATCCAAGCGGGGGATGGGAAACCTATACTTCACAGTGATTTTATTTATGGCACGACTATCAACACACATTCTCCATGTGCCATCTTTCTTAGGGGTAAGTAAGGTTGGGACTGTGCATGGACTCAAACTTTTCCTAATGAATCCTTTCTTTAGGAGTTCTCCTACTTGTCGTTGTAATTCTTGGTGCTCGGTAGGGTTCATTTTATAATAGGGAAGGTTCGGTAGGGTTGCTCCGAGGACTAAATCTATCGCATGTTGTATATCCCTAAGAGGTGGGAGTTGGTCGGGTAAGTCATCGGGGAACACGTCTTTGAACTCCTCTAGCAATTCACTGACTTCTGGAGGTTGTTCTTTTGAAAGAGGTTCTTGATGATCCTTAATGGTCAAAATCCAAACAGGTGATCCATTGCTAATTTCTTGCTCCATTTCTTTAGCAGTGATCATGTTTATCCCTTTTTTCTTATCACTCAATTGGCTTGATCCTCTCTTAATGGGGTTCTTAGGTGGAGAAGAATGGATTACGATCTTCTTTCCATTATGAGTAAACGAGCATGACTTAGAACGATCATAGAGTGTTACATCAAGATCGTACAACCATGATCGGCCTAGGATTATGCTACTTACTTTCATTGGAAGTACATCACACCATACTTTCTCTAGGTAAGATTGGAACTAAATGGTTACTAGGCACCTAGACTTAATGGAAATCATGGTTGAGTCTATCTAGGATACCTTATAGGGATTGGGGTGGGGTACGGTGGGCAATCCTAGGGTTTTTACTGTGTTGGTAGATATGGCATTGACACAGCTACCGCTATCTAAAATGACTTTGCATACTTTCTCACCTATCTTAATGAATGTATGTAGGATGCTAGTCCTACGCCAATCTTCTTGGGTTTTAGCCTGGGTGAGAATACACCTAACCACTCCTATCAGATCTTGATCTACCAGGACTTCCTCTTCCTCATACTCTTCAGCCAAGTTCTCATCTGCCTGGTATACTTTGGTGCGGACACCAAAGGCACCAGAATAAGGCAGAGGCTTCTTAACCCTCTGTGGATCACTTAAATGATATTCGAGTCCACTGTAATAAAGCTTAGTCCAGCTGAGTTATTTTTATTTAAGTCCTATAATTATTTAGCTCATGTTGAGCTAGTCCAGTCCAATGTTAGTCAGCTCATGTCGGGCTAATTTTATTTTTTGAATCCTGTTCAACCATATTGAAGACTCAAGACCACATCATACAAGTGAAGACCAAGTCCAACCAAATTGAAGACATGGATGTTGAGCCCGAGTCCAACCTAACTAGAAGACATGAAGATCCCCGGAGGAGAATTAAAACAAGTGCAAACCTGAAGCCTGGAGACCAGCCAGAAGGAAACTGGGCCAGCCCAGGCCCAGGGAGAAATTAGGGCGCCCCTCCTTAGAATTACCTTCCCCTTGGTCGACCACTTATGGTCACCCCTTGGCCGACCAAGACAAGGAGAGGGAGTCCCATTCCATTTAAAATTTTTCTACCTAGGTTGCCATGTATTCCTAGTTAGAGTTTGTAAGGGAAAAGGAGTCCTATGTAAAGTCTAAAGTACCCTTACTTGGGGCCCAAGGTTAAGGGTCTATTTAAGGGACCCTAGCCTCTTGTATGAAGTTAGAATTTTTGATGAATGAAAACCTTGAGTTCTTCTATTGAGTTGTGTGATACCCTGTTGTGTGCATAAAGGGGTTTGCGAGAGTTTTTCTTCCCAGTGCTGCAATCATCTTCCTGCTGCCAACAAGCATCTCAGATCCCTGGATGCCCACTCCAAAAGAAGCCTTCCCTTGCTGTTTTTCCTTTGTTTTCTTGTTCTTTTGTGAGTTTTCTAACCCCTGACAGGTCGTTTATAGGTCCCCGAGTTCCTACGAATCCAACGACTCCAGCCAAGCCTCAATCGGATCACCGAGCAGAAAGCCGGGTATCCGCGAGTCTTTGGCTCGGTTTTCCAGGATGCATCCATCGAGGAACGAGAGACCCTTTGCTGCGATCTTCAAAGACATTGTCAGGTATACCCCCTCTACCTCCAGTAGTTTTATTGTAGGAGAACTTTCCCTAACCGAGGCTTCTCAGCCCCGGCGATCCTTCTTTTCTACTTTTCTAGGTCCTAATCTGCATGCTGATCTTCTAAAATTCATATAAAACTCCCTAAAATTTATTTTAATCTGAAATTTGGGAGTTAATCAATCAACCCCACATATAAAACATACAAAAAAAATTGCATGCATATTAGTCCCCCATCATTTGGTATCAAATCTTAGATTAGGGCTTGTTTTCTGTAATTTTTCAGTCCATATATACTCTGTTATTTTAATTATTTATTCCTGATAAAAACTCCAAAGATTCTAAAATTTATTTTTCTTGATTAAAAATAATTCAAAGTAATTTTAAGAATTTTTGAAGATTTTATTATGGCCTGTAAATTTTCTACAAGCCGAAATACAACATGCAAATTTTCAGCTCTGTTTTTTTTCAGCAAGACAAGTTTGGAAGTTTTAGAATTTTATTTAGCATCTTTTGCATATCTTTTAATTTTAGTATATTTCTTGAATATTAGGCCATGATTTGCAAGTTTTCTTCTATTTAAAAAAATATCAAAAAAAAAAATTACATATTCTCCAAAAATACCAAAAACATCTAAACCCTAATTTGCATCCTCATCTGCCTGCCATCATTGCATAATTTACTTTTAAGGGCACTCTTGCTATATCAGATGGGGGGAGGATTTGATCACCTCTCCTTAGCCCAAAACCACATCCCTTGCATTCGGTCCCAAGCCTTAACCTAAAATTAATTAGACTTAATTTGCCCTAGTGGGCTAGGGACACCAATTGGTCGGGTCCGGGCTAGTGTTAGATCACTGTGTCAAGTTAACATGTATGTGCCTTGTGCTCAGTGTCTAGAACGGTGGTTTAGGGATTCAATCCTGAAGGGCTTGTGTGCTGGTCTGCCTACCTGGCCAATCTCTGATTGGTGTCTAGGATTGGCAATCAGGGACCTAACACTCCCCTTATACCTGCCTGGCTGAGTACAGGGTTACTATAGGCTAGTTTGCCACCCTGATTGAGCATCTAGTTTGGACTCTAGGTCTAGTCAGCTATAGTCAGTCTGATCGAGTCTTGCATGAGCACTAGATCAGGAGTTTCATATCACCCACCTCCTTCACAAATGTCTGAACCCATGGAAAATTTACAAGCCCAAATAAAAGCCCTAGCTGATCAAATGGCCCAGATGGCTACCCAGATAACTACCCAGATGACTACCCAGATGACCCAGTTAACTCAGTCTGGTATTCAAACCAATGATAGAATTGACCATCTTGCCAGCAGGTTTGATCAGTTAGAAGTCCGGGTAGGGACGCCAGAAAAAACCCATGGGTCACAGTCTGAGCCAGATCCTAATTCCCCTCAACCTAGGAGGACCCCAAACCCTAATCCATACCCTGAGGTCGAACCTAGGAGAGCCCCTCATCCTGACCCATACTATAACCCTCAGCCTAGGAGAACCCCAGACCCTGACCCATACCAAGAGGTCGAACCTAGGAGAGCCCCTCAACCTGACCCATACTACAATCCTGAGCCCAGGAGGACCCCAAACCCTGATCCATATCTTGAGGTTGAAACTAGAAGAGGCTATCATCATGACCCAATCCCTAAGGTTAGTCCTAGAAGACCCAATCAGGATTTTATAGACCAGGAAGATAGATCCTATTTACCCTCTTCCTATAAGCCTAGTATACCCACAACCTATAGATCTTATGACTCCAAATCCTATGAACCTTGAACCTATGAATCCATAACCTATGAACCTAGATCCTATGACTCTAGATCCCATGATCATAGATCCTATGCACCCACACCCTATGAGCCTAGTAGACCCAACACCCAATATTCTAACCCATATAGGGAGTCCAACCCTAGGAGAACCCAATATTCTGACCTAGATAGGGAGTCCAACCCTAGGAGAACCCAGTATTCTGACCCATATAGGGAGTCCAACCCTAGGAGGACTCAATATCCTGACCCATATAGAGAGCCCAACCTTAGGAGGACCCCATACCATGATCCATCCTTAGAGCCTGACCATAGAGCTGACCCAAAATCCTATGACCCCAGATCCTATAATCCCATGACCCATAGATCTGCACCCTTGTCCTATGAGCCCAGAGAACCCATAACCCCTAAGTATCAATCTAGTACTAGTCAGGTTTCCCTTAGTCAACTTGAACCCCATAGGATTAGCTCCCCTAAATATGAGCCCAGTAGTGAGCCACTACCCCTTAGGCAACCTAAACCTACTAGGATTAGTGTCCATAATCAGAAACCAGGACCCAGCCAATTTTCCCCTAGCCGACCTTCTCCAACCATTCCTGAGATTGACAAGGCTTACATTAACGCGGAAGTGTATGAAGCTGATGTAAACTTAGTGGATGAGTATGAGGGAGAAGAGGAGACACCTTTAGATGACCTAGAATTAGCTAACCCAATAGATACCCAGGTAGAAGCCAACCTAGAGGTAGTTGACCTTGACCACATCCAACCTAAAGCTATAGTGGAAGAACAAATAGAGGAAGAGAACCTAGGTACTGCTACTAGAGCCTTACCTGAGGAAACCATAGAGGAGAGCCAAATTATAGAGTCTAGTCCTAAAATACAAGAACCAGAAGAATTTATTAAAGACTTGATCTCTTTGAATCAGTACCTTCAGGATGAGCCTCCTCCTATAGTTCCCATTAAGGACCTCTTCCTTGAGATTAGTAACCCATCCTTCCATTATGCAAACCCCATAGATATACCACAACCTCGTAGGGTTAGCGTCATTAGTCTAGGATTAGTCCCTGACATGCCTTCTTTTATCGAACTTTATCCAACTAACCTTGAACCTTTTTCCCTACCCTACCAAACTACTTCTGAACCCACTTCCTATTTTCTGCCCTTTCTTGACACCTCCAGTATTTCTAGGATCATTAGATTGCATTTAGCTGAGATTAGCATACTGCATGCATTCATCACGCATGTTAGGTTTGCATCTTACTTCTGGCATACTCTTTGGAATTTGCTAGGAGTTCACTGTAAATTTTTATGTGCATGTCAAGCTAGGATCAAACCTAGAGAACCTATAATCTATTAGGTTTAGATCCAAAGAGTTCAATAAAATTTCCTTCGATAGGAATGCATAGTCGAGTCTGTTAGGTGTTAGTTTGAGTCCTTTGCATCATCTTGTTAGGAGTCTGCATGTGCCTAGCATGTTCACCACCCGCACTAATGTTAAACAAACTGGCTAATTCCCGAAGATGGATCAAAGAATTTGATGTAGTGAATTCTATCTTGGTTAGGCTTAGGCCTAAAAGAAGCTTCATGCTCGCAGAGCCAGACCTTTTAAAGTGATAGAGAAGGTTGGATCAAATGCCTAGGTGTTAGACTTGCTTTCGGATTTGGGCATTATTTCTACCTTCAATATTACAGACCTGGTTGAGTATAGGAAACTGGCAGCGATACCTAGTAAGGCCTTTGGACCTATTCCTTTTCATTATGAGTGACCCTAACCCAGAGTGTCCACTAACAAATTGGCCTGAGAGAGGAGAACGGATCGAGCATATCCTGGACGATCAAGCCATCACGACCCGGGGCCATGACTATCAATGCTTCCTGGTCCGATGGCAAGGCCAGCCAGAGTCGGACGATTCGTAGATTTCTCGAGAGGACTTGCAACACCTCAACCCAGACCTTCTCGAGAGATATGTGAGCCAATCTGATCTTCACTCGACAGGGTCGAGTGGTGCGGGCACCAGACTCATAAGAAGACTTCAAAGCTCCGTTTGGATCTCTGATTGACATTGCCCGAGAAATTAGGGTTTGTAATAAAGGTTGACCTGGTCAACCAGTTTATTTATTTTTATTTATTTCTTGAGTCACCATTTAAATTTTGTTGAGTCATGTTGACTCGGTGCAAGTCCCGATGTGGTTTCAATTTTATCCAAAATGGTGCCGCAATTGTCTTCCAATCAAATCAAGGTCCAAAATGGTGCCACATTTGTCTTCCAATCAAATCAAGGTCCAAGCAAGTGGAGGCCACACTCCAAGCCACACGCCCAGCCACACTCCGAGCACACGCCAGGGTCCAGGAGGCACCACAGAGGCATCCCAGTGTCATGGTCCCCACATCCAAAGAAGAAAAAAATCAAATTGGAAGCCAATTTAAAGGAGGCGCCCATACCTGCCAATTTTGTCTAAGCAAAGAAGGAAAGGGACTTATCTTGGAGAAAAAATCAAAGAAGGACATCCAACCTACTCCTAATTGAAGTTCAAATCAAAATCAAAGAGCTTAACTTGGAGTGGAAGAAAAGAAGAAATGCCATAAGGAGAAGAGGACTCCAAATCCAAATCCAACTCCAAAGAAGGCGCCATAAAAAAAAAAAAAAAAAAAATTCCAAAAAAAATCCTTTATGGCTGTCCCAAATTTTTTTGAATTCTTGGTCGGCCAAGAGAGGAGGTTTTCTACCTAATCTAGAGGTTGGAGGAGTTTAGTCCCACATGGGAATTTGTACAAACTTGGAGAAAATTTTAGGTCTATATAATAGACCTCTCTTTGTAACTTTAGAAAATCAATGAAGAAAAAAATTATTTTTGCTATTCTCTTGTGTTGAGTAACCTAGGTTTCTCTTCTTCCGCACTATTCTAAGTGTTGAGCTCCGTGAGGGGGTAATCCGGGTTCCATTGGAGCCTTGAGGAGGTGAGAGATCTCCATCTTTATCCAAAACCCTAGGTTAGCCACTTAAAAATCCAAAACCCTAGCCGCCCTTCATTATTTTCAATCCATCGAACCCTAGCTCCTTCCATCTCCCACGGCCTCTCTCTCTCTACAAGTCCAGGCCATCCACCTTCATCCAGATCCAGTCCGGCTACTTCAGATCCAGAGCAAGTTCCAAGGAAAATCACATCAGCTTCCAGGAGAATCCAGTTTTCAGCAATTTCAATCTTCAAGTTCATCAACCTGGTAAATTTTTCCCTTGACTCTCTGATTCCATCAATTATTTTTCTTCTCTTCCAGATATTGAGTTCAGGAGAAGCCAACCCGCCAAAGGACCAGTATTGGAGGGTCCATTGCGAAGATATCTGAATCCGAGGATCCAACAATCTGCTCGGGAGAGTTCTTCCACCAAAATCTGTGAAGATCATTGTCTGGTTAGGTAAACCATCTCTTCTCTTTATTTTTGTTCTGTTAAAAGTTCGGAGCGAAACCCTAGGTCTGGGAGTTTCTCAACCCCCAGCGATCCGTTGCTTCTGAACTACTCTGATAATTTAGTTTCCTTAAAATTGTGCTTTCAATTATCATATTAGTATCTTTCAATGTTAGGTTAACTTTTCTTTGATTTGAAGCCAACTTCTACAAACATATAAAAACAACAAAAAAAAATTAGTTAATCTTAATTTACTTCCGCATCGCATCCCTTTATTTGTTCTGCATCATTTTTGGTATCAGAGCCCAGTCTAGGGTTTCTGATTTGCTTGCTTGCTTGTTTTGATTGTTTTCTCTTTTTATTTTGTCTGCTCGAAGTAGACTCCCCAGGACGTCCGGTCCTAGGAACTAAGCGAGGCGCAAGCCTCCTCCTCCCATTCCACGGGGTGTTCCTAGGGCGTGTAGGGGATCCATTGGGTTATAACTTCGTAGCAGGGATTATAAACGGGGAAGACAATCTAGTTGCAGCTCGTAATTATCTTGTTGTCTAAATTATTTCTCCCTGCATAAAACTCCGAATTGCATGATTTTTGCTTTGTTGAAACCAGTATAAGTGAACCTATTTTCCATAATTTTTCTGTGATTTATTGGTTTCGATAAAAATTCTGAGCATTAAAATACAACAACTCTATTTTTTTGTGTTCTGCAATTTAATTCTTTTTGGAGTGATCATCTCATAATTTACTTAAGGGCAATTGAGCATCTAAGATAAGGGGAGGAGTTGATTACCTCTCCTTAGCCCAAAACCACCATCCAATCATTCGAACCTAGACCTAATTTAAAATCAGTTAGACCTAATTTTCCCTAGTGGGCTAGGGACACCAATTGGTCGGGTCTAGGCTAGTGTTGAGTCAGTTTGCCGAGTTATTCTGTGTGTGCTTAGCACTCAGTGTCTAGAACGGTGGTTCAGGGATCCATTCCCGAAGGGCTTGTGTGCTGGTCCGCCTACCTGGCCAATCACTGATTGGTGTCTAGGATTGGCAATCAGGGACCTAACACTCCCCTTACACCTGCCTGGCTGAGTCCTGAGTTACTACAGGCTAGCTTGCCACTCTGATTGGGCATCTAGTTTGGACTCTAGGTCTAGTGATCCAGTAGTCGATTTAGTCTAGTCTCATTTTGTGTGCTTGCTTGAATCATCATGTCTACCAGAAACGGAGTGCCATATCAACCTGGTCAAACCCAACCTGATTTAGAGGCCATGATCAGAACTCTTACTGAAAGTATGGCTAAAATGAATCAGGATATGACAAACACTGTGGCCCAGTTTAGCGCACAAATTCATGAGGATCTTACCCAACTTAGGGACCGAGTCCAAGTACTTGAAGAACCTAGACATCGAAATTGGACTCCTGACCCCGATTTTAATGTGCCTCAACCTCACCCACATCAGGAGCCTAGAAGGCCTTTATATAGAGATCCTGAACCTAATCATACGAGGCCTGACCCAGAGCCTGAAGATAGAGATGATAGGTTCATCAGGAACATCAAATTAGATGCACCCACTTTTGATGGTAGTGTGAACCCTAAGGTGTATTCTGATTGGGAGGGTGAGATGGACCAATACTTTGAGTGGTATGCTATGTCTGAGGAGAGGAAATACAAGTTTGCCAAGATGAAATTAGTGCGTCAAGCTAGGTTATACTGGGGGAACATTGAGCTAACCACTAGGAGACGGAATGTTGAGCCCATAACCACTTGGCAGGGTATGAAAGAAAAACTGAGAGATAAATACCTACCCATTTCATACCAGCAAAACCTGTTAGACCAATGGCAAAACCTGAAACAAGGAAACCGATCTGTCTCAGACTACATAGCTACTTTTGATGAATACCTAATGAGATGTGATGTGAGTGAAGCCCATGAAGTCACTTTGTCTAGATTTAGGGCTGGACTGAGGGAAGATATCAAGAGAGAACTATTTCTGAGAGAGGTTACTGATCTAGACCAAGCCTACCAGATTGCACTGAACACTGAGAAATTTCAGAGAGGACCTATACCTTCTAGGGTTAGTGCCCCAATCCCAAGGAATGGACCTAGCCATGTTATCCCTAGTAAACCTTTTCAGGGTACTTCTACCCCTAGGCCCATGGATAAAGGTAAGGCACCTGACACCCAGAGAACCCCTAGTTCAAATATCACATGTTTTAAGTGTCAGAAACCAGGTCACATTTCCAGTCAGTGTACTGCCATAGCCTGTTTCAAGTGTCATAAGGTAGGTCATGTTGCTAGCCAGTGCCCACGGAGATCCCTTTACATAGAAGAGGGAGAGAATGATAATTCCGAGCCCAGTGAGGAATTTGAAGAAGAAGTTTATGAGGCCGGAATGAATTTGGTTGAGGAGTATGAAGGAGAGGAGGAACCCAATTAATCTGACCAATTAGGAGTTGTAAGATGCATCCTATCCCAGAATCTAGTTCAAGAGGATTGGCGTAGGACTAACATCCTACAGACTTTTCTTAAATTAGGGGATAAGGTATGTAAGATCATCATAGATAGTGGGAGCTGTGTAAATGCCATCTCTACTAGCACTGTCAAGATGTTAGGCTTAATCCCAGTTCCCCATCCCAACCCCTATAAGGTTTCTTGGGTAGATTCTACCTCCATACCCATCCAGTCTAGATGTCAAGTCCAAATCCAAATGCAATCTTATCACGAAAAGATTTGGTGTGATGTCTTACCCATGGGGGTGAGCAGTATAATTCTCGGAAGACCTTGGTTGTATGATCATGATGCCACCCTCTTAGGAAAATCCAATACCTGTGTCTTTAGTTTCAATGGGAAGAAGATTACGATCCATTCAGTTCCCCCTAAGGACAAGGTAACTAAAGGAGCCGGTAAGGTTAAGGAGATGAAAACTGGAGTGAACCTAATCAGTGCTAAGGATCTAGAACAAGAAATTCATAGTGGTTCACCCATCTGGATGTTGACTGCTAAGGAACTTAGAACTTCGGAACCCTCAGAGCCTCCTTAAGAAGTTAAACCTGTGTTAAAAGAATTTGAGGATGTCTTTCCCGAGGATTTGCCAGACCACCTTCCACCTCTTAGGGATATCCAGCATGCCATAGATCTAATCCCAGGAGCGACTTTGCCCAACTTGCCCCATTACAGGATGAATCCATCTGAGCATGAAGAACTGCAAAAGCAGGTTGGAGAATTATTGAGGAAGGGGTTTATTAGAGAAAGTCTTAGCCCTTGTGCAGTCCCAGCCTTACTGACCCCAAAGAAAGATGGCACGTGGAGGATGTGTGTTGACAGTCGTGCCATCAATAAAATTACAATCAAATATAGGTTTCCCATCCCTAGACTAGATGGCATGCTTGATATGATGGATGGTGCAATGGTTTTTTCTAAGATTGATCTCAAAAGCGGCTATCATCAGGTTAGGATTATACCCGGGGATGAATGGAAAACTGCTTTCAAGACTAAGGATGGTCTTTATGAATGGGTTGTTATGCCTTTTGGGTTGTCCAATGCCCCTAGTACTTTCATGAGAATTATGACCCAGGTACTTAGAGCTTTCATAGGAAAATTTGTGGTGGTCTATTTTGATGACATCCTGATCTATAGTAAGACCCCAGCAGATCACCTAGGCCACCTTAGAGCAGTCTGCCAAGTTTTGAGGAATGATAGACTCTACGGTAATCTTAAGAAGTGTGAATTCATGACTAGTAGAGTTATCTTTCTTGGTTTTGTAGTAACCCCTGACAGCGTGGCGGCCGATCCTGAGAAGATTAGGTCCATAGTAGACTGGCTAGAGCCAACCAATGTGCATGAAGTTAGAAGTTTCCATGGCTTGGCTACCTTCTATAGGCGATTCATCAAGGGGTTTAGTACTTTAGCTTCTCCTATCACTGATTGTATTAGGAAGGGAGAATTTCATTGGACTAAGTCAGCCCATAAAGCCTTCCTAGATCTTTTGATAAAATGACCCAGGCACCCATTCTGAGATTACCCGATTTTTCTAAAGTATTTAAGGTTGCCTGTGATGCTTCAGGTGTAGGAATAGGTGGAGTCCTAAGCCAAGAGAATCATCCCATAGCATTCTTTAGTGAAAAACTTAATGATGCTAAGCTTAGGTATTCTACCTATGATAAGAAATTTTATGCGGTGGTGCAAGCTTTGTGTTACTGGAGACATTATTTGCTACCGCAAGAATTTGTACTATTTTCGGACCATGAGGCTCTTAGATTTCTGAACTCCCAAAAGAAGCTTAACCCTAGGCATGCTAAGTGGGTAGAATATATCCAGTCCTATACTTTTGTCCTGAAACATAAGGCTGGAGTTGAGAATAAGGTAGCTGATGCCCTTAGTCGCCGATCTCTGTTATTAACTTCTGTTAGAACTGAGGTCATAGGGTTTGAGCAAATCAAAGAGGAATATGAGTCTTGTCCGGATTTCACAACTGTGTATCAGGATCTAGTTCAAGGACCATCTAGTAATCACCAAGATTATACCCTTGTATATGGTTTTTTGTTCTTCAAAAATAGGCTTTGCATCCCTAGAACTTCTCTTAGAGAATTTTTGATTTGGGAAATCCATGCTGGAGGTTTAGCCGGCCATTTTGGAAAAGACAAGACCATTCTAGCTATTGAAGACCACTTTTTCTGGCCTAGCTTGAAAAGGGATGTAGCTAATATTGTAGCTAGATGTCGAACCTGCGCTGTTGCCAAACAGCGAAAACAAAACACTGGCCTTTATACCCCGCTCCCTGTCCCAGATCGTCCTTGGCAAGATGTGAGTATGGATTTTGTGTTAGGTTTACCTAAGACCCAGAGGAGACATGATTCTATCTGTGTCGTAGTCGACCGATTCTCTAAAATGGCCCACTTCTTGCCTTGTTCCCAAACCTTTGATGCGTCTAAGGTAGCCACACTTTTCTTCAATGAGATAGTTAGACTCCATGGCCTACCTAAGACAATCGTTTCAGATAGGGATGTCCAGTTCACCAGTTACTTTTGAAAGACCCTTTGGCATAAGTTAGGGACAAAACTTAAGTTTTCAACTGCCTATCATCCCCAAACTGAAGGCCAAACTGAAGTAGTGAACCGTAGCCTAGGAAATCTGCTGAGATGTCTTGTTGGTGAAAACACCAGAAATTGGGATTTATACCTACCAAGGGCAGAATTTGCGTACAATGACTCGGTCAATAGGTCTACGGGTAAGAGTCCATTTGAAATTGTACATGGGTACAAACCTCACACACCTCTTGACCTAGTCCCTTTACCTGTCCACACTCGAGTCTCCGAGTCTGCTGAGAATTTTGCACAGCATGTAAAAGAATTGCATAAAGAAATTCATGCCAAAATAAATTTAAGTAATGAAACTTATAAGAAGTTGGCTGATACTCAAAGGCGAGTCAAATCTTTTGTTGAGGGAGACTATGTGATGATTAGGTTAAGGCCTGAACGGTTTCCTCCTGGAACCGTTAGAAAGTTACATGCTAGGGGAGCTGGACCATTTAGAGTGGTAAAGAGAGTAGGATCCAATGCCTATGTGCTCGAGTTGCCTCCAGAACTAGGCATTAGCTCTACTTTCAACATTACAGACTTAGTAGAGTACAGGGAGCCAGCTGTGATTCCTAGTGAGCCTTTTGAGCCTAACCCTATCATTGAGAGTGATCCCGACCCTGTGTGTCCACCAACAAACTGGCCTGTGAGGAAAGAGCAGATTGAAAAGATCCTGGATGATCAGGTTATCTCTACTCGTAATCGAGGATACCAAAGGTACCTGGTCCGCTGGCAAGGAAGGCCAGATTCTGATGACTCTTGGATCTCCCGAGAAGAATTACAAGAATTGGACCCAGACCTCTTGGAGAGATACCAGAGCCAACTTGAGCCTTACTCGACAGGGTCGAGTTCCTCCCACCCCGGGGGAATTGGTACGGGCACCAGACTCATAAGAAGACTTCAGAGCTCCATTTGGATCTCTGATTGACATTGCCCGAGAAATTAGGGTTTGTAATAAAGGTTGACCTGGTCAACCAGTTTATTTATTTTTATTTATTTCTTGAGTCACCATTTAAATTTTGTTGAGTCATGTTGACTCGGTGCAAGTCCCGATGTGGTTTCAATTTTATCCAAAATGGTGCCGTAATTATCTTCCAATCAAATCAAGGTCCAAAATGGTGCCACATTTGTCTTCCAATCAAATCAAGGTCCAAGCAAGTGGAGGCCACACTCCAAGCCACACGCCCAGCCACACTCCGAGCACACGCCAGGGTCCAGGAGGCGCCACAGAGGCATCCCAGTGTCATGGTCCCCACATCCAAAGAAGAAAAAAATCAAATTGGAAGCCAATTTAAAGGAGGCGCCCATACCTGCCAATTTTGTCTAAGCAAAGAAGGAAAGGGACTTCTCTTGGAGAAAAAATCAAAGAAGGACATCCAACCTACTCCTAATTGAAGTTCAAATCAAAATCAAAGAGCTTAACTTGGAGTGGAAGAAAAGAAGAAATGCCATAAGGAGAAGAGGACTCCAAATCCAAATCCAACTCCAAAGAAGGCGCCATAAAAAAATAATAAAAAAAAAAAATTCCAAAAAAAATCCTTTATGGCCGTCCCAAATTTTTCTGAATTCTTGGTTGGCCAAGAGAGGAGGTTTTCTACCTAATCTAGAGGTTGGAGGAGTTTAGTCCCACATGGGAATTTGTACAAACTTGGAGAAAATTTTAGGTCTATATAATAGACCTCTCTTTGTAACTTTAGAAAATCAATGAAAAAAAAATTATTTTTGCTATTCTCTTGTGTTGAGTAACCTAGGTTTCTCTTCTTCCGCACTATTCTAAGTGTTGAGCTCCGTGAGGGGGTAATCCGGGTTCCATTGGAGCCTTGAGGAGGTGAGAGATCTCCATCTTTATCCAAAACCCTAGGTTAGCCACTTAAAAATCCAAAACCCTAGCCGCCCTTCATTATTTTCAATCCATCGAACCCTAGCTCCTTCCATCTCCACGGCCTCTCTCTCTACACAAGTCCAGGCCGTCCACCTTCATCCAGATCCAGTCCTGCTACTTCAGATCCAGAGCATGTTCCAAGGAAAATCACATCAGCTTCCAGGAGAATCCAGTTTTCAGCAATTTCAATCTTCAAGTTCATCAACCTGGTAAATTTTTCCCTTGACTCTCTGATTCCATCAATTGTTTTTCTTCTCTTCCAGATCTTGAGTTCAGGAGAAGCCAACCCACCAAAGGACCAGTATTGGAGGGTCCATTGCGAAGATATCTGAATCCAAGGATCCAACAATCTGCTCGGGAGAGTTCTTCCACCAAAATCTGTGAAGATCATTGTCTGGTTAGGTAAACCATCTCTTCTCTTTATTTCTGTTCTGTTAAAAGTTTGGAGCGAAACCCTAGGTCTGGGAGTTTCTCAACCCCCAGCGATCCGTTGCTTCTGAACTACTCTGATAATTTAGTTTCCTTAAAATTGTGCTTTCAATTATCATATTAGTATCTTTCAATGTTAGGTTAACTTTTCTTTGATTTGAAGCCAACTTCTACAAACATATAAAAACAACAAAAAAAAATTAGTTAATCTTAATTTACTTCTGCATCGCATCCCTTTATTTGTTCTGCATCATCGAGTTCCTCCCACCCCGGGAGAATTGGTGCGGACACCAAAGGCACCAGAATATGGCAAAGGCTTCTCAACCCTCTGTGGATCACTTAAATGACATTCGAGTCCACTGTAATAAAGCTTAGTCCAGCTGAGTTGTTTTCATTTAAGTCTTGTAATTATTTAGCTCATGTTGAGCTAGTCCAGTCCAATGTTAGTCAGCTCATGTCGAGCTAATTTTATTTTTTGAGTCCTGTTCAACCATATTGAAGACTCAAGACCACATCATACAAGTGAAGAACAAGTCCAACCTGATTGAAGACATGGATGTTGAGCCCGAGTCCAACCTAACTAGAAGACATGAAGATCCCTGGAGGAGAATTAAAACAAGTGCAAACCTGAAGCCTAGAGACCAGCTAGAAGGAAACTGGGCCAGCCCAGGCCCAGGGAGAAATTAGGGCGCCCCTCCTTAGAATTATCTTCCCCTTGGTCAACCACTTATGGTCACCCCTTGGCCGACCAAGACAAGGAGAGGGAGTCCCATTCCATTTAAAATTTTTCTACCTAGGTTGCCATGTATTCCTAGTTAGAGTTTGTAAGGGAAAAGGAGTCCTATGTAAAGTCTAAAGTACCCTTACTTGGGGCCCAAGGTTAAGGGTCAATTTAAGGGACCCTAGCCTCTTGTATGAAGTTAGAATTTTTGATGAATAAAAACCTTGAGTTCTTCTATTGAGTTGTGTGATACCCTGCTGTGTGCATAAAGGGGTTTGCAAGAGTTTTTCTTCCCAATGCTGCAATCATCTTCCTGCTGCCAACAAACATCTTAGATCCCTGGACGCCCACTCCAAAAGAAGCCTTCCCTTGCTGTTTTTCCTTTGTTTTCTTTTTCCTTTGTGAGTTTTCTAACCCCTGACAGGTCGTTTACAAGTCCTCGAGTTCCTACGAATCCAACGACTCCAGCCAAGCCTCAATCGGATCACCGAGCAGAAAGCTGGGTATCCGCGGGTCTTTGGCTCGATTTTCCAGGCCGCATCCATCGAGGAATGAGAGGCCCTTTGCTGCGATCTTTACAGACATTGTTAGGTACACCCCCTCTACCTCCAGTAGTTTTATTGTAGGAGAACTTGCCCTAACCGAGACTTCTCAGCCCCGGCGATCCTTCTTTTCTACTTTTCTAGGTCCTAATCTGCATGCTGATCTTCTAAAATTCATATAAAATTCCCTACAACTTATTTTAATCTCAAGTTCGGGAATTAATCACTCAACCCCACATATAAAACATACAAAAAAAATTGCATGCATATTAGTCCCCCATCATACTTCCTCCTCAAATTCACCTTGGGATTCTACGGCTTCCTCTTCTAGTTCCCCTATGTGTAGGGCTCTATTGGGACAGTTGCTAGAATAGTGACCCACTTTGTTACACTTGAAACAGGCGTTTGGAGTTCTTTGGGTCTCAGGTGTTTTCCCTTTGTCATCTCTTCGGGTCACAGGCACATTAGGATTGGGTCGGTTGAATCTAGGCTGATTGGATCCTGACTGCTGGTAAGGTGTACTAGTCCTAGGGGCTTCGGGCCTACGATAGACTGGACCTCTATGGAATCTCTCAGCATCCCTAGTTATCTGATAGGCCAATTCTAGGTCATGTACCTCTCGCATGAACAATTCTCTTTGAATTTCTTCCCTCAGTCCGGCTCTAAATCTAGACAAGGTCACCGACTCAGATTCATCAACATTGCACCTCATAATGAATTCGTCAAACTTCGCTATGTACTCTGCGACACTCATATTTCCTTGAGTAAGCCTTTGCCATTGATCTAGGAGTCTTTGGTGGTAGGACATAGGAAGGTATTTCTCCCTAAGCCTAAGTTTCATAGCTCGCTAGGTCACTATGGGCACATCACCTCTCTGTCTAGTGAGTCTCTCAACGTTTCCCCAATATAACCTAGCTTGGCGCACAAGTTTAAGCTTTGCAAACTTACACTTGTGCTCTTCACTCATCTCAAACCAGTCAAAATACTGGTCCATCTCACCTTCCTAATCAATGTAGATCTTAGGATCTAAAATTCCATCAAAGGTGGGAGCTTCCAGCCTAATGTTCTTCATGGTTCGGTCATCTTGATCAAAGTGAATTAGGGTGGGTCTCCTGACATTGGGTTCATAGTTAGGCTCATGATGGAATCTCCTTGGGTTGGGATCGATGGTTTGATCAGGGTGGGGTCCTCTAGGAATTAGATCATAAAACTGATCTTGGGGGGCTCTCCTAGGGTTTGTTTCGTAGAGAGGGTTTTGATATGGAATCCTTCTAGGGTTTAATGGGGTCTCGAGTTCAGGTGCAAGACTAGGCTCAGGCTCAGTCTGGGCTTCATGATTGCTTTCAGGGGTTCTAGCCTCTAACTGATCCAACCTAGTAGTGATGTGGGCTAATTGCTCATTCATGTCTTGGTTGGTTTGTGCCACATTCTGACTTGTTTGGACCAATTGCTCAGTTAAACTCTTAGTCAGTTGGGCCACTTGATCATTTAGGCCTTTGATCAAATTTCCTAAGTTTTGGTCCATGGTTACACTTGACTGGGCTTGGATTGGTGAATATGGTGTCCCTGCTCTAGTTGTCATGCATGCAAATGGACTCAAGTTCGAGCTAAGGTTTCCTAGACCTAGAGCACAAATTAGAAGTCTAATTAAGTGAACCAACTAGCTAGTAGTACTTATGGGACTTAGCCAGGTAGGTGGAGGGGAGTGAAGGTCCCTGATTGCCAACCTTAGACACCAATTTGAGATTGGCCAGGTAGGCGGACCAAATCACAAGCCCTGATGCACCAATCCTAGACACCAAGCCAGTAAGCACACATCAATTAGCTGACACAGTTAACTTGATCCTAACCTGAACCCAACTTGTTGGTGTCCCTAACCCACTAGGGCAATTAACGTTCTACTCAATTTTAATTAACGGGCTAGGATCGATATGCTGGTTGGTGATTTTTGGGCTAGGGACATGTGATGAAACCCTGACCCTATGTTAAATTGATGCCCTTAATTTGATTTCTCATGAGATGAATGAAATGCAAAGGTACTGCAGAAGTGTGTTGCAGCTTGAAAGTGGTGTGAAAAATGTGATGAAAAAAATGTCCGAAAATTTTGAAAAATTCACAGAGGATTCCTAACTTATATGTTTCAATGCAGATGAAAGGAATTTTAAAACTAGAATCTGTACTACTCTAAGGAGATCCTACAAATGAAGATAAATAAAAAGGATAGAACAGAACCCTAATAATAGTGTCGAACTGCAACAATTTTTATTTTTTTTATAATTTTTCTCTAATGGTGAAATTTAATATGGTGATAACTGACTTAAAAAGGAACAAGAAAAAAAATATTTCAATAAAAAATTAGTGACTTGCCTTGGGAGCTGCAGATGGATTACAGTAAATATATGCAAATTTTCAGAAAACAGAACCTAATCAAACAAGTGCAATGGCTTACCCAAACTTCAATCTAAAAAATTCATGTCCGGCCAGGGGCTCATTATTCCCATGGGTTGTGACAGTGTACTGGAGTACACCCACTCAGGAGGCGTGAATTTTAGATCTTGCTTGGATTTAAAGAAAACTATTCTACCCTAATGCAACCATGCTCTGATACCAATATGATGCGGCAAGCATATGATTAATGATTTGATTAGTGTTTGTAGAGCAATGAAACCTAATTACACTAGCATTGTACTCATCATAATAAGTCTTAAGGATTACATGAAAAGGGACTATTACATGATTAGACACAATCCTAAAACTAAGAAGGAAGAAGATCTAGACAATAGGGGCTAATGATTGAGGACTTGCCTTGTTGAGCTTTCCAACCTTCTAATGATTTCAAACATTGAAACTACCGATGCTCTGGACTGGAAAACCTGGATAACAGAGATCAGAACGCTGGGCTTGGGCTTCAGCTTGTTGGTTTATTGTCAAAGGGAACCCTGTTCACAACTCAAAGACTTCGAAGGACCCTGCAATGAAGATCAAAAGTTAAGGAAGAAGAAAGCAGGCATATGGGAGGGATGGAATTATTTATGAGCAAGGAAGGAAGTCTGAGATGGTTTGGCCGGCTCCAATGTATCCTTCTTGAACTTGGCGTTGGATGGCTTGGAGAAGAAAGTAGATTCGAGTGGGGGGGGGGGGGGGGGGGGGCTTAGGAACAATCACTCAAAGAAATAACATAAGACTACAACTTCAACTTCAACTTCATTTTTCATTCATCTCATCAATAGATTTACAATGGGATGTCCAAGGGCTTAAAAAAAGCCTTACAACTCATTTGAAATTTGAAACCCATAGATTAAGGAGGATTACAAGGTGGGTTGGAGGATTTGGTGGAGGGTTTGGTTAGAAAGGATTTGGGAGGGATGTGGCCGACCTCCTTGAATTTGAATTTTCCCTTGGTCGGCCACCTTTGGATTCTTTTGAATTTCCTTTGTTGGCACCCAAAGGTGATGAGGTGGCTGGTGAGGTGGCGTCCTTGGCTGATGACATGGCATGTTGAGGTGGCCTTCTACTTGGATATGAATTTCAGGATGACATGTGGCGCCAAGTGGGGTCACTTGATTAAATCTTGCTGATGTGGCATCTTTGTTGATATGGTGCCATAAGTGGGTCCTAGTTAATGGTCCTTCTCTCTTGCTTGGTTGGTGTGTCTTCTCTTCCTCATGTGGTCAAATTCTGGGGTCCAGAATTTGAGTCTTGTTGTTGGCTTTCATGACTTAACTCAACTGAACTGACTTGACTGACCTAAACTTTAAAACTTGAAATGGACTTACAGTAAATGAAATTTAGAAATAATTACATGACTAGAAAAATAAAACACTCTTGATCAGGAATTAAAACTCAAAATTAATTACAGGACTCAGGGTAACCTAATTATTTTCGATCCAAATTAGGATAAGGCTAACCTTGTTCGAGTGAAGTTTCTTTCTGCTTTTGGTGTCCACACCACTTGTCATAGGTAGAGTACTTAAGTTTAGCCTCATTCAGCTTCTCCCTAAAGAAGGCTACAGGATGATTTTCTTGACTTAGTACCCCACCTATTCCTACTCCCGAGGCATCACAAGCGACCTCAAACACCTTAGTGAAGTCAGGTAATCTAAGGATAGGTGCATGGGTCATCTTATCCTTAAGCTCTAGGAAGGCCTTATCAGCTACTTTGGTCCACTCAAATGTACCCTTCCTAATGCAATTAGTGATAGGTGCGATGATTGTAATAAAACCCCTAATAAATCTCTTGTAAAAAGTTGCTAAGCCATGGAAACTATGCACATCGTGGACACTAGTGGGTGTAGGCCACTCAACAATTGCCCTAACCTTTTCAGGATCTGCAGAAACTCCCTTAGGGATAACAACAAAACCTAGGAAGATAACCCTATATGTCATGAACTCACACTTCTTAAAGTTGGCATAGAGGCTATTCTCCCTAAGGGTCGGGCATACTAGTCTCAGATGACTAAGGTGGTCCTTCTTAGTCCTGCTATAAATCAAGATATCATCAAAGTAGACCATAATGAATTTTCTGATATACTCTTTCAGGATTTGGGTCATAATCCTCATAAATGTACTTGGTGCATTGGAAAGTCTGAAAGGCATCACAACCCACTCAAACATGCAATCCTTAGTCTTGAATACAATTTTTCACTCATCCCCAGGTCTAATCCTAACCTAATGATAGTCACTCTTAAGGTCTATCTTTGAGAAAACTTTTGCTCCGGCCATCATGTCTAACATATCATCCAATCGGGGATGGAAAATCTATATTTCACAATTATTTTGTTGATGACTCTACTGTCTACACACATCCTCCAGGTACCATATTTCTTAGGGGTCAGTAGAGTAGGAACTGCACATGGACTCAAGCTCTCCCTAATGAAACCCTTCCTAAGTAATTCTCCCACTTGTTTCTGCAATTCTTGATGCTCACTTGGATTCATTCTATAGTGAGGAAGGTTTGGCAAAGTGGCTCCTGGGACTAAGTCTATTGCGTGTTGGATGTCTCTAAGGGGTGGTAGTTGATCAGGTAAATCCTCAGGGAAGACATCCTCAAATTCTTTCAGAGCCTCAACAATTTTTTTAGGGTGTTTCTTTTGGATTGGCTCATGTATCTCTTTGGTAGTCAAGATCCAAATAGGGTTACCCTCAGCAATCTCTTTTTCTAACTCCCTAGCCTTAATCAGATTAACTCTAGGTTTCTTGTCCTTAAGGCTACTAGAACCCCTCTTAACTGGGTCTCTAGGGGGAGCTGGGTGGAAAACAAACTTATTCCCATGGTAGTTAAAAGCATAAATATTGGTTCGACCATACAGGGTTGCATCATGATCAAAAAGTCAAGGTTGACCTAGAATGATACTACTCACTTCCTTGGGGATGACATCACACCAAATCTTTTCCTCATAGGTTTGCAATCTACATAAGATTTGGCACCTAGCTTGAATCTGGATGGAGGTGGAGTCTACCCAAGAAACTTTGTAAGGGCTAGGATGGGAAACTATAGTCAACCCTAAAGATTTAACTGTGTTGGCAGAGACGGCATTGACACAACTCCCACTGTCTATGATGATCTTAAGTACCTTATCCCCTACCTTAACAAAAGTCTGTAGGATGTTAGTCCTACACCAATCTTCCTTAACTGGGGTTTGGGTTAAGATGCACCTAACCACTCCTAATTGGTTCTCAAACTCAGGTTCCTCCTCCTCACCTTCATACTCATCTATTAACTGATCATCAGCCTCATAAATCTTTCCCTCAGGTTCAGCTACAGGTTCAGGCTCTTCTTCCACTAGCTCACCTAAGTATAAGGCAGCTGGGCATTGGTGCATAAAGTGGCATGGTTTCTTGTATCTAAAACAGGTCTTCTGGGGATTGTAATTCCTATGGACCTCTACAGATTTTCCTCTATCATCCCTACAGGTCAAAGGAGTACTAGGCTAGGGTCGACTCGGGCCTGGCTGACTAGGACTAGGTCGACTCGGGCTAGGTTAGCTAAGCATGGGTCAGCTCTGTGTAGATTGGTTAGCTCCTGGGTATTGACTAGGGTATCTAGTGGGCTCAGGTTTATGATAGACAGGCCCTCTCTAAAAATGCTCATGATCCCTAGCAATCTAGTAAGCATGGTCCAGGTCTCTAACCTCTCTCATATAGAGCTCCTTCTTAATGTCATCTCTCAGTCCATCCCTAAACCTAGACAAAAAAACATCCTCGACTCGTTTAAGTCACATCGTGTAGAATACTCATCAAATTTTGTGATGTACTCATCTATACTCCTGCTACCCTGACTCAGTCGCTGCCCCTGATCCAGTAAACCACAACGATACGATGGTGGAATGTACTTTGATCTATGCTTACCCTTCTTGGCCCACCAGGTGACTATAGGATCATGCCCACCTAGTCTAAGGGTTCTCTCAACACTAGCCCAATGTAACCTGGCCTCCCGGACCAACTTAAGCTTAGCAAACCTAAACTTACGCTCCTCCGACATATCATACCACTCAAAATATTGATCAATCTCTCCCTCCCAATCTATATAGACCTTAGGATCAAGACAACCATCAAAAGTGGGGGCATCAAGCTTAATATGTCTATAGGACCTGTCTTCCTGGTCTACAAAATCCTGATTGGGTCTTCTAGGATGAATCTCTGGGATTGGGTCATGACAATGGGTTCTCCTAGGTTCAGCCTCATAGTATGGATCAGGGTTTAGGGTCCTCCTATGTTTGGTATCATAGTATGGGTCATGACGATGGGTTCTCCTAGGATGGGGAGGTGACTCAAGTTCTGGTTCAGACTGGGTCCTACGTGTCTCTTCCAGGGCTCCTAGTCGGGCATCTATTTGATCAAGTCTAAGATTAATGGATTGAGCTAGTTGATCAGCAAGGGCTTTCATTTGGGCTTCAAAGTTATCCATGGGTTCAGCCAGAAGTGGAGGTGGTGGATGATATGATGCTCCTGATCTAGTGCTCATGCAAGACTCGATCAGACCAACTACAGCTCTGGATGATATGATGCTCCTGATCTAGTGCTCATGCAAGACACGATCAGACCAACTACAGCTTCCTAGACCTAGAGTCCAAACTAGATGCTCAATCAGGGTGGCAAACTAGCCTATAGTAACCCTATACTCAGCAAGCAGGTGTAAAGGGAGTGTTAGGTCCCTGATTGCCAATCCTAGACACCAATCAGAGATTGGCCAGGTAGGCAGAAAAGCACACAAGCCCTTAGGGACTGAATCCCTGAACCACCATTCTAGACACTAAGCACAAGGCATACACAGGTTAGCTTGATACAGTGATCTAACACTTAGCCCAGACCCGACCAGTTGGTGTCCCTAGCCCACTAGGGCAAAATTAAGTCTAGTTAATTTTAAGTTAGGCTTGGGATGGAATGCAAAGATGGTGGTTTTGACCTAAGGAAAGGTAATGACCTCCTTCCCTTATCTTGCATAAAGAGAGTGCCCTTAGAGTAAATTATGCAATGATGGCAGACAGATGAGGATGCAAATTAGGGTTTAGATATTTTTTTAGTATTTTTTTGATTATATGTAATTTCTTTTTTTAGAATTTTCTTAAATAGAAGATATTTCCAGATTATGTTCTAATATGCAGGAAATATGCTAAAAATAAAAGATATGCAAAGGAATACTAAACAAAACCCTAAATCTTCCAAAATTATCTTGCTAAAAAAAAACAGAGCCAAGAATTTGTAGGCTGTATTTCGGCTTGCAAAAACTGCATAGACTGAAATAAAATCTACAAAAATTCTGTAAAATACATTGAATTAAGTTGAATCCAAAAAAATAAGCTCTAAAATTTTTAGAGTTCTTAATAGGGAGAAACAATTAAAATAATAGAGTATATTTTAAAAGGGCCAAAAATGAAAAACCCTAAGAACTCCTTGTGTTCTTCTTCACCGGTCAATTCACAGCGGCACCCCAACCACCATAGGAGTTCCCATGAGTTGGGAAAGAGGTTTTCAAAGTCCAAATAATCTTCTATGACTGGATGGCCATGGTGAAGCACCCGATCTGAGTATCCAAAGAGAACTGAGCCCGAACCTGGCTCTGATACCAAATTGATGCGAATCCTATGTATGCATGCAAAAATATATTTTTTTTTATGTTTTTAATTCAAGTTGTGAATCTAATCCCGAAGAGTAGATCAAGTATTTAAGCAAGGAAAACTATGCTAAAAAAAAGCTAAAAGTATGCAAATAGGACCTAAGAGCAAAGGAAAGAGAAGGACCGCTGAGGCTGAGAAGCCTCGGTTGGGCTAGTTCTTCTACAATAATGCTACTGGTGGTAGAGGGGGTGTACCTGGCAATGTCTGAAGTGCCTGATGAAGATCGCATAAAGAGATCACTCATCCTCGATGGATGCAGCCTGGAAAACCAAGCCAGAGCCTGCGGATACCCGACTTTTTGCTTGGTGGTTCGATTGAGGCTTGGCTGGAGTCGTTGTATTCGTTGGAGTCAAGGGACCTGCAAACAACCTATCAGGGGTTAGAAAACTCAGAGGAGATGAAGTAACAAGAGAAAACAGCAAGGGAAAAGGAAGTTTTGGAGTGGGCGACCAAGGTTTGGAGGACAGGCTGGCGGCAGGAATCTATTGCAACACTGGGAAGAAGAAAGCTCTCAGATGATTTCTTAATGCACACACCAGGGAGGCACACAGAAATTAGAGACTCAATAATATTTCATATATCAAAGTTAATTTTCATACAAGAGACTAGGGTCCTTTAAATAGACCCATAGTCTTGGGCTCCAAGTAAGGATACAAAAGTAATTACATAAGAGTCTTACTCCCACCAAAACCCTAGCTAGAAAAAAAGAAAACCCACGATAGAAAAAATCCCTACAATCTCTCCCTCTCTCCTTGCCTTGGTCGGCCAAGAGGGTGATTCTAAGTGGCCGACCATGGGGTGGTCACCATAAGCTCTTAGCGCCCTAGCTCCCTCCTGGGCCTGGGCTGGCCTAATTTTGCTTTCGGCTAGTCCAGGGCTTCAAGGTTTCTGATTTCTCCTCCTGGGGTCTTCAAATCTTTAAGTTGGGTTGGACTTGGGCTACTTTTTTATGTCTTCAATTTGATTGGACTTGGTCTTCACTTGTATGATGTGGTCTCGAGTCTTCAATGTGTTTGGACAGGACTCAGAAAAATAAAATTAGCTCAACATGAGCTGACTAGCATTGGACGGAACTAGCTCAACATGAGCTGACTAATACAAGACTCAAATAAAGACAACTTAAATGAACTAAGCTTTATTACAATGGACTTGAAAGTAGCTAAGTGATCCACAGTGGATTGAGAAGCCTCTATCTTATTCTAGTGCCTCTGGTGTCCGCACCAAAACCCTAGTGGTTTTGTCTCTTAGGCTTACCAACAACCTTTACAACTTATTTTTAATATGGGCTCACAAATCAAATCCTAGTTGGTTTTGTCTCTCAGGATCATCAATAACCTTTAACACTAGTTTCAATACCTTTGAAACTAGTAACAACAAATAAAAGCAAGTATATAAAAATAAGCACAAGAAATAGCTCCTAAATAAGCAGAAATAAATGTCAATGAAACTCTTCTTGAATTCTTGAGTTGTCTCCTTCTTGAAATCTTTGAATGCACACTTTTGGCCAATGATTTGAAGGCTCAAAGGTGAGTAGATAGCTTTTTCAGGTGGAATCTACTTTAAAGCTCACACTTGTCTTTTCTCAAAAGATAAACTTTGTCTTTTCTTGTTATTCTTGTCTTCAATGAGTTTGGTGAGTGATAAATAGCTCAAAACCACTGAAAAAATTGTTGGAGACCATTAGAAAGAAGAAACTAGCCATTTAGAGCCATTTGGAATCAATTATGAAATTCTAGAAAACTAACCGTTATACTAAGTGTCGATACTTGAATTTCTTCATGAGTCGATCTGTAAATCAACACTTGGAATTTGTGAGTCGACACTTGGATCGATACTTGAGTAAATATTTAAATTTTCAACGTTCTGCTTCACTTCTGGTCTCAGGCTATGAGTCAACCTATGAGTCGACACTTGAAATTTATGAGTCGATACTTGAGTTTGTGAGTCGATCTGTTGAGTCAACACTTGATAAAAATTCTAGAAAATACATATTCTGTCCATTTTTTATCTCAGGCTATGAGTCGATCTATGAGTTGACCTGTAAGTCGACACTTGAAACTATGAGTCAACTTGTGAGTCAACACTTGGTATGCCATCTAAAACTCTGCTTGCCAGACTTCTAAAATGTTGACACTTTCTTCATGAGTCGACACCTTGAGTCGACACTTGCTCTGTGCCATTTCAAAACTACGTGCCAAACTCTGAAATTTCAAAATTTCATCCAATATCCTCTTAGACTCATCTTCATAAGGACCAAAGTAATTATTGCCGCCAAGATCGTCATGGCCCATAGCTGCTATCGATGTCGAAACAACTCTCATCCTCTAGAGGTTGACCCATGCTTCGGAGCCTGCAAAAAACAAGGTCAGACACCCGAGCAAGGGACTTCGGCGAGGGCACTCCAACGGTCAAGTCAGTGACGATCCAGGGGAACAGATCCTCCTGGTCAAGCCCTCTTGATGGACTCCATGCTAGGAGGAGTGAGTGGTATGAAAGTGGGAGTGCGAGTATGCTAGGAGAGATGGTAGCCGAGCTGGATTAGCCCTCTTATGTGGCTTTTTCTCCCTTACTCGCTTAGATAACACTTGCACACCTCCTCCACCTCCTGGGGGTGTTGAAGGTTCTTTTAAGTCCAGGTGACCGTTGAGCGCCTACCTCAGGATCTCCCCCAGGTTGTTAGGCACATGCGGCGATGTTCTATGCCATGGACGGGATATCTTTTCCAATCCATGATAAGTGGAACTATCTTGTGCTCTGACATTCCTATTCTGGGAAGCCTGGCAATGTCTCGATCAAGGGGCCGCCACCTCCGAAATTCAAATCTCCTGGTTGACTTCCTCTTTCGGGTGGTGTAGGTGGCTGGTGGAGAGCATGACATCTTGGTCAGGGAGCTTTTTTCTCTCCAGGTGTAAGCGGTGACCATAGACAGTTATTATAACTTGATGGGCGCTTCCTGGTGGTCTTCGGGCCACTCGTCGATATCTCGGGGAGGTGGCTTGGTGAGGGCACCAAGACCAAGCTTCAAGAACTCATTTGGATCACAGATAAAAAAGAATAGGACCTGTACCAGCGAGCTGATCGAGATCGTCGAGCCAACTCAAATCATGGAAGACCCGAATCCTAGGTTCTGGAGATTTCCAGGAGCTTCCAGAATTTTCCTTTTTTTTATTTCAATTTTTTGGCATTAAAAAAATCTTAAAAAATCCCGTGTAACAAACTTCCTCCTCCCCACTACTTAGGATTGGAAACTAATCCTTGGATTAGTTGAATTTGTAACTAATCATTAGATTAGTTTCATTTTAAACCCTTCTGGAACCTCTGGCCGATCCTATAAGTAAGGTTAATGGTTTGTAAGAAAAAAACAACAGAGAATATAATACAAAAAGGGTTCTTCTTCTCCGATGGATTTGTTTTGACTGCCTTCGTTACTGTTGTAACGTCGAGGAGCGCGAGGCTCGGCCACTACCATCGTCACCATCGGCGACGTCGAGGGGTATGAGGCCCCAGGTATCCCAGCCCCAGCTATCCCACTGTTCTCTCGATTCACGCCGTCTCCATCTTCCCCGAGCATCGCTCTGCCATCAAAGAAGCTCCTGTCGACCCTCGGTGTTCTTCCAGACGACCCAGAGCCGCCAGTCCTCCCTTCCCCATCTCCCAACGCTAGATCACCCCCCTGTTTCTCGATGCCAGGAAGGCCCTCCTCCGGCTCGACCGTCACCGGACATCCCTCCACCGGATCCCATCGCCCGACGCCCTCCTCCAGTCCTCCTTCACCGGATCTCACTCCTCCCGGAGATCGCCACGATGCCAGCCCTCCACGGACGTTGCGCCCGAACTGAGTTCACCTCCCCTGCTCCTCGGGCTCACGAACAACACTTCCGGACATCCTCGCCGCCAAGCTCCTTCTCCGGACCAACCCCCCCAACGGAGCTTTCGCCCACGTCCCGGATCCTCCTCTCGCTGCTCTCGAGCATGCGGCCTCTTCCCCGGACGACTGCTATCATTTATTTCATCGAAAGCTGGCTTCCCCATGACGCCGGAACCTCTTTCCTCACGCTCCGTTGCTGATGTAGGACGAAGGACACGAAGAAAACCTATTGTTATTTTGAAAAGAGGAAAAACACCTAAAGCAAACCAAGGATCATGGGAGGGCTAAGAAGCCTCCGGGACTAGGATAGAACGACCCCTGAAAATCCTAAAACGATTGGGCTCTTTTGGTGTTTTTAAATTTTTTTTTCTTGGCGGAGATGGCGAAGGAACGATGGGGATGGGAGGCTAGGACGGGAACTCCTAGACCTTGGGACTCATCCTAACGAAGAGACCGTCCACCTCTAAGGCATTACGCCCTCCTCAATACTTAGAGGCGCTAGGATGGATCTCAGGGTTGCGAAGGACAGGGGTGGGGGAGAACTCCTAGACCTTGGGACTCATCCTAACGAAGAGACCGTCCACCTCTAAGGCATTACGCCCTCCTCAATACTTAGAGGTGCTAGGATGGATATCAAGGTCACGAAGGACGGGGGGTGGGGAGAACTCATGGATCTTGGGACTCACCCTAATGAAGAGACCGTCCACCTCTAAGGCATTACGCCCTCCTCAGTACTCAGAGGTGCTAGGATGGTTCTCAAGACCATGAGGGGAAGACACGAAGGTGGGAGGGAGAAAGGAGATACTTGGAGCCTCACACCCCTCGACGTCCCGAAGGACGAAGGAAAAAGAAGGGCCTCAGCCCAGAACCACACACTGGAAGAACACTCAAAAATTTTATTCAACTATTTTTTTTACAAGAGGAGTATGGGTATTTATAGATGGCCATATCCCTTTTGAAATTCAAAAAATAAAATCCCCTGAAATCCTCCCTTGATTTTTTGAAATCAAATTCAAAATCAAAATCCCCAAATTTCCCAAATTACATTTATTAAAAAAAATTACCAAATAAATCCCGTTATTTGAATTTTGAAATCCCCTCCGCTCTGAAACTCGTGCTACTCCAAAAATCATGCAAAACAACTCTTCTTCCATCGCTTTGAGAAGCGTGCAGAAGCTTCATTTGGCTGCTCTGAAAAACGTGCGGAAGCTCCTTCATGGCCGAGCAACAGGGGCACCTGGATCTTCGGCACCCGGCCCAGCGGGCGGCGGCGGGGTGGCCTGGTGGCACGCCGGCGAGCGGACGGCGGCGACGGGGTGGCACGACGGCGAATGGCGGCGGCCGCCGTGGATGACCGTTGGTCTTCCACGGTCCGTGGGGTCTTCCCACGGGCGTGAGGCCAGGGATTCCGGTGGCGGGGTGGCCTGGTGGCGTGCCGGCGGGCGGACGGCGGCGGCGGGGTGGCACGACGGCGGCGGCGAACGGCGGCGGCGGCGGCGAACGGCGGCGGCGACCGTGGATGACCGTTGGTCTTCCACGGTCCGCTGGGTCTTCCCACGGGCGTGAGGCACTAGGGATGCCGACAGGGTGGCAGGGCGGCGGTTCGGCGGAGCGCCGGTTGGCGGGCGGCAGTGGCGGGGGTCGGGCACGGCCGATCGCGGACCGGTGGGGCAAAAAAAATCGATAAAAAAAGGCCTCTGTGATTTTTTCTGGAGGTTGATGGAGATAGGAATAGCTTGGAATAAAGTTGGAATAACATCGGGATAACATGGGAATAAAGGGAATAGGTGGAATAGCGTGAATAACTAAAATACAAAAATTCTAAAAAAAATTTAAAATTCTAAAAAAAATAAAAGGTGAAACCCGGATAGGTTTCGGGTCCGCCATCAGTTGCCCAAACCTCCCGCCCCCAGTCTCCCATCGTTCAGAAGCCCCTCCGGTCTCCCGCCATCCTGAAGACCCCCGTCCGATCTCCTGCTGTCTGTAAGCTTCCTCCCGGTCCATCGTCACTCGACTGCCCTCATCCGGTCATCCCCGAGCCCGGTTCACCTCCCTTCTCCTCGGGCTCACCGCAGTAGTTCCGGGCATCCCCGATGCTGGCCTCTTCTCCGGACCACCTTTCCTCGGAGATCTCGTCCGAACTCCTCCTTCCATCCGGTGCAAAGCTCCAGTTCCAAGAAGCGTGCAAGAAGAATCGTGAAGTTGCGGTTGAGAGAAGACAGGAATAGCTATTCCGGCTATTCCTTTTATTCTGCACTTATCCCGGATTTATTCCAGATTGGAATAAACCCTGTTTACTTTAATTTGGGTTGTGTTTTGTTTTTGGCTTTGCTTGTCTCACTTAGACTAATCCGGGGTCAATTGTTTTAGATCCTTTCTGGTACCGAGTCTTGAAGGGATCCTAGCCATCAACCAAGTCTCCTGATACCCTGTGTTGGAAGGCTGATTGTTGATCATCCAAGCCGCATCTTCCAAGGTTACGTAATCTCATCGCAGGAAAATAATTATTACTATCGTAGGGTTTATTTTTCATTCCTTGCTTTAGATCTGAAACTTTGAAATGCATGCATGTCCTTGATCAGGGGTTTCTCAATCTCTGAGTCCTGGTTCTTTGTTATTTTATTGAGTCTAGCATGAGGGAATGCATGATTTAAAACTTGTCCTATTTGAATCCGTCTCTTATAAGCATCGGGATTCGTACAGATTCTTAGGGTGAATTTTATCATAGCATAGTTCCTCATCACATTTTCTGGTATCAGAGCATTAGTTCCGTACCATTTTTTGTATCAGAGCCAGGTTAGGACATGCATTTTATTTAGTTCACTCACTGTTTCTTCCACAGTATTTTGTTAGCTGATTAGTTCTTTTTCTTTGCTTAGTTCTACCGCATTTTAGTTGTTTAATCGCAAGCATACAAAAAAAAAAAAATCTGTGTTTCATTTCTGTTTTCTTAGTTTCCATTAAGATCATGGAGTGTGCATTTCATATCTTGCATTAAGCTACTTAAGGATGGAAATATCATAATATAAGGGAAGGATTTTATTACCTTTCCTTAGCCCACAACAACCACCCTGCATTTTAATTAAAATCCAGTAGAAACGTACTTTTGCTCTAGAGAGCTTAGGGACACCAACTGGTCGAGTCAAGACTAAGTGTCTACTCATTGTGTCAGTCCATTATGTGTGTGCTGCTGCTCTTGGTGTCTAGGCTTGGTGATTCAGGGCTAGTGAGTTGGTCCGCCTACCTAGCCAATTCCAGATTGGTGTCTAGGGTTGGCGTTCAGGGACCTACACTCCTCTACACCTACCTGGCCAAGAACAGAATTACTACAGACTGGTTTGCCACCTTGACTTAGGCAACTGGTTAAGATTCTAGGTCTAGTAAACCATAGACAATTTTGCCTGCTTGAATCATATCAGCCTGAGTCATCCATGGACAACCTGCAAGAAGCCCTGTTAAAAACCATGTTAGAACACTTTGCCCGAATGTCTGCTTAATTGTCTACCTAATTGACCAGGTTAAACCAATGTGAGGCACCACTTGATTCCATGGAAAGAACCCCTAGGCCACCATTTGAGCATAAACCTGAGACTCCATTTTCTCCAATGACCAAACCAGAGGAAAGACCTATTTGGCGCACCGAACCTTATACCCCCACTTTTAATGGAAGCCTAGACCCCGAGGTATATATCGATTGGGAAGAACAAATGGATCTGTATTTTGAGAGCACCAACATATCAGAATTAGGACATGTTAGGTTGGCCAAAACCAAGTTCACCCAACATGCTAGGTCGCATTGGTATGTTATTGAGTGTGAATGTTATCACAAAGGAGAGGAAATAAGTACTTGGAGAGACATGAGAAGTAAGTTGAGAGATAAGTACCTAGGAAGATTCTATGAACAAAGACTTTTAGATCGATGGTACCGACTGAGACAGGAAGATAGACCAGTATCTAAGTATATCAAGGAATTCCAGGAGTTTGTCAAGAAATGTAACACCACTGAATCTAAATCTGAGACCATAGCTAGGTTTCGAGATGGTCTACGTAGGGATATCCAGCGGGAACTTCTTCACTGGAAGATTTATAGCCTAGAAGAAGCCTATGACACTGTTAGGGAATTTGAGTCATATCAAGAAAAATTCATGAACTACCAAGTTACACCCAGCAAGGTTAGTACCTTAGAAGCCGAACCCAACCCTAGTCCGCTTCCCTTAGACCAACCAACTTCTACTGTCCCATTAGTTTATATGAATGATAGGAACAAGAACCCTGAAGAACAAATTGAGTGCACTAATATTCAAGACTTAGGGTATCCCCAGATTGAAGAGCTAAGGAAGGAAGAGGACAAGTCTGAGCCCATTGAGAAAATGTATGAGGCTGACATGAGTTTATTAGATGAGTGTGAAGAAGAAGTCAATGAAGAAGATTTTAACTCTAGTACCTTACCTGAGGAAGTCCATGTAAAAGATAAGATTGTTGATCCTAGTCCGAAAACACCAGAGCAACAAGAAATTAGTGAGGACCTGGTTCCCGTAAATCAATGCCTTCAAGAAGAACCCAGTTTTTAGCCTCAATCCAAGACCTAATTTAGCCCCCTTGTAAAGAGCTCATTCCTACTGATGACCTTTATCTGGAACCAACTAAGCCTTCCTTGCATGAAAAATCTACACTTACTTTGACCAAATTCTCCATTCATCAATTTGACCTTATATGACACCCATAGCTCAATATTCTAATCTTAAGGTCTCTGCAAGTCACCCAGATCTGTTCCCTAAGCCCGATAAATTGTCATAAAGTTTCGATTTCCAGTCACACCCTAAGGCTTCCAATGCTTCCCAAACTTGCAAACTACACTATGTTGAGATTTTTTGATTGCACCAATTCTTTGAGTATGTTAGGTTTGCAACCTACTTTTGGAAGACCTTATGGAATTTGTTAGGTATCCATTATAAATTCTCAAGTGCACACTGGACCAGGATCAAACCTAGAGGGTTTACAGTCTGTTAGGTTTAGGCCCTAGAGAGTCCAATAAAATTTGTCCCTCAATAGGACTGCATCGTTGAGTCTACATTTTGCATCATATTAAAATTTGCATTAAGTACAAATTTTAAAATAATTTTGCTGAATCCCGAAAGAGAGCCTTTTTCGAGATTGTCCATGGGTACCAACCCAATAAATCACTTGATCTGATTTCTCGGCCATTGCATGCTAGAGTGTTCAAATTAGTCGAATCTTTTGCACAACATGTTAGAAATTTGCATAAGGAGATCACCTTATGAAATCAAAATGAGTAACGATGCTAATAAAAGACAAGCTGATTTTAGAAAAATGTTTCAAAGAATTTTTCTGTAGGGGATTTTGTCATGATAAGAATCAGACCTGAATGGTTTTTTTTCCTAGAATCGTCAAAAAACTGCATTCCTAAAGTGCTGGACCCTATAAAATTATTAAGAAAATTGGACCAAATGCCTATGTGCTCAAGTTACCCCTTGATTTAGGCATTAGCTCTACTTTCAATGTTTCTGATCTAACTAAGTACAGGGAACCGGCAGTAATTCCTAGTGAGGCATTCAGGCTTGACCCTTTACTTGAGGAAGAACCTACCCTGGAGTGTCCACAAAATAGCCTGAGCGAAGAGAGAAGATCGAGCGAATCTTGGATAATCAAGCTATCAATACTTGATGAAATGACTATCAGCACTACTTGGTAAAATGGCATGGTCATCCTAAATCAAAGGACTCATGGATTACTAGAGAGGACCTGCAATGCATTGATCCAGATCTCTTGGAAGAATATCAAAGCCAAACAAATCCTTACTCAACGGGGTTGAGTTCCTCCCATCCCAGGAGAAATGGTGAGGCCACCAAGACCAAGCTCCAAGAACTCATCTGGATCACAGATCAAGGAGAATAGGACCTGTACCGGTGAGCCGACTCGAGACCGCCGAGCCGACTCAAATCATGGAAGACCCGAATCCCAGGTTTCGGAGATTTCCGGGAGCTTCCAAAATTTTCCTTTTTTTATTTCAATTTTTGGCATTAAAAAAATCTCAAAGAATCCCGTGTAACAAACTTTCCCCTCCCCACTACTTAGGATTAGAAACTAATTCTTGGATCAGTTGAATTTGTAACTAATCATTAGATTAGTTTCATTTTAAACCCTTCTGGAACCCTCTAGCCGATCCTATAAGTAAGGCTAATGTTTGTAAGAAAAAAACAACAAAGAATTGAATGCAAAAAGGGTTCTTCTTCTCCGATGGATTTGTTTCGACTGCCTTCGTTAGTGTTGTAACGTCGAGGAGCATGAGGCTCTGCCACTGCCTTCATTGCCGCCGGCAACGTCGAGGGGTGCGATGCCCCAGGTATCCCAGCCCCAGCTATCCCGCTGTTCTCCCGATTCACGCCGTCTCCGTCTTCCCCGAGCATCGCTCCACCTTCAAAGAAGCTCCCGTCGACCCTCGGTGTTCTTCCAGACAACCCCGAGCTGCCAGACCTCCCTCCCCCATCTCCCAACGCTAGATCACCCCCCCTGTTTCCCGACGCCCGGCAGGCCCTCCTCCGGCCTGACCATCACCAGACATCCCTCCATCGGATCCCATCGCCTGACGCCCTCCTCCAATCCTCCTTCGTCGGATCTCACTCCTCCCGGAGATCGCCACGACGCCAGCCCTCCGTGGATGTTGCGCCCGAACCGAGCTCACAATAGCTATTCTAGCTATTCCTTTTCTTCTGCACTTATCCCAAATTTATTCTAGATTGGAATAAACCCTGTTTACTTTAATTTGGGTTATGTTTTGTTTTTGGCTTTACTTGTCTCACTTAGACTAATCTGGGGTCAATTGTTTTAGGTCCTTTCCAGTACCGAGCCTTTAAGGGATCCTAGCCATCAACCAAATCCCTTAATACCCTATGTTGGAAGGCTGATCGTTGATCATCCAGGCTGCATATTCCAAGGTTACGTGATCTCATCACAGGAAAATAATTATTACTATTATAGGGTTTATTTTTCATTCCTTGCTTTAGATTTGAAACTTTGAAATGCATGCATGTCCTTGATCAGGGGTTTCTCAATCTCTGAGTCCTGGTTCTTTATTATTTTATTGAGTCTAGCATAAGGGAATGCATGATTTAAAACTTGTCCTATTTGAATCTGTATCTCTTATAAGTATCGGGATTCGTACGGATTCTTAGGGTGAATTTTATCACAGCATAGTTCCTCATCACATTTTCTGGTATCAGAGTGTTAGTTCCACACCATGGCTCTAACCCCTTGATGGTTTGGGGGCACTGTCCAAGTGGTTGCCGAACTGGAGAGCTAGGACTCGGCCCTGGCTCGGGGGGCTCGACCTGGCGAAGGAGGCTGGGCTCGACTCTGGCTCAGGGGGCTCGACCTCAGAGGGGGCTCGACCTGGCCAAGGAGGTCGACACGCATCCCCGGCCCAGAGGGCTCAGCCTCGGAGGGGCTTGATCTGTTGAAGGGGGTCACTCTGCTTCGGACTAGGTGCCCCAAGTTCACGAGGGCTGACCTGGCAGAGGATGGAGCTTAGCTTTGACGGGCCTCCTCATTGATCCGAGGGAGCTCGGCCCAGTCAAAGAAGTTCGAGATGGGGTGTCCACCGTGGCGGATCTTATGTCATGGCATCTGACTGGGAATGCACGTTGACACGTCAGCTTCTCACCACATCATTTGCCCCCCACTCCCAAGTCCTGTCGGTGCGGGGCGCTCGGGGCGAAGGGAATAAATGCACTGCTGACATGGAAAGGTGAGGATCCGATGCAATGATGGTCACGATGGCGGCGTCTGCGGAAGCGATTTCTTCAGCCTACCCGGAGGAGCCACATGGACACGTCCGAGGAGCCGTTATTACGGGCACAGAATTCGAAGCACCCACAGTCGAACCCAGATATCAGTCCTATTGATGAATGACACGTGGTGCAGATCCGATGATGGGGGTTTGTAATGGTACGGTCGGGCACCGGTCACTTCAAAAGGAAAGGTGGCCTTTCCCAAAATACGTCTTCTTTCAAATCCTTCTTGCCCGCCACTGTACCGAGGCTCTTTTTGTCCATCCGGCCATTCTTGCATTCTAGAGCTCCTCACAGCTTAGTCTCTCCTTCTAGTCCCCTTTCTCCTTGTCTTAGTTGAGTAGGGCCTTTCTTCTCAGGACTAGGTTCACCCCCTAACTTTCATCTGCTTTCCTCTTCTTTCCTTGATCTTCTTCGTCATGTCTCATTTTGGGCCGAGTTTCCATCTTTTGACTAATCAGGATGAGGCTGGGCCCTCTAGGCTGAGGCAGCCATCATCTTCTTCTTCTGATGTGGAGGGAGACCGGGCCCACTTCGAGCTTAGAGGGAGGCGTCCCCCTGGTGGTATAGTTATTAGGGAGCCTGGTCTTAACCCTTCTTGTCCTCCTCATCGTCTTCCTTCAACTGAACCCATTCCCGAACCTGTCCGGTCAACAGGTCCTAGCGGGATCGCTTTGACGATCTCTATTGAGGAACTGGAGACCATCCGGGATATCTATGGCATCCCGCACTGTGTCTAGCTTTTAATCCCCCGACCAAGGGACCGGGTTACTTCCAGTATCCCAGGTCGAATTTCTTTTTATGAGGAGACTATCTCAAAAGGGCTCCACTTCTCCTTCCATCCGTTCTTTTTGTCTGTGTTGAGCAACTACCACTTGGATCCTGCTCAGCTAGTCCCCAATGCCATAAGGATTGTCTCTTGCTTCATCGTGCTCTGCCACTTTCACAGGATCGTCGCCCATTTTTCCCTCTTCATAGCCTTCTTTACTCTGAAGCACCACCCCACCGAAGACGGGTGGTGGTCTCTCTATTCTCGTCCGAGGGGGATCAAATTCGAACTTCCCTCTTCCATCAAAGGATGGAAGAGTAAATTCTTCTTTGCCACAGTCGAGGGGATTGACTAGGTGTGGAGTGACCCAGATCGATCCCTTAATAGAAATTCTGTAGTCGAAGCAGCCGACAAGGATGTTTACAAGTAGCTTTGAACTGCTCGGATTCCCTCTCTCAAGGTTCTTTTATTAGAGCAGAATCTCGTCGAGGTCGGGATCGGCCCAACAGGGAAGTTGGGTGAGTTTGGCTCGAGTCCTTTTTATCTCTTTTAATCTGTTTCTCCCAGGCCAGCATTGGCATTATGTATTCTGCATGCAGGTATGAGGTTCTATATGGAAGATCTGCTCTTAATCACCCAGAAGAGGCCTCCAGTGGGACTGGCCAAGGAGCCTTCTCCGAAGAGGGATTGTGATGAGGGCGCGTCGGCAGCCACCCCCTCTAAGCTGACCGAGTCGAGGAGGAGGGAGTCCGAGGCTACCTCTGCAAGAGCAAGCGGAGGGGTGGCTGCTATTCCTGGGCTAGAGAGGAGGGCAGCTAGATCTATTTCAGGGCAGCCAAGGCGACGAGAACCAGTCTTGGCCCCAGAGCCTGAGGTAGTCATCTGGGCCAGGGCTGCTGCTACGACCGTCGCCATCATGTCGCCCCCTCCTTCTGAGCTTATCATCATTGAGGGGGAGGATCGGGAAGGAGCGGATCCAGCATTGGGAATGCCACTGGAGGGGGCACCGGGCTCCCAACCGGCCCCTAAGGCCTTCCCTAGCGATGGAGCGGGCGATTCCGCCTCGGGGATGGGCAGAAAGGAGAGGGACTATCATCGGATCTTGTTCAGAATGGGGCCCGACATCTCACTACTTCGGGATCCAAAGCTAGCCGAGTGCATGAAGGACTTCTCCATCTAATCATGCGATCGGCGAGAGATGGCCGGGAAGGTAATGGGGGACGCGATCAGCAGCATCTTCCCCCTGCTCTTCAAGGTAAGTGGGTTTAACTTCCTAGAGCTCTCTTTTCTTTTCCCTTCTCCTTCTCTCACCCTTTGATATCTCGCTTAGTGTAGGCCAGAGCCGAGATGCTCCTTATCAGGGATTGCTACCAGAACTGGTTGAAGAATGACCAAAAATGTGCAGCCAGGGTCGAGGCTCTGAAGGCCGAGCTGAAGGAGAAGTCTGATGCCTCCCGAGAGCTCGGTCGGAAGAATGAGGAGCTCCAAAGGGGGCTCGCAGGGGCTGAAAGGCACTCGAAGGAGCTCCAAGAGGAACTCGATCGGGAGTGGGGCCGGTCGAAGAGCAAGGCTGAGGAGCTCGCGGCCACCAAGAAAATGCTGAGCTCATTTAACATTGAGGTAGTTCGACATAAGGGGATCGTCCAGTCCCTCTAGGCTGAGCTGGATGCGGCGAAGGAGAAGCTGGCCGCGATTGAGAGGGAGGTAGCGGAGGCAGCCAGGTCGGTGGAGGTGGCAAGGGAACAAGCCGTTGAGGTGAAGAAGGAGGTGGAAGAGGCCATAGACTCAGAGGAGTTCGCTGCCAAGTTCTATCAGACGGCGTCGGACTCCTTCTATAAGGGCTTTATGTACCTGCATGACCAAATCGAGGGGTTCATCCCTGATGAGGGCCACAGTCGGCTTCGCTTTCCTCAAGCTCTGAGAATGGATTCGGGCATTGCAGATGGATCAGTCATCGTCCCTGAACTTATCCCGCCGGTGGCGATCGCCGAGGCCGGGGCTGAGCAATCCAAAACCCTGGCTGAAGGAACTTCACTGCCGCACAACCCTACCAATGGGGATGCACCATGAGTAGAGTAGACTTTTATTTTCTTTCTTTTCCAGTAATGGTCCGGGTCACCTGGCATGTCGAGGGCTCGAGAATATTTGTAAATGTACAGCAGGTTTTTTTAATGGAATGGTTCTTTTTTCAGCTGTCTTGACTTGAGCACTTCTGGTCTCAACCTCCTCTTCTTCTCCCCTTCTTCTCTCTCTTTTTTTTTTGGGTGTGATGGGATTAGAGGAGAGGTTTTTGCCTTGGTATTGGATGTCCCAAACTTCAGTGTTGTAGAGCTGAACTCTAAGCTTCGGTACCTCGGAGCTGGGCTCAGAGACTTAGTGGCCGGAGGTCTAAGCTCTAGGTCTTGATGTCTTGGAGCTGGGCTTGAAGAATTGGTGACCAGAGAGCTTGGCTCTGGGCTTTGAGATATCGGTGCTGGGCTCTGGGACCTAGTGGCCGGAAAGCTTGGTTTTGGGCTTTGATGTCTTGGAGCTGGGCTCGAAGACTTGGTGGCCAGAGAACTTGGCTCTAGGCTTTGAGATCTTGGCGCTGGGCTTTGGGACCTAGTGGCCAGAAAGCTTGGTTCCGAGCTTTGATATCTTGAAGCTAGGCTCGAAGACTTGGTGGCCGAAGAGCTTGGCTTCGGGCTTTGAGGTCTTGGTGCTGGGCTCTGGGACCTAGTGGCCAGAAAACTTGGTTCCGGGCTTTGATGTCTTGGAGCTAGGCTCGAAGACCTGGTGGCCGGAGAGCTGGGCTCCGGGCTTTGATGGCCTAAGAGCTTGGCTCAAGGCTTTGATGGCCTGAGAGCTTGGCTCAGGGCTTTGATGTCTCGGAGCTGGGCTCGAAGACTTAGTGGCCGGAGAGCGCAGCTCCGGGCTTTGAGGTCTCAGTGCTGGGCTCGAAGACTTGGTGGCCAGAAAGCTCAGCTCCGAGCTTTGATGGCCTGAGAGCTTAGCTCAAGGCTTTGATGGCCTAAGAGCTTGGCTCAGGGCATTAATGTCTCGGAGCTGGGCTCAAAGACTTAATGGCCAGAAAGCTCAGTTCTAGGCTTTGATGTCTTGGAGCTGGCTCGAAGACTTGATGGCCAGAGAGCTGGGCTCCGGGCTTTGATGGCCTGAGAGCTCAGCTCAGGGCTTTTATGGCCTGAGAGCTTGGCTCAGGGCTTCGATGGCCTGAGAGCTTGGCTTAGGGCTTTGATGCCTCAAAGTTGGGCTCGAAGAGTTAATGGCTGGAAAGCTCAGTTCCGGGCTTTGATGTCTTGGACATGGGCTCGAAGACTTGGTGGCCAGAGAGCTAGGCTATGGGCTTTGATGTCTCGGAACTGGGCTTGAAGACTTGGTGGCCAGAGAGTTGGGCTCCAGGCTTTGATGGCCTGAGAGCTCGGCTCAGGGCTTTGATGTCTCGGAGCTTGGCTCGAAGACTTGGTGGCCGAAGAGCTAGGCTCCGGGCTTTGCATACCGGACCTTGGGTTGGGCGTTGGTTCTTTTGCAAGGAAAAAGTGTTCGCACAAGGAGAATCTTAATCGTTAGCAGGTAAGGATATTACGCTATTGATGTCGGAGAGCCGGGCTCCGGGCTCGAACATGCCGGAGAGCTGGGCTTTGGGATTGAACGTGCCAGACCTCAGGCCATGCAGTGATATTCCTGCAAGACAGAGAGCTAATTGCTCAAAAGGAAATTTTCATTATTATTGGAAGATGGCCTTACACTACTGATAATATCTTCTCAAGTTGCAAGCATTCCATGTCCGAGGAAATCTGGCACCATCCAGATCCTCGAGGTAGTAGGCCCAATGCGAGAGGGCTTCAACCACCTTATAGGGGCCCTCCCAGTTCGGCGAGAGTTTTCCACACTCCCGGGGTTGAGATGCTTTGGCTCGGCATAGCACCAGGTCATCGGGTCTGAAGACTTTTGGCCTTACCCGTGCATTATAGTATCGGGCCGCTCATTACCGGTATACTGCCATTTAGAGCCGAGCTTTATTTCTTATCTCTTCGAGGAGGTCCAGGTTGAGCAGAAGGTGCGCCGAGTTCTGCGCTTCGTCATATTGCTGCACCCACAATGTGTGCACGCCGAGCTCAACCGGGATGACCGTCTTGGTGCTAAAAACAAGGTTGAAGGGTGTTTCATCCGTCACCATCCTGGGTGTTGTGGGTAGGCCCACAATACACTCAGAAGTTCTTTCGCCCATCTTCCCTTGGCTTGGTCCAGTCTGGTTCTGAGTCCTTGGAGGATGGTCCGGTTAGTCATCTCGACCATCCCATTTATTTAGGGGTGAGCCACCAAGGTGAAGCAGTGTTAAATGTCGTGCTCAGTGCAGAACCCTTCGAACTCCTGGTTATCAAACTGCCATCCATTATCGATGATAATGCAGTGGGGGAGCCCGAAGCGGCAAATAATTGACCTCCAGAAGAATTGGTGGACATTGGCTTCAGTGATCCGAGCTAGTGGCTTCGCTTCGACCCACTTAGTGAAATAGTCAATCGCCACTAGCAAGAATCTTCGTTGACTCGGTGCAGGGGGGAATGGTCCCAGGATGTCCATTCCCCATTGGGCAAAAGGCCAAGGGGATGAGAGCTGGGAGATCGGCGCCATCGATTATCGCTGTATGTGGGCATGGCCCAGAAGTATCCCTGGCAAAGAGACTTGTATGCCAGTATCCTTCCTCCCACATGATTCCCGCAGAGGCCTTCATGTATCTCTTAGAGTACAAAGGCTACCTCCGTAGGCCTAAGGCACTTCAGGAGCGGGTAGGAATGAGATCGGCGGTAGAGTTGGCCTTCCATCAAAACAAACCGGGAGGCCTTCTTCTTGATGAGGCCGGCTTCCATGCGGTCCTCCGGCAAGGTGCCATCAGTGATGTACCTGACATACCTTTCCATCCAGCTCGGCTCCGGGATGACTTGCTGCACCTCTTCTGGGCCTTCGTAGCATGGATTTTTGAGATACTTGATATAGGCGTGCCCCAGCGACGAGTTTGGCAGGGTCGCGAGCCTTGACAACGCATTCGTGTGAGCGTTCTCCCCATGAGGGATGTGGAAGATGCTGAAGCATCGAAAGACTGCCGTGCTCGAGCGGACTCATTCTTGGTACCTCATCATCTGGGGGTATCTGGCCTCATATTCTTTGGAGACTTGTCCAGCAACCAGTTGGGAGTCAATAAAGACTTTCAAGCTTTGTACACCTAGCTCGTAGGAGACCTTCAGTCCCACGAGGAGCGCCTCGTACTCTGCCTGGTTGTTTGTTGCGGCGAACTTGAAACGAAGAGTACACTCTATCATAACCCCATCGCTGTTGGCTAGGATGAGGTCCGCTCCACTTTCACCGGAGTTGGACGCGCCATCCACGTGGAGGACCCAAGGCTCCTTCTCTGGTCCGTGTTCAGCTTGGTGCTCTGCCGTTGTCTACTCTGGTTCCTCGACGAGTCCTGTGCATTTGATCAAAAAGTCAGCTAGGACTTGGGCCTTCTGCGATGACCTCAGTTGATACGCTATGTTGAACTCGCTCAACAGTAAGGACCACTTGGCCAGTCTCCCAGAGGTCTCGGGATGGCTAAGTATGGTCCTCAGTGACTGATCTATCACGACCACGATAGGGTGTGCTTAGAAGAAGGGCCTGTGGTGCTTAGCAGACATTATTAGAGCAAAAATGAGTTTCTCAGAGCGGGTATACCTGATCTCCTATCGCGAAGGATTTTGCTGGTATAGTATACCGGCCTCTGGGATCCATCCTTGTCTACACGAATGAGGACGAGCTGACGGCTCTGGGTGTTACTGCCAGGTAGAGCAGGAGCTCCTCTCCTTCCTCTGGTCAGGAGAACAGTGGAGGAGAGGCCAGGAATTCCTTCAATCCCTTGAAAGCCATCCTGCACTCCTCCATCCAGGTGAAGTCGTGCATCTTGCATAACTCCTTGAAGAACAGAAGGCAGGATCGACTGATCTCGAGATGAACCGGCTCAGAGCCACGATCCGCCCCGTCAGCCACTGGACCTGCTTCTTGGATGTTGGGTGCTCCATGTCGATGATAGCCTAAATGTTCTCTAGGTTTGCTTCGATGCCCTCTGGGTGACCATGAAGCCAAGAAATTTGCTTGCCACCCCAAAGGCACACTTCACCGGGTTCAGCTTCATCTGATGCTTTCGAAGGTTGGAAAGGCTTCAATGAGGTCAGCGATGTGGTCCAAGCTCAGCCTACTCATGACCAGCTTGTCGTCCACGTATACTTGCATGTTTCGGCCAATTTGGTCTTTGAAGACCCTGTTGACCAGACGCTGGTACATGGCCCCAACATTCTTCAAACCAAAGGGCATCATCCTTTAACAGTATATCCCTTGGTCGGTGATGAAGGTGGTGTGCTCCTCGTCCTCTAGGTGCATCCATATTTGATTGTATCTGGAGAATGCATCCATGAAGGAGAGGAGTCGGTGTCCCGAGGTGGCGTCCACCAGCTGGTCGATCTTCGGTAGGGGAAAGTTGTCCTTCGGGCATGCCTTGTTGAGGTCGGTGTAGTCCACACAGATCCTCCACTTACCGTTGCTCTTCTTTACCATCACCATATTTGTCAGCCAGCTCGGATATTGCACCTCCCAAACGAAACTGGCAGTGAGGAGTTTGTCTACTTCCTCATTGATGGCCGCCTGCCTCTCCAGGGTGAAGCTTCTCTTCTTTTACCGAACTGGTCGGTGTTTTGGGTCAATGCTCAACTTATGAGTGATGATGTCAGGGGGAATACCTGGCATGTCCACTGATGCATAATGAAAGCTCTGATACCAAAAATGATGCAGAACAAAAGAGATGATGCGATGCGGAAGTAAATTAAGACTAATTTTTTTTTTTATATTTTCAGAAGTCGGCTTTGACTCAAAGGAAAGTTAAACTAAGTTGAAAGAAACTATATAATAATTGAAAGCACAATTCAAAGAAACTAGATTATCAGAGTAGTTCAGAAGTAAAGGATCGCTGGGGTTGAGAAACTCCCAGACCTAGGGTTTCGCTCTGAACTTTCAACAAGACAGAAGTAAAGAGAAGAGAAGGGTTACAGACCAGGCAGTGATCTTCACAGAGTTTAGTGGAAGGACTCTCTTGAGCAGATTGTTGGATCCCCGGATTCGGATATCTTCGCAATGGATCCTCCAATACTGGCCCTTTGGCAGAGTTGGCTTCTTTTGAACTCAAGATCTGGGAAAGAAGAAGAACAAGTTATGGAACCAGATACTCAAGGAAGGATTTACCAGATAGAAGAACTTGAAAGTTGATGTTGATGAAATCCTGATTCTCCTGGATGCTGATCTGACTTCCTTTGGGATTTGCTCTGTATTCGAAGTAGCCGAACTGGACCTGGATGCTGGTGGTCGGCCTTTACTTGGAGAGAGGGGCCGTGAGAGATGGGGTAGGCTAGGTGGTGCGGACACCAAAGGCACCAGAATAAGGCAGAGGCTTCTCAACCCTCTGTAATTGATCAATAATTTATGAGTCCATCTGTAATAAGGGCTTAGCTCATCTGAGTCCATTTTAGTTGTTATTTGAGTATTTTTAGTTGTTATTTCACTTCTGTACTAGTCAGCTCATGTTGAGCTAGTTCAGTCCAATGCTAGTTAGCTCATGTTGAGCTAATTTTATTTTTTTGAGTCCTGTCCAAGCATACTGAAGACTCAAGACTATATTATACAAGTGAAGACCAAGTCCAGCCAGATTGAAGACATGGAAGTTTAGCCCAAGTCCAACCCAGTTTGAAGATTTGAAGACCCCAGGAGAAAAATCAGAAACCCTGATTCCTTGCAGATGCCCTCCAGATGCCCAGATTCCCTTCCAGATGCCAAAGTATATTCATAAATAAGGGCATCCATGATTCCAGAGGTCCATCTGCATCCTAGCCCAATGAAATCAAGCCCAGGTGCCAAGCCCAAGCCCCTAAGAAGCAAGATACCAGGGAATATTCCTGCTACCTGGCTACCAGGCCACCCCAGCTTCCAGAGGCCCAAACCCATGCACCCGGGCCCCTTTGGGCCGGCCTTTTGCTGCTCCTAGAAGCCCAACACGCCCCCCTAGGCGTCCTTGGAGTCTTGACCAAGTCAAGAAAAATTTTAGGGATTTTTCTACCTAATATTTCCTTATTTTCTAGCTAGGGTTTGAGAGGGAAAAGGATTCTTATGTAAAGACTTATGTACCCTTACTTGGAGCCCAAGGTTAAGGGTCTATTTAAGGGACCCTAGCCTCTTGTATGAGGGAATTTTTTGATGAATGAAAACCTTGAGTTCTTCTATTGAGTTGTGTGATACCCTGCTGTGTGCATAAAGGGGTTTGCGAGAGTTTTTCTTCCCAGTGCTGCAATCATCTTCCTGCTACCAACAAGCATCTCAGATCCCTGGACGCCCACTCCAAAAGAAGCCTTCCCTTGCTATTTTTCCTTTATTTTCTTGTTCCTTTGTGAGTTTTCTAACCCCTGACAGGTCGTTTGCAGGTCCCCGAGTTCCTACGAATCCAACGACTCCAGCCAAGCCTCAATCGGATCACCGAGCAGAAAGCCGGGTATCCGCGGGTCTTTGGCTCGATTTTCCAGGCCGCATCCGTCGAGGAATGAGAGACCCTTTTGCTGCGATCTTCACAGACGTTGTCAGGTACACCCCTCTACCTCCAGTAGTTTTATTGTAGGAGAACTTGCCCTAACCGAGGCTTCTCAGCCCCGGCGATCCTTCTTTTCTACTTTTCTAGGTCCTAATCTGAAAGGGATATGCCCTACAAACCAATCTCTGTTGTATCTCCCAAACCATTGTAATTGATAATTTTCTAAATAAAGGCATTATTTTTTATCATACGCTGTGTTTATTATATGATGAACCCCATAGATTAGGGCTATGATTTTAGGGTTATGATGAGATCATACCAGTGAGACCTAAAATCTTAAAACCTTAATCTAAAGTATTCCTAGTCAAAGGAACCCTGAATAGGGGATCAGGGTTTTTCTGATAAGACTAGCACACTCCGGGTATACTGGAAAGGGTGACTGCTCTCACAGTCACTTGTGTATGACACTAATACTGGGATGTGGGTGCTCATTGGAGAATGAGTTCACTGATATGATCCAACTTGAGAACATCTAATGGAGTCTTAGCTACATGTCAATAGAAGGTTCTCATAGTAGGAGTGGTACAAGTAATCTTTTGACCTGAGACTGCCATAAGTACCTTATGTACATGAACCCATCCTTTGGTTCAATCCTAATCATGACACTGAGACATGCACAGGATTGATACTGGGAATGGTGAATTGAATATGAAGGTAATGAGTAGGTCAACAAGGAATCGATCACTCTTAGTAAGAGGAGATTGCATCCAGCTAGTCAACAATCGCATGATGATTCAGGGAATCTTTGATCAAAGTAAGGATATTAGAGATGGTTTCTAATATCAAGATAATCGAATCATCATTATAAGATTGAGCTAGAAACAAATATAATGTTGGATTTGACATATATCCATATCCATAGTTATATTTTGGGTGCAGGCTGATCGAAAGATTTAATTGTACGGTAACTCTCTACTGAAGGGTAATTTTGGTATTTCACCAGAATTTCCATATCTTCCGGGTAGACATGACACGTTGCTAGACGTCAATCTTGTCTTGTGGGTTGATCAAGTTCAAAGATCACATGTTAGGAAGAATCCTAATTGATCGATCCGGGTAAGCCCGGTTTGACCTAAATCGATTAGAAAGAGTTCTAATCAAATTAGGTCAACTTGTATTCGAACCCACTGCTGGCTAGATGTGGAACCCAATGGGTCACACACTTAAGAGGATTGATCAAGAATTTAATTTGGAATTAAATTGTCTTTGCAAGATAACACTCTAGCAGGTGTTGCAAGCCCTAGCTTCTATTCGGATCGGATTCGAATTAGGGTTCCGGATTGGTTCAAATTGGGTTCTAATTGGACCTAATTAGACCCTAATTAAGAAATATGGGAATATGGCTAACCCTATTGGCTAGCCATGTAGCTTGGCTAGCCTCCCACCCGCCCCCTTTTTGCTTTTCACGCCAAACACCAAGAGTCCATGCGCATATGGACTCTTGGCGCGCCTTAAGGAAGAGTCCATGGCGCATGGACTCTTGGCGCGCCCCAAATAAAATCATCGGAGATTTTATTTGGGCGGCCTCCTTCTTAAGTGATTAGCGCTCCTTCTCCCCCCCTTGGATGAAAATCCAACGGCTGATGGGATTTTGAGAAAGAGAGAAAGCGCTAACTCCTCCCGGGCGCGCGAAGTAACATCTCTTCGGAGATGAAAAGTCGCGACTTTCTTCTTTTTAAAACACCGCGGTTTTTCCTTTAAGAAGAGCCGTGGGATTTAATCTGGAAGGCCGTGAGATGTGTGGATTGGGCGTGAGAAATAAGAAAGGGGCGTGAGATAAAGTGGAATGGGGTTTACGGAGAGTTGTGTTCTTCTGAGAAGACATCTCTCTGAAATCTATTTAAACAACAGAGGTCTCGGGTGTTCAGATGATTTTTTTTTAAAACAACAGAGTTTATTTTATTGTCTTTTCTTTCCAGGAAACTGATTCCTCCTTAGCTTGTTTAGGACAAAGAGAGTTTCCCTCTTACAGAGTTCTCTTCTCTGTTGAAACTCAAGTCCAAAACAAGAGATAGGAAGAATCTCTTGATCGGTAAAAGAAAGGAACTCCTACTCTGTTTCTATTTCCTTTACTTTAAGACATTAGTGTCTTAAATCCATCTCCTCCTTTAAGACAAGAGTTTTATTCTTAGGACAAGGTCTTAAGAAAGGGAAAGGAAGAAGGAAGAAAGGAAGTAAGGAGCCCCTACCCTGAAGTTTTAGAGCCATAGTCCTCTTGAGTTCTAGGATAAGAATTCAAGTGAGGGAACTTTGAAGAAGCTTGCATCTTGTTCAATCATCTTGTGGATCACCATTGGAGGGTGGACATTTGGACGCCTGGTGAAATCAAAAGAAGCATTCAACACCAAGTTCTGATTCTACATCAAAATTGGACTTAGCGTTAAAAGGTTAGTGCCCTAATTCTAACAATGTTAGTATGTATGTTTTAATTAGTATATAAGGAGATCTTGGCTAAGGGATTTCGGTGCAAATTTCATCATTTTGAAATTTACACTTCCGCTGCGGTGCACTTGAAACCCCAACATAATCTGCATGCTGATCTTCTAAAATTCATATAAAATTCTCTATAACTTATTTTAATCTGAAATTCGGGAATTAATCACCCAACCCCACATATAAAACATATAAAAAAAATGCATGCATATTAGTTCCGCATCATTTGGTATCAGAGCTTAGATTAGGGCTTGTTTTCTGTAATTTTTTAGTCCGTATATACTCTGTTATTTTAATTATTTCTCCCTGTTAAAAACTCCAAAAATTCTGAAATTTATTTTCCTGGATTTATCATAATTCACAGTAATTTTAAAACTTTTTTCAGATTTTATTATGGCCTGTGAATTTTCTGAAAGCCGAAATAGGGCCTGCAAATTTTCGGCTCTGTTTTTTTTAGCAAGACATGTTTGGAAGTTTTAGGGTTTTGTTTAGGAGTTTTTGCATATTTCTTAATTTTAGTATATTTCCAGTATATTAGGTCATGATTTGCAAGTTTTCTTCTATTTAAAAAAATACCAAAAAAAAAATATATATATATATATACATATTTTCCAAAAATACCAAAAAAAAAATAAATAAATATCTAAACCCTAATTTGCATCCTCATCTGCCTGCCATCATTGCATAATTTACTTTTAAGGGCACTCTTTCTATATCAGATGGGGGGAGGATTTGATCACCTCTCCTTAGCCCAAAACCACATCCCTTGCATTCAGTCCCAAGCCTTAACCTAAAATTAATTAGACTTAATTTGCCCTAGTGGGCTAGGGACACCAACTGGTCGGGTCCGGGCTAGTGTTAGATCACTGTGTCAAGTTAACCTGTGTGTGCCTTGTGCTTAGTGTCTAGAACGGTGGTTTAGGGATTCAATCCCGAAGGGCTTGTGTGCTGGTCCGCCTACCTGGCCAATCTCTGATTGGTGTCTAGGATTGGCAATCAGGGACCTAACACTCCCCTTACACCTGCCTGGCTGAGTACAGGGTTACTATAGGCTAGTTTGCCACCCTGATTGAGCATCTAGTTTGGACTTTAGGTTTAGTCAGCTATAGTCGGTCTGATCGAGTCTTGCATGAGCACTAGATCAGGAGTTTCATATCACCCACCTCCTTCATAAATGTCTGAACCCATGGAAAATTTACAAGCCCAAATAAAAGCCCTAGCTGATCAAATTGCCCAGATAACTATCCAGATGACCCAGTTAACTCAGTCTCGTATTCAAACCAATGATAGAATTGACCATCGTGCCAATAGGTTTGGTCAGTTAAAAGTCCGGGTAGGGACCCCAAGAAAAACCCATGGGTCACAGTCTGAGCCAGATCCTGACTCCCCTCAACCTAGGAGGACCCCAAACCCTGATCTATAACATGAGGTCGAACCTAGGAGAGCCCCTTATCCTGACCCGTACTACAATCCTCAACCTAGGAGGACCCCAAACCCTGATCCATACCTTGAGGCTGAACCTAGGAGAGCCCATCATCCTGACCCAATCCCTAAGGTTAGTCCTAGAAGACCCAATCAGGATTTTATAGACCAAGAAGATAGATCCTATTTACCCTCTCCCTATAAGCCTAGTATACCCACAACCTATAGATCTTATGACTCTAAATCCTATGAACCTAGAACTTATGAATCCATAACCTATGAACCTAGATCCTATGACTCTAGATCCCATGATCATAGATCCTATACACCCATACCCTATGAGCCTAGTAGACCCAACACCCAATATTCTGACCCATATAGGGAGTCAAACCCTAGGAGAACCCAATATTCTGACCCATATAGGGAGTCCAACCCTAGGAGAACCCAGTATTCTGACCCATATAGGGAGTCCAATCCTAGGAGGACCCAATATCCTGACCCATATAGAGAGCCCAACCTTAGGAGGACCCCATACCTTGATCCAACCTTAGAACCTGATCATAGAGCTGACCCAAAATCCTATGACCCCAGATCCTATAATCCCATGACCCATAGATCTGCACCCTTGTCCTATGAGCTTAGAGAACCCATAACCCCTAAGTATCAGCCTAGTACTAGTCATGCTTCCCCTAGTCAACTTGAACCCTATAGGATGAGTATCCCTAAATATGAACCCAATAGTGAGCCACTACCTCTTATACAACCTGAACCTACGAGGAGTGGTACCCATAATCAGAGACCAGAACCTAACCAATTTCCTGCTAGCCGACCTTCTCCAACCATTCCTGAGATTCGCAAGGCTTACATTAACGTGGAAGTGTATGAAGCTGATGTGAGCCTAGTGGATGAGTATGAGGGAGAAGAGGAGACACCTTTAGTAGACCTAGAATTAGCTGACCCAGTAGATACCCAGGTAGATTCCAACCCAGAGCTAGTTGACCTTGACCACATCCAACCTAAAGCTATAATGGAAGAACAAATAGAGGAAGAGAACCTAGGTACTGCTGCTAGAGCCTTACCTGAGGAAACCATAGAGGAGAGCCAAATTATAGAGTCTAGTCCAAAAATACAAGAACCAGAAGAATTTATTAAGGACCTGATCTCTTTGAATCAATACCTTCAAGATGAGTCCCCTCCTATAGTTCTCATTAAGGACCTCTTCCCCGAAATTAGTGACCCATCCTTCCATTATGCAAATCCTGAAGATATAGCTCAACCTCATAAGGTTAACCTCATTAGTATAGGATTAGTTCCTGACACCCCGTCTTTTATCCTATTTTATCCAACTAACCATGAACCTTTTTCTCTACCTTACCAAACTAATTCTGAACCCACTTCCTATTTTCTGCCCTTTCCTGACACCTCCAGCATTTCTAGGATCATTAGATTGCATTTAGCTGAGATTAGCATACTGCATGCATTCATCATGCATGTTAGGTTTGCATCTTACTTCTGGCATACTCTTTGGAATTTGCTAGGAGTTCACTGTAAATTTTCATGTGCATGTCAAGCTAGGATCAAACCTAGAGAACCTATAATCTATTAGGTTTAGATCCAAAGAGTTCAATAAAATTTCCTTCGATAGGAATGCATAGTCGAGTCTGTTAGGTGTCAGTATGAGTCCTTTGCATCATTTGTCTGCATGTGCCTAGCATGTTCACCACCCGCACTAATCTTAAAACAACTGGCTAATTCCCGAAGAAGGGTCAAAGAATTTGATGTAGTGGATTCTATCTTGGTTAGGCTTAGGCCTAAAAGAAGCTTCATGCTCGTAGAGCCGGACCTTTTAAAGTGATAGAGAAGGATTGGATCAAATGCCTAGGTGTTAGACTTGCCTTCGGATTTGGGCATTAGTTCTACCTTCAATATTACAGACCTGGTTGAGTATAGGGAACCGGCAGCGATACCTAGTAAGGCCTTTGGACCTATTCCTTTTCATTGTGAGTGACCCTAACCCAGAGTGTCCACTAACAAATTGGCCTGAGAGAGGAGAACGGATCGAGCGTATCCTGGACGATCAAGCCATCACGACCCGGGGCCGTGACTATCAATGCTTCCTGATCCGATGGCAAGGCCAGCCAGAGTCGGACGATTCGTAGATTTCTCGAGAGGACTTGCAATGCCTCAACCCAGACCTTCTCGAGAGATATGTGAGCCAGTCTGATCTTCACTCGACAGGGTCGAGTTCCTCCCACCCTGGGAGAATTGGTGCGGACACCAAAGGCACCAGAATAAGGCAAAGGCTTCTCAACCCTCTGTAATTGATCAATAATTTATGAGTCCATCTGTAATAAGGGCTTAGCTCATCTGAGTCCATTTTAGTTGTTATTTGAGTATTTTTAGTTGTTATTTCACTTCTGTACTAGTCAGCTCATGTTGAGCTAGTTCAGTCCAATGCTAGTTAGCTCATGTTGAGCTAATTTTATTTTTTTGAGTCCTGTCCAAGCATACTGAAGACTCAAGACTATATTATACAAGTGAAGACCAAGTCCAGCCAGATTGAAGACATGGAAGTTTAGCCCAAGTCCAACCCAGTTTGAAGATTTGAAGACCCCAGGAGAAAAATCAGAAACCCTGATTCCTTGCAGATGCCCTCCAGATGCCCAGATTCCCTTCCAGATGCCAAAGTATATTCATAAATAAGGGCATCCATGATTCCAGAGGTCCATCTGCATCCTAGCCCAATGAAATCAAGCCCAGGTGCCAAGCCCAAGCCCCTAAGAAGCAAGATACCAGGGAATATTCCTGCTACCTGGCTACCAGGCCACCCCAGCTTCCAGAGGCCCAAACCCATGCACCCGGGCCCCTTTGGGCCGGCCTTTTGCTGCTCCTAGAAGCCCAACACGCCCCCCTAGGCGTCCTTGGAGTCTTGACCAAGTCAAGAAAAATTTTAGGGATTTTTCTACCTAATATTTCCTTATTTTCTAGCTAGGGTTTGAGAGGGAAAAGGATTCTTATGTAAAGACTTATGTACCCTTACTTGGAGCCCAAGGTTAAGGGTCTATTTAAGGGACCCTAGCCTCTTGTATGAGGGAATTTTTTGATGAATGAAAACCTTGAGTTCTTCTATTGAGTTGTGTGATACCCTGCTGTGTGCATAAAGGGGTTTGCGAGAGTTCTTCTTCCCAGTGCTGCAATCATCTTCCTGCTACCAACAAGCATCTCAGATCCCTGGACGCCCACTCCAAAAGAAGCCTTCCCTTGCTGTTTTTCCTTTATTTTCTTGTTCCTTTGTGAGTTTTCTAACCCCTGACAGGTCGTTTGCAGGTCCCCGAGTTCCTACGAATCCAACGACTCCAGCCAAGCCTCAATCGGATCACCGAGCAGAAAGCCGGGTATCCGCGGGTCTTTGGCTCGATTTTCCAGGCCGCATCCGTCGAGGAATGAGAGACCCTTTTGCTGCGATCTTCACAGACATTGTCAGGTACACCCCTCTACCTCCAGTAGTTTTATTGTAGGAGAACTTGCCCTAACCGAGGCTTCTCAGCCCCGGCGATCCTTCTTTTCTACTTTTCTAGGTCCTAATCTGCATGCTGATCTTCTAAAATTCATATAAAATTCCCTATAACTTATTTTAATCTAAAATTCGGGAATTAATCACCCAACCCCACATATAAAACATATAAAAAAAATTGCATGCATATTAGTTCCGCATCACTAGGGTTTGGTGGAATGAAGAGGATGATGGGTGGCTAGGGTTTGGAATGGAAGTGGCTAACCTAGGATTTTGGGGTTAGAGATCTCACACCTCCTCAAGGTTCTTAGGGAACCCGGATTTACTCCCTCACGGAGCTCAACACCTGAATGCAAGTGTGGAAGAGAGGACACAAAGTTGCTCACACAAAATTTGAATTCATTCATCAGTGTCCTTTAAAACTTACAAGATGGATTTATTTTATAGGCCTTTACAAGAGGTCAGGGTTTTACATCTTCCAATGTGGGACTAATAGGATGGATCCTCAAATTAGGCTTGTAGAATCAAATCCTTCTCATATGGCCGGCCAAGAGCTTCCATAAGTGTTGATTGGTGGCTCCAAATGGTAAGTAGGTGGCGCCTCCTAGCCTTGCTCTTCAAGAAAATTTTTCTTCCTTCCATGCCTTGTTTTATTTGGAAATATTTGGGTGCCTCCTAGTCTTGCTCCCCAAGCTTTTCTCCTTTCTTTTCATAGCTTGGCTCTTATGGAAATATTTTGGGCGCCTCCTTAGATTGAGGATCCTAAATTGATTTCTCCTTAAGTGGCGCATGAAAGAAGGGACCTGCTTTCTTGTGGTGTGGGGACCAAAGTACACTGGATGGAGATGTGGCGCCCCTTGGATTCTAGCGTGTGGCTGGGAGTGTGGCGCCCACTTACTTGAGCCTGGGAGAAAATGTGGCATACTGGACCTTGACTTGAAAAAGGTGTCACCAACCTGGAGAAGACCTAGGCCACTACTAGGACTCAACAAAATTTAAATTGCAGGAAAATACAGCCTCAAGACTAAAATTGAGTTGACCAAGTCAACCCTTATTACAAAACCAGAAAACCCTAATTCTTCGGGCAAGGTCAATCAGAGATCCAGATGGAGCCCTGAAGTCTTCTTCTGAGTCTGGTGCCCACACCAATTCTCCCGGGGTGGGAGGAACTCGACCCTGTCGAGTATGGATCAAGCTGGCTCTGGTATCTCTCCAAGAGGTCTGGGTCCAATTCTTGTAATTCTTCTCGGGAGATCCAAGAGTCATCAGAATCTGGCCTTCCTTGCCAGCGGACCAGGTATCTTTGGTATCCTCGATTACGAGTAGAGATAACCTGATCATCCAGGATCTTTTCAATCTGCTCTTTCCTCACAGGCCAGTTTGTTGGTGGACACACAGGGTTGGGTTCACTCTCAAGAGCAGGATTAGGCTCAAAAGGCTCACTAGGAATCACAGCTGGCTCTCTATACTCTACTAGGTCTGTAATGTTGAAAGTGGAGCTAATGCCTAGTTCTGAAGGCAACTTGAGCACATAGGCATTGGATCCTACTCTCTTCATCACTCTAAATGGTCCAGCTCCTCTAGCATGTAACTTTCTAACAGTTCCAGTAGGAAACCGTTCAGGCCTTAACCTAATCATTACATAGTCTCCCTCAACAAAAGTTTTGACTTGCCTTTGAGAATCAGCCAACTTCTTATAAGTTTCATTACTTAAATTTATTTTGGCATGAGTTTCTTTATGCAAGTATTTTATATGCTATGCAAAAACTTCAGCAGACTCTGAGACTCGTGTGTGGACTGGTAAAGGAGCTAGGTCAAGAGGTGTGTGAGGTTTGTAACCATGCACAATTTCAAATGGACTCTTACCTGTAGACCTATTGACCGAGTCATTGTATGCAAATTCAGCCCTTGGTAAATACAAATCCCAATTCCTGGTATTCTCACTCAACCAGAATCTGAGACAATGTCCTAAACTCGACTGACGATGCATTCCTAAAGAATGGACTTTATTCAAAGGAACCCTAGGTCTAAACCTAACAAACTACGGCTCTCTAGGTTTGACCTTGGGTCGGAGGATGGCATGCAGAGCATGAAAACTTATCATGGGTGCCTAGTAGGTGCCATAAGGTCTTCCAGAAGTAGGTGGCAAATCTAATAGATTCTGACATGTTGTTCACTCTAAATACTTCGACAAAGTATACTTGGATGGTGTAAGAAGCATTGGAAGTTCTAGAGAAAGGGAGGAAATATGAGGTGGAGTCTCGAATTACCTGCTGGCTAAAGGTGGTGACCTGAAGGTTTGAACGGTGATCTATGAATGTCAACTGGTCATCCTTACGAAAGGAAAAGTTTGCTACTCCCAGGAATGGATCAAGAGATGGTTCGGGGAGTAGCCTAGGACATGTGATTGCAACAGTTAAGGTTTGTTCTCTAAGCAAATAATGATCCACTTTCTCAAGAAATGGATTAGAGAATGATTCATGGAAGGGCCTATGGATGATGACCTCAAGACTTGAAATTTGACCTATGGGTGCGGAAAGGTATACTCTATAGAAGGGTAGGTCAGTCATGCGAAGGAAGGGGTCTGGGGCCAAAAGGAGGACTTCTACAGGACTGGGTGAATCAATCCGCTCAAGACAAGGATGTTCAACTGAAATTACGGGAGAGACCTTAGTGGCTGGGCATGGGACAAGGTCCAATTGTAAGAGGCTTGATTCAGTCATCCTAAGGAGAGGATCTACCATTGGGTGGGCAAACTTAAACAGTTCAGTGCAAAGATCTTCAATTGGTACTTGGAGAATGACTGTCATTAGAGGGTACGAACTGATAGCTCGGGCTAACACTATGAGTTCTTCCTGGGGGTATTTGACTAAAGGAACCTGATTCTCACAAATCTCTTGAATTTCTGAACTAGGTCCTACCACTTGGTTGCTCTCCAAGGTCTCCTCAGGTAAGGAACCAATAGTATCGATGTCACATTCTTCAAGTTCTTCCCCCTCATATTCATCAACTAGACTCAAGCCAGCATCATATACTTCCTCGATGCCATCTTCAATGGGTTTCGAGTCAGTGGTAATCGGGTCAACTGATTCTGGGCTTGTCATACCTAACCTTTCTTCCTCATTGGTAGCCTTGGGTTCTCCCTTATTAATGTCATCCTTAGGATTCTTACCACTTAGCTGTGCATAAGCCAGTCCTATGCATGGGCACTAACTAGATTTATGGCCTCTTTCTCCACAAAATCAACATTCTTGCGATATAGGAACCTGGTTCACACTGGGTTTCAAGCTAGTAGAGACCTTACTTGGGCATGGGTGTGGATCTAAATGGTTTGATCTAGAAGACTTGGGTTGTTGAGTGACTGGTCTAGAATATTTTAAGGACCTCTCATAGACACGATCCACACTATAGATATCATGGTTAGGCTTCCTAGGGTTATGCTCGGGATCATGGTATAAGGTCCCCCTAGGCTCTTGGTGTGGGTGAGGTTGAGGCACATTAAAATCTGGGTCAGGAGTCCAATTCTGATATCTAGGTTCCCCAAGTACTTGGACTCGATCCCTAAGCTGGGTAAGATCCTCATGGACTTGTTCCTTAAACTAGGCAATAGTAGCAGTCATATCCTGACTCAATTTGTTCATACTTTTGGTAAGAGTTCTAACCATGGCCTCTAAATCAGGTTGGATTTGACCAGGTTGGGAGGGTACTCCGTTCTGGGTGGACATGATGATGCAAGCAAGTACACAGAATGTGACTAGACTAAAGCGACTACTGGCTCACTAGACCTAGAGTCCAAACTAGATGCTCAATCAGAGTGGCAAGCTAGCCTGTAGTAACTCGGGACTCAGCCAGGCAGGTGTAAGGGGAGTGTTAGGTCCCTAATTGCCAATCCTAGACACCAATCAATGATTGGCCAAGTAGGCAGACCAGCACACAAGCCCTTCGGGATAGAATCCCTGAACCACAGTTCTAGACACTGAGTACAAAGCACACATAGAGTAGAGTAACTAGACAAACTGACTCAACACTAGCCTAGACCCGACTTGTTGGTGTCCCTAGCCCACTAGGGCAAATTAAGTCTAATAAATTTTAAAATTAGGCTTAGGATCGAATTAATGGATGGTGGTTTTGGACTAAGGAGAGGTTATCAACTCCTCCCCTTATCTTAGATGCTCAATTGCCCTTAAGATGAATTAGGAGATGATCACTCAAAAAAAAATTTGAATTGCAGAAACACAGAAACAGAATTGCTATAATTTAACTCTCAGAAATTTCACAGAAAATAATAAATTACAGTAAAATTATGTAAAATAGTCTAAATTATACTGGTTCCAGCAAAATAAAAATCATACAATTTAGAGTTATCTGCAATGAGAAACAATTCCTGCAACAGGATAGTTACAGACTAAAAATAGAATGCTTCCCCCGTTTACAATTCCTGCTACGAAGTTGTAACCCAGCGGATCCCCTACATGCCCTAGGAACACCCCATGGAATAGGAAGAGGAGGCTTGCACCTCGCTTCGTTCCTAGGAACGGACCTCTTGGGGAGTCTACATCGAGCAGACAAAGTAAAAAAGAGAGACACTCAAAACATGCAAGCAAGTCAAAAACCCTAAACAGGGCTCTGATACCAAAATGATGCAGAATGAAAGCTCTGATACCAAAAATAATGCATAACAAAAGTGATGATGCGATGCGGAAGTAAATTAAGACTATTTTTTTTTTTTTTTTTTTTCAGAAGTCGGCTTTGACTCAAAGGAAAGTTAAACTAAGTTGAAAGAAACTATATAATAATTGAAAGCACAATTCAAAGAAACTAGATTATCAGAGTAGTTCAGAAGTAAAGGATCGCTGGGGTTGAGAAACTCCCAGACCTAGGGTTTCGCTCTGAACTTTCAACAGGACAGAAGTAAAGAGAAGAGAAGGGTTACAGACCAGGCAGTGATCTTCACAGAGTTTAGTGGAAGGACTCTCTTGAACAGATTGTTGGATCCCCGGATTCGGATATCTTCCCAATGGATCCTCCAATACTGGCCCTTTGGCAGAGTTGGCTTCTTCTGAACTCAAGATCTGGGAAAGAAGAAGAACAAGTTATGGAACCATATACTCAAGGAAGGATTTACCAGATAGAAGAACTTGAAAGTTGATGTTGCTGAAATCCTGATTCTCCTGGATGCTGATCTGACTTCCTCTGGGATTTGCTCTGTATTCGAAGTAGCCGAACTGGACCTGGATGCTGGTGGTCGGCCTCTACTTGGAGAGAGGGGCCGTGAGAGATGGGGTAGGCTAGGGTTTGGTGGAATGAAGAGGATGATGGGCAGCTAGGGTTTGGAATGCAAGTGGCTAACCTAGGATTTTGGGATTGGAGATCTCACACCTCCTCAAGGTTCCTAGGGAACCCGGATTTACTCCCTCACGGAGCTCAACACCTGAATGCAAGTGCGAAAGAGAGGAACATAAAGTTGCTCACACAAAATTTGAATTCATTCATCAGTGTCCTTTAAAACTTACAAGAGGGATTTATTTTATAGGCCTTTATAAGAGGTCAGGGTTTTACATCTTCCCATGTGGGACTAATAGGATGGATCCTCAAATTAGGCTTTTAGAATCAAATCCTTCTCATATGGCCGGCCAAGAGCTTCTATAAGTGTTGATTGGTGGCTCCAAATGGTAAGTAGGTGGCGCCTCCTAGCCTTACTCTTCAAGAAAATTTTTCTTCCTTCCATGCCTGGTTTTATTTGGAAATATTTGGGCGCCTCCTAGTCTTGCTTCCCAAGCTTTGCTCATTTCTTTTCATAGCTTGGCTCTTATGAAAATATTTTGGGCGCCTCCTTGGATTGAGGATCCTAAATTGATTTCTCCTTAAGTGGCACATGAAAGAAGGGACCTACTTTCTTGTGGTGTGGGGACCAAAGTACACTGGATGGAGATGTGACGCCCCTTGGATTCTGGCGTGTGGCTGGGAGAGTGGCGCCCACTTACTTGAGCCTGGGAGAAAATGTGGCACCCTAGACCTTGACTTGAAAAAGGTGTCACCAACTTGGAGAAGACCTAGGCCACTACTAGGACTCAACAAAATTTAAATTGCATGGAAATACAGACTCAAGACTAAAATTGAGTTGACCAAGTCAACCCTTATTACAAAACTAGAAAACCCTAATTCTTCGGGCAAGGTCAATCAGAGATCCAGATGGAGCCCTGAAGTCTTCTTCTGAGTCTGGAGCCCGCACCATCCGCTACCGTCCAAGCGAATACATCTACATTCACCCGAAGGAACTCCAGCAGGTGGGCCCTTTCTTCTTCTTGTAGCTAGGCCCCAATCTGCACCATCTTCTCCTGGTCGGCTCCGAGCAGATAAGATAGTATGCGCTCGGTTGGGCCACCCCTAGGGTCCTGAGCCCTTTGGTCAAGATCGTCCACCCTGGGATCCTCCTCGGGGACTTCGATATCGGGGAGAGTCTGGAAACAGTGTTGAATCGACTGAGGTGCAACTCTCATTTCATCGACTCTGTAAGGAGTTGGGAACTGCACCAGTAGCCATTTCATGGAGATGATGGCGTCGAGTAGATTGAGCCCAGGTTGGCCAAGAATCACATTGTAGACCGAAGGCAGTCTAACTACCATGAAGGTCATCATGACGGTGCTCTGCCGAGATGGGGCTCCAACAATAACTGGGAGTGTGATCTCTCCCTCAACCCTTACAGAGTCCACTATGAAACCGATAAGGGGTGTGTGTATAGGTCTGAGCTACGTAGAAGACAAGTTCATTCTAAAGAAGGCATCATAAAAAAGTACATCCGTTGAACTTCCACTATCAACCATGATGCATCTTACAGGATGCTTCGCAATCATCATTTCGACGACCACGACATCGTTATTTACATTTTTCTTCCAATCTCTCCCTTCCCTCATAAAGGGGAGTACATTCTCAGATTGCCCTACCCCCCGCGCCTTCTTGGATGCACACTCAGCTCCCTAGCAAATCATCCCAACCAGCTTCTCGGTAGGGTGGTTGCCAACTGCTGGGACTGGTGGGAGAGCAACGAGCACCTAGGGCTCTGCTTGAGTCCTGCCCCCCACGTACCGTCCAAGGTAGCCCCTCTTGATGAGCTCCTCGATCTCCTTCTTAAGGTTGCCGCATTCCTTGATGTCATGACCGTGGTCGCGGTGGTAGAGACAATACTTTGTTTTGTTACGGCCAGTGGACGATTTCATCGGAGGTGGTCTCTTCATGTAGGGCTCACCTTCGATTTCCATGAGGATCTTAGCCCTCAGGGTGAGGAGAGGGGTGTACCTCTCTTCATGAATGGGAGTGCCTCTCGGTCTTGGCCCCTGCTGGAAGCTCGGAGCTGGGTGTCCCGGCTTTCGCATCCCGGAAGTCTCGACGGGAGTTGGTTTCTTCTGTGGCTTCCCATCGAGCTCCTGTCTCGTACGATCTGCCTCCTCGATGCGGATGTACTTCTGAGCTTAAAGGAGGAGCTTGGAATAAGTCTTGGGGGGTTTCTTGTCAAGCGAGTAGGTCAGGCGGGAGGTCCTGAGCCCTCGCTTCAGTGCCAACATGGTAATTGGCTCATCAAGGTTGTAGATCTCCAATGCGGCAGCCTTGAAATGGGCCACGTAGTCCCGCAGGGGCTCGCGGTCCTGCTGCCTGATGGAGAATAGGCTGTCTGCCTCTCGTGGCATCTTTCGACAAGCATCGAATTGGGCCACAAACTTTTGCCCCAACTGAGCAAAAGAGCCGATACTCTCAGGCTCGAGGCGGGTGAACCATACCCGGGTTGCCTTTCAGAGAGTAGTAGGGAAGGTGATACAGAAGAGGGTGTCGGTTGCCCCCTGAACCCTCATGAGAGCTTTGTAACTCTTAAGGTGATCCAGGGGGTCGGTGGTCCCATTGTAGAGATCCACCTATGGCATACGGAATCGACCCGGGATCGGCTCCTCTTGGACTTCTCAAGAGAATGGGGGACGGGCGTCGTAGCCCGCTGGCTCGCTCGTAGAGCCCAATATATTGGCAAACTGGTGGGATAACTCTGCTAGCTTGTGGTCATGCTCCTCCAGGTGCTTTTCTGCCATGCACCTGATGGCTTCGTCAGTAGACCCCTTCACCAAAGGAGACAGAGAAGGTGACATGGGTGCATAATGTCCATGATGGGGGGTCTTGCTCTTCCTGCCTTGGAGGGGCTTGGACATCACCCGCTCAAGGTTTGGTGAGCGGCTCTCCCTGTCAACAGATCCGGCTCGTCGTCTTTTCGCCAGAGTCTAGTGACTATCCTGGTTGTCGGTGATGGCCTGCGACTGCGAAGGCCTTCCTTGGAAGGAGAGCAGGCTGTCGCGGGATGCTGTGGCATGAGTCGTGGGAGTTCCTGGCTGCTGGTGGGTAGCCAAGGATCGGTGCTGGTGCTGAAGCTGGCACACTGTGGTGGCAAGGATTTGCATCTGCTGGGTTAGTGCAGCTAGCTGAGATTCCACCGGAGGCAGTTGAGCTAAAGCGAGTGGTTCCACTTCTGGGTTGTGCGAGTTCCCTCAGGAACTGGAGTCTCCTGCACGATTGGTGGAGACCTCCCTCGCTCGCATCGTCACCATCCTCTCAGTGGGCTGCTTGCAAGGGCCTTAAGCTGAATCAAAGATCGTCCTTCGCATGCTTATCCCCCTTCTTGTCACGCCAATCTATTGCCGCCAAGATCATCATGGCTCGTAGCTGCTATCTACATCGGTCATCTCTCGTCCTCTCGAGGTTGACCCGTGCTTCAGAGCCTACAAAAAACAAGGTCATACACCCAGGCTGGGGATTCCAACGAGGGCACTCCGATAGTAAAGTCAGTGATGATCTAGGGAACAGATCCTCCTGGTTGAGCCCTCTCGATAGACTCTACGCTAGGAGGAGTGAATGGTATGAGAGTGGGAGTACGAGTGTGCTGGGAGAGATGGTAGCCGAGCTAGATTAGCCCTCTTGTGTAGCTTTTTCTCCCTTACTCGCTTAGATAACACTTGCATACCTCCTCCCCCTCCTGGGGGTGTTGAAGGTTCTTTTAAGTCTAGATGACCGTTGAGCACCTACCTCATGATCTCCCCCAGGCTGTCAGGCACGTGCGGCAGTATTCTATGCCATGGATGAGACATCTTTCCCGATCTGTGATAAGGGAAACTGTCTTGTGCTCTGACATTCCCTCCGATCACCCTATTCCGGGAAGCCTGGCAATGTCTCGATCAGGGGGCCACCGCCATCGAGATTTGAGTCTCCTGGTTGATTTTCTCTTTCGGGTGGTGCAGGTGGCTGGTGGAGAGCGTGGCACCTTGGTCAGGGAGCTTCTTTCTCTCCTGGTGTAAGCGGTGGCCGCAGATAGTTATAATGACTTGACGGGTGCTTCCTGGTGGTCTTCGGGCCACTCACCGGTGTCTCGGGCAGGTGGCTCCACCCCCTTGATGGTTCGGGGGCACTGTCCAAGTGGCTACCGAACTGGAGAGCTGGGACTCAGCCCTGGCTCAGGGGCCTCGACCTTCGAAGGGCTCGACCTGGTGGAGGAGGCTGGGCTCGACCTCGGAGGGGATTCGACCCGGCAGAGGAGGTCGACACGCGACCCCGGCCCAGAGGGCTCAGCCTCAGAGGGGCTCGATCTGTCGAAGGGGGTCGCTCAGCTCTGGCCTAGGCACCCCGAGTTCACGAGGGCCAACCTGGCGGAGGATGGAGCTCGGCTTCGACGGGCCTCCTCGTTGATCCGGGGGAGCTCGACCCAGTCGAAGGAGTCCGAGATAGGGTGTCCACCATGACAGATCATATGTCGTGGCATCTAACTGGGAATGCACGTCGACACGTCAGCTTCTCGCCACATCAGTGTTCATTTTATCAATATTCAAAGGTGAGAAGCCAACTTAAACTTTGAAATTCATCTTGCTTTGATATTAGCAATTTTAATACTCTTGAGTAAAGAAAATTGATGTATCTATGTCTTGAAATTCATACTTCAATTAAAACATTAGTCCAAACATATACTCAATGTTTTGTTATTCATCAAAATCAAGGAGCCAAAGCCAACAATAAGAATTTATTATGCTTAAGTATATTTTATTTGGTTGAGGGGGTCCCCTTTTTGTATGGGCTGTCCAAAGAACAAATCCTTGTGCATGTTTATTTATTATTTAGCTACTCATAAGCTCCTAGAATGGAAGAAAATGAATCACATAAACTTGGTTAGTTATAGAGGTTTGAGGATTTTGGGATTTCATATCAAAGGAATTTATAATAAAAATGTAGCACAGTATTGTCATATAGTATATAGATATTATTTTTTGGACAACGAACTAAGTACAATAAAACTTCATCCAATAAATATACCCATATATATACTAAAAAATAAAAATTTTAAATTATGGCATATTGCATTTGTTACATTTTTCCTAATATAGTCTTGACCTTAGCTTCTATTGCTGTATAACTTTTTCTTCAATTAGAAATGGTAACATATAACATATGATGTCTTAACACCGTCCCCCTCTCCCCTAAGATAACATAACAAAAAACATGCATTTACCAAGTTCAGTTCCATTCATTAACTTTTCTTAATACTTTATTCTAAAACTTAGTTCGGGAGAATATCAATTTTATATAAAAAATAAAGATTGTTGTCTCCTAGATCACCGTGGCCTATAGCTTTGACATGTCTTGGATGAATTGGCCTCTCCGGGAGCATTGGGTTCTTCATCTTCGCACCTTCACTGCAAACTGGTTCTGCAAAAAAGAAAAGACCTGGACCAAAAATCCTGGTGGAGGCACTTCGATAGTCAAGTTAGTAAGGTGACCAAGGGAAAGATATCCTCAGTCACGGTGGCATATCAAGCTACTGTGAAGAGGAAAAATAGGAGAAAATGGAAAGAACAAGAGTTTAGAGGAGATTAGGAGGTTGTTCTCTATTTTGATCCACTGCCTTCTCTCACTTGTCTTCTTTTTTCTCATGGTTCACTCCCTTCACCATGGAGGTCCCTCTTACCATTATATAGGAATTAATCCTCCTCGACCAAGCCCGGAGCTTCTACCGGTAGCGCCCCCTCGAGTGTCCCCTATGGGAGGGGGTACAAGTTTTCCCGAATTCCCGTTAGACCAATTCTCAAAAGAAGGTCCTCTTGCAGGGGGCATAGTTGGTGTGCTACAGAGTCTATCCCCTTGGTGGGGTGATCCCCTATGAAAGGTACAGGTAGCGTGCTACAAGGTCCCACACCATGGTCGAGCACTTTCACTTTTAGGAGGTATAGATGGTGTGCTACAAAGTATGGGACCCTAGCAAAGCACTCCTCTTATGGAAGATACAGGTGACGTGCTATGGGGTCTGGAGCCCTGATGGAGCACACTCCTACTAGAGGGTGTGGGCGGCATGCTATAGGACCTAGAGCCCCAACGAAGCATGTGCTATGTAGAAGGTGTGGGCGACGTGCGTCAGGGCCTGGACCCCTGGCGGAGCCCATGCCTCTATAAGGATTGTTGTTGGTTTGGCAGAGATGGTGATGTCATGACTCCGTGTCATAGTCCAGGTCTCCTCCGTTTCCATCTTTCGAGAATCATGTCTCACCTCCTATCACTTTTCTCAGCCATAGTCAGTGAAGCACCTTCTTACCTTCAGGGACTCGATCTGGATAGTAGCTCGACCTCGGACGAGAGCTTGACCTTGATTGGGAGCTCACCCCAGATGGGAGCTTGACCTCGGATGGGAGCTCGACCTCAGATGAGAGCTCACCTTGGCGAGAGCTCGACCTCGGCTGGTAGCTCGACCTTGGATGAGAGCTCACCTCAGACGGGAGCTCAACCTTGAATGGGAGCTCACCTCAGATAGAAGCTCAACCTCGACTGAGAGCTCAACCTCAGTTAGGAGCTCGACCTTGATCGGGAGCTGTCCTTGGATGGGATCTTGACCTCGGTTGGGAGCTCAAACTCAGGCAAGAGCTCGACCTCTGATGGGCCAGGTGGTGTTTTTCACCACCTCACAGCCTAGCTATATCTATCATAGGCACCATGTCAGTGACTTGCCACATCAGATGCCAACCACTCCTGAGCCCTAGAGCACATCCTGGCTTCTTATGTTCAGGGTGAAGGGAGTAATGACGTGACGACATGGAGAGCCACCAGGCCTGCACCATTAAATGCCATGGTTTCTGACGATTCGTGGATCACACCCACACCAACCAGGGGGTGCCATGTCAACGGGAGCGATGGTTTGAAATGATGCATTTTCATCTCTCAATGTGGCATCCCATGAATTGACGCATCTCAGCTAGCGAGGGGTTGGCACACATCCAAACCCCATTGGCTGGTAGATCGAAGGGCCGCATGATAGGCCGGTTCAATTTGAAAGGGGGTTTTGCCATCCCTTTCAGATAAGTGGCTTGTCCCTTCATTCCTTTTTCAAAGACCTTCAAGTGGAAAGGGAGGAATGGAGAAGAAAGAGGGGAACCCCATATCTATTTTCAGAACCTTCAACCCAAAGTCCTCCACATGTTAGTCTCCTTCTTACATTTCCCTTCAAGTTGGCACCAAGGGAGTGTCCTTCGTCCTTAGGCTTTTCTTTTTCCTTCATTTCCTCTTTTCCCCCATCATGAGTTTCTCTAGAAGTGGCCACCATTCCCAAAGGTATCCTCCGTGGTAGGGGCACCAAGTTCAGAAAGAAGCTTCAACTAAACCAAGTTCTTTATGGATTGAGACTAGGAACTCAAGTCTCGTATGAGTCCTGTATGTTTATTGAGTCCTGTTTTATTTTCTTTTGGGGTTTTAAAGTTCAATTAGAATCAATTAGGCTTTATACTGAGTCAAGTTCAAGAGCTACTTAAAATTGGGCCAGACCAGCTTTACTTGGAGCGCCACATCATCATGGACCACCTATGCCAACTCATCACCAAAGAATGCCACATCACCTTTTTGCCAAGTCATCTCCAAGGGGTGCCATGGAGAAGGATGCGCCATGTCACCATGCCATTTCACCTTGCCACATCATTGGATTTGGAAACCACCTCGCCATTCCAACTCACTTTGCCAATTCATTACCAAGTGGTGCCACATCAAAACAACTTCAAAGTGGGGACCTCACCATGCCAACTCACCTTGCCAAGTAATCACCAAGAGGCGCCAACTTCAAGTGGGGACCAAGGATTCAAATCCTCCACATTCCATGTAACCCTCCACCAAATCCTCCACATTCCATGTAACCCTCCACCAAATCCTCCACATTTCATGTAACCCCCCTAATATTTCTCCATGATATGGGGAATTTCAAATTGATTGAAAGGCCAATAAAAGCCTCTTGTACGCCCATGGTAAAGGGGGCTTTTGGATGATGAAACAAGAAGGAGTAGTTTTTCTATGAAGCAAATGTTATGTAGTGTGGTTGTGTTTCAATCTTGGCGTGTGATCTTCTACCTCCCAAGCCAACGACTTCTCCAAGGATCCCATCTTCCCTTAACGACCACTTGTTTTCTTAATTCCTTCCTCCTACTTTGATTTGGTATTCCTTCAAATCAGCTTAGTCCTAATTCCTTCATTGCGCAAGGTTCCTTCTACGATCCGGAGTTCAAGAAGGGGGTCATTGCCATCAGATCAAGTATGGTGAGAACTTGTTTCGATGGAAGAGTCATCTTTTCATCCAGGGCTTCTTTATTTGATTGCTTCAACGAATCTACACCAACAAGGAGTGCTTATCATGGTAACAATTCCCTTCTAATATTCTTAAGTCTGGGTTATTGAAGACAGTTTTCCTAGGTTTAGAATCCATAATCATTAGCCCTAATCTTCTCTAGGATTTAAATAACTACATCGCGGCGTAAGTTCCAAATTTTCGTGCTCCTTCCATAGCTTTACCTTAGTACTTTTGATCTGAAATTTAGTACCTGTTAGTAGGCTTCATTGCTCTCATTTCTCAATTCATTATTTAGATTGCATTCTCATCATCGTGCCACATCAAATTGGTATCAGAGCATGGCTGCATTAGGTTAGGGTTAATTTCTATTTTCTATATTAGGGTCTGCTTGCAGTTTTTTTTTTTTTTTTTTTTTTCTATGTAGGCTGATTGTAATCCGTCTGCAGCTCCAAAGGCAAGTTACATATTTTGAATTGAAATAATTTTTTTTCATGTCCCCTTTTAAGTTGTTTATCATCGTATTAAATTTCATCATTAGAAAAAAATCACAAAAAAAATGAAAATTCCTGCATCATTTCCCTGTTCTATTATAAATAGTTCCGCAAATATGGTCTGAACATTAACTCATTTCTCTCAGCACAGAAACCCAAATTTAGTGATTCTTATTTTATTAGGTCCACTATAATTGATAGAACTTTTCATAATTTTTCCAGAATTTTTATTTAATGATAGAATTTTTGGACTGTAATTCTTGTACTGTTCTGCTTTAAATTTCAGTAGGATAAATTTCAGCATGATTGTGTGCATCCATTTTAATCCAATTAAGGGCACCAATATGACATGGGGGCAGGATTGATCACCTGTCCTTAGCCCAAGAACAACCGCCCACATTGTGCATCGAACCCAACCCCTAATTAAAATCGATTAGAACCTTAATTGCCCTAGTGGGTTAGGGACACCAACAAGTTGGGTTCAGGTTAGGGTCAAGTTAACTGTGTCAGCTAATTGATGTGTGCTTACTGGCTTGGTGTCTAGGATTGGAGCATCAGGGCTTGTGATTTGGTCCGCCTACCTAGCCAATCTTAGATTGGTGTCTAAGGTTGGCAATCAGGGACCTTCACTCCCCTCCACCTACCTGGCTAAGTCCCATAAGTACTACTAGCTAGTTGGTTCACTTAATTAGACTTCTAATTTGTGCTCTAGGTCTAGGAAACCTTAGCTCGAACTTGAGTCCATTTGCATGCATGACAACTAGAGCAGGGACACCATATTCACCAATCCAAGCCCAGTCCAGTGTAGCCATGGACCCGAATCTTGAAACCATGCTGAAAGGCCTAAATGATCTAATGGCCCGATTGAACCAAATTATGGCTAAACAATTTCCCTTAGACCAACCAACTCCTACTATCCCATTAGCTTCTATGAATGATAGGAATAAGAACCCTGAAGTACAAGTTGAGTTCATTAATACCCAAGACTTAGGGTATCCTCAAACTGAAGGGCTAAGGAAGGAAGAAGGCAAATCTAAACCTAGTAAATATGTGTATGAGACTAACATAAGTTTAATAGATGAATATGAAGGGGAAGACTGTGAAGAGAACAACTTTAGTACCTTACCTGAGGAAACCTTTGGTAAAGAAAAGATTATTGAGCCTAGTCCTGAAACATCAGAACAACCAAAATTTAGTGAGGACTTGGTTCCCGTAAGACAATGCTCTCAGGAAGAACCCAATACTTTAGCTTCGACATAAGAACTCCTTCAGGTACCTGAGAAGAACCCAATCATTATTTTAGAAGACTTTCCTGATGACCTTCAACTACCTAGAAGCATCCTGCCTGTAGATCAAAATTCTAATCTTAAGGTCATCATGAGTAACCAAGGTCTGTTTCAAGATTCTCCTAAATTATAACAAGTCTCGGATTCTTATTTCCTGCCTTTCCCTGAGTCTTATCATAATTTTAGAGCCATTAAGTTTCATTTTGATGAGATTACTAGGATGCATGAGCTTTTAAAGCCTATTCCTTTTGCTACTTACTTTTGGAAAACCTTATGGAATTTGCTAAGAACCCATGGTAATTTCTCATGTGCATGCCAGACCAGGGTCAAACCTAGAGAGTCATTAATCTGTTAGGTTTAGGGCCTAGAGAGTCCAATAAAATTCCTCTCAATAAGGATGCCTAGTTCAGTCTACATTTCGTAAGTGCTTGTGTAAGTTTCTGAGTCTGCTGAGTCCTATGCATAGCATGTTGAGGATTTGCATCATGAAATAAATTTGAGCAATGAATCCTATAAACATAGGACTAATTCAAGAAAGAAAGTCAAGGAATTCTATGAGAGAGATCATGTTCCCATCCGGGACTTTCAAGAAACTACATACCCGTGGTGCAGGCCCTTTTAAAGTCCTAAAGAAGATTAGATCTAATGCTTACATATTGGAATTACCTTCAGACCTAGGTATCAACCCGACCTTCAATGTCTCAGACTTGATAGAATATAAGGAACCCATGATGATACCTAGTGAGCCTTTTGGGCCTAACCATATTTTTGAGAGTGAACCATTACCCGAGTATCCACAAACAACCATTCCTCAAAAATGAGAGAAAACTGAGAAAATCCTGGATAATAAGATTGTCACTACCAGAAACAAGGATTACAATCGATATTTGGTCCGTTGGCAAGGGAGACCAAAATCTGACGACTCCTGAATCGCTAAAGAGGACCAGCAATGACTGGACCCAGACTTATTTGAACAATATCAAAGCCAGGCTGGACCATACTCGACAGGGTCGAGTTCCTCCCACCCGGGGAGAATTGGTGGGGGCACCAGGTTCAGAAAGAAGCTTCAACTAATACCAAGTTCTTTATGGATTGAGACTAGGAACTCAAGTCTCGTATGAGTCCTGTATATTTATTGAGTCCTGTTTTTTTCTTTTGGGGTTTTAAAGTTCAATTAGAGTCAATTAGGCTTTATACTAAGTCAAGTTCAAGAGCTACTTGAAATTGGGCCAGACCAGCTTTACTTGGAGTGCCACATCATCATGGACCACCTATGCCAACTCATCACCAAAGAATGCCACATCACCTTTTTGCCAAGTCATCTCCAAGGGGTGCCATGGAGAAGGATGCGCCAAGTCACCATGCCATTTCACCTTGCCACATCATTGGATTTGGAAACTACCTCGCCATGCCAACTCACTTTGCCAAGTCATCACCAAATGGTGCCACATCAAAACAACTTCAAAGTGGGGACCTCACCATGCCAACTCACCTTGCCAAGTAATCACCAAGAGGCGCCAACTTCAAGTGGGGACCAAGGATTCAAATCCTCCACATTCCATGTAACCCTCCACCAAATCCTCCATATTCCATGTAACCCTCCACCAAATCCTCCACATTTCATGTAACCCCCCTAATATTTCTCCATGATATGGGGAATTTCAAATTGATTGAAAGGCCAATAAAAGCCTCTTGTACGCCCATGGTAAAGGGGGCTTTTGGATGATGAAACAAGAAGGAGTAGTTTTTCTATGAAGCAAGTGTTTTGTAGTGTGGTTGTGTTTCAATGTTGGCGTGTGATCTTCTACCTCCCAAGCCAACGACTTCTCCAAGGATCCCATCTTCCCTCAACGACCACTTGTTTTCTTAATTCCTTCCTCCTACTTTAATTTGGTATTCCTTCAAATCAGCTTAGTCCTAATTCCTTCATTGCGCAGGGTTCCTTCTATGATCCGGAGATCAAGAAGGGGGACATTGCTATCAGATCAAGTATGGTGAGAACTTGTTTCGATGGAAGAGTCATCTTTTCATCCAGGGCTTGTTTATTTGATTGCTTCAACGAATCTACACCAACAAGGAGTGCTCATCATGGTAACAATTCCCTTCTAATATTCTTAAGTCTGGGTTATTGAAGACAGTTTTCCTAGGTTTAGAATCCATAATCATTAGCCCTAATCTTCTCTAGGATTTAAATAACTACATCGCGATGTAAGTTCCAAATTTCTGTGCTCCTTCCATAGCTTTACCTTAGTACTTTTGATCTGAAATTTAGTACCTGTTAATAGGCTTCATTGCTCTCATTTCTCAATTCATCATTTAGATTGCATTATCATCATCGTGCCGCATCAAATTGGTATCAGAGCATGGTTGCATTAGGTTAGGGTTAATTTCTATTTTCTGTATTAGGGTCTGCTTGCAGTTTTTTTTTTTTTTCTGTGTAGGCTGATTGTAATCCGTCTGCAGCTCCAAAGGCAAGTTACATATTTTGCATTGAAATAATTTTTTTTCATGTCCCCTTTTAAGTTGTTTATCATCGTATTAAATTTCATCATTAGAAAAAAATCACAAAAAAAATGAAAATTCCTGCATCATTTCCCTGTTCTATTATAAATAGTTCCGCAAATATGGTCTGAACATTAACTCATTTCTCTCAGCACAGAAACCCAAATTTAGTGATTCTTATTTTATTAGGTCCACTATAATTGATAGGACTTTTCATAATTTTTCCAGAATTTTTATTTAATGATAGAATTTTTGGACTGTAATTCTTGTACTGTTCTGCTTTAAATTTCAGTAGGATAAATTTCAGCATGATTGTGTGCATCCATTTTAATCCAATTAAGGGCACCAATATGACATGGGGGCAGGATTGATCACCTGTCCTTAGCCCAAGAACAACCGCCCACATTGTGCATCGAACCCAACCCCTAATTAAAATCGATTAGAACCTTAATTGCCCTAGTGGGTTAGGGACACCAACAAGTTGGGTTCAGGTTAGGGTCAAGTTAACTGTGTCAGCTAATTGATGTGTGCTTACTGGCTTGGTGTCTAGGATTGGAGCATCAGGGCTTGTGATTTGGTCCGCCTACCTAGCCAATCTTAGATTGGTGTCTAAGGTTGGCAATCAGGGACCTTCACTCCCCTCCACCTACCTGGCTAAGTCCCATAAGTACTACTAGCTAGTTGGTTCACTTAATTAGACTTCTAATTTGTGCTCTAGGTCTAGGAAACCTTAGCTCGAACTTGAGTCCATTTGCATGCATGACAACTAGAGCAGGGACACCATATTCACCAATCCAAGCCCAGTCCAGTGTAGCCATGGACCCGAATCTTGAAACCATGCTGAAAGGCCTAAATGATCTAATGGCCCGATTGAACCAAATTATGGCTAAACAATTTCCCTTAGACCAACCAACTCCTACTATCCCATTAGCTTCTATGAATGATAGGAATAAGAACCCTGAAGTACAAGTTGAGTTCATTAATACCCAAGACTTAGGGTATCCTCAAACTGAAGGGCTAGGGAAGGATGAAGGCAAATCTGAACCTAGTAAATATGTGTATGAGACTAACATAAGTTTAATAGATGAATATGAAGGGGAAGACTGTGAAGAGAAAAATTTTAGTACCTTACCTGAGGAAACCTTTGGTAAAGAAAAGATTATTGAGCCTAGTCCTGAAACATCAGAACAACCAAAATTTAGTGAGGACTTGGTTCCCGCAAGACAATGCCCTTAGGAAGAACCCAATACTTTAGCTTCGACACAAGAACTCCTTCAGGTACCTGAGAAGAACCCAATCATTATTTTAGAAGACTTTCCTGATGACCTTCAACTACCTAGAAGCATCCCGCCTGTAGATCAAAATTCTAATCTTAAGGTCATCATGAGTAACCAAGGTCTGTTTCAAGATTCTCCTAAATTATCCCAAGTCTCGGATTCCTATTACCTACCTTTCCCTGAGTCTTATCATAATTTTAGAGCCATTAAGTTTCATTTTGATGAGATTACTATGATGCATGAGCTTTTAAAGCCTATTCCTTTTGCTAACTACTTTTGGAAAACCTTATGGCATTTGCTAGGAACCCATGGTAATTTCTCATGTGCATGCCAGACCAGGGTCAAACCTAGAGAGTCATTAATCTGTAAGGTTTAGACCCTAGAGAGTCCAATAAAATTCCTCTCAATAAGGATGCCTAGTTCAGTCTGCATTTCGTAAGTGCTTATGTAAGTTTCTGATTCTGCTGAGTCCTATGCATAGCTTGTTGAGGATTTGCATCATGAAATAAATTTGAGCAGTGAATCCTATAAACATAGGACTAATTCAAGAAAGAAAGTCAAGGAATTCTATGAGAGAGATCATGTTCCCATCCGGGACTTTCAAGAAACTACATACCCGTGGTGCAGGCCCCTTTAAAGTCCTAAAGAAGATTAGATCTAATGCTTACATATTGGAATTACCTTCAGAACTAGGTATCAACCCGACCTTAAATGTCTCAGACTTGATAGAATATAAGGCACCCATGATGATACCTAGTGAGTCTTTTGGGCCTGACCATAATTTTGAGAGTAAATCTTTACCCGAGTATCCACAAACAACCATTCCTCAAAAATGAGAGAAAACTGAACAAATCCTGGATAATAAGATTGTCACTACCAGAAACAAGGATTACAATCGATATTTGGTCCGTTGGCAAGGGAGACCAAAATCTGACGACTCCTGAATCGCTAGAGAGGACCAGCAATGACTGGACCCAGACTTATTTGAACAATATCAAAGCCAGGCTGGACCATACTCGAGAGGATCGAGTTCCTCCCACCCGGGAGAATTGGTGGGGGCACCAGGTTCAGAAAGAAGCTTCAACTAATACCAAGTTCTTTATGGATTGAGACTAGGAACTCAAGTCTCGTATGAGTTCTATATGTTTATTGAGTCCTGTTTTATTTTTTTGGGGGTTTTAAAGTTCAATTAGAGTCAATTAGGCTTTATACTGAGTCAAGTTCAAGAGCTACTTGAAATTGGGCCAGACCAGCTTTACTTGGAGCGCCACATCATCATGGACCACCTATGCCAACTCATCACCAAAGAATGCCACATCACCTTTTTGCCAAGTCATCTCCAAGGGGTGCCATGGAGAAGGATGCGCCATGTCACCATGCCATTTCACCTTGCCACATCATTGGATTTGGAAACCACCTCTCCATGCCAACTCACTTTGCCAAGTCATCACCAAGTGGTGCCACATCAAAACAACTTCAAAGTGGGGACCTCACCATGCCAACTCACCTTGCCAAGAAATCACCAAGAGGCGCCAACTTCAAGTGGGGACCAAGGATTCAAATCCTCCAAATTTCATGTAACCCTCCACCAAATCCTCCACATTTCATGTAACCCCCCTAATATTTCTCCATGATATGGGGAATTTCAAATTGATTGAAAGGCCAATAAAAGCCTCTTGTACGCCCATGGTAAAGGGAGCTTTTGGATGATGAAATAAGGAGTAGTTTTTCTATGAAGCAAGTGTTTTGTAGTGTGGTTGTGTTTCAATCTTGGCGTGTGATCTTCTACCTCCCAAGCCAATGACTTCTCCAAGGATCCCATCTTCCCTCAACGACCACTTGTTTTCTTAATTCCTTCCTCCTACTTTGATTTGGTATTCCTTCGAATCAGCTTAGTCCTAATTCCTTCATTGTGCAGGGTTCCTTCTATGATCCAGAGTTCAAGAAGGGGGTCATTGCCATCAGATCAAGTATGGTGAGAACTTGTTTCGATGGAAGAGTCATCTTTTCATCCAGGGCTTGTTTATTTGATTGCTTCAACGAATCTACACCAACAAGGAGTGCTCATCATGGTAATAATTCCCTTCTAATATTCTTAAGTCTGGGTTATTGAAGATAGTTTTCCTAGGTTTAGAATCCATAATCATTAGCCCTAATCTTCTCTAGGATTTAAATAACTACATCGCGGCGTAAGTTCCAGATTTCCGTGCTCCTTCCATAGCTTTACCTTAGTACTTTTGATATGAAATTTAGTACCTATTAATAGGCTTCATTGCTCTCATTTCTCAATTCATCATTTAGATTGCATTCTCATCATCGTGCCGCATCACTCCGGCCCACCCCCAACACGACAGAGCCATCGTGGGCGAGGCCTCCTTCCTTGGGTAGCTAGGTCGAGGATGTTCCATTCAGGGTCTCCCGCGATCCCCGGTGGATGGTGGACCCCAATACCATGTATTTGCCTCCCGCTTCATCTTCGAGCCTGGACATGGCCAGACCATCTGGGGTCACCTTGACAATGATGAGGATAGATGCCCTTCGACTCCGGGGCATCTACCGGATTCCAAATTTTATCCAGATTTTGGCCCCGAACCCGAGGGAGCGGGTCACTTCAGGTGAGCCGGGCCGGGTTGTCCTGTATGAGGATGTTTTTTAAGCAAGCTTCCAGCTCCCTCTTCATCCTTTTATCCTTTCATTCTTGGACAACTATAAATTAGTCCCAGCCTAGATAACCCCAAATTTCTTTAGGGCCATTTCTTTCTTTATAGTTTTATGTCATTTTCATGGCATAGTTTCTAGGTTCTCCCTGTTTAGAGCCCTGTTCATCTTGAAGCACCAGTCCTCTGATAAGGGGTGGTGGTTGCTAGACCCTTGGCCCGGGACTTTCAAGTGATGCAGAACAAAGAACAAAGAAGCGTATGCGGAAGTAAAATTAATGGTGCAGGCACCAGACTCAGAAGAAGACTTCAGAGCTCCATCTGGATCTCTGATTGACATTGCCCCAGAAATTAGGGTTTGTAATAAAGGTTGACCTGGTCAACCAGTTTATTTATTTTTATTTATTTCTTGAGTCACCATTTAAATTTTGTTGAGTCATGTTGACTCGGTGCAAGTCCCGATGTGGTTTCAATTTGGTCCAAAATGGTGCCACATTTGTCTTCCAATCAAATCAAGGTTCAAGCAAGTGGAGGCCACACTCCAAGCCACACGCCCAGCCACACTCCGATTACATGCCAGAGTCCAGGAGGCGCCACAGAGGCATCCCAGTGTCATGGTCCCCACACCCAAAGAAGAAAAAATCAAATTGGAAGCTAATTTAAAGGAGGCGCCCATACCTGCCTATTTTACCTAAGCAAAGAAGGAAGAAAACTTCTCTTGGAGAAGAAATCAAAGAAGGACATCCAATTGAAGTTCAAATCAAAATCAAAGAGCTTAACTTGGAGTGGAAGAAAAGAAGAAATGCCATAAGAAGAGGAGGACTCCAAATCCAAATCCAACTCCAAAGGAGGTGCCATAAAAATTCCAAAAAAAAATTCCTTTATGGCCGTCCCAATTTTTTTTGAAGTCTTGGTCGACCAAGAGAGGGGGTTTTCTACCTAATCTAGAGGTTGGAAGAGTTTAGTCCCACATGGGAATTTGTACAAGCTAGAAGAAAATTTTAGGTCTATATAATAGACCTCTCTTTGTAACTTTGAAAATCAATGAAGAAAATTATTTTTTGCTACTCTCTTGTGTTGAGTGACCTAGGTTTCTCTTCTTCCGCACTATTCTAAGTGTTGAGCTCCGTGAGGGGATAATCCGGGTTCCATTGGAGCCTTGAGGAGGTGAGAGATCTCCATCTTTATCCAAAACCCTAGGTTAGCCACTTGAAATCCCAAAACCCTAGCCATCCTTCATTATTTTCAATCCATCAAACCCTAGATCCATCCATCTCCCATGGCCTCTCTCTCTCTACAAGTCCAGGCCATCCACCTTCATCCAGATCCAGTCCGGCTACTTCAGATCCAGAGCAAGTTCCAAGGAAAATCACATCAGCTTCCAAGAGAATCCAGTTTTCAGCAATTTCAATCTTCAAGTTCATCAACCTGGTAAATTCTTCCCTTGACTCTCTGATTCCATCAATTGTTTTTCTTCTCTTCCAGATCTTGAGTTCAGGAGAAGCCAACCCGCCAAAGGACCAGTACTGGAGGATCCATTGCGAAGAAATCTGAATCCGAGGATCCAACAATCTGCTCGGGAGAGTTCTTCCACCAAAATCTGTGAAGATCATTGTCTGGTTAGGTAAACCATCTCTTCTCTTTATTTCTGTTCTGCTGAAAGTTCGAAGCGAAACCCTAGGTCTGGGAGTTTCTCAACCCCCAGCGATCCGTTGCTTCTGAACTACTCTGATAATTTAGTTTCCTTAAAATTGTGCTTTCAATTATCATATTAGTATCTTTCAATGTTAGGTTAACTTTTCTTTGATTTGAAGCCAACTTCTACAAACATATAAAAACAACAAAAAAATTAGTTAATCTTAATTTACTTCCGCATCGCATTCCTTTATTTGTTCTGCATCAATTAAGACTAATTCTTTTTCTTTTTTTTTTATATTTCAGAAATTGGCTTTGACTCAAAGTAAAGTTAAACTAAGTTGATGGAAACTATATAAGGATTGAAAGCACAATTTAGAAGAAGCTAAGTTATCAGAGTAGTTCAGAAGTAACGGATCGCTGGGGGTTGAGAAACTCCCAGACCTTGGGTTTCGCTCTGAGCTTTCAACAGGACAGAAATAAAGAGAAGAGATAGTTTACCAACCAGACAGTGATCTTCACAGAATTTGGGTGGAAGAACTCTCTTAGGCAGATTGTTGGATCTTCGGATTCGGCTATCTTCGCAATGGATCCTCCAATACTGGTCTCGTGGCTGGGTCGGCTTCTCCTGAACTCAAGATCTGGGAAGAAGAAAAATAAGTGATGGATTCATAGACTCAGGGAAGGATTTACCAGTTCGAAGAACTTAAAGGCTGATGTCGCTGAGATCCGGATTCTCTTGAAGGCTGATTCGACTCCCTCTGGAAAGAGATATGGAACTGAAGTATCTGGACTAGAGCTGGATGCTGGTGGTCGGCCTGGACTTGGAGAGAGAGGCCGTGGGAGGTGGGATAGGCTAGGGTTTGGTGGATTGAAGTGGATGATGGGCGGCTAGGGTTTTGGAGTAGAAGTGGCTAACCTAGGGTTTGGGGTTTTGGAGATCTCACACCTCCTCAAGGTTCCTGGGGAACCCGGATTTACTCCCTCACGGAGCTCAACACCTGGATGCAAGTGCAAAAGAGACAAAACACAGAGTTTGCTCACAAAAAGAAGTTGGTTTCATTCATCAGATTGATTTCAAATTTACAAGGGGGTTTAATTTATAGGACATTACAAGAGAGTAGGGTTTTACATCTTCCCATGTGGGACTAAAGGAGGGGATCTTCAAATTAGGATTGTAAAATCAATCCCTACACATATGGCCGGCCAAGGATTCCAAAAAAAATTGATTTGGGTTTTAAAAGGAAGGTAGATGGCGCCTCCTAACCTTGTTCTTCAAGAGAGGATTTCTTTCCTTCCATGGTTCAACTCTTTTGGACTCCTCCTTTTCTTTCTCCCTAAGTCATGGTCCTTCCCATCTTTGTTTTGAATATTTTTGGCAGGTAATGGGCACCTCCTTGAAGTTCTCTTCAAGAAACTTTCTTCCCATTCATAGTTTGGCTATTATGGAAAGTCTTGGGCCGCCCCCTTGTTTTATGGATCCTTGGTTGCTTTCTCCTCAATTGGCGCATGAAAGAAGGGAGCTGCTATCTGTGGTGTGGGGACCAAAGTCTACTGGATGAAGATGTGGCACCCCCTGGACTCAGACGTGTCGCTGGGAGTGTGGCTGGGAGTGTGGCGCCCACTTGCTTGGCCTTGGGAGAAAATGTAACACCCCAGGTTGAAGTCCTAGACCACTACTGAGTCAACATGACTCAACAAAATAAAAATACAGGTAATACAGACTCAAGCTAAAATTGAGTTGATCAAGTCAACCCTTATTACAAGCCAAAAAACCCTAATTCTTCGGGCAAGGTTAATCAGAGATCCAGATGGAGCTCTGAAGTCTTCTTCTGAGTCTGGTGCCCGCACCAATTCTCCCAGGGTGGGAGGAACTCGACCCTGTCGAGTATGGATCAAGTTGGCTCTGGTATCTCTCCAAGAGGTCTAGGTCCAATTCTTGTAATTCTTCTCGAGAGATCCAAGAGTCATCAGAATCTGGCCTTCCCTGCCAGCGGACCAGGTATCTTTGGTATCCTCGATTACGAGTTGAGATAACCTGATCATCTAGGATCTTTTCAATCTGCTCTTTCCTCACAGGCCAGTTTGTTGGTGGACACACAGGGTTAGGTTCACTCTCAAGAGCAGGATTAGGTTCAAAAGCCTCACTGGGAATCACAGCTGGCTCTCTATACTCTACTAGGTATGTAATGTTGAAAGTGGAGCTAATGCCTAGTTCTGGAGGTAACTCGAGCACATAGGCATTGGATCCTACTCTCTTCACCACTCTAAATGGTCCAGTTCCTCTAGCATGTAACTTTCTAACGGTTCCAGGAGGAAACCGTTTAGGCCTTAACCTAATCATTACATGTCTCCTTCATCAAAAGTTTTGACTCGCCTTTGAGAATCAGCCAACTTCTTATAAGTTTCAATACTTAAATTTATTTTGGCTTGAATTTCTTTATGCAAGTCTTTTATATGCTGTGCAAAAACTTCGGCAGACTCGGAGACTCGTGTGTGGACTGGTAAAGGAGCTAGGTCAAGAGGTGTGTGAGGTTTGTAACCATGCACAATTTCAAATGGACTCTTACCTGTAGACCTATTGACTGAGTCATTGTATGCAAATTCAGCTCTAGGTAAGTACAAATCCCAGTTCCTAATGTTTTCACCAACAAGACACCTTAATAGATTGCCTAAACTACGGTTCACTACTTCGGTTTGGCCATCAGTCTGGGGATGATAGGCAGTTGAAAACTTAAGTTTTGTCCCTAACTTATGCCAAAGGGTTTTCCAGAAATAGCTGGTGAACCGGACATCCCTATCTGAAACAATGGTCTTGGGTAGACCATGGAGTCGAACTATCTCATTAAAGAACAGGGTGGCTACCTTAGACGCATCAAATGTTTGGGAACGAGGCAAGAAATGGGCCATCTTGGAAAATCGGTCTACTACAACACAGATGGAGTCATGCCTCCTCTGGGTCTTAGGCAAACCTAACACAAAGTCCATGCTCACATCTTGCCAAGGACGATCTGGGACAGGGAGTGGGGTATAAAGGCCGGTGTTCTATTTTCGCTGTTTGGCAACAGCGCAGGTCCGACACCTAGCCATAATGTGTGCTACATCTCTTTTTAAGCTAGGCCAGATAAAATGGTCTTCAATAGCCAGGGTGGTCTTATCTTTTCCAAAATGGCCAGCTAAACCTCCAGCATGAGTTTCCCAAATCAAAAATTCCCTAAGAGAGGTTCTAGGGATGCAAAGCCTATTCTTAAAGAACAGAAAGCCATCTAAAAGAGAATAATCCTTATGTTCACTAGATGGTCCTTGAGTTAGATCCTGGTACACAATCTTAAAATCCGGACACGACTCATATTCTTCTTTGATTTGCTCAAACCCTATGACTTCAGCCCTAACAGAATTCAACAACAAAGATCGACGACTAAGGGCTTCAGCTACCTTATTTTCAGACCCAGCCTTATGCTTCAAAACAAAAGTATAGGACTGGATATACTCTACCCACTTAGCATGCCTAGGGTTAAGCTTCTTCTGGGAATTCAAGAATCTAAGAGCCTCGTGGTCCAAAAACAGCACAAATTCTTGCGGTAGCAAATAATGTCTCTAGTAACGCAAAGCTTGCACTACCGCATAAAATTCCTTATCATAGGTAGAATACCTAAGCTTAGCATCATTAAGTTTCTCACTAAAGAATGCTACAGGATGGTTCTCTTGGCTTAGGACTCCACCTATACCTACTCCTGAAGCATCACAGGCAACCTCAAATACCTTTGAAAAGTCCGGTAACCTCAAAATGGGTGCCTGGGTCATCCTATCCTTAAGATCTAGGAAGGCTTTATGGGCTGCTTTAGTCCACTGGAATTCTCCATTCCTAATACAGTATGTGATAGGAGCAACTACAGTACTAAACCCCTTGATGAATCGCCTATAGAAGGTAGCCAAGCCATGGAAACTTCTGACTTCATGCACACTGGTCGGCTCTGGCCAATCTACTATGGACCTAATCCTTTCTGGATCGGCAGCCACGCCGTCAGGGGTTACAACAAAACCAAGGAAGATTATTCTACTGGTCATAAATTCACACTTTTTGAGATTACCGTAGAGACTATCATTCCTCAAAACTTGGCAGACTTGTCTAAGGTGGCCTAGGTGATCTGCAGGGGTCTTACTATAGATCAGGATGTCATCAAAATAGACCACTACAAACTTCCCTATGAAAGCTCTAAGTACCTGGGTCATAATCCTCATGAAAGTACTAGGGGCATTGGACAACCCAAAAGGCATAACAACCCATTCATAGAGACCATCCTTAGTTTTGAAGGCGGTTTTCCACTCATCCCCTGGTCTAATCCTAACCTGATGATAGCCGCTCTTGAGATCAATTTTAGAAAAAACCATGGCACCGGCCATCATATCTAGCATGTCATCTAGTCTAGGGATGGGGAACCTATACTTGATTGTGATTTTGTTGATGGCACGACTATCAACACACATCCTCCACGTGCCATCCTTCTTCGGGGTTAGAAGTGCAGGGACTGCACAAGGGCTAAGACTCTCTCTAATGAACCCCTTCCTCAATAATTCACCAACCTGCTTTTGCAGTTCTTTATGCTCAGATGGATTCATCCTATAATGGGGAAAGTTGGGTAAAGTAGCTCCTGGGACTAAATCTATGGAATGCTGAATATCCCTAAGAGGTGGAAGATGGTCTGGCAGATCTTCGGGAAAAACATCCTCAAATTCTTCTAATAAAGGCTTAACTTCCTGAGGAGGCTCTGAGGGTGTAGGAGTCCTAAGTTCCTTAGCAGTCAACATCCAAATGGGTGAACCACTATGAATTTCTTGTTCTAGATCCTTGGCACTAATTAGGTTCACTCCAGTCTTCATTTCTCTGACCTTATTGGTTCCTTTAGCTACCTTGTCCTTAGGAGGGACTGAATGGATTGTGATTTTCTTCCCATTGAAACTAAAGACACAGGTGTTGGATTTTTCTAAGAGGGTGGCATCATGATCATACAACCAAGGTCTTCCAAGAATTATACTGCTCACCCCCATGGGCAAGACATCACACCAAATCTTCTCTTGATAGGATTGCATTTGGATTTGGACCTGACATCTAGACTGGATGGGTATAGAGGTAGAGTCTACCCAAGAAACCTTATAGGGGTTAGGGTGGGGAACTGGGGTTAAGCCTAACATTTTGACAGTGCTAGTAGAAATGGCATTCACACAGTTCCCACTATCTATGATGATTTTACATACCTTATCCCCTAGTTTAAGGAAAGTCTGTAGGATGTTAGTCCTACGCCAATCTTCCTGAACTTTAGTCTGGGACAAGATGCATCTCACAACCCCTAATTGGTCAGACTCTGTGGATTCTTCCTCTCCTTCATACTCATCGACCAAATTCATTCCGGCCTCATAAACTTCTTCTTCAAACTCCTCATTGGGCTCGGAATTCTCTTCTCCTCCTTCTTCTATATAAAGGGATCTACGAGGGCACTGGCTAGAAACATGACCTACCTTATGGCACTTAAAACAAGCTATGGCCGTGCACTGGTTGGAGATATGACCGGGCTTCTGGCACTTAAAACAGATGATACTAGGGGTTCTCTGGGTGTCAGGTGCCTTACCTTTGTCCATGGGCCTAGGGGTGGGAATACCCTGATTAGGCTTGCTAGGGGTAACCTGGCTAGGTCCATTTCTTGGGATTGGGGCACTAACCCTAGAAGGCATGGGTCCTCTCTGAAACTTCTCAGTGTTCAGTGCAATCTGATAGGCTTGGTCTAGGTCAGTAACCTCTCTCAGAAATAACTCTCTTAATATCTTCCCTAAGTCCAGCCCTAAACCTAGACAAAGTGACCTCATGGGCTTCACTCACATCACATCTCATCAGGTATTCATCAAAGGTAGTTATGTAGTCTGATACAGATCGGTTCCCTTGTTTCAAAGTCTGCCATTGGTCCAACAGATTCTGCTGATATGAAATGGGTAAATATTTATCTCTAAGCTTCTCTTTCATACCCTGCCAAGTGGTTATGGGCTCTACATTTCGTCTTCTAGTGGTCAGCTCAATGTTCCCCCAGTATAACCTAGTTTGATGTACTAACTTCATCTTGGCAAACTTGAATTTTCTCTCCTCAGACATGGTATACCACTCAAAGTACTGGTCCATCTCACCCTCCCAATCAGAATACACCTTAGGATTTAAGCTACCATCAAAAGTGGGTGCATTTAACTTGATGTTCTGAATGAACCTATCATCCCTATCTTCAGGTTCTGGGTCAGGCCTCCTATGATTAGGTTCAGGATCTCTGTATAAAGGTCTTCTAGGCTCTTGGTGTGGGTGAGGTTGAGGCACATTAAAATCTGGGTCAGGAGTCCAATTCCGATGCCTAGGTTCCTCTAGCACTTGGACTCGATCCCTAAGCTGGGCAAAATCCTCATGGACTTGTTCTTTAAACTGGGCAACAGTGGTAGTCACATCCTGACTCAGTTTGTTCATACTCTCAGTAAGAGCTCTAACCATGGCCTCTAAATCAGGTTGGGTTTGACCAGGTTGGTAGGGCACTCCATTCCGGGTAGACATGATGCAAGCAAACACACAAAATGAGACTCAACTGAACGACTACGGGCTAACTAGACCTAGAGCCCAAACTAGATGTCCAATCAGAGTGGCAAGCTAGCCTGTAGTAACTCAGGACTCAGCCAGGCAGGTGTAAGGGGAGTGTTAGGTCTCTAGATGCCAATCCTAGACACCAATCAGAGATTGGCCAGGTAGGCGGACCAGCACACAAGCCCTTCGGGATGGAATCCCTGAACCACCATTCTAGACACTGAGTACAAAGCACACACAGAGTAACTAGACAAACTGACTCAACACTAGCCTTGACCCAACTTATTGATGTCCCTAGCCCACTAGGGCAAATTAGGTCTAATTAATTTTAAGATTAAAGGCTTAGGTTCGAATGAGTGGGTGGTGGTTTTGGGCTAAGGAGAGGTTATCAACTCCTCCCCTTATCTTAGATGCTCAAATGCCCTTAAGATGAATTAAGAGATGAACACTCAAAAATAATTGAATTGCAGAAACACAAAAATAGAGTTGCAGTAATTTAATTCTCAGAAATCTCACGGAAACCAATAAATCACAGGAAAATTATGCAAAATAGCTTCAATTATAATGGTTTCAGAAAAACAAAAAGACTGAATTTGGAGTTACGGACAGTGTGAAATAAATCCTGCAACAGGGTAATTACGGGCTAAAAATAGAGTACTTCCCCGTTTACAATTCCTGCTACGAAGTTGTAACCCAACGGATCCCCTACACGCCCTAGGAACACCCCATGGAATGGGAAGAGGAGGTTTGCACCTCGCTTCGTTCCTAGGACCGGACGTCCTGGGGAGTCTACTTCGAGCAGACAAAGTAAAAAGAGAGAGACTCAAACAAACAATCAAAACAGAAACCCTAGACAGGGCTCTGATACCAAAAATGATGCAGAACAAAGAACAAAGAAGCGTATGCGGAAGTAAAATTAAGATTAATTCTTTTTTTTTTTTTAATTTCAGAAATTGGCTTTGACTCAAAGTAAAGTTAAACTAAGTTGATGGAAACTAGGTAAGGATTGAAAGCACAATTTAGAAGAAGCTAAGTTATCAGAGTAGTTCAGAAGTAACGGATCGCTGGGGGTTGAGAAACTCCCAGACCTAGGGTTTCGCTCTGAACTTTCAACAGGACAGAAATAAAGAGAAGAGATGGTTTACCAACCAAACAGTGATCTTCACAGAATTTGGATGGAAGAACTCTCTCGGGCAGATTGTTGGATCCTCGGATTCGGCTATCTTCACAATGGATCCTCCAATACTGGTCTCGTGGATGGGTCGGCTTCTCCTGAACTCAAGATCTGGGAAGAAGAAAAACAAGTGATGGATTCAGAGACTCGGGGAAGGATTTACCAGTTCGAAGAACTTGAAGGCTGATGTCGCTGAGATCCAGATTCTCTTGAAGGCTGATTCGACTCCCTCTGGAAAGAGATATGGAACTGAAGTATCCGAACTGGAGCTGGATGCTGGTGGTCGGCCTAGACTTGGAGAGAGAGGCCGTGGGAGGTGGGATAGGCTAGGGTTTGGTGGATTGAAGTGGATGATGGGCGGCTAAGGTTTTGGAGTAGAAGTGGCTAACCTAGGGTTTGGGGTTTTGGAGATCTCACACCTCCTCAAGGTTCCTGGGAAACCCGGATTTACTCCCTCATAGAGCTCAACACCTGGATGCAAGTGCGGAAGAAAGAAAACACAGAGTTTGCTCACAAAAAGAAGTTGGTTTCATTCATCAGATTGATTTCAAATTTACAAGGGGGTTTAATTTATAGGACATTACAAGAGAGTAGGGTTTTACATCTTCCCATGTGGGACTAAAGGAGGGGATCTTCAAATTAGGATTGTAGGATCAATCCCTACACATTTGGCCGGCCAAGGATTCCAAAAAAAATTGATTTGGGTTTTAAAAGGAAGGTAGATGGCGCCTCCTAACCTTGTTCTTCAAGAGAGGATTTCTTTCCTTCCATGGTTCAACTCTTTTGGACTCCTCCTTTTCTTTCTCCCTAAGTCATGGTCCTTCCCATCTTTGTTTTGAATATTTTTGGCAGGTAATGGGCGCCTCCTTGAAGTTCTCTCCAAGAAACTTTCTTCCCATTCATAGTTTGGCTCTTATGGAAAGTCTTGGGCCGCCCCCTTGTTTTGTGGATCCTTGGTTGCTTTCTCCTCAATTGGTGCTTGAAAAAAGGGAGCTGCTATCTGTGGTGTGGAAACCAAAGTCTACTGGATGAAGATGTGGCACCCCCTGGACTCAGACGTGTGGCTGGGAGTGTGACTGGGAGTGTGGCGCCCACTTGCTTGGCCTTGGGAGAAAATGTAACACCCCAGGTTGAAGTCCTAGACCACTACTGAGTCAACATGACTCAACAAAATAAAAATGCAAGTAATACAGACTCAAGCTAAAATTGAGTTGATCAAGTCAACCCTTATTACAAGCCAAAAAACCCTAATTCTTCGGGCAAGGTTAATCAGAGATCCAGATGGAGCTCTGAAGTCTTCTTCTGAGTCTGGTGCCCGCACCATCAAGTTTGACCTACCCACTTCTATCAAGGGATGGAAGAGCAGGTACATCTTTGCCTCCATTGAGGAGATAAACTGGGTGTAGAGTGATCTCGACCGTTTCCCTAACCAGGATGCCACGATGGAGCCCATCGATTAGGAGGTGTACGGTAAACTCATCACCTCGAAGGTTCCACGTGGGTGGGACCTCCTATTCAAGCAAAATTTGTTCAATGCCACTAATAGAATGATCCGGTTCCTAGGTAAGATTTAAAATATGCTTCTTCTTGAGACTTCTGGTGATTAATTGAATTTTTTTGCTTGTTTAGATATGAAATTCTCAATTGACCGGCTCAAGCAAATGACCCGCAAGCGATCATCATTGGCGAGGCCCCAGGAGGAGCCAGCAAAGAGGCCCCGTAAGGAACCCGGGGAGAGACCTTGTGAGGAGCCTTCGGCCCACCCCTAGGAGGGGAGGACATAGAGCATCCCAATGTCAGCTATAGAGACAACCGAGGGTGAGACTTTAGGGTCCAACAGGGGCACCAAGCCAAGGGAGGGGACACCTCGGGCCCCTCCCCTGGAGGTTCCGGAGGTCGTGGAGATCCCTCCATCCCATGAGGCTACTGTCGTGCCCAAGCAAGAAGGTGGCCCGACCCTGCCAGTGATTAATGCCATGCTAGAGCCTGGTTCGGTTGGTCCAAAGTTAGTAGGACCTTCCTCGTCTATGGCTCAAACTCCTAGGATGGCCAAGGGACCCGTGCTGATGTTGCCCGATATGTCGGTCACCCTCGATGCAGGGCTGATGGAGAGGCTACTGGGATTCATCCTGCAGTCTCGAGACCAACGAGAGATGGCTAGCCATATGTTGGGGGACACCATCAATGGGATCTTCCCCTAGCTTCTCATGGTAAGTTTTCTATTCTTTTTCCTTCTCTCTTCTCTTCTTTTTTTTAATCTCTTCTTGCACCATGCCTCAGGTTATCCAAGATGCATTCCTAATCAAGGAAGCGTACCGGGCACTGCTTCGGTAGGATGCTAAGTCCTGCAATAGGGCTGACGCCGTCGAGGTGAGGACCAAGGTTCTGGCCGAGTAGCTACCAAACTTGGAGGCCCAAGTGGGGAACATGGAGGCCGAACTCAGGCAATCCTAGGACACTATGGTAGACCTGGAGTTGTGCGTGGAGGGTCATGAAGCCATGCTAGCAGAGAAGGGGAAGTTCACCGCCAACCTAGAGGAGAAGCTTGCCAGGTCCACCTCCACATTGCTCCACCTAGAAGGACAAATCGAGGCCTCTGGGCGCGGCTGCACGTGGCAGAGGAGTGATCCACGATGGTGAAGGAGAAGGTTACCGCCACCATGATGGTGATGGAGGTAACAAAGAAGGAGACGGCTGACTCCGTTAGGCAGTATAAGGCCTTGGCTAAGTTAGAGGATGAAGTGTGGGAGGCTGTCTATGACACCTTCATCAAAGGCTTCGAGGAGTGCAAAAGGAAGATGGAGTAACTCTTCGACCTCCCTAACCTGCATGATATCGTCCCCATCGAGCTCGAGGATGATTCTGATAACATTGAGCTGCCAGTCGAAGGAATGTTAGCAGAGCCCACTGGCCCATAATGGCGAAGCCCATCAAGGCCACCCTGCCAGTTCTACCCTCGGCATCCTGGGCAGCTGCAACTACCACCATGCCAGCTCGATGGAGCTTGGTGAGGGAGGCCATGGAGTAAATGATGGCCGAGACGGGGGCACTAATAGAAGCTACCATGAAGGCCTTCGAATTGGGTGGTGCTTCGACCTCGCAGCCAACCTAGGGACTCCTCACCACCTCTCCTACTGCCTTCTTCTTCCTCTTATTTCTCTTCTTCTTTTTTGCATACTGGAAAAATTTTGTCAAACTCCTGGCTTGTCGGGAAGTTTATTTGTAAGTAAGCCCAGTTCTAGTAATGAAATGAAGCTTCTTAACTTTGAACTCTGACTCCTTTTCCCTTCTCTTTCCACTCTATGTGTGTGTATGCTTGCTGCCTGGTCCAGCAGCTTGGCATCATGGGAGCTGGGCAAATCATCAAAAGCGTCAATACTCAGTTGAGTCCAGTTACACCTTTCCTGCTCAATAGCTGGTTAAGACTAGTCTTGGGTTAGATAGGTAGATGCAAGAGTTGTGGAACCGGCCATTGACAAGGACAGGGTCATGGAGTGCCTCATCCTCCCTCTACTAAACCTGGGGCCTATTGGAGGGAGGAGGGGCCTTAGTGCCCTTGGCTTTCTTCACCATGCATGGACTCCAATAAACAAGTGCGAGGTGTTAAGGCTCTCGACTTGAGTGTAGGGCGCTGAGGCTCTCAGCTTGAGTGTGGGGTGCTGAGGCTCCCAGCTTTCCTCGCCAAATCTGGGGACCGATGGATAAGTACGAGAGGATGAGGCTCCGACTTTCCTCGCCATACCTGGAGATTGATAGATAAGTACGAGATGCTGAGGCTCTTGGCTTAAGTGTAGGGCACTGAGGCTCCCAGCTTTTCTCGTCAAACCTGGGGACCAACGGATAAGTGCGGGGCACTGATACTCTCGACTTTCCTTGTCGGAGCTGGGGACCAATGGATAAATGCAGGGTGCTAAGGCTCCTAGCTTGGGTGCGGGGTGCTGAGGCTCCTGGCTTTTCTCGCCAGACCTGGGGATTGACGAATAAGTACGAGATGCTGAGGCTCCCAGCTTGGGTGCGGGGCACTGAGGCTCTCAGCTTTCCTCGCTGGACCTAAGGACTGATGGATAAGTCTGCTTTGGACAGATAGAATAGAACTGTGCTACCGAAGGAGCATTTCGTTTCATCCTTGAATATGGAGCTTACATCATTGGTAGTACATCCTTAAGTTCGTGGCATTCCATGTTTAGGAAAATGAAGCTCCATCAAAGCTAGCAATTCAGTATGCTCCTTGGAACAAGGCCTCGACCATCTTGTAGGGGCCTTTCCAGTTTGAAATAACTTGCCACATTGACTAGGCTAGGAAGCTTCCGTGTGCCTGAGGACAAGGTTGCCTGGGAGGAAGGCCTTGGGCCTCATGCGAGAGTTGTAGTAGTGGGCCACCCACTACTGGTATACCACCATGCGAAGCCATGCCTTGTCTCTCATCTCGTCTAGCAGGTCAAGGTTAAGGAGGACGTGTACAGGGTTGTCGGCTACTACCACACCCATAACATAGGCAGGCCCATTTCAATCGGGATTACAACTTCTGTGCCAAAGACCAGACTGAAGGGCATCTCACCCATTACTGTTTGAGGTATTGTGTGGTAGGCCCATAGCATGTTGGGAGATCATTGGCCCACCAACCCTTCACCTCATCCAGTTGGGGCGGAGTCCTTGGAGGATGGTCCGGTTCGTCACCTTAGCTTTTTCATTGGTCTATAGGTGAGCTACCGACATGAAGCAGTGATACATATTCAGGTCGGTGCAGAACTCCTCGAAAGCCTGGTTGTCAAACTATCATCCATTATCCATGATGATGGAATGGGGAAGTCCAAAATAGTAGATAATTTACTTCTAAAGGAATGATCTTGCCTTGTCTTCGGTGATCCAGGCCAAGGATTCTTCCTTCACCCACTTGGTGAAGTAGTCGATGGCGATGATCAAGTACTTCAACTAATCGAACGCAGGAGGAATATGATAACTACATTATATACATATATAAAAGTATTAATTTAAGAATTAAATTATCTTTATTTTTTAAAATTGATACTTTTATATATCTTTTGTAGGAAAGAACATTGCCAATGTAAAGAGCTCAATTCTAGAAGTCCAACGGTACAAACGGCACTCAAATCAAATTTAAAACAAGCTCGAAATTAATCTTTGAAAGAATTAGCTAGGATTGCATGAAATTTAGAGTAGCCGATCCACCATGGACTAGCCGCTCGATCTACCGTGCACCCCATGGACCATGATCTACCTAGCTATGGTCCACGAAATAGAGCCATGGACTATAAGGCTCGGTTTGAGCCTAAACTTGTTGAGAAGACTACCCCGTCACCGCCCAACCCACCGACACCTCCCTTGCCAGCCGGAGAAGCTCCCAACGATTGGAAAAGTGGCCGAAAGTGATGGGGAACTAATATGCATGCAATTTTTTTTGTATGTTTTACATGTTGAGTTAGGTGATTAATTCCCAAATTTCAGATCAAAATTATTTGTAGGGAATTTTATATGAATTTTTGAAGATCAGCATGCAGATTAGGACCTAGAAAAGTAGAAAAGAAGGATCGCCGGGACTGAAAAGCCTCGGTTAGGGCAAGTTCTCCTACAATAAAACTACAGGAGGTAGAGGGGGTGTACCTGACAACGTCTGTGAAGATCGCAGCAAAAGGGTCTCTCGTTCCTCGATGGATGCGGCCTGGAAAATCGAGCCAAAGACCCGTGGATACCCGGCTTTCTGCTCAGTGATCCGATTGAGGCTTGGCTGGAGTCGTTGGATTCGTAGGAACTCGAGGACCTGTAAACGACCTGTCAGGGGTTAGAAAACTCACAAAGGAACAAGAAAACAAAGGGAAAATAGCAAGGGAAGGATTCTTTTGGAGTGGGTGTCCAGGGATCTGAGATGCTTGTTGGCAGCAGGAAGATGATTGCAGCACTGGGAAGAAAAACTCTCGCAAACCCCTTTATGCACACAGCAGGGTATCACACAACTCAATAGAAGAACTCAAGGTTTTCATTCATCAAAAACTCTCTCTTCATACAAGAGGCTAGGGTCCCTTAAATAGACCCTTAACCTTGGGCTCCAAGTAAGGGCACATTAGTCTTTACATGAGAATCCTTTTTCTTCTCAAACCCTATCTAGAAAATAAGGAAACATTAGGTAGAAAAAATCCCTAAAATTTCTCTTGACTTGGCCAACACTCCAAGGACACCTAGGGGGCATGTTGGGCTTCTAAGAGCAGCAAGGGGCCTGCCCAAAGGGGCCCGGGTGCATGGGTTTGGGCCTCTGGAAGCTGGGGTGGCCTGGTAGCCAGGTAGCAGGAATATTCCCTGGTATCTTGCTTCTTAGGGGCTTGGGCTTGGCGCCTGGGCTTGATTTCTTTGGGCTAGGATGCAGATGGACCTCTAAAATCATGGATGCCTTGGTCTATGAATATATTTTGGCATCTGAAAGGAAATCTGGACATCTGGAGGGCATCTGCAAGGAATCAGGATTTCTGATTTTCCTCCTGGGGTCTTCAAATCTTCAAGCTGGGTTGGACTTGGGCTAAACTTTCATGTCTTCAATCTGGTTGGACTTGGTATTTACTTGTATGATGTGGTCTTGAGTCTTCAGTATGCTTGGATAGGACTCAAAAAAAATAAAATTAGCTCAACATGAGCTGACCAGCATTGGACTGAACTAGCTCAACATGAGCTGACTAGTACAGAACTGAAATAACAACTCAAAAAACTCAAATAACAACTAAAATGGACTCAGATGAGCTAATCCCTTATTACAGATGGACTCATAAATTATTGATCAATTTACAGAGGGTTGAAAAGCCTCTGTCTTATTCTGGTGCCTCAGGTGTCCCCACCAGGAAAATTGACGTTTCTCCTCTTCTTCTCTTCACTACCATCCCATGTTTCCCAAGCCATCGAACTTTCCATTCTGCCCATCGCCAACCGGAGAAGACGATGGTGTCCATTCCCTCATCACCAAGAGGTACCCATGGCCGGAATCCTTGGTTCCCAAGACTTCCACAGCAACCCCTCTCCAAGGTGATGGGGACATCAAAACCCATCCGGATTTTCCTTTTCTTTTACTAATTTTTTTTATTTTAGTTTAAGTTTTTATCCCTGCTATTTCACCTATTCCCATTATTTCAGCTTTATTCCAGATTTATCCCTATTTTATCCCTCTGCTATTCCAATCATCCTCTTCCTCCCAGAAATTCATAGAACCTCCATTTTGTTGATTTTTTCTTCTCGTTCATCCTGGATCGACCATGCCCGACCTCCAGCGCCACCCCCGATGGCCGTCCACCTTCCCCCAGCATCGATCTCCTCGTAGGAACGCCGGCGAATCCCACGGAACTACCCACAGCTGTGCCCCCTGCGGCTCCTCCCATGGTCGTCCACCCCTACGGCTATGCCCGCGCGCCCTTCTTCCCAACGTCGCCATCCGTCGCTGCACTAGCCACCGTCCACCGCTGTCGGAGCCATCCCCGCCGGACCTCCGCCCGTGAAGCCGTCTCCACACCTCCATGCTGCGCCCCTCTCTCTCTGTGACCACCGCCATGCCGCCACCTTCCCCAACGCTGGCACCAGTGAAATCTCCCGCAAGCCCTTCTTCTCCGCGTGTCGCCCCTCCGTTCCAGGATCAAGTGAAGGATGCCACGGGAAATGATTGAGAGTGGTGTTATTAAGCTTGGTGACAAGTAGGATGAGAGCAAGTGTGATCTTGTGTATGGGCAAATGAATGAGCCTCCAGGAGCTCATGCACGTGTTGGTTTGACTAGTTTGACAGTTGCTGAGCACTTCCGAGACGTTGAAGGACAAGATGTGCTTCTCTTTATTGACAACATCTTCATGTTTACTCATGGGCGAACTGCCCGTTGCCATCCCCTTCGTGCCCCACCCCGCCACAACCAACAATTTTGGATCTCTCCCCCTGTCGAAATTTATGCACGGATCTCAAAGTAGCAAAACAGCTTTACACAGATCTCAAAGCTGTACACTTTTCAGAGCATAGTCTTTTGCATAGATTTCAAAGCCACTTAGCGTGGATCCTGATACGAGTTTTTCGGCATGGATCTTGATGAATTTATATTATATTTATTTTAATTGGATGTATGGACCAGTTAGAAAGTTTTTTTTAAAATTAGTTTTAGATTAGGATTAGTTTGATTTTTTTACCATATGGGGAGGATTGTGTTTAGTTTTCTACCATGTTTTCAGGCTACAAACATAGTAGGTTTGGGATGTCACCTTTTTTGGGCTGCATGCCTTGTATTCTGTACTTGGATCCCAAGTTTTATAAGCCTATATAAAGGCACCTCCTCTCTTGAATAAAATATGATGATGAATATAAATTTTTGAAAAGTATGTTCTTGGTTCTGCCTCCGTTAGGAGTGGGCATGAGTTCCGTTTTTCCTTCACCTACGGGTGTTGAGGGGTGTGAGGTCCTAGTTATCTTCTCCTTTGCTGAGTCCCCTCTATGATCTTGGAGCTTCTCCTTCACGGCCCAGGTAGCGATTTGGGTGGGATGCCCTAGGCTCCGCATGTAGTGAGATGGGTGGGATGCCCTAGATTACATGTAGTGGGGTGGGTGGGATGCCCTAGAGGTGCGACGTCTCTCCATGAAGATATGTCCCAAGTCCATAGAGTATCCATCTTTCTTGCCCCCACATATTTTTTCCGCTTTCTTGACCCTAATCATAGGAGACTTCTCAGCTCTCCAACGATCCTCCTAGCAGCCCCCCCTCCTTTTGTCCCCCATCACAAGGCCATCCCTGTTCTCCAATAACGATGCCAAAATTTGATCACTATCGTAGGCGATCAAAAATAATTCACCAACTCAACTCTATAGCTAGGGTGAGTTAGGATCGTATCCTCAGGGATCTTAGGGCTAAGTTATGATTTAAAAAGGAAAAGAAAAGTAATTTTTGTTGTGGAAAAATAAAAGTAAGCAAGAATTAAACTACTCCTAAGGTAAAGCAAGTGAGAATGAGTATTTCAAGAGAGAAAGAGTGATTGTACAGTGCTGAATTACATTTATTGTAATTGATTTTAGAGATCTACCTACCTTCCCTTGGCATGCCCCGTACCTGTGGCAGATCACGGTGTTCGCCGCTTGCCATGCCACCGGCCACACCACGCCACCTCCTCCCTAGCCATCTCCACCGCCCATTCCATGGTTGTCACATTGGAGTCAACTGAACCATAGGGATTGTGAAGCTTCATCCAAGCCACGAAGATCAGTAGAGTTCAGTTGGTTTGCTGGAGTTCGATTGGGACAATTGGACATCGTTGGAGTGATGGGAACTGGAATCAGTTACAACTGAATTTAGTTGAACAACAGCAGGATAGTTCGGAGGATGGGAGTCCAGAGGATGTTGCAACAATAGAACGAATGCAGTTAAATTGTTGAAATGGTGAAACAGATCCTTGTTGAAGAAACAAAAGGTGGTTAGGGTTGTGCCTATAAAAGGGAGTCAGGGATCAGTCCAGAGGAGTCCATGAAGGCCCAAAGCCTCTTCTCCCATTCCACTGCTATTTCCCTGTTCCCCCTATTCTTCCTCTATTCCCCATATTCCACTCCTATTCCACTTCTATTCCACCTATTCCACTTTTATTCCTCTACTATTTCACTTATATTTCTCTTTTCTCCCTTCTCTGCTCTATCATCTTTCTGACCCCTGACTAGTGACCACTTCCACTGCACCGGCTTGGTTCCCACTTCCACTGTACTGGCACTAGTTCCCAATCTCCACTCTCTTCCAACTTCACGGAGTCCCTTAGAGCCTGTGCATAGGGGACAGGATAGGATTTACTTAAAATGAGTTAGTGTTCAAGTATGGGAGAGAAGAACTTGTTCTCAGTCTTTTATACTTCTCGTTCTGCAATAAAAGAGTATGCTTTTCTTTTTTCACATATTTGTTCTCTTTTATTCGCTGTTTATTATGTTTTAATGTTAGATTGAGGTTAGGGACAGTTCCTGCTTTTCGGAGACGTGCCATGATCCATCATGGGTAAGGGGCACACCGAGGGAAGAAGAGTTGGATATCTAGTGCCTACCAAAGATGCACCATGATCTGCCATAGGTACGGGGCATGCCAAAGGAAGATAGGAAGATCTCTAAAATCAATTATATTTTAAGATAAATGCAATTCAGTACTGCACAATCACTCTTCCTCTCTTGAAATATTCACTCCTATTGCTTTTTACCTTAGAAGTAGTTTATTACTCATTTACTTTTACTTTTAACAACAATTACTTTTGTTTCCTTTTTAAATCATAACTTAGCCCTAAGGTCCTTGAGGATACAATCCGAACTCATCCTAGCTATAGAGTTGATGGGGGACACGAAACCCATCTGGATTTTCTTTTAATTTTTCTAGTTTTTCTTATTTTTCTTATCCCTGCTATTCCACTTATTCCCTTTATTCCCGTTTTATACCAAGTTTATCCTCGAGTTATCCCGGCTAACCCCATCTTCAACCTTTCATCCAGTAAAATTCTTTTTTTCAAAACCTAGCTGCCACCCCCCCTTCACCCATCCGGGCTGCCCGACCCCCGGTCGGCCCCTCCGGCCCGCCCGCCGGCCCGCCAACCGGTGCCGGCCGGCCCGCCAACCGGTGCCGGCCGGCCCGCCCACCGGTGCCCGCCGGCCCTGCCCTCGCCGGAAACCCGGCGTTCGTCGCCCCCACCGGTGGAAGATGAAGGGACGGCCTTGGGAAGTCCAACCGTCGCCCCCATGGCCGCCGCTGCCACCGTCGCCTGCATGCCGCCGCTCGCCGCCGATCCACCACCCGACCGTCGCCCCGCCGACCCGCCATCCCTGGGCCCCGCGCCCGCGGGAAGACCGAACGACACGCTCATGCTTGCCGTGCCATTCCTGGGCGTCCTTGGGAAGTCCAACTGTCGCCCCCACGGTCGCCGCCGCCCGCATGCCAGCGCTCACCGTCGATCCGTTGCCCGGCTGCTGCCTCGCCGGCATCCCTGGGCCCCATGCTTGCGAGAAGACCGAATGGCACGCTCGTGCATGCTGTGCGGCCGTGCCACCCCTGCGCCGCCACCGACCACCACTGTCCGCCGCCTGGTCGTCGCCCCGCCGCCACCGTCTATCGGCCGCGCTGCTGCCCGCTGCCCACTAGCCCCCGGCCGACCGGAGATCAGGTTTCCCCACTATTGCTCGACCGAGAAGAAGCTTCGGCACGCTTATCAAAGCACCCCAAGGAAGAAGCTATTCTGCATGCTTTTTTGGAGCTACATGATTTTCAGAGCAGCATAATTTTCAGGGCATCATGAATTTTAAAGCAAAGGGAGATTTCAAAATTCAAATAAAACGGATTTATTTGGTATTTTTTTAATGAATGTAATTTGAAAATTTTGGGGATTTTGGTTTTGAATTCAAATTATTTTGAATTTGAATTCAAATCTAGGGAGGATTTCTAGCGATTTTATTTTTGAATTTCAAAGGGAGATGGGAATCTATAAATACTCATACTCCTCTTGTAATAAATCAATTGATAAATAAAATTTTTGGGGGTTTGTAACCTTGTTCTGGTTCTGGGCTGAGGCCCGTTTGCCTTCGTCCTTCAGAACGTCGAGGGATGTGAGGCCCCAACTTGCCTTCGTCCTTCGGGACGTCGAGGGGTGTGAGGCCCCAAGTATCTCCATTCTCTCTCCCCACCTTCATGTCTTTCTTTGCTTCCCCTCGTGACCTTGAGATCCATCCTAGCACCTCCAAGTATCGAGGAGGGCGTAATGCCTTAGAGGTGGATGGTCTCTTTGTTAGGGTGAGTCCCAAGGATCATGAGTCCAGTCCCTAGTCTCCCATCCCCATCCTTCCTTCGCCATCTCCAAAAAAACTGAAAACCAAAAGAGTCCAGTCGTTTTAGGTTTTTAATCTTGAGGGGTCGTTCTATCCTAGTCCCGAGGGGTTTCTTAGCCCTCCCACGATCCTTGGTTTGCTTTAGGTTTTTCCCATTTCAGAATAACCATGGGTTTTTCACTTTCGTCCCACATCATTTTTTTGGTATCAGAGCCAGCAGCAGACTAGGATTTGCTTCGTCCTCAAACTCGACGGAGTCGAGTTCTTCACACTGCAGGAGAATGATGGGGGACCCAAAACCCATCTGGATTTTCTTTTAATTTTTCTAGTTTTTCTTATTTTTCTTATCCCTGCTATTCCACTTATTCCCTTTATTCCTATTTTATACCAAGTTTATCCCCGAGTTATCCTGGCTAACCCCTTCTTCAGCCTTTCATCCCGTAAAATTCTTTTTTTCAAAACATAGCCGCCACCACCCCCTTCCCCCATCCGGGCTGCCCGACCCCCGGCCGCCCCCGCCAGCCCGCCCGTCGGTGCTCGCCGGCCCCGCCCTTGCCAGAAACCCAACGTCCACCACCCCCACCCATGGAAGACGAAGGGATGGCCTTGGGAAGTCCAACCGTCGCCCCTACGGCTGCCACTGTCGCCGCCGCCCGCATGCCGCTGCTCATCGCTGATCCGCCGCCCCGTAGCCCCGCCGGCATCCCTGGGCCCCACACCCGCGAGAAGACCGAACAGCATGCTTGTGCGTGCCGTGCGGCCGTGCCATCCCTGCTCCACCGCCCGCCGCCACCATCCGCCGCCTGGCCACCACCCCGCCGCCACCGTCCGCCGGCCGTGCTGCCGGCCGCCGCCCGCTGGCCCCCGGCCAACCGGAGATCGGGTTTTCCCCTTGTTGCTCAGCCGAGAAGAAGCTTCGGCATGCTTCTCAAAGCACCCCAAGGAAGAAGCTGTTCTGCATTCTTTTTGGAGCTGCACGATTTTCAGAGAAGCATGATTTTCAGGACAGCACGAATTTCAGAACAAAGGGGGATTTCAAAATTCAAATAAAAGGCATTTATTTGGTATTTTTTTAATGAATGTAATTTGAGAAATTTGGGGATTTTGGTTTTGAATTCAAATTATTTTGAATTTGAATTCAAATACAGGGAGGATTTTTAGGGATTTTTTTTTTGAATTTCAAAGGAAGATAGGAATCTATAAATACCCATACTCCTCTGGTAATAAATCAGTTGACAAATGAAATTTTTGAGGGTTTGTAACCTTGTTCTGGTTCTGGGTTGAGGCCCGTTTGCCTTCGTCCTTCGGGACGTCGAGGGGTGTGAGGCCCCAACTTGCCTTCGTCCTTTGGGACGCCGAGGGGTGTGAGGCCCCAGGTATCTCCATTCTCTCTCCCCACCTTCATGTCTTTCTTTACTTCCCCTCGTGACCTTGAGATCCATCCTAGCACCTCCAGGTATCGAGGAGGGCGTAATGCCTTAGAGGTGGATGGTCTCTTCGTTAGGGTGAGTCCCAAGGATCATGAGTCCAGTCCCTAGACTCCCATCCCCATCCTTCCTTCGCCACCTCCACCAAGAAAACTGAAAACTAAAAGAGTCTAGTCATTTTAGGTTTTTAATCTTGAGGGGTCATTCTATCCTAGTCCCGGGAGGCTTCTTAGCCCTCCCACGATCCTTGGATTGCTTTAGGTTTTTCCCATTTCAGAATAACCATGGATTTTTCGCTTCTGTCCCACATCAAGAGTTGAGTTGGTAAATTATTTTTTTCATCTACGACAGTGATCAAATTTTGGTGACATTGCTGGGGACCATGGGCATGGTTGTGATTCAAAAGAAAATCAAAAATCAAAAAAACAAAAATCTTTTTCCCCTTTTACTATTTTTTTAATTGATTTACTGTTTCCAAATTTAATCTCCTAACTCAACTTAGTTTTCTTTTTCTTTCCCTTGACATCTATTTTCTTTGCATTGCATAATTCATAAAATATCTTAGGGGCACTAAACCCCTAAATAAGATAAGGTGGAGACGTCATTATCCTTCCTTGGCCCACAAACCACCACCCTGCATATTGCATTGACCTAAGCCTTAAAATTAAAATCAATTAGACGTTGGTCCCTAAGGATTTTCGATCTCAATAGGACAAGGGAATCCTAGAGTTATACTAGGTTTAGATCATTTAGTTTCTCGGTGTCTAAGGTAAGTGGTTCAGGGATAAGAGCCCGAAGGAAGGTGGTTCTTTAATTGGTTCCGTTCGCTTACCTAATCAATTTTAATTAGTATCTAAGGCAAGCAATAAGGGGACTCCCACCAACCTTACACTTACCTGACTGGGTTAGTAGATTGATCTTGGACTTGGAGTGCTTGAAAGCAACCTTGGAACAATTAGGAGTTGTCTAGAACTAGGGACCCTAGGATAGAGAGTCCATTGACTACTAACTTGTTTGAAATTAACCTAGAACCTTAACTAATACTTTTCTTCTATCACTTTTAGCTTTAGGACTCCTTAGACTCTCACCTTTAGTCTTCTTTTGATCTTTCTTTTCTCTTCTTTTTTCCCTTTCCTCTCTAAAATAATAATAATAATAATAAAACTTAGAGAAGGATTGCTCTGATTTAGAATGTTTGATTAAATATTTTAGAATCATCAGAACAATCCGATGAATTGGAGCAGTGCTAGGAACATGTATCCTAATAGTGGAGTGGATAGGTTGTCCCATGCTCTCGATGCTATATCTTATAAACTTGATCTTCTACAAAATATTAGACACTCTTCCACTCAATTCTTTTTCCTTCACAATAGGCATGCTCCACATATCCGAGTCCAACTCACTTTGTAAGTGAGTGCCCAGTCATGTACCAATTTCTTGAGTCTAGGTATGACCAGGTTTACCAAGATCAAACTTATATGGCTTATAGACCAGAAAAAAACCCACACTTCAATGCTTACAACCAAGGTTGGGGGACTCAACCAGATTTGTCGTGGCAACCACACCCAATGGTTACCCTGGTATCACAAAGACCTCCATTCGTAGATGAGCCTTATTTCGATCAACCATATCCATGTTATCAACCTTCTCCAAATTATAGTTTACCATTTCTAGAGAAGGCCTTGCAAGCCATAGATCGAATCGAGAAAATGGTTATGCTTCAGTAGCAATCGATCATGTCTCATTATCAACATCTTGATAAACTTTTTGATCACATTGACCGATTAATAGCTAAAATTAATAGAGAGGAGGTCGAAATACTGCCTAGTCAATCGAGAGTAATTTAGAGGGACACTACCAAATTGAAGATTCTAAGGATCCTTTAATTTTTTCTGAACAATCAACCATAATTCTTGAGAATGAATTGGTCATGGAACAACCTTGCACTATCATAGAAATCAATATAAATAATTCGATTGAGACAGAATGGTGGGATGACTCACTTCCATCATCATCTCACTCACTAATAGTTCTCTTCTCAAGTGCCCTAGAATCATCAATTCTTTTTTATGGGATGGAAGAAGAAATGGATGATATGATGGAAGTAATTGAGGACCCCAGGAACCATAACAGAATAACATAACAAGGGAAGCCATACCACCAAGTTATCCCCAGAACTCATTAGATTTCTATATGGCTTAGTGTGAGGTAAATATTTTTAATGAAGATAAATATATCATAGGGAGGGATAACTTATATGATACACCATAATTCAAACCCACCCCACTTTTGATGGAACAAGTTGAGCCAACACCTAGCCCCCCAATAGCTCTTCCGTTAGAATCACCACCATTGAAGCTGCTTCCTGTCACACCTTGTGACACCTTACCAGTGAGCTCTACTCAGGAAGATCGAATAGTTGGCGTTCTAGAGATGCATAGACAAGCTATTAAATGGGATGTTTATGGAATGAGGGATAATGATCTTAAAGATTTTATAGCTGATTTCACTATATTTGGCACTACTTTCGAGGATCACCTCCAAAATCTATTTTTCATTCTAAAATGATGTATGGAGATAGACCTACAATTAACTTGGAAAAGGTGTCATCAGGAAGGGATGATGTCAAGACACATCATGCTTGAGAATGGGATTAAGGTAGACTTTTCTAGAGATAGAAAAATTTTCAATCCCCCACCCCCACTCTCCGCCCAACACACACAATCCCTTCCTAATCTTAAGCTAAATTATTATAAAATTTTTAAATCTTGTCTAGCATGCTTGCTTGGTATACTCTATGAATCAAGGTTAATCATCACCAAAAACTCTACAAATATTTTTCTGTCATGATGACAAAGCCTCCTGATTGGTTCTGTCTTCTGAAAATTTGGAGGGATGTACCCAAGCTCAATATCATTAACACTCTCTCATAGTATCCGATTGAAGACATTAAACTTAGCACTTGTTGGGAGGTAACCCAACAATCTCATCTTTCTTTCTTTTAGTATATTTACAGGAACTTAAGTGGCAGAACAAGAACCCGCTACTTCATGAAGCCCTCTTCAACTTCCACAGCACATCATCCCAGGTGTATTCTTTCCTATTATACCTCTTATTTTCTTTCCTGCTCTATTAAGGACAATGTTGATTAAGTTGGGGGAGAGATAAACTTGACTTGCTTAGATTTTCGAGTATGGTTATAAATGATCATATTATGTGTACTTAATTATTATCTCGAATTGAAGTTACATAGGTACCTTAATCAATAATTGATTAATGGTCTAGATAATACTAGAGATGCTGAGGGATAAATTATCGATGAAACTTAATAAACGGTAGGATTTAGATCATAGATAATTTCATGGAGTAATTTCAGAACCTTCTGACCATTGATCTCAATAAAAAAAATACTTTATGGGGGTATAAATCAAAAGGTCAAGTATGCTAAAGTTTTTCCTTTAAAAAAAGTTAGTCATGCCTTATAGCTTTGCTTGAACTCTTACTGAGTAACTGAGCCCTATCGCCTAAGTAAGTGTTGTGGTTCATGTCAAAAGGTGTGAAGGTCAAAAAATCTACTAAGCAATGGTACCTCCCTGAGTAACCGGACCCCTTTGCCTAAGTAAGCTGTTGCCCAGGTGGCTTTTCCAAGAGGGAGGTGAATTGAGAATTAAAAAAATTTATGCAATTATGTGCTATTTGAAATTCCTTTTAAGGTGTTAAGTGCTGTGACAAAATAATTAACCATGGAAGCTAAATCAAATCAAAGAAGCACAATACAAACACACAACAATTATAGTGGTTCAGAGCAACCCAGCTCCTACGTCCACTATCCAAGATTACCACTTGGGATTTTCACTATATCCTCCATCGGAATATAGTCAGATTGTTTTCACATGCTCACAATCCAAACCTCAACACTTTGGTTTTTTCGGAATCACTAAAAAAACCCAACTTGGTTTTACCAGGATTACCAAGAACCCAACACTTGGTTTTCAACAAAGGCTCACCAAAAACCTATTTGGTTTTTCAACTGGGCTCACCAATAACCCAACTTGGTTTTACCAGGATCACCAAGAACCCAACACTTGATTTTCAACAAAGGCTCACCAAGAACCTATTTGGTTTTTCAATCGGGCTCACCAATAACCCAACAATTCAAAAATGAACTGAAAAGAAAAATAACAAAATGACAAACAAATTTTTGTCGAGTGGTTGTCGATGCAGCTCAAGAGAAGCCCACTTGAATTCACTTCAATATACTTTAATGGCTTCTTTTGCTTCTTTACTAAGTGCTTCAAACTTCATATAAGAGTTGGTAAAGACTTGAAGGCTATCTTGAATGTTCTTAGTGCTCTCTTCTTTGTTGGTAGGTTAGATATTCAATAATGCATTCACTCTCTCTTTCAAAAACTCTCTCTCAAATAGTTCAAATCCTTTAAATATATAGCCTTCCATCATTCCAAGGCAGTTTAAGTCATTGTAGATCATTGGGATGTGACATTTGACCATTGGAGCACTTTTTGGGTTCAAAATCTGAGTTCTGGAACTAGCCGATGCAAGTCTGAAATCGACATTCGAGTCGACTCTGACCACTCAAGTTGGCTCGGATCCTCAGAGTTGTTATGGTTGAGTCGACTCTCTTCAATCCTGTCGGCTCGCTTGCACGGTGTCCTGATTTCTTACTCTGTAAGAGTCGGCTCGTCTTGATTCCAGTCGACTCATATCCTCAGGCCTTTAACATGTTAGTCTGGTCGAGTCGGCTAACTTCCATTCTAGTCGACTCGGATGGTTGTTGTCCTCAAAACATATTTTCTGGACTCTAGAGGAGTCGGCTCGATCTTTTGAAGAGTTGGCTCGGATATCTGATAATATGATAGAGTCAGCTCGGACTCCCCTTGGGTCGACTCGCCTGTCTGATTCAATAATTATTACTTTGGACGAGTCGGCTCGGGTCCCTTAGAGTCGGCTCGGATCTATGTGCGCCAGAAATCTCATGCATGCCTTGTGCCAAAGTCGGCTCTCTTCTCTTCGAGTCAGCTCGGATGAATGTTTTAGTGATTTTTCTCAGTCTTTCTCCAGATTTCATTCAGCAAGTCTTCAAGCTTCAAGATGTCTTCAATTCCAACAAGTTTCTAAGAAACTAAAACCTTGAAACGCATTTAGAAGTAACCCAATTTTATGATCTTTCTTAATTTTTCCTTTGGGTTCTTCTTTTCAATATTCAATTACAACATAACTTAAAACAAGAAATAAAAATGTAGGAGTTGAGATTTGAATAAAGAATTCATCCTACAAAAACTTGTAAACCACTTGAAGAGTTGTTAGGAAAACAAATGCATGCACCAATGTTTAGTTATCATCAAAATCACTTATGGGGTCAATAATCTTCCCCTTTTTGATGATGACAAAACATTGGGCATGAAAAATTCTTTATGATTACATGTATAACAATATTTGAAATTAAGTATACACATGTATTAGAGCTAAATATATTTGCAAATAAATCTCAGAGCTCTTATAAGGAAACTATACTGTGTCAATGTTAGTGCTTTAGTGTGTATCAAAGTATTAAGCTTTGTATGCTTCAGAGTATTAGAACTAGCACAAACATGAAGTACCATAGTTTAAAATTGAAAGAATTAAAGCTAATTTTAGAGCAATCAGAGCAAAATATAGGTTTTGAGCAAAAGCCATTTGTTTTCAATAAATTTTTTCCCCTTTCTATAGGTTTTAAAATTTTGAAACAAGTAGGCTCATTTAATCACAATCACTTGTATGCTCCCTCTTTTTCATTGTTTTCATGCACTTTATGAACATTCTCCCTTTTTTTGAATATTTTCCAATGCATGAAACCAGTTGTAGATTTTTTCAAGTAAGCTCAAAGTTCTCCTATCAGCTCAAATTTTTCATGTCAACTCAAAGTTCTCCCCTTTTTTGTCAAACAATCAAAAAGGTATTTACAATAAAGCTCAATTTTTGAAATAGAATGAGAAAGTTTTTAATATTTGTTTGAGATAATTTCACTTTCTCAAATTCATTTGGATATTCTAATTAAAATTCATCACATTAGCATTGTAAATATTGCATAAGATTAAAATAATTCAAGACAGTGCTACCAAATGCCAAAATAATTTTCATTTCATTTAGAATATTCAATACAAGGTATAAAACATGAAAGAAAGTACAATCAATCACTGTTTATGTTTAATCTGGTGCTAGTGGAATGTCTAGGTATCTTAATGCCAGGAGGCATAGATGTTATAGGATCTGCATCAAGTACATCAGAAGGTATAGGAGCAGGATGAGATCCCTGAGGCCTAAGGTGTGGATCTGGCTATCTAGGATGTGTAGATTGACCAGCAAAGGGAGTGGACAGTGTCCTAAGAGTAGGAATGGGAGAAGGTCTAGGCTTTGGAGAGGGAAAAGATGCAATGATTGTTGTTCTCAGCTGTTCAAGTAGAATTTGAATCTATTCCATCTCCTCACTAGTCTTCTTCACCTCAACATTTAAGGCAACCAACTTAGCTGCTTGTACATTGGCAAAGGTTTCAGCTGATCCTCTTAATCTTCTAAATTCTGCTCTCAAGATTCCAATGCCCTTAGTATCGTCTTCTTCCATTCTTCTTCCTTCTTCCACTGAACCCATTTTAAATCTAAGATCATTCAATTCAGTTCTGAATGCTTCAAGTGTATGGTTGACAGAGTTTTTAATGGATTCAGAACTCGATGAAACCAATTCAAGAATGGGTTGAATATCAGGCTGTGATACACTTTTGGAGGTCTCAAGAATGTCCACTCTACTGCACAGGTCTCTTATTTACCCTCCAAACTGGTCTAGCCTTGTCTCTACTGACTGGCGAAGCTCACTAAACATATTTGATAGAGTGCAAGTGAGTGTGTCAGATAGAGTGCTCAACTGCTGAGAGATAAAAGTCTGTAAAACTAATGTATCAACTGAAGATACGGCAAGAACAGTTGTGGAGTCTGGTAATGGTGGAGACATTGGTGAATCAACATGCTCAGTCTTCGCAGTAGTGAACTTAGTTCCAACTGGCTCAGGAGTGCCAAACTCAGTAATGGGAATGTCAAATATCTGCTCTGAGCTTGGAACAGTTTTCTTAGGTGCTGCTGGTGCTGCAGTGGAGATTTCCCTTGGAATTTCTTCACTGCTACTTTCAGAACTACTACTGCTAGCTACAAATGCTCTTTCATCTGTCCCCTTTTTCCTCCATACTCTTTCAGGACAAACATAGCCCATTCTAAATAATGACTTGGAGGTGTATGTATTTGTATGGTGCAGGGGCTTACCAACTTCTCCTTCAAGGTTTATTCTTGAGGTTTGAAATAACAAGGTTAAGACCATTCCATAAGGAAGACAAGCTTTTACCTTTCGGACTGCCTCTTTCATCTGCATGATCATTATGAAGGGTAGATTAACTGACTCTCCTTGAATAATATTTTCCATAAGGCTCAAGTCTCTTTCACTGACCCAATCAAATCTCCCTGTTCTTGGGAGATATATCCTACTTATAAAATTATGTAGTAACCTCATTTCCAATGACAATGTATTGGCCATCACAGTACCTATTCCACCAACATCTTCTCAGCCAAAAATTGTTTGCAAAGCCTTTTCTCTGTCTTTTAAAATTAGATGCTTGATTCCATTAGCAAGCATTTCTAGTAAACTGCTCAATCTCTCTTCAGTTACTACAACCCTCTTTCCTTTCACAGTTGATTCAATGTGATTGGGCTCTAATATGAGGTTTTCATAAAATGATCTCACAAGTGAAGGATAGGTGGAGATATTTAATGAAGAAAAATAAACCCAACCTTGTGTTACAATTAGATTTCCAATTTTCAAACCAATCTCTTCTAGAAAATTGAATAGAATTCTCCTGCCGCCAGTCACAGGTCTATTTGACATAAAGACTACCTATATCGGGGATGGACATGTGGCCATTGGTTCTCTTTCTTCTTCTTCTTCTTCTATTGCCCGAGTCGGCTCTTCCTGCAGACTCTTTGTTCTTCTTTCTATCTTAGCAAAGGGTGCCATCCATTTAGATCTTTTTCCCACAGCCGTTATGGGAGCCATTGCAGCTTTGGCATAAAAAATGAAATCAAGGCTTCAGGAAAAGGTTTTTTGGAGGAATGGTGAAAGTTCTAAGTAGAATGATAGAGTTTAGAGTGAAAAAGAAAGTATAAGAAGAAAAAGTTACTCAGCTCTATTAAGAAAGCATTTTCCTGACATCCAAGTCAGCTCGCTTTGCCCTAAAATCATCCGAGTCGGCTCGACTAGAGCAAACTTAGAACGAACAGAAATTTGAGTCGGCTAGGCAAACCCTAAATTGACCTAGTCGGCTCGACCAAAGAAAGAGTAGAAAAATCAAAGATTCAAGCCGGCTCAACTAGAGCAAAATTGCTCGAGTCGACTTGAATAGAAACTTTCCACAAAAGTTGAAATGATTCAAAACTTGAAATTAATTCAGTGAAATCTTAAGAAAAGTTGTTCAAAAATCTTGAATAGTTGTAAGAGGTTTTCTAGATAATTTTTTCTTAATTTTGAAGGAAATTAGGTTAGGAAAATCTAGAAAGGATCACAAAGACCTAATTCTCTTCTAAGCAATTCAAATCTATCCTGATTCAGTGGCTTAGTAAGAATGTCAGCTAATTGGTTCTCAGTTGGGATAAATTCCAGTTCAATATCACCATTTAAAACATGATCTCTAATAAAATGGTGTCTAATTTCTATATGCTTAGTTCTAGAATGTTGAATGGGATTTTTTGTCAAATTTATAACACTTGTGTTATCACACTTGATTAGAATTTTAGATTGTATAACATCAAAGTCTTCTAGTTGTTGTTTAATCCATGACACTTGTGCACAACAACTCCCTGCAGCAACATACTCTGCCTCAGTAGTAAAAAGTGCTACCGAGTTTTGTTTCTTACAGTGCCATGAGATTAAATTCAATACTAAAAATTGGCATGTGCCGCTAGTACTTTTTCTATCATTTCTACAACCAGCATAATCAGCATTCGAAAATCTAATTAAATTTAATGATAAATGTTTTGAAAACCAAAGACCTAGATTTCTTGTACCTTTCAAATATCTGATAATTCTTTTAACAGCAAGCATATGTGATTCTTTAGGATTAGATTGGAATCTAGTACATACACATACACTATACAAGATATCAGGTCTACTTGCAGTCAAATATAACAAGGATCCGATCATACCTTTATAAAGCTTTTGGTCAATGTTGGAACCATTATCATCTTTGTCCAATCTATAAGATGGGCTCATGGGTGTATTCATTTGTTTGCTTGTCTCCATACCAAACTTTTTGATTATTTCCTTGGTATACTTGGCTTGGTTGATGAAGATTCCTTCCTTTGTTTGCTTTACTTGAAGTCCAAGGAAGTAGTTAAGTTTACCCATTAGGATCATTTCAAATTCTCCCTACATTAAGTTAGCAGATTCTCTACAAAGAGCTTCATTAGTCGTAACAAATATAATATGATGCGGGACAATTGGCGACGAAACCTGATTTATTGGGAAAACAGGGGAAAACCAAAACAAACTAGGACCGTGGGAGGGCTAAGAAGCCTCCCGGGACTAGGGTGAACTGATACTAAGCCCTAAAGCAACCAAACTCGTTTGGTTTTCAATTTTCTTGGTGGAGAAACATGGGATGGAGGATGGGAAACATGGATACTCTAGGACTGGGGACTCACCTTCACAGAGAGACATCGCTGAAAGAAAACTGCGCGGGTATTGCAGCTGTCTACACTAAGCATGCAACAGCAGGGAGCAGGTATGTATTTTAAAACTATTTTAAAATAACAGCGGAAACTACCTACTCCGTACAGGATCAAACATATTCCGGATGCATGTATAGGCAAAACTAGGCATGAACAAGGGCATGTAATATTTATAAATAATTATATAAACCTAGATCTAGGCATGCATGAAAAATAAAACTAGAAATAATTACCTTATTCCTGCTGGAATAACCCTAGGATATCTGCTAGAATTGCTGGGATAACAGGAATAAATTTATTCATGTCTTCTTCTTCTTCCAGCACGTTGAAATGGTCTTCTCTTTTCCTCCAAAAATAGCAGCAAAGCAAAACAAAATGGCCAACTTCTTGGTCTCACTTCCAGCACCAAAAGCAAGGGAACTTCTTGCTTGTTCTTCCTTCAAGGGAGTGCAAATGGATCGATCATCCAACGTCGTTTGGATTGATTCTTCCTCTCTTCAAAATTCTGCAACAGGAATTTCTGCAACCTGAAAAACAGAGCAAAAACCAGTAGCAATGGATGATCAACCGGCTCCCAGGTGCTCAAGCGAACACCCTCTAGAGGGGAGACATGCCTGGGGCTCCTCTGATCCAGCCTCTCACGTGATGCTAGTCACCGAAAACTATGGAACGGTGGGAGGGAGGAAGGAAGAAATAGAACTCCAAGTTCTGATTTTTGTTTTCACCAAAACAGAGCTTCTTTCTTCCACCAATTGAGCACAACGAACAACAGGGAATTAAGATGAGTTTCTCTCCCAATTACTCAACCAAACCCAGCCCTCAAAACCCCGGTGGAATGAATGAATAAAACTCTCCAAGGGAAGAACCAGCTCTAACATTTTTCAGCCCCTCACACGGTGAAACAAAAGTACACACAATGACTGTATATACAGCTGAAACAGGGGTGCTGGAAGTTGTTTATAAAGGCCGCAGGGAGGAGGAATAAGCTGGGAAAAGAAGAGGCTGTTGTTAAATCCATTAACCAAGCCATAAAACAGGGATTAAACCAGTAATAAACAAGAGGGAGGGAGGAGAAGAAGAGACGCTGTCGTTTGGCCTCCAACGAATGGAATTCCTTCCAGCAAAACACCGTGTAAAATGGTCAAGCGGTAAAAAGAAAATGCCGATTCAATAAATTGGTCCAATCCCATTCAAAACCTAGTGGTTCAATCCAATTGAATCGGTTCAGGAATATTCCAAACCCAATAAAATTGGTTCAAGGGATTAAAATTGGTTCACAACCAATTGAAGGCCGAAATGAGCTCCGAATTAGTTCAAAACTGATTCAGAAAAATCCCGGCGCAGTCCTGGTTAGCCCAGAACAATTTTCGGTTGACGCAGACAAGGGAAAGATAGGAAAAAGAGTACTCAAAAATACCGTGACCATAAAACCGAGATGATTCCCAATCGTAATCGGTATCCGGATCAGAGAGTTATCCTCTGTGGCGTGTGACCTCATAGGTTCGAACCTAAATGGTAGCACTGGAACAATTCCAGTACCAGCACAGGAAACCATCTAGCAATGGGTCCCGGCGTCCGGATAGGTCAAAGATGCAGGAGCAAACTATCGACCCTCTGGCATATGGTTACCGTATAATTCATCCCTTTGATCTCTAATGCTCAGGACGACTGAGATTGAGCTGCCAACCCGGACTGAGTCACTCCACTACGTGTCTCAACCTCGCAAGCCCAGTGAATCTTCACTATGGCTACCCCGACCGAGGATTTGCTAAATTGAGATACTGCGAGACATTCAATCCAAACTGTTTGGACAGGTCAATTCCATCTTGGTCCATCACTGCTCCACAAGTACTTGCCTGTACCCAGAAACCTTCCATCACCGGATTAAAAATCCGGGTAGTCCGGCACCAAAGCACAGGGTGTTGCTTGCAAGCTACCGTGATGACCTCAGGTCGGAGGGACACATATACCCATATCCAATCGTGAGTTTTCCTTTGACAGAAAGGGGCTACACGGAGTCACGTTCAATGAGATATCACATATCCCACTTGTAGATCATATCAGTGTCACCACACTCATTTGGTCAAGAGGACAACCAAACGATGTGAACTACAACAACCTATACTTGATATATTGCTGTCCAGTACAATATATCCTTTGGTTGTGAACAAGGTTTAAGGACCACTCGATACATCCTCTTTGTATCGAAGTCAGTGTAGTCCTAACGACTTCATCACATGGAAAGAGTTCATTTCAGGGAAATACAATATGTGATGAGCTACCAAAAAATAATATTTTATTAATTCAAAGAAAAAGTACAATACTCAGCACAACCGCCTATAATCCAGGCGATTGGCTTTGGGATACAATTCCCAACAACTCCCACTTGTACTAAAGCCAATCAGAAGAGTATCTAATATCCATTTCCCATTTACAATAGTCGAACTCTTTTATTCCGAGGGCTTAAGTGAAGGGGTCGGCCAGATTTTCTTTTCCATCGATCTTCAAAAGATTGATGTCGTCTCGTTCCACGATCTCTCGTACGAGGTGGTAGCACCGCAGAATGTGCTTGGTGCGGTGATGAGCTTTAGGCTCCTTAGCTTGAGCAATGGCTCCAGTGTTGTCACAGTACACCAGAACAGGACCATCTAGGGAAGGTGCCACCCCTAGCTCTTCAAGGAACTTCCGCAACCATACAGCTTCCTTTGCTGCATCTGATGCTGCAATGTATTCTGCTTCGCATACCGAGTCTACAACAGTTGCCTGCTTGGAACTTTTCCAGCAGATCGCTCCTCCGTTCAGGGTAAATACAAACCCTGACACACTCCTGCTATCATCTCTATCTGACTGGAAACTGGAGTCAGAGTACCCCATAAGTTTCAAGTCAGGTTCTCCATAAATTAGCCATTGATCTTTAGTATTTCTCAAATACTTAAGGATGGACTTAACCACCTTCCAATGCGCCTCACCTGGGTCAGACTGGTATCTACTCACTACTCCTAGTGAGTATGCCATGTCTGGTCTAGTACAAGTCATAGCATACATGATAGAGCCTACTGCAGAAGCATAAGGTACTCTACTCATGCGCTCTCTTTCCTCAAGAGTTGTCGCACAATCTTTCTTGGAAAGAGCAATTCCAGAACCTATCGGAAGATAGCCTTTCTTGGAATTTTTCATGCTGAACCGTTTCAGCACGGTGTCAATATACGTAGACTGGGACAATCCCAAAAGCATCTTAGATCTATTTCTATAGATCATCATACCTAGTATGTAAGAAGCTTCACCCAAGTCCTTCATGGAGAACTGAGATGATAACCAGACCTTTATTCCTTGTAATGCTGCGACATCATTCCCAATTAAGAGAATGTCATCAACATACAGTACTAGGAATACAATCACAGAACCATTAACCCATTTATAGATGCACGGTTCTTCTCCGTTCCTAATGAAGCCATACGATTTGATACAGCTATCAAACCGTAAGTTCCAACTTTGAGATGCTTGCTTGAGTCCATGGATGGACCTCTGCAACTTGCATACTTTTGATTCATCTGTGGATGTGAACCCTTCAGGCTATATCATATACACCTCCTCTTCCAGCTCTCCATTTAGGAAAGCGGTTCGGACATCCATCTGCCAGATCTCATAATCAAAATATGCTGCCAAAGCAAGCATGATCCAAATGGACTTGAGCATTGCCACAGGGAAGAAAGTCTCGTCAAAATCGATACCATATCGTTGACGATACCCCTTTGCAACCAGCTGGGCTTTATAGGTCTCTACCTTCCCATCTACGCCCCTTTTCCTCTTGAAGATCCATTTACACCCGATGGGTTTTATTCCTTCAGGCGGATCAACCAATGTCCAAACATTGTTGATTTCCATGGACTCCATTTCGGATCGCATGGCTCCAAGCCATGCCTCAGAGTCAGATCTCTGAAGTGCATCCATATAGGTGATCGGATCCTCATTGTTCTCATCAAGATCAATGGGATCGCCATCCCGGACCAAGAAATAGTAGTATCTGTCCGGCTAACACGTTATTCTACCAGATCTCCTAATGGGTTCTGGGTGTGATTCAATCACAGCCGGTTCTACGATGTCCTTAGAGCGTGCAGGTTCTTCTATTGGCTGAATTTCATCAAGTTCAATCTTAGAGGCTATAGTTCCTTCTCCAAGGAACTCCTTTTTCAAAAAGATAGCTCTAAGAGCAACGAACACCTTTTGTTCATTCTCCAAGTAAAAGAAATACCCTTTGGTTTCCTTAGGATAACTAATGAATAAACACCGATCAGACCTAGGACCAAGTTTGTCTGAGTCTAAACATTTTACGTAAGCCGGACAACCCTAGACCCGAAGGTGTGAGATTGAGCGTTTATGTCCATTCCACATCTCATACGGAGTGGAGACAATAGACTTACTAGGAACATTATTTAATAAATAACAGGCTGTCTAAAGCGCATATCCCTAAAAGGATAGCGACAGAGTTGCAAAGCCCATCATAGATCGAACCATGTCCAACAAGGTTCGATTCCTCCTTTCGGACACACCATTCAACTACGGTGTTCCTGGAGGAGTCCACTGAGAAAGAATTCCATTCTCCTCAAGATATGTCAAAAATGCACTAGATAAGTACTCACCACCTCGATCAGATCGAAGGGTTTTAATACTTTTTCCAGTTTGCTTTTCTACTTCATTACGGTATCGTTTGAACATTTCAAACGACTCAGACTTATGTCTCATTAAAAAGACATAACCGAACCTTGAAAAGTCGTCTGTAAAAGTAATGAAATATTTGTATCCTCCTCTATCACTAACTATCATCGGTCCACACACATCAGTATGTATTAAACTTAGAAGTTCTGTAGCTCGTTCACCTTTTCTAGAAAAAAGTGACTTGGTCATTTTACCAACTAAACGGGATTCACAAGTGGGCAGTGATTCAGAATCACTGACCTCGAGGAGTCCATCTCCTCGGATCTTGTTTATCCTATTTGGTTAATATGACCTAGCCTACAGTGCCAATGATACAAATCGTTGACATTATCTAAACTTGGGCAATTGCTAGAAGTGTACATTACACTAACAGGCATTGATAGTACAAATATGCCATTATTTAATCTAGCTTTCATTATCACAAAGTTATTCAAAATAATATTGCAAAAATCTCCCTTTATTGATAGTTCAAAACCACAATTGGCCAAAAGGCCTACAGAGATTATGCACATAATGAAACTATGACAATAGTGACAGTCGACTAGTTCGATAGTACAAGACTCAAAGACAAGACGCAGGACTCCGACCGCCAGTACTGGAACATGATTTTCATTCCCGATGCTCGGAAACTGTTCTCCATCTTCAAATCTTCTGCTAACTTGAAGTCCCTGTAACGAATTACAAACATAAATTGGACTACCAGTATCCAATACCCAGTTAGCAGTATCAACAATTAAGTAATTACAAGGTTTTATCATATAAATACCTTGTTCAGCAGACTTCTGCTTTCTCGGCCTGTTCGGATCAAGGGACGCAATATAAAGAGGACAGTTCCTCTTCCAGTGTCCCTTCTTCTTGCAGTAGAAGCACTCTGCAGAAGACTGATCAGCCTTATACTTCCTGGTCTGACTAGAGCCAGGAGCATTCTAAACCTTCATTCCCTTCTTATTCATTTTCTTCTTCCCTTTCTTAAAGGGACGACGACCTCTACTTCCTCCCACTAAATTCACCACCCCCTTATTCAGTTGATGGTCTTTCTCAAAAGTCTGCAGCAACCCCAAAAAATCATGGTAGTTAACTGCAGGCTTGTTCATTCTATAATGATCGAGAAAATCAAGATAGGAGGAGGGAAGAGAATTCAAAATCGTATCCTTGCCGAGCTGCTCATGCAAGGGGCATCCGAGTTTGCCTAGTTTTTCAATTAGCTCAATCATGTACAATACATGATCAGTGACTGAACCACCATTCGGCATCTTGGAGTTGTAGATGGCACAAGACACTTTGTACCATTCAACATCATCCGGGGTGCCGAAGGATTCCTTCAACTTTTGAAGGATTTCATCAGGTTGGGCCTCCTCGAATTTGCGACGGAACTCGTCGTTCATCACCGCTAACATAATGCACCGGACAGTAGTCCGATCAGAGACCCACTTCAGATAAGCATCTCTGACCGCACTCCATGCATTAGCGGGAGGGATTTCAGGTGTCGGATCCGTTATCACATATAGGATCCGTTCATGCTCCAGAACAATTCTTCATCTTCGATACCAACTATCGAAGTTGTGACCCTTTAACTTCTCATTATCAAGAAGTGACCGGAGAGATAAATTTGAAGACATCTGAAAAGAAAATAAAACCAAATTAGTGTATGAATTAATAATTTTAACCAAAAGACTTGGACTTTAGTCTAAAGGTTTCTCCCACTAATTTTTCAGATTGGTAGCCTCTAACTCCAATCCGTGAAAACACTTTTTCAAGTGGGTACTGAAATCCAATAGACCTCGCATGAGCCCAACTATGGCCAGCTCACCCATACGAGCCTAAAGGTAGGTTCGTAAACCAATTATTTCCCTAAACAATTTTCAGTATTTTATTTTGCCCCAGAGAACACCCCAATCGGCCTAGGGGCCTCCTATTGCGGGTCTGTGGTTAGGTCCAACCATTAAAATGACAAATCCAATGCTTCCAGCTAACTAAAGACCAAGCCTGACTATGGCCGACCCACCTGGTCCCATTAAGGAGGTTGCACTGAACCATCATCGATCAGATAGAAATTCCAGTCGCCGGATGTACACCCGTTCTATGGAACTGCCGATGCACACCAAGCTAGTGGACACATTTCTATCCAACTTAATGGGAGGCTAAGACACTGTCAACTCTTTGACTTAGTCTTTTTAAGGACCTAATAATTTTAGAGGAATTTTAGTTATGACAGAAAAAAAGACAAGGACATGGATCAACTTCCCACTGAATCAATTAGATTCCAGGAGGGTTGAAATAAATCAACAAATGATCCATGGGCACCTGTAGATCAGTCAGACCGATCAACCTGGGTGACATGGGTTAACTCGAGTCATTGAGCTTTTCCAATCAGTTCTGGTCGACTCGACTAGCCAGGTAGGTGAGATCATGGGTGAGTATCCGCCATTAACCATCTTTCCTAGACACCAACCTAGTTGGCCAGGAAAGAGGTAGTCTCCTACAACCATGATCACAATGCCAAACCTACCTCGACACCAGTCAGTTTACCAGACTCGATCAGACTAGCCTAAAGACTCGAACATCCTCTAAGCCACTAATTGGATCCATTTTAGATGAACGGATCAACTAATCTAACTATTATATAGTTCTAAAGAAGGGCCTTAAACAACTTTTGTTTAATCTTCTTGTAATTCGATTCAACTAAACTTAGGTCTAACCCAGTTATGGACCCAACTAGTCAGCTAACCCAATTAACCCAATTGGCTTATTTAAATGACATTAGATTTCATAAACCCTAAAAAACTTGTCATTTAATTAATCATACAATTCAAAATTGTTTGAATAAAAGCCAATCATTTTAATTAAAACAATTTTAATTAAAAACATGTAAAACTCTTTTTACATATCCACTGATGCATCATATCTAGATTATTCTTTTATAAACATTACATTGCCCAAAAGAAAAAATATCAGACATACCAAACATGTATTAGAATTAAAACAATTTTAATTCCAAGATTTCCTTAAAGGATCCTTCTGAAGAGGCCAACACAGACGATCCGCATCGTGTCAAAGACACACGGTCATGGTGAAGATCAAAACTAGGTTCCAAAAAGTACTCTCAAATCATACCTTATGATTTACAATACAAAAGATTAAACATTTTAATCAACTATACATGCAATCAAGAAATGCTACAACTGAAACTTGCTCTGATACCACCGAAAGAAAACTGCGCGGGTATTGCAGCTGTCTACACTAAGCATGAAACAGCAGGGAGCAGGTATGTATTTTAAAACTATTTTCAAATAACAGCGGAAACTACCTACTCCGTACAGGATCTAACATAATCTGGATGCATGTATAGGCAAAACTAGGCATGAACAAGGGCATGTAATATTTATAAACAATTATATAAACCTAGATCTAGGCATGCATGAAAAATAAAACTAGAAATAATTACCTTATTCTTGCTAGAATAACCCTAGGATATCTGCTGGAATTGCTGGGATAACAGGAATAAATTTATTCCTGTCTTCTTCTTCTTCCAGCACGTTGAAATGGTCTTCTCTTTTCCACCAAAAACAACAGCAAAGCAAAACAAAATGGCCAACTTCTTGGTCTCACTTCCAGCACCAAAAGCAAGGGAACTTCTTGCTTGTTCTTCCTTCAAGGGAGTGCAAATGGATCGATCATCCAACGTCGTTTGGATTGATTCTTCCTCTCTTCAAAATTCTGCAACAGGAATTTCTACAACCTGAAAAACAGAGCAACAAACCTGCAGCAATGGATGATCAACCGGCTCCCAGGTGCTCAAGCGAACACCCTCTAGAGGGGAGACATGCCTGGGGCTCCTCTGATCCAGCCTCTCACGCGATGCTAGTCACCGGAAACCATGGAACGGTGGGAGGGAGGAAGGAAGAAACAGAACTCCAAGTTCTGATTTTTGTTTTCACCAAAACAGAGCTTCTTTCTTCCACCAATTGAGCACAACGAACAACAGGGAATTAAGATGAGTTTCTCTCCCAATTACTCAACCAAACCCAGCCCTCAAAACCCTGGTGGAATGAATGAATAAAACTCTCCAAGGGAAGAACCAGCTCTCATGTTTTTCAGCCCCTCACACGGTGAAACAAAAATACACACGATGACTGTATATACAGCTGAAACAGGGGCACTGGAAGTTGTTTATAAAGGCCACAGGGAGGAGGAATGAGCTGGGAAACGAAGAGGCTGTGGTTAAATCCATTAACCAAGCCATAAAACAGGGATTAAACCAGCAATAAACAAGAGGGAGGGAGGAGAAGAAGAGATGATGTCGTTTGGCCTCCAACGAATGGAATTCCTTCCAGAAAAACACCGTGTAAAATGGTCAAGCGGTAAAAAGAAAATGCCGATTCAATAAATCGGTCCAATCCCATTCAAAACCAAGTTGTTCAATCCAATTGAACCAGTTCAGGAATTTTCCAAACCCAGAAAAATTGGTTCAAGGGATTAAAATTGGTTCACAACCAATTGAAGGCCGAAACGAGCTCTGAATCAGTTCAAAACTGATTCAGAAAAATCCTGGCGCAGTCTTGGTCAGCCCGGAATAATTTTCGGTTGATGTAGACAAGGGAAAGATGGGGAAAAGAGTGCTCAAAAATATCGTGACCTTAAAATCGAGATGATTCCTAATTGTAATCGGTATCCGGATCGGAGAGTTATTCTCTGTGGCGTGTGACCTCATAGGTTCGAACCTAAATGGTAGCACTGGAACAATTCCAGTACTAGCATAGGAAACCATCTAGAAATGGGTCCCGGTGTCCAGATAGGTCGAAGATGTAGGAGCAAACTATCGAACCTCAGGCATATGGTTACCGTATAATTCATCCCTTTGACCTCTAATGCTCAGGACGACTGAGATTGAGCTGCCAACCCGGACTGAGTCAGTCCACTACATGTCTCAACCTCACAAGCCCAGTGACTCTTCACTAGGGCTACCCCAGTCGAGGATTTACTAAATTGAGATACTGCGAGACATTCAATCCAAACTGTTTGGACAGGTCAATTCCATCTTGGTCCATCACTGCTCCACAAGAACTTGCCTGTACCCAGAAACCTTCCATCACCGGATTAAAAATCCGGGTAGTCCGGTACCAAGGCACAGGGAGTTGCTTGCAAGCTACCGTGATGACCTCAGGTCGGAGGGACACATATACCCATATCCAATCGTGAGTTTTCCTTTGGCAGAAAGGGGCTGCACGGAGTCACGTTCAATGAGATATCACATATCCCACTTGTAGATCACATCAATGTCACCATACTCATTTGGTCAAGAGGACAACCAAACGATGTGAACTACAACAACCTATACTTGATATATTGCCGTCCAGTACAATATATCCTTTGGTTGTGAACAAGGTTTAAGGACCACTCGATACATCCTCTCTGTATCGAAGTCAGTGTAGTCCTAACGACTTCATCACATGGAAAGAGTTCATTTCAGGGAAATATAATATGTGATGAGCTGCCAAAAAATAATATTTTATTAATTCAAAGAAAAAGTACAATACTCAGCACAACCGCCTACAACCCAGGCGATTGGCTTTGGGATACAATTCCCAACAACTCCCACTTGTACTAAAGCCAATCAGAAGAGTATCTAATACCCATTTCCCATTTACAATAGTCGAACTCTTTTATTCCGAGGGCTTTAGCAAAGGGGTCGGCCAGATTTTCTTTTCCATCGATCTTCAAAAGTTTGATGTCGCCTCGTTCCACGATCTCTCGGACGAGGTGGTAGCGCCGCAGAATATGCTTGGTGCGGTGATGAGCTTTAGGCTCCTTAGCTTGAGCAATGGCTCCAGTGCTGTCACAGTATACCGGAACAGGACCATCTAGGGAAGGTACCACCCCTAGCTCTCCAAGGAACTTCCGCAACCATACAGCTTCCTTTACTGCATCTGATGCTGCAATGTATTCTGCTTCGCATACCGAGTCTGCAAAAGTTTCCTGCCTGGAACTTTTCCAGTAGATCGCTCCTCCGTTCAGGGTAAATACAAACCCTGATGCACTCCTGCTATCATCTCTATCTGACTTGAAACTGGAGTCAGAGTACCCCACAAGTTTCAAGTCAGGTTCTCCATAAATCAGCCATTGATCTTTAGTATTTCTCAAATACTTAAGGATGGACTTAACCACCTTCCAATGGGCCTCACCTGGGTCAGACTGGTATCTACTCACTACTCCTAGTGAGTATGCCACGTCTGGTCTAGTACAAGTCATAGCATACATGATAGAGCCTACTGCAGAAGCATAAGGTACTCTACTCATGCGCTCTCTTTCCTCAAGAGTTGTCGCACAATCCTTCTTGGAAAGAGTAATTCCAGAACCTATCGGGAGATAGCCTTTCTTGGAGTTTTCCATGCTGAACCGTTTCAGCACGGTGTCAATGTACGTAGACTGGGACAATCCCAAAAGCTTCTTAGATCTATCTCTATAGATCCTCATACCTAGTATGTAAGAAGCTTCACCCAAGTACTTCATGGAGAACTGAGATGATAACCAGACCTTTATTCCTTGTAATGCTGCGACATCATTCCCGATTAAGAGAATGTCATCAACATACAGTACTAGGAATACAATCACAGAACCATTAACCCATTTATAGATGCACGGTTCTTCTCCGTTCCTAACGAAGCCATATAATTTGATACAGCTATCAAATCGTAAGTTCCAATTTCGAGACGCTTGCTTGAGTCCATAGATGGACCTCTGCAACTTGCATACTTTTGATTCATCTGTGGATGTGAACCCTTCAGGCTATATCATATACACCTCCTCTTCCAGCTCTCCATTTAGGAAAGCGGTTCGGACATCCATCTGCCAGATCTCATAATCAAAATATGCTGCCAAAGCAAGCATGATCCGAATGGACTTGAGCATTGCCACAGGGGAGAAAGTCTCGTCATAATCAATACCATATCGTTGACGATACCCCTTTGCAACCAGACGGGCTTTATAGGTCTCTACCTTCCCATCTGCGCCCCTTTTCCTCTAGAAGATCCATTTACACCCGATGGGTTTTATTCCTTCAGGTGGATCAAACAATGTCCAAACATTGTTGATTTCCATGGACTCTATTTCGGATCGTATGGCTCCAAGCCATACCTCAGAGTCAGACCTCTGAAGCGCATCCATATAGGTGATCGGATCCTCATTGTTCTCATCGAGCTCAATGGGATCGCCATCCCGGACCAAGAAACCGTAGTATCTGTCTGGCTGATGCGGTATTCTACCAGATCTCCTAATGGATTCTGGGTGTGATTCAATCACAGCCAGTTCTACGATGTCCTTAGAGTGTGCAGGTTCTTCTATTGGCTGAACTTCATCAAGTTCAATCTTAGAGGCTATAGTTCCTTCTCCAAGGAACTCCTTTTCCAAAAAGATAGCTCTAAGAGCAACGAACACCTTTTGTTCATTCTCCAAGTAGAAGAAATACCCTTTGGTTTCATTAGGATAACCAATGAATAAACACCGATCAGACCTAGGATCAAGTTTGTCTGAGTCTAAATGTTTTATGTAAGCCGGACAACTCCAAACCCGAAGGTGTGAGATTGAGGGTTTACTCCATTCCACATCTCATACGGAGTGGAGACAACAGACTTACTTGGAACATTATTTAATAAATAACAGGCTGTCTGAAGTGCATATCCCCAAAAGGATAGCGGCAGAGTTACAAAGCCCATCATAGATCGAACCATGTCCAACAAGGTTCGATTCTTCCTTTCGGACACACCATTCAACTGCGATATTCCTGGAGGAGTCCACTGAGAGAGAATTCCATTCTCCTCAAGATATGTCAAAAATGCACCAGATAAGTATTCACCACCTCGATCAGATCGAAGGGTTTTAATACTTTTTCCAGTTTGCTTTTCTACTTCATTACGGTATCGTTTGAACATTTCAAACGACTCAGACTTATGTCTCATTAAAAAGACATAACCGAACCTTGAAAAGTCATCTATAAAAGTAATGAAATATTTGTATCCTCCTCTATCACTAACTGTCATCGGTCCACACACATCAGTATGTATTAGACTTAAAAGTTCTGTAGCTCGTTCACCTTTTCCAGAAAAAGGTGACTTGGTCATTTTACCAACTAAACAGGATTCACAAGTGGGCAGTGATTCAGAATCACTGACCTCGAGGAGTCCATCTCCTCGCATCTTGTTTATCCTATTTTGGTTAATATGACCTAGCCTACAGTGCCAAAGATATAAATCGTTGACATTATCTAATCTTGGACGTTTGCTAGAAGTGTACATTACACTAACAGGCCTTGATAGTACATATATGCCATTATTTAATCTAGCTTTCATTATCACAGAGTTATTCAAAATAACATTGCAAAAATCTCCCTTTATTGATAGTTCAAAACCAAAATTGTCCAAAAGGCCTACAGAGATTATGCACATAATGAAACTAGGACAATAGTGACAGTCGACTAGTTTGACAGTACAAGACCCAAAGACAAGATGCAGGACTCTGACCGCCAGTACTGGAACACGATTTCCATTCCCGATGCTCAGAAACTGTTCTCCATCTTCAAATCTTCTGCTAACTTGAAGTCCCTGTAATGAATTACAAACGTAAATTGGACTACCAGTATCCAATACCCAGTTAGCAGTATCAACAATTGTGTAATTACAAGGTTTTATCATATAAATACCTTGTTCAGCAGACTTCTGCTTTCTCGGCCTGTTCGAATCAAGGGTCGAAATATAAAGAGGACAGTTCCTCTTCCAGTGTCCCTTCTTCTTGTAGTAGAAGCACTCTGCAGAAGACTGATCAGCCTTATACTTCCTGGTCTGACTAGGGCCAGGATCATTCTAAACCTTCATTCCCTTCTTATTCATTTTCTTCTTCCCTTTCTTAAAGGGACGACGACCTCTACTTCCTCCCACTAAATTCACCACCCCCTTATTCAGTTGGTGGTCTTTCTCGAAAGTCTGCAGCAACCCCAAAAGACCATGGTAGTTAACTGCAGGCTTGTTCATTCTATATTGATCGAGAAAATCAAGATAGGAGGAGGGAAGAGAATTCAAAATCGCATCCTTGCCGAGCTGCTCGTGCAAGGGGTATCCGAGTTTGCCCAGTTTTTCAATCAGCTCGATCATGTACAATACATGATCAGTGACTGAACCACCATTCGGCATCTTGGAGTTGTAGATGGCACAAGACACTTGGTACCGTTCTACATCATCCGGGGTGCCGAAGGATTCCTTCAACTTTTGAAGGATTTCATCAGGTTGGGCCTCTTCGAATTTGCGACTGAACTCGTCGTTCATCGCCGCTAACATAATGCACCGGACAGTAGTCCGATCAGAGACCCACTTCAGATAAGCATCTCTGACCGCACTCCGTGCATTAGCGGGAGGGATTTCAGGTGCCGGATCCGTTATCACATATAGGATCCGTTCATGCTCCAGAACAATTCTTAATCTTCGATACCAACTATCGAAGTTGTGACCCTTTAACTTCTTGTTATCGAGAAGTGACCGGAGCGATAAATTTGAAGACATCTGAAAAGAAAATAAGACCAAATTAGTGTATGAATTAATAATTTTAACCAAAAAACTTGGACTTTAGTCTAAAGGTTTCTCCCACTAATTTTTCAGATTGGTAGCCTCTAACTCCAATCCGTGAAAACACTTTTTCAAGTGGGTACTGAAATCCACTAGACCTCGCATGAGCCTAACTATGGCTAGCTCACCCATACGAGCCTAAAGGTAGGTTCGTAAACCAATTATTTTCCTAAACAATTTTCAGTATTTTATTTTGCCCTAGAGAACACCCCAATCGGCCTAGGGGCCTCCTATTGCAGGTCTCTGGTTAGGTCCAACCATTAAAATGACAAATCCAATGCTTCCAGCTAACTAAAGACCATGCCCAACTATGGCCGGCCCACCTGGTCCCGTTAAGGAGGCTGCACTGAACCATCATCGATCAGATAGAAATTCCAGTCGCCGGATGTACACCCATTCTATGGAACTGCCGGTGCACACCAAGCTAGTGGACACATTTCTATCCAACTTAATGGGAGGCTAAGACACTGTCAACTCTTTGACTTAGTCTTTTTAAGGACCTAATAATTTTAGAGGAGTTTTAGTTGTGACAGAAGAAAAGACAAGGACATGGATCAACTTCCCACTGAATCAATTAGATTCCAGGAGGGTTGAAATAAATCAACAAATGATCCATGGGCACCTATAGATCAGTCAGACCGATCAACCTGGGTGACATGGGTTAACTCGAGTTATTGAGCTTTTCCAATCAGTTCTGGTCGACTCGACTAGCCAGGTAGGTGAGATCATGGGTGAGTATCCGTCATTAACCATCTTTCCTAGACACCAACCAAGTTGGCCAGGAAAGAGGTAGCCTCATACAACCATGATCACAATGCCTAACCTATCTCGACACCAGTCAGTTTACCAGACTCGATCAGACTAGCCTAAAGACTAGGGCATCCTCTGAGCACTAATTGGATCCATTTTAGATGAATGGATCAACTAATCTAACTATTAGATAGTTCTAAAGAAGGGCCTTAAACAACTTTTGTTTAATCTTCTTATAATCCGGTTCAACTAAACTTAGGTCTAACCCAGTTATGGATCCAACTAGTCAGCTAACCCAGTTAACCCAATTGGCTTATTTAAATGACATTAGATTTCATAAACCCTAAAAAATTTGTCATTTAATTAATCATACAATTCAAAATTGTTTGAATAAAAGCCAATCATTTTAACTAAAACAATTTTAATTAAAAACATGTAAAACTCTTTTTACATATCCACTGATGCATCAAATCTAGATTATTCTTTTATAAACATCACATTGCCCAAAAGAAAAAATATCAGACATGCCAAACATGTATTTGAATTAAAACAATTTTAATTCCAAGATTTCCTTAAAGGATCCTTCTGAAGAGGCCAACACAGACGATCCACATCATGTCAAAGACACACGGTCATGGTGAAGGTCTCAACTAGGTTCCTAAAAGTACTCTCAAATCATACCTTATGATTTACAATACAAAAGATTAAACATTTTAATCAACTATACATGCAATCAAGAAATGCTACAACTGAACCTTGCTTTGATACCACTGAAAGAAAACTGCGTGGGTATTGCAGCTGTCTACACTAAGCATGCAATAGTAAGGAGCAGGTATGTATTTTAAAACTATTTTAAAATAATATCGGAGACTACCTACTCCGTACAAGATCTAACATATTCCGGATGCATGTATAGGCAAAACTAGGCATGAACAAGGGCATGTAATATTTATAAACAATTATATAAACCTAGGTCTAGGCATGCATGAAAAATAAAACTAGAAATAATTACCTTATTCCTGCTGGAATAACCCTAGGATATCTGCTGGAATTGCTGGGATAACAGGAATAAATTTATTCCTGTCTTCTTCTTCTTCCAGCACGTTGAAATGGTCTTCTCTTTTCCTCCAAAAACAGCAGCAAAGCAAAACAAAATGGCCAACTTCTTGGTCTCACTTCCAGCACCAAAAGCAAGGGAACTTCTTGCTTGTTCTTCCTTCAAGGGAGTGCAAATGGATCGATCATCCAACGTCGTTTGGATTGATTCTTCCTCTCTTCAAAATTCTGTAACAGGAATTTCTGCAACCTGAAAAATAGAGCTACAAACCAGCAGCAATGGATGATCAACCGGCTCCCAGGTGCTCAAGCGAACACCCTCTAGAGGGGAGACATGCCTGGGGCTCCTCTGATCCAGCCTCTCACGCGATGCTAGTCACCGGAAACCATGGAACGGTGGGAGGGAGGAAGGAAGAAACAGAACTCCAAGTTCTGATTTTTGTTTTCACCAAAACAGAGCTTCTTTCTTCCACCAATTGAGCACAACGAACAACAGGGAATTAAGATGAGTTTCTCTCCCAATTACTCAACCAAACCCAGCCCTCAAAACCCCGGTGGAATGAATGAATAAAACTCTCCAAGGGAAGAACCAGCTCTCACATTTTTCAGCCCCTCACACGGTGAAACAAAAATACACACAATAACTGTATATACAGTTGAAACAGGGGCGCTGGAAGTTGTTTATAAAGGCCGCAAGGAGGAGGAATGAGCTGGGAAATGAAGAGGCTATGGTTAAATCCATTAACCAAGCCATAAAACAGGGTTTAAACCAGCAATAAACAAGAGGGAGGGAGGAGAAGAAGAGATGTTGTTGTTTGGCCTCCAACGAATGGAATTCCTTCTAGCAAAACACCATGTAAAACGGTCAAGCGGTAAAAAGAAAATGCCGATTCAATAAATCGGTCCAATCCCATTCAAAACCAAGTGGTTCAATCCAATTGAACCGGTTCAGGAATATTCCAAACCCAATAAAATTGGTTCAAGGGATTAAAATTGGTTCACAACCAATTGAAGGCCGAAACGAGCTCCGAATCAGTTCAAAACTGATTCAGAAAAATCCTGGTGCAGTCCTGGTCAGCCCGGAATAATTTCTGGTTGACACAAACAAGGGCAAGATGGGGAAAAGAGTGCTCAAAAATACCGTGACCTTAAAATCGAGATAATTCCTAATTGTAATCGGTATCCAGATCAGTGAGTTATCCTCTGTGGCGTGTGACCTCATAGGTTCGAACCTAAACGGTAGCACTGGAACAATTCCAGTCCCAGCACAGGAAACCATCTAGCAATGGGTCCCGGTGTCTGGATAGGTCGAAGATGCAGGAGCAAACTATCGAACCTCTGGCATATGGTTACCGTATAATTCATCCCTTTGACCTCTAATGCTCAGGACGACTGATATTGGGCTGCCAACCCAGACTGAGTCAGTCCACTATGTGTCTCAACCTCGCAAGCCAAGTGACTCTTCACTAGGGCTACCCCAGTCGAGGATTTGCTAAATTGAGATACTGCGAGACATTCAATCCAAACTGTTTGGACAGGTCAATTCCATCTTGGTCCATCACTGCTCCACAAGTACTTGCCTGTACCCAGAAACCTTCCATCACCGGATTAAAATCCGGGTAGTCCGGCACCAAAGCACAGGGAGTTGCTTGCAAGCTACCGTGATGACCTCTGGTCGAAGAGACACATATACCCATATCCAATCGTGAGTTTCCCTTTGGCAGAAAGGGGCTGCACGGAGTCACGTTCAATGAGATATCACATATCCCACTTGTAGATCACATCAGTGTCACCACACTCATTTGGTCAAGAGGACAACCAAACGATGTCAACTACAACAACCTATACTTGATATATTGCCATCCAGTACAATATATCCTTTGGTTGTGAACAAGGTTTAAGGACCACTCGATACATCCTCTCTGTATCGAAGTCAGTGTAGTCCTAAGGACTTCATCACATGGAAAGAGTTCATTTCAGGGAAATACAATATGTGATGAGCTGCCAAAAAATAATATTTTATTAATTCAAAGAAAAAGTATAATACTCAGCACAACCGCCTACAACCTAGGTGATTGGCTTTGGGACACAATTCCCAACAGTCGCACCTCTAGAGCATCTCACCCACCCCACTACATGTAGTCTAGGGCGTCCCACCCATCTCACTACATGTGGAGCTTAGGACATCCCACCCAAATCACTACCTGGGGCCGTAAAAAAAAATCCCTAGACCTAGAGGGGGACTCGATAGAAAAAGGGGATAACTAGGGCCTCGTGCCCCTCGATGCTCGCATGCGAGCGAAGGAAGTGGGGTCTCACACTCCTCGACACCCGCAGGTGAAGGAAAGACGGGCCTCAGCTCAGAACCAGAACCCAAGGAAAATCCAAAAATTTATATCAAAAGTTCTGATTATTACAGGGGGAGAGGGGGCCTTTATATAGAAAAGCCAAAACCCTCATTTTCTTAGCCTCTAAGAAAACTAAAAAAGAAAAATAAATTACATCAAAAACTATGCTGCATCAATATTTATGCTGATCTGCTTTGAGAAGCATGTCGGCTTGATGATCTGCTCTAGAAAGCATGCTGCTCTGAATACTAGGATGCTCTAAAATCCATGCAAACTCATCTCACGACCATGGATAGGGAGGGAACCACTCTGGCGGGGCACCAGCAGATGGCCGGGAAGCGGGCGGCGGACGGGGCCGGCGGATAGCGAGCGGCGAAGGGCTGGTGGCAGGCTGCAGGCAAGGCGGCACAAGGGCACGGCATGGCACGCTGGGCATGCCGTTTGGTCTCCCACGGTCGTAGGAGACCTCCTAGGCACCGGCGAGGCCTCCGGCGGCCCAGCGATCGGTGGACCGACAGCGGGCGGCAGTAGGAGGGTGGCGATGCAGGTGGGCGGTGGTGCAGGGGCGGCATGGTACGCACGCTGTGCCGCTTGGGCTTCCCACGACCGTGGGGCCCAAGGGCGCCTGCAGGGGCCCTCCGGCGGTTGGGCGTGAGCCGACGGGCGGCGGGCGGGCGATCGGTGGTAGGCCAACGGTGGTAAGCGGCAGCGGCGGCCGTGAGACATGGGCGACGGTTGGTCTTCCCATGGCCGTTCGTCTTCCATGGGCGAGGGCGGCGAACGCCGGATTTCCAGCGAGGGCGGGGCCGGCATGGGCCGGCGGGAGAGCCGATTGGGGCGGCCGGGGGTCGGGCAGCCCGGATCTGGGACGGGAAGTGGTGGCAGCTAGGGTTTGGAAGTTTTAGAAAAAACACGGGAAAAGGATGCAGGAGATGGAATAAGGCTGGGATAACTCAGGGATAAACCAAGAATAAAACCAGAATAGTGGGAATAGATGGAATAGGGAGAATAGAAAAATAAAAAAATGCGAGAAAAATTAAAAAAAATACCCATACCTGCCCTGGACCTGCCCTGGATCCCCATCATTCTTCTCGATCACGAAGAACTTGACTCCGTCGAGTTCGAAAAATGGAGCACATCCTAATCCACAACTCACTCTGATACCAAATTGATGCGGGACGGGTAAAGACATAACCTGATTTATTGGAAAAACATGGAAAACACCTAAACAAACTAGGACCATGGGAGGGCTAAGAAGCCTCCCGGGACTAGGATGAACTGACACTAAAACCTAAAACAGCCGAACTCTTTTGGTTTTCAACTTTTTGGTGGAGAAACATGGGATGGAGGATAGGAAACATGGACACTCTAGGACCGGGGACTCATCTTCACGGAGAGACGTTGCACCTCTAGGGCATCTAACCCACCCCACTACATGTAGTCTAGGGCATCCCACCCATCTCACTACACATGGAGCCTAGGGCATCCCACCCAAATCTCTACCTAGGGCCATAAAGAAAAATCCCTAGACCTAAAGGGGGACTTGATGGAAAAGGGGGATAACTAGGGCCTCGCGCCCCTCGACGCTCGCATGCGAGTGAAGGAAATGGGGTCTCACACCCCTCGACACCCGCAGGTGAAGAAAAGACGGGACTCAGCCCAGAACCAGAACCCAGGGAAAACCCAAAATTTATATCAAAACTTCTGATTATTACAGAGGGAGAGGGGGCCTTTATATAGAAAAACCAAAACCCTCATTTTCTTAGCCTCTAAGAAAACTATAAAAAAAAATAAATTACATCAAAAACTGTGCTACATCAATATTGGTGCTGATCTGCTCTAAGAAGTGTGTCAGCTTGATGATCTGCTCCAGAAAGCATGCTGCTCTGAATATTGGGATGCTCTGAAATCCGTGCAAACTCATCTCATGACCGTAGACAGAGAGGGAACCACTCCGGAGGGGCACCAGAGGATGGCCGGGAAGCGAGCGACGGATGGGGCCGGCGGGCGGCGGACAGGGCCGGCGGACGGCGAGCGACGGAGGGCTGGCGGCGGGCTGCAGGTGAGGCAGCACAGGGGGCACGACACGGCACGCTGAGCATGCCATTTGGTCTCCCACGGCGAGGCCTCCGGCGAGGCCTCCGGCGGCCCAGCGAGCGGCGGACCGGCAGCGGGCAGCAGTGCAGGTGGGCGGTGGTGCAGGCGGGCGATGGTGCAAGGGCGACACTGTACGCACGCCGTGCCGCTTGGGCTTCCCACGGCCTTGGGGCCCAAGGGCACCGGCGGGAGCCCTCCGGTGGTCGGGCGTGAGCCGGTGGGTGACGGGCGTGCGCCGGTGGCAGGCCGGCGGTGGCAAGCGGCGGCGGTGGCCGTGGGACATGGGCGACAGTTGGTCTTCCCAGAGCCGTTCGTCTTCCACGGGTGAGGGCAGCGGACATCAGATTTCTGGCGAGGGCGGGGTCGGCGTGGGCCGACGCGTGGGCCGGCGGGGGCGGCCCGGGGTCGGGTGACCCGAATCTAGGCGCAGAGGGTGTGGCGGCTAGGGTTCGAAAGTTTTAAAAAAAACATAGGAGAAGGATGCAGGAGATGGAATAAGGTTGGGATAACTCGGAGATAAACCAAGAATAAAACCAGAATAGCGGGAATAGGTGGAATAGCGAGAATAAAAAATAAAAAATACAAAAAAATTATAAAAAATAAAAAAAATATCCAAACCTACCATGGACCTACCCTAGATCCCCATCATAATATCATCAACATAAATTTGTACAACTAATATATCATTATTTTTCTTTTTGATGAAAAGAGTTTTATTAACATTTCCTCTTGAAAAATTATTTTTAATCAAAAGGTGCTAAGTCTTTCATAGCAGGCTCTAGGTGCTTATTTCAAATCATATAAAACTTTATTCAATTTAAACACATGGTTTGGAAAAACATGATCTTTAAAATCTGGTGGTTGTTCTACAAAAACTTGTTCTGAAATGAAACCGTTTAAAAATGCACTTTTCACATCCATTTGAAAAAGTTTAAAATTCATGTAGCAAGCAAATGCAAGAAGTAATCTAATGACTTCTAGTCTTGCTACAGGTGCATTTGTTTCATCAAAATCAATGCCCTCTTCTTTGTTATATTCCTTAGCCACTAATATAGCTTTGTTTCTTACTATATTTTCTTGCTCATCTAATTTGTTTCTATAGACCCATTTGGTTCCTATGAGTGGATGGTCTGAAGGTCTATCAACTAATATCCATACCTTGTTTCTTTTAAACTGGTTTAATTCTTCATATATGGCCATCATCCAGTTTGGATCATTTTTAGCTTCTTCTAAGATATGTGGTTCTATTTAGAATACAAAGGCTAGGTAATCATGTGCATTTCTATATGATGACCTAGTCCTAATACCTTGTAAAGGATCACCGATAATTTATTCTTTTGGATGAGAAGTTACGTACCTCCATTCTCTTGGTAGATCTACATGATCCTTACTTACCATTTCTTCTCCTTCTTCAATTGGTCTTTCTTGTATTCTCATGTCTTCCATTTTCTTTTGAATTGTACATGTATCATTGTCTATGCACTTTTTTTCTTAGAAGGTGAAGGGTTAGTTTCATCAAATATAATATACATGGACTCTTTTACATTAAGAGTTCTTTTATTAAATACTCTATATACTTTGCTATGTAACGAATAACCAAGAAAAACTGCTTCATCAGATTTAGCATCAAATTTTTCTAGATTATCTTTACCGTTGTTAAGCATGAAGCATTTACATCTAAAAATATGAAAATAATTAATATTGGGTTTCTTTTCATTCCAAAGCTCATAGGGGATTTTCTTCAAAATAGGATGGATCAAAATGCAGTTTAAAATGTAACAAGCAGCATTCACCGCTTCTGCCTAAAAGTATCTTGGAAGATTGCCTTCACATAACATTGTTCAGGCTCTCTCTTCCAAAGTCCTATTTTTTCTCTCTACAACACCATTTTGTTGTGGTTTCTATGAGCGGAGAAGTTGTGATCAATGTTGTTTTCTATGCAATAATCATCAAAAAATTGATTTTCAAATTCAGTGCCATGATCACTCTTAATTGAAATTATTGAAAGATTTTTCTGATTTGAAACCTTCTTATGAAATTTTTGAAATACTTTAAAGGTTTCATCTTTATGAGCAATAAACAAAACCTAAATAAATCTAGAAAAATCATCTACAATCACAAGGGCATATTTCATACCTCCTAGGCTTGTTATCCTAGTTGGTCCAAATAAGTCCATGTGAAGTAGCTCTGGAGGTCTAGTAGTTGAAATCATATTTTTGGGTTTAAAACTCCTCCTAGTTTGTTTTCCCATTTGGCATGAATCACAAACATAATCAAAGTCTACTTTAAACTTAGGCATACCTCTAACTAGGTTTTCGGAAATTAACTTGGTAATAGTATGCATGCTAGCATGACCTAATCGTCTATGCCAAAGTAAACAAGACTCCTTGATCTTAGTATTCATTGCAACTAGACTGGAACTATTTGACATGGAAAGATCATTAAGATCAACCACATAAATATTTCCAAGTCTATGTCCAATGAATATACTACCAGAATCAAGAGAGTTTATTACAATACACATAGATGATTCAAAGATAACCTTGAAGCCTTTATCACATAATTGACTGATACTCAACAAATTATGCTTCAATTTATCTACTAGCAATACATTTTCAATAAAAGTACAGGAGTTATCTTGATCTTACGATTTCGATTATTTTTTCCTTACCATTATCTCCAAAAGAAACCATATGTCCTTCTTTCATTTCCAGGATGATAAACTGATCTTTGTCACCCGTCATATGCCTTGAACAGCCATTGTCGAGATACACCTTTTCTTCAATTTTTGGACTGCAAGACAATCAAGAAGTTCTTTAAGGTACCCAAGCAAACTTGGGTCCTTGCAAGTTAGCGGAGATGGTTCCTTTGGAAATCCAAATCTTTCTTACTTTACTTTTGACATTTCTAAATATATTACATTCAAAAGCTTTATGTCCTAACCCTTTGCATGCAAAACATTCAATTCTAGAATTTTGAAAAGATGTAGATTTTGAAGTTCTAGATGTTGATGCACGAGATGCAGAAATAAAAGATTTTCTATTAGAGCTCTTAGGAATATACAATGTAGTTTTAGAAGTAGAAGCAGAACCATTTGTTACAAAAGCCTTTTGAGATGTAAATTTTGGAATGTAAGCTTTTGGTTTCACAAAAGTAGTTGCTAAAATTCTATTTGAATTTGAAGAATTAAAACCAATTCCAGCTTTGTTTCCAGAAATTCTTTGATCTTTTAAAATCAGCTCAAGCTTGTTAGAAGATAATGTAAGTTTTTCAACAAGTAGCTTGAGTTTTTCAACCTCTGTTTTCAAATTAATATTTTCATTAGTCAAAGCTTTATTTTTGTTTAGACATGCATTAGTTTTAGTTTTCAAAGCTTTATACTTTTTAGAAAGGACATGTAAATCTTTTTGCAACACGTTATTCTTTTATCAAATCTCTTCTTTTTCTCTTAATAAAGAATCATTGATATTCTTTAAGGATCTAATCTTTACTCCAGTTTTTTTAAATTCAGATAATAAATCATGAAAAGCAAAATTTAATTCATCAAATATAAATTCAATTTGAGCATTGGGGGATGTTACCTCATCCTCGAGACCCATTAGACATAAATTAGCAGTTTTTGTGATCCTTCCTCTTCAGTTGAGGTGGATTCCTCGCTATCGCTCCATGTGGCAACCATCGCCTTCTTCTTTTTCTTGAAGACTTTCTTTAGTAGTGGACAATCTGGATGAATATGCCCCAGTTTCTTACGTTCGTAGCATGTGGGCACTTGTTCTTTATCCTTTTCTTTATCCTTGTCCTTGTCCTTGGAATGCTCTCTTCGTTTATGGAATTTTCTATTGAATCTTCCTTTCTTCTTTCCTATAAACCTTCTAAATCTCCTCACGACCATTGTGATATCTTTGTCTTCTAGATCATCTTCGGAGAAGGTGGAGTCATCTTCCGATTCCTCATCTTTCTTTGAGTCCAATGCAGCTTTGAAGGCAATTGTCTTCTTCTTCTTTTGATCATCATTAGTTCTATGCTATATGGCCAATTCATGAGTGATGAGAGAACCCATTAGTTCATCCAGAGATAAAGTGTTTAAATCTTTTGCTTTCTGGATGGCAGTCACTTTGGGATCCCATTTGTCCAGAAGTAATTTTAAGATCTTCTGTACTAAATCAGCATTTGAGTAAACCTTGCCAAGACTTTTTAAATCATTAATAATATCTGTAAATTGAGTAAATATGGTAGATATGATTTCAGTAGATTCCATTTTAAACAATTCATAATTGTGTACAAGAAGATTTATTTTCGAAGTCTTCACTTGGAAGTTCCTTCATGGGTCACTTCGAGTTTATCCCAAATTTTCTTTGCTGAAGAGCAAGTGAAAATTCGATTAAACTTATTAGCATCCAAAGCACAGTATAATAGATTCATTGCTTTGGCATTTAATTCTCCCAACTTCATGTCGTGTTCATCCCAGTCCTCTTCAAGCTTTGGGACATCCATGCCATTAATTTTAATCATGGAAATATGTGGCCCTTTTAGAATGACCTTCCATAATTGAAAATCGACAGTTTGTATATAGATTTTCATTATAGCTTTTCAGTAAGAGTAATTAGTGCCAGTGAAGAGTGGAGGTCTATTAGTAGATTGGCCTTCGGTCAATGATGTACTCATTGGATGAGCCATCAATCTTTACTCTAAATGTATTCGGAGACACTACTCTGATACCAATTGTTGCCCAAGTAGCTTTCCCAAGAGGGGGGTGAATTGGAATTAAAGAAATTTAAACAATTATGTGCTATTTGAAATCCCTTTTAAGGTGTTAAGTGCTGTAACAAAATAATTAACTATTGAAGCTAAATCAAATCAAAGCACAACACAAACACACAACAATTATAGTGCTTCGGCACAACACAAACACAAAATAATTATAATGGTTTGGAGCAACCCAGCTCCTACGTCCACTATCTAAGATTACCACTTGGGATTTCTACTATATCCCCCACCGGAATACAGTCGAATTATTTTCACAGGCTCACAATCTAAATCTCTACACTTTGATTTTTTCAGGATCACCAAAGAAATCCAACTTGGTTTTACCAGGATCACCAAGAACCCAATACTTGGTTTTCAACAAAGGCTCACCAAGAACCTATATGGTTTTTCAACCGGGCTCACCAATAACCCAACTTGGTTTTACCATGATCACCAAGAACCTAACACTTGGTTTTCAACAAAGGCTCACCAAGAACCTATTTGGTTTTTCAACCGGGCTCACCAATAATCCAATAATTCAAAATGAATTGAAAAGAAAAACACAAAATGACAAACAAATTTTTGTCGAGTGGTTGCCGATGCAGCTCGAGAGAAGCCCACTTGAATGCACTTCAATGCACTTTAATGGCTTCTTTTGCTTCTTTACTAAGTGCTTCAAGCTTCAGATGAGAGTTGGTGAAGACTTGAAGGCTATCTTGAATGTTCTTAATGCTCTCTTCTTTGTTAATAGGTTAGATATTCAATAATGCATTCACTCTCTTTCAAAAACCCTCTCAAACAGTTCAAATCCCTTAAATATATGGCCTTCCATCATTCCAAAGCAGTTTAGTCATTATAAACCATTGGGATATGATATTTGACCGTTGGAGCACTTTTTGGATTCAAAATTAAGTTCTGGAACTAGCTGTTGCAAGTCTGAAATCGACCTTCGAGTTGCTCAGATCACTTGAGTCGGCTCGGATCCTCAGAGTTGTTCTGGTTGAGTCGACTCTCTTCAATCCAGTCGGCTTGCTTGCACAGTATCCTAATTTCTCACTCTGTAAGAGTCGGCTCGTCTTGATTCTAGTCGACTCGGATCCTCAGGCCTTCAACATGTTAGTTTGGTCGAGTCGGCTAACTTCTATTCTAGTCAACTCAGATGGCTATTATCCTCAGAACATGTTTTCTAGACTCTGGAGGAGTCGACTTGATCTTCTGAAGAGTCAGCTCGGATATCTAACAATATGATAGAGTCGGCTCGGACTCCCCTTGGATCAGCTCACCCGTTTGATTCAAGAATTATTACTATGAACGAGTCGGCTTGGGTCCCTTAGAGTTGGATGGATCTCTATGTGCCAGAAATCTCATGCGTGACATGTGCCAGAGTCGGCTCTCTTCTCTTCGAATCGGCTTGGATGAATGTTTCAGTGATTTTTCTCAGTCTTTCTCCAGATTTCATCCAGCAAGTCTTCAAGCTTCAAGATGTCTTCAATTCCAACAAGTTTCTAAGAAACTAAAAGCTTGAAACACATTTAGAAGTAACCCAATTTTATGATCTTTCTTAATTTTTCCTTTGGGTTCTTCTTTATAATATTCAATTACAACACAACTCAAAACAAGAAATGAAAATATAGGAGTTGAGATTCGAACAAAGAATTCATCCTACAAAAACTTGTAAACCACTTGAAGAGTTGTTAGTAAAATAAATGCATGCACCAATGTTTGGTTATCATCAAAATCACTTATGGGGTCAACATAAGCATTGTGGTTCGTATCAAAAAGGAAGAATACTATTACTTAAGATGCTTGGACATAACACTATACTTTAAAAAAAGGGAAAAAACCAGCAAGCAAAAGGTACTAAACTAAATCCCAAAAAGTTAGAGAATTTTAATAGTGAGGTGAAAAGTTGGCAAAAGAAGAATTCTAAAAATCTTTATGGACTTTACCCAACCACTAAATGAGTTGAATTAATAATCCGATAAAGTATCTCGATAGTGGTCTGACCAGGTATCATCTACCTTTAGGATTGCTTAGGTTAACATCCAATTCAAGGATGGGTTCATACACATAGATAATCTATCTACTTTACTCGAGGACGAGCAAAGTTCAAGTTGGGGGATATGATAACTACATTATACACATATATAAAAGTATTAATTTAATAATTAAATTATCTTTATTCCTTTTAAAATTGATGCTTTTATATATCATTTATAGAAAAAATATTGCCAATATAAAGAGCTCAATTCTAGAAGTCCAACAGTGCAAACGGCACTCAAATCAAACTTAAAACGAGCTCAAAATTGATCTTTAAAGGAGTTAGCTAGGATTGCACAAAATTTAGAGTAGCCGATCCACCATGGATCGGCCGCTCGGTCTACCTCGTGCCTCATGGACCATGATCTACCACGGCTGTGGTCCACAGAACAAAGCCATGGACCACAAGGCTCGATTTGAGCCCAAACTTGCCAGGAAGACTGCCCCATCATCGCCCAACCTGCCGACAACTCCCTCGCCGGCCGGAGAAGCTCCTGATGGCTAGAAAAGTGGCCAGAAGATTGTTGTTTCTCCTATTCTTTGTCTTCACTATTGTCCCATGTTTCCTAAGCCACGGGACTTCCCATTCTACCCACCGTCAGCCGGAGAAGATGGTGGTGTCCGTTCCCTCATCGCCTAAAGGTACCCACGGCCGAAATCCTTGGTTTCCAAGACTTCCACAACAACCCCTCTCCAAGACCATCCCTGTTCGATCGAGCCACACTGTCCATCGCTTGCCATGCCACCTCCTCCATAGCCATCGCCACCACCCATTCCATGGTTTCTACATTGGAGTCAACTAAACCATAGGGATCATGAAGCTTCATCCAAGCCACAGAGATCAGCAAAGTTCAATTGGTTTGCTAGAGTTCGATTGGGATAGTTGGAGATTGTTGGAATGATGGGAACTGGAATTAGTTACAATTGAATTCGGTTGAACAATTGCAGGATAGTTTGGAGGATGGGAGTCCAGAGGATGATGCAATAGTAGAACGAATGCAGTTGGGTTGTTGAAATGATGAAACGAATTCTTGTTGAAGAAATAAAAGGTGGTTGTGGTTGTGCCTATAAAAGGGAGTCAGGGATCAGTTCAGAGGAGTACATGGAGGCCCAGAGCCTCTTCTCCCATTCCACTACTATTTCCCTGTTCCCCATATTCCTCCTCTATTCCCCTTATTCCACTCTTATTCCACTTCTATTCCATCTATTCCACGTTTATTCCTCTACTATTCCACTTCAATTCCTCTTTTCTTCCTTCTCTGCTCTATCATCTTTCTGACCCCTGACTAGTAACCACTTCCATTGCACTGGCTTGGTTCCCACTTTCATTACACTGGCTTGGTTCCCACTTCCACTACATTGGCACTAGTTTCCAATCTGCACTCTCTTCCAACTTCACGGAGTCCCTTAGAGCCTGTGCATAGGGGACAGGAGAGGATCTACTTAAAATGAATTAGTGTTGAAGTGCAGTAGGGAAGAGTTGGTTATCAGTCTTTTATACTTCTCGTTCTGCAATAAAAGAGTATACTTTTCTTTCTGTGCATATTTATTCTCTTTTTTCATCGTTTATTATGCTTTAATGTTAGATTGAGGTTAGAGATAGTTCTTGCTTTTCGGAGACACACTGTGATCCATTACGGGTATAGGGCATGCCGAGAAAAGAAGAGTTGGATACCTAGTGCCTACCAAAGACACACCGTGATCTGCCACAGGTACGGGGCGTGCCAAGGGAAGACAAGTCGATCTCTAAAATCAATTACATTTTAAGAGAAATGCAATTCAGCATTGCACAATCCTTTTCCTCTCCTGAAATATTCACTCCTGCTTGCTTTTCACCTTAGAAGTAGTTTATTACTCGTTCACTTTTACTTTTAACAACAATTACTTTTCTTTCCTTTTTAAATCATAACTTAGTCCTAAGGTCCATGATGATACGATCCTGACTCATCCTAGCTATAGAGTTGAGTTGGTGAATTATTTTTTCCCACCTACGACAATGATCACAAAGACCCCAGGATGTCTATCCCCCACTGGGCGAATAGCCAAGGAGAAGAGAACTGGGATAGCAAGAAAGCCGGTTGGCATTGGATGTGGGCATACCTCTAGCAACGGTCACACTTTCGCACGAACTCGACCGCATCTTCCTATATGGTCTTCCAGTTGTATCCCTGCTGGAGGGCTTTGTAAGCCAGTGTCCTGCTCCCTGCATGGTTCCCGTAAATGCCCTTATGTATCTCTTAGAGGATATAAAGAGCCTTTGATGGTCTCGGACATTTTAGTAGGGGGTAAGAGTAGGACCTTCGATAGAGCTGCTCGTTCATGAGCACGAAGCAAGCAGCCTTCCACTTCAGGAGGCCAGCCTCCATGCAGTCTTCAAGCAAGGTGTCGTCGGTTATGTACCTGATGTAGGGATCTTAAGGGCAACTTGTTGGACCTCACCCACGACTTCATAACTGGGGACCATTAGGTATTCAATGAAGGTGCACCCCAGCAATAAGTCTGACAGGGTCGCAAGCCTGGAGAGTGCATCAGTGTGAGCATTCTCCCATGGGGGATGTGAAAAATACTAAAATACTAGAGGTTCTTCGTGTATGAGTGTACTCGGTCCAAGTACTTCACCATAACAGGACCCCATGCTTCATACTCATCGGAGACTTGGCCTGTCACGAGCTACGAGTCCGAAAGACCTTCAGGCTCGTTATACCTAGCCTGCGAGACACCTTCACCCTGCAAGAATTGCCTTATATTCGGCCTGGTTGTTGGTTGCCTTAAAGATAAAATGCTGCGCGTACTCAGTAACTACCCCATCAAAGTTGGCGAGGATGAGTCCGGCCCCACTCCCTCTTGTGTTGGATGTATCGTCAATGTGGAGAATCCATGCCATTTCCCCTATGGCTGGATCCTACTTGGGCTCGGCTGGTTCGCCCACCTCCTCCAAATCCTTGTCCACCTAGATGCATTCCACCAGGAAGTCGGCCAAGACCTGGGCCTTCTGAGATGGCCTTGGGTAGTAGGAGATGTCAAACTCGCTAAGATTTACCACCCACATAGCTAGGCATCCCGAAGTATCTTGGTGACTCAAGATGGCCCTCAGTGGTTGGTCAGTTAGGACCGCGATTGGAAGAGCTTGGAAATATGGCTTGAGGCACTACACAGACATGAAAGTGCAAAGATAATTTTTTTAGATCGGGTATACCTGATTTCCATATCACAAAGTAGCTTGCTGGTATAATAGGCCAGTCGCTGAAGGCCATCCTCATCGGTGCGGACCAGCACTGAGCTGGCTACTTTCGGGGAAACCACCAGGTATAAGAAGAGCTCCTCTCTGGGCTCCAGCCTAGATTGTAATAGGGGAGAAGCGAGGAGCTTCTTCAGCCCCTTGAGTGCCTCCCGGCACTCCTCTATCTAGGTGAAGTCGTGCATCCTATGCAAGGCCTTGAAGAATGGCTGGTAGCGCTCGACAGAGTACGAGATGAACTAGCTAAGGGTGATGACACAATCGATCTGGTCCTAGACCTCCTTCTTGGATGTGGGATGCCTCATATCTATGATCGCTTGGATTTTCTCCGGGTTGGCCTCGATCCCTTGCTGCATGACCATGAAACCTAGGAACTTCCCCGTTGTAATGCTGAATGCATACTTGGCCAGGTTCAGCTTCATTTGGTAAAGACAGAGGTTGTCAAAGGCCTCCACCAAGTTGGCAATGTGATCCGATTTCTGGCCACTCATGATGAACATATCATCCACATAGACTTGCATGTTGTGGCCTATCTGGTCTTTGATGATCTTATTGACCAGGCACTAGTATGTCACCCTGGTATTCTTGAGATCGAATAGCATCATCTTATAGCAAAATATACCTCTGTCAGTCATGAATACCGTGTACTCCTTATCCTCTGGATATATGCAGATCTTATTGTATCTAGAGAATGCATCCATGAAGCTGAGCAGCCTATGCCCTGAGGTCGCTTCCACAAGCTTGTTGATCTTAGACAACAAGAAGCTATCTTTCGGGCATGCCCGATTGAGGTCAATGTAGTCCACGCAGATCCTCTGCTTCTCACTGGCCTTTTTGACCATGACCATATTTGCTAGCCAGCTAGGGTACCATGCCTCACGGACAAAACCTGTGGCAAGGAGTTTCCTGACGACCCTATCTATCACCCTTTGCCTTTCTAAGGTGAAGCTCATCTTCTTCTATTGAACCAGGTAGTTGTTTGGATCAATGTTTAGCCTATGGGTGATCACCTCGAGAGGCATTCCGACCATGTCTACTGTGGTCCAGGCAAAGATGTCAGTATTAGCACACAAGAAACTCAGTAACTGAGCCCTCTCCTCCTCGACCAGTAGGGCTCCCACTTGCACCATCTTCAGGGGGTCCTCACCCAAGGGGAATGATAGCAGGGGTTCAACTAGCCTGCCCTTTGGCTCCTATTTTGTTTGGCCTAACCGGTCGATTGTCGGACCTTCCTTGACCCCCTAGATTCTAGAGATAGCCTAAAAGTAGTGTTAGACTGGCTATTAGGATCCCCTCATCTCCCCAATCCCCCATGGGGTCAGGAACTAGATAAGGAGCTGCTTGGTTAAGATGGTGGCATCGAGTAGGTTGAGCCCAAGATGCCCCAGTATCACGTTGTAAGGTGAAGGGAGCCTTATAATAGTGAAGGTCACCATTATTGTGCTCTGCCAGGGTGGTGTCCTAGTAGTGACCGGGAGGGTAACCTCTCCCTCCACCCCAACTGAATCTCCAGTAAAGCTGACAAGGGGTGTAAACATCTGCTTTATTAGATCAAGAGACAAGTTCATCCTTGCAAAGGTATCATAAAAATGGATGTCGGCTGAGCTTTCACTATCAACTATAATTCTTTTTACAGAATGCTTTATTATCATCATTTCCATGACAATATCATCATTATTCGGGTTATCCATCCTAGCTAGCCCTTCTCCTATGTAGGAGAGTACATCATCAATCCTTTCCCTCTCCTTAACTCTCTTTGACTCCCACTCTGCCCCCAAGGAGATCATTCATATCGGCTTCTCTATGGGCTGGTTGTCGATGGCAGTGTGTCAGGCTTCGTCGCTTCAAGTCTCAAGTGGAGCTCTTCCTTTCATGAACTTTCCAAGGTAGCCTCACCTGATTAGGTCTTCGATCTCCCTTTTCAGGTGGTGGCATTTCTCGGTGTCATGGCCATAGTTGCAGTGGAACTGACAGTATCAAGATTTGTCATATCCATCGGATGGCATTAGTGGGGGAGGATGATGGAGGTAGCACTCGCCCTCTATCTTCATGAGGATTTTGGCTCTTGGGATAAGGAGAGGTGTATATTTTTCATCCTTAGCATGACCATCCCTTAGCTTGGGGTCTATTCGAGGAGTCAAGATGGCCTCAGTTACAAGTGGCCCACTTGGCTCCCCCTAGGCCTGCCTCTTCAGGGGCCTCCCATCCAACTCCCTCTTGGTGTGGTTGACCTCCTCCGCGTGGATGTACTTATGAGTATGAAGAAGCTCCGAATAGGATTTTGGAAGCTTTTTATCGAGGAAGTAGGTGAAGCGAGAGGTCCTGAGCCCTCTTTTCAGTGCCAGCATGGTGATAGGCTCGCCAAGATTGTAGATCTCCAGAGTGGCCTCCTTAAATCAGGACACGTAGTCCTAAAGGGACTCATGATCCTACTATCAGATAGAGAAGGCTATCAGCCTCATATGACACCTTCCAGTAGGCATTGAAGTGTGTCACAAACTTCTCTGGTTGGTCAAAGGAGTCTATGCTTTTCAGCTCAAGGTGGGAGTACCAAACCCGAGCAGCCTTGTAGAGTGTGGCTAGGAAGGCAACATAGAGGAGGGCATCAGTGGCCCCCTGGATCCACATGAGAGCCTTATAACTCTCAAGATGGTTGATGAGATCTATGGTCCCATCGTAGGGATCCACCTAAGGCATGCGAAACTGATTGGAAATCAGTTACTCTTATATCTGATGAGTGAGAGGAGGGTGAGCATCGTAGCCTACGGGCGCACATGGGAAGTCCTAAATTTTAGCAAATTGGCAAGCTAGATCAACCAGCCTACATTCTTGCTCTACGCCCGTTGATGAATGGCTTTGTCTATTGACTCCGTAGAGGCTATCGAGGGGGAAGAGGGTGATGATTGGAGGAACTAATGCTTTAGCTCCCTGCCATGCTAGTGCCAGCGACAAGATGCATCACCATGGTTCAAGACAGGGGAGTGGCTTTCTCGACCGGCTGAACTATCCCAGTGTCTCTTCTTGGCTACCCGTAGGCTCTCCCATGGATATGAGGTGGCCCGCGCACGTGACGGTCCCTCCTGAAAGGACCTTAGGCTAGCACAGGGTTCAGCGACATAGGCCACAGGTGTCCCTAGCTACTGCTGCATTGCTAAGGATCGATGCTGGTGGTGCAGTTGGTGCACAACTGTAGTCAGGGTCTAGACCTGCTGTGCGACTATGGCGATCTGCATGGATTGATCAACTAGAGGGAGAGGTGGAGGAGTAGGGAGCTCCACCCCCTGGCTGCATCGGTCGCCATAGTAGGATGGGTCCCCCATGCGATTGACGGAGGCTTCCCGAGCATGGGTCATCACCATAGATTTGTGGGAGGTTGGTTGATAACCGTTCATCCACCAGCTCCCTACCTAGTATGCCAATTTGTTGCCACCTAGATCGTCATGTCCTGTAGCTCTGACGTGGCTTGGACGAATCGACCTCCCGGGGAGCATCGAGTTCCTCATCCTCATGCCTTTGCAGCAAATCGATCTTGTAAAAAAGAGAAGACCCAGGCCAGGGATCCCAGTGGGGACACTCTGACAGTCAGGTCAGTAGGGCAATCAAGAAAATCAAATCTTCGATCATGGTGGCTTGATTCGCTGCCATGAAGAGAAAAAATAGAAGGAGAAGATGAAAAGAACAAGAGTTTAGAGGAGGTTAGGAGGTTGTTCTCTATTTTAGTCCACTGCCTTCGCTCACTTGTCTTCTTTTCTCTCTTGGTTCGCTCCCCTCATCATGGAGGTCCTGAAAGAATTATATGCTAAAAGCCAATCACACTTATTATATTAGTGGCATTTTTATATTCTCCCAACTCAAGATTGATATTAATAAAGGAAAATTTTGATTCATCATATGCTGTATCTTATATTTTAATTATAAGATTATGATGAACCCCATATATTAGAGCAATGAAATTAGGATTATGATGGAGATTATAATAGTGAGACCTAAGTTTCTATAAATCCTAATCTAAAATGTTCCTAGTCATTGGATCATCGATTCAGGGATCGATGAATCTGGAAAGACTAGCACATCTTATGTATGCTTGTTGGATAGGGTGGTTTGTCTCATAGCCACTTATGTAGAGATACTAATATAAGGATATGGGTGCTCATTAGGCTATGAGTTCACTGAACTGATCTAACAAGAGAACATCAAATGGAAGTCTTACTTACTTGTCAAAAGAATGTTCTCTTAGTGGGAGTTGTACATGTGATCCTTAGACCTGAGACTACCATAGTATCTTATGCACATGAACCCATGTTTTGGTGCATACTCATTCATGGCAATTAAGTCATGTACGAGGTGCTTCTGGATATGGTTGATTATGTATGAAGGTGTTGCCGCCGAGACCGTCGTGGCCCGTAGCTGCCACGTCGGATTGCGCTCCTCCCGTCGCCTACTGCACTCGGCTCCCGGGTCCCCGCCTCCCGCCGTCCGGTGGTCCTCTGCTCCAGGGCCTGCGAGACAATGGTTAGAGACCTGAACCGAGGTTTCCGACGGGGACACTCTGACGATCAAGTCAATGACGGTCCAGGGGAACAGATCCTCCTGGCCGGGCCCCTCTTGATGGACTCCGCACTATGAGGAGTGAAAGATGTGTGTGGAGGTGTGAATGTCGCAGGGGAAGATTGGTAGCAGGGACAGAGGGATGCTCTGTCCCTCCACCTCTTCTTAAGCCTGTCGGTTCCCTCCATTCATGGTGGTGATAGCCTTTTGCTATTTTGGTTGAGCTTTCCCTGTCATGGTGGTGAGTGGTCGTTCTGTTTGTTTTTTTTTTGTTGTTGTTACCTCTCCCCCCTTGGGGGGTGCCGATCGTTCTTTGTAGTCGAAGACAGGCCGTTGGGAGCTTGTCTCGGGGTCCCGCTGGGCTGTCAAATGCACGCGGTGGTGTCCCAGGAAGCCCTTTCCTAATTCATGATAAGGTGCTGTCAGGCGCTCCGACACTCCTTCATGATTTCCTTGTTCCAGGAAATCGAGGATGTCTCGAATGACGGGCTGCCGCCCACAGGGTTCGAATCTCCCGGATGGTCTTCTTTCCTGGATGATCTAAGTGGTTGGTGAGGAATGTGGTGCCTCGATCGGTGCATTGCTTTCCTTTTTGGTATAACTGGTGGTGTCAGGTAGTCAGTATGGCCTGAGAGGCATTCTGGTACGATCCTCGGGAGGCTCGCCGGTGCCCTCGGCTGGTGAGGACTTCTTCCAGGTTGGGGCTGAGCTGGGATGGCAGGGCTCACTCCATCCTAGGTGCTCTGGGCTTGCGGGGACGGCCAGGTGGAGAAGGGCGAAGTACGGGCCCGGTCCAGAGGGCGCGCACTCGGAGAGGCTCGACCTTGGCGGGTGAGCTCTTGGCTCAATCTTGATGGTAGGGCACTAACCTTCGAGGGTCTCCTCTGGAGGGCGAATGTCGACGGGCCCGGTCCAGAGGGCACGCACTCGGAAAGGCTCGACCTCGATAGGTGAGGTCTTGGCTCGACCTCGATCGCGGGGCACTAACCTCCGAGGGTCTCCTCTGGAGGGCGGATGTCGGTGGGCCCGGTCCAGAGGGCGTGCACTCGGAGAGGCTCGACCTCGACGGGTGAGCTCTTTGCTCGACCTCGACCGAGGGGCACTAACCTCCAAGGGTCTCATCTGGAGGGCGAATGTTGGCTCCGACCTAGGCACCGAGCTCATGAGCTCGACCTGGCAGAAGACTGGGCTCCATCTGCTGCCATGGGGGAGTTCGGCTCATCTCGATAATGGGGTCCGAGCTAGGGGGTCGACGTGGCGTCCCTCTCCACATGGCACCCGCAGATTTCTCCACGTCAGCGATCTTGCCATATCATTTGCCCCCCACTCCCGAGGCTCATTAGTGCGCGGCGTTCTGGCCGAAGGAAGTAATTACGGTGCTGACATGGAAAGGTAAAGATCGGTTGCAATGATGAACATGACTGCTGGCACTTCGAGGACCGCTCTTACGAGCCAATGCGGGGGCGCCACCTAGCCATGTTCGAGGAGCAGTTAATGCTGGCATAGAATTCAGAGCAGCCGGGGCGCCATGCTCTCTGATGGGTGACACATGGCGTAGATCTGTTGGTGAGCGGCTGACGCGATACGGACCCCTTAGGTCATTTCGGAGTGAAAGATGGGCCTTACTCGAACAATCTATTCTTTTTGAATTCTCCGTGCCTGCTGCTGCCGTGCCCAGGCTTCTTCTTCTTCCCTATCACCCCAAGTTTCTTCTCAAGGCAACAGGTTAGCTTCTTCCTCTTTCTTCCTCCTGATAGAGTAGGGTTCCCTCTCGGGGTCTGTGGTTTCTTCTTCGGTCTTCGACCATGTGTTTCCCTTTTTCTTCTTTGTTTTTAAGGATGTCCCGTTTTGGTCCATGCTTCTATTGCTCCACTGATCAGGGTGAGGCTGGTCCTTCCGAGCGGAGGCCGGCATCTTCTTCCTCTTCTTCTGATGGGGAGGGAGGCGTGGCTCGCTACGAACTCGATGGGAGGCATCCTCTCGGCCCGGTTCTTATTAGGGAACCGGGGTCGGGTTCTTCTTTTCCCCTTCCTTCTTCTGCTCCTGCCCCTGAGTCTGCTCGGTCTGCAGGTCCCGGTGGGGTCGCCTCCACGATCACCGTCGGAGAACTCAGGACTGTCCGGGATGTCTATGGCATCCCTCATTTTGTCTGGCTTACGATCCCTTGTCCGGGGGAGCGGGTTACTTCAAGTGGCCCGGGCCGTCTTACCTTCTATGAGGGGACCTTCTCTAGAGGTCTCCGCTTTCCTTTCCATCCCTTCTTTTTGTCAGTCTTGGACAACTATCGTTTGGTCCCGGTGCAGTTGGTACCAAACACTATTAGGGTTATCTTCTCCTTCATTATGCTTTGTCACCTTCATGGGTTCGTGGCCCGATTTTCTTTGTTCAGGGCCTTCTTCGTCCTGAAACGTCACCCAACCAAAGACGGCTGGTGGTCTTTATCTTCCCGCCCAAGGGGCATTAAGTTTGAGCTCCCCTCTTCCATCAAGGGAATGAACAGTAAGTTCTTCTTTGTCGAGGTCGAGGGAGTTGACTGGGTCTGGAGTGATCCAGACCAGTCCCCCAACCGAAACTCTGTCATCGATGTGGCTGACCGAGATGACTACAAGCAACTCCGCAGGTGCAGATTCCTTCTCTCGAGGTCCTGTTGTCTGAGCAGAACCTCACCGACTCTGGAGTCGACCCAGCGAATGGGTCGAGTGAGTCCGGCCTGAACATTGCTCTTTTCTTTCCTTTGCATGATCTTTGTGTAGTTTTCCATAGGTTCTGACCACTGTGTATATTGTGTGTAGGTATGATATTCTCCGAGAGCGATCTCCCGGCCATTACCAAGAAGAGGTAGCCAGCAGGATTGGCAGTGGAGCCCGCTTCCAGGTGGCCCCGAGGTGAGTGCACACATGTGGCTGCCCCGGTGGTGGTGGTTGGGCTGAGCTCGACCGCGGCTGCCGGATTGAGCTCAGAGGTGACCCGCGCCACTCCTGCACCGGTGGAGAGGGCAACTCCCACGGCCCCGGGGCCATCCTAGCAGATCCCTGCTGTAGAGCCTGAGGTAGTGGTCCGTGCGAGAGCTGCCGCCACTGCTACTGTGCCTTGCCTCCCTCTGGGTCCGTCCGCTGCCGACACCAGGGGTGGGGAGACTCGGGCCGCTTCCGAGGCTGCGATAGTTGTGCCGCCTGCATCTGCCCCGGTCTCCCAGCCTGCCCCCAGGGGGCCTTCGGTTAGCGATGCACGGCCGCCCCACCATAGAGAGAGTCGGAGGGAGGAGGGACGACGTTACCTCCCCTTCCAAATGGGGCCGGGGAACTCGGTTCTTCGAAGCCCTAAGCTCACTGAACGCTTGATGGACTTCTCCATCCAGGCATGCGACCGACAAGACATGGCCGGAATGCACGTGACCGATGTCTTCAAGATCCTCTTTTCTCAGCTGTACTCGGTGAGTTCCTTCGCCTCTTTTGCTTGCTCTTCATTTTTCTCTAGTCACTTTCATTCATCATTTTCATTTCATTTTTTTTTTCATTTCATTTTTCTTTTCATTTTTATTTTCTTCTTTTTTTTTATGCAGATCAGTGCTGAGGCCCTCTTCCTCAGGGAAAACTTTTAGAGCTGGGATCGCCTCAAGCGACAATGAGTCATCGAGATCGAATCTTTGAAGACCGACCTGAAGGAGAAGGCCGGCGCCAGCGGGGCCCTTGAGTTGAAGATCAAGGACCTCGAAAAAGAGCTCGCTGATGCTGAGGGATGAGTGAAAGGACTCTCGATAGCCTGCGATCTGGAGCAGAGCCGTTCAAAGAAGGCAATCGACGACCTCTCCGTCATCGAGAAGAATTGAACTGGTACAGTGCCGAAGCCGACAAGCACAAGGAGACCGCCCAGGCTGCCCAGGCAGAGCTGGCGGGCATGAGAGAGAAGCTTGCCGCTACTGAGAAAGCGGTAGAGGCGGCAGTCAGCTCAGCGGAGCAGCCAAGTTGAGGGCTGTCGAGCTAGAGAAGGTGGCTGCTGCAGCCGAGAAGGATGCCAAAAGCACCGTCGCCAACTTTAAGGCTTTGGAGGAGTTCGTCGCCGACATCCAGCAGATGGCGTCGGACTCCTTTTACAAGGGGTTCATGTACTTGCACTGTCGGGTCGAGTCATTTGTCCCTGACAAGAACCGCGATTGCCTCAGATACCCCTCAGCTTCGGAGGAGGTCGACGAGGAGGTCGTCGGGTCAGAGCCTTCGACACTAGCCGAGGGTGGTTCTCCTGAGGCCAGGGCGACTGAGCCGGAAGCCCCTGAGGGCGGGGGCAGCCAGCCTCTGGACCCAGCAGAAAGGCCAGCCAACGCAGAATGACTTCTTCTCTTTTTCTTGCTTTAGTTTGTACTTCTTTGTTTCTTGTACTTGTTCAGGGTCTTCAAGCATGTCGAGGCACAGAAAATACTTGTAATTTGTATTTGATCAATAAAGCTTGGATTGCTTTGTCAGAGACTCTTTCTCTATCCTTCCCTCTTCCCCTCTCTCTTTTTTTTTTTTTTTTTGCTTGGGGACTTCAGATAGAAGGGCTTCTCCTTGTTTGAGGTTGAGGCACTCGCGGGCCGCTAGGCTCGAAGATGTCATTGGCCGACGGTCGTGAGACCTAAACCCCGATCATGAGAAGATGTCCTGGAGCTGGGCTCGGGGATGGAGATTGTTAAGAGCGGCTCGGCTCGAAGTTCCCTTGGCCAGAGATCTGAGCTCCGATCTTGAGAAGATGTCCTGGAGCTGGGCTCGAGGACGGAGATTGCTGGGAGCAGCTTGGCTCGAAGTTCCCTTGGCCGGAGATCTGAGCTCCGGTCTTGAGAAGATGTCCTGGAGCTGGGATCGGGGATGGAGATTGCTGAGAGTGGCTTGGCTTGAAGTTCCCTTGGCTGGAGATCTGAGCTCCAGTCTTGAGAAGATGTCCTGAAGCTAGGCTCAGGGATGGAGACTACTGAGAGTGGCTTGGCTCGAAGTTCCCTTGGCCGGAGATCTGAGCTTCGATCTTGAGAAGATGTCTTGGAGCTGGGCTCGGAGACGGAGATTGCTGAGAGCGGCTTGGCTCGAAGTTTCCTTGGCTGGAGATCTGAGCTCCGGTCTTGAGAAGATGTCCTGGAGCTGGGTTCGGGGACGGAGATTGTTGAGAGCTGTAGTTTTGATGGTGCTATATTTTCTTCTCACCCCCTCTTTCTTTCCTTCCCCACTCTTCTTTCATTCATCTTTCTTTTCATTTTCATTTTCTTCTTCTTTTTTTTTTTTTAGAGTGGGGAGATCAGAAGAGAGAATGATGGCTAGACCCCCATTTTTGCTCTTTTTCTTTCCTTCCCCTCTCGCCTTCTTTTTGAGAGGGGAGATCAGAGAGGAGGGCTGTCGGGCTTTCCCCCTTTGTTCCCTTTCTTTCCTTCCCCTCCCATTTTCTTTTCGAGTGGAGAGATCAGGGTAGGGGGGTTACCGATCTTGGTTGCCTTGGAGCTAGGCTCGAGGCCTTCCTAGACGTGGAGCTAGGCTCGGGTCCAGGGATTGCCTGAGATCTTGGCTCAGATCTTTGGCACCTTGGAGCTAGGCTCGAGGCATTGACGGGAGCTACATGGCCCCATGATCCCTTGGCATCTCGGAGCTAGGCTCAGAGGCATTTGAGATGGAGAGCTGCTTGGCTCGAGATTTCTTCGACATCCTGGAGCTGGGCTCGGGGATGCTTGGAGTTGGAGAGCTACGCGGCTCAAAGTCCCTCTGGCATCCTGGAGCTAGGCTTGGGGGTGCCGGGAAGTGGGAGCTACGTGGCTCGAGATTTCTTTGACATCCTAGAGCTGGGCTCGAGGATGCTTGGAGATGGAGAGCTACGTGGATCAAAGTCCCTCTGGCATCTTGGAGCTAGGCTCGGGGGTGCTGGGAAGTGGGAGCTACGCGGCTCGAGATTTCTTTGACATCTTGGAGCTGGGCTCGGGGATGCTTGGAGTTGGAGAGCTACATTGCTCAAAGTCCCTCTGGCATCCTGGAGCTAGGCTCGGCGGCGCCGGGAAGTGGGAGCTACGTGGCTCGAGATTTCTTTGACATCCTGGAGCTGGGCTCGGGGATGCTTGGAGTTAGAGAGCTACGTGGCTTAACAAAGTCCCTCTGGCATCCTGGAGCTAGGCTCGGGGGCGTCGGGAAGTGGGAGCTACATGGCTCGAGATTTCTTTGACGTCCTGGAGCTGGGCTTGGGGATGCTTAGAGTTGGAGAGCTACGTGGCTCAAAGTCCCTCTGGCATCCTGGAGCTAGGCTCGGGGTCACCGGGAAGTGGGAGCTACGTGGCTCGAGATTTCTTTGACATCCTGGAGCTAGGCTCGGGGATGCTTGGAGTTGGAGAGCTACATGGATCAAAGTCTCTCTGGCATCCTGGAGCTAGGCTCGGGGGCACCGGGAAGTGGGAGCTACGTGGCTCGAGATTTCTTTGACATCCTGGAGCTGAGCTCGGGGATGCTTGCAGTTGGAGAGCTACGTGGCTCAAAGTCCCTCGGGCTCGGGGGCGCCGAGAAGTGGGAGCTACATGGCTCGAGATTTCTTTGACGTCCTGGAGCTGGGCTCGGGGGTGCCGGGAAGTGGGAGCTACGTGGCTCGAGATTTCTTTGACGTCCTGGAGCTGGGCTCGGGGATGCTTGGAGTTTGAGAGCTACGTGGCTCAAAGTCCCTCTGGCATCCTGGAGCTAGGCTCGGGGGTGCCGGGAAGTCGGAGCTACGTGGCTCGAGATTTCTTTGACATCCTGGAGCTGGGCTTGAGGACGTTGTTGACCCTTTCCTGCAAAACATGCAAACACCCATGCAAGGGAAAAAATCGTCATCATAGTTGTTGACGAGGGGACTTACCTCATCGGGAGTGTCTCTGCGGGCCGCGGGCTCTCTGCTCTCGGGGAACCTCACGCTGCCAAGTCCTTCGAGGTGATGAACTTCTCATGGCGGGACTTGGGCCATCTCGCAGGGTCTTCGCATGGTGGTTCGCCGTCGTCGTGTCATCGACCACGGCCTTCCGGTTTAGCTTTCTTCTTTTACTTTCTCCTTGTCACATGGCGAGGAGGTTATCCCCGGGGCTTTTCGCCCCCTGAGTCTCCTTGGGTACATATGCAATTCTCCAGGTGATAACGTCCACCGCTTGCGCAGTGGTGCGACCGTTGGCAGTCGGAGGCGACGGGGGACCGGCAAGCATTCAGGGCCCCCGCCTGGAGTCTGCCCCCCGCCATGAATCTTGAGAGATGGGTCTCCTGTTCGCCGTTGTGATGCCTTGTGATATCACTATGGCCGGTGAAGGGCTTCTCCGGCAGTGGGCATTGTAGCCCTAGGGCCCGACAGCTGAGCCCTGTGCATTGACGGTCCAGTGGGGTGGGGGAAGAACCCCACTAGCTGGTGCTCATGCTTCCTCAGGCATACTTTTGTCACGTGCCTAGTGGTTTCGTTAATAGCTTCCCCGTCAAAGGGGACAGGGGAAGCGATATACTGCGGGGGGCTGGGAAAAGGTCACCTGTCTATCGGCCTTTCCAGCCTGTGTCGTCACCGCTCTTCTAGGACGTGTAGCCCTGGGGGGTGATGAAGGGATTATTCATACCCGTCCTCATACCCCTTCCTGGCATGCCAAACTGTTACCGCCGAGACCATTGTGGCCCGTAGCTACCATGTCAGATTGCGCTCCTCCCGCTGCCTATCGCACTCGGCTCCCGAGTCCTCGCCTCCCACCTTCCGGTGGTCCTCTGCTCCAGGGCCTGTGAGACAATGATTAGAGACCCGGGCCGGGATTTTCGGTGGGGGCACTCTGACGATCAAGTCAGTGACGATCCAGGGGAACAGATCCTCCTGGCCGGGCCCCTCTTGATGGACTCCGCACTAGGAGGAGTGAAAGATGTGTGTGGAGGTGTGAACGTCGCAGGGAGAGATTGGTAGTGGGGACAAAGGGATGTTCTGTCCCTCCGCCTCTCCTTGAGCCCCTCGGTTTCCTCCATTCATGGTGGTGATGGCCTTTTGTTCTTTTGGTTGAGCTTGCCCTGTCTTGGTGGTGAGTGGTCGTTCTGTTTGTTTTTTTTTTGTTGTTGTTACCTCTCCCCCCTTGGGAGGTGCCGATCGTACTTTGTAGTCGAAGACTGGCCATTAGGAGCTTGTCTCGGGATTCTCGTCGGGCTGTCAGACGCGCGCGGTGGTGTCCTAGGAAGCCCTTTCCTAATTCATGATAAGGTGCTGTCAGGCGCTCCGACATTCCTTCATGATTGCCTTATTTCGAGAAATTGGGGATGTCTCGAATGGCGGGCCATCGCCCGCGGGGTTCGAATCTCCCGGATGGTCTTCTTTCCTGGGTGATATGAGTGGTTGGTAAGGAATGTGGCACCTCGATCGATGTGTTGCTTACCTTTTTGGTATAACTGGTGGTGTCAAGTAGTCAGTACGGCCTGAGAGGCATTCTGGTACGGTCCTCAAGAGGCTCGTCGATGCCCTCGGTTGGTGAGGACTTCTTCCGGGTTGGGGCCGAGCTGGAACGGCAGGGCTCGCTCCATCCTAGGTGCTCCGGGCTTACGGGGATGGCCAGGTGGAGAAGGGCGAAGTACGGGCCTGGTCCAGAGGGCGCGCACTCGGAGAGGCTCGACCTCGGCTGGTGAGCTCTTGGCTCGACCTCGACCGTCGGGCACAACCTCCGAGGGTCTCCTCTGGAGGGCGGATGTCGGTGGGCCCGGTCCAGAGGGCGCGCACTTGGAAAGGCTCGACCTCGGCGGATGAGCTCTTGGCTCGACCTCGATCGCATGGCACTAACCTCCGAGGGTCTCCTCTGGAGGGCGGATGTCGGTGGGCCCAGTCCAGAGGGCGCGCACTCGGAGAGGCTCGACCTCGGCGGGTGAGCTCTTGGCTCGACCTCGACCAGGGGGCACTAACCTCCGAGGGTCTCCTCTGGAGGGCGGATATCGGCTCCGGCCTAGGCGCCGAGCTCATGAGCTCGACCTGGTGGAGGACTGGGCTCCATCTGCTGCCATGGGGGAGTTCAGCTCATCTCGGTAATGGGGTCTGAGCCAGAGGGTCGACGTGGCGTCCCTCTCCACATGGCGCCCGCAGATTTCTCCACGTCAGCGATCTTGCCATATCAGAAGGTAATGAGTAGGTCAACAAGGAATCGATCACTCCTAGTCAGGAAAGAAGTTATCCCGTATGATCTCTAGAAGGACCTCTAGAAGGACAAAAAGTCCTTCTACCAGTAAATCACAATTACCAAATAAACTCCGAGGTTCTTTCCCTTATCTCCATGCCCAAATAAGTGGGCTTTGATCGATCAAAAGGGGACATATGGCATGAAGAAAAGAGGCGTGCAAGATGAAGGGTCGCATCCCTTCATTTTGGCATGGATTAAAGGGGCCAAAGTCCTTCTGTTTGAAGACTCTTAATTTTCTCCAATATGCCTCTTGGGATCCCACACCCCCTAGCTAATTTTTGACCAATAATAAGCCACATGGCATATGGAAAAAATTATTGCAAAATCAAAGAGACATTTATATGTCTCTTGGTGCATGAAAGGATTTTTCATGATAAGTCTACTCATCCAAAAGACTCCTTCTAGTTGAAGGATCTTATCAAGGGGTTCAAAAAGAGACTTATCAGGCACCTCATCCCTTTCTATAAATAGGCATCGATAATCTGATGCCAAACATTCAATTCTGATCCGAAGAAATTCACTTTTTATTTTCTCTTCCATCTTAAGACAAGGCTTGTCCTTTTAAGACAAGGCTTATCCTTTTAAGACAAGGCTTGTCCTTTTAAGACAAGGCTTGCCCTTTTAAGACAAGGACTGTCTATTTAAGATAAAGCCCTAAGAAAAAAATTAGGAGTATTCAGATTCTAAGAGAGGATTCATAGAGATATGTGAGTGCCCTACAGGATGGTAGGGGTTCCAGTAAAGGAAGAAAGTCCGAAAGGCTGCCAGAAGAGTCCTAGTCAAATAAGCAAGCTTGGTAGGAGTGCTTTCTTGGTCCGGTTCTCATGTGGATCATCTCTAGAGGGTATATACTTATGTGCCTTGTGGAAATAAGAAGTATAGCACTCCAGGTATTCCTCTATAATCCTAAAATTATGAGTTATTAATTGTTATGATCAAGTTGTCCTAGGATTTATGGTTCCGACTGATTAGGATTTCAAAAATGAAAAATTTTTAAACCCAGTCTTCCGCTGTGTATGGCACGGATCCCATCAAGTCCCTCTTATCATTATATAGGAATTGATCATTCTCGACCAAGCCTGAAGCTTCGACAAGTAGCCCCCCTCGAGTGTCCCCTGTGAGAGGGGTACAAGTTTTCCCGAATTCCCGTCGGACCAGTTCTCAAAAGGTCCTCTCGCAAGGGACATGGTCGACGTGCTATAGAGCCTGTCCTCTTGGTGGGGTGATCTCCTGCGAAGGGTGCAGGTAGCGTGCTACAAGGACCTGCACCATGATCGAGCACTTCCACTTTGATGGGATACAGATGGTGTGCTACAGGTCTGGAGTCCTGGCAGAGTACTCCTCTTGTAGGAGATGCAGGTGGCGTGCTACGGGGTTTAGAGCCCCGATGAAGCACGCGCCTGCCAGAAGGTATGGGCGGTGTGTTACAGGACCTAGAGCCCCAACAAAGCATGTTCTATGCAGAAGGTATAGGCGGCGTTAATCTGGGCCTGGACCCCTAGTGGAGCACATGCCTCTACAAGGATTGCGGTTGGTTTGGTGGAGACGACGACGTCATGCCTCCATGTTGCAGTCCAGGTCTCATCCATTTATGTCATTCGGGAATTATGTCTCACCTCCTACTGTTTTCCCCAGCCATGGTCGGGAAAGCACCTTCTTACCTTCAGGGACTCGATCCAAACAGTAACTTGACCTCTGCCAGGAGCTCGACCTCGGATGGGAGCACGACCTTGGATGGGAGCTCATCCCAGATGGGAGCTCGACCTTAAAAAGAAGCTCGACCTTGACTGAGAGCTCGACCTCGGATGGGAGCTCGATCTCGGATGGCAACTCACCTTAGACGGGAGCTCAACCTCGGATGGGAGCACGACCTCGACCGGGAGCTCGACCTTGACCGGGAGCTTGATTTCGGACAGGAGCCGAGAGTTCGATCCGGCTAGAAGCTCAACCTCAACTGGGAGCTCGACCTCAAACGGGAGCTCAACCTCTAACAGACCAGGTGGCACTTTCGCCACCTCACCACCTAGCTGTATCCATCGTGGGAGCCATGTCAGCGGCTCGCCACATCAAAGACAACATAAGCCTTAAGGATCACTAGCTTATAGAAGCTTTTGAATTTGTGGAAATGACATAAACCAAGTTTAGGTATATTAGAATGAACTTAGTTAAAAGTAAGGAACTTTTAGGACTAATTATGTAACAAAATCTCAACCATTTTAATTCAATTTTTAATTTTATCATCAACTTCAATTTAGTATAATCATGTTATTCAATTTTTAAATTCATTTAAATCGGATCCTAGCCATGAATTTTTTTTTGATTGCCTTGATAGAATTGTCATATATTATGACCTGCATCTTCCCCTTCTTCCACGTAAGCAAGTTATTACATGAAATTTTCATCCCATCAATCAAACTAAATTCACAGCAAGGATCCAAATTAAATAAATTTGATAGATGAATGATCTGATTATATTAAATTAAAGGTTAGAATAAATTAAAAAATCTCTAAATAATTCAATTTTTTTGTTAAATTAACACCCCCCCCCCCCCCCTTTTTTTTTTAGGTACAAAGCTAAAAGCAGTTACACCTTGCAATATGCGTATCAAGATCCTGTTGCAAGATAAGAATATGTAAATATGTGGTCAAAGTTAAGGTTTCTATTATAATAATAGAAATTTTATTCCATGTCAATGCTCTCGGACCGAGGGGTAAAGGATGAAGTAGATTGACTTTCGCTAAAATTCTCTCTGAGGGCTAAAGAATGAAGTTTCAACTTTCTCTGAATTTATTAAAAAAGAAACAAAAGTTACAGGATCAGTTACAGGATCAAAACTACATGAAAGTAAAAATTGCAAGATTGAGAAACATTCTCTCTATAAGCTTGATAGATGAGCATAAACTTCAATTTGCTTTCTGGACAATGGCTCTCCCAGTGCAAGAGAGTTGTGCCTGTAGAAAGAACATTTGATCATATTCATTCCAAATTTGCCAGCACGAGTTTATATTTAGAACTAACGTAATCACAGGCAGCATGGCGATCCTTTTCTTTCTTTTCTTTTCTTTTCTTTTTTTTTTTTTTTTTTTTTTTTTCACTAGAACATCCAAGAGAGGGATAAATAAGGGGAATTTGTTCCTCCCAGAGTCCATGCCTTTCATTTATCATTCTCCCCATCACTATAATCCATGCAGCACCAATGACAAGATTTCTCCCGTGCATCAGATGGCATTTTAAAGATTTAGAACCTGTTTATATATCTGGATCTAAAATTTTATGGAATTCATAAGCTAAACTCATGTGACTAAAAAAATTTAATTTGGACTGGACTTATATTCTGAATATCCGTGAATCTTTGGAGCGGATCAAATCGGATTTTATAAAACTAAAAAAAAAAGATTTCTCCAGCCTTCTTTTTAATTCTATAGAATTCGGATTGGCCCGCTCTTCATGAATATTGGGAATATAAGTTTACTACATACTTTTTTTTTTTTTTAGCATAGCTTAATCCATAAGTTTTATGAAAGTTTAGATATATCCAAACAGGTCGAAGGTCGATTTCTTCTAGCTTAAGCGAACAAAAGTACGTAGCATCATCACTTCCAAGGAACACGGCTGTTATCCTTCCTCATTGCACGCATGTCAAAGCGATCCAAACACCATAATTCGGCCGTCTGCACTGAAGTCTTTTTCTTTTTCTTTTTTCTTTTTTTTTTTAAGGAGAAGCTACGACCTCAAAGTTGCCATCCCGCCTTTGTTGACTCGTCTCTTCCCGTTCTCCCCCCCCCCCCCTTCTTTTTTTCGCCGCCCAACCAAACATTCAAATTGCCTCACATCCTATTGGGCCACCAGTCGTGTCGAGACCGGTGCACGATCCTTACCGTGATGGCAGCAATCCACGCTCGGGGCGGCCCTGGCGAAGCCCCCCTCCAATGTCAAAGTCTCCGTTCCCACCCGTCCAAATTCACTGCCTTCACATCTATAAATACTCCCTCCACCATTCTCCCCATCACCACCACCTCTACCCTCCTAACACAATTCCATAAGCTTCCCTTCCAGTCCCTCATGGCATCCCAGACCATCGAGAGCTACCGCGAAGGCGCCGAGGTCTACCATGGCGACGACCTCTGCAAGAAGAAGTCCATCGAATTGCTGGAAGATCTCGGCCTCCCCAAAGGTCTGTTACCCCTCGACGACATCGAGGAGTTTGGCTACAACCGTGCGGCCGGGTTCATATGGCTCATCCAAAAGAGAAAGAAAGAGCATACATTCAAGAAGATCAAGCAGACGGTGTCGTATGCCACCGAGGTGATGGCTTTCGTGGAGCGGCGCAAGATGAAGAAGATAACGGGGGTGAAGACGAAGGAGCTATTGTTGTGGCTCTCTGTTGTGGAGGTGTACATTGATAACTCCTCATCCGAGAAGATCACTTTCAAGACCGGCACCGGACTATCTGATAGCTTCCCGGTGGCTGCCTTCGAGCTCGAGTAGTTTGAGAAAGAGAAGGTAGCAGAGGGCATGGAGCTTTGATTCGATCTTTGAGCTGGAAATTGAAAATAAGGAGTTGCTCTCTATCTGTGTAATTTTCAGTTTTTTTTTTTTTTGGTCTTAACCGGTACAGCTGTATTAAATAAAAGTTGCGATTATGGGTATAACACATGTTCTCGATAAGTCATTTGAACCAGTTTTTTCTTTTGCTTCCTATGGGAAGATCATTTGAATCAGTTATATACATCTTCTGTAAGTTTAGAGTAAAATAATTAACACTTTAGATGTACATTCTTGTTGATCCATGTTGCAACTCAATTTTTACCGCGAAATGCCGTAAGGAGTATGAATGGGAACGCTTCCTTTGGCCAAAAGGCAAACAAATCCTTGACAATCCACTTTCCAGGAGTATTCTAGATCTTTGGTACAGGGCAGATCTTAAATAGATCAAAAACTTAGGACCTGGTTGGAAGTTTGAAGAAGGAGAAAAAGAGATAAAATTGATGAGAAGAGAAGACATAAGAGAGGAAAGAAAATAATTTTTTTTTTTTTCTTGATTAGAAATTTAATAGAGAAAAAAATATTTTTTTCTCTTCTTAATTTGAAATAGTGAAGGAAAGAAAAGAAAGAAAATGATAAAAAATTTTATTTTTAAAGGAAAAAGATAGGAATTATAAAAATATTTATTTATCTTCAATTTCTTTCTTTCTAATATTTTTTATTTTGGTAAAAAAAATTGAAAGGATTTATTTTTCTTTCCATTCTTTCTTTTTTTTTTTTTTCTTTCCATTTTTTTAAAAAAATTCAAACAAAAAAAAAATTAGCTTTCCCTTTTTTTTCCTTCTCTCTCTCTCTCTCTCTCTCTCTCTCTCTCTCTCTCTCATGTTCCCACCTTCCAACCAGGCCCTCACAGCCAAAATTCTCCTCCTAAAACCGACGACTCCTAGCTATTAATTGGATGAGGCTACGAACCTTTTAAAATAATCTAGTCAACAGTTGTATTCGGACACAATCCGTTCACTTTGGGGGAAAAAAATGTTGGGGGCAACATTGACTTCAATACCTTTATAATTACTATCATTTATTAGACCACGGGGTATCTAGTTACAGGACAATACTTTATACAAAATCTTCTAAGAGAACCATCTTTATAATTACTTGATGAGGAGTGGACTCAATTAAGCAAGGTAGGTTGCGAAGTGGGCTCGAGCTTGATTTTTGAAACAATGGATCAAATTTTAAAATTTTATACAAAGTTTTCGGCACCTTTATATATATATATATATTGACGAGTCAGATATGGCAAGGTAGGTTGCAAAGTGGGCTCGAGCTTGATTTTTGAAACAATGGATCAAATTCTAAGATTTTATACAAAGTTTTCGGCACCTTTATATATATATATATATATATATATATATATATATATATATATATATATATATATATATATATATATATATATATATATATATATATAAAGTTGGGAGAATACTTTATACAATCTTCTAAAATAATGTTGGGAGAACCATCTTTATAATTACTTGATGAGGAGCGGACTCAATTAAGCAAGGTAGGTTGCGAAGTGGGCTCGAGCTTGATTTTTGAAACAATGGATCAAATTCTAAGATTTTATACAAAGTTTTCGGCACCTTTATATATATATATATATATATATATATATATATTGACGAGTCAGATATGGCAAGGTAGGTTGCGAAGTGGGCTCGAGCTTGATTTTTGAAACAATGGATCAAATTCTAAGATTTTATACAAAGTTTTCGGCACCTTTATATATATATATATATTGACGAGTCAGATATGGCAAGCAGACTCAATTAAGCATAGCAGGTTGTGAAGTGGGCTCGAGCTTGATTTTTGGAACAATGGATCCAATTCTAAGACTTTATACAAAGTCTTCGACACTTTATAATATATATATTGACGGGTTAGATATAGCAAGCAGACTTAATTAAGGCAGGTTGCGAAGTGGGCTCGAGCTTGATTTTTGGAACAATAGACCCAATACTAAGACTTTATACAAAATCTTCGGCACTTATATATATATATATATATATATATATATATATATATATATATATATATATATATATATATATATATTGACGAGTCAGATATAGCAAGCAGACTCAATAAAGCAAGGCAAGTTGCGAAGTGGGCTCGAGCTCGATTTTTGGAACAATGGACCCAATTCTAAGAATTTATGCAAAGTCTGCGACACCTTATAATATATATATTGACAGGTCAAATATAGCTAGCGGACTCAATTAAGCAAGGCAGGTTGTGAAGTGGGCTCGAGCTTGATTTTTGGAACAATGGACCCAATTCTAAGACTTTATACAAACTCAACAATTATCGGGTTTCTTCGGCCATCATAGCAAGTAAGTCCATTACTAAGTTTTTTTACTTCTTGTAATTTTTTATACTTAGAAACATATTAATAATATTTTATTTTTTTTCGTTACAAAATGTTGGAACATCCGGTTCTCATCCACCAACTATTGGAAAGGACTTGGAGGAGGACGATGACATAGATATTATATAATTTTTTTATTTTGATATTATATATTTACTGTTTTAGCATTATAAATTTATGAAATTATAAAATTTATACTTTTTAATATAATATAATTAATTTTTTTAATTTATACTTATGGTTATTAATTGTTACTTTTTATTTAATATGATTTAAAACTCTAATTTTTTATTATTAAAATTAAATTTTTTTTAAAAAATTAATTACTATTTTTTAAAAATATTTAAAAAAATTATTTGCGATAGCTTTGGTGATGGCTTTTGCCATCGCTAGAACATTATTATCGATGGACACCTTTAGGGAAGGTATTTTTTGATCCCTAATATTTTTTTAATTATTTTTTAAAAAAATAAAATATTATTAACGATGATATTTGTCATCGCTAATATCATCGCTAATAATCATTATTAGTGATGGTGACTTCAATTGTTGCTAATAACAGTCAGTTATGACAGAGATTTATACGATGTCCTGTTTGCAATAGCTAGTCGTCATTAATATTATTAGCGATGGCATTTAGTTATCGCTAATAGTCCTCTTTTTTTTTATAGTAAAAGGCATTCCTTTGGAAGGCTAAGGAAAGAGTTAGTGATTTTCATTATTTAGTTAATTGGAGTTCAGTTTATAAATCTAAAGAGCAAGGAGGTCTCGGAGTGAAAGATTTGTCATATGTTAATTAGGCAATGTTGGCCAAGTCATCTTTGAAGTACCTTCAGGATTCTGGAAAGCCATGGTGGTTTCAAGTAAAACGAGCTTATTATTTCAAGAAATAATTAGGTATAAGAACTAGGAAAGGAAGCAAAAGATTTTTCCCTTATGGAAGGGAGTATGCAAAAGTCACAAGCTTTTTAGAACTATGTTTCTTTTAGAATGGGAGATGGTACCACCATCCATTTTTGGAAAGACAAATGAATACAGGATGTCCCCTTTGTGTTTCATTCGACAACATGTACAGCTAAATTGTAAAACTAGACTTGCCTATTTCCTCGTATTGGAATAGAAGGTATCTTGGATGGAGAATTCCTACTTGGAGATCTCTGATTAGCATTCAATCTAATCAAAAAGCAAAAATTATGAAGATATTGGATTTGATTAGGTCATCTCATGTGGCGGATACTCCAATTTGAAAACTTTTCTCAAACAGATGCTTCACGGTAAGTTCATTTTATAATTTTTCTCAATTTTGGTGGACTCAAATATCCCTTCTATTACATTCTATGGAGGATCCTAGCACTAGAAAAGGTCAAGGATTTTTCATGGTTGGTAATGAAGAATAAACTCCAATACTGGTGAGATTCTTTGGAAGAAATGATGAAATGCCAGTAATGGCTGAGTACCATGTGGATCAAACTCTGAAAGTTTTGATCATCTTTTTTTTCAGATATACTTTTATAAAGAATACTTGGACTATTCTGAGTTTGCAACTGCACTTTTCAACTAGATTGTATTCTTTTCTTGATCTATAGATAGATTGGAGGAAAACAAATAGGAAGAAGTGGGGACTAATTAAATGCAACAATTTGTTAGGGAATATGGAACGAAAGGAATGCTAAAATCTTCTTTAAAAAATCATGCTCAATATATCAAGTGTTGCAATTCATCTTACATTCTTTTAAAAACTAGAGTGTGATATGTTCCCTGATCAAGAAAAAATCGAAGGAAACTATGTCACAAAGTTCAATTATTGGCTGCACTTGTGTTGGGGGTTGGAAATAGCATTCAAATCTAATTCATATGGGTGTTGTTGTGGTTATAATTTGATTGTCAATCATTGGTTGTTAGAAGTATAATGTCTGTAAGGATGTTTTACCTTATCTATTAGGAGTATCATGTATTCCAGGAGGTTTTCTTTAGCCTCCAGGATATTATACTTAATTTTGTAATTCAGCGTGATCTCGTAATAAATGGATGGAGGAGCATTTCACTTCTTCCCTATTTTCCTTTAAAAAAATTGTTTTAATTTAAATAGTTTTTTTAAATGATCAAAATATCCACCAATAAATTTACATAATTGCATCCTATATTATATCATATAATATTATTATATATGAATATAATATAATATAGTAATAAATTAATATTGATAGTGCTAGAATCTACTTGAACATTAGAGTGGATTGGAGAGAGGATGCTGGTGGCATACCTTGAGGGGTTCACTAAAATAAATATCTCAGATCATAAAATTAAAGTGGAGCAATAAGATAAGAGTGCAAGCACATGCACAAGCACATGCATGTGTATGTGGGTGCGTATCTTGAGGGGTTCACTGAAAATCTCATTTTATACTCTAGTCCTAGAGGTAATTTGGAGATAACCTAACATGGTGGCTGATAGAAAAAAGGTGGCTAGATTTTGGGATCCTCATTCGGATTTCTGGATGAAAATTGTCCTTCTTTGTCTAGCATATTCTCATTTCATTAATGGGAGGTTTTGTCTTATGTAGCTTCCCACCGTAATTGCTCCATAAATTATGGCTTAAAGAGGGGCCACACTTTTTTAATGGCTAAGATCTGTTCTTGATTATAGGATTCAACTGTTTGTCTATTGCGAGGAACATATGTAGGTAAGCATCGATAGATTCTTCCTTCGACCATTTGATGGATGCCTTTATAGGAAGTGACTGGCCAGGCTTAGATTCTAAGTTCTATGGTTCAATAGGCCTAAGAATCCTTCAGGACTGGAGTTCTACGGAACTCGAAGGTCAAAGGGGTCGGGCACCAAATGTATTGAAGGTAGATTGATGAATATATCTTGAATGGAGATCTATAAAATAGCAGCTCAAATGGCCGAATATCTATCCAGATGGGGTCCGAAAAGCTAAAGGCTAAGCCTGACAAGAGCCTAGGAGACCGAAGATTCGTGCCAGTAACGAGCCATAAAGCCAAATGTTAGGACTAGTAGAGTTCTGAGGAGAGGCAAATGTGTTTTAATACGATGACCAGTAGGACTAGGAGTCAAAGTATCGCTCCTGACTTCTACTCTCGAGGAGCAAGACCAAATGACCAGTAAGGTACTTTAGGAGAATATCTCGAAGCAAAACCTATCTATTTGGATGAATTAATAGCAAGCTACTCCGGTCACATGGTTTGTTATTTCTAGATAGTGTGGGCATTTGTTCTATATATGCTTGTCCAAAATACCATGGACCCATCATTAGAGGTAGAAATAGATGGGTATAGCTTCACCCTATCCCAAAATGGACTCGATCATTTCCTTCCTATTTGTTCACCCTTCCCATTAAAATTAATGGACAACTCTGGGGCACTTGGATTTGGGACCATAGGTAAGTAGAGTGATGATGGAAATAGTTTATCCCTCCATTTTGATTTCTCTTTATATATTTCTGTCTTAGTCGAATTATCTAAGTTATGTCTCTTTGGTTGTACAAGGTTGCTCTATGATAATTTCATTTTCGAGAGTCATGATCGATTACTGAGGGACAGAGATATTAAAGCTTTTAGCCATGTATTATCCCTTAGGTTCACTCTCGAGTTAACTAGGCAACTCTTCTTAACTCGTGGCCATGGCTAATGGTCTCAATTACATCTCTAAACGAGCAATAGTCTGGGTGTTGGGAGTTATATATTGGTTCATGGTCCACATGAAACTATTTAGGATAGCATTGGTGCTCTTAATTATAGTATTAAGGTCAGCTTGGGATTTAACCAGAGCTTCAAGGGCTTTTTCTAGAGCACTATATTCTTTCTCGAGATCAAAACCTAGTTGATTATTAAGTACTTGGCTAGGCCTAAGGTAGGGCTGATCAAAAATATGATCTCCTAATGTTGCATCTTGTGACCACTCAAAATTGGGATGATGTCCCTATCCTGGGTTATAGGTTGGTGCATAAGGTTCAATTATATACTTTTCATTAACTGCACTCTCTTGTGTAAACCTATTTTGGGTTGAATGCATCAAGTAAGAACATTCTTCTACAACATGATCTGGTGCATCACATACTATGCATATAGGTGCTAGCACATTGTGTAATTGAGTATATACTTTATGTTCTAGGATTTTCTCAATCCTATGGATCAAAGATACCATTTTAGTTTCTTCAAGTTCTCTTATATGATTGTATGCATCTTCGAATATCATGAATTTAGGACACATATCAATCAATTATGGTCGATTCATAAAATTGTTTGCTTGGGATCTGATTCTAGATAGTTGGAAGAGTCAATTATGTACCAATAATCCTGTAGGGTTTGAGGTCGCTCAATAGAATATGGATAACATTAATCTATTAGGCTTTTGGATCGTTCAATGAAATCTAGGACCTTTTAATCTTGTATGGTTTAGACTATATCTGACCAATCATCATTTTATCGTAGCAGGAAAATATATTTTTTGTTTATATTTTTTCCTTAGAGGAGAGGGAAGAAGAGGAAAGAAATAAGAGAGAAAAGAATTCTAGGGATGAGAATCTAAGGAGTCCTAAATCTAGAGATGATAGAGAAAAGTATTTTAATTAGATTTAAGTTTTGTTAGCAAACAAATTATCAAATAATAGACTCTCTATCTTAGGGTTAACCTGTCTAAACAGCTCATAACTGCCAAGGCCTTCTTGGAGCCTTCTAAGTCAAAGACTAACTAACCAACTAGCCAAGTAAGGATAAAGTTGGTAGAGATCCCTCCGTTGCTTTTCTTATACACCAAATGAATTGGCCATGTCAGTCGATGGAACCAATTAAAAATCATCTTCTTTCAAAGCTGCATTATCCTTGAACCTCTTTTCTAGACACCAGCTAACTAGCTAATCTTGACCCGGTCCAACTCTTTCAGAAGCCTTGTCCTAGTGAGCTCAAATATTCTAAGGCCAACGTCTAATTAATTTTAGATTAAAGGTTTAGATTATGCAGTATAAAAGGTGATGGTTTGTGGGCCAAGGATGGGTAATAAACTCCCTACCTTATATTGTTTAGGGGTTATGCTCTTAAAATATTTTATGAGAATGTAATGCAAATCAAATAAGGTGTCCAAAAAAATTAAAAAGTTTTTAAGATTTATTATATATTTTCTTAAATTAATTAAGTGTTATGGAAAGATGTCTTTTAGGTTATTTAAGATAGTATGAATAAAAAGGAATGTTAATTAGGTTAGGAGTTAACTTGTGACAAAAAGGAAAGTAAAATTTTTAATATGCTAGCAAAAATAGAAGAAAATTTAGAAAATAAGGTAACTAAAATAAGGAAGGTAGTAAAACTAAAGAGAGCTATAATTAGAAAAGAATTATTTTTTTCCTTTTTTTCATAAAATAATAATGTTTAGATCTTAGTAATGGTACCAAAATTTGATCGTTATTGTGGACAATCAAAAATAAAAACCTAACTTACTACTATAGCTAGGGTGAGTAAGGATCGTATCCTTGGGGATCAAGGGTAATTGTTTCACGAAAAAAGTAAAGAAAGAGATAAATATTTAGATTTTGAAGGATAGATAATGGTTTCAGTAAAACTAATTAATTTAAATTAAATAAGAGAATGAGGAGCTTATATGATAAAAGATGTCTTCAAGTTTTCGGGTAATCATAAATATAAATTATGTATTTATTCTAATCTAAACAATCAAAGTTCGTATTATTTTGAAATCTTACAAACTAATTCTTGGTATAGGCTATCTTGCCAAGTACGAACCATATCCTGTTAAGATCATGGCCCGTCTCACAAATATAAGTTATCCAATAATTGAGTTGAAAATATTCTAACAAGATACATGAATAAAAATCTTAGAATTAATTATCTATGTTAAGCATGAACCATATCACATCAGGATCATAATCCATCCCACCTGTAGGTAATTAATTTTAGGGAATCAAATAGAAAAGAATTTAAAAGAAATTAAAAGCTTTATTTAATTACATAGAATAAAAGAATAAATAAAAAAATTTAAGTATGAAAACCCGTACTTTCCTACATATTACATTTCAATCGAGCATGGCTCTTGTATACTTCTTGAGATTCGGGGCTCTATCACAGCATCTTCCTTCTTAAAAATTTATTTTCTTTATTCCTCTTTCTCTTTTTCAAAGCCTAAAATTAAATTACAAAAAAAAAAAAAAAAAAGATTTTGGCTTTTGGCTGCTCTCCTTCTGATTCTTCTTGAAATTCTCTTCTTATAGAAAGGAGATAAGGTGAATCAGTATAGAATTGGATATTAGATTCCTCCTCAAACTTCTAAAATCACTTGAAATCATATTCAGTAGTCGGAGTTTTTTGTTTTTTTTATTTGGCTGCCTGGCTTTCTTCAATATGTCATTGTCCTTGTCCACACCGTTGGATTAACCCAAAGATAGGCTCCCAACCACTCAGCCCACTTTTGTACATTTAGTCGGCCCTCCACCAGTCATGACGTCCAGGCTTCCATTTTAATATGCGAAAGTCTTGTCCACTAGTTAATGCCACAAGAAAACAAGGAAGGTATTACCTTTAATAATTCCCAACCAACACAGCCAATTGTCATGTGGAATACCATATTTGTTGTTCCATATTTGTTGTTCCTTTTAACCGATGGTGGACCAATGGATTCACAGACCATGTGGATTGTAAACCACGATAGATCGGGCCTTTAACTACATTTTTGGATTTAAGTTTTGAACCCGTTTGAGCCCCGATTCAGAATCCAGTTTGTTTCCTCTTGACCTGTGAATAGGAAAGATGATGGGAAGAAGGAGAAGGTTAACAGAGATGGGCCGGGGAAGATGGAAGCTATGGCTTGATGGGTGGACAAGGATGGAGATAGTTCATGACATGGACCTGTAAATCGATTTCTTTGAGGTCTATGCTAGGCATAGATTCTTATTGATTCTAGACCTATTTGAATTTCGATTTGAGTTTCGTTTGTACTGTTGGATTCCAAAAATCAATATCTTTCTATCTATGAACTTCTTTTCTATAAAATAATAATAAAAGTATTAATTTCTAAAAAATATAGATCAATTAATATTTATTTTAATATTTGAATTGGGATATTTAATAGTCTTATCACATAACTTGATTTGCTTCTAGCTATGGTGCAACCATTGATGCTAGAGACACCACTGGACGTTGCATTACTTGAACAACGACGATTAACTCCTAAGCTTGTCGGATGAGCCATTCTAGAATGTCAGGTTGATTTTCTTGTGGGATGGTATCAACTTGAGTCCCTGACCTAGATTTCCGACGGGTTGACTATGCCGTTGGAACTGGTGGCACTGAAATACCAAGTGGACACACTTTTTAGTGGCATATAATTCGTCCTAAAGGTCTTCTTCAAATAGCATGCGAATGGTATGCTCTTCTTCTATCTGATGGTACTGGAATCTGCTTGAACGATGGAGTGGATTGGAGAGAGGATGCTAGTGATTGTACTTGTCAAAGAAGTCCTGGCCGGAGATGATTCCGATGAAGACCTTCTGATGCTCAGGTCAGTATCTTAGGCCATAGATAAACATGGAGCAGTGAGATAAGAGTGCAAGTACTTGTGTGTATATGGGTGTATACCTTGGGGGTTCATTGAAAATCCCCTTTTATACCTGAGCCCTAGAGGTTATCTGGAGATTAACTTGACATGGCGGCTGATAGACAGAAGGTGGCTAGAATTTAGGATCCTCATCAAGATTTCTAGGTAGAAATTATCCTTCTTTGTCTAGGATATTCCCCTTTCATTGCTGCAAGGTTTTGTCTTATGTGGCTTCCCGCTGTTTGCCTTAATGACTTTGAGAATTACAGCTCAAAGAGAGGTCATGCTTCTTTAATGGCTGAGATCCATTCTTGATTATGGGATTCAACTGTTTATTTGTTGCGAGGGACTTATGAAGGTGAACATCGATAGATTCTTCTTTTGACCATTTGATGGATGCCTTTATCAGAAGTACTGGCCAAGCTTAGATTCTAAGTGCTATGGTTCAGTAGACCTAAGCCCTTCGAGACTGGAGTTTTGCAAAACTCGAGGGTCAGAGGGATCGGGCGCCAAATGTACCGAATGTAGATAGATCTTGGCTGGAGATCTATGAACAACAATTCAAATGGCTGAATGGTCTATCTAGAGGAGGTCTGAAAGTTCGAAGCGTAAGCCTAGTAGGAGCCTAGGAGATTGAAGGTTCGTGCTAGTAAGGAGCCATAAGGCAAAATGTTAGGCCTGATAGAGTCCTAGGGGATTGAATGTATTTAATACGATGGTCAATAGGACTGGGAGTCAAAATATCGTTCTTGACTTCTACTCTCAAGGAGCAAGATACAATGACCAATAAGGTACTTTGGAGGAATGTCTTGAAGCAGAACCTATCTCTTGGGACAATTCAATAGCAAGCTGCTCCGGTCACATGGGTTCAATTATTTCTAGATAGTGCTGGCATTTGTTCTATATACACTTGCCCAAAATACCGTGGACCCATCATTTAAGGTAGAAACAGCCAAGTGTAGCTCCACCCTATCCCAAAATAAATTGTCATTTCCTTCCTAGTCCTTTGGGATCCTGAGGGTGGGGTCTCCCTTCAATCAAATATCATAATATATTATAAATATATAGTATGATCTATTATAGTATTATTATATTACAAAAATATAATCTAATATAATAATATTTAGTAATATTATTATATTATTATATTATCTAATATATTATAATCATTTATATTAGGGTTTTTTGTGTATATACCCTCTTAAACATTTAATTTATGTGAATACCCTTTCAAAATTAATATTTACATGTATATCTTTATAAAATACTTGTTTTGCATGTATACCTTTATTTTTTATAAATATATCCATATAATCTAATACTGTTAAAAAAACTAATATTTTAAAATTAAAATAATTGAAATACCATTATGGATAGATGTGCTAAAAAATTATATGGGTATATATACAAATAGCAATTTGATAAGGGTATTCACATAAATTTGAATATTTGTGAAGGTATACATATAAAAAATTTTAATTTAATTTTTATAGTTTTAATGTTTATATCAAATATTCAAATTTATTTGAATACGCGTTCAAAATTAATATTTATATGTATATCCTCATAAAATTTTATTTTTATATACATTCCTTTCATATAATGATACTCTAATGCCATTAGCTAAAATATAATTTAAAAATTAATAAGAAATATGAAATTACATCTTTATATCTAAAAATAGATAATGCATTAATTTATCTTGGTTAAACCTACCCAATCCATTATCTTCTACTTAGCTCTCAAATCATATATTGATCCTTTCATAATTACTGACAAACCTAATTTTCTCAAAAACTTAATTCCTCTCAGCCAAGAAGGAATTGTTAGAGAATGCGATTAAGGGTTAGTAATAGCATGTATAAAGCTAGCTCCCTCTTTGAAAATTATAGAATATTTTTATATAAGAAATCTATGTTGGTTGTTAATCACTAGTATTCCTTTTATTATTACTAACCTAATTTTAGTTTACAATAATTTTGTGATCATATTTCCTATTCACTTCCTCTCACTCTTTCTTTTGTTTGAAAGATTTCTTGAGCTTACTTGTTGAATGAACAAAATTTTGATAAATCATCCTATTTTTATCCAAAAATAAAATATAATATAGTATTCTAATATTTTAATTTTTAATATATTATATAATATCATCACTATATAATTATATTATGTAATTGTTATAATATTATAGGGTAAGATAGTTCAAATCCGTCTAAATAAAATATATAAAAATTAAATTTTTGTGTGATAGACTTCCAATATTTAAATTTACATAAATATCCTCATAAAATTTCTTTTTGTATATACACCCTCATTATTTTTTCTTTTTGCACATCTATCCATATGGATATTTTTGTCATTTTAATTAAATTGTTAATTTTTTAATAGTATTAGATGATATGGGTATATTTATAAAAAAATAAGAAAAAGGAAGGGTATATATGCAAAACAAGTATTTTATAAGGTTATACTTGCAAATATCAATTTTGAAATGGTATTCATGTAAATTTGAATATTTAGAAGGGTATATATATAAAAAACTTATATTATAATCTATTATTAGATTAGATTGTACTCCATTATATTACATTATACTCTATTATTAGATTAGATTATACTCCATTATATTATATTACATCATAATTATAATATAATATAATATTATATTATTATTATATAATATAATAATATTTTAAATATAATCAGATTTATATTATAAATATATAATATTGATGTGGCAGGATCGCTGACGTGGAGTCCCCTTCGGATCTAGTTGGCAGCCACGTTGGCACATATTGCCATGTCAGCTCCTCTCTTCGAGCTCCTTCACCAGGCGGCTCCCTCGAGGTCGAGCCCGTCTCGGCCAAAGTCGAGCTCCCTCTCTTCGAGCTCCTTCATCGGGCGACTCCCTCGAGGTCGAGCCCGCTTCAGCTAAAGTCGAGCTTCCTCTCTTCGTGCTCCTTCGTCAGGTAGCCCCCTCGAGGTCGAGCCCACCTCATCCAAAATCGAGCTCCCTCTCTTTGAGCTAGGCACTATTCAATGGAGAAGTCCGCCGACCCGAAGTTATCCAAATGGCCAGGGCCCACCGCACCTCAAAAACCCTAAGACAGAGAGAAAGAGACACCACTGCATCCCTTTGGTGGTGGCATGCCGCCCAAGGCCTACGGAGGGGTTCCTGAAGGTGAAAAGTACCTACACCTAGCATACAATATGCAAGAAAACAGGGCAGAAAGATATGCATTTTAAAAAATTTTTAAAGAATGCACAACATAAGGCTCAGTAGATAGATCTAAACGATCTACCGATCTGCTTGCAAAAGGATCTAGCATAATGATCTAGCATGCATATAGCATCAAAGCAAGAGAAACAGTAAATATAAAAGTACCATACCTTTATACCAAGAGAGAAGCAGTGGAAGTGCTGTAAGAAGGAGGAGGGTGCTCGAGCCACATACATGTATGGCCTCTACAGGATATCCACACCTGGGCTCGACTCTGATCAACTCCCTCGGAATGCTAGCTCTTTGGGATCCTTGGCCGATCTTCTTCTTCCAGGAAGACTAGGAGGAGAGCAGGAACCCTTTCCTAAAACCTCTTTTTCCAAGACCTAGCTTGACTACTAAGTTGCTCGCACCCAATCCCTAGAACTCTCACAACCTTTCTCTATCTTCTCTCTAGTAGTGTTGTAACTTGTAACCTCTGCAGCCTATACAATGACCCTCATTTATAGGTGTAGCCAAGAGAAAGGAGAAAGAGGAAGGAGGAGAGATGAGGAGAGAGAATGGGGGAGAGGATCAAGGCCATACCAAGTGGGTCCGACCCATTAAGGTACGTATGACTTTCATACCATATAACCTTGAAGCCAAAACTGGTTTGAATTCGAAATTCAAACCAGGTCAAAACTTGCCCAAAATCATCTTACGAAATCCTTCCAGAATTTTCTTCATCACAAGAGGTGTCGACACACGAAAATTACCAAGTGTTGACACTTCATCAAGTATCGACACCTGTAAAATTCCAAGTATCGACACATGGAACCTGGTCAATCGAATTGACCTCCAGCGATGTCAAACGATTCTCAATCATCGATTAGCCAAAAGATCAGATAGAAATCCTCTATGGTGTGTAACCCCATAGGTTCGAATACTAAGCCGGCAGCACCGGAACATTTTCAATACCAGTCAAAGTCTTCATCTAGCAATGATACCCGATGTCCGGATAGGTCAAAGATGCAAAGCACCTTACAAGAACCTCTGGCATATGGTTGCCGCATAATTCATCCCTTTGACCTCACAATGCTCAGGATGATCTAGGGTTAGACTGCCAACCCTAATTTGGTTTATCCAGATCATGTCTCATCCTCACAAGTTCTATGACTCCTCACAAGAACTACCCTGGCCAAGGTTTTGCTGAATTAAGACATAGTGAGTCATTCACTCCAAACTATTTGGAGAGGTCAATTCCATCGTGATCCACCACTGCTCCTCAAGTACTTGACTATACCTAGAAACCTTTCGTCACTGGATTAGAAATACAGGTAGTCCGACATCAAAGTATAGTGAGTTGCTTGCAAGCTGCCATGGTGACCTCAGGTCTGAGGGACACATATACCCATATCCCTTCGCGAGCAACCCTTTGGCAGAAGAGGGCTCCGTAGATGGTCACGTTCAGTGAAATGTCACACATTTCACTTGCATGTCACACTAGTATCTCCATGCTCCTTGGTTAAGAGGACAACCAACAAATGTGACATACAACAACCTTCACTTGATACATCGTGATGCAGAACGAAAGCTCTGATACCAAAATTGATGCAGAACGAAAGCATGGAATGCATAAGCAAATTAAAATTAATATATATATATTTTTTAATATATTTTCAGAAGTCAGCTTTGACTCAAAGGAAAGATAAACTAATGTTGAAAGAAACTAAGAAATGACAGAGAGCACAATTAAAAGGAGTGGATTATCAGAGTAACTCAAAAGTAGGATCGTTGGGGATTGAGAAACCCCCAGATCTAGGGTTTGCTATGAGTTTCAACGAAACAGACAAAGTGAGAAGGGAAGGTTCTTGTTACCTAGCAGTGATATCTCTCGTTGCTTCAATTGGAGGACACTCTCGAGCAGATTGTAGGATCCTTGAAACGGGGTATCTTCGTAATGGATCCTCGGATTGTAGTCCTATGGCAAGGTTGGCCTCCTTCTCAAACTCAGGATCTGGAAGAAGAAGAACAAAAGAAAAAAGAACCAGAAACTCAAAGAAAGACACTGACCTGAGGACTTAATGAAGATTGTTGGATGTAGAAGTTCCGGAGATCTTGATACTGATCTGACTCTTCTTTGAACTTGCTCTGTAGTTGAAACAGTTGATTTGAACCTGGATGTTGGTGGCCGGCCTCTATGTGGAAGAGAGGGGCCGTGGGATGTAGATGGAAAATTAGGGTTTGGTGGTGGTGGAGTAGAGATGGGTGGACTAAGCTAGAGTTTTGGGGTTGGAGATCTCACACCTTCTCAAGGTTCCTAGGGAACCCGGATTTACTCCCTCACAGAGCTCAACACTTGAATACAAGTGCGGAAGAGAGAAACACAAAGTTGCTTACAAAGAAATTGATTTCATTCATCAGTTCTTTTCAAACTTACATGGGGGTTTAATTTATAGGCCATTACAAGAGAGTAGGATTTTACATCTTCCCATGTGGGACTAAAGGAGGGGATCTTCAAATTAGGATATCAATCCCTACTCATATGGCCGGCCAATTAATTCCAAAGTTGATTGAAGCTTCAAAAAGGAAAGTGGGTGGCGCCTCCTTGTCTTGACCTCCAAGAAAATATTTTTTTCCTTCTATGCTTGGCCTTATCTGGAAGTGTTTGGGTGCCTCTTAACCTTGCCCTCCAAGAGAAAATTTGTTGCCTTTTATATCTGGCTTTAGTTGGAATGATTAGGGCGCCTCCTAACCTTGCTTTTCAAGAGAAATCTCCTTCCTTCCATGGCTCAACCCTTTTTGGATACCTCCTTTTCTTTCTCCCCAAGTTATGGCTCCTTCTAACTTTGTTTCAAGTATTTCTGGCAGGTAATGGGCGCCTCCTTGAATTCCTCTCCAAGAGAATTTCTTCCCTTTTATAGTTTGGTTCTTTTGGGAAGTCTTGGGTCGCCCCCTTGATTTGTGGACCCCTGGTGGATTTCTCCTCAATTGGCGCATGAAAGAGGGGAGCTGCTATCTGTGGTGTGGGGACCAAAGCCTGCTGGATGGAGATGTGGCGCCCCCTGGACTCAGGCATATGGCTGGGAGTGTGGCTGGGAGTGTGGCGCCCACTTGCTTGGCCTTGGGAGAAAATGTAACACCCCAGGTTGAAACCCTAGTCCACTACTGAGTCAACATGACTCAATAAAATGCAGGTAATATAGACTCAAGCTAAAGTTGAGTTGATCCAGTCAACCCTTATTACAAGCCAAAAAAAACCCTAATTCTTCGGGCAAGGTTAATCAGAGATCCAGATGGAGCTCTAAGTCTTCTTCTGAGTCTGGTGCCCGCACCACATCGTCGTCCTATAATAATGTATCATTTGGTTGTGAACCAGTTTAAGAACTACTTGATATATCCTCTCTATATCAAACAATGTAGTTTTAAGGACTCCATCATACAAGAGTTCATTTCAGGAAAACGTAAATATGATGAACAGCTAAAAATAACTTTTATTTATTAAATACTTCATATACAAAATATAAGATAGCACGACCGTCTACAGCCTAGATGATTAGCTTTGGGACACAATTTCCAACAACTCCCACTTGGACTAAAGCTAATTGATATAGAATCTCATTCCCATTTTCTGTTTATAATAGTCGAACTCTTGAACTCCGATGGCTTTAGTGAAGGGGTCAGCCAGGTTTTCCTTTCCATCAATCTTCAGAAGGTCAATGTCACCTCATTCGACGATCTCTCATACAAGGTGATAGCGCCACAGAATATGCTTTGTGTGGTGATGAGACTTCGGCTCTTTGGCTTGAGCAATGGCTCCAGTGTTATCACAATACACCAGAACAGGACCATCCAAGGAAGGTGCCACTCCCAGCTCGCCAAGAAACTTCCGCAACTACATAGCTTCCTTTGCTGCATTTGATGCTGCAATGTACTATGCTTTGCATACTGACTCCGTCATAGTAGGCTGCTTGGAACTTTTCCAGCAGACAGCTCCTCCATTCAGGGTAAAGACAAAACCTGACACACTCTTGCTATCATCTTTATCTAACTGGAAACTGGAGTCAGTATATCCCACAAGTTTCAAGTCAGACTCTCCATAAATGAGCCATTGGTCCTTAGTATTTCATAAATACTTAAGGATGGTTTTTACCACTTTCCAATGAGCTTCACTTGGGTCAGACTAGTATCTGCTCACTATACCTAGTGAGTATGCCATGTCTGGTCTAGTACATGTCATGGCATACATGATAGAACCCATTGTTGAAGCATATGGGATTCTACTCATGCGCTCTCTCTCCTCAGGAATTGTCGCACAATTCCTTTTGGAGAGATCAATTCCAGTGCCATCAGGAGATATCCCTTCTTGGAATTTTTCATGTTGAACCATTTCAGCACGATGTCGATGTACATAGACTGGGACAGTCCCAGAAGCCTTTTAGATCTATCTCTATAGATCTTCATACCCAGTATGTAAGAGGCTTCACCCAAGTCCTTCATAGAGAACTGAGATGATAACCAGACCTTTATTCCTTGTAGTGTTGGGATGTCATTCTCGATTAAAAGAATGTCATCCACATACAACACAAGGAATACAATCACAGAACCATTAACCTATTTGTAAATGCAAGATTCTTGTCCTTTCCTAACGAAGCCATACAACTTGATACACTTATCAAATCGCATGTTCCAACTCCTTGATGCTTGCTTCAATCCATAGATGGACTTTTGAAGCCTGCACACCTTTGACTCGTCTGTGGATGTGAACCCTTCAGGTTGTACCATATACACCTCCTCTTCCAGCTCACCATTCAAGAAAGCTGTTCGGACATCCATTTGCCAAATTTCATAGTCAAAGTGTGCTGCTAAAGCAAGCATAATCTGAATGAATTTGAGCATTGCCACAGGAGAGAATGTCTCGTCATAGTCAATACCATAATGTTGATGATACCCCTTGGCAACCAGACGGGCTTTATAGATCTCCACCTTTCCGTCTGCATCCCTTTTTCTTTTGAAAATACATTTGCACCCAATGGGTTTTGTCCCTTCAGGTGGATCAACCAATGTCCATACATTGTTGATCCCATGAACTCCATTTCGGATTTCATGGCTCCTAGCCATAATTCAGAGTCAAACCTCTGTAATGCATCCATATAGGTGATCGGATCCTCCTTGTTCTCATCGAGTTCAATGGGATCACCATCCCAGACCAAGAAACCATAGTATCTATCTGGTCGACTTGGTACTCTATCGGATCTCCTTAATGGTTCCTGAGTGGGCTCAGGGTGTGATCTAATCACAGCCGGTTCTATGTTGTCTCTTAAATGTGTCGATTCTTCTACTTGTTGAACTTCACTAAGTTCAATCTTAGCGACTACAGTCCCTTCACCAAGGAATTTCTTTTCCAAAAAGATAGCCCTAAGACTGACGAACAACTTTTGTTCCTCAGCTAAGTAGAAGTAATACCCCTTAGACTCTTTTGGATACCTAACAAATAGGCACCGATCAGACCTAGATCCAAGTTTGTTCATTTCCAAATGTTTTACATAAGCCGGGCACCCCCAGATCCGAAGGTGTGAAAGGTCGGCTTACATTCAGTCCACATCTCATGTGGTGTTTTACTAATGGACTTACTATGAGCCCTATTCAGAAGGTAACAGGCTGATTCTAGAGCATATCCCCAAAAGGATATTGGTAGAGAAGCAAAGCCCATCATAGACCGAACCATGTCTAACAGGGTTTGATTCCTCCTCTCAGACACTCCATTTAACTAGGATGTCCCTAGAGGTGTGCACTGAGAGAGAATCCCATTCTCCTCAAGATATGTCAGAAACTCATCGGAAAGGTATTCACCGCCTCGATCAGATCGAAGGGTTTTGATATACTTTCCAGTTTGTTTTTCTACTTCACTACGATATCGTTTGAACATTTCAAATGACTCAGATTTATGTCTCAACAAGAAGACATAACTGTACCTCGAAAGGTCGTCTATAAATGTAATGAAATAACCATACCCACCCTTGGCACTAACATTCATGGGTCTGCATACATCAGTATGTATCAGACTTAGAATTTCATTGGCTCATTCACCTTTTTCAGTAAAAGGTAACTTTGTCATTTTTCCAAGAAGACAGGACTCACAGGTCGGAAGTGAACTATCTTCACTAAAATCGAGGGGACCCTTAGTTTTCATCTTGTTTATCATGTTCCTGTTAATATGACCTAGTCTACAATGGCATAGGTATGCTTCGCTGACATTATCTATCCTAGGGCACTTGTTAGACATGTACATTACATTAACAGGTCGTGACAGTACATAAATGCTATCACGCATTTGTCCATTCAAAAGTACAGAAATATTCCAAATGATTTTGCAAATATCATTCTTTATTGATAGTTCGTAACCATACATGGCCAACTAGCCTATAGAAATAACATTCAAAATAAAAGAAGGACAAAAATGATACTCATTCAAAATGATAGTACAGGACTCGAAAACAAGTTTAAGAACTCCCAACGCCAGAACTAGAACTCGGCTTCCATTTCCCACATTCAAGAACCTCTCACAATCCTCGAACCTTCTACTAACTTGAATTCCCTACAAAGAATTGCAAATGTGAATTGGACTTCCTGTATCCAATACCCAGTTAGTAGTATCGCAAACAGAGAAACTACAAGGTGTTATCATATAAATATCTTGTCCAGGATCATCCTGTAGCTTTTTCTTCTTGGACCTGTTCGGGTCAAGGGACACAATATAAAGAGGACAGTTCCTCTTCCAATGACCCTGCTTCTTGCAGAAGAAGCACCCTGCCTGGATTTGATCAGCCTTCACTTTCTTGGCCTGACTGGGCCTAGAAGCACTAAGCACCTTTTTTTCTTTATTATTTTTCTTCTTCCCTTTCTTAAAGGGTGACGCCCTCTCAAAGAAACTCCCACTAGATTCACCAACCCTTTATTCAAATGGTGGTCTTTCTCATAATTCTGCAGCAACCCCAACAGATCATGGTAGTTGACTGCAGGCTTATTCACTCTATAATGATCAAGAAAGTCTAGATAGGAGGAGGGGAGAGAATTCAAAATCGCATCTTTTCCAAGCTGTTCATGCAAGGGACAGCCGAGCTTGCCCAGGCATTCAATCATCTCGATCATGTACAGTACATGATCAGTGACTTAGGCCCCATCATGCATCCACGCATTGTAAATAGCACAGGAGACCCCTATACCTCTCAACGTCGTCTGGTATCCCGAAAGACTCCTTCAACCTTTGAAGGATTTCTTCTGGCTAGGCTTCCTCGAATTTTCAACTGAACTCATCGTTCATTGCCACTAACATAATGCATCGGACAGTGGTCCTGTCAGAGAGCCACTTCTAATAAGTGTCTCTAACAGACCCCGAGTAGTGGTAGCAGGGATCTCAGGTGCCGGATTCAATATCACATACAGGATTCATTCATGCTCTAGGACAATCCTGAGCCTTCGATACCAGCTATCGAAGTTGGGTCCATTGAGCTTCTTGTTGTCAAGAAGAGACCGGAGTGACAGGTTGGAAGACATCTGAAAGAAAAACTAAAGCTAATTAGTGTATATGAATTATTAACCTAATGATGCAGAACAAATAAAGGGGTGCGATGCGGAAGTAAATTAAGATTAACTAATTTTTTTTTTTTGTTTTTATATGTTTGTAGAAGTTGGCTTCAAATCAAAGAAAAGTTAACCTAACATTGAAAGATACTAATATGATAATTGAAAGCACAATTTTAAGGAAACTAAATTATCAGAGTAGTTCAGAAGCAACGGATCGCTGGGGGTTGAGAAACTCCCAGACCTAGGGTTTTGCTCCGAACTTTCAATAGAACAGAAATAAAGAGAAGAGATGGTTTATCTAACCAGACAATGATCTTCACAGATTTTGGTGGAAGAACTCTCCTGAGCAGATTGTTGGATCCTCAGATTCAGATATCTTCGTAATGGATCCTCCAATACTGGTCCTTTGGCGGGTTGGCTTCTCCTGAACTCAAGATCTGGAAGAGAAGAAAAACAATTGATGGAATCAGAGAGTCAAGGGAAAGATTTACCAGGTTGATGAACTTGAAGATTGAAATTGCTGAAAACTGGATTCTCCTGGATGTTGATGTGATTTCCCTTGGAACTTGCTCTGGATCTGAAGTAGCCGAACTGGATCTGGATGAAGGTGGACGGCCTGGACTTGTAGAGAGAGAGAGGCCGTGGGAGATGGATGGATCTAGGGTTTGATGGATTGAAAATAATGAAGGGTGGCTAGGGTTTTGGAATTTCAAGTGGCTAACCTAGGGTTTTGGATAAAGATGGAGATCTCTCACCTCCTCAAGGCTCCAATGGAACCCGGATTACCCCCTCACGGAGCTCAACACTTAGAATAGTGCGGAAGAAGAGAAACCTAGGTCACTCAACACAAGAGAATAGCAAAAATAATTTTTCTTCATTGATTTTTCTAAAGTTACAAAGAGAGGTCTATTATATAGACCTAAAATTTTCTCCAAGCTTGTACAAATTTCCATGTGGGACTAAACTCCTCCAACCACTAGATTAGGTAGAAAATCTTCTCTCTTGGCCGACCAAGAGTTCAAAAAAAATTGGGACGGCCATAAAGGAATTTTTTTTGAATTTTTTTTTTGGTGCCTCCTTTGGAGTTGGATTTGGATTTGGAGTCCTCTTCTTCTTATGGTATTTCTTCTTTTCTTCCACTCCAAGTTAAGCTCTTTGATTTTGATTTGAACTTCAATTAGGAGTAGGTTGGATGTCCTTCTTTGATTTCTTCTCCAAGAGAAGTCCCTTTCCTTCTTTGCTTAGACAAAATTGGCAGGTATGGGCGCCTCCTTTAAATTAGCTTCCAATTTGATTTTTTTCTTCTTTGGGTGTGGGGACCATGACACTGGGATGCCTCTGTGGCGCCTCCTGGACCCTGGCGTGTGCTCGGAGTGTGGCTGGGTGTGTGGCTTGGAGTGTGGCCTCCACTTGCTTGGACCTTGATTTGATTGGAAGACAAGTGTGGCACCATTTTGGACCTTGATTTGATTGGAAGACAATTGCGGCACCATATTGGATAAAATTGAAACCACATCGGGACTTGCACCGAGTCAACATGACTCAACAAAATTTAAATGGTGACTCAAGAAATAAATAAAAATAAATAAACTGGTTGACCAGGTCAACCTTTATTACAAACCCTAATTTCTCAGGCAAGGTTAATCAGAGATCCAGATGGAGCTCTGAAGTCTTCTTTTGAGTTTGGTGCCCGCACCAATTCTCCCGGGGTGGGAGGAACTCGACCCTGTCGAGTAAGGCTCAAGTTGGCTCTGGTATCTCTCCAAGAGGTCTGGGTCCAATTCTTGTAATTCTTCTCGGGAGATCCAAGAGTCATCAGAATCTGGCCTTCCTTGCCAGCGGACCAGGTACCTTTGGTATCCTCGATTATGAGTAGAGATAACCTGATCATCCAGGATCTTTTCAATCTGCTCTTTCCTCATAGGCCAGTTTGTTGGTGGACACACAGGGTCGGGATCACTCTCAATGATAGGGTTAGGCTCAAAAGGCTCACTAGGAATCACAGCTGGCTTCCTGTACTCTACTAAGTCTGTAATGTTGAAAGTAAAGCTAATGCCTAGTTCTGGAGGCAACTCGAGCACATAGGCATTGGATCCTACTCTCTTTACCACTCTAAATGGTCCAGCTCCCCTAGCATGTAACTTTCTAACAGTTCCTGGAGGAAACCGTTCAGGTCTTAACCTAATCATCACATAGTCTCCCTCAACAAAAGATTTGACTCGCCTTTGAGTATCAGCCAACTTCTTATAAGTTTCATTACTTAAATTTATTTTGGCATGAATTTCTTTATGCAAGTCTTTTACATGCTGTGCAAAATTCTCAGCAGACTCGGAGACTCGAGTGTGGACAGGTAAAGGGACTAGGTCAAGAGGTGTGTGAGGTTTGTACCCATGTACAATTTCAAATGGACTCTTACCCGTAGACCTATTGACCGAGTCATTGTACGCAAATTCTGCCCTTGGTAGGTATAAATCCCAATTTCTGGTGTTTTCACCAACAAGACATCTCAGCAGATTTCCTAGGCTACGGTTCACTACTTCAGTTTGGCCATCAGTTTGGGGATGATAGGCAGTTGAAAACTTAAGTTTTGTCCCTAACTTATGCCAAAGGGTCTTCCAAAAGTAACTGGTGAACCGGACATCCCTATCTGAAACGATTGTCTTAGGTAGGCCATGGAGTCTAACTATCTCATTGAAGAAAAGTGTGGCTACCTTAGACGCATCAAAGGTTTGGGAACAAGGCAAGAAGTGGGCCATTTTAGAGAATCGGTCGACTACGACACAGATAGAATCATGTCTCCTCTGGGTCTTAGGTAAACCTAACACAAAATCCATACTCACATCTTGCCAAGGACGATCTGGGACAGGGAGTGGGGTATAAAGGCCAGTGTTTTGTTTTCGCTGTTTGGCAACAGCGCAGGTTCGACATCTAGCTACAATATTAGCTACATCCCTTTTCAAGCTAGGCCAGAAAAAGTGGTCTTCAATAGCTAGAATGGTCTTGTCTTTTCCAAAATGGCCGGCTAAACCTCCAGCATGGATTTCCCAAATCAAAAATTCCCTAAGAGAAGTTCTAGGGATGCAAAGCCTATTTTTGAAGAACAAAAAACCATCTACAAGGGTATAATCCTGGTGATTACTAGATGGTCCTTGAACTAGATCCTGATACACAGTTGTGAAATCCGGACAAGACTCATATTCCTCTTTGATTTGCTCAAACCCTATGACCTCAGTTCTAACAGAAGTTAATAACAGAGATCGGCGACTAAGGGCATCAGCTACCTTATTCTCAACTCCAGCCTTATGTTTCAGGACAAAAGTATAGGACTGGATATATTCTACCCACTTAGCATGCCTAGGGTTAAGCTTCTTTTGGGAGTTCAGAAATCTAAGAGCCTCATGGTCCGAAAATAGTACAAATTCCTGCGGTAGCAAATAATGTCTCCAGTAACGCAAAGCTTGCACCACCGCATAAAATTCCTTATCATAGATAGAATACCTAAGCTTAGCATCATTAAGTTTTTCACTAAAGAATGCTATGGGATGATTCTCTTGGCTTAGGACTCCACCTATTCCTACACCTGAAGCATCACAGGCAACCTCAAATATTTTAGAAAAATCGGGTAATCTCAGAATGGGTGCCTGGGTCATTTTATCCTTAAGATCTAGGAAGGCTTTATGGGCTGACTTAGTCCAATGAAATTCTCCCTTCCTAATACAATCAGTGATAGGAGCAGCTAAAGTACTAAACCCCTTGATGAATCGCCTATAGAAGGTAGCCAAGCCATGGAAACTTCTAACTTCATGCACATTGGTTGGCTCTGGCCAGTCTACTATGGACCTAATTTTCTCAAGATCGGCCGCCACGCCGTCAGGGGTTATTACAAAACCAAGAAAGATAACTCTACTAGTCATGAATTCACACTTCTTAAGATTACCGTAGAGTCTCTCATTCCTCAAAACTTGGCAGACTGCTCTAAGGTGGCCTAGGTGATCTGCTGGGGTCTTACTATAGATCAGGATGTCATCAAAATAGACCACCACAAATTTTCCTATGAAAGCTCTAAGTACCTGGGTCATAATTCTCATGAAAGTACTAGGGGCATTGGACAACCCAAAAGGCATAACAACCCATTCATAAAGACCATCCTTAGTTTTGAAAGTAGTTTTCCATTCATCCCCGGGTCTAATCCTAACCTGATGATAGCCGCTTTTGAGATCAATCTTAGAAAAAACCATTGCACCAGCCATCATATCAAGCATGTCATCTAGTCTAGGGATGGGAAACCTATATTTGATTGTAATTTTATTGATGGCACGACTGTCAACACACATCCTCCACGTGCCATCTTTCTTTGGGGTCAGTAAGGCGGGACTGCACAAGGGCTAAGACTTTCTCTAATGAACCCCTTCCTCAATAATTCTCCAACCTGCTTTTGCAGTTCTTCATGCTCAGATGGATTCATCCTGTAATGGGGCAAGTTGGGCAAAGTCGCTCCTGGGATTAGATCTATGGCATGCTGGATATCCCTAAGAGGTGGAAGGTGGTCTGGCAAATCCTCGGGAAAGACATCCTCAAATTCTTTTAACACAGGTTTAACTTCTTAAGGAGGCTCTGAGGGTTCCGAAGTTCTAAGTTCCTTAGCAGTCAACATCCAAATGGGTGAACCACTATGAATTTCTTGTTCTAGATCCTTAGCACTGATTAGGTTCACTCCAGTTTTCATCTCCTTAACCTTACCGGCTCCTTTAGTTACCTTGTCCTTAGGGGGAACGGAATGGATCGTAATCTTCTTCCCATTGAAACTAAAGACACAGGTATTGGATTTTCCTAAGAGGGTGGCATCATGATCATACAACCAAGGTCTTCCGAGAATTATACTGCTCACCCCCATGGGTAAGACATCGCACCAAATCTTTTCGTGATAAGATTGCATTTGGATTTGGACTTGACATCTAGACTGGATGGGTATGGAGGTAGAATCTACCCAAGAAACCTTATAGGGGTTGGGATGGGGAACTGGGATTAAGCCTAACATCTTGACAGTGCTAGTAGAGATGGCATTTACACAGCTCCCACTATCTATGATGATCTTACATACCTTATCCCCTAATTTAAGAAAAGTCTGTAGGATGTTAGTCCTACGCCAATCCTCTTGAACTAGATTCTGGGATAGGATGCATCTTACAACTCCTAATTAGTCAGATTCATTGGGTTCCTCCTCTCCTTCATACTCCTCAACCAAATGCATTCCGGCCTCATAAACTTCTTCTTCAAATTCCTCACTGGGCTCGGAATTATCATTCTCTCCCTCTTCTATGTAAAGGGATCTACGTGGGCACTGGCTAGCAACATGACCTACCTTATGACACTTGAAACAGGCTATGGCAGTACACTGACTGGAAATGTGACCTGGTTTCTGACACTTAAAACAGGTGATATTTGAACTAGGGGTTCTTTGGGTGTCAGGTGCCTTACCTTTGTCCATGGGCCTAGGGGTAGAAGTACCCTGAAAAGGTTTACTAGGGATAACTTGGCTAGGTCCATTCCTTGGGATTGGGGCACTAACCCTAGAAGGTATAGGTCCTCTCTGAAATTTCTCAGTGTTCAGTGCAATCTGGTAGGCTTGGTCTAGATCAGTAACCTCTCTCAGAAATAGTTCTCTCTTGATATCTTCCCTCAGTCCAGCCCTAAATCTAGACAAAGTGACTTCGTGGGCTTCACTCACATCACATCTCATTAGGTATTCATCAAAAGTAGCTATGTAGTCTGAGACAGATCGGTTTCCTTGTTTCAGGTTTTGCCATTGGTCTAACAGGTTTTGCTGGTATGAAATGGGTAGGTATTTATCTCTCAGTTTTTCTTTCATACCCTGCCAAGTGGTTATGGGCTCAACATTCCGTCTCCTAGTGGTTAGCTCAATGTTCCCCCAATATAACCTAGCTTGACGCACTAATTTCATCTTGGCAAACTTGTATTTCCTCTCCTCAGTCATAGCATACCACTCAAAGTATTGGTCCATCTCACCCTCCCAATCAGAATACACCTTAGGGTTCAGACTACCATCAAAAGTGGGTGCATCTAATTTGATGTTCCTGATGAACCTATCATCTCTATCTTCAGGCTCTGGGTCAGGCCTCCTATGATTAGGTTCAGGACTCTATATAAAGGCCTTCTAGGCTCCTGATGTGGGTGAGGTTGAGGCACATTAAAATCGGGGTCAGGAGTCCAATTCTGATGTCTAGGTTCTTCAAGTACTTGGACTCGGTCCCTAAGTTGGGTAAGATCCTCATGAATTTGTGCGCTAAACTGGGCCATAGTGTTTGTCATATCCTGATTCATTTTAGCCATACTTTCAGTAAGAGTTCTGATCATGGCCTTTAAATCAGGTTGGGTTTGACCAGGTTGATATGGCACTCCGTTTCTGGTAGACATGATGATTCAAGCAAGCACACAAAATGAGACTAGACTAAATCGACTACTGGATCACTAGACCTAGAGTCCAAACTAGATGCCCAATCAGAGTGGCAAGCTAGCCTGTAGTAACTCAGGACTCAGCCAGGCAGGTGTAAGGGGAGTGTTAGGTCCCTGATTGCCAATCCTAGACACCAATCAGTGATTGGCCAGGTAGGCAGACCAGCACACAAGCCCTTCGGGAATGGATCCCTGAACCACCGTTCTAGACACTGAGTGCTAAGCACACACAGAATAACTCGGCAAACTGACTCAACACTAGCCTAGACCCGACCAATTGGTGTCCCTAGCCCACTAGGGCAAATTAGGTCTAACTGGTTTTAAATTAGGTCTAGGTTCGAATGATTGGATGGTGGTTTTGGGCTAAGGAGAGGTAATCAACTCCTCCCCTTATCTTAGATGCTCAATTGCCCTTAAGTAAATTATGAGATGATCACTCCAAAAAGAATTGAATTGCAGAACACAAAAAACAGAGTTGTTGTATTTTAATTCTCAGAAATTTTACCGAAACCAATAAATCACAGAAAAATTATGAAAAATAGGTTCAATTATACTGGTTTCAAAGAAGCAAAAATCATGCAATTTGGAGTTTTATGCAGGGAGAAATAATTCAGACAACAGGGAAATTACGGGCTGCAACTATGTTGTCTTCCCCGTTTATAATCCCTGCTACGAAGTTATAACCCAATGGATCCCCTACACGCCCTAGGAACACCCCGTGGAATGGGAGGAGGAGGCTTGCGCCTCGCTTAGTTCCTAGGACCGGACGTCCTGGGGAGTCTACTTCGAGCAGACAAAATAAAAAGAGAAAACAATCAAAACAAGCAAGCAAGCAAATCAGAAACCCTAGACTGAGCTCTGATACCAAAAATGATGCAGAACAAATAAAGGGGTGCGATGCGGAAGTAAATTAAGATTAACTAATTTTTTTATTGTTTTTATATGTTTGTAGAAGTTGGCTTCAAATCAAAGAAAAGTTAACCTAACATTGAAAGATACTAATATGATAATTGAAAGCACAATTTTAAGGAAACTAAATTATCAGAGTAGTTCAGAAGCAACGGATCGCTGGGGGTTGAGAAACTCCCAGACCTAGGGTTTCGCTCCGAACTTTCAATAGAACAGAAATAAAGAGAAGAGATGGTTTATCTAACCAGACAATGATCTTCACAGATTTTGGTGGAAGAACTCTCCTGAGCAGATTGTTGGATCCTCGGATTCAGATATCTTCGTAATGGATCCTCCAATACTGGTCCTTTGGCGGGTTGGCTTCTCCTGAACTCAAGATCTGGAAGAGAAGAAAAACAATTGATGGAATCAGAGAGTCAAGGGAAAGATTTACCAGGTTGATGAACTTGAAGATTGAAATTGCTGAAAACTGGATTCTCCTGGATGTTGATGTGATTTCCCTTGGAACTTGCTCTGGATCTGAAGTAGCCGAACTGGATCTGGATGAAGGTGGACGGCCTGGACTTGTAGAGAGAGAGAGGCCGTGGGAGATGGATGGATCTAGGGTTTGATGGATTGAAAATAATGAAGGGTGGCTAGGGTTTTGGAATTTCAAGTGGCTAACCTAGGGTTTTGGATAAAGATGGAGATCTCTCACCTCCTCAAGGCTCCAATGGAACCCGGATTACCCCCTCACGGAGCTCAACACTTAGAATAGTGCGGAAGAAGAGAAACCTAGGTCACTCAACACAAGAGAATAGCAAAAATAATTTTTCTTCATTGATTTTTCTAAAGTTACAAAGAGAGGTCTATTATATAGACCTAAAATTTTCTCCAAGCTTGTACAAATTCCCATGTGGGACTAAACTCCTCCAACTACTAGATTAGGTAGAAAATCTTCTCTCTTGGCCGACCAAGAGTTCAAAAAAAATTGGGACGGCCATAAAGGAATTTTTTTGAATTTTTTTTTTGGTGCCTCCTTTGGAGTTGGGTTTGGATTTGGAGTCCTCTTCTTCTTATGGTATTTCTTCTTTTCTTCCACTCCAAGTTAAGCTCTTTGATTTTGATTTGAACTTCAATTAGGAGTAGGTTGGATGTCCTTCTTTGATTTCTTCTCCAAGAGAAGTCCCTTTCCTTCTTTGTTTAGACAAAATTGGCAGGTATGGGCGCCTCCTTTAAATTAGCTTCCAATTTGATTTTTTTCTTCTTTGGGTGTGGGGACCATGACACTGGGATGCCTCTGTGGCGCCTCCTAGACCCTGGCGTGTGCTCGGAGTGTGGCTGGGTGTGTGGCTTGGAGTGTGGCCTCCACTTGCTTGGACCTTGATTTGATTGGAAGACAAATGTGGCACCATTTTGGACCTTGATTTGATTGGAAGACAATTGCGACACCATAATGGATAAAATTGAAACCACATCGGGACTTGCACCGAGTCAACATGACTCAACAAAATTTAAATGGTGACTCAAGAAATAAATAAAAATAAATAAACTGGTTGACCAGGTCAACCTTTATTACAAACCCTAATTTCTCGGGCAAGGTTAATCAGAGATCCAGATGGAGCTCTGAAGTCTTCTTTTGAGTCTGGTGCCCGCACCACCTAAAGACATGGACTTTAGTCTAAACGTCCCTCTCATTATTTTGCTCGGATTGGTAGCCTCTACCTCTAATTCGAGGAATTACTTTAATTTCCTGGTGGGTACTAGAGTCCAACAGACAACACATAAGCCCGACTTTGGTCGGCCCACCCATGCATGTCTAAAGGTAGGTTCTTTAACCGATTCTTCTCCAAGTAACCTCTAGTATTTGGGTTTTGCCTCAAGGAGCACTTCAATCCACCTTTGGGCCTCCTATTGAAGGTCCCAGTTAGGTCCAACCATTAACATGACAAAATTCAATGCTTCTAACTAACGAATAGTCAAGCTCGACTTTGGCCGGCCCACTTGACCACCGTTAAGAGAGTCGCACTGAGCTATCATATTAGGAACATCAATTCCAATAACCTGATGAATACCCGATTTTTGGATCTACCGATGAACACCCAACTATTGGATACATTACTATCCCACTTAATGGGAGGCAAGAACTTGGTTATCCATATAACTTTGTCTTTTTAAGGACCTAATAATTTAGAGGGTTTTTAAATAATGTGACAGATGAAGAGATGAGAAGACATGGATCAACCTCCCACTGACCAAATCAGCAAACAAGGAGGGTTACACATAACTAATGATCCATGGACATCTAAAATCAGTCAAGACTGATTAATCTTGGATGACAAGGGTTAACACGAGTCAATGAGCTATCTAATCAATCCTGATTGACCATATTGGCCAGGTAAGTGAGATCATGGGTTGGGTTCCGCCATTAACCATCTTGCCTTAGACACCAACAGAGTTGGCCAAGTAAGAGGTAGCCCCAAAGAACCATGATCACAATGCCAAACTTACCTCGACACCAATCAGTTCATCAGACTCGATCAGCCTAGCCTAAAGACTCGGGCTTTCCACTGAGCTATAAATTAGGTCCATTTAGATTATGGACTAATCAATTTAACTATTAGATAGATCTAAAGAAGAAATCCTAACTCAACATTTGATTAGATTAGTTCTCTAATTAGTCCAATGCATCTAAACTTAGGTCTAACCCAATTAAGAACCTAATAAAAACTAACCCATGACCCTTAAGGCTTATTGAAATGACTTAAAATCTTTTGAATCATATTCGTAGAGTTTTTAGTCATTCTTAATTCTCAATTAAGTTCAATAGCCTCAAATAAATTAAAACAATTTTAATTTATCATGTAAAATAATTTTACAATAAATCAAAATTTGAATTCACTGTATTTCAGAATTTTCATCCCAAGTGTCGATACTTTAGGAGCAAGTGTCGACTCAAGGCCTGAGACAGGAAAAAGAAAATAGAACGATATGTTTTCTAGACATGCTCATGTGTCGACACTTCGAAGGTCAAGTGTCGACACTTCAGGGCCAAGTGTCGACACTTCAGGGCCAAGTGTCAACACTTCAACCTGTCTCAGAAGAAAAACAGAAACCAGATCTCAAGAAATTTTCCCATGAGTCGACACTTCAAAGGCCAAGTGTCGACTCACAGCCTGAGACAATGAAAAATAGTGATTTCAAATCCAAAGTTTCACAAAACTTTCAATCAAAATAGATCAAAACAATCATTTTAGATCTTATCCAAAGTTGTTTTATGATCATGTCATTAGATTAAGACATTTTTAACCTACAATTTTCTTTCTTCTTATTTTTCTTTTCAAGAGTTAATCACAGCGGCACCCCTACATGCTATAGGAGATCCCATTAAATGGAAAGAGAGGGTCTTGCAACCCTACTTCTCTCCTATGACTGGACGGCCATGGTGAAGCACTCAATCCAAGTACTTAAGAAAGAAAAGAGATGTTATTAGCATGCTAGCATCATTATACTACAAAATTGAACCTGTTTCTCTGATACCAATGAAGGTGAAAAGTACCTACACCTAGCATACAATATGCAAGAAAACATGACAGAAAGATATGCATTTTAAAATATTTTAAAGCATGCACAACAGAAGGCTTGGTAGATAGATCTAAACGATCTACCGATCTGCCCGCAAAAGAATCAAGCATAATGATCTAGCATGCATATAACATCAAAGCAAGAGAAACAGCAAATATAAAAGTACCATACCTTTATACCAAGAGAGAATCAGTGGAAGTGCTGTAAGAAGGAGGGTGCTCGAGCCACACACATGTTTGACCTCTACAGGATATCCACACCTGGGCTCGACTCTGATCAACTCCCTCAGAGTGCTAGCTCTTCAGGATCCTTGGCCGATCTTCTTCTTCCAGGAATACTAGAAGGAGAGTAGGAACCCTTTCCCAAAACCTGTCTTTCCAAGACCTAGCTTGACTGCTAGGTTGCTCACACCTAATCCCTAGAACTCTCATAACCCTTCTCTATCTTCTCTCTAGTAGTGTTGTAACTTGTAACCTCTGCAGCCTATATAATGACCCTCATTTATAGGTGCAGCCAAGAGAAAAAGAAAGAGGAAGGATGAGAAATAAGGGAAGAGGATCAAGGCCATACCAAATGGGTCCAACCCATTAAGGTAAGTATGACTTTCATACCATATAACCTTGTAGCCAAAACTAGTTTGAATTCAAAATTCAAACCAGGTCAAAACTTGTCCAAAATCCTCCCACGAAATCCTTCTAGAATTCTGTTCGTCATAGAAAGTATCGACACACGAAAATTATCAAGTATCAACACTTCATCAAGTGTCAACACCTGCAAAATTTCAAGTGTCGATACACGGAACCTGGTCAATCAAATTGACCTCCGGCAATGTCAAACGATTCTCAATCATCGATTATCCAAAAGATCAGATAGAAATCCTCTATGGTGTGTGACCCCATAGGTTCGAACACTAAGCTGGTAGCACTGGAACATTTCCAGTACCAGTCAAAGTCCTCATCTAGCAATGATACCCGATGTTTGGATAGGTCGAAGATCTAGAGTACCTCATAAGAATCTCTAGTATATGGTTGCTGCATAATTCATCCCTTTGACCTCACAATGCTCAGGATGACCTAGGGTTAGACTACCAACCCTAATTTAGTTTATCTAGATCATGTCTCAACCTCACAAGTTCTGTGACTCCTCACAAGAACTACCCTGGCCAAGGTTTTGCTGAATTGAGACATAGTGAGTCATTCACTCCAAACTATTTGGAGAGGTCAATTCCATCTTGATCCACCACTGCTCCTCAAGTACTTGACTATACCCAGAAATCTTTCATCACTGGATTAGAAATCCAGGTAGTCCGACACCAAAGTATAGTGAGTTGCTTGCAAGCTGCCATGGTGATCTCAGGTCTGAGGAACACATATATCCATATCCCTTCACGAGCAACCCATTTGGCAGAAGGGAGCTTCGCAGATGGTCACGTTCAGTGAAATATCACACATTTTACTTGCATGTCATATCAGTGTCTCCACACTCCTTGGTTAAGAGGACAACCAACAAATATGACATACAACAACCTTCACTTGATACATCGTCATCCTATAATAATGTATCATTTGGTTGTGAACCAGTTTAAGAACTACTTGATATATCCTCTCTATATCAAACAATGTAGTTCTAAGGACTCCATCACACAAGAGTTCATTTCAGAAAAATATAAATATGATGAACAGCCAAAAATAACTTTTATTTATTGAAGAATTCATATACAAAATACAAGATAGCACAACTGTCTATAGCCTAGACGATTGGCTTTGGGACACAATTTCCAATAGTGCCCCAAGGGTGCCAGGATCTCTTCCACTATTATTTACACTGGATAGGCAAGAACACTCTAATCAAGGTGTTGCACTCCCCGGTCGACCGTTTGCACCACCTAGAAGAAGAAAGCCATGCCAGGGGATTCAAATCTGGGGGTGGCTGCCTCCAGATCGAGATCCTGCCAAATTTTTTAAAGTGTAGCGACCAATTGGGAAGTCAGAACTTGCGACATAACTCCCTATCATGAAGGGAGGGGGGCACTTGGGCACGTGGCATGGCATGCTACCGATCGTTGACCTTCGAGCACCTGCAGAGGGGGGAGAACCCGAGGTGGGTGGTTGAGAGGATCCAGGGCCTTCGAACAAGATAAGCAAAGAAAAGGTAAGCGGGAGGAGAGTAAGAGAGAGCACTTTGAGGCTACCGGAGAACTTGCTGGAATTATCTCAATGGACATAGCCACCACAGCTCAAGCTCTCCTCCACCACTACCGTTCTAACTCTACTCTTTCCTTTAAAAGCTAAACCTCCTCCTAGCATGGAGTCTGGCCAAGGATCCACCATGGAGGATCTGTTCTCCTAGATCGCCCATTGACTTGATCGTCAGAGTGCCCCCACCAGAATCCTCGGCTCGGGTCTCTTTTCTTTTGCAGGTCCAGGTGCACGAGCTGGATTTCGAGTAACGAGGTCAGCATCTGGTGCCATCTTCAAGCTGCAGGCCACGGTGGTATAGGCAGCAACAGATTGGCACACCAGGTAAGGGGCCAGGATGCAGTCTAATTCAAGCCAATCCCCTCACATACAACTCCACCCAAAGCATGGTGGTGACACACGCATGGAAGGCCTTCACCAGTTGTGCAAGAGACCCTCCTTCTTACGGGGGCCCACACAGCCCGGAGAAGGAACCCCTCGCTCCACCGCAACCACCTTCAGTGGATATCCAGTTGGCTATGCTCGCCTAGCAAATACAAGTTCTAACTATGGTGGTGCGATAGTTACAGCATCAGCACCGATCCCTAGCACCCACCAATAGCCAAGGACCCCTGTAGCCCAAACTACCATACCCTGCGATAGCCTACATTCCTTCCAAGGAAGGCTATCACTACCGTAGGCTGCGACTGACCCTCAGGGAAGCCATCGGACCCCGCCGAAGAGATAGTTGACCGAGTTAGTTGATCGGGAGAGCCGGTCTCTGATTTTTTAGCATACCGCTACTAAGCATCGTCGAAGCCATTGAGGCAAGGCTACCTGTCGTGACCCCCCTCATCTATCATCTTCATCTCCTCCGATGATGCAGAACTAATATGTATGCGATTATTTTTATGTGTTTTAGGGATTGGATGAGGTGGTTAAATCCCAAATATCAAATCAAAATATGATGTAGATAATTCTATATGAATTTTAAAAGCTATGCATGCAGGTCAGGACCTAGAAAAGCAGTAAAGAGAGATCGCCAGGGCTGAGTAGCCTCGGTTAGGGTTAGTTCTCCTATAATAAAACTACTGGTGGCATAGGGGGTATACCTGGTAATGTCTGATGCACCTAGTGAAGGTTGCAGCGAAGAGATCACTCGTTCCTCGATGGATGTGGCCTGGAAAATCGAGCCAGAGACCCGTAGATGCCTGGCTTTCTACTCGATGGTCTGATTGTGGCCCGGTTGGAGTCGTTGGATTTGTAAGAACTCGAGAACCTGCAAACAACCATCAAGGGTGAGAAAGAAAGGATGGAAACAAAAGAAAAACTCAAAAAGGTAGCAAGGGCATGGGAAGAGGAAGCTTGGAGGAAGGCTGGTCGGCTAGGGTTTCTTCGAGCAGAACTTCGATAGGACTTCAGACTCACACCAGATCCCTTAATGCACACAGCAAGGAGGCACACAGCAATTGAAGACTCAATAATATTTCATATATCGAAATTAGCTCTCATACAAGAGACTAGGATCCTTTAAATAGACCCATAGTCTTGGGCTCCAAGTAAGGATACAAAAGTAATTACATAGGAGTTTTATTCCCATCCAAACCCTAGCTAGAAAATAAGGAAACATTAGGTAGAAAAAATCCCTAAGAATTCTCCCTCTCTCCTTGCCTTGGTCGGCCAAGAGGGTGACTCTAAGTGGCCGACCAAGGGGTGGTCACCTTAAGCTCTTGGCACCCTAGCTCCCTCCTGGGCTAGGGCTGGCCCAATTTTGCTTCCGGCTAGTCCAGGGCTTCAGGGTTTCTGATTTCTCCTTCTGGGGTCTTCAAATCTTCAAGCTGGGTTGGACTTGGGCTACACTTCCATGTCTTCAATCGATTAGACTTGGTCTTCACTTGCATGATGTGGTCTTGAGTCTTCAGTATGCTTGGATAGGACTCAGAAAAATAAAATTAGCTCAACATGAGCTGACTAGCATTGGACTGGACTAGCTCAACATGAGCTGACTAATACAGGACTCAAATAAAGATAACTTAGATGAACTAAGCTTTATTACAATGGACTTGAATATAGCTAAGTGATCCATAGAGGGTTGAAAAATCTCTGTCTTATTCTGGTGCCTCTGGTGTCCCCACCATCGATAGCCTCGATGGAAGGCTCCACTGATGAGGCCATCAGGTGCATGGTCAAAAAGTGCCTCGAGGAACAGGAGCATAAGCTGGTGGAACTATTCCGCCAGTTTACAAACTTGCAGGGCTCCTCCCATGAGCCAACGGGCCATGACGCCTGTCCCCCTTCTCCCGAGAAATCCAAGAAGAGTTGATTTTGAGTCAGTTCCATATGCTCCAGGTGGATTCCTACGATGGGACCATCGACCCTCTAGACCACCTCAAGAGTTACAAGGCTCTTGTGAGAGTCCAAGGGATGACCGATGCCCTCCTCTGCATTGCCTTCCCAGCCACTCTTCGGAAGGCCGCTCGAGTTTGGTTTACCCATCTCGAGCCCGAAAGCATCAGCTCCTTTGCACAGCTGGAAAGGAGATTTGTGGCTCACTTCGATGCCTGTCAGAAGGTGCCATGAGAAGTGGACAGTCTTTTCTCCATCAGGACACAGGATCATGAATCCTTGCGGGACTATGTGACTTGCTTCAAGGTTGCTGCACTAGAGATCTACAACCTGGATGAGCCTGTCGCCATGTTGGCACTAAAGAGAGGGCTCAGGACCTCCCGTTTAACCTACTCCCTAGATAAGAAGTCACCAAAAATGTACTCCGACCTCCTTCTCCGTGTTCATAAATACATCCATGCCAAGGAGGCGGACCATACCAGGAGAGAGTTGGACAGGAAGTTGCTGAAGAAGCAGGCCCCAGGAGAGATGTCTGGGATGTGGAGGCCCGGACCAACCCCGAACTTCCGACCAGGGCCAAAGTCGAAGAACGGCCCCATCCCAAAAGAAAGATACACACCTCTCCTCGCCCCAAGGTCGAAGATCCTGTTGGAAATTGAGGGCGAGCGCTACTTACGCTGCCCTCCCCCATTGAGGCCATCCAACAGTCACGACAAAATGAAGTACTACCAGTTTCACCGTGACCACGACCTTGACACCAAGGAATGCTGCCACCTCAAAAGAGAGATTAAAGATCTGATAAGGAGGGGCTACCTTAAAAAGTTCTTGGAGGGCAAGACCCGAGCAAAACCTCAAGTGCTTGCAGCTCTTCCTCCTGTCCCTCCAATCAACAACCGACCCACCAAGAAGCCTATGGGTATGATATGCTAGGGAATAGAGCGTGCTTCTAAGAGGGCCCGGGAGGGGAAGAGGTCAGAAAATGTACTCCCCTTTATGAGGGAGGAGGGATCTGGGAACCAAAATATAAATAATGATGCCATGGTTGTCGAGATGACGATTGTCAGGCATCCTATAAAATGGATTATGGTCGATAGTGGAAGTTCGACTGATGTCCTTTTTTACGATGCCTTCTCCAGGATGAATCTATCCTCTGCTCAACTGAAGCCTGTGCATACCTCCCTTATCGGTTTTACTGGGGACTTTGTGAGGGTTGAAGAAGAGATCACTCTCCCCGTTACTACTGAATATCACCTCGACAGAGTACTATCATGATGACCTTCATGGTTGTTAGGCTTTCTTTGGCCTACAACGTGATCCTTGGCCGCCCCGGGCTCAATCTGCTCGACACAGTCATCTCCACCAAGCGGTTGTTGGTGCAGTTTTCCATTCCTTATGGTATAGGAGAGATAAGGGGGCACCTCAGCTAATCCAACACTGTTTGGAAGATGTCCCAGGGGCCAAAAGTGTCGAGGAGGACCCCAGCATTGATGACCTCAACCAAAGGATGCAGAACCCCAAGGGTGGCCTGGTTGAGCGTCTGTTGACATATCCCCTCGGAACAGACCCGACAAAGATGGTGCAGATCGGGGCCCAGCTACAAGAAGAAGAGCGGGCCCGCCTGTTTAGTTTTCTCTGGGCGAATGCAGACGTGTTCGCTTGGACTGCAGCAGACATGCCTGGAATTCCCCCCGACATCATCATTCACAAGTTAAACATTGACCCGAAGTACCATCCGGTCTGGCAAAAGAAGAGATGCTTTGCCCCAGAGAGGTAACAGGTGGTTAACTACAAGGTGGAGAAGCTCCTCGCAGTCGATTTTGTTCGTGAAGTACAGTATCCCAGCTGGCTAGCGAACGTGATCATGGTCAAGAAAAACAATGGAAAATTAAGGATCTATGTGGATTACACCGACCTCAATCGAGCCTGCATGAAGGACAGCTTCTCTCTTCCAAAGATCGACCAACTGGTGGATGCCATCTCGGGACACCACTTGCTCTCCATTATGGATGCATTCTACGGGTACAATCAAGTCCGGATGCACCTAGAGGATAAGGAGCACACTGCCTTTATCACAGACCGAGGGATGTACTGCTATCGGATGATGCCCTTCAGCCTGAAGAATACTGGTGCCAAATACTAATGGTTGGTCAACAAAGTCTTCAAGGATCAAATTGGCTGCAACATGCAAGTTTACATGGACGACATACTCATCATGAGCAAGCTGAGATTGGACCACGTCGTGGACTTGGTAGAGAGGCCTTCCAAAACCTTCACCTGCATCAAATGAAGCTGAACCCAGCAAAGTGAGCTTTTGGCATGGCAGCTGGGAAGTTCCTGGACTTCATGGTCACCTAGAGGGGGATCGAAGCCAACCTTGAGAAGATTCAAGCAATTGTCGACATAAAGCATCCCATCTCAAAGAAGCAAGTCCAGCACCTCATGGACTAAATCGCAGCCCTGAGTCGGTTCATCTCGCGATCTACTGACCACTGCCTACCTTTTTTCAAGGCACTGCACAAGGTGCATGACTTCATCTAGATGGAAGAGTATAGGGAAGCCTTCGAAGAGCTGAAGAAGTTCTTGGCATCACCGTCGCTGCTCTCCAGGCTGGAGGATGGAGAGGAGCTCCTGCTGTACCTAGAAATTTTCCCAAGGGCTGTCAGTTCGGTTCTTGTCCGCACAGATGAAGACAGGGCTCAGAAACTGATATACTATGCCAGCAAGCTTCTCTGAGATGCGGAGATCAGGTACACCCATTCCAAGAAATTTATTTTCATACTCATAATGTATGCTCAGCACCTCAGGCCATATTTTCAAGCACACCCGATCATGGTCCTGATGGACAAACCATTGAGGGCCATACTTAGCCACCCTGATACGTCCAGGCATCTGGCCAAGTAGGTCCTAAAGCTCAGTGAATTTGACATCGCATACTGACCGAGATTATCCTAGAAGGCCCAGGTGCTGGGCGATTTCCTGGTAGAATGCACAGGCATGGGCAAAGGGCCGGAGGAGGCCATCTCAGAGCACTGAACGAACCCCAAAATCGAGGAGGACGTCTGGGTCCTTCATGTGAATGGTGCCTTCAATTTGGGAGGGAGCGGAGTAGGCCTCATCCTCGCTAATAGTGATGGGGTTGTAGCTGAGTGCACACTCTATTTCCAGTTTACAACCACCAACAACCAGGCAAAGTACGAGGCACTCCTTGCAGGACTGAGAGTCTCCCATGAACTAGGTGTACCCAACCTAAAGGTTTTCACTGACTCTCAGCTAGTGGTCGGACATGTCTCAGGAGAATTTGAGGCCCGAAACCCCCAAATGTTGAAGTACTTGGAGCAGGTACGCTCGAACATGGCAAGCTTTCGATGCTTCAGCATCTCCCACATTCCTCATGGAGAGAATGCTCGCACTGATGCCCTCTCTAGGCTCATGACCCTACCGGACTCATTGTTGGGGTGCACCTATGTTAAGTACCTCAAAGTTCCAAGCTACGAGGCTTTCGGGGAAGTCCAGCAAGTCACCCCGAAACCTAGTTGGATGGACCGGTATATCAGGTACATCACTGATGGCATCCCACTAGAAGATCGCACGGAGGCCGATCTCGTCAAGAAGAAGGCCGCACGCTTCGTACTGATGGATGGGCAACTCTATAGCAAGTCCTACTCTTACCCACTTCTGAAGTGCTTAAGACCCTCAAAGGTGGCCTTCGTGCTCCAGGAGATACACGAGGGCCTCTGCGGGAATCATGTAGGGGACATGACATTAGCATACAAAGCCCTCCACCAACGATACTACTGAAAGACTATGAGGGAGGATGCTTTCCGACTTTATGAAGAAGTGTGACCACTGCCAATGCCATGCCTGCATACAGCATCAACCGGTGATGCCACTCTTCCAACTCTCCACCCCCTGGCCATTTATTCAGTAGGGGATGGACATCCTTGGTCTCTTTTCTCCCGTGTCCGGGTAGTGCAAGTTCCTGATATTAGTTATCGACTACTTCACCAAATGGGTGGAGGCTGAGCCGTTAGCACGGATTACCAAAAACAAAGTTAGCCAATTCTTTTGGAAGTTGATCATCTGTCGCTTCAAACTCTCCCACACCATCATCACTGACAACGGGTGATAGTTTGACAATCAAAAATTTGAAGAGTTCTACACCGGCCTCAATATTCATCATTGCTTTTCCTCGGTGGCTCACCCTCCAACCAACGGAGAGGCTGAGGTGACCAACCGGACCATCCTCCAAGGGCTTCGAACCAGGCTAGACCAGGCCAAAGGCAGGTGGGCTGAAGAACTCCCTAGTATCCTTTGGACCTACCACACAATACCCTGAATGGCCATGGATGAGATGCCCTTCAACCTCGTCTTTGAAATGAAACCATAGTCCTGATGGAACTTGGTTTGCCCATGCTGCGGGTGGAGCAATATGATGAAGCTAAAAATCTGGCTCGCCTTCTACTTAACCTGGATCTCCTTGAGGAGATAAGAGACAAGGCCCGACTCTGGATGGTGGCCTACGGACAGTGGGTGGCCCGGTACTATAACTCTTGGGTAAGGCCAAAGAACTTCCACTGGGGTGATTTGGTGATGCGGCGGGCCGAAGCCTCTCAACCTGGGAGTGCAACAAGCTCTCCCTAAACTAGAAAGGCCCTTACAGGGTAGTTGAAGCCCTCCCCCATGGGGCCTACTATCAATGATGTAAGGATTCCTCTTATTAATAAAAGAATTCCTTTCGGTGCAAAATTATCTTTGCCTTACAGGAATGTTGCTACCCGACCCCAGGTGTGGCCACCTTGAAGCCGAGAAACTTCAAAAGCCCCGCACCTTGAAGCCGGGAAACTCTAGAAGCCCCGCACCTTGAAGCCGGGAAACTCTAGAAGCCCCGCACCTTGAAGCCGGGAAATTCCAGAAGCCCCGCACCTCAAAGCCAGGAAACTCCAGAAGCCCCACTCCTCGAAGCCAGGAAACTCTAGAAGTCCCGCACCTCAAAGCCGGGAAAATCCAGAAGCCCTGCACCTCTAAGTCGAGAAACTCCATAAGCCCCGCACCTCGAAGCCAGGAAACTCCAGAAGCCCCGTACCTCAAAGCCGGAAAACTCCTAAAGCCCCGCACTCAATCTACTCAAGTCCCAGTCTGGCGAAGAAACCTTCAGGACTTCTCAACTAAGTCCCCCAGCATAGAAACATTTCAAGCACTCTGAGATGATATCTCTCAGGGTCACTCAAGCCTCCTCGAGCTATGCATCAGCTCCCGGCTTGGCCAGGAAGAACTCAGAGTACACGACCAACTCCAAGAAGATGCATGAAGCCCTATAACTGTGCTTCTGACATAGTGGAGATGACTCACAAAGCTCCTAACTTCCCTTCCTAACTGCCCACTGCACCTAGAGTTCTGCCAAGAAGGGCTTGGAGCCTGATGTCTTAAGGTAAAATACTATGGTAGAAACATACACATAGGGGATGAGGGACGGGACTCTAACATGTTGCATGCAGATGAATGATATAAGAAGGATAAGAAAATTAGATTAAAGGAGTTTAGATTTATGAGGTTGTTTAGATTTAGTTCCCGAAAATAGCTAAGACTAGGTTAGGGTTTCAGGCAATCGTTAAAGTTCCTACCCACAGGATAGAACTATTAATGAAATAAAACAAGTAAAGGATCCTAGATCTAAGAAGGTCTATTAGGAGCATGTTCACCTTCAAGAAATTAGACAAAAAGAGATAGAAATTAGGTTTGGCATACCAAGCAATGATTTCTAGTTGATGTTGAAGAGATCGCTCCGCTCAGATCGGCGCCTGGATGATCCGATCACTTTCCCACAAATCTGTTCGCTTTTTATCAACTTCGTTAAAGGGCAAAGAATAATTCATCCAGAGGGCATGGTACTGGAGGGATCCTGCAAATGTCAAGGATTAGTGATGTAGAATATGAGAAAAATACTAAACAGGATGGAAAGAAGAAGGCTGGGCGGAAGAGAGGTTGCAAGGGCTAGCGGCTTTTGATGAAGCTTTAGGCATCTGGATCTTGGAGAGGGCTGATGGTGGGCATCATAGGGCTCTTGCTTGGATGGGTAATGGCTAGGGTTTAGTAAGAAGAAAAATAAAAAAGTCTCACACACACTTCCAAAGAGCACAAATTATCACAAGAAAAATTTACCAGAGTTTTAATTCATGAAAAGAGATTGATTACAAGAAGGGGAGGGGGTGGGTATTTATAATTCATCCAACCCTTTTCCTGTCAAACTAAGAGTACACAGTATGAATAGGATTAGGAGAATAAAGTTGAGTAGAATAAGGAGTACATAATTTGAATAGAATTGATAGACTGAAATCCTTGTAGAACTTGGACATCAACTCCTTCTTGGACTTGAAAGCTTTGACTTTTCTCCATGGGCTTGGACTGGTATGAAATTCTTACTGGGCTTGGACTGGGTCAAAGCCTTGGGCATCTTAGACTGGGTCAAAATATGGGGTGCCAACTTCATGATGGGCTGGGGGGCGTCAACTGCTATGGGCCTTGGACTGGGGCGCCAAGGATAGGGATCTAGGGTGGCACTTCTTCATGAAATCTTATGGGCTTGAGGCACCTAAGGCCTGGTATGCTGGGGTACCATCTCCTGGAGGGCTTGGGTAGCATGAAGAAATCCAGATGCTGAGTTGGTGACATAAGTGTGGATCCAAAGGTCCTCCTCTTGAATAAAAATTACATGGACTCAAAAAGGCCTACCTGACAAGACTCAAAATAGGTCTAAATAAACAATGGACTCACTAAATAGATAAATAGGACTCAATGGACTAAACAAGGAACTTCCACCAACTTAGTGAATCCAACTGTCTCACTTTGTTACAGGACTCACAAAAGTTAGACTTCATTATAGGACTTAATAAAAATTGACCAACATATGACTTAGAAGACAAATTGAAGCTTGAAGTCTATGTCTAATCTGATGTCCCCATCAATTCTCCTGGGGTGGGAGGAACTCGACCCTGTCGAGTAGGAAGGTCGATCTGGCTTAGGTACTGCTCTGACGAGTCTAGGTTGAGGCGTTGCGAATCCTCTCGAATGATCCATGAATCCTCATATCTCAGTCGACCTTGCCAACTAACCAAGTGACTGGTAGCCTTTGATTCAGGTACTAGTAGCTTAGTCATCCAGGATATGCTCAATCTTTCCATTCACAGGCTAAATTGATGTGGACACTCAGGGTTGGGTTCACTCTTAAAGAAAGGGTTAGACTCAAACTCACTGGGTATATGGTGCGGGCACCAGAATCAGAAAGAGACTCCAACCAATTCAAGCCCATTCCAAATCTTTATGGTTGGACTAGAGAGTCCGGTAACCTTTCTTTATTTTGAATCCAAAAGAATCATGTAAGTCGAGTCCATGTTGGGTCTTGTAATCTTTCTTTTGAGTCCAAAATAATCATGTAAGTCGAGTCCATGTCAGGTCTAGTCTTAGTCCAATCCAAATGGATCAACTAGCATCAAGCCTAAAGAAGACTCACAATGTATACCCCAAATCAAGACCAAAGCCAACTCAATTGGGGACCACATGCCACATCACTTGCGCCACCTCAACTTGGGACCACATGCCACGTCAAGAGGGGACCACATGCCACCTCACATGCCACCTCACCACAAGAGGTCACCATCCCAAGTTCAAATTCAAGGAAGTTGGCCAAGGAGGATTTCAAGCAAGAAAATCAGCCCTCTCCCCTTATATTACTCCACTTGTTTGGGGATTTGAAATTTCAAAATTTGTGAGGCTTTATTTAAAGCCTTGGACGCCCCTTGTAAAGAGGAATTGATGAATGAATACAATTTTTTCAGAAATTCTCTATGTGTTTCTATGTGCCTATGTGGATCTTTGTGCCTAAGTGAACCTCTTCCTCTCCTCCATCATTTCTTCTCCCTAATCCTTCTCTTTTACTCTTCATCTTCCAAGCAATCCTCTTCCTTCAAGGCGAATTAAGGACATCCTCACAAGAAGAAGATCAACACCAACACAAGCTTCCACCATGGCGCCAAGGATCATTTCCAACAAACTCTCCTTTTGAGTTCCATCAATCTTCTCATTTCTAATTAAGCTTCTAATCATCTTGGTTTCTTTGTTGCAGGGTTCTCTAGGTTCTAGATCCAGGAGGAAGGATTACTTGCTACAAACCAGAAAGTTAGATGGCCCATCTTATGTGGTATGATCTTTCATTTGAGAACCTTAAGAGCGAATCCCTTGTGCTTGAGATTTCAATGCTTGAACTCCTAGTCTTTTAAGATCGGGATCATTAAATAGGGCTAGCTTGACTTGTGTGCGAATTCTAATCTTGTCCTATTTCTTTAATATTTTGATAGTCCTCCTAGCTGGGTTTAAGTATAAGCATTTAGGGTTTCTTATTTAGATCTCCTTGATCTTATATGTTGAATCACTCATATGCAAGTAAGAATTGCTAGTTAAATTTTGGTTAATCTCCTTTAGAGTCACATGATTGCATCCTCATCATGCATGCCACACCATTCTTGGTATCAGAGCATGGTAGAATAAGTTCCTGATTGCATAGCATTAAGTCCTTGAAGTACTTGGATCGGGGGCGTTACCAGGCTGTCCGGTCTTAGGAGAAAGTAGGGTTTAAACACCCTCTCTTCCCATTCCACGGGGATCTCTTAAGGCATGTCGGGGTGCCATTGTGATTGACCCGTAAAAAAGAAAGCCAAAGGACTTCTTAGATTTCATTTGTGAATTTTGCATTGGGCACGTTCTGTTTTTTCTGCTTGCTGTATTTTCTGTAGGCTGACTGTAATCCGCCTGCAACTCCAAAGGCAAGTATCACATTCCTCATTGGAATATTTTTTTTCCTGATCCATTTTAAGTTGCTTATCACCATTTTAAATTTCAATCTGAGAAAAAATTTACAAAAAAAATAAAAATTCCTGCAGTCCATCAGTGTTATTAGGATTTCTGTTCTGTTCTGTTCCTTTTCATTATCTTCATTTCAGAATCTGCCTCGAATAGTACAGATTTTATTTTGAATTTTCATTTCATCTGGTATATCATCTAGAAGTTAGGAGTTTTTTGTAATTTTTTTAGATTTTTATGACATTTTTTTTCTGCACTTATCAACACCACTTTTAAACTGCAACACACTACTTCTGCACCTGAAATTTGAAATTTACATGCATCTCATGACAAATCAAATTAAGGGCACGAAATTGACATAGGGTCAGGATTTCATCACCTGTCCCTAGCCCAAAAATCACCAAATTGCATATCGACCCAAACCCTAACTAAAATTGATTAGACATTAATTGCCCTAGTGGGTTAGGAACATCAATTTGGTCGAGCCCGGGTTATTGTCAACTCATTGTGTCAACTAGTCTTGTGTGTGCCCTATTACTTGGTGTCTAGAATTGGGACTAAGGGCTTGGGTGCTGATCCGTCTATCAGGCCAATTCCACCGGGCCTAGGTAGGCCAGAGACAGGATCTCACACTCCCCTTGTTCTAAAACCTGGCCAAGTATAGAGTTACTACAATCTAGCTTGCCACCTTGATTAGGCAACTAGCTTGGAACTCTAGGTCCAGTTCAATTCAATTGGAAAAGCTTGTGCAACCCATTTCTTCATCTATTATTGAAAGCTGGTGTCAAGGATAGAGGTTAAGTGGCTCAAGCCTAAGCGGTTCTTGTGGTTTTTAATTAGGACCTAGTGAAAGCTGGGGAAACCTCCCACAGACCCACCTCCTGACTGGCCAGTGGAAGAGAGTAGCTGTTGATTTGATTGTATCTAGTCAACTCAGTTTATTTGGACTAACCGGTTTAGAAAACTCGTAGTTCGGGTCTGAGTCTAATTGTTTGCATGACAACTAGGTCAGGCACACCTTACCACCCTTCACAAGCCCAACCTAGTTCATCCATGGATACTAGTATGGAAAGCCTTATGAGAACTATGATCGAGAAGATGGACCGTTTGGATGCTAAATTTGGTCAGTTAGAGGAAAGGGTAGGAATCCTAGAAGAAGCTAGGTTGACCCCAACTGAACCACCTTCACCCAGATTACCTTCAGTTCATCCTAGAGCCCAACGATAGGAACACACACCTGACCCAATTCAAAGAAGACCGCATCAGGATTATGTTGATCATACTCCAGAGCCACCTCCTAGAAGGCCTCACTATGATACTTTTGATCAGGATGATCGGGCCCTAAGGAACATCCGTCTAGATGCACCAACCTTTGAGGGAAACTTAGATCCTAAGGTGTACACAGACTGGGAGGCTGACATGGACCAGTATTTTGACTGGTATGATATGTCTGAAGAGAGAAGATTTAAGTTTGCCAAAATCAGACTAGTTCGTTAGGCTCGGTTATATTGGGGAAACGTGGAACGCATATCAAGGCAAAGGGGAGATTTACCTATAGCAACATGGAGAGATATGAAGAGAAAACTTAGAGAGAAATATTTGCCTATGTCTTATCAGCAAAGGTTATTAGATCAGTGGCAACGATTGACACAGGGTAACAAGACCGTTTCTGAATACGTTGCTAAATTTGATGAGTTTGTGATGCGATGCAACGTAGTCGAGTCTGAAGCAGCTACTTTATCAAGGTTTAGATCAGGGTTGAATGATGATATAAAAAGGGAACTATTTTTAAGGGAAGTCCATGATTTAGATCAGGCATACCAAGTTGCCACGGACTATGAGAGGTTTCAAAGGAGAGCTACATTTAGACGACCTGAACCTATTAGGTTTAACCCTCCTTGATGCAGAACAAATAAAGGGATGCGATGCGGAAGTAAATTAAGATTAACTAATTTTTTTGTTGTTTTTATATGTTTGTAGAAGTTGGCTTCAAATCAAAGAAAAGTTAACCTAACATTGAAAGATACTAATATGATAATTGAAAGCACAATTTTAAGGAAACTAAATTATCAGAGTAGTTCAGAAGCAACGGATCGCTGGGGGTTGAGAAACTCCCAGACCTATGGTTTCGCTCCGAACTTTCAACAGAACAGAAATAAAGAGAAGAGATGGTTTACCTAACCAGACAATGATCTTCACAGATTTTGGTGGAAGAACTCTCCCGAGCAGATTGTTGGATCCTCGGATTCAGATATCTTCGCAATGGATCCTCCAATACTGGTCCTTGGCGGGTTGGCTTCTCCTGAACTCAAGATCTGGAAGAGAAGAAAAACAATTGATGGAATCAAAGAGTCAAGGGAAAAATTTACCAGGTTGATGAACTTGAAGATTGAAATTGCTGAAAACTGGATTCTCCTGGAAGCTGATGTGATTTTCCTTGGAACTTGCTCTGGATCTGAAGTAGCTGGACTGGATCTGGATGAAGGTGGATGGCCTAGACTTGTAGAGAGAGAGAGGCCGTGGGAGATGGAAGGAGCTAGGGTTCGATGGATTGAAAATAATGAAGGGCGGCTAGGGTTTTGGATTTTTAAGTGGCTAACCTAGGGTTTTGGATAAAGATGGAGATCTCTCACCTCCTCAAGGCTCCAATGGAACCCGGATTACCCCCTCACGGAGCTCAACACTTAGAATAGTGCGGAAGAAGTGAAACCTAGGTTACTCAACACAAGAGAATAGCAAAAATAATTTTTCTTCATTGATTTTCTAAAGTTACAAAGAGAGGTCTATTATATAGACCTAAAATTTTCTCCAAGTTTGTACAAATTCCCATGTGGGACTAAACTCCTCCAACCTCTGGATTAGGTAGAAAACCTCCTCTCTTGGCCGACCAAGAATTCAAAAAAATTTGGGACGGCCATAAAGGATTTTTTTGGAATTTTTTTTTTTTTTTATGGCGCCTTCTTTGGAGTTGGATTTGGATTTGGAGTCCTCTTCTCCTTATGGCATTTCTTCTTTTCTTCCACTCCAAGTTAAGCTCTTTGATTTTGATTTGAACTTCAATTAGGAGTAGGTTGGATGTCCTTCTTTGATTTTTTCTCCAAGAGAAGTCCCTTTCCTTCTTTGCTTAGACAAAATTGGCAGGTATGGGCGCCTCCTTTAAATTGGCTTCCAATTTGATTTTTTTCTTCTTTGGATGTGGGGACCATGACACTGGGATGCCTCTGTGGCGCCTCCTGGACCCTGGCGTGTGCTCGGAGTGTGGCTGGGCGTGTGGCTTGGAGTGTGGCCTCCACTTGCTTGGACCTTGATTTGATTGGAAGACAAATGTGGCACCATTTTGGACCTTGATTTGATTGGAAGACAATTGCGGCACCATTTTGGATAAAATTGAAACCACATCGAGACTTGCACCGAGTCAACATGACTCAACAAAATTTAAATGGTGACTCAAGAAATAAATAAAAATAAATAAACTGGTTGACCAGGTCAACCTTTATTACAAATCCTAATTTCTCGGGCAATGTCAATCAGAGATCCAAATGGAGCTCTGAAGTCTTCTTATGAGTCTGGTGCCCGCACCATCAACCTTTATTACAAATCCTAATTTCTCGGGCAATGTCAATCAGAGATCCAAATGGAGCTCTGAAGTCTTCTTATGAGTCTGGTGCCCGCACCAATTCTCCCGGGGTGGGAGGAACTCGACCCTGTCGAGTAAGGCTCAAGTTGGCTCTGGTATCTCTCCAAGAGGTCTGGGTCCAATTCTTGTAATTCTTCTCGAGAGATCCAAGAGTCATCAGAATCTGGCCTTCCTTGCCAGCGGACCAGGTACCTTTGGTATCCTCGATTACGAGTAGAGATAACTTGATCATCCAGGATCTTTTCAATCTGCTCTTTCCTCACAGGCCAGTTTGTTGGTGGACACACAGGGTCGGGATCACTCTCAATGATAGGGTTAGGCTCAAAAGGCTCACTAGGAATCACAGCTGGCTCCCTGTACTCTACTAAGTCTGTAATGTTGAAAGTAGAGCTAATGCCTAGTTCTGGAGGCAACTCGAGCACATAGGCATTGGATCCTACTCTCTTTACCACTCTAAATGGTCCAGCTCCCCTAGCATGTAACTTTCTAACGGTTCTAGGAGGAAACCATTCAGGCCTTAACCTAATCATCACATAGTCTCCCTCAATAAAAGATTTGACTCGCCTTTGAGTATCAGCCAACTTCTTATAAGTTTCATTACTTAAATTTATTTTGGCATGAATTTCTTTATGCAAGTCTTTTACATGCTGTGCAAAATTCTCAGCAGACTCGGAGACTCGAGTGTGGACAGGTAAAGGGACTAGGTCAAGAGGTGTGTGAGGTTTGTACCCATGTACAATTTCAAATGGACTCTTACCCGTAGACCTATTGACCGAGTCATTGTACGCAAATTCTGCCCTTGGTAGGTATAAATCCCAATTTCTGGTGTTTTCACCAACAAGACATCTCAGCAGATTTCCTAGGCTACGGTTCACTACTTCAGTTTGGCCATCAGTTTGGGGATGATAGGCAGTTGAAAACTTAAGTTTTGTCCCTAACTTATGCCAAAGGGTCTTCCAAAAGTAACTGGTGAACCGGACATCCCTATCTGAAACGATTGTCTTAGGTAGGCCATGGAGTCTAACTATCTCATTGAAGAAAAGTGTGGCTACCTTAGACGCATCAAAGGTTTGGGAACAAGGCAAGAAGTGGGCCATTTTAGAGAATCGGTCGACTACGACACAGATAGAATCATGTCTCCTCTGGGTCTTAGGTAAACCTAACACAAAATCCATACTCACATCTTGCCAAGGACGATCTGGGACAGGGAGTGGGGTATAAAGGCCAGTGTTTTGTTTTCGCTGTTTGGCAACAGCGCAGGTTCGACATCTAGCTACAATATTAGCTACATCCCTTTTCAAGCTAGGCCAGAAAAAGTGGTCTTCAATAGCTAGAATGGTCTTGTCTTTTCCAAAATGGCCGGCTAAACCTCCAGCATGGATTTCCCAAATCAAAAATTCCCTAAGAGAAGTTCTAGGGATGCAAAGCCTATTTTTGAAGAACAAAAAACCATCTACAAGGGTATAATCCTGGTGATTACTAGATGGCCCTTGAACTAGATCCTGATACACAGTTGTGAAATTCGGACAAGACTCATATTCCTCTTTGATTTGCTCAAACCCTATGACCTCAGTTCTAACAGAAGTTAATAACAGAGATCGGCGACTAAGGAAATCAGCTACCTTATTCTCAACTCCAGCCTTATGTTTCAGGACAAAAGTATAGGACTGGATATATTCTACCCACTTAGCATGCCTAGGGTTAAGCTTCTTTTGGGAGTTCAGAAATCTAAGAGCCTCATGGTCCGAAAATAGTACAAATTCCTGCGGTAGCAAATAATGTCTCCAGTAACGCAAAGCTTGCACCACCGCATAAAATTCCTTATCATAGGTAGAATACCTAAGCTTAGCATCATTAAGTTTTTCACTAAAGAATGCTATGGGATGATTTTCTTGGCTTAGGACTCCACCTATTCCTACACCTGAAGCATCACAGGCAACCTCAAATACTTTAGAAAAATCGGGTAATCTCAGAATGGGTGCCTGGGTCATTTATCCTTAAGATCTAGGAAGGCTTTATGGGCTGACTTAGTCCAATGAAATTCTCCCTTCCTAATACAATCAGTGATAGGAGTAGCTAAAGTACTAAACCCCTTGATGAATCGCCTATAGAAGGTAGCCAAGCCGTGGAAACTTCTAACTTCATGCACATTGGTTGGCTCTGGCCAGTCTACTATGGACCTAATTTTCTCAGGATCGGCCGCCACGCCGTCAGGGGTTACTACAAAACCAAGAAAGATAACTCTACTAGTCATGAATTCACACTTCTTAAGATTGCCGTAGAGTCTATCATTCCTCAAAACTTGGCAGACTGGTCTAAGGTGGCCTAGGTGATCTGCTGGGGTCTTACTATAGATCAGGATGTCATCAAAATAGACCACCACAAATTTTCCTATGAAAGCTCTAAGTACCTGGGTCATAATTCTCATGAAAGTACTAGGGGCATTGGACAACCCAAAAGGCATAACAACCCATTCATAAAGACCATCCTTAGTTTTGAAAGCAGTTTTCCATTCATCCCCGGGTCTAATCCTAACCTGATGATAGCCGCTTTTGAGATCAATCTTAGAAAAAACCATTGCACCAGCCATCATATCAAGCATGTCATCTAGTCTAGGGATGGGAAACCTATATTTGATTGTAATTTTATTGATGGCACGACTGTCAACACACATCCTCCACGTGCCATCTTTTTTTGGGGTCAGTAAGGCTGGGACTGCACAAGGGCTAAGACTTTCTCTAATAAACCCCTTCCTCAATAATTCTCCAACCTGCTTTTGCAGTTCTTCATGCTCGGATGGATTCATCCTGTAATGGGGCAAGTTGGGCAAAGTCGCTCCTGGGATTAGATCTATGGCATGCTGGATATCCCTAAGAGGTGGAAGGTGGTCTGGCAAATCCTCGGGAAAGACATCCTCAAATTCTTTTAACACAGGTTTAACTTCTTGAGAAGGCTCTGAGGGTTCCGAAGTTCTAAGTTCCTTAGCAGTCAACATCCAGATGGGTGAACCACTATGAATTTCTTATTCTAGATCCTTAGCACTGATTAGGTTCACTCCAGTTTTCATCTCCTTAACCTTACCGGCTCCTTTAGTTACCTTGTCCTTAGGGGGAACTGAATGGATCGTAATCTTCTTCCCATTGAAACTAAAGACACAGGTATTGGATTTTCCTAAGAGGGTGGCATCATGATCATACAACCAAGGTCTTCCGAGAATTATACTGCTCACCCCCATGGGTAAGACATCGCACCAAATCTTTTCGTGATAAGATTGCATTTGGATTTGGACTTGACATCTAGACTGGATGGGTATGGAGGTAGAATCTACCCAAGAAACCTTATAGGGGTTGGGATGGGGAACTGGGATTAAGCCTAACATCTTGACAGTGCTAGTAGAGATGGCATTTACACAGCTCCCACTATCTATGATGATCTTACATACCTTATCCCCTAATTTAAGAAAAGTCTGTAGGATGTTAGTCCTACGCCAATCCTCTTGAACTAGATTCTGGGATAGGATGCATCTTACAACTCCTAATTGGTCAGATTCATTGGGTTCCTCCTCTCCTTCATACTCCTCAACCAAATTCATTCCGGCCTCATAAACTTCTTCTTCAAATTCCTCACTGGGCTCGGAATTATCATTCTCTCCCTCTTCTATGTAAAGGGATCTCCGTGGGCACTGGCTAGCAACATGACCTACCTTATGACACTTGAAATAGGCTATGGCAGTACACTGACTGGAAATGTGACCTGGTTTCTGACACTTAAAACAGGTGATATTTGAACTAGGGGTTCTCTGGGTGTCAGGTGCCTTACCTTTGTCCATGGGCCTAGGGGTAGAAGTACCCTGAAAAGTTTTACTAGGGATAACTTGGCTAGGTCCATTCCTTGGGATTGGGGCACTAACCCTAGAAGGTATAGGTCCTCTCTGAAATTTCTCAGTGTTCAGTGCAATCTGGTAGGCTTGGTCTAGATCAGTAACCTCTCTCAGAAATAGTTCTCTCTTGATATCTTCCCTCAGTCCAGCCCTAAATCTAGACAAAGTGACTTCGTGGGCTTCACTCACATCACATCTCATTAGGTATTCATCAAAAGTAGCTATGTAGTCTGAGACAGATCGGTTTCCTTGTTTCAGGTTTTGCCATTGGTCTAACAGGTTTTGCTGGTATGAAATGGGTAGGTATTTATCTCTCAGTTTTTCTTTCATACCCTGCCAAGTGGTTATGGGCTCAACATTCCGTCTCCTAGTGGTTAGCTCAATGTTCCCCCAGTATAACCTAGCTTGATGCACTAATTTCATCTTGGCAAACTTATATTTTCTCTCCTCAGACATAGCATACCACTCAAAGTATTGGTCCATCTCACCCTCCCAATCAGAATACACCTTAGGGTTCAGTCTACCATCAAAAGTGGGTGCATCTAATTTGATGTTCCTGATGAACCTATCATCTCTATCTTCAGGCTCTGGGTCAGGCCTCCTATGATTAGGTTCAGGATCTCTATATAAAGGCCTTCTAGGCTCCTGATGTGGGTGAGGTTGAGGCACATTAAAATCGGGGTCAGGAGTCCAATTCCGATGTCTAGGTTCTTCAAGTACTTGGACTCGGTCCCTAAGTTGGGTAAGATCCTCATGAATTTGTGCGCTAAACTGGGCCACAGTGTTTGTCATATCCTGATTCATTTTAGCCATACTTTCAGTAAGAGTTCTGATCATGGCCTCTAAATCAGGTTGGGTTTGACCAGGTTGATATGGCACTCCGTTTCTGGTAGACATGATGATTCAAGCAAGCACACAAAATGAGACTAGACTAAATCGACTACTGGATCACTAGACCTAGAGTCCAAACTAGATGCCCAATCAGAGTGGCAAGCTAGCTTGTAGTAACTCAGGACTCAGCCAGGCAGGTGTAAGGGAAGTGTTAGGTCCCTGATTGCCAATCCTTGACACCAATCAGTGATTGGCCAGGTAGGCGGACCAGCACACAAGCCCTTCGGGAATGGATCCCTGAACCACCGTTCTAGACACTGAGTGCTAAGCACACACAGAATAACTCAGCAAACTGACTCAACACTAGCCTAGACCCGACCAATTGGTGTCCCTAGCCCACTAGGGCAAATTAGGTCTAACTGATTTTAAATTAGGTCTAGGTTCGAATGATTGGATGGTGGTTTTGGGCTAAGGAGAGGTAATCAACTCCTCCCCTTATCTTAGATGCTCAATTGCCCTTAAGTAAATTATGAGATGATCACTCCAAAAAGAATTGAATTGCAGAATACAAAAAACAGAGTTGTTGTATTTTAATGCTCAGAATTTTTACCGAACCCAATAAATCACAGAAAAATTATGAAAAATAGGTTCGTATACTGGTTTCAAAGAAGCAAAAATCATGCAATTCGGAGTTTTATGCAGGGAGAAATAATTCAGACAACAGGGCAATTACGGGCTGCAACTAGATTGTCTTCCCCGTTTATAATCCCTGCTACGAAGTTATAACCCAATGGATCCCCTACACGCCCTAGGAACACCCCGTGGAATGGGAGGAGGAGGCTTGCGCCTCGCTTAGTTCCTAGGACCGGACGTCCTGGGGAGTCTACTTCGAGCAGACAAAATAAAAAGAGAAAACAATCAAAACAAGCAAGCAAGCAAATCAGAAACCCTAGACTGGGCTCTGATACCAAAAATGATGCAGAACAAATAAAGGGATGCGATGCGGAAGTAAATTAAGATTAACTAATTTTTTTGTTATTTTTATATGTTTGTAGAAGTTGGCTTCAAATCAAAGAAAAGTTAACCTAACATTGAAAGATACTAATATGATAATTGAAAGCACAATTTTAAGGAAACTAAATTATCAGAGTAGTTCAGAAGCAACGGATCGCTGGGGGTTGAGAAACTCCCAGACCTAGGGTTTCGCTCCGAACTTTCAATATAACAGAAATAAAGAGAAGAGATGGTTTACCTAACCAGACAATGATCTTCACAGATTTTGGTGGAAGAACTCTCCCAAGCAGATTGTTGGATCCTCGGATTCAGATATCTTCGCAATAGATCCTCCAATACTGGTCCTTGGCGGGTTGGCTTCTCCTGAACTCAAGATCTGGAAGAGAAGAAAAACAATTGATGGAATCAGAGAGTCAAGGGAAAAATTTACCAGGTTGATGAACTTGAAGATTGAAATTGCTGAAAACTGGATTCTCCTGGAAGCTGATGTGATTTTCCTTGGAACTTGCTCTGGATCTGAAGTAGCCGGACTGGATCTGGATGAAGGTGGACGGCCTAGACTTGTAGAGAGAGAGAGGCCGTGGGAGATGGAAGGAGCTAGGGTTCGATGGATTGAAAATAATGAAGGGTGGCTAGGGTTTTGGATTTTTAAGTGGCTAACCTAGGGTTTTGGATAAAGATGGAGATCTCTCACCTCCTCAAGGCTCCAATGGAACCCGGATTACCCCCTCACGGAGCTCAACACTTAGAATAGTGCGGAAGAAGTGAAACCTAGGTTACTCAACACAAGAGAATAGCAAAAATAATTTTTCTTCATTGATTTTCTAAAGTTACAAAGAGAGGTCTATTATATAGACCTAAAATTTTCTCCAAGTTTGTACAAATTCCCATGTGGGACTAAACTCCTCCAACCTCTAGATTAGGTAGAAAACCTCTTCTCTTGGCCGACCAAGAATTCAAAAAAATTTGGGACGGCCATAAAGGATTTTTTTGGAATTTTTTTTTTTTTTTATGGCGCCTTCTTTGGAGTTGGATTTGGATTTGGAGTCCTCTTCTCCTTATGGCATTTCTTCTTTTCTTCCACTCCAAGTTAAGCTCTTTGATTTTGATTTGAACTTCAATTAGGAGTAGGTTGGATGTCCTTCTTTGATTTTTTCTCCAAGAGAAGTCCTTTTCCTTCTTTGCTTAGACAAAATTGGCAGGTATGGGCGCCTCCTTTAAATTGGCTTCCAATTTGATTTTTTTCTTCTTTGGATGTGGGGACCATGACACTGGGATGCCTCTGTGGCACCTCCTGGACCCTGGCGTGTGCTCGGAGTGTGGCTGGGCGTGTGGCTTGGAGTGTGGCCTCCACTTGCTTGGACCTTGATTTGATTGGAAGACAATTGCGGCACCATTTTGGATAAAATTGAAACCACATCGGGACTTGCACCGAGTCAACATGACTCAACAAAATTTAAATGGTGACTCAAGAAATAAATAAAAATAAATAAACTGGTTGACCAGGTCAACCTTTATTACAAATCCTAATTTCTCGGGCAATGTCAATCAGAGATCCAAATGGAGCTCTGAAGTCTTCTTATGAGTCTGGTGCCCGCACCATCAACCTTTATTACAAATCCTAATTTCTCGGGCAATGTCAATCAGAGATCCAAATGGAGCTCTGAAGTCTTCTTATGAGTCTGGTGCCCGCACCAATTCTCCCGGGGTGGGAGGAACTCGACCCTGTCGAGTAAGGCTCAAGTTGGCTCTGGTATCTCTCCAAGAGGTCTGGGTCCAATTCTTGTAATTCTTCTCGGGAGATCCAAGAGTCATCAGAATCTGGCCTTCCTTGCCAGCGGACCAGGTACCTTTGGTATCCTCGATTACGAGTAGAGATAACCTGATCATCCAGGATCTTTTCAATCTGCTCTTTCCTCACAGGCTAGTTTGTTGGTGGACACACAGGGTCGGGATCACTCTCAATGATAGGGTTAGGCTCAAAAGGCTCACTAGGAATCACAGCTGGCTCCCTGTACTCTACTAAGTCTGTAATGTTGAAAGTAGAGCTAATGCCTAGTTCTGGAGGCAACTCGAGCACATAGGCATTGGATCCTACTCTCTTTACCACTCTAAATGGTCCAGCTCCCCTAGCATGTAACTTTCTAACGGTTCCAGGAGGAAACCGTTCAGGCCTTAACCTAATCATCACATAGTCTCCCTCAACAAAAGATTTGACTCGCCTTTGAGTATCAGCCAACTTCTTATAAGTTTCATTACTTAAATTTATTTTGGCATGAATTTCTTTATGCAAGTCTTTTACATGCTGTGCAAAATTCTCAGCAGACTCGGAGACTCGAGTGTGGACAGGTAAAGGGACTAGGTCAAGAGGTGTGTGAGGTTTGTACCCATGTACAATTTCAAATGGACTCTTACCCGTAGACCTATTGACCGAGTCATTGTATGCAAATTCTGCCCTTGGTAGGTATAAATCTCAATTTCTGGTGTTTTCACCAACAAGACATCTCAGCAGATTTCCTAGGCTACTGTTCACTACTTCAGTTTGGCCATCAGTTTGGGGATGATAGGCAGTTGAAAACTTAAGTTTTGTCCCTAACTTATGCCAAAGGGTCTTCCAAAAGTAACTGGTGAACCGGACATCCCTATCTGAAACGATTGTCTTAGGTAGGCCATGGAGTCTAACTATCTCATTGAAGAAAAGTGTGGCTACCTTAGACGCATCAAAGGTTTGGGAACAAGGCAAGAAGTGGGCCATTTTAGAGAATCGGTCGACTACGACACAGATAGAATCATGTCTCCTCTGGGTCTTAGGTAAACCTAACACAAAATCCATACTCACATCTTGCCAAGGACGATCTGGGACAGGGAGTGGGGTATAAAGGCCAGTGTTTTGTTTTCGCTGTTTGGCAACAGCGCAGGTTCGACATCTAGCTACAATATTAGCTACATCCCTTTTCAAGCTAGGCCAGAAAAAGTGGTCTTCAATAGCTAGAATGGTCTTGTCTTTTCCAAAATGGCCGGCTAAACCTCCAACATGGATTTCCCAAATCAAAAATTCCCTAAGAGAAGTTCTAGGGATGCAAAGCCTATTTTTGAAGAACAAAAAACCATCTACAAGGGTATAATCCTGGTGATTACTAGATGGTCCTTGAACTAGATCCTGATACACAGTTGTGAAATTCGGACAAGACTCATATTCCTCTTTGATTTGCTCAAACCCTATGACCTCAGTTCTAATAGAAGTTAATAACAGAGATCGGCGACTAAGGGCATCAGCTACCTTATTCTCAACTCCAGCCTTATGTTTCAGGACAAAAGTATAGGACTGGATATATTCTACCCACTTAGCATGCCTAGGGTTAAGCTTCTTTTGGGAGTTCAGAAATCTAAGAGCCTCATGGTCCGAAAATAGTACAAATTCCTGCGGTAGCAAATAATGTCTCCAGTAACGCAAAGCTTGCACCACCGCATAAAATTCCTTATCATAGGTAGAATACCTAAGCTTAGCATCATTAAGTTTGTCACTAAAGAATGCTATGGGATGATTCTCTTGGCTTAGGACTCCACCTATTCCTACACCTGAAGCATCACAGGCAACCTCAAATACTTTAGAAAAATCGGGTAATCTCAGAATGGGTGCCTGGGTCATTTTATCCTTAAGATCTAGGAAGGCTTTATGGGCTGACTTAGTCCAATGAAATTCTCCCTTCCTAATACAATCAGTGATAGGAGCAGCTAAAGTACTAAACCCCTTGATGAATCGCCTATAGAAGGTAGCCAAGCCGTGGAAACTTCTAACTTCATGCACATTGGTTGGCTCTGGCCAGTCTACTATGGACCTAATCTTCTCAGGATCGGCCGCCACGCCGTCAGGGGTTACTACAAAACCAAGAAAGATAACTCTACTAGTCATGAATTCACACTTCTTAAGATTGCCGTAGAGTCTATCATTCCTCAAAACTTGGTAGACTGCTCTAAGGTGGCCTAGGTGATCTGCTGGGGTCTTACTATAGATCAGGATGTCATCAAAATAGACCACCACAAATTTTCCTATGAAAGCTCTAAGTACCTGGGTCATAATTCTCATGAAAGTACTAGGGGCATTGGACAACCCAAAAGGCATAACAACCCATTCATAAAGACCATCCTTAGTTTTGAAAGCAGTTTTCCATTCATCCCCGGGTCTAATCCTAACCTGATGATAGCCGCTTTTGAGATCAATCTTAGAAAAAACCATTGCACCAGCCATCATATCAAGCATGTCATCTAGTCTAGGGATGGGAAACCTATATTTGATTGTAATTTTATTGATGGCACGACTGTCAACACACATCCTCCACGTGCCATCTTTCTTTGGGGTCAGTAAGGCTGGGACTGCACAAGGGCTAAGACTTTCTCTAATAAACCCCTTCCTCAATAATTCTCCAACCTGCTTTTGCAGTTCTTCATGCTCGGATGGATTCATCCTGTAATGGGGCAAGTTGGGCAAAGTCGCTCCTGGGATTAGATCTATGGCATGCTGGATATCCCTAAGAGGTGGAAGGTGGTCTGGCAAATCCTTGGGAAAGACATCCTCAAATTCTTTTAACACAGGTTTAACTTCTTGAGAAGGCTCTGAGGGTTCCGAAGTTCTAAATTCCTTAGCAGTCAACATCCAGATGGGTGAACCACTATGAATTTCTTGTTCTAGATCCTTAGCACTGATTAGGTTCACTCCAGTTTTCATCTCCTTAACCTTACCGGCTCCTTTAGTTACCTTGTCCTTAGGGGGAACTGAATGGATCGTAATCTTCTTCCCATTGAAACTAAAGACACAGGTATTGGATTTTCCTAAGAGGGTGGCATCATGATCATACAACCAAGGTCTTCCGAGAATTATACTGCTCACCCCCATGGGTAAGACATCGCACCAAATCTTTTCGTGATAAGATTGCATTTGGATTTGGACTTGACATCTAGACTGGATGGGTATGGAGGTAGAATCTACCCAAGAAACCTTATAGGGGTTGGGATGGGGAACTGGGATTAAGCCTAACATCTTGACAGTGCTAGTAGAGATGGCATTTACACAGCTCCCACTATCTATGATGATCTTACATACCTTATCCCCTAATTTAAGAAAAGTCTGTAGGATGTTAGTCCTACGCCAATCCTCTTGAACTAGATTCTGGGATAGGATGCATCTTACAACTCCTAATTGGTCAGATTCATTGGGTTCCTCCTCTCCTTCATACTCCTCAACCAAATTCATTCCGGCCTCATAAACTTCTTCTTCAAATTCCTCACTGGGCTCGGAATTATCATTCTCTCCCTCTTCTATATAAAGGGATCTCCGTGGGCACTGGCTAGCAACATGACCTACCTTATGACACTTGAAACAGGCTATGGCAGTACACTGACTGGAAATGTGACCTGGTTTCTGACACTTAAAACAGGTGATATTTGAACTAGGGGTTCTCTGGGTGTCAGGTGCCTTACCTTTGTCCATGGGCCTAGGGGTAGAAGTACCCTGAAAAGGTTTACTAGGGATAACTTGGCTAGGTCCATTCCTTGGGATTGGGGCACTAACCCTAGAAGGTATAGGTCCTCTCTGAAATTTCTCAGTGTTCAGTGCAATCTGGTAGGCTTGGTCTAGATCAGTAACCTCTCTCAGAAATAGTTCTCTCTTGATATCTTCCCTCAGTCCAGCCCTAAATCTAGACAAAGTGACTTCGTGGGCTTCACTCACATCACATCTCATTAGGTATTCATCAAAAGTAGCTATGTAGTCTGAGACAGATCGGTTTCCTTGTTTCAGGTTTTGCCATTGGTCTAACAGGTTTTGCTGGTATGAAATGGGTAGGTATTTATCTCTCAGTTTTTCTTTCATACCCTGCCAAGTGGTTATGGGCTCAACATTCTGTCTCCTAGTGGTTAGCTCAATGTTCCCCCAGTATAACCTAGCTTGACGCACTAATTTCATCTTGGCAAACTTATATTTCCTCTCCTCAGACATAGCATACCACTCAAAGTATTGGTCCATCTCACCCTCCCAATCAGAATACACCTTAGGGTTCAGACTACCATCAAAAGTGGGTGCATCTAATTTGATGTTCCTGATGAACCTATCATCTCTATCTTCAGGCTCTGGGTCAGGCCTCCTATGATTAGGTTCAGGATCTCTATATAAAGGCCTTCTAGGCTCCTGATGTGGGTGAGGTTGAGGCACATTAAAATCGGGGTCAGGAGTCCAATTCCGATGTCTAGGTTCTTCAAGTACTTGGACTCGGTCCCTAAGTTGGGTAAGATCCTCATGAATTTGTGCGCTAAACTGGGCCACAGTGTTTGTCATATCCTGATTCATTTTAGCCATACTTTCAGTAAGAGTTCTGATCATGGCCTCTAAATCAGGTTGGGTTTGACCAGGTTGATATGGCACTCCGTTTCTGGTAGACATGATGATTCAAGCAAGCACACAAAATGAGACTAGACTAAATCGACTACTGGATCACTAGACCTAGAGTCCAAACTAGATGCCCAATCAGAGTGGCAAGCTAGCTTGTAGTAACTCAGGACTCAGCCAGGCAGGTGTAAGGGAAGTGTTAGGTCCCTGATTGCCAATCCTTGACACCAATCAGTGATTGGCCAGGTAGGCGGACCAGCACACAAGCCCTTCGGGAATGGATCCCTAAACCACCGTTCTAGACACTGAGTGCTAAGCACACACAGAATAACTCGGCAAACTGACTCAACACTAGCCTAGACCCGACCAATTGGTGTCCCTAGCCCACTAGGGCAAATTAGGTCTAACTGATTTTAAATTAGGTCCAGGTTCGAATGATTGGATGGTGGTTTTGGGCTAAGGAGAGGTAATCAACTCCTCCCCTTATCTTAGATGCTCAATTGCCCTTAAGTAAATTATGAGATGATCACTCCAAAAAGAATTGAATTGCAGAACACAAAAAACAGAGTTGTTGTATTTTAATACTCAGAATTTTTACCGAAACCAATAAATCACAGAAAAATTATGAAAAATAGGTTCAATTATACTGGTTTCAAATAAGCAAAAATCATACAATTCAGAGTTTTATGAAGGGAGAAATAATTCAGAAAACAGGGCAATTACGGGCTACAACTAGATTGTCTTCCCCGTTTATAATCCCTGCTATGAAGTTATAACCCAATGGATCCCCTACACGCCCTAGGAACACCCCGTGGAATGGGAGGAGGAGGCTTGCGCCTCGCTTAGTTCCTAGGACCGGACGTCCTGGGGAGTCTACTTCGAGCAGACAAAATAAAAAGAGAAAACAATCAAAACAAGCAAGCAAGCAAATCAGAAACCCTAGACTGGGCTCTGATACCAAAAATGATGCAGAACAAATAAAGGGATGCGATGCGGAAGTAAATTAAGATTAACTAATTTTTTTGTTGTTTTTATATGTTTGTTGAAATTGGCTTCAAATCAAAGAAAAGTTAACCTAACATTGAAAGATACTAATATGATAATTGAAAGCACAATTTTAAGGAAACTAAATTATCAGAGTAGTTCAGAAGCAACGGATCGCTGGGGGTTGAGAAACTCCCAGACCTAGGGTTTCGCTCCGAACTTTCAATAGAACAGAAATAAAGAGAAGAGATGGTTTACCTAACCAGACAATGATCTTCACAGATTTTGGTGGAAGAACTCTCCCGAGCAGATTGTTGGATCCTCGGATTCAGATATCTTCGCAATGGATCCTCCAATACTGGTCCTTGGCGGGTTGGCTTCTCCTGAACTCAAGATCTGGAAGAGAAGAAAAATAATTGATGGAATCAGAGAGTCAAGGGAAAAATTTACCAGGTTGATGAACTTGAAGATTGAAATTGCTGAAAACTGGATTCTCCTGGAAGCTGATGTGATTTTCCTTGGAACTTGCTCTGGATCTGAAGTAGCCGGACTGGATCTGGATGAAGGTGGATGGCCTAGACTTGTAGAGAGAGAGAGGCCGTGGGAGATGGAAGGAGCTAGGGTTCGATGGATTGAAAATAATGAAGGGCGGCTAGGGTTTTGGATTTTTAAGTGGCTAACCTTGGGTTTTGGATAAAGATGGAGATCTCTCACCTCCTCAAGGCTCCAATGGAACCCGGATTACCCCCTCACGGAGCTCAACACTTAGAATAGTGCGGAAGAAGTGAAACCTAGGTTACTCAACACAAGAGAATAGCAAAAATAATTTTTCTTCATTGATTTTCTAAAGTTACAAAGAGAGGTCTATTATATAGACCTAAAATTTTCTCCAAGTTTGTACAAATTCCCATATGGGACTAAACTCCTCCAACCTCTAGATTAGGTAGAAAACCTCCTCTCTTGGCCGACCAAGAATTCAAAAAAATTTGGGACGGCCATAAAGGATTTTTTTGGAATTTTTTTTTTTTTTTTTTATGGCGCCTTCTTTGGAGTTGGATTTGGATTTGGAGTCCTCTTCTCCTTATGGCATTTCTTCTTTTCTTCCACTCCAAGTTAAGCTCTTTGATTTTGATTTGAACTTCAATTAGGAGTAGGTTGGATGTCCTTCTTTGATTTTTTCTCCAAGAGAAGTCCCTTTCCTTCTTTGCTTAGACAAAATTGGCAGGTATGGGCGCCTCCTTTAAATTGGCTTCCAATTTAATTTTTTTCTTCTTTGGATGTGGGGACCATGACACTGGGATGCCTCTGTGGCACCTCCTAGACCCTGGCGTGTGCTCGGAGTGTGGCTTGGAGTGTAGCCTCCACTTGCTTGGACCTTGATTTGATTGGAAGACAAATGTGGCACCATTTTGGACCTTGATTTGATTGGAAGACAATTGCGGCACCATTTTGGATAAAATTGAAACCACATCGGGACTTGCACCGAGTCAACATGACTCAACAAAATTTAAATGGTGACTCAAGAAATAAATAAAAATAAATAAACTGGTTGACCAGGTCAACCTTTATTACAAATCCTAATTTCTCGGGCAATGTCAATCAGAGATCCAAATGGAGCTCTGAAGTCTTCTTATGAGTCTGGTGCCCGCACCATCAACCTTTATTACAAATCCTAATTTCTCGGGCAATGTCAATCAGAGATCCAAATGGAGCTCTGAAGTCTTCTTATGAGTCTGGTGCCAGCACCACTCCTGTTAGCAGGCCTAGTTCAGTCCCTGGTACAACCAATAGACCAAGATCCAGCTCGAATCCAACCCCTAGGCACAACCCTGCCATTCCCCCAATTCCTAGAGAAGACAAAGGAAAGAGCCCTGAAGTTCGAGGTGAGAGGGAGCGAGTCTGCTATAAGTGTCGTAAACCAGGACATTTCGTGAGCCAATGTCCCTCTAGAGCTTTATATATAGGGGAGGCAGAAGAAGGTGAATCAGAACCCCTGGAGAATGATGAAGAGGAGGTTTATGAAGGAGGGGATTGCTTGGCTGATGAGTATGAAGGAGATGAAGAGAACATAGACTCATCAGATTTGCTAGGAGTTGTGAGACGTATCATGACACAGACCAAGGAGCAAGAAGACTGGCGTAGAACTAGCATCCTACACACATTTGTTAGGATAGGAGAAAAGGTCTGTAAGATCGTCATCGATAGTGGAAGCTGTGTCAACGTCATTTCCACTAACGCAGCCAAAAGTCTAGGATTACCCGTTGTACCACATCATAATCCATATAAGGTGTCATGGATCGATTCCACTTCTATACCAATCAAGTCAAGATGTCAGGTTCAAGTCCAGCTTCAATCCTATCAGGAAAAGATCTGGTGTGATGTGCTTCCTATGGGGGTAAGTAGCATCATCTTAGGCAGGCCATGGCTGTTTGATCATGATGTGACCATCTTTGGTCGATCAAACTCCTGTGCTTTCAATTTCAATGGCAAGAAAATTGTCATTCATCCAACCCAGCCTAAGGATAATGTCAAGAGAGGAGCTAGCAGCTTGAAAGATAAGAAGACTGGATTAAATTTAATAGGTGCAAATGAATTAGAGCAAGATATCATGGAAGGAGCACCTATTTTGGTAGTAGCTGCTAAGGAAATTAAGGACCACAGCCCTGTAGAACACCCTCAAGAGGTGGTCCAATTATTGAAAGAATTTGAGGATGTGTTTTCAGAAGATCTCCCCGATAACCTCCCACCTTTAAAAGACATACAACACGCAATAGATTTAATCCCTGGAGCGACTTTACCTAATTTGCCTCACTATAGGATGAACCCAACTGAACACCAGGAACTGCAAAGGCAAGTAGGTGAACTTCTTAGGAAGGGGTTTATTAAGGAAAGCTTAAGTCCATGTGCAGTCCCTGCTCTGCTGACCCCTAAAAAAGATGGCACCTGGAGGATGTGTATAGATAGCTGTGCCATTAATAAGATCACTGTAAAGTATAGATTCCCAATCCCAAGATTAGACGACATGTTAGATATGATAGCTGGATCGACAATTTTTTCCAAGATAGACCTAAAAAGTGGCTATCACCAGGTTAGGGTTAGGCCTGGAGACGAATGGAAGACCGCTTTTAAGACTAAAGATGGATTATATGAGTGGTTAGTCATGCCGTTCGGTCTGTCCAATGCACCCAGCACTTTTATGAGAATAATGAATCAGGTGTTAAAGGTTTTTATCAGAAGATTTGTAGTGGTCTATTTTGATGATATACTTATATATAGCAAAACAAAGGCAGACCACTTAACCCACCTGAAGCAAGTTTGTCAAGTCCTGAGAAAAGATAGTCTCTATGCCAATATCAAGAAGTGTGATTTCCTGACAAATAGAGTTATCTTTCTAGGATTCGTAGTCACATCTGAAGAGGTGTCCGCTGACCCTGCGAAAATTAAGTCAATAGTAGAGTGGCCTGTACCCAAGAATATCCATGATGTCCGTAGTTTCCACGGTTTAGCCACCTTCTATAGGAGATTCATTAGAGGGTTCAGTACGATAGTGGCTCCAATCACTGATTGTATTAGGAAGGAAAATTTCAAGTGGACTAAAGCAGCAGGTAAGGCCTTCCTAACAATTAAGGAGAAAATGACACAAGCACCTGTCTTAAGGTTACCCGATTTTACCAAGGTGTTTGAGGTTGCTTGTGATGCTTCTGGGGTCGGAATTGGAGGTGTTTTGAGTCAAGAGAATCGCCCAGTAGCATACTTCAGTGAAAAGTTAAATGAGGCGAGACTAAGGTATTCCACGTATGATAAGGAACTGTATGCTGTAGTTCAAGCTCTACGATTTTGGAGGCATTATCTTCTACCCCATGAGTTTGTCCTGTTCTCTGATCACGAAGCTCTTAGGTTCCTTAGTTCTCAAAAGAAATTAAACCCTAGGCACGGAAAATGGGTAGAATTCATACAAGCTTACACGTTCGTTTTGAAACATCATGCCGGTACTGAAAATAGGGTTGCTGATGCATTGAGCCGCCATTCTATGTTGTTAACCTCTGTGAGCACTGAAGTAGTAGGGTTCGATAGATTGAAAGATGAATATCCCATATGTCCTGATTTTGGTCACATCTATCAATCCCTCCAACAAAGACCATCTAGTGAGCCTAGTGATTATACACTGTTAGATGGATACCTTTTCAAAGGAAATTAGTTGTGTATTCCCAAGACCTCTGTTATGGAATTTCTGATTTGGGAAGTCCATGCTGGAGGTTTAGCAGGACATTTTGGCAGGAACAAAACCATCCTAGTAATGGAAGAACAATTTTTTTGGCCTGGTCTTAAAAAGAACGTTGCCCAGATCGTAGCTCAGTGTCAGACCTGTGCTGTTGCAAAATAGCAAAGACAGAACATCGGTCTGTACACGCCCTTACCTGTCCCTGATGGTCCATGGCAAGATATCAGTATGGATTTTGTGGTAGGTCTACCTAAAACTTCTAGGAAACATGACTCTGTTTTTGTGGTTGTCGATCGTTTCTCCAAAATGGCGCACTTCATCCCGTGTTCTCAAACTTTAGACGCTTCGAAAGTGGCCAAGCTTTTCTTAGATCAGGTGGTTAAGCTTCATGGTTTACCCAAGACCATTGTGTCAGATAGAGATGTCAAGTTCACTAGCTACTTCTGGAAAACCCTCTGGCACATGTTAGGTACTAAGCTGAAATTCTCTACGGCCTATCATCCTCAAACCGATGGCCAAACTGAAGTAGTAAACCGAAGCTTAGGAAATCTCTTAAGATGTTTAGTCAGCGACAACCTAGGAAACTGGGACTTACTACTTCCTCATACTGAATTTGCCTACAACAGTTCGATTAATAGGTCTATTGGAAAAAGTCCATTCGAAGTGGTCCATGGATACAGACCTAGGAAACCTTTAGACCTAATTCCATTACCAGTACATACACGAATATCTGAGTCTGCTAAGTCATATGCACAGCATGTTAAGGATTTGCACAAGGAGATTAGTCAGAAGATTCAAACAAGCAATGAACTCTATAGGCATATGGCTAATTCACATAAATGATTAAAGAAATTTAATGAAGGAGACTCTGTAATGATTAGGCTTAAACCAGAAAGGTTTCCTCTGGGAACTATGAAGAAACTCCATGCCCGGGGAGCCGGACCCTTCAAAATAATAAAGAAAATTGGACCTAATGCTTATGTAGTAGACTTACCACCTAGTTATGGCATTAGTTCTACATTTAATGTTTCCGATATGAAAGAATACAAGGAACCTGCATTGATACCGGATGAACCTTTTGGTCCTAACACTTCTCTTGAGAGTGAAATGCCAATTGAGTGTCCACCACCAAATATTCTTGAGCGAAAGGAAAGAATTGAAAGGATCTTGAATGACCAGATCATCACTACTAGAAATAAGGGCTACCAACGCTATCTGGTTCGATGGCAAGGACGTCCTGAATCTGAAGATTCCTGGATCACCAAAGAGGACCTACAATAAATCGACCCGGATATATTAGAAACTTATCACTCGACAGGGTCGAGTTCCTCCCACCCGAGGAGAATTAGTGTGGGCACCAGAATCAGAAAGAGACTCCAGCCAATTCAAGCCCATTTCGAATCTTTATGGTTGGACTAGAGAGTCCGGTAACCTTTCTTTATTTTGAGTCCAAAAGAATCATGTAAGTCGAGTCCATGTTGGGTCCTGTAATCTTTCTTTTGAGTCCAAAATAATCATGTAAGTCGAGTCCATGTCGGGTCTAGTCTTAGTCCAATCCAAATGGGTCAACTAGCATCAAGCCTAAAGAAGACTCATAATGTATACCCCAAATCAAGACCAAAGCCAACTCAATTGGGGACCACATGCCACATCACTTGCGCCACCTCAACTTGGGATCACATGCCACATCAAGAGGGGACCACATGCCACCTCACATGCCACCTCACCACAAGAGGGCACCATCCCAAGTTCAAATTCAAGGAAGTTGGCCAAGGAGGATTTCAAGCAAGAAAATCAGCCCTCTCCCCTTATTGATGGGGGACTAATATGTATGCATTTTTTTTTGTATGTTTTACATGTTGAGTTAGGTGATCAATTCCCAAATTTCAGATCAAAATTATTTGTAGGGAATTTTGTATGAATTTTTGAAGATCAGCATGCAGATTAGGACCTAGAAAAGTAGCAAAGAAGGACCGCCGGGGCTGAGAAGCCTCGGTTAGGGCAAGTTCTCCTACAATAAAACTACTGGAGGTAGAGGGGTGTACCTGACAATGTCTGTGAAGATCGCAGCGAAGGGGTCTCTCGTTCCTCGATGGATGCAGCCTGGAAAACCGAGCCAAAGACCCGCGGATACCCGGCTTTCTACTCGGTGATCCGATTGAGGCTTGGCTGGAGTCGTTGGATTCGTAGGAACTCAGGGACCTGCAAACGACCTGTCAGGGGTTAGAAAGCTCACAAAGGAACAAGAAAACAAAATAAAAATAGCAAGGGAAGGCTTCTTTTGGAGTGGGCGTCCAAGGATCTGGAGGGTTTGTTGGCAGCAGGAAGATGATTGCAAACACCGGGAAGAAGAACTCTCACAAACCCCTTTATGCACACAGCAGGGTATCACACCACTCAATAGAAGAACTCAAGGTTTTCATTCATCAAAAATTCTCCTCATACAAGAGGCTAGGGTCCCTTAAATAGACCCTTAACCTTGGGCTCCAAGTAAGGGTACATAAGTCTTTACATAAGAATCCTTTTCCCTCTCAAACCCTAGCTAGAAAATAAGGAAATATTAGGTAGAAAAATCCCTAAAAATTTTTTTGACTTGGTCAAGACTCCAAGGATGCCTAGGGGGGCGTGTTGGGCTTCTAGGAGCAGCAAAAGGCCGGCCCAAAGGGGCTCGGGTGCATGGGTTTGGGCCTCTGGAAGCTGGGGTGGCCTGGTAGCCAGGTAGCAGGAATATTCCCTAGTATCTTGCTTCTTAGGGGCTTGGGCTTGGCACCTGGGCTTGATTTCTTTGGGCTAGGATGCAGATGGACCTCTGGAATCATGGATGCCCTTATCTATGAATATACTTTGGCATCTGGAAGAAAATCTGGGCATCTGGAGGGCATATACAAGAAATCTGGGTTTTCTGAATTTTCCTCCTGGGGTCTTCAAATCTTCAAGCTGGGTTGGACTTGTGCTATACTTCCATGTCTTCAATCTAGTTGGACTTGGTCTTCACTTGTATGATATAGTCTTGAGTCTTCAGTATGCTTGGACAGGACTCAAAAAAATAAAATTAGCTCAACATGAGCTGACTAGCATTGGACTGAACTAGCTCAACATGAGCTGACTAGTACAGAACTGAAATAACAACTAAAAATACTCAAATAACAACTAAAATGGACTCAGATGAGCTAAGCCCTTATTACAGATGGACTCATAAATTATTGATCAATTTACAGAGGGTTGAAAAAGCCTCTGTCTTATTCTGGTGCCTCAGGTGTCCCCACCACTTATATTACTCCACTTGTTTGGGGATTTGAAATTTCAAAATTTGTGAGGCTTTATTTAAAGCCTTGGACGCCCCTTGTAAAGAGGAATTGATGAATGAATACAATTTTTTCAGAAATTCTCTATGTGTTTCTATGTGCCTATGTGGATCTTTGTGCCTAAGTGAACCTCTTCCTCTCCTCCATCATTTCTTCTCCCTAATCCTTCTCTTTTACTCTTCATCTTCCAAGCAATCCTCTTCCTTCAAGGCGAATTAAGGACATCCTCACAAGAAGAAGATCAATACCAACACAAGCTTCCACCATGGCGCCAAGGATCATTTCCAACAAACTCTCCTTTTGAGTTCCATCAATCTTCTCATTTCTAATTAAGCTTCTAATCATCTTGGTTTCTTTGTTGCAGGGTTCTCTAGGTTCCAGATCCAGGAGGAAGGATTACTTGCTACAAACCAGAAAGTTAGATGGCCCATCTTATGTGGTATGATATTTCATTTGAGAACCTTAAGAGCGAATCCCTTGTGCTTGAGATTTCAATGCTTGAACTCCTAGTCTTTTAAGATCGGGATCATTAAATAGGGCTAGCTTGACTTGTGTGCGAATTCTAATCTTGTCCTATTTCTTTAATATTTTGATAGTCCTCCTAGCTGGGTTTAAGTATAAGCATTTAGGGTTTCTTATTTAGATCTCCTTGATCTTATATGTTGAATCACTCATATGCAAGTAAGAATTGCTAGTTAAATTTTGGTTAATCTCCTTTAGAGTCACATGATTGCATCCTCATCATGCATGCCACACCAGTATCATTGCTGGCTCCCTATACTCAACTAAGTCTGAGATATTGAAGGTTGAGCTTAATACCTAATTAGATAACTCAGGCACTAGGTCCAACTCTCTTTATCACTTTGATGGATCTAGCTTACAGGTATGTAGCCTAATTATTACAAAATTTTTCTAGCAAACTCTTAAACTCTTTTCAGAAATTAACCATATTTTTTTATAAAAATATTGCTTACATTAATCTTATGATTAATTCCTCATACAGATATCTAATCATGCAGTGCAAATGACACACAACAACTCCTATTGACATGCAGACAAAACACCTAATGCGGGCAAATAACTCATACCAATAATTATTGATATGCAAACTCGACTAACTCTAAACTACAGCTATGGGTTTGACCCTTGGTTAGGTGGATGACATGCAGAAGAGAACTTGACATGCACTCCTAACAGATGCTATAGGGTCCTCCAAAAGTAAGATGCAAACATGACATGCATATTGAATGAATGCAGTATGCAAACTTCTACAAAATGCAATCTAGTGGTTAGAGAAACATGAAAAGCTTCAAAAAAGGATAGAAAATAAGAGGTAGGTTTAGGATTAGCTTGGTAGGGTAGAAAGTAAGAAAAGGGTTTGGGGTTGATTGGATAGAATAGGATACAAGGAGTGTTAGGGATTAGTCCTAGACTAATGAGGTTGACCTTATGGGATTAAAGTTTACCTACAGGGTCCACACTATGGAAGAATGGATCATTAATTTCAAGGAAGAGATCAATTGGAGTCAAAAAAGGGACTTCATCCTGAGGGTACTGATTTAAAGAGATCAGGCCCTTAATAAATTCTTCTGGTTGATGGGGACCTGATAGCTATCAGCTGCCACGTGGAGTCCCAGCAAGTGTCATCCATCCTATTAGGCATCCCAGGATTTTCATATATCCATTCAAGCTCAAAAGGCAGTATATCAATATCCCGTATGAAAATTAGGAACCGCCTAGGAGAAGATGGAAGGAAGTATCAAGCAAATCAAGTAGCATTTGGGTGCCCACTCTCCTTCCCTCTTTCATGAGATTTTAATTCCTTATGTTGACAATCCTTTTATGGAATACTTGTGGCGCCTCCTTTTATGCAAATCCTCCCTAAGGCAGCATGTTGACACCTTCTCTCTTTGCTTTTCATTCCATGTAATCCAAGGGCTAAGGTCAACTATAAAAGGATCCCCTTTCATGTATCAAAATAACCATGGATGAATAAAATTTCTATTGTTCTGTGTGAAGGATCTGTGTGATCCCAGGGTTTCTGTGTGATCCCTAATTTGGGCATCTGTGTGAGCCCAGGATTTCTGTGTGATCCCTGATTTGGGCATCTGTGAGAGCCTAGGGTATCTGTGTGATCCCTTCCCCTTCTTTTCTGGGTATCTGTGTGATCCCTAGGGCATCTGTGTGAGCCCTTTACTACGTGTTTGTCCTCCTTGGAGAATCTGTGTGAATCCCAGTTATCTTTCTGAACCCTTAGCCCTCTTCTTTCTTCCTCCAGACAAACCCTAATCCCCTGGTGACTTCTACGCTCACCAACGATCCTACCCCGCGCATCTATCCCACATCAATTTGGTATCAGAGCCCTGAGGATTAGGGTATTTCATATCATTTCCTCTTTTTCTCTCTCCTCCTCTTATTCTCCTTATTCCTATTATTCCCGCTATCCCGACCTTATTCCTTCTCTATTCTAGACTTATTCCTATCATCTTCCTCCTGGATCTAGTCGGATTGAAAGCCCAGAACACCCGTCCACCATGCACAGCCCACCAAGAAGCTCCCTCCGCCGTCACCGCCGCTCTCCAGTTCGGATCTCATCGGAGCCTGCCGCTGCTTCTACTATCGCCGTCCTCCCACCGACCATGGCATCTTCCTCCCCTCCGATCGGAGAGCCCATTGCCAAGCCTAGCCATATCACCGTCCATGCTGACCTTCTTCTCATCTGCATCGGCCATCATCTCGCATCGAAAATCGTTCGCATGCTGAAGCCCGCCAGCTTTCTGGCCGTTCCCATGTCTCCACCCTCGTCCACGATGCCCTTGACCACACGTGGCTCCAAAGCCACCGATCACGGTCGACACACCACCCGATCCCTTTGGCACGCCCGATCCCCATGCCGCTGGTCTCCGTCTCCAATCAAGCCCTCTTCCTCTGCCATCCGTGCTGCCCTCCTCCCCACTATGTCACTACCCTAGTCGATCGACGATGCCCTATTCCTGCTCACCGCAAGCAACCGATGACCCACCCCCCAGCCAACCTCCACCCTTCGGACTGGAGCTCCATCAGATCGTGTCCGCCCCTCCCTCCCGACCAAAGCACCACAGCCGCTCCCTTCCACCAGAGCCTCCCTGCCACTGCTCCCACCGATGATGCTGGAATCCTCCAGATGCTGGAATGGGACCGTGCCTACCTCTCGTCCATGTCGTCGTCTTTCTCCCCAGCGTCATCATCGACCACCATCCCCTCCACCCAGTGTCGTTGCCGACGAAGCCGCCTGAAGTCCCTGTTCTCTGGTTCCTATCCGTGGAGAAGAAGCAGCGCCCTCGCACGATTGTGAAGGCAATCCTGATTCTTATTGCCGATTTCACACCAATCTCAGTGTTGCACAACCTTCAAAGCAATACAGATCTTAGAACTGCCAATAAAAAAAGAAAATATGAAGAAAAAAATCTAGAATTTGTGTAAAAAAAAAGAGCCTAGCCTCTTTGCTTTGATTTGATTAGTTTTGGTTCCATCAAACCCCCGCTGAACCTGACTCGACGGAGTCGAGTTCGCCCTACTCCAGGGGAATGATGGGGACTTGAAAGCTATCAGCTGCCATGTGGAATCCTAGCAGGCGTCATCCATCCTATTAGGCATCCCAGGATTTTGATATATCCATTTAAGCATAAAAGGCAGTAGATCAACATCCCATATGAAAATTAGAGACCGTCCAGGAGAAGATGAAAGGGAGTATTAGGCAAATCATGTAGCATTTGGGTGCCCACTCTCCTTTCCCTTTCATGAGATTTTAATTCCTTATGTTGACCAGGCAAATCATGTAGCATTTGGGTGCCCACTCTCCTTTCCCTTTCATGAGATTTTAATTCCTTATGTTGACCATCCTCTTATGGAATACTTGTGGCACCTCCTTTTATGCAAATCCTCCCTAAGGCAGCATGTTGAAACCTTCTCTCTTTGCTTTACATTCCATGTAATCCAAGGGCTAAGGTCAACTATAAAAGGACCCCCTTTCATGTATCAAAATAACCATGGATGAATAAAATTTTTGTTGTTCTATGTGAAGGATCTATGTGATCCCAGAGTTTCTGTGTGATCCCTTATTTGGGATTCTGTGTGAGCCCAGGGTTTCTATGTGATCCTTGATTTGGGCATCTGTATGAGCCCAGGGTATCTATGTGATCCCTTTCACTTCTTTTCTGGATATCTGTGTAATCCCTAGGGCATTTGTGTGAGCCATTTGCTGTGTGCTTATCCTCCTCAGAAAATCTATGTGAATCCCAGTTATCTTTCTGAACCCTTAGCCCTCTTCTTTCTTCCTCCAGACAAACCCTAATCCTCTAGTGACTTCTACACTCGCCAGCAATCCTACCCCTTGCATCTGTCCAGCATTAACTGTGTGGTTGTCCTCCTCGATGAATCTAAGTGAACCCCAGTTATCTTTTTGAACCCTTAGCCCTCTTCTTTCTTCCTCCAGACAAACCCTAATCTCCTGGTGAGTTCTATGCTCGCCAGCGATCCTACCCCGCGCATCTGTCATGCATCACTGGTTCTTGGATCTTAGGACTAGGCTCTATAATTGGGCTTTCTTCTAATGGCTCCTCAGGTAAGAGTCTAATAGTAAGGTTGGGTTCCTCATCCTCTAACTGCTCTTCCACTACAGGTTCAGTCTGGGTGTGGTCAGGGTCAACTAACTCTAGATTAGCTTCAGTATGGGTATGGTCAGGGTCAGCTAATTCTAGATTGGCTTCTACCTAGGTATCTACTGGGTCAACTAATTCTAGGTCTTCGACAGGTATCTCTACTAGACTCAACTCCTTAATGTCTTCTTTAGGTTCATCAGTGGGCTCAAAAGTTTCTTTCTCTAAATCTTTAATAGGCTCATCATCTTCATACTCCTCTACTAGACTTGGGTTAGCCTCATATACTTCTACATTGGGTTCAATAATGGGTTTGGACTCATCTTTATCTAGATCATCGAGGTATAAGGTGCTGAATGGACATTGGCTAACAAAATGGCCTGGTTTATGACATCTAAAACACACTCTTGAGGGACTGGAACTAGACTTGCCTCAACCTTCTCTAAGGGCCGTAGTGGAACTAGGCTGAGGTTGGCTTAGGTTGGGCTAGTTAGGATCTGGTCTTGGGCTAGGGGCACTAGTCCTAAAGGGTTTGGGTTGACTGAAGGGAAGCGAACTAATATAAGGCTCATATATAGGGGTACCAATCCTATGGGATTCAAGTTAACTAGGGGAAACTGGCCTAATACTGGAGTCATAGGATGTAGGTTCGGATCTATGGGTTATAGATCCACTAGACTCATAAGACATGGGTACATAGGATATGGGTTCAGAGGATCTGGGTGCATAAGTTCTAGAGTCATAGGATTTGGGCTTAGATCTATAGGTTTAGGGTTAGGCTCTGAGTATGGGTCAGGGTATTGGGCTTTCCTAGGGTTGGACTCAGGTTTAGGTCTGGGATGAGTTTTAGGATTTTTTTCTAAACCTCCTAATTGGTTCTCTACTTGATCAGAACTATTGGTTAATTGGTCAAGCCTATTGGTTGCTTGGGTGTTTGATTGGGTTATTTGGTTTATCTGGGCAGTCAACTAGGAAAACTGGTTTTGGGATTGGGTATTGGACTGGTTAATCTGGATGGTTAATTGGGCAGTGGATTGGGCATTCAGTTGGTTCATCTAGCAAATTGTTCAGTCATGGCTTTCATGAAGATCTCAAAGTTGGAGTCCATGGCTGAGCTAAGTTGGGATTTAGACTGTTGATATTTGGTTCCTAACCTAGTGGTCATGCAATCAATCAAACAAGTTAGTGTGATGCAGTCAAGCATACAAAGTAAAAATGGACTACACATTGCTAGACCTAGAGCCAAAATTGAATGGATCTACTCAACTTACACTTAACTCAATAGCTAATCCTTCCACTGGCCAGGTAAGAGGTGGGGTGGTAGGAGGCTTCCCCTGCCTATGACAGGGTCCTAATTAAATAACCACCAGTCCACTTAGGGCGTTTGCCTCTGGATCTCTAGCCTTAGACACTAGTTTTCAGTAATAGCTGGGAAATTAGGTATACTAGTTGGCCCACATAATTCGGACCCGACCTATTGGTGTCCCTAAGCTCTCTAGAGCAATTAGGTTGCTAATTAATTTTAATTAAGACTTGGGTTCTAATGCTGGGTAGTTGTTTTGGGCCTACGATAGGTGATGAAATCCTGCCCTGATCTGAGAGAGGAAATTGCCCTTAAAGTTGATTTAATGAGATGATGAACACACTATGAGCCCTAATACAACTAATAACAATCAGAGAAATAAAAATATCTTTTACCTTTTTATGAGGTGGCAAATTAGATTTAAGTTGGTTAAGTTAGCAAACAAATTTTGGGCTTGGGTGAGATGGGGTTTGGAAGTGATTAGGTTTGGTTTGATCAAGTATGCAGAACAGATATTAGGATTTGATTTGATATAGAATCTGGTTCAGTTTTTGATGCAAAAAAATTTCAAGAAAATTTCAGGACAGAGAATGAGAAGTACAAATGATCTCTACCATGTTTCATACAAAACAGAATTCGGATGATGATGCAAAACCTAGGGCATTTTAGACTGTGTGCAGAAATCTCAAGATTCAGGTTAGGGTTCCTAATATGCAGATTTTTATAATTCTTGTAATTCTGTAAAAATAATTAAAAATTATGAAAAAGATTAGGACTAAACATAGGATACACCATACAAATTTTAATAAAAAATAAAATACTTAAGGTGATGAAATAGACCAAAATCTAGACACCTAATGCAGAGACAGGATGCAGAAATTTCTAGGGCAAACGAAAATAGGCATGCAAAAAATTCTACAGATTGAAATAAATCATGAAAAAAAATTTAAAAATAATATCAATTATTCAAAATCCATTAAAATAAAAATCAAGATTTTTTGACCTATCTATATGCATAAATAATAAAAATAATAGACTATATATAAGAATTATGGGATGCAGAAACTAGCCCTAAAACATAATCTGATACCAAAATTGATGAGGGACGGGACTCTAACATGATGCATGCAGATGAATGATATAAGAAGGATAACAAAATCAGATTAAAGGAGCAATGATTTCTGAGGTTGTTTAGATTTAATGCCCGAAAATAGCTAAGACCAGGTTAGGATTTCATGCAACAATTAGAATTCCTACCCACATGCTAGAACTATTAACAAAATAAAACAAGTAAAGAATCCTAGGTCTAAGAAGGCCTATTATGAGCATTTTTACCTTCAAGAAATTAGACAAAAAGAGATGGAAATTAGGTTTGGCATACCAGGCAATGATTTCTAGTTGATGTGGAAGAGATCACTCCGCTCAGATCGGTGCTTGGATGATCCGGTCACTTTCCTGTGAATCCATCAACTTTTTATCAACTTCATTTGAGGGCAAAGAAGAATTCATCCAGAGGGCGTGGCACCGGAGGAATCCTGCAAACGTCAAGGGTTAGTGATGTAGAATATGAGAAAATACAAAGCAGGATAGAAAGAAGAAGGTCGAGCAGAAGAGAGGTTGCAGGGGCTGGTGGCTTTTCATGAAGCATTGGGCGTCTAGATCTTGGAGAGGGCTGATGGTGGGCATCTTAGGGCTCTTGCTTAGATGGATAATGGCTAGGGTTTAGTAAGAAGAAAAAGGAACAAGTCTCACACATACTTCCAAAGAACAGAAATTATCATAAGAAAAATTCACCAGAGTTTTAATTCATGAAAAGAGATTGATTACAAGAAGGGAAGGGGGTGGGTATTTACAGATTCATCCAACCCTTTCCCTGTCAAACTAAGAGTACACAATATGAATAGGATTAAGAGAATAAACTTGAGTAGATAAGGAGTACATAATTTGAATAGAATTGGTAGACTGAAATTCTTGTAGAACTTGGACATCACTCCTTCTTGGACTTGGAAGCTTTGACTTTTTTCCATGGACTTGGACTGGTATGAAATTCTTGCTGGGCTTGGACTGGGTCAAAGCTTTGGGCATCTTGGACTCGGTCAAAATATGGGGTGCCAACTTCATGATGGGCTGGGGGGCATCAACTGCTATGGGTCTTGGACTGGGGCGCCAAGGAAGAGATCTGGGGTGGCACTTCTTCATGAAGTCTTATGGGCTCGAGCCGCCTAAGGCCTAGTATGCTGGGGCACTATCGCCTGGAGGGCTTGGGCAGCATGAAGAAATCTAAATGCTGGGTTGGTGACTTAAGTGTGGGTCAAATATCCTCCTCTTGAATAAAAATTACATGGACTCAAAAAGGCCTAACTGACATGACTCAAAATAGGCCTAAATAAATAATGGACTCACTGAACAGATAAACAGGACTCAATGGACTAAACAATGAACTTCCACCAACTTAGTGAATCCAACTGGCTCACTTTATTACAAGACTCACAAAATTTGGACTTCATTAGAGGACTTAATAAAAATTGACCAACACATGACTTAGAAGACAAATTGAAGCTTGAAATCTATGTCTGATCTGATATCTCCATCAATAGGTAGTTGCAATTACAAAAGAAAGAAAAAGCTGAGATAATTGAAAGTATCAGGCAAAAGAGATCAGCAGAAAGAAAGGAGAATTTCATTGAAATTAATATCGAAGAGTTACACTATCAGAGGACCCCCGAAAGGCCGGGCAGTCCTGAAATAAAAGAAAGATACAGAAAAGAACAAAAAAAGGAGGTCTTGCTCTTACTGCTCTACCGGCTCCTTCCCGGGACGATGCCGGGGTGCGCTGGCATATTCCTGAACCTCCACCGGAGGGGCTACTTCTATGACAGCCGCAGGCTTTGCCTCCTCCACTTTGATCGTAGGCTCTGCCTCCTCTGCTTCAATCGTGGCCTCCTCTGAGCCCCCGCCTGGAGCCCTTGGAAGAGCGAGCTTGTGCAGCTTTAGCTCTAGAAGAAGCTGGGCCACCCGGGACTAGCAGAGCCCGTAGCCCTTAATGAACAAGTCTGTGGCTGCCTCCCGGACTTCATCGGCATACTCTGCCGAGGCCTTGAACTTAGGCATTGCCTCTGCAGCCTCCTTCTTGGTGGTCACCATTTGGGCCACCGCCCTCGTGGCCTTCTCCTCAGCTACCGATGCACATGCATGCACCATCTCCAGCTGGGCTCGGAAGTTCTGAGACCGCTCCTCCGCCCGGGCCATCTTGGCCTTAAGTTCCTCTGCCTAGGCTGCCTTGGCCTTGAACTCCTCAGCCTGGCATCTGACACGATCCTTTTCTCAAGCCAGGGATGCTTTGAGGTCCTTGATTCACCTCTCAGCACTGGCCACCTCAGCTTGGAGGGATTTATTCGTCTCCTATGTGGCCTGGGCCCTGTCGTTCATTTCCTTAGCCTCAGCCGCCAGCACCGCGATCTCCTGCTCCTTCAGATTCTCCCTCTTGGCCCACTGGGTGCAGTAGTTGTGGATAAGGAGAAGATCCGTCCTGACCTGCACCAATGAAGACGTCAGCCATGCCAAAAAAAAAAGAGAGAAGAGAAGATAAAAGAAAAAGAACCTACCATGAAGAGGTGGGGAAATGTATCGAGGATAGCCTCCGGCAAAGACCTACCTCCCCTTTCATGCCGATCGTGCGACTGGATGGCGAAGTCCATCATGCGCTTGGGCATAGAATGGTCCTGGGTGACTGAGGAGTCTGGCGCCACATCGATTGATGCCCTTTAGATGCCAGTCCTTGACTTTGTTGGGACCGCCACCATGCCCTCGGGAGGAGTAGCCGAGGATGTCTCTGAATTCCTAGTGGAGCTTATCGCCATGCCCGACGGCGTCGCTGATGGTCACTCCCTCCTCTCTTCTCTCCCTGCATCCACCTCAATGACTTCTGAAGGCGGGGCAGCGGTGAGAACAATGGGCCGAGTCTGTGTGCCCACGTTAGACTCCCGGGCTGGTGCCTGGGTCTGCTGCCTCGATAAATCGAGGGCCAGTTCGGCCATCCTTCCGCCTAGGCCGGAGGCTGTAATGGGCCGAAGCCTCTGGCTAGGCTCAACTCGAGCCCTCTTCAGTGGGGTCTCCCTGGGCCCCGCCGGTGCGCTCCTCTTTTGTGTGGACTCCAGGAGCTGTTCCACTAAAAACTTCATGCCTGCAGGAGGAGAAAGATGAAGGTCAGCCTCAGACCCGAAAAGACCCAAAGAAGGAGAAAAAGAAGGGTTATACCGAACTCACCCAACTCCCGAATTAGGCTGACCCCAGCATCGAATAGGTTCTGCTCTGATAACAGAACCTCAAGAGAAGGGATCTGGTCAGAAATAAGCTAGTCATATACTTCTTGATTAGCCGCTTCAACCTGAGCATTTTGATTTGAAGTCTAGCCTGGATCACTCCAGATCTAATCGATTCCATAGATGGAAGTTAAAAAAGTACTTGCTCTTCCATCCTTTGATGAAAGAGGGGAGTTCAAATTTGATGCCCTTCGAGCACGGAGACATGAACCACCACCTGTCCTCGGTAGGGTGGCATTTTAGGATGAAGAAGGCCCTGAACAGAGAGAAAGAGGCGATAATCCCATGAAAATGATAAAAGATGATGAAGCAGTTAATGGTTCTAACTGCATTCAAAGCTAGTTGAGAAGGGACGAGGCGGTAGTTGCTGAGCACAGAAAGAAAGAAGGGATGAAAGGGTAAGCGGAGACCCCCTACGAGAAATTCCTCGTAGAGGGCAATCTGACCCGGGCCACTGGAGTTGATCCATTTCCCTCGCCACGGGACCGAGAGCCGTATGAAATCCAAGATCCTATAAGCATCCTGATTATGGAGAGATCCTCCCTGATCATCACTAAAGCGATGCTGGAAGGCCCAGTCAGACAGGAAGGCCTGGAAGGGGCTTCAGGAAAAGAAGGAACGGGAAGGGGAGCCCTAGGTTCTCCTATCACTATCCCAGTTGGATGAGGGCCTCTGCGAATGTAGAGAGGAACTTCCTCCTCCTCATCAAAGGATGGAGTCCTCGTTCGAGAGGGCCCTACCTCATTGGGGTTGCTAGAAGGGTGATGGCTTTGACCCAAGGGAGCCATCCTAGAACAGAACAAAGGAGGAAGGAAAGAAGAGGAAAAAAAAATGGTGTTTGGGAAGACCCTGAAGACGGACTCGACCTAGCCAAGAAGGAAGAAAGGACTAAGGAAGATGGGATGGCCTTGAAGGTAAAAGACATCCTAGGGAGAGGAGGAAGAAGGCTCTGGTTCATCGATGGGCATGAAGAATTCGAAAGAAGTGATTTCTTAGGAAAGGTTTCTCTATTTTCGAAGTAGCCAGATAGTGACCGTGCATTCCCATAAGACTCCCACCATCGGATTGGTGCCATGTATCGAGATTGGCCGGAAGCGATGCCTTGGTTTACTAGAAATCTCCTTGGATCCTGCATCGATCATTTTGCTTCCTCAGACTCGCTAACATGGCATTCCCACATTGACCTCAAGGCTCATTTTAAGAAGTGGTGGCGATCGTGGTATTAATGATACCAAATTTTTATCTTTCCATGTCAGCACCGCATTTACTCCCTTCACCTCGAATGTGATGCTCCGTCGGGCCTTGGGAGTGGAGGGCAAATGATATGGCAGGATCGCTAACATGGAGTCTCCTTCAGATCTAGTTGGTAGCCATGCTGGCACATATTGCCATGTCAGCTCCTCTCTTCGAGCTCCTTCGTTGGGTGGCTCCCTCGAGCTTGAGCTCCCTTTCTTTGAACTCCTTCGTCGAGCGACTCCCTCGAGGTCAAGCCTGCTTCAGCCAAAGTTGAGCTCTCTCTCTTCGAGCCCCTTTCGCTGGGCAGCTCTCTTGAGGTCGAGCCCATCTCAATCAAAGTCGAGCTCCTTCACTAGGCAGCTCCCTCGAGGTCGAGCCCTCCTCGGCCAAAGTCGAGCTCCTTCTCCTCGAGCTCCTTTACCGGGCGGCTCCCTCGAGGTGGAGCCCGCTTATTCCGAAGTCGAGCTCCCTCTCTTCAAGCTCCTTCACCGGGCAGCTTGAGGTCGAGCCCACCTCAGCCAAAGTCGAGCTCCCTCTCTTCGAGCTCCTTCATCGGGCGGCCCCCTCTAGGTCGAGCCCACCTCGGCCGAAGTCAAGCTCCTTCTCTTCGAGCCGGGCACTCTTCAATAGAGAAGTCCGTCGACTCGAAGCTGTCCAAATGGCCAGGGCCCACCATGCCTCAAAAACCCTAAGGCAGAGAGAAAGAGATACCACAACATCCCTTTGGCGGTGGCACGCCACCCAAGGCCTACGGAGGGGCACCCCTAGGGTGCCAGGATCTCTTCTACCATTGTTTACATCAGATAGGCAAGAACACTCCAATCAAGGTGCTGCACTCCCCGGTCAATCATTTGCACCACCCAGAAGAAGAAAGCCACATCAAGGGATCCAAATCTGGGGATGGTTGCCCGCAGATCGAGGTCCTGTCAAATTTTTCAAAGTATAGCGACCAATTGGAAAGTCAGAACATGCAACATAACTCCGTATCATGAAGGGAGGGGGGCACTGGGGCACACGACATGGTACGCTGCCGATCGTTGACCTTCGAGCACCTACAGAGGGGGGAGAACCCGAGGTGGGTGGCTGAGAGGATCTAGGGCCTAAAAGGAAGTTCGAAGGGCTTTCGAACAAGGTAATCAAAGAAAAGGCAAGCGAGAGGAGAGTGAGTAAGAGGGAGCACTCTGAGGCTACCGGAGAACTCGCTGGAAGAGTCTTGAATGACACAGCCACCATAGCTCAAGCTCTCCACCACTACCATTCCCACTCTACTATTTCCTTTGAAAGCTAAACCTTTTCCTAGCATGGAGTCCGACCAAGGATCCATCATGGAGGATCTGTTCTCCTAGATTGCTCACTGACTTGATCATCGAAGTGCCCCGGCCCCCCGTCGGGTCTCTTTTTTTTTTGCAGGTCCGGGTGCGCAAGTTAGATTCCGGATAACGAAGTTGGCGTCCGATGCCATCTTTGAGCTGCAGGCCATGGCAGTGTAGATGGCAACAAATATAATCTATTATAATATTATTATATTAATATAATCTATTATAATATTATTATATTATAATAATATAATATAATCTTTTATTATATTAGATTATAATCTATTATATTATATAATATAATATATTATGATTATGATTATATTATATTATAACCATTAATGGTAACTACTTGGCCTCGAATATCAACCGCACCACTGACTAAGGATTAGATAACTAAGCTAGCAACTGCACTAAACAACTATAACTACCTAGATCAAGAAGCTACAAGCGACTATGCCCAACTGACATAACATTTCTCTATGTGCTTATATCGAGTAAGTACTCAAACCGCCAAGGCAAACCTAGTTGGGTATGTCGCTGTTGCCACCAAGATCATCGTGGCCTACAGCTCCGACGTGTCGGGTGGGCCCCCGCCATTGGGGGCTAGGTCCTCCCCTCTTTCGATCGACTCCTGGATTTGCTGGCCTACAAAATAGAGGAGACCCAGGCCAGGGATTCCGGTGAGGACACTCTGATGATCTAGTCAGTGGGACGATCAAGGGAAACAGAAGCTCTGAGGCGGAGAGCTTGGGGGACTCCCTTGCCTCAAGGGGTGGTGAGATAATGATGTTCAAGTAGCAAAAAAAAAAGAAAGGAGAGTGGAGAATGGGGAGGATCTCTGGGTGATCGCTTGGTCGCTGAGCTTTTGGTTGCTTGCTTATCCTTTGCCCCCCATTCCTCTTGCTTACTTACCTTTATTTTTTTTTGTCTTTTTCCTGGAGTCCTTTTCTTGCACTTCTATTTCAGGAGTGGCCGTCGATGTGTTGCAGGGCTAGGGCCTTGGCAGGATCCTTCTTCTGGGGGAACTCTGGATCTCGCACTACGTGGGTCAGCATCCTCTAGTCGTACGATAATGGACGTGGTGGCACATCACAGGGCCTTGGGCCTGATAGGACTTACCTTGCACAGAGCATGCGGGTGCCATGTTGCAAAGCTTGTATTGGTGGCAGGGCGTGTGCCACCTCCCAGAGGTTACAAGTGGATAGTGACCTCCATGCTGTGGTTTGAATTCCTGTTAATCTTTCCCTCCTTCACCGCTAGCGAGAATTCTAGCCTTCATATGGCAGGGAAGGACCTCCCTTCGGGAGGTTCGCCTTTGGCTGCATGAGCATGACCCCTGTCGAGAGCTGAGCTCAAATGGAGGGCTCGCCCCATGAGCACGACCCCGATTGGGAACTGACCCCGATAGGAGGTATCGCCTCGGCAACACGAGCACAATCTCGGCCGGGAGCTGACCTCAGACGGAGGGCTCGCCCTATGAGCACGACCCCGGCATGAGCATGACCCCAGTCGGGACCTGACCTCGACATGAGGGCTCATCTTGGCGGTGTGAGCACGATCCGGTTGGGAGTTGACCTTGGTAGGAGGACTCGCCTCGACGGCGTGAGTGCAACCCCGATTGGGCGCTGACATCAGATGAAGGGCTTGCCCTATGAGCATGACCCCTATTGGGAGCTGACCTCGACAGGAGGGCTCGCTTTATCTCCTTGTCGGGCTGCCACATCCAGGTGGTGGGTCTCTCGCTAGCATGGCCACCAACAGGCTCCATATCAATGGAGGTGTCATATCAAATGCCCCCCACTCCCGAGCCTAGAAGATGAAATGGTGCTCGGGGTGAAGGGAGTAATAATCATGCTAATGTGGAGGGGCACACTTACTGCACCATCAATGCCTCGAATGCTCGTGCCCCAGAGACCATGCCTCCATCCCAACGGGGTGGTGCCACGTCACCCTTCTTTAAGAAGGGTCGTTAATGCCCCATGCGGATTGAAGCGGTTGCCTCATGAATCGAAGCATCGGGGTCGCCCAACACTGGCACGTGGCACCTCCTAGTTTGCCAGGAATTCAAAGAGGTGCATGCCTTTAGGTGAAACGAGGCGACGAGGGTGGCAAGCTTTATTGCAAAGGACCTGCTCCACCTTTTTAAAGGACCTTCGGGTGCGAGGGACCAAGTTTCTACAGAGCCTTCTTTCTTCTTGCTTATTTCTCATCAAGCATCAATGAGGTGGAGCCATCGCCCAGGCCTAGGACAAAATAGATCTTGGGCCCAGGCCACCCAGTCCCGAGAGCTCACGGGCTAGATAATGGCCCTTCATGGAGAAAAGGTTTCATCATGGTCTACACCATGTTTTTGTCTAAAACTTTTTGCTACCAGCCTAGCCTTATAGGTCTCAACTTGACCATTTGCTCCAATCTTCTTGTTGAAGACCCATTTACACCCTATCGGGTTAATTCCTTCATGTGGATCTACCAAGGTCCAAACTTGATTGGAATACATGGAGTCCGTTTCATATTTCATGGCACCAAGCCACTTGTTGGAGTCCCTACTCTAGATAGCTTCCGAATAGGTCACAGAATCATCATCCTGTATGATATTGGCTTCATTGTCATCCCCAATGACAAAGCCATATCTGAGAGGTTCTCCCCGCACCCTCTCTGACCTTCAGAGAGGAGGTGTGTATTGCGGTTGTTCTTGATCTATAAGAACCTCTAGTTAAGAAACTTCACTTGAAGGCTCATCAGTTTGTTGGTTCTGTTATTCACATAACTCAAGTGAAGAATCACTACATCCTTCTTGGATAAATCATGTTTCAAGAATATAGCATGCCTATTGACAATTATCTTCTACTCAGCAGCATTATAAAAGAGGTATCCCTTACCTTCTTTTGGGTAACCAACAAACCTATACTTGTCAGTCCTAGCACTTAACTTATGCCCAAAGTTATTCTTGACATAAGCATGGCAACCCCAAATCTTTAAGTACTTAAGACTTGGTCTTTTACCATTCCATAACTCAAATGGAGTGCTACTTACCGACTTAGATGGAACCCTATTTAATATGTATGCAGTAGTCTCCAAGGCATGTCCCCAAAAGGAAATGGAAAGATCTGTGAAGCTCATCATGGACCTCACCATGTCCAACAATGTACGATTTCATCTTTTTGCTACTCCATTTAACTGGGGTATATAAGGAGGGGTCCATTCAAAAATAATGCCTTTATCCTTGAGATGGTTCAAAAACTCACTAGACAAGTATTCCCCTCCTCGATCAGACCGAAGAGCTTTAATACTAAGTCCAGTTTGTCTTTCAACCATACTCTGAGATTCTTTAAACTTATCAAAGGCTTCGAACTTGTGTTTCATAAGATACATATAACCGAACCTTGATAAATCATCAATAAAAGTGATGAAATAAGAATATCCTCCTCTGGCCTGAGTTGACATAGGTCCACACACATCAGTATGTACAAGACCTAACAATTCAGTTGCCCTTTCACCATATCCAGTGAATGGAGACTTGGTCATTTTTTCTTTGAGGCAAGACTCACAAGTTCCTAATGATTGAAAATCATCAGGGTCAAAGTAATCCTCTTTGACTAACTTGTTTATCCTTGACTCACTGATATGACCTAACCGGCAATACCAGAGATATATGATATTGACATTATCTCTTTTGCTCTTCTTGTCATCTACAAGAAGTACTTCATCATTGAGTACTAAAGTTAGAAGACCATTCACCAAGCAACCATGCCCAAATATTGTATTATTATGAAGAATAGAGTAGCCACTACTTTTTACACTTATTTCATATCCTTGTTGTAACAACAAGGGTATAGAAATAATGTTTCTTACAATATTTGGCACATAGTAGCATTCTTCCAACCTTATGATATTACCCGAAGGTAATAACAGAAGATAGGTGCCCACAGCTTCAGCATATATGGGTTCTCCACTTGCCCCATATAATTTGAAGTCACCTTTCTTCAAATTTCTAATTATGTGGAGTCCTTGTAAAGATTTACAAATATGTGACCCACATGCGGTATCCAATACCCATGAATTAGAAATAGATTCACTCAATGATAAATTGGTTTGTATCATGTACAAACCCATAGATGCACCACTTGCATCTAGCTTCACATTTGCAAGACAAGTCTTGCAATCCTTCTTCCAATGCCCAAACATGCTGCATTGGAAACAGGCTCCATGATGCAGAACGAAAGCTCTGATACCAAAAATGATGCAGAACAAATATGTGGAATGTGGAAGCAAATTAAAATTCATGTATTTATTTATTTATTTTTTTTATATATATTTCGGAAGTCAACTTTGACTCAAAGGAAAGTTAAACTAAATTGAAAGAAGCTATGTAATAATTGAAAGCACAATTTAAAGAAACTAGGTTATTAGAGTAGTTCAGAAGTAAAGGATCGCTGGGGGTTGAGAAACTCCCAGACCTAGGGTTTCGCTCTGAACTTTCAACATGATAGAAGTAAAGAGAAGAGAAGGGTTACAGACCAGGCAGTGATCTTCACAGAGTTTAGTGGAAGGACTCTCTTGAGTAGATTGTTGGATCCCTAGATTCAGATATCTTCGTAATGCATCCTCCAATACTGGACCTTTGGCAAAGTTGGCTTCTTCTGAACTAAAGATCTGGGAAAGATGAAGAACAAGTTATGGAACCAGATACTCAAGGAAGGATTTACCAGATAGTAGAACTTGAAAGCTGATGTTGCTGAAATCCTGATTCTCCTGGAATGCTGATCTGACTTCCTCTGGGATTTGCTCTGTCTTCGAAGTAGCCGAACTGGACCTGGATGCTGGTGGTCGGCCTCTACTTGGAGAGAGGGGCCATGAGAGATAGGGTAGGCTAGGGTTTGGTGGAGTGTAGAAGAAGATGGGTGGCTAGGGTTTGGAGTTGTAGTGGCTAACCTAGGGTTTTGGGGTTGGAGATCTCACACCTCCTCAAGGTTCCTAGGGAACCCGGATTTACTCCCTCACGGAGCTCAACACCTGGATGCAAGTGCAGAAGAGAGAAACATAAAGTTGCTCACACAAAATTTGAATTCATTCATCAGTTGTTCTTAAAAACTTACAAGAGGGGTTTATTTTATAGGTCTTTACAAGAGGTCAGGATTTTACATCTTCCCATGTGGGACTAATAGGATGGATCTTCAAATTAGGCTTGTAGAATCAAATCCTTCTCATATGGCCGGCCAAGAGCTTCCATAAGTGTTGATTGGTGGCTCCAAATGGTAAGTAGGTGGCGCCTCCTAGCCTTGCTCTTCAAGAAAAAAAATTTTCCTTCCATGGCTCAACTCTTTTGGACACCTCCTTTTCTTTCTCCCCAAGTCATGGCTCTTCCCAACTTTGCTTTGGTCTTTTTAGGCATGGATTGGGCGCCCCCTTGAAGTGCTCCCCAAGAAATGCCTCTTTCCTCCTTTAGCTTGGCCTTTTAAGGTATATATGGGGCGCCTCCTTGATTTTGGCTTCAAGAAAAATTCCTGCTCCCTTGGGTGTGGGGACCAAGACACTGGGATGGAGATGTGGCACCTCCTGGACTCTGGCGTGTGGCTGAGAGTGTGGCGCCCACTTGCTTGGGCTTGGGAGAAAATGTGGCACCCTGGAGAAGACCTAGACCACTTACTAGGACTTGTACTGAGTCAACATGACTCAACAAAATTTAAATTGCAGGGAAATACAGACTCAAAAAAATTGAGTTGACCAAGTCAACCCTTATTACAAAACTAGAAAATCCTAATTCTTTAAGCAAGGTCAATCAGAGATCCAGATGGAGCCCTGAAGTCTTCTTCTGAGTCTGGTGCCCGCACCAATTCTCCCGGGGTGGGAGGAACTCGATCCTGTCGAGTATGGATCAAGTTAGCTCTTGTATCTCTCCAAGAGGTCTGGGTCCAATTCTTGTAATTCTTCTCGGGAGATCCAAGAGTCATCAGAATCTGGCCTTCCTTGCCAGCGGACCAAGTATCTTTGGTATCCTCGATTACGAGTAGAGATAACCTGATCATCCAGGATCTTTTCAATCTGCTCTTTCCTCGCAGGCCAGTTTGTTGGTGGACACATAGGGTTGGGTTCACTCTCAAGAGAAGGATTAGGCTCAAAAGGCTTACTGGGAATCACAGCTGGCTCTCTATACTCTACTAGGTCTGTAATGTTGAAAGTGGAGCTAATGCCTAGTTCTGAAGGCAACTCGAGCACATAGGCATTGGACCCTACTCTCTTCACCACTCTAAATGGTCCAGCTCCTCTAGCATGTAACTTTCTAACGGTTCCAGGAGGAAACCGTTCAGGCCTTAACCTAATCATTACATAGTCTCCCTCAACAAAAGTTTTGACTCACCTTTGAGAATCAGCCAACTTCTTATAAGTTTCATTACTTAAATTTATTTTGGCATGAATTTCTTTATGCAAGTCTTTTACATGCTATGCAAGTGCATCAAGAGACTTGTGTGTGGACTAATAGTGAAATCAGATCAAGTGGTGTGTGAGGCTTGTATCCATGAACAATTTCAAAGGGACTCTAGCCTATAGACCTATTGATCGAAACATTATATGCAAATTTAGCCCTGGGTAAATACAAATCCCAATTCCTGGTATTCTCACTCAACCAAAATCTGAGACAATGTCCTAAACTCGACTGACGATGCATTCCTAAAGAATGGACTTTATTCAAAGGAACCCTAGGTCTAAACCTAACAAACTACGGCTCTCTAGGTTTGACCTTGGGTCGGAGGATGGCATGCAGAGCATGAAAACTTATCATGGGTGCCTAGTAGGTGCCATAAGGTCTTCCAGAAGTAGGTGGCAAACCTAATAGGTTCTGACACGTGGTTCACTCTAAAGACTTTGACAAAGTATACTTGGATGGTGTAAGAAGCATTGGAAGTCCTAGAGAAAGGGAGAAAATATGAGGTGGAGTCTCGAATTACCTGCTGATTAAAGGTGGTGACCTGAAGGTTTGAATGGTGATCTATGAGTGTCAACTGGTCATCCTTACGAAAGGAAAAGTTTGCTACTCCTAGGAATGGATCAAGAGATGGTTCGGGGAGTAGCCTAGGACATGTGATTGCAATAGTTAAGGTTTGTTCTCTAAGCAAACAATGATCCACTTTCCCAAGAAATGGATTAGAGAATGATTCATGGGAGGGTCTATGGATGATGACCTCAAGACTTGAAATTTGACCTATGGGTGAGGAAAGGTATACTCTATAGAAGGGTAGGTCAGTCATGCGAAGGAAGGGGTCTGGGGCCATAAGGAGGACTTCTACAGGACTGGGTGAATCAATCTGCTCAAGAAAAGGATGTTCAACTGAGATTACGGGAGAGACCTTAGTGGCTGGGCATGGGACAAGGTCCAATTGTAAGAGGCTTGAATCAGTCATCCTAAGGAGAGGATCTACCATAGGGTGGGCAAACTTAGACAGTTCAGTGCAAAGATCTTCAATTGGTACTTGGGGAATGACTGTCATTAGAGGGTACGAACTGATAGCTCGGGCTAACACTATGAGTTCTTCCTGGGGGTATTTGACTAAAGGAACCTGGTTCTCACAAATCTCTTGAATTTCTGAACTAGGTCCTACCACTTGGTTGCTTTCAAAGGTCTCCTCAGGTAAGGAACCAATAGTATCGATGTCACATTCTTCAAGTTCTTCCCCCTCATATTCATCAACTAGACTCAAGCCAGCATCATATACTTCCTCGATGCCATCTTCAATGGGTTTCGGGTCAGTGGTAATCGAGTCAACTGATTCTGGGCTTGTCATACCTAACCCTTCTTCCTCATTGGTATCCTTCTGGTCAAGAGGTGACACAAGTGGGAATTGACAAACAAAAGTCTGGTTCACTACGGGTGTCGGATCAATCAAAACTTGACTCAAGTTGGTAGAGGTTGGCTTTAAGTCCAAAGTACTTGATTGGTTATATCTTAAAGACCACTCATAGTCTTGGGCTTCTTGGTAGGCTCGGTCTAACTTATTGGTCTTTTCAAGGCATAGCTTCCTATAAATGTCTGGGTGTAACCCAACCCTAAACCTCGATGTGATCTGAGCTTCGGTCTCAATGGTATTGCATTTCATGTCATACCACTGGAAGTCCTCGATATATTTAGACACAGGCCTATTACCTTGTCACAATTGGTACCATTGGTCTAAAAGTCTTTTCTCATAGGATCTACCTAGGTACCTATCTCTCAACTTACTTCTCATATCTCTCCAAGTATATATTTCCTCTTTTCTTTGATAACACTCACGCTCAATAGCATACCAATGCAACCTAGCATGTTTGGTGAACTTGGTTTTCGCCAACCTAACTTGTCCTAATTTCGATATGTTAGTGCACTCAAAATACCGATCCATTTGTTCTTCCCACTTAATATATGTCTCTTGTCTTCCATCAAAAGTGGGTGCATAAGGTTCGATGTTCCTAACGGGTCCCTTCTCTGAGTCAACCAAGTATGGGTATAGGATCCTAGGGCTAGACTCAGGGGCAAGATCATGGTCATAGGCTCTCCGATCAAACCTCCAATGATTAGGTTCAGGATCCCTGTATAAAGGTCTCCTAGGCTCTGGGTATGGGTGAGGTTGGGGTCTACCAAATTCTGAGTCAGGGGTCCAATTTTGGTGCCTAGGCTCCTCAAGTACCTGGGCTCGGTCTCTAAACTGGGCAACAGTATCAGTCATATCCTGACTTAATTTGGTCATACTTTCGATAAGAGTTCTAATCATGGCCTCTAAATCAGGTTGGGTTTGACCAGGTTGGTAGGGTACTCCATTCCGGGTGGACATGATGATGCAAGCAAGCACATAGAATGTGACTAGACTAAAGCGACTACTGGCTCACTAGACCTAGAGTCCAAACTAAGTGCCCAATCAGAGTGGCAAGCTAGCCTGTAGTAACTCGGGACTCAGCCAGGCAGGTGTAAGGGGAGTGTTAGGTCCCTAATTGCCAATCCTAGACACCAATCAGTGATTGGCTAGGTAGGCGGACCAGCACACAAGCCCTTCAGGACGTAGTCCCTGAATCACCATTCTAGACACTGAGTACAAAGCACATACAGAGTAACCAGACAAACTGACTAAACCCTAGGCTGGACCTGACCAGTTGGTGTTCCTAGCCCACTAGGGCAAATTAAGTCTACTAAATTTTAAAATTAGGCTTAGGATCGAATGAATGGGTGGTGGTTTTGGGCTAAGGAGAGGTTATCAACTCCTCCCCATATCATAGATTCTCAATTGCCCTTAAGATGAATTAGGAGATGATCACTCAAAAAAAAATTGAATTGCAGAAACACAGAAACAGAATTGCTGTATTTTAACTCTCAGAAATTTCACAGAAACCAATAAATTATAGTAAAATTATGTAAAATAGTTTCAATTATACTGGTTCTAGATAAATAAAAATCATGCAATTCAAAGTTACCTGCAATGAGAAATAAATCCTGCAACAGGGCAGTTACAGACTGAAAATAGAATGCTTCCCCCGTTTACAATTCTAGCTACGAAGTTGTAACCCAGCGGATCCCCTACACGCCCTAGGAACACCCCATGGAATGGGAAGAGGAGGCTTGCACCTCGCTTCGTTCATAGGACCGGACATCCTGGGGAGTCTACTTCGAGCAGACAAAGTAAAAAAGAGAGACACTCAAAACATGCAAGCAAGTCAGAAACCCTAGACAAGGCTCTGATACCAAAATTGATGCAGAACGAAAGCTCTGATACCAAAAATGATACAGAACGGATATGTGGATTGCGGAAGCAAATTAAAATTCATGTATTTATTTATTTTTTTATATATATATATATTTTCGGAAGTCGACTTTGACTCAAGGAAAAGTTAAACTAAATTGAAAGAAGCTATGTAATAATTGAAAGCACAATTTAAAGAAACTAGGTTATCAGAGTAGTTCAGAAGTAAAGGATCGCTGGGGGTTGAGAAACTCCCAGACCTAGGGTTTCGCTCTGAACTTTCAACATGACAGAAGTAAAGAGAAGAGAAGGGTTACAGACCAGGCAGTGATCTTCACAGAGTTTAGTGGAAGGACTCTCTTGAGCAGATTGTTGGATCCCCAGATTCAGATATCTTCGTAATGGATCCTCCAATACTGGCCCTTTGGCAGAGTTGGCTTCTTCTGAACTCAAGATCTAGGAAAGATGAAGAACAAGTTATGGAACCAGATACTCAAGGAAGGATTTACCAGATAGTAGAACTTGAAAGCTGATGTTGCTGAAATCCTGATTCTCTTGGAATGCTGATCTGACTTCCTCTGGGATTTGCTCTATCTTCGAAGTAGCCGAACTGGACCTGGATACTGGTGGTTGGCCTCTACTTGGAGAGAGGGGCCGTGAGAGATGGGGTAGGCTAGGGTTTGGTGGATTGTAGAAGAAGATGGGTGGCTAGGGTTTGGAGTTGTAGTGGCTAACCTAGGGTTTTGGGGTTGGAGATCTCACACCTCCTCAAGGTTCCTAGGGAACCCGGATTTACTCCCTCACGGAGCTCAACACCTGGATGCAAGTGCGGAAGAGAGAAACATAAAGTTGCTCACACAAAATTTGAATTCATTCATCAGTTGTTCTCTAAAACTTACAAGAGGGGTTTATTTTATAGGTCTTTACAAGAGGTCAGGGTTTTACATCTTCCCATGTGGGACTAATAGGATGGATCTTCAAATTAGGCTTGTAGAACCAAATCCTTCTCATATGGCTGGCCAAGAGCTTCCATAATTGTTGATTGGTGGCTCCAAATGGTAAGTAGGTGGCGCCTCCTAGCCTTGCTCTTCAAGAAAAAAAATTTTCCTTCCATGGCTCAACTCTTTTGGACACCTCCTTTTCTTTCTCCCCAAGTCATGGCTCTTCCCAACTTTGCTTTGGTCTTTTTAGGCATGGATTGGGCGCCCCCTTGAAGTGCTCCCCAAGAAATGCCTCTTTCCTCCTTTAGCTTGGCCTTTTAAGGTATATATGGGGCGCCTCCTTGATTTTGGCTTCAAGAAAAATTCTTGCTCCCTTGGGTGTGGGGACCAAGACACTGGGATGGAGATGTGGCACCTCCTGGACTCTGGCGTGTGGCTGAGAGTGTGGTGCCCACTTGCTTGGGCTTGGGAGAAAATGTGGAACCCTGGAGAAGACCTAGACCACTTACTAGGACTTGTACTGAGTCAACATGACTCAACAAAATTTAAATTGCAGGGAAATACAGACTCAAAAAAATTGAGTTGACCAAGTCAACCCTTATTACAAAACCAGAAAACCCTAATTCTTCGGGCAAGGTCAATCAGAGATCCAGATGGAGCCCTGAAGTCTTCTTCTGAGTCTGGTGCCCGCACCACTCCATCAGCCTTCTTCCTTAACCTGTCCACATAGTTTGAACAGTTAACTTATTAGCATCCAAGATGCCACTCAATGATAAGTTTGAAGCCATTATTTAAATATCCTATATTTAATTAAAGAACAATATCAACAAACCACTCAAAATGACATCCATAACTAGATAAGGACTTTCTATCTAATTATGTCTCCCACTATTTTCTTCAAATACCATAACCCTCAACTATGATAAGCGAGAAACCTTTCCTGGTTTCCTTAGTGGGGTTGAGATCCTTATTCCTCATGAGTGCCTTGTGTATGCACAACAAACACACATGAGTTCAAAGGTAGGACAACCTTTTCAATTACAACCTGTGCAATTCTCAACAATTATCTTTGCCTTTAAGACACTTATGGCCTTGTGTATGCACAATAAACCATAATGTCTTAGTTTAATCGGATCCTTCATTTCCATATAGCCATGATTGAATAATGTTACCCTTGTGTATGCACAATAAAGCAACATTTCCAACCATGCCATAAAGCACTAAGTGCACCAAGACAAATCTTATATCAAACCCTAGAGTAGGCCTTATGTATGCACAACAAACCTACTATAATCTTGACATAAATTTGGCTTAGCATGAAGGAAGGCAAAATATAGTACACTTAACCAATTAGCATTACCAAATTAAGATTTAGATATGACCAAATTGGCCAGGTGAGTGGAAGGGATGAGGGGGTCCCCCCGTTGCTTTCCTTAGACACCAATTAGATTGGCCAGGTCAGTCAACGGAACCAATTATAAACCTCATTCCCTTTACCTTCCAAGAACCACTTTCCTAGACACCAATTGGCTGATCAAACCCTAACCGGGTTTGCTTCTTGACTAAGTTTTATACTATGATGAAATATGGTTTTTGATGAGGGCTTTGATGGTCTCAAAACATATTCTAAAACTATCATGATAATAGTGTTTATTACTGCAAGTATAAACATAAACATGATATCCAAGTTTATAACAAATATAAACCCAATGCATATCACTCTAGCATATGCATTAAAATTCATGTCATCAAGCATATTACCCTAATACGCATAGCATTATATGACAATTAGGATATTACCCTAATATGCAAATCAAGACATGATAAAATACCATTCACCTCACTCATTCATGGGAATTACCACAAAGTTACACCCCTACACGCCATAGGAAACCCATAGAATGGGCAGAGTGGGCTTTTTACACCCTACTTTACTCCTATGACCGGATAGCTATGGCAACCCCAATCCAGAGTAGTTACTTGTGCATTTTCATCACAAGATTCTGGTAGAGTCGACACGACAAGGTTTGAGTCGGCTCGATCACTAGTCGGGTCGACTCGATATGTGGAAATCATGAACTTCAAAAATGATTCATAATTGGTATGCCACAAGGAGGGCTCTGATATCACTGATGGGAATTCTCCCAGGGTGTCGGGGATCATGCAGCATGCGAAATTGACTTTCAAAACAAAACTTCATAGCATGATATCCTAACATGTATAACATGTATAGAAAATCCTAATTTCCAGGAACCCCTTGTGTAATATCAATTAATGAATCATAAAATAGAGTCAAGAAAAATACCTAGATCGCTAAAACCCAACTTTTCCACAAGTTTCACAAGCGCAAACCCTCCAACAGTGATCCACACGAAACTTGGATCAAGGAAGAACTCCTTCTTTAAGTTGCTTGGACAAGTGGAACTCTTTCGGTAGCCTTTGCTCTATTGACCACTGTAGGACACCCTGTCCTACTGAAAGGCACTCAAGACACTGTCCTAAACCACTTTAGGTTCTAGGACTACCCTCCACTAGGATCCTATAGGCTTATGTCCTAAAACCAAGCCTTGTCCTAGTGTAGAAGAACTTGTCTTGACAAGACAAGTCTTGTCCTAAAACAAGGAGGGAGGGAGAAAGTGGAAGACTCTCAGACAGACTCTCAGAAAAATAAAAACACTGATCTCAGAAGATCGAAGAAGAAGTAGTGTTTCTTATTTCACCGTACCCCTTATTTATAATCTCAGATGGGGCATGAAATGCATCCCGACAACACTTATCAGATATGAAACATCATATGATCAATCCCCAATGCACCATGTGTCAAATATCGATTTTTGAGATAGGGAGACACCTCTTCTAATCCGAAGTAATGCGAGGCTTAAAGAGTTTCGAGGCAGAAGGACTCTGCCCCCTGTTGTGCATGCATATGAAGAGGCACGACTCTTCATGTGCACGCCACCTTTCACACCTCTTCAAGCCATCCCATTCAAACTTTAAACCGGTCTTTTGACTTGTTAAGGCATGGAGATTGAGCTAAGAGGCACCTTCCTGATAAAGCTCCAAGAGTCTCATCTGTAGAAGGACTCTCAGTTCATCTGCACACCATACTTTCTCCCGGGTGCGCCAAAGGGCGCCAATAGTCTTTCCCTTTTCATTTAGTCCACCCAAAGAATCAAATCGACTTTATCAAACATATGCAATATGAGTGTCATTGAAAAGGGCATCAAATAAGCTTTCTGACCATATCTTTTATTTTTAGATCAGAGGTCTATAGCTCCTTCTGTGCCTTTTTGAAGTTAAGGTGTCATTTAGGTACCAAGAGTCCCATACCATTAGGACTCTTCATATATGATGCAGAACGAAAGCTCTGATACCAAAAATGATGCAGAACAAAGAACAAAGAAGCGTATGCGGAAGTAAAATTAAGATTAATTTTTTTTTTTTTTTTTTTTATATTTCAGAAATTGGCTTCGACTCAAAGTAAAGCTAAACTACGTTAAAGGAAACTAGGTAAGGATTGAAAGCACAGTTTAGAAGAAACTAAATTATCAGAGTAGTTCAGAAGTAACGGATCGCTGGGGGTTGAGAAACTCCCAGACCTAGGGTTTCGCTCGAACTTTCAACAGAACAGAAATAGAGAGGAGAGATGGTTTACTAACCAGACAGTGATCTTCTCAGGATTTTGGTGGAAGAACTCTCTCGAGCAGATTGTGGGATCCTCGGAGTCGGCTATCTTCGCAATGGATCCTCTAATACTGGTCTCGTGGTTTGGTCGGCTTCTTCTGGACTCAAGATCTGGGAAAGAAGAGGAACAAATGATGGAATTCAGAAACTCAAGAAAAGATTTTACCAGGTTGAAGAACTTGAAAGCCGAAGTTGCTGAAATCAGGATTCTCCTGGTGGCCGATCTGACTTCCTCTTAGAATTGCTGTAGATCTGAAGTATCTGGACTGGAGCTGGATGCTGGTGGCCGGCTTGGACTTGGAGAGGGTGGCCGTGAGAAGAGGAATAGACTAGGCTTGGTGGAAAGAGAAGGGTGATGGCGGCTAGGGTTTGGGAGTGGAGTGGCTAACCTAGGGTTTGGGGTTTTGGAGATCTCACACCTCCTCAAGGTTCCTGGGGAACCCGGATTTACTCCCTCACGGAGCTCAACACCTGGATGCAAGTGCGGAAGAGAGAAAACACAAAGTTTGCTCACAAAAAAATTTGGCTTCATTCATCTGATTTTTTTTTCAAACTTACATGGGGGTTTAATTTATAGGCCATTACAAGAGAGTAGGGTTTTACATCTTCCCATGTGGGACTAAAGGAGGGGATCTTCAAATTAGGATATCAATCCCTACTCATATGGCCGGCCAATTAATTCCAAAGTTGATTGAAGCTTCAAAAAGGAAAGTGGGTGGCGCCTCCTTGTCTTGACCTCCAAGAAAATATTTTTTTCCTTCTATGCTTGGCCTTATCTGGAAGTGTTTGGGCACCTCTTAACCTTGCCCTCCAAGAGAAAATTTGTTACCTTTTATATCTGGCTTTAGTTGGAATGATTAGGGCGCCTCCTAACCTTGCTTTTCAAGAGAAATCTCCTTCCTTTCATGGCTCAACCCTTTTTGGATACCTCCTTTTCTTTCTCCCCAAGTTATGGCTCCTTCTAACTTTATTTTGAGTATTTCTGGCAGGTAATGGGCGCCTCCTTGAATTTCTCTCCAAGAGAATTTCTTCCCTTTCATAGTTTGGTTCTTTTGGGAAGTCTTGGGCCGCCCCCTTGATTTGTGGACCCCTGGTGGATTTCTCCTCAATTGGCGCATGAAAGAGGGGAGCTGCTATCTGTGGTGTGGGGACCAAAGCCTGCTGGATGGAGATGTGGCGCCCCCTGGACTCAGGCGTATGGCTGGGAGTGTGGCTGGGAGTGTGGCGCCCACTTGCTTGGCCTTGGGAGAAAATGTAACACCCCAGGTTGAAGCCCTAGTCTACTACTGAGTCAACATGACTCAACAAAATAAAAATGCAGGTAATACAGACTCAAACTAAAATTGAGTTGATCAAGTTAACCCTTATTACAAGCCAAAAACCCTAATTCTTCGGGCAAGGTTAATCAGAGATCCAGATGGAGCTCTGAAGTCTTCTTCTGAGTCTGGTGCCCGCACCAATTCTCCCAGGGTGGGAGGAACTCGACCCTGTCGAGTATGGATCAAGTTGGCTCTGGTATCTCTCCAAGAGGTCTGGGTCCAACTCTTGTAATTCTTCTCGGGAGATCCAAGAGTCATCAAAATCTGGCCTTCCTAGCCAGCGGACCAGGTATCTTTGGTATCCTCGATTACGAGTAGAGATAACCTGATCATTCAGGATCTTTTCAATCTGCTCTTTTCTCACAGGCCAGTTTGATGGTGGACACACAGGGTTGGGTTCACTCTCAAGAGCAGGACTAGGTTCAAAAGCCTCACTGGGAATCACAGCTGGCTCTCTATACTCTACTAGGTCTGTAATGTTGAAAGTGGAGCTAATTCCTAGTTCTGGAGGCAACTCGAGCACATAGGCATTGGATCCTACTCTCTTCACTACTCTAAATGGTCCAGCTCCTCTAGCATGTAACTTTCTAACGGTTCCAGGAGGAAACCTTTCAGGCCTTAACCTAATCATTACATAGTCTCTCTCAACAAAAGTTTTGACTCATCTTTGAGAATCAGCCAACTTCTTATAAGTTTCATTATTTAAAGTTATTTTGGCATGAATTTCTTTATGCAAGTCCTTTACATGCTATGCAAGTGCATCAAGAGACTTGTGTGTGTGGGCTAATAGTGAAGTCAGATCAAGTGGTGTGTGAGGCTTGTATCCATGAACAATTTCAAAGGGACTCTAGCCTATAGACCTATTGATCGAAACATTGAATGCAATTTCAGCCCTGGACAAAAAACAAATCCCAATTCCTGGTGCTCTCAATCAAACCAAAATCTGAGTCAAAGCCTAGTAAAGGGTCAAGAAAAACTAAACTAGATTGACGACGCATTCCTAAAGAATGGACTTTATTCCAAAGGAACCCTAGGTCTAAACCTAACAAACTACGGCTCTCTAGGTTTGACCATGGGTTGGAGGATGGCATGCAGAGCATGAAAACTTATTATGGATGCCTAGTAGGTGCCATAAGGTCTTCCAGAAGTAGGTGGCAAACCTAATAGGTTCTAAGGAGTCTTGCAACCTAGAGATCTCAGTAAAGTGTAATCCCATAGCTCTAGAAACATGAGAAGATTCAGGGAAGGGTAGGAAATAAGAATCAGAGTTTTGAGGTGGCTTATCAGAAACAAGAAACAAACCTTGGTTATTCAGGATGACCTTAAAATGAGGACATTGTTCTATAGGTGCACTCATCCAAACCTCATGATTTGCTCTAGGAGGGTCTACAAGTGCAAGTTCTAGGGTAGGCTGGGTGCTCCTAGAAGGTGGAAGGTTATCAGGAAGGTCTTTGGAATGTTTATCTAAAAAGTCCTCTAAGCTACTGTCTTTTTCTTGTTCTTGGACCTTCTCAATGGGCAATTCTTGTGAACCCCTTCCTTCTTCACACTTCTCTACCAGATTTGACTCAGGGGTGTCTTCTTTGGATTCCTCAATGAGTTCAGGGATATTCTCACTTAAACTTTCATTGGGTGTAATTTCTTCTTCCTGAACTTCCTCAAAAGGGTCTTCTCTTAGGGTTAGCTCCTGAATTCCTTGAGTGGCAGGGATCCCCTCAATAACCCCATTAGGTAGGAGTTGGTTAATTGAATTATCGGGAGAGATATCCTCAAATTCTTCTTCTTCATATTCATCTATCAAACTTATGTCAGGCTCATATATTTCTTCCTCAATCTCACTGAAAGGTTCTAATCTATTCTCCTTTGATTCCTCTTTAAGTACGACTATGGTCGGGTCAACTAATTTTGGGATGACCATGCCTAACTCCTTCTCAGTGTTATCCTTCTGGTCAAGAGGTGACACAAGTGGGAATTGACAAACAAGAGTCTGGTTCACTACGGGTGTCGGATCAATCGGAACTTGACTCAAGTTGGTAGAGGTTGGCTTTAAGTCCAAAGTACTTGATTGGTTATATCTTAAAGACCACTCATAGTCTTGGGCTTCTTGGTAGGCTCGGTCTAACTTATTGGTCTTTTCAAGGCATAGCTTCCTATAAATGTCTGGGTGTAACCCAACCCTAAACCTCGATGTGATCTGAGCTTCGGTCTCAATGGTATTGCATTTCATGTCATACCACTGAAAGTCCTCAATATATTTAGATACAGGCCCATTACCTTGTTGCAATTGGTACCATTGGTCTAAAAGTCTTTTCTTATAGGATCTACCTAGGTACCTATCTCTCAACTTACTTCTCATATCTCTCCAAGTATATATTTCCTCTTTTCTTTGATAACACTCATGCTCAATAGCATACCAATGCGACCTAGCATGTTTGGTGAACTTGGTTTTGGCCAACCTAACTTGTCCTAATTCCGATATGTTAGTGCACTCAAAATATCGATCCATTTGTTCTTCCCACTTAATATATGTCTCTTGTCTTCCATCAAAAGTGGGTGCATAAGGTTCGGTGTTCCTAACAGGTCCCTTTTCTGAGTCAACCAAGTATGGATATAGGCTCCTAGGGTTATGCTCGGGATCACGGTATAAGGTCCTCCTAGGCTCCTGGCATGGGTGAGGTTGGGGCCTATTAAATTTTGGATCAGGGGTGCAATTTTGATGTCTACGTTTCTCAAGTCCCTGGGCTCGGTCTCTAAACTGGGCAAAACCCTCATTCATATCCTGACTCAATTTGGTCATACTTTCGGTAAGAGTTCTAATCATGGCCTCTAAATCAGGTTGGGTTTGACCAGGTTGGTAGGGTACTTCATTCCGGGTGGACATGATGATGCAAGCAAGCACACCAAATGAGACTCAACTGAACGACTACGGGCTAACTAGACCTAGAGCCCAAACTAGATGCCCAATCAGAGTGGCAAGCTAGCCTGTAGTAACTCAGGACTCAGCCAGGCAGGTGTAAGGGGAGTGTTAGGTCCCTAATTGCCAATCCTAGATACCAATCAGTGATTGGCCAGGTAGGCGGACCAGCACACAAGCCCTTCGGGACGTAGTCCCTGAACCACCGTTCTAGACACTGAGTATAAAGCACACACAGAGTAACTAGACAAACTGACTCAACACTAGCCTTGACCCGACTTGTTGATGTCCCTAGCCCACTAGGGCAAATTAGGTCTAATCAATTTTTAGATTAAAGGCTTAGGTTCGAATGAGTGGGTGGTGGTTTTGGGCTAAGGAGAGGTTATCAACTCCTCCCCTTATCTTAGATGCTCAAATGCCCTTAAGATGAATTAAGAGATGAACACTCAAAAATAATTGGATTGCAGAACACAAAAACAGAGTTGCAGTAATTTAATTCTCAGAAATCTCACAGAAATCAATAAATTATAGGGAAATTATGAAAATTAGTTTCAATTATACTGGTTTCAACAAAACAAAAATTACTGAATTTGGAGTTACCTGCAGTGAGAAATAATTCCTGCAACAGGGCAATTACGGGCTGAAAACAGAGCACTTCCCCGTTTACAATTCCTGCTACGAAGTTATAACCCAACGGATCCCCTACACGCCCTAGGAACACCCCATGGAATGGGAAGAGGAGGTTTGCAGCTCGCTTCGTTCCTAGGATCGGACATCCTGGGGAGTCTACTTCGAGCAGACAAAGTAAAAAGAGAGAGACTCAAACAAGCAATCAAACAGAAACCCTAGACAGGGCTCTGATACCAAAAATGATGCAGAACGAAAGCTCTGATACCAAAAATGATGCAGAACAAAGAACAAAGAAGCGTATGCAGAAGTAAAATTAAGATTTTTTTTTTTTTTTATATATATATTTCAAAAATTGGCTTCGACTCAAAGTAAAGCTAAACTACGTTGAAGGAAACTAGGTAAGGATTGAAAGCACAGTTTAGAAGAAACTAAATTATCGGAGTAGTTCAGAAGTAACGGATCGCTGGGGGTTGAGAAACTCCCAGACCTAGGGTTTCGCTCTGAACTTTCAACAGAACAGAAATAGAGAGGAGAGATGGTTTACTAACCAGACAGTGATCTTCTCAGGATTTTGGTGGAAGAACTCTCTCGAGCAGATTGTGGGATCCTCGGAGTCGGCTATCTTCGCAATGGATCCTCTAATACTAGTCTCGTGGTTTGGTCGATTTCTTCTGGACTCAAGATCTGGGAAAGAAGAGGAACAAATGATGGAATTCAGAAACTCAAGAAAAGATTTTACCAGGTTGAAGAACTTGAAAGCCGAAGTTGCTGAAATCAGGATTCTCCTGGTGGCCGATCTGACTTCCTCTTAGAACTGCTATAGATCTGAAGTATCTGGACTGGAGCTGGATGCTGGTGGCCGGCTTGGACTTGGAGAGGGTGGCCGTGAGAAAAGGAATAGACTAGGCTTGGTGGAAAGAGAAGGGTGATGGCGGCTAGGGTTTGGGAGTGGAGTGGCTAACCTAGGGTTTGGGGTTTTAGAGATCTCACACCTCCTCAAGGTTCCTGGGGAACCCGGATTTACTCCCTCACGGAGCTCAACACCTGGATGCAAGTGCGGAAGAGAGAAAACACAAAGTTTGCTCACAAAAAAATTTGGCTTCATTCATCTGATTTTTTTTTCAAACTTACATGGGGGTTTAATTTATAGGCCATTACAAGAGAGTAGGGTTTTACATCTTCCCATGTGGGACTAAAGGAGGGGATCTTCAAATTAGGATATCAATCCCTACTCATATGGCCGGCCAATTAATTCCAAAGTTGATTGAAGCTTCAAAAAGGAAAGTGGGTGGCGCCTCCTTGTCTTGACCTCCAAGAAAATATTTTTTTCCTTCTATGCTTGGCCTTATCTGGAAGTGTTTGGGCGCCTCTTAACCTTGCCCTCAAAGAGAAAATTTGTTGCCTTTTATATCTGGCTTTAGTTGGAATGATTAGGGCGCCTCCTAACCTTGCTTTTCAAGAGAAATCTCCTTCCTTTCATGGCTCAACCCTTTTTGGATACCTCCTTTTCTTTCTCCCCAAGTTATGGCTCCTTCTAACTTTGTTTTGAGTATTTCTGGCAGGTAATGGGCGCCTCCTTGAATTTCTCTCCAAGAGAATTTCTTCCCTTTCATAGTTTGGTTCTTTTGGGAAGTCTTGGGCCGCCCCCTTGATTTGTGGACCCCTGGTGGATTTCTCCTCAATTGGCGCATGAAAGAGGGGAGCTGCTATCTGTGGTGTGGGGACCAAAGCCTGCTGGATGGAGATGTGGCGCCCCCTGGACTCAGGCGTATGGCTGGGAGTGTGGCTGGGAGTGTGGCGCCCACTTGCTTGGCCTTGGGAGAAAATGTAACACCCCCAGGTTGAAGCCCTAGTCCACTACTGAGTCAACATGACTCAACAAAATAAAAATGCAGGTAATACAGACTCAAACTAAAATTGAGTTGATCAAGTCAACCCTTATTACAAGCCAAAAACCCTAATTCTTCGGGCAAGGTTAATCAGAGATCCAGATGGAGCTCTGAAGTCTTCTTCTGAGTCTGGTGCCCGCACCAATATATGGCACCTAATATTCCCAAAAATCCAAATAAAAATCAGATCAAGCTCTGATTTGGCTAGCCCCACTTAGGGCTCAATCTAATTTAGATTTTTCATAATTAGGTTAGCCCAATTATCAAGCAACCGAACCCAATCCAATTGGATTAGAAATTAGGTTAGCCTATATATGCTAGTATGCAATCTGGCTAACCAATTAGGATCCTATAACCCTAATTAAATCATGAATGACTTCCTTGGCCAAGTCTCTATTGTGCATGATCCATTGGGTTCCACATCTAGCTAGCAGTAGGTTTAGGTTTGAGCCGATTCGATCCGATCGAACCTGATTGACCTAATTAGGTCAAATTGGCTCACCTAATTGTCCAATTCAAATCACACATCGAATTGACTCATGAAACAAAACCAATTGGTTCATGAAAACCTACAAGACAAGATTGACGTCTAGTAATGTATCATGCCTATCTGGAAGATGAGGAATTTGGTAAAAAATATAAAAATACCCTTCTTTTGATCTCCCATTATCCCGATTAAGTGATAGATATGGATATATGTCAAACCCTAACACTTAATCATATCGAATCTCAACTCGATCATGAGGACTCAACTGATGACTGATTAGATTCCACTAATCTTATCATGCTTTGATCAAAGGCTCCTTGAGTCTCTCATCGAAGAGATTGCATGGGATAACAATTCCTCTTACCATGAATGATCGATTCCTTGTTGGTCCACTCACATTCTTCGTACACCTTCCACTATACCTAGAAGACCCCGTACATGCTGCAATGGCATGAATGAGTATGAACTAAAATATGGCTTAGTGTGCACAAGGAACCATGGTGACCTCAGGTCTAGAGATCACATGCATAACTTCTACTCTGGGATCTATCTTTTGACAAGTAGTAAGACTTCCATAAGATAGTCCCGGTGCAGATCAGCCCAGTGTACTCATACCCTGATGAGCACCCTTATCCTTGTATTAGTGTCTTTACACAAGTGGTTGTGTGATCAACCACCCTCATCAATTGAGCATATATAGGATAAGTTAGTCTTTCCGGATTCATCGATCCCCGAATCGATGGTCCAACGACTAGGAACATTCTAGATTAGGATTTATAGGAATTAGGTATCACTGTTATGAACTCCATCATAACCCTAACTCCATTACCCTAATTTATGGGGTTCATCATAATCAATAAAAAAAAATGACACAGTAGTATATGATGAATCAAATGCCTTTATTAATATGAAAGTATGTCATACATGAGCTGGAAGTTTACAAAAAGGCCCTCATAATGATTGGCTCTTAGGGCACTTTTCTATCAGTTCTTTCCCTTTGCCACTTCCCTATTTTCTTTCTCTTTCCAAACTATGAATCAACCACTAAGCCATCTCCCCAAATATGCCCGACTGCTATCTCCTCGGATTCGTTCGAGCCTTCCACCTAGCACTTCCACATCCTTGCCAAAGGAGCATGCCCCCCCCTTCGTGCCTATTCTGCTGATCCTCTTCCACCCAAATCCATCGCAGTCGGCACCATCCCAGCCCTAGATCTGCCTTGCAACACTCAGAGCCCTGCCCGATCTCCCTTGTTGCTGCGACACCCAACATCCTTCCGCTTGTGAGTAGGATCACCGATCGGATCCTGCCTCCGCTCGAACCCTACCCACTGCTCCACTACCCATCTCCTTGGCTCACAACCATGTCGGTGCTCCTACAATGCCTGTGTCACCTCCGAGCCGACACCCCTGTGCCGCCCGCATCACCTTCGAGCTGGCACCCCCATTCTACCCGCATCGCACACCCACAACCATTGCTCATGCCGCCTTTATCTCCATCGTGCCATCACCATTTGTCGAAGCTGGGCCATGCCACCATCTCCCTGTGCTACTGCCTTCAATCCAGCACTGTTGTCGGTGAGATCCTGCCAAATCTACCCCACCGAAGACCTCCTCTATTCCTCCATTCATCGGCCCATAGAGAAGGAGAAGCCCACGAATGTGAAAGCAGGGAAGGAGTTCTGCATGCTTCTCAAAGCCATTCCACCCCCTAATGCCGACTTTAAAAAAAAGTGAAAAAAAAATAAAATCAGAGAAGAAAAAAAGTGAAAAGGGAATACAGAAAAAGAAAAAAACATTAAAATATAGACAAGGAAATATATATATATATATTTCTTTTGAATAACATGGGTTTGTTTAACCTAGCCTAACGGTCGTTTCCTAGCAACCAACGATCCACCCTCTAAAATAATCCTGATGGGGACATTAACTAGCCCAGAACCTGAAGCCAGCCCAGTCTAGAACCTAAAGCTAGCCCAGTGCAGAACCTAAAGCCAGCCCAGCCCAAATCCTGAAGTCATCCCCAGCATGAATCCTGAAGTCATTAGTAGCATAGATTCTAGAGCAGCACTGATCTTGATGCAAAACCATTCTTGAATTCAAATTCAAGAATAAGTTATCAAAAATTTTTAGGATAATTTAGGATTTATCTTATCTTATCGGTTGTTTAGTTTGTTTTAGGATTTATTTTATCCCTTAGTTTGATTAATTTGTTTTAAACAAATAGTTTGAATTTGTTAGGATTGGGTTTGAGATATCTGAGATCAGGATATCGATATCTCAGATTAGTCTATTTAAGATGTTTCATCATGGGAATAAAATTAGCGAAGATTATTTTGGTGTTAATTGTCGCTCCGTGAAGGAGTTGTTTCTCTAGGTAGGAGAAGGGCGGGAAGCCCAATGTTTGTTTCTCCGAGTAGGGGAGGGGCGTGAAGCCCCAACCTTTGTTTCTTCAGGTAGGAGAAGGGTGGGAAACCCTACATTTTTTTTCTCTTCCCAGATCATTCTCTGTCTTTCTTCTTTCGTCTGTGTTCTTTCCCTTTGCCCATTCTCTGTTCCCTTTCTCCTTCCAAACTATGAATCAACCACTGAGCCATCTCCCCAAATCTGCCCGACTGCCATCTCCCTGGATCGGTTCGAGCATTCCGCCTGGCACTTCCATGTCCGTGCCAAAGGAGTGTGCCCTCCCCTTCGTGCCTGTGCCGCTAATCCTCTTCTACCTAAATCCATAGCCGCTGGCACCATCCCAGCCCTAAATCTACCCTGTAATGCCCGGAGCCCCATCCTCTTCCGCTTGTGAGCAGGATCACTGACCAAATCCCACCTCCGCCCGAACACCTACCCACTGCTCCATTGCCCATCTCCTTGGCTCACAGCCATGCTGGTGCTCCTACAATGCCCGTGTCACCTCCGAGCCGGTACCCCCGTGCCACCCGCATCGCCTCCAAGCTGGCACCCTTATTTTTCCCGTGTCGCACACCCATAGCCGCTGCCCATGCCGCCCTTCTCTCCATCATGCCACCGCCATTCGCCAGAGCTGGGCCGTGCCACCATCTCCCTGTGCTACCACCTTCAGTCCAGCACTGTTGCCGACGAGATCCTACCAGATCTACCCCACCGAAAACCTCCCCTGTTCCTTCATTCATCAGCCCATAAAGAAGGAGAAGCGCACGAACATGAAAGCAGGGAAGGAGTTCTGCACACTTCTCAAAGCCATTCCACCCCCTAATGCCGACTTTAAGAAAAAAAGGGAAAAAAAAGAAAATTAGAGAAGGAAAAAAAATGAAAAGGGAATGCAGAAAAAGAAAAAAAATAAAAACATAGAAAAGGGGAATATATATATATATATATATGTTTCATTTGAATAATGTGGGTTTGTTTAACCTAGCCTAAGGATCATTTCCTAGTGACCAACGATCCACCCTCTAAAATAATCCTGATCGGGGTCCATCCTGCATCAGGCAGTGAAGAAGCTGGACACGGTCGTGGTCACTATGACTGCAATGGCACTGATGGAGGTGGCCTAACAAGAAGCCACAGAAGCTACCCTTGGAATCACAAGATCGGTGACCTCCAAGGACGAGGCAGTAGAGGCGACGTTGGACCCTTACCGTCCAGGGTCCAGGGTGTCTTTGAGGAAGGGCACCTACTTTCTCGGGTAAAATTGACTGGAATGTCTCCCGCCACTTCCTGAGGGTAGAGTTCAGAGCCGGAGGGGATCCGCCCATTGGTCGGGCAACCTCTTTCCTTTCTTTACCTTGTAACTGGGACCCTAAAAAACTTCCTGGCCCATCAGGGGTTTCCATAATGTAAGAATTTTTCGATCAATGAAAGTGTCATTTTTCCCTCAGTAATTGTGTTCCTCTCTCCCTCTCTTTTTCTTTTCTTCTTCTTCTCTCTTTTCTTTTTTTTTTTTTTGCAGCATCGATTGTATAGCTTCCTGGGCCGTTGGGAGCCCTTTTTCAATGTGAAGAGCATCCCAATCAGTACAATTTATGGTGGGGACACCAAGACCAAGGCCAAGCCTCAAGAACCCATCTGGATCATGGAACAAGAATAATAGGATCTACACCTTGACTATCGAGCCGACTTGAGACCGTCGAGCCGACTCGAGACTATCGAGCTGACTCGAGACACGGTCGAACTGATCTCCTGTGGCAGAAATTTTCAGAATTTCTTTTTACTTCAATGTTGGCCATTAAAAAATATATGGAAAATCCTGTGAAATCATGGCCGCAACAAACTCTACAGCCACGTTCCCCGATTAGTTAGATTTTGTAACTAATCCTTGGATTAGTTATCCTGTAATCCCATTTTCCGGAGCCTATAAGTAAGGCTCATTTTGTACGAAGGAAATGATGAAGAAAATACAATGAATTGAGATGTTCTTCTTCTTCAATTGGCTTTCGTTACTGAGGTAACATCGAGGGGTACGAGGCCCTATCCATGCCTTCATCGCAACCGCAACGTCGAGGAGCATGAGGCTCCATAGCTGCCTTCGTTGCAACCGCAACATGGAGGGGTGCGAGGCCCCATCTATCCCATCGTGTCTCCATTCACACCATTCTCCGCCGACCACTCCATCCCCTCCGTCTTCCCCAAAGCGCCATTCAACCTACATGGCCATGTCCTCAAAGAAGAAGCTCCCATCCATAGTTTAGGAGCCTGACCTCCCTAAAGCTTCCCTGATCCGAGCCCTAAGACCTGAAACCCCATCGAAGACAAAGCTCCATCCTCCCTCTAAAATCACCACGACGCTGGCATCATCTCCGAACCACCGCCCCAACGTAGCTTCCACTCAGTTTCAGAGTCATCCTCCCTACTTCCCGAGCTCTCAGATTTATTCCAAACATCCTGCTCTACTGTTCTTTCACTGAAGTCGACTCCCCATCAAGAATGAAGCTCCATCCTCCCTCAGAAATCGCCACGACACCGTCACCTCCGAACCACCGCCCCACAAAGTTTTCACCCTGTTCAGGATCACTTCCCCTATTCCACGAAGCTTGCTCTTCTTTTTATTTTGGGTTGCATTTTGGTTTTGGCTGTTTCACCTGATCTAATCCATGATTAAACCTTGTAGGGACTTTCCGGTATCGAGCCTTTGAAGGGAACCTAGCCAGCAACCATTTTCTCTGATGCCTTTCATTGGATGGCTGATTATTGATCACCCAGGCTGCATCTTCAGAGGATAAGTGAACTCATCGCACAGGGAGTAGTTATTACTATCGTAGGGTTCTATTTCTCCTTCCTTGCTTTAGATCTGGATCTTTGAAATGTGTGCATGTCCTTGATCAGGGATTTCTCAATCTCTGAGTCCTGGTTCTTTCTCATTTTATTGAGCTAGCATGAGGGAATGCATAACCTAAAATCTATCCTATTTGAATATTCTCTCAGAATCTGTGTTTATTATAAGCATTGATACTCGTATGAGTTCTTAGGATGATTTTTATGCATGTCGTCCCCCATCAAATTTTTTTTTCTTCTTAGCTAGAATGCCCCGTGTTTTCTGTTTTTCTTTTCCTTCTGCTTCTTAAAGTCTTCGTGGCAGGGAGATAGACTTTCATAGTCACCATGAGCCTACCCTAGGACTTCGGCTACCACGGGGTGATGCCGGAGTCCTGAGACCAGCTCGGAGTACTCCGTTGGCATCCCGCCTCCGTTTTGCCGACCTCGAGGTTGTGTGGGCTTGAGTGCAAGTTTATTCTAGAATCCATAGGATTGCAGAGTCGTGAGTTGAGCGGTGGCAAACGATGGGCCTTAAAGAGCTCCTCATCGGCATCTCTGGACTGTGAGCAGAGTAGCTTGATATGAGGTTCTGGAGCACCCTGGCTCCAGGGCAAAGACTTAGGGATCCTCGATTCTGGAGCACGGGGCTGTTGAGGTCCCCTGACTCTAGAGGCAGGACCGATGATGCCTCCTGACCTTGGGGGCAAGGCTAACGGCATCTCTCGAACTCAAAAGTGGGGCCGTAGAGTGCAAGGCTTCTTGGTTTGCTAAGCTATGAATCATGTGGTAAACAACATCCTGCTACCACCTCCGGGTTGTGAGCAAGGCTAGGGGCATCGAGCTTCTCAATTTTTCATGCTGTGAGTCGCACGGTAGGCGGCACCTTGGTGCCATTTTCGGGCTATGAGCATGACCATAAGGTTGTGGAGCACCGGACTTATTGATGTGCCAAGCTGTGAGTCACATGATAGATGGCATCCCACTACCGCCTCCAAGCTGTGAGCGAGGCTAGGGGCACCGAGCTTCTCAATTTGTCATGCTATGAGTCATGCAGTAGGCGGTACCTTGGTGCCGTCTCTGGGCTGTGAGCACGGCCATGAGCTATGGGGCACCGGACTTACTGATGTGCCAAGCTGTGAGTCACACGGTAGAAGACATGCACTGTCACCTCAGGGCTGTGAGCGAGGTTGGGAGTGCCGAGCTTCTTGATTCACCACACTATGAGTCACATGGTAGACGGCATCCTACTACCGCCTCTAGGCTATGAGCGAGGCTAGGGGCACCGAGCTTCTTGATTAGCCATTCTGTGAGTCGTGTGGTAGGCGGCACCTTGGTGCCATCTCCGGGCTGTGAGCATGGCCATGAGGCTATGGGACACTAGATTGATATCTAGCAACGTATCATGTCTACCCGGAAGATGTGGAATTTTGATAAAATTACCAAAATACCCTTCAATGGTGAGTTACCGAGCAATTTAGTCCTTTGATCAACTTGCATCCCGAATATGATTATGAATATGGATACTTGTCAAATCCAATTTCATATTCATCCCTAGCTCAATCTTTATAATGATGATTCATTAATGAACCATTAGAAATTAACTCTAATGTTCATACTTTGATCAAAGATTTCCTGAATCCATCATTTGATCGAAATTAGCTGGATGCAATTCCCTCTTACTAGGGCTGATCAATTCCTTGTTGACCTTCTCACAACCTCCATATACAATCCACCATACCCAGTATCACCTCGTGCATGACTCAGTGTCATGATTGATTGCGAACCAAAGTATGGATTCATATATATAAGGTACATGGTAGTCTCAGGTCAAAGGACCACATGCACTACTCTCACTATGAGAATTATCTATTGACAAACAGATAAGGTTCCATTAGATATTCTCAATCTGGATCAATTCAGTGAACTCATTCTCTAATGAACACTCACATCCTAGTATTAGTGTCAAACACAAGTGACTGTGAGATCAGTCACCCTCATCACAAAGCATATATAGGATGTGCTGGTCTTGCTGGAAACATTGATCCCCAACTCAATGTCCCATCGACCAGGAATATTTTAGATTAGGGTTTTAAGGCTTTAGGTCTCACTGGTATGATCTCATCATAACCCTAGAACCATAGCCCTAATCTATGGGGTTCATCATATAATCATAAAGACACAGTGTATGATGAAAATAATGCCTTTATTATAATAATGTCAATTCATTGATTTTGGGATCGAAATACAATATTTCAATTGGCTTTCAGGGTACAATCTTTCAGCACCTTGGTGCCGTCTCCGGGCTGTGAGCACGACATGAGGCTATGGGGTGCCGGACTTACTGATGTGCGAAGCTGTGAGTCATGCGGTAGATGGCATCCCGCTGCCACCTGATGCAGAACAAATAAAATGATGCGATGCGGAAGTAAATTAAGACTAATTCTTTTTTTTTTATATTTTTAGAAGTCGGCTTTGACTCAAAGGAAAGTTAAACTAAATTGAAAGAAACTATGTAATAATTAAAAGCACAATTTAAAGGAACTAGATTATCAGAGTAGTTCAGAAGTAAAGGATCGCTGGGGGTTGAGAAACTCCCAGACCTAGGGTTTCGCTCTGAACTTTCAACAGGACAGAAATAAAGAGAAGAGAAGGGTTACAGACCAGGCAGTGATCTTCACAGAGTTTAGTGGAAGGACTCTCTTGAGCAGATTGTTAGATCTCCGGATTCAGATATCTTCGCAATGGATCCTCCAATACTGGCCCTTTGGCAGAGTTGGCTTCTTCTGAACTCAAGATCTGGGAAAGAAGAAGAACAAGTTATGGAACCAGATACTCAAGGAAGGATTTACCAGATAGAAGAACTTGAAAGTTGATGTTGCTGAAGTCCTGATTCTCCTAGATGCTGATCTGACTTCCTCTGGGATTTGCTCTGTCTTCGAAGCAGTCGAACTGGACCTGGATGCTGGTGGTCGGCCTCTACTTGGAGAGAGGGGCCGTGAGAGATGGGGTAGGCTAGGGTTTGGTGGAGTGAAGAGGATGATGGGCGGCTAGGGTTTGGAAGTGAAGTGGCTAACCTAGGGTTTTGGGGTTGGAGATCTCACACCTCCTCAAGGTTCCTAGGGAACCCGGATTTACTCCCTCACGGAGCTCAACACCTGAATGCAAGTGTGGAAGAGAGAAACACAAAGTTTTCTCACACATAAATTGAATTCATTCATCAGTTGTATTTTTTAAAACTTACAAGAGGGGTTTATTTTATAGGTCTTTACAAGAGGTCAGGGTTTAACATCTTCCCATATGGGACTAATAGGATGGATCTTCAAATTAGGCTTGTAGAATCAAATCCTTCTCATATGGCCGGCCAAGAGCTTCCATAAGTGTTGATTTGTGGCTCCAAATGGTAAGTAGGTGGCGCCTCCTAGCCTTGCTCTTCAAGAAAAATTTTTTTCCTTCCATGGCTCAACTCTTTTGGACACCTCCTTTTCTTTCTCCCCAAGTCATGGCTCTTCCCAACTTTGCTTTGGTCTTTTTAGGCATGGATTGGGCGCCCCCTTGAAGTGCTCCCCAAGAAATGCCTCTTTCCTCCTTTAGCTTGGCCTTTTAAGTTATATATGGGGCGCCTCCTTGATTTTGGCTTCAAGAAAAATTCTTGCTCCCTTGGGTGTGGGGACCAAGACACTGGGATGGAGATGTGGCACCCCCTGGACTCTGGCGTGTGGCTGGGAGTGTGGCGCCCACTTACTTGAGCCTGGGAGAGAATGTGGCACCCTGGAGAAGACCTAGACCACTACTAGGACTTATACTGAGTCAACATGACTCAACAAAATTTAAATTGCAGGGAAATACAGACTCAAGACTAAAATTGAGTTGACCAAGTCAACCCTTATTACAAAACCAGAAAATCCTAATTCTTCGGGCAAGGTCAATCAGAGATCCAGATGGAGCTCTGAAGTCTTCTTCTGAGTCTGGTGCCCGCACCACCACCTCCGGGCTATGAGCGAGGCTGTAGGCATTGAGCTTCTCGATTCACTATGCTATGAGTCACGCGATAGGCGGCACCTTGGTGCCATCACCAGGATGTGAGCACAGCCATGAGGCTGTGAGTGCAGTCATGAGGCTGTGGGGTGCCAGATTTACTGATGTGCCAAGCTGTGAGTCACGTGATAGATGGCATCCCACTGTCACCTCCGAGCTATGAGTGAGGCTGGGGGCACTGAGCTTCTCAATTTGCCATGCTGTGAGTCACGTGGTAGGCGATACCTTGGTTCCATCTCTAGGTTGTGAGCATGGCTAGGGGTGCTGAGCTTCTCGATTCGCCACATTGTGAGTCACATGATAGGCGGCACCTTGGTACCATCTCCGGGCTGTGAGCACGGCCATGAGGCTGTGGGGTGCAGGACTTACTGATGTACCAAGCTATGAGTCACGCGGTAGATGGCATCCCGCTGCCACCTCCGAGCTATGAGCGAGGTTGGGGGCGCCGAGCTTCAAGATTCACCATGCTGTGAGTCACACGACAGGCAGCACCTTAGTACTGTCTCCAGGCTGTGAGCATAGCCATGAGTGAGGGCCTGATGGGGGCCCGGCTTAAGCCCGACGGACTTTGAGTTGGACGGGGACATCCCTGCACAGGTGAAAGATAAAGTTGCACGAAAAAGGGACTTAGATCATGGAGAAGAAATTTTACATCACCAGTAGTGCCCTTTTGAATTGCTCGTGTTCTGAGTTCATGAGCATCAGGAGGTGCTGAGATTGTCGAGGTAGTGTGCCCCGCCCTACCGGGCTTCGACCCATTTGCTGGGGTCCTTTGCGGGGATTACAGTAGTGCGGTATTCTTCACCAACAGGCTACCCCCCAGGGTCAGGCCTTATCTCTTGTCTCATCGAGCCCCGCGTGGATCCCTGGTAGGATGGTTCGGTGTTCACTTCGGCCCCCTCATTGATCCGAGGATGGGCTACCAAAGGGGGGCAGCAATGGACGTCGAGATTGGCACAAAAATCCTCGAAGATCTCCCCCGTGATAGGGCTCCAACTGTCATTGGGGGTGTGGTCTCTTCCACTAGGCTCCTTTGGGGTTCTCCCTGCCCCCCAGGATGTCATCCCTGTCAGCTTCTCGGTGGGTCGACCATTGATAGCAAGTGCTCGAGGCTCTCGCCGCCCCCTACCTAGCATACCAATCTGTTGCCACCAAGATCATCTTGGCCTGCAGCTCTAATGCATTGGGCAGGCCCCCGCCGCCTGGGGATAGGTCCTCCCCTCTCTCGATCAACTCCTAGATTCGCTGGCCTGTAAAACAGAGGAGACCCGGGCCAGAAATTCTGGTGAGGACACTTCGATGATCAAGTTAGTGGGATGATCGAGGATAACAGAACCTCTGAGACGAAGAGCTTAGGAGACTCCCTCACCTCAGGGGGTGGTGAGATAATGATGTTCAAGTAGCAAAAAGAAAGAAAGAAAGGTGAGGGGGGAATGGGGAGGATCTCCGGGTGATCGCTTGGCTGCTGAGCTTTTAGTTGCTTACTTTCTCTTCCCCCCCGTTCCTCTTGCTTACTTACCTCTTTTTTTTCCTTGGCTTTTTCCTGGTGTCCTTTTCTTGTGCTTCTTTTTTAGGAGGGGCTGTCGATGTGTTGCAGGGCCTGGGGCCTTGGCAGGATCCTCCTTCTAGGGGATCTCTAGGTCTCGTGCCATGTGGGTTATCATCCTCTGATCGTACGGTAATGGATATGGTGGCACATCATAGGGCCTTGAGCCTGACAGGACCTACCTTGCATAAAGCATGCGGGCAATTATCACAAAGCTTGTATTGATGGCAGGGCGTGCACCACCTGCCGGAGGTTGCAAGTGGATAAGGACCTTTGTACTGTGGTTTGAATTCCTATTGATCTTTCCCTCCTTCACCACTGACGAGAATTCTGACCTTCGTATAGCAGGGAAGGACCTCCCTTCGGGAGGTCTGTCTATGATCTTATGAGCATTACCCCGGTCAGGAGCTGAGCTCGGATGGAGGGCTCGCCCCATGAGCACGACCCTGGCTAGGAGTTGACCCCTATAGGAGGGCTCACCTCGGCAGCATAAGCATAACCCCAGCTGGGAGCTGACCTCAAATGGAGGGCTCGTCCTATGAGCATGACCCCAATTAGGAGCTAACCTTGATAGGATGGCTCACCTCAGCAGTGTGAGTGTGACCATGTCTGAGAGCTGACCTCAGATGGAGAGCTCACCCTATGAGCACGACCCCAGCTAGGAGCTGACCTCGGTAGGAGGGCTCACCTCGACGGCGTGACCATGACCCCGATTGGGAGCTGACATCAAATGGAGGGCTTGCCCTATGAGCACAACCCTGACTGGGAGCTAACCTTGGTGGGAGGGCTCACTTTATCTCCTCGTCAGGCTGCCACATCCAGGTGACGGGTCTCTCGCCAGCGTGACCGCCAACAGGCTCCACGTCAACGGAGGTGTCACATCAGTCGGGATATAATATCTAAGCCCCTCTATGGGAGATGAGTAAGCTACCCTGATGCTTGGAGTTCATGATGCTTAAGCAACTGGTAGATGTAGGTTAATCATAGTTGACCAACAGAGATCGTGGTAGATAGGATCCCTGTAAAAGACGCCATCCTAATAGAAAGATATCAATGAAAAGATTCCAGAAAATAAGATCCCAATATTTAACAAATATTTGTTATCCATGTCAAAGAAGGCCACCTCCAAATGAAATTTAGTTATCTCGAGTAAATCTGTAAATAGGTAAAGGGAGAATCCCGACGAGTTATGAACACATTCTTACCACTCTCAAATGCTCATTTAGTCTCTCACCACTACTCTCAGCTCCGTAGCTATAGCCCATTTCCTCTACTGACTTAAGTATCGAAGGGTTCCTTGTCACTCACCACTGGTCAAGCAAGACTATTCTTGCAGGTTTCCATCTAGGAGATGTCCAAAAGCAAGTCATCATACCGAAGAATGCTGGAAGACCTTCAAGCACTGTTGGAGTTCTAAGAGTGAAGATTTGAAGACAACAAGAATATTATATGATAATAGTATTATACATATAATAATATTTAATATATAATAATATATAATATTATTTATATTATTTTATATTATATAATATTATATAATGTCTTTTATTATTATTTTATTAAACTAAAAAGGTTTTTTTATTTTAGTTACCAAATATATATTAAACTTTCAAAGTAATTTATAAATGTGGTTACTAAATAATAAATAGCTTTTTTGTAAAAACTCTACTTTTAAAAGCTCCAAAAGCATCACTTGCAACAATAATCCCAAATAAAATCTTAGTAATAAATATGGCTCTTTAAAAGTGGGCTATTGGGCCAGAGTGGTAATACATGATGCATTAATAGTAGTAATTGGTCACAAAATCTAATCAGAGACCAGTAGATTAAACTTGAGAGGTCATTGAGCAAGCATAACATAAGAAAAGAGATTGTTGAGGATTGTACACATAAGGTTTAGTACCAGGTGAGAAAATAGTAAGAGGGATAAATTTTAGGTTGAATAAGGTTTCCACATATGCATCAAGTTCTTAGGTTGAGTTTGGTGCATTACCAAGCAATCCTGAAAGGTAATGTAGATTACCAGTGATATAAATTGCTAGCAATATAGATTCAGGTAACATGAATTATTGTATTAGATACATGTGGGTAATATTGCATAAAGCAAAATCAAAATTTTAAAATACTTCTAAATTAAATCTATATTTTATTTATAAAAATAAATTTTTTAAATATTTTATATTATAAAATATATTAAATATAAAATATCTTATATTTTATATTAAAATTTAAATTTTAAAATTATTTTTTATACTAAATAAATTTAATATAAAAATTTATATATTAAAAAGATAATATATTTAATATATTATTTAAATATATTAAAAACATATTACATTTATATATTACATTATTAAACTTAATATAATATACTTATATTATATATAAATATATTTAATATAAATATACTACATTATGTTTAAAATATTATATTATTTTAAATAATATATAATACATTTTATATTACAAGAATTTTAATTTATATTATATTATATTATATTATATTAATATTATAATATTATAATTATATTATATATTATAAAATAAAATAAAATATATTAATATAATATAGCATAATATTATAGTATATACTATAATATTATTATATTATATTATATACTATAATAATATTATATTTATAATATTATATGGTGTATTATATATATTATATAATATTATTATACATTATACTATAATAATATAATATAATATAATATAATATAATTATATTTATTATATGTTGTTGCCAAGATCGTCGTAGCCCGTAGCTCTGACGCATCGGGCTCCCACTGAGCGCTTGGTCCTCTTCATGGTCGGCTCCCTCGTCCGGAGACCCTACAAGATAGAGGAGACCCGTGCCGGGGATTCCAGTGGGGACACTCCGAAGATCAAGTTAGTGGAACGATCGAGGGGAACAGAACCTTTATGGCAGAGAGCTTGGGGGACTCTCCACATCGAGAGGGTGAAGAGTCAAGGAAAATGAGATGAACTCCGTGTAAGAAGATAATGGAGGAGCAAGAGAATGTCCGTTGCTTACCCTTCTTTACTTACCTCCCCTATCGATCTTATATAGACGGGGTGGCCCAAAGCACGTTTGGGGCTTTCTGTTATTCACTGTTGCCTCCCTATCAAGCTGATTCTTCAAGGGAGAGCCTTCCACCCTAGACATTTCCATTTCAAGGGGGAATGTCAGAGTGTCACAGGACTTGGGGCCTTAGTAGAATACCCCTCTTGAAAAAGTGCAGGCTCCCTGTCATAGAGGTCGTGGTCTTCCAGTTGTGCTGTCATCGATGAGAAGACACGCTACGGGACTAGGAACTTGGTGGGGCTTGCAACATGCAAGTCATGCACGGGATGCGTCGTAAGACCTGCAATTATGGCCGGGCATGTGCCACCCCTCAGGGGCTGTGAATGGTCAGGTTCTGCCATGATTTTGAACTTCTGCTGGTCCCCCCTCCATATACTACCGGCGGGAACCTTGACTCCCACTGGATGGGGGATGAAGCCCTGCTTCAGGGACCTGGCTTTTGGAAGCATGAGCGTGACCCCTACCAGGAGCTAACCTCAGTCAGAGGGCTCGCCCTATGAGCACGATCCTGACTGGGAGCTGACCTCGGTAGGAGGGCTCATCTTGGGAGCATGAGATCAACTCTAATCGAGAGCTGGCCTCAGTCGAAGGGCTTTCCCTATGAGCATGACCTCGATTGGGAGCTGACCTTAATAGGAGGGCTTATCTTGGGAGCATGAGCTTGACCCCGGCCAAGAGATGGGCTCAGTCGGAGGGCTCGTCTTGGGAGCATGAGCTTGACCCCGGCTGGTAGCTGGCCTCAGTCGAAGGGCTTGTCCTATGAGCACGACCCCAGCCGGGAGCTAACCTCGGCAGGAGGGCTCGTTGGTGCGGGCACCAGACTCAGAAGAAGACTTCAGAGCTCCATTTGGATCTCTGATTGACATTGCCCGAGAAATTAGGGTTTGTAATAAAGGTTGACCTGGTCAACCAGTTTATTTATTTTATTTATTTCTTGAGTCACCATTTAAATTTTGTTGAGTCATGTTGACTCGGTGCAAGTCCCAATGTGGTTTCAATTTGGTCCAAAATGGTGCCACATTTCTCTTCCAATCAACTCAAGGTTCAAGCAAGTGGAGGCCACACTCCAAGCCACACGCCCAGCCACACTCCGAGCACACGCCAGAGTCCAGGAGGCGCCATAGAGGCATCCCAGTGTCATGGTCCCCACATCCAAAGAAGAAAAAATCAAATTGGAGGCTAAATTAAAGGAGGCGCCCACACCTGCCTAATTTACCTAAGCAAAGAAGGAAGAAAACTTCTCTTGGAGAAGAAATCAAAGAAGGACATCCAACCTACTCCTAATTGAAGTTCAAATCAAAATCAAAGAGCTTAACTTGGAGTGGAAGAAAAGAAGAAATACCATAAGAAGAAGAGGACTCCAAATCCAAATCCAACTCCAAAGGAGGTGCCATAAAAGTTCCAAAACAATTCCTTTATGGCCGTCCCAATTTTTTTTGGACTCTTGGTCGGCCAAGGGAGAGGATTTTCTACCTAATCTAGGGGTTGGAAGAGTTTAGTCCCACATGGGAATTTGTACAAGCTAGGAGAAAATTTTAGGTCTATATAATAGACCTCTCTTTGTAACTTTAGAAAATCAATGAAGAAAAATTATTTTTGCTATTCTCTTGTGTTGAGTGACCTAGGTTTCTCTTCTTCCGCACTATTCTAAGTGTTGAGCTCCGTGAGGGGGTAATCCGGGTTCCATTGGAGCCTTGAGGAGGTGAGAGATCTCCATCTTTATCCAAAACCCTAGGTTAGCCACTTGAAATTCCAAAACCCTAGCCACCTTTCATTATTTTCCATCCACCAAACCCTAGATCCATCCATCTCCCACGGCCTCTCTCTCTCTACAAGTCCAAGCCGTCCACCTTCATCCAGATCCAGTCCGGCTACTTCAGATCCAGAGCAAGTTCCAAGGAAAATCACATCAGCATCCAGGAGAATCCAGTTTTCAGCAATTTCGATCTTCAAGTTCATCAACCTGGTAAATCTTTTCCTTGACTCTCTGATTCCATCAATTGTTTTTCTTCTCTTCCAGATCTTGAGTTCAGGAGAAGCCAACCCGCCAAAGGACCAGTATTGGAGGATCCATTACGAAGATATCCGACTCCGAGGATCCAACAATCTGCTCGGGAGAGTTCTTCCACCAAAATCTGTGAAGATCATTGTCTGGTTAGATAAACCTTCCCTTCTCTTTATTTCTGTTTTGTTGAAAGCTCGGAGTGAAACCCTAGGTCTGGGAGTTTCTCAACCCCCAGCGATCCGTTGCTTCTAAACTACTCTGATAATTTAGTTTCCTTAAAATTGTGCTTTCAATTATCATATTAGTATCTTTCAATGTTAGGTTAACTTTTCTTTGATTTGAAGCCAACTTCTACAAACCTATAAAAACAACAAAAAAATTAGTTAATCTTAATTTACTTCCGCATCGCATCCCTTTATTTGTTCTGCATCATTTTTGGTATCAGAGCCCAGTCTAGGGTTTCTGATTTGCTTGCTTGCTTGTGTTGATTGTTCTCTTTTTATTTTGACTGCTCGAAGTAGGCTCCCCAGGACGTCCGGTCCTAGGAACTAAGCGAGGCGCAAGCCTCCTCCTCCCATTCCACGGGGTGTTCCTAGGGCGTGTAGGGGATCCATTGGGTTATAACTTCGTAGCAGGGATTATAAACGGGGAAGACAATCTAGTTGCAGCCCATAATTGCCCTGTTTTCTGAATTATTTCTCCCTGCATAAAACTCCGAATTGCATGATTTTTACTTCGTTGAAACCAGTATAATTGAACCTATTTTCCATAATTTTTCTGCGATTTATTGGTTTCGGTAAAAATTCTGAGAATTAAAATACAGCAACTCTATTTTTTTGTGTTCTGCAATTCAATTCTTTTTTGGAGTGATCATCTCATAATTTACTTAAGGGCAATTGAGCATCTAAGATAAGGGGAGGAGTTGATTACCTCTCCTTAGCCCAAAACCACCATCCAATCATTCGAACCTAGATCTAATTTAAAATCAGTTAGACCTAATTTGCCCTAGTGGGCTAGGGACACCAATTGGTCGGGTCTAGGCTAGTGTTGAGTCAGTTTGCCGAGTTATTCTGTGTGTGCTTAGCACTCAGTGTCTAGAACGGTGGTTTAGGGACTACGTCCCGAAGGGCTTGTGTGCTGGTCCGCCTACCTGGCCAATCACTGATTGGTGTCTAGGATTGGCAATCAGGGACCTAACACTCCCCTTACACCTGCCTGGCTGAGTCCTGAGTTACTACAGGCTAGCTTGCCACTCTGATTGGGCATCTAGTTTGGACTCTAGGTCTAGTGATCCAGTAGTCGATTTAGTCTAGTCTCATTTTGTGTGCTTGCTTGAATCATCATGTCTACCAGAAACGGAGTGCCATATCAACCTGGTCAAACCCAACCTGATTTAGAGGCCATGATCAGAACTCTTACTGAAAGTATGGCTAAAATGAATCAGGATATGACAAACACTGTGGCCCAGTTTAGCGCACAAATTCATGAGGATCTTACCCAACTTAGGGACCGAGTCCAAGTACTTGAAGAACCTAGACATCGGAATTGGACTCCTGACCCCGATTTTAATGTGCTTCAACCTCACCCACATCAGGAGCCTAGAAGGCCTTTATATAGAGATCCTGAACCTAATCATAGGAGGCCTGACCCAGAGCCTGAAGATAGAGATGATAGGTTCATCAGGAACATCAAATTAGATGCACCCACTTTTGATGGTAGTCTGAACCCTAAGGTGTATTCTGATTGGGAGGGTGAGATGGATCAATACTTTGAGTGGTATGCTATGTCTGAGGAGAGGAAATACAAGTTTGCCAAGATGAAATTAGTGCGTCAAGCTAGGTTATACTGGGGGAACATTGAGCTAACCACTAGGAGACGGAATGTTGAGCCCATAACCACTTGGCAGGGTATGAAAGAAAAACTGAGAGATAAATACCTACCCATTTCATACCAGCAAAACCTGTTAGACCAATGGCAAAACCTGAAACAAGGAAACCGATCTGTCTCAGACTACATAACTACTTCTGATGAATACCTAATGAGATGTGATGTGAGTGAAGCCCACGAAGTCACTTTGTCTAGATTTAGGGCTGGACTGAGGAAAGATATCAAGAGAGAACTATTTCTGAGAGAGGTTACTGATCTAGACCAAGCCTACCAGATTGCACTGAACACTGAGAAATTTCAGAGAGGACCTATACCTTCTAGGGTTAGTGCCCCAATCCCAAGGAATGGACCTAGCCAAGTTATCCCTAGTAAACCTTTTCAGGGTACTTCTACCCCTAGGCCCATGGACAAAGGTAAGGCACCTGACACCCAGAGAACCCCTAGTTCAAATATCACCTGTTTTAAGTGTCAGAAACCAGGTCACATTTCTAGTCAGTGTACTGCCATAGCCTGTTTCAAGTGTCATAAGGTTGGTCATGTTGCTAGCCAGTGCCCACGGAGATCCCTTTACATAGAAGAGGGAGAGAATGATAATTCCGAGCCCAGTGAGGAATTTGAAGAAGAAGTTTATGAGGCCGGAATGAATTTGGTTGAGGAGTATGAAGGAGAGGAGGAACCCAATGAATCTGACCAATTAGGAGTTGTAAGATGCATCCTATCCCAGAATCTAGTTCAAGAGGATTGGCGTAGGACTAACATCCTACAGACTTTTCTTAAATTAGGGGATAAGGTATGTAAGATCATCATAGATAGTGGGAGCTGTGTAAATGCCATCTCTACTAGCACTGTCAAGATGTTAGGCTTAATCCCAGTTCCCCATCCCAACCCCTATAAGGTTTCTTGGATAGATTCTACCTCCATACCCATCCAGTCTAGATGTCAAGTCCAAATCCAAATGCAATCTTATCACGAAAAGATTTGGTGCGATGTCTTACCCATGGGGGTGAGCAGTATAATTCTCGGAAGACCTTGGTTGTATGATCATGATGCCACCCTCTTAGGAAAATCCAATACCTGTGTCTTTAGTTTCAATGGGAAGAAGATTACGATCCATTCAGTTCCCCCTAAGGACAAGGTAACTAAAGGAGCCGGTAAGGTTAAGAAGATGAAAACTGGAGTGAACCTAATCAGTGCTAAGGATCTAGAACAAGAAATTCATAGTGGTTCACCCATCTGGATGTTGACTGCTAAGGAACATAGAACTTCGGAACCCTCAGAGCCTCCTCAAGAAGTTAAACCTGTGTTAAAAGAATTTGAGGATGTCTTTCCCGAGGATTTGCCAGACCACCTTCCACCTCTTAGGGATATCCAGCATGCCATAGATCTAATCCCAGGAGCAACTTTGCCCAACTTGCCCCATTACAGGATAAATCCATCTGAGCATGAAGAACTGCAAAAGCAGGTTGGAGAATTATTGAGGAAGGGGTTTATTAGAGAAAGTCTTAGCCCTTGTGCAGTCCCAGCCTTACTGACCCCAAAGAAAGATGGCACGTGGAGGATGTGTGTTGACAGTCGTGCCATCAATAAAATTACAATCAAGTATAGGTTTCCCATCCCTAGACTAGATGACATGCTTGATATGATGGCTGGTGCAATGGTTTTTTCTAAGATTGATCTCAAAAGCGGCTATCATCAGGTTAGGATTAGACCCGGGGATGAATGGAAAACTGCTTTCAAAACTAAGGATGGTCTTTATGAATGGGTTGTTATGCCTTTTGGGTTGTTCAATGCCCCTAGTACTTTCATGAGAATTATGACCCAGGTACTTAGAGCTTTCATAGGAAAATTTGTGGTGGTCTATTTTGATGACATCCTGATCTATAGTAAGACCCCAACAGATCACCTAGACCACCTTAGAGCAGTCTGCCAAGTTTTGAGGAATGAGAGACTCTACGGTAATCTTAAGAAGTGTGAATTCATTACTAGTAGAGTTATCTTTCTTGGTTTTGTAGTAACCCCTGACGGCGTGGCGGCCGATCCTGAGAAGATTAAGTCCATAGTAGACTGGCCAGAGCCAACCAATGTGCATGAAGTTAGAAGTTTCCATGGCTTGGCTACCTTCTATAGGCGATTCATCAAGGGGTTTAGTACTTTAGCTGCTCCAATCACTGATTGTATTAGGAAGGGAGAATTTCATTGGACTAAGTCAGCCCATAAAGCCTTCCTAGATCTTAAGGATAAAATGACCCAGGCACCCATTCTGAGATTACCCGATTTTTCTAAAGTATTTGAGGTTGCCTGTGATGCTTCAGGTGTAGGAATAGGTGGAGTCCTAAGCCAAGAGAATCATCCCATAGCATTCTTTAGTGAAAAACTTAATGATGCTAAGCTTAGGTATTCTACCTATGATAAGGAATTTTATGCGGTGGTGCAAGCTTTGCGTTACTGGAGACATTATTTGCTACCGCAGGAATTTGTACTATTTTCGGACCATGAGGCTCTTAGATTTCTGAACTCCCAAAAGAAGCTTAACCCTAGGCATGCTAAGTGGGTAGAATATATCCAGTCCTATACTTTTGTCCTGAAACATAAGGCTGGAGTTGAGAATAAGGTAGCTGATGCCCTTAGTCGCCGATCTCTGTTATTAACTTCTGTTAGAACTGAGGTCATAGGGTTTGAGCAAATCAAAGAGGAATATGAGTCTTGTCCGGATTTCACAACTGTGTATCAGGATCTAGTTCAAGGACCATCTAGTAATCACCAGGATTATACCCTTGTAGATGGTTTTTTGTTCTTCAAAAATAGGCTTTGCATCCCTAGAACTTCTCTTAGGGAATTTTTGATTTGGGAAATCCATGCTGGAGGTTTAGCTGGCCATTTTGGAAAAGACAAGACCATTCTAGCTATTGAAGACCACTTTTTCTGGCCTAGCTTAAAAAGGGATGTAGCTAATATTGTAGCTAGATGTCGAACCTGCGCTGTTGCCAAACAGCGAAAACAAAACACTGGCCTTTATACCCCACTCCCTGTCCCAGATCGTCCTTGGCAAGATGTGAGTATGGATTTTGTGTTAGGTTTACCTAAGACCCAGAGGAGACATGATTCTATCTGTGTCGTAGTCGACCGATTCTCTAAAATGGCCCACTTCTTGCCTTGTTCCCAAACTTTTGATGCGTCTAAGGTAGCCACACTTTTCTTCAATGAGATAGTTAGACTCCATGGCCTACCTAAGACAATCATTTCAGATAGGGATGTCCGGTTCACCAGTTACTTTTGGAAGACCCTTTGGCATAAGTTAGGGACAAAACTTAAGTTTTCAACTGCCTATCATCCCCAAACTGATGGTCAAACTGAAGTAGTGAACCGTAGCCTAGGAAATCTGCTGAGATGTCTTGTTGGTGAAAATACCAGAAATTGGGATTTATACCTACCAAGGGCAGAATTTGCGTACAACGACTCGGTCAATAGGTCTACGGGTAAGAGTCCATTTGAAATTGTACATGGGTACAAACCTCACACACCTCTTGACCTAGTCCCTTTACCTGTCCACACTCGAGTCTCCGAATCTGATGAGAATTTTGCACAGCATATAAAAGACTTGCATAAAGAAATTCATGCCAAAATAAATTTAAGTAATGAAACTTATAAGAAGTTGGCTGATACTCAAAGGCGAGTCAAATCTTTTGTTGAGGGAGACTATGTGATGATTAGGTTAAGGCCTGAACGGTTTCCTCCTGGAACCGTTAGAAAGTTACATGCTAGGGGAGCTGGACCATTTAGAGTGGTAAAGAGAGTAGGATCCAATGCCTATGTGCTCGAGTTGCCTCCAGAACTAGGCATTAGCTCTACTTTCAACATTACAAACTTAGTAGAGTACAGGGAGCCAGTTGTGATTCCTAGTGAGCCTTTTGAGCCTAACCCTATCATTGAGAGTGATCCCGACCCTGTGTGTCCACCAACAAACTGGCTTGTGAGGAAAGAGCAGATTGAAAAGATCCTGGATGATCAGGTTATCTCTACTCGTAATCGAGGATACCAAAGGTACCTGGTCCGCTGGCAAGGAAGGCCAGATTCTGATGACTCTTGGATCTCCCGAGAAGAATTACAAGAATTGGACCCAGACCTCTTGGAGAGATACCAGAGCCAACTTGAGCCTTACTCGACAGGGTCGAGTTCCTTCCACCCTGGGAGAATTGGTGCGGGCACCAGACTCAGAAGAAGACTTCAGAGCTCCATTTGGATCTCTGATTGACATTACCCGAGAAATTAGGGTTTGTAATAAAGGTTGACCTGGTCAACCAGTTTATTTATTTTATTTATTTCTTGAGTCACCATTTAAATTTTGTTGAGTCATGTTGACTCGGTGCAAGTCCCAATGTGGTTTCAATTTGGTCCAAAATGGTGCCACATTTCTCTTCCAATCAACTCAAGGTTCAAGCAAGTGGAGGCCACACTCCAAGCCACACGCCCAGCCACACTCCGAGCACACGCCAGAGTCCAGGAGGCGCCATAGAGGCATCCCAGTGTCATGGTCCCCACATCCAAAGAAGAAAAAATTAAATTGGAGGCTAAATTAAAGGAGGCGCCCACACCTGCCTAATTTACCTAAGCAAAGAAGGAAGAAAACTTCTCTTGGAGAAGAAATCAAAGAAGGACATCCAACCTACTCCTAATTGAAGTTCAAATCAAAATCAAAGAGCTTAACTTGGAGTGGAAGAAAAGAAGAAATACCATAAGAAGAAGAGGACTCCAAATCCAAATCCAACTCCAAAGGAGGTGCCATAAAAGTTCCAAAACAATTCCTTTATGGCCGTCCCAATTTTTTTTGGACTCTTGGTCGGCCAAGGGAGAGGATTTTCTACCTAATCTAGGGGTTGGAAGAGTTTAGTCCCACATGGAAATTTGTACAAGCTAGGAGAAAATTTTAGGTCTATATAATAGACCTCTCTTTGTAACTTTAGAAAATCAATGAAGAAAAATTATTTTTGCTATTCTCTTGTGTTGAGTGACCTAGGTTTCTCTTCTTCCGCACTATTCTAAGTGTTGAGCTCCGTGAGGGGGTAATCCGGGTTCCATTGGAGCCTTGAGGAGGTGAGAGATCTCCATCTTTATCCAAAACCCTAGGTTAGCCACTTGAAATTCCAAAACCCTAGCCACCTTTCATTATTTTCCATCCACCAAACCCTAGATCCATCCATCTCCCACGGCCTCTCTCTCTCTACAAGTCCAGGCCGTCCACCTTCATCCAGATCCAGTCCGGCTACTTCAGATCCAGAGCAAGTTCCAAGGAAAATCACATCAGCATCCAGGAGAATCCAGTTTTCAGCAATTTCGATCTTCAAGTTCATCAACCTGGTAAATCTTTTCCTTGACTCTCTGATTCCATCAATTGTTTTTCTTCTCTTCCAGATCTTGAGTTCAGGAGAAGCCAACCCGCCAAAGGACCAGTATTAGAGGATCCATTACGAAGATATCCGACTCCGAGGATCCAACAATCTGCTCGGGAGAGTTCTTCCACCAAAATCTGTGAAGATCATTGTCTGGTTAGATAAACCTTCCCTTCTCTTTATTTCTGTTTTGTTGAAAGCTCGGAGTGAAACCCTAGGTCTGGGAGTTTCTCAACCCCCAGCGATCCGTTGCTTCTAAACTACTCTGATAATTTAGTTTCCTTAAAATTGTGCTTTCAATTATCATATTAGTATCTTTCAATGTTAGGTTAACTTTTCTTTGATTTGAAGCCAACTTCTACAAACCTATAAAAACAACAAAAAAATTAGTTAATCTTAATTTACTTCCGCATCGCATCCCTTTATTTGTTCTGCATCACTCGTCTTGGGAGCATGAGCTCGGCCCCAGCCAGGACCTGGCCTCAGTCAGAGGGCTCTCCCTATGAGCATGATCCCGACTGGGAGCTGACCTCGATAAGAGGGCTCATTTTGGCTCTTCACCTGGTCATTATGCCCAGGTGGCAGGTCCCTCAGCAGCATGGTCACCTGCATGCCTCATGTCAGCAGATGTACCACATCAGATGCCCCCCACTCTTGAGCCCGGAGAATGAAATAGCACTCCAAGCGAGGGGAGTTATTGTTATGCTGACTGGAGGGGTGGCACGTCTTGCGCCATCAATGCCTTACACACCGTCGCTCCGAAGATTGGGCCTTCATGCTATTGGGGTGATGCCATGCCGCCCCTCTTTAGGAGTGGGCATAATTGTTGCACCTAGTTTGAGGAGGTTGCCCCTAATTCAAAGAATTTATTTCAACACGTGGCATGCTCCAGCTGGTCTGGGGCGACGTTTAGCGCACATCTTCGACAGGTATGAGGCGACAAGGCTTTGGGCCATTTTTTAAAAAAGACCCATCCTTCTATTTCTCGAGGGTTCTTCGGGTGGCGAAAGGCACGGTTTCTTCTTCAGAGCAATCTTCTCTCCTTTTCTTAGGCAGGGTCACGAAGTTCCGACAGGTTAGGCTTTCTTCTTTTTCTCCTTTCGTTCCTTTGCTTTCCTCCTTCGGCCCGTGCTGGGGGAGTTCCCTTGCTAGGGCTTCTAGATTCCTTCCTTCCTTTTCTATTACTTCTGATGAGTCCTTTAGGTGAGGGACACTGTCACCGGGGTTTCTCTGTTGGAGCAGGGCCTTCCCAACCAGGGCCTCCTTCTTCAAATAGCAAGGAGGATTTAGTCCTGGCTAAGCTTCACAGGGGTCCCCGCCGGATGGGGATTATGATTGGACCCCCCGCAGCTTCCTCTCAGCCCGCCCCCTCTGTTAGGGAGTCCAGTGGTCCCACTAGCATTGCTTCTGTGATGACTGACGAGGATCTCCTCCGCATTCAGAGGTCATTTGGGGTCCCTGACTCCATCCAACTCTTTGTTCCTGGACTGAGTGATAGGATCACTACCAATGGCCTGGGCTAGATAGCCTTGTACGAAGACTTCTTCTCCACAGGTCTTCATCTTCCTTTCCACATCTTCTTATTTGCCTTCCTCAGTAACTACCATCTAGTCCCGGCTCAGCTTATCCCCAATGCTGTCCAAACCATTTTTTACTTCATTATCCTCTGTAATCACAACGGGATTGTCGCCCATTTCTCCCTCTTCAGGGTCTTGTTCACCTTGAAGCGCCACCCCTTTGATGACGAGTGGTGGTCCGTATCTCCCTGCAAGAGGTGTTTCAAACTTGATCGCCCACCTCCATCAAGGGATGGAAGCCCAAGTTCTTTTTTATCTCGGTTGAGAGAGCGGATTGGGTCTGGAGTAACCCGGACACTTCCCCCAACTACCAATCTATGATCAAGCTGGCCGATAGAGAAATATTCGACTATCTCGTCTCCTCCTAGATCTCGTCTCCTTAGGATTTGCTGTGCAACCAAAATCTCGCCAAAGCTGGGGTCATCCAGGCTCAGCCCTAGGGTAAAACTCGCCATCGGGCTTCTTTTTCTTTCAGCTGTAGGGGCCTGGCCTAGGAATAAGGCTAATTAGTGTACCTCATGTTACAGGAATGAGGTTCAGCCTTGAAGAACTCCGCGAGATGTCTCAAAAGAGGGCTGCCACTGAAGAGCTCGAGGGGGAGCACAGGAAAAAGTCCCGGGAGGAATCAAGATGGGGGCCCTATGATGGGCTTGATGCAAGGGAGCCAACCACCCCTCGTGCATTGTCTCAACCAAGGGTACAGGACCCTTCCAGGCAGCCCAGGAGTGAAATTAGGCCTATGGAGGGGGCTCCACCTCCATCTCCATTGGCCCCTCCATGCACCGAGGATCTGCCGCAACCAGAAATGGCGAGGGAGGCGAGACCTGCTGCCACCGAGGCACCGCCTCCAGGACCTGGGGCCGGGGCCACCAAAGGTGGTCCCATAAATGCGACGCCTTCTTCTAAGGATACTCCAGACCAGATTGAAACACTGGAGGTGCCAAGCTATGAAGCCAAGGTGTTCACTGTCATCGTTCCCACGGGCTCCATGCTATCCCAGGATGGGAGGGTGGTGGAAGAAATCCTCAACACCTTGATTCAGCCACCGGACTTCCAGAATCGGATAGTGATGCCAATGGTGGAGCTCGCCACTGAGACCTTTGCCCGACTGATATCGGTGAGCCATTTCTGGATCTGTACCTCTTTTTCCACCCTTTTCACAAAGGGTGTCAATCGTTGTTCTTGGTGCAGGTGGTGGTTGACATGCAGCTCCTGCAGGATGCCTGCCGGGTGATGGAAAAGCTCGGGTCCTGCCTCCACCGGGAGAGGGACGAGGCCTGGGTTCTGTCTGGCCGGGCACGAAAGCTGGAGGCTCAGCTAGCCGGTGCCTGAGCCAAGGTAGCTGAGCTTGAGAAGAGGGCGGCCGAGCTCGAGGTCGCTCTGGCTAAGGAGAGGGGGGTGGCCTCCCGCCGGGCCGAAGAGGTTGCAGCCTCTGTGGTGAAGGTGGCCCTCCTGAAGGAAGGGGCACAAGCCATTCAGGCTCAGTTGGAGGAACAAATGGCCAGGGCACGGTGGTGATAGAAAAGGCTACAGTGGCCATTGCACTGATGGAGACTGCCAAGAAAGAAGCTGCCGAGGCCATCCCCAAGTTCATGGCATCCTAGGCCTTTAAAGATGAGGTCGCCGAAGCCATTCTGGACTCCTTCCACCAGGGATTCATAGACTTCAAGAACAAGGCCTTCCGCTTCTTCGGGCTGAAGTGGCTGGACAATATCTAGACTTCTATCCCATTTCCTGGGTAGCAAGATGAGCCTATCATCGAGGTGGGGCCGGAGCCAGAGGAGGCTGAAGTCGAGGTGGAATTCGAAGCCGCCTACGATGCTCCATAGGCGACTGAGGTCACTTACTGGCCCGGGAAGGAGTCGGCGACTGACATGTAGACTCTTCTCCTTTCTTTCTGTACTTGGAATCATGATAGGGCCTCCAATTTGTTAGGGGCGCTTCATAGGAAATGTAAAAAAAGGCCTTCGTTAATGAAAACACCTCCATTTTCTTTAGCTACTATTCCTCACTCAATCCCTCTCCTTCTTTTTTTTTTTTTTCTTTTTTGGAGTACTTTCAAGGAACTTTTGTGAGTGTATAGGGGGCTCATCTTGACAATGAGGAAGTAACCTAGTTAGTCCCACAAGCTTGGTGTAGTTCCGTACCACCTTTCCTTTAGTTATGGTGCAAGTGCCTTCTCTAGGTCTTGACTGCTCTGGGCCTACTTTAAAGCCTTAGAATGGGCATGAAGGTCCTTGGAAGCACCTCGCCCTCTTTCCCTTGATCCTTGAGGCCATTCGAGCCAGAATGTGAGACCTCTGGATCTTCTTGCTTCGCCAAACTATGATTCGGGCGGCAGATGGGGGGATTACTTGAGGTTCCCATCACCATCTTCGGATTGTGAGCAAGGTGGTGGTGTATCTCTGAACCTCTAAGGCGGAACTACTACTATCTCCAGACCTCGAAGGTGAGACCACTAGTGTCTCCTAGCCTGGGAGGTGGGACTGCTGGTGTCTCATGATCTCGAAGGTGTGACTACTGCTATCTCCTAACCTCAGAGGTAGGACTACTGCTGTCTCCTGACCTCGAAGATGGGACTGCTGGCTTTGAGTGCCGGGCTTCATAAGTGTCCGGGCTTAGAGTGCCGTGCTACGTAAGTTTTCAGGCTTAGAGTGCCAGACTTTATAAGTTTTCAGGCTTATTCCACTGAACTTGGAGTTGGACGGATGAGTTCCTGCACAGGTGAAAAACAAGGTTGCACCAAAAAGGAACTTTAAATTATTGTGGAAGGGCCTTACATTATTGGTAGTACATTCTTAAGTTGCTGGCATTCAAGGTTCGCGTGAATCGGATGCCATCGAGCCCAGCAAGGTAATAGGCCCCACCTGGCAAGGCCTCCATCACTTTGTACGGTCCTTCCCAATTCGGGGAGAGTTTCCCGCATTCTCCCAGTGGGATACCTCTGCCCTCTTTCCCTAGCCCTCTTCGGGGTTTTCCATGCTTCCTAGGATATCATCCCGACCGGCTTCTCAGTGGGGTGATTGTCAATGGTGAGAGATCGGGGCTCCTCACTCTGGTCCACTGGGGGCACCCCTCCATTTATATATTTACCGAGGTAGCCGTGCTTGATCAACTCTTCTATCTTCCTCCTCAGGTGGCGACATTCTTCGATGTTGTGGCCGTGGTCCCGGTGGAAGCAGCAGTAATGAGACCTATCAAGTCTAGTGGACGGCCTCAGGGGAGGAGGACAGTGCAAGAAGCGCTCGCTCTTGATCTCCATCAAGATCTTCATTATGGGGGAAAAGAGAGGAGTGAACTTTAATTCTTTGGCAGGGTCAATCCTAGGTCTTGGCCCCGGCTACTGGACCGGCACCATCTTCTAAACCAGGAGAACAGATGCTTTCCCGATGGCCTACCTCCTCGGGGGCCACCCGTCCAGCTCCCTCCTGGTACAATCCACCTTCTCGGCATGGATGTACTTCTACGCCCGGAGGAGTTCCGAATAGATCTTTGGAGGCGTCTTGTTGAGGGAGTAGGAGAAGCGGGAGGTCCGCAAACCTCTTTTCAGGACCAACATCGTAACTGACTCATCGAGGTTATAGATCTCCAAGATGGCGGTCTTGAACCGGGACATGTAGTCCCGGAGAAGCTCTCGGTCCTGCTGTTGGATCGAGAAGAGACTGTCAGCCTCACGTGGCACCTCCTACATGCATCAAAGTGTGCCATGAACTTCTTCTCCAGCTGGGGAAAGGAGTCGATGCTCTCGGAATCGAGTCTGGAGAACCAGACCCGAGCGACCTTTTGTAAGGTGGTCAGGAAGGCAATGTAGAGGTGAGCATCGATATCCCCCTGGACCCTCATAAGGGCCTTGAAGCTTTCCAAGTGGACCAGGGAATCGGTCATCCCGTCATAGGGGTCGACCTACGGCATACGAAACTGGCTGGGGATCGGTTCCTCTTGGACTCTCTAGGAGAAGGGAGGACGGGTGTCATAACTCGTAGGCTCGCTAGGAAAGCCCTGAACTTCTACGAACCAGTGGGCCAAATCTGCCAGTTTGCACTCATGCTCTTCAAGGCGCTTCTCCGCTCGATGGTGGATGGCCTCGTCTATCAACCCCTCGGTGGAAAACATCAGGGATGAGGGAGGGTCAGAGTGGAGGAACTCTCGCCTGAGCTCTTGGCCAGGCCGATGTCGCTGGTGAAAGGGCGTGTAGCGGTTCAAGACCGGGAATGGCTCTCCCGGCTGGTTAAACCAAGCTATGGCTGCTTTCCATTCGCCTAATGGGCCTTTCGGGGGTGGGATATCGCATGTAGCGGCCCCTCCCAGAAAGACCGGAGGCTGGTACGGGGATCGACTGTGTGGGCTACCAAAGTCCCTGGTTGCTGCTGAGTTTCCAGGGACCAGTGTTTCTAGTGGAGCTAATGCACCATCGTAGCTAGGGCATGGACCTGCTGGGCCAGTGCAGTAATCTGGGGATCCATCGGAGGTGGCGATGGCAGAGCAGGGAGCTCCTTCTCCGGGCATTGATCACCACGGTGAGAGGGGTCCCCTGCCCAGCCAACGAAGGCTTCACATGCTCGTGTGGTCCCATCAGGCTGTGGGTTTCCACAGACGTCTTCCTCGTAATGGGAGAACCTGGTATCTAACTAGTCATTTCTCTCTGCCCCCTACTTGGCATGCCAATCTATTGCCGCCAAGATCGCCATAGCCCGTAGCTCTGACGCATCAGGCTCCCGCTGGGCACTTGCACCTTCTCTTCATAATCGGCTCCCTCATCCGGAGACTGTTGACTCTGGTTTTGATTATGACAAAATACTTAAGTTTATTTTAGTGCTAATTATGCATTAAGTGTGTTAATCAATTATAGGTACTCAAGATTTGAATTTAGAGAAGTTTCAACACTGGTGCAGCCAAGTGTCAACTCATGAAATCCAATTGTCAACTCATGAATAGTGAAGTGTCGACTCAAGGCCTGAGACCAAACAGGATACAGAACATGATGATTTCAGAGGTTTGGTCAAGTGTCGACTCACGGAATTGAAATGTCGACTTAAAGTGTCAACTCACAAGATGAAGTGTCAACTCACAAGATGAAGTGTCGACTCACCAGTACAGAGCATAAGACTTCAGAAGATATTTTTGATCAAGTGCCGACTCAAGGAAATGAAGTGTCGACTCAAGGTGTCGACTCACGAAGGTCAAGTGTCGACACTTGCTGTAACGACTAGTTTTTCTGAAGTACAGAACTTTCCTAACTTGGCTCCAACAGCTATATTTTCTCCTCCAATGGTTACAAATGGTCAAAAAGGTATGGAGGGCTATTTCTATACCACCAAGCTCTTGGGGAAGAAGAGAATCCATGGTTTGAATGATAAATCCTTTGGTTTGCAAGTAAAAATATGTGAAGGATTTTTAAAGATTCAATATTGAGAGTGTTGAGCCTCCAAGGATTCAAAGTGGAGAGGGAGATTCCAGGAGTGGCATCTTGAAGCATCCATTGAAGCTTCTACAACATGGAGACAAGCTCAACAACAACAATCAAGTGCTTTAAAGATAAATCAGCTTTTTGTAATAAAGCTTTTGTATTTTCATTGTTGAATTTGTACTTGTATTGTTTACTAGTTTAATGGAATTGAAACTAGTATCTAGGTTGTTGGTGAGCCTATGTGATGAAAACCAATAAAGATTTTGACTTGTGAGCCCATGAAAATAAGTTGGATTGTTGGTTAGCTCGAAAAACCATCAAGATTGTTGGTGAGCCCGTAAAACTAACTAGATTCTTTGTTAACCTACAAAATCAAGGGATTTTTGGTGAGCCCATTAAAACTAAGGAATTTTTGGTTAGCCCGTGAAAACCAAGGGATTTTGACTTGTGAGCCTAGAAAATAAGTTGGCTATAATCTATATGATTATAGTGAATTCTCATGAAAAACTAGGAGAGTGGATATAGGTACCTTGGAGTGCATCGAACAAATATAAATCTTTATGTGTTTGTGATTATTTTTATTCTTGCATTTATTTCATTATTTTCACTGCACTTTATTATCATGCTCACAAACACATGTTTTAAATTGGCACATTATTTGAAGTATTGTAAAAAAGTTTTAAAATCCAATTCACCCCCCTCTTGGATTGCTTCATTGCTGGGCTACAATTGGTATCAGAGCCCGGCACTCTTTTTGAAAATCTAACAGTTTTGAGTTAAAGATCATGGCAGCCCAAGTTTGAAAATTTAAAAATTTAAAATATTTGAAAAACTTTGAAAATAATTTACAAATCATATGTTGAGGGGGAGCTTTTGAAAAATTATTTTTATATCATATTTTGAGGGGGAGCTCAATATTTTTCATTGCTACATTGCCCTATGCTTATTGTTAATCTTTTAGAGCATGTTATATTTATTTTTGAGCTTACCTTGTTTATATACTTACAGGTTTTGTCATTATCAAAAAGGAAGAGATTGTTGACTTTGGTTTTGATTATGACAAAACACTTAAGTATATTTGAGTATTAATTATGCGTTAAGTGTGTTAATCAGTTATAGGTACTCAAGATTTGAACTTAGAGAAGTTTCAGCACTGGTGTAGCCAAGTATTGACTCAAAGTATCAACTCATGAATAGTGAGGTGTCAACTCAAGGCCTGAGCCCAAACAGGATATAGAACGTGGTGATTTCAGATGTTTGGTCAAGTATCGACTCATGAAACTAAAATGTTGACTCAAGATGTCGACTCACCAGATGAAGTATCGACTCACCAGTGCAAAGCATAAGACTTAAGAAGATATTTTTGGTCAAGTGTCAACTCAAGGAAATGAAGTATCGACTCACGAAGGTCAAGTGTCAACACTTGCTGTAACGGCTAGTTTTTTCTGAAGTGCAGAACTTCCCCAACTTGGCTCCAACGGCTATATTTTCTCCTCCAATGATCACAAACGATCAAAAAGGTATGGAGGGCTATTTATACACTACCAAGCTCTTGAAAAAGAAGAGAATCCATGGTTTGAATGATCAATCCTTTGGTTTGCAAGTAAAAATATGTAAAGGATTTTTAAGGATTCAATATTAAGAGTATTGAGCCTCCAAGGATTCAAAGTAGAGAGGGAGCTTCCAAGAGTGGCATCTTCAAGCATCCATTAAAGCTTCTACAATATGGAGACAAGCTCAACAATAACAATCAAGTGCTTCAAAGATAAATCAACTTTTTGTAAGAAAGCTTTTATATTTTCATTGTTGAATTTGTACTTGTATTGTTTACTAGTTTCATTGGAATTGAAACTAGTATCTAGGTTGTTGGTGAGCCTATGTGATGAAAACCAACAAGGGTTTTGACTTGTGAACTTGTGAAAACAAGTTGGGTTATTGGTTAGCCCGGAAAACTATCAAGGTTGTTGGTGAGCCCGTAAAACCAACTAGGTTCTTGGTTAGCCCGCAAAACCAAGGATTTTTATGAGCCCATGAAAACCAAGGGATTTTTGGTTAGCCCTAAAAACCAAGGGGTTTTGACTTGTGAGCCCGGAAAACAAGTTGACTATAATCTGTATGATTATAGTGAATTTTCATGGAAAACTTGGGGAATGGATGTAGGTGCCTTGGAGTGCACCGAACCATTATAAATCTTTATATGTTTGTGATTGTTTTTATTCTTGCATTTATTTTTTTATTTCCGTTGTACTTTATTATCATGCTCACAAATACATGTTTTAAATTGGCATATTATTTGAAGTATTGCGAAAAAGTTTTAAAATCCAATTTACCCCCCTCTTGGGTTGCTTCATTGCTGGGCTACAGAGACCCTACAAAACAGAGGAGACCCATGCCAGGGATTCTGGCAAGCACACTCCGACGATCAAGTCAGTGGGATGATCGAGGATAACAGAACCTCTATGGTGGAGAGCTTGGGGGACTCTCCATGTCGAGAGGGTGAAGAGTCAAGGAGAATGAGATGAACTCCGTGTAAGAACATAATGGAGGAGCAAGAGAATGTCCATTGCTTACCCCTTTTTACTTACCTCCCCCATCGATCTTATACAGACGGGGTGGCCCAGAGCATGTCTAGGGCTTTTTGTTATTCGTTGTTGCCTCCTTATCGGGCCGGTTCTTCAAGGGAGAGCCTTCCACCCTGGGCATTTTCATTTCAGAGGAGACCGTCGGAGTGTCATAGGGCTTGGGGCCTTAGTAGAATACCCCTCTTGGAAAGGTGCAGGCTTCCTATCATAGAGGTCGTGGTCTTCTAGTTGTACGATCGTCGACATGATGGCATGCTATAGGATCGGAAACTTGGTGGGGCTTGCAACGTGCAGGTCATGAGCGGGGTGCATCGCAGGACCTGCAATTATGACCGAGCATGCGCCACCCCTCAGGGGTTGTGAATGGTTAGGTTCTGCCATGCTTTTGAACTTCTGCTGGTTACCCCTTTTTATACCACCGGCAGGAGCCTTGACTCCCACTGGATGGGGGGTGAAGCCCTACTTCGGGGACCTGACTTTTGGAAGCATGAGCACGACCCCTACTGGGAGCTGTCCGCAGTTGAAGAGCTGCCCTATGAGCACGATCCAGACTAGAAGCTAACCTCGGCAGGAGGGCTCATCTTGGGAGCATGAGCTCGACCCCGGCCGAGAGCTGGCCTCAATCGGAGGACTCATCCTATGAGCACAACCCCGAGTGGGAGGTGACCTCGGTAGGAGGGCTCGTCTTGGGAGCATGAGCTCGACCCTAGCCGGGAGCTGAGCTCGATCGGAGGACTCGTCTTGAAAGCATAAGCTCGATCTCGGCCGGGAGCTGGCCTTAGTCAGAGGGCTAGCCCTATAAGCACGACCCCAACTGGGAGCTGACCTCGGCAGGAGGGCTCGTCTTGGGAGCATGAGCTCGGTCGCGGCCGAGAGCTGGCCTCAATCGAAGGGCTCACCCTATGAGCACAACCCTGACTGGGAGCTGACCTCGACAGGAGGGCTTATTTTGGCTCTTCACCTGGTCATTATGCCCAAGTGGCAGGTCCCTCAGCAGCGTGGCCACTTGCATGCCCCACGTTAGCAGATTACCGCATCATTATATATTATATTATATTATAAGAGAAATGGAGAAGGGAAAGGTAATATTGTTCAAAAGATTATTTAAGATGTGATAATCTGGATTATCATCCCTCGCAGAGGTAATCAGATTATCTCTTGAGAGGCAATCCAGATCACCAGACATGATAGATTGTCATCCAGAAAAATTTACTAAACACAGTAATGTAATGGGATTTTATTAAATTATCAGTAATCTAGATAGATTACCTATACCAAATATGATAGAAAAATTTACTAAACATAGTAATATAGTGGGATCCTATTAAATTACAAGTAATCTAGATAGATTACCTATACCAAATGCAACTTTATCGTATTTGGACTCTCCTTTGTCTCTCCAAATCTCTTGCCATAACTTATTTGCTTAATCACAGATGAACCTAGAATTTTTTGTTTTCATTGATAATTTAATTATTTTTTATTTGTATATTTTATATGTGTTTTGGTACAGGCCAACACTTTCAAATTGGAAGAGATTGTTGTACAACTTTATTATGATTTCTTCCCGGTTTCTCCTGCGTTAAATTCCTACCGTTTGCTGAACTAATATTACGCTGCAAGTTGTTTTGACCATGGTTTCGTACTTCCTTTGATTCCTGTTGTGGCTAAGGTTGCCCTCAAGTGGCTTTGGAACTAATATTATAACCAGCCCATCCATGCTGACCGTTTTTCTCCCGTTCCCCATCGCATTCAAAAATCCATATGACTATCTCCTCTTTAATGCGTGAAAGGACCTTCCAACTATGTTTGAATTCACCTTCGCATGACCAGACCAAGCTCCAAATCATTATACCTTTACGACAAAGACTTTAATGAATGGTTCAGTAGCAAGGGCCATCATGCTAAACAAACCTTGAAGCAGACGTTGCTCTTCATCAATAAATTCTCCCTACTCTCACCAACCTTCAACTCATCAGACCTTAGCTTTTTCATCATTCCAATCTACTCACCTCTCCTCTTCCAAGTCCTTGCTTGTTTTCACCCGGAGCTGAGATGGCATCCCAGAATTACGGCGAGGGAGCTGAGCTCAGCTCTGGGTCCATTCAGCTGCTCGAAGAGCTCAGCTGCCTCCCAAAAGGTCAGGTTCATGCAGTTGGTCCAAAAGAGGTAGAAGGAGCTTACATCCAGGAAGATCAAGTTGTAATACGCCCAACGGCCACAACCCATTAGAGACCAAGCCTGGTCCGTTGGCATAGAACTCGGATTAACCGGGGCTAGACCAAATAAGCCATTTTGGGCCATTCACATGCGAGGCACACGGTTGGGAGGAAGGCTTCCAACCGGAGTCTTACTCTTCCCTGATTCCACGAGAAAGGAGGAGTTCTAGGGTCCATCAAACTCCAATTAAGGCCCTAGAACCCAATATATAAATTCCACTCTCCTCTTCCTCTAAGCACTACCTCAATCTTCAGTCAAACCGCAAGGTGGGATTTAGTGGAATTTCCTTCGAGCATCTCTGGCTAGCCACTAACAATCTATCACTAGAGTTGAGGTACTTATCTTCTTTCTTTCTTTCTTCTACTTTCCTTTTTCCAAATCCTAGAAGTTTTTAACAACTGAACTACAAGAAAATTCATTATTAGCTACAACTAATTGCCATTACTAATGCTATTAGTAATGACACGGCATCTCTAATAATTTAACAGAAATATCTTTATCACTAATTACAGTTATTAGTGATGGCAAAAGAAGCCTAAGAATGATTATTAGAGATGGCTACTAGTGGTAGCAAATAATATTTAGAGTTTTTAAAAATATATAATTAAATTAAAAAATATATTAGCGACCAAAATATTCCATCAGTAAAAGTCCATGGCCATCGGTAATAAATCTTTAGCTACGGCAACTACCATCATTAATCAATTTTTTTATATTTTTAAAAAGAAATAGTAATTAATTTTTTTAAAATCTATTTTAATTTTAATAATAAATAGTTTTTAACGAACATTTTTTAAACACTATTATAAGTAAATTAACAATTAACAACCATAATTATAAATAAAAAACTAATTATATTATATTAAAAGTATAAATTATACAAATTTTCATTACTTTACATGTAACAAAATTTAATACATAACATCAAAATAAAATAAACTTATGTGAGATCTTCCTCATTATCGTCGTCCTCCTACTCATGCTCCTGTATATCCTTTGCAGTAACCGATGGATGAGATCTGGATGTCCTAGTATCCTATAATGAAGAAAAATAAAACATTATTCAAGGACCTGAGATGGGTCATAATGTCCTCAACGTGTGCATCACCCCATGTCTGGGTCGTTAGGGCCTGAGATGAGAACACTGAAGAGTAGTGAGCTGCCGGAGGATCGAAGTTGTACCCGAATCCTATGACCCAGCTCCTACTCATCTCTCCAGTAGCTCTGAGCCATCCCTCGTGGTCAAGGAGGGGTTGAGAGGATGAGTTCTCATCATGCTATGCTACAATATACTCCGCATAATCTGCCTATACAGTTTATAAATTAATTAGTCCAATTATACATATCAATATATATAAAAATTAATACTTAAGATTTTAAATTATTACCGTGATATATCAAGATCTCAGATCTAAGTAATTACCAGTCCTCTTGGACTTGTGTATGACCTTCCACAACTATAGCTACCCAGCTGACATGTTTACAATAAATAAATAATAAAAATAAATTAATTAAAATATATATCATTAATTTAATATGAAGTTAATATAAGCATAAAATTCTTACCAATCTACTGGCTACTACATGCACATACCAACAGAGCTGCTAGTATTCTTGATCTAATCCTACTGAGTGGTACGATTCTACCATGCTCTCTATCACCTACTAGAGTACTTCTCAATACTCTATTGGTCATAGAGGGGCTCCCATATATCCATCCACATCCAGTGATCCCTGAAAGACTTCTAGTTCGATAGTGACTCGAAATTGAAATGCTTTATAGTAGCTTGTCTGAGACTATACAGCCCATCACAGAGCCTACATGTGGCCACATCCTTGAAGGTTGAATGACCAACCTTCTTCTAAGGAGTCTCGAATCTGTAGTACTCTTGCAAGTAAAAGCAAGCTTGTATTAAATAAACAAAATCTAAATATTTTATGAATTTAAAAATTAAACATATTTAACTTACCAGGAATATCTGCCAAGCTATATCATGAGCTCCCAATGGCTAACTGGAGAACTCATTAACCGGTCCCAACATCAATCGATGAATGATCCCGATAACCATCCGAGGAACTTAGGCTCTCTAAATGTATTGCAAAATTAAAATTTAATAATACGCATTAACTTTAAAATGATTAAATTTTAAATATATTAATATGAAGATGCAGCACTTATGAGCTGCTCTGAATATGGATGAGCTCTCTATCTTCTGGTCGAGTCGAAAGTACCACGAGCCGGGCAAGTCCTTACCATGATGCTAAGTCTGAGATGAGCCAATCATTGCTACATGTGACTATGGGGTAACTAGTGATCCCACATCTTCCAAACCTGATCGAAGAATATCTAATATAAAGAATATTATATTAGATAATAAAGTATAAAATAATATAAAAAAATATCTAAAATTTTAGAGTTTATCATGTGATGTGAGTGGTACAGAACCATGCGAGCTAGTGGCATGATCTCTCTCTTCTCGAGAGCTCTGTCCTCTAAAGCTCTATCCTCGGCTAGCATGGCTCCGACCTTTGGAAGATATGATATATAATTTCTGAAAATAAAAATAAATAGATTCACTGAATTAATTATATAATTATGAGTGGTAATGCAAGATTTAAAATGATTACAAAGAGAACAGGTAGAGATAAAGCAAACAAAATAATAATTGAAGAGAAAACTAAACTCTCTCTCTTTATGAGTGTTAAAGAAAAGAAGAGGAGGAAATGGAGAACAAGGAGATAGCAGTGATTGGAGAACACTATCAATTTCTCTTAATGGTTCCCCCCTCTCTCTCTCTAAGAATTTGAGTTCTTTTAAATTTTTATTTTTATTTTATATTTTTTGGAAGATGGAAAGAGCACTCACTAGTGCATGCAAGACAAGTATTTAAAACAACTCAAGGTTTGTATACATAGCGAAAAAAGATAAATGACAAAAAAGATAAATATTTAAAATGATTCAAGATAAATATTTTTGTTATTATATATAGTAGGTAAATAGCAAAAAAAGGTAAGAAAAGGACTAATAGTATGTAAAAAAAAGATGGTATCTTGTTTGTTAACTTTTACTTAAGATTTATCTTAAATTTTCATTTTATTTGTTAACTTTTAATTATGAATAATGACTAGTTGTCTGGTTTATATTATTTGTCTTTGTAATAGAGCTGAGAAATAGATAGAGGCTTAGTTCTAATGACAAAGTATAGAGTAGAGAAAGTATATAAATATATCTATTAAAAAATATATATATTTGTAAATGCATGACTTTGTTAGTTTCTTTATGGATGGAATAGTATGTAGGTTTCTTTCTCAAGATGCATAACCTTGTGATTGATGCAAAAAGACTTAATATACTTTATGAATATTTACATGTAATTGAAACTATTCATGAACTTAGTATCATTAACTACTAGAAGAAATTAGAAGCTAGATATACCGAATTGATCAATGAAAAAGTATCTTCAGTTGTACTTCAAATATTGTAGTCCTCTTCAACTCCATTCGACCGGCAATAGTAGCAACAATTAATACAGCTATCGCACCGAGTATTCCCAATACCTCTCATTCTAAAGTGAGCATCCATCATCATACCTTGGCACCAAAATAGTTGAGGAACACTTGTCAAGATTAAAATCTTGTGCATACTGATTAAATAAATAAATAATCATATAATTAATTAAATTAACATATAACAAATTAATTTATTAATTTATTAAATAAAAAATAAACATCTAATTAATTAATTAATTAAACATGCATCTAATTAATTAATTAATTAAATTAATATCTATTTAATTAAATAAATAAATATTTAATCATCATACAATGTGTTTGCGAATCTCTCTTCTTTGTGTAATTTCATCTGCCAGCTATTGACTTCATTCACTATGAAGATTCTAACTCTTTCTTCATTTTTAGTTACATTATTTGCATATAGGCTGGCCTAATATCACCGAGTGCAATCTCTGGTCATGGATGAATTCATATTTCAATGCATATAAAATGTTGAGTTTGTTCAGTTCATACATATTAAAACATGAATTAATCCATGACCAAAGAATGTACTTAATGATATTAGGCCAACCCATGATCATGCAAAATGATACAACTAAAGATGAAGAAAGACTAAGAATCTTTATAGTGAATAAAGTCAACAGTAAGTTAGTTTCCACTCTACCCTTGTACAAGGGCTAGTTGCCCTGGACACCGGCTAGGACCCAAGACCTAAGCACATAGGACATGCACATGGTGCATGCCGATTGGCTTGAAGCGACTCAAGATTTTGAAATCTCCCGTCCTCTACTATAAAAAGGGATGTCTTCTCTTCTTTACATTCTTTACCTACTTTTTTTCTCTTACTTGTCCTCCTATTGCCTCTCCCTCCAATAATCAGCTTCTAATTTTTTTCTTTCCTTTTTTGGTTCTTTCCATCAAGAATCTTTTCAGGCAGTCCTTTGTCATCTTTGGTTGTCTCCATCTTTTGCTTTTCCCTTTTCAGGTAGGTCTATATTCTCTTGTTTCTACTTTTTCTACCATGGTGGGTTCTAAGAGTTCAAGGAGTGAATGGTCATCGGAGGAGAGGGTCCTAGGAAGGTAGGATCCAAAAGTCCCAAAAATCTAGCAAAGGGGCACATCATACTAGAGACCTCTGGGCCTGATGTGTACTGTGTTGAGAAGAGCATCTCAAATTCAGCCCTTGAAGAAGCCCAATCTAGGAAATAGACTAGCCACAATAGTCCAAGAAAAGAAAAAGAAAAAAAATGGGCCCGCAAGCCAGTGTAGCCCATAGCCAATAGCCCCAGTGCGCAAGCACACGCATACTGCTAGCCCAAGCCTAGGTCGGCATGGGCACATGGCATCCCAGGCCCAAGTGGTTGTTCCCAGGCATGTAGGTGTTTTTCCTTTTCTCTTTGTGTCATGGTGTTTGGTGGGTCGAGAGATTTTGAGGTTGTCTATGGGGTGGATTCAATGGTGTACGCATAAGAGACATGCGATCGAACTACTGAGCATTGATCATGCATAAATTTGATGGTCCAGAGTGCGATCTGACATGATTTAGGTTGATCTACAAATATGAGGCATGATGGACGATGATCGGATGGCCAGGAGGTGATTTTTTGTTCAAATTTATGTTAGAAGAGTTATAGAACATCGATTTAGATGCAATTTGGATCGTTGAACTCCTGGTGTGTAGGCCCACGTAGGCAACCCAAGAGGGGGGGTGAATTGAACTTTTAAAAAACTTTTGTATTATTTGAAAGATGAACTAAAGAAAGTATGTGCTAATGCAATTCAAGTGCTTGTATATTTCAAATAAATACAGCGGAAATAAAGAAATAAAAGCATAAGGAGAACAATCACACAAACACAAAGATTTATAGTGGTTTGGTACCAACCAAGCACCTACATCCACTCCCCAAGATCCCCTTGGAAATTCTACTATAATCTCACGATTACAGTCAACTTGTTTTCCGGGCTCACAAGTCAAAACCCTTGGTTTTCACGGGCTAACCAAAAACCCCTTAGTTTTCCAGGCTAACCAAAAACCTTGATGGTTTTGCGGGCTCACCAACAACCTACCTTGGTTTTGCGGGCTAACCAAGAACCTAGTTGGTTTTACGGGCTAACCAACAACCCAACTTATTTTGTCTTCGGGCTCACAAGTCAAAACCCTAGTTGGTTTTTACCACATAGGCTCACCAACAACCTTTGATGGTTTTCACTAGGCTCACCACCAACCTAGATACAAGAAATAAAGAATGAAAATAAAAAGCTTTCTTACAAAGCAAATTTTTCGTTGAAGCACGTTGATTGTTGATGTTGAGCTTGTCTTCATGTTGTAGAAGCTTCAATGGATGCTTGATCATGTTGCTCTTGGAATCTCCCTCTCCTCTTTGAATTCTTGGTGGCTCAACACTCCACAAATTGGATCCTCAAAATATCCTTCACATATTTTCACTTGAAAATCAAAGGATTTATCTTTCAAACCATGGATCCTCTTCCCTCCTCTTTTCCCTTGCTTCTCCAAGTGTTTAAATAGCCCTCCAAACCTTATTTGACTGTTTATGATTGTTAGAGAACGAATTATAGCCATTGGAGCCAAGTTGGAGAAGTTCTGCAGCCCAGAAAACTAGCCGTTACTATTCATGTGTCGACACTTCGCCTCCAGGTGTCGACACTTCAGTTTCAAGTGTCGACACTTCATTCTCCAGGTGTCGACACTTCACTTCCATGTGTCGACACTTCAGCTCCAGGTGTCGATACTTGACTGAAAATACTTTCTGAAATTTTCTGTTTGTCTCAGGCCTTGAGTCGACACTTCACTCTTCAAGTGTCGACACTTGATCCTCAGGTGTCGACACTTGCTTTCCAGGTATCGACACTTCATCTATGTCAGGCTGAATTTTCTTCAAATTTCACTTCTTTGAGTACCTATAACTGATTTATACACTTAACGCACAATTAGTACTCAAATATACTTAAGTGTTTTGTCATAATAAAAACCTGAGTCAACAATCTCTCCCTTTTTGATGATGACAAAACCTTTAAGTATATAAACAATGTAAGCTCAAAAATAAATATAACATGCTCCAAAAGATAAATAATAAGAATAGAGCAATGAAGCAATGAAAAATATTGAGCTCCTCATCAAAATATGATCCAAAAATAATTTTTCAAAAGCTCCCCCTCAACATATGATTTCTAAATTATTTTTCAAAGTTTTTCAAAATATTCAAACTTTCAAATTTTCAAATTTGGGCTGTCATGATCTTTAGCTTAAAATCGTTAGATTTCCAATCAGAGCACCGAGCTCTGATACCAATTGTAGGCCTACGTAGGCAACCCAAGAGGGGGGGTGAATTGGACTTTTAAAAAACTTTTGTATTATTTGAAAGATGAACTAAAGCAAGTATGTGCTAATGCAATTCAAGTGCTTGTGTATTTCAAATAAATACAGTGAAAATAAAGAAATAAAAGCATAAGGAGAACAATCACACAAACACAAAGATTTATAGTGGTTCGGTGCCAACCAAGCACCTACATCCACTCCCCAAGATCTCCTTGGAAATTCTACTATAATCTCACGATTACAGTCAACTTGTTTTCCGGGCTCACAAATCAAAACCCTTGGTTTTCACGGGCTAACCAAAAATCCCTTGGTTTTCCAGGCTAACCAAAAACCTTGATGGTTTTGCGGGCTCACCAACAACCTACCTTGGTTTTGCGGGCTAACCAAGAACCTAGTTATTTTTACGGGCTAACCAACAACCCAACTTATTTTATCTTCGGGCTCACAAGTCAAGATCCTAGTTGGTTTTTACCACATAGGCTCACCAACAATCTTTGATGGTTTTCACTAGGCTCACCACCAACCTAGATACAAGAAATGAAGAATGAAAATAAAAAGCTTTCTTACAAAGCAAGTTTTTTGTTAAAGCACGTTGATTGTTGATGTTGAGCTTGTCTTCATGTTGTAGAAGCTTCAATGGATGCTTGATCATGTTGCTCTTGGAAGCTCCCTCTACTCTTTGAATTCTTGGTGGCTCAACACTCCATAAATTGGATCCTCAAAATATCCTTCACATATTTTCACTTGGAAATCAAAGGATTTATCTTTCAAACCATGGATCCTCTTCCCTCCTCTTTTTCCTTGCTTCTCCAAGTGTTTAAATAGCCCTCCAAACCTTATTTGACTATTTATGATCGTTGGAGGATGAATTATAGCCGTTGGAGCCAAATTGGAGAAGTTCTGCAGCCCAGAAAACTAGTCGTTACTGTTCAAGTGTCGACACTTCGCCTCCAGGTATCGACACTTCAGTTTCAAGTGTCGACACTTCATTCTCCAGGTGTCGACACTTCATTCTCCATGTGTCGACACTTCACTTCCATGTGTCGACACTTCAGCTCCAGGTGTCGACACTTGACTAAAAGTGCTTTCTGAAGTTTTCTGTTTATCTCAGGCCTTGAGTCGACACTTCACTCTTCAAGTGTCGATACTTGATCCTCAGGTGTCGACACTTGCTTTCCAGGTGTCGACACTTCATCTATGTCAGGCTGAATTTTCTTCAAATTTCACTTCTTTGAGTACCTATAACTGATTTATACACTTAACGCATAATTAGTACTCAAATATACTTAAGTATTTTGTCATAATCAAAACCTGAGTCAACAATCTCTCCCTTTTTGATGATGATAAAATCTTTAAGTATATAAACAAGGTAAGCTCAAAAATAAATATAACATGCTCCAAAAGATAAATAATAAGAATAGAGCAATGAAGCAATGAAAATCATTGAGCTCCCCATCAAAATATGATCCAAAAATAATTTTTCAAAAGCTCCCCCTCAACATATGATTTCTAAATTATTTTTCAAAGTTTTTCAAAATATTCGAACTTTCAAATTTTCAAATTTGGGCTGTCATGATCTTTAGCTTAAAATCGTTAGATTTCCAATCAGAGCACCGAGCTCTGATACCAATTGTAGGCCCACGTAGGCAACCCAAGAGGGGAGGTGAATTGAACTTTTAAAAAAATTTTGTATTATTTGAAAGATGAACTAAAGAAAGTATGTGCTAATGCAATTCAAGTGCTTGTGTATTTCAAATAAATGCAACGGAAATAAAGAAATAAAAGCATAAGGAGAACAATCACACAAACACAAAGATTTATAGTGGTTCGGTGCCAACCAAGCACCTACATCCACTCCCCAAGATCCCCTTGGGAATTCTACTATAATCTCACGATTACAGTCAACTTGTTTTCCGGGCTCACAAGTCAAAACCCTTGGTTTTCACGGGCTAACCAAAAACCCCTTGGTTTTCCAAGCTAACCAAAAACCTTGATGGTTTTGCGGGCTCACCGACAACCTACCTTGGTTTTGCGGGCTAACCAAGAACCTAATTAGTTTTACGGGCTAACCAACAACCCAACTTATTTTATCTTCAGGCTCACAAGTCAAAACCCTAGTTGGTTTTTACCACATAGGCTCACCAACAATCTTTGATGGTTTTCATTAGGCTCACCACCAACCTAGATACAAGAAATGAAGAATGAAAATAAAAAGCTTTCTTACAAAGCAAATTTTTTGTTGAAGCACGTTGATTGTTGATGTTGAGCTTGTCTTCATGTTGTAGAAGCTTCAATGGATGCTTGATCATGTTGCTCTTGGAAGCTCCCTCTCCTCTTTGAATTCTTGGTGGCTCAACACTCCACAAATTAGATCCTCAAAATATCCTTCACATATTTTCACTTGGAAATCAAAGGATTTATCTTTCAAACCATGGATCCTCTTCCCTCCTCTTTTCCCTTGCTTCTCCAAGTGTTTAAATAGCCCTCCAAACCTTATTTGACTGTTTATGATCGTTGGAGGATGAATTATAGCCGTTGGAGCCAAGTTGGAGAAGTTCTGCAGCCCAGAAAACTAGCCATTACTATTCATGTGTCGACACTTCGCCTCCAGGTGTCGATACTTCAGTTTCAAGCGTCGACACTTCATTCTCCAGGTGTCGACACTTCACTTCCATGTGTCGACACTTTAGCTCCAAGTGTCGACACTTGACTGAAAGTGCTTTCTGAAGTTTTCTGTTTGTCTCAGGCCTTGAGTCGACACTTCACTCTTCAAGTGTCGACACTTGATCCTCAGGTGTCTACACTTGCTTTCCAGGTGTCGACACTTCATCTATGTCAGGCTGAATTTTCTTCAAATTTCACTTCTTTAAGTATCTATAACTGATTTATACACTTAACGCACAATTAGTACTCAAATATACTTAAATGTTTTGTCATAATCAAAACCAGAGTCAACATGGTGAGATGCTCTTTATGCCAGAAGCTATACAGATGTAGGCAAAGGACTAGGAATAGGTGTGAAAAGATCAAAAGAGTGGTAAAGGGTCTCCAAAAAGTCTATAAGGGTAGCAAGTTAAGAGCTTGTGAGAGGGATTTGGGATTTCTTGTTATAAGAATTATATAGAATTGAGAATGATAGTTCCAATCTTGTAAATCTTTTTTTCTTATAGTGAAACCTTGTATGTCCAATTGATTATATATTTTATTTTATTTTTTTCTTCTTTTTCTTGTGACTTCGATACCAATAATCATGATTTTAGGAATGAGGATCTGTATTCCGTATGACAGATTTTTTTTAAAAGTGGTATCAGTGTAGTTGGTACTATAACAACTAATATCAGAATCTCAGATTATCCATGATTGATCAAGATCAAAGAAGATGGAGAAGGCAAGTACAATCAAGATGGAGATTAATTGATTCGATGACAAGAGCAATTTTTTCCTCTTGCAAGTTAAAATGAAAGATGTGCTAATCCAGTAAGAGTTTATCAATACTCTCATGTGTGAGGAGAAACCAGCCACCATGGAGGACAAGTCCTAGAGATGATTTTAGATGCTAGTGGTGAGCACCATCCACTTGTACTTGACAAATGAGGTGATAATCCATATGCTGATGAAACTTCCCCAATAATGCTATAGCAAATTTTTAAGGAGTTGTAAGTAGTAAAGTCTCTCACTAATATGCTGTTCCTTTGGAAGTAGTTCTACCAACTATGGATGACTGAAGGACAAAGCATGCAAGAGCACCTAAGCAACTTTTAAAGGATAATCATCGATCTTCTCAGTGTCGGTGAGAAAGTTAAGGAAAAGATTAGGGTGCCAGTCTTGTTATCATCCCTACCATAGTTCTATGAGTCCTTGGTGATTACTCTTCTAGTGAGAAAGAGCATCATCAAGATGGAGGAAGTGACCTCGGTGTTATTCTAAAATGAGATTCTTAGATAAGAAAACTAAGCTTCGAGCTTAAATGGAAACTTAGTGTTAGCGATTTCTGGAGGAGCAGGTAGCAAAATGTAGAGCAATAGAGGATCATGAGGTGAGCGGTCCAAGTTGAAGGATGCAAGCAGGATCAAGTCTACCAATGCAACAAGCTAGGGCATCATGTCAAAGATTGACAGCAACTTAAAGATCAAAAGAGGGTTATTGCAATGATGGTTGATGGTAGTAATGGTGAAGGATACTATAGTGATGCACTTATGGTATCCAGTGAGGTATCTCCTTCTACCTAGTGGATTTTAGATTCTGCATGTTTACACCATATTTGTTGTAGAGAGGAGCTGCTCAACTCTCTAGAAAGTAGAGAGGGTTTTGTCCATTTATCAGATGGATCAAGTTATGTGATTGAGGATGTCGAGATGTCAGTTTGAAGATATATGATAAAACAGTGAAGAAATTAGATGAGATCTAATGCATACCCAACTTTCATAAGAATCTAATTTTTCTAAGAAAACTGGATTCAAATAGCTACATGTGGAGAGCTAGTGATAGAATCCTGAAGGTCTTAAATGGTAGTAGGGTCATCTTGCAGGGAAAAAAGCATAGAGGACACTATCTCTTAATAGGGAGTATAGTACAAGGTAGAATCCCTAGTGCAAATAGGAGTCCAGTGTGAGGTGGAGCTTTGGGAATAGATAGATCGAGTACGAGATGAGAGACTTGAAAGAACGATAGGTGACATCGCAAGATAAAGTTCCTATTATTGTAAGACGCCTCCCCGAGCAGGTCTTACATCGATGTAAGAACAACATGTGATGAAGATGGGATCGAGCTACCTGGCTCGACTCCCTATTTGCCATCCATGATCAGTGAGCATTTGCCTAAGGGCATGGGAGCAAAATCATTCAAAATCTCTTAAAGTTGGGTGGAGGCTGAACGTTGAATCAATATGAAGATTGTTGAGGAGAGTGCCTCAAATTCGACCCTTGAAGATGACCAGTCCAGGAAACAACACAGCCAAAATAGCCCAAGAAAAGAAAAGAAAAAAACTAGACCTACAGGCCAACGTGGCTTGCAGCCAGCGAGCCTAGAGCACAGGCATGTTCACATGCTGCCAACCTAGTCCCAAGCAAACGCGAGCACTGGTGCGTGTGCAATGGCCCAGGCCCAAGCAGTCATTCCTAAGCATGCGAGCATTTTTACTTTTCTCTATGTGTCATGGTGTTTGGTGGACCGAGGGATTTTGAGATGGTATACGGAGTGGATTCGATGGTGTACGTGCAAGAGACGCATGATCGAGTGGCCAAGCATCGATCATGCATAGATTCAATTGTCCAAAGCATGATCTGACATGATTTAGGCTAATCCACATGATCTGAGGCATGATAGATGGCAATCAAATGGCTAAAAGGTGATTTTTTATTCAAATTTATATTGAGAGAGCTACAGGACTCCAATTTAGACATGGTTTGGACCATTAAACTCCTGGTAAGATGCTCTTCATCGCAGAGATTTTAAAAATATAGAGAAAAAACTAGAAAAAGGTATGTGATGATTAAAAGAGTGGTAAAGGATCTCTAGATAGCTTATAGAGGCTAAGAGTTGAGAGCTTGTATAAAGAATTTGGGATTTCATGTTGAGAGAATTGTACGATATTGAGAGTGAGAGTTTCAATTTTGTAAGTTTATTTTTTTCTCATGATGAAAGCTTGCATGCCAAATGGATTATGTGTTTTATTTTATTTTTCTCTTCTTCTTTCAATTATGGCATCGACACTGACAATCGTGATCCTAGAAACAGGGATTTGTATTCTGTACGAGAAATTTTTTGAGAGAATATTATCAGTATAGTTGGTACCATAATATATTGGTCCATTCTAAGCTTGGACGACTTGGCTTAGATTCAAGTCCAGTATGGAGTCTGAGAGAATTTATCATGGAACTCCCCCAATCCAATGATCGAGTAAATAATCCACCTCCAAGTCAGCTCGAAATGATGAGGATACATTCCGAGCAAGCTTGAGGCTTTCTGATCTTTCCTTCCTCCATGGTCTTCTTAGATTTTATAATATTTTCTTGCATACAATTCGAGAAAGTTTCCTGGATATCCTGAGACGCGGGGATGGTGCCATGACTATCATAGCAATGCCACTAAGACATCTTCACCAAAGTAGCTTAGGACTCCAGCTTATGCTCTACATGCTGAGATCCAAGTCTCGTGCTTGCAGAATATGTATCCATACACATCTAATTAATTAATTAATTTAATAACTAATCAATAAATAGCTGATTAGTTAAATAATTAATTAATTAAATAAATTAACAACTACTTAATTAATTAAATAACTAATTAATTAATTAACTAATTAAATTAACATCTAATTAATTATTTAAATAAATAACTAATTAAATTTAATAATATATTTTTGGTGATGGTTCTATTGCCATCACTGTCATGATCGCTAATACTCACAAAATCTAAAATAGATGGGCCCTAGAAGATTGAAGTGCAAGAACAAACGATGGCATAGGGATGGCAGCACAGGGACAGGACACCGACTCAGGGACATAATTGCGAGGATGGAAGCATGGGGATGGCAACATAGGGGAGGAAGAACCGATAGGGGGCACAGGGCACCGGGAGGGGAGAAGCGATAGGGAGAGCATGGAAAGTCAGGGAGGAGAGAATGGGTAATGGGGAGCACCCGAAGGGGGCAGGGGGTGTGGCAATCGGTAGGGGAGCATTAAAGGAGGGCGAGGGGATGTGGCAATCGATAGGGGGAGCACCAAGGGGTGGGGTGGGGGGGTGTGGCAGCTAGCAAGGGGGATTATCGATGGGGGCGCTAGGGGGTGTGGCGACCATCAGTGGGGAGCACCAGGGAGCATAGGGGGTGTGGTGACAAGCAGGGGGAGCATCGAGGGAGGGGCCGAGGATGTGTCACAATTGGTAGGGGGTGCACTAGGGAGTAGGCCAGGGGGTGTGGCAGCTGACGGGGGAGCACCAGTGAGAGAGGGAATGACAAGAGGGGGGAAAGAAAAATTTTTGAAAATATGATTGGGCAAGGAGGTTATATGGGAAAAACTATTAGCGAAAGCAAACAAGGCCATCGCTAATAGTCGTCGATAAAATTTTGAAAAATATGGAGTTATTAGCGATAGCTAGTGGCCATCACTAATAACAAATCAGCCATCACTAATAGATTTTTCAATAAAATTTATTAGTGGCCATCACTAATAACAAACCCTGCCATTGATAATATATTTTCTAAAAAGATAATTAAAATTTAAAAATTATTGGTGATGATAATTATCATCGCTAATAATTCTTAATCTATCAAAAATAAATTTTCTAAACAAAAAAAATTAAAATTTATTAGAGATGGCTTTGCCATTGCTAATAGTAAATATGTCGTCACTAATTGTATTAGCAATGGCTAATTTTCTTGTCGTCATTTTTGATAGCTAAAAATTTTTATTATCAATGGAAAATTTGTCATCGCTGGTATGCATTTTTCTTGTAATGCTGGATTGAACCCTTAGTTGCCAAATTTCATGATGAATTGAACCCTCCCCTATTCTTGTTTCTTTCTTTGCTTCTACTAGGTTGACTACCATCATGGGACATGACCAAGATCGAGACACCAGGGACTGGAGATATCGGGATTGCCACCATTGAGGGTGCAACCATGGATGGTCGTCAACCTTTTCCCATGTATTCCATGAAGAAGAAAGTAGAAAACCAGAGAAAGAGAGAGAGGAGAATAAAAAGAGAAATGGAGAATACATAAATAAATATTCTTGACACTCTCTTTCTTTCTCTCTCTTATGTTCTCTTTCTCCCTCTAGAAATTTTATGGACCAATGGAGGGTCTAGATATTTTGAAAAATCCATATCAACTGGTCAACCATAGGAGGGGTCTTCAATCTATAATATTTGGATGTTTTTTCATAATTTTTTCGTCTTTGATTGCATATCACTTTTATGTTTGTACTTGATTATGTAGAGGTGCAACAATTTGCACAAGAAGGTGTCAAGTGGAACACCTTAATCTCAAGCTCATAGATCAATGAGTTGATCGATTTATTTGAGTCTAAGACTAGTAGAGATAAGGATCTTTTACATGATCACCTATATGTATGTTTTATCCTATTTATGTGATTATTGGCTTTATACCGAATTTATGATTCTTTGTTATATATATATATATATTATATTTAGACTATTTTATATATTGAGAATATAATATGATGTTTTAAAATTAAGCAAGAAATTAAATTAAATTATTAAATGATTTATTGATTATGTAAAAGGATTTAGACTAACCATGATATGGATTACTGGTCATGTGCAAGTTAGATCGTTACATCTTGGATTGCTAGTCATAGGCCAAATTATGACATCCTAGTTTGCCATTGCTAGCCGAAGTATGAATATCTTGATTTGTTACTATGAACCAAAGTACAAATATCTTGGTTTGCTACCATGGTTCAAAGAATGGATATTTAGATATGCCACCATGAGCTAGAGTGTGAGTATTAAGGATTGCCACCACAGGCTGAAGCATGGATTATGATTTTCCAATCATAAGTTGAAACGTGACTAGCAGGGCGAGCACCAAGGGGCAGGGGTTGTGGTGACCAGCAAGGGGGAGCATGGGGGGTTGTGGCAGCCAGCAGGGGAGAGCACAGGATGGTGTGGCAGCCAGCAGGCAAGAGCATCTGGGGGGCAAGGGGGTGTGGCTATAGGCAGGGGGAGCACCAGGAGAGGGGAGCAGGGGTGTGTCATGGCTGACAAGGGGGTGCACTAGGGAGCGAGCCACGGGGTTGTGGCAATTGGTATGGGGAGCACCACTGAGGGAGGGGAAATGATGGGAGGGTGGGGAAGGAAAAATTTTCAGAAATCTGATCGGGCAAGAAGGTTATATGGGGAAAATTATTAGCAACGGCAAACATAGCCATCGCTAATAGTCGTTAGAAAAATTTTGAAAAATATGAAGTTATTAGCGATGACTAGTAGCTATCACTAATAACAAATCAGCCATCACTAGTAGATTTTCTAAAAAAATTAAACTTTAAAAATTATTAGATATAGCTAGTAGCCATAGCTAATAAAAAACCAAACCATTGCTAATATATTTTCTAAAAAAAATAAAATTTAAAAATTATTATCAATGATAGTTACCATCACTAATAATTCTTAATCCATCATAAAAAAAAAAATTCAAACAAACAAAAGTGAAATTTATTAGAGATGGCTTTATCATTGTTAATAGTAAATGTGCCATCGCTAAGTGTATTAGCAATGGCTAATTTTCTTGCTGTTGTTTTGATAGCTAAAAATCCTTATTAGCGATGACAAATTTGTCATCGTTAATATGCATTTTTCTTGTAGTGCTGGATTGAGCCCTCAGTTGCCAAATTTCATGATGAACTAAACCCTCCCATGTTCTTGTTTCTTTCTTTGCTTCTACTAGGATGACCACCATCATGGGACACGACCAAGATAGGGTCACCGAGGGCTGGAGATATCAAGATTGCAACCATTGAGGGTGCAACCGTGGATGGTGGTCAGCCTTTTCCCATGTATTTCATGAAAAAGAAAGTAGAAAACCAGAGAAAGAGAGGGAGGAGGAAAAAAAAGAAATGAAGAATAAATAAATAAATATTCTTAACACTCTTTCTTTTTCTCTCTTATGTTCTCTTTCTGTCTTTAGAAATTTTAAGGACTAATGGAGGGTCCAGATATTTAGGAAAACCCATATCAACTGGTTATGATATGACCGGATCGCTGACGTGGGGCAAGGAGCCTGACGTGGAGCCCTCATTGGATGCCACATAGGATTACCACCACATGCCCCTTCGCCGGGCTGAGCTCCCCGATGCCAACGGGGCCGCCCGTCGAAGCTGGGCTCCATCCTTCGCCAGGTCAGTACCCGTCAGGTCGGGACGCCTAGGTCGGAGCCGAGCTCAAACCCCACCAGAGGTAGACATCTCGAGCCCGAGGTCAGGTCCCGTAGCTCGAAGTCGAGCCCAAGCCTCCTCTGCCATGAGGAACCCCTCCGAGGCCGGGTCCCGTGGACTGGGCGCACCTCATTTACCTTTGCCAGTCCGAGCTCGGTCAGACCTGGGCCCCCTTGGCCTGGTGCCGAGCTCGGGCCTCCTCCGCACAGCCGAGCCGCCATGAGACCGGTCCCCTGCGAGTGGGCCCCATCTTCCAAGCTCGGCCCTCAACTCAGATCGAGACACCAACCCACACGAGAGCAGCACCTCCCCTCCGAAGATAGTGGCAGGCCCCCCAAGGACCATACGACAGCACCCGCCATGTCGCCATTAATGCCCATGGCCGTCATTCACACTAGAAAGAAAGGAAGCTCACATCAAGGCACCATGCCCTCCACCGACCTGCCGTACACTGGAGAAAAGACCCCACCAAGGAGCGCAGTCCCCGAGAATGGCGGCACAACAGTCGAGGTCTTGCCAGACTTCCAAGAAGGGCAAATAAAAGTAATGTCAGAGGCATGCAGTGGCTTCCCCAGCTATCCAATAAAGAAGGCATCCTGTCTACGGCACGGTACCTTGTTGTACCCGTCTGACAGCATGGAAGAACCCCGAGGCAAGCCAAAGGTAAAGAACCAGCCAGAATAAACAAAAAGGGAGGTAAAGGCACCCATTTCTTTTTTTTCAAGCAAGATCAACGTGATCTCAACAAGAGAATACAATTTTTCCAACAACACAACCTCCACAAAGAAAAAGAAGAGAAGGGGGAGAGGCCAAACAGGAGGGCAAGACCACCTCGGCCACCACATCTCCAAGCTCACTCACACTCTCCTACACTCCACTCACTCCTCCTAGCATGGAGCTCATCCAGAGGGGCTCGACCAGGAGGATCTGTTCTCCTGGATCGTCACTGACTTGATCGTCGGAGTGCCCCCACCGGGATCCTCGGCCCGGGTCACTGACGTTGGCTGTCTTGCAGGTTCCGAAGCATCGGAGGCATCCCCGGCGGGCGGACGCAGACCACCCGATACCATCAGTAGCTATGGGCCATGATGATCCGGGCGGCAACAGATTGGCGTGCCAGGAAGGGGGCGCAGAACAACACTTGATCCAGTTCAAGCCCCGCTTAGCCAGTCCATCGGGAGGATGGTGACCACCCGGGCAAGGAGAGCTTCTCCCAGCCGTGCGGAGGCATCCCCTTCCCACGGGAACCCGTACGGACTGAAGATGGAAGTACCTGCCCTGGTTCAACTATCCCCACTAGAGACCCAGCTGACCGTACTTGCTCAGCATATGCACACTCTTACCGTGGCAGTGTGCCAGCTCCAGCACCAACATCAACATCGGTCCCTGGCCACCCACCAACAGCCAGAGACCCATGCGGCCCACGTCGTAGCCCCCGGCGATAGCCTACATTCCTTCCACGGGAGGCCTTCACAGCCGCGAGCAGCTACAGATCCTCAGGGTACCCATCAAGCCCCAATGAAGCGACGGCGGGCCAGCTCCACTGACGAAGAAAGCTGCTCACCGCACCTTGGCCGGGGGGCACCTAAGCCCCGCCAGGGTCGGAAAGGCAAGGCTCCTTGCCACGGGCGCCGCGCGTCCGCCTCACCTTCATCGCCCCCCTCAGTGAAGGGGTCTACAGACGAGGCCATCAGGTGCGTGGAGGAGAAGTGCCTGGAAGAGCATGACCGCAAGCTGGCGGAATTTGCCCGCCAGTTCGCCAACTTGCCTGCTCTACTAGTGAGCAAGCGGGCTATGACGCCCGCCCTCCTTTCTCCTAGGAGATCCAGGCAGAGCCGATTCCCCGTCGGTTCCGTATGCCGCAGGTGGATCCTTACGATGGAACCACCGACCCTCTGGACCACCTAGAAAGTTACAGGGCCCTCAGGAGGGTCCAGGGGACCACTGACGCCCTTTTGTGCATCGCCTTCCCTGCTACCCTCCGGAAGGCGGCTCGGGTGTGGTTCACCCGCCTCGAGCTAGAAAGCATCAGCTATTTTGCCCAGTTGGGACAGAAGTTTGTGGCTTATTTTGACGCTTGTCGGAAGATGCCACCGAGGCAGAAGCCTCTTCTCCATCAGGCAGCAAGACCGTGAGCCACTACAAGACTACGTGGCTTGCTTCAAGGCCACCGTATTGGAGATCTATAGCCTGGAGGAGCCGGTGGCGATGCTGGCTCTAAAGCGAGGGCTCGGGACCTCCCGCCTGACCTACTCGCTCGATAAGAAGCCTCCGAAGACCTATACCGAGCTACTCTTCCGGGCTCAGAAGTACATCTGCGATGAGGAGATGGATCGTACGAGGCGAGAGCTCGACGGGAAGCCGCTGAAGGGGCCGGTGCTCGCCGAGAAGCCTGAAGCGCTGAGGCTGAGACCGCCAGCTCAGAGCTCCCAACCAGCGTCAATTCCAAGAAATGCTCCCGTCCCTCAAGGGAGTTTCACTCCCCTTCTCGTCCCGAGAATGAAGATCCTCATGGAAATTGAGGGCGAGACTTATCTAAGGCATCCACCACCATTGAAGCCATCCTTCACCCGTGACAAGATGAAGTACTGCCACTTCCACCATGACCACGGGCACGACACCGAGGAATACCGCAAGTTCAAATGGGAGATCGAAGAGCTCATCAAGAGAGGCTACCTCGAAAAATATGTGGGGGGCAGAACTCGACCAGAGTTCCAAGCGCTCGTTGTTATCCCGCCAGCTCCAGCCATCGACAACCGTCCCACCGAGAAGCTTGTGGGCATGATCTCCTGGGGAGCTGAGCGTGTGTCCAAGAGGACCCGGGGGGCAGGGAACTTTGAGAATGTACTCCCCTTTGTGAGGGAAGAGGAAAGTGGGGAGAAAAATATAAATAATGATGCTGTGGTCGTCGAGATGACGATCGCAAAGCATCCTGTAAAGCGCATCATGGTAGATAGTGGAAGCTCTACGGATGTACTTTTCTACGATGCCTTCTCCCGGATGAATCTCTCCCCTACTCAGCTCAAGCCAGTGTATACTTCCCTCGTTGGTTTTACGGGAGACTCCGTAAGAGTAGAAGGAGAAATCACTCCCAGTTACTGCCGGGACTCCACCTCGACAGAGTACTGTCATGATGATGTTCACGGTTGTCAGGCTTCCTTCGCCTTACAACATGATCTTGGGCTGACCTGGACTTAACCTCCTCGATGCTGTCGTCTTTACTAAGAGGCTGCTTGTCCAGTTCCCAACCCCTTGCGGTGTGGGGGAGATGAGGGGCATCCCCCAGCCAGTACAGCACTGCTTCCAGATGCTCCCCGGGGCTTGGGTGCCCGACGAGGATTTCCAAGCAATCGAGCTCGATCAGAGGGTTCAGGACCCCAGGGGAGGCCCGGCCGAGCGCCTGCTTCCCTACCAGCTCGGGACTGACCAGATGAAGACCGTGCAGATCAGAGCCCAGCTACCCAAGAAGGAGAAATCTCTACTACTGGAGTTCTTGAGGGCAAATACAGACGTGTTCACCTGGACGACAGCCGACATGCCAGGTATTCCCCTGAAGTCATTATCCACAAACTTAATGTTGATCCGAAGTGCAGGCCGGTTCGATAAAAGAAGAGAAGCTTCGCCCCCGAAAGGCAAGCAGCCATCAACGAGGAAGTTGAGAAACTCCTCGACGCCGGCTTCGTCCGAGAGGTGCAATACCCGAGCTGGCTGGCAAACGTGGTGATGGTGAAGAAGAACAACGGCAAGTGGAGGATCTATGTAGACTACATCAACCTCAACAAGGCGTGCCCGAAGGATAGCTTTCCTTTGCCAAGGATAGACCAGCTGGTGGATGCCACATCAGGGCACAAGCTGCTCTCCTTCATGGATGCATTCTCTGGGTACAATCAGATTTGGATGCACCCGAAAAATGAGGAACACACTGCCTTCATCACTGACCGGGGGACATACTGCTACAGAATGATGCCCTTTAGCCTGAAGAATGCTGGGAACACCTACCAACGTCTGGTCAACAAGGTCTTCAAGGACCAGATTGGTAGGAATGTGCAAGTGTACGTGGATGACATGCTCATCATGAGCAAACTGAGCTCGGACCACATTGCCGACCTCGCTGAAGCTTTTCACAGTCTTCGAAAGCATCAGATGAAGCTCAACCCGGCGAAGTGCACCTTTGGGGTGGTGGCCTGGAAATTCCTCGGCTTCATGGTCACTCAGAGAGGCATCGAGGTGAATCCAGAGAAGGTCCAAGCAATCCTGGATATGGAGCATCCAACATCCAAGAAGCAGGTTCAATGCCTGACAAGGAGAATCGCAGCCTTGAGCCGGTTCATCTCGAGATCGGCTGACCGCTACCTCCCTTTCTTCAAGGTGCTGTGCAAGATGCAAGACTTCACCTGGACCGAAGAGTGCCAGACGACTTTCGAAGAGCTAAAGGAGTTTCTGACCTCCCCACCTCTGCTGTCCAGACCCGAAGATGGCGAAAAGCTCCTGCTCTACCTGGCGGTCACACCAGGGGCTGTCAGCTTGATTCTTGTCCATATAGACCGGGATGGGTCCTAGAAGCCAGTGTACTACACCAGCAAAATACTCCATGATGCGGAGATCAGGTATACCCATTTCGAAAAACTTATTTTTGCACTAATAATGTCTGCTAAGCACCTCATGCCCTATTTCCAAGCACACCCCATCGTGGTTGTGACTGATTAGCCACTAAGGACCATCCTAAGCCACCCCGAGACTTTCAGAAGGTTAGCCAAATGGTCCCTGATGCTGAGCGAGTACGACATCGTATATCGATCGAGGTCATCGCAGAAGGCCCAAGTCCTAGCCGACTTCATGGTCGAATGTACAGGGCTTCCTGAGGAACTAGAGTAGATGGTCCCAGAGAGCTAAGCCGAGCCCGGCCTGCTGGACGACCCTTGGATCCTCCACGTGGACGGCGCCTCCAATTCTTACGGGAGCGGAGCAGGCCTAATCCTCGCCAATTCCGATGGAGTGGTGACGGAGTGCACACTTTGCTTCAAGTTCCCCGCCACAAACAACCAAGCGGAGTACGAGGCGCTCCTTACAGGCCTGAAGGTGTCCCGCGAGCTGGGCATATGGAACCTCAAGATCTTCACCAACTCCCAGTTGGTTGCCGGACAAGTCTTCGGAGAGTACGAGGCCCGAGATCCCCAGATGATGAAGTACCTGGAGAAGGTCCGTTTGAGCATGGCAGGCTTTCGTTACTTCCGCGTCTCCCACATTCCTCGTGGAGAAAATGCTCGTGTGGATGCACTGTCAAGGCTCGCCACCCTACCGAACTCATCCCTGGGGCACACCTACGTCGAATATCTTGAAAGTCCAAGCTACGAAAGCCCCGAGGAGGTGCAATAAGCAACCCCCGAGCTGAGCTGGATGGACAAGTATTCCAAGTACATCAAGGATGGCCTACTGCCGGAAGACCGCAAAGAAGCTGGCCTTATCAGAAGGAAAGCCGCCCGCTTCGTCTTGATGGACGGCCAGCTCTACCACCGATCCTATTCCTACCCCTCCTAAAGTGTCTCAGGCCCACAGAGACAGCCTTCGTGCTCCAAGAGATACACGAGGGCCTTTGTGGGAATCATGTAGGAGGGAGGACTCTGGCGTACAAGGCACTCCGCCAGGGGTACTTCTGGGAAATGATGAGGGAGGACACCGCCAACTTTGTCAAGAAGTGTGACAAGTGCCAGCTCCACTCCCATATCCAGCACCTGCCGGCTGCACTGATCTCCTAGTTGTCGTCTCCCTAGCCCTTCGTCAAATGGGGGATGGATATCTTGGGGCCGTTGCCCACCGAGCCTGGACAGCGAAAGTTCTTGATAGTGGCGATAGACTACTTCACCAAGTGGATCGAGGCGGAGCCGCTAGCTCGAATTATGGAGGCCAATGTCCGATAATTCTTCTAGAAATCTGTCATCTGCCATTTCGGACTCCCCAATTGTGTCATCACCGATAATGGGTGACAGTTCGACAATCGAGAGTTCGAGGGATTCTATGCCGAGCACGGGATCCTGCATCGGTTCACCTCGGTCGCCCATCCCTAGACGAATGGGGAAGCCGAGGTCACCAACCGAACCATTCTTCAAGGACTCCACATCAGGCTGGATCAGGCGAAGGGTAGATGGGCAGAAGAACTTTCGAGTGTCCTGTGGGCCTACCGCACAATGCCCAGGATGGCGATGGGTGAAACACCTTTCAACCTCGTCTTCAAGTTGGAAATGGTGATTCTAGTTGAGCTCGGTGTGCCCACGCTCCGCGTACAGCAGTACGATGAAGCGCAGAACTCGGTACACCTCCTCCTTAACCTGGACCTTCTCGAAGAAATAAGGGACAAAGCTCGGCTCCAGATGGCCGCATACCGGCAACGGGTCACCCGATACTACAACATGTGAGTGAAGCAGAAGAACTTCCGACCTAGCGACCTGGTGCTACGCCGGGCTGAGGCATCTCAGCCCCGGGAGTGTGGCAAGCTCTCACCGAACTGGGAGGGCCCTTACAAAGTGGATGAGGCTCTCTCACAAGGGGCCTACTACCTAGAAGACTTGGATGGCGCTAGGTTCCCCCAAACCTGGAATGCTTGTAATTTGAGGAGATACTATCAATAGTGTAAGTATTCCCTCCATGAGAAATAAAGATTCCTTTCTGCAACATGACCTATCTTCCTTACAGGAAACTCAACCGACGAGCCCAGCTCCCCAGCATCAAAGATCGGGTGACCCTCCGGCACCGGCGAGCACAGCTCCCCAGCATCAAAGACCAGATGATGCTCCGGCATCGAAGACCGGATGACCCTCCGGCACCGGCGAGCCCAGCTCCTCGGCATCAAAGACCGGATGATCCTCCGGCATCGAAGACCGGATGACCCTCCGGCACTGGCGAGCCTAGCTCCTCGGCATCAAAGACCGGATGATCCTCCGACACCGAAGACCGGATGACCCTCTGGCACCAAAGACCGGATGATGCAGAACAAATAAAGGGATGCGATGCGGAAGTAAATTAAGATTAACTATTTTTTTTTTGTTGTTTTTATATGTTTGTAGAAGTTGGCTTCAAATCAAAGAAAAGTTAACCTAACATTGAAAGATACTAATATGATAATTGAAAGCACAATTTTAAGGAAACTAAATTATCAGAGTAGTTCAGAAGCAACGGATCGCTGGGGGTTGAGAAACTCCCAGACCTAGGGTTTCGCTCCGAACTTTCAACAGAACAGAAATAAAGAGAAGAGATGGTTTATCTAACCAGGCAATGATCTTCACAGATTTTGGTGGAAGAACTCTCCCGAGCAGATTGTTGGATCCTCGGATTCAGATATCTTCGTAATGGATCCTCCAATACTGATCCTTTGGCGGGTTGGCTTCTCCTGAACTCAAGATCTGGAAGAGAAAAAAAACAATTGATGGAATCAGAGAGTCAAGGGAAAGGTTTACCAGGTTGATGAACTTGAAGATCGAAATTGCTGAAAACTGGATTCTCCTGGATGTTGATGTGATTTTCCTTGGAACTTGCTCTGGATCTGAAGTAGCCGGACTGGATCTGGATGAAGGTGGACGGCCTGGACTTGTAGAGAGAGCGAGGCCATGGGAGATGGATGGAGCTAGGGTTTGATGGATTGAAAATAATGAAGGGCAGCTAGGGTTTTGGAATTTCAAGTGGCCAACCTAGGGTTTTGGATAAAGATGGAGATCTCTCACCTCCTCAAGGCTCCAATAGAACCCGGATTACCCCCTCACGGAGCTCAACACTTAGAATAGTGCAGAAAAAGAGAAACCTAGGTCACTCAACACAAGAGAATAGCAAAAATAATTTTTTTCTTCATTGATTTTTTTAAAGTTACAAAGAGAGGTCTATTATATAGACCTAAAATTTTCTCCAAGCTTGTACAAATTCCCATGTGGGACTAAACTCCTCCAACCACTAGATTAGGTAGAAAATCTTCTCTCTTGGCCGACCAAGAGTTCAAAAAAAATTGGGACGGCCATAAAGGAATTTTTTTGGAATTTTTATGGCGCCTCCTTTGGAGTTGGATTTGGATTTGGAGTCCTCTTCTTCTTATGGTATTTCTTCTTTTCTTCCACTCCAAGTTAAGCTCTTTGATTTTGATTTGAACTTCAATTAGGAGTAGGTTGGATGTCCTTCTTTGATTTCTTCTCCAAGAGAAGTCTTCTTCCTTCTTTGCTTAAGTAAAATAGGCAGGTATGGGCGCCTCCTTTAAATTAGCCTCCAATTTGATTTTTTCTTCTTTGGATGTGGGGACCATGACACTGGGATGCCTCTGTGGCGCCTCCTAGACTCTGGCGTGTGCTCGGAGTGTGGCTGGGCGTGTGGCTTGGAGTGTGGCCTCCACTTGCTTGAACCTTGATTTGATTGGAAGACAAATGTGGCACCATTTTGGACCAAATTGAAACCACATCGGGACTTGTACCGAGTCAACATGACTCAACAAAATTTAAATGGTGACTCAATAAATAAAAATAAATAAACTGGTTGACCAGGTCAACCTTTATTACAAACCCTAATTTTTCGGGCAATGTCAATCAGAGATCCAAATGGAGCTCTGAAGTCTTCTTCTGAGTCTGGTGCCCGCACCACCGGATGACCCACCGGCACCGGCGAGCCCTGCTCCCCGGCACTGAAGACCGGATGACCCTCCGGTACCGATGAGCCCAGCTCCCCGGTAAAGGACCTGAGAAGCACCCAGGCTCTTAGTGCCTCCGAACCCAGCTCCAGAACACCGAGGTCTAGAACTCAGATTTCTGGCACCGACATTCATCACCGGCGTGACCTCAAGCTCAATGCTGGGTTTATGCCAGTCGAAGTCCTTGGCTCCCCTTCTCGGACCTCCCTTCACCGAAAAAGAAGAAGAAGCAAAGAAAGGGAGGAGAAGAGAGAGAAGAGACATTCCACATTACAGATAATAGGGGCACAGTGGTTGCAAAAGTGAATTTCATTACTGAATGAATTGATTACACTATCTTCCGGGCCCCAACAGGCCGGGTGACCCGGTCAAGAAGAAAGAAACACGAAAGAAAGGTACAAGTATAAAAAGGAAAAAGGTCCTATCCTAAGTAGCTGGCTCCTTCCCCGGGCGGCGCATAGCTGGGACTTCTCACTCCTCCACTTCCATCGCTTGGGCATGCTCCTGGGCAACCTCCGTTGGAGGAGCAGGTCCAACTGCTGGAGTCACTGGGACCGGATCAGCTACCTCCGGCTGCGACACAGGTGCCGCCTTTGTCCGAGGTCACTGGGGCATGAGCCTTGGTTGGAGCAGCTCCCTGCCTTTCCGCCACCGTCGTCGTTGCAGAGGAAGCCTTCTTTCCCAGGGTCCGGAGCACGACTAGTCACTCCTCGGACAGAATACCCCGCAACTGCTGACGGCAATAAGCAAACCCCTTGGTGAAGGAGTCTGTCATCGCCTTCTTGAAGTCCTCGAGGTACTCAGGGGAAGCTTTGAAGGCGGCCACCATGCCGGCAGCATCCCTTCTGGTGCCCTCCGCCTTGCTCTTTTCGGTGGCTGCCAGATCCTCAACGCGCTCGGCCTGGCGGATCGCCACCGCCATTCCCTTCTCGGCAACCTCGGTGGCATGATTGATGGAAGCAGCCTTCTTCTCAGCCTCAGCGGCCTGCCCTCAGCCTTAGCGGCCCTCTTTTACGCGGTCGCCACCTTCCTCTCTGACTCGGCCCGGAGCTCCTTCAGCCGAGTCCTCTTCGATTCGAGCTCGCTTTCGAGCTTCTTCGTTACTCTAGCGGCGTCTGCGGCCTCAGCCGTGAGGCTCTTGATTTTAAGGTTGGCATCCTGGGCCTCCCCGTTCTTTCGACTCGCCTCGGCCCGCAGGGACTCGAGCTCGGTTAGCCGCTCCTTCTCCCCCTTCGCCCAATTCCGGTAGAAGTCCCGGATGATGAGCAAATCCCTACCTTGCTGTATTGAAGAAAGCATGTTAATTATCGAGTGAAAAAGAAGCTCAGGAAAGACCAAGAAGGGGAGGGAAGAAACTTACAGCATAAAGGTTGGCAAACGTCGAGCAGACGACATCGCCCAGGAGCCTCCCGCTCCCGTCCCGTCAGTCACAGGACTGGACGGAGAAGTCCATCATCTGCTCGACGAGGATGGGATCCTTTACCAGAGAGACGTTCGGCCCCAACCTGAAGGGGACCTTCCAGTAATCTCTATCTATGGTCCCCTCCAGCTCAGCTCCTTCACCGGCGGGTGGCGTCCTCGGTGCCAACTGCGAGGCCGGCACAGCATCAGACCGCACCTGGGGTGCCAGCCTAATCTCTTGCGGCCCCCCTTCCTCATCAACATTGACGACCTCCGGGGTTGGGGGTGCCGACCTGGCGGCGGCGGCAGCAGATCTCGCATGGGCGACCAACTCGGGCTCAGTCATCGCTACTAGCTCACGCTGCCTGGCAGGCACGGAGACAGGCTCGGTCACCCTTTTCCACCGTCATTCCTGAACCGGTGCATCCACCCCGGCCTGCACCGGCCTTGCCCCATCTTCAGCTCGAGCTCTCTTCGAAGCGGGCTCACCTGCCTCAGCAGCCTACTCACGTTCCTCAGTAAACGAGAGAAGCTCATCCATCGAAAACTTCATTTCTGCACTAGAGAAAACGATGTCAACTTAACAAAAAAAAAGGAAGGGGAGAAAGAAAAATAAATAAGAAATAAGGGGGGATGGTCAAATCGAACTCACCCAGCTCCCGCGCCGATCTGATCTCAGCCTCGTGAAGGTTCTGCTCTGACAACAAGACCTCCAGTGATGGGATCTCGGTCGATCTGAGCAGGTCATACATATCGAGGTCGACAGCTTCGACAGAGGAGTTTCTATTTGGAGATCGATCTAGGTCGCTCCAGACCCAGTCGATGGCCTCTACTAAGGCAAAGAAGAACCTACTCTTCCATCCTTTGATGGAAGAGGGGAGTACAAACTTGATGCCCCGAGGGCAGGAAGATAGGGACCACCACCCATCCTCGGTAGGGTGGCGTTTCAGGATGAAGAAGGCCCTGAACAAGAAAAAATGGGCAACAACCCCATGGAAGTGACACAGAACGATGAAACAAAATATCATTCTGATGGCATTGGGGACCAACTAGGTAGGGACAAGTCGGTAGTTGGCCAAGAAAGAAAGGAAAAAAGGATGTACAGGAAAGCGAAGACCCCCGGCGAAGGCCTCCTCGTAGAAGGCGAACCACCGAGGGCCGCTGGAGGTAACCCGCTCCCCGGGATGAGGGGCGGAGAGCTGGAAGGATTCGGGGAAACCAAAAGCTTCTCGGATAGAGACAAGGTCCTCCGCGGTAATCACCGAAGTGACCCCTCTGGGACCTGTCGACCGAGAAGGCTCAGGCTTAGGAAGAGAAGTAGAAACAAAAGCGGAAGCAGGAGCGGGAGCAGGAAGGAGGGCCAAACGGGGAGGAGGAGAAGACCTGGGTTCCCTAATGGACACCGGGCCGTGGTAAGGCTTTCTACTGAACTCGTACCTCACCACCTCCATCTCCTCGTCAAAAGAAGAAGGAGTCTTCGACCGGGAAGGTCCGGCCTCAGCTTGGCACGAGGGATGGAAGTTAGGACCGAAGCAGTCCATGGAAGAGAAAGGAAGAGAACAGAACAACTCCTAGACGACAAGAAGGAGGAGGCAAATGGAGGAAGACCTACGGCAACTTTTAACGGGTGAGAAGGAAGAGCTAACCTGCTAAAGCTTAAGGAAGATGCCGACGGCCGGAGAAGAAGAAGAGGAAGGCTACTGTACGACTCCGGGCGCAAAGAAGTTTGAAAAAAGGTACATTTTGAAAGGACTCGCCCATCCATTCGAGACAACCTGCATCCGACCGTACCGTTACGGCTTCCCCAAAGGTCACGCCACGTATCGCTGATCAACGGAGCCAGTGCCCCCATCCGGTCATGGCCGCTCTGACTTCCGTGCCTGACATAATCGCTCCCAGGACGTGGCCACGTGGCACCCCCCCACTGGCTCAAGGGCCTGCCAGGCGAGACACCGCCAATATCGATCATTATTGCACCAGATTTCCCACCTTTCCATGTCAGCACCGTAATTACTCCCTTGGCCCCGAGCACCACACGACAACGGGCCTTGGGAGTGGGGGGCAAATGATATGACCAGATCGTTGATGTGGGGCAAGGAGCCTGACATGGAGCCCTCATTGAACGCCGTGCAGGATTACCACCAGAGGCCCCTTCGCCGGGCTGAGCTCCCCGATGCCAACGGGGTCGCCTGTCAAAGCTGGGCTCCGTCCTTCGCCAGGTCGGTACCCGCCAGGTCGGGATGCCTAGGTCAAAGCCGAGCTCAAATCCCACCAGAGGCAGACCTCTCGAGCCCGAGGTCGGGTCCCCTAGCCCGGAGTCGAGCCCAAGCCTCCTCCGCCATGAGGAACCCCTCCGAGGTCGGGTCCCCTGGACTGGGCGCACCTCATCCACCTTTGCCAGTCCGAGCTCGGTCAGAGCTAGGCCCCCCTGGCCTGGTGCCAAGCTCGGGCCTCCTCCGCACAGCCGAGCCACCGCGAGACCGGTCCCTTGCAAGTGGGCCCCATCTTCCCAGCTCGGCCCTCAACTCAGATCGAGACACCAACCCACACGGGAGCAGCACCTCCCCTCCGAAGATGGTGGCGGGCCCCTCGAGGACCATACGACAACACCCACCACATCGCCATTAATACCCACGGCCGCCATTCACACCAGAAAGAAAGGAAGCTCACATCAAGGCACCATGCCCTCCACTGACCTGCCGTACGACTGGAGAAAAGACCCCACCAAGGAGCACAGTCCCCGAGAGCGGCGGCACAACAGTCGAGGTCTTGCCAAACTTCCAAGAAGGGTAAATAAAAGGAATGTCAGAGGCATGCAGTGGCTTCCCCAGCTACCCAATAAAGAAGGCATCCCGTCTACAGCACGGTACCTTGTTGTACCTATCTGATAGCATGGGAGAATCCCGAGGCAAGCCAAAGGAAAAGACCGAGCCAGAAAAAACAAAAAGGGAGGTAACGGCACCCATTTCTTTTTTTTCAAGCAAGATCAACGTGCTCTCAACAAGAAAACATAATTTTTCCAACAACACAACCTCCACAAATAGAAAATAGAGAAGGGGGAGAGGCCAGATAGGAGGGCAAGACAGCCTCGGCCACCACATCTCCCAGCTCACTCACACTCTCCTACACTCCACTCACTCCTCCTAGCATGGAGCTCATCCAGAGGGGCTCGACCATGAGGATCTGTTCCCCTGGATCATCACTGACTTGATCGTCGGAGTGCCCCCGCTGAAATCCCCAGCCCGGGTCACTAACGTTGGCTGTCTTGCAGGTTCCGAGGCATCAGAGGCATCCCCGGCGGGTGGACGCGGACCACCTGACACCATCAGCAGCTACCGGCCACGATGATCCGGGCGGCAACAAGTTAACACTAGGAGGGGTCTTGAATCTATAATATTTGGATGTTTTTTCATAATTTTTCCATCTTTGATTGCATATGATTTTTTTGTTTGTCTTTAATTATGTAAAGGTGCAACTATTTGTACAAGAAGGTGTCAAAAGGAACACCTTAATCTCATGCTCATAGATCAAGGAGTTGATCGATTTATTTGAGTCTAAGACTAATAGAGAAAGGGTCTTTTACATGATTACCTATATGTTTGTTTTATACTATATATGTGATTATTGGCTCTATAACATATTATGATTCTTTGTTATATATGTATTATGTATTGACTATTTTGGTTATTAGGAATATGATATCTGATATTTTGAAATTGGGCAAGAAATGCAATATAAATTATTAAATGATTTATTGATTGTGTAAGAGGATTCGGAATAACCATGATATGGATTGTCAGTCATGTGCAAATTAGATCGTTACATCTTGGATTTCTAGTCATGGGCCAAATCATGACATCTTAGTTTGCCATTGCTAGCCGAAGTATGAATATCTTGGTTTTTTACCACGAACCAAAGTACAAATATCTTGGTTTGCTATCATAGATTGAAGAATGGATATTTTGGTTTGCCATCATGAGCTAGAGTGTGAATATTATGGATTGCCACCATGGGCCAAAGCATGGATTATGATTTTCCAATCATGAGCTGAAATGGGACTATGGATAGTCTAAAATTGAAAGACAACTATTGATTTGGATCATGTTAATGAAACATAAATTGTAAGTCATATAAACTGCTAATGATATTTATAATGGAATTGCAATAATACATGATTTGTGATATATGTTTATATGTTTAAATAACTATTGAGATATATTGGATGCATAATATGAGATTTTGTAGCTCATGATTTCTCTTTGGTACTGTTCACTTATTATTTTGAATTATTGTATTATATTGGTGTCAGTGTGATGAGATTTTTACTAAGTTGTAAAGCTCATTTCTTCAATTTTCTCCTTCCTTTTAGATTCATGGGACATGTAGCATTGGTCAAGTTAGGCATGAAGTTCGAGTATCAGAGTTATTAGTTAGTTAGTTCAATTTCTAATACTGATCAACCTTTCAATACTTGTACATGAACAATTTTATTTAAATATGATGAATCTATTTAGTTGGTGTTGGGATATCTCAGTCCAAGTACAATCCAATCACTGGTTCAGCCGGCCAAAGCCTTGCCGGTCGAAGCCTTACCTTCTGAACCACAAATTTCGAACCCAGGTATTCAGAAAGAGCCGGACAACCTACAAGCAAGCTGAAGACCTTTACGAGTCTACAGCACCCGAAGACAAGACCTTCGGGTCACATCTTCAGCTCTCACCGAAGACCAAGTCCTTCGGCTCCTGAAAATAGAATCATCAGCCCGATCCGACTCCCAAAGACACGCTCTTCAGTTCATATGAAAACATAGTCTCCAGGCTATGACAAAGGTCAAGTTCCCGATCTATGCCGAAGACAGGATCTTCGATCCATCTCGAGAAGATCCGGAGATGAAGACATTCCCAATCTGATTATGGAAATTTTCCTAAAAGGAAAGTCTGAAGATGGATTCATGATCTGTCTCACACCACGACTAGCGGTGGTAACCAACGGTTACCATCGACTACCTTCGGGACACAATCAGGGTGCGTAACTCCAGCAGCAACGTCTCCGATCTGGCCAGAACCGTTCGATGACAACCCACGACTACGGATCATAGGGGAGGAATTAACTCTCCACCATAACCACTGGAAGAAGAACGGAATCACAGGCTGGATGGCTCCTTATAAATAATGGTAAGAGAGAATGCTCGAGGTAAGAGGCACAAGATACTCCAGAAATCTCAGAGTCTTTTCCCTTCATTTCTTTTCACCTTCCCTATTCTGTGGCTGGAGCCCGTCTCTGACTTAGGCATCGGAGTGTCCCCCGCCGGAGTAACTCCAGCAAGGAATTTGTTTTGCAGGTGAACCAGGGAGCGGTCCTGCGATCCAGTAGCTCCGACCGGCCTGAACTAGGACTCTACATCAATAGATTGGCATGCCAAAAAGGGGGGTTTACTCGACTTGTTAAGCTCCCCTCCTTGATAAAGGGGAAGTAAAATTTTCTAATGGCAAGAGAAAAGACTCATATTGCCACTACGAGTCAAAGTCGTGCTCCATCCCAAGGAGGAGCACCCCCGGTAGAGAATGAAGTTCCACCTCCCACCATGGTCATGGAACGGCAACAGTTCGAAGCCCTCCTGAACCAAGTCACCAATCTCACGGTGATAGTTCAGGATTTTCAACACAGAGCTTTTCCGGTGGGAAACCCACCAGTAACCTCCGGGCATAGCTCATGATCCTGGAGGAGGAAGGCCCCTCAAGAGGGGTCTGCACATCCTTCTCATCATCCTCGGCCCTCTCTTGAAGGCCAAAGTTTAGAAATACCTAGGCTTCCTGATCCTCCACAGAAAGGGAAGAGGCCTAGGAAAACTTCTTCACCATCTTCCGAAGATTCTACTCCTGTAGCGGAAGTGCCCAAGCAGACCATCCCTGATGATGATGGAAAGTTCAAGGCCATCGAATCGGAGATGGCAAGGATTCGGGAGCAGCAAGGTCACAACGATGCAGTAGATTGTGATCTGCATCCTCCCTACACCGACCGCATCATGATCGAATTCATTCCTCGGCACTTCAGGGTTCCCCAGATGGAATCCTATGATGGCACCTCTGATCCTTACGATCATTTGGGCTGTTTTAAGGCCCATATGATGATTTAAGGAGCCTCTGACGTGATGTACTACCTCGCATTCCCAGCCACTCTGAAGAAAGCTGCACGGATGTGGTACTCCAGCATACACCCAGGTACCATCGATTCTTTTTTCGAGTTAGAGAAGTTGTTTGTCTTGTATTTCAGGACTTGCCGCAAGACCCCCCGAAATATGGATACGTTGTTCCTCCTTCATCAGAATGAAGGAGAAAGCCTGCAAGATTACATCTCCAGGTTTAATGTGGCCACACTCGAGATCCCTGATCTCAACGAGCATACGGCCATGTCTGCATTGAAGAAGGGGCTTCGCACATCTAGGCTCACCTTTTTCCTGGATAAGAAGTTTTCCAAAAGCTATGCTGAGCTACTCGCAAGGGCTCAGAAATACGCTGATACTGAAGAGCAGGCGGCAAACCGACGATTGATCGAAGGGAAGCCCCCTTCAAAAAAGAAAAACAACAAGGGACAAGGTCCCCCAATCTCCAACAACAACAAGTATACTGACCACCGAAGGAGTCCCCCCAGTTCCAAAGCATCGGGTGGAAGATTCGACTCCTACACCCCCCTCAACCTCCCTCGAGAAAAAATTCTCATGGAGATTGAGAAAGAAAACTTTCTCTAGCGGCCCCGTCCCATGAAGGCATCCTCTTCCATACGGAATAGGAACAAATACTGCCGATTCTACCGGGACCACGGCCATAACACTGAAGACCGCATCCAACTAAGAGATGCAATTGAGGATCTTATCAAAAGGGGGTATCTGGGGCGGTATATTGGTCGCCAAGGACTCGGTCAGAAGCTACTGTTCCCCAACCTACTCCTGAAGAGGCCGAACTGCCAAATCAAAAGCCTACCAACGGAGGTGTTGGGATGATACATTGACCTTCCAACCGGAGAAGAGACGAAGACGACGTCCCGAAGCGACTCAAGGACAACAATGCCATTCTCTTCTCCGATGACAACCTTGCGAGAGTTCGGCTCTTGCACGACAACCCTATTGTAATCTCGGCCGTTGTGGCCAACTATGATGTACAATGGATTCTGGTTGATAATGGAAGTTTGACTGATGTCTTGATCTACGATGCATTCTCTAAAATATGTTTGCCTAGACATCAACTGCGGAGATCCCCCATTCCACTTACTGGCTTTGGGGATAATTAGGTTGATGCCGAGGGAGAGATAGTACTATCTGTAACTCTTGGCACCTAACCTCGACAAAAGATACTACCGATCAACTTCACAGTAGTCCGAACCCCCTCGGCCTACAACATTATTTTGGGATGGCCTGCCTTGAACAAGTTTAGAACCGTGGTGTCTTTTTATTATCTCCTAGTGCGCTTCTCCATCAGGAATGGTGTTGGGGAAGTTAGAGGAGACCAAAGAGTGGCACGACAGTGCCTGATGATCCAAGACAAGCATTCCAATGATTCTGCAATCCTAGATCAGTTGGATCCAAGGGAACCCACCGTAGACTTTGGTGAACCCTTGGAAAGAACTGTCCTGGTACCCCTGACGAAAGAGGACCCCACCAAAGTCATGCAGATCAGGAGTATGCTTGATGAAAAAACTAAAACGAAGCTGATCTGCTTCCTCAGAGATAATGTCGATGTCTTTGCCTGGTCAGCTTCGGACATGCCGGGAATTTTCGTCGAAGTAATCACTCATCGACTGGAAGTAACCCCCGGGTATAAACCAGTCCGATAAAAGAAAAGAAGCTTTGCCCCTGAAAGAGAGAAAGCAATAGACGAGGAGGTAAGCAAGCTCCTCAAGGCAGGATTCATCTGAGAGGCCCACTACCCTGAGTGGTTGGCCAATGTAGTGATGGTGAAAAAAGCTAATGGCAAGTGAAGGATCTGCATCGACTATACGGACCTCAACAAGGCTTGTTCAAAAGATAGCTTCCCTCTCCCAAAAATTGATCAACTGGTCGACGCCACCGCCGGCCACCAACTACTGAGCTTCATGGATGCTTTCTTTGCTACAATCAGATCTGCATGGACCCCCGAGATGAGGAGAAGACAGCCTTTGTCACTGACAAAGGCCTGTACTGCTACAAGATGATGCTATTTAGGCTCAAAAATGTTGGAGCGACATTTCAGAGATTAATTAACAAAATGTTCGAGGAACAACTGGAAAAGAACATGGAGGCCTATGTTGATGACATGATCATCAAAAGCCTCCTCAAAAAAGATCACATCCAGGACTTGGAGGAATCATTCAGCGCTCTGCGATGCTATCGCATGAAGCTGAATCCGACAAAGTATACCTTTGGAGTTACTTCGGGCAAGTTTTTGAGTTTTCTCGTTACCCAACGAGGAATCAAAGCAAATCCTGTGAAGATCCAGGCCTTAAAAGATATGAGGCACCCCTCCTGCAAGAAAGAAGTCCAATAGCTGACAGGGACAATTGCCTCCCTAAGAAGGTTTATTTCTCGTTCGGTCGAGAAGTGTCTTCCATTCTTTAAGATGCTTCGGTAGTCGAAGAGCTTTGAATGTTCTGAAGACTGTCGTATTGCTTTTGAAGAGCTGAAGAAGTATTTAGAGACCCCGCCTCTGCTCTCCAAATCTCAAGAGGGCGAGGTGCTTTACTTATACCTTTCCACTTCGGATGAAGCTTTCAGCTCGATCCTTGTCCGAAGAGACGAAGACGACTCTCACAAGTTGATCTATTACATCGACAAAGTTCTACATGATGCTGAGACAAGGTATGCGAAGATGTAGAAGTTGATCTACTCCCTGGTGGTTGCAGCAAAGTGGCTACGGCCATATTTCCATGCCCACGCCATCGTGGTACTGACTGATCAACCCCTGCAGGCCATTCTTTGATCCCCTGATACCTCAAGAAGGATAGCCAAGTGGGCAATAAAGCTGAGTGAATTCGATATCAGCTTCCAGCCCTGAACGGCTATGAAGGCCCAGGTACTTTTAGATTTCCTGGCTGAGTGCACCTGGAAATCCGAAGATGAAGTACTTTCAGCAGAAGAGGGAATTCCAAAGGATACGGAGTCTGTTTGGATGCATCATGTAGACGGAGCTTCTAATGCCACTAGATGTGGAGCCGGTCTTATACTGGCAGAACCCGATGGCTACACTGTAGAGTATGTACTTCGGTTCTCCTTCCGTTCTTCAAACAATCAAGCCAAATACGAAGCCCTACTCGCAGGACTTCAGATCACCAAGAGTTTGGGAGTTCAAAGACTCCAGGCTTTTTTGGACTCCCAGCTGGTAGTGAACCAGGTTAAAGGAGAGTATGAAGCCAGGGATCCTACCATGGTGCAGTACCTGAAGAAGGTATAAATTCTATCTTCTTAACTGGAATATTTTGAGATTATCCATGTTCCTCGATCAGAGAACTCTCGGGCGGATGCGCTATCTCGACTTGCTACAAGAACTCTAGAGTCTCTCGGTCACACTTTCATTGAGCACCTCAAAACTCCAAGTATAGTTGAAGAAGCTATAGAAGTCCATCAGATTGAGACTGAACCAACTTGGATGGATCCTATTATCAAGTTCCTGAACGAAGGCGCTCTGCCGGAAGATAAAGCAGAAGCTAAAAAGATCCGCTGGATGGCATCCCAGTATGTCATCTTAGACGGAACACTCTACAAGAGATCATTTTCTCAACCTTTGCTAAAATGCTTGGGACCAACAGACGCGGACTATGCCCTAAGAGAAGTTCATGAGGGCATTTATGGAGATCACTTGGGAGGCAGGTCTTTAGCATACAAGATCATTCGCCAATGATATTATTGGCCTTCCATCCAGAAGGATTCGGTTGACTTCGTACGAAGGTGTGATCAATGCCAAAGGTATGCCAACATCTAGAGGCAACCTGCAAGTCACTTGACTCAACTGACAGCCCCTTGGCCTTTTGTCCAGTGGGGAATGGATATTCTCGATCCATTTTTGCCTGCTTCTGGACAGAGGAAGTTCCTCGTTGTAGCCATCGACTACTTCATAAAGTGGGTCAAAGCCGAACCATTAGCCCAAATCACAGAAGGAAAAGTTGAGAATTTTGAGAAAAATTCCATCATCTTCTGGTTTGGGATTCCACATGCAATAATCACAGACAACGGGAGACAATTCAATAATCCGAAGTTTAAAGACTTATGTGCTCGGTACCATGTTCAATACCAGCTACCTTCCGTTGCCCACCCACAGTCCAATGGAGAAGCCGAAGTAACAAATCGGACCATTCTCCATAGCCTGAAGACAAGGTTGAACGCCATCAAAGGACTTTGGGTCGAAGAGCTGACCTCCATCCTCTGGGCATACCGAAATACCCCAAGGACGGCTACCGGCAAATCTTCGTTCAACCTAGCATACGGTACTGAAGCTGTTCTTCCTATCGAAGTCTCCCTCTAGTCCTTAAGAATCGATAACTACGAAGAGCCTAAAAATTTCAACCGTAGAAGGATCGACCTGGATCTGCTGCCAAGCACTAGGCTTCAGGCCCAGATAAGAATGGTGATGTACCAGCAAAAGGTCGCCAAATATTATAATTCTAGAGTGAAGAATCAAATCTTCTACATAAGGGACATGGTATTACGAAAGATAGAAGTGTCTAGGCCGACAGAACAGAGCAAACTTTCTCCCAACTGTAAAGGTCCATACCTGGTCGAAGAAGTCATACATCCAGGAACGTATCGGCTTAAGACCTTAGAGGGGAGAATTTTGTCCCGGCCATGAAATGTACAAAACCTTTGCAAATACTATCAATAAACTAACCCTTACATTTCTTGTGCAAATTTGCCCAACTCTGCATGGCCTATTACGTCAACAAAATGACAACGGCTGAATGGCACGATCTGAGGAATCTGCCAATGGCACAAAGGAGAGTCTGATCCACTTACCTTATCGGCATGTCCGACGAGCACAACGAATGGCCCCATCGAACCACCAAAAAGATCAAAGGCACAGGGACGGTTCAAGTAACCTACCCTACGGAAAACTCGAAGATGTGCCGTGGCGGGCCTAACCAGCCTACCTTATACTAAAGAAGGCACAGGAATGGTTCAAGTAACCTACCCTACAAAAAACCTGAAGACGTGCTGGGGCGGGCCTAACCAGCCTACCTTATACTAAAGAAGGCACAGGGATGGTTTTCATAGCCTACCCTACAGAAAATCCGAAGATGCGCCGGGACGGGCCTGAACAGCCTACCTTGATCATGACAGAAATGCACTGGGATGGCACAGACGCCCTACCCAACGGTAAACCCGAAAACGTGCTTGAACGGACCTATGTTGTCCTTTCTGTCAGCAACAAACATTCATAAGACAGTCCAGCCGATCTTATCTCTCCTTCATGGATCACAAGTGGTCTGAGAAATCTACGCTCTTGGCATACCATGATTCAACAAATCATAGGGGAGACGCAGGAAAAGGTTGAAAAAGTTAAAGATATTTCATTTCTTTTCTGAGATTTTTACAAAAAAAAAAAGAAAAGAAACTCTCATAAAGAGAGAAAAAAAAAGAGATTGCGGGAATTTGGGAAGCACATTCAATAACTGCCCGCCGGCCCTTTCCCATGCCGGCGTGGGGAGTCTTGGAAGGAGGATGAGGGGCCCCAGGGTTCCTCTCTGGATCAGAATCCGACTCCTCAAAATCAAAGTCGAATTCATGTCCAGGAAAGGGAACTGAGGGCTGATGTTATCAAGGCCCTTCAAGTCATAAAACTTGAAGGCCTTACCCCTACATTCCCGGAACCCCTGATGATAAGAGTCCAGAGCCGCCTTGGCGACCTCCTCTTTGAAAGCTGAAGATGCCTTGAAGTCCAAAATGGCATCCGCCACCTTCTTCTTGGCCTCCTTCGCCTCCGCGACGGCCGCCTTGACTCGGGTCTGGGCCTCCTCTAGTTGAGCCTCCAGGATGCAGACCTTCCTCCCCAAGCGATCGACGACCAGCTCATCATCATCACTCAATCCAAGGAATGTGGGACTCCTCCTGGCTCCAGTACCAATAGCCCTTCTCTTTGCCACCCTACGGAGCTCAGAGACGCTGAACATCATTTTCTCGAAACGACGGAGAAAGAAGAGGAACTCCCAAAGCAAGGGGTCTGAACTTGTGATAGCTTTTGATAGGGGAGGACAGGGCCCCATTTATAAGGGCATCGCCTCGAGACCCCGGATGACCGCTTGAGAGCACTTGGGAAAGCAACCGCCGGTACCACAAATCTGGAAGAATCTCCATCATGCGGCAACGGCATTAATGGCTCCTTTTCTGAAAACAGAGATTTGGCGGCACCTATGGCACAAGAGAACGCGACCGTTCGAATGTCGACGCACCCAGCACAAGCAACAAGAACCACGATCGAGGTTCCTTAATAATCCATCAACGGGAAGGTGACACCTGTCCATCATGTCTATCCCTTGATGGGCGGTCTAATTATGAAACAAAAGTAATGTCAGCCTGGTTGGCCGTAAACGGTCTCTGGCAATGGCATCCCAATTTACTTCAGAATTCATCTTCAGTGCCGATCACCAACTAAATGGTCTTCGACCTCGACTTTTTGACTAAACAGAAGAGAGAGAGCAGTGAAGCCCGAACTACCGATCAAACCAACAACCTTATCCGAGCTATATTCGAAGATACGACATGGCACATACAAAAGAGGAGAAAAAGCCACTTTATAGTCCAAAAAAGTTGTCATTCAATAGTTGTCAACTACAAAAAAAAAAAAGAAGAAGAAGAAGACAATGCCTAAAGCTACATGGATCGCTAGACATCAGCTGGAGGGGACCCAACGCCACAGGATTGAAGTAGCTTGTCGATCTGCACGATAAGGGTTTCATCGATTTGAGTTGGGACCGGAGAGCCTTCAACTTGGACTTCCACCTCAGCCTGAACCCCCTCCGAGGTCGAGATTAGAGTTGGAACCACTTCCAGGCCTTCTACTGAGGCAGGAGCCTCCTCTCTCAAGCATGGCAACTCTTCGGCCCTGTCAACCCCTTCGGCCTGTACCGAATCTGCACCAATGTCTTCGACCATGGCCAGGATATCCCCCCTTGGGCTTGACATCTCCCTAATTTCTCCCACGGCTTCTTCTTCTTCTTCTTCTTCTTCTTCAGCTATGTCAAAAGGGGGGACACCAGAAAGATCAAGGTGTGGGAAAGCCCCCCTGACCTTGGCAAGTCCAACATTAAAGCCATGTTGATAGATGTATAAGGTTGCCTCATTCATCTCCTCCTGGAACTGAGAGGATTTTCTAAAGTCTGCTATGGCATCACTTGCCAGCTTTTTCAGGATCGCGGATTCCCTTCTAGCTGCCTCGGACTCCAAGATCGTCTCTTTGGCCCTCCTGGTAGCCTCCTCAACCGCCTTGGTCAAGCTCTCCACTTTCTCTTGGTCCTCTTTGGTAGCTTGCTCCAAATATTCGACTTGCTTCCTACTCTTCCTCAACCCTACCCCTTGCTCTGCAATTGTCAACTAGGCACTTTTCAGCTCGCCCCTTAGTCCACAAACCTCAGCATCCACGAGGATGAGATGATTTTCCATGGACTGCTTCAGCTCTCCAGCCACTTCTCTTTCGGCTCTAGCTGTGTGGAGCTCCTCCTTGAGGCCATGGATAAGGTTATCGACATTTCCCAAGCCCTCCTCCATGAAAGTAATGTCGTAGACTAACTACATCGACGAGGCAAAGTCACAAACCAAATAGCGTTCCGGGCAAGGGGAAGGTGTTGAAAATCTCACCTGTTGCAGGAAAGAAAAGGCAGAATCAGATATTCTAGCAAGGCTCTGACTCCAGATGATTGCCAAATCATGAGGCAGCAAAGTAACCTTCAGCGCCCGCCTAGCAATAGCGGGGACTAACAGACCCCCCATGGGGGAAAACTCCGAAGAGTCCGCAGGACGGCTCTCAACTGGAGAAGCCTCTCGAACGGACTCCCCCTCGACTTGTGGAGCCTTGCCCTTATCCATTACAAGAGGCAGGGCAATGGAACATCAGCTGCCGGAGATGAACTCTCCCCCGTATCCCCTTCAGGATCATCTCTTTGGACCCTCTTCTGAACTACCGATCTCGTAAGAGGGGCCTGTGCTACCCTCTTCTCGGAAGTTTGGCAGAGCCAACTTAGACTAGCCTTCATTCCGTCGCCTGCAAATAGAAAAACTTCTCTAAGTCAACCGAACTATGACCTGAAGGGGAGAAAAGAAGTGAAAGACTTTCATTCTCTATACCAATGCAGAGAACCTACTAATCCCTTCCCGATGGAGGTTCCCCTCCTCCAACAACTCACAGATAGGAACAGTTTTATAGTCAATCAGCAAATTATAATCAGACTGATCGACCGCCAAAACCTTTTTTTCATCATTGACAGTCAAGCATGGTTTCTTCCAAATGCAATCGAAGCCCCACGGGATAGACAACACAAAGATGAAGGTGGGTTTCCATCCATGGATGGCACTAGGCATGTCCTTGATGATCTTGTGGCCTGGCCGAGGGTCGATCACCCACCATCCGTCGCCATGAAAATCTCTCTTGAGCACAAAGAGGGCAGTAAACAAGTTGGTCCTAGGTTCTATGTTAGCTATCCGGCATCGAACCAAAAACCCGCAGATGTTCCGAATGCTATTTGGGATTAGTTGCGCAGGCACCACTTGATACAAATGAAAGACTTTGATGAAGAAAGGATGCAAAGAAAATTGGAGCCCAGCCTTCAAGTGGTCTTCATACAAGGCCAGGCACTCGAGAGGAGGTTTGTTCACCCATTTCTCAGATACATGAAGGATGAAAGGAAACCCCTCGGGAATGCGATAGCGCTCTCGAAGATGATTCATCGCCTAGCCTTCAAGTGGTCTTCTTACACGGCCAAGCACTCGGGAGGAGGTTTGTTCACCCATTCCTCAGATGCAGGAAGGATGAAAGGAAACCCCTCAGGAATGCGATAGCGCTCCCGAAGATCATTCATCTTCCCCGGTGAAATAGAGCTAGGAATTGATTCCGGACTCACTGCATCACTGGCCCCCAAAGGCCCAACCTATCCCTCTCGACTTTCTACAGATTTAGCCATGATAAAAGAATAAAGCAAAATAACAAAAAGAAAGTTCTACCTGCAGAAAAGAACTAATGGCCAAGAATAGGAAAAGCTGAGTGAAGATTGAAGTTGAAGAAGCTTCCTCAACCGGGCCTTCTCTTTTTCCCAAAAAGAGATAAAAAGTCCTAAAACTCTACCAAGCTGATGTGACAAGAAACAATCCAAAGGGTATAATTCGTTTAGATCAACAGCCGGGATGAAGCATGCTCATCATCCAGCAGAATCCCAACCAAAAGATTTGTTGAACCGCCATGCAGCGAAAAAAGAAAGGACGGTCCCCGAGCCGCCCACTCCTTTCACTTTCCTCAATCAGAAAATGACAACTGTCTACTGCTGCATCAAATCGACTGGCAGTTATAATGGACAGTCCAATCAGAGATCTTTACGATCATCCACTATATCAACCCCCAGAAGGAAAACGACAAATCATTGATACTCTCACTCTTCGAAGCAAACCTTTGCTTTGAAAACTAAGAGTAGGGAGGCAACTATTGGGATATCTTAGTCCAAGTACAATCCAACCATCGCTTCAGCCGGCCGAAGCCTTGCCTTCTGAACCACAAATTTCGGACCCAGGTATTCAGAAAGAGCCGGACAACCTATGGGCAAGCTGAAGACCTTTACGAGTCTACAGCACCCGAAGACAAGACCTTCAGGTCACATCTTCAGCTCTCACCAAAGATCAAGTCCTTCGGCTCCTGAAAACAGAATCATCAGCCTGATCCGACTCCCGAAGACACGCTCTTCGGTTCATATGAAAACATAGTCTCCGGGCTATGACAAAGGTCAAGTTCCTGATCTATGCCAAAGATAGGATTCCGATCCGTCTCGAGAAGATCCGGGGACGAAGACATTCCTAATATGATTACAGGAATTTTCCTAAAAAGGAAGTCTAAAGATGGATTCATGATCTGTCTCACACCACGACTAGCGACGGTAACCAACGGTTACCATCGACTACCTCCGGGACATAATCAGGGCACGTAACTCCAGCAGCAACATCTCCGGTCTGGCCGGAACCGTTCAACGACAACCCACGACTATGGATCATGGGGGAGGAATTAAATCTTCACTATAATCGCTGGAAGAAGAACGGAACCGCAGGCTGGATGGCTCTTTATAAATAACGGTAAGAGGGAATGCTCGAGGTAAGAGGCACAAGATACTCCAGAAATCTCAGAGTCTTTTCCCTCCGTTTCTCCTCACCTTTTCCATTCTGTGGCTGGAGCCCGCCTCTGACTTAGACATCGGAGTGTCCCCCGCCGGAGGAACTCCGGCAAGGGATTTGTTTTGCAGGTGAACCAAAGAGCAGTCCTGCGATCCAATAGCTCCGACCGGCCTGAACCGGGACTCTACGTCAACAGTTGGTATTTTTGGTTATTTATTTATTATTGAGTTTTTTGAGATAAAATTTTATTCATCTTAGGGCTTGCAAGATTTCTAAGGTGAAGCTCTAGGATTCATGTGGCTATGTTACATGACCGAATCGGGTATTGGGTTTGGGTCATGACACGGTAGTATTAGAACTTAGGTTTTAAGATCCTAGGGAATAAGTTCAAGGAGAGTATAAGAGAGTAGATCTTTAAGTTGAGATAAATTATCATGAGGCGTATGCGTGGTACATATAAGTTGTTTAGACTAAGGTAATTTGTGAATGCGATGATTGGTGTAGGATAATATAACACGAGGAAGCGGACATGGGCATGCTAAGAGGCCTACCTGATTTACTAATGGCTTAAGTGCTTGGGAGCCTTCGAATCAATAAGAAGATGCTCCACCCTCACCATTCAGTAGTATGAACTAATAAGAGCACCCGAGCAACACCACTAATAACTTGCTGGAGCAACACCACTAATAACTTGTAATTTTTGATTTTGCAAAGCTTCAAGTATAATAATTTTAGGGATAAAATTATTTTAGCCGGGGTTCGGGGGTGTGGGCCGAAGGGAGAGGATGTGATAACCCCGATCCATTAGAGACAAAGCCCAATCCACTTGGCCAGCTTGGAACCTGAACTAACTTTGGCTCGGCCAAATAAGCCTTTTTGGATCATTCATGTGCACACATGGTTGGGAGGAAAACTCCCAACTCAATCAAGCTGAAGTCTTCCTCTTCCCTGATTCGATTGGAGAGGCGGAGTTCTAGGTCTCATCAAACTTCAATTTAAATTCTTTAACTCAATGTATAAATCCCCTTCCCCTAAGCACTGCCCCATTCTTCAATCAAACTGCTTGCAAAATTAGTAGGATTTAGTGGGTTTTCCCTGGAGCATCTTCAATGAGCCACAACCAATCAATCATCTAAGTTGAGGTACTGATCTTCTACCTTCTTTTTTTCTTTTTCCAAATCCTAGAAGTCTTTCATGGTTGGATTCAGTCCTCGGTTGCTAGATTTCATAGTGAACCAGATCCTCCCCTATTCTTATTTCTTTCTTTTCTTTTACTAGGATGACAACCGTCATGGGATATGCCTAGGGTCAAAGCCACCACCAATGGAGCCATCCAGATTGCCACTATTGAGGGTTGTAGTCATGAATGGTGGGTAGCCTTTTTCCATGTATTCCAAGAAGAAGAAAGTAGAAAACTAGGGAAAGGCGGAGAAAAAAAAAAAATATATATATATATATATATATATATATATATATATATATATATATATATATATATTATTTTTTATTTTTTTCTTAACACTCTCCTTTTTTTTTATTCTCTCTCTAGAGATCTTATGGACCAAGGGAGGATCCAAATATTTAGGAAAATCTAGATCAACTAGTTAAACTTAGGAGGGATCCTGGACCTATAATATTTAAGTATATTTTCATAATTTTTTCTATCTTTGATCGTAAATAATTTTTATGTCTATTTCTGATTATGTAGAGATGCAATTATTTGCACAAGAAGGTATAGAGCAAAATATTTTGACCCTGAGCTCATAGATTGAGGAGTTGATCAATTTATTTTGAGCCTACGACCAGTAAAGATAAGAATTCCTTTACATGATCACTTGCATATATGTTTTGTATCATGTATAATGATTTTTAGCTTTATACTAGATCTATGATTTTTATTATGTGTATCATATTTTGACTCTTTTAGTTGCTTGGAATATAATATATGATGTTTAAAAATTAAGCAAGAAATGCAATGCAAATTATTGAATGGTTTATTAATTATATAAGAGGATTTGAGCTAGTCATGATATACATTGCCAATTACGGGCTAAATCATGATATCTTGGATTGCCAATCATGGGTCAAATCATAACATCCTAGTTTGCTACGTACCATGGACCGTAGTGTGGATGGTTTGCCATCACAGGCCAAAGCTTGGATATCTTAGTTTGTCATGGCAAGCCGAAGTGCAGATATCATGGATTACCACACTGGCCGAAGCTTGGATTATGGTTTGCCAGTCGTAGGCTAAAGCTAGCATAATCATGAATAGTCTAAAATTGAAAGACAACTATTGATTTGGATCATGTTAATAAAATATAAATTGTAAGTCGTATGAACCCACTAATGATATTTATGATGGAATTGCAATAACACAAGATTTATAATATATGTTTATATAACCGTTGAGTTATATTTGATGCATGATATGAGATTTTATGACTTATGATTTCTATTTAATACTGTCTACTTATTAGTTTAAGTTATATCATTAAATTGGTGTAAATGTGATGAGATTTTTACTGTACTGTAAAGCTCATTCTTCTAATTTATCTTTTCTTTCAGAGTCACAAGATATGTAGCATTGGTTGGATTGGGCATGAAATTCAAGTATCAAGAGTTATTTATTAGTTAAATTTTTAATCCTAATGAACTTTTGAATATTTGTAATTGAACAATTTTATTTAAGTACGATGAATCTATTTAGTTGGTATATTTGATTATTTGTTTATTATTGAATTTCTGGAAATAAATTCCGTTCATCTTAGATCTAACATAATTTCCAGAATAATACTCTAAGATTTATATGGCGGGGTGTCAAGACTCTCTTGGCCTTGAGCTCTAGTAGGAGTGACGTGGGTGGAAGGAGTAGGGTTAATTCTCTTTCCCCTTTGGGGTGGAGAGTGGGAATTAGTTCTATTCTAAAATTTAATTGCTAACTAAGATTTTAATTTTTGTTTTAGCTTCCAAATGCCATGATTAATGGTCTTAAGCTAATGTCACACCTCGTCTCACTTGCACGAGCAAGCATGTGACAGCACCTTAAATTTTGACCCCCGTGACATGCAAGCTTTACAAAGAATTCTAGATGGTGTCGACAAATAAAGATATTCAAACTTCTTAAAATGATAAATGTGCACAATACAAGATCTAATATTATTTTTGACTCAATAAATGATAACTATATCGTATTTTATTTAAAACAAAAGTTTTCTTGCTCATAGCTAAAATAATAGTGGTGAGCTATTAATACAGGATCTAAGATCCCCGCCAAGCTATATTACTTGGTATCATAAAAGTACAAAAGAAATAATGGTGAGCTACAAGCCCAGTAAGTACCTCTGCATTTCTAGTTGGATCAAGCAAAATATACAACCTACTAAAACATCTGAATAGTTCAATAACTACTTTTCAATTGCATGGAGTAAAACTAATTTAACAGTGTCTCCCATGGAGAAAACTGCTTTGCAAAGTTTTATGTTAAAATAATAATAAGTTTTTGCCCTCTCTTAATCCTAATGGCATGCTATTAATCCACGTTTGTGCCATTTCACTCCAATTGGATGGGTCCAAAAAGTAACTGGCTTTTAACTTGCACACACGAATATACTGCGAATAGTATGTACCAGCGATCCCTCCAAGAATTGAAAGGAAACTAGTTCTTGACCGCAACATGCTATCACTTAGCATGTACTAATCATTGCTTTACTAAAGATTCAGAAAGAAAGTATTTCTTAAATATACATGATCATAGCTAACTAAAGAGCACCTGTTACATTCGTGCTAAATCAAATGTTATCGATATATTTCAAACGAGGCATTGGCGACTCTTTCAAACACCTCTAATTTATAATTTAAATAATTAACTCTATAATCATGTTTGAATAATCACAAATATAATAGGCCAATTAATCAGTTTTTGGAAAGAAATAATTTTATCATATTTCAAAAACGTAACATGCCCCACCAACATATATAATATGCCTTCTATTATAGATTTATATTTTGAAATTTATGTTCTTTCATGCATGATTACACTTGTATGTATTTTTTTTATAAATTTAAGATTAACTAATTTTTAAAATACAAGTATTAAATTAGTAAGCATTGATCAAGTTATATACACATGCTGATCTAAGTATCAGATACCAAAATATTTTTTTATTAATAAAATTTGCATGCAATTTTAAAATCCTAGAGTGTAGAGGTGCTTATAATCGGATCACTGGCAGCGCAAAAATTCTTTCAAAATGCTATGCACAATCTGGACAAGCACGCATCGATGATTAGGTTCTCCGAAAATTTAAAACAACTAAAACTTTCACTTTAAATTGGAGGTATCCGACGGACCCTAAGTTTATGGGGCCCATCTGAGATTCCAGATTGCAGAAATCTTTCAAATCTGGGGTGGTTCTTGACCCTAACTCTGCCGGCCAGTGCCACTTAAGTCACTCATGAGCCAGTACCACTTAAGTCACTCATGAATCCAAGAAAAGGTTCGCAAGTCCCATGGATACCATGGAGCTAGTTTGTGCACCAAGAGGGAGGAAGCAAGAGGCCGAACCCCTTTCTTGGCTTAGTATTAGGATATACCCTTCCAAGAAAGGGTATGCCTATTTTATGTTTCCTCCATCGCTGCCCTTTTCCTTTGTGTTACCATGAGTAGATGCATTCCTAGAATGGTTTGTGTTGTGATAATCCGGCTCAATAAAAGATAATTGCCGGTTCAAAGATTCGATTGATCCAATTTGAACCGGTCGACCAATCCGATATGCCCGAAGATGACTCCGAAGCCTGATAAAGCGACAATTCGACACCAATATTTTGATTCCAGTTTAGGATCAATCTTCGGCCTATATCAAAGAGACCAGTTCCGAAGTGTATCCCAGATCCATACTACTCCAGAATAATTAGTTAGTCCTTCTTATCAGCCCGAAGAGAACTGGTCTAAAAAAGATGGTTAATTTGTCTTCGAACTTGCTCCGAAGAGGACAAGTAAATACTCCAGCCTACTCTGAAGAAAAATAAGTCCGAAGCAAATGGCCATGGCATCTTCAGCCTACTCCGAAGAGGATAAGTCCGAAGCGAATGGCTAGCCTTTCTGAAATAATGACTCTGAGGTAAAACAATGGTTAACCTCATCTTAAGATTATCAGAAGTGGGTTTGGTTGTTGTAACCAACCACGTGATCAATAACTCCTACTTCAGCAAGACTAGAGTAGTTAACCTTTGACAAGGAACTACTTTCAGTTACGAGGAAGTTAGATTAACTAACTGCCTTAACTAAAATCAGTTGCAACTACTCCTATAAATAGTGATAAGAGGGGACTCCCGAGATAAGTGATCCCAAGCAAGTTAGGGCTAGTCCATAATTAGCTCTCGTGACACCACTCCACTCTCATTCCTTTCATTCCAGTTCATTTCTTTGAGCTCTCCATTATGTATACTGGATCCTTACTGACTTTGGCATCGGAGTATCCCCCACCGGAGAAAATCCGGTCAGGAGATTTGTTTTGCAGGAACTCCAAAAGATGAACTAGCAATTCAAGTACTTCATCCGGTCCGTGAGGATTCAGCGTCAACAGATTGGGGCACCAGGTAGGGGAAGTGATCATTTCCCTCTTAGAAAATGAGAGTTTTGAGAAATAAAAATGGTGAAAGGAAAAGCCCATAATGCTTCAGCCAGTAGGGGACACCCTACCTCTCAAAGAAATGATCCTCTACTGGAGAACGACATGCCACCTCTTACACTTGCTATAGGACAATAGCAGTTGGAGACTCTCATGAACCGGGTTAACGTATTGACAGCATGGTTTAGAACTTCCAGGAAATTGCCCTCCAAGGGATGTACCCGCCAGCCACCTCTAAGCACAGTCACCGATCCAAAGGGAGAGGAGATCCTCATCATGAGTCCAGCCGGCACTCTTCTCGAGATCGATTCTTCCACAAACATCGCAGTTTCCAGCATCACAAGCAAGCCGATAGCCGACTCGATAGAAAGAAAACCAGGTGGTCACCTTCAAATTCTTCCGATGATTCTACACTTGGGAGTGGTAGGTGAAAAGGAACCTATTATGATTACAAAGAGAAGTTCAAGATGCTAGAATCACAAATCGCAAGGCTTAAGGATCAGCGAAGGAACAACAAAATCATGGCTTACGACTCGCTACCTCCTTTCTCTCCTAGAATTATGGAGGAAGTCGTCCCTCGATACTTTAAGATCTCCTAGTTGGAATCTTATGATGGAACCACTGATCCTCTCTATCATCTTGAAGGGAAAGCAAAACGAGCATGCATGGCAGAAAAAATATATTTTAAAATAATTTTAAAATAAATACAGCAGAAGGCTTGGTAGATCGATCAAAACGATCTACCAATCTGCTTGCAACAGGAACAAGTATAATAATGTACCATGCAAAAGACATCATAAGCAGGAAAAGAACCAAAAAGTATAAGGATACCTTACAGTTATACCTTTAGGAGGAGGTTATGAAAAGCCCTCGAGCCACACACGTGTCTGGCCTCTATGGGTAGTTCATACTAGGGCTCGATTATAATCAACTCCCTCAGAGTGCTAGCTCCTTGGGATCTTTGAGGCCGATCTACTTCTTCTTAGAAGACAAGTAGGAGAGGTGGAACCCTTTCTAACTAGCTCTCTTTCTAAGACCTAGCTTGAGTGCTAGGTAGTCACACACCCAAAAGCTTAGTCCTCCCAAGCCCCTTTTCTTTTTCCTCTCAGAATTTTAGAAATCTCATTCAACAAGAAAACTCTTCAACCCACTAGCAGCCCCTAAAACAAACCTTGTTTATAGAGGCAGCCATGAGAGGGAGAAAGAGGAAGGAGGAGTGATTGGGGGAGAAGGTCAAGGGCCATACTAAATTGGCTCTAAGCTCATAAAGCAAGAATGACCATCATTCCATGAAAGCTTGGAGCCAAAACCAGCCGAAATTCGAATTTAGGTCAAAACCTTCCAAAGAATGACCATCATTCCATGAAGGCTTGAAGCCAAAACCAGCCAGAATTCGAAATTCGAATTGAGGTCAAAACTTTCCAAAAAATCTTCACATAATTTCTGCTCGTCACAGCTAAGTGTCGACACTTCCTAATGCGACTTTCCAAGTGTTGGCTCCACCCAGTGATTTTGATGAATAACAAAACATTGAGTGCATATTGTATTCTAATGAGGATTTCAAGTTGTGAGTTTTCATGAAGAAAGCACCTCAAAATCTCAAAAACTTACAGTGTATGGCACATAATGGCACGGAGCAATTCTCACAAATCCGGGCATCCTCTTTATTGAAAAAGGGCATCTAAATATTTAAATATTATGTGTTTATATTTTCTAGAATTATATTTATGTTTTCGAGGCATTTACACTTGAATCTGAGATTTTTCAGTCTCAAGTGTCGACACCTGGACAGCCAAGTGTCGACACTTCAGCATTTGGCACAGACAAAAATTCTTGGCACGCCAAGTGTCGACACTTAGGTTCCAAGTGTCGACTCAAGGCCTGAGAATTTTGAAAATACAGAACTTTGTAATATTGAGGATTTTTGTGTCAAGTGTCGACACTTGAATGTTCAAGTATCGACACCCAGAGATCAAGTGTCGATACCTGACAGCCAAGTGTCGACACCTGATAGCCAAGTGTCGACACTTGCAGCCTGACAGCTCTAACGGATCTATTTTTCTGGCTTGCAGAACTTGCTTTTCAAGCTCCAAACGGCTATTTCCGAGGTACCAACGGTCACAAACCATTTTTTGAAAGGTTCTTGGTGTATTTAACCTCCACCAACCTCATTTTAAAGCAAGAGAAGTGAAGAGAAGTGTATTGAAGTGCATTCAAGTCTACTCAAAAGCCAAAAAACCAATATTCTCCTAAATACTTCACATCAATAGCCTCTTATAGTTTGATTCCTTGAAAAGCCTACAAGCTCATCCTTATTTCATTCCAAAAGAGGCACTTTGAAGGAGATTCCAAGGAAGAGTGAAGACAAAGCATCCACTTGAGCTTCAAAGATCCCAATCTACTCTTGAAGAGAGTTTGTTGTAGTTTTAAATTGTATTCTGTTTTTATTGTGATTTGACCTTGCTTTCAAGGGTGTCTTGAAAGAAGGTTATTGTGGTTTGTTGGTGAGCCAAAGGGATAAAACCAACTAGGGTTAACTTGTAAGCCCGAAGACAAAACAAGAGTTAAGGTTTGTTGGTAAGCCTAAGTGACATAACCAACTTAGGTTTTGACTTGTGAGCCTTGTGAAAAACAAGTCGACTGTAATCTAGTTTGGATTATAGTGAAATTCCCAAGGGTGGCTTGGGGAGTGATGTAGGTGCTAGGTTTGCACCGAACAACTATAAACCTTGTGTTTGTGTGTGATTACTCTTTTCCTCTCTTGCTCTTTAATTATTGCTAACATCTTGCATTAAATTTATCATTGTTCACAAGCACCACTAATCCCTCATATTATTGTCTTAAATTTTTAAAAGACCCAATTCAACCCCCCCTCTTGGGCTCCATTTTTGGGCAACAAGTGGTATCAGAGTACCAGTACTCTCTTGTAGGTCCAAGGATCTTGAGTAAAAGATCATGGCAACCCTAATAGGAATGGGTATTGTTGAAGGTCAATCTTCAAATCGATCCTCACTTTTTAATGGCACAAATTACACATACTGGAAGACATGCATGCGCATATTTATTCAAGCTCTTGATTATAATTTATGGAGGACAATTGTAAAAGATCCTCATCAGCCTACAATGTTGATTAATGGCATTCTCACTCCAAAAATGGAAGATGATTGGGATGAGAATGACATTAAGCAAATCGAGCTTAATACTAAGGCTATGAATCTTTTATTTTGTTCTCTTGATCCAAGTGAATTTAATAGAATATCACATTGTCTCTCCGCCAAGGAGATTTAGGATACACTTGAGGTTACCCATGAGGGTACACACCAAGTGAAAACCACCAAGGTCAACATGCTAATTCACACATATGAAATGTTTAAAATGAAACCTACTGAATCTATCAGTGAGATGTATACTAGGTTCACAAACATTGTGAATGGCATGAGAAGCCTAAGAAAAATTATTTCTAACAGTGAACTTGTGAATAAACTTCTCAGGTCTTTACCAGCTTCATGGGATGCAAAGGTCACTGCTATTGAAGAAGCTAAGGATGTCAATACTCTCCCGCTGGAACAACTGTTGGGTTCTCTAATGACTTATGAGCTCTCCCTCAAACAAAAGAATGGAGAGGTCGACAAAAAGAAGAAGGCAATCGCGTTCAAATCTACTACTAGAGAGGACTCAAGCGAAGACTCCGAAGAAGATGATGAAGAAGATGAGATGGCTCTGTTAGCAAGAAAATTCAGAAGGTTCATGAGGAAGAAAAAGTTTAACTACAAGAAAAAACCTCTAAAAAGTGAGCCGAGTAAAGAGAAGGATAAAGAAAAGGAGAAGGAGCAGCCTACGTGTTTTGAGTGCAAAAAACCTGGGCATTTCAAGGTAGACTGCCCCTTGTTAAAGAAAAGCAGAAGAAAACTGAGAAAGAAAGCCATGATGGCAACCTGGAGTGAAAGTGAAGACTCCAGTTCTGAGGAAGAACGGCAGGAGGTAGCAAACTTCTGTCTGATGGCCGATCATGATAAAGTATGTTCCAAAATCGAAAATGAATTTACTTTTGATGAGCTTCATGAAGTTTTTGACGAACTAGTCATAGAATTTCAAAAGTTAAAATCAAAACATAAAGATTTAAAGAAGCAAAATTTAGATCTAGCCAAAACAAATAACAACCTTTCAAATGAAAATGAATGCCTTCTTATACAAAATAAAAAATTAAATGATAAGATTATGACACTTGAAAAAGAAAAGGATATCTTTAAAAAGAAAAGTGACTTGCTTTCAAATGAAGATTTGTCAAAACAAAGCAAAGAAATTTTAAATGAAAACAAAAGATATAAAGAAGAAATTGAAAAACTAAAACCTTTTGTAGAAAAATTTACTTACAGTTCTGAAAAATTAAATTTACTCTTAAATAACCAAAGAGCAGTATTTGACAAAGCAGGTTTAGGATTCAGAACTCATAAAAAACAAAAACTCTTTAAAAATTTCTTTGTGCCTGCATCTTCATCCATTACTTGCTTTACTTGTGGTATCAAAGGACATAAATCTTATATGTGCAACAAAAGAAAGTTAAAAAATACTAAGAAAGTTTGGGTTCCAAAAGGAACCAATGCCACTAACCAAAAAGGACCCAAGATGGCTTGGGTACCTAAAGTCTCCACTTGATCTTTATTGCAGGTATGCCTTGCAACCAATAAGAAAAGGATGTGGTACCTTGATAGCGGTTGCTCAAGGCATATGATAGGAGATGTGGAGCAGTTCTCATCACTCACATATCAAAATGGTGGCAATGTAACTTTTAGTGATAATGGAAAAGGCAAAATTATCGGTATTGGTAAAATCCATATCACTCCTACCTCTTATATTGATAATGTATTATATGTTGATGGTTTAAAACATAACTTGCTTAGCATTAGTCAGTTTTGTGACAAAAATTTTAAAGTTATTTTTGAATCTTCTTTGTGCATTGTTTCTAGTCTAGATGATAATGGCATTAAGTTCATTGGTCATATGCATGGCAATATTTATATGGTTGATCTTGATGATCTCCCTATTCAGAAAGGTTAATGTCTAGTGGCAATGGAAGCCAAGATCGATGAAACTAGTTGGCTTTGGCATCGTAGACCAGGACATGCAAGCATGCATCTAATTTCAAAATTTAGCAAAAAGAATTTGGTAAAGGATTTGCCTAAACTCAATTTTGAAAAAGATAAGATTTGCAGTGCATGTCAACTTGGAAAACAAACAAAATCCTCTTTCAAACCAAAAGGAGTAATCTCTACATCTAGACCTTTGGAATTGCTTCACATGGACCTCTTTGGGCCAACTAGAACATCTAGTTTGGGAGGTAAGAAGTATGGTCTAGTCATTGTAAATGATTTCTTATGATTTACATGGGTCATGTTTTTAGCACATAAAGATGAAACTTTTTCTAAATTTATTAGATTTCATAAAAGAGTTTTGAATGAAAAGGTGTTTCAGTAGTATCCTTGAGAAGTGATCATGGAACTGAATTTGAAAATGCTGATTTTGATAAATTTTGTATTGAAAATGGAATTCATCACAATTTGTCTGCACCTAGGATACCTTAACAAAATGGGATAGTAGAAAGAAAAAAATAGAACTCTTGAAGAAATGGCATGCACCATGCTTTGTGAAAATGATTTACCTAGATATTTTTGGGCGGAAGCCATAAATACTGCATGCTATATTTTAAATCGAGTTTTATTTCGACCGATTTTAAAGAAAACACCTTATGAGCTTTGGAATGGTAGAAAACCCTCAATTCGTTATTTTCATGTTTTTGGATGCCGTTGTTTCATCTTAAACAATGGTAAAGATAATTTGAGTAAATTTGATGCCAAATCAGATGAGAGAGTCTTTCTAGGTACTCCACATCTAGTAAGGCATACAGGGTCTTCAACAGGAGAACACTTGTTGTTGAAGAATCCATACATGTGGTATTTGATGAAACTAACCAAAAATCTTCAAGAAAAGAAATTATACTTTCTGATAAAACAGGTAGCAAGAAAACTGAAGAAATAAACAACAATGAAGGGCTTACCAAGGAACAGAACGATGATCAAAACATTGAAGGAGATCAAGCACAAGGTGATGAAAATACATCAACTGTTGATCCATTACCAAAAGAATGGAGGTATGCTCATAGACACCCAAAAGAACTAATTATAGGTGATCCATCTAAAGGTGTAAGTACTCGATCATCCCTTAGAATTATCTGTGATTACTTAGCTTTTGTGTCTCAAATTGAACCAAAACTATTGAGGAAGCTGAATGTGATAGTAATTGGATAAATGCTATGCAAGATGAACTTAATCAATTTAAAAGGAACAATGTTTGGACATTAGTAGATAGGCCTTCAAACACTTTAATTATTGGTACAAAATGGGTTTTTCGAAATAAACTTGATGAAAATGGAGTAGTAACTAGAAATAAGGTTAGACTAGTTGCCAAAGGATACAATCAGGAGGAAGGGATAGATTTTGATGAAACCTTTGCTCCTGTGGCTAGACTTGAGGCAATTAGGCTATTGTTGGCTTTTGCTTGCTTCATGAATTTTAAACTATATCAAATGGATGTTAAAAGTGCTTTTTTAAATGGATTAATTGAAGAAGAAGTTTATGTTGAGCAACCTCCTGGTTTTAAAAATTCTAAATTTCCAAATCATGTTTATAAACTTCATAAAGCTTTATATGGATTGAAACAAGCTCCAAGAGCTTGGTATGATCGTTTAAGCTCCTTTTTGCTGAAAAATGATTTTACTAGAGATAATATAGATAAAACTTTGTTTTTAAAGAAAAAGAATGATGATCTCTTAGTAGTACAAATCTATGTAGATGATATAATATTTGGTGCTACTAATGAATCTCTTTGTCAAGATTTTGCAAAGTTAATGCAGGGTGAGTTCGAGATGAGCATGATGGGAGAACTGAATTTCTTCCTCGGACTCCAAATAAGGCAAACCAAAGAGGGGATCTTCATCAACCAAACAAAGTATACAAAAGAAATACTCAAAAAGTTTGGGATGGAGAACACTAAGCCTTTAGGTACCCCTATGAGCTCTACATGTAGACTTGACAAGGATGAATCAGGTAAGTCAATAGACCAAAAATTATATCGTGGCATGATCGGTTCATTGTTATATCTTATTGCCAGTAGGCCGGATATCATGTTTAGTGTCTGTATGTATGCTAGATATCAGTCTAATCCTAAAGAGTCTCATCTTTTGGCTGTTAAACGCATACTTAGATATCTATCTGGATCAATTGAAATTGGTTTATGGTACTCTAGAGATTCTTCATTTGAATTAATTGCTTATTCTGATGCTGACTTTGCTGGGTGTAAACTTGATCGTAAAAGTACTAGTGGAACCTGTCAATTTCTTGGAGTAAATTTGATCTCTTAGAGTAGCAAGAAACAGAACTCAGTTGCTCTATCTACAGCGGAAGCCGAATATATAGCAGCTAAAAGCTGTTGTGCTCAAATCCTCTGGATCAAATAGCAACTCGAAGATTTTGGCATTAAACTAACTAAGACACCCATAAGATGTGACAATACTAGTGCAATCAACCTATCTAAAAATCCTGTGCAACATTCAAGAAGTAAACACATTGAAATAAGACATCACTTCATAAGAGATCATGTACAAAACTCTAATGTAATTCTTGATTTTGTTTGTACTGATGATCAGTTAGCAGATGTGTTTACCAAGCCTTTGAGTGAGGATAGGTTCTGTCTGATTAGAAGAGAGTTAGGTGTCATTGATCCATTCTCCTAGAACTCTCTTAGTATCAATTATACCTAAATCCTAGAGCTCAAAACCTATTGATTAAAGCCCCAAAATCCTTATCAAAATATTTCCTATTTTTCAAAAAAATTTTCCGGATTTTCTCGACTCTTTTGGCCAAGTGTCGATACTTGGAAATTATCAAGTGTCGACACCTGACCAAGTGTCGACACTTGACACATTCGAAGTGTCGACACTTGCGAAACAGGAATTGTTTTTAAAAAGGCCGACCGAGGGTTTTGTAAGTTTCTTTCCCCCGTCGATTTCTTGCAATAGTGGACCCCTCTGTCCAAATCCTTCCTTCTACTCTTTAATCCTTCACAAATCAGGTATTTCCCCATTTCAATTTTATTTTATTTTTTCCTCGTTTTTGGTTTTGACGTTTTCGAACCAAACAACAGTGATTGGGGTTTTTCGAATATTTTTCATGAATCTAACTGGATTTTTGTATGTTTTAGTGAATTTCTAAAACTCCATTTGAGGGAATAGTGATTTAAACGTATTTTTCTCGGATTTCCCTCATCTTTTGGTCATTTTCACGCCCTTTTCACCCACTTTTCACAAAAAACATTGTTTTATTGATTTTGGCAGAAATAATTTGGGTTTTCATCTAAATTAAACATACTAAATCCATTTATTGTTGATTTAGAAAAGTTTTTCATGAAATATTTGTGACATTTTTGCCTATTTGCTAAAACCCTAACTGTTTAGACCTAAATCTCATGGGTTTTGATTTTTTAGGCCTTACAAAAAATTACTTTCCAAAGGTTCAAATATGTTTTAACGAACAAAAATATGTTCGAAATATCGTCATTTGATCAAAGTTGTAAAAATCCCACTTTAAACTGATTTACGGTTTTTTCAAACGTTGTTAGTTTAAATTCTGGTTTTCAAAACCTATCTGAACATTTTTTTAGGAATGAAACTCTCCTTATCTCAACCTGTAGCCAGTTCCTTGTTCTAAACCTTTCTTCCTTTTTCCCTGGTCAGTTGGCTGTAATGGGTCCTAGGAAGAGACTTGCAGTTAGGGAGAGGCCCAGTCGTGGTGTTGAGAGGAGGTCGAAGGCCAAATTTGATACAGCACAGCCAAGCAGTACAGCCACACCGAGCTCCCCCCTGCAGAGAGGATGGCAGGGAAGTTAGTAGCCTCGGGGAGGAGAGTCGACTTGCAGTGTTTTGACAAGCACCATTTTGGTATTAGACAGGTACTCACTAATGCAGGACTAGTACCATTCTGTACCATGCAAGAGAGGCACTATCCTCACCTAGTGAGAGAGTTTTATGGTGCACTGGATTGTCGACGTCTACTGCGGACTACTTCAGTCAGGGGTATTCAGATTTCATTGACAGATGAGCTGCTGAGCAGAGTTTGGGAGATCCCCCAGAGGAGAGTCTATGTCTTTTCAGTGGATGATAGAGAGGCGGCATTTAGGTGCATTCTAGAGAGAGAGGACGTTCGCGGTATATCCGTAGTTACCGCGAACCAGTTATCATTAGAGATGCGCCTGCTGCACCACATCACAGCACGGATTCTGCTACCGAAGACTGGAAGATTTGACTTCATCACCGAGAGGGAGTTGATGGTGATGACGAGCCTGATCGAGAGGAGGCAGATTGATCTTCCGTCCCTGATGCTCACTCAGATGCATGATGCTGCGACACAGCGCCGACACTGTCTACCATACGGCATGGCACTGACCAGACATTTCAGAGCGTGTGGAGTATCATTGGAGGGGGAGATCCCCAAGGAGATACTACACACCGATGTGTACGACGAGAGGTCATTGCACCGCATGGGATACAGGTTAGTTGGAGGTCGATGGGTTCGCAGAGAGTCTGGCCAGGAGCCAGATGAGGAGGATGAGATTCGAGATGCAGAGGCTGGACCATCTGAGCTAGCAGTTTTTCCTCCAGTAGATGTACCATCGACACAGACAGAGCACTTGTCTCTTGACACTTCAGTTCCTCCGCCACCGTCCACAGGACTATCTTTTGAGGAGCATGCCAGAGAGCAATTCACAGAGATCAGAGGTGAGATGTCTCAGCTACGTGGCGAGGTCGAGCTTCTTCGAGCACATACTACCTCGGAGTATGCTGAGATTCGTAGATCCATGGAGGAGGGATTCTCTCGCATTGAGGGACTGTTGAGATCCCTTATACCTCCTGCAGCCCCTGCAGTTGCACGATCTGATGATGATGATGATGACGATGATGATGATGATGGCGGCGATCACCAGAGCGACCATGCTGATTTTGTTGAGGGTGGTGATCAGGATGGAGACCGAGCTATAGAGGTTGTGGGCAGTGACAGTGACAGTGTTGGCGGTGCCGATGCTTATGAGATGGTCAGTCGAGATCCTCCCACTACACCAGCTCCTACTACTGCCTTGGCTGATTCCACACCAGACCTTGTTACGCCAGCTGATCTTCTTTCACCCCCTTCCACTAGATCATCTAGGGTTGTACCCACCTTTGGTCCTTCCGGCTGCACTAGGAGTTGTCATGCTTTAGCTCCTCCTAGGGCATTAGCCACTAGATCTAGGATCAGTGCTCCTTTCAGTCTTGATGTTCCATCTGATGAGGATTAGCCTCACAGATGTCTGTTATAGCTCTTATGTTGTATGTTTGATGCTTATTTGACTTTGATGATATCTGTATGTTTCAGCTCTTGCTGATGACTCAGCAAATTTTATACTAAAAACTTATCTTATATATATATTTCTGTTCAGTACTCTTTATTTGTGCTTCAATGAATCAATTTACTATCTTTTGGCCCTGATACTCTTTTATCTTGGTATATTTTAGCTCTGATACTCTTTGATATTAGAATAATTTTGGCTCTGATATCTATGCTATTTGATTTTCTACTATCTTTTTGTCTCCATGCTCATTGTGAGGGGGAGGAAAAATTATCCTTTCTAATGATTGACAAAAAGGGGGAGAAAGTGTATTGATTTTATTGATATATAAAAGGTGTTAATTTATAACTTTGTTGAGAAATTGTATTTATTGTGTTGATTTTTCACCTTGTAAGAATCTTTGAAGTTTACCTTAATAAGAAGTATCTAATTAAGGGGGAGATTGATTCTTCCTAATTATGAAGTTTTTGCCTCTCTGATGAACATTAAATTCATATTCATAAATTATAATGGTTAAAGTTTGAAATATATTGCCTTTTTACTCAAGGTTTTGTCATCATCAAAAAGGGGGAGATTGTTGGCTCCACCCAGTGATTTTGATGAATAATAAAACATTGAGTGCATATTGTATTCTAATGAGGATTTCAAGTTGTGAGTTTTCAGGAAGAAAGCACCTCAAAATCTAAAAAACTTAAGGTGTATGGCACGTAATGGCACGAAGCAATTCTCACAAATCTGGGCATCCTCTTCGTTGAAAAAGGACATCTAAATGTTTAAATATTATGTGTTTATGTTTTCTAAAATTATATTTATGTTTTCGAGGTATTTACACTTGAATCTGAGATTTTTCAGTTTCAAGTGTCGACACCTGGACAGTCAAGTGTCGACACTTCAGCATTTGGCATAGACAAAAATCCTTGGCACGCCCAGTGTCGATACTTAGGTTCCAAGTATCGACTCAAGGCCTGCGAATTTTGAAAATACAGAATTTTGTAATATTGAGGATTTTTGTGTCAAGTGTCGACACCTGTACATCAAGTGTCGACACTTGAATGTTTAAGTGTCGACACCCAGAGATCAAGTGTCGACACCTGACAGCCAAGTGTCGACACCTGACAGCCAAGTGTCGACACTTGCAGCCTGACAGCTCTAACAGATCTATTTTTCTGGCTTGCAGAACTTGCTTTTCAAGCTCTAAACGGCTATTTCTGAGGTACCAACGGTCACAAACCGATTTTTGGAAGGTTCTTAGTGTATTTAACCTCCACCAACCTCATTTTAAAGCAAGAGAAGTGAAGAGATATGTATTGAAGTGCATTCAAGTCTACTCAAAAGCCAAAAAGCCAATATTCTCCCAAATACTTCACATCAATAGCCTCTTATAGTTTGATTCCTTGAAAAGCCTACAAGCTCATCCTTATTTCATTCCAAAAGAGGCACTTTGAATGAGATTCCAAGGAAGAGTGAAGACAAAGCATCCACTTGAGCTTCAAAGATTCCAATCTACTCTTGAAGAGAGTTTGTTGTAGTTTTAAATTGTATATCTGTTTTTATTATGATTTGACCTTGCTTTCAAGGGTGTCTTGAAAGAAAGTTATTGTGGTTTGTTGGTGAGCCAAAGGGATAAAACCAACTAGGGTTAACTTGTGAGCCCGAAGACAAAACAAGTGTTAAGGTTTGTTGGTAAGCCTAAGTGACAAAACCAACTTAGGTTTTAACTTGTGAGCCTTGTGAAAAGCAAGTCGACTGTAATCTAGTTTGGATTATAGTGAAATTTCCAAGGGTGGCTTGGAGAGTGGATGTATGTGCTAGGTTTGCACCGAACCACTATAAACCTTGTGTTTGTGTGTAATTACTCTTTTCCTCTCTTACTCTTTAATTATTGCTAACATCTTGCATTAAATTTATCATTGTTCACAAACACCACTAATCCCTCGTATTATTGTCTTAAATTTTTAAAAGACCCAATTCACCCCCCCCCCCTTGGGCTCCATTTTTGGGCAACACCAAGTGTTGACACTTGCAAGTGTTAACACTTCCAAGTGTCGACGCTTCCAAGAATTGAGGTCAAAACTTTTCAAAAAATCTTCACATAATTTTTGCTCGTCACAGCCAAGTGTCGACACTTCCTAATATGACTTTCCATGGTGCGGGCACCAGACTCAGAAGAAGACTTCAGGGCTCCATCTGGATCTCTGATTGACATTGCCCGAAGAATTAGGGTTTTCTAGTTTTGTAATAAGGGTTGACTTGGTCAACTCAATTTTAGTTTGAGTCTGTATTTCCCTGTAATTTTAATTTTGTTGAGTCATGTTGACTCAATACAGGTCTTAGTAGTGGTCTAGGTCTTCTCCAAGGTGCCACATTTTCTCCCAGGACCAAGCAAGTGGGTGCCACACTCCCAGCCACACACCAGAGTCCAGGAGGCGCCACATCTCCATCCAGTGTGCCTTGGTCCCTACACCACAAGAAAGCAGGTCCCTTCTTTCATGCGCCACTTGGGGGAGAAATCCATCAAGATACCTCAATCCAAGGAGGAGCCAACTTCTTTCCATATAAACCCAAGCCAGGATGGCAAGAATTTTTCTTGAAGAGAGGATCAAGGAGGTGCCCCACAATGTTCCATAAAAACCCAAGTTATAAAAGGGAAGAGAGCATGTCTTGGGGAGAAAATCAAGGAGGCACCCAAAAGTTTTCTAAAGTGCCAAAGCCATGAAAGGAATAAGCCTAAACTTGTGGAGCAAGACTAGGAGGTGTCCAAAAGAGCCAAACCATGAAGGAAAAATCCTTGATTCATGGAGAGATACTAGGAGACACCCCAATAACCTGCCATTTGGAGCTGATTTTCAAGTTTTCTTGGAGTTTTTGGGCTGCCCACTCATGGAAGGAGTCTTGGGAAGAGAATTTGATGCCTAAAGTGTGGGTTAGTCCTATTAGTCCCACATGGGAAGTGTATGAAATTTTATTTCTTTGTTATGTCTATATATTCAACTCTATGTAACTCTTGAAAAAAAAAAAGATGAATGAAACCAAATTTTTTTGTGAGCAAACTTTGTGTTTTCTCTCTTCCGCACTTGCATCCAGGTGTTGAGCTCCATGAGGAAGTAAATCCGAGTTCCCCAGGAACCTTGAGGAGGTGTGAGATCTCCAAAACCCAAACCCTAGGTTAGCTACTCCACTCCCAAACCCTAGCCGCCATCACCCTTCTCTTTCCACCAAACCCTAGCATATTCCACCTCCCACGGCCTCTCTCTCCAAGTCCAGGCCGACCACCAGCATCCAGCTCCAGTCCGGATACTTCAGATCCAAAGCTCTTTCCAGAGGGAGTCGAATCAGCCTTCAAGAGAATCCGGATCTCAACGACATCAACCTTCAAGTTCTTCGAACTGGTAAATCCTTCCCTGATCTCTGAATCCCTCACTTGTTTTTCTTCTTCCCAGATCTTGAGTCCAGGAGAAGCCGACCAAACCACAAGACCAGTATTGGAGGATCCATTGCGAAGATAGCCGAATCCGAGGATCCAACAATCTGCTCGAGAGAGTTCTTCCACCCAAATTCTGAGAAGATCACTGTCTGGTTGGTAAACCATCTCTCCTCTCTATTTCTGTTCTATTGAAAGTTCAGAGCGAAACCCTAGATCTGGGAGTTTCTCAACCCCCAGCGATCTGTTACTTCTGAACTACTCTGATAATTTAGTTTCTTCTAAATTGTGCTTTCAATCCTTACCTAGTTTCCTTCAACTTAGTTTAGCTTTACTTTGAGTCAAAGCCAATTTCTGAAATATAAAAAAAAGAAAAAAAAGAAAAAAAGAAATTAATCCTAAATTTACTTCCGCATACGCTTCTTTGTTCTTTGTTCTGCATCATTTTTGGTATCAGAGCTTTCGTCCTGCATCAATTTTGGTATCAGAGCCCTGTCTAGGGTTCTTGCTTGTTTGGTTATTTTTCGTTCCTTTTTACTTTTGCTGCCTGGAGTAGACTCCCCTGGCCGTCCGGTCTTAGGAACAAGCGAGACGCAAGCCTCCTCCTCCCATTCCACTGGGGTTCCTAGGGCGTGTAGGGGTGCCGCTGGGTTATAACTTCTAGGTAGGGATTGTAAACGGGACACACGTTCTGTTTTCTGACAGTAACTATCCTGTTATTTGAATTGTTTCTCCTTGCAAAAAATTTTAAATTAAGTAATTCTTATTTTGCTGGGACCAGTATAATTGAAAGTAATTTACATAAAATTTTCATGATTTATTAATTTCTGTAGATTTTCTGAGATCAATTTTACTGTTGTTCTGCTTTTTATTTTCTGTAAGCTGTGTTTTTATTTGAGTGTGCATAAATTGAATCTATCTTAAGGGCACCGAAGTTGCAACATAAGGAGAGGATTGAGACCCTCTCCTTAGCCCAAAACCACATCCCATGCATTCGAACCTAAGCCTTTAATTTTAAAATTAATTAGACCTAATTTGCCCTAGTGGGCTAGGGACACCAACTGGTCGGGTCTAGGCTAGTGTTGAGTCAGTTTGTCTAGTTACTCTGTGTGTGCTTTGTACTCAATGTCTAGAATGGTGGTTCAGGGATTCTATCCCGAAGCGCTTGTGTGCTGGTCCGCCTACCTGGCCAATCACTGATTGGTGTCTAGGATTGGCATTTAGGGACCTAACACTCCCCTTACACCTGCCTGGCTGAGTCCTGAGTTATTACAGGCTAGCTTGCCACTCTGATTGGGCATCTAGTTTGGACTCTAGGTCTAGTGAGCCAGTAGTCGCTTTAGTCTAGTCACATTCTATGTGCTTGCTTGCATCATCATGTCTGCCCGGAATGGAGTACCCTACCAACCTAGTCAAACCCAACCAGATTTAGAGGCCATGGTTAGAAATCTTACCAAAAGTATGACCAAATTGAGTCAGGACATGAATGAGGGTTTTTCCCAGTTTAGGGATCGAGTCCAAGTACTTGAGAAACATAGACATCAAAATTGGACCCCTGATCCAAAATTTAATAGGCCCCAACCTCACCCATGCCAGGAACCTAGGAGGACCTTATACCGTGATCCCGAGCATAACCTTAGGAAGCCTAACCATGATATCTATAGTGTGGATCGTGTCTATGAGAGGTCCTTACAATATTCTAGACCAGTCACTCAACAACCCAAGTCTTCTAGATCAAACCATTTAGATCCACACCCATGCCCAAGTAAGGTCTCTACTAGCTTGAAACCCAGTGTGACCCAGGTTCCTATATCTCAAGAATGTTTGTTTTGTGGAGAAAGAGGCCATAAATCTAGTCAGTGCCCATGCATAGGACTGGCTTGTGCACAGCTAAGTGGTAAGAATCCTAAGGATGACATTAATGAGGGAGAACCCAAGCCTACCAATGAGGAAGAACGGTTAGGTATGACAAGCCTAGAATCAGTTGACCCGATTACCACTGACCCGAAACCCATTGAAGATGGCATCGAGGAAGTATATGATGCTGGCTTGAGTCTAGTTGATGAATATGAGGGGGAAGAACTTGAAGAATGTGATATTGATACTATTGGTTCCTTACCTGAGGAGACCTTGGAAAGCAACCAACTGATAGGACCTAGTTCAGAAATTCAAGAGATTTGTGAGAACCAGGTTCCTTTAGTCAAATACCCCCAGGAAGAACTCATAGTGTTAGCCCGAGCTATTAGTTCGTACCCTCTAATGACAGTCATTCCCCAAGTACCAATTGAAGATCTTTGCACTGAACTGTTTAAGTTTGCCCACCCTATGGTAGATCCTCTCCTTAGGATGACTGAATCAAGCCTCTTACAATTGGACCTTGTCCCATGCCCAGCCACTAAGGTCTCTCCCATAATCTCAGTTGAACATCCTTGTCTTGAGTGGATTGATTCACCCAGTCCTGTAGAAGTCCTCCTTATGGCCCCAAACCCCTTCCTTTGCATGACTGACCTACCCTTCTATAGAGTATACCTTTCCACACCTATAGGTCAAATTTCAAGTCTTGAGGTCATCATCCATAGGCCCTCCCATGAATCATTCTCTAATCCAGTTCTTGAGAAAGTAGATCATTATTTGCTTAGAGAACAAACCTTTACTATTGCAATCACATGTCCTAGGCTACTTCCCGAACCATCTCTTGATCCATTCCTGGGAGTAGCAAACTTTTCCTTTCGTAAGGATGACCAGTTGACACTCATAGATCACCATTCAAACCTTCAGGTCACCACCTTTAGTCAACAGGTAATTCGAGACTCCACCTCATATCTCCTCCCTTTCTCTAGGACTTCCAATGCTTCTTACACTATCCAAGTATACTTTGTCGAAGCCTTTAGAGTGAACCACGTGTCAGAACCTATTAGGTTTGCCACCTACTTTTGGAAGACCTTATGGCACCTACTAGGCATCCATAATAAGTTTTCATGCTCTGCATGCCCTCCTCCGACCCAAGGTCAAACCTAGAGAGCCTTAGTTTGTTAGGTTTAGACTTAGGGTTCCTTTGTAATAAAGTCCATTCTTTAGGAATGCGTCGTCAGTCTAGTTTAGTTTTCTTGACCCTTTACTAGGCTTTGGCTCAGATTTTGGTTTGATTGAGAGCACCAGGAATTGGGATTTGTATTTTGTCCAGGGCTGAAATTGCATTCAATGTTTCGATCAATAGGTCTATAGGCTAGAGTCCATTTGAAATTGTTCATGGATACAAGCCTCACACACCACTTGATCTGATTTCACTATTAGCCCACACACACAAGTCTCTTGATGCACTTGCATAGCATGTAAAGGACTTGCATAAAGAAATTCATGCCAAAATAACTTTAAGTAATGAAACTTATAAGAAGTTGGCTGATTCTCAAAGACGAGTCAAAACATTTGTTGAGGGAGACTATGTAATAATTAGGTTAAGGCCTGAACGGTTTCCTCCTGGAACTGTAAGAAAGTTACATGCTAGAGGAGCTGGACCATTTAGAGTGGTGAAGAGAGTAGGGTCCAATGCCTATGTGCTCGAGTTGCCTTCAGAACTAGGCATTAGCTCCACTTTCAACATTACAGACCTAGTAGAGTATAGAGAGCCAGCTGTGATTCCCAGTGAGCCTTTTTGAGCCTAATCCTGCTCTTGAGAGTGAACCCAACCCTGTGTGTCCACCAACAAACTGGCCTGTGAGGAAAGAGCAGATTGAAAAGATCCTGGATGATCAGGTTATCTCTACTCGTAATCGAGGATACCAAAGATACCTGGTCCGCTGGCAAGGAAGGCCAGATTCTGATAACTCTTGGATCTCCCGAGAAGAATTACAAGAATTGGACCCAGACCTCTTGGAGAGATACCAGAGCCAGCTTGATCCATACTCGACAAGGTCGAGTTCCTCCCACCCCGAGAGAATTGGTGCGGGCACCAGACTCAGAAGAAGACTTCAGGGCTCCATCTGGATCTCTGATTGACATTGCCCGAAGAATTAGGATTTTCTGGTTTTGTAATAAGGGTTGACTTGGTCAACTCAATTTTAGTTTGAGTCTGTATTTCCCTGTAATTTAAATTTTGTTGAGTCATGTTGACTCAATACAGGTCTTAGTAGTGGTCTAGGTCTTCTCCAAGGTGCCACATTTTCTCCCAGGACCAAGCAAGTGGGCACCACACTCCCAGACACATGCCAGAGTCCAGGAGGCGCCACATCTCCATCCAGTATGCCTTGGTCCCCACACCACAAGAAAGCAGGTCCCTTCTTTCATGCGCCACTTGGGAGAGAAATCCATCAAGATACCTCAATCCAAGGAGGAGCCAACTTCTTTCCAGATAAACCCAAGCCAGGATGGCAAGAATTTTTCTTGAAGAGAGGATCAAGGAGGTGCCCCACAATGTTCCATAAAAACCCAAGTTATAAAAGGGAAGAGAGCATGTCTTGGGGAGAAAATCAAGGAGGCACCCAAAAGTTTCCTAAAGTGCCAAAGCCATGAAAGGAAGAAGCCTAAACTTATGGAGCAAGACTAGGAGGTGTCCAAAAGAGCCCAACCATGAAGGAAAAATCCTTGATTCATGGAGAGATACTAGGAGACACCCCCATAAACTGCTATTTGGAGCTGATTTTCAAGTTTTCTTGGAGTTTTTGGACTGCCCACTCATGGAAGGAGTCTTGGGAAGAGAGTTTGATGCCTAAAGTGTGGGTTAGTCCTATTAGTCCCACATGGGAAGTGTATGAAATTTTATTTCTTTGTTATGTCTATATATTCAACTCTATGTAACTCTTGAAAAAAAAAAGATGAATGAAACCAAATTTTTTTGTGAGCAAACTTTGTGTTTTCTCTCTTCCGCACTTGCATCCAGGTGTTGAGCTCCGTGAGGGAGTAAATCCGGGTTCCCCAGGAACCTTGAGGAGGTGTGAGATCTCCAAAACCCAAACCCTAAGTTAGCTACTCCACTCCCAAACCCTAGCCACCATCACCCTTCTCTTTCCACCAAACCCTAGCATATTCCACCTCCCACGGCCTCTCTCTCCAAGTCCAGGACGACCACCAGCATCCAGCTCCAGTCCGGATACTTCAGATCCAAAGCTCTTTCCAGAGGGAGTCGAATCAGCCTTCAAGAGAATCCGGATCTCCGCGACATCAACCTTCAAGTTCTTCGAACTGGTAAATCCTTCCCTGAGTCTCTGAATCCCTCACTTGTTTTTCTTCTTCCCAGATCTTGAGTCCAGGAGAAGCCAACCAAACCACAAGACCAGTATTGGAGGATCCATTGCGAAGATAGCCGAATCTGAGGATCCAACAATCTGCTCAAGAGAGTTCTTCCACTCAAATTCTGAGAAGATCACTGTCTGGTTGGTAAACCATCTCTCCTCTCTATTTCTGTTATGTTGAAAGTTCAGAGCGAAACCCTAGGTCTGGGAGTTTCTCAACCCCCAGCGATCCGTTACTTCTGAACTACTCTGATAATTTAGTTTCTTCTAAATTGTGCTTTCAATCCTTACCTAGTTTCCTTCAACTTAGTTTAGCTTTACTTTGAGTCAAAGCCAATTTCTGAAATATAAAAAAAAAAAAAGAAATTAATCCTAAATTTACTTCCGCATACGCTTCTTTGTTCTTTGTTCTGCATCATTCCAAGTGTCGATATTTGCAAGTGTTGACACTTCCAAGTGTCGACACTTGGAAGCGTCGACACTTGGAAGCGTCGACACTTGGAACTTGGTCAATCATATTGACCTCCAATGACTGTAAATGATTCTCAATCGTCGATCAGCCTTTTGATCAGATAAAAATCCCTATGGTGTATGACCCAATAGATTCAAACACTAATTTGGTAGCACTAGAACACTTCCAGTACCAGTCTAAGTCATCATCTAGCAATGATACCCAACGTCTGAATAGATCGAAGATTACAGAGCAACTTTCTAGAACCTCTAGCATATGGTTACCGCATAATTCATCCCTTTGACCTCCTAATACTCAGGATGTCCTAGAATTTGACTACCAACCCCATCCTGGTACATCCAGATCATGTCTCAACCTTACAAGTTCTATGACTCCTCACAAGAACTACCTTGGCCAAGGTTTTGCTAAATTGAGACACAGTGAGTCATTCACTCCAAACCATTTGGAGGGGTCAATCCCATCTTGATCCACCACCGCTCCATAAGTACTTGACTGTACCTAGAAGCCTTTCATCACTAGATTAAAAATCCAGGTAGTCCGGCACCAAAGTATAGTGAGTTGCTTGCAAGCTACCATAGTGACATCAGGTCTAAGGAACACATATACCCATATCCCTTCCGAGCAACCCTTTGGCAAAAGGGAGCTCCGCATTTGGTCATGTTCAGTGAGATGTCATACATTTTACCTGTATGTTACATCAGTGTCTCTACACTCCTTGGTTAAGAGGACAACCAACAAATATGACATACAACAACCTAAACTTGATATATCGCCGTCCTATAATAATGTATCCTTTGGTTGCAAACCAGTTTAAGAACTACTCGTTATATCCTTTCTATATCAAATATAATGTAATTTTAAGGACTCCATCATGCAAGAGTTCTTTTCAAGAAAATGCACATGTGATGAACAGCCAAAAAAATAACTTTTATTCACTAAGAAATTCATATACAATTACAAAATAGCACAACCGTCTACAATTTAGACGATTGACTTTGGGACACAATTCCCAACAACTTTCACTTAGACTAAAGCCAATCAGTACAGAATCTTATTCTCATTTTTCATTTACAACTATCGAACTCTTGAACTCCGATGGCTTTAGTAAAGGGGTCAGCCAGGTTCTCCTTTTCATCGATCTTCTAAAGGTCAATGTCATCTTGTTCCATGATCTCTCGTACAAGGTGATAGTGCCGTAGAATGTGTTTTGTGCGGTGATGAGACTTCGGCTCTTTGGCTTAAGCAATGGCTCCAATGCTGTCACAATACATCGGAATAAGACCATCCAGGGAAAGTGCCACTCCCAGCTCGCCAAGAAACTTTCATAACCACACTGCTTCCTTTGCTGCATCTGATGCTGTAATGTATTATGCTTTGCATACTGAGTCTGCCACAGTAGGCTGCTTGAAACTTTTCTAGCAGATCACTCTCCATTTAGGGTAAAGATAAATCCTGACACACTCTTGCTGTCATCCCTATCTGACTAAAAACTAAAGTCAGTATACCTCACAAGTTTTAAGTTAGGTTCTCCATAAATCAACCATTGGTCCCTAGTTTTTCACAAATATTTAAGGATAGTCTTTACCACTTTCCAATGAGCTTCACCTGGGTCAGACTAGTATCTGCTCACTATGCCTAATGAGTATGCCATGTCTGGTCTAGTTCATGTTGATATGGCAAGACCACTAACGTGGATCACACCTCAAATCCAGCTGGCAGCAAAGCGGGTAGATGTCACCATGTCGGATTCTTTTTGAACTCCTTCACCAAGTGGCTCCCTAAGGGTCGAGCCCACCTCGATCGAGGTTGAGCTTGACATCTCAGCTCCTTCTCCAAGTAGCTTCCCAAGGGTCAAGTCCACCTCGACCGAAGTCGAGCTCCCTCAGCTCCTTCGCCAGGTGGCTCCCCAAGGGTCGAGCCCACCTCGGCCGAAGTCGAGCTCCCTCCATTCCTTCGCTAAGTGGCTCCCCAAAGGTCGAGCCCACCTCGACCAAAGTCGAGCTCCCTCTACTCCTTCGCCAGGTGGCTCCCCAAGGGTCGAGCCCACCTCCACCAAAGTCGAGCTCCCTCAGCTCCTTCGCCAAGTGGCTCCCCAAGGGTCGAGCCCACCTCCGTCGAAGTCGAGCTCCCTCCGCTCCTTCACCAGGTGGCTCCCCAAGGGTCAAGCCCACCTCTACCGAAGTCGAGCTCCCTTCGCTCCTTCACCAGGTGGCTCCCCAAGGGTTGAGCCCACCTCGGTCGAAGTCGAGCCATCTCCGCTCCATCGCCAAGTGGCTCTCCAAGGGTTGAGCCCATCTCGGTCGAAGTTGAGCCATCTCCACTCCTTCGCCAGGTGGCTCCCCAAGGGTTGAGCCCACCTCGACCAAAGTCGAGCCCGCTCCTTTGAAGCTTCATGAAAGGATAAAGGTGTCAGCATCAAGTCTGCCATCAGAGCCGGCGCATCCAGTACGACGCGTCCAGTACAGCGCCCCAAATCTAGCAAGGTGTGCCTACCATCGTTTACACCAATTGGGGAGGTGTACCCCGATCAAGGCACCGGGTCTTGCAACCGACCATCTATACCACCTAGAAGGAGAAGGCCGTATCAGGGACCTCGGATCCAAGGATGGCTACCCCTGGATCGAGGCCCTACTAAACTTCCCCAACCATGATAACCCATCAGGAAAATAAGGCTTGCAACATAACTCCCTACTATAAGGGGAAATGACCTCGAAAGCATGATCGACGGATGCTGTTAACCTTCTAGCACCCCAGGAGGGGGAAAATCGAGACAAGAAGCAGGGAGTGCTGATGATCTAAAAGGAGGACCCAACAGGCGAGAAGGGGGTAAGCAAGGAATAGGCGGAGAAGGAGATAAAAGCAGAGAGAGCGCATGGAGGCTACCACAAAACTTCCAAAGAGAGTTGCGACGGACACAGCCATCACGGCTCAAGCCTTACTCCTCTCCTACCCTTCCTACTCCATCCTTTACTAAAAACTCTCCTTCAAGCGTGGTGACCAAAGAGGGAGCTACCTTGGAGGATCTGTTCCTCTTTATTGTCTGCTGACTTGATCGTTGGAGTACCCCCGTCAGGATCCCCGGCCCGGGTCTCTAGCTTTATTTTACAAGATCAGGAACCGGTGGTTTCCAGGAAATAAGGCTATCGTCCGGTGCCACATCCGAGCTACAAGTTACGACGATAAAGGTGGCAACAGATTGGCGCACCAAGTAGGGGGAAAGCCCCTGTCCAGATAAGCCCCCCTTAACTTTGACAACAGCTCCGCTCAGAGCATGATGGTAACTCATGTGCGAGAAGCCTCCACCAGCCGAGCAGGGGATGCCCCTTCTCCTTTGGACCCATGTAGCCCAGAAAGGGAGCTTCCCGCTCCACCACAGCCACCCCCGATGGATGGCCAGTATGCTGCACTCGCTCAGCAGATGTAGATTCTGGCCACGGTCATGCGGCAGCTGCAGCACTAGCATCACTCCCTGGTCACCCAACCATAGCCAAGGACCTCTACGGCCCAAGCCACCAGTCCCCGCAATAGCCTGCACTCCATCCAAGGTAGGCCATCGTATCCATGGGCCATAACTGATCCCCGGGGGAGTCACCGAACCCCTGCAAAAAGAAATCATTCTAGGTCGGCTGACCAGGAGAGCCGGTCCCCGGCTGACGGCAATGCCATCATCAAGCACAGTAAACACCACCAAGGCAAGGCTCCCCATCGCGGCCATCTTCAATTGTCAACCCCATCTTTCCCAGCAGCCTCAGTGGAAGGTTCCACTGACGAGACCATTAAGTGCATGGCCGAAAGGCACTTAGAAGAACAAGAATGCAGGCTTGCGGAGCTCTCCCGCTAGTTTGCCAACATGCAGGGTTCCTTTAAGGAGCTACGAGCTATAGTGCTTGACCCCCCTTCTTCCCAAAAATCTAAGGGGAACTGATCCCGAGTCGATTCTGTATGCCTCAGGTGGATCCCTATGACGGGACCACCGACCCCTAAGACCACCTAGAGAGCTATAAGGCTCTCATGAGAGTCCAGCGAGCGATGGACGCCCTCCTGTGCATCACCTTTCTGGCCACCCTCTGGAAGGCTGCTCGAGTCTGGTTCACCCGCCTTGAGCCCGAAAACATCGACTCCTTCCCGTAGCTGGAGAGGAGGTTTGTGGCCCACTTCAATGCCTATCGAAAGGTGCCACGTGAGGTGGATAGCCTCTTCTCTATCAGGCAGCAAGATCATGAATTCCTGCGGGACTACGTGACCCGCTTCAAAGCCACCGCCCTCAAGATCTACAGTCTGGACGAGCCCATCGCCATGTTGGCATTGAAGAGAGGGCTTAAAACCTCCCGCCTGAAATACTCCTTGGACAAGAAGCCGCCAAAGATGTACTTTGATCCCATTCTTCGTGTCCACTAGTACATCCGCATCGAGGAGGCCAACCGTACCAGAAGGGAACTGGACAAGAAGCCTCCAAAGAAGCCGACCCCGAGAGAAGCACCCGGGATATGGAGACATGGGCCATCCACGAACTTCCAGTCATGACCGAAGTCGAAGGATGGTCCCATCCCAGAGGAGACTTTCACTCCCCTCCTCACTCCGAGGTCAAAAATCTTGATGGAAATCGAGGGCGAGCGCTACCTACACCGACCTCCCCCATCAAAGTCGTCAAGCGATCGTGATAGGATGAAGTATTATCAATTCCATCGTAACCACGACCACGACACGGAGTATTGCCTAACCTAAAAAGGAAAATCGAAGACCTAATAAGGAGGGGGCTACCTCAGAAAGTTCGTGAGGGGTGAGGTCCTGACGGAGAATCAGCCACTTGCAACTCTTCCCCCTATCCCAGCAGTTGATAATCGACCCACCGAGAAGCCTGTGGGTATGATATGTTGGGAAATAGAGCATGCCCCTAAGAAAGCCCGGGAGGGAGAGAGTTTGGAAAATGTACTCCCCTTTATGAAAGGGAAGGGAAGTGAAAAAGAAAATGTAAATGATGATGCCGTCATGGTCGAAATGACCATTGCCAAGCATCCCATGAGACAGGTTATGGTCGATAGTGGGAGCTTGACTGATATCCTTTTCTATGATGATTTCTCTCAGATGAACTTGTCTTTTGATCGACTGAGACCAATGTACACCCCTCTCATGGATTTTACTGGAGATTCCATAGGAGTTGAGGGAGAAATTACTCTCCCCGTCATAACCGGGTCACCACCCCGATAGAGTACAGTCACGATGACCTTCACTACTTAGGCTCCCATCACCTTACAATGTAATTCTTGGCCATCCCAGGCTCAACTTACTTGATGTGATCATATCCACCAAATGGTTGTTGGTGCAGTTCCTGAGTGATGAGGGGAGCACCTCAACTGGTCCAACATTGCCTGCAGGCCATCCCCGGGGCTCGAAGCATCGAGGACGATCCCGGAGTTGACGACCTCGACCTAAGGGCGCAGGACCTTAGGGGCAGCCCAATCGAACGCCTTTTGACGTATCCCCTCGGCTTGGACCTATTGAAGATGGTGCAGGTAGGAGCCCAGCTACGTGTAGAAGAATAAGCTCGCCTGCTGAGTTTCCTCCAAGCGAATGTAGATGTGTTTGCCTGCAGTATGACTGATATGTTGGGGATTCCCCCTGACATCATCACTCACAAGCTAAATGTTGACCCGAAGTGCCACCCAGTTCGGTAGAAGAAGAAAAGCTTTGCCTCAAAAAGGCAGAAGGAGATCAATGATGAAGTGGAGAAGCTCCTCATGACCGGGTTCGTTCGTAAAGTACAGTACCCTAGCTGGTTGGCAAACATGGTCATGGTCAAGAAGAGCAATGGAAAATAGAGGATTTGTATAGACTACACTGACCTCAATTATACTTGCCCGAAGGATAGCTTCCCGCTTCCGAAGATCGACCAACTCGTGCACACATCGAGGCATTGCTTACTCTTGTTCATGGATACGTTCTCTGGGTACAACTAGATCCGAATACATCTAAAGGATGAGGAGTGCACTGCCTTCATCACAGACTATGGGATGTACTGCTACAGAATGATGCCGTTCGACCTGAAGAATGCTAGTACCACATACCAGTGGCTAGTCAATAAGATCTTTAAAGACCAGATCAGCTGCAACATGCAAGTTTATTTGGACAACATGCTCATTATGAGCAGGCCAACCTCGAACCACGTCGATGACCTGGTAGAGACCTTTCGTAACCTTCGCCTTCACCAAGTGAAGTTGAACCCAGTGAAGTGTACTTTTGGCATGGTAGCTAGAAAGTTCCTTGGCTTCATGGTCACCTAGAGAAGGATCGAGGCCAACCCAGAAAAGGTCCGAGCAATTCTTGATATGGAGCATCCCGCCTCCAAGAAGCAAGTTCAGTGACTCATTGGCCGTATAGCAGCCCTAAGCTGATTTATCTCGCGATCTGTCGACCACTGCCAACCCTTCTTCAAGGCACTGCGAAAGATGCATGTCTTCACCTAGACAAAGGAGTGCCAGGAAGCCTTCGAGGAGCTGAAAAAAATCCTAGCATCACCACCACTGCTCTCTCGGTCGGAAGATGAAGAAGAGCTCCTCCTATACACGGCAGTCACCCAGGGAGCTGTCAACTCGATCTTGGTCCGCACGGACGGAGATGAAGCCTAGAGGCCAGTATATTATACTAGCAAACTTCTCTGTGATGCAGAGATCAGGTATTCTCACTCCGAGAAGTTAATTTTTACGCTCATCATGTCTGCCCAACGCCTCTGGCCTTACTTCCAAGCACACCCGATCACGATTTTGGTGGACCAACCATTGAAGGCCATACTTAGCCGCCCTGACATATCCGGATGTCTGGCGAAGTGGGTGCTGAAGCTCAGCGAATTTGACATTACCTACCACCTGAGGTCGTCCATGAAGGCACAGGTACTAGCTAACTTCCTGGTCGAGTGCGCAGGTCTGGGCGAGGAGCCAGAGGAGATCTCCCAAGAGCAACAGATGGGACCTGAACCGGAGGGGGATATCTGGGTCCTGCATGTGGACGGAGCATCCAACGCCGGGGGAAGCGGAGCCGAACTCATTCTCCCAACAGCGAAGGAGTAGTCGCTGAGTGCGCCTCCGTTTCCAGTTTGCAGCCACCAACAACTAAGCAAAGTACGAGGAACTCCATGTGGGACTATGAGTCTCTCGCGAACTAGGCATGACCAACCTGAAAGTCTTACCGACTCATAGTTGGTGGCCAGGCAGGTCTCGGGGCACTTTGAGGCCCGGGACCCTCAAATGTCAAAGTACCTGGAGCTGGTACGTACAAGTGCAGTGGGCTTCAAGCACTTTAGCATCTCCCACATTCCATGTGGAGAGAATGCTCGCACTGACACCCTCTCCCGATTGGCGACCCTGTCAGACTCGTCCTTGGGGCATGCCTATATCGAGCATCTTCAGGCTCCAAGCTACGAATCACCCAGGAAAGTCCAGCAAGTCATCCCAGAGCCTAGCTGGATGGACAAATATGTCAGGTACATCACCGACAGGACCTTGCCCGAAGATCGCATTGAGGTCTGCCTCATCAAGAGGAAGGCCACACGCTTCATGCTGATGGATGGGCAACTCTACCGAAGGTCCTACTCCTACCCACTCCTAAAGTGCCTGAGACCCTCAGAGGTGGCCTTTGTACTCTAAGAGATACACAAAGGCCTATGCGGAAATCATGTGGGGGGGCAGAACATTAGCATACAAGGCCCTCCGCCAGGGGTACTACTAGAAAATCATGAGAGAGGATGCAACCGACTTTGTAAAGAAGTGTGACCGATGCCAGCGCCACACTAGCATGCAACGTCAGTCGGCTACACCACTCTCCCAGCTCTAAAATCCGATTTCATCTTGCCACCTGTGGATAGAAGCAACTTTCAAGGTTAGTCATCAGAAAGGCAAACAAAATCAGATAAAACTAAAGCTAGCAATCTACTATACCTAATATTGGAAACTCGCTAATTTGAGCGAGATGATGTTTCTGTTCTTCTAGCAATTCTTTAGCTAGAGGAACCTCTTACCCGATTAGCATCTTAAAGTCTTTTTGGTCGGCTTTCAAGACCTTTTTGCTTACATTTACATCTAGGTAAGGAGTCCTCCATGTGGTATTGAAGCCCAAGATAGAGAAGAATGTATGAAAAAAAAATAGGGTTTCCACCTGTGTATAGCACTAGGCATACCGTGAATCAATCTTCGACCAGGACGGGGGCTGATGACCCACCATCCCTAATCATGAAAATCTTTCTTTAGTACAAAGAGAGATGTGAATAAAGAAGTTCTTAGTTCTACCTCACAAAGATTATAGAAGATTAGAAACCCACTAATATTTCGGATACTGTTCGGAGTTAGTTGGGCTGGAACTACATGATAAAGTTGAAATATTTTTGCAAAAAAAGGATGCAGGGGGAACCTAAGTCTGGCTTTCAAGTGATCTTCGTATATAGCTATGGCTCCAAGAGGTGGACGGATCACCCTTTCTTCAGATTTTGGAACTAACATATGAAAATATGAAGGGATATGGTAACATTCCTTAAGGATTGCTAGCCTAGTAAAGGAAATTGAACTTGCGATGGACTCTGGAGAAGACTCTATGTGTCCTCTCTTAGAAGGGCCTACAGTACCAGTAGGTTCACTTCTCTTTCTACCAGCCGAAGCTCTGCTGGTGGAGGGATTGCCTAATAACTCAGACATGATAGCAGAAAAGAAGGAAAGATTTTTACCTGTGAATGGAAGAAAGATAGCTGGAGGAAGAAGAGCGAATTCAGAATAGGTGAAAGGGGAAGAAAAACTTGGCGAAGGTGAAGAAGTCCTCCCCCCCCCCGACCATGCCCTTTATATGGGGCACGAGGGTTCTGATGATTTCCTCGAAAGAATGAACACCTCTCTGATCGTGCCATGTATGTGTGGCACCGATCATGGATACGAAATCCTAAGAGGCATCAGTCGATTCGATAGAAGAAAAATTAAAACTGTCAGCCGCGATCTGCGTGATCGTAGCTAATGGACTGGATGGAATTCATGCATGGTGTTGGACGGACGAGATGAAACCACGCCCTTCACTCGAACCAAAGCCAAAGAGTCAGCCAGATTGTCATAATAATAATAATAATAAAAAGAGGGTGACACGACCTTCCAGCCTGTGCCATTTCTTCAAGAGCCTACAGGAAAGCGACACCTATTCGTGGCATGACAATCGAATCAGAAATCAATTATTGTGAACAACTAAATCAGAGATCTGTCATCATTAGTTATATCTTTTTTTGTCGATAAATGACAACCCATGAATACTTCCATTTTTCAAAACAAATAATTATTTTGAAACTGGGAGTGGGGGGCAAGTGTTGTGATAATCCGGCTTAATAAAAGGTAATTACCAGTTTAGAGGTTCGATTGATCCAATTTGAACCGGTCGACCAATCTGATATGCCTGAAGATGACTTCGAAGCCTGATAAAGCGATAATTCAACACCAATATTTTGATTCCAGTTCAGGATCAGTCTTCGGCCTATGTCAAAGAGACCAGTTCTGAAGTGTATCCCTGATCCATGCTGTTCCAGAATAATTAGTTAGTCCTTTTTCTTAGTAGCCTGAAGAGAACTGGTATGAAGAAGATGGTTAATTTGTCTCCGAACTTGCTCCGAAGAGGACAAGTAAATACTCTAGCCTACTCTGAAGAAAAATAAGTCTGAAGCAAATGGCTGTGACGTCTTCAGCCTACTCCGAAGAGGATAGGTCCGAAGCGAATGGCCAGCTTAACTTCGATCCTTTCTGAAATAATGGCTCTGAGGTAAAATAATGGTTAACCTCATCTTAAGGTTATCAGAAGTGGGTTTGGCTGTTGTAACCAACCACGTGATCAATAACTCCTACTTCAGCAAGACTGGAGCAGTCAATCTTTGACAAGCAACTACTTTCAGTTATGAGAATGTTAGATTAACTAACTTCCTTAATTGAAATCATTTACAACTATTCCTATAAATAGTGGTAAGAGGGGACTCTCGAGGTAAGTGATCTCAAGCAAGTCAAGGCTAGTCCATAATTAGCTCTCCCAACGCCACTCCACTCTCATTCCTTTCATTCTAGTTCTTTTCTTTGAGCTCTCCATTCTATAGCCTGGATCCTTACTGACTTAGGCATTAAAGTGTCCCCCATCAAAGAAAATCCGGTCATGGGGTTTGTTTTGTAGGAACTCCAAAAGATGAACTAGTAATTCAAGCACTTCGTCCGGTCCGTGAGGATTCAGCATCAATAGTTTGCTTCCAAGCATGCCCTTCAAAGAATTCTACCATTCTCATCCATTCGATTAATATATTTATATCAGTATGAAGTTTTGAGAATCTGGGAATATAGCTTTGTGTGCTTCTTGTTTTCTAGGTAATGTTCAGCTGACCATAAGCAAAGTAACCTATAGATAGAAGTGAGACTGTAGACTAGGGAACGTAAAATGGAATATGTTATGAGAAGCCAAGTGACCTGGTTCATAAAAGGCCATAATAAGCCCAAGTGATAAATGTTGCTGATCCCGTCGCTGCGCCTGTGGCTTTGGAGCCGCCGATCCAACCAGACCGTCTTGCCCCTGGGGTCTCCTGGCTCTTCGAACCTGTAAGGCAAGGTCAGAAACCCTGGCCGGGGGTCCCGGCGAGGGAGCTCCGACGGTCAAGTTAGTGAACGGCGAGAGGGAACAGAATCTTCGAGACAGGCCCCCGAAGGAGTCCCAGACTTAGAGATCGTGCTAGCAAGAAAGATCTCAGGAAGAATAGAAGTCCGACCGAGTTCCTCCACCGAGCTCATGCCAAAGGTCCCCTTTCGGGATCTTGGATCCTGCTCTTGGGACGTGATGGGGAACTAATATGCATGCCATTTTTTTTTATGTTTTACATGTTGAGTTAGGTGATTAATTCCCAAATTTGAGATCAAAATTATTGGTAGGGAATTTTGTATGAATTTTTGAAGATCAGCATGCAGATTAGGACCTAGAAAAGTAGCAAAGAAGGACCGCCGGGGCTGAGAAGCCTCGGTTAGGGCAAGTTCTCCTACAATAAAATTATTGGAGGTAGAGGGGTGTACCTGACAACATCTGTGAAGATCGCAGCGAAGGGGTCTCTCGTTCCTCGACGGATGCGGCCTGGAAAATCGAGCCAAAGACCCGCGGATACCCGGCTTTCTGCTCGGTGATCCGATTGAGGCTTGGCTGGAGTCGTTGGATTCGTAGGAACTCAAGGACCTACAAACGACCTGTCAGGGATTAGAAAATTTACAAAGGAACAAGAAAACAAAGGAAAAACAGCAAGGGAAGGCTTCTTTTGGAGTGGGCATCCAGGGATCTGGAGGGTTTGTTGGCATCAGGAAGATGATTGCAAACACCGGGAAGAAGAACTCTCACAAACCCCTTTATGCACACAGCAGGGTATCACACAACTCAATAGAAGAACTCAAGGTTTTAATTCATATCAAAAATTAGGTTTCATACAAGAGGCTAGGGTCCCTTAAATAGACCCTTAACCTTGGACTCCAAGTAAGGGTACATAAGTCTTTACATAAGAATCCTCTTCCCTCTCAAACCCTAGCTAGAAAATAAGAAAATATTAGGTAGAAAAAATCCCTAAAAATTCTCTTGACTTGGCCAACACTCCAAGGATGCCTAGGGAGGCGTGTTGGGCTTCTAGGAGCAGCAAAAGGCCGGCCCAAAGGGGCTCGAGTGCATGGGTTTGGGCCTCTGGAAGCTGGGGTGGCCTGATAGCAAGGTAGCAGGAATATTCCCTGGTATCTTACTTCTTAGGGGCTTGGGCTTGGCACCTGGGCTTAATTTCTTTGAGCTAGGATGTAGATGGATCTCTAGAATCATGGATTCCCTTATCTATGAATATACTTTGGCATCTGGAAGGGAATCTGGGCATCTGGAGGGCATCTGCAAGAAATCAGGATTTTCCTGAATTTTCCTCCTGGGGTCTTCAAATCTTCAAGCTGGGTTGGACTTGGGCTATACTTCAATGTCTTCAATCTAGTTGGACTTGGTCTTCACTTGTATGATATAGTCTTGAGTCTTCAGTATGCTTGGACAGGACTCAAAAAAATAAAATTAGCTAAACATGAGCTGACTAGCATTGGACTGAACTAGCTCAACATAAGCTGACTAGTACATAACTGAAATAACAATTCAAAAGACTCAAACAATAACTAAAAAAAGGACTCAGATAGGCTAAGCCCTTATTACAGATGGACTCATAAATTATTGATCAATTCATAGAAAGTTGAAAAGCCTCTATCTTATTTTGGTACCTCCGGTGTCCCCACCAATTCTCCCGGGGTGGGAGGAACTCGACCCTGTCGAGTGAAGATCAAGCTGGCTCACATATCTCTCGAGGAGGTCTAAGTTGAGGTACTACAAGTCCTCTCGAGAAATCCATGAATCGTCCGACTCTGGCCAGCCTTGCCATCGGACCAGGAAGCGTTGATAGTTACAGCCCCGGGTCGTGATGGCTTGATCGTCCAGGATACGCTCGATCCGTTCTCCTCTCTCAGGCCAATTTGTTAGTGGACACTCTGGGTTAGGATCACTCACAATGAAAAGGAACAGGTCCAAAGGCCTCACTAGGTATCACTGCCGGTTTCCTATACTCAACCAGGTCTATAATATTGAAGGTAGAACTAATGCCCAAATCCGAAGGCATGTCTAACACATAGGCATTTGATCCAATCCTTTTCTATCACTTTAAAAGGTCCGGCTCTACGAGCATGAAGCTTCTTTTAGGCCTATGCCTAACCAAGATAGAATCCACTACATCAAATTCTTTGACCCTTCTTCGGGAATTAGCTAGTTGTTTTAAGATTAGTGCAGGTGGTGAACATGCTAAGCACATGCAGACTCCTAACAAATGATGCAAAGAACTCATACTGACACCTAACAGACTCGACTATGCATTCCTATCGAAGGAAATTTTATTGAACTCTTTGGATCTAAACCTAATAGATTATAGGTTCTCTAGGTTTGATCCTAGCTTGATATGCACATGAAAATTTACAGTGAACTCCTAGCAAATTCCAAAGAGTATGCCAGAAGTAAGATGCAAACCTAACATGCATGATGAATGCATGCAGTATGCTAATCTCAGCTAAATGCAATCTAATGATCCTAGAAATGCTGGAGGTGTCAGGAAAGGACAGAAAATAGGAAGTGGGTTCAGAAGTAGTTTGGTAGGGTAGGGAAAAAGGTTCAAGGTTAGTTGGATAAAGTTCGATAAAAGAAGGCATGTCAGGGACTAATCCTAGACTAATGAGGCTAGCCTTACGAGGTTGCGGTATATCTATGGGGTTTGCATAATGGAAGGATGGGTTACTAATCTCAGGGAAGAGGTCCTTAATGGGAACTATAGGAAAAGGCTCATCCTGAGGGTACTGATTCAAAGAGATCAAGTCCTTAATAAATTCTTCTGGTTCTTGTATTTTAGGACTAGACTCTATAATTTGGCTCTCCTCTATGGTTTCCTCAGGTAAGGTTCTAGTAGCAGTACCTAGGTTCTCTTCCTCTATTTGTTCTTCCACTATAGCTTTAGGTTGGATGTGGTCAAGGTCAACTACCTCTAGGTTGGCTTCTACCTGGGTATCTATTGGGTCAGCTAATTCTAGGTCATCTAAAGGTGTCTCCTCTTCTCCCTCATACTCATCCACTAAGTTTGCATCAGCTTCATACACTTCCACGTTAATGTAAGCCTTGTCAATCTCAGGAATGGTTGGAGAAGGTCGGCTAGGAGAAAATTGGCTAGGTCCTGGTTTCTGATTATGGACACTAATCCTAGTAGGTTCAGGTTGCCTAAGGGGTAGTGGCTCACTACTGGGCTCATATTTAGGGGTGCTAATCCTATGGGGTTCAAGTTGACTAAGGAAAACCTGACTAGTACTAGATTGATACTTAGGGGTTATGGGTTCTCTGGGCTCATAGGACATGGGTGCAGATCTATGGGTCATGGGATTATAGGATCTGGGGTCATAGGATTTTGGGTTAGCTCTATGGTCAGGTTCTAAGGATGGATCATGGTATGGGGTCCTCCTAAGGTTGGGCTCTCTATATGGGTCAGGATATTGGGTCCTCCTGGGGTTGGACTCCCTATATGGGTCAGAATACTGGGTTCTCCTAGGGTTGGACTCCCTATATGGGTCAGAATATTGGGTTCTCCTAGGGTTGGACTCCCTATATGGGTCAGAATATTGGGTGTTGGGTCTACTAGGCTTATAGGGTGTGGGTGCATAGGATTTATGATCATGGGATCTAGAGTCATAGGATCTAGGTTCATAGGTTCTGGATTCATAGGTTCTAGGTTCATGGGATTTGGAGTCATAAGATCTATAGGTTGTGGGTATACTAGGCTTAGAGGATGTGGGTAAATAGGATCTATCTTCCTGGTCTATAAAATCCTGATTGGGTCTTCTAGGACTAACCTTAGGGATTGGGTCAGGATGATGGGCTCTCCTAGGTTCAGCCTCAAGGTATAGATCAGGGTTTGGGGTCCTCCTAGGTTGAGGGGAATCAGGATCTGGCTCAGACTGTGACCGATGGGTTTTTCTTGGGGTCCCTACCCGGACTTTTAACTGATCAAACCTATTGGCAAGATGGTCAATTCTATCATTGGTTTGAATACGAGACTGAGTTAATTGGATCATCTGGGTAGCCATCTAGGTAGTTATCTAGGTAGCCATCTGGGCCATTTGATCAGCTAGGGCTTTTATTTGGGCTTGTAAATTTTCCATGGGTTCAGATATTTGTGAAGGAGGTGGGTGATATGAAACTCCTGATCTAGTGCTCATGCAAGACTCGATCAGACCGACTATAGCTGACTAGACCTAGAGTCCAAACTAGATGCTCAATCAAGGTGGCAAACTAGCCTATAGTAACCCTGTACTCAGCCAGGCAGGTGTAAGGGGAGTGTTAGGTCCCTGATTGCCAATCCTAGACACCAATCAGAGATTGGCCAGGTAAGCGGACCAGCACACAAGCCCTTCGGGATTGAATCCCTAAACCACTGTTCTAGACACTGAGCACAAGGCACACACAGGTTAGCTTGACACAATGATCTGACACATAGTCCGGACCCGACCAGTTGGTGTCCCTAGCCCACTAGGGCAAATTAAGTCTAGTTAATTTTAGGTTAAGGCTTGGGACCGAATGCAAGGGATGTGGTTTTGGGCTAAGGAGAGGTGATCAAATCCTCCCCCCATCTGATATAGCAAGAGTGCCCTTAAAAGTAAATTATGCAATGATGGCAGGCAGATGAGGATGCAAATTAGGGTTTAGATGTTTTTGGTATTTTTAGAGAATATGTAATTTTTTTTTTTGGTATTTTCTTAAATAGAAAAAAACTTGCAAATTATGGCCTAATATGAAGGAAATATACTAAAATTAAAAGATATGCAAAAATGCTAAATAAAACCCTAAAACTTCCAAACTTGTCTTGCTGAAAAAAAATAGAGCCAAAAATTTATAGGCTGTATTTCGGCTTGCAGAAAATTCACAGGACATAATAAAATCTGAAAAAATTCTTAAAATTACTGTGAATTGTCATGAATCCACAAAAATAAATTTCAAAATTTTTAGAGTTTTTAAAAGGAATAAATAATTTAAACAACAGAGTATATATGGACTGAAAAATTGCAGAAAACAAGCCCTAATCTAAGCTCTGATACCAAATGATGGGGAGCTAATATGCATGCCATTTTTTTTTTATGTTTTACATGTTGAGTTAGGTGATTAATTCCCAAATTTTAGATTAAAATTATTTATAGATAATTTGTATGATTTTTGGAAGATCAGCATGCAGATTAGGACCTAGAAAAGTAGCAAAGAATGACCGCCGGGGCTGAGAAGCCTCGGTTAGGGCAAGTTCTCCTACAATAAAACTACTGGAGGTAGAGGGGTGTACCTGACAATGTCTGTGAAGATCACAGCGAAGGGGTCTCTCGTTCCTCGATGGATGCGGCCTGGAAAATCGAGCCAAAGACCCGCGGATACCCGGCTTTCTGCTCGGTGATCCGATTGAGGCTTGGCTGGAGTCGTTGGATTCGTAGGAACTCAGGGACCTGCAAACGACCTGTCAGGGGTTAGAAAATTTATAAAGGAACAAGAAAACAAAGAAAAAATAGCAAGGGAAGGCTTCTTTTGGAGTGGGCGTCTAGGGATCTGGAGGGTTTGTTGGCATCAGGAAGATGATTGCAAACACCGGGAAGAAGAACTCTCACAAACCCCTTTATGCACACAGCAGGGTATCACACAACTCAATAGAAGAACTCAAGGTTTTAATTCATATCAAAAATTAGGTTTCATACAAGAGGCTAGGGTCCCTTAAATAGACCCTTAACCTTGGACTCCAAGTAAGGGTACATAAGTCTTTACATAAGAATCCTCTTCCCTCTCAAACCCTAGCTAGAAAATAAGGAAATATTAGGTAGAAAAAATCCCTAAAAATTCTCTTGACTTGGCCAACACTCCAAGGATGCCTAGGGGGGCGTGTTGGGCTTCTAGGAGCAGCAAAAGGCCGGCCCAAAGGGGCTCGAGTGCATGGGTTTGGGCCTTTGGAAGCTGGGGTGGCCTGGTAGCCAAGTAGTAGGAATATTCCCTGGTATCTTGCTTCTTAGGGGCTTGGGCTTGGCACCTGGGCTTGATTTCTTTGGGCTAGGATGCAGATGGACCTCTGGAATCATGGATGCCCTTATCTATGACTATACTTTGGCATCTGGAAGGGAATCTGGGCATCTGGAGGGCATCTGCAAGAAATCAGGGTTTTCCTGAATTTTCCTCCTGGGGTCTTCAAATCTTCAAGCTGGGTTGGACTTGGGCTATACTTCCATGTCTTCAATCTAGTTGGACTTTGTTGCCGTTCCCGCCACCGCGCCCGTACCTTGGATCCGTCGATCCTACCAGACCGCCTGGCTCCTGGCGGCTCCTGGCTAGAGCGAACCTGCAAGAGAGGGTCAGAAGACCTTGGCCGGGAATCCCGGCGAGGGAGCTCCGACAGTCAAGTTAGTAGACAGCGAGAAGGAACAGATTCTCCAAGGCGGGCCCCCGAAGGAGTCCCGGATATGACGTGGGGAGGCCAAGATCTTGCATCATAATTGCCATGATCCTCGTCGCTGCTTCTCGATGCGCCCGAAGCCCTATAAGAAGCCGCCACGCGTCGCCCACTTGCCCACAATAAATGTGTCGCTTCGAGGCAAAGGCCGTTACCCTGCTAACGAGGCGTCTGTGTCAGGCGTGCGTCCACGCGGCGATCATCTTGTGGCTCGTGGCGGAATGACGGGTACGGCTGCTATCGACTGAGTTTGAAAAGGAGGGGACTTTCCAGAACGAGGTCTTTCCCCTTGCTCCGTGGGCGGTTTGCTGCAGACTAACTTCCGTTGCCCCGCGTTCGCTTGGCGTATTTTCGATGAGTGCCTCCATCCTTCTCTCTAGTTCCCCTCTCCCCTTTCTTCTCTGAATCCTTGTTCTCTTCTTTGCCATGGCGCGTCGTCGCTATGTTTCTTCTAATCCGGACGAGGCCGGTCCGTCCCGGCCGAGGACTCCATCTTCTTCCTCCTCGGAGGAGGAAACGATTCCGGAGGAGATCCGCAGGCGTCTGCAACCTGGGGGTGTCACCATCGGCATCCCCAGGGGGGGTCCGGTCTCCTCCGATTGCTTCCACTCTTCCTCTTCTTTCTCTTCCTGCTCCGCCTCTTCTTCCCGCCGGTCCCTCCGGTCATGCTTCCACCATGACCGAGGGTGACCTTTCTTTGCTCCGGGAGGCCTACGGCATCCCAGGATCAATCCGTCTATTCATTCCGCGGCCCGGGGAACGCGTCACCATGAGTGGCCCCGGCCGCATAGCCTTCTATGAAGACTTCTTTCTCGGGGGTCTTCGATTCCCTCTGCACCCGTTCTTCCTCTCCTTCCTTAGCCACTTCCATTTTGTTCCGGCCCAGTTGGCTCCCAATGCCATCCGGGTCATCTTTTCCTTCATAGTTTTTTGTCATTTTCACGGGTTCGTTGCCCGTTTCTCCCTCTTCAGGGCCATGTTCACCCTGAAGAGGTACTCCACCGATGATGGCTGGTGGTACATTTCGCCCCCGCCCAGGTGTCTCCGGTTCGACCTCCCTTCTTCTATCAAGGGCTGGAAGAGCCAGTTTTTCTTTGCCTCGGTCGAAGATGTCGACTGGGCCTGGAGTGAACCGGACCGGTCTCTGAATCGGAACTCCCAGGTCGAGTCGGTGGACCAGGAGGCCTACTCCCTGCTCCTGAGCGACGTGGTCCCGGCGCTCGAGGTTCTGCTCTCATAGCAGAATCTTTTTGAGGCCGGGATCAGTCCCATCCGTGAGTCGGGTGAGATTCGGTCCTCCCTTGACTCTTGCATACTTTCTCCTTTATAACCGAGTCGGCTGACCTTCTACTCCTTTGCGTTGCAGGCATGAAGTTCTCACTGGAGAGCCTCCTGGAGGGCGCGGCCCAGAGAGACGTCCCCGAGGTAGATGAGCCCGCGGCCAAGAGGGCTCGCACCGAGGCGAGCCAGGAGGTTGCGCCGGCGACTGCGCTTAGCCCAGCGGCCACTGCTCCCCCGCCCAGGCTGCCTCGGGGCGGGGCCGTTGATTCCTTGGCTGCCAGATCCGACGGTGCTGCTGCCGAGGGGGCTCCACCGCCCGAAGCTCCATCCAGCACCGGCCCTATCGTCGCCACGGCTCCGACGGTGTAGCCCGTGTCCTCTGCCAGCCCGTCGACTGCGATTCCTGCTGGAGGGACAGCCGCCGCCGGAGCCGACCTGACGGCTCCGCCACCGGTGATCACCCACCGGTGTTCAGTCATCCGCGACAAAGGGCTCGCGGAGAAGGTGATGGAGTACGCCTCCACAGCCCGGGACCGCCGAGCTCGGGGCGGCCGGGACTATGCTGACGCTCTGCTCGGGATCCTCTCGCAGCTTTTTACGGTAAACCCGAACTTACCTTCTTCTGTCTTTCGTGACCTCGGGTAGTCTTTCGTCTAACCCGGCTACTTTACTTGTGCAGATTGGGAATGACGTTCTCCTACTAAGGAACTTCCTCGTAGGGAACGCAAAGAGGGATGCCGAGAAGGAGAAGAAGCTCGGCAAGCTTGCGGCCGACGTCAAGGACCTCATGGAAAAGGAGGTCGAGCTGCGGGCAAGCAATCAGGCCCTCCAAACCGACCTAGCGCGCGCCGAGGAGAGGAACAAGGAGCTGGAGTCTTCTCTGTCGGAGGAGAGGGTCTCCCACCAGCGTCGCGCGGAGGAGGACGCAGCGGAGAGGGCTCATCTTCAGGCCCACTCCCAGTGGCTGGAGCGCCAGCTGGAGGAGGCCAGGCGAGATGCAAACGCGGCGAAGGAGCGGAGTGCGTACGTCAACGGACTCCTGGAGGCCGCAAAGCGGGAGGCGCAGGAGGCCGTCCCGAAGTTCCGGGCTTCCGACGAGTACACGTCGGAGGTCCGGGAGGCCGCCGTGGACTCCTTTCTGAAGGGGTTCTGGATGTGCCGGGAGAAGGTAGGGGCCTTCTACCCCGAACTCGTCCTCAGTGGGGTGGTGCTCGGAGGTAGGAGGCAAGGACCTGAGAGCAGAGCCTCCGGTGCGACCGACGCCACGCCTGCGGCCCCGGCGACCGACGAAGCCGTGGATCCGGAGCAGCCACCTGAGCCGGCCGCCGCTGAAGGCGAGGATGCGGAGCGCGCGACCCAGGCGGAGGGCTCCGACCCTGCACCAAACTGAGCCGCCATCTTCTCACCTCCTCCGTTGTCGTAGTTGTATTCCTTCTTCTTTTTTTTGGGGACTCCCGGCCTGTCGGGATTCCCAGTTTGTACTCCTCCTTGGATCAATGAAAGTTTGATTTGACTAAGTCTCGAGCTCACTTCCTTCCCCACTCTCCCATCTCCTCTTTTTCTTTCTTGAGATGTTGATGTGGAGTGCCGAAACGAACGTGGACCTGGTCCCGTCCATCGCTCAAGTCAAAAGTTGGGACATTCCGAACCACGCAGCTTCAGAGTAGGCCTTGAGCGGGTCCGGCCTTGGGATTGCCTTCATGCTCGCGTGGGCGAAGTGGTTTCTGCCCCGCCTTCCAGGTCAAAGCCCGGGACCACCAGACTGAACCCCGGGGGCCGCAGGCTTTCTCAAGCCTTCGCGGCTTGCCGGGCTATTCTCCGGGCTTGCATGGGCGAACTGGGTTCTGTCCCACCTTCCAGGCCAAAGCCCAGGATCTCCGGACTGAACCCCGGGGCCGCAGGCTTTCTCAAGCCTTGCGCGTCTTGCCGAGCTGTTCTCCGGGCTTGCGTGGGCGAACTGGGTTCGGCGCCACCTTCCAGGTCGAAGCCCAGGATCTCCGGACTGAACCCCGGGGTCGCAGGCTTTCTCAAGCCTTGCGCGGCTTGCCGAGCTGATCTCCGGGCTTGCGTGGGCGAACTGGGTTCAGCGCCACCTTCCAGGCCGAAGCCCAGGATCTCCGGACAGAACCCCGGGGCCGCAGGCTTTTTCAAGCCTTGCGTGGCTTGCCGAGCTGTTCTCCGGGCTTGCATGGGCGAACTGGGTTCGGCGCCACCTTCCAGGCCGAAGCCCAGGATCTCCGGACTGAACCCCGGGGCCGCAGGCTTTCTCAAGCCTTGCGCGGCTTGCCGAGCTGTTCTCCGGGCTTGCATGGGCGAACTGGGTTCCGTCCCACCTTCCAGGCCGAAGCCCAGGATCTCCCGCTTCCTTCGGCCGTCGGCCATGGTCGGGCGTGCCAAATTCAGGGCCATGCGCCGGTTTCCCTACAGAGTGAGAGGAGAGCGTTTGAAGCAAGGAAACTTTATTGCAGGAGTGGGGAACCTTACATTATTGATAATACACTCTTAGGTTCGAGGCGTTCCACGTCCGGGGGAACCTGGTACCTCCCAATTCTTCCAGGTAGTAGGCGCCGTGGGGGAGGGCTTCTGCTACCCGGTATGGGCCCTCCCAGTTGGGTGAGAGCTTGCCGCATTCCCGTGGCTGAGAAGCTTCAGCGCGCCGAAGGACCAGATCTCCGGGACGAAAAAACTTCGGCCGCACTCGGGAGTTGTAATACCTGGCCACACGCTGCCTATACGCCGCCATCCGAACTCGGGCCTTGTCCCTCGTCTCCTCAAGAAGGTCAAGGTTGAGCATCATCCTCGCGGGGTTTTCTGTCTCGTCATATTGCTCTACACACAGCGTGGGTAGGCTGAGCTCGATCGGGATGACCGCCTCGGCTCCGAAGACGAGGTTGAACGGGGTCTCGTCGGTAGCCGTCCTCGGGGTGGTGTGGTATGCCCAAAGGATGCTGGGGAGCTCCTCGGCCCATCTGTCTTTGGCCTGGTCCAGCCGCGTGCGGAGGCCCTGCAAAATGGTCCTGTTCGTGACTTCGGCCTCTCCATTGGTCTGGGGATGCGCCACTGAGGTGAAGCGGTGCCTGATGCCGAGGTCACCGCAGAACTCTTCGAGCTCCCGGCAGTCGAACTGGTGCCCGTTGTCAGTAACCTCGGTGTGGGGGAGGCCGAAGCGGCAAACGATTGACTTCCAAAAGAACTTGGCGACGTTCGCTTTAGTGATCCGCGCCAAGGGTTCGGCCTCGACCCACTTCGTGAAGTAGTCGATGGCCACTATCAAGAACTTCCGCTGTCCAGACGCCGGCGGGAATGGGCCCAGAAGGTCCATCCCCCACTGGGCGAATGGCCAGGGAGCTGAAAGCTGGGAGATTGGGTTGGAGGGCTGCCGTTGCACCGTGGCATGACGCTGGCACCGATCGCACTTTTTCACGAAGTCAGCGGCGTCTTCCTTCATCGTCTCCCAGAAGTAGCCCTGACGAAGGGCCTTGTAGGCCAATGCTCTGCCCCCCACGTGGTTCCCGCAGATGCCTTCGTGAATCTCCTGGAGCACGAGCTTGGCTTCCGTGGGTCCTACACACTTGAGGAGGGGGTAGGAGTAGGATCTTAGGTACAATTGCCCATCCATCAGAACGAGCCGCACGGCTTTCTTTCTGATAAGGTGAGCCACCTCGCGATCCTCCGGCAGGGTGCCACTGGTGATGTATTCGGCGTACTTGTCCATCCAGCTGGGTTCATGGCTGACCTGATGGACCTCCACCGGGGCCTCGAGGCTTGGGATCTCAAGGCGCTCCACATGAGCGCGGCCCAGCATCGAGTCCGGCAGGGTCGCCAGCTGGGAGAGGGTGTCCGCACGGGCGTTCTCCCTGCGGGGGATGTGGAAGATGTTAAAGCACCGAAATCTGGACGCGCCCGCCTTGACGAGCTCCAAGTATTTCGCCATTTGGGGGTCATGTGCGGCATACTCCCCGGAGACCTATCCCGCCACGAGCTGGGAATCAGTGAAAGCTTTGAGGTTGGTTATGCCCAGCTCACGGGAAACCCTCAGCCCGACAAGAAGTGCCTCGTACTCCGCCTGATTATTGGTCACGGCGAATTGGAAACGGAGCGCGCATTCAGCGACGACCCCGTCGCTGTTGACAAGGATGAGTCCGGCTCCGCTCCCACCGGAGTTCGAGGCTCCATCCACATGGAGGATCCAGGCATCCTCTCCGGGCTCATCGGGGCCCGTCTTCAGCGGCTGGCCTGAGGGGCCTTCCTCGGGCTCCTTGCCCAAGACTGCGCATTCGACCAAGAAGTCGGCCAGCACCTGTGCTTTCATGGCCGACCTTGGCCTGTACGCGATGTCGAACTGCTGAGCTTCAGTGCCCACTTTGCCAATCATCCCGAAGTATCGGGTCGGCTAAGCACCGCTTTCAGCGGTTGATCCATCAGGACAGCGATGGGATGCGCTTGGAAATAGGGCCTGAGACACTGGGCAGACACTATTAGTGCAAAAACGAGTTTCTCGGGTCGAGAATACCTGAGCTCTGCGTCGCGGAGAAGTTTGCTGGTATAGTACACCGGCCGCTGGACTCCTTGGTCATCGGTCCGAACAAGGATCGAGCTGACGGCTTCCGGGGTGACCGCCAGGTAGAGGATGAGTTCCTCCCCCTCGGGCCTGGACAGCAACGGTGGCGATGCGAGCATCTTCTTCAGCTCTTCGAAGGCCTTCTGGCATTCCTCGGTCCAAGCGAAGTCGTTCATCTTTCTCAGCACCTTGAAAAAGGGACGGCAGCGATCTGCCGACCTGGAGATAAAGCGGCTGAGGGCCGCAACTCGGCCGGTGAGTTGCTGCACTTGCTTCTTGGAGGCGGGCTGCTCCATGTCCAGGATGGCCTGGACCTTCTCCGGGTTGGCTTCAATTCCTCTTTGGGTCACCATGAATCCTAGGAACTTCCCGGCGGAGATGCCGAAGGCGCACTTCGCCGGGTTCAGCTTCATCTGATGACGTCGGAGGTTGCCGAATGTCTCCGCCAAGTCAGCTACGTGGTCCGAATCGGGTTTGCTCATCACCAGCATATCATCCACGTACACCTGCATGTTGCGGCCGATCTGGTCCTTGAAAATCCTGTTGACCAGACGCTGGTACGTGGCTCCAGCATTCTTGAGGCCGAACGGCATCATCTTGTAGCAAAAGGTTCCGCGGTCGGTTATGAAGGCGGTATGCTCTTCGTCCTCCGGGCTCATTCGGATCTGGTTGTATCCGGAGAAGGCGTCCATGAATGACAGGAGGCGATGTCCCGAGGTGGTGTCGACCAGCTGGTCGATCTTTGGAAGAGGGAAGCTGTCCTTCGGGCAAGCTCGGTTGAGGTCGATGTAGTCCACACAGATCCTCCACTTACCACTACTTTTTCTTACCATAACCACGTTCGCTAGCCAGCTGGGATACCGGACTTCCCGCACAAAGCCGGCGGCGAGGAGTTTCTCCACCTCCTCATTGATGGCCTTCTGTCTTTCCATGGCGAAGCTCCTCTTCTTCTGGCGGACCAGGCGGCAGCTTGGGTCCACGTTCAACCTGTGCGTGATGACCTCGGGCGGAATGCCCGGCATGTCGGCCGCCACCAGGCGAACACATCTGCGTTCGCGCGGAGGAACTCCAGCAGGCGGGTCCGTTCCTCATCAGGGAGTTGGGCCCCGACCTGCACCGTCTTCAGTGGGTCGGAACCGAGGGGATAAGTCAACAGGCGTTCTACGGGCCCTCCCCTGGGTTCCTTCTCCCTTAGGTCGAGGTCGTCGGCATCGGGGGCGAGCTCCGCGCCCCAGGCGCCCGGGACCGTCTGGAAGCAAAGCGGGACCGGCTGGGTCGTCCCCTTCATCTCCCCGAGCCCGGAAGGCGTGGGGAACTGCACCAACAACCTTTTCGTGGAGATCACGGCGTCCAGTTGGTTGAGCTCGGGATGCCCGAGAATGGCGTTGTAAGGCGAAGGGAGCCTGACGACGGTAAACGTCATCAGGACGGTCGTCCACCGAGGCGGGGATCCGGCGGTGACCGGGAGAGTGATCTCCCCTTCGAACCCCATGGAATCCCCTGTAAAACCTACCAGGGGGGTATGTACCGGTCTCAGCTGACCGTGGGACAAATTCATCCGAGAGAAAGCATCGTAAAAAAGTACGTCAGCCGAGCTTCCACTATCCAACATGATTCGATGTACAGGATGCTTCGCGATGGTCATCTCGACCACCACGGCATCGTTGTTTACATTATCATTATCCTTCCCCTCCTCGGGAGGGATTACATTCTTCGGGTTTCCGACTTCCCGGGCTCTCTTCGCCGCTCGTCCGACCCCGCGTGAGATCATGCCCACGGGCTTCTCCGTTGGGCTGTTATCGATTGCAGGAACTGGCGGTAAGGTCGCGAGCGGCTGCCCCTCCGAGGGGACCTCGTTCCTGACAAATTTCCTGAGGTAGCCTCTCTTAATCAGCTCCTCGATCTCCCGCTTCAGGTTGCGACACTCCTCCGTGTCGTGACCGTGCTCGCTGTGGAACTCACAATACTTCGATTTGTCCCGGATGGCCCTTGGGTTCTGAGGAGGAGGTCGGCGGAGGTAGCGCTCGCCCTCGATTTCCATGAGGATCTTTGTCCGAGGTGCGAGGAGAGGGGTGAACCTCCGCTCCGGAGTGGCCTCGCCCCTCGGCCTCGGATTCGGGCGAGGGTCGGCAGATGGCCCGGGCTTCCGAGCTCCCGGGGTATCTCTCGGGGGCGGCCTCTTTAGAGTCTTCCCGTCCAACTCTCGACGGGTGTGGTCGGCCTCCTCCGCCCGGATGTACTTGTGGGCACGGAGGAGGAGCTCGGAGTACGTCCTGGGCGGCTTCTTGTCCAGGGAGTAGGTCAGGCGGGACGTCTTGAGCCCGCGCTTCAAAGCCAGCATGGCGACGGGCTCGTCCAGGCTGTAGATTTCCAGGGCTGCGGTCTTGAACCGGGTGATGTAGTCCTGGAGCAGCTCCTAGTCCTGCTGGCGGATGAAGAAGAGGTTGTCCACCTCTCTCGGCACCTTTCGACAAGCGTCGAAGTGCGCCACAAACTTTCCTTCCAGCTGGTGGAAGGAGCAAATGGATCCGGGCTCGAGGCGGGTGAACCAGACTCGAGCGGCCTTCCGGAGGGTGGCCGGGAAGGCGATGCACAAAAGAGCGTCGGTGGCTCCCTGGACTCTCATGAGAGCTTTGTAGCTCTCCAGATGGTCCAGAGGGTCGGTGGTCCCGTCGTAGGGATCCACCTGCGGCATGCGGAACCGTTTTGGGATCGGCTCCACCTGGATTTCTTCAAAGAAGGGGGGACGGGAGTCGTAGCCCGCCGGGTCCGCCGACGAGTTCTGCAGGTCGGCAAATCGGCGGGCGAACTCCGCTAGCTTGTGCTCGTGCTCCTCCAGGCGCCTCTCAGCCTGGCACCTGATGGCTTCGTCGGTGGAGTCTTCCACCGAGGCCGCCGGTGAAGGGGGCGCCGATCGGTCTCGGCGCGAAGTCAGGCCTCGGCGTCGCTTGCTGCGATGCGCCATTTTGGCTTCACCGGCCGGGGATCGACTCTCGTGATCCTCCGAACCGGAGTAGTTTCTTTTTGCGGGAGCTTGGTGGCTCCCGTGGGGGTTGGAGACTGCCCTCGGGTGGGATGGCCTGCCCTGGATGGAGCGCAGGCTCCCACTCTGTCCCGCGGCTCGGGCCGCGGGGGTCCCTGGGTGCAGCTGCATGGCCAGGGACCGCTGCTGATGCTGGAGCTGCCGGACCGCCGAGGTCAAGGTCTGCAGCTGTTGGATGACGGCCGCAAGGGGCCCGTCTGTTGAGGTCGGCTGTGGTGAAAGAGGAGGGGGAGCTGGAAGCTCCCTCTCCGGGCTGTGGGCCCCTTGAGGGGAGGGAACCTCCCCCACACGGCTGGTGGACGCCTCGCACCCACGAGTGACCACCATTGTCAGAGAGCGCGACACCTGCAGAAAGCTGGCTCCCGCTAGGGGGTGTTGTCCTGCCCCCCTACCTGGCGTGCCAATCTGTTGCCGTTCCCACCGCCGCGCCCGTGCCTCGGATCCGTCGATCCTACCGGACTGCCTGGCTCCTGGCGGCTCCTGGCTGGAGCGAACCTGCAAGAGAGGGTCAGAAGACGCTGGCCGGGGATCCCGGCAAGGGAGCTCCGACGGTCAAGTTAGTAGACAGTGAGAAGGAACAGATTCTCCAAGACGGGCCCCCGAAGGAGTCCCAGACTCAGAGAATTTACTAGCAAGAAAGGTGCTATAGGGACCAGAAACTCGGCCGGGCCTCCTTGCCGAGCTCACGCCAAGCGATCCCCACTTGGGACCTTGGATCTCACTCTCGGAGCGAGGCTTTTGGCCACTGTTTCTTGTTTGTCCCCAGCTTCATCAGCTTACCTTGTCGTCCCCAGCTTCCTTCCTTTTATCTCCTCTCGCTGTTCGCCTGTCTTCTCCTCCTGGGAGGCTCCCCTTCCCCATCCTTTTCTCTTTTCCCTTTCGGTGTTGAGGGCCAGGCGGCTTTCCGACCTCGTCCGTCGAGTCCAGCGGGGAAAGGGCAAAGACAGAAGGGGGGTGGCGCCGGTAAGGCGGCCGGTCAGACCTCGGGCCTAGTGAGAGCGCTCTCCTTCCCAAGTGTAGACGCCATCCATCTATGGGCCCTGTTTTGTCAGAACCGCGCCTCTCGACTGCGGGACCTGTCGGGCCGATGCAAATGGTGTTTCGCGTGCCGCCCCATCCGTACGGGGCGCCGCCTGTGATGCGCACGGCTCGAGGGACGACCTCGGAACCTGCGCCTCTTTCTTTGGGACCTTCTCTATACGTGCGGCCTGACCTCGGTCGAGGTGGACCCCTCTCGGGTGGACACCTGGCGAGGTGGCAGGAGGTCGCCTGGCTTCGGCCGAGGTGGACCCATCTCCGGGGGCCACCTGGCGAAGGAGCGAAGGATCAGCCGACCTCGGCCTAGGTGGACCCCTCCCGGGTGGACACCTGGCGAGGTGGCAGGAGGTCGCCTGGCTTCGACCGAGGTAGGCCCGTCTCCGGGGGCCACCTGGCGAAGGAGCGAAGGTTCGGCCGACCTCGGCCTAGGTGGACCCCTCCCGGGTGGACACCTGGCGAGGTGGCAGGAGGTCGCCTGGCTTCGGCCGAGGTGGGCCCGTCTCTGGGGGCCACCTGGCGAAGGAGCGAAGGATCGGCCGACCTCCCCTAGGTGGACCCCTCCCGGGTGGACACCTGGCGAGGTGGCAGGAGGTCACCTGGCTTCGGCCGAGGTGGACCCGTCTCCAGGGGTCACCTGGCGAAGGAGCGAAGGATCGGCCGACCTCGGCCTAGGCAGGCCCCTTCTGGGTGGACGCCTGGCGAGGTGGCAGGAGGAGCCCCGAACCGAGCTCGACTTCGGCGAGAGCGGTTTCGTCTTGGGAAGTCGTCTGGCGAAGTAGCCTTGCCGAGCTCGACCTCGGTAATGTGGCGCTGACTCGGCCGGAGAAACCTCCACGTGGCTCGATCATATCTGACGGTATCTGAGCCCGGCCACGCCATCGTTACAGCCGTAACAGACTTGGTCTTCACTTGTATGATATAGTCTTGAGTCTTCAGTATGCTTGGACAGGACTCAAAAAAATAAAATTAGCTCAACATGAACTGACTAGCATTGGACTGAACTAGCTCAACATAAGCTGACTAGTACATAACTGAAATAACAACTCAAAAGACTCAAACAACAACTAAAAAAAGGACTCAGATGGGCTAGGCCCTTATTACAGATGGACTCATAAATTATTGATCAATTCACAGAGGGTTGAAAAGCCTCTGTCTTATTATGGTACCTTCGGTGTCCCCACCAGGACGGAATCTCCTCTCCCAGCCTTTGTTTCTTGCTTACCTTGTCGTCTACCCTTCCCTTCCTTTTAACTCTTCATGCTGTTCTTTCATTTTCCACCCTTTTCCTCCATCTCTTTTCCCTTCTGGATCACGGAACCAGGAGGCTTCCCCGCCTTGCTTGCCAAGCCTAGCGAGGAAAGAGCAAAGGGAGGGCACCGGGCAGGCCGCCGACCAGACCTTGGGCTGAGCGTGAGCGCTCTTCTTCCCAGGCGCCGACGAAGCCCGTTATTGGGTCCTGTTCTGTCAGGACTTTGCCTCTCGATTGCAGGACCTGTCGGGCCGATGTAAGCAATGTTTCGCGTGTCGCCGCCGACCGTACGGGCACTATTTTCGGGGTGCGGCATGCATGGCTCGAGGGGCAATCTTGGAGCTCGTGCTCCTGCTCCTCGGAAGCTTCTCCACACAGGTTGGCCTGCCTCGGCCGAGGTGGGACCATCTCAGGGTGCCACCTGGCGAGGGAGCAGGGGGGGCCGCCGGCTTCGACCGAGGTGGACCCCTCCTGGGTGGACACCTGGCGGAGTGGCAGAGGGGCGCTCGACTTCGACCGAGGTGGTCCCGTCTCCGGGCGCCACCTGGCGAAGGAGCGAAGGGGCTCGGCTCGACCTCGGCCGAGGTGGGACCGTCTCAGGGCGCCACCCGGCGAGGGAGCAGGGGGACCGCCGGCTTCGGCCGAGGTGGACCCCTCTTGGGTGGACACCTGGCGGAGCGGCAGAGGGGCGCTCGACTTCGGCCGAGGTGGTCCCGTCTCCGGGCGCCACCTGGCGAAGGAGCGAAGGGGCCCGGCTCGACCTCGACCGAGGTTGGACCGTCTCAGGGTGCCACCTAGCGAGGGAGCAGGGGGCCGCCGGCTTCGGCCGAGGTGGACCCCTCCTGGGTGGACACCTGGCGAAGCAGCAGGAAGGCCTGGACCGACCTCGACTTCGACCAAGGCAGAGCCACAACTGACCTTGCCGAAAAAACTCCACGTGGCTCGAATCACGACCAGCGAAATCTGAGATATGCCAACCTGGCGAAGGAGCAAAGGGGCCTAGCTCGACCTCGGCCGAGGCGAGACCATCTCAGGGCGCCACCCGGCGAGGGAGCAGGGGGACCGCCGGCTTCGACCGAGGTGGACCCTTCCTGGGTGGACACCTGGCGGAGCGGCAAGAAGGCCTGGACCGACCTCGACTTCGATCGAGGCGGAGCCACAACTGACCTTGCCGAAAAAACTTCACGTGGCTCGAATCATGACTAGCGAAATCTGAGATATGCCACATCATCGTAACGGCCGTAACAATAAACACAAGACCGTGTCAGGTCCAGAAGCTGGTAAAATGGCAATCGATCGACCGTCCCCTATGGATGCATTAGTTCGACTCATCTATAAAGTCCGACCAATTTTAAGAAGAAGGAGAATGACAAAAAAAGAGTTGGTTGTTCTACCAGAATAACCATCATCCATTATAACAAGCTCGGATTAGTTCTCAACAGAATAATGTTTGAACTAACTACAAAAAGCAATTTCCACTAAATTCCTATAAATACTGGTAAGAGGGGACCTCCGGAGATAAGTAAGAATAATCAGCTGTAGTATTCTCTCATTCCTGTCTATTTTTTCTGTGATTCAATATCTGGTAACCCGAATCCTTACTGGCTTAAGTATCGGAGTGTCTTCCATCGAAAATTCTCTGGTGAATGGGTTGTTTTTGCAGGATCCCACCAGAAGTTTGATTGGGCGAGCCTTAAATGGTGCAAAAGGGTCGCTGGGTTCGGTGACAACAAAATCCTAAAAATATAAATATATGTATGGAAATGTGATGCCTTGTAGCATTGTCTATTGAGTCCGTAGGTTCGTGGGGTAATCATGGTTAATATCAAATTATCATAGCTGAGGAGCCCATAATGGCCATAACAGGGGATCGTCAAAGCCCCTTACTTTTTGGGGTGCTTTTAAGGGTGCAATGATGTTGGTGTTGGTGTTGGTGGGGATGAATTATAGACAAAGTTACCGCAAAAATAGTTATTGCAGTCATGTGGCATTTAATTTGAGACATCGGGTTTATCGTCGCTCACTTTGTAGGTGAACCTGAACCTATTTTACCACCTACTGGATGGTGCCTGTTGGCCGAGTTGCTTTAAGCTCAAATTAGGATTAGAATTAGATCGGTTCAAAATCTATTACCTAAATTTGGACTAGACTAGCTTAATAAATTTCAGGACAATCCAAAATTGATTCAGATTTTGGATTAAATTTTAAATATATCGGGCTAGATTTCTGGTTATAAAATATAGTTCATTTAATTTTTGAACCAAAAATATGTCCGAATTCGATTCAAAAATTTTTAAAATATGATCCAAAATCTGATTCAATTTTAGATCGGACCCATACAATAAATTTTGGACCGATCTATTTCCAGCCTTAGCCTAAAGGGTTTAAGTTCTTTACGATACAACTCTTGTTCCAAAGTCCTGTCCGTGCTATCATGGATAGTCGCACATCATCCATCTTAGAGATGCATGGCTTTTCTTTATCACCATGCACATCATGTTTCTCACTAATAGTACCTTATTATATTTTGGAAATGAATGGGAGTTGTCCGTTTTTGAAATAGATGGCATGGTGCGAAAAAGTCTCACCACGGAAGATTGATGCGAAACTAGTAGCTAATTTTTGACTAATAGATGATTAGTATCCAACTTTGAGCGAGCGTCGAGTACTCGCTCATCATGAGGAGCACCATTTTTCTAAAGTAACGAAGAAAACTTTTTTATACTTAAACAGTACTAAAATAGCGAACGATACTCATAAATATTTTTTTAAAAAAAATCTTGACCATAAGGAAGATTGTTTTTTTTTTCTAAAGGTAAATGGAAGTTAAAAAGGTCAAGCATTCATTAACCACGAACTATAATTAAAGATACGAAAGGAGCAGAGGCCAGGATGCCGAAAGTTGGTGCAGGGATAAGCACCGATCCCGGAGGAAGTGAAAAACATGCAAAGAGAGGAGATGGGAGAGTATAAAAAACAAAAGTTTAATAGAAAAATAAACTGAAAAATAATAAAAGCACAATAACTGAAAATCCTGTTTTTTATAAATAAATATTATAAAAAAATTGATAAATTTTTTATTAATTAATTTATCTATGTTTTTATATTTTTAAAATAATTTTTTTAAATAATATTTATTCATGAATGAATAAAAATTTTTATTTATTTGAAAGGTGATTAAATTATTTTTTAATTATAAAGAAAGGAAATATTTGATTTTATTTTTAGAATACATTCTTTCTAATTTTTAATATATTTTATTCTAATAATCCAGTTATTCATTATTCCTAGCTCTAATTTTCAAAGGATGTTACGTATAATATAGATAAATTTTAGCAACTTATCTAAATAATAATAATATAAAATATATATGATAAATTTTAAAATTATTTTATATATATATAAAATATAAATAAATAATTTTTATCTAAATATTATTTAAAAATATTTATCTAAAAAAATATAAATTTTTAAATTTATTATTTATTTATAAAAAAATGCGTCAAAGGATTGATCATGAAAAGAGAGAAAGGTAACTAAGAGACCGAAAAACACGGTATGGCTTAGGTAGAAGTGACCATGTCCAGCTTCGAAGTAGATTGAGGCTCTTTCGAAGTAAAAAATCCGCTTGTACCTTTCCTTTCAGATGAACCAGCAGGTATTCCTAACAATTTTTTTCATCCCTCTGATTAGGCACTTTTCATTGATCAAAGAAAAATATTTAAAATTGAAAAAAGCTAAATGTATTTTTTTTATTTTTTTTATTTTATTCTCTTTTTTTCTTTAAATATTTAATTAGGGTCACGTACAACACCCAAACTAAACCATGCCAACATTTGTACTAATCATGCCTCATTAGAAGGTAATTATGCAGATGGATCAGGTCAAGTAGAAGAAATCTTCCCTGGTCTATCTGGTAGTGACTCTTTAGTTTGAGGAAGGCCCTTTGGGGATTTTTTTAAAATAATATTTTTTTAAAAAATAATTATTGAAGTAGATGATTTAAGATATATTTATCGAAATAAATGATTTATCCTACATGACTGCCATGGAGGCACTTGAATTCGTACATGATTAGAATTCGTCTTTCAAAACGACGATTTCAAGCAAAACCAATTTCGTCTTTCCAAAAGATGATTTCTGTTCGAGCAAATTCATCTTTTCGAAAGACGAATTCTTAGCAAATATATTAAAATTTTAAAATTTTAAAAAAAATTTAAATAATAAAATTTTTAATTTTAAATAATTAATATATGAAATTAAAAATTAAAAAAATATTGATTTTATCAAATTATATTAAAAACTTTAAAAATTATTTTAAAAAATTAGTAAAAAATTGAAATTAATATTTTTTTAATAAAAAAATATAATGAGAAATCACAGATTGTATCTGCGATTTCACCAATAATATTTTTTATTAAAATTAAATAAATATTTTTTAAAATAAATATTTTTTTTAAAAAAATTAACTGAAAATCGTGGATTGTAATTGTGAAATCGATCCATAATACATAAATCATTTTCTGTATCAAAATTTTATAAAAAAATAAAAAAAATTAATAAAAAAATTTAACAAAAAATTGCAGGACCGGTAGGTGGACCGATGGTCGAACCGGTAGCAGGACCAGTAGGTAGACCGATGGTCGGATCCTGGTAGCCGGACCGGCGATTGGAACGGTGACAGGACTGGGGCCGGATAGGTAACAGGATCGAAGGAAAATAGGATTTTTATTATTAAATGAATTATTAAATCCTTCTACTAAATGATTTTAATGGAGAAAGAAAATAAGATTTTTATTATTAAATAATTAATATATTGAATTAAAATATTTAAGAAATATTGATTTTAACAAATTACATTAAAATTAAAAAGAATTTTAAAAATTATTAAAAAATTAATAATTTTTATAAAATAATATAATGAGAAATCGAGGGTTGTATCCGTAATTTCACCAAATAATATTTTTTTCATTAAAGTTTAATAAATTTTTTAAAAAATTAATGGGAAATCATGGATTTTAATAAATCCTAAAATAATTTATTATTTTCATAATTTTAATTCTATAATTTATATTTTTTTTGAATTTATTCAAGCAAATAAATGATTCTCTAAAGCAGACCAGAATAGTTTATTACCTTTCATAAACACATATATAAATAAAAATTCATAATTTGATTTTGTTACATACAATGCATAAATATAAAAAAAATACTATGTCCCACATGGCGGTCATCTCCTCCTGCATGCAAGCTGCATACGACGATGGATCGGAGATGGCTCATTGATGCGGGACAAAAAAATCGATGTAACTTGATTATTTGGAAAACAGTGAAACAACTAAACAAACTAGGACTGTGGGAGGGCTAAGAAGCCTCCCGGGACTAGGGCATACTGATACTAAAATCCTAAGACAGCTGATCTCTTTTGTTTTCAATTTTCTGGATGGATATGGCAAAGAAAGGATGAAGATGGGGGACCGGAAAGTGGAACTCATGGCCTTGAGACTCACTCTAGCGGGGAACGCACACAGAAAGTCAGGGGTCAAAGCCTAAAGCTACCCTCCCGAGGAATCACAGTACCAGCTACCCTGGGCATAAGCTACCCATCGAAGGGGTCACAGCACCAGCTACCCTGAGCTCCCATCGAACCCATAATGCACACAGCAAGGCTCTCACGTAGATGCGCTAGGATGACTCTCGAAGGACACGAGGAGATAAAGAAGACGAGATAGGGGATAACTAGGGTGCTCATCGAACCCATAATGCACACAGCAGGAAACGTCTCACACCCCTCATCGAACCCATAATGCACACAGCAGAGAACGAAGAAAAACGGGCCTCAGCCCAGAACCAGAACCAACCCAAAAATCTATATCAACTCTGTCTGATTATTACAGGGGAAGAGGGGGCCTTTATATAGAAAAACCAAAATCCTCAGTTTCTTAGCCTCTAAGAAAACTAAAAAGGAAAATAAATTACATCAAAATTCATGTTGCATTAAAAATAGTGCTGATATGCTCTGAAGAGCGTGTTGGCTTGATAATCTTCTTCAGAAAGCATGCTGCTCTGAAATATGAGCTGCTCTGAAAATCGTGCAAATACAAACTCACGGTCGTGGAAGGGAAGAACGGTCTCCGGTGGAACACCAGCAGGTGGCGGACGAGCCGGCGGACGGCTGGTGACAGGCTGCGGGCGAGGCGGTGCAAGAATGGCACGGCATGCCCCAGGGTGTGCCGTTTGGTCTCCCACGGCCGTGGGAGATCTCAGGGCACCGTAATGGCCGGTGGACGACGGGGATGGCCAGGGCCGGCGGGATGGTGGCCGACAGACGTGCGGGCGGCGGCGGCGCAGGGGCGCACATGGGCGGACGGACGCCTCCCGCGTCCGTTCGTTTTCCCACGGGCATGGACAATGACGGACCCCACCGGCGGCCGGGCGAGGGCCGGCGGGTGGCAGGAATGGCGGCGGGCAGCGGGCCGGCGGCGGCGACGGCGGCCGTGGGCCGTGGCGAGCGGACGCCTCCACGTCCGTTCATCTTCCCACGGGCGTGGGGCGGCGGCTTCTCTAGCGAGGGCGGGGGCCGGCGAGCACCGGCTGCGGTTCGGCGGTGGCGGTCGGGGGTCGGGCGGCCCGGATCTAGGACCGGCGGGGTGGAGGCTAGGGTTTTGAAATTCGTTTTAAAACCACGGGAGAAAGACAGTGAAGATGGAATAAAACTGGGACTACTCGGGGATAAACCAAGAACAAAACCAGAATAACGGGGATAGTCAGAATAGCGGGAATAGAAAAATAAAAAAATCCGAGAAAATAAGAAAAATAGAAAAATACCCGACCTGCCTTGGATCCCCATCAACCCAGCCGGGGTTCAGCTAGGGTAGAGTAGCTTTCTTTTTTGTTTTCTTTTTGTACTCAGTTGGGGTCACCTGGCATGTTGGGGACCCGAAAGATGGCGTCTGTAATTAACTTCTATTAATGAAATGAAAGCTTTGTTGTTATTTATTCATTGCCCGACATTTCCCTCCTATTCTCTTTCTTTCCTTCCCCTCTCTCTCTCTTTTCTTCTCTTTTTTTTTTTGAGATGAGTGGAGAGATCAAAGAGGAGGTTCTCAGGGCTTGAATGCCTTGGAGCTAGGCTCGAGGCCTTCTTGGCCAGAGAGCTGGGCCCCGGTCCAAGGGTTGCCTGAGAGCTGGGCTCAGGTCTTTGGTGCCTTGGAGCTAGGCTCGAGGCTTTCTTGGCCGGAGAGCTGGGCCTCGGTCCAAGGATTGCCTGAGAGATGGGCTCAGGTCTTTTGCGCCTTGGAGCTAGGCTCGAGGCTTCTTCTTCTGGAGAGCTGGGCCCCGGGTCTTGGTCACTTCAGAGTTAGGCTCAGGTCCTGGCGCCTCGGAGCTGGGCTCGAAGGTGTTGATGATTGAGAGCAGCTTGGCTCGAAGATCCCTTGGCCGGAGATCTGGGCTCCGGTCTTGGGTTGCTTGAGAGCTGGGCTCAGGTCTTGGCGCCTCGGAGCTGGGCTCGAAGGTATTGATGATTGAGAGCAGCTTAGCTCGAAGGTCCTTTGGCCGAAGATCTGAGCTTCGGTCTTGGGTTGCCTGAGAGCTGGCCTCAGGTCTTGGCACCTCGGAGCTGGGCTCGAAGGCATTGATGATTGAGAGCAGCTTGGCTCGAAGGTCCCTTGGCTGGAGATCTGAGCTCCGGTCTTGGGTTGCCTGAGAGATGGGCTCAGGTCTTGGCACCTCGGAGCTGGGCTCGAAGGCATTGATGATTGAGAGTAGCTTGGCTCGAAAGTCCCTTGGCCGGAGATCTGAGCTCCGGTCTTGGGTTGCCTGAGAGATGGGCTCAGGTCTTGGCACCTCGGAGCTGGGCTCGAAGGCATTGATGATTGAGAGTAGCTTGGCTCGAAAGTCCCTTGGCCGGAGATCTGGGCTCCGGTCTTGGGTTGCTTGAGAGCTGGGCTCAAGTCTTGGAACCTCGGAGCTGGGCTCGAAGGCGTTGATGATTGAGAGCAGCTTGGCTCAAAGGTTCCTTGGCCAGATATCTGGGCTCCGGTCTTGGGTTGCCTAAGAGCTGGGCTCAGGTCTTGGCGCCTCGTAGTTGGGCTCCAAGGCATTGATGATTGAGAGCAGCTTGGCTCGAAGGTCCCTTGGCCGGAGATCTGGGCTCCGGTCTTGGGTTGCCTGAGAGCTAGGCTCAGGTCCTGGCACCTCGGAGCTGGGCTCGAAGGCATTGAGGAGGTTTTCCTGCAAGATAGATAGATACTCGCACAAAGAAAAACTAGCATCATTATTATTGATGGGAAACCTTACATTATTGATAGTATCTCCGCAAGTTACAGGCATTCCACATTCGAGGGAACCTGACGTCGTCAAGATCTTCGAGATTATAGGCCCCTTGTGAGAGGGCCTCAGCCATCTTGTAGGGGCTTTCCCAGTTTGGTGAGAGCTTGCCGCACTCCCGGGGTTGAGATGCCTCTGCCCGGCGTAGCACCAAGTCTCCGGGTTTGAAAGCTTTTGGCCTGACCTGGGCGTTGTAGTACCGGGCTACTCGTTGTCGGTATGCCGCCATTCATAACCGGGCTTTATCCCTTGCTTCTTCGAGGAGATCCAGGTTGAGCAGGAGGTGTGCCGAGTTCCGTGCCTCGTCATACTGCTGCACTCATAGCATGGGCACGCCGAGCTCGACTGGGATGACCGCCTCGGCACCAAAAATAAGGTTGAAGGGCGTCTCGTCGGTCACCATTCTGGGCATTGTGTTATAGGCCCACAGAACGCTTGGGAGTTCTTTCATCCACCTGCCCTTAGCTTGGTCCATCCTGGTCCTGAGTCCTTGGAGGATGGTCCGGTTGGTCACCTCGGCTTTCCCATTTGTTTGAGGGTGAGCCACCGAGGTGAATCGGTGTTGGATGCCGTGTTCGGCGCAGAACCCTTCGAACTCCCGATTGTTGAACTGTCGCCCGTTGTCCGTGATGATACAATGGGGGAGTCCAAAGCAGCAAATGATTGACTTCCAAAAGAACTGGCGGATATTGGCTTTCGCGATTCGAGCCAGTGGATCTACTTCGACCCACTTGGTGAAGTAGTCGATCGCCACTAGCAGGAATCTTCGTTGCCCTGGAGCAGGGGGAAATGGCCCCAAGATGTCCATTCCCCACTGGGTAAAAGGCCAAGGGCCTGAGAACTGGGAGATCAGCGCCACCGGCTGGCGTTGTATGTTCGCGTGGCGCTGGCACTTGTCGCACCTTTTAACGAAGTCGGCGGCGTCCTCCCTCATGGTCTCCCAGAAGTATCCCTGGCGAAGGGCTTTATAAGCCAGTGTTCTCCCTCCCACATGGTTCCCGCAAAGGCCTTTATGTATCTCTTGGAGCATAAAGGTTTCCTCGACGGGCCTGAGGCACCTCAGGAGTGGATAAGAGTAGGATCGGCGGTAGAGCTGGCCCTCCATCAGAACAAACCGGGAGGCCTTCTTCTTGACAAGGGCTGCTTCTACCCAGTCCTTGGGTAAGGAGCTATTGGTGATGTACCTGATGTACTTGTCCATCCAGCTCAGCTCGGGGGCGACTTGATGCACCTCCTCTAAGCTTTCATAGCTGGGACCTTCGAGATACTCGATGTAGGCACATCCCAGTGATGAGTCCTGTAAGGTCGCGAGTCTAAACAGTGCATCCGCGTGTGCATTCTCCCCACGGGGGATGTGAAAGATGCTGAAGTGCCGGAAGCCTGTCATATTTGCACGGACCTGCTCCAAGTACTTCATCATCTGGGTGTCCCTGGCTTCATACTCTTTGGAGACTTGTCTGGCAACTAGCTAGGAGTCGATGAAGACTTTTAGATTTCTCACATCCAGCTCACGGGAGACTCTTAGACCCGTGAGGAGTGTCTTGTACTCCGCCTGGTTGTTTGTTGCAGGGAATTTGAAGCGAAGGGCTCATTCTGTCACAACCCCATCACTGTTGGTGAGGATGAGACCCGCTCCGCTCCCACCAGAATTGGATGCTCCGTCCACGTGGAGGATCCAAGGTTCTTCTACTAGTCCGGGCTCCGTTATTGTCTGCTCTGGCTCCTCGGCGATCCAGGTGCACTCGACCACGAAGTTAGCTAGGACTTGTGCCTTCTGTGAGGATCTCGGTCGATACACTATGTTGAACTCGCTGAGCAGCAGGGACCACTTGGCCAATCTCTCGGAAGTCTTGGGTCGGCTGAGCATGGTCTTCAGCGGCTGGTCCATCACAACCACTATTGGGTGTGCTTGGAAGTAGGGCCTGAGGCGCTTAGCAAACATTATTAGTGCAAAAATGAGTTTCTTGGAGCGAGTATACCTGATCTTCGCATCGCGGAGGATTTTGCTGGTGTAGTATACCGGCTTCTGAGATTTGTCCTCGTCTGCATGGACGAGAACCGAGCCGACGGCTCCTGGTGTAACTGCTAGATAGAGCAGGAGCTCCTCCCCCTCCTCCGGCTTGGAGAGCAATGGGGGAGAGGCGAGAAATTTCTTCAGCTCCTCAAAGGCTGTTCTGCACTCCTCCGTCCAGGTGAAGTCATGCATCTTGCATAGCGCCTTGAAGAATGGAAGGCAACGGTCGGCCGACCATGAGATGAACCTGCTGAGGGCGGCGATACACCCTGTCAGGTGCTGGACTTGCTTCTTGGAGGTCGGGTGCTCCATGTCGATGATTGCTTGAACCTTTTCCGGGTTCGCTTCGATGCCTCTCTGGGTGACCATAAAGTAGAGGAACTTCCCTGCCGCCACTCCGAAAGCGCACTTCATCGGATTCAATTTCATTTGATGTTGCTGCAGGTTGTGGAAGAATTCGGCGAGGTTAGTGATGTGGCTCGAGCTCGGCTTGCTCATAACGAGCATGTCATCCACATATACTTGCATGTTCCGGCCAATATGATCCTTGAAGACCTTATCGACCAGACGCTGGTATGTAGCTCCTGCATTCTTCAGACCGAAGGGCATCATCCTGTAGCAGACGTCCCCTGGTCAGTGATGAAGGCGGTGTGCTCCTCGTCTTTTGGGTGCATACGGATCTGGTTGTATCCAGAGAATGCATCCATGAAGGAGAGCAACCTGTGGCCAGAGATGGCATCCACCAGCTGGTCAATCTTTGGTAGAGGGAAGCTATCCTTCGGGAAAGCTTTGTTGATGTCAGTGTAGTCTACACAGATCCTCCACTTGCCATTGTTCTTCCTTATCATTACTACATTCGCCAGCCAACTCGGATACTGGACCTCTCGAATGAAACCGGCAGCTAGGAGTTTGTTAACTTCCTCCTTGATAGCTGCCTGCCTCTCCGGGATGAAACTTCTCTTCTTCTGCCGAACTGGCCTGTGCTTTGGGTCAACACTCAATTTATGAGTAATGATGTCAGGAGGAATACCTGGCATGTCCGCCGCTGTCCAGGTAAACAATCCGCGCTCGCCCGTAGAAACTCTAGTAGTTGGGCCCTCTCCTCCTCGGGTAGCTGGGCTCTAATTTGCATCATCTTCGTGGGATCATCTCCGAGTGGATAAGAGAGTAGACGCTCAACTAGGCCTCCCCTAGGGTCTTGGGCCCTTTGATCGAGATCGTCTACCTTGGGGTCGTCCTCGGGGACCTTGGCCCCAGGGAGGGTTTGGAAGCAATGCTGCACCAGCTGGGGTGCTCCCCTCATTTTCCCGACATCGTAGGGAGTGGGAAACTGTACAAGTAGCCTCTTAGTGGAGACAACGGCGTCGAGCAAGTTGAGCCCGGGTTGGCCCAAGATCACGTTATAGGCGGAAGGAAGCCTGACAATCATGAAAGTCATCATAACGGTGCTCTGCCGAGGTGGGGTCCCGACGGTGACTGGGAGAGTGATCTCTTCCTCTACCCTTATGGAATCACCCGTGAAACCAACAAGGGGTGTATGCACGGGTTTAAGTTGATTGGGGGAAAGGTTCATCCTGGAGAAAGCATCATAAAAAAGCACATCTGTGGAGCTTCCACTATCAACTATGATACGTTTTACAAGATGCCTCACAATCGTCATCTCGATGACCACGGCATCATTATTTATATTTTTTCCCCCGTCTTCCCCTTGCCTCATAAAGGGGAGTACGTTCCTAGGGTCCCCTGCCCCCCGGGCCCTTTTGGCCTTGCGTGCAGCTCCCCAGGTGATGCGGGACTAAAATGCATGCAATTTTTTTTATATGTTTTATATGTGGGGTTGGGTGATTAATTCCCAAATTTCAGATTAAAATAAGTTATAGGGAATTTTATATGAATTTTAGAAGACCAGCATGCAGATTAGGACCTAGAAAAGTAGAAAAGAAGGATCGCCGGGGCTGAGAAGCCTCGGTTAGGGCAAGTTCTCCTACAATAAAACTACTGGAGGTAGAGGGGTGTACCTGACAACGTCTGTGAAGATCGTAGCAAAAGGGTCTCTCGTTCCTCGACGGATGCGGCCTGGAAAATCGAGCCAAAGACCCGCGGATACCCGGCTTTCTGCTCGGTGATCCGATTGAGGCTTGGCTGGAGTCGTTGGATTCGTAGGAACTCGGGGACCTGCAAACGACCTGTCAGGGGTTAGAAAACTCACAAAGGAACAAGAAAACAAAGGAAAAACAGCAAGGGAAGGCTTCTTTTGGAGTGGGCGTCCAGGGATCTGAGATGCTTGTTGGTAGCAGGAAGATGATTGCAGCACTGGGAAGAAGAACTCTCGCAAACCCCTTTATGCACACAGCAGGGTATCACACAACTCAATAGAAGAACTCAAGGTTTTCATTCATCAAAATTTCTCCTCATACAAGAGGCTAGGGTCCCTTAAATAGACCCTTAACCTTGGGCTCCAAGTAAGGGTACATAAGTCTTTACATAAGAATCTTTTTCCCTCTCAAACCCTAGCTAGAAAATAAGGAAATATTAGGTAGAAAAATCCCTAAAATTTTTTTCTTGACTTGGTCAAGACTCCAAGGACGCCTAGGGGGGCGTGTTGGGCTTCTAGAAGCAGCAAAAGGCCGGCCCAAAGGGGCCTGGGTGCATGGGTTTGGGCCTCTGGAAGCTGGGGTGGCCTGGTAGCCAGGTAGCAGGAATATTCCCTGGTATCTTGCTTCTTAGGGGCTTGGGCTTGGCACCTGGGCTTGATTTCATTGGGCTAGGATGCAGATGGACCTCTGGAATCATGGATGCCCTTATTTATGAATATACTTTGGCATCTGGAAGGGAATCTGGGCATCTGGAGGGCATCTGCAAGGAATCAGGGTTTCTGATTTTTTCTCCTGGGGTCTTCAAATCTTCAAGCTGGGTTGGACTTGGGCTAAACTTCCATGTCTTCAATCTGGTTGGACTTGGTCTTCACTTGTATAATATAGTCTTGAGTCTTCAGTATGCTTGGACAGGACTCAAAAAAAATAAAATTAGCTCAACATGAGCTAACTAGCATTGGACTGAACTAGCTCAACATGAGCTGACTAGTACAGAACTGAAATAACAACTAAAATGGACTCAGATGATCTAAGCCCTTATTACAGATAGATTCATAAATTATTGATCAATTTACAGAGGGTTGAAAAAGCCTCTGTCTTATTCTGGTGCCTCAGGTGTCCCCACCAATTCTCCCGGGGTGGGAGGAACTCGACCCTGTCGAGTGAAGGTTAGACTGGCTCACATATCTCTCGAGAAGGTCTGGGTTGAGGCATTGCAAGTCCTCTCGAGAAATCCATGAATCGTCCGACTCTGGCCGGCCTTGCCATCGGACCAGGAAGCGTTGATAGTCATGGCCCTGGGTCGTGATGGCTTGATCGTCCAGGATACGCTCGATCCGTTCTCCTCTCTCAGGCCAAATTTGTTTGTGGACACTCTAGGTTAGGGTCACTCACAATGAAAAGGAATAGGTCCAAAGGCCTCACTAGGTAGCACTGCCGGTTCCCTATACTCAACCAGGTCTGTAATATTGAAGGTAGAACTAATGCCCAAATCCGAAGGCAAGTCTAACACCTAGGCATTTGATCCAACCTTCTCTATCACTTTAAAAGGTCTGGCTCTGCGAGCATGAAGCTTCTTTTAGGCCTAAGCCTAACCAAGATAGAATCCACTACATCAAATTCTTTGATCCATCTTCGGGAATTAGCCAGTTTGTTTAACATTAGTGTGGGTGGTGAACATGTTAGGCACATGCAGACTCCTAACAAGATGATGCAAAGGACTCAAACTAACACCTAATACACTCGACTTTGCATTCTTATCGAAGGAAATTTATTAGACTTTTATGGGCCTAAACCTAAGAGACTATAGACTCTCTAGGTCTGACTCTAGTGTGGTGTGCACAAGAGTATTTACAATGGACTCCAAGCAAATGCCAGAGGGTATGCCAGAAGTATAATGCAAACCTAACATGCGTAATGAATGCATGCAGTATGCTAATCTCTGTTAAATGCAATCTAATAATCCTAGAAATGCTGGAGGTGTCAGGAAAGGGCAGAAAATAGGAAGTGGGTTCAGAATTAGTTTGGTAGGGTAGGAAAAAAGGTTCAAGGTTAGTTGGATAAAGTTCGATATAAGAAGGCATGTCAGGGACTAATCCTAGACTAATGAGGCTAACCTTACGAGGTTGCGGTATATCTATGGGGTTTGCATAATGGAATGATGGGTTACTAATTTCAGGGAAGAGGTCCCTAATGGGAACTATAGGAGGAGGCTCATCTTGAGGGTACTGATTCAAAGAGATCAGGTCCTTAATAAATTCTTCTGGTTCTTGTATTTTAGGACTAGACTCTATAATTTGGCTCTCCTCTTCGGTTTCCTTAGGTAAGGCTCTAGTAGCAGTACCTAGGTTCTCTTCCTCTATTTGTTCTTCCACTATAGCTTTAGGTTGGATGTGGTCAAGGTCAACTACCTCTGGGTTGGTTTCTACCTGGGTATCTACTGGGTCAGCTAATTCTAGGTCTACTAAAGGTGTCTCCTCTTCTCCCTCATACTCATCCACTAGGCTCACATCAGCTTCATACACTTCCGCGTTAATGTAAGCCTTGAAAATCTCAGGAATGGTTGGAGAAGGTCGGCTAGCAGGAAATTGGTTAGGTTCTGGTATCTGATTATGGGTACTACTCCTAGTAGGTTCAGGTTGTATAAGAGGTAGTGGCTCACTATTGGGTTCATATTTAGGGATACTAATCCTATGGGGTTCAAGTTGACTAGAAGAAGCATGACTAGTACTAGGTTGATACTTAGGGGTTATGGGTTCTCTAGGCTCATAGGACAAGGGTGCAGATCTATGGGTCATGGGATTATAGGATCTGGGGTCATAGGGTTTTGGGTCAGCTCTATGATCAGGTTCTAAGGATGGATCATGGTATGGGGTCCTCCTAAGGTTGGGCTTCCTATATGGGTCAGGATATTGGGTTCTCCTAGGGTTGGACTCCCTATATGGGTCAGAATATTGGGTTCTCCTAGGGTTGGGCTCCCTATATGGGTCAGAGTATTGGGTTCTCCTAGGGTTGGGCTCCTTATATGGGTCAGAGTATTGGGTTCTCCTAGGATTGGACTCCCTATATGGGTCAGAGTATTGGGTTCTCCTGGGTTCAGTATCATAATAATGGTCACGATAAGGGGTTCTTCTAGGTTCAGTATCATAATAAGGGTCATGGTAAGGGGTTCTTCTAGGTTCAGTATTATTGTATGGGTCAGGCTGAGGGGCTCTCCTAGGTTCAATCTCTCGGTATGGATCAGGGTTTGGGGTCCTCCTAGGTTGAGGATTGTAGTACGGGTCAGAATAAGGGGATCTCCTAGGTTCGACCTCATGGTATAGATCAGGGTTTGGGGTTCTCCTAGGTTGAGGGGACTCAGGATCTGGCTCAGATTGTGACCCATGGGTTCTTGCTATGGTCCCTACACGGCCTCCTAACTGGTCAAACCTTTTGGCAAGATGGTCAATTCTATTGTTGGTTTGGGTACCAGACTGAGTTAACTGGGTAGTCATCTGGGCCATTTGATCAGCTAGGGCTTTTATTTGGGCTTGTAAGTTTTCCATGGGTTCAGACATTTGTGAAGGAGGTGGGTGATATGAAACTCCTGATCTAGTGTTCATACAAGACTCGATCAGACCGACTATAGCTGACTAGACCTAGAGTCCAAACTAGATGCTCAATCAGGGTGGCAAACTAGCCTATAGTAACCCTGTACTCAGCCAGGCAGGTGTAAGGGGAGTGTTAGGTCCCTGATTGCCAATCTTAGACACCAATCAGAGATTGGCCAGGTAGGCGGACCAGCACACAAGCCCTTCGGGATTGAATCCCTAAACCACCGTTCTAGACACTGAGCACAAGGCACACACAGGTTAACTTGACACAATGATCTAACACTAGCCCGGACCCGACCAGTTGGTGTCCCTAGCCCACTAGGGCAAATTAAGTCTAATTAATTTTAGGTTAAGGCTTGGGACTGAATGCAAGGGATGTGGTTTTGGGCTAAGGAGAGGTGATCAAATCCTCCCCCCATCTGATATAGCAAGAGTGCCCTTAAAAGTAAATTATGCAATGATGGCAGGCAGATGAGGATGCAAATTAGGGTTTAGATATTTTTTTTTGGTATTTTTGGAGAATATGTATTTTTTTTTTTTGGTATTTTTTAAATAGAAGAAAACTTGCAAATCATGGCCTAATATACTGGAAATATACTAAAATTAAGAAATATGTAAAAACTCCAAAACAAAACCATAAAACTTCCAAACTTGTCTTGCTAAAAAAAATAGAGCCGAAAATTTACAGGCCCTATTTCGGCTTGCAAAACATTCACAGGACATAATAAAATCTGAAAAAATTTATAAAATTACTGTGAATTATGATAAATCCAGGAGAATAAATTTCAGAATTTTTTGAGTTTTTAACAGGGAGAAATAATTAAAATAACAGAGTATATACGGATTGAAAAATTGTAGAAAACAAGCCCTAATCTAAGCTCTGATACCAAATGATGCGGGACTAAAATGCATGCAATTTTTTTTATATGTTTTATATGTGGGGTTGGGTGATTAATTCCCAAATTTCAGATTAAAATAAGTTATAGGGAATTTTATATGAATTTTAGAAGACCAGCATGCAGATTAGGACCTAGAAAAGTAGAAAAGAAGGATCGCCGGGGCTGAGAAGCCTCGGTTAGGGCAAGTTCTCCTACAATAAAACTACTGGAGGTAGAGGGGTGTACCTGACAACGTCTGTGAAGATCGTAGCAAAAGGGTCTCTCGTTCCTCGACGGATGCGGCCTGGAAAATCGAGCCAAAGACCCGCGGATACCCGGCTTTCTGCTCGGTGATCCGATTGAGGCTTGGCTGGAGTCGTTGGATTCGTAGGAACTCGGGGACCTGCAAACGACCTGTCAGGGGTTAGAAAACTCACAAAGGAACAAGAAAACAAAGGAAAAACAGCAAGGGAAGGCTTCTTTTGGAGTGGGCGTCCAGGGATCTGAGATGCTTGTTGGTAGCAGGAAGATGATTGCAGCACTGGGAAGAAGAACTCTCGCAAACCCCTTTATGCACACAGCAGGGTATCACACAACTCAATAGAAGAACTCAAGGTTTTCATTCATCAAAATTTCTCCTCATACAAGAGGCTAGGGTCCCTTAAATAGACCCTTAACCTTGGGCTCCAAGTAAGGGTACATAAGTCTTTACATAAGAATCTTTTTCCCTCTCAAACCCTAGCTAGAAAATAAGGAAATATTAGGTAGAAAAATCCCTAAAATTTTTTTCTTGACTTGGTCAAGACTCCAAGGACGCCTAGGGGGGCGTGTTGGGCTTCTAGAAGCAGCAAAAGGCCGGCCCAAAGGGGCCTGGGTGCATGGGTTTGGGCCTCTGGAAGCTGGGGTGGCCTGGTAGCCAGGTAGCAGGAATATTCCCTGGTATCTTGCTTCTTAGGGGCTTGGGCTTGGCACCTGGGCTTGATTTCATTGGGCTAGGATGCAGATGGACCTCTGGAATCATGGATGCCCTTATTTATGAATATACTTTGGCATCTGGAAGGGAATCTGGGCATCTGGAGGGCATCTGCAAGGAATCAGGGTTTCTGATTTTTTCTCCTGGGGTCTTCAAATCTTCAAGCTGGGTTGGACTTGGGCTAAACTTCCATGTCTTCAATCTGGTTGGACTTGGTCTTCACTTGTATAATATAGTCTTGAGTCTTCAGTATGCTTGGACAGGACTCAAAAAAAATAAAATTAGCTCAACATGAGCTAACTAGCATTGGACTGAACTAGCTCAACATGAGCTGACTAGTACAGAACTGAAATAACAACTAAAATGGACTCAGATGATCTAAGCCCTTATTACAGATAGATTCATAAATTATTGATCAATTTACAGAGGGTTGAAAAAGCCTCTGTCTTATTCTGGTGCCTCAGGTGTCCCCACCACCAGGAGATCATGCCCACCGGCTTCTCGGTAGGGCGGTTGTCGATAGCTGGAGCTGACGGGAGAACGACGAGTGCCTGGGATTCCACCCGAGGTCTGCCCCCCACGAACCTTTTGAGGTAGCCCCTTTTAATGAGTTCTTCGATTTTTCACTTGAGGTTGCAGCATTCCTCGGTGTCGTGGCCATGGTCACGGTGAAAGTGACAGTACTTCATTTTATCACGGCCGGTGGAGGACTTCATCGGAGGTGGGCGTCTAAGGTAGTCCTCGCCTTCGATTTCCATGAAAATTTTTGTCCTCGGGGCGAGGAGGGGGGGTATTACTCTCCTCAGGAACGGGAGCCCCTTTCGGTCTTGGCCGGCCCTTCCGGGAGTTCAGAGCCTGGGGTGCTGGCTTCTGGCTTCCGGGTGCCTCGGTGGGGGCCGGCTTCTTTAATGGCTTCCCATCGAGCTCCCGTCTCGTACGATCTGCCTCCTCAGCATGGATGTACTTTTGGGCTCGGAGGAGGAGCTCGGAATAAGTCTTGGGGGGCTTCTTATCTAGTGAGTAGGTCAGGCAGGAGGTCCTGAGCCCTTGCTTTAGTGCCAACATGGCAACTGGCTCATCAAGGTTGTAAATCTCCAATGCGACGGCCTTGAAGCGGGCCACGTAGTCCCGCAGGGGCTTGCGATCCTGCTGCTGGATGGAGAAGAGGCTGTTTGCCTCTCGTGGCAACTTCCGACAGGCGTCGAAGTGGGCCACGAACTTCTGCCCTAGCTGGGTGAAAGAGTTGATGCTCTTCAGCTCCAAACGGGTGAACCACACCCGAGCTGCCTTCCGGAGAGTAGCAGGAAAGGCAATGCAAAGGAGAGCATCGGTGGCCCCATGGACCCTCATGAGGATCCGGTAGCTTTCCAAGTGGTCCAGGGGGTCGGTGGTCCCGTTGTAGGGATCCACCTGCGGCATCCAGAACCGGTGCGGGATCGGCTCTGCTTGAATTTCTTGGAAGAAAGGGGGACGGGCATCATAGCACGCTGGCTCACTATAGGAGCCCTGCATGTTGGCAAACCGGCGGGAGAACTCCGCCAGCTTGCGCTCATGCTCCTCCAGGCACTTCTCTGCTATGCGCCTGAAGGCTTCATCAATAGACCCCTCCGCTGAGGGGGACAGAGAATGTGACATGGGTGCACAGTCTTCGTGACGGGGGGTCTTGCTCTTTCTGCCTCGATGGGGTCTGGGCACTGCCCGCCTGAGGTTTGGTGAGTGGCTCTCCCTATCGGCAGAGCCAGCTCGTTGCCTTTTTGCCGGAGTTTGATGGCTGCCCCGGTTGTTAGTAATGGCCCGTAGCTACGAAGGCCTTCCTTGGAAGGAACGCAGACTATCGCGGGGGGCCGCGACATGGGCCGCGAGTGTCCCCTGCTGTTGGTAGGTAGCCAGGGACCGGTGTTGCTGCTAAAGCTAGTGCACTACCGTAGCAAGGACTTGCATCTACTAGGCGAGTGCGGCCAGTTGGGATTCTGGCGGAGGTGGTTGAGCCGGAATGGGTGGCTCCACCTCTTGGTGGTGCGGGTTCCCCCGGGATGGGGAGCCCCTCGCACGGCTGGTGGAAGCCTCCCTTGCCCGTGTTGTCACCATCCTTCCGTCGGATTGCTTGTAGAAGAGAAAGAAGGGGGGCTTGAACTAGATCAAGGACTGTTCACGGGGACACCCCCCTTCCTGGTGCGCCAATCTGTTGCCGCCAAGATCGTCATGGCCTATAGCTACTGTCGGTGTCGGAGAGCGCCTCCTTCGCTGTCTCGCCGTCCGGTGATCCTGGACCTGCAAAACAGGGGTTAGTGACCCGGGCCGGGGTTTCCGGTGAGGGCACTCCGACGATCAAGTCAGTGACGACCCAGGAGAACAGATCCTCCTGATCGAGCCCCTCTTGATGGACTCCACACGAGGAGGAGTGAAGTAGTGTGAGAGTGGGATGCAAGTGTGTCAGGGGAAGAGTGGCCTGGCTAGAGGAGTCTCTGTGTGGCTCATCCGCCCGCCCTTGCTTGAATTTTCCTTGTGGCACTGTGCTCTCTGGTTAAGCTTGCGCTTGTATTTTTTTTTGTGGTATGGCTTATGTTTATTGGGGATGTTACCTCTGAGCTTTGTAGGCTGGGTTACCGTTGGGCATCCATTTTGGAATCTCCACCGGGCTGTCAGGCATGTGTGGTGGTGTCCCGAGGAGCCTTTCCCGATTCATGATAAGGGTAGCTGTCATGTGCTTTGACATTCCTCTTGGTCGCCTCATTCTAGGAAACTTGGCAGTACCTTGATTGGTGGGTCACCGCCCTTGGGATTCGAATCTCCTAGTTGACTTCCTCTTTCAGGTGGTTCAGGCAGTTGGTGAGGAGTGTGGTGCCTCAATCAGTGGGCCTCTCCCCTTTCTGGTGTAACCGGCGGTTACAGGCGGTTAGTGCGGTCTGGCAGGTATCCCAGTGCAGTCCTCGGGCGGTTCGCCAGTGTCCTGGGATGGCGGTGCTCACGTCTAAGCTAGGGCTGAGCTAGAATGGCAAGGCTCGCTCCGACCTAAACGCCCCGAGCTTGCGGGGTCGCCTCAGTGGAGGAGGGCAGAGTGCGGGCCCGATCCAAAGGGCTCGGCCTCGAAGAGGCTCTACGTGGCGGAGGAGGGCTGGGCTCGACTCCGACCATGGGCACAATCTCCAAGGGTCTTGCTCTGGAGGGCAGAGTGCGGGCCCGATCCTGAGGGCTCGACCTCGAAGAGGCTCCACATGGCGGAGGAGGGCTGAGCTCTACTCCGACCACGGGGCACGATCTCTGAGGGTCTCGCTCTGGAGGGCAGAGTGCAGGCCCAGTCCAGAGGGCTCAGCCTCGAAGAGGCTCCACGTGGCGGAGGAGGGCTGAGCTCGACTTCGACCATGGGGCACGATCTCCAAGGACCTCGCTCTAGAGGGTAGAGTGCAGGCCCGGTCCAGAGGACTCGGCCTCGAAGAGGCTCCACGTGGTGGAGGAGGGTTGAGCTCGACTCTGACCACGGGGCACGATCTCCGAGGGTCTCGCTCTAGAGGGCAGAGTGCGGCTCCGGCCTAGGCATCCCGAGCTCACGGGATCGACCTGGCGGAGGACGGAGCTCGGCTCGTTGTCCTGAGGGAGCTCAGCTTAGCGAAGGAGTCTGAGCAAAAGAATTGACATGGCGCCCGACACGGCGGCTTCCTTTGATGTGGTGCTTGTCAGCTCTCCCATGTCAGCGATCTCGCCATATCAGTATGTGATGTCACTTTGGCTTGCTTGGAGATGACATATCCCGTGACAAAAGGAGTAAACCTTTCGTTTCTGTCCATTGCCTCTATTGCTTGGACACGTCGACCTTCAAAATATGATACAAGCCAAAAGAAAGTCAAATGTACCAATGTTATTATGGAAAGAAATCGAGCATTTTTTAAAACTCCATTGAAACACTCGGATATATTAGTTGTCATCATCTGATACCGTCGTCCATCATCATGTGAACGTATCCATTTTGCTAAAGGAATTTCATTCAACCACTGAATGGCTTTTGGATTAAATTTCTCAATATTCCTCATATATTTTTGGAATTTTCTAGGCTGCGTTTGCATTCCAACTCTTTTCACCACATCTCTTAGTTTGGGATCACGAAATCTTGAGTTGAAATTACTTGCCACGTGATGTAGGTAATATACATGATAAGCATTCGGTGGCTGCCAACCCAGATACTCATTCTGTTTTGTAGCAAGTATACCAGCATGTTGATCAAAAATTAGACAAATTTTTTAACGTGATGTAACAAAACTTCTGATGCAAGCTAAGAACCAACCCCAGGTATCCGCTGATACTTCATCGACAATACCAAATGCAAGTGGAAAGATCTGATTATTTCTATCTATAGTAGTTGCAATCAACAACTTCTCCTTATATTTTCCATACATGAAAGTAGCATCGACACTTATGACCGGACGACAGTGCTTAAACCCTGCAATCGATGGTGCAAAGGCCCAGAATACATGATCAAATTAGGCACAATTTGGTATACCAGTGGAGTGCTGATAAATTTTACCCAGGAACCCGGATTAAATGTTTGTACAGCATGCAACCATTTCGGAAGCAATTGATATGACATATCCCAATCTTCGAACAGCATCGCTATCACCTTCTGTTTGGCATCCCATAATTTTCTATAACTTGGTGTATAGTTGTATTTGTTCTTTATGACTGCACCAAGTCTAGCAACAGTAATGGTAGGAATTTCTTTAACCAGGTCCTGAATTTTATTAGCAATTAAAGTGGAGTCCAGATCGGAATGATCTTGAGACATCATTGCAGATAGGCATGTATGAGGACCGGTATATCGTGAGATCTCAAAAAAATCATGACATTTAATAGCTCTCACCATCCACTGACATCTAGAATCTTTGCTCTTACATTTCACATGCCATAAATTTGGATTTGACTCAATAACCTTGAATTCATGATGTCTTTCAACAAAATATTGCTTTACTACAGTCTGTAATTTTGCCTTATCTATAAAGCGCAGTCCTTTACGTAATTCCTCATCCCTTTGTCATATAACATGTTGTTCCTGCATTAAAGAATATATTGACATATTTGCAGCATTCCAATTAACCTGGGTGAATGTTTTAGATGGAGCTTCAAATGTAGAATAGTTTAGAACTGTGGTATCCTCTAGACTTCGTACTGGATGGGAAATACCGGCTTCATTACCTTCATCAGCCAAATCATATTCACTTTCATCATCATTCTTACTAAAAAGTTGATTATCGACATGCACCCTATCATCAGCAGCTGTATATATTGATGCTTCTCTAATATTACTATCTGGTACAGTACTGTCCACCATACGTAACGGATCTACAGTAAAAATTGAACCAATATTTTTGACATCATTATCTACAATGTTAGGAGTACTATATGATAGAACCTGTTCAATTACACGAGTTGTTGCTATATTTTGAACAGCTTCTTCATAATCATCCTATTCGCAATCAAGTTCAGAAGCTTCTACGGTTTTGATATTTATATACAACTCTATACCCGATATACATGGATGTGAATTGATAGTTGAAAACATTATCTCCATGTCTTCATCATCGGTTAGTGGAATAGGTTCATACTTTATAAATATCGGTTGGACAACTTGTGGATATCTGTAGATAATCAATAATTTTTTTCCAGTTCTGTTAATATGGAGAACTTTACAGATTTTGTTCTCCAACTCTTGAAATATTATACCAGAATTAATTCTAATTACCATTTTCGGTCCCTGGTTATACTCAATCCCATTTGAACCATTAATCATAGAACCATTAATATAACATAATACTGTGATTGTTTCTCCCATTATACCCTACATGTTCAATTAATAAAATACATTTAGATAAAACCTTCCCAAAATTTATATCGACATCATCAAAAAACCAAATAAATTAAATAAATTATATGACAATGAAATTAAATAAATATTTATTTTATTAAACATAAATATATAAATTATAATATATTTTCAATTTATTATCAATGTACGGAGATTATTATGACTTAAAAGATAGATGCATGCATCCTATCACCAACTACTAGGTCGACATAGATCCTATCCCATTTAGGAATTGTATTAATTTTATAGGTCAACTTACGTAATCAAACGGTGTGCAAAGAAAATCGAACAAAATTTTGGCAGTATTTTTTCTTAGTTCTCCACATACAAATATTTATGTATGTGAAGAACAAAAGAAAAATGATGCTCGAAATTTTTTTCGATCTTCTTTGCACAATGTTTGATTATTTTAATCTGACCTGCAAAATTATTTGCAATTCTCAAACTATCCAAATTGGACAATCAATTGATTAATGTGCATAATTCTCATATCCGTACAAATTTATAAAAATATACAGATACTAAAAATATGCATATTAAGCAATTGACGGGTCTACGGTTCAATACAATACAAATTTTATACAAATATATACAGAAAATCGAACGATTAACCAAAAAAAATTTTTCTAAACATAATTACATCAATGATACCAATTTCTACCTGTTACATGCTATAAATATTCATATTATTATCGCCTATTTATATATTATTTAATTATTAATATATTAATATATTATTCTTATATATTTATATATTCATAATTAACTATCACTTCAATTTTATAAAAATGATATATTTAATACATTATGTATATTGAAAAATTTTATGATAAATTATTAATTTATTTATAAAGCATAACAAACTTATTTTTTTTATTTCATTATTTACATGCTATAAAAATTATTATTTGTAAAAGTTTATTATTAACATCATATTTAATTTATATTAAACAAATCAAATAATTAAATATTAAATTAATTTCATGCTACAATATAAAAATTATTTTAACTATTAACTCATAACAAAATAATTTTAATAATTATTTACATTAATAAAATAACTTACTGAATTTTAAATACCTTAAAATTTTCATATACATTTATTAATTATAATAATTTCATATTCTACATAAATTATATAACCTATCCTTTTTAATTTTATTTATTGCATAAATTAATTATCCTAATCATCCCTCAAATCTTAATACTATTTTATTAATTTTTATAATTAAAATATTAATTTAACTAAATATAAAATTACTTTTTCAAGATTAATTCATAATATAAATAGCAATAATGTAAATTATTAAATAATAAATAATGAATAAATTTATCATAGAAAATTTAAAATACAAGTATACTGAATATTAAATTCTTAAAATTAAATTAAGATATACAAAATTTAATTTAAACATTCAATGAATGATAAATTAATAAAAAAAATATCTTGAATCGAATGGGATGATGAAATATAAAATATTTTTTGTAAGAATAAAACGGGATCTAGATCGCTCACAAACCGAAAGCGAGAAGTCGGATATGGACAAGGAAACAAAACCATTAATTAAAAAAGAGTTCAAAAAGTAAAAAAAAAAAAATAAAAAGCGTGTTGACTCTGGTCTTGATTTTGATGATTGACAAAATATTTAAGTATATATGAGTACTAATGCATGTTAAAAGTGTTTATCAGTTTCAGGTACTCATTAAATGTTAAAAGATTGAAAGATTGTCATTCAGTTGAAGAAGCCATGAAATTTCAAATTATGGACCTTGGAACATATATTGAAGACCTTGAATGACTCAAATAATAAATTTGGACAAGTTTCGACACTGGTCAAGTCAAGTGTCGATACTTGGAAGTGTCAACTTACAAAAAGGCTTGGGCTGATACGTAGAGAAAATTTCGACCAGCACGCTGAAGTGTCAACATATGGATATGATGTATCGACTCAAAGTATCGACACATGGATCAGCTCATCGCCTGAGATTTTTGTATCACAGAACTTGCTGAAGTTGAACACTTGCTTGAAGTGTCGACACATGGATGACAAGTGTCGACTCAAAGTATCGACTCATTAAATGATGTGTCAGCTCACCAGTGCAGAACAGAAGACTTCAGAAGATATTTTTTTGGTCAAATATCGACTCACTGTTCTAAGTGTCGATCCTAAGTTTTGACTCATGACCTGAAGGTCGATACTTGAATGGACGACAGCTCTGCAACGGCTAGTTTTCTGAAGAGCAGAACTTCCCCAAAATGTTTGTAACGGCTATTTTTTCCTCTCCAACGGTCTCTAATGGTCATTTAAGGTTTGGAGAGCTATATAATCAACACAAATCAAATGGAGAGGCAATCCTTTGGTGAGGTTATTGAATATTCTTCAAGGATTTAAGAGTTGAGTGATTCAAGCCTTCAAGCTTCCAAAGATAAGAGAGTACATCCAAGTCCACATCATCAAGCTGCAATCAAAGGCTTCAACAACTTGAAGACAAGATCTTTATCAACATTAAAAGAGCTTCAAAGAGATATTTGCTTTATTTTAGAAAGCTTTATTGTATTCTTTACTTTCATTCTTACTTTGTTGTAAAGGTTCCTGGTTAGCACGGAAAATCAAAGGAGGTTGTTGGTGAGCCTTAAAACCAATTAGGTTCTTAGTTAGCCCGAAAAATCAAGGAAGGTTATTAGTTAGCCTTGGAAAACCAATTAGGTTCTTAGTTAGCCCGCAAAACCAAGGAAGGTTATTGGTAAGCCTTAAAATCAATTAGGTTCTTAGTCAGCCCGGAAAACTAAGTGAGGTTTTGACTTGTAAGCCTTGTGAAAACAAGTCGGGTTTTGATTAGTGAGCCCGGAAAACTAATTGACTATAATCGGTGAAGATTATAGTGAATTCCCAAGTGGACCTTGGGGAGTGGATATAGGTGTCTTGGAGTGCAACGAATCACTATAAATTTATTGTGTTTGTGTGATTGCTTTTACTCTTATATTTACTTTATAATTTCTGCTGCATATTATTTTGAAGCATATAAATACTTTGACAAAATACTAGTACTTGATTTGAATTGGCACACACTTATTTCATATCCATTGAAATAGTTAAAATAGTTTTTAGAAACCCAATTCACCCCCCTCTTGGGTTGCATCATCACTGTGCAACAATTGGTATCAAAGCCTGGAAATCAAAATCGTTGATATCTATACTTGGTACTTTGCAAAGAATCCAACGGTTTTGAGTTAAAAGATCATGGCAATCGTTGTAGGTATTAGTGTTAGACTACTATTTTTCAATGGCACCAATTATACATATTGAAAAACACGCATACACATTTATATTCAATCTATAGATTATTTATCTTTGGAAAATGGTTGTTAATGGTCCATATATTCCTTCAATATTGGTTAATAGTATTTTCATTCCAAAACTCAAAGAGAATTGGGATGAAAATGATATTAAGCAATCTGAGCTTAATGCCAAAGCAATGAACTTGCTTTATTACGCATTGGACCCTAATGAATTCAATAGGATCTCCACATGTGAAATAGAGAAGGAAATATGGGATACACTTGAGGTTACTCATGAGGGTACTCTTTAAGTAAAAAATACTAAGATTAATATGCTTGTACATACTTATGAAATGTTAAAATAGAACATTATGAATCTATATCTGATATGCCTACTAGATTTATTAATATTGTTAATGAAATGAAAAGTCTTGGCAAAGTCTATACTAATGCTGATTTGGTTAATAAAATTCTCAAGTCTTTGCCAATATCATGGGATCCAAAGGTGACGGCGATCCAAGAAGCTAAAGATATAGAAACCTTATCTTTGGAGGAGCTCATCGGTTCACTCATGACCTATGAGTTGAACTTATGGCAAAGAAAGTGGATGCTGATGAAAAGAAGAAAATAATCGCATTTAAATCCATTACACAAGATAAGTCTTCAAGTGAGGAGTCGGAAGACAGTGAAGATGAATATGAGATAGAATTTTTGGCTCATAAATTTTGAAGATTCATGAGAAAAAAGGACCAAAAAGAAATACACAAAGAAGGCAATGATGGCTACATGGAGCGAAAGTAAAGATTCTAATTCAGAAGAAGAATAAATTTAAAAATTAGCCAATATTTGCTTTATGGCAAATGAGGTAAATTCTGAAGCTGAAAATGATTTTACTTTCAATGAGTTACATGATGCTTTAAAGATCTCATGCATGAATATAAATTGTTAAAAATTGAGCACAAGAAATTAAAAAAATATGCTAATTTATTCTCTTTTGAAAATAACAATCTTGGAATTGAAAATGAAGAATTAAGAACCAAGATTGCTATCTTGTAAAATGAAAAGAATGATTTTTCTAAAGAAAAAGAGATTTTGGAAAAAGAATTTATTGATTTGAAAAATTTATGCAATAAGTTTTCAAATGAGAAAATAGATTTATTCAATGAATTAGAAATCTTAAGAAGATCCAAGATTTTTGTATCAAATGATGATCTTTTAAAGAAAAATCTTGAGTTGAAAAACAAGAATTTCTTTATTAATGTATCTTCCAATCTGACTTATTTTAATTATAAAAAATTTAGAATTAATGCATATCCTTGTAGATTAAGAAAAATTTAGATTTCAAAAAAAACCATATTTACTAACCCTAAAGGATCCAAGAATGTTTGGGTACCAAAATTGTCTACTTAATATGTTTTGCAGAAATATCTTGCAGTCCAACAAGAAGAAAGAATTTTTTTTAAAAAAAAAAATAGTTGTACAAGATAATTTAAAGAAGTGGACCTACTATATTTTGGACTAAATGGTAAAGGAAGGATTATATATATTGGTAAATTATGAACATTTCCTTTCATAATTGAAAATGTAGTTAAATATTTATTATAAATATTGCATCAATTACTTTGAAAATTATTTTAAATGTTTAATTAGAATCAAGTTTAGACTAATAGTCATTTATTATGATCATGAATATTTTGATATTAATGGATGTCATGCTCTCATGATTAAAATTATGATTATTAGACTTTCACTTGATTTTGATTAATATAGTTTTAAACAATTTCAAGTGAAATGTTATGATTTATGTGCTTTCATTTTGACATCTATGCTTAAGTTAGAAATGATCTGGATCAATACTAGAACTGGTAGTTAATGATTATATTTAAGAAAAATGTATGTATATTAATAAATCCTTACTCCAGTAGCTAAACTTGATACATATTACTTCTAACATTTATATGGGTAATCAAAATTATTTCAAATCATATGATTTTCATGAAATGTATTCTATTTTGTATCCATGCTTAGACTAGAAATGATTTGGAACAAGTATAGAACTGGCAGTTAATGATTACATTTAAGAAGAAGGTATGCACATAGATAAATCCTTAATCCAGTAGCTAGACTTTGTATCATATTACTTCTAGCATTTGTATAGATATCAAATCATTTCAAATGAATTTGAAATCATGCTAAAAATTTTTAAATGATCAATCCCTTGTATTTTAAAAATCATATATATCTTAAAAACTCAAATCTTGATGCTTGTGCTTTTATGTTATATTCCTCAAATGAATGCATATTTTTAAGAAAAAATAATATTTAGGGGGAGCATCCAAAGATTTGTTGTCATTATATACATGTATGATGCTTTCAATGTTTTCTTGATATCATACTTATATTGTTCTGATACTCCTCATTGTTTTTCAAATATATTTTTTTTAGGGGAGTTACATTTAATTGGTATCAAGATTTATTTTCATTAAGAATCTTTTTTAAAAAAAGGGAAGAGGTCCTAGTAACTGCTTCGCATTGGGTTAGTCACCATGGCCGTCCGGTCATAGGAGCTAAGTAGGGTTTAAAGACCCTCTCTTTCCATTCAATGTGATCTCTTATAACGTGTTGGGGTGCCACTGTGGCCTTATCCAATGAACAAGTGAAGTGAATAAGCTGTTGTCTTAATCATACCTTGGTTATGATATTATAGCTAATATACATTAAAATTATTTCTTTCATGTGCTTATCATTTTGTGATATCATGTTCAATTAGTATCATATTTATTTGATATCATATTGATTTTGATGATCTACTTGCTATTCTTTCCACCTTCATTTCTATTTTGTATTGCCTTTCATCCTTTTTCATAATGACAAAAAGGGAGAGAAAAATGTTAAGTATGAAAAGGGAAGAATTAGCAAAGGAGAGAATGTTTAAAAATTTTGAATAATTTTTGAAAATATTTTTGAAATCATATTTTGAAGGGGAGCTTGATACTCATTGATTTTAAGCTTACATATTTATCTTATTGTTAATCTTTTTAAGCTTATCATGTTCATATACTTAAAGCTTTTGTCATCATCAAAAAAGAGGAGATTGTTGACTCTGGCCTTGATTTTGATGATTGATAAAATATTTAAGTATATATGAGTACTAATGCATGTTAAAAGTGTTTATCAGTTTCAGGTACTTATTAAATGTTGAAAGATTGAAAGATTGTCATTCAGTTGAAGAAGCCATGAAATTTCAAGTTATGGACCTTGGAACATATATTGAAAACCTTGAATGACTCAAATATTAAATTTGGACAAGTTTCGACACTGGTCAAGTCAAGTGTCGACACTTGGAAGTATCGACACTTGGAAGTGTCAACTCACAAAAAGGCTTGGGCTGATACATAGAGAAAATTTTGACCGGCACGCTGAAGTGTCAACACATGGATGTGATGTGTCAACTCAAAGTGTCGACACATGGATCACCTCATCAGTTGAGATTTTTGTGTCATAGAACTTGCTGAAGTTGAAGACTTGTCTAAAGTATCGACACATGGATGACAAGTGTTGACTCAAAATGTCGACTCATTAGATGAAGTGTCGGTTCACCAGTGCAGAACAGAAGACTTCAAAGGATATTTTTTTGGTCAAACGTTGACTCACTATTCCAAGTGTCGACCCTAAGTGTCGATACTTGAACGGATGACAGCTCTGCAACGGCTAGTTTTCTGAAGAGCAGAACTTTCCCAAAACATTTGTAATGGCTAGTTTTTCCTCTCAAACAGTCTCTAACGATCATTTAAGGTTTGGAGAGCTATATAATCAACGCAAATCAAATGAAGAGGCAATCCTTTGGTGAGATTATTGAATATCCTTCAAGGATTCAAGAGTTGAGTGATTCAAGCCTTCAAGCTTCCAAAGATAAGAGAGTACATCCAAGTTCACATCATCAAGCTGCAATCAAAGACTTCAATAACTTGAAGATAAGATCTTCATCAACATTTAAAGAGCTTCAAAGATATATTTGCTTTATTTTAGAATGCTTTATTGTATTCTTTACTTTCGTTCTTACTTTATTGTAAAGGTTCTTGGTTAGCCCAGAAAACCAAGGGAGGTTGTTGGTGAGTCTTAAAACCAATTAGGTTCTTGGTTAGCCCAGAAAATCAAGGAAGATTATTGGTTAGCCTTGGAAATCTAATTAGGTTCTTGGTTAGCCTGCAAAACCAAGGGAGGTTATTAGTAAGCCTTAAAACCAATTAGGTTCTTAGTCAGCTCGGAAAACCAAGTGATGTTTTGACTTGTAAGCCTTGTGAAAACAAGTCGGGTTTTGATTAGTGAGCTCGGAAAACTAATCGACTGTAATCGGTGGAGATTATAGTGAATTCCCAAGTAGACCTTGGGAAGTGGATGTAGGTGCCTTGGAGTGCACTGAACCACTATAAATTTGTTGTGTTTGTGTGATTGCTTTTATTCTTATATTTACTTTATAATTTTTGCTGCATATTATTTTGAAGCACACAAACACTTTGACAAAATACAAACACTTTGACAAAACACTAGCACTTGATTTGAATTGGCACACACTTATTTCATATCCCTTAAAATAGTTAAAATAGTTTTTAGAAACCCAATTCACCTCTCCTCTTGGGTTGCATCATCACTGGGCAACAAAGCACTAAGTGGGACCGGGAATAATGAAGACTTCGGAGAGGGGACCACGAGCAAGAGATAGGCAAGGACGAAGATAAAAAATTTCTAGAGATAGGGACCACGGGAGGGACGGGCGAGGGACGAACAAAAAAAATTGAAGAAGAACAGGAAAAAAAAATAGGAGACGAGGCTTATGGGGTTTCTGCCTAAGTTTGTCTTTTCAAAAGACGAATTCTCTCAACCACGTGCCACGTATCACCAGAAATCATTTTTGGAATGATGAACTTGAATTCGTCTTTCCAAAAAACGACTTCACTTTGCCACGTTGTCAATTCACCACTACGCAACATCTATTTTGATAAATATAATTTTAAAAATTAATTTTTATAAATATTTTTTATATTATTTTAAAAAAAATTCACCTTTTGGGCAAAATTTTTTTGCATTCTGGATGCAGTAATCATCCAGTAATCGTGATTTGAATATAAGAGATATGACAAGATGGAAAGCATTAATTTGCCACGGTGACAAACTAATATATAATCTCTACCAAGAAAAAAATTTTAATATTTAATTATGATGATGACGTAACAAATTAGAATGAACTTTTTTTCAAACATTTTTACGTGTTCACTGTTTGTCTATATATATATATATATATATATATATATATATATATGAAAGTCTCATCCGAAACCAAATCATATAGAATCGGGACTTGAGGTCTAATTAACAAGTCTGCAGCCCGTCGAACGCGGAAAACGACCAAATTTTTTATTCTAGCGTGACAAACGCCATGCCCACACGTTCTCCACACAAGGGTCCGCACTCCGCTCGTTTTCCCCAACCGTGGAAAGGATTTTTTTTTTTTTTAAAGCTAGTGCTCTTCGGTAGCATCGCGCGACGTGACTTTTGGTGCCGCCAACTTCTTCGTCGTTTTTCCCCCTTATGCCAACGTGCCAGTTTCTCTGATTTGTAAAAAAGATTCAAAACATTTTTCTTCCTAATTTTTATTTTATTTTATTTTATTTTATTATGCTGATTTCTAATTTCATGAACACATAGCGAATATAAAAAATTTTTCAATGCCAGGATGCCAGTTTCTTTGATCTCAAAAAAAATTTCAGAAATTTCTTTTTCATGATCCATCTCCTACTCTTTTTTTTTTTTTTCTTTTTTTTTTTCTTTTTTTTTTGCTATTCCTTCCTACTGCTGCACTGGTGTGCTGAAAATTTTCTGGACTCTCCTTTAACATAGTTTATAGATATAGATTATGGATTTTATTATATAACAATATCATGTGACCCTGTTTCCATTTAAAAGAGAGAACTGGCCCTACGTGGCGACGTCTCAAGAAATCTTCGGGTGATCCGTTGTCTACGGCTGCTGGACCAGCTAACCTCACCGTCCTATCGGTGGACCCCCTCTATCAACTGAACTTTTGACCACCATCCTTCTCTGTCCTTTTGTCCCTTTCAACGCGATCCAACGAGTACCATAGGATCTAGTCTGCTGAGTCAGCCATAGACCAGTCCAATAAAAATAAGCGCGGGTTATCTATGATACTTGCGATCCATGTATCTCGCGTATCACGTATCACACCATACATGATTGTATAAGATCATGTATGGTGTGCTTGCATCACACAGCGATCCATCGCATGGATGATACTCATGATGCACTGCAAAAAAACCCGTGCACAATCAAAATTGAACAGGTCAGTTATTAAAAACTATTGTTGCCTCCTAAAATAATCATGGTTTAGAGGGTAGAAAAATGTTCGTTGAAACCATATTTAGTATCAAAATTTTTCAGTTGGTTGAAAAGTATAAATTAAAATAAAGTATGTAATTAATTGAGTAGCTATTTAGAATTCATTTTTTGTTAAATTTTTCCATATCCCAATGAATAAAGTGACGATATTTTACCAAATGGTCCAAAATCTATGCAGGAAAACAATTCTAACCAAGAATTTATTCTCCAATGGTCTCTTCTGGCACCTTACTGATTGTTACTGGACTAATGTAGGGAAGGCTAGGTTTAAGGTTGCAAATAGGTTGGATTGACCCGTAATTCGATCCGATCCGATCCGATCTTTTTAGATCTGATCTAACTCATTTTTATGGATCCATAAATCTGGATTGAATCCTAAAATTAGACCCATTTTATTTTTCGAGTTGAGTCTGGGATTACTGAATTTGGATCCGACCTGATCCGATTCAAATATACTAATACTGTTATAATTATATCTATTTAGATCTTTAAATTATAATTTAAAATTTGTATGGAACTCATTTTTAACATAAACATAGAGTTATAATAATTTTTATATCTTAATTTATTTTTAAAATAATATATTTTTTGATTAACCAAAGGGGACGGGAATAAATTCCCGGCCATCGGGTCCCATCAGATGATTATTCGATTCGGGTCGCAAGTTTTACACGTGCCCTCCCCACTACGAGGCGGGAGTAGTGGACGCCTCGTCCCGTCCCACGTGCTCCCAGAAATATAGAATTTAATCAAGTCATCCGCAGGCAATCTGGAATTTAATGGAGTCACCCACGGGTTCATGCCTCGAACCCGTGACCGGCTCCACGTGCTTCCAGCAATCTGGAATTTAATGGAGTCACCCACGAGTTCATGCCTCGAACCAGTGACCGGTTCATGCCTCGAACCAGTGATCGGAGAGAGGCGGGGCTGTGCCTCTACCAACTGTGTTATCACCGTAACGACAAAAATAATATTATTTATTATCTATTTTATGATTAATAATAGTTAGCTATGTAATAATTAAAATATAGTTACTTATATTTTATTAGAATCATATTTAGATCCAAACTTTGTAGATTAGAACCGGGTTATTTATGGATCCAATCCAATCTAAATGATCCATCGAATTAAAAATTTTGATAATGGATCCGACCTGATCCGACCTAATTTTTTAGTAGATTAGGTTTGACCCGATCAAAAAATTGAATCGGGTCGGGATCACTCATAATCTGATCCAATTCAACCTCTTTGTACCCTGTCTATCTAATAAATTTGCCTTTGATGTTAGTGGGGCGGAATGGCAGTAAGTTTAAAAGCTTGACGTGCAACATTAATGAATAGAAAAGAGTCGTAATAGATGGCGGAAAGAAATGCCCTGCCACCGTGTTTTATAGGACCCAAACATCAACTTCTGCATAGAAGAAGCCTGTGTACCAACCTAACCTAGAGGATTAAGCATTTAATCAGCTCAGCTCTTTTTGACAGCATTACAGTTTATGACAAGAATTTTAGACTAACCTGTGAGGCCCAGCCCATCCAACTATTTGACCCATGCTTGATTTGGACTGAAGTCGGCAATTAGGTTGCCGACTTCAATTCAAATTCAACAGGCAATGAATTACCGGATATCTCGGTGGAGGGGTCGGAGAAGGCGGTCGTCGGCGCGGGGGGATAATGGTTTTTCATGGAATCGGGGAGTCCCTCGCATGCCTCATCCTAATCCAGACCTCTCCTCCTCTGATGGATGCCGAAGCCAACGCCGACCTCGTCGGACGATCCCTTGAGTGCCCCGGCCAATTTGAAGGTCGTCTTCCTCCGGCGCAGCCGACCTCGCCGGTAAGTGCCCTAACCCCTATTTCCGTTTGAGCATAGGTATAATCAGGGACAACCAACGGGAGCCCGTTTCCTCTCGAGCACGGGTTTGTGGAGGGCGTTTGGTCGGGAGGGGGAGGATTTGTTTGGGTTCTCCTGCAGGTGGCTGTACAGCCGTCGAAGGGATCGCCGGTCCCTTCCTTCCCTTCCGGCGATCATCCCCGGGCGGTTGATCGAGGGGATCGCTACCGTCCCTCCGTTCTCTCTCTGGGGGAAGCTTTGCTGACCTGTTAACAGAGAAGGGTGACTCTGTTAACAGGTGGGTCGGGCTCTGATTTCCGTGCTGGGTCGGGCCTGTTATCTGGAGTGGGCCGACCCGGTAAAAATACAATCCAAAAAAATATATATATATAATAATAATAATAACGATGATAATAAATAAATGGAGAAAGTGGAGAGAGAAAGAGTGGTGAGGAAGAGGAGAGAGAGAGGAAAGAGAAAGATGAAAGAGAGGAGAGAGGAAGAGGAGAAAGAAGGAAGACAGAGTCGGGAGAGAGGAGAGTTCTGATTGTATTGACTCGATTTTCTGGGATGGACTGTTCGGTGAAAGCAAATTTTGGAGAGAGAAATGAAAGGGAGAAGAAGTGAATGATAGAACTGGGATTCGATGGTGATATGGCTACACCGCTGACATGGAATGTGTGTCGATCCAGTTGGATGCCGCCGATGCCACATGGATTTTTCTTTCAAAATTTCCTGCTCGGGACGAGGCGCTCCTGCTCCTTCGCCAGGTGGCACCCCAAGACGGATCCACCTCGGCCGAAGTCGAGCCTTCCTCCGCCACTTCGTCAGGTGTCCACCCAGGAGGGGTCCACCTCGGCCGAAGTCGAGCCTTCCTCCGCCACTTCGTCAGGTGGCACCCCAAGATGGGTCCACCTCTGCCGAGGTCGAGCCTGGCACTCCTGCACCTTCGCCAGGTGGCACCCCAAGACGGGTCCACTTCGGTCGAAGTCGAGCCTTCCTCCGTCATTTCGCCAGGCATCCACCCAGGAGGGGTCCACCTCGGCCGAAGCTGGCAGCCCCTACTCTCTCGCCAGGTGGCAACAAAAGACGGGTCCACCTCTATCGAGATCGAGCCTGGCGCTCCTGCTCCTTCACCAGGTGGCACCCCAAGACGGGTCCACCTCGGTCGAAGTCGAGCCTTCCTCTACCACTTCGTCAGGTGTCGACCCAGGAGGGGTCCACCTCGGCCGAAGCTGGCAGCCCCTGCTCCCTCGCCAGGTGGCACCACAAGACGGGTCCACCTCTGCCGAGGTTGAGCCTGACGCTCCTGCTCCTTCGCTATGTGGCACCCCAAGACGGGTCCACCTCGGCCGAAGTCGAGCCTTCCTCTGCCACTTCGTCAAGTGTTCACCCAGGAGGGGTCCACCTCGGCCGAAGCTGGCAGCCCCTACTCCCTCGCCAGGTGGTGCCCCAAGATGGGTCCACCTCTACCGGGGTCAAGCCGGGCGCTCCTGCTCCTTCGTCAGGTAGCACCCCAAGATGGGTCCACCTCGGCCGAAGTCGAGCCTTCCTCTGCCCCTTCGCCAGGTGTCCACCCAAGAGGGGTCCACCTCAGTCGAAGTTGGCAACCCCTGCTCCCCCGCCAGGTGGCGCCCCAAGACGGGTCCACCTCTGCCGGGATCGAGTCGGGCGCTCCTGCTCCTTCGCCAGGTGGACCCCAAGACGGGTCCACCTCGGTCGAAGTCGAGCCTTCCTCTGCCACTTCTCCAGGTGTCCACCCAGGAGGGGTCCACCTCGGTCGAAGTTGGCAGCCCCTGCTCCCTCGCCATGTGGCACCCCAAGACGGGTCCACCTCTGCCGAGGTCGAGCCTGGCGCTCCTGCTCCTTCACCAGGTGGCACCCCAAGACGGGTCCACCACGGTCGAAGTCGAACCTTCCTCTGCCACTTCGCCAGGTGTCCACCCAGGAGGGGTCCACCTCGGCCGAAGCTTGCAGCCCCTGCTCCCTCGCTAGGTGACACCCCAAGACGGGTCCACATCTGCCGAGGTCGAGCCTGGCGCTCCTGTTACTTTGCCAGGTGGCACCCCAAAACGGGTCCACCTCGGTCGAAGTCGAGCCTTCCTTTGCCCCTTCCCAGGTGTCCACCCAGGAGGGGTCCACCTCGGTCGAAGCTAGCAGCCCCTGCTCCCCCGCCAAGTGGCGTCCCAAGATGGGTCTACCTTTGCCAGGATCGAGCCAGGCGCTCCTGCTCCTTCACCAGGTGGCACCCCAAGATAGGTCCACCTCGACCGAAGTCGAGCCTTCCTCTGCTACTTCGCCAGGTGTCCACCCAGGAGGGGTCCACCTCGGCCGAAGTTGGCAACCCATGCTCCCTCGCCAGGTGGCACCCCAAGATGGGTCCACCACTACCAAGGTCGAGCCTGGCGCTCCTACTCCTTCACCAGGTGGCATCCCAAGACGGGTCCACCTCGGCCGAAGTCGAGCCTTCCTCTGCCACTTCGCCAGGTGTCCACCCAGGAGGGGTCCACCTCGATCGAAGCTGGCAGGCCCTGCTCCCTCGCTAGGTGACACCCCAAGACGGGTTCACCTCTGTCGAGGTCGAGCCTGGCGCTCCTACTCCTTCGCCAGGTGGTACCCCAAGACGGGTCCACCTCGACCGAAGTCGAGCCTTCCTCTGCCACTTCGGCAGGTGTCCACCCAGGAGGGGTCCACCTCGGCCGAAGCCGGGTGCTCTTGCTCCTTCACCAGGTGGCGCCCCAAGATGGGTCCACCTTTGCCGGGGTCAAGCCGGGTGCTCCTGCTCCTTCGCCGGGTGGCACCCCAAGATGGGTCCACCTCGGTCGAAGCTGGCAGCCCCGCTCCCCCGTCAGGTGGCACCCCAAGATGGGTCCACCTCTACCGAGGTAAAGCCGGGCTGTTGGCTTTGGCTCCTTAGTTTTAATGATTAACAAAAGGTTGAGTATATGTTTGGACTAATGTTTCATCTCAAGATAAAGTTTCAGGACTTAGGTTATTCAAAAAGAGTACTAAGAGTACAATGATGAAACCAAGCTTGCCTGATTTTGGAAAAGAGCTCTTCTACCTTGAACAAGATCAAATTTCTCATATTGGACCTTCCTGTTAAGAAGTAATTGACAAAAGAAACAAAGGCTTAGAGAAACTCAAGCATGGCACGCACCTCTCTAGAGTTTCAGAAAATTTCAGATCAGAGGTCGACCACCAGAGGTCGACACCTTGTCAAAGGTCGACCACCAGAGGTCGACTCATGAAGAAAAGAAAAGTTCAGCAAGGCCGGCACGGCAAAATTTCAGTGACACGCTCCAGAGGTCGACCACCAGAGGTCAACACCTGTCCAGAGGTCGACACCAGAGGTCGACTCATAGCCTGAGAATTCAAACTGGGCAGAACTATGGTTTTCTGGATTTTTGCCTAAAATAAACTGGAGGTCGACTCATGAGGTCGACACTTGATCCAGAGGTCGACTCATGAGGTCGACTCATGGCATAACGGCTAGTTTTTCTGAACTTTTGATTTGATTTCTAACGGCCATAAATGGCCATATTTTTGATTCTAACGGTCTTGTGGAGTTGTTTCAGCTTGAATGAGGTATTTAACCTCCACCAAACTTCAAAAAAAAAAAAAGGAGACAAAGTGAAAAAGCTTAGAGTGAAAGTACAAAGCCTTCAATCAATTCCAAGCCAAAAAGAGTGAGAAAACCAAGAGATTCCTTAGCCAAAAGCTTTCCATCTTTGAGAAATCCAACTTTCAAGTATTTGGCATTTAGTGAGGTCCAAAGATTCCAAGAGAAAGGCTTGAAGAGTCTCCATCAAGAGCTACATCGAATTACTTTTTGTTCAAAAGGAGTTTGTCTTGTTTTATTCATTGTATTCATATTCTTTTTGTCTTAGGCTAGTTTCAAGGGAATTTGAAACTAGTGTGAGGTTTGTTGGTGAGCTAATTGATAAAACCAACTAGGGTTGCTTGTAAGCCTGAAGCCAAAACAAGTGTGTGAGGTTTGTTGGTGAGCCAATTGATAAAACCAACTAGGGTTGCTTGTAAGCCCGAAGCCAAAACAAGTGTGTAAGGTTTTGACTTGTGAGCCTGGTAAAACAAGTCGGCTGTGATCTAAAGATTATAGTGGAAATTCCCAAGTGGAGCTTGGGGAGTGGATGTAGGTGCTAGATGCACCGAACCACTATACTTCTTGTGTGTTTGCATTGCTTTACTTTTTATCTTCTCTTGCTCTTTAATTGTTGTTTTATTTCATTGCTTCCGTTGCACAATTACTTGAGCACTATCACTCTTCACCTTTGAACTTGATAGCACATATATTGCTTTAATTTTTTAAAATACCCAATTCATCCCCCCTCTTGGGCACCATATCTGGGCAACAAGTGGTATCAGAGCACCGGTACTCTCTTGTAGGTCCAACGATCTTGAGTGAAAGATCATGGCCACCCCAATTGGAATGGGTGTAGTTGAAGGACAAGTATCAAATCGCCCTCCTTTCTTTAATGGCACAAACTACACATACTGGAAAACTCGTATGCATATTTATTTACAAGCTGTAGATTATCATATATGGAGAATAATTACTAAAGGGCCTCATCAGCCCACTCACTTGGTTAATGGCATTATCACCCCAAAATCTGAAGAAGAATGGGATGACAATGACATCAAACAAGCTGAGTTAAATGCTAAGGCGATGAATTTGCTATTCTGTGCACTTGATCCTAGTGAATTCAACAGAATATCAAATTGTATTTCCGTCAAAGAAATTTGGGATACACTTGAGGTTATCCATGAGGGTACACACCAAGTGAAGACCACAAAGGTGAACATGCTCATTCATACATATGAGATGTTCAGGATGGAACCAACTGAAAGTATCAGTGAAATGTATACTAGATTTACAAATATAGTAAATGGTATGAGGAGTTTGGGAAAAATTATATCTAATGGTGAACTGGTTAACAAACTTCTCAGGTCTCTTCCGGCTTCATGGGATGCGAAAGTAACAGCCATAGAAGAAGCCAAGGATGTCAATACTCTACCTCTTGAGCAGCTTCTTGGATCACTGATGACTTACGAGCTTTCACTAAAGCAGAAGACAGTGGACAATGACAAGAAAAAGAAAGCCATAGCCTTCAAGTCCACTACAAAGGAAGAGTCAAGTGATGAATCAGAAGAAGAAGCTGATGATGATGAGACAGCCCTCATTACAAGGAAATTCAAGAGATTCATGAGAAAGAAGAAGGGCTTCTACAAGAAAAGGCCACAAAAAGGTGATCACAATAAAGAAAAAGAGAAAGAAAAAGAAAGGGATCCGCCCATCTGCTTCGAGTGCAAGAAGCCTGGACATTATAAAATGGATTGCCCTTTGCTTAAAAAGAGTCAAAGGATGTTGAGAAAGAAAGCCATGATGGCTACCTGGAGTGAGAGTGAGGACTCCAGCAGTGATGAAGAGCAGCAGGTAGTTGCCAACCTGTGTTTCATGGCCAATGAAGACAATGAGGTAAATTCTGAACCTGAAATTGAATTTACTTTCAATGAATTGCATGATGCTTTTGATGATTTAGTTATGGAATATGAAAAATTAAAACTGAAAAATAAGAAATTAAGAATGCTAAATTTTGAGCTTACCAAAAATTTAGAAAAGTTTTCAACTGAAATTGAAGATTTAATTCAAGAAAACAAGAAATTAACTGAACATGTAAAGACCTTGAAAAATGATAAGGATAATCTTTTAAAAGAAAATGATTCTTTGAAAAATAATAGAAGTCTTAAAACTAATGAGAAAATTGAAAAACAAAACAAAGAACTATTGCTTCAAAACAAGAATTATAAAGAAGAGTTAGAAAAAGTAAAATCTTTTGTAGAAAAGTTTACTTTTAGTTCAGAAAAATTAAGCATGCTTTTAAATAGTCAACATGCAGTGTTTAACAAAGCTGGACTTGGATTTAAGCCACACAATCAGCAAAAACTTTACAAAAACTTTTTCATACCTACATCTTCTAATGTTACCTGCTATGCATGTGGTAAGTTAGGACATAAATCATATATTTGTAATAAAAGAAAATTAAATATCTTTGGAAAGATTTGGGTTCCAAAAGGAACCAATTTGACTAACCCTAAAGGACCCAAGATGACTTGGGTACCTAAAGTTTCAACTTGATTAATTTTTGCAGGTGTGTCTTGCAACCAAAAATAAAAGAAGAATGTGGTATCTGGATAGTGGTTGCTCAAGGCACATGACTGGGGATGTGAAGCAATTCTCATCACTAGCAGCCATTGATGGTGGAAACGTTACTTTTGGTGATAATGGAAAAGGCAAAATCGTCGAAATTGGTAAAATCCATATCACTCCGAATGCTTATGTAGATAATGTATTATTTGTTGATGGCTTGAAGCATAATCTTTTTAGCATTAGTCAGTTTTGTGATAAAGGTTTTAAAGTAGTTTTTGAATCATCTTTGTGCATGGTATCTAGTCTTGATGTCGATGGCATCAAGTTCACTGGTCATAGGCATGGAAACATTTACATGGTTGATCTTGATGATCTAGCCATGGAAAGTGGTCAATGCCTAGTGGCTAGGGAAGCCAAGGCAAGTGAAACTAGTTGGCTTTGGCATCGTAGGCTAGGGCATGCTAGTATGCAGTTGATTTCAAAATTAAGCAAAAAGAATCTTGTAAAAGAATTGCCAAAACTCACATTTGAAAAAGATAAGATTTGTGCTGCATGTCAATTTGGAAAACAAACTAAATCTACTTTCAAACCTAAAGGAGTAGTATCTACTACTAGACCCCTTGAATTATTGCATATGGACCTCTTTGGACCAACCAGAACAACTAGTTTGGGAGGTAAAAAATATGGGCTAGTAATTGTAGATGATTACTCACGATTTACTTGGGTGATGTTCTTAGCTCATAAAGATGAAACGTTTTCAGCTTTTGTTAAATTTCATAAAAGGGTTTCAAACGAAAAAGATCTCACTATTGTTTCTTTGCGTAGTGATCATGGAACTGAATTTGACAATCATGATTTTGAAGCTTTTTGTAATGAAAATGGCATTAGTCATAATTTTTCTGCACCTAGGACACCTCAACAAAATGGGGTGGTAGAAAGAAAGAACATGACACTTGAAGAAATGGCACGCACAATGCTTTGCGAAAACGATTTACCTAAATATTTTTGGGCAGAAGCTATTAATACTTCCTGTTACATTTTAAATCATGTTTTAATTCGGCCTATTTTGAAGAAAACACCATATGAGCTTTGGAAAAATCGAAAATCAAATCTTAAGTATTTTATGTATTTGGTTGCCGCTGTTTCATATTAAACAATGGCAAAGACAATATCAGTAAATTTGATGCCAAGTCAGATGAGGGTATCTTCTTAGGATACTCTACTTCTAGCAAGGCATACAGGGTCTTCAACAGAAGAACTCTTCTGGTTGAAGAATCAATTCACGTAGTGTTTGATGAATCTAACAAAAAATCTTATAGAAAAGAAAATTCTATTGATGATGAAACAGGTACAAAGAAGCTTGAACATTTGACAATCAATGAAGATGAGCCCAAAGGAGATGATGATCAAGAAAATGAAGATCAAACTCAAGAGATCAATGCAACTTCACCAAAACCTTTACCTAAAGAGTGGAGGTATGCACACGGACACCCCAAGGAGCTGATTATTGGTGATCCGTCAAAGGGAGTAAGTACACGCTCTTCTATTAGAAATGTTTGTGATTATTTAGCTTTTGTGTCTCAGATAGAGCCTAAGTCAATTGAAGAAGCTGAAAAAGATTGTAACTGGATTAATGCTATGCAAGATGAACTAAATCAATTTAAAAGAAATAATGTTTGGACTTTAACTGAAAGACCCCTTAATGTTTCTGTAATTGGCACAAAATGGGTTTTTAGAAATAAACTTGATGAACATAGTATTGTAACTAGAAACAAAGCTAGACTTGTTGCTAAAGGCTACAACCAGGAAGAAGGGATCGACTTTGATGAAATCTTTGCTCCTGTTGCTAGGCTAGAAGCAATTAGACTTTTACTTGCTTTTGCGTGTTTTATGGATTTCAAGTTATTTCAAATGGATGTTAAGAGTGCTTTTTTAAATGGATTTATTGAAGAGGAAGTTTATGTTGAACAACCTCCTGGTTTTGAAAATCATGAATTTCCTAACCATGTTTTTAAATTGCATAAAGCATTGTATGGTTTAAAGCAAGCTCCTAGAGCTTGGTATGATAGATTAAGTTCATTTTTGATGAAGAATGATTTTTCTAGAGGTAATGTAGATAATACATTATTTTTGAAAAAGAAAAATGATGATCTCTTAGTAGTACAAATCTATGTAGATAATATTATTTTTGGTGCTACTAACGAATGTCTTTGTCAAGAATTTGCAAAGTTAATGCAGAGTGAATTCGAGATGAGCATGTTGGGAGAACTCAACTTCTTCCTCGGACTCCAAATTAAGCAAACCAAAGAGGGGATCTCCATCAACCAAGCCAAGTACACAAGGGAAATATTGAAAAAGTTTGGGATGGAGACTACCAAACCAATAGGTACCCCTATGAGCTCTTCATGTAAATTAGACAAAGATGAATGTGGTAAATCAGTAGACCAAAAATTATATAGAGGCATGATTGGTTCACTGCTATATCTAACTGCCAGTAGACCAGATATAATGTTTAGTGTTTGTATGTGTGCACGTTTTCAGTCTGCTCCTAAAGAATCACATCTCTTAGCTGTAAAACGTATATTTAGATACTTATCTGGGTCAATCGAAATTGGTCATTGGTACTCTAGAGAGTCATCATATGAATTAATTGCATATTCTGATGCTGATTTTGCTGGGTGTAAACTTGATCGTAAAAGTACTAGTGGAACTTGTCAATTCCTAGGAGTTAATTTGATTTCATGGAGCAGTAAGAAACAGAATTCGGTTGCTCTATCTACGACGGAAGCCGAATATATAGCAGCTGGAAGCTGTTGTGCTCAGATTCTATGGATCAAACAGCAACTCGAGGACTTTAGCATCAAACTAACTAAGACACCCATAAGATGTGATAATACTAGTGCAATCAATTTAACGAAAAATCCTGTACAACATTCAAGAAGCAAACATATTGAAATAAGACATCACTTCATAAGAGATCACGTTCAAAACTCTAATGTGTTGTTAGAATTTATTTGTACTGATTATCAATTGGCTGATATATTCACAAAATCATTGAATGAAAATAGATTTTGTATGATCAGAAGAGAACTGGGAGTCATTGATCCTTTTGCTTGAATCTCTTCAATTTTCATCAAAAATTCCTCAAAAATGATTTATAAACTCTCAAATATATTTAAAGGTTATTTTTCTAAATTTTATCAAATTTTTTAAATTTTACAGAATTTTATTTTGGGTAATTTATTGTTGGAGGTCGATACTTTAATTTTTGGAGGTCGACACTTGAGGTCGACCCCTAAGGTTTTTGGAGGTCGACACTTGAGGTCGACCCTTGAAAATTTTTAGAGGTCGACACTTGAACGGAAATCTCCTTTTTTTAAACCCGTCCGCAAGCCACATTTTCTCCATTTCTTTCCATTTCTCCTTCGTGTGGTCCCCCTCCAACTTCCCTAAACCTCTAAACAGTGGATTTCCAACCTTCTCCTTCATCTTTTTGGGTAATCCTCTCCTCTCCTCTTGTTTTCTTTAGAACCAAACCATTTTTTGACCGTGTTCTTGGTTTTGGACAACCGAAAGCTTTTGCACATATCTACCCTCAAATCTCGGTTGTTTTTCAATTGAAATCACTTATTTCCTTCCTTCGTTTCTTACATTTTCTCCATTTACTCTCGATTTTCTCCATTTTCACAAACCCTATCTCACCATTTCACCATTTCTTCTTTTTTCTCAAATCGTGAACCTCTCTTTCCCTCTCTTCTCTTGGTTCCTTTCCTCTTAGCCTTGCTTTATCGTACTTCTCCCTAATTTACCCCTCTTCCTTCCATATGGGTCCAAGAAAGCACTTGGCAGTAAGGAAAAGGAGATTGGAACAAGGCCAAGGTAGCACTGAGCAACGAAGAAAGGTCAGACATGAGCGTGAGCCGACCCCAGAGCCACCTGCACCAGTGCCAGCCAGCTTAGTACGAAAGAGCATTGCGAGTGGGAGGCGTGTGGATATACCTTTCTGGGATCAGCATCACTTTTTTATAGGAGATGTGCTGAGAGATGTAGGTCTGGTTCATTTCTGCACGATGACTGAGAGATTATACCCAGACCTCATCAGGGAGTTCTATGGATCCATGGCCACTGATGGCATTGGATGGTCAGCTACTATACGTGGGATCGAGATTCCAGTAACACCGGAGGTCATCAGTCGTGTTTGGAGGATTTCACATCATGGCACTGCTGCCACTTCGATCAGCGACAGAGAGCATGCCTTCAGATGTATTCTAGAGCGTGAGGATGTTAGCGGCATTTCCACAGTAGCCGCTAACCAGCTTTCACTGGAGATGAGAGTGCTGCATCATATCATCTCCCGTATCTTGATTCCGAAGAGCGGGAGATTCGACTTTATCACTGAGCGTGAGTTGGTGTTGATGGTGTCCCTGAGATAGCGGACTCCCATCAACCTTCCCAGGATCATGCTTCAGCAGATGGGTGAGGCAGCATCTCACAGGAGACTAGTTCAGCCATATGGTATGGGGCTGACATAGCTATTCAGGGAGCATGGTGTTTCATTTGATGGTATACCCTTCAGTCAGCTGCAGCATACTGATACATATGGAGAGAAATCCCTGCATAGGATGGGATTTCAACTGATTGGTGACCGTTGGGTGCGACGAGAGTCTGGCCAGGAGCCAGATGAGGAGGATGAGATCCAAGTAGCTGAGGCAGGGCCTTCAGAGCCTACTAATCATGGTACACCTCCTCGCCCAGAACCAGAGTCAGAGACTGCGGAGCCTGAGCCATTCACACCACCACCCTCATCAACTCCAGCACCTACTGCTACTGCTACACCATGGAGGACTACAGCGAGGATATCAAACTTTGAGCAGAGAGTGACTGATCACATTTCAGAGGTCCGGACAGAGATTACTGGTGTACGACATGAGCTACATGATCTGCGGATACACACAGATATGCGCATTGGAGCTCTCTCAGCTAGTGTTGATGCAGGATTCCGACAGATCCTCAGCCTACTGAGATTAGCACTGCCACCAGGGACTGTAGATCCGACAGTATCTCCTCCACATTCTGATGATGATGATGATGATGGCTCCAGTGGATACAGTGACAGTGATGGAGATCAGTCTGGAGCAGGTAGCTCTGATGTTCCACCTGCAGATCCGATTCCAGAGATTCCCCCTTCTACTGATCCTCCTTCTACTGATCTTCCCAGTACAGATCCTCCAGCTACAGATGTGCCAGTAGATACTGAGTTTACTGAGTCACTTTTTGAGACTATTACAGGGATTCCGGATGATAGAGATGAGCATACAGAGACAGATATTGATGATCCCACTGCTTATGAGCTAGTCAGCAAGCACACTCCAGCTCAGTCTACTCAGCATACTGATCCATTTACTCCTTCTGCTACTGCTTCTGTTAGGACACATGTGGAGCCTTTTCCTCGGACCTATAGATCTCGTAGGAGTACCCCTAGGTCTGGTCCCTCTCTGAGGACTCGGAGTCTCACTCATAGGACTCCAAAATCCTCATCTAGGATCTCGGCTCCTATCTCTTTTGATATACCTTCTGATGAGGAGTAGCCTCATAGATTTACTTGATGTATGTTGTACTTAGTTTGCTTTGTATGATCTGATGTATCAGTGTTTTGTGCTTACTATGTAAGCAATTTTGTAACTGAATACATTTATACACTTATCTATATTGTGATATTTTACTGTCTGATACCAGCTCTTAGCATTTATCTTTTTAAACCCTCAAGTTAGAATGTTTTTATTATCTCGAATGCACAAATTGAGGGGGAGCATGTATTTTATGCAACTAAGTATTTCATTGCAATAGAATGGTATCATTTGTTTTTATCTTTTACTACAAAGAATGCGCTTTTTGATTCTTGACAAAAAGGGGGAGTATAGTAAAGTTTGTAAAGTATATATGGTAAAGTATGACTCTTTCATAGAATAGAGTAGAGTAAAGCTATAATGGTTCTTATCTTTTTGACTCATAAGAATGTTTTCACAAAAAGAAAGAAGTAAATGAAAAGTAAAATCTTTCATATAGTATAGTAAAGCTATTATGGTTCTTAACTTTTTGACTCATAAGAATGTTTTCACAAAAAGAAAGAAGTAAATGAAAAGTAAAATCTTTCATATAGTATAGTAAAGCTATTATGGTTCTTAACTTTTTGAATCATGAGAATGTTTTCACAAAAAAATTAAATAAATAAATAAATAGATGAAAAGTAAAATTTTTATGATATACTCATGCAAGTGAGGTTTCTTTGAAAATTTTTATTAGTGATATATTTTGCTTTTGGACTTAATTGCATATATACTCAAGGTTTTGTCATCATCAAAAAGGGAGAGATTGTTGGCTTTGGCTCCTTAGTTTTGATGATTAACAAAAGGTTGAGTATATATTTGGACTAATGTTTCATCTCAAGATAAAGTTTCAGGACTTAGGTTATTCAAAAAGAGTACTAAGAGTACAATGATGAAACCAAGCTTGCCTGATTTTGGAAAAGAGCTCTTCTACCTTGAACAAGATCAAATTTCTCATATTGGACCTTCCTGTTAAGAAGTAATTGACAAAAGAAACAAAGACTTAGAGAAACTCAAGCATGGCATGCACCTCTCTAGAGTTTTAGAAAATTTCAGATCAGAGGTCGACCACCAGAGGTCGACACCTTGTCAAAGGTCGACCACCAGAGGTCGACTCATGAAGAAAAGAAAAGTTCAGCAAGGCCGGCACGGCAAAATTTCAGTGATACGCTCCAGAGGTCGGCCACCAGAGGTCAACACCTGTCCAGAGGTCGACTCATAGCCTGAGAATTCAAACTGGGCAGAACTATGGTTTTCTGGATTTTTGCCTAAAATAAACTGGAGGTCGACTCATGAGGTCGACACTTGATCCAGAGGTCGACTCATGAGGTCGACTCATGGCATAACGGCTAGTTTTTCTGAACTTTTGATTTGATTTCTAACGGCCATAAACGGCCATATTTTTGATTCTAACGGTCTTGTGGAGTTGTTTCAGCTTGAATGAGGTATTTAACCTCCACCAAACTTCAAAAAAAAAAAAGGAGACAAAGTGAAAAAGCTTAGAGTGAAAGTACAAAGCCTTCAATCAATTCCAAGCCAAAAAGAGTGAGAAAACCAAGAGATTCCTTAGCCAAAAGCTTTCCATCTTCGAGGAATCCAACTTTCAAGTATTTGGCATTTAGTGAGGTCCAAAGATTCCAAGAGAAAGGCTTGAAGAGTCTTCATCAAGAGCTACATCGAATTACTTTTTGCTCAAAAGGAGTTTGTCTTGTTTTATTCATTGTATTCATATTCTTTTTGTCTTAGGCTAGTTTCAAGGGAATTTGAAACTAGTGTGAGGTTTGTTGGTGAGCCAATTGATAAAACCAACTAGGGTTGCTTGTAAGCCCGAAGCCAAAACAAGTGTGTGAGGTTTGTTGGTGAGCCAATTGATAAAACCAACTAGGGTTGCTTGTAAGCCCGAAGCCAAAACAAGTGTGTAGGGTTTTGACTTGTGAGCCTGGTAAAACAAGTCGGCTGTAATCTAAAGATTATAGTGAAAATTCCCAAGTGGAGCTTGGGGAGTGGATGTAGGTGCTAGGTGCACCGAACCACTATACTTCTTGTGTGTTTGCATTGCTTTACTTTTTATCTTCTCTTGCTCTTTAATTGTTGTTTTATTTCATTGCTTCCGTTGCACAATTACTTGAGCACTATCACTCTTCACCTTTGAACTTGATAGCACATATATTGCTTTAATTTTTTAAAATACCCAATTCACCCCCCCTCTTGGGCACCATATCTGGGCAACACGGGCGCTCCTGCTCCTTCGCCAGGTGGCACCCCAAGACAGGTCCACCTCGATCGAAGTTGAGCCTTCCTTTGCCACTTCGCTAGGTGTCCACCCAGGAAGGGTCCACCTCGGTCGAAGCTGGCAGCCCCTGCTCCCATGCCAGGTGGCACCCCAAGACAGGTCCACCTCTACCGAGGTCGAGCCGGGTGCTCCTGCTCCTTCGCCAGGTGGCACCCCAAGATGGGTCCACCTCGATCGAAGTCGAGCCTTCCTCTGCCCTTTCGCCAAGTGTCCATCCAGGAGGGGTCCACCTCGACCGAAGTCAGCCTTACTCTACAAAGCCTCGGGGAAGGTAGAAGCATGGGTCACGAGGTCACCACTAGAATCGGCGAGCGCCGCGTCCCGTACAAGATGCCAGTATGGCCCGCAACGGTACGCGGAACCTCATTTACATCAGTTAAGCAGGGCCCCACGATCGATGAATAAAATCCTTGCAGGTAGGGGCCTGAAACGCTGAAACCCACCGTCAATACCCCGAAAGAAGGGCTCCCGCGCTTGGCTTGAGGTATGGCCAGTTTTCTCCCTTTCGTGACAATACGACAGATGAGGCGTGCTGACCACTTAACTCCCGGACTCGAAGGAGAAGGAGAAAAAGGATCCAGAGATCTCTGGGAGCCTCTGGGGAGGAGACGGAGGCCAAAGACGGTCCGGTGGTATAAAAGGGACGGTAAAATCGGACGGAAAGGTAAGCCAAATAAGAGGAAAGGATACTGAGAGAATGATCTTAGGACCCCCAGGAGTCCTCAGGCGTAAGCTCGGTAGACCCAGCGCAGGAGGCTGGGCTTCAACCCCTCTCTTCCTTGTACTTCTTTCATCAAAACTTCCTTTAAGCATGGGAATCCACGGGAGACCCGCCTTAGTGGACCTGTTCCATCTTGCTGCTCTTTGACTTGACCGTCGGAGTGCCCTCGCCGGAATCCCCGTCCCGGGTCTTTGATCTTGTTTTGCAGGATCGAAGGCTTAGAGATCTCGAGGTAGGAGAGTCCAAGAAGCGGTGCCAGCTCGTAAGCTACAGGCCATCGCGGTAAGATCGGCAACATATTGGCGCGCCAGGTAGGGGGCGCAGAACAGCAACCCCTGCACAAGCAAGCTCTCCGTTAGCGAGAGCGTACATCGACCATGGTGGTGACACTTGGGCGCGAAGCATCCACCAGCAGAGCGGGAGAGGTTCCCTCTCCCCCAGGCCCGCGCAGGCCGGAGAGGGAACTTCTTGCTCCGCCTCCTCCCCCTCAGCCATCCTCGGTGGATGGTCCTTTTTTAGCCATCGTCCAACAGCTGCAAACACTGACTACAGCCGTGCGGCAGTTGCAGCACCAGCAGCGCTCCTTGGCCACTTAGCCCCAGCCGGGGACCCCTGCAGCCCGAAATGCAGGCCTCCGTGGAAGCCTGCGCTCCATCCAAGGCAGGCCTTCCCATCCGCGGGCAGTAACCAATCCCCGCGGGAGCCATCAGACTCCCGCAAAGAGAAACCACACCGGTTCGGTGGATCACAAGAGTCGATCCCCGGTCGACGATGCTGAAGTAGTACGGCGCAGCAGGCGCCATCGGGGCAAGGCCCCTTGCCGCGATCGATCGGCACCTCCTTCTCCAGCGGCTTCGATGGAAGGCTCCACCGACGAGGCCATCAGGCACCTGTCCAAGAGACGTCTGGAGGAGCATGAGCGCAAGTTGGCGGAGTTCTCCCGCCATTTTGCCAACATGCAGAGCTCTCCAACCGAGCCAGTGGGCTATAATGCCCAACCACCCTTCTTCCGGGAAATCCAAGTGGAACCGATCTTGAATCAGTTCCGCATGCCTCAGGTGGATCCCTACGATGGGACCACCGACCCCTTGGACCACTTAAAGAGCTACAAGGCTCTCATGAGGGTCCAGGGAGTGACGGACGCTCTTCTATGCATCGCCTTCTCAGCCACCCTCCGGAAGGCCGCTCGAGTTTGGTTCACCCGTCTCGAGCCAGAATCTATCAGCTCCTTCCACCAGCTGAAAGGAAAGTTTGTGGCACACTTCGACGCCTGCCGAAAGGTGCCGCGGGAGGTGGATAGCCTCTTCTCTATCCGTCAGTAAGACCAGGAGCTGCTGCGGGACTACGTCACCCGCTTCAAGACCGCAGCCCTGGAGATTTATTGCCTGGACGAGCCTGTCATCATGCTGGCGTTGAAGCGATTCCAGCTTTATTGTGATGAATGAATAGGAGCTCTTATTGGGATTACCAAATTTTGGACAAGTGAATCATGTGAGTTTTGGATTGTGCATTTTTGAGTTTTGGAAGACTTAGATTTTTAAAATTTCGAGGATGAAATTTTTTTGTTAGGAGGGGAGAATGTGAGGCCCAGCCCATCCAGTTATTCGACCCATGCTTGATTTGGGCTGAAGTCGGCAATTGGGTTGCCAACTTCAGTTCAAATTCAGCGAGCAACGAATTGCCGGATATCTTGGTGGAGGGGTCGGAGAAGGCGGTCGTCGGCGCGGGGGGATAAGGGTTTTTCGTGGGATCGGGGAGTCCCTCGTGTGCCTTACCCTAATCCAGACCTCCCCTTCTCCGGTGGACACCGAAGCCAACGCCGACCTCATCGGACGATCCCTCGCGTGCCCCGGCCAATTTGAAGGTCGTCTTTTTTCGGCGCAGCCAACCTCACCGGTAAGTGCCCTAACCCCTGTTTCCGTTTGAGCATAGGTATAATCAGGGGTGACCAACGAGAGCCCGTCTCCTCTCGAGCATGGGTTTATGGAGGGCGTTCGGTCAGGAGGGGGAGGATTTGTTTGGGTTCTCCAGCAGGTGGTCAGACAGTCATCGTAGGGATCGCCGGTCCCTTCCTTCCCTTCCGGTGATCATCCCCGGGCGGTTGATCGAGGGGATCATTGCCGTCCCTCCATTCTCTCTATGGGGGAAGCTTTGCTGGCCTATTAACGGAGAAGGGTGGCTCTATTAATAGGTGGGACGGGCTCTGATTTCCGTGCTGGTCCGAGCCTGTTATCTGGAGTGGGTCGGCCCAGTAAAAATACAAGCCAGAAAAATATATATATAATAATAATAATAATAACGATGATAATAAACAAATAGAGAAAGTGGAGAGAGAAAGAGTGGTGAGGAAGAGGAGAGAGATATGAAAGAGAAAGATGAAAGAGAGGAGAGGAAGAGGAGAAAGAAGGAAGATAGAGTCGGGAGAGAGGAGAGTTCTGATTTTGTTGACTCGATTTTCTGGGATGGATTGTTCGGTGAAAGCAAATTTTGGAGAGAGAAAGGAAAGGGAGAATGATGCGAGACTAATATGCATGCAATTCTTTTTGTATGTTTTATATGTGGGGTTAGGTAATTAATTCCCTAATTTCATATCAAAATTAGTTGTAGGGAATTTTGTATGAATTTTTGAAGCCAAGCATGCAGATTAGAACCTAGAAAAGTACTAAAGAAGGATCGCCGGGGCTGAGAAGCCTCGGTTAGGGCAAGTTCTCCTACAATAATAAGACTGGAGGTAGAGGGGGTGTACCTGATAACGTCTGAAGTGCCCGGTGAAGATCGCAGCGAAGGGATCTCTCGTTCCTCGACGGATGCGGCCTGGAAAATCGAGCCAAAGACCCGCGGATACCCGGCTTTCTGCTCGGTGGTCCGATTGAGGCTTGGCTGGAGTCGTTGGATTCGTAGGAACTCGGGGACCTGCAAATGACCAGTCAGGGGTTAGAAAACTCAGAGGAAATCAAGAAAACAAAGAAAAACAGCAAAGGAAAGAAAGTTTTGGAGGGGGTTGGAAGGATGGTTGGCGGTAGGAAGATGATTGCAAACACCGGGAAGAAGAACTCTCAAACCCCTTTATGCACACAATAGGGTAATCACACAAAACAATAGAAAAACTCAAGGTTTATTTCATATATCAAAATCTCCCTTCATACAAGAGGCTAGGATCCTTTAAATAGATCCTTAACCTTGGGCTCCAAGTAAGGGTACAATTGACATTACATAAGAATCCTTTTCCCTCTCAAACCCTAGCTAGAAAATAAAGAAACATTAGGTAGAAAAAATCCCTAAAAATTCTCTTGACTTGGCCAACACTCCAAGGACACCTAGGGGGGCGTGTTGGGCTTCTAAGAGCAGCAAGAGGCCGGCCCAAAGGGGCTCGGGCACATGGGTTTGGGCCTCTGGAAGATGGGGTGGCCTGGTAGCCATGTAGCAGGAATATTCCTTGGTATCTTGCTTCTTAGGGGCTTGGGCTTGGCGCCTGGGCTTGATTTCTTTGGGATAGGATGCAGATGGACTTCTGGAATCATGGATGCCCTGGTCTATAAATATACTTTGGCATCTGGAAGGGAATTTGGGCATCTGGAGGGCATCTGCAAGGAATCAGGGTTTTCTGAATTTTCCTCCTGGGGTCTTCAAATCTTCAAGCTGGGTTGGACTTGGGCTCAACTTCCATGTCTTCAATCAGGTTGGACTTGGTCTTCACTTGTATGATGTGGTCTTGAGTCTTCAATATGGTTGAACAGGACTCAAAAAAATAAAATTAGCTCGACATGAGCTGACTAACACTGGACTGAACTAACTCAACATGAGCTGACTAGTACAGAACTGAAACTCAAAAGACTCAAATAACAATTAAAATGGACTCAGATGGGCTAAGCCCTTATTACAGATGGACTCATAAATTATTGATCAATTCACAGAGGGTTGAAAAGCCTCTGTCTTATTCTGGTGCCTCCGGTGTCCCCACTAGAGAAGAAGTGAAAGATAGAACTGGAATTCAATGGTGTTTCGAGGAATTTAGTTTTCTTCTTAGTTCTTATTTAGATATGCATAAAAATTAATAGGATGATTAATAAATAAAAGGATTTGTGGTACAGGATCGTTGTTGTCCTTCGAAGATCAAGTATAATGCTGGATTACACGTAGTTGGTGGATACTCTTCGGTAAGTTATCTTGATCTCTGATATTGTATGCCAATATGTATATATTTATGAAATAGTAAATATATATAATATATCCGCATTTGATTGCATTGGGTTGCATGCATCGTGTTGGTGTTGGTACATTGTGTTGGTATGGGTGCATTGTATCGGTGTGGATGCATTGTGTCGGTGTGGGTGCATTATATCGGTGTGGGTGCTCTCTAGTCCGACTATAATCATACGAGGACCTAATCTCTTTTTGGACTTTTAGCGGGACTATCGCTGGCACATGACCGTTGAGCGGTATGTGACACAGGAGCTAGTTGCCTTATTTTAGCCATGCATGGCAGGCACATGCAGAAGATGTATGTTTCTCATGTGATACTCAGAGCTAGTTTTCCTTTTGGGCCTCCAACAGGGCTATTGCTGGTACATGACTGTTGAGCAATATGTGACACAGGATCTAGTCTCTTTCGGGATGAGCCACGGGCCGATCGTGGCCATAGTCAGAGGGACTAGGAGAGTAGAGTAAATGGTTGGCCATCCATAGTCGTGTCGTGTCTTGTTTATGTCAGTTGCATTTAAGTGTATACATTGGCATAGTATTGCTGGTATATTATTTTGAGATGGATATCTTGTATGTATGAGTTGTATATGTTACTGGTTGTTATTACATATTTGTATATGTATATTGGAGATGATGATAACTTACTGTGCCTGTATAGCTCATCCCTGTTTTCCTATGTTTTTGTTAAAGATATCGAAGATCATTTGGATTTTGGGACTAGTCAGTGAGGAGCTAGGGTTTAGGTGTTAAATTCTGAGTTTATGTTTTATTTGTATTTCATCTATCTGGTTAACCTTTATGAAAAACTCTAGAAATAATAAATAATCGATGAGATTTATTCTTTACCACTATTTGGATATTGAATTGAGGTTAGGCCTGACACGATCTCTAGGATGATACCTAGGATTGTGCGGCCGGTCACGAAGCCGATCCTAGATCTGGATTACGATTTGTGACAAGAATTTTAGACTAACCCAAGTAGCAATTGGAGCTTAGCTCATAAATGGCTTATTTAGTAGGTAATTAATGTGCCCAGGTTGATAGTTTATGGCTGAACTCCTCAAATATTTTATTTCTTACAACATGTCCCATACGATTCAAATAGCAATTAGATGATTTCATGGCGTAAGTTAATTTAGACTGTAAACATGCATCTATTAAAATTTAGAAAATAAATAATAATTGGACAACTTTAACTAATAAAACCCATGATAAAATTAATAAAGTTCTCACTTTAAAACAAACAAAAGCAACAACTTTTTGGCATTGTGATGATTCCATCATGCTACTACTACTAGGTAATACCCAAACATCATTCCTTTCTCCTAACCTAATAGTCCCAGAATGTTTTAAAACTTTCTCGCTCTGGAAGATCAAGATCTCAATTTTAAAATACACTTACTTTGGGTGGTCCTGTTCATGCCCGTATTTTGGATTATTAAGCTGATCATCTACTTAATATGATCATGGAGAACATAGAACAAAAAATCATATGGGAAAGGCATTAGAGAAAGAAATACGTGATGAGCATTTTATTTTGCGCCCAACCTTTTTTTAAATATCAATCTGAAAAAAAATCTAAAATCAAATATTCCTCATCATTAATCTCATGATTAAAAATAAAAAATTACATACCTTCTTTCTTTCTTTCTTCTTTTTAAAATATATATTTTTTCGATACATACCACATAGACACATAGTCAAGTGATATATACGAAAAAAAAAATTAATTAACTATTAAACAAGTTAATATATATTTTTAACTAAATTAATATATAATTTTTAGAATATTAATTTTATCAATATACATTACATAGTAGTGTGGTATACATTCAGTAGATTAGTCATCTAAAAATCTAATACATGCTTCCAAACAAATATATCTATATGATTTATGAAATATTATATTTATCAATATATGCTACATGATTTGGTGATATACATTCATCAATTTTTTTGATATATATTACGAGCTTCTTAGATACACATATGTAATAGTGATACAATATATATCTTTAAGTAAATTGATATACTATTTTTATAACATATTTTGTAGGAAAAAGACAATGAATGCATATTACTAGATTGTATAGTAGTATTAATAAATATGATATTTTAAAAACTATATATTAATTTATTTTAAAATATGTATTGATCGGTAGTCGGCTTATTTACTAAGTATATTATGTAGATTTATTTTAAAGTATGCGTTGATTTATATATACTATCTACTTATATTGTATATGCCAGTAAAATATATTTTTTGAAAAAAAATAATATTTATTAATTATAAAATTTTTATTAATAAAATTTTTATTTTTTTAATTTTTTAAAAATAATATTAAAAAAAATGGTGAAATACGATACGAGACCTGATGGTGTTCCCTATTTTATTTCCCTGCGCCCTGCCCACATGATTTTTGGATATAATAAAAAAAGTTGAATAAAAAAATCTAAAGGTACAAAAAAAAAAAAGAAAAAAAGAAAAAAAAAAAAAAAAGGTTGTCGTGGAACATCGAACTTACGAATCGAATGGCGCGGGCCTCTTAATCCTACGTCACTCCCGCAGGAGAAACTCCTGCTCTTGGCGCCCAAAGAAGCACCACCCAGGACTCTAATCACGCTCTCTTCTCCCTCCCTCTCCAAAACTAAACCGTCTCCCGAAGCCATGGGGCGAATTCTGCTGATCCCATTCTTGGCCTCGCTCTCCCTCCTCTTCTCTGCCGTCCGTTCCTCGTCCGACGGCCACGGAAGCCGCAGAGTCCTCCACCAGCCCCTCCTCCCCTTCCAATGGACCCCTCCCCCTCCCACTCTCGATTCCTTCGACCCTCCCGCCGCCCCCGCCGGCCGAACCCCGACCGCCGCCAATGTTTCCGCCCTATCATCCTCCAATTCCCGCTCCACGACCACTAAAAACGTGGCCATCGGCGTCTCCGTCTCCGTCTCCGCATTGGCTATTCTTTTCTTCTGCAGCTTCCTCCTCTACCGCCACCGAATCCGAAGGCCGCCGGATTCCGCCAAACAAATCGCCGGCGAAGATGGTAGCGCCCGAAGGTTCCGAACACCTGGCTGCCCCGCGTCGGAGGTTTTATACCTCGGGACGATGGAGCCGGCGAGCCGGCGGGTGAGCGGCGAGCTGAATGGCTCCTCGTATCGGAAGCTCAGCTCGGAGTGGGTAGTGGAGGTGCACCACCCGAGCCCCGAGCTGCGGCCCCTGCCGCCGCTGACCCGGCCATCGCCACCGCCCCCGCTGCAGCGGGGGGTCGTTCCTCCACCGGAGGCGTCGTCCGATGATGAGACGTTCTACACAACGCAGCGGTCGTTAGCGTCGATGACCACTGGGAGCCCGAGCCCTCCGGTGTCTCGCCAGAGCATCCCGAGCGTAGGAAGTGCCGGGAAGGAGGTGCTGGTGCTTACGGAGGACACCGCTCCTCCCCGGTCCCGGAGAAGTTCTCCAAGAAGGCAGCTTTCTAATTGTTCGGCGTCCGATAAACAAATGGCACCGCCGATTAACCAACAACCTCCACCGCCGCCGCCGCCTCCACCTCCCCCCCCACCACCGCCACCTCCTCCAAAAACGGAAAAGAAGGTCGGAATGCGGCAATCTCAGCCACCGCCACCTCTAGATGTTCCAGGGAGAGACAGACCGCCTTCAGATGCTCCTGCTGCGCCAAAGCCAGCTGAACTGTCTCAAAGGCGTCGACTATTGAAGCCTCTTCCACCTGAAGGTGCTCCAATTAACATACCAATTCCTATTTCCAAATTTCGCAAGGGAGATGACTTCTCTTCGTCGCAGCCATTTGGTCAAACAGGAGACGATTTGGAGGGTGATGCGAAGCCGAAGTTGAAGCCCCTGCACTGGGACCAAGTGACGGCTAGTTCGGATCGGCCAATGGTCTGGGACCAATTGAAATCTAGCTCATTCCAGTAAAGACTGCATCTTGCCCCTAAAAATCCCATTTTTATGTTCTTTTTCTTGTTTTTTATGCAAGCAAGCTCATTGCTGTTTGTTCTGTTTGTGTTTTCTCTTCGGCAGATTAAATGAAGATGTGATTGAGGCTCTGTTTGTTAACAATGCCTCAAATCTAGTTCCTAAAGACAGTAACAGAAGACCGGTCCTTCCGCCATTGAAGCAGGAGAACAGAGTTTTAGACCCAAAGAAGTCACAGAACATAGCAATTCTCCTGAGGGCATTGAATGTGACACAAGATGAGGTGTCTGAAGCGCTTTTAGATGGTAAGGGTTCTTATGCTCTTTCCTGTTCGTCTAGTGCTATTCTTTGCTCGTCTTATGCTGTTCATAAAAAATAAAATAGGTTAGCATCATTTTATGTTAAATCTTCTGTGTCTCTTAGCAATTATTTTCTCTTATCTATTGATGGATGGCGATAGGTTGTCAGATGTGCTTTATTTCAAAGTTAGGGGAATTTTTCTCATGTTCACTGTATTTTGGTGGTATGTTATTTTCAAAGTGACTTGAAATGACTTTGTTTGTTATGTAGTTTCCTTGGCATAACTTACCTTTTTTGGTACGTACCAGCTGGAGCTAGCAGTTTGCCACTGAAGAATGAAGATGACTTTTGACCCAAAGTTGGGCAGAAACCATTAACGATTAAGCTGTGAAGGACTAGGACAATATTGGAGTTGAAAGAACTTAGACCATGGCAATACTGGAGTTTAAAAAAAAACAAAAAACAAAAAAAAAACAAAAAACAAAACAAAAAAAGAAAACAAAACTTTGTCTTTTGTCTCCTTTAACAAGCTCAGGCAATTGGTCCAAGCAAGAAGTTTCTGTTAATTCATTTGGTCCTTAGAAGGAGAATGCAAGAATTAATTTTTCTTTCCAAGTCTACAGTTGATGCATTGATGAAGTTGAAGGCTAGTTTTAATTTCAATCTAAATTTCTTGATGCTAGAGTTTTTCAAGTTAAAACCACATAGATCTTTTCATATCACATGCATTCCATTTGTGTAATATCATCAGTTCCTAGTTCACTCAACCTACCTTTCAATGCCTAGTTTACCAGTTCCTGTATTGATATCCTGGGGCCTTTCTAAATGATATGTTCAATTCCATGAATGATATCAATGTTTATGCAACCTAGTGAAGGGTTTTCTAGCCCGGCATACAGCTTAACAGTCTCTGGGCAGCTAAACAAGTCAGCAACTTTTATGGAGGTTTAATTCTATGATTTATAGCGTTACAAATGCCAAAAACTGTTAGCTTATTTAATTGGAAAATCTCCCCTAAGGCTTTCCCTTGGAGGAGGTCCAAGCTTCAAATCCTGAGTATTGCTCAAAAAGACTGAGCATTACATATATCGTCATCTCTAAAATTGACATTACAATCAGTAGTTTGGTGCCAATATTATTTATTTTGAAAAGTAGGTGCCAACAATATGATTTGCAAGATTTTTTTTTTTCAGTCTCCCTAAAAGATTCTCCAGATTCATCCATCAGTATTCTGATCTTGAAAAGATATCGAAATGCAGATGGAGAACCAGTCAGACTTTTTCTGGATTTTACTGATATAGGTTTTCTATTTATTTAAGCTATTTTTAAGAAAGTACTTATCCATATCAGTGGCAGAGTGATCTTTTAGAACTTCACTGAGACCCCATAAATTTCAAGAGTCCTATTGAAGAAACTTTTGATCATCAGCCAGAAACACCATTTATGCTCTCATATAACATCAAGTCTCCTTTTAGCAAGTCTGGAGTACAACATACTGTAGTTTTGTAATAGACTCGCAACATATTCTAGGTCAACAGCAATTGAAATAACCTTGAATAATTTAATCATTTAATAAAGGAGCTGAATAAATTCAATGATTAAAAAAACCCTACGAAAGGGAAAATGTTCATTTGTTTCATTCTTTGATCTTCTTAGTATGCTTAGTTGATTATAACTTGCTGTAATTCATTAGGGTAGAAAGCAGAATGTCAACATGGAACAGAAACATAAACACTGAGCATGTTGTGTTGATAGTGCTTATGGATATGTAATGTGAATGAAAACAAAACAGAAATAGAAATACATAAGCTTAGGGGTTCTTGATACTCAGAAGTTCATATATATTGAACATACCAGTAATTATAAGTTGTTATTTTCTCATGTTTTTCAAAATTTGTTTTTAAAGCATTTTGCATGATGTTTGTTCTTTTTGTTGGCAATTGCTTGACTAACTTTGTCTTGGGTTCAATTCCACAACCATCTCCAATTAACCTATGAAGACATTATGAGCTTCTATGAAATCAAAATACACTACCTGAAATTTGCATTAAGTTCTAAGGGTAGTCTTGTGGCTTCGAAATCTCAGTCTCTGCTATATAATTATTTTGACTGAGAAATTTGTAGAAAGAGAGCAAATCATGTCTTTTTTTCTTCAAGAGATGCCTGAGCGTAAGTTGGGTAGTGCTTGATAACAGGTAATCCAACATGTAAGGGATATTCTTTAAGAGTCAAGTAGATGCCTTTTAAGCAGGGCTAGGGGTCTAGTCGTTAAAGCCTGATCCTTGAGTAATGAAGAAAAGAATGAGAAGAGCATGGCCTCTAGTTCAAAGTATATCTGAATAGTTTAACAATGCTTTTTTTTTCAAGAAAAGAGATCAAAATGGTCTGAGACATGGCTTTAGTCCTTAAGATTCCTGAATACATGCGAATTAGTCAAACTTTAATGCATAAAGGTACTTTTTGACCAAGTTTTGGTACTCACACTGATCGGGCTAGCATGGGATTTGCTGTACAATGTCATTCTGTGCCATTCATATTGCTGATCATATAGTAGGGCTCCATATCAATGCATACCTACCCAATTGGGTGCATGCCAAATTGGAATAGACTGATATGGAACGATGTGCATAATACAAACGTACATACCAATGTCATATGCCCATAACTCTAGCAATGTTTGCAATTATATTATATGGACTATAAAGCAATACAATAACTTCCACTCACTGGCACAGACAGATACAAACTAGCATGCAAGGTTCATACATTCTTCTATGGTGCTTGTTCCTGACAAGCCGGTACATATCATACAGTCTGGTCCAGTAAATTACAACACCTGAACCCACGGTCTGAACTAACCAACATATTTGGAATATATGCCTAAGATGTGAATATTTGGCATTGCCCCAATGCATATTGTACATTAAAGTCTGGATACTGCTATTTCAAACAAGATCATTTTTATTCTTGCCTAAAGCATTTGATTGCCCCAAGGTTCTTACCTTTTAGGAGTCACAAAAATTGTTCTTTCTTTTAATACACTGACATTTTGATCCTTATATCTAGACTATATATAACTGAGATGATTTTTTTCATGACGAACAACACAATGGTATATTTCTATATTGTTTTAGCATTTACACAATCTTCGACCTACCATAAGGTGAAAGAGGATAGGGGGTAACCGCTAAGGCGGTAGCCCGGTTGGTAGAGGCCTTGCCTCATTACCAACCGGTCGTGGGTTTGAGGCATGATCCCGCGGGTGACTCGATTAAATCCAGAATTTTTCTGAGGCTCGCGATAGTTGGTGTGAGTCAGAGGTCAGGGTCTTCCCCTTTGTCCTTGTTCTACTAGCTGATGTCTTAGTGGTATCAGGTTGACGTACTCACCATTAGGTGGGGAGAGACTGCGAATTTGAGCGTCTCGCATCGAACATTACTTGGCGGGGCGGGGGCCTGCGGGATAGCTACATCGAGATTTATCCCCCCTATCCCTTTTTTTATCAAAAAAAAAAAAAAAGAGGATAGGGGGTCATAGAGTTATTGGTAAATTCGTTGTTTATCCATGCATTGAAATTGCTTAATGCTTTAATGATAGGGACCTTCAAAAGAGTGTGATTTATCAAATAAAACATAATTCTCAAGGTTTGAAGTTTTGACCACAATCTAGTTGAAAATTGAAAGTTCCTTGGTTCATAGTACCAACGCGTTCCGAGCATATCATACCATATCAATACTGAACTAAATCTTGGTATGGAGAGCATACCCAGTCTCAGTAGGCTAAACTGATCCATGTATCGAGCATATTGACACTACCAACATGATAGTAGTTCAAAATTCAACATCATGATGGTGAGCCTTGCTTAAAACTGATCCATGAGACTTAGTTTTGGTAAGTTTAGGATGAAACTAACTAGTCTAAGTCATGTTTTGGAAGTTTCCTCTAGTTTTTGTGAACTAACCAAAATATGCTATGGATGCTATATTTTTTCATTATATTGGTACATATTGACATTATGATCTCTTAGTTTTTGTTCAAATACTTGGATAATAAATTTTTTGTTTGAGAAGTAGCTCCTTAGTATTCAACATTTTCATCTCAAATGAGATATCAGCCAAATTATTTGCTTGCATAGTTCTTGAGCAATTACCAACATAAATCTACAGTACATTTCGCTATATTATCTTGGCCACTATAGACTGATAAATCCCGAAACACTGACTAATACAATATCATCAGCCAGTATTCTCTAGTCACCATTAAATCTTTTTAGGAGTTTCTTTCTTGCTCCATTTCCCTTTTCACCAAAGAGGCATGGATCCGGTAAGAAATGTAGAGTCAGCAATCTTTGACACTCACCATGCCTTATTGTGAATATAATGGACTATATAGATCTCATTATGGTCGATGGCGGCAAAGTTAGCATAAGGCAGAGAAACTCCCTCAAAGAGGCCTGGGACATAGGACTTCGCTGCCTCATTGAGGGTGGCAAAGGTGGAGTTCTGGAAGTAAAATTTACTTTTAAAGTTTTGTGCCATCTTCCAGATCAGCTCCTAGAAGAGCACCTTTTGAACGAGGAGCATATCTCCTCCATTGCCTCTATCCATGATGATCCTTCTCCATGTTGCCCATCATTAGAGCTAATTTCTTGCTCACTTTCACTTCTATATGTTCTAGATGGGCTTTTTAATCTTGTCTAAGTTTTGGGAAACCCATTTATTACAATATGTACTGTGGTATGTGCTGTGTTGTACTATTCTATGTCAAGAAACCTTGAGTAGATACATGGGTGCGCTGCATTATGTTTTACACTGATTCATGATCATTACACATACAATATTTGATCCTTGATCTCGTCAAACTCCATCCTAGAAGAAAACAATGGTTTCTTACATAGATAGATAGATAGAGAGAGAGAGAGAGAGAGAGAGAGAGAGAGAGAGAGAGAGAGAGAGAGAGAGAGAGAGAGAGAGAGAGAGAGATAGAAGCAATGATAGGAAGAAATTTTTGAGGAAAGAAAAGTAGACATAATAAAGGCATTGTTATTTGTAAAGCAATCCTTAATTATGTTTTTGTCAAATCATATAATATACTAATTACTTCAAAATGTGGTACATGTGGCTGCTTATGCAGATACGCTCCCTTAAGCAGATCACATTGCCTATATATGGTTACCATATGTGATCATATTGCATATGAGCTGAAAAAGGCAGTTTACTTAGTATCATGCACATACAGTTTGCTAAGCATTTTGTGGCCACATGCAACACGCTCTCATATGGGCCCATCAGGATGAGGTAGGTTCAAATTGATATTTAGGTTTGGTGTGGATTTCAAGTTGGCCTAATATGGATACTAATTATATTATATATTAATTATCCTATAACAATCGCTATTACATATCAAGTACTAAGTAGCAATTATAAATTGTTAGCTGTTACTGTTATTGTTCATCCAAAAAACTATTGTCATTACTATTTCTTTTATTATACTTAATATATTTTATTTATTTTTAAATATAAAAAAATAGTAACAACATATGCACCCACATATACCACCGATTGCTTGCTTGGATGCCATTAACTCTTACCTCTTCAGCAAGGGGGTGGGGTTCAATTCCAATTGGAGTATGAGGTTTGGGTATGTATAAGGTAGAAAAAGGTGAGGATCAGTCCCTCCTAATATATATGTATATATATATATCTATACATACATACATACATAAATAAATAAATATATAAATATATATGCATACATAACTATAAAATATATACATACATACATACATACATATATACACATACATATACATATACAATGCAATGCCTTGACCGTCCACGTAAAATAGTTGTATTTTGAAACATTGGATATACTAATGTCTCAGGTCCCATTTTTGTCAGAGATCCTAGGTTTGTCATGCTTATTTTAATTTTTTTCAAAACTAATCTCCAACTAGATAAAATGTCATATCATGTTATCTTATCACAAATCACGACCAAGATAACTATAACCACCAGATTAAAACCTTTGTTAAAATTAAGTATACTTACTGAAACTATGTAGAAAATTAGAAATAATCGGGAGTTTGGTTCTAATATATTCAAGAGAAAGGTAGCTTTTCTTAGATATGAGGCTTGTTTGTGTCTTTGAGTGGTCTTTTAAGCATAAAAAGGGGTTTATGCAGTAGATCAAACCCCCTGAGTAGTGGATTCACAAGATTCATGCTTTTGCTAGATCTTAGCTTAATCTTATAGGAATGTAGATGAGATTTGTCTACTTGTAATAAATTTCTTACATAATTATAAGTTATATGTTAGTATTTGAAATAATTGTATTGAATTAGCATATTCACATTCATATGTAGTTTTTGTTTACTCAAAAAAGCCATTGTAGGATTCATTGTATTGTCCTAGTGAAGGATGGTTTGGAGATTCCATATGCAATGGATGACTGAATCCATAAATTCCTTTGAAAAACTAATCATGGTAGTTGTGCTTGTGAAAGAATCTTCCAACTTCCAGCCAGATGGACAAAAAGGCAGTTCTTTATCAAGTATGGATTGACAATCATCCATCTGTAAAGTGAGTTGCAGTAACTGAATACAGCAATAGATTTCTTTCAAGGATTGGTAGATTCCAAATGATGTTTCTTCATGACTTCATTAAGGTCCTATCATGGCTATCCCATGCTGTAATGCTATAGAATTTTGAGGAACAAGTTTTAGGGAAAAGGTTAGCCAAATATTTGCATTATAAAATTTTGAGAAACAAGTTTTAGGGAAAAGGTTAGCATGCTGTAATGCTATAGAATTTTGAGGAACAAGTTTTAGGGTAAAGGTTAGCCAAATATTTGCATTATAAAAACTTAAAACTGATGAGCATGATGGCATGCATATAGATAACAGAACATCTCTCTATTTTGATATGTAAGTACTGAAAAGTTCTACAAGAGGGAATGAAACATGCAGACAGGATATAAAAATGTGGGTCTTATGCGCAGTTCAATGTGCTACTGCAAAACTGTCTCTGATAATTGTCAGAGCAAACTCAATGATGAAAGGCATAAGAAACTATTTACATGAATATCATTGGCACTAATTTAAAAATCTCAGCTTCGATAAGAGGCCACCAAAGAAGAGCCACACACCACCAAAGTATATCACATAGAAAACTTGGATCGGATAATTGTAGAGATAGATTAAAAAATGTAACATACATTATCATGGATCAAAGATAAAAAGGAAAATTTTGGACAGCCTTTGGATCCTGCAAAATCTGCACATACCTATTTTGTCCTGTCAAGATAGCCTTCTGGAATTATAGGTTTCTGTATTTCCACATAAGATCTTCGCTAGGCAAAAACTGTTCAACTCCTAGGCTAAAAACTATCCTACCATGCCAATGGCTTCTAGAGCAGTGATAGAAAGTGTGGAAGAATCCGAAGTAATTTAGAGCTGAGAACATGCACAAGATTATTTGAGAGGATCTTGGAGGATGTCTGCAAACCAAATTTTTAAGGACAAGGGAAGAAACAAAAGAAAGCAAAAAATAGAAAAAAAAATGATTAGGAGAAGAAAGAACAGAGATGGCAGGGGACAATATCCACTCCAAATGTCAAGGCCTGGCCTGACTAACACCAGCCCAAAAATATACTATCCCAGCACAAAACTAAGACTGGACCATATCCATTCAAACCACCTAGAACCACCCCAAATTTTAAATTCAAAAATTTGAATTTTGAAACTTGAAAAGCATGGCAGAAGCTGTGCGCTGGACTCCTAATAGTGTTGTCGTGCTAGAGTCCATAATTGCAAATCCAGGCATCATATTTCAGAGCTCCTCACTTGGGTTTCATGGTCTGATTATGTTCTTTTAGGCCTTAGTTTTGAATTAATTAAATCATCTGCGTGTTTATGATGTTTTTTTTTAAAAAAAGGGAGTATACAACTCCAAGAAACTGAGACATCAGGAGTGCTTCAAGTCAAAATGTGTGATCCTTAATTCTTCCCAGGAATGCAAATGGTACTTACCAGGAATACTGGCTTCTGAGTTCAAGTAGAAGTATCTTAGAAATGTTTGCCTGGTAGTACTCTGGACACAGGTTCTTGTTGAGGACAAGAAGAGTGCTTTATTCTTTATACTTTATTGTATCTCCTCATGCCATTTTATTCACCTGCTTTTTTAGGACCTTATTCTAGTCATCAGATAACTGATTTGTTCATGAAGATGATTCTGATTATCTAATGATTATCTTCTTCTTGTGACAAATATCTAGTAATTTTGTTTTTAAACTTAGACAAGCAATAGGCTACCTTGTAAACAATGTCTGTGATATCTTATTTTTGCGAACTGTGTCCAAGCTGTGTTTTGTAATTTGCATTTATAAATCACACAAGTATCTTTGTATTGGTGGTAGAGTGATTCTAGTTGACACCTCTTACAGGTAATCCTGAATGTTTAGGCACTGAGATTTTGGAGACTTTGGTCAAGATGACTCCAACAAAGGAAGAAGAATTAAAACTCCGAGACTACAACGGTGACGTATCAAAGCTTGGTTCAGCAGAGCGCTTTCTAAAAGCAGTGTTGGATATTCCTTTTGCCTTCAAAAGAGTTGATGCAATGCTATACAGGACCAATTTTGAGACAGAAGTCAATTACCTAAGGAAATCTTTTGTAACCCTAGAGGTAAAAAGGCTATGTCCTTAATGCTGCATCATTCTTCTTCATTGGATCTTGTTTATAAGTTAACATCTGAAGCTAAAACACAGAAGGTAATATAACATAAAACCTCTTTCAATTAACTTGTCCACATGTATATTCTTGTTATTGGCACTTAACCACCTCTCATTAAAACAACAGCAAACAGTGCACCATATACCCAGAATCCCACCTCTCATTAAAACAACAGCAAACAGTGCACCATATACCTAGAATTTTTTTGACTATGAGATAGCCATGTGATCTGCATCATATAGGACAGCATGAACCATGTTACCATGGTCATTTCAATTTTTTTTATAAAAAAATCAAAATTTAATATATTCCTAGTTCAGAAGTTTTATAAGCAATGTTCTAAAATAGCGAAGCTTGTCTGAATACAAATTTGTACATTTATGATTGTGATCATTTTAGCTTTTTCAGCAAAAGAAAAGGAAGACAATTTATTATTCCATGCATCGGTCTGCTAATATTTTCTCAAAATGCTTTAGGCAGCTTGTGAAGATCTAAGAAGCAGTAGACTATTCTTAAAACTCCTGGAAGCTGTTCTAAGGACCAGAAATCGGATGAATTTGGGCACCAACAGAGGTGAAGCAAAAGCTTTTAAGCTTGATGCTCTTCTAAAGCTCGCAGATGTGAAAGGGACAGATGGGAAGACAACATTGCTCCATTTTGTTGTCCAAGAGATCATCCGATCGGATGGATTGGGTTCTGAACCAACAGCAGCAGATCTTCCTGACAATGCCAGGGAAGAGCAATTCAAGAAACAAGGCTTGAAAGTGGTCGCTGGGTTGAGCAGTGAGCTTGGAAATGTTAAGAAAGCAGCTGGGATGGACTCAGACATCCTGAGCGGTTATGTCACGAAGCTAGAACTGGGGCTCAAGAAGATAAGGTCAGTCTTGCAGCTTGAGAGGTCATGCACCCAAGGTAAGAAGTTCTTTGAGGCAATGGAGGTGTTTCTTAAGGAGGCAGAAGGGGAGTTGGAACGGGTTAAGGCTGAGGAGAAGCAGGCATTGGGCCTGGTAAAAGAGATTATGGAGTACTTCCATGGGGATGCAGCAAAGGAGGAAGCCCACCCTCTTAGGATCTTCATGGTTGTGAGGGACTTCCTCTCGATACTAGATAATGTCTGCAAGGACGTGGGTAGAACGCAAGAAAGGGCAATGATGGGGTCAGCTAGTTCATTCCACATCTCTGCGAGTGCTTCTTTTCCGGTTTTCCATGGACATGAAGCATGGCTAGATGGATAGTCCATGATCATGGAACAAATAAGGAACATTATTGAACTGCCGCAAATTTTATGCTAGATGGATCTAATTGGCTGCAAAGTGGTGGCATGACTTTTGAGAAAAATGTTTTAACTAGATGAGAGGAAAAACAAATCAAGTTATCGATATTAGTAGGTTCATATCTGCATAAAAGGAAAACATAAGCAATTCCACTGTTGTGGAAGGCAATATATATATATATATATATATATATATATATATATATATATATATTCATCTCAGATAGATAGAGGTATAGGAATAGTATCGAGGAAATATAAATTTCATCTGATGGAAAATAGGAAGCATGAGCCATCTGCCATGTAATAGAGTTATTTACTGATAGTTGCCAATATTTAGTTCATTTCATGCAATCATTTTCTACTTTATTGTGTACCAAAATGAAACTGAGAATGAACTGCCTGAGCTTTCTGAATTTGAGAGCTGGCAGGTGTTAGTGCAGATAGTTTTCCATATATATTTCTTTGCTTTAAATCTTTAATCTTGCTGTTGAGCAAGTATAGTTCCATATCAGATAGATTAAGAAATCTTGTGTTGCTTATATACTCTTGTACTGTCCATGTAAATGCCTGGATATTTAGATAGGATTTTAACATAGTATCAGAGCCCACCCATCCTTCTTAGCTATTGAAAATTCCAGGCTCTCACTTACTAAGGTACCAACCAAGAATTAAATTAAAGAACATAGACAAAACCAATAGATAGGAGCAGATCATATGGCTTTGGTTAATCTATTTTGTTCATTGGTTCTTTGCTGATCTATGTTTGATCCAAGCGGATCCTCCACCCCCCCCCCCCCCCCCCCCCCGCTACCTTGTTATTTTTATGAAGTTTGGAGTGGTGTAGGCAAACTCCATCCAAAATTTTATTAAACAAAAGAGGAGAATGGAGGAAATGCAAGGTCAAGGGGATTAGGAAAGAAGAGGGGATTAGAAAAGAAGAGGCGATTTATTTTACCAAACCATCTCCAAAAAAGCTTCCACACTTGGAGTTTCAGAGAATAGACCGGTTCTTGGACATAAAGCAGTAAGTAGGACTTATGTGCGACAACATTTTCTTGATGAAGATCCTTGAAAGAATCCAGTTGGATTTTAAGCTCGGAGCTGTGTTCAGTGCCATTTTTCAAGCCAGATTTTTACTTACATAAATAGGTAGTGTTGTCGTAATCCAGTTTGATACAAAATAATTGCCGGTTCATCGGTTAGATCGGTTTTATCTGGACCCGTCAATTAAGTCAGTGCGCCTGAAGATGTCTCTTAAATTTAACAAGGGCTACAATCTATCCCTATGAAACGAATTCTAACTACACATTCCTGACAATTACATCTTGTGAATCAGTCTTCAGCTTGGTCCGAAGAGAATACTTATGAAGCATAGAGTTTGTCCGCTTCGGTTTCATGATAAACGGCTCTTTATCTTCTGACCCATTCCGAAGGGAATAATTCGGAAACATGTAAACTTTTTTTTTTCGGCCTACTCCGAAGAGGATAGTCCGAAGATAATGGTTAAATCTACTTCGGATTTTCTCTAAGAAGAATGCATCCGAAGCATATAAATGGTCTCTCGACCAGAAGTGGTTAGAAGTCATTCTGATCGTTATAACCACCCACATGGTCTATAGCCTCGGCTTCAATAACAAGATTTCCAACAGCCACTACTTACGGTTATGAGAAAGTTATGCTAACTCCCGTAACCGTAATCAGTTACACTCACGCCTATAAATACTGGTAAGAGGAGACACCCGGGGGGGCAAGTTAGAGCCAGTCCACAACTAGCTCTCTCATCGCCATCTAAACTGATTCCCTTTCTTTCCTATCCTTGTCCATTCTTTCGAAGTAATCCATTATGTGGCCTAGACCCTTACTGACTTTACCATCGGAGTGTCCCCCATCGGAGAAAATCTGGTCAGGGGATTTATTTTACAGGATTTCGTCAAGGTCTCATCAAAGATGAATCGGCGAGCATATCACTTCAACTGGTCCGTGAGGATTTAGCGTCAATAGATTGACATGCCAGGTAGGGGGAGAGAATTTTCTTTGTTAAGGAGAACTTTGAAAAAATAAGAATGGTTAAAGGAAAGGTCCAAAATGCTTCTACAAGCAGGGAGCACCCTGCTCCTTAGGTGAATAATCCTTTGGTGGAAAATGATATGCCACCTCCTATATTGGCTATAGGGCAACAGCAATTTGAGGCCCTCCTGAATCGAGTTGATGCCTTGACAACCTTAGTCCAAACTTTTCAAAAAAATGCTATCCAGAAATAATGTCCACCAGCCACTTCTTAACACAGTCATCGAACTAGAGGAAGGGCCGACCGACATCGAGAACCAACCCCATGTTCTTCACGAACTTGGTTTTCTCGTGAGCGTTACAATTCTCCGCTTGGTAGGCCAATGGAGGGTCGATCTGATAAGAAGAGACCAGACATTCTCTCTCTATTTCTTTTGGAAGTTATATACCTGGGGGAGTTAGGTGAAAGAAAATCCACCTCAATTATGAAGAGAAGTTCAAGTTGTTGGAGTCATAAATAGTCAGGCTCACTGATCAGAGGAGGGGTGATGAAATTATGACTTTTAATTCATGACCTCCTTTCTTCGATCAAATTATAGAAGAAGTCATTGATCGGCATTTCAAGATTTCTTAAATGGAGGCTTATGATGGAACTACCGATCCCCTTGATCATTTAGGGAGCTTCAAAGCTCATATGATGATACAAGGAGCATCCGATGCATTACATTGCCTTGCTTTCCCTACCACCTTAAGAAAAGCTGCTCGAATGTGGTATTCGAGCATATAGCCATGCACTATTCATTCTTTTGCTGAACTGGAGCAATTGTTCATTTCATATTTCCGAACTTGTCAAAAGATGCCTCGGAATACAAACTGTTTGTTCCTCCTTCGATAGAATGAAGGAGAAAGTCTTAAAGAGTTTGTCATTTGATTCAATTCGGCCACTCTTGAGATTCCTGATCTTAATGAGCACGTGGCCAAGTCAGCCTTGAAGAAAGGTCTCAGATCATCCAGGTTCACTTTTTTCTTGGACAAAAGATTTCTTACGAATTATGCTGAACTACTGGCAAGGGCCCAAAAGTATGCTGCTATTGAGAAGCAGGCGGCGAGTCGGTGACTCACTGAGGGGAGATCCTCTTCCAAGAAAAAGAATGGTCGAGGACCAAATGTGCCCACATCTTCTAACGACGCGCTGGTTCCACGCTGAAATCCTAAACCTAAGCCATTGGGCACGTGGTTCGACTTCACTCCTCTCAACCTTCCAAGAGAAAAGATTTTGCTAAAAATAGAGAAGGAAAACTACTTGCAAAGGCCACGTCCTATGAAGACTTCTACTAATGTGAGGAACAAGAATAAATATTGCTGATTCCATCAGGACCACGACCATAATACTGAGGAATATTTTCATCTCCGAGATGCTATAGAAGACTTAATCAGAAGAGGGTATCTGGGAAAATATGTTAGTCATCCAGAACCTCAAGTCGAAGCAACTGCCCCTCAAAGAACTACCGATGAAGCCGAACTGCCTCACCAAAGGTTGACCGATGGGAGGGTAGGCATGCTTCATCGGTCAGTTGGTTGGAGAATTGAAGTTGAAGAGGATAATCCCAAGAGATTTAGGGGCAATAATTTCATTTGTTTTTCAGATGAAGATCTCCAAGGAGTTCAACTCCCACATGATGACCCTGTTATGGTTTCAGCTGTAATAGCAAGATATGATGTAAGAAGAGTTCTGATAGATAATGAAAGTTCTGTCGAAGTTTTACTATATGATGTATTTCTTAGAATGGGTTTATCTAAAAGTAAGCTGCAGAGGTCTCTTGTTCCTCTGACCAGCTTCAGAGGAAATCAAGTTGCAGTTGAAGGGAAAATAATTTTACTTGTGACTCTTGGCATTGAGCCATTCCAAAAGACACTCTCCATTAACTTCATAGTAGTACAAACACATTCAGCTTATAATGCAATTTTGGGATGACCTGCTTTAAATAAATTTTGGGCCATAGTATCGACCTATCACCTTTTGGTGCGGTTTCCCACTAGAAATGGCATCGAAGAAATGAAAGGAGATCAGAAGGTCGCTCGCCAATGTCTAATAATCCAGGATAAGCAATCGGCCAATCCTTTAATGCTTGATCAGCTAGATTCGAGAGACAGAACTGAAGACTGTGGAGAACCTGTAGAAAGGACCATTTCTATGCCTTTGTCCGAAGACAACCCAACGAAATTTGTGCAGATTGGCAATATGTTAGACGAAGAGACAAAGGCAAAGTTAATTCACTTTCTCCGAAGTAATGCTGATATCTTTGCTTGGGCAGCTTCGGATATGCCTAGAATTCTATTTGAAATAATTACACACCGATTGGAAGTAACTCTCAACTATAAGCCTATTCGGCAGAAGAAGAGGTACTTTGCTCCATAGAGACAGAGGGTTATTAACAAAGAAGTCAGCAAACTCCTTGAAATCAAATTTATAAGAGAAGTACAATAACCAGATTGGTTGGCTAATGTCATGATGGTGAAGAAGTCTAATGGCAAGTGGAGGATCTGCATTGATTATACAGATCTTAATAAGGCTTGCCCAAAAGACAGATTCCCTTTACCGAAGATAGATCAGTTAGTTAATGCCACTGCTGGTCATCAGCTGCTGAGCTTCATGGATGCTTTCTCAGGATATAACCATATAAAATAGATCCTGAAGATGAGGAAAAAATTGCTTTCATCACAGAAAAAGGGCTTTATTGTTATAAAGTGATACCATTTAGGTTAACAAATGCCGAAGCACCTTCCAAAGATTAATCAACAAAGTATTCAAGAATCAGATAGGAAAAAATATGGAAGCTTATGTTGATAATATGATTTTGAAGAGTCTTCATAAGTCTGACCACATTGAAGATTTAAAAGAATCCTTTGATGCTCTTGGACGCCATCAAATGAAGCTGAATCCAATTAAATGCACTTTTTATGTGGTCTCAGGAATGTTTTTGGGATTCTTAGTTACCAAGCAGGAAATTAAAGTTAATCCATAGAAAATTCAAGCCATCTGAAGCATGAGACATCCCTCCTGTAAGAAAGAAGTACAGTGGTTGATAGGAAGAATTGCCTCTCTAAGTCGGTTCATTTCGCAATCAGCAGAAAGGTGTCTCCCATTTTTCAAAGTTCTCCATCAAACTCAAAGTTTCGAATGGTTAGATGACTGCAAGCTTGCTTTTAATAAGTTGAAAGAATACTTAGAAAACCCTCCTTTACTTTCTAAACCTTATGAAGGGAAAACTCTTTATTTGTACCTTTCTGCCTTGGACGAAGCGATTGTTCGGTACTTATTAGAAAAGATGTTGACCACTTACAGAAGCTAATCTACTACACTAGTAAGGTATTACACGAGGTAAAAATACGATATCCAAGAATACAAAAACTCATCTTTTCATTAATGGTTGTGGCAAAACATTTACGACCCTATTTTCAAGCCCATACTATTTTTGTTATAACGGATCAGCCCCTGAAGGCCATCTTGCACTGCCCTGACACTTCAGGAAGGATAGCTAAATGGGTTGTCAAGTTGGAAGAATTTGACATTGACTTTCAACCTAGGTTGGCAATAAAAGTGTAAGTCCTCGCTGATTTCATAGCTGAATGCACTTGGGGACAGGATGATGGTCAACAAAGGGCCAAAGAGGAGGGAACCATCGAAGAAGTTCTGGAATCTGTTTGGGTGCTCCATGTGGATGGTGCCTCTAATGCCAATGGCTGTGGGGCTGGTCTCATTCTGGCCGGTCCGAATGGTCAGATCATAGAGTATGCTCTTCGTTTTTATTTTCAAGCTTCGAATAATCAAGCAGAGTATGAGGCCCTTATTGTTGGACTCAAAATTGCTCAAAAGCTGGAGATTCAAAAGGTTACAATTTTTTCAAATTCTTAATTGGTAGTGAATCAAGTGAAGGCTGAATTTGAAGCTCGAGATCCCATTATGATTCAATATCTGGCGAAGGTACAAGGTTTAATATCCCAGCTAGAATATTTTGAAATTGCTCATGTGCCTTGGATAGAAAATTCTCGGGCTGATACTCTTTCACATCTTACTACCACCACCCTAGATTCCCTTGGTCTAACATATGTAGAATATCTTGAAGACCCCAACATATTTGAATCTGTAGTGGAGGTATATTCGATTGAACATGGACCATCTTGGATGGATCCCATCCTTAAATTCTTTAATGAAGGAACATTGCCTAAAAATAAGTTTGAAGCTAAACAGCTTCACTAGATAGCTTCCCAATATGTGGTTTTAGATGGGATTTTGTATAAAAGATCATTTACACAACCTCTGTTAAAATGTCTAGGGCCATCAGATGCAAATTATGCTCTCAGAGAAGTGCATGAAGGTATATACGGGGATCACCTGAGGGGCAGATACTTGGCTTACAAAATATATCGTCAAGGCTACTATTGGCCAACTATCTAGAAGGATTCTGTAGATTTTGTCCGAAGATGTGATCAGTGTCAAAAGTATTCTAATATACAAAGATGGCCTGCAAATCAGCTGACTCTGTTGATAGCTCCTTGGCCTTTTGCTCAATGAGGAATGGACATTCTTGGTCCGTTCCCTCCAGCCTCCGGACAACGAAAATTTCTTATAGTGGCTATTAACTATTTCACTAAGTGGTTTGAGGCCAAACCCTTGGCACAAATTACTGAGGCAAAAGTCAAGAATTTTGTAAGGAACTTTATTATTTTTTATTTTGGAATTCCTTATGCCATTGTTACTGATAATAGAAGGTAATTCGACAATCCGAAGTTCAAAGGCTTCTGCACCCAGTACCATATACTTCATAAGTTGACTTCTGTTAGTGATCCTCAATTAAATGGAGAAGTTGAAGTGACCAACAGAACTATTCTTCATGGTCTCAAGACCAGGTTGAATGATGCTAAGGGATTATGGGTTGAAGCGCTGAATTCAATTCTTTGGATATACTGAACCACTCCCATAACAGCCACTGGCGAATCCCCATTTCACTTAGCTTACGGCACTGAAACAGTCCTCCCTATGGAGGTTTCTTTACAATCTTTACGGATTGACCATTATAAAGAGCCTGAAAATTTGGAGCAACGAAGGATTGATTTGGATTTATTGCAAGGCGCCCGACTCCATGCTCAAATGAAGATGGCGGTATATCACCAGAAGATTGCCAAATATTACAACTCTCATATAAAAGAGCGGATTTTTCATCTCGAAGACTTAGTCTTGCGAAGGTCCAAAGTGTCCAAGCTGACTGAACAAGGCAAGCTTTCTCCTATATGGGAAGGTCCTTATCGAATCAGGGAAGTCATCCGCCTCGGAACTTATCGACTTGAAACTTTGGAAGGCACATTGTTGCCTCGGCCTTGGAATGTGCAAAACCTTTACAAATTTATCAATAATTTTTTTTTACAAAACTATATTGAAATGTTCAAATCAAGATGGGCCTAACCAGCCAGTCTTATTCTCTATCAAAAGCATGGGATGATCTACGTGATCTACCCAATGGTAAACCTGATCAAGTGCCGAGGTGGGCCTAACAAGCCTATCTTATTCTCCATCAAAGGCATGGGATGATCTACGTGATCTACCTAACGTTAAATCTGATGAAATGCCGAGATGAGCCTAACAAGCTGTCTTATTCTCTATCAAAGGCACGAGATGATCTACGTGATCTACCCAACGGTAAATCCGATGAAGTGCCGAGGTGGGCCTAATAAGCCTATTTTATTCTCCATCAAAGGCACGGGATGATCTACATGATCTACCCAATGGTAAAATCGATGAAGTACCGAGGTGGGCCCAATAAGCAATCTTATTCTCTATCAAAGGCACGGGATGATATACATGATCTACTCAACGGTAAATTCGATGAAGTACCGAGGAGGGCTTAACCAGCCTGTCTTATTCTCTATCAAAAATATAGGGACAACCTACGCGGTCTATTCTATGACAAATCTGGTGAAGTACAAAGTAAATCCGATGACACGCCGAAGTATATCCACTCAATATATATTATTTTCCATCAGCAATAATCTAAGCAGCCAATCTTAGTAGAAAAGTTGATGAAGTGACAAGTTTAATTACTTCGGATCTTCTTATTCATCAAAGAAAAAGAAACAAGATAACGGTATTTCATTTGCATGATTATTTTATTATTATTATATCTTCTTGGAAGATGGAGATGATTTCATATATCAAAATTCTTTGCTCGATATATTAATGGCAGAAGTGTTTAAAGTTTGGTTTTTTGTTCGATCGATCCTGTTTAGTGTGATTTGAAAGATCGCTTACACAGTAAGCCGAATTGATTCGGATTCTTCGAAACGTTGTGACTAAGCCCGAAGACTTTACCCTTAAACAAATTTTCATTTGAAATTCTAGGGTTGATGGTTGATATGTTTGTTAGAAATATTGCTTACTCATGGACTCTATCTAATTAGAGAGATTATTATTCAACATCTTACCTTCGATGAATTTATATTAAGTAAATGTCTCATTACGGCATAATTTATCTGGAAAGGAAGATATTTCATTCATGAAGAAGTAAATACATGTATGTTATCTTTCTTATAATATGATCAAAAAGTAAAAGAGTTACAAAAATTGGGTGGCTTCTGCATCAGCTACTTATGATGGGTTATCTTCAGCCAGAACCTCTTCAGCTTGAGTTGGGTTGACTGGATCTGTAGTTGCTAATACTTCTTCTTCAGTAGCTTCTTCGGTTGCAGCACGATCCTCTTCAATATAACCCGATATTTCTTTAGTAACTATGGGAGATCCAGGCTCTTCTACTTCTTCGAGTTTGTATCACTGAATCGTCGAGATGTCAAGGTTTGGATAAAGATTTTGCACTTCATTTACCCTATCATCATAACCTGCGCGGCAGCTGAATGTTCCTGATTTAGTCATTTCATCATCGAATGCTGAAGATTTCTTATAGTCCTCGACCACCATATTCACTTGATCTTTTAAAGTTTTTATTTCTTCAGCCGCTGCCTCAACTCTTTTGACTGCTTCATCGACCTTTTTGACTGCTTCTTCGATCTTCTGTTGAGCTTCTTTTGCTGAATGTTCCAAGGTTTGAATCTTCTTCTTTTTCTTCCTGAGCTTTGCATCTTGTCCAGAAGCCTTCGGTTGAGCCTTTTCTAATTCGGCTTTTAGGTTCTGGACCGCGGCGTCACTCAAAGCAAGCTTCTCCTCCATAGCCTTCTTTAACTCTTCAACTACTTTCTTCTTAGCTTTGGCCATTTGGAGTTTTTCTTGAGTTCTTTTATGGTAATCTCTAAAGTCAAATATGCTATCTTTCATGAGGGTAATATCATGAATCAGCTGCATTGATAATGAAGAATATGAAGTTAACCAGGTTAAGTACTATATAAAACAAAGAAGAGAGAAGAAGAAAAGAAGTGATACTTACCTTCAGCATAGATGAGAACGTTAATCAGATATCTCCTTAATATTTCGAGTTTTGCTGACTTCCCAGTCTCAAGGAAGGAGAGTGTACTTCAGTATCTTCCTAGCTAATTTGGGGTGCACCAAGCCCCATGCATCAAAAAAGACTGCAAAGTTCACATTGCATTCTCTATCTATTGGATTGTCTCTCACTAGACCTTCTTCAGTTCGAGTAGCTTTTCCTTTGTCCTTTGAAGAAGGATGAATCAGCTCTTCAATAATCGAATCTAGAATAGGTTGTTCCAGAGAAGGCAATGGAGGGAAAATCCTTGGCGAAGGCTCTGTCACAAGAGCATCGTCTTTGTCTGGCGTAACCCTTGTTGGGTTCATCCTTGAGGTTTCTTCGGACCTGATTTTCTTTCGGACTTTTGTTTCCTTTTGATGGACTGGCACTGCTCTTTTTCTGGATTCTTGTCGAAGTTTTTTAAGATTGGGCTTCATTTTTTCACCTACGAACAAAGAGAAAAGGTTTCTTAGATCAACCATTGGAAATGCAAAATAGATTTTGGGAGGAATTAAAGTTAGCTATTTACTATACCTAGTGTTGGAAGCTCACTGATATGAGCGAGATGGAGGTTTTGTTCCCTCGGTAGTTCCTTGACCAAAGGAACCTCTGAATTGGACAGTGTCTCGAAATTCTTCTGATCGGCTTTCAAGATTCTTTTTCCAGCATTTGCATCTAAGCGTGAAGTCTTCCATTCGGGATCAAAATCCCATGATTGGTAATAAATAAAGAAGAAACAGGGTTTCCACCCATGTATGACACTAGGCATTCCTTTAATTAGTCTTCAGCCAGGATGGGGGCCAATGACCCACCATCCTTGGTCGTGAAAATCTTTCTTCAGTATAAAGAGAGAAGTAAATAATGAGATTTTGAGCACTACTTTACAGAGTTTGCAAAGAACTAAGAATCCACAAATATTTCTGAAGCTGCTTGGCATTAGCTAAGCTGGGACTACCTGATATAGGGTGAACAACTTCACTAGGAAAGGATGAAGAGGAAACCTAAGGCCAGCCTTTAAATGATCCTCATATACGGTAATAGCCCCAGGAGGAGGACAAGTGACCCTTTCATCGGGTTTGGGAAGTAGTGTTTTATAGGTCTTAGAAATGTGGTAATGTTCATGAAGACTCTCTACCCTTGTAAAGGACAGAGAACTGGCAACCATTTCTGGAGAAAGTTCGAAAATTTTTCTTCTATCAGGACCTTTGCTCCTAGAAGGTTCATCACCCGCTGAACCTTTACCAGTGGTCGAGCTATCTAATAACTTAGACATTATAAAAACAGTGAGGAAAAAGACCCCTACCTCCAAGACAAAAACAGGGTAACTTGTAAGAGAAGCACAATGGTGTCTAGTAAAAGGAAGAAGAAGGAAGTTCCAACAAGGAACACGAAAGTTCATTTCGTGGGGTGACCCCCTTTTTTATATATGCGGGACGGTACGGTAGGTTTTCTCAGGAAACTGATGATCTTCTCAGTCACACGATGTATCGGTGGTATCAATCGTGGATACAAATTACTAAGGGATGTCGATCGATGGATTGTCAGTTACGATTCGCGAGAAATGCTATAGACGGCCAAGATGAGTTTTCAACATAATGACTAGGGCTCAAGATGTCACCAAGTATACTTTCTCGATCGAATAAGAGTCCCATGAAAGTCTTTTTAATGAGAGGATCAGCCAGGCTTTCAAATCTACACCATCTTTTTGAAGCATCAATAAGGAGCTAACACCTGTCCTTAGCACGATCTTCGAATCATAAATCAGTTATTACGAGAGGAAGAGTCAATGATTTGCCATCATTGATTATCTTATTTTCATCCATAAACGACAAACTCTAACTACTCCCATTTTTTGAAATAAAATTATTTCAAATTGGAAGTGGGGGGCAGTCGTTGTGGTAATCTGGTTTAATACAAAATAATTGCCAGTTCATCGATCAGATCGATTTTATCTAGACGCATCAACTAAGTCAGTGCACCTGAAGATGATGTCTCTTAAATTTAACGAGGACTACAATCTATCCTTATGAAGCGAATTCTAACTACTCCTTCCTGACAATTACATCTTGTGAATCAGTCTTCAGCTTGGTTCGAAGAGAATACTTATGAAGCGTAGAGTTTGTTCGCTTTGATTTCATGATAAACAGCTCTTTATCTCCTGACCCATTCCGAAGGGAATAATTTCGAAGCATGTAAGCTAACATTTCTTCGGCCTACTCTGAAGAGGATAGTTCGAAGACAATGGTTAAATATACTTCGGATTTTCTCTAAGAAGAATACACCCGAAGCATATAAATGGTCCCTCGACCATAAGTGGTTAGAAGTCATTCTGATCGTTATAACCACCCACATGATCGATAGCCTCGACTTCGATAACAAGATTTTTGATAGCCACTACTTACGATTATAAGGAAGTTATGCTAACTAACTCCGTAACTATAATCAGTTACACTCACGCCTATAAATACTGATAAGAGAGAACACCCAAGGGGGCAAGTTAGAGCTAGTCTACAACTAGCTCTCTCATCACCATCTAAATTGATTTCCTTTCTTTCCTATCATTGTCAATTCTATTTTTGAAGTTCTTCATTCTGTGGCCTAGATCCTTACTGACTTTACTATCGAAATGTCCCCCATCAGAGAAATTCCGGTCAGAAAATTTGTTTTGCAGGATTTCGTCAAGGTCTCATCAAAGACAAATCGACGAGCATGTCACTTCAACCGATCCATGGGGATTTTGCGTCAACAGGTAGCTTTTCTAAATCATTCTCGTGTGCCAATACTTGAGCAACAAAAAGAAAAATCAGCTTTATATATTGATTACTTTTATTTGCCAAGATTTACTAACAAGGTCGTACAAACAATATTTTTACATGATGTTCATGAAAGACAAATCTATATACTAATAGAAGCTTTTATGCATCATCCTTCGAGCTGAGAACAGATTGAATATTAGTATATCTATATTTATATTTATTTTATTTAATAAATACAAATATAGATATAAATATTAGTCAGATACAAAAATTCATATCCATATCTATTAAAAGTATCAAAATATAAAAATTCGAATAAATATGGATATAAATCAAATATTAAAAGTATCAAAATAAATATTGATATAAATTGGATAATTAAATTTTAGACTACAGAATCAAAGATATTATTTAGTGGATAATATATCAAGTTAATAACATATTAATGTGATTGTTTATTTTTCTTAAAAATTCATGGGTGTTTTATAAAATTTAATAGGAATACAAAAAGAATAGGATGTTAGGATATGGATTGGATAGTTGTCTATCCATATTTATATCCTTCTTTTTTAGTAGTTATGGATACGGATATGAATATTTATCGGATGCTTAAATTTTTATCTATATTCAGCTAGATTCAAATACGAAAACAGATATGGATGGATATTATCCGATCCATTTTCATTCCTAAATTCATCTTTGCCTATTCTATTCTGACCAAGGGTGTAGTAGTAAAGAGCAAAGAGTTTCAGTAGTTCTCCAAAAGAAATTTAACAAAGAACATGTTATTTCATTTTTATTTCCAGATCATTTAAGAGAAAAACCATGGAAACTATTACATGCAGAATTGGAGTTCCAAGCCAAAGTCAGATGGCAATGGTACTATACACAAAACTGCCACTTGTTTCCTCCATTAGTCAGATATGGACTTGGAAGAGGACGGTAGCTGTAGACAGTAAGAAGGCCAAGGGCTGATAAATGAGAGGTAGGGGAGACATGGGAGTATTTTTAGATGGAAGAGTAGAGTTTGATATGGGTGTTTGATGATGGGTTTCTTAATCAGTGGTGAAGGGGAGGACAGAGTTACTTGCTAACTGAATGCGTTGATACTTGGCAGTATACTTGGCAACATAAACCGATTTCATATAGTGACAAAAGAAGCCACTTTCGATGGGCATTTTTTTTAAAAAAATAGTGGATACTATGTTGAATATTGACTTTTATGGCTTAATATTTTCATGGAGTCAAGTCTATAAGGTCAAGGGCTAGATTTTAGATTTAGCTGCATAAAAATTATTTTGGTGGACTCAAAGTCTAAAACAAAAGGCTGGGTCAATGTTCAACATAACTCATTCATAATTTCTGCTCCGGTTTGGATCTGATACCAATCTGGGTCGTAAATGGATGCTCATGATCTCTAGAGCTGTCAATATGGGCTAGCCCGGCCTGGCCTGGCCCTAACCCATATGGGCTTGTATTTTGTGGGCCGGGCCGGGCTAAGCCCACTTGTACAAATGGGCCAAAAAAATCCAATCCGGCCCGGCCCTATGTGGGCCGTGGGCTAGGGCCGGGCCAGCCTCCTATGTGGGCCGTGCCAGCCTCCTATGTGGGCCATGGGCTAGGGCCGTGGTCTAGGACCGTGGGCCGTGGGCTAGGAATCCACGTGCTGAAAGTATCAAGTAGGAAAAAAATGAATTAATTTATACTATTCGTTTCTACAGATTTTGGGACTGGAAATGTGTGCTGATACTATGGTAGGAGATGCAATGATAAGAGGCATCTCTGGAGGACAAAAGAAGCGTGTTACAATAGGTAAATCTAACAAGAAAAAGAAGAAGTTGGACTAGAAGTCTCTGAGCCCTCACGACAGGCCGGCACGGCGACATGACATCAGGAAAAGCCTGTGAGCCCTTATGGCAGGCCGGCACGGCGACGGTGGCACCCCGCGATCCCGAGCCTCCTCGGACCCGTGCCTCACTGCTTCTAATGATCCGTTGAGAGAAATAAAAAAAAGATGGAAAAATGATGAATCCTCACCGCCGAACGACCGAAGTCCTGGGTTCCGGCCGGCATCACGATCTCGCGAAAGAAGAACAGCGGCCGTGGGGTGGGGTTCTTCGTTCTCCCATTTCCAGTTCTCCCAAACAGCCAAACTTGAGACTCCGTTCTCCGGCAGCTCTCTGTGAGTCACTCACGGACTCACCAATTCTCTCCAGCGGAGGGCGGTGGAGGGCGGTGGCTTTGACCTAACTTTAACAGAGGGTCCCGAGTCTCGACTCCGGTCTCCCATCGTCGTCGAGTAAATAAAATCCATAATGCCTTCAGTCTTCATCCTGTAAGTAGTAATTAGTAAGTCCTAAACAGTAAACCGTAGGACTGTAGGACCGTAGATGAGTTGACTAACAGTAACAGATTAAGTGAGCCCTGACTCGTAAGGCTAAGTTTTTTTTTTTTTTTAAATTATATCATGGCCCATGGGCTGCCCCGGCCCTAATCCTGTTGAGTCCATGGGCTACAGGGGCCGGGCCAAAAAGCCCACTTACATAAATAGACCAATTTTTTTCAACCCGGCCCGGCCCATTTATAGGACCAAATGGGCTGGCCCATAGGCCCTAGCCCATTTTGATAGATCTAATAATCTCAATCAAGTTAGTTATATTGATGTTGGTATAAGCACCTAAGGTAGAAAACAAAATAGAGCAGAAATACTTGTTTTTTGTATGATCACTGGTGAGGCACATACAGATCTTGGTCAAAACAAAAATTACATTTTTTATTATTTGTTGCATCCCATCTTCTTGATAACTGATAAGTTAGCCATGGCCACAACCTAGCTTCGAGATCTAGGTTCTTAAAGAAGCAAGAATTATCTAAAATGTCCTTTCGTGCACGACATTTATCATGATCCAGTCTGTCTATGTCCATTGAATGGTTCTTAATAATTATCTTGCCCTTAACTATTACACTTCCGAACTATAATTAGGACTGTTGTGCATAAACTCTAAAAGTAACTACAATATTATAACAAACTATTAGTGAAATGAGTAATTATCAGATATAGGATTTAAGTTATTGGACATGTCGGGCCTAAATTGGATTAATAACTCAGTTGCTTTTTAAACCAGCTAGTGCTGATAGGTTGCTTCCTCACCAGTAAATGAAATGATTTGGCTCAGATGGAGATGAAATATACTCAACGCCGGAGTAAGCTGAAGAAGAGATACTAATGGCTATACCTGCAAAAGAAGTTTTTTCAGAGATAGCTTCGGTGAAGGCCCTCTGATGCTCAAGTCAGTATCTCAGATCATAGAGCAGAAAATGGAATGAAAGTAGAGTGAAACCACATGCATGGATATAGAGGGTGTATACTTCTAGGGAGTTTGTTGAGAACCCCATTTATACTCAAGCTATAGAGGCAGTGTAGGGATGTCTTGATATGTCAGAGAGCAGGTAAAGAACGATTAAATTTTGATTGTTGTTTGGACTTTTGAGAAAAATTATCATTTATTATCTGAACTATTCTCTTCCCATCAACGAAAGGTTTTGTCTTTTAGGTCTCTCGCTATTTGTCTTAATGGCTCTATGAGTTTTGGCCTAAAGAGGGGCCATGCTTCTTTAATGACTGAGATATGTTCTTGATAATGGGATTTGACGGTTTGTCTATTATGAGGGACGTACCAGGGTGAGTGTCGATGGATTCTTCCTTGGCCATTTGGTAGATGCCTTTAGGACAAGCGGCTGGCCGGGCTTGGACCCTATGTGCTATGGTTTGGTAGGCCTATAGGCCTATTGTGACTAAAGCTCTGCAGGATTCGAGGATCGAAGGGTCCGGGTACCAAATATATCGAAGGTAGATAGATGTGCCTATCTTAACTAGGGATCTATGAGACAGCAATTCAAATAGCCGAATATTTATTTGGGAGAGGTCTGGAAGACCGGAGGCCAAGCCTGGCAAGAGTCTGAAGGACCGAAGGTTCATACTAGGATGGAGCCATAAAGATCTTTGATTCGAGAGGGAGACATAAGGTCAAATGTTGGGTCTGCTAGAATCTCGGGGGGTGAACATATTTAAATACTATGACCAATAGGACCGAGGGTTAAAATATCTCTCCTAGCTTCCACTTTCAAAAAATAGGACTAAAGGACTGGTAAGGCACTTTTAAGGGAATACTCCAGAGCAGGATCTGTCCCTTCATTTAATTTGGTAGTGTATTAACCTAGTTACATAGATTCCATTATTCTTGAGTCAGGCAATCATTTATTCTGCATATGTATAGTTAGGGTTCTGTAGTCCTGCAAGGAGGATAGGAATAATAGGATGCAGCTCCATCTCATCCTGAAACGAGTTCGATCAATCTACCATTGGCTTTGAGACCTTCGGAATCTCTGGAGTGGGGTTTCTTTCCATATCAATAGCCGCCCACTCTTTAGTCCAATTATGAAGTATTCAGACTGAGGAGTAGTTCAAGCACCTCGTCCATGGGATCCCTAGAAGGCTTGTTGAGTTTAATGTTCTTGAAAAATAGGCTTGTCAGAGAGTTTCCATATTCTATATTTATAATATTTTTTGAGGAATGTGAAGAATTAATGCGGCTAATTTCTTTTATAAAAGGATTTCAGAAGTAATTTGCTGCTGTTAGCCTTTTTGCTAGGGAGATTCTTTGTTCACTGGATAGTGATTTCTAATAAGAAGGCTAATTTCTGGTAGGTTTTCTAGCTAATCTTTTGGTGGCTCGCAGATTCAATAGATCCGTGCGATGTTCAAGATATGCAGAATGTGATCTTGAAGCACTGAAGTCTAATGCATTGAGTAATAAGTATTCTGGTTCCCTTATCGATGCTCTTAGGGATGAAGGATCGGGAGGCAAACCCGATGTTCTGGATTTTTCTAAGAGTCTAGTATCTATCAAAGAATGGGTTTGAACTTTTCTTCGGACGGTAGGTGACTATCAAGCCTGCAAGATGGAGTCCAAAGAGCACAAATACATGGCCTTTGAGCCTGTCATTCAGGTATAGAGAAGGTTTATCATGCGGCTTTTACGTTATTACTGTTCTGCCTTGTATCACTCTCCCTCTTTTTAATATGATACTGTTCAAATTTAACATAGTTGGCTCATCACTTTACTTCTTTATAAAATTGGTTGAATCTGCTGAGACAAAGGTTGCTATGATGGAAGAAAAAGTGTTTAATGCTGGAAAGAAACTTAGCAAAGCTAAGATTCGGGCTACTGAAGTAGAGGGAGAGTTTCAAGAGTAGAAGAAGTGCACAAATGCATTATCAAAGAATATCGTTCATTTGGCAATAAAATTAGACGAGATGGCAGGTGTTCTAGCAAATCTTTTGGTGGCTCGCAGATTCAATAGATCCGCGCGATGTTCAAGATATGTAGAATGTGGTCTTGAAGCACTAAAGTCTAATGCATTGAGTAATAAGTATCCTGGTTCCCTTATCGATGCTCTTAGGGATAAAGGATCGGGAGGCAAACTCGATGTTCGGGATCTAAGAGTCTGGTATCTATCGAAGAACGGGTTTGAACTTTTTTTTGGACGGTAGGTGACTATCAAGCTTGCAAGATGGAGTCCAAATAGCACAAAACATGGCCTTTTAGCCTGTCGTTCAGGTATCGAGAAGGTTTATCATGCGGCTTTTATGTTATTACTGTTCTGCCTTGTATCACTCTCCATTTTTATAATATGATACTGTTCAAATTTGACACAGTTGGCTCACCACTTTACTTCTTTATAAAATTGGTTGAATCTGCTGAGACAAAGGTTGCTATGATGGAAGAAAAAGTAGTTGATGCTGAAAAGAAACTTAGCAAAGCTAAGATTCGGGCTACTGAAATAGAGGGAGAGTTTCAAGAGTATAAGAAGTGCACAAATGTACTATCAAATAATATTGTTCATTTGGTAATAAAATTAGACGAGATGGGTAGTCATTTAGCCTCCATGCACCAAAAAGTGCATGCTTCACACCAAGGAGAGATCGGGCCAAAGTAAATTCCTAGATTCAATAGTTTTGGGACGAAATCAACATGACTAGGAGTCAAAACAAGTGGTTATGAAAAGAACTTAGCTTAGCTTGCAACCGAGTATTAACTGAAGGACTGATGAGGACATCACTCAGTATGGATTCTGATACACATTCAATATTTTTTGAGCAAATACATGTATTTAATTTTTATTTTACTTGAATGTATAGGAATTGGATTTATTTTTTATTTTTTTCTTGTATCCAGTCCAGATCTCAAAATATAGAACGGGATTAGTTTGAATTATTTTAAAATTTTATTTTAGATTTGTTCGGTTATTTTAAATTAATCTAAAATTTTTAAATTTTTAAGTTTTTAAATTAATTTTTGATTTATTAATCTATTTAAAAAATATTGTTATTAAAATGAATCAATTAAAAAATTAATAAAAAATTTTTGGAGATTTTTCCTATTCCCATTTTTTCTCCCTCTCTTTTCTCTTTCTTGTGCCTTCTCTTCTGTTTCTCCTCTCTTCTTTCCCTGCTTCTTCTCTCTTTCCCTTCTTCTTCTCCCTGCTACCCTAAGTGCCCAGAGAACCAACTTCCCAAGCCTCTATCTTCGAGCCATCGTCAAGCCACCACGACTATCACTAGATGCCCTCTGCCCCTAGACCACCACCTCCACCACCATCAGCCTTCATCTAGGCTGACCACCCCTCTGCTCCACCACCCATCCACCAATCTCACCGGAAATCACCGCAACGTCCTCCTTCCTCCCGTCCGGAGAGCCCTCACAGCCGCCAAACCCCATCGCCGGCCACCATCAAGCCCTTCCGGCCCATCTTCCCTGGTCTCCCATGCCACCCACGCAGATGACCAATGCGATTCGGCGTCCCAAGCACCCTGGCTCCGCCCTGTCCCGCATCGGCTAGGCGACCGACCACTTCCGGCCTCCCGCGAATTGGTCCAAGTGCTGCTGACCGCCTCCTCCACCTCGATAGTGCTATCCTCCCAGGCCCTGCGCCGTCCGTGCCATCTCGGCCTTCCGATCCGTCGGAAACACCCACGTTATCAACAAGCCCAACTTCGCCAACCCGCGCAGCTCCTCCATTCCATCAAGCCCTTCGGCCACATACAACCCCCTCCCGGCCACAGCGAATGAGGAGATCGACTGCGTCGATACCACACGGCCACCATTCCGCCAATTTGCTCATTCCAGCAACGGAGCTCCTCCATGAAAGCCACCCTGTCTGAGAGATCCTCTTCCTCCGAGCTCCTTTGTGACAGCAGCCCAGCCTGTGAGCTCCACCAAGACGATCTCCTCCCCTCCACGATTCTACCAAGGAGAATCTCTCCTCCGAGGTCCTTCCGATCTCAGACCTCACCCGATCTATTCCATGCCGATCGGTGGCTGCAGACGGGAAGCCGCCACACGGCTCTTAAAGCAATTCCGGTCCTGTCCGCCGACTTCTATGTTCGGACTATTTTTGGCTGGCTTGGGTTAATTATTACTTGGATTGGTTATACATGTGTCGCTGCTAACCTCGTTCTATTTTAGTAATCGAGATCCTGCGACTTCTCCTAATTCACTTATGAAGTATTGGCCGGATATCTGACAATTTTTGAATTAATCTCCCTTTTCCAGGAAGCCATGACATCCTGTGTTCGGTGAGAACTTTTCATGATTTAGATTAAGATTTAAAATTATTGCTAGAATTTTATCTTTATTAGTTTTATTTCTTTAATTTAGTTAGATCCGAATTAATTGATTTAAATAAACTTAACCTAGCGGTCATTTCTTAATGACCAACGATCCAATCACTTAAAGATTTTGACTGTGCATGCCGATCGAGTCACTTCCTAGATTGGACCTTAATTTTGACAAGATCAATTAGCTTAATTCCTACTTGTTTTTTTTTTATATATGCTATTATTTATTCTAATTGATTATTTAATTTTATTTGCTAAACTCAATAGATAGTCATTAGATCCAGGAAAGCTAGCCCATCATGCATCAGCTTAATTTGGTTTCGGTGTGAGGTTAGGTTAGGTTAAGGATATTTGCATTGCATTAATTAGAAAAAAATCTCATATTCAGCATTCTGCAAATCCTGCACACCCTTTAGTATTTTATGAAGTTCTGTCCATAGAAAACTCTGAAAATTATACAAATTACTTTGTTGGAAAATAGACTTGAAAGCAAACATTTCTACATTTGCAGATTTATGGGAATACTTTGAAATTCATGCCAGTTTAAGTTTCTGTTCTTAGAATTCGGCAACCTATAGTTTTGGACTATCTTAGTTCAAACCCTAAGTCCCATTTCTAGAAGTATCAAAAAAATTATAAAATTAATTGTTTTAGAAACTAGACTTGATTTAAAAAAAATTATGTGTAAAAATCTATGAACTTACTTTAAGATTCGTGCCAATTTAATCTAAAATTTTTGATTGTGCATGCAAAAATTTGCAACCTGTAGAATTGCATAATCCTTGTTCTTTCATTGATTCATGTTAGTAAGATTGTCGAAAAATTATAAAATTTATAGATTTAAAAACTAAATTTGATAAGGAAAACATCTATGTTTGATAATTTTAGAATCAGATCCTAAATCGATTCCAGATTTCTCAGGAAAACTGGTCACTGCATCCTAAAAATCTTGTTAAAAATTCAGTCTGCATAGTTTCTAGAAATTAGTCAATTCCTAATCCTAAGAATATCCAAAAATTCTAAATTTTGGGTTGTTGGAATCTCCACTCATTAAGAAATCTGTCCTTGCTTTGAAATACATGAAAATACTTTAGGATTTGGACTATCTTAGTTCAAACCCTAAGTCCCGTTTCTAGAAGTGTCAAAAAAATTATAAAATTAGTTATTTTAGAAACTAGACTTGAATTAAAAAATTTATATATGTAAAAATCTATGAACCTACTTTAGGATTCGTACTAGTTTAATCTAAAATTTCTGATTGTGCATGCAAAAATTTGCAACTTGCAGAATTGCATAACCCCTGTTCTTTCATTGATTCATGTTAGTAAGATTGTCGAAAAATTATAAAACTTATAGATTTAAAAACTAAATTTGATAAGAAAACATCTATGTTCGACAATTTTAGAATCAAATCCTAAATTGATTCCAGATTTCTCTGGAAAATTGGTCATTGCTTCCTAAAAATCTTATTAAAAATTTAGTCCGCACAGTTCCTAGAAATTAGTCAATTCCTAATCCTAAGAATATCCAAAAATTCTAAATTTTGGGTTGTTGGAATTGTTGCCGATCTCACCGCGGTGGCATGTAGCTCGTGAGCTGGCGCCGGTTCTCGGACTCTGTCACCTCGAGATCTCCAAGCTTCTGGACATGCAAAACAAAGTCAGAGACCTGGGCCGAGGATTCCGGCGGGGGCACTCCGACGGTCAAGTAAGAGAGCGGCAAAATGGAACAGGACCTCTAAGGCGGGTTCCCGAAGGATTCCCGTGCTTAGAAGAGATGCAAATGAAAGAAGTGTGGGGAAGAGAGGAGCCGAAGCCCGGCTTCCTGCGCTGGGTTCACCGAGCTCACGCCTGAGGACTTTTTGGGGGTCCCTCGGATCGTTTCTCGGTGTTCTCCCCCCTTTTCGACTTACCTTCTCGTCCATTTTTACCGTCCCCTTTATACCACCGGACCGTCTTCAGCCCACGTCTTCTCCTGGGAGCTCCCTGAAATCTCTGGGTCTCCTCCCCCCTTTCTCCTTCGAGTCCGGGAGTTAAGTGGCCGGCATGCCTCGTCCGCCGTGTGTCACGAAAGGGGAAAGACTGGTGAGACCTCGGGCCGAGCGCAGGAGCTCTCCTTTCAGGGCATTGACGATGGGCCTCTAGCCGTTTCAGGCCCCTGCCCACCAGAATTTCATTCCTTGATTGCGGGGCCCCGTTTAATTGATGTAAACGAGGTTTCGCGTGTCACTGCAGGCCGTACTAGCGCTCCGTACGAGGTGCGGTGTGCACTGGCCCTATTGGCGACCTCGCGACCCGTGTCTCTGCCTCCCCGAGGCTTTGCAGAGTAGGGCAGACATCGACCTGGCTGAGGAGCAAGGGCTGCCAGCTTCGGTCAAGGTGGATCCCTCCTTGGTGGACAACTGGCGGAGTGGCAGAGAGGTGCTTGACTTCGACCGAGGTGGGCCCTTCAAGGGGCGCCACCCGGCTGAGGAGCAGGGGCTGCCAGCTTCGGTTAAGGTGGATCCCTCCTGGGTGGACAACTGGCGGAGTGGCAGAGAGGTGCTCGACTTCAACCGAGTTGGACCCATCATGGGGTGCCACCTAGCGAAGGAGCAGGAGGGCCTGGCTCGACCTCGGTAGAGGTGGACCCATCTTGGGGTGCCACCTGGCGAGGGAGCAGGAGGCCGCCAGCTTCGACCGAGGTGGACCCCTCCTGGGTGGACACCTGGCGGAGTAGCAGAGGGGTGCTCAACTTCTGCCGAGGTGGACCCATCATGGGGTGCCACCTAGCGAAGGAGCAAGAGGGCCTGGCTCGACCTCGGCAGAGGTGGACCCGTCTTAGGGTGCCACTTGGCGAGGGAGTAGGAGGCTGCCAGCTTCGGTCGAGGTGGATCCCTCCTGGGTGGACACCTGGCAGAGTGGCAGAGAGGTGCTCGACTTCGGCCGGGGTGGACCCGTCATGGGGTGCCACATGGCGAAGGAGCAAGAGGGCCTCGCTCGACCTCGGCAGAGGTGGACCCATCTTGGGGTGCCACCTGGCGAGGGAGCAGGAGGCTGCCTGCTTCGATCGAGGTGGACCCCTCCTGGATGGGCACCTGGCGGAGTGGCAGAGAGGTGCTCGACTTCGGCCGAGGTGGACCCGTCATGGGGTGCCACCTGGCGAAAGAGCAAGAGGGCCTGGCTCGACCTCGGCAGAGGTGGGCTCATCTTGGGGTGCCACCGGGTGAGGGAGCAGGAGGCCGCCAGCTTCGGCCAAGGTGGATCCCTCCAGGGTGGACACCTGGCGGAGTGGCAGAGAGGTGCTCGACTTCGACCGGGGTGGACCTATCTTGGGGTGCCACTTGGCGAAGGAGCAGGGGGGCCTGGCTCGGCCTCGGTAGAGGTGGACCCATCTCGGGGGGCCACCTGGCGAGGGAGCAGGAGGCCGCCAGCTTCGATTGAGGTGGACCCCTCCTGGGTGGACACCTGGCGGAGTGGTAGAGGGGGGCTCGACTTCGGTCGAGGTGGACCCGTCATGGGGTGCCACCTGGCTCAGGAGCAAAAGGGCCTGGCTCGACCTTGGCAGAGGTAGACCCGTCTTGGGGTGCCACCTGGCGAGGGAGCAGGAGGCCGCTAGCTTCAACCGAGGTGGACCCCTCCTGGGTGGACACCTGGCGGAGTGGCAGAGAGGTGCTCGACTTCGTCCGAGGTGGACCCGTCATGGGATGCCACCTGGCGAAGGAGCGGGAATTTTGAAAGAAAAATCCACGTGGCACCTGCGACTTCCAGCTAGATTTGACACACGTTCCACATCAGCGATGTGGCCATATCAGTTGCCCCCCATCCCTAGGTTCCATGGAAGCGTCGTGGCTTTGGACGTGGGGATTTAATTCGAAGATGACGTGGAAAGGACAAAAATCATGTGCCATAATTGTCACGATCGCTGTCGCCGCTCCCGTTGCGCTCGAAACCCTGTGAGAGGATGCCACATGTGCACGTCTGACGGGCCATTAATGCACCATTTTGAAATCGAGGCAGTTTCTCTCGATCTGAAGCGTCGATATCGGGCGTGCTCCCACGTGGCAGTCATCTAATGGCTCAAAACGGGAGGAGGCGTATGGCTACTGTTGATTGAGTTTGAAAGGGAGGGGGACTTTCCGGAAATGAGGTATCTCTGCTTTCTCACACCTCGCCGGTGGTTGCAGTGGTCTCCCTTCATCTTCTAGGGTCGCCACTCCTTCAGTTCAAAACATCCCGGTGAGTGCCTACGTCTCCTTTTCTCTTCTTCTGCCTCCCAATCTTTGTGCTAGTTTTTCTTGCTTCTTCTTCCTTCATGGCGCGTCGCCGTCATGTTTCTTCCAACCCGGACGAGGCCTGTCCTTCCCGGCTGAGGACTCCATCGTCTTCTTCCTCGGAGGGGGAAGAGATTCCGGACGAGGTCCAGAGGTAGCTCCAACCTGGGGCCGTGACCATAGGTGTCCATAGGGGTCCTAGGTCTCCTCCCATAGTTTCCGCACATCCCATTTCTTCCCTTCCTCCTCCAGAGGCCTCTTCCTCTGGTCCCTTCAGTTATACCTCGACGATGACCGGAGACGATTTTTCTTGGGTCCGGGATACCTATGGGATCCCAGATTCAGTCCGTCTTTCCCTCCCACGGCTTAGAGATCGAGTAACCTCTAGTGGCCCTGGGAGGGTCACCTTCTACTTGGACTTCATCCTTGGGGGTCTTCATTTTCCCCTTCATCCCTTCTCTCTTTCGTTTCTCAGTCATTATCGTCTTGTCCTGGCCTAGTTGGCTCCTAATGCCATCCGGGTCATCTTCGCTTTCATCATCTTTTGCCACTTCCACGGGTTCGTTGCCTATTTCTCCCTCTTCAGGGCTCTCTTCACCCTAAAGCGTTACTCCACCGATGATGGCTAGTGGTACATTTCACCCCGGCCTAGGTGTCTTAGGTTCGACCTCCCTTCATTGATCAAGGGTTGGAAGAATCGCTTCTTCTTTGCCTCAGTCGAGGATGTCGACTGGGCCTGGAGTGAGCCAGACCGGTCCCCGAACCGGAATTCCCAGGTCGAGCCAACGGATCAGGATGATTATGCACTGCTGCTGGGTGATGCGATCCTAGCCCTTGATGTTCTGCTCTCGGAGCATAATTTATTCGAGACAGGGATCAGTCCCATCCGGGAGTTGGGTGAGGCCCCCGGATCTTCCCCCTCTACCTTCATTTTCTGCTTTGCACTTTTTTTCTTTTATGCCGGCCTAACTGACACCCCCCATTCTTTTTCTCAGGTATGAAGTTCTCCGTAGAAAACTTGATGGAGGGCATCCTGGAGAGGGCGCTGCCGAAGGGATTGAGGATCCCCCAGCGAAGAGGGCTCGCACTGAGGCGAGCCGGGGGCCTGCGCCCACCTCAGCCATCGCCGGTCCTAGGGCAACGGCTCCTGCTCTCAGGTTGCCCCGGGCCCGGGTGCCCGATGTCCCTGTCGTCGACCTCGACAGGATCGGGGGTGAGAGGAGGCCGGAACCCCCCCGGGCGATGCTTGCTCCTGCTGCTGCGCCGGTCATCTCCACGATGACCACCAGGGCGGTGGTAGCTCCACCGACGGCCGCACCACCTAGCGAAGGGATGGTCGCCCAGCCCGCTGAGGATTACTTCATTCCATCACCGAGCCTCACCAGCCACTGCTCCGTGATCCGTGATCAAGGGCTCGCGAAGAGGGTGATGGAGTTTGCGAGCACCTCCTAGGACCACCGTTTGAGGGGTGGCCGGGACTACTCTGAGGTGCTGCTCGGGATCCTCCCGCTGCTTTTTATGGTAAGTTCCGAGCTCTGACCCTTTAAAGTTCTAGTTGGATCTTACTAACATCTTGTGTCTTTTTCGATGCAGATCAGGATAGACGTTCTCTTGCTGAGGAACTTCTTTGCCGGCTACGCCAAGAAGGACACCGAGAAGGAGGAGAAGCTCGGCAAACTCGCAGCCGACGTCAAGGACCTCATGGAGAAGGGGGTCGAGCTGCGAGCGAACAACCAGGCCATCCGGGTAGACCTGGGCTACGCCGAGGGGCGCGTGAAGGAGCTCGAGACCTCTCTGTTGGAGGAGAGGATCTTGAACCAGCATCGCACGAAGGAAGATGCGACGGAGAAGACTCCCCTTAGGGCTCAGTCCCGGTCGTTGGAGCGCCTGGTCGAGGAGGTCCTCAAAGAGCTGAGCGCAGCCAAGAAGAAGAACTCTTACATCAATGGGCTGCTGGAGGCATCCAAGAGGGAGGCATAAGAGGTCGTGCCGAAGTTCCGGGCCTTCGAAGAATACGTTATGGAGGTGCACGAGGCGGCCATGGACTCCTTTCTGAAGGGCTTCCAGGTGTGCCGGGGGAAGGTGAGCTCCTTCTATCCTGAGCTCGACCTTAGCAGAGTCGTTCTAGGTGGCCGGAGGGAAGATCCCACCGAAGGAGCTCCGACTGTGGCGGTTGCTGAGGCGGCGGCTCCCGATCAGCCTTCTGACGATGCCGCCGGCGGAGAGGATGCCCCCCAGCCCCAGGAGGACGTGGCCGCATCGAAGTAGCTCTGCAGCTTCACCTCTTTTTCTTTATCATGTTTTCCTTTTCTTTCTTTGGGGTCTTCCGGCCTGTCGGAGCCCTTTTTGTAAGGAACTGAGATCAATGAAAAATTCTTTTTTCCATCAACCTGTTCCGACATGTGTGCTTTCTTCTTCTTTTTTTCTTTCTTTTTTTTTTTGTACATCTTCCGGACTGAACCCCGGTGCTAGCTACTGGGACTAAGTCCCGTAGTGCATTCTGAGCTAGACTTTGGGATTGCATGGCCGAACTGGGTTCTACTCCACCTTCCAGATCGAAGTCCGGGACTTCGTTTTGGAACCTGGTTCCTTGCAAATTTTGGACTGAACCCCGGGGCCGCAGGCTGGATTTGAGCCTTGCACAGCTTGCCGAGCTGTTCTTTGGGATTTTGTAGGACCGGGATCTAAGTCACCGGGACCTCTTTCAGACTGAACTCCGGGACTGCATTTCAGAATTTAATTTCGTGCGTCACTCTAGACTGAACTCCAAGATTCTTATGAGAGGGATCTCGCGCCTTCGTGGATCTTCCGCCGTGTCCATGCTCGCCGAACTTAGAGCTGGATGGCTTTTGTCCTACGAGACGAGAGTAGGCATTTGATAAAAAAGATTTTATTACTAAAGTTTGAGGGGTCTTACACTATTGGTAGTACATCCTCAAGTTTAAGGCATTCCAGGTCCGAGGGAACCAGGATCCGCCTAGCTCCTCCAGGTAGTACGCCCCGTGGGGGAGTGCCTCCACCACCCTATAAGGGCCTTCCCAATTTGGGGAGAGCTTTCCGCACTCCCGTGGCTGGGAAGCTTCAGCGCGGCGTAGTACCAGGTCTCCCTGGCAAAAGGACTTCGGTTGCACCCTGGAGTTGTAGTATCTGGCCACTCGTTGCCGATAAGCCACCATCCGAGCTCGCGCCCTGTCCCTTGTTTTTTCAAGGAGGTCTAGGTTCAGCAGCATCCTGGCAGGGTTCTCCGCCTCATCATACTGTTCCACGTGCAGGGTTGGTAGGCTGAGCTCAACTGGGATAACCGCTTCCACCCCAAAGACGAGGTTGAATGGGGTCTCATCTGTAGCCGTCCTTGGGGTAGTGTGATACGCCCAAAGGACGCTCGGGAGCTCTTCTGCCCACCTCCCATTGGCCTGGTCCAGTCTTGTCCGGAGGCCTTGCAAGATGGTCCTGTTTGTTACCTCGGCCTCTCTGTTTGTCTGAGGATGCACCATCGAGGTGAAACGATGGTGGATGCCAAGGTCGTTGCAAAACTCCTCGAACTCCCGACAGTCGAACTAGCATCCGTTGTCTGTGATGATGGTGTGGGGTATGCCGAAGCGGCAGACAATCGACTTCTAGAGGAACTTGGTGATGTTCGCCTCCATGATCCGGGCCAAGGGTTTGGCCTTGACCCACTTCATGAAGTAGTCGATAGCCACGATCAAGAATTTCCGTTGCCCGGATGCCGGAGGGAAATGTCCTAAGAGGTCCATGCCCCATTGAGCAAACGGCCATGGGGCGGAGAGCTGGGCAAGTGGGGTAGCGGGCTGACGTTGCACCACAGCATGCTGCTGACACCGGTCGCACCTTTTCACGAAGTCAACTACGTTTTCTTTCATTGTTTCCCAGAAGTAACCTTGATGGAGGGCCTTATACGCCAACGTCCTACCCCCCACATGATTCCCATAGATGCCCTCGTGAATCTCCTAGAGCACGAGTGTGGCTTCTGCGGGTCTCAAATACTTGAGGAGCGGGTAGGAGTAGGATCTCTTATACAGCAGCCCATCCATCAAAATGAACGGCACGACCTTCCTCTTAATGAGGCTAGCCGCCACGCGGTCCTCTGGCAAGGTGCCGTTGGTGATGTACTCGACGTACTTATCCATCCAGCTGGATTCTTGGTTGACTTGCTGGACCTCCATGGGTGTCTTGTAGCTCGGGGCCATGAGGTGCTCGATGTAGGCACGGCCCAGTGATGAGTCTGGCAGGGTTGCCAGGCAGGAGAGGGCGTCCGCGCGGGCGTTTTCCCCGCGAGGGATATGGGAGACGCTGAAGCACCGAAATTTTGCCGTGCTCGATCGCATGAGCTCTAGGTACTTCGCCATTTGGGGGTCCCGTGCCTCGTACTCCCTCGAGATTTGCCGGCCACTAGTTGTGAATCGGTGAAGACCCTGAGGCAGGCCACGCCCAGCTTGTGGGACACTCTTAGCCCCGCGAGAAGCACTTCGTACTCTGCCTGGTTATTGGTGGCGGTGAACTGGAAGCGGAGCGCACACTCGATGACGACCCCCTCGCCGTTGGCAAGGATGAGTCCCGCTCCGCTCCCATCGGAGTTCGAGGTTCCATCCACGTGAAGGATCCAGACATCCTCCTCTGGTCCTTGTACCGGCTGCCGATCTTGGGGGCTTTCTTCCGGCCCCTCGCCCAGGCCTGCACACTCAACCAAGAAATCAGCGAGTACCTGTGCCTTCATGGCAAACCTCAGCCTGTAGGTGATGTCGAACTCGCTGAGCTTGAGCACCCACTTTGCCAAGGGCCCAGACGTGTCAGGTCGACTGAGCACCACCTTCAGTGGCTGATCCGTCAGGACCACGATGGGGTGCGCTTAGAAATAAGACCTGAGATGCTGAGCGGACACGATTAGCACAAAAATCAGTTTCTCAGACCGGGAATATCCGAGCTCTGCATCGCGGAGGAGTTTGCTCATGTAATACACCGGCCTTTGCATCTCCTTGTCATTCGTCAGAACCAGGACCGAACTGATGGCCTCCGGGGTGATTGCCAGGTACACGAGGAGCTCCTCTCCTTCCTCGGGCCTGGAAAGCAGTGGCGGGGATGCCAGTGTCCTCTTCAGCTCATTAAATGCCTCCTAGCACTCCTTCGTTCAGGTAAAGTCGTTCATCTTCCTCAGCACCTTGAAGAAGGGCTGGCAGCGGTCAGCGGATCTTGAAATAAATCGACTCAGGGCAGCTATCCGGCCGGTGAGCCGCTGCACTTGCTTCTTGGAGGTGGGTTGCTCCATGTCCAAGATATCTTGGACCTTCTCCGGGTTGGCCTCTATCCCTCTTTGGGTCACCATGAATCCTAGGAACTTCTCGGCGGATACGCCGAAAGTGCACTTCACCGGGTTCAATTTCATCTGGTGAAGCCGGAGATTACTGAAGGTCTCCGCCAGGTCACCGACATGGTCCGAACTGGGCTTACTCATCACCAGCATGTCATCCATGTACACCTGCATGTTGTGGCCAATTTGGTCTTTGAAGACCTTGTTAACCAGCTATTGGTACGTGGCACCGGCGTTCTTGAGGCTGAACGGCATCATCTTATAGCAGTAGGTCCCACGATCAGTGATGAAGGCGGTGTGTTCTTCGTCCTCCGGGTGCATTCGGATCTGGTTGTACCCGGAGAAGGCATCCATGAAAGAGAGGAGGCGATGCCCTGAAGTAGTGTCCACGAGCTGGTCGATCTTTGGAAGAGGGAAACTGTCCTTTGGGCAAGCTCGATTGAGGTCGGTGTAGTCCATGCATATCCTCCATTTGCCGTTACTCTTCCTCACCATGACCACGTTCGCCAGCCAACTGGGATACTGTACCTTTCGTATAAAGCTAGCGGCAAGAAGCTTCTCTACTTTCTCATTGATGGCCTTCTGCCTCTCCGCAGCAAAACTCCCTTCTTCTGGCGGACAGGGAGGCACCTTGGATCAATGTTCAACCGATGGGTGATGACCTCCGAGGGGATACCAGACATGTCTGCAGCAGACCAGGCGAACACATCAGCGTTCACTCGAAGAAAGTCTAGCAAACGAGCCCGCTCTTCTTCCGGGAGTTGGGCTCCTATCTGCACCATTTTCTGGGGGTCCGAGCTGAGAGGGTACGTCAATAAGCGCTCCACAGGGCCTCCCTTGGGGTCTTACGCTCTTAAGTCGAGGTCGTCCACGTCAGACCCGAGCTCGGCACTCCGAGCCCCTGGGACCGTCTGCAGGCAATGCGGGACGGGTTGGACCATCCCTCTCATCACTCCCATCCCGAAGGTGGTAGGGAACTGCACCAGCAACCTCTTGGTGGAAATAACAGCATCCAGCTGGTTGAGCCCTGGACGGTCGAGGATAGCATTGTAAGGTGATGGGAGTCTGACGACAGTAAATGTTATCATGACCGTGCTCTACCGAGGTGGGGATCCAGCAGTAACAGGGAGAGTGATCTCTCCTTCGACCCTCACAGAATCTCCGGTGAAGCCCATAAGAGGGGTGTGCACCGGCTTCAATTCATCATGAGACAAATTCATTCAGGAGAAAGCATCGTAAAAAAGTATGTCAGTAGAGCTCCCACTATCCACCATAATACGATGTACAAGATGCTTTGCGATGGTCATCTCGACCTCCACTACATCGTTGTTTATATTTTCATTTTTATTCCCCATTTCAAAGGGGAGTACATTCTCCATGTCTCCCGCCTCCCGGGCTCTCTTCGGTGCGTGCCCTATCCCTCAGGAAATCATGCCCACCGGCTTCTCCATTGGACGGTTGTCAATTACAGGGACGGGGGGAAGGGCCGCGAGTGGCTGACCCTCCGTCGTGGCCTCGTTCCTCACGAACTTCCTGAGGTAGCCCCTCTTGATCAGCTCCTCGATTTCCCATTTTAGGTTGCGGCACTCCTCCGTGTCGTGGCCATGCTCGTGATGAAATTGACTATACTTCGTCTTGTCACGGATGTTTCTTGGGTTCTGAGGAGGAGGTCGGCGGAGGTAGTGCTCACCCTCAATCTCCATGAGGATCTTCGTTCTGGGAGCGAGGAGAGGGGTGAAAGTTTATTCCGGGGCAGAACCATTCTTCGGCTTCGATCCCGGACGGAAGTCTGCAGGTGGTCCAGGCCTCCGGGTCCCAGGGACATCCCTCGGGGCAGGTTTCTTTGAAGGCTTCTCGTCCAGCTCTCGTCTGGTACGGTCGGCCTTCTCAGTTCGGATGTACTTGTGGACTTGGAGAAGGAGCTCGGAGTACGTCTTGGGGGGCTTTTTGTCCAGGGAATACGTCAGACGGGAGGTCTTGAGCCCGTGCTTCAACGCCAACATGGCGACGGGCTCGTCCAGGCTATAGATTTCTAGGGCGACGGTCTTGAAGCGGGTGACGTAGTCCCGCAACAGCTCCTGGTCTTGTTGGCGGAGAGAGAAGAGGCTATCCACCTCCCTTGACACCTTCCGGCAAGCATCGAAGTGTGCCACAAACTTTCCTTCCAGCTGATGGAAGGAGCTGATGGATTCCGGCTCGAGGTGGGTGAACCAAACTCGAGCAGCCTTTCGGAGAGTGGCTGGGAAGGTGATGCATAGAAGAGCGTCCGTCGCTCCCTAGACCCTCATGAGAGCCTTATAGCTCTCTTGGTGGTCCAAGGGGTCAGTAGTCCCATCGTAGGGATCCACCTGAGGCGTACGGAATCGATTCGGGATTGGCTCCTCTTGGATTTCCCGAGAGAAGGGTGGCTGGGCATTATAGCTCACTGGATCAGTCGGAGAGCGCTGCATGTCGGCAAAGTGGCAGGAGAACTCCGCCAGCTTGCGCTCGTGCTCCTCCAGGCACCTCTTGGCCTGGCGCCTGATGGCCTCGTCGGTGGAATCCTCCACCGAGGCCGCTGGAGAAGGGGGTGCCGATCGATCTCGGCGAGGGGCCTTGCCCCGATGGTGCCTGCTGCGCCACACTGCTTCAGCATCGTTGGCCAGGGATCGACTCTCGTGATCCGCCGAACCGGAGTGGTTCCTCTTTGCGGGAGTATGGTGGCTCCCGTAGGGGTTGGAAACTGCCCGCGGATGGGAGGGCCTGCCTTGGATGGAGTGCAAGCTTTCATGGGGGCCTGTGGCTCGAGCCGCGGGGGTCTCTGGCTGGAGCTAAGTGGCCAGGGAGCGCTGATGGTGCTGTAGTTGCCGCACAGCAGTAGTCAAAGTTTGTAGCTGCTGGATGACAGCTGCGAAAGGAACGTCCATCGAGGATGGCTGAGGAGGAGGAGGTAGAGCACGAAGTTCCCTCTCCGGGCTGCGCGGCCCTTGGGGGGAAGGAACCTCTCCTGCTTGGCTGGTGGATGCTTCACGCCCATGCGTCACCACCATGGTCGGAGCACGCTTTTGCCCACGGAGAGATTGCTTGTACAGGGGTCACTGTTCTGCGTCCCCTACCTGGCACGCCAATCTGTTATCGATCTCACCGCGATGGCCTGTAGCTCGTGAGCTGCACCGGTTCTCGGACTTTGTCACCTCCAGATCTCCAAGCTTCCGGACCTGCAAAACAAAGTCAGAGACCCGGGCCGGGGATTCCTGCGGGGGCACTCCAACGGTCAAGTAAGAGAGCGGCAAGATGGAACAGGACCTCTAAGGCGGGTTCCCGAAGGATTCTCGTGCTTAGAAGAGATGTAAATGAAAGAAGTGTGGGGAAGAGAGGAGCTGAAGCTCTGCTTCCTACGCTGGGTTCAGCGAGCTCATGCCTGAGGACTTCTTGGGGGTCCCCCAGATCGTTCTCTCGGTGTTCTCCCCCCTTTTCGACTTACCTTCCCATCCATTTTTACCATCCCCTTTATACCACCGGACTGCCTTCAGCCCACGTCTCCTCCTAGGAGCTCCCTGAAATCTCTGGGTCTCCTCCCCCCCTTTCTCCTTCGAGTCCGAGAGTTAAGTGGCCGGCATGCCTCGTCCGTCGTGTGTCACGAAAGGGGGAAGACTGGTGAGACCTCGGGCTGAGTGTGGGAGCTCTCCTTTTGAGGCATTGATGATGGGCCTCTAGCCGTTTCAGGCCCCTGCCCGCAAGGATTTCGTTCCTCGATTGCGGGGCCCCGTTTAACTGATGTAAACGAGGTTTCGCGTGTCACTGCAGACCATACTGGCGCTCCGTACAGGGTGCGGCGCGCGCCGGCCCTAGTGGTGAGCTCGCGACCCGTGTCTCTGCCTCCTTGATGCTTTATAGAGTAGGGCTGACTTTGACCGAGATGGACCCTTCAAGGGGCGCCACCTGGCGGAGGAGCAGGGGCTGCCAGCTTCGGTCGAGGTGGATCCCTCCTGGGTGGACAACTGGCGGAGTGGTAGAGAGGTGCTCGACTTCGGCTGAGGTGGACCCGTCATGGGGTGCCACCTGGCGAAGGAGCAGGAGGGCCTGGCTCGACCTCGGCAGAGGTAGACCCTTCTTGGGGTGCGACCTGGCGAGGGAGCGGGAGGCTGCCAGCTTCGGCCGAGGTGGACCCCTCCTGGGTGGACACCTGGTGGAGTGGTAGAGGGGTGCTCGACTTCGACCAAGGTGGACCCGTCATGGGGTGCAACCTGGCGAAGGAGCAAGAGGGCCTGGCTCGACCTCGACAAAGGTGGACCCATCTTGGGATGCCACCTGGCGAGGGAGCAGGAGGCCATTAGCTTCGGTCGAGGGGTGGACACCTAGCGGAGTTGCAGAGAGGTGCTCGACTTCGGCCGAGGTGGACTCGTCATGGGGTGCCACCTGGCGAAAGAGCAAGAGGGCCTGGCTCGACCTCGGTAGAGGTGGACCCGTCTTGGGGTGCCACCTGGCGAAGGAGCAGAAGGCCGCCAGCTTCGGTCAAGGTGGACCCCTCTTGGGTGGACACCTAGCAGAGTGGCAAAGAGGTGCTCGATTTCGACCGGGGTGGATCCGTCTTGGGGTGCCACCTGGCGAAGGAGCAAGGGGGCCTGGCTCGACCTCGGCAGAGGTGGACCCATCTTGGGGTGCCACCTGGCGAGGGAGCAGGAGGCCGCCAGCTTCGGTCGAGGTGGACCCCTCCTGGATGGACACCTGGCGGAGTGGCAGAGGGGTGCTCAACTTCGGCCGAGGTGGATCCGTCATGGGGTGCCACCTGGCGAAGGATCAAGAGGGCCTGGCTCGACCTCGGTAGAGGTGGACTCGTCTTGGGGTGCCACCTGGCGAAGGAGCAGGAGGCCGCCAGCTTCGACTAAGGTGGACCCCTCCTAGGTGGATACCTGGCAGAGTGGCAGAGAGGTGCTCGACTTCGGCCGAGGTGGACCCATCATGGGGTGCCACCTGGCGAAGGAGCGGGAATTTTGAAAGAAAAATCCACGTGGCACCTGCGACTTCTAGCTGGATCTGACACACGTTCCACGTCAGCGATATAGCCATATCAGGAATCACCACTCATTAAGAAATCTGACCTTGCTTTGAAATACATGAAAACACTTTCCTAGGATATTTATTTTTTAGCATCAATCTAAACTGAAACATAACTACTGCATATTATGGGATTGCAAACTTAGTCAAGAGTTTGTTATGACCCTGAGTGACCATCAGGTTATAAGCAAAGTACCATGCTAAGCCTTCAGAGTCAGATAGGAAAATGGATCCCAATCAATTTGCTGCAACCCTTCAAATCCTTATTGAAAAAATTGATAATCTGACTGGCATTTGTCAAGAGTATAGATTAAGTATAGAAAATTTAGAAGAAAACCATATCAATAATGTCCAGATTAGGAATACCCCTCTTAGACCTATGACACAATCAACCAAGAAAGCCGTTAAAGAAAAAGAAGTCATAAAAGAGACTTCTCAAGAAATCAATTATAAAATTCAATGTTTTTTGTGCAATGGACTAGACCATACTACTAGTCAGTGCTCATCCATTGCTGTACTTATAGGGAAATCTAAAAATCAAAATCCTAAAAATAATCCTGAAGAAGAAGTTTATATAGCAGATCAAGAATTAGCTGACATCTATGATAACTATGACACTATCTAGATTAACATTATACCTATGGAACAACTAGAACTAGAAGAAGAAAGATATGTATTAAACCAACCCAAAGAGACTGAAGATGGGAACAAGATTGCTGTTTTTCATATCTTTGTTAGTCAAGATGATAAAAATGAAAGAAAAAATATCAGTAGTGGTAGCTGCATTGTTGCCATCTCCCCTGATGTTGTTTTATACCTAGGTTTAGCATTTGTGAACCACTCGAGTCTATACAATATGGCCTAGAAAGTACTCTATCTATCTCTCTTAGGCATAGGTATTTATTGAACCATATCTATCCCAAAGAGTTTTATGCTGTGATTTAAGTTCTTAAATTTTAGAGACTATCTACTTTCACAGGAATTTGTTCTGTATTCAGACCACGAGACTTCAGGATTCTCAATTCACAGAAGAATTTAAATCCAAAACCTAAAAAATGGATTGAGTTCATTTAAGCCTACACCTTTATCATAAAGTACGAAGGGGATACCAAATCTATTGATGCACTTTCTTATAGGGTGGACCTCTTGTCGATAGTAAGTATAAAAGTTATGAGTTTTGATAATTTTAAAAAAAGAATATGATAAATGCCCATTTTTCAAAATAATAATAATAATAATAAAGATCCCATTACGTGTGCATGTTAGAGTATTAGAGTCAACATCATCCTTTGCAGAGTATATTAGGAGCCTGCATAAAGAGATCAGTAATAAAATTAATATAAGTAATCAAATGAATAATTAGTAGGTTCTCACTGACAAGTCAAGGATTTTACTAAGGATGATTATGTCATGAGGATCAGACTTGAATGGTTTCTATCAAAAACTGTTTGGAAGCTATATGCCCAAAAAACAGGCCCATTTAAGATCTTAAAGAAAGTTAGACCTAATACGTATGTTAATGAACTACCATCTGACTATTGGATTAATTTAATTTTAATGATCGGATCTAATTGAATATAAAGAATCGGCATTGATACCCAGTGATCTGTTTGAGCCTGTACCATCCTTTATGAGTGACCATCTCTTTGAGTGTCCATAAGCTCAATTAAGAGAGTAGCACGATGAGATCAATCGCATCCTAGATGAGCAGATCAAGTTTACTAAGGGTTGAGACTATCATGATTATTTGGTTCGCTGGTGAAGTAGGTTGGAGTCAGAGGATTCCTGATTGTCCAAGAGTTGAGCAGTCTGGATAGAGTCGAGTTATATTAGGAGCCCAGTTTAGATTTTGATGCATATCTAGTATTTTTTGAGTAAATATGTATATTTATTTTTTATTTTATCTGGGTATATAAAGATTGAACTTATTTTTTTCTTATATCTAGTTCATGCATGGATCTCAAAGCATGGAACTAGATTAGTTTAAATTATTTTAAAATCTTATTTTAAATTAATTTAAATTTTTAGAGTTTTGTTCAAGTTTTTTTTTTGGTAAGGCGGATGCTTCACTCAACAGTCCTGGAATGAAAACATCCAAAGAAGTTAGAAAAAATACAATCCCGGAAATCCATTGGCGAATCAGCCAACTCGATCCACAAAGTCGGTCCCGAATGAGCAACAACGAAGGAGGCCACCCAGTCCGTAGCCGAATTGGCCTCCTTGTAGATGTGCCTGACCACAACTGAGGAACACCTAGAGTGCGATATCCCGAATCAAGGGATGAGCAGAAGCATAATTCACTGCCCCTTGATCCATGATATCACAGTAGCATAGTCTCCCTCGATAATTAAATGCTCAATCCTGAGATAGTGACATGCATACTGAACCCCAGCCCAAGCAGCCATAAGCTCAGCCTGAATAGCTGAAGACTCAACCAGATGACAGCCCCCAGCTGCTATGATATCAAGACTCGAACTCCGAATCACAAATGCCGCACCACCATCGGTTCCTCTGACACTCCCATCAAAATTGATCTTGACATATGACGGAGGGGAGGGCTCCCAGGAAATAAAAATCCTTCAGGGCACTCTAGGAGCAATACTTGAACCCCAGATCTTCGTGGATGTCAAGGTCACAATGCTGAACTCCTCCATGTGAGCCCAAGCTTGCTCAATCAACACTCTAGTAGAAAACCTAGACAAGCCGAAGATAAGGGCGTTCCGAGAAAGCCAGATGTGGTAAGCCAGATAAGTAGGAAGGTTGGAACTGAAGGGGAGACAAGAAGATCTAAGCACATCCAAAAAGGCATCCACCAAATCCCCAGATCGAGGACTTGTGAAATCCATCCCTATAGACGACCAAATACATCGAGCCCTAGGGCAAGTGAATAACACATGCTCCATAGTCTCATTATGAACCTCACAAGCTAGGCAGAAAATAGGAAGATCCATCTCTCTAGCCTGAAGGAGAACCCTGGTCGGGAGACGACACCAGGCAACTTTCCACAAGAAGAGGGCCACTCTGGGATGTACATGAAGAGACCAAATCCACCCAATTTGACAACTCTACTGAGGCTCCTCCCGGAACATACAATAAAAATCAGACATAGGAGCTCTACTCAGCACCGAAGACCTCCATACTTGAATGTCCATACAGGGATACGTCGGCAGAACAATAGAAAGAGCCTGCTCTCTTAAGATAAACCCAAAGGTCCGAACAACCAAAGCATAACTCCAGTGGGATCTATCAGGGGACATAAGATCAGCAACCAATCTGATAACCAGATCATCCATCATAATGAAGGTAGGCCAGCGGGCTAAAGGAAACTCAGAGATCTACAGATCATCCACAAAGTTAATCAAAGAACCATCCCCAATGATCCATCCCAAATGTGGAATAATCGCAGGAGCAATCTGAGACATCTCTCTCCAAACGACAGAACCCTGTCGATGCACAGAACCCTCCGCATCCAAACCATGGTCAGGGAACCATATTGAAATTTCATCATAGAAGTCCACATAGTCTCCGGCCCCAGCAAAAATCTAGAAACATGTCTCCCAATGTAGGCTTCTCTCACAGCTCCCAAGGAATGGAAACCCAGACCACCATCCCTTGTAGGTTGGCAGACCACACTCCATCCTAACAAGTGAACACCTCGCCGAGAAGCCAAAGAAGACCAAAGAAAAGAATGGATATTTTGCTCTACCTTCCAGATGATAGACCTGGGAATAACAACAATAGAGAGCAAGAACACTAGGAGGGAGGTGAGAACTGACCTAATCAGGGTCAACCGACCCATGGAAGAGAGAAGTCGACTTTGCCAGCCCTCCACCCTCTCCCAAACCGTAGAGACCACCCTCCAACAGTCTGAGCACCGCAACCTCCCTCCCGAAATAGGAACTCCCAAATACTGTAAACACTCGTCCTGAACAGCGATGCCCAAAGTCTCCTGAATGGAATGCCACATCTTGATAGGAGTTTTCGGACTGAAATGGATCTCCGATTTAAGCAAATTCACCCTCTGACCCAAGTACATACAATAAAGCTCCACAACAGACCTAAAACCCGCCACCGATGCCAGAGAGGCCTGACCCAATAAAAGACAATCATCTACGAAAAGCAAATAAGAGATCGGAGGAGCACCAGGAGCGGGGCAATATGACTGAATCATCGAGTCCTGCACCGCCACCCGTAAAGCTCGCGAGAGAGCATCAGCACATAAGATAAATAAGAAAGGAGAGAGAGGGCAACCTTGGTGAAGACCAACAATAGAATGGAAGAAATCCAAAAGGGTCCCATTGATAAGAATGGCATAAGAGGATCAGTAATACATGCCATAATCCAATTAATCTAGACCCGATGAAAGCTAAAATCATCCAAAGCTTGCTCCAGGAAGCTCCAGCGCATTCGATCATAGGCCCTCTCCATGTCTAGTTTGATAGCCATCAAAGCTCGCCTAGCAGGGACTATCCTCAGATCATGCATGAATTCCTATGCAATAAGAATATTGTCTGAAATGCACCTTCCCCCAACAAAAGCTCCTTGCTCAAGGGAAATAAGTCTTGGGAGGATAGGCTTCATTCTGTTAGCCAAGCATTTGGCACATAATTTGTAAAGGATGTTGTATAAACTGATAGGCCAAAAATGACCTGGCTCAGACGCATCAAGATGCTTCGGTACTAACGTAACAAAGGTCGACTTCCAGTGATCAGGCATATAGCCAAAAGCAAAGAACTCCTATACAGTAGCCACCACCTCCCTCCAAATGATACACCAATATCTCTTGAAGAATAACGGAGGAAATCCATTAGGCCCCGAAGCTTTATCCTCATCCATAAACTAAAGCACCGCCTGGATCTCCTTGGCAGAAATGGGGCAACACAGACGGCCATTCTCCTCCTTCGAAACCATGGCGACCGGAAGAGAGGGATGAACAGAAGGGGAATCCTCCAGGGGACCCGTCCATCTGGAAGAGAAGAAAGAAAAGATCTCACATCTAACCTCATCAGCATCCTCCAACCAAATCCCCTCAACAGATCGGAGAGCTCGAATTCAGTTCCTCTGCCTGCAAACAACAGTGGCCTGGTGAAAGAACCTGAAATTCCTATCCCCCTCCTTCAACCACTTCACTCTGGATTTCTTGCTCCACATAGTTTCTTACTGACTCAATAGGGAGTGATGCTCCATCAAGAATTGGCGAAGAGCTGGCAAATCACCTCACCCAGCCCTCCTTCCCTCTCCTCCTTCTCCTGGAGAGCAAATATAGAAGACTCCACATAAGACAAGGAAGAGGCTAAATTCCCAACTTTCACCTTATTCCATCTGAGAAGCCAGTTCTTCAAGAGAGTGAGCCTGCAGGAAATCCGATATTGAGCCTCCCCCGAATAGGTAACCTCCAAATCTCCCTAACAATATCCCAAGAACTCGGATAAGCCAGCCAAAACTTCTCATATCTAAAAGGAGCACAGCCAGGGGTCGGAACAGAAGTAGTAAGAAGGAGAGGATAGTATTCAGATACAATTCTCGGAAGATGTCAAACCTGATGGTCAGGATGCAGAAGTAGCCAATCTGAAGAAGCAAACACCCTATCAATGCATACCAGACTCTAGCTGCCCTTGACCTGTTATTGTACCAAGTAAACTTAGGTTCCATAAAACCCACATCCACCAGACCATTACCATCAACACAATGAGCAAACTCCCTGGAAGCAATATTCTCCAAAAAAGGCCCACCTCCTCTCTTATCCTCCACAGACAAAATACAATTAAAATCCCCTGCCACAACTGTAGGTACCCCTTGATCAACCAATGCTGAAATCTCCTGCCAAACAAATTTCTCTCTGTAATCAGTACTAGCATACACAGCAGACAACAACCACGTGGGCCTCCCATCCTCCGAAATGATAATTGACACCTGTTGTGAACAACGGTTTAATGTGTCCACCCTTGCCACCTCGTTATGCCACACAACAATTATGCCACCTGAGAGCCCCTGAGATTCAATAACAAACCAATTCCAATCCCCCTGAAATCTGCACTGGAACCTTTCCAACACCAACTCAGAAAGTCTGGTTTCTAACAAAAAACACATGTCAGGGCTATATACCTGTCCAAATCGACAAAAAGTAGCATAAAATGAGGGCTTACCCACCCCCTAACATTCCACACCATAATCTTCATTAACAAGAAAATGAAAGAAAGCAAACAGACTAGACTTCATCTATCGAGGGCTTGGAGCCCTCCAACTCTCCTTCAAACAAAGCACCTCTCAGTAGCTTAGCAACAGCATCATGATTGGAATTCTTCAGTCCATCTTTCCCTGCACCAGTAGGTGGCTCTGGAATTCCCCTACCCCTAGAAACAGGATCAACCTTCCCAACACACAAAACTGGCACAGGAGATCCACTGTCCCCAGAACAAGGAAGCTTCCTTCCCCCGTCACCAGGCACCTCCCCACTGGGATGGATAGCAATAGATCTATGAATAGCCTGTGGCTCAACCACCGCCACACCGTCATCAACCGACGGCCCCTCCTGCCTGGGAACCCCCTTCCCACAACAAATCATAGCAAGGGTAGGGACCAGAACCCCTCCGGCCGCACCACCAACAGAGCTTCCGCCCAGAAGCCCCACCTGCCCAACCACAGATATACCTACACCAGGGGAGCCAGTAGAGCCAGCAGGAGAAAGAAGAGCCGAAGCCCCATCCACACGAACCTCACCCCGGCATAGAGAAGGACTAACCTTGTAGGAGACTGGAGATAGAGGATTAGACATCGGGGAGGAGGGCGACAAACAACCAAGAAGCAGAGCAGCCGGAATGCCTAGAGCTGGACCGGTAGAACGGGGAGGATCAATCTTCGACGGACTCTTAGCATGCTTCAAGGACCCCGCTGCAAGATCAGCCATCGGAACATCCTTCGAACCATTTTCATCAATCCCTCCCACCTCCATTTGATCCCCCAGAGAACCAAGGACAGAGAAGCTCTTACCGGCATCCGCATCCTCCATCGAAAGAACCTTTCCTGCACTACCCGGGGACCTTCTCTGCATGACTTTGGACAATTTCTGCCAACCCTTCAAGTCCGGTGGCGAATTCAGCAAGGAGGAGGTCGTCCGAGGGGAGCCCAGCGGAGTAGAGGAAGAACTCGGGTCCGACGAGATAGGGCAGCGATCGCCAGACTTTTGCTGCTCCCTCTCGCCCCGGACCAGAGCCCTGGTAGCCTGCGACGGTCGAACGCGGGTAGTAACCATCCACGGCCCAACCTTGGGCCACTCCTTCCCAGCAGCACACCTAGCCTCTTGCACCAGGGGACTCTGCGAAGCCTGAAAGCCTTCCCCCTCCGCCACCACAACATAGGCCGGGAACACCCGTCCTCTCCCACCGTCCATGCCGGACAAGACACCATCAGAGCCACATTGAACCTCCCCGTGGCCCATCCTTCCACACCGAAAGCATAGCTCCGATAAATTCTCATACTGGAATTGCTGCTAGAAAAGGCCCTTCCTCCCTCGGAGCAGCACCTCCGGTAGAAGAGGCTTACTGGAATCTAGATCCATCTTCACCCTCGCGTAGCCAAATTTTATCAGATTCTCGGTGAAGTCGTCCACCAGTAGGGGCTTACCGGCCTTTGCAGTAATCTTCATCAAAGCATTGGCGGTCCAGAACTCCACCGGTAGCTCCGGAAGCCGAAGCCACACCATCATTCTCCGGATCGGACTCCGACTGGGAGCAAAGTCCGGTTGCCACGGTTCCACAGCCAAGAGTTGACCACCGACGAACCACGATCCACTCGCCCACGCCCTCGAACACACCATTTCATCCTTCGCACCAACAAATGGTCTTCAGCCAAGGAAAATACCTCCGGTTCCTCCTCAAGTTTAAGCTTCAATTTGAAATCTCTGGCCACCTAACCAGCCGACACCTGTCGTCCCAAGCTCCGGACAAAAAGAGACCTGTTCTTCCATCAGCTCCGGGACTCCTCCACCTCGGCATCCTCGAGCTCCACAACTTTGGTGAAGAAGCCCTGCAACTCTTCGATCTCTGCCTTCGTTATCCGGTGAGAAGTCCACGTCACCCCTACGGAACTCCCAGAACCACATTCGACCAACTCCCATCCCCCTCACCGACCTCCAGAGCCTCGCTGCTAGATTCCTTTCTTGTTTTTCTGGTAGCAGCCATGACGAATGATAAGCACCAAAGATGCTCGAAAAAATGGCAACAAAAAAACCCATTTGGCATGGAACCCAAGTCAGAGGTTTGTTCAAGTTAGTCTGCAGTTTATTAGTACTAGAGTTTATTTAAAAAGATCTTGTTATTATAGTAAATCAATCAAAAAATTAATAAAAATCCTGAAAATTCTTCCCGACTCCTTCCCCTGTCCTCTTTCCCTCCCTCTCTCTTCTCCTTCTTCTCCCCTCTCTTCTTCTTTCCCTGCTTCTTCTCTCTTTCCCTTCTTCTCCCTGCTATCCTAAGTGCCCAGAAAATCAACTTCCCAAGCCTCCATCTTCAAGCTGTCGTCAAGCCACCACGACCACCACCAGACACCCTCTGCCCCACAGACCACCACCTCCGCCACCGTTAGCCTTCGTCTAGGCTGACCACCCCTCTGCTCCACCATCCGTCCACCAATTTCACCGGAAATCACTGCAACCTCCTTCCTCCCATCCGAAGAGCCCTCACGACCGCCAAACTCCATCGCCGGCCACCATCAAGCCCTCCGGCCCATTTTCCCTGGTCTCCCGCGCCACCCACGCAGACTACCGCTGCGATTCGGCATCCCGAGCACCTCGGCATGGCCCCGACCACCCCTGCATCATGCTCGCTGTGGCATCCCGCCTCGGCTAGGTGACCGACTGCTTCCGACCTCCCGTGAATCAATCCAAGAGCTGCCGACCACCTCTTCCACCTCGATAGCGCTACCCTCCCAGGCCCTGCACGACTGCCTCTCTTGCACCATCTGTGTTATCTTGGCCTTCCGATCTGTCAGAAACACCTACGTTATCAGCAAGCCCAACTTCGCCAACCCCCATGGTTCTTCCATTCCATTAAGACCTTCGACCACATACAACCCCCTCCCAGCCACAACGAACGAGGAGATCAACTGCGTTGATACCATGTGGCTGCCATTCCACCAATTTGCTCATTCTGGCAATCGAGCTCTTCCGTGAAAGCCATCCGTTTGAGAGATCCTCTTCCTCCGAGCTCCTCCGTGATAGTAGCCCAGCCTGTGAGCTCCACCAAGATGATCTCCTCCCCTTCATGATTTTCTCAAGAAGAACCTCTCCTCCGAGGTCCTCCCGATCGCAGACTTCACCCGATCCGTTCTTTATTGACCGGTGGTTGCAGATTGGAAGCCACCGCATGATTCTTAAAGCAATTCCAATCCTCTCTCTGCTGAGTTATTGGACTATTTTGGGCTGACTTGGATTAATTTTTACTTGGAGTTGGTTATATATGCATTGTAGCTAACTTTCTTGTGTTTTGGTGATCCGAATCCTGTGACTTTCTTCTAATTAGGACTGGAAGTGGGCTTAAGCTGGCCCGATGGGCTTCAGGCTGGGTTTTGGGCTAGGCCTGAAGCAAATCAGGTCGGGTTTGGGCCTCATAATAAAGTCCAAAAAATTTTCGAGCCGATCTCGGGATTTTTTATGGCCCGGCCCGACCTTGGCCCGGCCCGACCTTGGCCCGGACCCGGTCCGAACAGGCCTGGCCCGAACCAGGCCCGACCAAAGACTTGCCTCGCCCCGCCCCAATGAGCCAGCCCAATCCATTCTTTATATCAAACCCATTACCCATTTGGCCTGTCCCAATGAGCCCCAATGAACCAGTCTTTGTCCCCGTCTGCTCTATGTGTCGTCTACTCTCTAGGATTTTTGACTTTTCGTGGACCCCATTCCGGCATTTCCCCATCACTCGGTCGTCGGCACTCTCCTCTCTGCATCGTTTGCGATTCGCTCTAGGATTTTCGTGGACCTCGTTCCGGCGTTCCCCCCATCACTCGGCCATCGGCACTCTCGACAGTCAGCAATCGGCACTCTCGTCTCTCTGGGAGGTGAGCGGCGAGCCAGATGGTGGTTGGCAAACAGACGGTGCTGCAATTCTTCCCGTCATCGATGAGTCTGAGTGCGAGAGTCCACCCCGTGGTCCTATTCAATATCTGCAACTGCAATGTGCGGCGCCCTGACCGGTGGGCGACTAGGTCGATCGAGTCATCGGCATCCTCCTCGGCTCTGTCTCACTCGATGGCACTGTTGAGATCAAGAACTCCTATGCCGTCCCCCATAACGAGTCCATTGACCAGGTAACACTTTTTTTTTCCTTGTCTTTCTTCTTCCTCCTAGATCTAGGGTTTCGAGATTGTAGGATGCCATAAAGTTTGCTGGCTCCAATCTACTTCTCCTAGCTCCGGCGATCGCACCCAATGCCCGGTCATGCCCTTTATTTTGTGTTTCGATGATCGTGGGTCGTTCGGTTCGGGCCGGCCCATCGGGCTCGGGTTGAGCTCGGGCTTGGGCCTGATGTTTTAAAAAAATTTCATGCCTAAGCCCGGCCAGAAGTTTGAAATTTTTTTTGCGCTGGGCTCGGGTAGGAGGTAGCCCGGCCCAGTTCCAGTCCTACTTCTAATTCACTCATGAAGCTGTGACATCCCGTGCTCGATGAGAACTTTTCATGATTTAGATTAAAATTTAAAATCATTACAAAAATTTTATCTTTATTAATTTTGCTATCTTTAATTTAGTTAGATCTGAATTAATTGAATTAAATAAACTTAGCCTAGTGGTCATTTCACAACAACCAATGATCCAACCTCTTGAAGACTTTGACTGTGCGTGCCGATCAGGTCACTTCTTAGATCCGACCTTAATTTTGAGCGGATCAATTAGCTTAATTCCTACTTATTTTTTTGATATATCCAATTATTTATTCTAATTAGTTATTTAATTTTATTTACTGATCTTAATAGATGATCATTAAGTCTAGGATAGATAGCCCATCCTGCATTCATATAGGATACACAGGTCTAGCAAGCTGGATGGCCTAGAGATAAAGCGATAGTCGAAGCTCAATTCCTTTTGCAAGCAATAAAGGATGAAAGAAAGGAGTACGACCACCTTCCATTGGATTCAAAGTCACCGAACCATGGAGATGGAAGAAAACTTATCCTTACGGAATCAATTAAAGATGGCCAGAATCATTATTGATAGCTTGAAGGATAAAATCAATGATGATGGCAATGAAATCCTGAGGTTGAATGGCAGAACAATTCTGACCAAAGCATGCATGGGAGCTACTGAGACTTGGGTTCACCATGCCAAAAAAAGATCATATAAGGCCAGATTTGAGGATTGTAGGCTTCTGCTGACCCAGATTCTTTTAGAGGCAGGAGCACGCCTGCTTCGGGTTCTTGTTACAATGTAGGCTATATGATCTCTACATGCAAGCTAGGCGAACCAGGACTGAGGGCAAGGAAATTGAGATTTCCATCTACTGTAACTTTTTACTCTTATTTCTAGCCTGTAAGCACCTTTGAAGTGAATAAAATGCAAACTTTTTCTAATTATTGTGACTCGGTATTTTTTAGAAGCACTTTGTTACTTTTCGGGCAATTCGTATTCTGTCGATTTTTCTTCGACACTTTTATTTTTGGAGGGATAGTGGAATGACCAGGTGCATTCCATTGATCAAGTCATATTAATTTTTGGATTTTTCTTGATAGGGTATGGCATTCAAAAACATATCCTGTCATGAATTATGCAAAGAACGGAGACATTTATGATATCATGATGGCCTGAGGTGTACGGTGCTCAAGAAGGATTATGACTTTTCTGCATGGAAGGCACTGAGGCAATAAAGAACGTTCAAGGCACTTCAGTGCCAATAATGCATGGGGACACGGTTTAGGCTATTCCCAAGCACCATTTGTTGGCCATCCAATGGATCGATTTTATTTTAATCGAATCTAGGCCATTGAAAAGGTTTTTATGAGTAGGAAAATCTTTGGTGCCTGATTTACTTCCTACTTTCGAAACTCTTTCTTTTTCCTTCTATTTTCTTTTTCTTCGAGTCTCTCTCTCCACCCGTCTACCATTTATAATGAGTCTGTCAGTGTTTGCCATCGTTTCTTCCCTTTCTTCCCTATATAGGCTCTTCGGATTCTTGCTTAGGTTTGTTAGGGGGCTTCTCCACTTCTTTTAGTATAGTTTTTGTCTTAGTTTTAGCAGTTCTTGTTATCTATTCTTAATTTTGGGCTTTTAAGAGTTCTTCGCATTTATTTTTAGAGTAATTTTTTTTTCTGATTTTAGATATTTTTGTTTGATCTTTAAATGTCAGACTCTGAGTTGTTCCTTGAGTTGGAGGGTTTATGGTCTTTAGATCATGAACCTACCAAATCAGGGGCTTTCATCGAGGGTGCAGAAATTATCTCGGGTGGTGAGGTGGCATTGGATGCAGCCTTGCCACAAAAATCGGTGGTTCCTGAAGAAGGGTCCTTAGTGGGTCTTGGAGGACTCTGAAGGATCCCAAAGAGGATTTTCTAGAGGGTTCTGAAGGAGATTTTCTTCCTAAACTCCTCCAATCTGACATTCGGGAATCTCATCTAGGAAAGTTATGAAGCCAGTATCAAATTCCTTTGGGTTTCAAATTGGAAGCCCCGCTTGACATTAACCGAGCATGCAACCCTCCTCCAGGTTGCTTGACCCTATATAGAGAATATTTTTCAGCCAGGTTGAGGTTACCTTTAGCTCTTTTCTTGGTTGAATTCCTTAGAGCTATAGGTCTCCCCCTTGCATGGTCATGTTGAACACATAGCAGTTTCTCTATGTTTTCTTAGTAATTTGTGTCTTAGCTAGGATTCACCCTATGATCTTGCTTTTTATGGCTTTCTTTTTTTGGCAAATACCATTAGTACCAGGGATGGTGGTTTCCCTATCGCCATAAAGGGTAGCGTCCCTTGATTCGGGATACCTCCTCTTCTATTCATCATTGGAAAAGGTGGTTCTTCTTTGTAAGGCATTAGGATGTCAGTGACTGGGGTTTTACATAGTGGGGTATTCAATCTCGATAATTGACTTGTCCCATCCTTGTGTCCAAAGAGGAGGAGGGCCGGGTCAGTGTTCTTTAGAATTTTTAAGTTTCCAGCTTGAAAGTCTTGCTATCCAAGGTGACATTTTTTAGGACAGGGTTTAGTCCAGTTCAGCCGAGAGATAAGAAGAATGCCGACCCATTCCTTTCACTTCTTTACTTCGGTCATTATTTTCTCTAAATATTCTTTTTCTGTCTTCAGTCATGGATTCTTTGGATGCTTGTGCGCTAAGTAAGGCTATCCTGAAGAAGAGGAAAACTGATGTGGCTCTCGTCATTGGAGAGCCATTGGGGGTTCAGGTCGCAACCGTCCTCATGCTCGAAGTCATCCTATCTGACATTATGGTGGTTGCTCCTGTTGCTTCGAAACATTCCTGATCATCCAAGGTCGGGGCTTCATCCTTCTCCCCTCACTCGATCACTTTTAAGAGGACCTCGGGCAACTAGACCCCAGGGTCCGAAGTTTGTGCCTTCAACAACTAGAAGGTTGCCAAGGGCATCTTTGAAGACTCATTCATCCCATTGATGCATATCGGATAATGGGAGAGGGGAACCACCGTCATCGAAAGGACGCGATCTGGACTACCATGAGGGTTAGTTTCTTTTCTTTCTTTTGAATTTGATTCTCATCATTCGATGACTTACCATTAGATTTGTTGTTTCGTAGGTATGCAATTTCATCAAAGATTACTATGACTTGAGAGGTCATTAGGTGACTGAAAAAAAGAAGAAAGATTTGGTGGCAAGCGTAAAGGAGGCAGAGGCCGATTGAAAAACTATCGAATCAGCCTCAAGCATCTTGAGGCTAAAAATAATCAACTTAAGAAAGAGCTCTTCCTGAAGAAGGGGGCTTTGGAGGTTGTGCAGTGGGAGATAACAAATCTCGAAGTGCAGAAGGAGGAGGCAATGCATAAGGCGGTGGAAGCTTATAAGAATTCCGAAGAGTGCTGCTAGGAGAAGCTACTTTTCACTTAACCAACCTTCGTTGAGGGCATGGATGACACTCGAAGGAGGATCCTCAAATACTATTCAAACCTTAACCTGGATTTCCTGGATGAGGATGAGTTAGACAATGATACTCCTACCGAGGGTGCACTAGCTCTTGGAGCAAAAGTTGCTGGGACTGAAGGAGTCACCAACGTGCCACCCACTTGAACCTTTTTTTTTTTTTGTCAATGTAATTATCATCGGCTAGTCTTGTAAAGATGGCCATTTTGCAGAACCTTCGAGTTCTTTTTTAATACTATCAAATAAAATGGTTTCAGTTTTTTGACTATGTTGTGGTTCGAGGTGTATGTGGTTGTGAATGTCTTCAGATGCCACATTTAATAAAGAATTAAAAACTCACCAGCTATTGGTAAGGGCCTGAAATTGTTGTTGCGGTGCTAAGAGCTTGGCAAGGCTTTCACGGTAAAATGCGATGCCCCGTCCACTCTTAGGCAGTAGCACGTACCGTAACATAGGTGACCCTCATTAAGATGAGTCATCCGACACCAGATATTCACCAGACTGCGAACTTCTCATCATAGGACTTAAAATGTTTCGATTTGGGTTTGACTGGGAAGTTGAGCATGTCTGATGTTGCTCTCATTTGATCATCGATTCATCGATGTTAATATGGTTCCCGGGAGAAGGTGGTGTTGGAGCATTGGGCATTTGATTGTAGGCTTTTCAGGGCCAAGTAGAAGATTTGGGTATTAGCATCTAGCAGCTTAGCTGGAGGCACCCGGGAGTCAGGTGTTGAGCCAAAGGCTTTCTAATACTGGCTGAGTCAAAGACTTTCGGGCATTGACTCTTGTTATCCCAGTCATTCTTCTTATCTCGGTTTTTGAGCTTTCTAGCTTGGACAAAGGTTTTCAGGCATTCATTCTTCTTATCTCGGTTAAAGGCTTTTAAGAGTTGAGCATCAGGTCAAAGGCTTTTCAGTGCTGACTCGGTCAAAGGCTTTCAAATGTTGATTCTTCTTGTCCCAGCCAAAGGCTTTCAGAAGTTGAGCATCAGGTCAAAGGCTTTTCAATATTAGCCTGGCCAAAGACTTTTGAGCAGTGATTCTTCTTGTCCCAGCCAAAGGTTTTCCAATACTTGCCCAGCAAAAGGCCTTTGGGTGTTGATTCTTCTTATCCTAATCAATGATTTTCATGAGTTAAGCATCAAGACAAAGGTTTTTTAATGCTAGCTCGACCAACTAGTTTAAAGAGTGGAGCATCAAGCCAAAGGTTTTCAATGCTAGCTTGGCCAAAGGCTTTCGGGTATTAATTCTTCTTATCCTGGTCAAAGATTTTCAGGAGTTGAGTATCAGGTCAAACCATCAAAGGCTTTCCAACACTAGCCCAGCCAAAGGCTTTTAAGCGTTGATTCTTCTTGTCCTGATCGAAGACTTTTGAGAGTTGAGCTTCAGGCCAAAGATTTTGTAATGCTAGCCTGGTCAAAAGCTTTCGGGTATTGATTCCTCTTATCTCAGCCAAAGACTTTCGAAAGTTGAGCATTGACCAAAGGCTTTCTAATACTGGCCTAACCAAAGGCTTTCGGGTGTTGATTCCTCTTGTCTCGATCAAAGGATTTCAGGAGTTGAGCTTCAGGCAAAAGGCTTTTTAATGCTAGCCTGGCCAAAGGCTTTCGGGTGTTGATTCTTCTTGTCCCGATCAAAGACGTTTTGGGAGTTGAGTGTTAGGCCAAAAGCTTTTCAATGCTGGCCTAATCAAAGGCTTTCGAGCGTTGATTCCTTTTGTCCTAGCCAAAGGCTTTTAGAAGTTAAGTGTCAGGCCAAAGGCTTTCCAATGCTGGTCCAGCCAAAGGTTTTCGGGAGTTGATTCTTCTTGTCACGGTCAAAGGCTTTTGAGAATTGAGCATCAGGCCAAAGGCTTTCCAATACTAGCCCAGTCAAAAGTTTTCAGACATTGATTCTTCTTGTCCCGGTCAAAAGCTTTCGGGAGTTAAGCATCAGGTCAAAGGCTTTCTAATACTGGCCCGGCCAAAAGCTTTTGAAAGTTGAACGTCAAGCCAAAAGCTTTCTAATACTGGCTTGGTCAAAGACCCAGATGTTGTTGCTTCTTATCTCGGCCAAAGGCTTTCGAGACATCCTGCAATAAATGCTCTATCTCTCCTTTATACATTTCTGGGTGCTTGGAGGTGGAAAACATAGTTGTCATGTAATGCCAAATCTTGAGGATCCTGGGTTATTTTCTCGAGCCATGGGTGTGTCTATGGCACCGCTTGGTTAGGAATCCCGCAAGATTTTCATGCTAATTTTAGGATGAGAAAGGTAAGATTTAACCCTAAAAACCTACCATGCGCATTTTTTTTCAGAAGTCTTTAGTATAAGAAAAGATGTGTGTCGGCTTTTGGTTGGTCATTGATTTGGCCAACTCTTGCCTGGCTCCTTTATAAATAGAGAATTTGGCCGGTTTCTTTTAGCAACACTCTTAGATGTGGGTACTAGTATTGAAAATGTATAACTTTCTTTCTAGATATATGAGTATTTTCAAGGAAAGGTGCGTAGATGAGACTAACACAATGAAGGAGAGTTTATCTTGGAATGTGAGGTATTAGAAATAGCCAGTGATTTGGCAGCATTACTGCTACCCTTGCTAGTGAGGGTATGAAACTAGGGGAGGGTTCTCATGGTGAACCTCCTCTCCTAGTTTTTTCTCATCACCTAGTGTTAACAGCCACTAGGGTGGAGAGAGAGGTGGAGGATACCCTCCTGGGGCTTTTATTATAGGCAGTAGGTGACCGGGAGCCTCCAGGATATTCCTTTCCCTTTCCTTCTTGTAACAGGTAGGGGTCTTTGGTCCGTATGAGCTCCCTCTTCTTCACTTGATAGCAAACCAGAGGGAGCCATTTCATTGCCTTAACACCATATGCTGAGGGCCTGGATGTGCTATCCATTGGCCCCACCCACCTACACAGTATATTTCTCTGCCATGACCTTCTTGACAGTTTTTTGTATCCTACCTACATTTCACAATTAGAAAACATATAACTTCATTGAAATTTTAATATACATGTATCAGAACTTTTGAGGAGGAAAGGTTATTTGCTATATTTCTTGTGCATGATATTGTATGCTTGCTATTTGTCGTATCTCGGGGCTTATGATTGCTCGCATTTTCACCAATAGCTCGTATCTTGGTTCTATGAACTCTAGCGAGAGCCTCCTCTTTTCTCTTGAGATCTTTGGTTCGGTTGTCATGTTAGCCTTCTAGATTTCCTATTAACCAGAACATGCAATTTTCATATAGCTTTTAAAAAGAGATAGGTACACTACTAATAATATATTCATAGGTTTTCCAAATTCCAAGATCGAGGTAGGGAGATGTCGTCTAGCTATGTCAGGTGGTAGATGTCAGGCCGAATGACTTTCTTCACCTGGTACGGTTCCTCCCAGTTCAGAGAAAGCTTTCCTTGATAAGTCGGTTGGGATACTTTGGCTCTCCTCAAAACTAGGTCCCTGACTTTGAAAAACTTGTCCCAAATGTGAGCATTGTGGTAGGGGGTGACTCTCCATCCATAAGTAGCCATCTTATAGCAGCGCACTCCTGGACTTCCTCTAGCAAGTCCAGGTTTGCCTGAAGTCGTTTAGGGGTACCACCCTCATCAAAATTTTTTATCCTTGGTGATAGGAGTTCGATTTCCAAGGGGATAATAGCCTCGATCCCGAAGGCCAAATTAAAAGGGGTTTCGCCTGTTAGAGTCCTCTGTGTGATTCAGTAAGCCCAAAGGATATGATATAACTCATCCACCTACCATCCTTTTGTTTAATCCAGGCATGTCTTCAACCCTTGCAATAGAATTTGGTTGGCAACTTTGGCCTCCCTGTTAGCTTAGGGATGGCTGACAGAAGTGAAACATTGGGTTACTCCCAAATCATGGCAGAACTTGGCAAGTTTGTGACCATTGAACTACTGATCATGGTCAGTAATGATGGTCTGGGGTAGTCTGAATTGGCAAATAATGGACTTTCAGATGAAGTCCTTGACTTTAGCTTCGATCATTTTTGTAATTGGTTTGGCTTCTATCCATTTAGTAAAATAATCAAGCACTACAAGCAAAAATTTTCATCCTTTGATGGATAAGGAAAAAGATTCCAAGATGTTCATGCCCCATTAAGCGAAAGGTTATGGTGCACTTAAAAGAATGTGCGGAGTAGCTAACATTCTCTATATGTTGGAGTGGCACTGACAGGTCACATTTTAGACCGTTTCCCTTGCATCTTCTCTAGGGTGGGCCAATGGTACCCTTGTTTTAGGATTTTAAGGGACAAGGCACTGCCCCCTAAGTGGTTACCGCAGATTTCTTTATGAACTTCTTGAAGGGCGTAGCTTGCTTTGGAGGGGTAAAGGCATTTCAACAAGGGTTGAGAAAATCCTCTCTTTTAGTGATTTTCTCTATGGAGTATGAACCTGGAGGCTTGGCTCCATGTTTTATAGGCTTCCTCCCTATCTAAAAGAAGGCTCCCATCATGGAGATACTGGATGAGCGGGTCCATCTAGCAAGGTTTGGTATTTATTCAGAGTACTAGAGTGGGCTTGTTGATGCTTGACTCCTCCAAAACTTCAAAAAAGACTTGTGCTCACAAGCCGTTGGATACAAACATTGTGAGCTTAGATAGGGTATCAGCCCAGACATTCTCCTTTGTAGAAATCTGATGGATATCAAAACTACAGAAAGCCAAGATCAGGTCGCTAGCCTTTTGGAGATACTGCTTCATGTTTTCTTCACGTGCCTCATACTCATTCAGGATGTGGTTCACTATGAGTTGGAAGTCACTGCGGACCTTCAGATGTTGCACTCCCAATTCCTTGGCGATGGCGAGGCTGGCAATTAAGGCCTCATATTCAGTTTCATTGTTGGTAGAAGAGAACCCGAACCGGAGGGCATACTGGATGTCTCATCCTTCCGAGCTAATAAATATAAGCCCTGCTCTGGAGCCATTAGCATTTGAGGCCCCATCTATGTATATTGTCCATTAGTTCTCGAGTTCTTCAAGCATTGGATCTTTTTCTTTAAACTCTTCTTCGGGAATGGTACACTCATTAACAAAATCAACAAGGACTTACACGTTAACAGAGGATCTTGGACAGAATGCCAAATCGAACTAAAAAAGTTTGAGAGCCCACTTAGCCATTCTATCCAAGGTGTCAGGCCGGTACAATATCATCCAGAGAGGGGTTGCTCCATGAGGACCACAACTGTATGAGCTTGAAAATATGGCCAAAGCTTTCTAGCCAATATTACGAGAGCAAAGATGAGTTTTTCCAATCGAGTATACTTGGTTTTAGCATTTTGCAGAACCTGGTTGATATAATACATCGGCTTCTGTGTCCGATCTTTTTCTCGAACGAGGATAGAACTAATGGCAGAGAGAGAAATTGGTAGGTACAGATATAGCTCCTCACCTTCTTTCGGCTTGCTAAGAAACAAAGGAGCATCGAGATAGGCTTTGAGCTCTTAGAATGCTTTATGACATTCTTCAGTCCATTGGAAGTCTGACGCGGCACGATGATGAGAATGCAATCTAAATGATGGATTGAGAAATGAGAGCAATGAAGCCTATTAACAGGTACTAAATTTCAGATCAAAAGTACTAAGGTAAAGCTATGGAAGGAGCACTGAAATTTGGAACTTACGCCGTGATGTAGTTATTTAAATCCTAAAGAAGATTAGGGCTAATGAATATTGAATTTAAACCTTAGCAACGATCTTCAATAACTCAGACTTAAGAGATTAGGAGGTGTTATCTACCTAAGATGATCACTCCCTGGTAGATCCATTGAAGCTCTTAGACGAACTAGCCCTGAAGTGGAAGATTGGCATTCCAAAGAAACTAGTTTCATTCAACATTGATCTTTGACAAGAGAACCCTTTCTTGAACTCCGAATCATAGAAGGATCCTGCACAATGAACGGGTTAGACTGGGACCAATTTGAAAGATATCAAAACAAAGAAACCAAACAGGAAAGGAAACTTCGATGGAGGCATGGATCCCTAGAGGTGGATGTTGGCATTGGACACTTGAAAGCTTGAGAAGATAAAATCAAACACACCCAAGGAAAACAAGAGGATACTACCAAAAAAACACCTTCTTCAACTACTACTTCACTTAAATTTCATTTCATCCAAAAAAAAGCTTCCTTTCTACCATGGGCGTACAAGAGGCTTTTAATGGCCTTTCAATCAATTTGAAATTCCCCATATCATGGAGAAATATTAGGGGGGGTTACATGAAATGTGGAGGATTTGGTGGAGGGTTACATGGAATGTGGAGGATTTGGTGGAGGGTTACATGGAATGTGGAGGATTTGGTGGAGCTGGTTGCATGATTTGTGGATGGAGTTGGCCAACCTCCTTTGAATTTGAAAACACTCCTTGGTCGACCACTTGTAGCTTTCATGTAATTTAAAGTTTGAATGATGCCACGTGGCAGGTGAGGTGGCAATGATGTGGCGTGGCAAGGTGGCATGGTGACATGGCGCATCCTTCTCCATGGCGCCCCTTAGAGATGACATGAAAAAGGTGATGTGACGTCCTCTGGTGATGAGTTGGCACCGGTGGTCCATGATGATGTGGTATTCCAAGTAAAGCTGGTCTGGCCTAATTTCAAGTAGCTCTTGAACTTGACTCCGTACAAAGCCTAATTGACTCTAATTGAACTTTAAAATCCCAAAAGAAAATAAAACAGGACTCAATAAATATACAGGACTCATACGAGACTTGAGTTCCTAGTCTCAATCCATAAAGAACTTGGTATTAGTTGAAGCTTCTTCTTTCTGAGCCTGGTGCCCCCACCAAAGTCCTTTGACTTTTTTAGAGTTTGGAGAAAAGAAGCATCATTCAATAGATTTGGAAATAAATCAGCTGAGGGCAATGATTCGTCCGGTGAGCCTTTAGACATCCTTCTTGGTCTTTGGGGTAGAAATCTATATTACGACCTAAATTTTCTCTGGGTTGGCCTCAATCACTCGGCCAGACACCATAAATCCAAGGAACTTCTCGGAGCTCACTCCAAATGCACATTTGGTGGGGTTTAGCTTTATTCGGTATCGATGAAGCATGGCAATGATTTTCTTAAGATTTTCTACATGATTTGGGGAGGAATGGCTCTTGACTAGCTTGTTATTAACATAAACCTCCATGTTGCGGCCAATATAGTCTTTGAAGATTTTATTTACTAGTCATTGATAGATCGTTCCTGTATTTTTCAATCCAAATGGCATTATCCTATAACAAAACAAACCTTGGTCAATGATGAAAGAGGTTCTCTCCTCATCTTTGGGTACCATTAAGTTTTGGTTATATCCTAAAAATGCGATCATAAAGGTCAGGAGCTCATGACCAGCCATTACATCTACTAGCTAGTCAATGCAGGGAAGAGGATAGCTGTCTTTTGGGCAGGCCTTGTTAAGATCTATAAAATCTATACACATCTGTCACTTCTCATTGATTTTTTTCACCAACACTACATTGGCTAACCATTCAAGATAGCCAACTTCTCTGATGAACACGGTATCAGTTAGCTTTTGTACTTCTTTCGCTATGGCTCTTTGGCATTTTAGTGCAAAGCTTCTTTTCTTTTGTTTTACGGGATGATGATTCGGGTCCACCTTCAAATAGTGCATCATTATTCCGAGATCAATACCCGACATGTCTGCAAGAGTCCAAGCAAAGATATCAACATTTTTTTTATAAAAAGGCCATCAACCGTTGCTTTATGTCTTCATTTAATATCGAGCCTATTTGAACAACATGCGGGGGTCCCCATCATGTAAGGGTACATCAATAAGAACTTTTACAAGCTTCCCTCTTTCTTTGGTAAGTTCGTCTCTAGTATCTAGTCCTTCAATAGGAAGACCATCTGGAGGATTGATTTGCTTGGTTTGGCAGGCCACCAGGAAGCATTGTTTTACCAAGTCTTGTTTTCGAAGCACTTGTCTGACTCCTCACAATATAGGGAATCTCATTAGCAAATAGTAAGTCGATAATATCGCTTGAAGAGCTTTTAATCCCGGTTGGTTAAATATGACATTATAGGTTAAGGGGTTCTTTATAACTATAAAAGTAAGATGCACTTAGGATCATTGAGAAGCACTCCCTGCTTTCACTAGAAAAGTGATACTACCTTCGATGAGAACCGATTCTCCCGAAAATCCTATTATCGATGCATCTATCTTTTTCAGTCATATGAGAAAAATATTCAACTTTAAGAGTGCATCATAAAACAAAATATCCACCAAATTTTCACTATCAATAAGTACACGGTGAACGTTACAGTCATCAATATTAAGCGTTATGATGATGAGATCATGATGGGGATATTGGATCCCTTTTGCATCGGTCCAATGAAGATTATGGTCGTGTCAACACTCTTCTCTTGGTTGCTAACTTTGTCTTCTTCCTCCAGTCCCTCGGTGAGAGCATGGACATCATCTTTGGTGGGTCAATCAATGGGTTCCTCCATTCTTGGTGGAGGCTCTGGCAGGGCTAGAATTGGAGCATCATATCTTTCTCCCTGATCCCAAAAGAATCTATTCGACTTGCCATAATGGATAAGCTTTTCAATCTCATCTTGAAGCTACATGCATTCTTCTATATCATGGCCATGATCTTGTGGTAAAGAAAGTACTTGTTATGATTCCTTCTTTCAAGCTTATTTTTCTAGCTTTAGGCAATGATATGGCTATATCGCTGACGTGGAATGTATGTCAGATACAGTTGGATGCCGCTGATGCCACGTGGATTTTTTCTTTCAAAATTTCCTACTCGGGATGAGGCGCTCCTGCTCCTTCGCCAGGTGGCACCCCAAGATGGGTCCACCTCGGTCGAAGTCGAGCCTTCCTCTGCCACTTCGCCAGGTGTCCACCCAGGAGGAGTCCATCTTGGCAGAAGCTAGCAGCCCTTGCTCCCTCGCCAGGTGGCACCCCAAGACAGGTCCATCTCTAGCAAGGTTAAGCCTAGCGCTCCTGCTCCTTCACCAGGTGGCACCCCAAGACGAGTCCACCTCGGTCGAAGTCGAGCCTTCCTCTGCCACTTCGCCAGGTGTCCACCCAGGAGGAGTCTACCTCGGTCGAAGCTGGCAGCCCCTGCTCCCTTGCCAGGTGGCACCCCAAGATGGGTCCACCACTACCGAGGTCGATCCTGGCGCTCCTGCTCCTTCGCCAGGTGGCACCCCAAAATGGGTCCACCACGATCGAAGTTGAGCCTTCCTCTGCCACTTCGCTGGTGTCCATCTAGGAGGAGTCCACCTCGGCCGAAGCTGGCCGCCCCTACTCCCTCGCCAGGTGGCACCCAAAGACGGGTCCACCTCTACCGAGGTTGAGCCTGGCACTCCTACTCCTTCGCCAGGTGGTACCCCAAGACGGGTCCACCTCAGTCGAAGTCGAGCCTTCCTCTGCCACTTCTACAGGTGTCCACCCAGGAGGGGTCCACCTCGGCCGAAGCTGGCAGCTCCTGCTCCCTCGCCAGGTGGCACCCCAAGATGGGTCCACCTCTGCCAAGGTCGAGCTTGGCGCTCTTGCTCCTTCGCCAGGTGGCACCCCAAGACGGGTCCACCTCGGCCGAAGTCGAGCCTTCCTCTGCCACTTCGCCAGGTGTCCACCCAGGAGGGGTCCATCTCGGCCGAAGCTGGCAGCCCCTGCTCCCTCGCCAGGTGGCACCCCAAGACGGGTCCACCTTTGCCGAGGTCAAGCTTGGCACTCCTGCTCCTTCGCCAGGTGGCATCCCAAGATGGATCCACCTCGACCGAAGTTGAGCCTTCCTTTGCCACTTCACCAGGTGTCCACCCAGGAGGGGTCCACCTCAGCCGAAGCTGGCAGCCCCTGCTCCCTCGCCAGGTGGCACCCCAAGACGGGTCCACCTCTGCCGAGGTCGAGCCTGGCGCTCCTGCTCCTTCGCTAGGTGGCACTCTAAGATGGGTCTACCTCGGTCGAAGTTGAGCCTTCCTCTGCCACTTCGCTAGGTGTCCACCCAGGAGGGGTTCACCTCGGTCGAAGCTGGCAGCCCCTGCTCCCTCGCCAGGTGGCACCCCAAGATGGGTCCATCTCTGCCGAGGTCGAGCCTGGCGCTCCTGCTCCTTCGTTAGGTGGCACCCTAAGACGGGTCCACCTTTGCCGAGGTCGAGCCTGGCGCTCTTGCTCCTTCGCAAGGTGGCATCCCAAGACGGGTCCACCTCGACCGAAGTCGAGCCTTCCTCTGCCACTTCGCCAGGTGTCCACCCAGGAGGGGTCCACCTCGACCGAAGCTGGCAGCCCCTGCTCCCTCACCAGGTGGCACCCCAAGATGGGTCCACCTCTGCCGAGGTCGAGCTTGGTGCTCCTGCTCCTTTGCCAGGTGGCACCCCAAGACGGGTCCATCTCGGTCGAAGTCGAGCCTTCCTCTGCCACACCGCCAGGTGTCCACCCAGGAGAGGTCCACCTCGATCGAAGCTGGCAGCCCCTGCTCCTTTGCCGGGTGGCACCCCAAGACGGGTCCACCTCGGCCGAAGTCGAGACTTCCTCCGCCACCTCGCCAGGTGTCCACCCAGGAGGGGTCCACCTCGATCGAAGCCGGCAGCCCCCTGCTCCTTCACCAGGTGGCACCTCAAGACGTGTCCACCTCGGCCGAAGCCGGCGGCCCCCTGCTCCTTCCCCTGCAAAGCCTCGGGGAGGCAGAGGCACGCGTAACGAGGTCGCCACTAGAATCGGCGTGCGCCGCGTCCCGTACAGGAAACCAGTATGGCCTGTAGCGGTGCACAGAACCTCATTTACATCAGTTAAGTAGAGCCCCTCGATCGAGGAATAAAATCCTTGCGGGCAGGGGCCTGAAATATTGGAAACCCACCGTCAACGCCCCGAAAGAAGGGCTCCCACGCTTGGTTCGAGGTCTGGCCAGTTTTTCCCTTCCGTGACAATACGCCAGACGAGGCGTGCCGGCCACTTAACTCCCGGACTCGAAGGAGAAAGGGAAAAAGGATCCAGAGATCTTCGGGAGCCTGGGGGAGGAGACACAGGCCAAATGCGGTCCGGTGATATAAAAGGGACGGTAAAAGCAGATGGAAAGGTAAGCCAAAAAAGAGGGAAGAATATCGAGAGAACGATCCTGGGACCCCCGAAAGTCCTCAGGCGCAAGCTCGGTAGACCTAGTGCAGGAAGCCGGGCTTCAACCCCTCTCTCCCTCACTTCTTTCATCAAAATTTTCTCTAAGCACGGGAATCCTTCGGGAACCCGCCTTAGTGGACTTGTTCCATCTTGCTGCTTTCTAACTTGATCGTCGGAGTGCCCCCGCCGGAATTCCCGACTCGGTTCTCTAACCTTGTTTTGCAGGACCGGAGGCTCGGAGATCTCAAGGTGGGAGAGTCCGAGAACCGGTGCCAGCTTACAAGATACAGGCTGCCGTGGTAAGATCGGCAACAGGCAGCTATTCCTGAATCTGTATTAAAACATGAGCATGTAGGATATTAAGAGGGATATATTGACCAAACTTCCATGATGGCAGAATGCTTGGCTGGTCAAGGCTTCATAGATGCCAAATTTAGGAAGGCATCCTTCAACATGGGGGTGACCGACTTCTTGGCCTTTTTTCCTAGTCTTCCTTTCTTGGACAAAATCCTAGGACTGAGGGTGGCTCCTTAGATGTCAAAGCATATGATAGAGTAGAAGGTGGAGTGAGAGCTAAGGGGATGGAATGGTTGGAGGGACGTAGGTCTCGTATGCTTTCTCCATGCATGCATACTTTTTTGCTGTAGTGAGCATCTCGAAAAAGTCCACCGGTGGCTTCTTTTCCAGGGAAAAAAGAAAAGGATATTGTTAGAGACTGCATTTCAAAGCGGTCATAGCTATTGAATAATCGAGATTATATATCTTTAAAGTCACTTCATTGAACTAGCTTACGTAAGACTTGAGGGATTCTCCCTCCCTTTGCTTAACATGAATCAGGGAGTCCAAACTTCATCGAGGCTTTCTACAACTAGCAAAATGGAAAATAAAAGATCGACTTGATTAGTCGAAGGAGTGGATGGAACCTGATTTTAAGTTGGAATACTAATATCATGCTGATTTTTTGAGAGTTAGGGGGAAGGCACGGCGTAGCACCACGTTGGTGACTCCATGCAAGAGCATTATCATTTTGAAACCCTATAGATGGTCCATCGGATTGGTAGATCCATCGTATGTCTCCAACTACGGTATCTTGAAATGTCTTGATAGTGGCTCTTGCATGATATGGGCTTCGAAAGGTGGTTCAGTAATGAACCAAGGTCATCATCTCTGCGTAGTGCTAAGCCTCGCAAAGCTTCAATGCATCGATTCATCTCTTGGAACTTGCAGTCCACCTCAGCGTCTCTATTTGGGTGCACTTCAAAAGGTCATTGGGGTGAACAAGCTAGAGTGGACCTTTCATTCGATCAATGTGAAAGGGAGTGCCTCCTTGCCTGTTTGGGGTTCTCCGATGCTACAGGAGGAACTAGTTCAGCTTAGGCGACACCTTGTAGGAGTGGGAGTCATCGTGACTCCAGGCACACCACTCCCAGGGGTGCAGGAGTCTACGATGGAATAGCTTGATCTACTTCTGGCTGTAGCATAGTAGCCGATGTCGTAGACATTGCTGAACATTGCATGGCTTGGACAATGATAGTCAGCTCATGGACCTACCGGGTGAGCCATTCTAGAGTAGCAGATTGACTTTCTTATGGGATAGTGTTAGCCTGAGTCCCTAGAATTGGGTTTCCAGTGAGTTGACTATCCCATTAGAACGTGGTGGCACCAGAGCACTGGGTGGACACACCTTTCAGCAGCATGTGATTCGCACTCGAGGTCTTAAACAATGGGCAAACAACATGGCCCTTCCTCTATTTGATGGTGCTAAAATATGTTCATCACCAGAGTAAGCTAGAGAGGGGATACTGGTAGCTGTACATGCAAAAGAAGTCCTGATAAAAGATGGCTCCAGCGAAGGACCTCTGCTGCTCAAGTCAGTATACCAGACCATGAAGCAGAAAATGGAGTGAAAGTAGAGTGAAAGCACATGCATACACATAGAGGGTGCATACCTTTAGGGGATTTACTGAGAACCCCCTTTTATACTCAAGCTACAGGGATAGCCTGGGGATGCCTTAATATATCAGAGAGCAAGTAAAGAATGATTGAGCTTTGATCGCTATTAGGATTTTTGAGAGAATATCATCCTTTATTATCTAGAACATCCCCTTCCCATTAATGGAAGGTTTTGTCTTTCATGTCTCTCGCTTTTCACCTTGATGGATCCGAGAGTTCTAGCCTAAAGAGGGACCATGCTTCTTTAATAACTGAGATCTGCTCTTGATAATAGGATTTGACAGTTTGTATGTTGTGAGGGGCATATTAGGTTGAGTGTCGGTGGATTCTTCCTTTGGTTGTTCGGTGCATGCCCTTAGGGCAAGCAACTAGCTAGGCTTGGACCCTATGTATTGTGGTTTGGTAGGCCTATAGGCCTTTCATGACTAAAGCTCTACAAGATTCGAGGATTGGAAGATCCAGGTACCAAATGTACTGAAGGTAGACTGACATGCCTATCTTGATGAGGGTTTGTGCGACAGTAATTCAGTTGACCCAATGTTTATTCGAGAGAGGTTTGGAAGACCATAGGTCAAGCCTAGCAGGAGTCCGGAGGACCGAAGGTTCGCACCGGGATGGAACCATAAAAATCTTTGGTCCAGGGAGAGCCATAAGGCTAAATGTTAGGCCTGCTAGAGTCTTGGGGAGCCGAACATATTTAAATACTATGACCAATAGGATTGGTGGTTAAAATATCTCTCCTGGCTTTTGCTCTTAGAGAGTAGGACTGGAGGACTGGTAAGGCGCTTTTGAGAGAATACTCTAGAGTAGGATCTATCCCTTTGGACGATTCGATAGTGTATTAACCTAGTTACATAGATTCGGTTATTCTTGAGTTGGGCAATCATTTATTCTATATACATAATGTCCGAGTTTTGTGGCCTTGACAAGGAGGGTAGGAATAAGAGGATGCAGCTCCATCTCGTCATGAAACAAGTTCAGTTGATCCGCCATTAGCCTTGAAATCTCCGGGATCCCGAGAGTGGGGTTTTCCCCCATGTTAGGCTCCAATATTATTACAACTCTTTTCTGGTGACTAGGCGTGGTTTAAGGTCAAGAGGCAGCTTGCATGCCAGTGATAATCTTTTTAGAAAAAATCTATGACCTAACTTTCATCAATTTAATAAGTTCAATGTGAAATACAGGGATAGGCCAACTAAGGAAGTCTTCACTTTTTTTTTTTTTGGTAAACAGAGGAGCACTTGGCTTACATTCGGAATGTACAAAGTTTTACAGCATGACTTGAGAATCCAAACATAAGCAACCCTTAATACATAATCCCAACATGAAGATAGAACCCAAACTTAAACTACCCTTACAAGAGAGTACAACAACCAAAGGTGAGATATAAAAGCCCCTAGTAAACAACATAGTACTAAATCTATGAAGTTAAGAGCATAGTGCCAAGACCTGTGACTCTTAGAACATGAAGACAAATAAAAATCAGTGAAAATAAATGCTTAAACACTGCCATAACCATTAGAGGAAAGAGACCAGAACATATAAGGAGATAATAGTTTAGTGCCAAAATTCTATCTCCCAAAGCAATAGCGCCGATAATAAAAAGCGAATGGGGAATCCAGAACACAGAAATCCCAGAAGTTGTGAAACTAGCACAAAGTGAAACCAGGTATAGAAGAACTGGCAGTAACTAAACCCTTCTTGAATACACTCTGCCATTTCGATCATCTTGCAATATGGATAACAAAGGAGAGGGAAGTAGATCATTAGAAGTCCAAGAAATATTTCCTTGAAGAGCCTGCTTAGCAATATAATCCGTTGTCCTACTCAATTGATGAAAAATATGAACAGCATGAAAGCTTTGACAGGTTCTTTTTCAAAGCAGAATGTCTTTCAAGAGAGGATGGTTCGATGGTTCAGGTGTTGTATTATCAGCTATGGAAGAGATAATAAATAAATTAAGAATCCCCTTCTAAACAAATATTAGTCATATGCAAGTCAATAACAGTCAGATGGACACCCAACCAAGCTACCACAAATTCAGCCAAGTGAATAGGACATTGAGCCAACATTTTTTCACAAGCTTTGTTGACTTTGCCCTCACTATCTCTAATAATACACCCAATATATAGCACACCTGTTCTTAGATACAAGTGCACCAAAATTGACTTTGATACAACCAAAGGGGGGAGGTAACCAAGAAAAGGAAAGATGAGAAGTGCCCATGTGGGAATAACTTGATTACCCCAAGGCCTTGACAGTGGTATCAAATTCATGATAGGATTAGTAGTCTCAGTTTGTATTAAAAATTCTGCAACTTTCCTCATCAGCTGCGTGGGTGCATGGTTGATACTTTGAAAGAGCACCCCATCAGCACATGTTTGATATCCTCTTCACAGTTGAGACATAAGTCAATACGAATATGAAATATCTAGTAAGCCCCTATTGAATAATAGATCCTTACATGGAAGTCCACATAATAACACTTTCCACCAAAACATTTTTATCCTTTGAGGCACATGCATTTTCCAAACCCAAGCAAAAGTGGAAGAACCCTCTAACTGACGTTAAACAAGAAGTGGATAAATGTCCTTGATAGAGAGAGTTCTGGTATAAGAGTTTGCAAGGAACAACTGATCAAACTGGTTATTATAAGGATAGGTGTTATTGCCAACTGGTTCATCATCTCAGTAGGAATTAGACTAGATATTAAAAATCAGTAGGCATAAGAGTAGATATTAAAGCTTAGTTCCACGTATTTTTCAAGATCTCAAGACAGTTTCTTTCGGTTCTTTTTGACTCTCGGAGCTGGATACTTCTGCAATATTGCTCAGCAGGTTGCTTATTTAGGTTTTTATTATCTACGTTGATGTTAGTGCCCCACTTCCCAGAATATTTGTTATGCTTAACATCTCTTATAAATTATCTTTTTCACAGCAATATCCATCGGATGCTATTCACGCTTCTGCTGTTACAGTATCTTCTAAGGAGAATTAGCTTCAGCTACTGGGATAGTGTCTTACTTTCTGCAATAGGAATTTATATCCAGCAGAACTTGCAAATGTTTTCTGCTGAATACCACCTGATTTCAGACTACACAATCCATGGCACTCATTTCTCTTTGCACATCTTCATATTTGGGATGTCTCTCAAATTTCTGCTTCTTCAGAGAGACAAAGGAGCATGGTTTTCTTCAAATCTTCAAAATTATGATTGGCTGGTTCTCTTCTGGGCAATTTATGTTTTGCAGCTTCTATATATTTTTCTCAGATGCTTTCAATTATTCTCTGTCCTAAACTTCAGATCAGGATGTTTATCTATGGTCCCCTTAATATTTTGTTTTGCTTGCTACACTCTGGTCAAAATGGTTTCAACATACATTTCTTATGGACTTCTTTTAGTTTCAATGTTATGGATGGGGTGAGGAACCTGAACAATGATGACACTGGATTTAAATCTGATCACTGGTTACAGAGTTGGAAGCTTTCTCATGTCAATGGCATTTGCCTCTTCTAGGTTTGTGTTGGTAATATGAAGCTTTCTTCTACTACTCTATAGAAATCACAATTCTTTAGAGCTGAATTCAAGACCATATTTTTCTTAGACTCATTGATATTCTGCTTTGCCATTTTGTTAGCTTTAACAGTTGTATGTTACAGGACAGTTATCTTTGTTGACCTATATGCTACTCTATTTTGCTGCCTCTACAATTAGCAAAATTAGTTTTGCAGCTATGATTTGTGGAACTCTATTGGAGTTAGTGTGGTGGATATTTGGTAGGGCCTGAACAACGATGTTCTTGGATTCACTCTCTACAACTTTGTATCAGATCAGGCATGCTATTATGTTGACAGGTGCCTCTTGTGGGTCATTTTTGGATGTGGAGGTCTCATTATTGCTCAACTATTAAAAGTTAAATATAATAATTCTAAGTTCAGAAACTGTATAGCTGTAGAAATTATAGTAATTCTAGCAAGCTGTTACTGATATGGGCATATATGCTTCTTTTCTTGTAGGGGACAATATTGGATCTTCATGCAAGGAGGGACAATCTTTCTAATAATTCTGCTGGGATAAGGTGCTACTGCTCAGGGATTACTCTGCAGTGGGTGGTGCATATTACTTTTCATATTCGTAGTATTATATATGTAAGTTTTGTTGGGTCTCAAGTTCCTTTTGTTTTATTATCCGAGTCTGAGAGCTCTCTTAGTTTGCAAGGGATTTTGGTCTTGTATGAATATTTGCACAGGAATTTAATAATAAGCTATGCTCCTTTTCATATCAAAAAAAAAAGAAGAAGCTTAGTTCCACTTTTTAGAAGGGGTGATAAGATCCTTGATTGTGAGATTAGTTCAAGGGATATTAATAAATCCACAATATTATCATTAAGACACTGCAGTTATCAATTTAATTAATCAATTTTTAAATAAAAATAAAAATATATAGAAATGATGAGCGAGATTGAATCCACGAAGAAGACATAACATAAAATAAATTAAATTCTTTGATTTTTATAAAAAGAAAAGAATAATATTTTAAATCAAAAAATATAAATTAAAAAATATAAAAGAAAAGTAATTTAAACTCAGTATATTCGATCTGTTAGTCAGATCTTAGTATTTATTTACAAAAAAAATAAATGACAGGAATTTAAATTGCATAAAAATAAATTTTGCATTGATTAAAATCTAATTACCATAAAATAATAACTAAATAAATAAAGAAAAGGATAACAAAGTATCTGAAGTTGATTCATCGTAGCCTCATCGGAAAATTGGTTGATATTACTTCATTTTCTTTCGTCGTACTTTATGGAGCCAACTAGGCTTCTTCTTTCTCTTTAGATCTTGATTTTGGAGATGGAATAGGCTTGGAGATGGTAAGGGATAGAACTCTTCTCTAGGAAATCTCATTCTTAGAGGCTAACTTACAATCCAAGCTATACCTTCTATTTTGTACTATACTCTCTTTCGAGGATGCCTTCTTTTGTAATATGGGGGTTTATTAAATAGAGCTTGATGAAGGCTCTATATCAAGTCAAGTTAATATGAGCCATGAGATGATTAATCTCTGGTGTCTCTGGACCATAGGGGCTTTTATAGACCAAACAACCGGTCCATGATGGACCAATTGCTTTAAAATTTGTATAAAACTTGATTATTTTATTTTTTTCTTGATTTTGGCCCATTCGAACTTCGGTTCACGTGCTGTTTGATCCATTGGATTCTATAAATTGTGCTCTTCATATTGACTAGCTTTTTAGTCCATAATCTAATCAATTTTCTTGGATTCTAGAGTTTCAAGATTTCCCATCAATCTTAATATATCTACCAAAGAGAAAAATTGAATAAAAACTTTTTATTAAATATTTTAATAGGTGTAGTATGCTTTGGCTCAATATCTACTTTTCATAATTATGTTCTAATTTTATTTTTTAAAAAGATATTTTAAAAATAGTTAATTTTTTAAGAAAGTCTAGTTTAATTATGGAATTAAGGTTTTTAGAAAATTTTAGCACCAATAATTACTTAAAATACTTAAAATAAATGTATAAATATGTGACTCCCAACTTACTCATTACTAGACCCTTATCAATGTAATAGATATATAAGTATTAAATTATAATCATATATCATTAAGATATTTCTTTATAAAAATAAATCGAGGATTGAAAGTAAAAAGATCTAGCAAGTATCACTAACTATGTATTGAGTTTCCGAAGCAAATTTCATATTCAGCATAATTAAAAAAATTTTTTGAATTTATCTAAAAATCTACAGCACTCGTGTTTGTGATGACTAACTTAGCATTTCAGTACTAGCTTGTAAAGAACAAATATTTCTTTACTTATCATATATTTTGGTTAATTTTCTATACACCTTCAAATTAAGCCCATGAATATAAAGTAGCTTTCACACTAGAATTTTTTTCTTTTCTTTTTGAGTGCTGAGCATCATGGTTTTTCCTTCATTGTTTGACGTGAACCTCTACACTTGATTTAGGTGTAGAGATCCAATTACTAAATTTAGGGAAATCCATATATACTCTATATTTTACATTTTTATTTTAGACAAGTAGCTCTTTCCTTAAATTCAAGATAGCTTTTATACTATTTAATTTTTTGCATGTAGGTAGCTCTTTCTTTAAATTCAAGTTTCTTTAATTGGGGTGTATATAAATTACTAATTTTTAGCGATAATTGGATCTTTAGTTGATCTCACAACTAACACATACTTTGCCTTATCAGTGTGCATGTGCAATCGAAAGTGCTAGTAGCCTTTATGTGACCTAAGTAGGCTGCTAAAAGACCAACCATTAATCTACTCTTTAACTTGCTACAGTTATTAGTACATACATTCTAATTCTATTACTTTTTCCTATTATATTTTGCTCAAGATTTTTTCTTGACACATGATAAAAAATTTTTATTTTCAAGATTTTTCAAAAAAAATTTCAAAGATTTTCAATTTTTTAAGATTTTCAAAGAAATTTTAATTTTTTAAAAAATTTGTCCCAACTTTCTAACTTAAATATCATTATTCCTAATAGTATAAACAAATTAAAAAAATAAATTCAAACTATAAAGATAAAAAGAAATATATAGGGATAAAGGTTACCTAAAAAGAAGAGCTTATCAATAAGATAAAGGCTGCAATAATCAATTTAGATTGAAATTATTATTATTTTTTATTATTTTTAAGAGTATAAAAATAAATATTGGGTTGCCTCCCAACAAACGCTAAGTTTAATATCTTCAGCCAGACAGTATGAGAGAATCCGGTGGATAATTAATTTTAATATATCCCCCGTGACATCAAAAGGACAGGACCAATTAGGAGACCTTATCATATGGTAGAAAAACGTTTATAGAATATCTACGATGATTAACCCAAATCAATAAAGTACATTGGATAAGCATGTTATTCCAGAATTTAAAAATATTATTATAGTTTATGCAATAATTAGGAAGGAATTATGTTTGTTGGGCCAAGCTTGGAAGTGGTAGTTTAGGAATTTTTTCAATTATGGGTTGATCTATCATACTCTCCTTCTCAAGCATAATGTACTTGGTCAATATCCCTTTCTATTTTAAAGCTAGGCACTATTTTCAGATTAATATTAAACATATCTTCATATATCGTTTTAATATCATGAAAAGATTTTGGAGGAAGTCCTAAGATTAGTGCCGAATATGGAGAAATCAATTATAAAATTTTTAAGATCATGATCCCTCATTTTAGTAATATCCCACCCGATAGCTTCTTTATATGCTTTTAAAATATCACTAAATTAGGCTTCCTGGGTAAGGTTCATTGAAAAAGTTTCAATGGTTGCATCAAGAAGTGGTATCAGTTCTAGATCAAGTGGTGATTCTAATAAAGGAGCTGTTGGTGGGCTAGGTGATGGTTCTTGTTGTTTGTCAATCTAAATTAGGGTTGTTGCCGTTCTCGTCGCCGCGCCCGTGCCGAGGATCAGCCGATCCTCCCTGACCGCCTGGCAAGGGAGCCTCCCTTCCTGCGAGAAACCTGCAACAAAGGGGTTAGAGGACCCTGGCCAGGGATTCCGGCGAGGGGGCTCCGACGGTCAAGTCAGTAGACGACGAGGAGGAACAGTCTCTCCCTCCCAGGCCCCCTGGAGGGTCCCAGATTTGGAGAGTTAACTGGTGAAGGGAGTGCGCCGGGGACCGGAATCTCGGCTGGGCCTGCTTGCCGAGCTCACATCCAGTATTCCCCTCTCGGGATCTCTGGTTTCTTTCTCGGAGCGAGGCCTTGTGCCGGTGCTTCCTCCTTGTCCCCAGGCTAGTTGGCTTACCTTGCAGTCTTCGGATTCTTCCCTCTTTATCTCCCTCCGTCGTGCGTTTGTCCTTTTCTCCCTCGAAAACTCCTCCCCCCAGTCTTCCTTTCTTTTCCCTTTTTGGTGAAGGGGGCCAGGCGGCTTTCCGACCTCGTCCGCCGGGCCCAGCAGGGAGAAGGCAAGGACAGAAGAGAAAAGGAGGGAGGGCGGCGCTGGCAGAGCGGCCAGTCGTCAGGCCTCGGGCTTCGTGAGAGTGCTCTTTTTCCCGAGCGTGGGCGCCATCCATTTACGGGGCCTGTTCCGTCAGGATCGGGTCTCTCGACCGCGGGACCTGTCGGGCCAATGTAAGTGACGTTCCGCGTGCCGCCGCCCTCCGTACGGGACGCCGTCTGGGGTCGGTACGGCCCGAGGGATGGTCTCGGGACCTGTCGCTTTCCCCGGGGGCCTCTCCGTACGAGCGGTCTGACCTCGGCTGAGTTGGACCTGTCTCCGGGGGCCAGCTGGCGAGAGGCGAGGGATCGGCCGACCTCGGCTTAGGTGGACCCCTCCTGGGTGGACACCTGGCGAGGCGGCAGGAGGTCGCCTGGCTTCTGCCGAGGTGGGCCCGTCTCCGGGTGGCCACCTGGCGCAAGGCGAAGGGTCAGCCGACCTCGGCTTAGGTGGACCCCTCATGGGTGGACACCTGGCGAGGCGGCAGGAGGTCGCCTGGCTTCGGCCGAGGTGGGCCCGTCTCCGGGTGGCCACCTGGCGCAAGGCGAAGGGTCAGCCGACCTCGGCCGACCTTACTTGGGTCGGCTCATACGGGCCCGGGCGCAGATGAGTCGGTGGAGGAACTCTGCGCCGAGCTCGACCTCGGCGGGAGCGGTTTGCTTCAGATAATCGTCGGGCGGTGCGGTCTTGCCGACCCCAGCTTTGGGGACGTGGTGCCGATTCTGGCAGGAAAACTCACACGTGGCTTGTTCGCATTTGGCGATACCTGAGCCTGGCCACGTCACTGTCACGGCTGTAACAGTTGCCCCCCAGCCCGCCGTTCCATCGGGGCATCGTAGAACGGAACGTCGGGATTAATTGCAGACATGACGTGTGGAGGCGAAGATCTTGCATCATAATTGGCACGATCTCCATTCGTCGTGGCTCGATGCGGCTGAAGACCTATGGGGAGTCACCACGCGTCGCCCACTTGCCCGCAATCAATGCGTCGCCTCGGGGCAGAGGCCGTTACTCTGCTAACGAGGCGTCGGTGTCGGGCGTGTGCCCACGTGGCGATCATCCAGTGGTCTGAGGCGGAATGATGGGTACGGCTGCTGCCGGCTGAGTTTGAAAGGGAGGGGACTTTCCAGAACGAGGCCTTTTCCCTTGCTTCGTGGGCGGTTTGCTGCAGGCTAACAACTTCTGCTGCTCGCGCCCGTCTGTGCATTTTTGGGTAAGTGTCTTCTTCTCCTTCTCTGGCCCCCCTCCTTCTTTCTTGTTTATTCAGCCTCTTTCTCCTTTCCTTCTCCATGGCGCGCCGTCGCCATGTTTCTTCTAATCCGGACGAGGCCGGTCCATCCCGGCCGAGGACTCCATCTTCTTCCTCCTCGGATGAGGAGGTAATTCCAGAGGAGGTCCGCCGGCGCTTGCAACCTGGGGGTGTCACCATTGGCATCCCCAGGGGGATCCGGTCCCCCCCGGTTGCGCCTGCCGTGCCCCTCCGTTCACTCCCCGCCTTGATCTCTCTTCCGGCTCCGCCATCTCTTCCCGCCGGTCCCTCCGGTCATGTCTCTACCATGACCGAAGGTGATCTTTCTCTGCTCCGGGATGCCTATGGCATCCCGGGATCTGTCCGTCTGTTTGCTCCGCGGTCCGGGGAGCGTGTCACCATGAGTGGCCCCGGTCGCATTGCCTTCTACGAAGACTTCCTCCTCGGGGGTCTTCGTTTTCCTCTGCACCCTTTTTCCTTTCCTTCCTCAGCCATTTCCGGCTCGTCCCGGCCCAGCTGGCTCCTAATGCCATCCGGGTCATCTTCTCCTTCATTGTCTTCTGCCATTTCCACGGGTTTGTTGCCCGTTTTTCACTCTTCAGGGCCCTGTTCACCCTGAAGAAGTGCTCCACCGATGATGGCTGGTGGTACATTTCGCCCCGGCCTAGGTGCCTCCGGTTCGACCTCCCTTCTTCGGTCAAGGGATGGAAGAGCCGGTTTTTCTTTGCCTCGGTCGACGACGTCGACTGGGCCTGGAGCGAACCGGACCGGTCGTCGAACCGGAATTCTCGAGTTGAGTCCGCGGACCAGGAGTCTTACACCCAGCTCCTGAGTGACGTGGTCCCGGCGCTCGAGGTTCTGCTCTCTGAGCAGAATCTTTTTGAGGCCGGCATCAGTCCCATCCGGGAGACCGGTGAGATTTGGCCCCGCATTAACTTCTGCCCCCCCCTCTCTTTTTAAGATTGAACCGTCTAACCTTCTGATTTCTTCACTTTGCAGGGATGAAGTTTTCCTTGGAGAACCTGCTGGAGGGAGCGGCTCAGAGGGAGGTCGTCGACGTGGATGAGCCCGTAGCGAAGAGGGCTCGCACAGAGACGAGCCGGGAGGTCGCAGCGGCGACCGTGCCCGGCCTAGCTGCTGCTGTTTCTCCGCCCAGGCCTCCTCAGGGCGGCGGCCCTGGCGCCTCGGCCCCACGGCCTGGCGGCGCTGCCGAGAGGGCTCCGGCACCCGCCGCTCTGCCCATTGCCGGGCCCGTTCCTGATAGCAGCCCAACGGCACCGCCAGTGGCGACCGCCGGTCCGTCGGTTGCAGCTCCAGCAGAGGGGGCAGCCGTCGCGGGGATCGGCCCGAAGGGTCCAGCGCCGGTGATCTCGCACCGAGATTCGGTCATCCTCGACCGAGGACTGGCGGAGAGGGTGATGGAGTACGCTTCCACCGCCCGGGACCGCCGAGCTCGGGGCGGCCGAGATTATGCGGACACGCTGCTCGGCATCCTGCCCCAGCTCTTCATGGTAAGTCTGAGCTCTGATGCTTCTTTTCTTCCAACCCGAGGTCTTCTGCCTTGGTACTGACGTGTGCTAATTTTGTCTTTGCAGATCGGGAACGACGTCCTCCTACTGAGGAACTACCTCGTAGGGAATGCCAAGCGGGACTCCGATCGGGAGCAAAAGCTTGGCAAGCTCGCGGCCGACGTGAAGGACTTAATGGACAAGGGGGCCGAGCTGCGAGCTGAGAAGCAGGCCCTCCAGTCCGACCTGACGCGTTCCGAGGAGCGGAACAAGGAACTGGAGGCCTCCTTGGCGGAGGAGCGGACCTCCAACCAGCGCCGGACTGAGGAGGACGCGGCGGAGAAAGCCCGCCTGCAGGCCCACTCTCTGTTCCTGGAGCATCAACTGGACGAGGCCCGGCGAGAGGCGGCCGTGGCGAAGGACCGGAGCTCCTACATCAACGGGCTCCTGGAGGCGGCGAAGCGAGAAGCGCTGGAGGCCATCCCCAAGTTCCGGGCCTCCGACGAGTTTACGTCGGAAGTCCGGGAGGCCGCCGTGGACTCCTTCCTGAAGGGGTTCCGGATGTGCCGGGAAAAGGTGGGGGCCTTCTTCCCCCAGCTGGACCTGAGTGGGGTCGTCGTCGACGGCAGGAAGCCGGGGAGCGAGGGCAAGGTCTCCGGCACGGCCCAGGCGACACCTCAGGCGACACCTGCAGCGCCTCCGACCGATGACGCCGCAGTCCCGATACCGCCCCAGGAGCCGGTCGTCGTGGAGGTCGAAGAAGTGGTGCCCGCGCCTCCGGCGGACGGCGCCGACCCTGCGCCCCAGTGACCGTTACTTTGTACTTTTGCTTTCTTTGTCCTTCTTTTTGGGGAGTCCCGGCCTGTCGGGGCTCCCAGTTTGTACTGAGTACCTGTTTTAATGAAGACTTATTTTCTGCAAAAACTTGTCCATTATCTTTGGTTCTTCTTCTTCTTCTTTGTTTGTTTGTTTCTGGGATGTCGGTCTGGGACACCTGAGACAACTGCGGGCCCGGTCCTTCTATACTAAATCGAAGGACGGGGTCTGCAAAGCCGGGTCGCGGCAAGGCAAAAATCCTGAGCAGGTCCGACTTCGGGCTGCCTTCATGCTTGCGCGGACAACACAGTTCCTGCACCATCTTCCGGGCCGAAACCCGGGATCCTTCGAACTGAGCTCGATGCCGCAGGCTTTCTCAAACCTTGCGCGGCTTGCTGAGCTGTGCTCCGGGCTTGCATGGACGAACTGGGTTCGACGCCACCTTCCAGGCCGAAGCCCAGGATCTTCCGGACTGAGCTCGATGCCGCAGGCTTTCTCAAACCTTGCGCGGCTTGCTGAGCTGTGCTCCGGGCTTGCGTGGACGAACTGGGTTCGACGCCACCTTCCAGGCCGAAGCCCAGGATCTTCCGGACTGAGCTCGATGCCGCAGGCTTTCTCAAACCTTGCGCGGCTTGCTGAGCTGTGCTCTGGGCTTGCGTGGGCGAACTGGGTTCGACGCCACCTTCCAGGCCAAAGCCCAGGATCTTCCGGACTGAGCTCGATGCCGCAGGCTTTCTCAAACCTTGCGCGGCTTGCTGAGCTGTGCTCCGGGCTTGCATGGACGAACTGGGTTCGGCGCCACCTTCCAGGCCGAAGCCCAGGATCTTCCGGACTGAGCTCGATGCCGCAGGCCTTCTTGTTGAAGTTAGAGAAGAATGTTTAAAGTGAAGAAGCTTTGTTAGAGAAACTGGGAGCCTTACATCACTGGTAGTACATTCTCAGGTTCGAGGGGTTCCATGTCCGGGGGAACCTGGCACCCCCCAATTCTTCCAAGTAACATGCTCCGTGAGGGAGGGCTTCTGCCACCCGATAAGGGCCTTCCCAGTTGGGTGAAAGCTTGCCGCACTCTCGTGGCTGGGAGGCTTCTGCACGCCGGAGGACCAAGTCCCCGGGATGAAAAACCTTCGGCCGTACTCGGGAGTTGTAATATCTGGCTACACGTTGCCGGTATGCCGCCATTCGAATTCGGGCCTTGTCCCTCGTTTCTTCGAGGAGGTCTAGGTTGAGCATCATCCTGGCCGGGTTTTCTGTCTCGTCGTATTGTTCCACGCGCAGCGTGGGTATGCTGAGCTCGATCGGGATGACTGCCTCGGCCCCGAAGACGAGGTTGAATGGGGTTTCGTCAGTAGCCGTCCTTGGAGTGGTGTGGTATGCCCAAAGAACGCTGGGAAGCTCGTCGGCCCACCTGCCCTTGGCTTGGTCTAGCCGCGTACGGAGGCCCTGAAGAATGGTCCTGTTCGTGACCTCAGCCTCCCCGTTGGTCTGGGGGTGCGCCACCGAAGTGAAGCGATGCTTGATGCCGAGGTCGTTGCAGAAATCTTCGAACTCTCGACAGTCGAACTGGCGTCCGTTGTCGGTGACCATGGTGTGGGGGAGGCCGAAGCGGCAGACGATGGACTTCCAGAAGAACTTGGCGACGTTTGCTTCGGTGATTCTTGCCAAGGGTTCGGCCTCGACCCACTTTGTGAAGTAGTCGATAGCCACTATCAGGAACTTCCGCTGGCCGGACACCGGCGGGAATGGGCCCAGGAGGTCCATCCCCCACTGGGCGAACGGCCAGGGGGCTGAGAGCTGAGAGATCGGGTTGGAGGGTTGCCGCTGTACCGTGGCGTGACGCTGGCACCGGTCGCATTTCTTCACGAAGTCGGCGGCGTCCTCCTTCATCGTCTCCCAGAAGTAGCCTTGACGAAGGGCCTTGTATGCCAATGCCCTGCCCCCCACGTGGTTCCCACAGATGCCTTCGTGAATCTCCTGGAGCACAAGCTTGGCTTCTGTGGGTCCAATGCACTTGAGGAGGGGATAAGAGTAGGACCTTCGATATAGCTGCCCGTCCATCAGGACAAACCGCACGGCCTTCTTCCTGATGAGGCGAGCCGCGTCTCGGTCTTCCGGAAGAATGCCGCTGGTGATGTACGCAGTGTACTTGTCCATCCAGCCGGGCTCCTGGCTGACCTGATGGACCCCCGCCGGTGCTTCGAGGCTTGGGACTTCGAGTCGCTCCACATGAGCGCGTCCCAGCATCGTGTCTGGCAGGGTCGCCAACCGAGAGAGGGCATCCGCGCGGGCGTTCTCCCTGCGGGGGATATGGAAGATGTTGAAGCGCCGGAACTTGGACGCGCCCGCCTTTACGAGCTCCAAATACCTCGCCATCTGGGGGTCGTGAGCGACGTACTCCCCGGACACCTGCCCCGCCACGAGCTGGGAGTCAGTGAAAGCTCTGAGGTTGGTCACGCCCAGCTCGCGGGAGACCCTGAGTCCGGCGAGAAGTGCCTCGTACTCCGCTTGATTATTTGTCGCGGGGAACTGGAAACGGAGCGCGCACTCGACGACGACTCCGTCGCCGTTCGCAAGGATGAGCCCAGCTCCGCTCCCGCAGGAGTTTGAGGCTCCGTCTACGTGGAGAATCCAAGCGTCCTCTCCGGGCTCGTTGGTGCCGACCTCCATCGGCCAGGCCAGGGAGTCCTCCTCGGGCTCCTTGCCCAAACCTGCGCATTCGACCAAGAAGTCGGCCAGCACCTGTGCCTTCATTGCCGACCTCGGTCGGTATGTAATGTCGAACTCGCTGAGTTTCAGTGCCCATTTGGCCAATCACCCCGAGGTGTCGGGTCGGCTGAGCACCGCTTTCAGCGGTTGATCCGTCAGGACGGCGATGGGATGCGCTTGGAAATAGGGCCTGAGACGCTGGGCAGACACTATTAGCGCAAAAACGAGTTTCTCGGGCCGGGAATACCTGAGCTCCGCGTCCCGGAGGAGTTTGCTGGTATAGTACACCGGTCGCTGGATCCCGTGGTCGTCGGTTCGGACCAGGACAGTGCTGACGGCCTCCGGGGTAACGGCCAAGTAGAGGGTAAGCTCCTCCCCTTCCTCGGGCCTGGACAGCAAAGGCGGTGATGCGAGCGTCTTCTTCAACTCCTCAAAGGCCTGCTGGCATTCCTCGGTCCAGGCGAAACCATTCATCTTCCTCAGCACCTTGAAGAAGGGACGGCAGCGGTCCACCGACCTGGAAATAAAATGGCTAAGGGCCGCAACCCGGCCGGTCAGTTGCTGCACTTGTTTCTTGGAGGCTGGCTGCTCCATGTCCAGGATGGCCTGGACCTTCTCCGGGTTGGCCTCGATTCCTCTCTGGGTCACCATGAACCCTAGGAATTTTCCGGCGGAGACTCCGAAGGCGTACTTCGCCGGATTCAGCTTCATCTGGTGGCGCCGGAGGTTGCCGAACGTCTCCGCCAGGTCGGCTACGTGGTCCGAGTCAAGTTTGCTCATTACCAGCATGTCGTCCACGTACACCTGCATGTTACGGCCTATTTGGTCTTTGAAGACTTTATTGACCAGGCGTTGGTACGTCGCCCCCGCGTTCTTGAGGCCGAAGGGCATCATCCTGTAACAGAAAGTTCCGCGGTCAGTTATGAAGGCGGTACGCTCTTCGTCCTCCGGATTCATCCGGATCTGGTTGTATCCGGAAAAAGCGTCCATGAATGACAGGAGACGATGCCCCGAGGTGGTGTCGACCAGCTGGTCGATCTTCGGCAGAGGGAAGCTGTCCTTCGGGCAAGCTCGATTGAGGTCGGTGTAGTCCACACAGATCCTCCACTTACCACTGCTCTTCTTTACCATGACCACGTTTGCTAACCAGCTGGGGTATTGGACTTCCCGGACGAAACCGGCGGCGAGAAGTTTTTCTACCTCCTCGTCGATCGCCTTCTGCCTCTCCATGGCAAAGCTTCTCTTCTTCTGGCGGACCGGGCGACTGCCTGGGTCCACGTTCAGGCTGTGCATGATAATCTCGGGCGGGATACCCGGCATGTCGGCCGCCGACCAGGCGAACACATCGGCGTTGGCACGGAGGAACTCCAGCAGGCGGGTTCGCTCCTCCTCGGGGAGCTGGGCCCCGACTTGCACCGTCTTCAGGGGGTCCGAGCCAAGGGGAAAGGATAGCAGGCGCTCTACGGGCCCTCCCCTGGGTTTCTTTTCTCTCAGATCGAGATCCTCGACATCGTGGGCGAGCTCTGCGCTCCTGGTGCCTGGGATTGTCTGTAGACAGCGCGGGACTGGCCGAATTGTCCCCTTCATTTCCCCGAACCCGAAAGGCGTGGGGAACTGCACCAGCAGTCTTCTTGTGGAGATGGTGGCGTCTAGTTGGTTGAGCCCGGGTCGCCCGAGAATGGCGTTGTAAGGCGAGGGGAGCTTGACGACAGTGAAGGTTACCATGATGGTCGCCTGCCGAGGTGGGGATCCGGCGGTAACTGGGAGAGTGATTTCCCCTTCGACTCCCACGGAGTCCCCTGTAAAACCTACCAGTGGGGTGTGCACTGGCTTTAGTTGGTCGAGAGGCAAATTCATCCGAGAGAAAGCATCGTAAAAAAGTACGTCGGCCGAGCTTCCACTATCCACCATGATTCGATGTACAGGGTGTTTCGCGATGGTCATCTCGACCACCACGGCATCATCGTTTACATTGCCATTAGACTCCCCTCCTTTGGGAGGGATTACATTCTCCGGGACTTCCCGGGCTCTCTTCTCTGCTCGGCCGGATCCGTGCGAGATCATGCCCACGGGCCTCTCTGTTGGCCGGTTGTCGATCGCAGGGACAGGTGGCAAGGCCGCGAGCGGCTGCTTCTCGGAGGGGGCCTCGTTCTTGACGAACTTCCGGAGGTATCCCCTCCCGATCAGTTCCTCGATCTCCCGCTTCAAATGGCGGCATTCCTCCGTGTCATGTCCGTGCTCGCGGTGGAATTGGCAGTACTTTGATTTGTCTCGGGCGGCCCTCGGGTTCTGAGGTGGAGGTCGGCGGAGGTAGCGCTCGCCCTCGATTTCCATGAGGATTTTGGCTCGAGGTGCGAGGAGAGGGGTGTACCTCCGCTCGGGGGCAAACTCGGCCCTCGACCTTGGGTTCGGGCGAGGGTCGGCTGATGGCCCGGGCCTCCGAGCTCCCGGGGCGTCCCTCGGGGTTGACTTCTTCAGAATCTTCCCGTCCAGCTCTCGACGGGTGCGGTCAGCCTCCTCCGCTCGGATGTACTTGTGGGCGCGGAGGAGGAGCTCGGAATACGTCCTGGGCGGCTTCTTGTCCAGGGAATAGGTCAGGCGGGACGTCTTGAGCCCGCGCTTTAGAGCCAGCATAGCGACGGGCTCGTCCAAGCTGTAGATCTCCAGGGCTGCGGTCTTAAACTGGGCGATGTAGTCTCGGAGCAGCTCCTGGTCCTGCTGGCGGATGGAGAAGAGACTGTCCACCTCCCTTGGCACCTTTCGACAAGCGTCGAAATGTGCCACAAACTTTCCTTCCAGCTGCTGGAAGGAGCAAATGGATGCGGGTTCAAGACGGGCGAACCAGACTCGAGCGGCCTTCCGAAGGGTTGCTGGGAAGGCGATGCACAGAAGGGCGTCGGTGGCGCCCTGGACCCTCATGAGGGCTTTATAACCCTCCAGGTGGTCCAGGGGGTCGGTGGTCCCGTCGTAGGGGTCCACCTGCGGCATGCGGAACCGTTTCGGGATCGGTTCCGCCTGGATCTCTTCGGAGAAAGGGGGGCGGGAGTCGTAGCCCGCCCGGTCGGCCGACGAGTTCTGCAGGTCGGCGAACCGTTGGGCGAACTCTGCCAACTTGCACTCGTGCTCTTCTAGGCGCCTCTCGGCCTGGCGCCTGATGGCTTCATCGGTGGAGTCTTCCACCGAGGCTGCAGGTGAGGGGGGCGCCGATCGGTCTCGGCGCGAGGTCTGGCCCCGGCGTCGCTTGCTGCGATGCACCGTTTCGGCCCCATCGGCCGGGGATCGACTCTCGTGATCCTCCGAGCCGGAATAGTTTCTCTTCGGGGGAGCTTGGCGGCTCCCTCGGGGGTTGGAGACGGCTTGCGGATGGGACGGCCTGCCCTGGATCGAGCGCAGGCTCCCATGCTGTCCCGCGACTCGGGCCGCGGGGGTCCCTGGCTGCGGCTGAGTGGCCAGGGACCGTTGCTGATGCTGAAGCTGTCAGACCGCTGAGGTCAAGGTCTGCAGCTGCTGGACGATGGCCGCAAGGGATCCGTCCGCCGTGGTAGGCTGCTGCAGAAGAGGAGGGGGAGCCGGGAGCTCCCGTTCGGGGGTGTGGCCCCCTGGAGGGGAGTGGGCTTCTCCCACTCGGCTAGTGGACGCCTCGCGACCACGAGTGACCACCATTGCCAGAGAGCGTGACACCTGCAAAAAGCTAGTTCCCACTGGGGGTTAGTGTCCTGCCCCCCTACCTGGTGCGCCAATCTGTTGCCGTTCTCGTCGCCGCGCCCGTGCCGAGGATCAGCCGATCCTCCCTGACCGCCTGGCAAGGGAGCCTCCCTTCCTGCGAGAAACCTGCAACAAAGGGGTTAGAGGACCCTGGCCGGGGATTCCGGCGAGGGGGCTCCGACGGTCAAGTCAGTAGACGACGAGGAGGAACAGTCTCTCCCTCCCAGGCCCCCTGGAGGGTCCCAGATTTGGAGAGTTAACTGGTGAAGGGAGTGCGCCGGGGACCGGAATCTCGGCTGGGCCTGCTTGCCGAGCTCACATCCAGTATTCCCCTCTCGGGATCTCTGGTTTCTTTCTCGGAGCGAGGCCTTGTGCCGGTGCTTCCTCCTTGTCCCCAGGCTAGTTGGCTTACCTTGCAGTCTTCGGATTCTTCCCTCTTTATCTCCCTCCATCGTGCGTTTGTCCTTTTCTCCCTCGAAAACTCCTCCCCCCAGTCTTCCTTTCTTTTCCCTTTTTGGTGAAGGGGGCCAGGCGGCTTTCCGACCTCGTCCGCCGGGCCCAGCAGGGAGAAGGCAAGGACAGAAGAGAAAAGGAGGGAGGGCGGCGCTGGCAGAGCGGCCAGTCGTCAGGCCTCGGGCTTCATGAGAGTGCTCTTTTCCCCGAGCGTGGGCGCCATCCGTTTACGGGGCCTGTTCTGTCAGGATCGGGTCTCTCGACCGCGGGACCTGTCGGGCCAATGTAAGTGACGTTCCGCGTGCCGCCGCCCTCCGTACGGGACGCCGTCTGGGGTCGGTACGGCCCGAGGGATGGTCTCGGGACCTGTCGCTTTCCCCGGGGGCCTCTCCGTACGAGCGGTCTGACCTCGGCTGAGTTGGACCTGTCTCCGGGGGCCAGCTGGCGAGAGGCGAGGGATCGGCCGACCTCGGCTTAGGTGGACCCCTCCTGGGTGGACACCTGGCGAGGCGGCAGGAGGTTGCCTGGCTTCGACCGAGGTGGGCCCGTCTCCGGGTGGCCACCTGGCGCAAGGCGAAGGGTCAGCCGACCTCGGCTTAGGTGGACCCCTCCTGGGTGGACACCTGGCGAGGCGGCAGGAGGTCGCCTGGCTTCGGCCGAGGTGGGCCCGTCTCCGGGTGGCCACCTGGCGCAAGGAGAAGGGTCAGCCGACCTCGGCCGACCTTACTTGGGTCGGCTCCTACGGGCCCGGGCGCAGATGAGTCGGTGGAGGAACTCTGCGCCGAGCTCGACCTCGGCGGGAGCGGTTTGCTTCAGATAATCGTCGGGCGGTGCGGTCTTGCCGACCCCAGCTTTGGGGACGTGGCGCCGATTCTGGCAGGAAAACTCACACGTGGCTTGTTCGCATTTGGCGATACCTGAGCCTGGCCACGTCACTGTCACGGCTGTAACAAGGGTAATTTCAACGTAGGGTATTCATGTTAAGTTGTAAATTTTCATAGCATACCCATATGCATCAGAATTGTTTACCTCGAATTAAGCTAGACAGGAATCTACTAAATCCTGGAAGAGAACCTTATTGGTAGCTTCCTTTATTAAGTTATGCATTTGTGGTTCTTGGAAAGTTTCCACTAATTCCATCATTGCATTTTTTTTTTTTCCATCCCATTAAAAGGTATGGATGATTCTAAGGTACTAGAAAATGGGGCTATAGGCAAGTGGGTTAATAATGAAATTGGTTTATCCCACAAGTTTAATTTCTCTATATATTTTTCTGCCTTAGTCAAATTATCTATATTGATCTTTATGGTTATGCAAAGTTATTCTAAGACCAGTTCATTCTTAGGAATTAGAGTTGATTGTTCAGGAAAAGATAAAGGATCATTAAAGTTTTGAGCTAGGTATGGTCCCTCTAGGTTTCTCTTGGGTTGACTAGGCAGTTCACCTCCTACTCTTTATTAAGCTTGATTAATCGTTGATCAATGATCTATTAGCTTATCGATAGATTGTTATTGGGCTATAATTATTTATCGAAATTGAGCAAACATACCAACATCTAAGTTAGCCTGTAGAAGAGGTAGGTATGATGCTTGCTGAACCTTCTCTTCAAATAATGGACTATAGGTAGTTAGAGAAGGTTGACATTGTGGATAGGGGTGATCATAATATGGTGCATTTATGAACATGGATCCTTGAGTTATTAGGGTAACCACTGGATATGGTTGCCACAAAAAATTTGGTTGAGCCTTCCAACCTGAATTATAGGCATTAAAGTATAGATTATTTCCTGAGCTATAAGTCGTTTGGATTTGATCTTGATAAACTTGGTCATGCATAGATTTAAGAGGTTGGCACATGATTGGATATTCACTCTAAAAGTGAGTGGTGCTCGAATAAACTTGGTATGCTGAAAGAAAGGATACTCTACTATAAGGATTCATGATGAGGGACGTAATCAGGGGAAGGATCGTCAGCGAGCTAAAAAGTCACCGAAGATTAGGGTACCCTAGATTTTTATTTTTTATTTTTTATAGTAAGGAGGTGGTGCAGGAATAATAGAGATGGAAGGTAGGAAAAAATCTGGACTCTCATGGACTTTGAGACTCACACTCATGGAGAGACCTCTCACCTCTGGGGCATCTCACCCACCTTGCTAATGGAGCTATTAGGGTGAATCTCAAATGACATGAGAACGGTAAAGGAGATGGAATCAAGGGATTGGGGGATAACTAGATATGACATCACATCATGTCCTAGGTTGCACCTCGCGTGCTCTCCTTACAGAGCAAAAGTTGGGCCTCTCACCCTCTCTATGCGGAGCGAAAAAGAAGAATCACTCTTAACTAAAAACTCATTTTCATTCACCCATTATTTATAAAGAAATGATGGTGGTATTTATAGACATTTCCAACTCTCATTTGAATTTGAATACAAGATAGAAAGATAATGATGGTTCAAATTCAAATACAATATAAGGCTTATCCAAATCCTTATAAACTCAAATGTCATAATCCTAACAAACTTTTTTTTTTTTAAAAAAAAAACTTATCCTAAAACTCTAATTCTAAAACTTGTTCTCGAATTTAAATTTATCAGCATCGAGATTAGTGCTACTACAAGATCTATGTTGCTAATGTCTCCGTCATTCTCCTGAGTTGAGGAGAACTCAACTTTATTGAGTCAGGCTTCAGTAATCTTCTAGCTCCAAAATACGCATGACCTGTAAAATATTTTTTTTAGCTTTTTTCTGAGATCTGTGCATTTCTGAGATCCGTATAGCTTTAAGATCTATGCGGCTTTAAAATCTACGTAGCTTTGAACCTGTGCAACTTTAAACCCGTGCAACTTTGAAATCTACGTAGCTTTGAAGTCTGCATAGCTTTGAAATATGTGCAAGAAAGGGATATGAATTGCTTGTGCTAATGGACCTTCTTCTCCGTGGACTAAAACCAGGGAATAGGGGCTTGCGGGGCAAGATTCCAGTGGAGACGATGAGGAGGACGTGGCGGCGAACGAAGGGGTGGCGATGGTGGAGATCTGGACAGGTGGAGACTGACCGACAGGGCGGCGGCAAGGCGACATGGGTGGCACGGGCTCTGATCCAGCGGTGTCGGGCATCACAGCAGTAGGGCGATGAGGCGGGCTATGACCTTGCATTAAAGAGGGACGTCGGTAAGGTGGCACGACGGCAAGGGGCGTCGGTCGTTGATTGCTGGCAGTGAGAAGACCCGGTGGGAGGAGCTTGGCAGGAGATGGAGGATGGGGCGAACGGGGTCCAGGTAGGGGTCTTCGGCGCTCTCGGAACCGGTGTTCTCGTGGGACGCCAGTGGGAGGCAGTGGAAGATGTTAACGCTGATCATGAGGATGAGCTCTTCTTGGATGGGCTGGATGATGTAGCCAGAACCGGAATGGATGAAGTCGACGAGCTCGTGGAGCGTTTGACACTTGGCCTCCTTCTCTCGAGTGGATTTGAGGGTGTTAGAGAAGTCGAAGACCATGGCGCAGATCTGGAGTTTGCAGAGGAAGAGAGCTTGACGCTCAGGGATGGGGACATCGCAAAATAGGGGGAGGGCCACGATCTGTGGGACGGGAGGGTTCCGGATGGGATTGGGAGTTGGCCGAAAGCGTTGATGATGGTGGAGCATAAATTTGCCAGCAGCGGGTGAAAAGTCGGGCGACCGTTGGTGTTCTGCATCATCGACAGTGGGAGGAGCTTTGGTGGATCTGGCTGGAAGAAGGGCAGCACGGCCAGGAATTGTTCCCTGGAGGAAGGGAGGTCCAGTAGGAGGCACGTCGATGAATCTTCTCAGGTGTCCGATCAGTGTGAAGCTTCACGGATGAAGGATGGGGAAGTCGCGGGCGATGGGGTTTTGATCTGGGAGGGGTGTTGTGCAACGGTGGAATGGCGACGGTCGTGCAATAGGGATGGGACAGGGAGAGACTGAGGATGGTCTTGGCCGACGGTTGGTGGTGGAGGCGGTTTGCTCGGTTGGAGTTGGCATAGATGTGGGCCGAAGAGAAGGGCAGTGGAGCAAGAACAGGGGAAGAAAGAATGATGGGAATAGGGGAAAAGAAATTTGGGATGAGTCGGGAAGATGGCAATATTCCAATCCTCTAGTTTTGATACTAAATTGATGGAGAATGGGTCAGGGAAAAGATCGTCAGCGAGATAAGAAATCATCGAAGATTAGGGTACTTTAGATTTTTATTTTTTATTTTTATTTTTTTGGTAAGGAGGTGGTGCAGGAATAATGGAGATGGAAGGTAGGAAAAAATCTGGACTTTCATGGGGACTCACACTCGAGAAGAGACCTCTCACCTATAGGGCATCTCACCCACCTTGCTAATGGATCCGTTAGGATGAATCTCAAATAACATGAGGACGGTAAAGAAGGTGTGGTGGGGACACCAGGATCATACATAGATCCCTGGATCCTATATGGTTTAATTAGTTATGTGTCAAAGTTTTGAAAATTTTGTAATCAATTAAGATTGAGTCATGTAATAAGTTGAGGTTAGTTGATTTGTCTCAACCCTCAACCTAGTTAGTATTTTGAGTCTTGTACATCAATTATGAGTCCAGTATGAGCCCAATTTTTGTACAAGAGAGGAGATCACCCTATTTTGGAGTTCCACCAGGCCACATCTAGGAGTCAAAGGCTGCTACATCAGCCCATTAGATCTTGTGTGACAACCTAGGATCTAAGATGCTTCTAGAAACCCTGATTCTTTCTAGATGTCCTCCAGATGCCCAGATTCCTCCCCAGATGCCAGAGCATATTCCTAAACTAGGGCATCCATGATTCTAGAGGTCCACTTGCATCCCAGTCCAAGGAAATCAAGCCCAGGTGCCAAGCCCAAGCCCTAAAGAAGCAAGATTCCATGGAATATTCCTGCTACCAGGCTACTAGGCCATCTTAGCTTCCAGGAGGCCCAAGCTCATGCACCAAGCCCCTTTGGGCTGGCCCCTTCTGCCCCTAGAAGCCCAACATGCCCTCCTAGGCATCCTTCAAGTGTTGACCAAGTCCAAGGGGTGTCCTTGAGTGGAATAGTCAACTTATGAAGGGAGAAGAAGAAGACTAGGTCAAATCCTAACATAGTTGGGATGTATGCTCCTAATTGTTTTAAGATTTGTTTTTCTAACCTAGTTAGGAGAGAACTTGTAACCCAAGTGTGTAACCATAGTTAGAGGGCATGGGAACTCTATAAATACCCCATCCCTCCCCCTCTTGTAATCAATTTTTATTCATGATATCAAAATCCTGGTGAAATTTATTTGAGCTTGCGAGCTTGTGTTACTTTGTTCTTTTGGTTCTTTGGTTTGTATTCTTTTGCTTGGCCGAATTCTTTGCTGTCTTAGCATCCTTCCATGCCCTAACTCACTGCCATCCAAGCCTTCACACGTCTAAGAAGGAGTGCCCTAGGTTGCCAAGCAAGGAGATCTTCAAGAAGCTTCAAACAACCCAGCTTCTAAACCCTAACATGATTCCTTCTAAACCTAGTTTCATTTCTTTTTCTTACTTGCTATTTTGATTGACCCTTAATGTTTTGCAGGATCTCCAAGGTGTTTCACCTCTCCAAAGGAGGCTTTCTTTGCCTCCGGAACTATCCAAATCAGCCATCTAACTAAGGGAACCGAACTTCATCATCCAGACTCCAATCAGAGTGCTGTGTGATCTCTTCATCGGAAGTTCTTCAATTCACTGATTGGTAACATCCTTTCCTTCTTTTAATTTCTGATTTGATGAAAATAAGCTATCATAATTTAGGAGTTTCTCAATTCTCGAGTCCTGGAATTTATTATTTTGCATGAGTTTGTTTGCGATATGATGATTCTTTGCATTGTTAGTCTTTTCGCTAGTTCTTACTTTATTTTGGAAATCTAGCATGCAAATAAAATTATAAAAATCACTAAAAAAATTAGTTTACTATTTTCATGCATGTTTAGCAATCTTAGAGTCGTCCCGCATCAAGGTAGAATCAAAGGGTAGGGGGATAACTAGACATGACATCGCATCATGTCCTGGGCTGTACCTCGCGTGCTCTCCTTATAGAGCAAAAGTTGGGCCTCTCACCCTCTCCATGCAGAGCAAAAAAGAAAAATCACTCTTCTCTAAAAACTCATTTTCATTCATCCATTATTTACAAAGGAATGATGGTGGTATTTATAGACCTTTCCAACCCTCATTTGAATTTGAATATAAAATAGAAAGATAAGGATGATTCAAATTCAAATATAAGATAAGGCCTATCCAAATCCTAACAAACTCAGATATCCTAATCCTAACAAACTTTTTTTTTTTAAAAAAAAATAAACTTATCCTAAAACTCCAATTCTAAAATAACTTATTCTCGAATTTAAATTTATCTGCATCAAGATCTATGCTACTCCAAGATCTGTGCTGCTGATGTCCCCATCAATTCATGCTCTTGGCACTGATTTAGTTTATTGGATTATTCTGATTATTCGAATATGTAATCAAGATTTGAGATCAGATAACTCCTTATTTATTTATATATATTTTTAAAAGGAGCGGTGAGATAAAGAAGGAAAAAAGATAGAAAAGAGTTTTAAAGATGAAGGCCTAAGGAATCCAAGGGCTAAGAGAGAGAAAAGAATTAGTTAGGATTTGATGTTATTTACAAATAAGTTAGTATAACATGGACTCTCTATCTTAGGATTATCCTAAATCTAGATAGCTCCTAACTGCCAAGGAACCTTGGAGCCCTCCAAGTTAAAAATTAACTAATCAACTGACCAGGTAAGGATAAGATCGGTGGGGTCCCCCAATTACTTTCCTTAGTTACCAATTAGATTGGCTAGATCAATCAACGGAATCAATTAAAAATTACCTTTCTTCAGGGCTACATCATCCTTGAATTCCTTTCCTAGATATCAGCTAATTACCAACCCCGACGTAGTCTAACTCTTCTGGGTGTCTTGTCCTATTGAGCTCGAATTTCTTAGTGCCTGACGTCTAGTTGATTTTAATTAATAGGGGCTTGGGTCAATATAAGATGTAGGGTGATGGTTTATGGGCTAAGGATTATCAAATCCCCACCTTATATTATTTATGGATTAATCCCCTTAAAATATTTTATAAAAAATAAGATGCAAAAAGAAAAGATGTTCGAAATAAGTAGTAAGTTTTTAAGTATTAATTAGTTTCTCTATTTTAAATAAGTATTATATGATGTTTTTGTTTTATTTTTATGTTATGTTAATTTAAGCAAAAAGAATAAAAGGTAGGTTTTAAATTTGGTTAGTTAGATATGAGAGGAAGAAAACTAAATTAGGTTAAGCAAATAAAGTAACTGGATATCCTAAATTAAAGCAAAAAATCAAATCTAATATTTAAGATAGTTATTTAAAAGGTTAAATGATTTTTTTTAGGTTCATTTGAAAAGAATGGAACTTAAAAAAAATATTCTCCTTTTTAGGTTAGTTTGAAAAGAAGAAACTAACTAAAAGTAAATAAAAATATATATATATATTTTTTAAGTCAATTTGATAAGGAAGAAATAATTTCTTTTCTTTTTTAGGTTAGTTTGAAAAGAAAGAAACTAATTGAAAATAACTAAAAATATATTTTTTTCTTTTTATGTTAATTTGAAAAGGAAGAAAGCAATAAAAAAAGGAAATAGATGTAATAAAAAAATTTAAGTCATTTTTTAAAAAAAGATGACTAATCAAAAGAAACAAAAAAAAAGAAATTTTTTTGGTTAATATGAAAAGGAAGAAATTAATTAAAAGTAACTAAAAAAAATAATCAGGATTAGGGTTAATCTCACCAAAATTGTAGAACCTTCTTTCTACTCTTTTTTTTCTTTCTTATTTTTTGATCTGCAAAAAATAAGAAAAATTAGTAAACTGAATTTACAAGATATCAAAAAGGTCAAAAATATTAGTATTTGTACCTTTTTCGGCAATGGTACCAAAAACTTGATAGATCTGTGATGTTGTCATTAAGATACTGTGGCTATCAATTTAATTAATCAACTTTTAAATAAAATTAAAAATATGTAGAAAGGATGAGTCAGGTCGAATCTATGGAGAAGGCAGTGCATAAAATAAATTAAAATCTTTGATTTTTATTAAAAAAAGAATAATATTTTGAGTTAAATAATAAAATTAGAAAATATAAAAGAACATGAATTTAAACTCGGTACGTTCAATTTATTAGTTAGATATTAACATTTACTTGCAAAAAAAATAAATGATAGGATTTTAAATTACATAAAAATAAATTTTACATTAATTAAAATCTAATCACAAGAAAATAATAACTAAATAAATAAAGAAAAGCAATAACAAAGCATCTGAAGTTGATTCACCATGGCCTTATCAAAAAGTTGGTTGATGTCATTTTATTTTTTTCTACCGTACTCCATGGAGCGAACTGGACTTCCTTTTCTTTTTTCTCTTTGAATCTTGATCTTGCAGATGACATAGACCTGAAGATGGTGCAAGGGTAGAACTCTTCTCTAAGAAACCTCACTCTTAGAGGCCAACCCACAATCCAAGCTATGCCTTCTATCCTGTACCATACTCTCTTCCTAAGATGCCCTCTTTTGTAGCCCAAGGGTCCTTTAAATAGAGCTTGGTGAGGGCTCTAAATCAAGTCTGATTAATATGGGCCATGGGATGATTAATCTCTGGTATCTCTGGACCATAGGGGCTTCTATAGACTAAGCGACCGGTCCATGATGGACCAGCTGCTTTAAAATTTGTATAAAACTTGATTATTTTGGTTTTTACTTGATTTTGGGCTCATTTGAACTCCAATTCACATGATGTTTAATTCATTGGATTCTACAAATTGAGTTCTTTATATTGGCTAAATTTTAGTCTATAATCCAACTAATTTTCTTGGATTCCAGAGTTTCAAAAATTTTTTTAATCTTAATATATTTGTCAAAGAAGAAAAAATGAATAAAATATTTTATTAATTTTTTTAATGGGTGTGTGGTGCTTCAGATTGACATCTACTTTTCATAATTATGCTTTAATTTTATAATTTTTAAAGGTATTTTAAAAATAATTAATTTTGCAAGAAGGTCCAGTTTAATTATAAAATTAGAATTTTTAGAAGATGTTAGTACCAATAATTATTTAAAATACTTAAAATAAATATATAAATACATGATTTATTAGACATCAATTTTAATATAAGTGGGCCAAAGTGCAAAGAAAATCATAGAAAACAATGGATCAGTGAAAGTATTGACAAAAGAGTAAGTCTTTGTGCACCGCACGCAGTGCAGCAAATCCAACATGGCTCTCACTGCCTTTCCCTATTGGTCCACCTGTATCTAAAATGGCATGTTGGGACGGGGTGGGTTACGTATCCTCTAGGATTACGTAATCTGATATCATTGCGTCTGTAGTCATTTCAAACCTAGCAAATGATCATTTTGTCCTCATTTTTTTTGGAAGAGGTTACGATACGAAAAACTGATTTTTATTCTGTAAATAGAAAAAAAATTCTATTTGCACTACAACACCCCATCCCAAAGTTCGTTCCATTATTTTTGGATACCCTAGAGACCTCCATTTTATGTTTTTGCTCCTCTTTGGTGGTTGAGAAGTCGCCGGTGAGCTTCCAATTATTGAGCATACATTCCTTCAACATTTGATCTGCCTTCAAAATCTTGAAAAAATGAAGAAAAGTGGTTTCGTCTTTCAACATAGATAGAGATGAATATAAAAACAATGCAAGAAGGAAATGCAGATGGAGGAAGGAAGCATTGCAATCGTTGTTTATTCAGGAGGGGATGATACCCCCTTAAGATCCATCCTAAAAGATGCTACAGAAGCAAAAACAGGTAAAGAAAATTTTTTATTCCTGCTTGGAGTTGACATTTGGCATGTGAATTTATAATTTCTGCATGGGTATCAGTTTTTTAACTAGGGTGCCTTAGGTTTCAAACTAAGATATCGTAGGTTTTAAACTAGGGTATCATAAGTTTTAAACTAGGATATCAAAATTTCTGTTTTACTATTTTAATATAAATTTTTGAAATTTATTTCTACATAGGGATGTCACGATATTTTTTATAAAAATATTAAATCTTCATAGTATAAAATCATGACACCGTAGTTCAAATATTATGACACCCAAGTTCAAAACTTACGACACCCTAGTTAAAAGAGTACGACACTCATACAGAAATTATGAAATAGAAGTTTATAACCCCTCTACCTCTAATACATGTGAACCATGGCTTGTTTTAAGACTCTCAGAGTGTCATAAAATTGCCACGGATACTATAATAATACTCAAAATGGCCAAAACAGTATTATGATATCCAAGTTCAAAACCTACGATACCCTAGTTAAAAAAGTATGATACCCATGCAGAAATTATAAAATAGAAGTTTGTAACCCCTCTACCTCTAATACATGTGAACAGTGGCTTATTTTATGACTCTCAGAGTATCATAAAATTGTCACGGATACTATAACATTACTCAAAATGGCCAAAACAGTATTACGACATCCAAGTTCAAAACCTACGACATCCTTGTTAAAAAATTATGACACCCATGCAAAAATTATAAAATAAAAGTTTGTAACCTCTCTACCTCTAATACATGTGAATCGTGGCTTGTTTTATGACTCCCAGAGTATCATAAAATTGCCACGGATGCTATAGCATTACTTAAAATGGCCAAAATAGTATTACGATATCCAAATTCAAAATCTATGACACTTTAGTTAAAAAAGTATGACACTCATACAGAAATTGTAAAATAGAAGTTTGTAACACCTCTACCTCTAATACATGTGAACCGTGACTTATTTTATGACTTCCAGAGTGTCATTAAATTTATTATTTATAATTTATTTCTTAACTTACATTTATGTTTTACTTATGTTTTAGGTGATCTTGCAATGGTTCGGCTGCCTAGAGTAAAGGCTTCATAATTGTTTAAAAACCATTGCAAGACATCAGTGTATATTGAACAAGTTTGGAAGATGGGTTTTTCTAGTCTTCATTTAGAAATCATCTGGAAGACTCCTTTCAATATGTTTGTTGACATGCAACCATTTGTTATCGACGAGCATATACTAGCTGAAATTATTAGATGCTATAGGGAAGGTGACAAGTTTATTTTTTATGACAAGGAACTTACATTCAGCATTGAAGACGTGGCCCTGATTTTGGATCTGCCATGCAACAAAAAGAAGATTGCAATGGAAGATCAAGATAAGAATGGTCGGTTATTCAGACGATTTGGAAGGGAATTAAATCTACAGAATAAAGGGCTGGAGAAGTTAATAGCCCAACTACATTCATCAAACTTACAAGAGGATGTCGAGGACATTGTGAGATTATGGATTGCATATATGTTCGCAATGTTCTTGTATCCAAAATCAAATCAATCTTGTCTAAGATATATCATCCCTTGGATGATTTATCCCAGCTAGGTCAACTCGACTGGGCTTCCATAATAAGGGAGTTGACTCTTATGTCACTCCCAGATGCTGCTTTTTGCTTGAGATCCGATGAGCCAATCCTAATCAAGAGAAGTGACAAGGTTAGGAGGCAGCTAACCCTATATGGATGTACAGCTGCTCTAGTGGTAAGTATTATTAATATGCAACAAAAGTGTAATTGCATTTATTTTAAATCTTTCATATATTTAACGTACATGATTATTATGTACAGGTTTGGTTCCTCAAGCATAGTACCTTAAGAGCCCCAACACATCCAAATAAACTACCTAGGTTATTAAAATGGTATGATAGCTAGATGAAGACAAGATTGTTCAGCTTGCAACTTGCAGCATCATGAGTTGGTAAATAAAGATATTTTTTCATTACAACATTAATGAACAATATATCATTATGATTAATATAAAGTTATTTTGTTATTGTTCTTGGCTTACAGGTGGAGGGAGCTATTGAGCCTACGATGACAGAATAGTGGCTTCTCATTAAAGAAATAGTAATAGCAGCATCCCCCGAAAAAGAAAAAGGTTATGCAATCTGTGCACAGGTGAGGGCTGAATTTGAAGAGATAAAGAAGAGGCTTGCGATAGTTAAAACCCTCCTTAGTTCATTGGTAAATAAAGATACCAATACCAATAAAGAAGGGCACAAAGGGTCGGAGGGAGATGATATTGAGGTTAAGGAGGAAGAAATTTTAGATGAAAAGTTGAAGGACACCCATATAAGTGAGGAAGCTGAGGAGGAGAAAGAAAAATATCATATTCCTTCACTTATCAAGAGGGTAAAAAAAGAACCTAGGTTGCGGAAGGCCTCCCAAATCATAGCGGATTCTACTTTCGAAACAGGCTAACCAAAAAAAAGACGAAGATAGTGGGCACATCTCAGCTCAACAAATCAAATTTGAATCTTTAAATTAAGGATGATGAAAACTTAATCAACATATTTTTGAAAGAAAAGATAAACTCATAAGTTATATCTATTTTTTCTATTATGTATGCTACTTTATGGTCAAAAATGTATAATATCTTTCATGTTTATTAATTTCAGAGAGTCAAAGTCATCTACAACAATAAATTCGGTAGCACTATCACTAGAAAAAATCTTTTTGATCTGCTAAACAATGATGTTACCACCTGGATCGTCATGTCCTGTAGCTCCGATACGGCATCGGATGTTGCCCTCATTATCTAGAATCCAGCGCACGTACCCGGTCCTGCAAAAGAAAAGAGACCCGGGCCAGGGATTTCGGTGGGGGCACTCCAATGTCAAGTCAGTGGGTGATCCAGAGAAACAGATCCCCCTTGGTGGATCCCGATGAGGTCTCCATGTTTGGAGGTTGTTTTTTAGAGAAAAAAAGTGAGAAAGTGGGAAAGCAGCGTCAGCATAGAAGGAGAGCCCGAGCAGGATTGGCTGTGTTCATGGGATTCTTCCGACAAATTCCCCGATAGCCTCAGAGCGCCTCGTCTGGTTTGCTCTCCCCTTCTGTGTGCCAACGATTATGTCGCTCGCCCCTTGCTTTCTTGTCCTCTTCCTTGCTTGCTTTGGTTGGAGGCCCTTTTTTTGTTTGTTATAGAGAGGCAGTGTTGCCCCTTGAGCTTGCTTCCCAGATGTTCCATTTTTGGGAGAGTCGCGAGGGTTGACATCTGGTAGCATTCAGGGACTGTGCATGAGCTCCCTTTTCTTCCTTTGTGGCAGGGAGTTATGTCGCTAGCTCTGAAATTATGGTTGGCCGCCATGTTTTGGGAAGCTTGGCAGAGCGTTGGTATGTAGGTGGCTACCCCAAGGTTTGAATCCTTTGGCGCAACCTTCTTCTTGGGGTGATGCAGATGATACGTTCAAGGGTGCCACACCTCGAATGGGGCGTTCCTTCCCGATCGATGTAAACTGGGGCCTGAGGGGATCCTGGTGCTCCGACGAGGCATCTCCCTCTGTAGGCCTCAGGCGACGGGCCACCGCTTGTCAATCGTACCATTCTAGCGATGGAGTCTTGATAAAGACAACCCCCTTTTCCGCCATGATTTGAATCTCTATCGTCCTCCTTCCTTCAGTTGGTGGTAATGTGAGCTTGATCCTGGTCGAGAACTGATCTCGACAGGGGGCTCACTTCGGCTCCTCGCTTAGGCGCCATGCTTAGGTGGCACCTCCACCTGCCAGCTGACAACCGGCATCTAGATGGACTCCACATTAGTAGATATAGCTGTATTAGTTGCTCCCCACTCTCGAGCCCGAAAGATGGTACGGTGCTCGGGACATGGAAAGTAATGATCTTGCTGACATGGATTGGGATGTCTCTTATGTTTCCGACATCTCTATGCACCTGTGCTTCACAGACCACGCCTTTGCATTGATGGGGGTTTCGTGGCACTCGACTTTTCAATGGTGTTCATAAATGCTTTTCCTAGGTCGACGCGAATCCTTTGGGAATGAAGCATTCGAGTCACCCAATGCTAGTACATGGCATCTTCTGGCTGGTCGGGTAATTAATAAGGTGCATACCTTCAATCGGTACGAGGGAGTGGCAGGATTTGTTCCAGAGAAGCCATCCCTTGCCTTTTTAAGCACAGGTGGATAGGCCTTCGTAGAGTCTCCTCCTTTCTCCAATGCTTTTTCTCTTTAACTCTTCTTTCCTGGCTTGTACTGAGGGAGGTCTTCTGGTGAGCTTCAGGTCCCTGAATGATGGGCCAAGAGGCCACATGATGTTTATACGAGAACGTCTTGCCGGTGTCCTGGCGGGGGTGTCCTGGTCGGAGAAGAAGTCCGCTGAGCTCGAGATCCCCCTAAAGGAGGAGAAAATGGAGAGGCCCTGGGGGCAGAGAAGGTGGTTGCCCATGTGATGGCCACGGTCGCAGTCACCATGGAGAAGGCTGTGGTCACTGTGGTGCTATTGAGAGTGGCCTAATGAGGAGCGGCCGCAGCCGATCTTGGAATCACTAGATCGATGAGATCCAAGGAGGACAGTGCGGTCAAGGAGGATGCGTTGCTGTACCTTTTCCTCGGATGTTCACTTGAGGAAGGGCACCTGCATCCTCGGGGTGCCGGAGCTGATGCCAGGCTCTAGAGACCTGGCGAATTCCTGGGGAGGATGGCACGGTAGAGGCGGATGCGTTACTGTCCTCCTTCCCAGGAAGCTCAATCGAGGGAGGGATTGGCATACTTCCAATTGCTTCCGAAAGTAGGGTCCATAACTACGGAGGATCCCTTCTTATATATAACTTAGATCTCCGAGAGGCTTCCTGACCTGCCGGGAACCTCCATAGGATGTAAGAGACTTTTGATCAATGAAGGCTTTTGTTTTGACCATTGTGCACTTCTTCTTCTTGTCTCCTTTTCTTCTTCCTGCTCCTCTTCCTTCTTTTTCTTTCTTATTATTATTATTTTTTGTGGCTTCCCAGGGTGTTAGGTATTTACCCCTAGAGCGAAGAACATTTAGTTGATGTAGCCTTCTACTTCCCTTCGGCTGAAACATCTTATATTCCAACTGCACCATCTAGTGTCTTCCTTCCCTTCTTTTCTCTGCCCGAGCTGCTCCGAAGGAGGCCCGCCAGGAGCCACGAAGGGCTTACTTCCATGAGTTAGTTGAGGGGCCTTGAGGGGTTGAAACTGAGAACCACGCCGCAATTATGCCCTCCATGGATGTGCACTTTGGGGGAGCTAGCCCAGCGGAAGGATTCAGAGAGGAATTTGGCTTCTGCTAAAATCTCAACTTGGGGGAGCCAACCCAGCAGAAGGTGGAGTCCGGCTTCGACTAGAGTCTCGACCTTAGGGGAGCCAACCTAGTGGAAGGACTCGGAGAGAAATTCGACTTATGCTGGAGTCTCGACCTGGGGGGAGCCAACGCAATAGAAGGTGGAGTCCGGCTTCGGCTGGAGTCTCGACCTTGGGGGAGCCAACCCAGCGAAAGGACTCGAAGAGGAATTTGACTTCTGCTGGAGTCTCAACTTGGGGGGAGCCAACCCAGCAGAAGGTGGAGTCTGGCTTCGACTGGAGTCTCAACCTGGGGGGAGCTAACCCAGCGAAAGAACTCAGAGAGGAATTTGGCTTCTGCTGGAGTCTCGACCTGGGGGGAGCCAACCCAGCAGAAGGTGGAATCCGACTTCAGCTGGAGTCTCGACCTGGGGGAGCCAACCCAGTGGAAGGACTCAAAGAGGAATTCGACTTCTACTGGAGTCTCGAATTGGGGGGATTCAACCCAGCAGAAGGTGGAGTCCAGCTTTGGCTGGAGTCTCGACCTAGGGGGAACCAACCCAACGGAAGGACTCGAAGAGGAATTTGGCTTCTGCTAGAGTCTCGACCTAGGAGGAGCCAACCTAGTAGAAGGTGGAGTCCAGCTTTGGCTGGAGTCTCAACCTGGGGGGAGCCAACCCAGTGGAAGGACTCGAAGAGGAATTTGGCTTTTATTGGAGTCTCGACCTGGGAGGAGCCAACCTAGTAGAAGGTGGAGTCCAGCTTCGGCTGGAGTCTCGACCTTGGGGGAGCCAACCCAGTGGAAGGACTCAAGGAGGAATTTGGCTTCAACTGGAGTCTCAACTTGAGGATAGCCAACCCAGCGGAAGGACTTGAAGGGATAGAGTTTATAGTTACGATCTCTATCAGCTAGATCCAAGCGAGACCCAGTGATATTGCTTCTTCATTTGCCTCCTGCTCCTAAGTCTTAACAAAATATTGCGCTCAGGGCTAAGGAGGTAATTATTGAGATGACATGGAAAGGCTGAGATATGGTGCTATTAAATGCCATGATCGTCATCACTTCATGCGCCGTGCCTTGAAGCCAATATGGGGGTGCAATATCAATGCGTCCGAGGAAGCATAATGGTGGATGTACGATCCGAGGTTGTTTCCATTGCATCAGGGCATCGCCTTTGGTCGATGTTGCCACGTGGTGCCCATCCGGCTGTGGGAGTACCGAAACGACGTACGACTGTAGTCTGGCCGCTTTGAAAAGAGGGTAAGATTTTCGCTAATCATTCCTTTCGAAACTTTCCCGCTTGCCGTCGGACAAGAGCTTCTTCCTTCTTCCGGCTATCTTTTTCTCCAATAACCAGGTTAGTCCTCCTTGGTCTTCTCCAGCTAGGCTGAGTTTTCCTGTAGGGTTCCCGAGCCTTCTTTCCCTATACACTTCCTTCTTTCTTTGATCTCGAATGGCTCCATCCGGTCAAAACCATCTCTCTTCCCGGAACCCCGATGAGGTAGGGCCCTCTCGATAGAGGACTCTATCTCCTGATGAGGAGGAGGAGGTTCCTCTCGTCATCCATAGGAGCCTTCGACTGACAGGAGTAGTCATAGGTGGACCTAGGGCCCCTCTTGCTCCTTCTATCTCTTCCGCTCCTGTTGCTTCTTCCAGGCCTTCCCATTCGACTGGGCCTTCTGGCATCACTTCGACGATGACCAGGGAGGATCTCTCTATGATCTGGGCCACCTACAGGATCCCGAACTCTATCTGGCTCTCAGTTCCAGGACCAGGTGAGCGGGTCACCTTTAGTGGCCCAGGTCGAATAGCCCTCTATGAGGAGTTTTTTCTCGGGGACCTTCGTTTGCCTTTTCACCCCTTCTTTCTCTCTTTCCTTAATAACTACCACCTTGTTCTTTCCCAGTTAGCCCCCAATGCCATTAGGGTCATTAAATGCTTCATTATTTTTCTCACTTCCATGGGATTGTCGCCCGTTTCTCCCTGTTCAGGGCCTTCTTTATCCTAAAACGCCACCCGACTGAGAACAGGTGGTGGTTTGTTTCTCCTTGCCTTAAGGGCATAAAGTTTGAGCATCCCTCTTCCATCAAAAGGTAAAAGAGTAAATTCTTCTTCGCTTCTATCGAAGGGATGGACTGGGTCTGGAGTGATCTAGACCGGACCCCAAATCGAAACTTCCAGGTCGAGGCCTCCGATCAAAAAATATATGACCAGCTTGCTTCCAATCAGATCCCCTTCCTCGAGGTTTTGTTGTCAGAACAGAACCTGTTCGATGCCAGGATCAGCCTAATTCGGGGGCTAGGTGAGACAGGAGGGATATCTCTTCTTTCATGAGTCCTTTTCGGTCTGCGCTGACCTTTATCTTCTTCTTCCTACAGGCATGAAGTTCTCAGTGGAGGAGATTCTAGAGTCCACCTAAAGGAGAGGCCTATCGTCTAGACCCAGGGAGGCTCCACCAAAGAGGGCCCGAGTCGAGCCCAGCGAAGGGGCGGGGCCTGCTTTAGTCCCTAGCCTTGCGGGGCGAGCGGTTGAGCCGGCCCTTGGGCCTTTGAGGCAACGAGCCCAGCTCCTGGCCCAAGAACCTGGCATGGGTGCACAGGCCAAGACAGCTGTTGCTGTTGCGGCCCAGCCTCCTACAATCATCGAGGTGGACATGGAGGGAGAAGGGGTGGCGGAGCGACCGCCGACGACACCACCACCTGTGGCAACAAACTTCCCCATGCTGGATGAGATGCCTTCGGAGGTGGCTCCCCCAGACACAGTGGTGCCCATTGCACTGAGGAGGACTGCTGTCTGGAGGGCAACACCTGGGGTGAAATCAAACTCGGCGGTCACCCAGGATCTTGCGCTTGCAGAGCACATGATGGAGTTCGCAGTCTAGTCGCATGACCGCCATGAGAGGGGAGGCAAGAAGCTGGAGGAGGCCCTTCTTTGCACCCCTCCCCTCGTCTTCATGGTAGTCTTCTTCTTTTCTATTGCTTCAGTCTAGTTGTCGTAACTAACATCTTTGATGATGTAGATCAGAATCGACATTCTTCTCGTCCGTGACTATTGCACCCAGTGGAAGAAAAGAGATGCTCGGTAGGAACAGGAAAGAGCATCACTAACGGCTGAGGCTCGAGAGCAAACTGACAGGGCCCGGGCCTTGGGGGAGAGGGATAAGGTCCTCCAAGCCAAGGTGGTTGATGTCAAAAATCGGGTTAGGGACTCAAAGTGTCATTGACCCGACAAAGGGATCGGGCTTCCCACTGGGTGGAGGAGCTCAAAGCAGAAGCTGCCCAGGCGGAAGAGTTAAGGAGTGGCCTTTAAGTGTAGTTGGAGGCATTATGGGCTTGGCTATCAGCAGTCAAGGAGAGAGTCACTGGGGCGGTGGCCTTGATGGAGGCTGCCAAGAAGGAGGCCGTCGAGGCAGTGCCCATGTTTAAGGCCTCGATGATGTTTTCTGATGAAGTCCAGGAGGCGGTCATGGATTCCTTCATCAAAGGATTCGGGGTCTGCAGATCTCTGGTGGCCCAGCTCTTCCCAGAGCTAAAGCTGGACGAGGTCGTGGTCCCGGGTGACCTTGGTGGAAGCTCAGGGAGAACTACGACTCCTATTATCGTGGCTGAGGTGGAGCCTGCTCCTGCCGCTGAGGAAGTCTCGCTGGCGGGAGTTGCAGAGGCCCAAGGGGGTGCTGCCATTTCTACCCGTCATCCCAAGAAGGAGCCTATAGAGGGATAGGCTCTAATTTCCTTCCCGAGTCTTTCTTTCTATTTTGGGACCGCCCGGCCTATCGGGGGTCCATTGATGATGTATCTTTTTTATGCAATATCAATAAAGTCCTTTTTGCTTTATTGAGTTCTTATTTTTATGGTTACTTCAAATCTCTTCAGCAGCTGCTTGTCTTGGGAACTCTCTAGTTAAGCCAAGAGCTGGCGGATGGCTTGAGGGGGGCCTGAGCGGCCCTGGGAGACCGTCAAGTTGGGGTACTTGATTTGAGGAGTCTCGAAATTATCGTCACTAGCTCTGAGTCCAGTCGATAGAGTGTGGGCCTTTAGGAGTGCCCTACTCTGCCGTCACTGAACTACGGGTACAGTGGGTTGAATGCAGGGCTTCTGGAGTTTTCCGGCTTCAGGTGCCGAGCTATGAGTCAAGCGATAGATGGTGGAACTTTTGGGATGTCCCACTGACATCTCCAGACTGTGAGGATGGTAGCAGGTATAGGGCTTCAGGAGTTTTTCAGCTTGAGATGCCGAGCTATGAGTCAGGTGGCAGATAGCGAAACTTCTAGAGTATCCCACTGACATCTCCGGATTGTGAGGATGACAACAGGTGTAGGGCTTCAAGAGTTTCCTGGCTTGAGGTGCCGAGCTGTGAGTCAGGCGATAAATGAAAAAATTTCTAGGGTATCCTGCTGACATCTCTGGACAGTGAGGATAGTAGCAGGTGCGGGGCTTTAGGAGTTTCCCGGCTTGAGGTGCCAAGTTGTGAGTCAGGCAATAGATGGCGAAACTTCTGGGGTGTCCCACTGACATCTCTGAACTATGAAAATGGTAGCAGGTACGGGATTTCAGGAGTCTCTCAGCCTGAGGTGCCGAGCTATGAGTCAGGCGATAGATGGTGAAACTTCTAGGATGTCCCATTGACATCTCTGGACTGTGAGGATGGTAGCAGGTGAGGGGCTTCAGGAGTTTCTCGGCTTTGGTGTGGGGTGTTGTGGCTCCCAGCTTGAGGTGTTGGGCTTCGTAAGTTTCCATGCTTAAGGTGTCGAACTTCGTAAGTTTTCGGGATTAGAGTGCCAGGCTTCAAGAGTTTCTGGGCTTAGAGTGCCGGGCTTCAAAAGTTTTAGGGCTTAGAGATGCCAATCTTCAGGAGTTTCTGGGCTTAGAGTGTCGGGCTTCGTAAGTTTCCAGGCTTGAGGTGTCGTGGATGCTGAACTGTGAGTCTAGCGATGGACAGCGAGATCGCTGGGATTCCCCATGGACATCTCCTGACTGTTAGCATAGTAGATGTCAAGCTATGAACCTTGCAATAGATGGTAGGACTTTGTTGAGTCGCCGCGGACATCTTCGGACCGTGATCATGGTAAGGCTGAACTGAGAGTCAGGAGGTAGATGACGGGGGCCTTTTGGAGTCTTCGCGAACATCTTCGAACTATTAGCACAGCAGTTGCCAAACTATGAGCCTTGCGGTAGATGGCAGGACTTCGTTGAGTCATCACGGACATCTCCGAATTGTGAGCATGGCAAGAGCTGAACTGAGAGTCAGGTGATAGATTGTAGGACCCATAGGGCTTCCCGGTTGATATCCCTGGATCGTGGGCTCAGTAGCAGGTGCAGGGCTTCAGGAGTTTCCCGGCTTAGATCACTAGGCCTGGGATCGGGCGATGGCTTTCCTGCAAAGCAAAGACAACGTTGCACTGAAAAAAATCTTTTATTGAAAGGAGGGAGCCTTACATCATTGGTGATATGTCCTTAGACTTTTGTCGTTTCGGGCCAGCACGAACTGGGCACCGTCGAGTTCGGCAAGGCAGTAGGCTCTAGGCGGAAGGGTCTCGACTACTCTATAGGGACCTTCCCAGTCTGGGGAGAGTTTGTCCCCCAACATATCATATCCACGAGCTTCTCGGTGAGTCGATTGTCAATTACAGGGACAGGAGGAAAGGCCACAAGCACCTGAGGCTCCACCGGGGTCTTTCCCCCCATGAACTTTCCGAGGTCGCCCCTCCTTATCAGATTTTCAATTTTTTTTTTGAGGTGGCGACATTCCTCGGTGTCATGGCCATGGTCGCGATGGAACCAGCAGTATTTTATCTTGTCATGGCCACCGGACGGTCCCAGTAGGAGAGGGCAACGTAGGTAGCGCTCACCCTCAATCTTCATGAGAATCTTTGACCTTGAGGTGAGGAGAGGAGTATATGCTTTTTCTAGAATGGGATTGCTCTTCGGCTTAGGCCTCGCTCGGGGACTCAGGCTTGGCCCAAGCTTGCTTGCCCTTGGGGCTTCCCCCAGGGTTTGTTTCTTCAAGGGCTTCCCATCCAGCTCTCTTCGGGTATGGTCCACCTTCTTAGCACAAATATACTTATAGACAAGGAGGAGGAGGTCAGAGTACATCTTCAATGGCTTCTTGTCTAGGGAGTAGGTCAGGCAGGAAGTCCGGAGCCCTCTCTTCAGCACCAGCATGGTGATGGGCTCGTCCAAATTATAGACTCCAATGTAGCAACCTTGAAGCAGGCCACATAGTCCTGCAAGAACTCATGGTCCTGCTGCTTGATGGAGAAAAGGCTATCGGCTTCTCGCAGCACCTTCCGGTAAGCATTGAAGTGTGCCACAAACTTTCTTTCTAGCTCCGTGAAGGAACTAAAGCTCTCGAGTTCAAGGCGAGTAAACCAGACTCAAGCAACCTTCCAAAGTGTAGCAGGGAAGGCTAAGTAGAGGAGGGCGTCTGTTGCCCTCTGGACTCTTATGAGAGCATTGTAGCTCTCTAGGTGATCTAGGGGGTCGGTGGCCCCATCGTAGGGGTCCACTTGGGGCATGCGAAATCGACTCAGGATTGGCCCCTCTTGGTCTCTCGGGAGAAGGACGGTCGGGCATCATAGCCCACTTGCTCGCGGGAGGAGCCTTGCATGTTGGCAAACTGGCATGACAGTTCCGCTAGCCTACACTCTTGTTCTTCCAGGTGCTTCTCTGCCATGTGCCCGATAGCCTCATCGATGGAACCTTCCGCTGAGGCTACTGGAAAGGATAGAGGCGATCGCTTAGGAGGGTCATGATGGGGGGCCTTGCTTTGACAGTGTCTATAGTGCCTGAGGGCGATGCGCTTCAAGATTGAGGACTGCCTTTCCCGATCAACCGACCCACTCCCCTATCACTTTGTCGGGGTTTAGAGGCTACCCTGGGGATCAATCATGTCCTGTGGTTGCGATGGCCTGCTTTGGAAGGAGTGCAAGCTACCTCGGGGTTGAGCAGCTAGGGCCATGGGGGTCTCTGGCTGTTGTTGGGTGGCCATAAACTGGTGCTGATGCTGCAATTGCCGCACGGCTATGGTCATAGTCTGCATCTGCTGGGCGAGTGCGATGAGCTGAACATCCACCGGGAGCGATTGTGATGGAGCAGGGAGCTCCCCCTCTAGGTTGCATGGGCCTCCATGAGAAGGGGGGCCTCCCACGTGGCTGGTGGAGGCTTCCCGCGCGTGTGTCACCACTATACCTTAAGTGGATTTGCTTTTGTGGTGGGGGGATTGGTTTGACTGATGTTTCCACATCCTGCTCCCCTTTCCTGGTGCGTCAATCTGTTGCTACCTAGATCATCATGGCCTGTAACTCCGATGCGGCATCAGGCATCTCCCTCCTCATTTGGAATCCAGTGCACATACCCGATCCTGCAAAAAAAAGAGACCCTGGTCGAGGATCCCGGTAGGGGTACTTCGACGATCAAGTCAATGGGCGATCCAGGGGAACAGATCCCCCTCAATGGATCCCGGTGAGGTCTCAATGTTTGGAGGTTGTTTTTTAAAGAAAAAAAGTGAGAAAGTGGGAAAGGAGTGTTAGTAGAGAAGGAGAGCCCGAGCAGGGTTGGTTGTGTCCATGGGATTCTTCCGATGAATTTTCTGGTAGTCTCAGAATGTCTCATCTGGTTTGCTCTCCCCTTCTGTGTGCTAACGATTACCTCACTTGCCCCTTGCTTGCTTTGGTCAGAGGCCCCTTTTTTGTTTGTTATAGAGAGGCAGTGTTGCCCCTTGAGCTTGCTTCCCAGATGTTTCCTTTTGGGGGGAGTCGTGAAGGTTGACATCTGGTAGCATTCGGGGACTATGCATAAGCTTCCCTTTCTCCCTTTGTGGCAGGGAGTTATGTCACTAGCTCTAACATTCTGGTTGGTCACCATGTTTTGGGAAGCTTGGCAGAGCATTAGTATGCGGGCGACCGTCCCAGGGTTTGAATCCTCTAGCACGACCTTCTTCTTGTAGGTGATGCAGACGATACGCAGAGAAGCGCTATGCCTCGAATGGGGCATTCCTTCTCAATCGATGTAAACCGGGGCTTGAGGGGATCCTGGTGCTCCGGTGAGACATCTCCCTCTACAAGCCTCAGGCGGCGGGCCGTCGCCTGTCAGTCGTACCATCCCAGCGGCAGGGTCTTGATGAAAACAACCCCCTTTCTCTCCATGATTTGAATCTCTATCATCCTCCTTCCTTCAGTTGGTGGTAGTGTGAGCTCGACCCCGGTCGAGAATTGATCTCGACAGGGGGTCACTTTGGCTCCTCGCTTAGGTGCCATGCTCAGGTGGCACCTCCACCTGCCATCTGACAGCTGGCATCTAGATGGACTCCACGTCAGTAGATACAGCCGTATCAAATGACATGATAGTTGATGATGTAAGTAATGGAGTATTACATCATTTTGTTCTTAATCTTTATATATGTTACGATATATTTTTTAGTAATTATTATATTCATTTTCAGAATTTTGTGAAATCAAGTTACTTTTAATTAATCAGTTTATATTGTATTGACAAATAACTGATGCCGAGCAGGAGTTCATTACAAAGAACTGGATAGAGAATCAAGAAAGATATCATAAGAGTATAATTGCAACTATAATGACCTCCGGCATATGCCTAACATCAGCATCACCGTATCATGAACTTACTGAAACAGCCGAGAATATGATTTTTGATGGAGTTAGTGCTGAAGATGAGAATGAATTTCGATTTCTCTTCACCATCATAAACTCGGACAATTGCCACTAGCACTTGGTAGCGGTTGACATGTAAAAAATGATTTTGATGCATCTGAATTCAATAAAATGCAATTCTAAGTACAAAGCAAATATAAGGAAGTGGTACAAGATACTAGGTCCAATGTTCCATATATTTTATGATAATGCTGAGGTAATAAAATGGTCATGTGAGAGTTAGTGATTGCCCTTCCCAACCTGCAAGATCACTGAACTGCAGTTTGTATTGCTTGAAATACATGGATTTTATTGCTCGCATGGATAGGCCTGATACTTGGAATTTCATAGAAAAAGATATAAGCATGTACCATTGCTAGTTAGTAGCAAGAAATTTGAGAGAGAGACTAAATCAGAAGATTGATAGTGCTGCTAAACATTAGCATGTAAAAGTAAATTTTTTGTTATGTACTTTTTTTTTCAATTCATTCACTTATGTAATATGTTACATAAATTTGTAACTCAATTGTTTATATTTTAAGCATCATTCCCAAAGAAAATTTCTATAATTCATTAAAACAGTAATGTTTTGAATATCATTGTCTTATTACATGTAGTTTATGTATTTTTGATGTTATGTTTACTTCTAGAATGTCAAATTTCTTCATTGCTGTGATGATGGTATAAAGAAATGTTATGTTTCTTGACAGGGTATCGTAGTTTTTGAACTTGGATGTCATAGCATTTGAACTAGGATGTCGTAGGTTTTGAACTAGGATGTCATAAGTTTTGAACTAGGATGTCGTAATACTATTTCAAGTTATTTAATTGATCCTAGAGCATCCATGGTAATTTTTGTCACTTTAGGAGTTATAAACCAAGGCAATGATGACAGGTATTACAGGTAGAAGGGATTAGAAACATTTTAATTTATATGTTATGCATGGTTGTCATATTTGAACTAGGGTATCATAGATTTTGAACTAAGGTATTGTAACTTTTGAACTAGGATGTCGTAATACTGTTCCAAGTTATTTGATTGATTCTAGAGCATCCATGGTAATCTTTTTCACTCTAGGAGTCATAAACCAAGCCAATGATGACAGGTATTGCGGGTAGAAGGGATTAGAAATATTTTAATTTATGTTTTCTGCATGATTATACTATTTGAACTAGGGTGTCGTAGGTTTTGAACTAGGATGTCATAATTTTTGAACTAGGGTATCGTAATATTGTTCCAGGTTATTTGATTGATCCTAGAGCACTCGTGGCAATTTTTTTTACTCTAAGAGTCATTAACCAACCCAATGATGACAAGTATGATGGGCAGAAGGGATTAAAAATATTTTAATTTATGTTTCCTGCATAGTTATAGTATTTGAACTAGGGTGTCATAAGTTTTGAACTAGGATGTTGTAACTTTTGAACTATGATGTCATAATATATAGATTCATCATAATTCTGTTATCCCTGTTTTAGTATTTGGCTACTTAAAGTAGTATTAAAATTCATATTTGAAAATAAGCAGATTCAATAATATTTTCAATACATCCTGTTTTAAATTTCTCTGAATAATCTAAATATACATAGGATTGTACATACACGGGACTATACGATAATTCGGCATTTTATATCCTCTCTTATATTAGTTGACTGCATACATAAGCATCAAATTCGTCTAAAAAAGGATCAGAAAATGGTACACTATGTTTAATTACTTGTTTTGATACTTCCACTACAATATGGAAAGTCTACCTCTTGCTTGTACTACCTCTTATTTCATTTTGCACAAGAGTATCAGTGAAAGCCTTATCCATATTTTTTCTTGATCTCTTTGACTTTTTCTCAACTCTACTGTTAATTATATTCTCTCTTGGATGACCTTTCATAGTAAGTGGGTCAGGATCTTGGATTAGAAGTTCTGTGCTTTGTTTAGCTGCACAGTTAGCATCTACAGCTCTTCTGAATAATGGTGTAAGATCTTTCATCACTAAATTAAATACATCTTCAGACATGGAGGCTATCTCTGCAAGCTTCATCATCTGATGACTCATCAAAGAATAAATACAATCAATAAAATATAATATTTATATTAGGATTTCATGACATATGATAGGTTTTTGAAAAATATAAAATAATACATCTGATTTTAAATGATTTCTTGAGTGCGTACCATGATTTTCACATGCTTTTATCATAAATTGAGTATTGCATTCGAGATCGTCAAATTAGTATTTCATGTCCTTGCACCATCTATTCAAGAAGTACTTATCTGGGATACGAAATACATCGCTTTAATGAAGAACCAATAAGGCATGTCTACACAGATAACCTTTGTACTGAAAGAATATACATTGGCATTTAACATCCTCTAAAGTTTTATCATATGAACCTCATAATTTTTTATAATCTCCTTCTTGATTCCATCAACTTCAATTCTTTCAAATGATTTAACAGAATATACATCATGGTTGTCAACTTCTTTAACTAATTTAGTATTTGATGCAGCCATTTCAAGGATCTCATTCTTAAATTTTTTGAATATGTGCCTTGTATATATTCCGGCTGCTTACCTCTCAAAAGAAGAGGATATCTTTAGGAAAGCATTTATTTGCTATATTTTATTATCTTTCTCATTTTTTGCTTCATATCTTTTCTCTATAAGGCATCTTCGTACTTATCGATGAATTCCTTGAGTGTAGTCTTGGAGTTTCTAAACCCATTAAATAAGTGATTGATGCTCTTGCTCCTTTGTGAAGTTAACATCCATATTCATACATTTTTTAAAAATAGAAGCATTAAAGATAAAAAGTTTGTTGAAAATTAAAAAAAATGAACATTAATCGATCATAATGACTAACAAACCTATGAAGAATGTATCTTTAAGATAAACTAGAACCCATTTATCCCGACATTTATATATCATTTAACCAATATACAGCCTTGCATTTTACATATTTCTCCATTAAATGTGCCCACTTTTCCTTGAAAGATACTAAGGTAACTGAATCATATATCTCCTCTTCAAACTCTATCATAAATTTGAAATTTGTAGTACAAATATAGTCAATCTTTTCAGGAATTTTCTTCAATATATGCCAAAGACAAAATCTATGTCGTGCATTGAAAAAACATCCCTAACAGCAGCCTCGATTGCCTTATCTTGGTCAGTTATGATGACATTAGGTGGTTGACCACCATTTGCATCTAGCCATGATTGGTATATCCATTTAAATGTTTTAGTCGTCTCATGATAACAATGCACAACCAAGCAATGTAAACTGTCCATGATGGTTGACTTCGATAAATGGATAAAAAGGTATTTGATATGTATTTGTCAAATAGGTTGAGTCAAAGGTCAGTACATCACTAAAGTGCTTGCCAATCTTGACCTAGGATGGATCCAGAAGACAGTTTTGAACTGTCCATTATCATTCAGGTCTAAAGTATAAAAGAAATTTGGATTTTTTACTTGCATTTGTATGAAATGGATTACCATTAACTATGCATCTCCTTCTTTCAGTTGACTCTGATATTTTCAACAGATAAAATTATGAGCATCCTTCTCTGTGAAATCTAATTATCTTCTATCTTTTTTCCTTCTAGTCATGGCAGAGTATATTTGACTTGTGAGAATATTCACGACATGTAATTTGCTAATCTCTGCATTTCTAGTATGCTGATCCTTCTATGAGATCGTAGATAACCAGCTAATGATATGGACAGCTCATGGTTATATTCTAAAAAAATATCAACCAATATCCACTTACCATTTTTAGAATTTAGTCTTGCTTTTATCGAAGCCTTATAATCAATTTTGCCAGTATCCCTAGGATTCATGGAATTATCAATTTTTCTAGATTTTCCTTGCCTCCAACATGCCAGGTGCTTGAAGCATATTTCTTTGTTGTTGTTGGGCCTACTACACACTGTTGTGATTCCAAAACCTACTCTCCTTGTATATCCATTGTAGAAATTATATAAATCATTTGTAGAATTGAACTCCATTCCAATTTTAAGATCAATGACTTTTTTTTGTAATCGAGGTGATAGAAGAATATGCATTTTTCTGAACAACATCAGCATCCTCATCCAAATGATCATCTTAAATTTTTTTCAGATTTCTAATTTCAACACCATATGTAAAAATATTTGCATTAAAAATCATAAACATTGATATACATAGTTTTAGATGATATTTTATCTATAGCATAATAAATAATGAGTTATGCATTAGATAGAATATGACACAATAGTGTGATAATACGGGCATAGAATCAAATATTTCTAAATACAGAAATTTAAATTTATGACATCCTAGTTAAAAGATTACGATACCTGATCATAAGATATGAAATTAAATATAGTAACCCCTACTACCTAGAGAACCTATCACTCGTGGATTGAGTTACGATTCTTAGGATGTCATAACATGCTATGGATAAAGGATGGTAAATATATGCTAAAATAATATTACGACATCCCAGTTCAAATACTATGACATCCCAGTTATAAACCTAACATTCCTGCACAAAAATTTAAACTAGATATTTTGATCCTCCATAATAGAAGTGTTTCAATATGCATTGCTGATATATGATACCCACAATATAATAAATTTTTTTTGAGAAAACTTGAGTATCAAAAACTTTGAAACATGAACAACTCGGTACAAAATAGAAAATAAAAGATTTTATCCTCCATCATGGGACATTTCAATCATGTATTGGCTTGAATAAGATTGTTAGCTTGTGATAAAAAGACCAAGAGAAAAAAAAGATTTAAAAAAATGAGTTTTTATTGAACGACATCCTAGTTCAAAAGTTACGACATCCAAGTTTAGAAGTTATGACACCCTAATTAAAAGATTACAATACCCGATCCTAAAACATAAAATTAAATATAATAACCCCTACTGCCTATAACTTGTGGACTGAGTTATGATTTCTAGGATATCATAACATATTACGGATGCAAAATGATGACAAATATATGCTGAAACAGTAATAGATACCCTAGTTCAAATACTACGACACCCTAGTTATGAACCTAACATTCCTGCATAAAAACTTAAATCAGATATTTTGATCCTCTGTAAAAGAAGTGTTTCGGTATGTATTGCTGATATATGATATCCATAATATAATAAAATTCTTCAGAGAAAACTTGAGTATCAAAAACTTTGAAACACGAACAACTCGGTACAAAACAAAAAATGAAAGCTTTTATCCTCCATCATGGGATATTTCAATCATGCATTGGCTTGAATAAGATTGTTAGATTGTGATAAAAAGATCAGAAAGAAAAAAAATTTCAAAAAAAATGAGTTTTCATTGAACGATACTCTAGTCCAGAAGTTACTACATCCTAGTTCAGAAGTTACGATATCCTAGTTAATAGATTATGATACCCAATCATAAAATATGAAATTAAATATAGTAACCCCTACTACCTATCACTTGTAGACTGAGTTATGATTTATAGGATGTTATAATATGCTACGGATGCAAAAGGATAACAAATATATGTTGAAAAGTATTACGACATCCCAGTTCAAACACTACAACATCCTAGTTATAAACATAACATCCTGCAAAAAATCTTAAACCGGATATTTTGATCCTCCGTAACAGAAGTGTTTTGGTATGCATTGCTGATATATGATATCCATAATGTAATAAAATTCTTCTGAGAAAAGTTGAGTGTCAAAAACTTCGAAACATGAACAACTCGATACAAAATAAAAAATGAAAGCTTTTATCCTCCGTCATGGGATATTTCAACCATGCATTGGCTTGAATAAGATTGTTAGATTGTGATAAAAGGACCAGGAAGAAAAAATATTTTTAAAAAAATAAGTTTTCATTGAACGACATCTTATTTTAGAAGTTACGACATCCTAGTTCAAAAGTTACGATATCCTAGTTAAAAAATTACGACATCCGATCATAAAACATGAAATTAAATATAGTAACCCATACTACCTAGAGAACTTATCACTTATGGATTGAGTTATGACTCCTAGGATGTTATAACATACTATGGATGTAAAAGGATCACAAATATATTCTGAAATAGTATTACACCATCCCAGTTCAAATACTATGACACCCTAGTTATAAACCTACGACATCCCTGTATAAAAACTTAAACTATATTTATTATCCCCTCCTATCAGGAATACCTATAACCTGTGGACTGAGTTATGACTCCTAAAGTGTCATTAACTTTCTTTAATTACCAAAACATTTGGTATAATAAAGGAACTATAAAAAGAAAACTAAACAAGATTCTATGAAGGCTTGGTTTACTTTCTATCGAAGATGACATTTTGTCATGAACGTATAGAAGAACTCTTCGATAGCTTATTCCAATCTCGGATCAAAATAAAGGAAGTCTTCAATGGCTTATTCCAATCTCAGACCAAAATAGAACACTTTTATAGAGAGAGGAAAAAGCTAGTATTTATATTTGAAAGTTGATTCCTGCGACAGGATCTCAGAGCACATTTTAGAGCGAGGGAGATTCTTCTTCAACCTTTACTGATTCCTTGGATAAAAACTAGAGCATGTTTCAGATTGAAACATTTATCAAAATCCAAGCAAGATGGTAGGAAAAAAGGGCTAGAGGGAAAGGGTATTTTGGTCTGGACAAAAATTTCAAATAAAAGCTGAACGGTAATTAGTGCTAGTCACGCTCAACTTATAACCTGTTATACATCCCATCTCGTTATGCCATTTCGGATACAAGTGAACCAATACGGAAAGGCGGTGTGGGCCACGTTGGATTTGCTGCACCACGTGCGGTACACAAAGACTTACTCTTGACAAAAAGACCATCTCTTATGCACCCGATGAAATGATGCTGAATAATGAATGGGACTTGACTTACACATTTTGCTCTAAATGGATGAATAATGCAAGAGGTTTACATTTGGTTCTACATCCCCTTGAAGTGATATTTAGTCAAGACCACTTGTGCCCATGATGATGTAGGACTAGAACAAGTTTAACTGCTAGTTTGCACAAAAGAGCTTTTTTTCTAACAAAGATCAGGGTAACACCCAAACCTCCATGATTCTTTGATATACAGATAGTATCCATGCAATAAGATGAAAAGCTTTGGTGTTGATATCATGGCCCTACAAAAAAGCCTAATACTCCTTTCCAATTTTGTGTAGTATCCTGTTGGAATATATAGCTAGGCTATTATATATAAAGGAATTGATGCAAGCATAGAAAAAAGAAATGTAGCCCTCCCTGTCATAGATAAAGCTCTCTCCATTTCCAGTTGGCCATTTTATTAGTCAATTTTTTAGTAAGATATGAAAAAGCTTCCTTTCTCAAAGGTTTTTCTAATAGTGGGACACTCGGATATTTTCATAGACCCCTATTATCTATAATAGCAAGCAAGCTTGCTAGATTAGCTTTTGTAGTTGAAGGGGGTGGTTGGACAAAAGATCATATGGGACTTGGCAATGTTAATAGCTTAACTTGAAATGGAACAATACACATAAATGATAGCTTTAAGATACCTTACATCTCTGACGATTGCCTTAACAACAAAGAGATAGTCATCAGTGAAAAGTATATGGCAAATCATTGGACCTCCATAACAAGGTTGATAAGCTCTCATTAGACTATATTGAATTGCATAATTAAGAAAATTGGATAGAACTTTGGTGCATAAGATAAATAGGTAGTGAGAAAGAGGATAATCCTGTCTAAGATTCCTGGTTGGTTTAAACCATTGTATAGGAGCCCCATTCAAGATAGAGCAAATTAAGCACTCCAAATATAAGTTTTGACTCAAGAGACAAACTTAGAATGATACCCATATTGCTACAGAACTTGCAATAAAAAAAGCTAGTGGACCTAGTCATACACTTTCTCCATATCCAATTTAATCATTGCATGACTTTTTCTTAAATAAGCCCCCTCTAAAGAATGCATGATTTCCTATGCAACTAAAATATTCTCTATAATTTCCCTATCTTGGATAAAGGCCGCTTGTTCCATTGAGACTAGAAAATGGCATCAAAGGTTGAAGTCTATTAAACATTACCTTATCAACTATTTTGTATAATAAGTTGCACAAGCTGATAGATCTAAAATCAGCGACATGCATAGGATTATTGATGCACGTTATAATGCACCGATTTAATACCTTAATTTCACTATTCTTATGAAGCAAAGTGAGAGTAAGGGTCAAATCCACAAGGACCTTTGAGTTATTTCAAAAGTTAAATGCGTAATATAAAAAAAAATTAATAGGAAATTAGCAGTGACAATAATCCAGATATGATCTATCCTATGGAAGTATGGCCCATACCCGTAGATCACGGCCCATCCCTTTTATGAATAGATCAGTCAAAATAACAATGAAAATAATCCATATATGATCTATTTTAATGAGAGCACGACCCATACCCGTAGATCATAGCCCGTTCCTTTTGGGAGTAGATCAATCAAAATTATATTCACGTAGAGAAAGTTAGCAGTGAAAATAATCAAGATATAACCTATCTTAACAATAGCACGGCCCATTCCCGTAGATCACGGCCCGTACCCGTAGATCATGGTCCATCCCTTTTATGAATAGATCAGTCAAAATAATAGTGAAAATAATCCAGATATGATCTATCTTAATGAGAACACGGCCCGTACCTGTAGATCATGGTCCATCTCTTTTGGGAGTAGATCAATCAAAATTATATTCACGAAAAGAAAGTTAGCAGTGAAAATAATCAAGATATGACCTATCTTAATGAGAGCATGGCCTGTACCCGTAGATCATGGCCCGTCTCTTTAATTAAAAGCTTTATTCATTTCATAAAATGCGGAGTACATCAAATAAACACATCTAAAACATAAATCCCCTTTTCCAAACAGGCTTTCAGAGTGAAGCTGCAGCATATCCGAGGATATCAGAAGATGGAGCAGTCCGGTGATATGGTGGAGAACAGAAAGTGAGGAACCAGGGCCAGTGCAGTGGGAGTGCAGTGGAAGTGGGAACCAGTCATGATGGAGGGGGTCAGAAAGATGGAAGAGAGTGGAAGCAAGGAAAGGAGAAATAGAGAAGAGAGAAATGAAGTGGAGTGGAGAAGGAATTGAGAGAAGAAGAGGCTATGGGCTCTTGGACTCCCTCTGGACTCGATGGACTCCTCTCCATGATTAGGCTTTAATAGGTAGTGAGCTCTAACCATCCCAACAAATTCCATGATCTGTTCCAATGATAGAATTGAATTCAGTTCCAACTTCATTCTGTTTAGCTTCAACTGCATCCAACGAATTCTAGCTTGTTCCAACGATCCCGTGGTTGTTTGGTTCCCATCGTTCCAATGATCCCAATGGCTCCAACCGAACTCCCAGTCAACAGATTCAGGTAGCTTGGATAGTAGAGGCATGCCCGTCGATGGGTGGTGTGGAGAGGAGAGGGCTTCTATGACCGATGGCTTTAGGAGGTCGGTTCTTGGATGGCTCGGAAGGTGGCGAAAGCCAGTGGCTGGGGAGGTGGTTTATTTTTTTTGGCCTTAGGAACTTCCTCGGTGGTGAAGGGAGGGGCACCAATGGCTTTTCCAGCCATGGAAGCCATGGAATGTCAGTGAAGAAGAAGAGGAGACCGTTGGCTTTTCTGGCCATTTTTCCGGCCAAAGGATGTTAGGCATCTTGTGGTGAGTCAAGGCTCAGGGGGTCAAGGTTTAGGCCTTGATCTAGTTATCTTGATGTACTCAAGAGGTTTTCTAGGGCTAGGAAGAGTACTAGGTTGAAGTCTAAAGTGTTTAGGATCTTTAGGCTTGGAGTCAACGGTGTTTAGGTGTGAGTTGACTTGTATGTCACATTGTATCGAAAGTCCCGTGTGGTTTCTGGGCATGCCAGCATGATGCGGTGTCAGAAACCTATGTTCTAGACGAGCCGGCCAAGTAGACAGGTATTTTCGACGATCCAGCTCGATTTCTTAGTGTTATGTTGTTGCCAAAATATAGTTCTGGACGAGTCGGCTTGAGCAGCTCGAGCAGCTCGAGCCAGCTCAGATGACGGGTTTCTGTTTTATTCTGGGTTGACATGTGGAGAGTTTTTGAGGGATAGGTCGGGTTTGGCCTAGGGTATATAATATGTAAATGTGTTCTTTGCTGTAAGTGCTATTTTTGAAGGAATAGAACATCCTTTTTCTTCTAAGAAACCTTATCTCTTCTTCCTCTTTACTTCTCATATCCATAAACCTTCTTCGACCTGTATCCTACCATATCATATCATCTCTCAGAGATTATGATCACTGGCAGAGGGTTGAACATGCCCCTAGGCATTCCGCAAGGCAAGTGGATCTCTGTGATAAGTGGTATCAAAGAGCATTTGCCCCCAATAATTTGGTATCAGAGCCAGGCTTTAGCATAGGGAAAGAAGGAAGATTTGTGCACTTCAAATTTCTGCAATACCAGGTTTTCTTCAATCTTTGTCCTATTTTCTTCTGCAATAATCTCCAGAGTTAGGTGGAGGGTATCTCTCTTGTGGAAGGGGTGAAAGGAAAGGATTGGAAGGAAGGTTTCTCCATATTTGGTTTACAAAAATTGTTTAAAGAGTGATTTGCTTGATTGTGGATGATGGCATCAAGTGGTTTTAAGGTGGACTTTGAGAAGTATGATGGCAAGGGCAACTTCACCCTATAGCAGCAAAGGGTAAAGGATTTGCTGGTTCAACAAAGGATCTACAAGGTCTTAGTTAAAGAGAGTTCGAAAAAGATTAGTGTTGAGGATTGGAAAGAGTTAGAAGAGATTGCTTTCAGTACCTTAAAGATATATTTGGCGGATCACATTTTGCCTGAGGTATGTTCAGAGATGACTGCAAAGGGTCTTTGGACGAGACTGGAAAACACATACATGGGGAAGAACATGATGAACAAGCTGTGGTTGAAGAAGTAGCTGTATAGTCTAAGGATGCCTGAAGGAGGAGACCTTGTTGCTTACATTCAGAGATTCAACCAAGTGTGTTATGAGGTTATTAGTCTGGATGTGAAGATTGATGAGGAGGACAGGGCATTGTTGTTATTGTGTTCTCTCCTAGGATCATATGATGGTCTTATAACAACCTTGGTATATGAAAAGGAAACCCTGAACTATGAAGAGGTTGTTGGAGTGCTTAGGTCAAATGAGAAAAGGGAGAAGATCTGCAAAGAAAATCCTAACTCAGAGATAGTTACTGTAAATGAAAGGCAGAGGAGACCCAAAGAAAGAGTTAGGGGGAAGTCAAAGGGCAGATCCTAGTCTCGAAGCAATCAAAAGGGGTGGAAGTGTTACAAGTGTCACCAGCCAGGTCATCTGAAGAGAAATTGTCCTCTTTGGAAGTCAGGAAAAGGGAAAGCCAGCACAAGTGGTGCGAATGCATCTGAAGGCAGTGGTGAAGATATACTGGTAGCTTCAGATAGATCTATAGATTGGGATAATTCATGGACATTGGATTTAGCATACTCTCATCACTATATCTCACATCTGGAGTGGTTTGATACCTATGACAAAATAGATGGAGGGAGTGTAAACCTTGGTGATGATCATCCTTGTAAGGTGGTTGGAGTTTGCATTATTAGGGTGAGGATGTACGATGGAGTGATAAGGATTCTATCAAATGTCAAACATATTCCAGAACTGAAGAAAAAATTGATTTCTTTGGGCTACTTGGAAAAGCAGGGTTATGGTTTCAGTTGCAATCCAGGTAGTGGATGTTTGAGGATTACCAAGGGAGCCTTAGTGGTGATGAAGGGAAGAAGACTGAGCAACAATTTATACAAGATGGAAGGCTTAGTGGTAAATGATAGTGCAGAGGTACTTACAGCGACATAGGAGGAGCAGTTTGTATATAAACCGTGGCACTATTGAATGGGTCACTTGAGTGACCGAGGGCTCACGAAGTTAAGCAGAAGAGAAAGGATTCCAGTTCTAAAGAAGGATAAAAATGACCTATATGAGCCATGCATTTTTGGTAAATAGCATAAGGTGAAATTTGCTGTTAGTACCAAGCCAAGTGATGGAGTGTTGGATTTGGTGCACTCCGATGTATGGGGCCAGCTTTAGTATCAGCTAGAGGCGGGGCAAGATATTTTGTCACCTTCATTGATGATTACTCAAGAAAGGTGTGGCTTTATCTAATGAGAAAAAAATCAGAAGTGTTTGCCTGATTCAAGACCTGGAGAGCTAAGGTAGAAAAGAAGATAGGAAGACAGGTGAAGTGCCTTCGATCTGACAATGGAGGAGAGTACTCAAGTAAAGAGTTTAAGAGTTACTATGAGGATAATAGGATCAAACACCATTACACAATAACAATGACCCCTCAACAAAATGGTGTTGCAGAGAGAATGAACCAAATACTATTGGAGAAGGCTAGGAGTATGAGGCTGCAAACATCACTCCTAGTAACTTTTTGGGGTGATGCTATAACCATTTCATATTTTCTTGTTAACAGGTCCCCATACTACAAACTGATTGGAGGATTCCCATAAGAGATTTGGAGTAGGAAGAAGGTGGAGCTTGGCCACCTCAAAGTTTTTGGTTGTCTAGCCTATGCATATGTGGAGGCAACCGAGAAAAGCAAGTTGGACCCTAAATCAAAAAAGATGATCTTCATCGGGTATCCACGAGGAGTCAAAGGTTATCTACTGTGGGATCCTCAGTCTCAAAGGATAATAATCAGTAGAGATGTCATTTTTGATGAGAGGAGTATCTTAGAGAGATCGGGGAGTATAAATGGAGGTGCAGCTATGAAGGTGAATTGCAGTGATCATCCTTTACAGGTGGGAGATAGGCCTTCTACTTCTACTGGCAAGGGTGTTTCAATTGAGGTGGAGTTAGGCGAGAGATATTCTCCAATAGTGAAGGGTCAGCAAGAAGAACCAGCTGTACAGGTAGAGGTGTAGGAAGAGCCACACTTGACAGACTTGCAGGATAGTGCAAGGAGAGTGGCATTACATAAAACTCAGCACACAATTCGGAAGCCGGTGTGGTATAGCATAGATGAGACTATTTGTTTTGCTCTCATCTCTGTTAATGGAGATCTAGAAACATTCGAGGAGGCCATGAAAAGTCCTGATAAAGAATTATGGATGCAAGGCATGATAGAAGAGATAGAATCTCTCAGGAGGAATAAAACATGGCAGCTGGTGGATCTACCTGAAGATGCTCGGGCAATTGGCTCAAAATGGGTGTTCACAAAGAAGATAGTGCCTTTAGAGCAAGGTGGAGTAAGGTATAAGGCAAGGCTGGTAGCAAAAGGATACTCACAGAGGGAAGGAGTTGACTACATAGAGGTGTTTTTTCCTATGGTATGCCATACTTCAATTCGGGTGCTGCTGTCATTAGTGGTAGAATATGATATGGAATTGGAATAGATGGACGTGAAAATAGCTTTCCTACATGGAAACCTAGAGGAGAAGATCTACATGAAACAACCTGAGGGTTTCATAGAGATCGGATAGGAGGACAAGGTATGTTTATTCTAGAGGTCATTGTATGGCCTGAAGCAGTCACCTTGTCAGTGGTATCGCAGGTTTGATTCATTTGTTTTGAGCCTTGGATTTCTCAGATGTGAACATGACTGTTGTGTGTATGTGAAGGATGTGGATGAGAATAATGCTTTGTATTTACTTCTGTATATGGATGACATGCTGATAGCTAGCAGAAGTATGAAGGCTATGAAAGAGCTAAAGAGAGCATTATCTACTGAATTTGAGATGAAAGATTTGGGTCCAGCACAGAAAATCATTGGAATGGAGATTTGTAGAGATAGAAGCAAAGGAATACTCCATTTATCACAAGGAGAATATATCAAGAAAGTACTTGAGAGGTTTAGGATAGAGAAAGCCAAATCAGCAAAGACACTATTACCAGGGCACATCTCTCTTTCTAAGATTCAAAGCCCCCAGACAGATGAAGAGAGAGAGTACATGGAGAGAGTTCCATATGCAAATGCAGTGGGCAGTGTTATGTATGCTATAGCATGTTGCAAGCCAAACATAGCATATGATGTAAGCTAGGTGAGTAGGTATATGCCTAATCCTGGAAAGGAATACTGGAAGGCATTGAAGTGGATCTTGAGGTATCTATAAGGAACTCAGAAACATGGACTGATATTTGGTGGGCAGCTAGAAGGACAAGAAAGGAACTCCAGGGAGTTATATGGAGGTTCGGATCCTTTGGAAGGGTATGTGGATGCAAGTTATGTAGGTGATCTTGATACAAGAAGGTCTACTACAGGTTATATCTTCAGCATGTATGGTGGGCCGATTTCTTGGAGATCAATCCTTCAACCTATCACTGCTCTATCTACAACAGAAGCTGAGTACATAGGTATTACAAAGGCTGCAAAGGAAGCACTATGGCTTATAAGGCTCATTGATGAAATGGGGGTGAAGCAAAGTATGGTGGTCCTGCACAACGATAGTTAGAGTGCCATATAGCTGACTCAGAACCCAGTCTATCATGCACGCACAAAGCATATAGACATGAGATACCATAGAATTCGAGAGCTGGTGGAGGATGGTGTAGTGGAGCTGGTGAAAGCCCATACAAAAGAGAACCAGGCTGATGCACTTACAAAGGCTCTACCAAGAGAAAGCTTTCGCTTATGTGTGGGGTTGATGGGCCTGAGGGATCCGGGAAAGTTAACTGAAGCCTTGAACCACCAAGATGGAGATTGTTAGGCATCTTGTGGTGAGTTCAAGGCACAGGGGGTCAAGGTTTAGGCCTTGATCCAGTTATTTTGATGTACTCAAGAGGTTTTCTACTGCTATGAAGAGTCATAGGTTGAAGTCTAAAGTGTTTAGGGTCTTTAAGCTTGGAGTCGATGATGTTTGGGTGTGAGTCGACTCGTAGGTCACATTGTATCGGAAGTCCTGTATGGTTTCTGGGCATGCCGGCTAGATAAGGTGCCAGAAACCTATGTTATGGATGAGCCGGCTCAAGCAGACATGTGTTCTGGATGAGCCGGCTCGATTTTTCAGTGTTCTGCTATTGCCAGAGCATAGTTCTAGATGAGCCGGCTCGAGCAGCTCGAGCTAGCTCGGATGACAGGTTTCTGTTTTGTTCTGGATTTACTTGTGGAGGGTTTTTGAGGGATAGGTCGGGTTTGGCCTAAGGTATATAATATGTAAATGTGTTCTTTGCTATAAGTGCTATTTTTGAAGGAATAGAATATCCCTTTTCTTCCAAAAAAACCCTATCTCTTCTTCCTCTTTACTTCTCAGATCCACAAACCTTCTTCAACCTGTATCCTATCGCATCATATCATCTCTCAGAGATTATGATCGCTGGTAGAGGGTTGAACACGCCCCTGGGCATTCCGCAAGGCAAGAAAAATCTCCGTGATAAGTGGTATCAGAGAGCATTTGCCCCCAACAAGGAAGGCTACCCCGGTCGGCAAGGAGGGCCGGAAGCTTGAGCGACAATGGGGAAGCAGCTCCGGCAGTTTTGGCTCAAAACAAGCTTTGCAGTCCATGGCTCTATTTCGTGGACCATGGCCATGGCATCCCATGGACCACAAGCCGAACCGTAGACAATTCAGTCAGTCCATGGTGGACCGACTGCTCCAAAATTCGTGTATTCTTTGATTAATTCTTCAAAATTCATTTCTGAGCTCGTTTCAAGTTCGATTTGAGTACCGTTTATGCCATTGGATTTCTAAAATCAATCTCTTCACATTAATAGAATCATTTTCTACAAAATATCACATAAAGATATCAATTTTAATTATATAAAGTTGGGTTAGAAATAATATTTTTAATAATTATCACATCCCTAACTTGAACTTTACTCGTCCTTGAGTAAAGCAGATGATTTAGCTGTGTGTACTAACTTGTCCTAGAAGTAAAAATTATCTTACTCATTCTAAAATCAGTTGATACCCGGTTATACCATTGAAGAGGTGCTTTATCGGATTGCCAATTCTATCCATTTAGTAGCTGAGTAAAGCCTATAGAAATTTCAAGAGTTCTTCTTTTCCAACATTTAATCTCACTCTTTTAAATCCTCTAACTTACTTTGGTTTTGATGTAGTATCCCTTTTTCTTTTTTTTTTAATCGAATAATGTAGAGTCAGTGCAATGTCCTAACGTCTTGCTTTCTAAATGACCCTTGTAGCAAGCTTTAGGCCAATGATTTCCAAACCAGTTGGCTTTAGGGCATTAGGTGTAAAACACCCTTTAGGCTTAATGACTCGAGTCAAAAAGGTTTCGTGTGAAGACTGTCTCTACAATTGATTTTTTTATATCTTCACCTTTTGATGCGAACAACAACGCTTGCTTAGGCGAAAGGGCCCGATTACTCAGTAAGAGATGCTAGAAACCTTATACTTATTACACTTTAAATAGGACTTTTTAGATACTTTCACCTATACCAGTATAAGATAGAGTCTTTATTGAGATCAATAGGCAGAAGGGTCTAGAATTACTTAAAAATTTTTGGTCTAAACTTTATCAATAATTAGGTTTTCTTGATAATTTATCCCTCGGTATCTCTAAAACTGTCTAAACCATTAATCATTCATCATTTAGCAAGCTTGATTATTTTCAAATCGAGACAAAGTTTGGTATACAAACACTAATTAAAGTTTTACTCGAGGAGTTAATTATCCCCCCAACTTAATTTTCATTGTCCCTAATGGAAGGAGATAAAAAATACATGACAAGGAAAGATACCACCTGTTGCCGATCTCGCCGCCGTGCCTGTGGCTTCGGAGCCGTCGATCTGACTAGACCGTCTCGCCTCTGGGGTCTCCTGGCTCTTCAAACCTGCAAGGAAATGTCAGAACTTGGCCGGGGATCCCGGCGAGGGAGCTCCGACGGTCAAGTTAGTAAACGGCGAGAGGGAACAGAATCTCCGAGACGGGCCTCCGAAGGAGTCCCAGACTTAGAGATCGTGCTAGCAAGAAAGGTCTCAGGAAGAATAGAAATCCGGCTGGGTTCCTCCACCGAGCTCACGCCAAAGGTCCCCTCTCGGGAGCTTGGATCCTGCTCTTGGTGCTCTTTTTTGGTTCCCAGCCTTTGTTTCTTTCTTACCTTGTCATCTACCCTTCCCTTCCTTTTAACTCCTCATGTTTGCCGCCCTTGAAAGGCTCCTTCGTCGCTTTCACCTCCTCCTCTCCATCTCTTTCCCCTTTCCCCTTCTGGACCAAAGAACCAGGTGGCCTCCCCGCCTTGCTTGCCGAGCCCAGCGAGGAAAGAGTAAAGGGAGGGCACCGGTCAAACTGCCGACCAGACCTTGGGCCGAGCGTGAGCGCTCTTCTTCCCGGGCACCGACGGTGCCCGTTATCGAGTCCTGTTTAGTCAGGACCCCGCCTCTCGACTGCGGAACCTGTCGGGCCAATGTAAACGATGTTTCATGTGTCGCTGCCGATCGTACGGGTGCTACTCTCGGGGTGCGGCGTGCATGGCTCGAGGGGCAATCTCGGAGCTCGTGCTCCTGCTCCTCGGAAGCTTCTCCGCACAGGTCGGCCTGCCTTGGCCGAGGTGGGACCGTCTCAGGGCACCACCTGGCGAGGGAGCAGGGGGCCGCCAGCTTTGGCCGAGGTGGACCCCTCCTCGGTGGACCCTGGCGGAGCGGCAGAGGGGCGCTCGACTTCGGCTGAGGTGGTCCCATCTCCGGGCGCCACCTGGCGAAGGAGCGAAGGGGCTCGGCTCGGCCTCGGCCGAGGTGGGACCGTCTCAGGGTGCCACCTGGCGAGGGAACAGGGGGCCGCCGGCTTCAGCCGAGGTGGACCCCTCCTGGGTGGACACCTGGCGGAGCGGCAGAGGGGTGCTCGACTTCGACCAAGGTGGTCCCGTCTCTGGGCGCCACCTGGCGAAGGAGCGAGGGGGCCCGGCTCAACCTCGATCGAGGCAAGGCCATCTCAGGGCGCCACCTGGCGAGGGAGCAGGGAGGCCGCCGGCTTCGGCCGAGGTGGACCCCTCTTGGGTGGACACCTGGCGGAGCGGCAGAGGGGCGCTCGGCTTCGGTCGAGGTGGTCCCGTCTTCGGGCGCCACCTGGCGAAGGAGCGAGGGGGCCCGGCTCGACCTCGGCCGAGGCGGGGCCGTCTCAGGGCGCCACCTGGCGAGGGAGTAGGGAGGCCGCCGGCTTCGACCGAGGTGGACCCCTCCTGGGTGGACACCTGGCGGAGCAGTAGAGGAATGCTCGACTTCGACCGAGGTGGTCCCGTCTCCGGGCGCCACCTGGCGAAGGAGCGAGGGGGCCCGACTCGACCTCGACCGAGGCGGGGCCGTCTCAGGGTGCCACCTGGCGAGGGAGCAGGGAGGCCGCCGGCTTCGGCCGAGATGGACCCCTCCTGGGTGGACACCTGGCGGAGCGGCAGAGGAACGCTCGACTTCGGCCGAGGTGGTCCCGTCTCCGGGCGCCACCTGGCGAAGGAGCAAAGAGGCCCGGCTCGACCTCGACCGAGGCGGGACCATCTCAGGGTGCCACCTGGCGAGGGAGCAGGGGGCCGCTGGCTTCGGTCGAGGTGGACCCCTCCTGGGTGGACACCTGGTGGAGCGGCAGAGGGGCGCTCGACTTCGGCCGAGGTGATCCCGTCTCTGGGCGCCACCTGGCGAAGGAGCGAGGGGGCCCGGCTCGACCTCGGTCGAGGCAGGGCCGTCTCAGGGTGCCACCTGGCGTGGGAGCAGGGAGGCCGCCGGCTTTGACCGAGGTGGACCCCTCCTGGGTGGACACCTGGCGGAGCGGCAGAGGAACGCTCGACTTCGACTGAGGTGGTCCCATCTCCGGGTGCCACCTGGCGAAGGAGCGAAGGGGCCCGACTCGACCTCGGCCGAGGCGGGGCCGTCTCAGGGCGCCACCTGGCGAGGGAGCAAGGAGGCCGCCGGCTTCGGCCGAGGTGGACCCCTCCTGGGTGGACACCTGGCGGAGCGGCAGGAAGGCCTGGACCGACCTCGACTTCGATCGAGGCGGAGCCACATCTGACTTTGCCGAAAAAACTCCACGTGGCTCGAATCACGTCCAGCGAAATCTGAGATATGCCACGTCATCGTAATGGCCGTAACAGTTGCCCTCCATTCCCCCATTCCATTGAGGCGTCATGGCTCAGAATGTGGGGATTTAAATGCAGAGATGACGTGGGGATGGCGAAGATCTCGCGCCATGATTGCCACGATCCTCATCGCTGTTCCTTGTTGCGCCCGAAGCCCTATAAGAGGTTGCCACATGTCGCCTTTCTGATCATAATTAATGCATCGCTTCGAAACAGAGGCCATTTCCCTGCAACCAAAGCGTCGGTGTCGGGCGTGTGTCCACGCGGCATCCATCCGATGGTCCGGAATGGAATGACGGGTACGGCTGCTGTCGATCGAATTTGAAAAGGAGGGGACTTTCCGGAACGAGGCCCTTTCCCTTTCTCATGCTCCGTCGGTAGTTTGCAGCAGGCTATCTCCCACTCCCCCGAGTTGCCAACTCTTTTGCACAGTGCATTTCGGTGAGTGCTTCTATTTTCTTCCTCGCTCCATCCCTTTCCTTTAGCATCTTTTACTCACCACCTTCTTCTCCATGGCGCGCCGCCGCCATGTTGCGTCTAACCCGGACGAGGCCGATCCGTCCCGGCCGAGGACTCCATCGTCTTCCTCCTCGGAAGCGGAGATGATCCTGGAGGAGACCCGCAGGCGACTCCAGCCTGGGGGTATCACCATAGGCATTCCTAGGAGTCTTAGGTCTCCCCCCGTATTGTCTGCCCGTCCTATCTCTTCTCTTCCCCCTCCGGCCCTTCCTTCTGTCGGTCCCTCCGGTCATGTTTCAACGATGACCGAAGGTGACCTTTCCTTGCTTCGGGAAGCCTATGGCATCCCGGGGTCGATCCATCTTTCTCTCCTGCGGCCCAGGGATCGTGTCACCCTGAGTGGCCCCGGCCACATAGCCTTCTACGAGGACTTCCTCCTTGGGGGTCTTCGGTTTCTTCTGCATCCCTTTTTTTCTTTCTTTCCTTAGTCATTTCCGCCTGGTCCCGGCCCAGTTGGCTCCCAACGCCATCCGGGTCATCTTCTCCTTCATCGTTTTCTGCCACTTCCACGGGTTCGTTGCCTGTTTCTCCCTCTTCAGGACTCTTTTTACCCTGAAGCGGTACTCCACCGACGATGGCTGGTGGTACATCTCATCCCGGCCTAGGTGTCTCCTATTCGACCTCCCTTCCTCCATCAAGGGTTGGAAGAACCGGATCTTTTTTGCCTCGGTCGAGGACGCCGACTGGGCCTGGAGCGAACAGGATCGGTCTCTGAACCAGAACTCCCAAGTCAAGCCGGCAGATTAGGAGGCTTACTCCCAGCTGCTGAGTGACATGGTCCCCCTGCTCGATGTTCTGCTCTCGGAGCAGAACCTGTTCGAGGCGGGGATCAGTCCCATCCGGGAGCCAGGTAAGGCTCAGCTTTTTCTCTTACTCTGCACTTCCTCCTTTTCTCCCCTTCTTTCTTTAACTAGGCTTACCGACCTCCTTTCCTTTGCAGGTATGAAGTTCTCGGTGGAAAATCTCCTGGAGGGCACGGCTCAGAGGGACATCACCGAGGGAGATGAGCCCGCGGCGAAAAGGGCTCGCACCGAGGTGAGCCGGGAGGCCGCGCCGATGCCATCCCTCGGTCTAGCAGCTGCTGTGCCCAGGCTGCCTCGAGCCCGAGCCACCGACGCTCCTGCCGTCCGTCCGGACGGGGCCACAGAAGAGGGAGGCCCATCGGCGGCGGTTCCCTCCCGGGCAGGGCCCGTCACCACTGTAGCTCCGGCGGCACCGCCTGCATCTCCAGCCGCCCCGCTGGTAGCAGTCCCACCTGGGGGGGCGGTCGCTCCTGCCACCGACCTATCCGTTCTGCCGCCGACGATCACCAACCGGTGTTCTGTGATCCGCGACCAGGGGCTCGCGGAGCGGGTGATGGAATTTGCCTACACTTCCCGGGACCGCCGACTTTGGGGTGGCCAGGACTATGCCGATGCCCTGCTAGGGATCCTCCCACGGCTCTTCACGGTAAGTCCGAGCCCGGACCCTTCTCCTTTACAATTCTAGCTAACTCCTAACTGACCAATCTATCTCTTCGTACAGATCGGGACCGACGTGCTCTTGTTGAGGAACTTCCTCGCAGGGTACGCCACGAAAGACACCGAGAAGGAGGAGAAGCTCGGCAAGCTCGCGGCTGACGTGAAGGACCTCATGGAGAAGGGGGTCGAGCTACGGGGGAGTAACCAGGCTCTGCAATCGGACCTGGCGCGCGCCGAGGGGCGGGGGCGCATCAAGGAACTGGAGTCCTCTCTGTCCGAGGAGAGGATCTCCAACCAGCGATGCACGGAGGAGGACGCGGTGGAGAGGGCTCATCTCCGAGCTCAGTCCCAGTCACTAGAGCACCAGTTGGAGGAGGCCCGGAGGGAGGCGAGCGCGGCCAAGGAGCGGAGCGCCTATATCAACGGGGTCCTGGAGGCTTTGAAGTGGGAGGCGCAGGAGGCCATCCCGAGATTCTGGGCCTCCGACGAATACATCTCGGAGGTCCGGGAGGCTATCGTGGACTCCTTTCTAAAGGGGTTCCAGGTGTGCCGGGAGAAGGTGGGCTCCTTCTACCCCGAGCTCGACCTCAGTGGGGTGGTGCTTGGGTGATGCAGAACGAATGCTTTGAAACCAAAAATGATGCAGAACAAATATGTGGAATGCGGAAGCAAATTAAAATTAATATTTTTTTATATATATTTTAAGAAGTCGGCTTTGACTCAAAAGAAAGATAAACTAATGTTGAAAGAAACTATATAATAATTGAAAGCACAATTCAAAGAAACTAGATTATTAGAGTAATTCAGGAGTAAAGGATCGCTGGGGGTTGAGAAACTCCCAGACCTAGGGTTTCGCTCTGAACTTTTAACAAGACAGAAATAAAGAGAAGTGAAGGTTATGTACCAGGCAGTGATCTTCACAGAGTTTGGTGGAAGGACTCTCTCGAGCAGATTGTTGGATCCTCGGATTCGGATATCTTTGCAATGGATCCTCCAATACTGGTCCTTTGGCAGAGTTGGCTTCTCCTGAACTCAGGATCTGGGATAGAAGAAGAACAAGTTAAGAAACCAGATACTCAAAGAAAGGATTTACCAGCTAAGAAGAACTTGAAAAATTGATGTTGCTGGAATCCTGATTCTCCTGGATGCTGATCTGACTTCCTCTGGGATTTGCTCTGTATTCGAAGTAGCCGATCTGCACCTGGATGCTGGTGGTCGGCCTCTACTTGGAAGAGAGGGGCCGGAGATGATGAGGTAGATTAGGGTTTGGATGATTGGTGGAATGAAGAAGATGATGGCGGCTAGGGTTTGGAATTGAAGTGGCTAACCTAGGGTTTTGGTAGGGTTTTGGGGTTGGAGATCTCACACCTCCTCAAGATTCCTAGGAAACCCGGATTTACTTCCTCACGAAGCTCAATACCTGAATACAAGTGCGGAAGAGAGAAACACAAAGTTGCTCACACAGAAATTGATTTCATTCATCATTAAATTCAAGAGTTACATAGAGTTGAATATATAGACATAACAAAGAAATAAAATTTTATACATTTTCCATATAGGACTAATAGGACTAACCCATACTTTAGGCATCAAATTCTCTTCCCAAGACTCCTTCCATGAGTGGGCAGCCCAAAAATTCCAAGAAAACTTGAAAATCAGCTCCAAATGGCAGGTTATGGGGGTGCCTCCTAGTATCTCTCCATGAATCAAGGATTTTTCCTTCATGGTTTGGCTCATTTGGACACCTCCTAGTCTTGCTCCACAAGTTTAGGCTTCTTCCTTTCATGGCTTTGGCACTTTTGGAAACTTTTGGGAACCTCCTTGAATTCCTCCCCAAGACATGCTCTCTTCCCTTTTATAACTTGGATTTTTATGGAACATTGTGGGGCACCTCCTTGATCCTCTCTTCAAGAAAAATTCTTGCCATCCTGGCTTGGGTTTATCTGGAAAGAAATTGGCTCCTCCTTGGATTGAGGTATCTTGATGGATTTCTTTCCTAAGTGGTGCAAGAAAAAAAGGAACTTACTTCTTGTGGTGTAGGGACCAAAGACACTGGATGGAGATGTGGCACCTCCTGGACTCTGGCGTGTGGCTGGGAGTGTGGCGCCCACTTGCTTGGGCCTGGGAGAAAAAATGTGGCACCCTGGACCTTGACTTGACTGAAAAAAAAGTGGCACCAACCTGGAGAAGACCTAGACCACTACTAGCACTTGTACTGAGTCAACATGACTCAACAAAATTTAAATTGCAGGGAAATACAGACTCAAGACTAAAATTGAGTTGACCAAGTCAACCCTTATTACAAAACCAGAAAACCCTAATTCTTCAGGCAAGGTCAATCAGAGATCCAGATGGAGCCCTGAAGTCTTCTTTGAGTCTGGTGCCCGCACCAATTCTCCTAGGGTGGGAGGAACTCGACCCTGTCGAGTATGGATCAAGCTGGCTCTGGTATCTCTCCAAGAGGTCTGGGTCCAATTCTTGTAATTCTTCTCGGGAGATCCAAGAGTCATCAGAATCTGGCCTTCCTTGCCAGCGGACCAGGTATCTTTGGTATCCTCGATTACGAGTAGAGATAACCTGATCATCCAGGATCTTTTCAATCTGCTCTTTCCACACAGGCCAGTTTGTTGGTGGACACACAGGGTCGGACTGAACCCCGGGGCCGCAGGCTTTATCCAAGCCTTGCACAGCTTGCCGAGCTGTTCTCCGTGATCGCGTGGGCGAGCTGGGCTCTGCCCCACCTTCCAGACCGAAGTCCAGGACTTCTGGACTTAACCCCGGGGCCACAGGCTTTATCCAAGCCTTGCACGGCTTGCCGAGCTATTCTCCGTGATCACGTGGGCGAGCTGGACTCTGCCCCGCCTTCCAGACCGAAGTCCGGGACTTCCGGACTGAACCCCGGGGCCGCAGGCTTTATCCAAGCCTTGCGCATCTTGCCGAGCTGTTCTCCGTGATCGCGTGGGTGAGCTGTGCTCTGCCCCGCCTTCCAGATCGAAGTCCGGGACTTCTGGACTGAACCCCGGGGCCGCAGGCTTTATCCAAGCCTTGCACGGCTTTCCGAGCTGTTCTCCTTGATCGCGTGGGCGAGCTGGGCTCTGCCCCACCTTCCAGACCGAAGTTCGGGACTTCTCGCTTTCTCGGATTTCCGACGATAGCTTTGTTTGCCGAACTCAGAGCCATGTGCCCATTTTCCTACGAGGCGAGAAAAAGTGTTTGAAGTAAAGGAATTTTATTGCAGGAGTTGGAGGAACCTTACATTACTGATAATACATCCTTAGGTTCGAGGCGTTCCAAGTCCAATGGAATCTGGATCCTCCTAATTCCTCCAGGTAATAGGCCCCGTGAGGGAGGACTTCCGCCACCCTAAACGGGCCTTCACAGTTCGAGGGAGCTTCCCGCACTCTCGTGGCTGAGAAGCTTCAGCATACCGGAGCACCAGATCTCCGGGGTGAAAGGACTTCGATCGCACCCGGGAGTTGTAGTACCTGGCCACTCGCTGCCTGTACGCCGCCATTCGGACTCGAGCCTTGTCCCTCGTCTCCTTAAGAAGGTCCAGGTTGAGCATCATCCTGGCGGGGTTCTCCGCTTCGTCGTACTGCTCCACGCGCAGGGTGGGTAGACTGAGCTCAATCAGGATAACCGTCCCAGCTCCGAAGATGAGATTGAATGGGGTCTCATCGGTGGCCGTCCTTGGGGTGGTGTGGTATGCCCACAGGATGCTCGGGAGCTCTTCTGCCCACCTGCCCTTGGCCTGATCCAGCCTCGTTCGGAGGCATTGCAGGATGGTCCTATTCGTGACCTCGACTTCTCCATTTGTCTGTGGGTGCGCCACCGAGGTGAAGCGATGGTGGATGCCGAGGTCGCTACAGAATTCTTCAAACTCTCGACAATCGAACTGATGCCTGTTATCGGTGATCACGGTGTGGGGGAGGCCGAAATGGCAAATGATTGACTTCCAAAAAAACTTGGCGACGCTTGCCTCTATGATCCGTGCCAGGGGTTCGGCCTCAACCCACTTCATGAAGTAATTGATGGCCACGATCAGGAACTTCCGCTGTCCGGACGTCGGGGGGAATGGTCCTAGGAGATCCATCCCCCATTGGGCGAATGGCCACGGAGCCGAGAACTGGGAGAGTGGAGTGAAGGGCTGCCGCTGCACCACGGTGTGCCGTTGGCACCGATCACACTTCTTTACGAAATCGGCGGCATCCTCCTTCATCGTCTCCCAGAAATAACCTTGGCGGAGGGCCTTGTAGGCTAGCGCTCTGCCCCCCACGTGGTTCCCGCAGATGCCCTCATGGATTTCCTGGAGCACGAGTGTGGCCTCCGCAGGTCTCAGACACTTAAGGAGGGGATAGGAATAAGACCTCCGGTACAGCTGCCCATCCATCAGGACGAACCGCGCGGCCTTATATTTGATAAGGCGGGCCACTGCATGGTCCTCCGGTAAGGTGCCGCCGGTTATGTACTCGGCGTACTTGTCCATCCAGCTGGGCTCATGGCTGACTTGTTGGACCTCTACAGCGGTCTCGTAGCTTGGGGCCTTGAGGCGCTCTACATGAGCGCGACCTAGTAACGAGTCCGGCAGGGTCGCCAGCCGGGAGAGAGCGTCCGCACGGGCATTTTCCCCGCGGGGTATATGGGAGATGCTGAAGCACCGAAATCCGGCCGCGCTCATTTTGACGAGCTCCAGATATTTCGCCATTTGAGGGTCGTGCGCAGCATATTCTCCATAGATCTGTCCGGCCACCAGCTGGGAATCAGTGAAGGCCTTGAGGTTGGTTACACCCAACTCGCAGGAGACTCTCAGCTCAGCGAGGAGCGCCTCGTATTCCGCCTAGTTGTTAGTTGCGGCGAACTGGAAGCGGAGTGCACATTCGACGATGACTCCATTGCCGTTGGCGAGAATGAGTCCGGCTCCGCTCCCATCGGAGTTCGAGGCTCCATCCACGTGAAGGATCCAGGCATCCTCCTCGGGTCCCTCGGGTCCTGGTTTCAACTGCTGATGCAGAGAGTCCCGCTCTGGCTTCTTGCTCAGGCCTGCGCACTCGACCAAGAAGTCAGCTAGCACTTGCGCTTTCATGGCCGACCTCGGCCTATAAGCGATATCGAATTCGCTGAGCTTGAGTGCCCACTTCGCCAACCACCCCGATGTGTTGGGTCGGCTGAGTATCGCTTTCAGCGGTTGATCAGTTAGGACGGCAATGGGATGCGCTTGGAAATAGGGCCTGAGATGCTGAGCAGACACTATTAATGCAAAAATGAGCTTTTCGGGCTGAGAATACCTGAGCTCCGCATTGCGGAGAAGTTTGCTTGTGTAGTATACCGGCCGCTGGACTCCCTGGTCGTCGGTCCGAACTAGGACCGAGCTGACGGCCTCCAAGGTGACCGCCAGGTAGAGGATGAGTTCCTCTCCTTCTTCGGGCCTAGAAAGTAGTGGGGGCGATGCAAGTGTCTTCTTAAGCTCTTCAAATGCCTCCTGACACTCCTCAGTCCAGGCGAAGTTGTTCATCTTCCTCAGCACTTTGAAAAAGGGTCGGCAGCGGTCGGCCGACCTCGAGATGAACCGGCTCAGGGCGGCTATCCGGCCGATGAGTCGCTGCACTTGCTTCTTTGAGGCGGGCTACTCCATGTCCAGGATGGCTTGGACCTTTTTCGGGTTGCCTTCAATCCCTCTTTGGGTTACCATGAACCCCAGAAATTTTCAGGCGGAGATGCCGAAGGCGCACTTCACCGGGTTCAGCTTCATCTGATGAAGTCGGAGGTTGCCGAAGGTCTCCGCCAGGTCGGCAACGTGATCCGAGAGGGGCTTGCTCATTACCAGCATATCATCCACGTACACCTGCATGTTGCGGCCGATCTGATCCTTAAAGACCTTGTTGACCAGTCACTGGTACGTGGCCCCGGCGTTCTTGAGGCCAAACGGCATCATCCTGTAATAAAAAGTTTCGCGGTCGGAGACAAAGGCGGTGTGCTCTTCGTCCTCTGGGTTCATTCGGATCTGGTTGTACCCGGAGAAAACATCCATGAAAGAGAGGAGGCGATGCCCCGAGGTGGTGTCGACCAGCTGGTCAATCTTCGGAAGAGGGAAGCTATCCTTCAGCAGGCTCGGTTGAGGTCGGTGTAGTCCATGCAGATCCTCCACTTGCCACTGCTCTTCTTCACCATGACCATATTTGCCAGCCAGCTGGGATACTGAACTTCCCGCACGAAACCGGTGATGAGGAGTTTCTCCACCTCTTCGTTGATATCCCTCTGCCTCTCCGCGGCAAAACTCCTCTTCTTCTGGCGGACCGGGCGGCACCTTGGGTCCACGTTCAGCCTATGCGTAATGACCTCGGGGGGGATGCCCGGCATGTCGACCGCAGACCAGGCGAACACATCCACGTTCATGTGGAGGAATTCCAGCAGGCGGGTCCGTTCCTCCTCCGGGAGTTGGGCCTCCACCTGCACCATCTTTAGAGGGTCCGAATCGAGGGGATAAGTGAACAGACGCTCTACGGGTCCTCCCCTGGGTTCCTTCTCCCTTAGGTCGAGGTCGTCGACGTCAGGGCCGAGCTCGGCACCCCGGGCACCTGGGATCGTCTGAAGGCAATGTTGGACTGGCTGGGTCATCCCCCTCATCACCCCAAGCCCGGAGGCTATGGGGAATTGCACTAGCAACCGCTTCATAGAAATAATGGCGTCCAGCTGGTTGAGCCCCGGATGCCCGAGGATCGCGTTGTAAGGCGAAGGGAGCTTGACGACGGTAAACGTCATCATGACTGTGGTCTGTCGAGGTGGGGATCCAGCGGTGACCGGGAGAGTGATCTCCCCTTCGACCCCCACCGAGTCCCTAGTAAAGCCTACTAGAGGGGTGTGCACCGGCCTTAGCTGATCATGGGACAGATTTATTCGGGAGAAAGCATCATAAAAAAGCACGTCAGCGGAGCTTCCACTATCCACCATAATTCGATGTACAGGATGCTTCGCGATGGTCATCTCGACCACTACAGTATCGTTATTTACATTTTTGTTTTCACTCCCCCTCTCAGAAGGGGGTACATCCTCTGGGTTCCCGACCTCCCGGGCTCTCTTTGCCGCCCACCAGATTCCACAGGATATCATGCCCACTGGCTTCTCCATCGGACGGTTGTCGATTGCGGGAACCGGGGGTAAGGCCGCGAGCGGCTGTCCCTCCGCCGGGACCTCGTTCCTCACGAACTTCCTGAGGTAGCCTCTTTTGATCAGCTCCTCGATTTCCTACTTCAGATTACGACACTCCTCTGTGTCGTGACCATGCTCGCAGTGGAACTGACAGTACTTCGACTTGTCGCGGGTGCTTCTCGGGTTCTGAGGAGGAGGTCGGCGGAGTTAGTGTTCGCCCTCAATTTCCATGAGGATTTTCATTCTGGGAGCGAGGAGAGGGGTGAACCTTCACTCCGAGGTGGCCACGCCCTTCAGCTTCAGATTTGGACGAGGGTCGGCAGGCGGCCCAGGTCGTCGGGCCCGTGGAACGTCTCTCGGGGCCGGCTTCTTCAAGGTCCTCCCGTCCAGCTCTCGGTGGGTGCGATCAGCCTCCTCCGCTCGGATGTACTTATGGACGCGGAGGAGGAGCTCGGAATACGTCCTGGGAGGTTTTTTATCCAGGAAATAAGTCAGGCGGGACGTCTTGAGCCCGTGCTTTAAAGCCAGCATGGCAACGGGCTCGTCCAAGCTGTAGATCTCCAGGGCAGCGATCTTGAAACGGGTGATGTAGTCCCGAAGCAGCTCCTGGTCCTACTGGCGGATAGAGAAGAGGCTGTCTACCTCTCTTGGCACCTTCCGACAAGCGTCGAAATGCACGACAAACTTTCCTTCCAACTGATGGAAGGAGCAGATGGATCCGGGCTCGAGGCGGGTGAACCAGACTCGAGCAGCCTTCCGGAGGGTAGCGGGGAAGGAAATGCACAACAGAGCATTTGTGGCCCCCTGGACCCTCATGAGAGCCTTGTAGCTCTCCAGATGGTCCAAAGGGTCGGTGGTCCCGTCATAGGGGTCCACCAGTGACATGCGAAACCGGCTCGGAATCGGCTCTGCCTGGATTTCTTCGAAAAAGGGGGGACATGAGTCGTAGCCCGTCGGGTCCACCGAGGAGTTCTGCAGGTCGGCAAATCGGTGGGCGAACTCTGCCAATTTGCGCTCGTGCTCCTCCAGACGCCTCTCGGCCTAGCGCCTGATGGCCTCGTCAGTGGAATCTTCCACCGAGGTCACTAGTGAAGGGGGCACCAATCGGTCTCGGTGCAGGGTCTTGCCTCGGCGCCGCTTGCCGGGGATCGACTCTCATGATCTGTCGAATCGGATTAATTTCTTTTCGCGGGAGTTTGGTGGCTCCCACGAGGATTGGAGGCTACCCGCGATTGGGATGGCCTATCATGGATGGAGCGCAAGCTCCCGCGCGACCCCGCAGCCCAAGCCGCGGGGGTCCCTGGCTGAGGCTGCGTGGCCAAGGAGCGTTGCTGATGTTGTAGCTGCCGAACTGCCGTAGTCGAGGTCTGCAGCTGCTGGATGACAGTCGCAAAAGGTCCATCCGCCGAGGTCGGCTATGGTGGAAGAGGAGGGGGAGCACGGAGCTCCCTCTCTGGGCTGTATGGCCCCTGAGGGGAGGGGACCTCCCCTATCCGGCTGGTGGACACTTCGCGTCCACGCGTGACCACCATGGTCGGAGCACGTTTTGTTCACAAAAAGCTAGCTCCCACCGGGGGTGTTGTCCTGCCCCCCTACCTGGTGCGCCAATCTATTGCCGATCTCGCCGCCGTGCCTGTGGCTTTGGAGCCGTCGATCCGACTAGACCGTCTCACCCCTGGGGTCTCCTGGCTCTTCGAACCTGCAAGGCAAGGTCAGAAACCCTGGCCGGGGATCCCGGTGAGGGAGCTCCGACAGTCAAGTTAGTAAACGGCGAGAGGGAACAGAATCTCCAAGACGGGCCCCTGAAGGAGTCACAGACTTAGAGATCGTGCTAGCATGAAAGGTCTCAGGAAGAATAGAAATCCGGCCAGGTTCCTCCATCGAGCTCAAGCCAAAGGTCCCCTCTCAGGAGCTTGGATCCTGCTCTTGGTGCTCTTTTTTGGTTCCCAGCCTTTGTTTCTTGCTTGCCTTGTCGTCTACCCTTCCCTTCCTTTTAACTTCTCATGTTTGCCGCCCTTGGGAGGCTCCTTCGTCGCTTTCACCTCCTCCTCTCCATCTCTTTCCCCTTTCCCCTTCTGGACCAAAGAACCAAGCGGCCTCCCCGCCTTGCTTGCCGAGCCCAGCAAGGAAAGAGTAAAAGGAGGGCGCCGGTCAGACTGCCGACCAGACCTTGGGTCGAGCATGAGCACTCTTCTTCCCGGGCACCGACGGTGCCCGTTATCGGGTCCTGTTTTGTCAGGACCCCGCCTCTCGACTGCAGAACCTATCAGGCCGATGTAAACGATGTTTCGCGTGTCGCTGCCGATCGTACGGGCGCTACTCTCGGGGTGCGGCGCACACGGCTCGAGGGGCAATCTCAGAGCTCGTGCTCCTGCTCCTCAGAAGCTTCTCCGCACAGGTTGGCCTGTCTTGGCCGAGGTGGAACCGTCTCAGGGCGCCACCTGGCGAGGGAGCAGGGGGCCGCCGGCTTCGGCCGAGGTGGACCCCTCCTGGGTGGACACCTGGCGGAGCGGCAGAGGGGCGCTCGACTTCGGCGGAGGTGGTCCCATCTCCGGGCGCCACCTGGCGAAGGAGCGAAGGGGCCCGACTCGACCTCGGCCGAGGCGGGACCGTCTCAGGGTGCCACCTGGCGAGGGAGCAGGGGGCCGTCGGCTTTGGCCGAGGTGGACCCCTCCTGGGTGGACACCTGGCGGAGCGGCAGAGGGGTGCTCGACTTCGACCGAGGTGGTCCCGTCTCTGGGCGCCACCTGGCGAAGGAGCGAGGGGGCCTGGCTCGACCTCTGCCGAGGCAGGGCCATCTTAGGGCGCCACCTGGCGAGGGAGCAGGGAGGCTGCCCGCTTTGGCCGAGGTGGACCCCTCCTGGGTGGACACCTGGCGGAGCGGCGGAGGGGTGCTCGACTTCGGTCGAGGTGGTCCCGTCTCCGGGCGCCACCTGGCAAAGGAGCGAGGGGGCCCGGCTCGACCTCGATCGAGGCGGGGCCGTCTCAGGGTGCCACCTGGCGAGGGAACAGGGAGGCCGCCGGCTTCGGCTGAGGTGGACCCCTCCTAGGTGGACACCTGGTGGAGCGGCAGAGGAACGCTCGACTTTGGTCGAGGTGGTCCCGTCTCCGGGCGCCACCTGGCGAAGGAGCGGGGGCCTAGCTCGACCTCGGTCAAGGCGGGGCCGTCTCAGGGTGCCACCTGGCGAGGGAGCAGGGGGCTGTCGGCTTCGGCCAAGGTGGACCCCTCCTGGGTGGACACCTGGCGGAGCGGCAGAGGGGCGCTCGACTTCGGCCAAGGTGGTCTCATCTCTGGGCGCTACCTGGCGAAGGAGCGAGGGGGCCCGGCTCGACCTCGGCCGAGGCGGGGCCGTCTCAAGGTGCCACCTGGCGAGGGAGCAGGGAGGCCACCCGCTTCGACCGAGATAGACCCCTCCTGGGAGGGCACCTGGCGGAGCGGTAGAGGAATGCACGACTTCGGCTGAGGTGGTCCCGTCTCCGGGCGCCACCTGGCGAAGGAGCGAAGGGGCCCGGCTCGACCTCGACTGAGGCGAGGCCGTCTCAGGGTGCCACCTGGCGAGGGAGCAGGGAGGCCGCTGGCTTCGGCCGAGGTGGACCCCTTTTGGGTGAACACCTGGTGGAGCGGCAGGAAGGCCTGGACCGACCTCGACTTCGACCGAGGCGGAGCCACATCTGACTTTGCCAAAAAAACTCCACGTGGCTCGAATCACGCCCAGCAAAATCTGAGATATGCCACGTCATCGTAACGGCCATAACACCACCTAGAAGGGTGCTTGAACTGGATGTTTCTTTGTTGTCATACTCTCCTCACTTTATTGTTCTCTAAAAAAAAGAAGTAACTAGTTAAAAATAAAAACATAAACTAGGTTGCCTCCTAGGAGCGCTAAGTTTAACGTCTTCGGCCGAACACTATAAGGGAGTGTTACTGATATTGAACTTGAGTACATCCCTTTAGATTTTCAGAAGACAGGACCAATCAGGAGGCCTTGTCATCATAGCAGAAAAATATTCATAGAGTTTTTGATGATGATTATCCTTGATCCATAGAATGCACCAGGCAAGCATGCTAGACCAAGATTTAAAAATTTTATAACAATTTGGTTTAAGATTAGGAAGGGATTGTATGTGTTGGGCCGAGAGTAGGGGTGGGGGCTTGAAAAGTTTTCTATCTCTTGATAGGTCTACCATAATCCCATTCTCAAGTATGATGTGTCTTGATATCATCCCTTCCTGATGGCACTTTATCCAAGTTAATTGTAAGTCTATCTCCATACATCGTTTTATAATAAAAGATATATTTTGGAGGTGATCCTCGAAAGTAGTGCCAAATATAGAGAAATCAACTATAAAATCTTTAATATCATTGTCCCTCATTTCATAAACATCCCATCCAATAGCTTTTTTATGCATCTTTAGAATACCAACTATATGGTCTTCCTGATTAGAGATCACTGGTATGGTGTCAGTAGGTATGACAGGAAGTGACTTCAATTCTAGATCTGGTGGTGATTCTAACAGAGGAGCTATTGGGGGGCTAGGTGTTGGCTCATATTATTCCATCAAAAGTGGGGTAGGTTTGAAATGCGGTGTATCGAATAGGTTATCCCTCCCTATGATATATTCATCTACTTTAAAATTATCTACCTCACAATGAGCCATATAGGGATCTAATGACTTCTGGGGACAACTTGGATGTATGGCTTCCCCTGTTATGTTATTATGTTGTGTTTCCTGGGGATTCTCAATTAATTCCATCATATCATCAATTTATTCTTCCATCCTATAAGGAGTTGATGATTCTAGGGTACTTGGAAAGGGAGCCATCAGTAAGTAGGATGATGATGGAAGTGGTTCGTCCCACCAGTTTGGTTTCTCTATCTTAGTCAAATCATCTATATGGGTCTCTATGATGGTGCAGGGTTATTTCGTAATCAATTCATTCCTGAGAGTTATGATTGATTGTTCAGCAAAAATTAAAGGGTTATTAGAATCTTTAACTTGGTAGTGTCCCTCTAAATTACTCTCAAAGTGACTAGGTAGTGTTCCAACCTCCTCCCTATTAATTTTATTTAATAATTGATCAGTTTGATTCATAAGCTCATCGATAGATTGTTGGAATTGAGTAATCCTGTCGACATCTGAGTTGATCAGTTGGAGAGGTGGGGTTTGACCAATTTTTTTGATTCGATCTATGGCTTGTAGAACCTTCTCTTGAAATGATAGGCTATAATTAGGTGAAGGTTGATAACATGGATAGGGCTGATCATAATAAAGTCCATCTACAAACGGAGGTCTTTGTGGTACCGGGGTAACCTCTGGATGTGGTTGCCACGACAAATCTGGTTGAGCCCCCTAACCTGAATTATAAGCATTAAAGTGTGGGTTTTCTCTTGGTCTATAGGCCATATGAGTTTGATCTTGGTAAACTTGGTCATACCTAGACTCAGGAAATTGGTACATGGTGGGTATTCACTTACAAAGTGAGTTGGACTCGGATATATGGAGCATGCCTGTTGTGTAGGAAAAAAGAATGGAATGGAAGAGTGTCTAATGGTTTGTAGATGATCAAGTTTATAGGATATGGAATCGAAGGCATGGGACAACTTATCCACTCTACTATTGAGATATATATTCCTAGCACTGCTCCAATTCATCGGATTATTCTAATGATTTTGGAATATTCAATTAAAAGTCTTAGATCAAAGCAATCCTCTTCTAAGTTTTTTTTTTATGTATATTTTTTTTAGAGAGGAGAGGGGGAAAGAAGAAAGAAGAAAGATAGAAAGAAAACTAAAGGTAAGAGCCTAAGGAGTCCTAAAGCTAAGAGTGATAGAGTAGGAGTATTAGTTAGAGTTCTAGGTTAATTGCAAACAAGTTAGCAGTCAATGGACTTTCTATCCTAGGGTCCCTAGTTCTAGACAACTCCTAACTATTCCAAGGTTGCCTTTGAGCACTCCAAGCCCAAGATCAATCAACTGACCCGGCCAGGTAAGTATAAGGTTGGTGGGGGTCCTCCTATTGCTTGCCTTAGATACCAATTAAAATTAGTTAGGTAAGCAAACGGAACCGATTAAAGAACCACCTTTCTTCGGGCTCTTGTTTCTGAACCACTTGCCTTAGACACCTAGCAACTAACTGATCTAAACCCGATCCAACTCTAGGATTTCCTTATCCTAGTGAGCTCGAAAATCCTTAGGGGCTAGCATATAATTGATTTTAATTTTAAGACTTAGGTTAATGCGACATGCTGAGCGGTGGTTTGAGGGCCAAGGAAGGGTAATGATGTCCCCACCTTATGTTGTTTAGGGGTTTGGTGCCCTTAAGATATTTTATCAAATATGCAATACAAAGAAAGCAGATGTTCAGTACAAGTAGTTAGAAGAGTAGTAAAAAAAGTAATTAGCTATTTTTTTAATATTTTTTTATAGTTTTTCCTCTCTTTGTTTAATTCGATGGTTAAGTTTCTAATCTCCTACCAAGTTACGAGGATGTCAGATTTTTTAAAAAAAATGTCAAGATTTTTTTTAAAAAAATGTCAAGATTTTTAAAATTTTTTATTTTAGATTTTTGTTTTTTTAAAGTTTTAAATTTTTAAAGTCTGTTCAATCATACGTAGAAAAATACTAACAACCAATATTTTTAAAATTTTGATTTTTTTTGAAATAATGCCAAAAGGTCCCCGGCAATGGTGCCAAAAATCTGATGCGTATCGCAACACACCAATTTAATACCTTAATTCCACTATTCTTATGAAGCATAGTGAGAGTAAGGGTCGAATCCATAGGGACCTTTGAGTTATTTCAAAAGTTAAATGCATAATAGAAAAGAAAATTAACAGAAAATTAGCAGTGACAATAATCTAGATATGATCTATCCTAACGAAAGTATGGCCCGTACCCGTATATCATAGCCTGTCCCTTTTACGAATAGATCAATCAAAATAACAGTGAAAATAATCCAGATATGATCTATCTTAATGAGAGCACGGCCCATACCCGTAGATCATGGCCCATCCCTTTTGGGAGTAGATCAATCAAAATTATATTCACGTAGAGAAAGTTAGCAATGAAAATAATCAAGATATGACCTATCTTAACGAGAGCATGGTTCGTACCCGTAGATCACCGCCCGTCCCATTTATGAATAGATCAGTCAAAATAATAGTGAAAATAATCCAGATATGATCTATCTTAACGACAGCACGGTCCGTACTCATAGATCATGGCCCATCCCTTTTGGGAGTAGATCAATCAAAATTATATTCACGTAGAGAAAGTTAGCAGTGAAAATAATCAAGATATGATATATCTTAACGAGAGCACGGCCCATATCTGTAGATCACAGCCCATCCCTTTTAATAATAGATCAATCAAAATTATATTTATGTAGAGAAACTTACCTCAAAAGCTTATTACTACTCATGAATCTGCTTCAAACAAAATAGAGAAAAAATATGAATTAATTAAAAACTCTATTCATTTCATAAAATGAGGAGTACATCAAATTAATATATCTAAAACATAAATCCTTTTTTCCAAATAGGCTTCCAGAGTGAAGATGCAGCATATCTGAGGATATCAAAAGATGTAGCAGTCTGGTGATGTGGTGGAGAGCGGAGAGTGGGGAACCAAGGCCAGTGCAGTAGAAGTGGGAACCAGTCATGATGGAGGGGGTCAAAAAGATGGAAGAGAGTGGAAGCAAGGAAAGGAAAAATGGAGAAGAGAGAAATGGAGCGGAGTGGAGAAGGAAGAAAAGAAGAGGCTATGGGCTCCTAGACTCCCTCTGGACTCGATGGACTCCTCTTCATGATCAGGCTTTTATAGGTTGTGAGCTCCAACCATCTAAACAAATTCCACGATCTGTTCCAATGATCGAACTGAATTTAGTTCTAACTTCATTATGTTTAGCTTCAACTACATCCAATGAATTCCAGCTTGTTCCAACGATCCCGTGGTTGTTTGGTTCCCATCATTCCAACGATCCCAACGACTCCAACCGAACTCCCAATTAACGGATTCAAGTAGCATGGATAGCAGAGACGTGCCCATCGACAGACAGCATGGAGAGGAGAGGGCTGCAGTGACCGACAGCTTTGGGAGGTCGATTCTTGGATGGCTTGGAAGGCAACGAAAGCCAATGGCTGGGGAGGTGGTTTGTTTTTTCGGCCTTGGGAACTTCCTCGTGGGCGTCGATGGATTTTCCGGCCATGGAAGCCATGGAATGGCAATGAAGAGGAAGAGGAGTCCACCAGCTTTTCCAGCCATTTTTCCCGGCCAAGGAAGGCTTCTCCGGCCGGCAAGGAGGGTGCTGGAAGCTTGAGCGGCGACGGGGAAGCAGCTCCAACAGTTTTGGCTCAAAACAAGCTTCGTGGTCCACGACTCTATTTCACGGATCATGGCCATGGCATCTTGTGGACCACAAGCCGAACCGTAGACCATTCAGGCGGTCCATGGTAGACCGGCTGCTCCAAAATTCATGCATTCTTTGATTAATTCTTCAAAATTCATTTTTGAGCTTGTTTCAAGTCTGATTTGAGTGTCGTTTGTGCCGTTGGATTCCTAAAATCGAGCTCTTCACATTAATGGAATAATTTTCTACAAAATATAGCATAAAAGTATCAATTTTAATTATATAAAGTTGGGTTAGAAATAACATTTTTAATAACTATCAATTATGATTCTTAGGGATAAGTGTTATAAAAGTTCTACTCCAAGAGTTAGCCATCATAGAGTGATTAAAGAAATATTAGAGTGATGCCATAACATCCCATTTAACCCAGTGCTAGAAATGTTGAAAAAATAAAATAGGGCAGCCATCTGGACTTGGAGTTTTATCTGAGTTCATACTTTTTATCACCTTTTCTATCTCATCCATTAAAATGGGTTTAATCAAAGATGTATTCTGATCATTTGAGAGCATTGGTGATATAATTGGGCTATCAACTTCCTGTACATCTTGTTGACATGTCCTTCTCCCCTTAAAATGATTAATCAAAATATCCTAAATTATCCCCAAATCATCCACCACCTACCCATTTCATTTTGCAACATAAGAATTTTGTTTGTCCTCGTTCTTAGAATAGTAGATTTGTGGAAATAACTTGTATTGGCATATGCTTCTTTTAGCTATAAAGTTCTAGATTTTTGTCTTTAGAGAACTTCTTGTAAATACAAAGTTTTATTATAGTTTCTAAGAAACAAAATAAGGAGACTATAATCCTGCATTGAGAGACCCTCTTGTTGGCTTCCTTAATTTGCAATTCATAAGCAGATCATACAACTTTGATCCTTTGGAGAATAGATTACCAATTCTAGTTTTCCTTCTCCTAATAGCCCTCTTAATTTTTGTAATAGTTTTGATAATTTGATACTGAGAGAACAATTATCTTCACAAACCCAAGCCTGCTTCACCACTTCATATATACCTTCATATAATAACCAAAATTTTTGAATTATGAAAGGTGCAACTCTCCTAAATAAAACATTATCCAAAGTAACCAAAAAAGGACAATGATTGAAGGCAAATCGGGTGAGGTGAACCACAATTTCTGGGAATATGTTCAGTCAAGGAGAAGTGCCAAAAGCCCTATCAAGTCTTTCTCAGACTCTCGTCATGCCTAATTAGTTGTTGCACCAAGTATAAGAGGGTTCTTGAAACCCCGGGTCTACAAGACCGGTCCTTCTATCAAAAGCTTGAAACTCCCTAGTATCCCAATCAGCCTGGAATACTTTCCCTCCTTTTTTATTAGAAACGTTTAATATATAATTAAAATCTCCCAACAAAGTCAAAGGTAACTTCAAAGATAAGATAGCCTCAACCTCCATCCAAAGTTTCCTTCTTTGGATCCCATATGTACTCGCATATATCGGGCCCTAACACTAATAAAGGCTTTTGGTCTTGGGTGATGATCCTAAATACAGTCTATCTACTCTCATGTGTGAAATTAATTGAACACAACTTTTTCTTCCAGATGATAATAATCCCCCCGAAAGACCTTTAGCAAGAATTATACGAGTACTCCATTGAGGACCTATAAATTTTTGAATCCAGGAAAAAGAGTGGTCACCAAACTTGGTCCACAAAAAACAACAAATATCAGGCTTATATAAACGGAGTAGAGTATGACAATATTTAGCATAGGAGGGCTTTGCAGCTTCCCTACAATTCCAAGGTAATATCTTCATGAATCAAGTTGGATTTGATAAAGCTAAACCCTGCCAGCCACATCCTGAGGTTAGGCACAAGCATGCTTGAAGAACTCTTTATTGGAAGCAGATACTTCAATAAAGGATATGAATAATCCACCAAATCACTCTTATTGCTTAATGTATCCTCTAATGCTTACCGCAACTTAAGGTAATAAAATGAGTAAGATTAAGAAATATTACCATGATGAGTTGAGACATTCTACTCTATTTCTTGGATCATCTGAGTGTCCTTCGAAGGGCCAACTTCTTGTTGCTTCTTGAAGTTGTTGTTGGAGGTTGATCCTATAGGTATCCATATTTCTTTGCATAGACTTTTTTGTTTGAGAACCAAAGTCTTTGAAAATTGTTGGCAACTTTCTCTTCCTTGATTATTAATTTCTTCCCTGATGATGACCTTGGTCTAAGGCAGGGATTCAGACCCTGAATTATGTCTTGAACCTAAAGTATCATTTATTCCTAGGGATCTCTTCCTCTTTTCCTCAGCGTCCACTAAATCCTTAGAGATAGTTTCCTCCATTGGTGTGATCTCCATTTGTTGGGTGTTAGTGGTCTTCTCAAAATTTTTGTTCATCGGTAGAGAATATTGAGAACCAAAGGAAATGTGAGGATCAACCTCAGTCATTGATGTCTTTGATGAAAATTCCTTCAAAGATTTTTGGGGCTGCAACCAAGCATTAGAGATCTGACCACCAACAGGACAAGGATTTGGAAAAGATCGATCTATCTAAGTTGGAGGGGATGAGACTAGCACCCTGGCCACTCTTATCCAAAGACCATATAGCAAATTAACATCAAAAGAGAGAGCAATCACAAGATTCCAGGATCCTCCCTACCAATCAACAAGAATAATAGATATCTAGCAACTCTTCATAGATGAATTATTGCTAAATATACTTGTCCTTCATCCTCCTTCACCTAAGTCCTAGCCCCCAAGCATAAATTCCTCTCCACATCTATTAAGACAAACTCAGGCAAAACCTTAATGGTTAGAACTCTTTGTCCATTCATCTAGGTACAGAAGAGATCTAGCAACAAAAATGATTTTGAGTATTTTGTTCCTGTCCCACAATTCCATGGGAAGATTGGGAAGCCAGATCCAAACTCTAGTATATGCCTAACTCCATCTCTTGAAAGATTGAAATTAGGCTACCAACTCTCCAAAGGAAGCGGTTGACCAACTAAGGACCATGGTCCTTCAGCCAAAATTCAGGCCTCAGTCTCTTCTGAAGGAAGATCAAACCAACAAGACTTCTTTCAAGAGAGTGAGGATACTTGAAATGAATCATGAACATTCCATCTATCTCTCGTATCTTTTTTTATGAAATCTATGAAAAAACTCTAAGGAACCTGTTGACGAGCGTAGCCTTCCAACAAGCACACATCTAATCGATCTCATCATCTCCTGGGCAACCATCTTGGAAAACTTAGCTTCCAAGGCTACCATCTCCTCTCTATTGTCAACGAAATTTTTCATTGAAATGCCGCAAATCTCAGACAGTCTATGCCCAAGATTGTCCATCTCAGGTACCCTGCCTCCTCTATTTTTGCCCGTCATTGTCCAAGGTGGTGATCCAATTACCCTTTTGTACTTCAGGTCTAAGCTCCTTGCTTGCTTTAGTGGAGAAGCCATCTCCCAGATGCTCATATCTGCTGCACGAACACCTCCAAACCCCTCTAAGTTGAGATCAGCCAAAACCCTCACCTTTCCTTTCGCTTGATCATTGATAATATTCCTGGAAATCTTTAGTTTAAAGTTTCATAAATAATCGTTCTAGTTTTACTATTCATTGTAGAATGTGGCCAATATACTCATTATAGCCATGAAATCTTCTAATAAGTGGATGCAACCCTCCAATTTCACCACTATATACACACACATACGTATAAAATCAATATTTATCACATCCTTGTTTTTTTGTAAACTGCAACCAAGTTGTTAGCGGATAGCTCGTTTGACCCGAATTTCAGAATTCGGCTTCTTTGATTATTGCACAAGCCATGCAAGAGCTAGGCTTGGCTGACCGGAGTTCAACTCAATTAAATTAGAAATAAAAGTTATATCACAAAATATTATAGTTATTACCTGTAAATAAAAAATATACCTTATGTTACACTTAATAAATTCATATAATTCACATGGAAAAGAATGTGGCTCAACTATCATGTCAAAATATAATAGTGAAAATTAATTCAAATGTGTGCAAATATCCGAAGGGACCTCAAGCTTGCCATCGATGTCTTAAAACAATATTCTCGCAAGTGGCTTGAGTTTTGACTCAAAAAATTAAATAATCTAACTTGCGCTCAACTTGGTACAAAATTAACCGATTTGACCAAGACCCAGCACGCTTTAGGCTCAGTTCATATACCTACTTATATATCCTAACACTACAGAAACGTAGTTATATTTTTCAACTTTCCAGTTCCTGGTTTCCTGCCGTATCATTAAATAGATTTCTCCCTTCGGAGCTTAAAGGAAATGATTCTAGCATTGGACCCAAAGGAGTCCAGGAGGAAAACTCCCTCCTTGAGTTGGAATTTGCAAGAATATATGCTTGATAAATGTTTGAAATCTTACAGAATCCAAATTTATGATGATTTCTTGATTATAACAAACTTTAATCTATCTAGATTAAGATGTGATGGATATTCAAAGCATGCATACACATTAAGACATATACATGCAATGCTCATACACATATACCCAAGATTGGTAAATTGGTTTTAGCCTTTTAGGGCAAGCAGGCACTCCAGTGCATTACAGACCCAGCATAAAACCAATTGAACCTAACCGATTGGGTGACTCAACAAAAATAGGCTCTAAAACTATGCATAATTTTTACACCAACCAATCGAAGACTCGAGTCTTGGGCTGTAATCCATGCCAAATGGATGTTCCTCGATAAAGAGGATGCTGGCAGTGTCATTTTCCTTGTCAGCACCCTATCTAGTTGCTCAAAAACCAAATGTACCTGTTCTTACATAAAAAGAAAAAAGACATGGATGATCCTTCAGAACTCTGGCAATTTATCCTGACATACATTTATGCAGCTATAGTTTGTTCAAGAGCTTGACGAAGTTTTCCCATACAGTTATTCATATAGTATATAAGCAAACCATCGCTTGCTTCCTAGGTAAAGAAAACCAGAACAAACAGAATAATAAAAAGAACTATCAAGAACAGTATCATCATAATTTGTCCCTTTACACCAGCCTTATTCATTACCATGGCCACTTTTCCCTGCACAAGGACGACATTATCTCCATCATTACAAAAACTTTCACATACAAAGATAAAGGAAAGATAATCGGGACTGCAATAAAACTAAAACATAGTTAAAAGTTTCTGATTTTAATTTTCCAATAAAAATACAAGGAATAAAGGTATCCAGGTTTAGTATTAAAAATATTTTTTATCGCCATAAATCCAAGAAAAGAAAATAAAAGATATATACAAGATTTAACACAGCCAAATTGAAGTAATTGAAGGGATGAGAAACAGAATATCAGTATATATTAGTACAAAGACATTTAATATAAAGGAAAAAAAGAAAAAAAAATAGTTTTTGCTTGTTGATTCCAAAAAGAGAAGTCAGAAAGCTCAGAAAAGTCAGAAAGATTAATAACGAAGGGAGCACCTCCAATTGCATGCAAGGCATTGCACCAAATGCTTTTCTCTAGCAGAATTTAAGACAGAAAAAAAGAATATACACATATCTAATAGATAAACACAATTGATACGCCCACCTGAACAAAGCCAAGCCGATTTGAAGTAGTCTCCATTTCTATGCTCACATCATCCAAAATCCTCTCCTGCGTTATGAAACAAGCATCAACCTTTTCAATAAAAATATAATAAACCAATACAAAGGAGGCAAGCACAAACGCAATTAGCCTCTGCTATCATGAGTGTTGATATTAACCAAGGGTATTATATTTGGTAATCTAACTATTAACTATTGTATTTTAAAGAAGCTTAGAAGAACTGATTAAAAATAAAAAAGAAACAAGATACAGATAATTTTAAAAAACAAACGTAATCTTTTTCTCTTTTTTTTGAAGGGAAATTAAGTCCAGATAATCAAATTTCGTCCAGAAACCAGATAAGGTTAAAGAAGTTGAAAAATTTATAGAGAGACCATGAGGGTAGAAAGAAACAAAGATAAGAATTAGAGGAAGAATACAGGGAACAAGACATGAAGAATGTTTGGAAAGGACTTCAGGATTAGAGTAATTTGGGAAATAGTGCCCAAAGTTTTAACTCAATACTGAAAAAATTTAGTTACACCCAGACTAAATAAATATTGGAGATTCATACTATTCAGTCTTATCTACTAAATAAAATCCTAACACAATATTTACTAAAAGCTCTTCTCTTAAGCCACTTTAATCAATTTTCTCTTTAGCCTCTTTAATCAATTTTCTCCAACTGTGTCCCATCACAGGGAGAAACCCAATTGAAGGGAAAAAACAGCAATTTTTTATATAAATAAAATCTTCATCAATGATATCCTCAAACGAAAAGCAGCAACCACATGCACCAACAAATACTTGTATTTATTGACCTGAATGATACAAAGGGTGCCAACCAATAAAACTTGATGTGGCCTAGTCCGATCCACCAGATTTTTGTCATGAGTAGACAAAGGATTTCAGGCCCAACCATGATTCAAAGCAACCCATGGCTTCCCAAATGTTTGCCTGGCCATGTTTGACCAACTTGATGGATATCATATATATAAAACATACATATAATTATATAATAAATATAATATCCATAACATTATAAATCAACTTGGAAGGAACACATCATGAATACATCATTTATACCTTTAGTTTTAGAAACCATAACACATTTAAAATTAAAATCTAAAACCTAAAAGTAAAAGTAAAAACTAGTGAGTAAAAGATGATGCTAACTAAACCTTTTGACCCCTTTTCATTCTCCTTCTCTGGCCAACAACGCACCTTTTGCTCCATTCTCTCTGGCACCAACATTAGAGCATCATCAATTCTGCCATTCTATTGAATAGAATACAAGTTACATCTCTCTCTCTTAAGCACAACAAGGCCAGATTGATGTTGGTGGCCAACAGTACCCAGCTTTCTCTCCCTCCATCTTCAACCACCCTCACCACCACCATCTCCATCCAAGCCCAGCCCCCCACACCACCACCATCTTTGTCTAACCCATGCCCCTTCTCATCACCACCACCATTGCCTGATTTACCACCACCACCTGTTTAACATTTCCACTTTCATCTTTTTCCCTCCATCTCCCCTCCATCCCTCCCCTCTCTTCATGACTAAAAATAGTGGTACATGTGGGATTAACAACAGCCCTGACTTACAAGCTAAAGCTTGGATTGTTATTGGATCTAGCTAAGCTATCAGTCTAACATGGGCCCAATATCTTGAATCTGAATCAGGCTTAAGCCAACTCATTCTGCCTTGGGATTGAACCATGACCCAATTAAAGCCCATCTTAGTCCAATCTATACCCATGTATACAATTGAACAAGGCTTAATGTCTAGAATTGCTTGTACATCAGGCAATATTTGGAGACAATCCCCAAGCTTAGCCTACTCAAAAATTTCAAAACAAGAAGCCCAATTCAAGGCCTATCAATAGTGATAGCAGACACCATTGACTTACCTATTATCTAAAGCAAGGTTGTTAAACATAATAAATAAATAATATGTGCCTAACTTTTTAATCAGTAATAAAGTACTAGTTCAACGATATCCATTTAAATAAATAAACAGCTCATGTGACTATTTAGAAAACAAGTAATCAAGTTACATGAAACGTGGTGAAATTATTTAATATGTAAAGTGAACTTATAGGTCACGGTCTAATAAACAAGTTACATGATTACCTGCTTCTTTTGACGGTACTCTGTAACCTAAAATCTATTGCCTATAAAGGGCTGTATGGAGACCAGCACCAGCTTATTTGGAGGCCTACAGCTGGACCACAAGCTACAAGTCAAGCTTTAGACCCTTGCAACTTGGCCTTAAAAGCAGCATCTCGATTTGTAGCCAAAATGGCTATGAAAAAAGCTGCAGGCTCAAGACAGGCTCTCCTGAAGCCCTAACCCCTCGTATCTCCTCTCCCTGTAACCCCCTGGTTCCCCCATCCACTTCCTAAGCCATGCCCTCCTCCCTCGTAATCTACCCCATCACTCTCTCCAATCCACCTCCCTCTCCCTGCCAACCTCTGGTCCTCCACCCATCTCCCTCACCTTCCCCATCACTACCTGGCCTCTGCCTCATCTCCGTTGGCCCATCAGACATCCGCCCATCTCCATCACCAACCTTGCCTTCCCTAGCCTTGATTGGCTTTCACCCAATCTCCCTTGCCCGACAATGCCCAGCACATCTCCCTCACCCATCCAACCTAACCTCCATACATTGCATTTCAAACAAAGGGGATTGAGTCACATGAAACTCAATTGCATGCAACTGTCCAAATGAGCTGCAGTGTATCTTGCCTTGCAATGAAACTCTAGCCCAGGGCTTCAAACAGTCCCTAAGTGGGTATATTTTAATACCACACCCAATCATTTTGGGCAAGCGACCAATTTCAGTAGCTCCACCAGTTGAAAAAGGTTTTTATCCCTTAACAGCATGCTTGCAAACCTTTTTCCTCCATCCATTTTCTTATCTTCTTATCTTTCATCATCTTCAACCCTGCATCCAATACTATGATGATATACTCCTATCTTGCTATTCAAATACATATTCAAACCTATTCTCCCTCCTCCTAAGGCTGATAATAAAGTCTATCTATGAGAAGTTAACCTATCATTGCTAAGTCAGCATGCTTTTTATTGTTCACAAATATTATCTTATGTTAAAAGGTCATGTTTTTGAAAAAATATACTTCCAAACACAAACCTAGTAACTCATTCCTTGTGGTTATATTCATCTATTAAAATCCTCAATTTACCTTCCTAGTTGTCTTTCTTTTTTTGGTAAGGCAGATAAATCATACAAAATGAGTATGAGTCGAGTACATCCCAAAAGATCAGACCAAAGGATGTCCCGGAAAGAAATCGGCAAAAGAGAAGCGTCATTCCAAATGCCCCCCCGCCACCCCCCCCCCGGCCCCGCCGCAAAAAAAAAAAAAAAAAGAATGCTGAGCAATCCTGGTTGTCTTTCTTCAATTCATAATTTTAACATCTATTTACCTTGGGGTTCTAGTGTTATGAACATTTCCTAGGTTGACAAGATGATTTATCAAAAAAATAGGCCATGGATGATCTCATGTTTAGCCACTAAACAGGCAAAGTCCTCAATTATAGACTTGTAAGGCACGTTCCACAATTATTTACAGTTAGAAGGCCCATTCCTAAAATGGAGCAACTTTCCTAACTTGTCATAATGTCCAATCATATCTTCAGATTTGAAAAGAAATTTCTCTGACTTCAGAATACAATGTTCATTACAGTATTAATAAGATTGGATGGTAAAAAGTATCATTGAAGCTTCTCTGACAGATAAATTGACTTAGCATTTTACCCATGCACCTTTCCTCACAAGATGGATGAAGATTTACGGAGTGACAGATTTGTTATGAAAGTTAGAACCCACAAGATGGAACTAGTTTTGGCTCGAAATGGGTTCCAAAAACCTGCTAGTGGATGAATTAATGGTACTACCAAGTCTGCTTTAAGTGTGGATGAAAAAGGGAAGTCATACGCTGGCAATTGGATATATGTAAAAAAACCCACATATTCCAATTTTATCTTATTTTATTTAGAAAATGCAGGAAAATCAAATGTTTGTTATATAGTTTATAACGAATATATCATTCCACTGCACCAAATGATAAGGATAGTTTTCAATAGTTTTGCAGTCAACATGAATTTCTTCCTCATCTCAAATTACTACTGTAATAGCTAATCAATCATAACCTCTAAGCAAAGAAGGTAAACAAGGCTACACATTATCATAATCAATTGGTTATGCATAAATGTAAACAAATCATGCACAATTTGTTAAAAGTTACCTGTCCAATGAGCTCTTCATTTATAGTAAGCCCTACATCTCCAATTCTCTGAACACTTGCACTAAGATCATCTAGCTCCTCATCTTGTTGCCTGCAGCATCACTTGGCTGGCATGAGAAATCAGTACAAATACAGCTACTGATTAAAAGCACCCACTTTGAAAAACCAAGTGCCTTAAATCATTCAAGAAATAGTCTTTATTCCTCTCCATAATTGCAGCATAACCATGATTTGCAGTTAAATTCCTTGTCACAAAGGAAACAAAATCTACAAGCAAATGAACTACAAGATTTTAAAAAATATTTGCACTTCTTTGTGGGGAATATATATCTGTCTACCCCTCCACTCCTTTTTAGCATTGAACTAGCCTACTAAGATGGGAAGAACCATATCACATCTTGTTGAAGGAACCTTGATAGATTATTTGTTATTTTCATATTTCCAAGAAATATCTTTATGGTTGTTCATCAATTTGAAGAGTATGTTAGTTACAATTATTCAAATCCATATAGCAAAGGTTACTAGTTGACTAGTATCCAACCCACATATACTGTGGTGGTAGAGGAATGCAGAGGACAACTACTAGCCTCAGAAAAGGAACCTTCTCACAGATTAATGGAAGAATTTGCATGGAGGGGTGACACAACATTCTTTTGATATGCAGTTACATACAAGTGGGTGAATAGAGCTTTTTTCTCATGGCAAAAAGAATAAAAGAATTGGAAAACAATAATACTTAATAAGGAGCAGCTGTCGATCTGATTCTGCAGATATGAAATCATCATTGTCCTCAATAGCATAGTTGTTTGATCTTCCTGCTTGAGAAACACGGTCATTTGGAAGCCTCATAAGCTCCCTATGCATCCCACTGGGGCCCACATTGATTGAGTTGCTTTTCTTCCCTCCATTTTCTACAGCTTTTCTCACGCTACCCACCTAATAATTACTACATTCATTAAAACATCCAAGAAACCTCTACACAATGAATCAAAAAAGATTAATCAGCACTCCAAAATCAGTCCCAAATGAATTCTCCCCAGGTCAAGTTATGAGCTTTAAATTAGATTTATGCAAAAGCAAAGAAATCGCTGAGGGAAGAGATATATGAAACAAAAAGGCAGTATTGCAGAAATATATTTGAAGGTTTATTAAATTAGACCTCAGTACGAGAAATATCATACCTGATTATGAGCAATATTTGTCCATCTCCTCCTTTTCTCAAGCTCAACTTCATTAAGGCCATACCAAGCTGGATCTCTTGCAGCAACTGCAATTGCCTTATCCAGTTCATCTACCTTTCTACAGGAAAAGCACAAGTTTAGTAACTGAACAACTAAGATGGAACTGATATGAAGTCTCTCTCTCTTAACTAATAAATGATGTCTCCTGCCAATCTGTGGCCTTCTTCATTTCTTCGTAATCAGTGTTTCTATGGTAAATTGATGAATAATATAAATTTGAATGATTTAGTAAGACCATCTAAAACCTTTGTCTTAGGAAAAGCATGACATAATAACTTTGGTAGTGTTGGTCTTGATACCTGCCATTTAATGCTTTCACAGTTGGCCAGAAGCTGTTTGGTTATATGAAGATGCTCTCCACTGTTATAAGGGGTCTCTTCCCATTGGTGGAAACTATCGTGCAACTTATCAATCTGTCAAAACAAGTGAACATTAACTAAGGTCTTCACATCTCATATCTTGGATAATGTAGCAGCAAGCAGGGCTGCTAAATATCCCTATGGGAAGAAGTTCAATATGCTATTGATAGCTAAAATGAAGCATTTTATTGCACACCACTCATGAAAAGTTTAAGATTAGCAAATGAAGTCACAAATAAAAACAATTGTCTAAAAACTAAATGAGTTTAATTACACAAAAGACATTTATGATGAAATAAGGTTGTCCCACAGGAACAAAATTAAGCATTGAAAAATAAGAGATAAATATAAAAAAAACTATCCTTATTACATCTGTTTGGTTTCACTTTTAAAGATCCCACTCCATGGATGAGAAGAACAAAATGTAGCTGATTTTAAACTAAAACAAACTTCTCCTTTCAAATATCCGCACAGATGCATCTCTGCCTCATCACTCTGCTTAAATATGACTTCAGATATCTTTGTTTCTATCTCCATCCACTTGCATGAATGCAACCAAGGTAGTAAAAAAATTGAAATCCCACTTTGATTAATTCGAGCTGCATCTTTTCAAAATAATTTTAAACTATCTTTTCTACTGTTTCACCACAAGTTGAATCTAACACTTATCCTTATCTTGTCTCAGCAACCAAAGCTGCACCAAGGGCCAGGCTCAAAAATTTAACAATTATAACATTCATAAAATGTTTAAAAATTAAATAGAGTAGGGACATATAGCTGATCTCTGATGCAGATATTTTTTGCTGATAACGCCTTTCTACTCCATCAAAATCAAATGAATGAACTGTCAGCAGCTCCATTTGGCTCAACAGTCTGTTCAATTAGTAAAAGACAGGCTAACACAAGGGATCTAAACTCTGAATGGTTTTTAAGCCCAATATAAAGCCAAATAGTGGCATGCTTCAACTTGGCTAAATTAAGCACAATAATGTTATATTGATTACATACATATAAGCCACAGTTTGTCGAACCATGCCGAACCGGCCAGTTCAGACCGAACCAAACCGGACCGGCGCTTAATCGGCACTATTCGGCATAAAATTTCAGTTCTCCCCTTCCATAAATTTAAAAAAAAATTAGAAAACCTGTCCGAACCAGGCCCGAATCAGCCCAAACCACGCTGAACCGGCCGGTTCGGTCCAATTCGATCCGGTTCGAAATTTTTTTCTACAATGTTGTGGGTTTGGGGGGGGCTTAGCAAGAAACAACTAAGAGCCCGAGAGCTTTCAGTTTTGACAGAAACAGTAAAGGCTGCAGAATCAGTTTTAGCAGGATTTGAAACCAATCAAATACCAAACTAGCAAGAAAGAATGTGGATTCAAGATACATATGTGCTTCCCTTCTCTCTTTATCCCTCTTCCTTTTTTTAAATTCATAAAAATAAAAAAATACTGTCAAATTTTTTTGGCATGATTTTAGAGTATATTGTAGATTTATGAAAGATATATATAATAATGTTAAGATTATGATTTTTTATAAAACATATGATTTTTAAAATTTAAAAATATTTTTAGATTAAAAAATTAATAAAAATAAAATAATTAATTATAAACTGTAATTATAGATTATTGTTCTAGAGCTCATAAGCTACTTTCACTATAATTTCATGTCGATTTATCCAAGTTTTGATATGCCTTATGAATAGTGCTCTAGATCTAATATCAAAAAAAAAGTAACATTTCATGCATGCCCACTATCTTAAAAAAAATATATGTAGCATCTATAATCCGACATGAATCTAAGATCAAATTACTTTTTTATAATATTATAATATTTCATATTTTTAAATCTAAAAAATTAAAAGTATATATATAATTAAATAAAAAATAAAATATTAAATAAATAAAATATTAATTAATTTATATAATTATTGAGCTTATGTGCTTTTTAAATATTCAGAAATGGATCTATCGAGGAAGAAGAAGGATCTAGAGTGTGACATTGATTAAGCTTATGAAAAAATGCTCTCGAATTGGCATAATTGAAGGTATAAATGATGCAATGTAAAATTCAAAAATGGAGTACCAAAATTAAAGCAATGCTTGACTGATAGTTATTTTAATATATCTGCATGCCGATAGTATCCACAAGAGATCCGTTAATTGATGAAAAAGTATTTTGCTGATTTCAGAGCATGAAAGAAAAAAACATTGAAGAAGAAGATAAAGGTGGACCGCATAGCCATAGAATGATCTTCTTATCACTTTAGAGAGTTAAAGAGAACATCTATTCCTTACAATGAGGAGGCACATATGGAGGTTATCATTCAGGCGAGCTTGTATGAGTAGAAGCAGTTAGAGGAGATAGCCAGGCATAGAGTAATTTAGGCCATCAGCTTTTGAGTCGGGATTAGAATCAGGTTTTGAAAGTATTGCAAGAGAGTCTGAGACAGTTTAGGAGGATCTCTTCAGTCAAAAAGCCCATCAAGAGAGACACTAGTCGTATTGCATCCATATTAGAAGCATTTGGCAGTAAAAAGAAATCTTCCGGAACATTCCAGTAGGAACTACTATTCATGATGTCGATCCACATACCTTTCCTAGCTGAAATTCCAAGCAACAGAAGATTGATAGCATGCTGAAAAAGGATAAGGATATGTGATGGGCTATCAGATCATGGTTTTATTTCAATCATATCCCATCGCACGCAGCAGACAACTCATATTATCGCACAGCTATTGCATTTATACAGGTTGCTGGTACAGATGTAAATCCTCCAGGATCAAGAAATATTTATGGTCAGTTTCTGAATAATAATAAAGAGGAGCTAAAAAATTGAATTCTCCTATCAGAGCAAGTGGCTCGTATATGGATTGATAGTAATGTATGTGATCAAATTGAACCTACTAGAGGAAGCATCATCATCTTCTTGACTATTATAATGAAAAAAAAATTATAAATCTATTGATGCTTCAAATCAGGTGCATGACAGCAGCTATATCCTTAGATTGATGGAGAAGGCGATTGATCAAGTAGGAGAGTAGAATATCGTACAGGTCATTACAGATAATGGACTAAAGTATAGGACCGCGGGACAGCTCTTAATATAGCGACGATCGCATATTTTCTGGATCCCTTGTGTTGTACATTGTATTGACTTAATGTTGATGGATATTTGAAAGATCGGTAGGATGTAAACAAATAGTTAATTAGCAAAAACTATCACCAAATTCATCTACAACTATACATGGGTCTTATCATTAATGAAAAGCTTTACTGGAAAGAAAATATTTAGACCAGAGATCACACGGTTTACTATAAATTATATAGTACTTGATAGTCTTCTTAGCAAGAAAGTAGAGCTACGTCAGATATTTGTTAGTCAAGAATGGTAGCAGAGCAAATATGCCAGGACAAATACTGAAAGAAGCACTGTGAAGACTTTAGTAACAAGATAGACATTCAAATAATGGATCAAGAGGATAGTGGAAGCTATCAAGCCTCTATATGACGTACTTCAAGTTGTGAACTCTAAGAGATATGTTCAAATGAGCTTCTTTTATTATATGATAGAAAGGACAATAAAAAAGATCTAAGAAACAGATCCAGCACATGCTAATGAGTATATCCGAATCGTTGATGGACGGTAGAGTTATCAAATAAATTCTGATTTGCATCTAGCAAGTAAGCAGTAAATCATGAACGCTCTAAAATTTTAAATTCAATTATATTGGTTCAAGTATACTTGACTAATTTTTAAAATATATACGCAACTTACTATCTAAATCCAAAATTTTAGTACTCCATACCGAACATTGTCATGGATAAATATTATCTGTCTTACGTTATATTATATATAAGATGGAGTCCGATCCAGATGTCGCAGCTATATACCTAGAACAAGTTAAGTTGAAATTGTTGAATAATTTTTATTAGTACTTGATATAGCTACTACGCTGACGTGGCGCGCGTCTCAGGTCCCGCCGGACGTGGTCAGTACCACGTGATTTTTTTTAAAAGAGAGAGGAGGGATCCACCTCGGCCGAAGCTGGCGGCCCCTTGCTCCCTCGCCAGGTGGCACCCGAAGACAGGTCCACCTCCACCGAGGTCGAGCCGGGCCCTCCTGCTCCTTCGCCAGGTGGCGCCCGGAGATAGGCCCACCTCGGCCGAAGTCGAGCACCTCTCTGCCGCTCCGCCAAGTGTCCACCCAGGAGGGGTCCACCTCGGCCGAAGCTGGCGGCCCCTTGCTCCCTCGCCAGGTGGCACCCGGAGACGGGTCCACCTCCGCCGAGGTCGAGCCGGGCCCTCCTGCTCCTTCGCCAGGTGGCGCCCGGAGACGGGCCCACCTCGGTCGAAGTCGAGCACCTCTCTGCCGCTCCGCCAAGTGTCCACCCAGGAGGGGTCCACCTCGGCCGAAGCTGGCGACCCCTTGCTCCCTCGCCAGGTGGCACCCGGAGACGGGTCCACCTCCGCCGAGGTCGAGCCGGGCCCTCCTGCTCCTTCGCCAGTTGGCGCCCGGAGACGGGCCCACCTCGGCCGAAGTCGAGCACCTCTCAGCCGTTTCGCCAGGTGTCCATCCAGGAGGGGTCCACCACGACCGAAGCTGACGGCCCCTTGCTCTCTCGCCAGGTGGCACCCGGAGACGGGTCCACCTCCGTCGAGGTCGAGCCGGGCCCTCCTCCGCCAGTTGGCACCCGGAGACGGGTCCACCTCGACCGAAGTCGAGCACCTCTCTGCTGGTCCGCCAGGTGCCCACCCAGGAGGGGTCCACCTCGGCCGAAGCTGGCGACCCCTTGCTCCCTCGCCAAGTGGCACCCGGAGACGGGTCCACCTTGGCCGAAGTCGAGCACCTCTCTGCCGCTCCGCCAGGTATCCACCCAGGAGGGATCCACCTTGGCCAAAGATGGCGGCCCCTTTCTCCCTCGCCAGGTGGCATCCGGAGACGGGTCCACCTCCGCCGAGGTCGAGCAGGGCCCTCTTCTCCTTCGCCAAGTGACGCCCGGGGATGGACCCACCTCGGCCGAAGTCGAGCACCTCTCTGTCGCTCCGCCAGGTGTCCACCCAGAAGGGGTCTACCTCGGCCAAAGCTGGCGACCCCTTGCTCCCTCGCCAGGTGGCACCGAGAGACAGGTCCACCTTCGCCGAGGTCGAGCCGGGCCCTCCTGCTCCTTCGCCAGGTGGCGCCCGGAGACGGGCCCACCTCGGCCGAAGTCGAGCACCTCTCTACCGCTCCGCCAGGTGTCCTCCCAGGAGGGGTCCACCTCGGCCGAAGCTGGCAGCCCCTTGCTCCCTCGCCAGGTGGCACCCGGAGACAGGTCCACCTCCGCCGAGGTCGAGCCGGGCCCTCCTGCTCTCCGCCAGGTGACGCCCGGGGACGGGTCCACCTCGACCGAAGTCGAGCACATCTCAGCCGCTCCGACCAGGTGTCCTCCAAGGAGGGGACCACCTCAGCCAAAGTTAGCGACCCCTTGCCCTCTCGCCAAGTGGCACCCGGAGACGGGTCCACCTCTGCCGAGGTCGAACCAGGCCTTCCTGCTCCTTCGCCAGGTGGCACTCGGAGACGGGTCCACCGCAGCCAAAGTCAAGCCTCTCCCCGCTCCACCAGGTGGCGCCCCCTGACGGGTCCACCTCGGCCGGGGCCGGCCCTGCTCAGCGAGGCCTCCGGGAAGTGGGGACGCATGTTTCAAAATCGCAAAATCGCCACTCGGGCAGCGCGCGCCGCACCTCGTAAGGGGCGCCAGTACGGTCTGCAGTGACGCGTGAAACCTCGTTTACATCAGCCGGATGGGCCCCGCAACCAAGAAGCGGCATCCTTGCGGGCAGGAGCCCGCAATGGCGGGGCACTCGTCGTCAATGCCTTGGAAGGAGAGCGCTCGCGCTCGGCCCAAAGCATCGCCAGTATCCTTCCCCCCCTTTTTCTCGCTAGGCACGGCAAGCAAGGCGATGGGGCCACCGGGTTCCCAGGCCCGAAGGGGAAAGGAAAAGGGGGGGAGAAAGGCGAGAAGCGGGAAGGAGCCCCCCGAGGGGAGGGGGGAGCTGGAGGCAACATGATGGTATAAAAGGGATGGTAAAAGCAGGCAGCGAGGTAAGTGAAAAAAGGAAAACAAAAAAGGCACCGAGAGAAGGATCCGGGAGGTCCAAGAGGAGTCCTCAGGCACGAGCTCGGTGAACAAGGAGCTGAGAACTCAGCACAAGGAGCTGAGAACTCAGCACAAGGAGCTGAGCCTCAATTCCACTCTTTCCCACACTTCTTTTGCTAATATCTCCTCTAAGCCCGGGGGTCCTTCGGGAACCCGCCTTAGGGGATCTGCTCCATCTCGCCGCTCTCTAACTTGACCGTCGGAGCTCCCTCGCCGGAACCCCCGGCCAGGGTCTCTGACCCTGTTTTGCAGGACCGGAAGCTCGGAGATCTCGAGGTGAGACGGTCTGAGACCGGTGCCAGCTCTGAAGCTACAGGCCGCCACGATGAGATCGGCAACAGATTGGCGCGCCAGGAAGGGGAGCAGGACAGCAACCCCAATGCGAGCAAGCTCTCCGCGGGCAAAAGCGCGCTCCGACCATGATGATGACACGTGGACGCGAAGCCAAGCAGGGGAAGTCCCTTCCCCTCAAGGGCCGCGTAGCCCGGAGAGGGAGCTTCCTGCTCCACCTCCTCTTTCTCCGCAGCCGTCCCCGATGGGCAGACCTTTCGCAGCTGTCATCCAGCAGTTGCAAACCCTGATCACAGCAGTGCGGCAGCTACAGCACCAGCAGCGCTCCCTGGCCACTCAGCCCCGGCCAGGGACCCCCGCGGCTCAAGCCGCGGGGCCTCGCGGAAGCCTGCGCTCCATCCAGGGCAGACCCTCTCATCCGCGGGTAGTCTCCAACCCCCGCGGAAGCCACCAAACTCCCGCGAAGAGGAACTACTCCGGTTCGGCGGATCACGAGAGTCGATCCCCGGCCAACGATGCCGAGACGGCGCGGCGCAGCAGGCGACATCGGGGTAAGGCCCCCCGTCGAGACCTATCGGCACCCCCTTCGCTAGCGGCCTCGGTGGAAGATTCCACCGATGAGGCCATCAGGCGCCAGGCCGAGAGGCGCCTGGAAGAGCACGAGCGCAAGCTGGCGGAGTTCGCCCGCCGCTTCGCCGACATGCAGAACTCCTCAGCGGACCGAGCAGGCTATGATGCCCGACCACCCTTCTCCCGAGAAATCCAAGAGCCGATTCCGAGTCGGTTCCGCATGCCACAAGTGGATCCCTACAATGGGACCACCGACCCCTTGGATCATTTGGAGAGCTACAACGCTCTCATGAGGGTCCAGGGAGCCACGGACGCTCTCTTATGCGTTGCTTTCACTGCCACCCTACGGAAGGCCGCTCGAGTCTGGTTCACCCGCCTCGAGCCCAAATCTATTTGCTCCTTCCATCAACTGGAAGGAAAATTCGTGGCACACTTCGACGCTTGCCGGAAGGTGCCAAGAGAGGTGGACAGCCTCTTCTCTATCCGCCAGCAGGACCAGGAGCTGCTGCGGGACTACGTTACCCGCTTCAAGACTGCTGCCCTGGAAATCTACAGTCTGGACGAGCCCGTCGCCATGCTGGCATTGAAGCGCGGGCTCAAGACCTCCCGCCTGACCTATTCCCTGGATAAGAAGCCCCCCATGACGTACTCCGAACTCCTCCGTGTCCACAAGTACATCCGAGCGGAGGAGGCCGATCGCATCAAGCGAGAGCTGGATGGGAAGTCCTCGAAGAAGCCTGCCCCGGGGGATGCCCCCGGGACCCGGAGGCCTGGACCACCTGCTGATCTTCGTCCAGGCCCGAAGCCGAAGAACGATGCTGCCCCGGAACGAAATTTCACCCCTCTCCTTGCTCCCAGGACGAAGATCCTCATGAAGATTGAGGGTGAACACTATCTTCGCCGACCTCCTCCTCAGAACCCAAGGAGCATTCGCGACAAGACAAAATACTGCCAGTTTCACCGCGAGCACTGCCACGACACAGAGGAGTGCCGCAATCTGAAGCGGGAAATTGAGGAGCTGATCAAGAGGGGCTATCTCAGGAAGTTCGTGAGGAACGAAGCCCCGGCGGAGGGACAGCCGCTCGCAGCCCTTCCCCCGGTCCCTGCCATTGATAACCGCCCAACGGAGAAGCCGGTGGGCATGATCTCCTAGGGGATCGGGCGTGCGACGAAAAGAACCCGGGAGGCGGGAGACCCGGAGGATGTACCCCTATTTGAAAAGGGGAATGAAAACAAAAATGTAAATAATGATGCAATGATGGTCGAGATGACCATCGCGAAGCATCCTGTACATCGCATTATGGTAGATAGTGAGAGCTCTACTGACGTGCTTTTTTATGATGCTTTCTCCCGGATGAACTTGTCTCATGATCAATTAAGGCCGGTGCACACCCCTTTTGTGGGCTTTACCGGGGATTCGATGGGGGTCGAAGGGGAGATCACTCTCCCTGTCACTGCCGGATCCCCACCTCGGCAGACTACAGTCATGATGACGTTTACTGTTGTCAAGCTCCCCTCACCTTATAATGCCATCCTTGGCCGTCCGGGGCTCAACCAGCTGGACGCTGTTATTTCCACCAAGAGGTTGCTGGTGCAATTCCCTACCGCCTCTGGGACTAGGGTGATGAGGGGGACAGCCCAGCCCGTCCAGCATTGCCTTCAGACGGTCCCGGGTGCCCGGGGCGCTGAGCTCGGCCCCGACATCAATGACCTCGACCTAAGGGAGAAGGACCCCAGGGGAGGACCCGTAGAACACCTGTTGATGTATCCTCTCGGTTCGGACCGTCAGAAGACTGTGCACGTGGGAGCCCAGCTCCCGAAGGAAGAGTGGATCCGCCTGCTGGACTTCCTTCGCGCGAATGCGAATGTGTTCACCTAGTCCGTAGCCGACATGCCGAGTATCCCCTCGGAAGTCATCACCCACAGGTTGAATGTTAACCCAAGGTGTCGCCCTGTCCGTCAGAAGAAGAGGAGTTTCGCTGCAGAAAGGCAGAAGGCCATCAACGAAGAAGTGGAGAAGCTCCTCGCCACCGGCTTTGGGAGGGAAGTACAATATCCCAGTTGGCTGGCGAATGTGGTCATGGTGAAGAGCAGTTGCAAGTGGAGGATCTGCGTGGACTACACCGACCTCAACCGAGCTTGCCCGAAGGACAGTTTCCCTCTTCCAAAGATTGACCAGTTGGTGGACACCACTTCGGGACATCGCCTCCTCTCTTTCATGGATGCCTTCTCCGGGTACAACCAGATTCGAATGCACCCGGAGGACGAGGAGCACACTGCTTTCGTCACCGACCGCGGAACTTACTGTTACAAGATGATGCCATTCGGCCTCAAGAACGTCGAGGCCACGTACCAGCGGCTGGTTAACAAAGTTTTCAAAGACCAGATCGGCCGCAACATGCAGGTGTACGTGGACGATATGCTGATAATGAGCAAGCCTCTTTCGGACCACGTCGGCGACCTGGCGGAGACCTTCGGCAACCTCTGGCTTCACCAGATGAAGTTGAACCTGGTGAAGTGCGCCTTCGGCGTGCCCGCCGGAAAGTTCTTGGGGTTCATGGTGACCCAAAGAGGGATAGAAGCCAACCCGGAAAAGGTCCATGCTATTTTGGACATGAAGCAACCTACCTCCAAGAAGCAAGTGCAGCGACTCACCGGCCGGATAGCCGTCCTGAGTCGATTTATCTCGAGGTCTGCCGACCGCTGCCGGCTCTTCTTTAAAGTGCTGAGGAAGATGAACGACTTCACCTGGACCGAAGAGTGCCAGGAGGCGTTTGACGAGCTGAAGAGGACACTTGCATCCCTGCCTCCAGGCCCGAAGGAGGAGAGGAGCTCATCCTGTACCTGGCGGTCACCCCGGAGGCCGTCAGTTCGGTCCTAGTTCGGACTGACGACCAGGGAATGCAGAGACCGGTGTATTACACAAGCAAACTCCTCCGTGACGCGGAGCTCAGGTATTCTCGGTCTGAGAAACTCATTTTCACGCTAATTGTGTCCGCCCAGCGTCTCAGGCCTTATTTCCAAGCGCACCCCATTACTGTCCTGACGGATCAGCCGCTGAAAGCGATACTCAGCCGACCTGACACATCCGGGCGATTGGCGAAGTGGGCACTCAAGCTTAGCGAGTTTGACATCACTTATAGGCCAAAGTCGGCCATGAAGGCACAAGTACTCGCTGACTTCTTGGTCGAGTGTGCAGGCCTGGGCAAGGGGACGGAGGAAAGCCCTGAGGACAGCAGCCGGAACCAGGACCCGAGGAGGACGTTTGGATCCTTCATGTAGATGGGGCCTCGAACTCCAGCGGGAGCGGAGCTGGTCTCATCCTCGCCAACGGCGAGGGGATCGTCGCCGAATGTGCACTCCGGTTCCAGTTCGCCGCAACTAATAATCAGGCGGAGTATGAAGCGCTCCTCGCGGGGCTGAGAGTGTCCCGCGAGTTGGGCGTGGCCAACCTCAAGGCCTTCAATGATTCACAGCCGGTGGCCGGATAGATCTCTGAGGAGTACGGCGCGCGGGACCCCCAAATGGCGAAATACCTGGAGCTCGTGAGAACGAGCACGGCAGGATTTCGGCGCTTCAACGTCTCCCATATACCCCACGGGAAAAACGCTCGCGCGGACGCGCTCTCCCGACTGGCGACCCTGCCGGACTCGTTGTTGGGCCACACCTATGTCAAGCATCTCAAGGCCCCGAGCTACGAGACGCCCGTGGAAGTCCAGCAGGTCAACCAAGAGCCCAGTTGGATGGACAAGTACGTCGAGTACATTACCAGCGGCACCTTGCCAGATAACCGCATAGTGGCTCGCCTCATCAAGAGGAAGGCCGTGCGGTTTGTCTTAATGGATAGACTATTGTATCGGAGGTCCTACTCCTACCCCCTCCTCAAATGTCTGAGACCCGCGGAGGCCGCACTCGTGCTCCAAGAGATCCACGAGGGCGTCTGTGGGAATCACGTGGGGGGCAGAACACTGGCGTACAAGGCCCTCCGTCAAGGTTACTTCTGGGATACGATGAAGGAAGACGCAGCTGACTTTGTGAAGAGATATGATCGATGTCAGCGGCATGCCATGATGCAGCGTCAGCCCTCCGCTCCACTCTCCCAGCTCTCCGCTCCATGGCCGTTCGCTCAATGGGGCATGGATCTCTAGAACCTTTTCCCCCAGTGTCCGGGCAGCGGAAATTTCTGATCGTGGCCATCGACTACTTCACGAAGTGGGTCAAGGCCGAACCCCTGGCCCGGATCACGGAAGCAAACGTCGCCAAGTTCCTCTGGAAGTCAATTATCTACCGCTTTGGCCTACCGCACACCATCATCACCGACAACGGACGTCAATTCGACTGTCGGGAGTTTGAGAAGTTCTGCAGCAACCTCGGCATCCACCATCGCTTCACCTCGATGGCGCATCCACAGACAAACGGAAAAGCCGAGGTAACGAATAGGACCATCTTGCAGGCCTTCAGATAAGGCTGGACCAAGCCAAGGGCAGGTGGGCGGAAGAGCTCCCGAGCATCCTGTGGACGTACCACACCACCCCGAGGACGGCCACCGATGAGACCCCGTTCAACCTTGTCTTCGGGGCTGAAGCGGTTATCCCGATTGAACTCGGCCTACCCACCCTGCGCGTGGAGCAGTACGATGAAGTGGAGAATCCTGCCAGGATGCTGCTAAACCTGGACCTCTTTGAAGAGACAAGGGACAAGGCTCGAGTCCGAATGGCGGCCTACAGGCAGCGAGTGGCCAGGTACTATAACTCCAGAGTGCGACCGAAGTCCTTCCGCCCGAGAGATCTAGTGCTCCACCGAGCTGAAGCTTCCCAGCCACGGGAGTGCGGGAAGCTCTCCCCGAACTGGGAAGGCCCTTATAGGGTGGCGGAGGTACTCCCTCGCGGGGCATACTACCTGGAGGAACTAGGAGGCTCCCGGTTCCCTCGGACCTGGAACGTCTCAAACTTGAGGATGTATTATCAATAGTGTAAGGCTCCTTGAACTTCAGCAATGAAACCCTCTTTCTTCACCAAATGCTTCTTCTCACCTCGTAGGGAGAGAGCCACCTAGCTCTGAGTTCGGCGAACACGGGCATGGCAAAAGACCCGCAAAGGCGCCAGGTCCCGAACTTCGGTCTGGAAGGCGGGGCAGAATCAAATTCGCCCGCGCAATCCCGGAGAACAGCCCGACAAGCCGCGCAGGGCTCAGATAAAGCCTGCGGCCCCGGAGTTCAGTCCGGAGGTCCCGGACTTCGGTCTGGAAGGCGGGGCAGAATCAAATTCGCCCGCGCAATCCCGGAGAACAGCCTGGCAAGCCGCGCAGGGCTCAGATAAAGCCTGCAGCCCCGGGGTTCAGTCCGGAGGTCCCGGACTTCGGTCTGGAAGGCGGGGCAGAATCAAATTCGCCCGTGCAATCCCGGAGAACAGCCCAGCAAGCCGCGCAGGGCTCAGATAAAGCCTGCAGCCCCGGGGTTTAGTCCGGAGGTCCCGGACTTCGGTCTGAAAGGCGGGGCAGAATCAAATTCGCCCGCACAATCTCAGAGAACAGCCCGGCAAGCCGCGCAGGGCTCAGATAAAGCCTGTGACCCCCTGGTTCAGTCCGGAGGTCCCGGACTTCGGTCTGGAAGGCGGGACAGAATCAAATTCGCCCACGCAATCCCAGAGAACAGCCCGGCAAGCCGTGCAGGGCTCAGATAAAGCTTGCGGCCCCGGGGTTCAGTCCGAAGGTCCCGGACTTCGGTCTGGAAGGCGGGGCAGAATCAAATTCACCCACGCAATCCCGGAGAACAACCCAGCAAGCCGCGCGAGGCTCAAGTACAGCCCGCAACCCCGGGGTTCAGTCCGGAAGTCCCGAACTTCGGTCTGGGGGGTAGGGCAGAACTCAGTCCGCCCACAAGCTCGGCTCAGAACGCACTACGGAACTTAGTCCCAGTGCCTGGCACCAGAGTTTAGTCCGGAAGGTAAAAAAAAAAAAGGAAAGAAAGAGAAGAGAGTGAAGCAACGGTCTAGTGAAAAAGAGGCTTCATTGCTTTCAGAATGTCGGTACACAGGAGGAGTCCCGACAGGCTGGGAGTCCTCAAAGAAAGATAATACAAGGAAAAAGGGGGAAGGACAATGGTGCCGGGGAGGCTACTTCGACGCGGCAGCGTCCTCCTCGGGCTGGGGCGCACTTTCTCCACCTGCACCATCGACGGGTGACTACTCGGGAGGCTGCTCCGGAGTCGCCGCCTCATCACCAGCTGCTGCCGGAGCTCCTCCACTGGGCTCCTGCCTTCTACCACCGAGGACTACCCCGCTGAGATCGAGCTCGGGATAGAAGGAGCTTACCTTCTCCCGGCATACCTGGAACCCCTTCAAGAAGGAGTCCACAGCAGCCTCCTGAACCTCAGCGACGTATTCCTCCGAGGCCCGGAACCTTGGGACGGCCTCCTGCACCTCCCGCTTCGACGCCTCTAGCAGGCCGTTGACGTAGGAGCTCTTCTCCTTGGCTGCACTCAGCTCCTTCAGGACCTCCACCCGGCGCTCCAGCGACCAGGACTGAGCCCTGAGACGGGTTTTCTCTGCCGCATCCTCCTCGGTGCGGCGCTGGTTCGAGATCCTCTCCTCTAACAGAGAGGTCTCGAGCTCCTTGATGCGCCCCTCGGCACGGGCCAGGTCGCCTCAGAGGACCTGGTTGTTCCCTCGCAGCTCGACCCCTTTCTCCATGAGGTCTTTGACGTCGGCTGCAAGCTTGCCGAGCTTCTCCTTCTCGGCGTCCTTGGCGTAACCGGCGAGGAAGTTCCTCAGCAGCAGCACGTCCATCCCGATCTGCATCAAAAGAGAAAGGGGTTGGCATAATCCAACTGGAACTTTCAAAGGAAGAAAACTCGAAGCTCGGGACTTACCGTGAAGAGCTGCGGCAGGATCCCAAGCAGCGCGTCGCTGTAGTCCCGGCCACCCCTTAGATGGTGGTCCCGGGAGGTGCAGGCAAACTCCATGACTTTCTTCGCGAGGCCCTGGTCACGGATCATGGAGCACCGGCTGGTAAGGCTCGGCGGCGGAGCAGACGCGTCAGCAGCGGCAGAGGCAGCCGTCCCCTCGCCGGGTAAAGCAGCTATCGATGGAGCCGTCGCCATCTTGGTGACCGCCGTGGGTGCGGTCGGCGCGGCAGCTGAAGCAGGCGCTGCCCGAGGAGGGACCGGCCCCCCCTCTTCCACGATCCTGTCGAGGTCGACGACAGGGACATCGGGCGCCTGGGCCCGAGGTGGCCTGGGTACGGGAGCCGCCGCCACAGGTCCGGTGGTGGAGGTCGGAGCGGCCTCCCGGCTCGCCTCGGTACGAGCTCTCTTCGTCGGGGGTTCAGTCCCCTCGGCAGCATCTCTCTGGCGGTGCCCTCCAGCAGGTTCTCTAGAAAGAACTTCATACCTGAAAGGAAGTAAAGGTCAGCCAGACCAGTTAAAAAGAAAAGAAGAAGAAGGATGGGGGAATGCGAAGCGGAAGGGAAGTCCGAGCCTCACCTAGCTCCCGGATGGGACTGATCCCCGCCTCGAACAAGTTCTGCTCCGAGAGCAGAACATCGAGGGTCAGGACCGCATCACTCAACAGCTGTGTGAAGACCTCTTGGTCCGCTGGATCGACCTGGGAATTCCGGTTCAGAGACCGGTCCGGCTCGCTCCAAGCCCAGTCAACGTCGTCGACCAAGGCGAAAAAGAACCGGTTCTTCCAGCCCTTAATAGACGAAGGGAGGTCGAACCTGAGGCACATAGGCCGAGGTGAAATGTACCACCAGCCATCATCGGTGGAATAACGCTTCAGGGTGAAGAGAGCCCTGAAGAGGGAGAAACGGGCAACGAACCCGTGGAAGTGACAAAAAACAATGAAAGCGAAGATAACCCAGATGGCATTTGGAGCCAACTGGGCCGGGACCAAACGGTAGTGGCTGAGAAAAGAAAGGAAGAAAGGGTGAAGGAGAAACCGAAGACCCCCGAGGAGGAAGTCCTCGTAGAAGGCGACTCGCCCGGGGCCGCTTGAGGTCACTCAATCTCCGGGCCGCGGAAGGGAAAGACGAGTCGAATCCGGGATACCATAGACTTCCCGGAGCAGAGAAAGGTCATCTTCGGTCATCGTTGAGACGTGACCAGAGGGACCAGTGGGAGAAGTGACCGGAGGGGGAAGAGAAGAAATCGGACGGGCGGAGACTACGGGAGGAGACCTAGGATCCCTAAGGACGCCTATAGTTACACCCCCGGGTTGGAGCTGCCTACGGATCTCGTCCGGAATCACTTCCCCTTCCGAGGAAGAAGGCTATAGAGTCCTCGACCGGGAAGGACCGGCCTCGTCCGGGTTAGAAGAGACATGACGGCGACGCGCCATGGGAGAAGTGCAGAAGGGTCGATAGGGCCGAGAGATGGAAGGAGGAGGAAGACACGGGCACTCATCGAGATACTCTGTGTAAAAGAGATGGCAACCCCGGAAGGTGAAGGAAATCCCACTGCAACCGCCGACGGAGCGCGAGAAAGAAGAGGGACTTCGTTTCCGGAAAGTCCCCCTCCTTTTCAAACTTGATCGACAGTGGCCGTACCCCTCATTCCGTTCCGAACCACCAGATGGATGCCGCGTGGACGCACGCCCGACATCGACGCTTCGGTTCAATGGAAACTGCCTCATTTTCGAAACGGCGCATTAATGGCCGTCGGAAGTGCGACGCGTGACAACCTCTCATAGAACCTCGGGCGTAACAAGAAACGGCGACAGGGATCGTGGCAATTATGGCGCGAGATTTTCGCCTTCCCCGCGTCACCTCCGCATTAAATCCCCACATCCCGAGCCACGACGTCTCGGCGGAACGAGGGGATGGGGGGCAACTGATATGGCTACTACGCTGACGTGGCGCGCGTCTCAGGTCCCGCCGGACGTAGTCAGTACCACGTGGTTTTTTTTAAAAGAGAGAGAGAGGAGGGGTCCACCTCGGTCGAAGCTGGCGGCCCCTTGCTCCCTCGCCAAGTGGCACCCGGAGACAGGTCCACCTCCGCCGAGGTCGAGCCGGGCCCTCCTGCTCCTTCGCCAGGTGGCGCCCGGAGGCGGGCCCACCTCGGCCGAAGTCGAGCACCTCTCTGCCGCTCCGCCAGGTGTCCACCCAGGAGGGATCCACCTCGGCCGAAACTGGCAGCCCCTTGCTCCCTCGCCAAGTGGCACCAAGAGATGGGTCCACCTCCGTCGAGGTCGAGCCGGGCCCTCCTGCTCCTTCGCCAGGTGGCGCCCGGAGACGGGCCCATCTCGGCCAAAGTCGAGCACCTCTTTGCCGCTCCACCAGGTGACCACCCAGGAGGGGTCCACCTCGGCCGAAGCTAGCGGCCCCTTGCTCCCTCGCCAGGTGGCACCCGGAGACGGGTCCACCTCCGTCGAGGTCGAGCCGGACCCTCCTGGTCCTTCGCCAGTTGGCGCCCGGAGACGGGCCCACCTCGATCGAAGTCGAGCACCTCTCTGTCGCTCCGCCAGGTGTCCACCCAGGAGGGTTCCACCTCGGCCGAAGCTAGCGACCCCTTGCTCCCTCGCCAGGTGGCACCCGGAGACGGGTCCACCTCCACCGAGGTTGAGCCGGGCCCTCGTTCTCCTTCGCCAGTTGGCGCCCGGAGACGGGTCCACCTCCACCGAGGTCAAGCCGGGCCCTCGTTCTCCTTCGCCAGTTGGCGCCCGGAGACGGGTCCACCTCGGTCGAAGTCGAGCACCTCTCTACTACTCCGCCAGGTGTCCATCCAGGAGGGATCCACCTCGGCCGAAGCTGGCGACCCCTTGCTCCCTCGCCAGGTGGCACCCGGAGACGGGTCCACCTCCACTGAGGTCGAGCCGAGCCCTCCTGCTCCTTCGCCAGTTGGCGCCCAGAGACGGGTCCACCTCGGCCGAAGTCGAGCACCTCTCTTCCGCTCCGCCAGGTGTCCATCCAGGAGGGGTCCACCTCGGCAGAAGCTGGCGACCCCTTGCTCCCTCGCCAGGTGGCATCCGGAGACGGGTCCACTCCACCGAGGTCGAGCCGGGCCCTCTTGCTCCTTCGCCAGGTGACGCCCGGGGACGGGCCCACCTCGGCCGAAGTCGAGCACCTCTCTGCCGCTCCGCCAGGTGTCCATCCAGGAGAAATCCACCTCGGCCGAAGCTGGTGGCCCCTTACTCCCTTGCCAGGTGGCACCCGGAGACAGGTCCACCTCCGCCGAGGTCGAGTTGGGCCCTCTTGCTCCTTCGCCAGGTGGTGCCCGGAGACGGGCCCACCTCGGCCGAAGTCGAGCACCTCTCTGCCACTCCGCCAGGTGTCCTCCCAAGAGGGTCCACCTCGGCCGAAGCTGGCGGCCCCTTGCTCCCTCACAAGGTGGCACCCGGAGACAGGTCCACCTCCGCCGAGGTCGAGCCGGGCCCTCCTGCTCCGCCAGGTGGCGCCCGGGGACAGGTCCACCTCGACCGAAGTCGAGCACCTCTCAGCCGCTCCAACCAGGTGTCCTCCTAGGAGGGGACCACCTCAGCCAAAGCTAGCGACCCCTTGCCCTCTCGCCAGGTGGCACCCGAAGACGGGTCCACCTCCGTCGAGGTCGAACCAGGCCTTCCTGCTCCTCCAGGTGGCACCCAGAGACGGGTCAACTGCAGCTGAAGTCAAGCCTCTCCCCGCTCCTCCGCCAAGTGGCGCCCCCTGACAGGTCCACCTCGGCCGAGGCCGGCCCTGCTCAGCGAGGCCTCCGGGAAGTGGGGACGCGGGTTTCAAAATCGCCACTCGGGTAAGGCGCGCCGCGCCTCGTAAGGGGCGCCAGTACGGTATGCAGTGATGCGCGAAACCTCGTTTACATCGGCCGGATGGGCCCCGCAACCGAGAAGCGGAATCCTTGCGGGCAGGAGCCTGCAACGGCGGGGCACTCATTGTCAATGCCTTGGAAGGAGAGCGCCCACGCTCGGCCCAAAGCCTCGCCAGTATCCTTCCCCCCCCCCTTTTCTCGCTAGGCATAGCAAGCAAGGCGATGGGGCCACCGGGTTCCCAGGCCCGAAGGGGAAAGGAAAAGGGGGGGAGAAAGGCGAGAAGCGAGAGGGAGCCCCCCGAGGGGAGGGGGGAGCTGGAGACAACATGATGGTATAAAAGGGATGGTTAAAGCGGGCAGCGAGGTAAATGAAAAAAGGAGAACAAAAAAGGCACCGAGAGAAGGATCCGGGAAGTCCGAGAGGAGTCCTCAGGTGCGAGCTCGGTGAACAAGGAGCTGAGAACTCAGCACAAGGAGCTGAGAACTCAGCACAAGGAGCTGAGCCTCAATTCCACTCTTTCCCACACTTCTTTTGCTAATATCTCCTCTAAGCCCGGGGGTCCTTCGGGAACCCGCCTTAGAGGATCTGTTCCATCTCACCGCTCTCTAACTTGACCGTCGGAGCTCCCTCGCCGGAACCCCCGGCCAGGGTCTCTGACCCTGTTTTGCATGACCGAAAGCTCAGAGATCTCGAAGTGAGACGGTCTGAGACCGGTGCCAGCTCTGAAGCTACAGGCCATCACGGTGAGATCGGCAACAGTACTAATTTCAACAAATAACATATGATAATAATAATTTTTTAAGGACAGATTTTTTGAATCCAATGTAGCCATCAGAAGTAAATCAAAGATGAATCATGGTAAGTACTACTAAATCTAATATTAGATTCAAATTGATTTTCGAATTTTATTGAATCTAAAATTCTAAATGATTTAATATCTTTTGCAGCTGAATGATGAATGCATTTTGATGGATCAATAAAATATTTAAAAATTCTTGCTATCAAGATCCTCTCCTAGATAGTGTTATCTAATGGATGTAAGCATAATTGATCTACCTTTGATCTTATCCACTCCAAGTAAAGAAACTGTCTAAAATAAAAATGCCTTAATGATCCTGTACATGTACACTATAATTTAAGGTTGATGCTAAAGTGTATTCAGAAGGAAGTTAAACTGAAATACTCTGATCCTATTGTAAGTAATTATGTTAATGAGAATGAAGATCGGATGATTGGATGGATCGTGAATCAATAGCAGGAGCCAGAACTTGATGAGCCAAGATTGCCTCATCGACTAACCAGTTTTATAGCTAACGAGGCTGGGATGAATGCTAAATAATAGATAAAAAGCAATATTTCTCACAGGACTCCGGTATATATCCCCGCCATCTATTCAGTCCGGAGACAGAGAAAAGAATAGTTGCATCTTTACTGGAGCATTCAATTCATTCAAATTCAGATACCAGAGAGAGTAGTACTAATACTTCTTCAAATAATGGAGGATCTAGTGATTAGGAAAGAACCGGACAGAAACAACCGGCTATTTATCTTCGATTCACCGGTGAGTTGCAATTTAATTACGCCATATAGGATACAGACCATGATGCACCAGTTGATAGAGCCTATAATGATACGATTCCCTATAGACGATAGGCTCCACGAGATCATTCGAGACATGATACAGCTACAGATCTTGCATATGGAGTAGGATCCATGGATATATCACGATCATCCTCATATTCTGGATCCTCTTACCTACAGGCACCGACAGCTTGTGATCGATATGAATATGGATATGGTGCATCCAAGATATCTTCCAGTAGTTATTATTCTATGTAACCCGAAACATCTTACGGATCTGATTTTGCTACTGACATATTTGGATAGATTCCTATATAACCATATCATCAGTCTCTAGATATCTCTCAGAATCGGAACCTCGGTGAGGGATCTGCGATAAGTTACGATCCATCATGCATACTTCTTGAAATGAGCTTACGGGATTATCATGCTGCCTAGTTAAAGAAATTTACTGATCTTCCTACTCAGTATAATAATGATCCCGATATTTATAAACATCGACACTCGATATGATTCTAAATATCGATATGTAATTATTTTTATATTTTACCTTTCACTTTAATTAATTGCTAGTAATCTTACTTTAATTAAATTTTTAAACGAAATAATATATCATGGCTGGAGGCTAGATAGCATTTCGTAGTGTTTCGAAATGATACAAATATTAATTAGCATCAACAAATATCTATTTAGATCTTAAAAATATTTCATAAATCCTAAAAAGAATAAAATAAAAAAATTGGACATGTTAGTCCGAACCAACACACCGCATCATACCGAGTTTCAGTACAGTACTAGTACCATACCATACTGGCTCGATGCCGGTATGAATCTCGATACCGATACCGGTACTGAGATCCTTGATATAAGCATACATACATAAATATAGACATACAAACATGCATGAAAGAGGGCCAGGTACATATGTACATACAAACATACAACTGTACCCACCAATTATAGCAATGTCAATAGCATAATCTGTGCCAATCAGGTACCGGGTCAGCATGGTGCCAAATAGATACATGGTATATGGTACCAAGTTGGTCCAGTACAGGCCAACCACTGCCTTTACCTCCTTACATAAAGGTCTCCAATGCATCCTTCGCTTTGGCAACCTTACTTGTGGTGGCAAAAGGGGGAGTCCACAAAGAAGGCAAAGACAAGGGCATGTTTTTTTTTTTTTGGGGGGGGGGGGGGGGGGGGGTAATTGGCAAAGAGATTAGCAAGGGTGGGACGCTTACAAAAAAGAGGTGAGGAGAGATTGAGTTGTTAGGGTTGGGATTGGTCCATTAGGAACAGGTTAAATAGGCAAAGAACTAATTAGGCCCAATTCAACCTTGGAACCGCCTGAAACTGCTCAAAACCTGAGCAGCTCATGCCGCCAAGCCCAGTTCATCACGCTTTGGCCTAGGGATCAAAATCAGAATACTGATCCATCTTGGTTCTACGCCAGTTAGGTCAGTACATGCCGAACTGCTCATTTCAGCAAACCAGGGACTGCACAAATAGCTGTTACAAATCAATAATTATTTATTCTTTTTCACATTAGAATTTTTCACATAACAAGGATATCAAATTTTAAATTGAGACAATGTCAATCTTATGGGCTCTTTAAGAACTTGTTGAATAAAATTTATCTTATCTTTTCAACCAAATGTTGTTCATGTTTCATAGTTTAAGATACATTTCATGCATTGGATTGAGATCTAACAGCGAGGTTTACTCCTCCATGAGAGAGGTAGGAGACTATCTTGGCACCAAAATGTCCATATTTATTGGTAGAACAGCTGAGATGTTGTCATGAAGAGAGATGTGGGATACAGGAACATGAAGAGTGATGGAGCCCTTAACAAGCTGGTTGTGGATAGAGTATGTTCAGAATATTAATAAAACCAAGCTGGACAGAGATTTGGTCTTGAAACTATGATTGGGCAAAGCTTGCAATGCCCAAGACCACCAGTCAAATTCAAAGCCAAACATGCAGTTCAAGTGTGGCATTATAAACTATTCAAGATAACTCATTCCCGCTGGAATTTGCAAAAGGATCAAGAGGTAATAAAAGAAACAGAAAACTTCTCAGAGTTTAGGACAGTCAGGTAGAATATAATTACACAGTGTAAGTGGACAATCACAATATCTAGAGCAACCCATATCCAAATTGTTGACTTTAGCTCCTACATCACCACTAGTTCTCATCTATGGTCAAGTCATATGAAACAGAAAGTGATTTTAGACTTATTATTCATGTCATTGCTCTCTTCCTCTCTACTAACACTTCAACCTATATATATGTGACCTCCTCACTCGGGCCACCTCTAGCCAATGCTTTACATGGTCTAACAAGCTTAGACATTTTCTTCAACTTTATTCTGTATTTATGTCACTCCCATGCTACCATTACTTTGGCTTTTATTACATATATTTAAGTCCATCATTCACAGTTTAAACAGAATTCTGCCTCACTGACCTTAATTTACATGCATTTTATGCTTTCATGACTTTTACTCACTCTTTTTCCTAGTTTTCTTTAAATACATTAATCCTTCTCCCCTTAGTCAACTTCATTCATACATATAACCATCCTTCTCCCCTTAGTTAACTCCATTCATACATATAACTAATGCCAAAAATTCAGTTTCACTTAAAATGCACTAAAGTAGATAGGAAAACATGACTTACAGATTCCTGAATTTCATCTTTAACAATATAAAATGGATCTTGAGTAGAAGTCATCTTGCTTTCAGCAATGTTCTCCTACATGGATCAAGAAATGTTAGTACTTGAAATACAGAAAATAACAAAGGCATGAGAAAACATATTTCAGTAGTTAGCAGATGAAACATGACATCCCACCCACAAAAAGAGCAAGCCCTGGAGAAAGGAACGATAAACAACTCTTAGAAAACTGAAGAGGGAAGCAGGAAAGAAAAGGTTCATGAAACATGCACTATATGAGAAAGTATAAACCAAGGCATGACAACTGCACCAGAATGCTTCCTACTAACATTTGGGTTCACCAAAGCACTCAAAAGTCATAAAAAGTCAATTACACAAATCATAACTCTAGTAACGCTTACTATGTGTCAATTTTCTTGGTAATTAAGTCGGTTCATTAAGAGAGGCAAAGGATATAATATTGGGTCCACTTATGCATGTGAACAGACTATGACATGCTTCTGAAATCCAATAAAAGCCTTCAATAGTGTTTGCAGACGATTATAGAGTAAGTCTTCCATTACAGGGTTCATAATCTAGACCAACAAATAGAAACAGCAAATATCTCCAATTATTTTGGTCACATCAAGTACAACGATTGAAGGAGATGTATGTAGTATAGATAATTTAATCTCTTGCATCAAGTTGGAGGTTCAGGTAACAGGTAATTAATTACTAGGGATTAGAAGCTGTGGTTATTTTTTTTAATTATAAAAAAAAAGTGATGCATGAAGATGTTACAGTTATCAAACTTAATGATTTGTGCTCCCATATGAAACTTTGTTAACTCTTAGACGTCACCATAAATCTCTAATTTCTTTTCCTGCCACCACTTTTTTGGGAGCATGCTCATCCACAGTGACACAATTTTTCTAAATCAAGCATCAAGATAAACACCCCTAGTATTGATCACTCTTATCCATCAAGAATTCAACAAAATACATCAAGAATTTCGATTCAGACCACAAGAACAAAACAAAATTTTACGTAAGAAAGGAAGGGGAAGAAAAAGAAAAGGGGTTGGCACCTGGGAGCAGCGCGCGAGGCAAAGGGAGGCGGACGCGGGAGGATAGCTACATCCTTTTCTTAACTCTACCGCGATCGACTTGCTTCCTTGCTGACTTCTCCCTCAATCGTTCTCCCCCCCCCCCCACCACTCCCCAAACCGCCTTAACCCCCTCGCTTTTCTTAACTCTCTCTTTGTCCCCTCCCCCTCCCATCGTTATTACCTCCCAAAGATGCACGAAAAATGTGACGTCTTCCCGAAGACCCTTGCGTTGCCTTTCCGTCTTCCATTCCTTCGTCAGGATGCCGCCGCCGGAACTGGATGTCCTGTGGGTGAAGGTCAAGGTGTACATTATTATTATTATTATTATTTTAAATACATAATTAAATTTACTTAGATCTTTTAAATATATAAAAAATATAAAAAACTTTTTTTTGAATACATTAATAGATTTCAATAACTTTGAAAATTATAGAATTGATGATTATCCATTCAAAATATTTTACAAAAATTTTTTGAATATTTGAAAAGTATAATGCATGCTCCAATATTTTATAATCATCAAAATCATTCTAAGAGTCAACAATTTTTTTTTATGATAATAAAATATTAAACAGAATAAGTACCTTTATATTTTCAACTGTATCAGAGTAAAAGATAACTGTATCAGAGTAAATGAGTTTAGAATGTGCTATACAGTATATCAAGCAATTCAAATTATGACCTAGCATAGGAGTTCATTTTATAAATTGACTAAAGTGTCATATCTTTACAAGTTAACTGAGGTGTCAAAATTGTTGAATATTCTAGCTGATTTTTTTAATTTTTATGAGTTTTGATGAAATATTCTTCTCCTTGCTCAAAAATCTTGCACATACATTGTTCATTATAATTTTCTCCATGCATCACACATTTTCCATTATAATTTCATATTTTTCATATTTTTCTCATATTTTTCATGTATTACATAATATTATCTCATTGTAATTTTCCATGTATCCCATAATATTATCTCATTGTAATTTTCCATGCATCACATGATACTCCCCTTTTTTGTCATCAACAAAAAGTGTAAATGCTCCTCCTTACTATAGAATTCAAGAATGTAATTGATATGACAACATCGGTGACGTGGAGTGTATGTCAGATCCAGCTGGATGCCAGCGGTGCCACGTAGATTTTTTCTTTTGAAGTTTACCCCAGGTGTATTGGCCAGCGATCATCCTCGCCCAGGACGAGGCGCTCCTGCTCCTTCGCCAGGTGGCACCCCAAGATGGGTACACCTCGGTCGAAGTCGAGCCTTCCTCTGCCACTTTGCCAGGTGTTCAACAATGAGGCGTCCACCTCGACCGAAGCTGGCGGCCTTTGCTCCCTCGCCAGGTGGCGCCCCAAGACGAGTCCAACTCGTCGAGGTCGAGCGAGGCGCTCCTGCTCCTTCGCCAGGTGGCATCCCAAGATGGGTCCACCTCGGCCGAAGTCGAGCCTTCCTCTGCCACTTCGCCTGGTGTCCACCCAGGAGGGGTCCACCTCGGCCGAAGCTGGTGGCCTCTGCTCCCTCGCCAGGTGGCGCCCCAAGACGGGTCCACCTCACCGAGGTCGAGCCAGGCACTCTTACTCCTTCGCCATGTGGCACCCCAAGATGGGTCCACCTCGGTCGAAGTCGAGCCTTCCTCTGCCACTTCGCCAGGTGTCCATCCAGGAGGGGTCCACCTCGGCCGAAGCTGGTGGCCTCTGCTCCCTCACCAGGTGGCGCCCCAAGACGGGTCCACCTCGCCGAGGTCGAGCCAGGTGCTCATGCTCCTTCGCCAGGTGGTACCCCAATATGGGTCCACCTCGATCGAAGTCGAGCCTTCCTTTGCCACTTCGCCAGGTGGTACCCCCTGATGGGTTCACCTCGGCCGAAGTCAGCCCTACCTTGCAAAGCCTCCGGGGAACTGAGGCACGAGCCACAAGGTCAATGCTAGAGTCGGCGTGCAACGCGTCCCGTATAGGATGCCCAGTACGGCCTGCAACGGCACGCGGAACCTCATTTACACCAGTTAAGGAGGGCCCCGCAATTGAGGTATTGAATCCTTGCAGACAGGGGCCTGGAACCCAGAAAATTCACAGTCAACACCCCGAGATGAGGGCTCCCGCGCTTGGCTCGAGATCCCGCCAGGTTCTTCCTTTCGTGACAGCACGGCGGATGAGGCAAGCTCGCTGCTTAACTCCCAGACTCGAAGAGGAGGGGAGGAGGGGGGAAAGGAGTCAGGAACCTCCGGGAGCCTTCAAGAGGGGAGGAAACGAAAGCTGAAGGGGACCCGGGGGTATAAGGGGGACGGTGAAAGCGGACGGGAAGGTAAGCCACGGAGAGGAAAGAACACCTAAAGAAAAAAATAACGATTCTGGGGCCCCCAGAAGTTCCCAGATGCAAGCCCGACAAGTCCAGTGCAGGAAACTGGGTATCAACCCCTCTCGTTCCCATACTTCTTTCATAAAAATCTCCTCTAAGCACGGGAATCCAGCGGAGACCTGTCTTAGTGGACCTGTTCCATCTTGCCGCTCGCTAACTTGACCATCAGAGTGCCCCGATCGGAACCCCCGGCCCGGGTCTTTGACCTTGTTTTGCAGGTCCGGAGGCTTGGAGATCCCGAAGTGAAGGAGTCTAAGGTCCGGCGCCAGCTCATAAGCTACAGGCCACAGCAGTAAGATCGGCAACAGATTGGCGCGCCAGGTAGGGGAGAAGGATGGTAACTCCTACGCGAGCAAGCCCCCCTGTGAGCAAGAGAATAGCTCAACCATGGTGGTGACATGCGGACGCGAAGCTTCCACCAGCCGGACAGGAGAAGTTCCCTTTCCTCCGGGCCCGCACAGCCTGGAGAGGGAACTTCCCACTCCTCCTTCTCCTCAGCTGTCCTCGGTGGACGGTCCTATTGCAGCCATCGTCCAGCAGCTGCAAATGCTGACTATAGCTGTGCGACAGCTACAGCATCAGCAGCGCTCCCTGGCCACTCAGTCCCAGCTAGGGACTCTCGCGGCCCAAGTCGCGGGCCCTCGCGGAAGCCTGTGCTCCATTCAAGACAGGCCATCCCGTCCACGAGTAGTGATCAACCCCCGTAGGAGCCATCAGACTCCCGCAAAAAGAAACTGCACTGGGTCGGCGAATCACGAGAGTCAATCCCCGGCCGACGATCCTGAAGCAGTTCGGCGCAGCAAGCGCCACCGGGGCAAGGCCCCTCACCGCGATCGGTCGGCACCTCCTTCTCCAGCGGCCTCAGTGGAAGGTTCCACTGATGAGGCCATCAGGCGCCTGACTGAGAGATGCCTGGAGGAGCATGAACGCAAGTTGGCAGAGTTCTCCCATCGCTTCGCCAACATGCAGAGCTCCCCAAGCGAGCCAGTGGGCTATAACGCCCAACCACCCTTCTCTCGGGAAATCCAAGAGGAACCGATCCCGAATCGGTTCCGCATGCCTTAGGTGGATCCCTACGATGGGACCACTAATTCCTTGGACCACCTAGAGAGCTATAAGGCTCTTATGAGAGTCCAGGGGGGACAGATGCTCTCCTATGCATCGCCTTCCCGGCCACCCTATGGAAGGCTGCTCGAGTTTGGTTCACCCGCCTCGAGCCAGAGTCTATTAGCTCTTTCCATCAGCTGGAAGGAAAGTTTGTGGCACACTTCAACGCTTGCCGGAAGGTGTCACGGGAGGTAGACAGCCTCTTCTCTATCCGCCAGCAATACCAGGAGCCGCTGCGGGACTACGTCACTCGCTTCAAGATTGCAGGCCTAGAAATTTGTAGCCTGTACGAGCCCGTTGCCATGCTGGCATTGAAGAGAGGGCTCAAGACCTCCTGCCTGACGTATTCCCTGGACAAGAAGCCCTCCAAGACGTACTCCGAGCTCCTCCTCTACATCCATAAGTATATCCGTGCTGAGGAGGCCGACCGTACCAAGCGAGAGCTGGACGGGAAGCCTTCGAAGAAGCCTTCCCCAAAGGATGTCCTTGGGACCCGGAGGCCCGGACCACCTGCAGACTTTCGACCGGGTCCAAAGCCGAAGAATGGTTCCGTTATGGAGCAAACCTTCACCCCCTTCCTTGCTCTAAGAACGAAGATCCTCATAGAGATCGAGGATGAGCGCTACCTCCGCCGACCTCCTCCTCAGAATCCAAGGAACAGTCACGATAAGACAAAGTACTGCCAGTTTCATCGTAACCATGGACACGACACAGTGGAGTACCGTAATCTGAAGCAGGAGATTAAGGAGCTGATCAAGAGGGGGCTATCTCAGGAAGTTCGTGAGGAGCGAGGCCCCGGTAGAGAACCAGCCACTCGTGGTCCTTTCCCCTGTCCCTGCAGTTGACAACCGCCCTACAAAGAAACCTGTGGGCATGATCTCTTGGGGGATAGGGCGCATGTTGAAGAGAGCCTGGGAGGCGGAAGACCTGGAAAATGTACTCCCCTTTGAAAAGGGGAATGAAAGTGAAAATGTAAACAATGATGTAGTGGTGGTCGAGATGACCATCGCTAAGCATCCTGTACATCGCATTATGGTGAATAGTGGGAGCTCTAATGATGTACTTTTTTATGATGCTTTCTTCTGGATGAATCTATCTCATGATCGACTAAAGCCAGTGCACACCCCTCTCGTGGGCTTCACCGGAGATTCCGTAGGGGTCGAAGGGGAGATTACTCTCCCCATTACCGCCGGATCCCCACCCCGGTAGAGCACGGTCATGATAACCTTCACCGTCGTTCGACTCCCGTCACCCTACAATGCCATCCTGGGCCGTCTAGGACTCAACCAACTGGACGCGATCATCTCTACCAAAAGGTTGCTGGTATAGTTCCCTACTGCCTTTGGGATGGGAGTAATGAGGGGGACGGCCCAACCAGTCCCACATTGCTTACAAGCTGTCCCGGGGCCCGGGGTGCCGAGCTCGGCTCTGACGTCAACGACCTCGACCAAAGGGCGCAAGATCCCAGGGGAGGCCTCGTAAAGTGCTTATTGACATACCCTTTGGGCTCGAACCCTCAAAAGATAGTGCAGGTAGGAGCCCAACTCTCGGAGGATGAATGAGCTCGCCTGCTGGATTTCCTCCGAGAAAACGCGGATGTGTTTGCCTGGTCTGCTGTAGATATGCCAGGTATCCCCTCGGAGGTTATCACCCACCAATTGAAGATTGACCCGAGGTGCCGTTCGATCTGCCAGAAGAAGAGAAGTTTCACTGCAGAAAGGCAGAAGGCAATCAATGAAGAAATGGAAAAGCTCCTCACCACCGGCTTTATACGGGAAGTGCAGTACCCTAGTTGGCTAACGAACGTGGTAATGGTGAAGAAGAGCAACGACAAATGAAGGATTTGTGTGGATTACACCGACCTCAACCGAGCATGCCCGAAGGATAGCTTTCCACTCCCTAAGATCGACCAGCTCGTGGACACCACCTCGGGACATCGCCTCCTCTCTTTTATGGACACTTTCTCTAGGTATAATCAGATCCGAATGCACCCGGAGGATGAGGAGCACACCGCCTTCATCACAGATCGCGGGACCTACTGCTACAGAATGATGCTGTTCAGCCTCAAGAATACAGGTGCCACGTACCAACGTTTGGTCAACAAGGTCTTCAAAGACCAAATTGGCCGCAACATGCAAGTGTACATGGACGACATGCTGGTGATGAGCAAGCTGACCTCGGACCACGTCAGCGACCTGATGGAGACCTTCAATAACCTCTGTCTTCACCAAATGAAGTTGAACCCGATGAAGTGTGCTTTCAATATGTCGACGGGGAAGTTCCTCGACTTCATGGTGACCCAAAGAGGGATAAAAGCCAACCTAGAGAAGGTTCAGGCGATCCTAGATATGGAGCAGCCCACCTCTAAGAAGCAAGTGCAGCGACTCATCGGCCAGATAGCTGCCCTGAGCTAGTTTATCTCAAGGTCCGCTGATCGCTGCCAGCCCTTCTTCAAGGCATTGAGAAAGATGCACGACTTCGCTTGGACGAAGGAATGTCAGGAGGCATTTGAAGAGTTGAAGAAGACGTTGGCGTCGCCGCCACTGCTCTCCCGGCCAGAGGAAGGAGAAGAGCTATTTTGTACCTAGCAATCACTCTGGAGGCCGTCAGCTCGATCCTGGTCCAGACAGATGACAAAAGGATCTAGAGGCCGGTGTATTACATGAGCAAACTTCTCCGCGATGCAGAGCTCAGGTATTTTCGGTCCGAGAAACTGATTTTTGCACTAATTATGTCCGCCCAGCATCTCAGGCCTTATTTCCAAGCGCACCCCATCACGGTCCTGATGGATCAACCACTGAAAGCGATGCTCAGCCGACCTGACACGTCTGGATGCCTGGCAAAGTGGGTGCTGAAGCTCAGCGAGTTTGACATCACTTACCAGCCGAGGTCGGCCATGAAGGCACAGGTACTCGCTGATTTTTTGGTTGAGTATGCAGGCCTAGGCAAGGGGCCGGAAGAGAGCCCCCAGAATCGAAAGCCAGAGCCTGGACTGGAGGAGGACATCTGGATCCTTCATGTGGATGGAGCCTCGAACTTCGGCGGGAGTGGAGCTGGACTCATCCTTGTCAACAGCGAGGGAGTTGTCGCCGAATGTGCGCTCCGCTTCCAGTTCGTCGCTACCAATATCCAGGCGGAGTACGAAGCGCTCCTCGTGGGGCTAAGAGTCTCCCGCGAGCTGGGTATGGCCTGCCTCAGGGTCTTCACCGACTCGCAGCTGGTGGCCGGGCAGGTTTCGGGAGCATACAAGGCACGGGACCCCCAAATGGTGAAGTACCTGGAGCTCGTGCAAGCGAGCGCGACGGGTTTTAGGCGCTTCAACATCTCCCACATCCCGCGCGGGAAAAATGCTCGCGCGAATGCCCTCTCCCGCCTAGCAACCCTACCGGACTCATCGCTGGGCCGCGCCTACATCAAGCATCTTCAAGCCCCGAGCTATGAGACACCTATGGAGGTCCAGCAGGTCACCCCGGAGCCTAGCTAGATAGACAAGTATATCGAGTACATCACCAACGGCACCTTGCCAGAGGATCGCACGATGGCCGGTCTCATTAAGAGGAAGGTCGCATGGTTCGTGTTGATGGACGGGCTACTGTACCGGAGGTCCTACTCCTACTCGCTCCTCAAGTGTCTGAGACCCACCGAAGCTGCACTCGTGCTCCAGGAGATCCATGAGGGCATCTGTGGGAACCATGTGGGGGGTAGGACACTAGCGTACAAGGCCCTCCACCAAGGCTACTTCTGGGAGACGATGAGAGAAGACGCATCTAACTTTGTGAAGAGGTGTGATCGATGTCAGCGGTACGCTGTTGTGCAGCGCTAGCCTGCTGCTCCACTCTCCCAGCTCTCCACCCCCTGGCCGTTTGCTCAGTGGGGCATGGATCTCCTCGGATCCTTTCCCCCTGTGTCTAGGCAACGAAAGTTCTTAATTATGGCTATTGACTACTTCACGAAGTGGGTCGAAGCCAAGCCGTTAGCCCAGATCACAGAGGCAAATGTCACCAAGTTTCTCTGGAAGTCGATTATCTACTGCTTCGGCTTGCCCCACACCATCATCACCGACAACGAACGCCAGTTTGACTGTCAGGAGTTCGAGGAGTTTTGCAATTACCTTGGGATTCATCATCGCTTCACCTCGGTGGTGCATCCTCAGACTAATGGAGAAGCCGAGGTGACAAATAGAACCATCCTGCAAGGTCTTCAAATAAGACTGGACCAGGCTAAGGGAAGGTGGGTGAAGGAGCTTCCAAGTATCCTATGGGCGGACCATACCACCCCAAGGACAGCCATGGACGAGACCCCCTTTAACCTCATCTTCGGTGCGGAAGTAGTTATTCCAGTAGAGCTCAGCCTGCTGACCGTGCATGTACAGCAGTACAATGAGGCTGAGAACCCGGCGCTGCTGCTACTGAACCTAGATCTCCTTGAAGAAACAAGGGACAGGGCCCGAATTCGGATGGCGACCTACTGGCAGCGAGTGGTCAGATACTACAACTCCAGGGTACGGCCAAAATCCTTTTGCCCGGGAGATTTAGTGCTGTGGCATGCTGAGGCTTCCCAGCCGCGGGAGTGCGGCAAGCTCTCCCCAAATTGGGGAGGCCCTTATAGGGTGGCCGAAGCACTCCCCCACAGAGCATATTGCCTGGAGGAGCTCGGTAGATCCCGGTTCCCGCGAACTTGGAATGCCTCAAACTTGAGGATGTATTACCAATAATGAAGACCTTTTAAAATTTAACAATGAGATCTTTTTATATGAAATGCCTGTTCTCGTCTCGTAAGACAATCGCCATCCAGTTTTACGTTTGACGAGTGAAGGTAAGGCAGTGAGCCTTCAAAGATGCGAAGTCCTAGGCCCGAAAGATCTCGCGAAAGCTAGCCCTTCCACAAAAATCTCGGAGTTCAGTCTAGAGTGCCGCATGGAATTAAATTCCAGCGTGCAGCCCCGAGGTTTAGTCCGGAGGAAGTTCCGGAGACTTAAGTCCCAGTCCCACTAATCCCGGAGTCCAGCTCGGAAGGTCGCGCAAGGCTTAACTCCCGCTTGCTGCCCCGAGGTTCAGTCCTGAAGTTCGCACGGAACCTAATTCCAAAGCGAAGCCCCGGACCTTGGTATGGAATGTGGGGCAGAACCCAGTTCCCCCACAAGATCCCGGAGTTTAGCCCGGAACGCCCCGCGGGACTCAGTCCCGATGGTTGGCCCCGGGGTTCAGTCTGAAGGATGCTCAAAAAAAAAAAGAAAAGAAAAAGAAAAGAGAGGAAAACTTTAGTCTCTTGCAAGCTGCAAGGCTTAGGAGGCCCCTACCGGAAACCAAGAGGTCTCCGGGGCCTTGTCTCGAATCGGCAATTCAGATTACAAAAGAGAGAGAGAGAGAGAGAGAGAGAGAGAGAGAGAGAGAGAGAGAGAAAGAGAGGGAGACAAAACAGAATGATGAAAAATGATTTTCATTTCTACTAAAGGGTTTCTTACAAAAGAGGGCCCCGACAGGCCGGGTGACCCAAACAAACATATAAAGAAACCTATACTAGAAACAAAATAGAAGAGGCCCCGAGGTCACTTCACCGTAGCCGCGTCCTCCTTCGGCTGGGGGGCATCCTCACTGCCGGCGGCGTTGTCGGAAGGCCGCGCGGAAGCCTCCATGCCGGCGCCCTCTGCGACTGGTCCTCCCTCCTCGGGCTGCTCCCTTCGATCGCCCAAGATGACCCCGCTGAGATCGAGCTCGGGGAAGAAAAAGCCCACCTTCTCCCGGCACATCTGGAAGCCCTTCAAAAAGGAGTCGACCGCCGCCTTGTGCAGCTCCGCCCTGAACTCCTCGGATGCCCGAAACCTTGGCACGGCCTCCTGCGCCTCCTTTTGAGATGCCTCCAGCAACCCATTAATGTAGGAGTTCTTCTCCTTGGTTGCGCTGAGCTCCTTGAGGACCTCCTCGACCCGGCACTCCAGCAACCGGGACTGAGCCCTAAGATGTGATACCTCAGTCACGTCATCCTCGACACGACGTTGGCTCGAGATCCTCTCCTCAGACAGAGAGGTCTCGAGCTCCCTCACGCGCCCCTCGGCACGACCCAGGTCCTCCCGGAGGGCCTGGTTGCTCCCCCGCAGCTCTTACACCTACTCCATGAGATCCTTCACGTCGGCCGCAAGCTTGCCGAGCCTCTTCTCCTTCTCGGCGCCCTTCTTTGCCGAGCTGGAAAGATAGTTCCTCAGCAGCAGAACGTCAGTCTCGATCTGCGTCAAAGAGAGGGTGGGGTGTTAGAAAGATCCAACTGGAACATAAAAAAGAAAGAGCTTGGAGCTTACCGTGAAGAGCAGTGGGAGGATCCCGAGCAACACCTCTGCGTAGTCCCGGCCACCCCTCAAGCGATAGTCCCAGGGCATGCAGGCGAACTCCATCATCCTTTTCGCGAGCCCTTGATTGCGAATGACAGAGGAGCTGGCGTTGAGTCCCGACGGTGGAGGGTGAGCATCAGCAGTAGGCTGAGCGGCTATCCCCCCGCTGGACGGTGCGGCCGTCGGTGTGGCCGCCGCCACCGTTGTGGCCACCGCAGGGGTGATCGGCGTAGTAGCCGCAGTAGGCACCGCCCAGGGAGGTTCCGGCCACCCCTCACCCTCAGCCCTGTCGAGCTCGACAACGGGCATGTCGGGTGTGCAAGACTGGGGCGGTATGAAGGCAGGGCCCGTTGCCACGGGGCCAGTAGGAGCTGGGGTCGGCCCGGGCCCCTGGCTCGCCTCGGTGCGAGCCTTCTTTGGCGGAGCCTCCTGGGCCCCTTCAGCGATGCCCCTCTTTTGGGCACCCTCCATCAAGCTCTCAACGGAGAATTTCATCCCTGGAGAAAGAAAACAATCAGGCCATTTCAAAAAGAAAGAAGCAGAAAGTGGAAAGAAAGTAAAGGTGAAGGAAGAAGACCCGGGGTCTCACCCAATGCCCGTATTGGACTGATTCCTGCCTCGAACAAATTCTGCTTCGAGAGCAGGACCTCGAGGGCTGGGACCACGTCACCCAGTATCTGAGCGTAAACCTCCTGGTCGGCCAGCTCGACCTGGGAGTTCCGGTTCGGGGACTGGTCTAGCTCGCTCCAGGCCCAATCGACATCTTAGACCAAGGCAAAGAAGAAACGGTTCTTCCACCCCTTAATCGATGTGGGGAGGTCAAACCTAAGAGGCAAAGAAGAAACGGTTCTTCCACCCCTTAATCGATGTGGGGAGGTCAAACCTAAGGCACCTAGGCTGGGGAGAAAGACACCACTAGCCATCATCGGTGGAGTAGCATTTCAGGGTGAAGAGGGCCCTGAATAGCGAAAAGCGGGCAAAAAACCCGTGAAAATGACAGAAGACAATGAAGGCGAGGATGACCCGGATGGCATTAGGAGCCAACTGGGCTGGGACCAGGCGGAAGTGACTGAGGAAGTAGAGAAAGAAAGGATGAAGGGGAAAACAAAGACCCTCGACAAGGAAGTCCTCGTAGAAAGCAACCCTCCCTGGGTCGCCCGAGGTTACTCGGTCCCTCGGACCTGGGAGCGAAAGCTGGATTGAATCCGAGACCCCATACGTATCCTGGATCCAAGAAAGATCATCTTCGGTCATCGTTGAGACGTAACCAGAGGGACCGTGAGAGGAGATCTCTACCACCGGAAGAGGAAGAGCAGAGATGGGACGTGTAGAAACAACGGGGGGAGACCTAGGACCCTTAGGGATGCCTATGGTCACAGTCCCTGGCCGCAGTTGCCTCAGGACCTCAATTGGAATCTCTTCCCCCTTTAAGGAGGAAGGCAATGGAGTCCTCGACCGGGAAGGACCGGCCTTGTCCAGATTGGAAGAGGAATGACGACAGCGGGCCATCAGGGAGAAGAAATGAGAAAGAGACGGATTCGGAGTGACACGGAATCGAAAGGTAGAAGAGGAAGAAAAGGCGTCATAGGCACTCACCAGGATGTTTTGAACCGGAGGAATGGCGACCCTGGGGATGAAGAAAGATCGCTGCAACCGCCAGTGATGTGTGAGAAAGCCAAGAGGCCTCATTTCCGGAAGTCCCCTCTTTTTCAAACTCAATCAATAGCGGCCGTATGGCTCTTTCTAGCCAGAGCCATTAAATGAATGCCATGTGGAGACACGCCCGACATCGATGCTTCGGTTCGATGGAAGCTGGCCCGGGTTCGAAACGGCGTATTAATGGCCCATCAGGCACGTGGACGTGGCGACCACCGATTGGGCCTCAGGCATGATGGACGTAGCGGCGGTGATCATGGCAATTATGGCACAGGATTTCCCTCTTTCCACGTCATCTCTGCATTAACTCCCCACACCCCAAACCGTGATGCTCCGATGGGACTTGGGGATGGGGGGCAACTGATATGGCAACATCGGTGATGTGGAGTGTATGTCAGATCCAACTGGATGCCGTAGTGCCATGTGGATTTTTTCTTTCAAAGTTTCCCCTGGGTGGCTTGGCCAGCGATCGTCCTCGCCCGGGATGAGGCGCTCCTGCTCCTTCGCCAGGTGGCACCCCAAGATGGGTCCACCTCGATCGAAGTCGAGCCTTCCTCTGCCACTTCGCCAGGTGTCCATCCAAGAGGGGTCCACCTCGGCCGAAGCTGGCGGCCTCTGCTCCCTCGCAAGGTGGTTCCCCAAGACGGGTCCACCTCACTGAGGTCGAGCCAGGCGCTCCTGCTCCTTCACTAGGTGGCACCCCAAGATGGGTCCACCTCGGTCGAAGTCGAGCCTTCCTCTGCCACTTCGCCAGGTGTCCACCAAGGAGGGGTCCACCATGGCCAAAGCTGGTAGCCTTTGCTCCCTCGCCAGGTGGTGCCCCAAGACAGGTCCAACTCGTCGAGGATAAGCCAAGCGCTCTTGCTCCTTCGCCAGGTGGCACTCCAAGATGGGTCCACCTCGGCCGAAGTCGAGCCTTCCTTTGCCACTTCGCCAGGTGTCCACCTGTGAGGGGTCTACCTCGACCGAAGCTGGCGGCCTCTGCTCCCTCGCCAGGTGGCACCCCAAGACAGGTCCACCTCGCCGAGGTCGAGCTAGGCGCTCCTGCTCCTTCGCCAGGTGGTACCCCAAGATGGATCCACCTCAACCGAAGTCGAGCCTTTTTCTACCACTTCGCCAGGTGTCCACCCAGGAGGGGTCCACCTCGGTCGAAGCTGGCGGCCTCTACTCCCTCACCAGGTGGCGCCCCAAGATGGGTCCACCTCGCCAAGGTCGAGCTAGGCACTCCTGCTCCTTCGCCAGGTGGTACCCCAAGATGGGTCCATCTCGATCAAAGTCGAGCCTTCCTCTGCTACTTCGCCAGGTGTCCACCCAAGAGGGGTCCATCTCGGTCGAAGCTGGCAGCCTCTGCTCCCTCGTCAGGCGACACCCCAAGACAGGTCCACCTCCCTGAGGTTGAGCCAGGCGCTCCTGCTCCTTCACTAGGTGGCACCTTAAGATGGGTCCATCTTGGCCGAAGTCGAGCCTTCCTCTGCCACTTCGCTAGGTGTCCACCCAGGAGGGGTCCACCTTGGCCGAAGCTGGCGGCCTCTGCTCCCTTACCAAGTAGAGCCCCAAGATGGGTCCACCTCGCCGAGGTCGAGCCAGGCGCTCCTGCCACTCCGCCAGGTGGCACCCCCTGATGGGTTTACCTCGATCGAAGTCAGCCTTACCTTGCAAACCCTCCAGAGATCAGAGACACGAGCCACGAGGTCAATGCTAGAGTCGGCGTATGGCGCGTCCCATACAGGGCGCCCAATATGGCCTGCAACGGCGTGCAGAATCTCGTTTACACCAGTTAAGGAGGGCCTCACGATCGAGGTATTGAATCCTTGCGGACAGGGGCCTGGAACCCAAAAAATCCACGGTCAACACCTCGAGATGAGGGCTCTCGCTCTTAGCTCGAGATCCCGCCAGGTTCCTCCTTTCATGACAGCATGACGGACGAGGCAAGCTCGCCGCTTAACTCCTAGACTCGAAGAGGAGGGGAGGAGGGGGGAAAGGAGCCAGGAACCTCTGGGAGCCTTCAAGAGGGGAGGAAACGAAAGCTGAAGGGGGCTCGGGGGTATAAGGGGGATGGTGAAAGCGGACGGGAAGGTAAGCCATGGAGAGGAAAGAACACCTAGAGAAAGGGATAACGATTCTAGGGCCCCCGGAAGTTCCCAGATGCAAGCCCGACGAGTCTAGTGTAGGAAACTGGGTGTCAACCCCTCTCGTTCTCACACTTCTTTCATAAAAACCTCCTTTAAGCACGGGAATCCAGTGGAGACCCGTCTTAGTGGACCTGTTCCATCTTGCCGCTCGCTAACTTGACCGTCGGAGTGCCCCCACCGGAACCCCCGGCCCGAGTCTCTGACCTTGTTTTGTAGGTCCGGAGGCTTGGAGATTCCAAGGTGAAGGAGTCCAAGGTCCAGTGCCAGCTCATAAGCTACAGGCCACAGCGGTAAGATCGGCAACAATAATATATTTAGAGAGAAAAAAGGAAGTAAATATGATTGCCATAAAAAGTGAAATTTCATTTCAGTACAAGTAACACAATAACATATATGAAGTACAATATAAACATAACATCTGTGAGGCTAGTCCTCATCAAATGGAAGATCTAATACAACAGTGCCATAACCCTATGTGCAGAAGGTCTAGGGGTCTGATGAGTCATGTTCCTAGTCCTAAGAAAAGGGCCAGCTCTAGGTGCTCTAGATCTATGATACTGTCTTGGTGCATCTCTAGTAGGTGCTGGTGGAGGATTAGGCTCTAGCTCAGAAGCTGAGATCAATGGAGTCCTTTGATCAGTAAAATCATCAGATAATGCAAGAGTGCTGGTCCTAGAGAGGATTTGAGTAGCAGGTGTATCAGGAATGCTCTACCTGGCTGCCCTGCCTCTATTGCAGGTATGTCCATGACATGTGTATCTATAAAATGCTCATCAACCTCCTGATCTGAAGTATGGAAATCATGTCCATCATCTGGTGGTGAAGAAGGTGATCCTAAAGGTCCAACTGAGGTAGTCTGATGTAAAGCTGCTAAAATCTGACTGAATCCGTCTCTCACCTCAGTCTGCAGCAAATCTATCCTGGAATGTACCTATGCCCGAACAGTCTGAAGGTCTGATCTAAGGACAGAAATATCATCTCGAAGTATCCTCAAGTGCTCAGAATCTTGCTGCCCACAAATACTGGGATCTGAAGGAACTGAATGAGGAGGTGTGGCTGGTGCTGGCTCTGAGGGTCCAGCCTCATCATCATGATCATCCTCATCATCTCCAGTGTGCTATGCAGTCTCAGCATCATCTGGGATATCATCCTCCTCATCATCATTAGAGTGAACTGCTCTCTGTCCAAATACTTTCTTCATCCATACTCCTTCAACTTTATGGTACCCTATTTCTATGGAGTGACTTCTATGAATATCTATCAGTATGTAGAAGGGGCCTACTGCCTCTCATGATAGGTCAATGCCATAGTCCTGAAATAGAAGGGTGAAGGCCAACCCATAGGATAGACATGCTCTAGCCTTGCGAGCTGCATTTTTGATCTGAGTCATCATAATGAATGGCAGATTGAGGGCCTCTCCCTAATCATGTATCTCATGAATATAAAGTCACGCTTGCTCACCCAGTCAAATTGCCCTGTCCTAGGCAAAAGCACCCTGCTAATGATATCGTGAAGCAATCTCATCTCAAGTGATAGTCTGTTTGCTTGAACATTTGAGATTCCTTCCACATTCCTTCTCTCTAGAATAGTCCTCAAAGTATGTTGTCTATCCTTGATATTCAAATAACATTTTCCAATTTTGGGCATTTGTAGAACTCTGCTTAACCTAACTTCATCCACTGAAATAGTGACTCCTTTCACTGTAGAGAGAATCTAGTGTGCTCCAAAAGATAGATGCTCAAAGAAGGTCCTAACCAATGTGGGATATGTGGGGACATCCAAAGAATAAAAGAATTTCCATCCTTGTGCTCTAATCTAATCACCAATACGAAAACTTTGTTGTTCAAGAAATGTAAAATCCACTCTTCTACCTGAGGTTACTGGTCTGTTGCCCATCTGAATGATTTGTCACTATGGAGGAGGTGGAACTTGAGGATCTTGTGGAGCCAGCTCATCTTGTCTTCTTTTGGATCTTCTTTCCGCTTGAACAGTGCTTGGAGCCATCCGTTTATATCTCTTTGCCATTGCTTTCTTGGATGCCATTGATTAAGGATCTAAGGGATTTGGAAGGATTTGAGTGGTCCCTAGGGCTAAAGTGGAAAGTACTCCCTTAGGCTCGGGTTCAATAAGAAATAGTAGGGTGAAAAGAAATTTTTAAGGCTTGCGATTTTTAAGTAGATCTAGTAGGGTGAAAAGAAATTTTTAAGGCTTGCGATTTTTAAGTAGATCCGCCATCTGAGTCTACTCACCCAGATAGCTCTTTCTGCTCAAGTCGGCTCAAGCAAAACTAAGAAAAATGGTTCAAAATCTCAGGAAAATGGTTTCTAATCCTAGAAAAATACTAAGAAAAGTATGTATCTAGCTTAAATAGGTGATGGAGGTCCTCTAGATAAATTTTCTTAATTCTTGATAAAATTATATCAAAATTCTAAAAAGGATCACAAAGGCCTAATTCTTCTCTAATCATCTGAAATTTATCCTCACTAAGGGATTTAGTAAATATGTCAGCCAATTATTTTTCAATACAAATAAATTCAAGTTTAATATCACTATTTTGAACATGATTCCTAATGAAATGATATCTAATTTCAATATGCTTAGTTCTTGAATGCTGAATAGGATTCTTTGTTAAGTTGATAGCACTTGTGTTATCATATTTGATTAGGATTTTAGATTGAATAAAACCAAAATCTTCTAGTTGTTGCTTAATCCATAATACTTGAGCACCATAATTCCCTGCAGCCATATACTCTACCTCAATAGTAGATAGTACCACGGAGTTTTGTTTCTTGCTATGTCATGAGATTAAGTTCAACTCTAGAAATTGACATGTGTCACTAGTGCTCTTTCTATCAATTCTATAACCACCATAATCAACATCTGAATAGCCCATTAAAGTTAAAGATGAAAGTTTAGAATACCGTAATCCTAAGTTTGATGTACCTTTAGGATATCTTATAATTCTTTTAACATCAAGTATATGTGATTATTTAGGATTAGCTTGAAATCTTGCACATATACAAACACTAAATAGTATATCAGGTCTACTTGCAGTCAAATAAAGTAGAGATCCAATCATACCTCGATATAATTTTTGATCAACTTTGTTACCTTTCTCATCTTTATCAAGTTTGCAGGTTTGACTCATGGGTGTGCTAATTTCTTTTGTAGATTCCATCCCAAACTTCTTCAAGAGTTCTTTAATGTACTTTGTTTAGTTGATGAATATCCCTTCCTTTGTTTGTTTGATTTGCAATCCAAGGAAGAAAGTGAGTTCACCCATCATGCTCATTTCAAATTCTCCCTGCATTAACTTGACAAATTCTTGACATAAAGTTTCATTAGTTGCATCAAAGATTATATCATCAACACATATTTGTACAACTAATAATTCATCATCTTTTCTTTTGATAAATAATGTTGTATCTACTTTACTTCTTTTGAAATCATTTTCTAAAAGAAACTTGCTTAACCTCTTATACCATGCTCTTGGTGCTTGTTCTAAACCATATAAAGCTTTGTTTAATTTGAAAACATGGTTTGAAAAAGAGTGATTTTCAAATCTAGGAGGTTATTCCATAAAAACTTCTTCAATGTAGCCATTTAAAAAAGTACTTTTTATATCCATTTGAAAAAGTTTAAATTTCATGTGACATGCAAATACAAGTAAAAGTTTTATAGCTTCTAATCTTGCTACAGGTACATAAGTTTCATCAAAATCTATTCCTTTTTCTTGGTTATATCTTTTAGCAACTAATTTGGCTTTGTTTCTAACTACTTTGTCTTTGTCATCTAATTTATTTTTAAAAATCCATTTAGAACCTATGACAGGATATTCCTTAGGTCTAGCTACTAAGGTTCATATATTATTCCTTTCAAATTGATTAAGTTCCTCCTGCATAGCCATCATCCAATATGGATTATTTTCAGCTTCCTCTATACAGTTAGGTTTAACTTGAGAAACAAATACTAAATATTTAAAGGTGTCTCTAAAAGATGACCTAGTTCTTACTCCTTGTGAGGGATCACCAATAATTAATTCTTTATGATGAGAATGTGCATACCTCGAATCCTTTGGTAGCTCATCATGTTCTGCACTTAGCTTCTCATTTTCTTGTTCAACTTGCTTTTCTTTCAAGCTCATATCCTTTACTCTATCATTCAGGGAACCTGCATCATTATCAATACACTTTTCTTTTTTTAAAGGTGTGAGGTTAGACTCATCGAAAATAATATGAATTGATTCTTCAATAGTTAAAGTTCTTTTGTTGAAAACTCTATATGCTTTGCTTATGGTTGAAGATCCAAGAAATATACCTTGATCATATTTTGCATCAAACTTTCCTAAATTATCTTTTCTATTATTTAAGATATAACATTTATACCCAAAAATATAAAAGTAATGAATATTTGGTAATATATCATTCCAAAGTTCATAGGAGGTTTTTTTCAAAATTAGTCTAATCAAAATGCGGTTTAATATGTAACAAGCATTATTTACAGCTTCTATCCAAAAGTACCTTGGAAGATTATCTTCACATAACATGATTTGGATCATTTCTTCCAATATTTTATTTTTTCTTTCCATAACTCCATTTTGTTGTGGTATTCTAAAGGCTGAAAAGTTATGATCAATGCCATATTCTGTGCAAAATTTTTCAAAATATTGATTTCAAATTTAGTACCATGATCACTTCTAATTGAAATAATAGAAAGATTTTTCTGATTTGAAATATTTTTATAAAATTTTTGAAAAACTTTGAAGGCCTCATCTTTGTATGCTAAAAATATAATCCATGTGAATCGTGAGAAATCATCTACTATCACAAGTCCATATTTCATACCTCCTAGGCTTGTGATTCTAGTTGGTCCAATAAGTCTATGTGTAGTATTTCTAAAGGTCTTGATGTTGAACAATATTTTTAGATTTAAAATTCTTTCTAGTTTGTTTACCATATTGACATGCATCACAAACATAATCAAAATCAACTTTAAAGTTTGGTAAACCTCTAACTAAGTCTTTAGAAATTAATTTTGCTAATGTATGCATGGTAGCATGACCCAACCTTCTATGCCAAAATAAACTAGATTCCTTGGTTTTAGCATTTATAGCCATTAGACTTATCCTACTTGACATTGCTACATCATTCAAGTATACTATACAAACATTTCCAAGTCTATGACCAACAAACCTGATGCTTGAATCAAGAGAGCTAGTTACTATGCACATTGAAGATTCAAATACAACTTTGAAGCCTTTATTATATAATTGACTAATGCTCAATAGATTATGCTTCAATTTGTCCACTAGCAATACATTTTCAACATAAGTAGAAGGGATAATTTTGATCTTACCAATTCCAATGATTTTCCTCTTGCCATTGTCACTAAATGTAACCATTCCACCATCTTTCATTTCAAGGATGATGAATTGATCTTTGTCACCCGTCATGTGTCTTGAATAGCCGCTATCTAGATACCATCTCTTTTTTAAATTTTGGGTTGCAAGACATTCCTGCAAAACAATCAAGTAAGATTTTTATGTACCCAAGATTTCTTGGGTTCTTAATGGTTAGTGGCTATGGTTCCTTTAGGAACCCAAATCTTTTTCACTTTGTTTTTATTTTTCCTTCTTAGATTACATTCATATATTTTGTGTCCAACCCCATTACAGCAAAAATAAACTACTTTTGACTTTTGAAACGATATTGATGCTGAAAATTTTGATGCATAAGATTTTGAAGCTGAAAATCTATTTATATGCATTGTATTATACCCAATTCTAGCTTTATCATTAGATTTCCTTTGATTTTTCAAGATTAGCTCAAGTTTGTTTGAACTTAAAGTCAATTTATCAACAAAAGGTTTGAGTCTATTCATTTCATTTTGTAAACTTTTATTCTTTTCAAAACATTCAACTTTTTCAGCTTGTAATACTTTACATTTTCCAGAAATATTACTTAATTCTTTTTGTAAAAGATTATTCTTTTCAGAAATTTCATTCTTTTCTTTCAATAATGTCATAATTATTTTTCATAGATTTAATTTCCAAACCAGTCCTCTTATATTCAATTAAAATTTCTTGAAAAGCAGTATGTAAGGGTGATGGGGGACGACATGCATAAAAATTACCCTAAAAACCCATACGAGTACCGATGCTTGTAATAAACACAGATTCTGAAGAACATTCAAATACGGTAGATTTTAGGTCATGTATTCTCTCATGTTAGGCTCAATAAAATGAGAAAGAACCAAGACTCAGATATTGAGAAATCCCTGATCAAGGACATGCACACATTTCAAAAATTCAGATCTAAAGCAAGGAAGGAGAAATAAAACCCTACGACAGTAATAACTACTTCCTGTGTGATGAGTTCACTTGTCCTCGGAAGATGCGGCCAAGGTGATCAATAGTCAGCTATCCAACGCAGGGCATCAGGGGACTTGGTTGATGGTCGGGCTCCCTTCAAAGGCTCGGTACCTGAAGAGGGACCCTACAAGGTTTAATCACAGCTTAAGTGAAGGAGCCCAAAACTAAAACATAACCCACAAAGTTTAATCTCGGATTAGCTTAAGTGAAACAGCCATAATTAAGATCCAACCCAAAATAAAATAACCAAAAGATCGAGGGCTTCGTGGAACAGGGAAGGATCCGGAAGCTGGGCGGAGGCTTCACGGGGCCGTGGCTCGGAGATGATGGCGTCGGGCGATCTCTGAGGGAAGAAGGGTCTTTGTTCTCAATGGGGGAGTTGGCCTTCGGTGGTAGAATGGCAGCAAGCATCCAAAAATGAGGCCAGGAGCTCGGGAGTCGGGAGGAGATGACTTGGAAGCTGGTGGAACTCCGTTTGGGTGGTGGTCCGGAGGAGAAGCTGGCATCGTGAAGATCTCTGGGAGGAGCGGGAGCTTCGATCTTTGATGGGGAGTCGGGCTAGGGCAGACATCCAGGAAGGGAGCTAAGCGCTCAGGGATGTCCGAAAATGAGCAACAGGGGAGGTGAGCCAGGTGACGGAAGGATCGAAGGTGGGAGGTCAGGTGACAGAGGACCAGAGGAGGGAGGTCGGGCGATGGAGAATCGGAGGAGGGAGGTTTGGACGATGGAGAACCGGAGGAGGGAGGTTTAGGTGATGAGAGGACCGGAGGAGGCAAGTTCGGGCAACGGGAGACCGGAGGAGGGAGATCTGGCATCGGGATGAGGAGGAGGGAAGTCTGGACCGAAGGAGGGAGGTCTGGATTGGAGGAGGTGGGGTCTGGACCAGAGGAGGAAGGTTTGGTGATGGGATGACCGGAGGAGGGAGGTTCGGGCGATGGGAGACCGGAGGAGGGAGATCTGGCATCGGGATGAGGAGGAGGGAAGTCTGGTCCGGAGGAGGGAGGTATGGACCAGAGGAGGGGGGTCTGGACCGGAGGAGAGAGCTTCAAGGGGATTGAGATTTCTTAGACCGTGAGCTGGAGTTTCTTTTTTGAAGATGGTGCAGTGGGTTGGAGGCGCTTTGGGGAAGACGACGATGTCGTGGAAGGGAGACACGATGGTCGACGATGATGGTGTGGAAGGAGACACAGCGGGAAGGTGGAGATGGCATGGAAGGAAGGCAACGATGGAGCCTCATGCTCCTCGACGTTGCGGTTACAACAAAGGCAGGGTCAGGGCCTCGCACCCCTCGATATCACCATGGCAACGAAGGCAAGAAGAAGAACAATATTTTTTCATTGCATTCATCCATGAATTCCTTCGTACAAATGAGCCATATTTATAGGCTCATGAATGGTTCCAAAATGCTCTAAACACGGGATTAAAACTTAACTAATCCAAGGATTGGTTACAAAATAAAACTAATCCTAAGAGGTGGTGAGGGGAGTTTGTTACACGAGATTCCATGGGGTTTTTTTAGCTTTTTTTAATTAGTAAAAAATTGAAATAAAAGGGAAAAAATTCTGGAAACTTCTGGAAATCTTCGAAACCTGGGATTCGGTTCGACCATGTCTCGAGTCGGTTCGGCGGTCTCGGGTCGGCTCAATGATGCAGGTCCTATTCTCCTTTTTCTATGATCCAGATGGGTTCTTGAGGCTTGGTCTTGGTCTTGGTGTCCACACAATTTCTCCTATGGTGGGAAGAACTCAACCTCATTAAGTAAGGGTCTGTTCGACTTTGATACTCTTCCAAGAGATCCGGATCAATGCATTGTAGGTCCCCTCTAGTAATGCACGAGTCCTCTGATTCGGGACGACCTTGCCATCTTACCAAGTAGCGCTGATAGCTATTCTATCGGGTACTGACAGCTTGGTCATCCAGGATTCACTCGATCTTCTCTCTTCGCTCATGCCATTGTTGTGGATACTCCAGGGTAGGTTCTCTCTCAAGTAAAGGGTCAAGCCCGAATGCCTCACTAGGAATTACTGTCGGTTTCCTGTACTCAGTTAGATTAAAAACATTGAAAGTAGAGCTAATGCCTAAATCAGGGGGTAACTCGAGCACATAGGCATTGGATCCAATTTTCTTAATAATTTTATAGAGTCCAGTACTTCGGGAATGCAGTTTCTTGATGGTTCCAGGAGAAAACCATTCGGGACTGAGTCTTATCATGACAAAATCCCATACAGAAAATTTTTTGAAACGTTTTCCAGAATCAACTTGTCTTTTATAAGCATCGTTACACATTTTGATCTTTTGGATGATTTTCTTATGCAAATTTTTAATATGCTATGCAAAAGATTCGGCTGACTCGGATACTCTAGCATGCAATGGCAAGGAAATTATATCAAGTGGTTTATTGGGTTGGTACCCATGGACAATCTCGAAAGGGCTCTTACCGGAGGTCCTATTAATAGAACTGTTGTAGGTGAACTCGGTTTTAGGTAACAGCAGATCCCAATTCTTAATGTTCTCGCCTACAAGGCACCTAAATAGGTTTCCAAGGCTTTGGTTCACTACTTTGGTTTGGCCATCGGTTTGGGGGTGATAGACAGTAGAAAATTTCAACTTAGTCCCTAACATATGCTAGAGGGTCTTCCAAAAGTAACTGGTGAACCTTACATCTCTATCGGACACAATTGTTTTAGGTAGGCCATGTAACCGAACTATCTCATCCAAGAAAAGCTTGGCTACCTTAGAAGCATCATAAGTTTGACTACATGGTAGGAAATGGGCCATACAAACTTGTCTAAGGTGGTTTAAGTGGTCCTCTTTGGTTCTGCTGTAGATTAGGATATCGTCAAAATAGACTACCAGAAACTTTCCTATGAACATCCTAAGGACCTGGGTCATAATCCTCATGAAAGTACTGAGTGCATTGGACAGGCCAAAAGGCATTACTACCCACTTGTACAAACCATCCTTTGACTTAAAGGCTGTTTTCCATTCGTCCCCAGGTCTAATTCTAACCTGATGGTAGCCACTCTTAAGGTCAATTTTGGAAAAGATGGTGGCTCCTGCCATCATGTCTAACAGGTCATCTAGGCAGGGTATGAAAAATCTATACTTGATGGTGATCTTATTTATGGTATGGCTATCTACACACATCCTCCACGTGCCATCTTTCTTAGGTGTTAAAAGGGCTGGGATGGTGCAAGGACTTAAGCTTTCCCTAATGAAACCTTTCCTCAACAGTTCACTAACTTGCTTTTGTAACTCTTGGTGCTCAGTTGGGTTCATCCGGTAATGGGGCAAGTTGGGCAGGGTGGATCCTGGGACAAGGTCTATGGTATGCTGGATGCCCTAAGTGGTGGAAGTTGGTTAGGCAGATCATCCGAAAAAATATCTTGGAATCCCTCCAAAACTTTCATAACTTCCTGGGGGTGTTCTCCTAGGGCTGGTTTCCTAATTTCCTTGGTGGTCAAAATCTAGATAGGTGATCCCTCGGAAATTTCTCTCTTAAGCTCTTTGGCGCTAATCAAATGTAATCCAGGTTTTTTTTTTTTCAAAGAGTTGGCTCCCTTTTTAACTTCATCCTTAGGGGGAATAGGGTTGATCATTATCTTCTTTCCTAGATGGTTAAATGGACAAGAATTTGTCTTACCAAATAGGGTGGCGTCATGATCATAGAGCCAAGGTCTTCCTAATATAATGCTGCTTACCCCCATAGGTAACACATCACACCAAACTTTCTCCTTATAAGATTGTAATTGAATCAGGACTTGGCATCTAAGTTTGACAGGTATTGAAGTGGAGTCAATTCAGGATACCTTATATGGGCTAGGATATGCTAGGTTGAAACCTGCTTCATATACTTCTTCTTCACATTCAGGGGTGTCATCTGGGTTTCCTTCTTCTTCTAAGTCACCTAAATGAAGGGATCTAGTGGGGCAGTCACTAGCATAATGGCCGGGCTGGTGACATCTAAAATAGGTGCCAAACTTCTTGGGTGCTTCTACAGATTTTCCTTTGTCAATTAGAGGTTGGCTCAAGTTGGGTCGGGCTGGACTGGGTCGGCTTGGCTCGGGTTGACTCGGGTCAGATCGGCTTTGGTTGGGTCGACTCGGATTTGGACGGCTTTGGTCGGGTTGACTTGGATTTGGACGGGCAGGGTAGGGTCAACTCGGGTAGGCCTAGGTTGTTCTAGGGTACTGGCTCCTAGGAGTCCTTTGAAACTGTTCAAAGTCCCTAGCTACCTGGTAAGCCTGTTCTAAATCTCGTACCTCTCTCAGATACAATTCTCTCTTCATATCATCATACAATCCAGATCGATATCTCGATAAAATCATAGACTCGGACTCATTTATTCCACACCTTATGGCTAACTCGTCAAACATGGCTATGTACTCAGTGACACTCTTGTTTCCCTGAACCAGTCTATGCCATTGGTCTAAAAGTCGCTGATGGTATGACACAGAAAGGTATTTTTTCCTAAGCTTGGCTTTCAAATCTCCCCATGTGGCTATGGGTTCCTGTCCTCTTTGTCTAATTAATCTTTCCACGTTATCCCAATACATCCTGGCTTGACGAATCAACCTAAGCTTGGAAAACTTGAATTTCCTACCTTCGATCATCTCGTACCACTCAAAGTACTGGTCCATCTCTTTTTCTCAGTCTAGGTATACCTTAGTGTCAAGGATACCGTTAAAGGTGGGTGCTTCTAGTCTAATACTCCTGAAGGCTCTTTCTTCTTGGTCAATGAAATCCTGGTTGGGCCTTCTAGGGTTTGGGTCTCGGAATGGATCAGGCTGCTAAACTCTCCTAGGATTGGGTGCCTTAAAGGGACCAAAGTTTCTGTCTCTCCTAGGGTTGGTCAGTGGAGAAAACATGGTCTCAGGTTCATGCTCAAACGGTGGTCCAGGGGCCCTCTCCATGGAATCAAGTCTTGTCTCAAATTGGTTTAACCTATTGTCTATGTGAGTGGTCAATTGGGTAGACAATTGGGCAGACAATTGGGCAAAGTGTTCATGGTCTTTAGCAGGGCTTCTTGTGGGTTGTCCATGGATGACTCAGGCTAATATGAGGTTCCTGCTCTAGTGGACATGAGTCAAGCACGCAAAATCGTCTACGATCTACTAGACCTAGAATCTCAACTAGTTGCCTAAGTCAAGGTGACAAACCAGTCTGTAGTAACCCTGTTCTTGGTCAGGTAGGTGTAGGGGAGTGTAGGTCCCTGAACACCAACCTTAGACACTAATCTGGGATTGGCCAGGTAGGCGAACCAACTCACTAACCCTGAATCACCAATCCTAGACACCAAGAGCAGTAGCACACACAGAAAAGGCCGACACCATGAATAAATACTTAGTCTTGACTCGACCAGTTGGTGTCTCTAAGCTCTCTAGAGCAAAAGTACGTTTCTACTTGATTTTAATTAAAAGCTTGGGTCCAAAATGCAGGGTGGTTGTTTTGGGCTAAGGTAATGAAGTCCTTCCCTTATATTATGATATTGCCGTCCTTAAGTAGCTTAATGCAAAACATGAAATGCACATTCCATGATCCTAATGCAAACTAAGAAAACAGAAATGAAACATAGATATTTTTTCTTTTTTTTTTGTATGCTTGCGATAAAACAACTAAAATAAAGAAATGCGGTAGAACTAAGCAAAAGAACTAATATGAATAGAATTTTATCTAACAAAATACTGTAGAAAAATAGTGAGTGAGCTAAACAAAATGCATGTCCTAACTATGCTTTGATACCAAAAAGAAGGGTGATGGGGGACAACATGCACAAAAATTATCCTAAAAACCCATACGAGTACCGATGCTTGTAATAAACACAGATTTTGAAGAACATTCAAATATAGTAGATTTTAGATCATGCATTCCCTCATACTAGGCTCAATAAAATGAGAAAGAACCAGGACTCAAAGATTGAGAAATCCCTGATCAAGGACATGCATGTATTTCAAAGATTTAGATTTAAAGCAAGGAAGGAGAAATAAAATCTTACGATAGTAATAACTACTTCCTTGTGATGAGTTCACTTATCCTCGGAAGATGCGGCCTGGATGATCAATAGTCAGCTATCCAACGCAAGGCATCAGGGGACTTGGTTGATGGTCGGGCTCCCTTCAAAGGATATGTACCGGAAGAGGGTCCCTACAAGGTTTAATCATAGATTAAGTGAAGGAGCCCAAAACTAAAACATAACCCACAAAGTTTAATCCCGAATTAGCTTAAGTGAAACAGCTATAATTAAGATCCAACCCAAAATGAAATAACCAAAAGATCGAGGGCTTCGTGGAACAAGGGAAGGATCCAGAAGCTGGGCGGAGGCTTCGCGGGGTCGTGGCTCGGAGATGATGACGTCGGGCGATCTCTGAGGGAAGAAGGGTCTTTGTTCTTAATGGGGGAGTTGGCCTTCGGTGGTAGAATGGCAGCAGGCATCTGGAAATGAGGCCAGGAGCTCGGGAGCTGGGAGGAGATGACTTGGAAGCTGGTAGAACTCAGTTGGGGCAGTGGTCCGGAGGAGAAGCTGGCATCATGGCAATCTCCGGGAGGAGTGGGAGCTTCGATCTTTGATGGGGAGTTGGGCTAGGGCAGATGTCCGGGAAGGGAGCTAAGCTGAGGGATGTCCGGAAATGAGGAACAGGGGAGGTGAGCCAGGTGACGGAAGGACCGGAGGTGGGAAGTCGGGCGACAGAGGACCGGAGGAGGGAGGTCGGGCAATGGAGAACGAGGAGTGGGAGCTTCGATCTTTGATGGAGAGTTGGGCTAGGGCAGATGTCTGGGAAGGGAGCTAAGCTGAGGGATGTCCGGAAATGAGGAACAGGGGAGGTGAGCTAGGTGACGGAAGGACCGGAGGTGGGAAGTCGGGCGACGGAGGACCGGAGGAGGGAGGTCGGGCAATGGAGAACCAGAGGAGGGAGGTTTGGGCGATGGAGAACCGGAGGAGGGAGGTTTGGGCGATGGAGAACCGGAGGAGGGAGGTTTGGGCGATGGAGAACCGGAGGAGGGAGGTTTGGGCGACGGGAGGACCGGAGGAGGGAGGTTCAGGCGACGGGAGATCGGAGGAGGGAGATCTGGCATCGGGATGAGGAGGAGGAAAGTCTGGACCGAAGGAGGGAGGTCTAGACCAGAGGAGGGGGGGTTTGGACCAGAGGAGGAAGGTTTAGTGATGGGATGACCGGAGGAGGGAGATCTGGCATCGGGATGAGGAGGGAAGTCTGGACCGAAGGAGGGAGGTCTGGATTGGAGGAGGGGGGTCTGGACCGGAGGAGGAAGGTTTGGTGATGGGATGACCGGAGGAGGGAGCTTCAAGGGGACTGAGATTTCTTAGACCGTGAGCTGAAGTTTCTTCTTTGAAGATGGAGCAGTGGGTTGTAGGCACTTTAGGGAAGACAGCGACGTCGTGGAAGGGAGACACGATGGTCGACGGTGATGGTGTGGAAGGAGACACAACGGGAAGGTGGACATGGCATGGAAGGAAGGCAGCGATGGAGCCTCATGCTCCTCGACGTTGTGGTTGTAACGAAGGCAAGGTCAGGGCCTCGTACCCCTTGACATCACCATGGCAACGAATGCAAGAAGAACAGTATTTTTTCATTGCATTCATCCATGAATTCCTTCGTACAAACAAGCCATATTTATAGGCTCATGAATGGTTCCAGAATGCTCTAAACATGGGATTAAAACTTAACCAATCCAAGGATTAGTTACAAAATAAAACTAATCCTAAGAGGTGGCGGGGGGAGTTTTTTACACGAGATTCCATGGACTTATTTTACCTTTTTTTAATTGCTAAAAAAATTGAAATAAAAGGGAAAAAAATTTAGAAAACTTATGAAAATCTCCGGAACCTGGGATTCGGTTCGACCATGTCTCGAGTCGGCTCGGCGGTCTCGGGTCGCTCAACGGTGCATGTCCTATTCTCCTTGTTCTGCGATCCAGATGGGTTCTTGAGGCTTGGTCTTGGTCTTGGTGTCCCCACCATAATTTATCATAAGTAAATTCATAAATGGATTCACTAGATGTTACCTCATCTTTTAGATCTATCAAACATATATTTGTAGATTTTGATGATTTTTCCTCTTCATTTGAAGTAGATTCATCGCTGTCACTCCATGTAGCCATCATGACTTTCTTCTTCTTCTTCTTGTATCTCTTTTTCAGTGTAGGACACTCAAAACGTTTGTTCCCCGGCTTCTTACATTCATAACAAATTGGTTGTTGCTCATTTTCCTTGTCTTTATCTTTCTCTTTTTCTTTACTTTATTCACCTTTGCCAAGGTGCTTCCTTCAATATCTTGACTTTCTTTTACCCATAAATCTTTGAAATTTTCTCTTAACTAGAGCTATATCATCAAGTGGAAGTATATTTAAGTCCTTGGCTTCTTGTATTGCAGTGACCTTGAAATTTCATTTATCCGGTAAGGATCGAAGAATCTTTTGGACAAGATCAACATTAAAATATACCCTACCAAGACTTTTCAAACCATTAATAATATCTATAAATCTAGCAAACATTTTAGATGTTGTCTTATTTGGTTTTATTTTAAATAGCTCATAACTATGCACGAGAATATTAATTTTAAAAGTCTTTACTTGAGTAGTGGCTTTAAGTGTGACTTGTAGTTTATCCCAAATTTTCTTTGCAAAAGTGCAAGTAAAAATTCAGTTAAACTCATTTACATCCAAAGCACAATAAAGAAGGTTCATGGCTTTGGCATTAAGTTCACCCATTTTCATGTCATATTCATCACATTCCTCTTTCGGTTTTGGGATGTCTATTCCATCTACTTCTTTAAGGGTATGTGAGGTCCTTTCAAGATTATTTTCTATAATTGAAAGTCTACAGCTTGAATATAAATTTTCATCCTAGCTTTCTAATAGGTGTAATTGGTGCCGATAAAAAGTGGAGGTCTATTGCTTGATTGACCTCTGACCAAAGATGTGCTCATTTGGATTGCCATTGAACTTTTCTCTTAACCATTAGATTAATGGTACTGAGACGTGGCTCTGATATCACTTGTTATCCAATTGGCCAACCCAAAAGGGGGGGTGAATTGGGTTTGAAAAAATATTATCAAGTATATACCTTTTGAAGATTTTGTGTGGTGAGTGAAGTAGATAGAGTATTGTAAGCGGAAGTAAATAAGAATGCAAAAGCAAGAACAAACATAAACACCATAAGATTTAGAGTGGTTCGGAGCAACCCAGCTCCTACATCCACTATCCAAGGTGTACTCTTGGAATTTCCACTATATTCAACCCGAATACAGCTGGATTGTTTTCCTACGGGCTCATAATCCAAAACCCAATACAAAGTTAATTTTTTCGGGCTCACTAACAATCCAACTTAGTTTTTAAGGCTAACCAATAATCCAAAACCAACTTACAAGCTACGGCCACCTACTATACTTGTAACAACTCAAAAATAAGGTTAACAAAAGAAGCAATACTAAAACAAATCCAAAGTGTTGAATGGTTATAGTTGAAGCTCATAATGAGGCTTTCTTGAATGCTTCTTCAATGCTTTTCAAGGCTCTCATAACTCTTTAAAGATAAACTTAAGAAGTTGGTTGGAAGTTGTTGGAGAACTTAAGTTTTCACTTGAAAGCTCTTAGAATATTCAATACTCTCTTTAAAGTTCAATAAAAGTTATTTTTCTTTCACTTAAATCCTTCATTTATAGCTTCTTGGAGTGTTCCCAGATGAATATAGCCATTAGAATTCCTTGAAAGTCAAAAACTAGTCGCTGGAAGCCTTTTTCTTCAAAAAAACTAAATTTTGGAACTAGCCATTACTATTGAAATCCTGGGATTTGAGTCGGCTCGTAGAGCTCGAGTCGGCTCAGATTGTCAGTGAAGTAAAACTGCAGTCTGTGAGAGTCGGCTAATTTTAAATTAGAGTCGGCTCAATTGACTGAAGTCTCAAAAGCTACATTCTGTCACTCTATGAGAGTCGGCTCGAATATTATGTATCATAAAAGTTATGTGCCATGCCAAGAAATATATTAGCTCTATCCATCAGAGTCGGCTCAAGTGAAACTTTTTCAAATGCTTCCAAACAACTTCAAACTTCTTCCAAACAAATCTTAAACCTATTCTAAGATGTTTATACTTAAATTTACATTAATTTGGCCCTTCTTCCTGAATATACAATTGAATTTACTTAGGGATCTTAAATACATACAAAATACATGAAACTTTTTCTTGAATACATTGATATATTCTAATGGTCTTGAGAAACATAGGATTGACGATTGTCCATTCGAAATATCCTACAAAAACTTCTTAAACATTTGAAAAATATTAGTATTGAGTGCATGCTTTAATGTTTTGTAATCATTAAAATCATTCCAAGGGTTAACATAATCAATTTACACCATAAATAAAAAAAAGTTTTCTAACAAAAATTTCCAACCTGCTTAAAAAAATATATCACTAGGCACGAGCAGGCTATGGAGCTGGGTGACGGGCTGATAGAGGGGAGTGTCCAAAGGAGCTCGGGATAGATCGATGGAGGAGGGGGACGTACCATAGACCAGGAGCTGGGAGGGGCCACTAGCCATCATTGGTAGATGAGGGAGTAGTGCTTACAGTCGTCAGAGTTGAGGGAGTGGAAGATGAGGGCCAGGCACTTGTCTTAGGGAGGTCAAGGGTGTGGTCGCGATCCGAATCACTGCCAGTGATAGTAGTTTGAACTTTGGAGAAGCTTGGGATCAGGGGCTTTCTTGGTGCAACGGTGGCGAAAAGAGAACAATGGGGATTGGGATAAGGAGGCCATGTGGATCATGAACCGTGGTTACTAAGGTGATTGGCAAGGGGAGGGAGGGCTCCGGTGGTTGGAGGGTGGGACACGTGTGGGAGGAGAATACATGGAGAAGCCTAGGATGGATCGATAGAGGGACATGCGGGAGAGGGGAGGGAGGGCTCCATCAGTGGTGATCGGTGACTAGAGAGAAGAGGCAGAATGGAGGTGCAGCAAATGCTTATTAAAAAAAAAGAAAATGAAGGGCCTGCAAGGTACGATGCAAACAAGAGCACCATAGAAACAGGACATGGATGCTTTAGAGAGAGGGAGAGAGCGAGTGAGAGAATGAATGGCACTTGGAAGGAACTAGTGGTCTCATAAAAAAAAAGGGAGGTGGGAGCTTGGGAGGACCAGAGAGCAAGGGAAATATAAATATATATATATATATATCATCTATCGCACATAGGGATGGCAATGGGTCGGGTTTAGATTGGGTCACCCAAAACCTTACCCGTCCCACTAAAAAATTCTTCGCCCCACATCCACCCCATACCCATCTCGGGTCGGGTTGGGTATAAAAAAAAATCACATTTAGATCGGGTCGGGTATATTCGGTCTTATAAAATCTAGTTTACTTAAAACCTAAATGCATTGGGTCGAGTTGAGTCGGGTCAGGTATATCCACCACATATTCAATTTACTTAAATATTTTATAAACATAACTTTTTTTTATATATAAATGGGTCGGGTTTGGGTTGGAGTGTACTGCTACCTGTACCTGACTCGAACCCGAGTTGAGTTTTTTTTATATAACCCATATCCATTTATAAATTAAGCGGGTTGGGTTTTACATGCCCCATAGGGTCGGGTTGGGTCGGGTATCCATTAGATCAGTAAAAATTGCCATCCCTAATCGCACACCGCCCACCCTTTGCATGAGGTAGGAAGACATGACATGGCATCAACGGGCAAAGGTGATCCAAACCCGTTTAAGCTCTGCACGATTTAAATTTCAAACAAAGCCAAATATTAAATTTTAAATAAACTAATTATATATTTATATAAACTGGTTAAATGAGTTATGCAGGTTGAAAGTTTTAAACTTGAACCCAATCCATTTAATAAATGGGTTAAATGGGTTGACCCATTTACCACCCAAACTCGTTTAAGCTCAGTCCAAACCTATTTAAGGTGGGTCAAATGTGGGTCGAGTCATATTTTGCCATCCCTAGCCATCTTACCTCAACTACTCTTGCATTTTGAGCAAGCCAAATCTAATAAGATATATAAGCAGCCCTGATTCCGACCATACCCATGGCCTTAGACTTTGAACTCTACCACAAAGCCTTCAAAAAGATCTAGGTAGACTGCGCCTCAGGACTCTCAACAAAAGACAGAGTGGCTAGTTGCCAAACCCGCATCACTCTCAGGCAATAGAAAAGAATATGCTCCATAGTCTCATCCTCTGACCCACAGCTAGGGCAAGTAGCCGGAATATCCATTCCTCTAGCTCTTAAAAGTGCTATGGTTGGTAGTCGGCTTCAAACATCCTTCCAGAGAAATACACTCACCCTCGGGTGAATCTTGAGTCTCCATATCCATGCGCCATCCATGGACCTCTTCAACTTTTCCCTATAAATGTTATAGAGCTCTCTGGTCAATATTCTGGAAGTGCATGATGACCACCAAGTCCTAACAATTGGGCCCTTCATGATGAGAATCGCAAGAGAGAATACTCTCTTAGCCAACAAGTCACCAAAAAACTGGACCACCTTCTGAGTATTCCAACCCCTCCCCTGTGTTTGGAATAGGTTAGACACTAGTGGCCGGTCATTGATATCAATACTAATGAAGGTTGGCTATCAACTCAAGGGGAGCTCGGGGCCAGGTATCTTGTAAGAGGTCAATTGACTATCCATCACCCATAATCCAAGACATTTGACACAGTACTCCATGTGGCTTCGTGTTTGGCTTTGTTATTGGTTGCTTCTTAGATTGCTGATCATGGCTCTGCCTCTTTAGAGGAGCCAACTCTTGCTGGATCTGGAATATAACATGGGGAAATGCAGCTTGGCCAGCTTCTCGGTTGAACCATTGCTCAAACATTGGCCCTTTTATCGACTTGAAAGGATTCTTGCTGTCCTTGGCACATTAATGATCTTCTTCTCTAGAATGGTGTCCTTCTCCATCATCATTTCCTGGTCAATGACCAAGTCATCCACTAATGGCAAGATCTCCTCTAGCTTGTCATCCAACGTCAACGGCTTGAAAGGTTTCAAGTTGCCAATGTTCACCACCGAGTATATCTCCATATAAGCCAACAACTCCAACTGGAGAGCATTGTTGCCGATCTTTTTAAGGATTTTGAAGGGGTTGTATCGAATAGGCTTCAGCTACCTCCCAACTCTTTTTTTCCACTCTTTTCCAAGGTGCAACCACACTAGGTCGCCCTCCCAAAAATTAGCCTTCATTCAATGTTGAATATGATGTTCCTTGTACTTTTACTAGGCTTTCTGCAACTATTGCTCCACCAGGCTATGCACTTGCTAGATCCCTTCTAAGAAGCATTGGGCTCTCATGATAGCCCCTTTCTCAGATATCTATGATAAATTCTCACCATAAACTCCAAATCAAAATGACTTTGTGGCCCATAATCCAAGCACAACTCAAAAAGGAACTTCAATATAGAACTATGCACTGCACTATTAAATATGAACTGTAGGTAAGGCAAGCTCTCGTCCCAAGTCTTGGGATGTTGAGCATGGTAACCCCGCAGTAGATGTACGACAATAACATTGATGACCTCCATTTGGCCATCAGTTTGAGGATGATATGGTATGTTCCTTTATAGATGCATATCCATTATAGACCATAATGACCTTCAAAAAGTGGTTAGAAACTGGTTATCATAGTTGGACACAATCAAGCTAGGTAGTCCAAAATGAAATCACAAGTTTCAAAAATACAATTGTACTACATCCTCTCCAGCGATCATCTTTTGCATCGAATCAGCACCACCATCTTTGAGAAATGATCGACCACCACAAACAGGTAGTCGTGCCCCTACCATATCCTTAGGAGACCTCCTAAGAAATCTATGAAGACACTCTCCCAAAGTCGACTTAGAATCGACAAGGGTTTGTATAGCCCCAACTTTCGATTGCTTAGCTTGGAATAGCTAAACAACACATAACCTCTCACAAATTGGGCCATGTCCTACTACATCCCAGGCTAATAGATAGAGCAATGAAGATTTGCCACCATCTTGTTCACCCCGAAGTGGCTTGCCACCTTCAAGGTGTGTGCCTCTTTCATCCACTTTACCTATATGTTGCTTTTGGCATGCACAACTGCATGCCTTTTTGTAAAAGAGCATACCTCGCAAGGCAAACTCCATGGGGCTTCTCACTTCGAGGTCTTCTAGAACATCCCAAAAATTAGGGTTCATCCTGTACATGTTAATGTACTCCTCATATAACATTAGCTGGACCAGTATAAGAATAGATAAACACAAAGCTGTGACAGGAGGTCGAGACAGCATATTCATCAATTTGTTTAATGCACCTTTCTTGTACTTTGATGATGATGTTGTATTACTGTAAGTACATCTATTTCATATGTCTGACTTGCTATAGCTTGGATTATATCTGAAGGTACTAAAGCGATCAGTGGTTAGTGTGCAACATTGTCTCCTTCCCTAGGAGGTAGCATCGATAATGCTTCACCACTCGGTGTAAGGCTAAGAGCTCCTTGTTGTACATCAGATAATTGAGCTGAGAGCCCTAGATCTCCAAGTCATATGCCATGGGCCAACCATCTTGTAGCAAGATAGACCCCATAGCATAACCCAACGCATCTGCTTTGTGCTCGAACAGTCGTTGAACACTTGGCAAGGCTAAGACAGGTGCTTCATTGATCTTTCTCTTCAAAAGTTGGAAGGCATCCTCACATTTCGTTGTCCACTCGAACTTATTATTTACCTTTATCAAAGTATAAAGAGGAGAAGCCCAAACAAAAAAATTCCGAATAAATTTCTAAAGATATTAACACACCCCCATAAAGCTTCTCACCTTGGTCATGGATTGTGGCATTAGCCACTCCTAGATTGTGCATAACTTATCAGGGTTGATGTGAAGCTCATTGTTACCCACCATGAAGTTGAGATCACCAAGAAGAGCACCAAAACTCACACCTCTTGCAATTCAAGCATAGTTAGTGTCGCTCTAATACCTCCAGGACCTTGATATGCATCATGTCCTCCTCCCAGGAAGTAGAGAATATGAGGATGTCATCAAGGTGCACAAGGATGAAGTCATCAAGGAAGGGCCACATCAAGTCATGCATCAGCCACATGAACATGGTGAGGGTGTTGCATAAACCAAATGGCATCACATGCCATTCAAAAAACTCCTATTGCATCTTGAATGCGGTCTTCCGGGTGTCCTCTCCATGGATCTAGACTTGGTGGTAGCCAAACTTCAAATCCAACATTGCGAAGACCTTTGCATACTTCAATTGGTTAAGAAGGTCACCAAATGCGAGGGAGTGGGTAACAGTTCTTGATAATAATTTTGTTAAGGCCATGGTAGTCGACGCACATCCGCACCCCCCATCCTTCTTCGGTACCAGCACCACCAATGAACCATGAGGGGAGCTGCATGGCTTGATGATGTGCCATTCTCGAGTAGCTCAACCACCTACTACTTGATCTTCTCATTCTTGATCACGAAGTTCGTATACATGCCAAGGTTAGGAAGTGGCACATCGGAGATGAGCTTGATCTCGTGCTCCATTGCTTCACTCAACAATAACCCATGGGCCTCCTCAAAAAGTCTTGAGTGGTCACCAAGGAATTTGGCCATCTCATCCTCCTGTTCCCTATAAGATAATGTTAGTACAAGAAGGCCTCCAACAGTAGGGACCACTAGATTGATCACCATCAATAGAATTTGCCAACGGGCATTTACCAACCACTTAGCATGGCAAACTATCACTAGGTAGGCTAATTGGTGTGTTTGCTCTTGATTGATGATGAACTTTCTTTGATTTTTGGTGAGCTCATACTCTTATGCCCATCGATGAAAGTAAGTATCCAGTTCATATAGGAATGGATTGCCAAGATCACTAGCAGATCTCTAGGCATACCACCTCACACACCTTTTATTGATGTAGTGGTTAGTGATGGCAAAGAGGAGCTTACACTTGCAATCGATCATCTAGCCCACATCTTTTGTGATCCACTCCAGTAGATAAGGGTATGGATGTTGTTGGTCCCAAGGATTGATTTTGATGAATAACAAAATATTTGAGTATATAATGTTACCAATAAATTACATAGATAAATAATTTAAGAAAGGATAAGGGTAACACCAATAAATTTGAAACATAAATTTTGAAAATCAGATACTTGAGAAAAACCAATGAATTTTATAAAGAAATAGGTGTGTTGAAGTTTGAAATCTCAAAAGTTATAGAAAATCAAGTTTCAGTCCTGCATCGAAAGATTTCAGCTTGATACTGTAGAGTTTCAGTTGGTACACTATCGAACTGACTTGGACAAAACTCGAGTTGACCCGACAGGAAAAGCCTAAAATAATAGAGAGCTGATTTTTGTGGTTAATTTTTAAGTTGACTTAAAGTAATCTCGAGTCAACTTGAATACTTTTTGAGCCAATTTAATAGAACCAAGTCGACTCAATAGTGGACATAGAGAGCTATATTTTGGATAAAAAGACTAAGCCAACTTAACAGAAGATTAAGCTAACTTGGAAGAACTCCAAATTGAATCGATAAAAATCTAAGTTGACTCGAAGGCTACTGACAAGCATAACGATTAGTTTTTCAAAAAGTACAAATTGACCTTGTCTTATTCCTAACAGATATTTTTCCTTCTTCAATGGCTAGAAACATCTAGTTTGATATTGAAAAGCTTCTTAAAGGCTACCAAACTCATTAAAGACCAATAAGAACTATCAAATCAAAAAAATATTCTAAGTATCATCAATAAAAGAAAGAAAAGTCAAAAATCTTGATTTGTGATGGGGACATCGACCAACATAGATCCTGATACAGCACAGATCCTGATGCACATCTAGCATAATTCAAATTTGAGAATAAGTTATTTTAGGATCGAAATTTTTAAGGATAGTTTAGGATTTGTTTTATCGGAATCTCTTTTCGGTTGTTCGGTTATTTGGTTATTTGATTATTTGGAGTCTATTTGGATTTATCTTTAGGATCAGTTTATTTCTTTAGGATTTATCTTTATCGATTATTTGGAGTCTGTTAGGACTAAAGTTTATTTAACATGTTTCTTCATTGGAATAAAATTAGCGAAGAATTTTATTGAAAATAGTTTAGGTATGTCCCGACTTTTGCCCTTCCTTCTCCTCTTCTCTCTTCCTCTCTCTTCTGGTTCCTCTTCTCCCTGGACTCTCTTCTTCTTCCTCTTCTTCAAGTCCTCTATTTCTTCTTCTCGACTTCTCTCTCCTGCATCTTCTTCTAGCTCCTTGTTTCCTCTTCTTCTTCTCTTGTCCAAGCTCCTGAGATCCCCAAACTCTAAGCCTCCCTATTTAGTAGATCCAGCCTCCTTACAGAATCGCACATCCATGCTACCCCACCCAACCGGATAAACCACCACCATTATTTTCCATCCATCCACCCGCCTGGGAACCCACATTCGACACCGCCTCCTTTGCCCGAACCAACCGAGCCACTAAGCCCTTGCAACAGGGCCTCATACTAAAGCATCCCTCAGATCCGCTCAATGCCTCCCCTATGATTCCTTCCCTCTCCACCACCGTTGATCACCAACGGTCATCATCGCCAACTCCCTAGTGATCGAACCCCTTCCCCTTCTCCATGCATCTGTGATGCCCGATCTTGTGTCACGCATGTTGCTTCCCATGCTTGTGCTGTCTGTGCCACCGTCCGCCACCATCACCTGCAACCCCGATCTGCTCGACATCGACCATCGGATCTCCTTGATCACTACCAAAAGTCGACGACCTCTGCCTACAGCCACCAACGATGCCGACTCCTCTGGATGCACCGCCTGAAATCGAGCGTGCCACCTCTTCGGCTCCACCTTCTTCCTCCTGAATAAGCATTTCCATAAGGAGATCACCACCATCGTCGCTTGCCCGTGAAGCCTCAGATAGCTGCCGGCCACCGGTGAAATCCCTGTCCGTGGTGCCCTTCTTCCAGCCAGATCCACCAAGCTCCTCCCATGGCCGTCGTTAATCACCAGAACCAAGTCGTGCTGCCATCAATCACATGAATGGAGTCATGCCTCTCCTATCCCCAAGCCTCTGGCCTCACTTCGATGCCATCACCGGCGAAGCCCACTGGATTTCCATGCCCGAAGCCATTTCCTTGTTCTGCATGATTATGAAAGCATTCACACGATCATGAATGCATAGTCGACTTTCATTGTCGACTTCAAATAAGGAGAAAAAAATAAAGAAAAGAGAACAATACAGAAAAAAGAAAAATCAGAGAAAAAATATGAAAAAAAGGAAAAAATAACTTGGATTTGAACTAACCTAGCATAGCGGTCGTTTCTTAATAACCAATGATCCATTGTCTTAAATTGATTTTGATCGGATCATCCTGCATCAATTTTGGTATCAAAGCATGGTTTAGGTTAGGTTAGATCAATTATATTTGCATTTGAATTGTTTGCATAAAAAAAAATCAGTTTGTAGGCTTTGCACATCCTGGAGCCAGAAGATTCTTGAGATTGGAGACTTTCAGGAGTAGCATAAAGCCTGACTCGATGGAGTTAAGTTCTTCCCATCTCAGAAGAATGATGGGGACATCGACCAACATAGATCCTGATGCAGCATAGATCCTGATGCAGCACAGATCTTGATGTAGCACAGATCTTGATGCACATACAGCATAATTCAAATTTGAGAATAAGTTATTTTAGTATCAAAATTTTTAAGGATAGTTTAGGATTTGTTTTATTGGAATCTCTTTTTAGTTGTTCGGTTATTTGGTTGTTTGGAGTCTATTTGGATTTATCTTTAGGATCAGTTTGTTTGTTTAGGATTTATCTTTATCAGTTGTTTGGAGTCTATTAGGACTAAAGTTTATTTAACGTGTTTCTTCATTGGAATAAAATTAGTGAAGAATTTTATTGAAAATAGTTTGGGTGTGTCCCGACTTTTCCCCCTCCTCCTTTTCTCTCTTCTTCTCTCTTCTGGTTCCTCTTCTCCCTGGACTCTCTTCTTCTTCCCCTTCTTCCAAGTCCTCTATTTCTTCTTTCCCTCTATTTCTTCTTCTCGCCTTTTCTCTCTTGCTTCTTTTTCTAGCTCCTTGTTTCCCCTTCTTCATTTCTTTTCCAAGCTCCTGATATCCCCAAACTCTAAGCCTCCCTATTCAACAGATCTAGCCTCCTTACAGAACCGCACATCCATGCTACCCCGCCCAACCAGACAAACCACCACCATTACTGCCCATCCATCCACCCACTTGGGAACCCGCATCCGACACCACCTCCTTTGCCTGAACCAACCAAGCTGCCAAGCCCTTGCAACAGGGCCTCATATTGAAGCGTCCCCTGGATCTACTCAATGTCTCCCCTGTGATTCCTTCCCACTCCACCACCATTGATCACCAACGCCCGTCATTGCCAACTCCCTAGCAATCAAACCCTTTCCCCTTCTTCGTGCATCCGTGATGCCCGATCTCGTGTCGCGTGTGTTGCTTCCCACGCTTGTGCTGTTTGTGCCACCGTCCGCCACCATCACCTGTAGCCCCGATCTGCTCGATGCCGACCATCATATCTCCCTGATCACTGCCAGAAGTCGATGACCGCCACCGCCTGCAGCCACCAACGATGCTGACTCCTTTGGATGCATCGCCCGAAACTGAGCCGCCACCTCCCTGGCTCCACCCTTTCCTCTCGATCGAGCATTTCCGTGAGGAGATCACCACCATCGTTGCTTGCCCATGAAGCCTCGGATAGCTACCGGCCACCGGTGAAATTCCCGTCTGTGCTGCCCTTCTTCCAGTTGGATCCACCAAGCTCCTCTCACGGCCATCGTCAATCATCAGAACCAAGTTGTACCGCCATCAATCGCAGGAATGGAGTCATGCATCTCCTCTCCCCAAGCCTTCGCCCTCACTTTGGTGGCACCATTGCTAGCGAAGCCCACCAGATTTCCATGCTCGAAGCCATTCCCCTGTTCCGCATGATCGTGAAAGCATTCACACGATCGTGAATGCATAGCTAGCTTTCATTGTCAACTTCAAATAAGGAGAAAAAAAATAAAGAAAAGAGGAAAAAATATGAAAAAAAGAAAAATCAGAGAAAAATATGAAAAAAATAGGGAAAAATAACTTGGATTTGAACTAACCTAGCCTAGCAACCATTTCTTAACGACCAACGATCTATTTTCTTAAACTAATTTTGATCGGGTCATCTCTCATCAATTTAAAAGCTCATTCTTCCAACCACCCAAAGTAATTCTATCAATCATTGGCTTCTCATCAATAAGACAAGTATTGAACCTTCCAAAAACTTCTTATGTCTCCTTCTACTATGCATAAGTTCTTTTCTTGCTCCTTTTAAGAAGTTTTTCTTATACTTAAACTGCTCTTTCTTATTTTTCTTGTTACTTATTTCGATTAGAATTGAAGTTAGGTATTTCTTAAGCTAGGGATTGGCTTGTAGAGTTTTGATTGTGAGCCCAAGTGTAGGGTTTGATTTGTGGGCCAAGGAAAATAAACCAACTATAATCTTTGAAAAAGATTATAATGAAAATTTTCACGAAAAGACTTGGAAAGTAGACATAAGTGCTAGGGTCACTGAACAACTTTAGATTTTTTTGGTGTTTGTAATTGCTTGTTTATCTTCTTTATCTTTAGCACTAGTATTTTTTGTACTTATATTTCTACTCACAAACACTTCCTACTACAATATATAATTAATATTTAATTTAAAAAAAATCTAATTCATCCCCTCTTGAATTATTTAGCTAGGCCATAAGTGGTATCAAAGCATTGGTATTCAGTTATATTTGATCAAATGATCAAGTGTAAAATCAAATGGCAACCAATCTAACCATGCCTCTTACCGAAGGGCAATCTTTAAATAGACCTCTACTATTCACTGGCACATACTATTTCTATTAGAAAACACGAGTACATATATATGTTCAAGCTATTGGCTGTTAATTTTGGAAAGTAATGACCAAAAGGACCATATGCACCCACCGCTAATATAAATAGAGTTGAAGTTCCCAAACTTGAAGATGATTGGGATGAAAATAATATAAAGATGGCCAAACTCAATGTTAAGGCTATAAATATTCTTTATTATGTTTTAAATGCTACTAAATTTAATAGAATTTTCACTTGTAACTCTACTAAGAAGAATTTGGATGGGCTTGAGGTTACCTATAAGGGTACAAATCAAGTAAAATAAACTAAGGTTAATATGCTAGTGTACAAGTATGAAATATTTTAAATGAAACCAAATAAAACCATTATAAGCATATTTACTCATTTTACTGGTATTACTAATAGTTTGAAAAGCTTGGGCAAGACTTACTCTACTAGTGACCTTGTATAAAAGATTTTAAGATCTCTTCCAACATTATGGGATTCAATAGAAATGGCTATTCAAGAGGCCATGGGCCTTGATAGGCTATCACTCGAGCAACTTATCAGATCTCTCATGACCTATGAATTGACTATGAGATAAAAGCAAGATGAAGAGTCTAAAAAAAAGAAGACTGTCATTTTGAAATCTACAACAAATGAAAACAAAGAAAAAAAGAACGATGAGTCAGAAGAAGAAAAAAAGATAATGATGAGTTAGCCATGGTAGTAAAAAGATATAGGCAACTCATGAGAAAGAAGAAACCTAGCTTTAAGAAGAATTATAAAGATAAAGCTAGTAAATATAAAGAAAAGGAGAAAGAAATGGAACAACCCATATATTTTGAATGCAAGAAGCCTGATCATTTTTAAATAAATGGTTGCCTACTTAAAAGGATCAAGAAATACAAAAAAAAGACCTTGATAGCTACTTGGAACCATAGTGAAGGTTCAAGCTCTGAAGAAGAAGTAACTAAAGAAATTATAAATCTTTGCTTGATGGCACAAAAAAGTGGGTAAACTTTGAACATTCCTTATATTATAATGAATTACAAACTATATTTAGTGATCTACTTGCTAATTTTGAAAAATTAAGAAAAAATAATAAAGAATTAAGAAAATAAAATGTTCAATTAGTTAAGAAAAAGAAAAGTACTCTAAAAGATAAGGATAATAGTTTGCAAAAAAATTTAAATAAAAAGAAAAAAGATTTTGAAAGAAAAGAAAACTGAGTTACAAAGCATTTTAAAAGAAAAAGAAAGCATTGTAAATGAAAAAGATAATATTCTTATAGAAAACCAAAATCTAAAAAATGAGATATAGAAAGTAAGAACTTTAGTAGATAAATTTATTTTAAGTTCTAAAAAAAATAATTTTGAATAATCAAAGAGTGGTTTACAATAAGGCTGGTTTATGTTATAACATTCAAATTAAACAAAAAATTTTTGAAAATTTATTTTGAGAAACCACCTCTTAGTTTAACATCAAGCATTACTGGTTTTTGCTGTAGAAAATTAGATTAGAAAGCTTATATATGAAATTTTAGAAAAATAAATGAAAGAATGATTAAAAAGGTGCGAGTTCTAAAAAGAACCAATAAAACTAATCCCAAAGGACCCCAGTGACTTGGATATCTAAAATAAAAACTTAATTTTCTTTGTAGATATATCTTATAATCTAAGAAAAAAGAAGATGGTATCTTGATAGAGGATGCTCAAGACATAATAGGTGACAATACTCAATTTTTACTTTAGATGTTAAAGAAGAAAGAATGGTAACTTTTGGAGATAATAGAAAAGAACATATTCAAGGAATTGATAAAATCTGCATTGCCCCCTCTATATTTATTAAAAATATCTTATATGTAGATGGTTTAAAGCATAACTTGATTAGCATAAGTTAACTATGTGATAGAGGATGTAGAGTAATTTTTGAATCATCTAAATGTATTCTATATAGTCCTATAGAAGAGAGCATTGTACTCATTGGAAATAAACTTGGCAATATTTATATAGTAGACTTGGATGATCTTTCTTTAAAAAGTGGCTAATGCCTAATTGCAATGATTACTAGAGAAGTTGAAACTAGTTGGTTATGGCATAGAAAATTAGGTCATGTAAGCATAGATGTAATCTCGAGACTTGTTAAAAAAGATCCTATAAAATGATTACTAAAATTCAAGTTTGAAAAGAATCAAATTTGTGATGCATGCCAATTTAAAAAATAATCTAGAAGTTCTTTTAAACTAAAAGATATTATTTTAATTAATAAGCCTTTAGAGCTTATTCATATATATTTGTTTGGATCAACTATAACTACTAGTCTAGATAGCAAGCGTTATGGACTTGTTATCATAGATGATTTTTCAAGATTCACTTATATTTTCTTTTTTTTGTTCAAAAAGATGAAGCTTTTTCTGCATTTACAAAGTTTTATAAAAAAACTCAAATAAAAAAGACCTTTTATTCATTGCAATACGAGATAATCATGGAACCAAATTTGATAATCAACATTTTGAAAACTTTTATAATGAAAAGGATATTGAGCATAACTTTTCAGCACCTAGGATATCTTAATAAAATGGGATGGTAGAAAAAAAAGAATTTTACAAGAAATGGCATGCACCATGTTGTGTGAAAGCAACCTTCTTAGATATTTTTGGACAGAAGTCATAAACATAGCATGCCAGGTTTTGAATCATGTTTTAATCCGATTGATTTTAAAAAAAACTCTATATGAGCTTTAGAAAAATAAAAAAAACTAAACATTAGCTATTTTTGTGTGTTTGGATGCAAGTATTTTACATTGAATAATAGAAAAGAAAACTTAGAAAAGTTTGATTCTAAGTCAAATGAAGGAATCTTTCTAGGTTATTCTTTATCTAGTAAGGCATATAGAGTCTTTAACAAAAGAATACTTGTTATTAAAGAATTAATGCATGTTATTTATGATGAAACTAATATAAATTCTTTGAGAAAAAAGAATTTTTGGATGATAATGCAGGTATACTTAGCAAGAAGGTAGAAAATCTCACATTAAAAAATCAACTCTCAAAGACAAAGATGAAGAACCAAAGGAAGAGGATAATGAAGTTGAGCCAACTTGAAAGGAAAGTGAGTTGACTTAAATACAGAGTGATCCATCCAAAAAATGAAGGTATGCTCATGAACACCTAAAGAATTTAGTTTTTGTTGATCCATCTAAAGGGATAAGAACTCATTCATCTCTAAGAGATCCTTGAAATTACTTAGTCTTTGTTTCACAAACAAAATCTAAGATTATTGAAGTAGCTGAAAAAGATAGTAAATGGATCAAGGCTATACAAGAGGAGCTTAACTAATTTAAATGGAATAAGTTTTGGATACTTGTAAAATATCTTTAGATCATCATATAATTGGAACAAAATAGATTTTCAGAAATAAACTAGATAAAAATGGAAAAGTTATAGAAAACAAAGCTAAATTAGTTATAAAAGATTATAGCCAAGAAGAAGGAATTGATTTTGATAAGACTGTTATATCTGTAACTAGATTAAAAGCAATTAGAATACTGCTAGCTTTTATATGCTACATGGATGTTAAACTTTACCAAATATATGTTAAAATATATTTTTGAATAACTTCATTTTTGAAGAGGTTTATGTAGAACAACCATCTAGTTTTGAAAGTCATGAGTTTCTAAATCATATCTATAAATTGTATAAAGCTTTTTATAATTTGAAACAAGCCCCTTGTTCATGGTATGAATATTTAAGCAAATTTTTATTTCAAAATGATTTCATAAGAGGGAATGAAGATACTACATTATTTTTAAAAAGAAGAAATGATATCCTATTAGTAGTCCAAATATATGTAGATGATATTATATTTGATGCTAATGAAACTCTTTGTCAAGATTTTGCCAAGCAAATGCAGAGAGAGTTTAAGATGAGCATGATGGGAGAACTTAACTTTTTTTAGAATTTTAGATAAAGTAAACAAATAAAAGAATCTTCATCAACTAAATAAAATATATAAAGAAGATACTCAAGAAGTTTAGGATAGAAAGTTTCAAAGAAATTGGCATACTAATGAGCTCAATATGTAAGCTTAACAAATATCAGAAAGGTAAGAGCAAAAATCAAAACTTTTATAGAGATATGATTGAATCTCTATTCTATCTCATTACTAATATACCTGATATAATATTTAGTATATGCATGTGTGCTAGATACCAATCTAATTTCAAAGGGTCACATTTGCTAATTGTTAAAAAAAATTTTAGATACTTTTATGGTACTACTAATGCTAGATTATGGTACTCTAAGCAATCATCAATCAAATTAATTAAATATTCAAATTTTGCCTTTGTTGGATGTAAAATAGATAGGAAAAGTACTAGTAAAATTCGCCAATTTCTAGGAATAAACTTAATTTCTTGGTTTAGAAAAAAATAAAGTTCGATAGAACTGCCTACGACCGAGGCCAAATACATTGCAGTTAAAAGTTGTTATGCTCAAATCTTATGGAATAGGAAATAATTAGAAGGTTTTGGTATAAAATTTAATAATATCCCCATAAGATGTGATAATACTAGTGTCATAAATCTTATTAAAAATTCTATTCAATATTAAAGAACTAAATATATTGAAATAAGATATCATTTCAAAATTTAATCATCTTGAGGACATGTGCCTGAACAGAAGAGCCCTCACTCATCCGTGCTCGAAATAACTACTTCGATGTCTCATATCGAGCAGTCCGACTATGCTTTCCATAAAGCTTTTTAAGATTGAGCGATATGGATTGAGATTCCATTTTCACATATTGCCTTTGCAATTCATTGCTCATAGAGGCCAACATAATGTACTTAATTGTCATGCTATCATTTTGCTACATTTTATATATGGATCTTTCCTCCTCAGTAGCATCCTCTCCTACCGAATCTAGGTCAGGAGAATCGAGGATATGGGCAATCTTTTCCTGAGCTAATACAATCCTTAAATTCCTCAACCAGTCCATATAATTTGGACCGATCAACTTGTTGGCATCCAAGATGCCTCGCGGTGAAAGAATAAAAGCCATAATGTAAAAATCTATAGTAAGTAAAGAACAATTATAAGCAGACCACTCATGATGATATTCACAATTAGACAAGGACTTTTGCATCTAATTGTCTCCAATTATTTTCTTTCGAATACTATAACCCTCAACTATGGTAAGTAGGAAATCCTGCCAGGGCTTCCTTAGTGGGGTTAAGATCCCAATTTCTCATGAATGCCTTGTATTAAACACAACAAACACACATGAGTTCAAGGATAGGAAAATCCCTTTCCAATTGCAACCCGTGCAACTCTCAACATAACACTTGCCTCTAAGATACTTATAGTCTTGTGTTAATCACAACAAACTATAATGTCTTAGTTTAGTCAGACCCTTCATTTCCATACAGCCATGTTTGATAAATGTTACTCCTATGTCAATCACAACAAAGCAACACCACCAATCATACCATAAAGCATAAAAAATGTACCAAGACAAATATCATATCAAATCCTAGAGTATACCTTGTGTCAATCACAACAAACCTACTATAGATTTTTGATATGGATTTGGCTTAGCATGAACGAAGGCAATTTGTAGTGTGCTTAATCAATTAGCATTTTCAATTTAGGATTTAGATATGACCAAATTAGCCAGGTAAGTGGAGAAAATGAGGAGGTCCCCCCATTGCTTTCCTTAGATACCAATTAAATTGGCCAGGTTAGACAACGGAACCAATTAAAAATCTCATTTCCTTTACCTTCTCAGAACCACTTGCCTAGACACCAATTGGCTGATCAAACCCTAATTGGATTTGCATAATGATTAACTTACACTACGACTAAATATAATTTTTATGAGGGCTTTGATGGTCTCAAACACATCCTAATTAATCATGTCATCATGACACTCATTCCAGCAAACAAGCATATTAACCCTAATATGTATAACATGAGCATGATTATAACAACAATCCGTTCACCTCACTTGTTCATGGTATAAGGCCACAGTGGCATCCCTACATACCATAGGAGATCCCATTGAATGGGAAGAAAGGACCATGAAACCCTAATTAGCTCCTATGACTGGATGGCCATGGTGACTAACCCAATTTGAAGTAGTTACTAGGATATAACATATCTTATATGTAATATGAACTAATAATGCATTGATTCATAGCATAGAAAGCAATCAACACTAAAGAGATTACTAATTACATGCATCAAGGTGGCTCTGATACCATTGTTGGGTTCCTCGGGCCGGGCACAGTGGAAAATTGGATTTCAAAATTTTTTATATTCAAAATCCTAACGGCTGGAATCCTAAATCCTAGAACCACTTGATCATGACAACTAATAAATCTAAACTTTAGGATTATAGAGGAATACTTGGAATGCTATATTCCTTAATTTTCATGAGACACACAAGTGTATGCCCTTCAGAGATGATCCACATAGAAATTGGACCAAGGAAGCACTCCTACGAAGGTTGCTTATTAGACTGGTACTCTTCTGGCAGCCTTTGGACTTTATTCCTTTGCTAGAACCCCTACCCTCCTATAGGGCTCTCAGAGAAAACTCTGAATCCTCTCTTAGATCCTAAATACCCATTCTATTTTTCTCCTTAGGCTCTTGTCTTAATTAGACTAGCCTTGTCTTGAAAGAACAAGCTTTGTTTTAAAGAGACAAACCTTGTCTTAAGGAGGAGGGAGATAAATAGCAGGTAGTATATTTTGATGGTTGACAGTGGAAGCTCTGCTGACATCCATTTTTATGATGCTTTCGCAAGGATGAACTTGTCCACTGACCAAATAAAGCCGGTGTTCACGTCCTTAGTGGGCTTCATTGGGGATTCGATTAAAGTTAAGGGAGAGATTACACTCCCAATAATCACTGAGACTCCAACTCAGAAAAGTACTGTGCTAATAACATTCACCGTTGTGAGGCTTCCTTCACCTTACAACACGATCCTGGGGCATCCCGGACTCAATCTGCTCGACACCACCATCTCCACCAGGCATCTCCTCATTTAGTTTCCAACCCCTTGGGAGACCGGGAAGATGAAAGAGTCCTGCCAGCCGGTCCAGCACTGCCTGCAGACCATCCCGGGATCTCAAGGGGCCAGCCCGAGCCCATCCATTGACCAATCAAATCCGACGGAACCAGAGTCGAAGGGCGGACCAGTTGAGCCCTTGCTATCCTTCCCTTTTAGAGAGAATCCCTTGAAGACTGTGCAGGTGGGAGCCCTGCTACCTGAAGAGGAGAGATCCTGTTTGCTTAGTTTCATGCAGGCCAATGCAGAGTCTTTGTCTAGACCGCCGTAGACATGCCCGAGATCCCACCAGAAGTGATCACCTACAGGCTAAATATCGATCCCAACTGTCGCCTAATCTGGCAGAAGAAGAGGAGTTTCTGTTGGGAATTGTGTCCCAAAGCCAATCGCCTAGGCTGTAAGCGGTTGTGCTCAGTATTATAATTTGTATATGAATTAATAAAACTTTATTTTGGCAGCTCATCACATTATTCATTTTCCTGTAATGAACTCTATTTATGTGATGAAGTCCTTAGGACTGCACTGACTTTGATATAGAGAGGATATATCGAGTGGTCATTTAAAAGGTTCACAACCAAAGGATACATTATACAGGACAACAATGTATCAAGTGTAGGTTATTGTGGTTCACATCGTTTGGTTGTCCTCTTGATCAAAGGAGTATCGTGATACTGATGTGATCTACAAGTGGGATGTGTGAAATCTCATTGAACGTGACTCCGTGGAGCTCCTTTCTGCTAAAGGATTGCTCGCGATTGGATATGGGTATATGTGTCCCTCCGACCTGAGGTCACTATAGTAGCTTGCAAACAACTCCCTGTGCTTTGGTGTCGGACTACCCGGATTTCTAATCCGATGATGAAAGTTTTCTGGATACAGGAAAGTACTTGTGGAGCAGTGGTGGACCAAGATGGAATTGACCTGTCCAAGTTATTTGGATTGAATATCTTGCAGTGTCTCAATTTAGCAAATCCTCGACCGAGGTAGTCATAGTGAGGAGTCACTAGACTTGCGAGGTTGAGACATGTTGTGGATTGACTTAGTTAGGGTTGGCAGTCAACCCTAGATCATCTTGAGCATTGGAGGTTAAAGGGATGAATTTTACGGTAACCATATGCCAGAGGTTCGATAGATTGCTCTCGCATCTTCGACCTATCTGGACGCCAGGACCCATTGCTAGATGATATCTTGTGCTGGTACTGGAAGTATTCCAGTGCTACCGTTTAGGTTCGAACCTATGAGGTCACACGCCATAAACGATTTCTTCCTGATCCGGGAGCCGATCAACGATTGGGAATCGTTTTGGTATTAAGGTCAAACGGTCTGTTTGAGCACACATTGGATTTTTTCTGGTTTACCTGGTCTGATTTGGATCGACCAGGATTGGTTTGGGTCAACCAGGAATTATTCTTGGTAGACCATAACTGGACCCGGTTTTCTTTTTGATCGGATTTGGTCGGACCAGGGTTTGTTTTTGAATTGGTTTTTATTTAGCTTTGATGAACCAGTTTTTACTTGGTTTGTTTTCACGATATTTTTCTCCCGGAAGTTTATAAACACCGATTTGTTGCAGCTTGGGTTCCCTGCTCTCATTTTTGGCGGTCCAGAAATTGAGTCTCACGGTGAACCCCTTGGTTCAACATGTTTTATCCAAACTTCCCTCTCACGTTTTCCCCTACTCTTGGTTTTACCGTGTATATTGGATAAGAACGGCAAGAACAAGTTGATCGAATCCTGCTTGGGATTTCATCCTAAGCACCGTGATCTGTTTTGGATCTCTCCATGTTCCTCTCCCACTTGTTTTCTCCCTCTCGGTCTCTCGGTTTTCACGCGGTGATTCTGCCCTTTTGTTGATCTTTCGGCCTGCAGTTCCCAGCGATTTATACCGATATAAACCAATTTCAAATGGTGTTTTGGTTTCATCTGAACTTATCTCTTCGTTGTCTTCCCAGCCTTCACGGTCTTTCTCAGCCGGTGGTTTTTCTTGGAAAAGGCCATGGCTTGTGTTTTCTCTATCGATTATTTTTTCTAGGTTGAAGGCTATGAGGTGAGTGTAGAGAAGAACAGGGCTTCACGGTTTTCTCTGCCTCTGGTATTTTCTGGGTTGCTGGCCGTGAGATGGGGAGAAAGAACATAAGAGAGAAATGAATCAAGAGGGGAAGTAAACCGGGCGTGCGAGTTGGGAAGAAACAGAGGGTTCTAGTAGAGAGGAGTAGTGAGTATTGGGATGGTTTTTTTATGAGTGCTGCGGATTCATTGGGAGTCCGTGTATTGCTTCCTGGTTTTATTGTTTCCATCGTGCGCTCAAGATGGAGTTTAGGCGGTCTTGGAGAAGACCGTCCGTGAGTTTTCTTTTTGGTTTCCCCTGCTCCACATAACCATGATTTATTTATTGATTTCTGGAGGACTAGCATCCATCCAGGAGTTGGATCAGCAAGAGCCCGCACGTGGATACTCTAAAGGGTGGACATTTGAATATCTCGAGAAATTGGATTGATCTCTTTCAAATCTGATTTGCTATTGAAGGAGTTCAACCGGCTACCTTGATTTGCTACTGATTTGTTCTGAAGACTGAGTAAGTCAGCTTCTTCCTGCTTCGATCAGGTATATTATTTATTTTTGTTATCATGCATAGATCTAGAAATTATCATACTGTTTATAATTATTGCATTTGCTTATACATGCCTATGTATTTGTTACATGCATCATATTTATGTTAGATCCTGTACATGAGTAGGTTTTTCTGTATGCATGCTTAAAAGTTTAATTATGCAATACCTACTTCCTAGTGTAGCATGCCTAGAATAGGCGTCCGGTGCACTAATTTTCCTTCAGTGGTATCAAAGTCACAGGTTCCTGTGTAGCATATCATGATTGCATATATTATTGGATCTGTATCTTGTTTAGGGATTACTTTTAGGAATCTAGTTGAGACCTTCACCATGGCGTGTGTTCAGATTAATTAGGATTTAAAATCCCTAATATTCTGTGGCACGAGGCAGTTCATCTGTGTTGGCCTTTTCAGAAGGATCCTTAAAGGAAACCTACGGTATTAAAAATATTTTAATCCTGATACATGATTATATAGTGGCATGTCTAATGGCTTGCAATATTATAAATTAATATGATAAGACTAGATATGATGCATGAAAAATGTAAAAGGGTTTTACATGAATTTAATTAAAAATATTTTAATTAAAAGTTGGCTTATAATCTAACAATTATGAATTGAAAGATTAATTAAATAACAAGCCAGATTATGGTTTATGAAACCTAATGTCATTTGAATAAGCCATCTGGGTTAATTGGGTTAGCTATCTGATTATGTCCATTTATTAGGTTAGACCTAAGGTTAGTTGAATTGGACTTAAGAGAACTAATCAAATGTTGATTAAGGACCTTCTCTTTAATATCTATCTAATAGTTAGATGGGTTAGTCCATTCTTCTAAAATGGATCTAATTAGTGGCTCTATGGAAAGCTCGAGTGGTCTAATCGAGTCTGGTAAATCGATTGGTGTCTAGGCAGGTTTGGCATTTTTGATCATAGTTGCATGAGGCTACCTCTTTCCTGGCCAACTTGGTTGGTGTCTAGGAAAGATGGTTAATGGCGGATACTCACCCATGATCTCACCTACCTGGCCAATCCAGTCAACCAGAACCGATTAGAAGAGCTTATTGATTCGAGTTAACCCATGTCACCCAAGTTGATCAGCCTATTTGATCTTTAGGTGCCTATGGACCAACTTGTTGAATTTAATTCAACCCTCCTGAGAATTAATTTGATCAGTGGGAGGTTGATTCATGATCTTCTCTCTATTCTTCTGTCACAATTTAATTAAAATCCTCTAAAATTTTTAGGTCCTGAAAAAGACTAAGTCAATGAGTTGATGGTGTCTTAGCCTCCCATTAAGTATGTTAGTAATGAGTCCTTTAGCCTGGTGTACATCGGCAGTTCCATAAAATGGGTGTGCATCCAGTTACTGGGATTACTCTCCCATAGATGATGGTTCAGTGCAACCTTCTTAACGGTGATCAGGTGGGCCGGCCATAGTCGGGCTTGGTCATTCGTTGGTTGGAAGCATCGGATTTGTCATATTAATGGTTGGACCTAACCAGAGACCTGCAATAGGAGGCTCCTAGGCCGATTGGGGATTCTGTGGGACAAAATTTAATTACTAGAAGTTGCTTAGGGAAGCAATTGGTTATAGAACCTACCTTTAGGTGCGTATGGGTGAGCTGGCCATAGTCGGGCTCATACATGGTCTATTGGATTTCAGTACCCACTATGAAATGATGATTTCATGGATTGGAGTTAGAGGCTCCCAATCTGAAAAATTAGTGAGAGGGACCTTTAGACTAAAGTCAAAGTCTTTTGGTTTAATTGATTAATTCATATACTTATTTGGTCTTAATTTTTCTTTTAGATGTCTTCGAATCTTTTGCTCTGGTCACTTCTCGATAGTGAGAAGTTAAAGGCTCCCAATTTCGATAGCTGGTATCAAAAACTGAGGATAGTCCTGGAGCACAAGTGGATTCTTTATGTGATAACGGATCCAGCACCCGAAATCCCTCCTGCCAATGCTCGGAGTTCGATCAGGGACACTTATTTGAAGTGGGTTTCTGATCGGACTACTGTCCAATGCATAATGTTGGTAACGATGAACGACGAGTTCAGTCGCAAATTCGAGGAGGCCCAGCCAGAAGAGATTCTTCAAAGGTTGAAGGAATCTTTCGACATGCCAGATGATATGGAGTAGTACAAAGTGTCTTGTGCCATCTACAAAATGCGGAATGGCGGTTCGGTCACTGATCATGTATTGTACATGATCGAGATGATCGAATGATTGGGCAAGCTCGGATGTCCCTTGCACGAGCAACTCGGCAAGGATGTGATCCTGAATTCTCTACCCTCCTCCTATCTTGATTTTCTCGATCATTATAGAATGAATAAGCATGCAGTCAATTATCATAATTTAATGGGGTTGCTGCAGACTTATGAGAAGGACCACCAACTAAATAAGGGGGTGGTGAATTTAGTGGGAGGTTTTAGAGGCCATCGTCCCTTTAAGAAAGGGAAGAAGAAAGGTAAGGGAAAGAAGGTGCAGAATGCTCATGGCCCTAGTCGGACCAAGAAAGTAAAAGCTAATCAAGCTGGGGCAGAGTGCTTATATTGTAAGAAGCAGGGACACTGGAAGAGGAACTGTCCTCTTTATCAGGCATCTTTAGACCCGAATAGCCTAAGGAAAGAAAATGTCAGTGATTTGTATCTATGGCACTGTAGGCTAGGTCATGTTAACCAGAATAGGATAAACAAGTTGCGAGGAGAAGGCCTCCTCGAGGTCAGTGATTCTGACTCACTGCCCACTTGGAATCCTGTTTGCTTGGTAAAATGACCAAATCACCTTTTACCGGAAAAGGTGAACGAACTACAGAACTTCTGAGTCTCATACATACTGATGTATGCAGATCCATGACAGTTAGTGCTAAAGGTGGATACAGATATTTCATTACATTTACAGACGACCTTTCCAGGTATGGTTATGTCTTCTTGATGAGACATAAATTTGAGTCATTTGAAATGTTTAAACGATATCGTAATGAATTGGAGAAACAAACTGGAAAGAGTATTAAAACCCTTCGATCTGATCGAGGCGATGAATACTTATCCGGTAAGTTCATGACATATCTTGAGGAGAATGGGATTCTCTCTCAGTGGACTCCTCCAGGAACATCCCGTTGAATGGTGTGTCTGAAAGGAGGAATTGAACCCTGTTGGACATGATTCGATCCATGATGGGCTTTGCAACTCTGCCGCTGTCCTTCTAGGGATATGCACTTGAGACAGCTTGTTACTTGCTGAATAATGTTCCGAGTAAGTCTGTTATCTCCACTCCATATGAGTTATGGACTGGACATAAGCCCTCAATTTCATACCTTCGGGTCTAGGGTTGTCTAGCTTATGTAAAGCGTTTAGACTCAGATAAACTTGGTCCTAGGTCTGATTGGTGCCTGTTTATTGGGTACCCTAAGGAAACAAAAGGGTATTTCTTCTACTTGGAGGATGAACAGAAAGTGTTCGTTGCTCTTAGGGCTATCTTTTTGGAAAAGGAGTTCCTTGGGGAAGGAATTGTAGCCTCTAAGATTGAACTTGGAGAAGTTTAACCAGTAGAAGAACCTGCACACTCTAAGGACATCATAGGACCGGCTGTGATTGGATCACACCTGGAACCCATGACTAGAAGATCCAGTAGAGTACCGCGTCAGCCGGACAGATACTACGGTTTCTTGGTCTGAGATGGTGATTCCATTAAACTTGACGAGAATAATGAGGATCCGATCACCTATATGGATGCACTTCAGAGATCTGACATTAAGGCGTGGCTTAGAGCCATGCGATCCGAGATGGAGTCCATGGAGATTAACAATGTATGGACATTGGTTGATCCACCTGAAGGGATAAAACCCATCGGGTGTAAGTGGATTTTCAAGAGAAAAAGGGGCGCAGATGGGAAGGTGGAGACCTATAAAGCCCGTCTGGTTGCCAAGGGATATCGTCAGCGATATAGTATCGATTATGACGAGATGTTCTTCCCTGAGGCAATGCTCAAGTCCATTTGGATCATGCTTGCTTTGGCAGCACATTTTGACTATGAGATTTGGCAGATGAATGTCCGAACCACTTTCCTAAATAGGGAGCTGGATGAGGAGGTGTATATGATACAGCCTGAAGGGTTCACATCCATAGACGAGTCAAAAGTGTGCAAATTATAGAGGTCCATTTATGGACTCAAGCAAGTATCTCGAAGTTGGAATATGCGATTTGATAGGTGTATCAAATTGTATGGCTTCGTTAGGAACGGAGAGGAACCCTGCATCTATAAGTGGGTTAATGGTTCTGTGATTGTATTCCTGGTACTGTATGTTGATGACATTTTCTTAATCGGGAATGACATCACAGCATTATAAGGAATAAAGGTATGGTTGTTATCTCAGTTTTCCATGAAGGACTTGGGTGAAGCTTTTTACATACTGGGTATGAAGATCTATAGAAATAAATCTAAGAGGCTTCTAGGATTGTCTCATTCTACGTACATTGATACCGTGCTGAAACGGTTCAGCATGGAGAATTCCAAGAAAGGCTATCTCCCGATAGGTTCTGGAATTATTCGTTCCAAAAAGGATTGTGTGACAACTCCTGAGAAAAGAGAGCGCATGAGTAGAGTTCCTTATGCTTTAGCAGTGGGCTCTATCATGTATGCTATGACATGTACTAGACCAGACGTGGCATACTCACTAGGAGTGGTGAGCAAATACCAGTCTGACCCAGGTCAGACAGAGATGATAGTAAGAGTGTATCAGGGATTGTGTTTACCCTGAATGGAGGAGCGATCTGCTGGAAGAGTTCCAAGCAGGCAACAGTTGTAAACTTGGTATGCGAAGCAAAGTACATAACAGCATTAGATGCAGCAAAGGAAGCCATGTGGTTGCAGAAGTTCCTTGGAGAGCTAGGGGTGGCACCTTCCCTAGATGGTCATATTCCAGTGTATTGTGACAACACAGGAGCCATTGCTCAAGCTAAAGAGCCTAAGTCTCATCACCGCACTAAGCACATTTTACGACGCTATCACCTCGTGCGAGAGATCATGGAACGAGATGACATCAATCTTATGAAGATCGATGGAAAGGAGAATCTAGCCGACCCCTTCACTAAAGCCCTTGAAATCAAAGAGTTCAACTATTGTAAATGGAAAATGGGTATTAAATACTCTTCTGATTGGCTTTAGTACAAGTGGGAGTTGTTGGGAATTGTGTCCCAAAGCCAATCGCCTAGGCTGTAGGCGGTTATGCTCAGTATTGTAATTTATATATGAATTAATAAAACTTTATTTTAGCAGCTCATCACATTATTCATTTCCCTGTAATGAACTCTATTTATGTGATGAAGTCCTTAGGACTGAACTGACTTTGATATAGAGAGGATATATCGAGTGGTCCTTTAAAAGGTTCACAACCAAATGATACATTATACAGGATGGCAATGTATCAAGTGTAGGTTGTTGTGGTTTACATCCTTTGGTTGTCCTCTTGACTAAAAGAGTATGGTGACACTGATGTGATCTGCAAGTGAGATATGTGACATCTCATTGAACGTAACTCCATAGAGCTCCTTTCTGCTAAAGGATTGCTCGCAATTGGATATGGGTATATGTATCCCTCCGACCCGAGGTCACCAAGGTAGCTTGTAAGCAACTCCCTGTGCTTTGATGCCGAACTACCCAGATTTCTAATCCGGTGATGGAAGGTTTCTGGGTACAGGTAAGTACTTGTGGAACAGTGGTGGACTAAGATGGAATTGACCTGTCCAAGTTGTTTGGATTGAATGTCTCACAGTGTCTCAATTTAGCAAATCCTCGACCGGGGTAGTCTTAGTGATGAGTCACTAGACTTGAGAGGTTGAGACATGTTGTGGATTGACTCAGTTAGGGTTGGCAGTCAACCTTAGGTCATCTTGAGCATTGGAGGTCAAATGGATGAATTATACGGTAACCATATGCCAGAGGTTCGATAGATTGCTCTCACATCTTCGGCCTATCCGGACGCCAGGATCCATTGCTAGATGATATCTTGTGCTGGTACTGGAAGTGTTCCAATGCTACAGTTTAGGTTCGAATATATGAGGTCACATGCCATAGAAGATTTCTTCCTGATCCGGGAGCCGATCAATGATTAGGAATCGTTTCGGTATTAAGGTCAAACGATCTATTTGAGCACATATTTGATTTTTTTCTGATCTACCTGTTCTGATTTGGATCGGCCAAGATTGGTTTGGGTCAACCAAGAATTGTTCTTGGTAGACCAGAGCTGGACCCAGTTTTTCTTTTGATCGGGTTTGGTTGAACCGGGATTTGTTTTTGAACCGGTTTTTATTTAGCTTTGATGAACCGATTTTTACTTGGTTTGTTTTCATGGTATTTTTCTCCTAGAAGTTTATAAACATCGGTTTGTTGCAGCTTTGGGTTCCCTGCTCTCGTTTTTGCCGGTCCAGAAATTGAGTCTCACGGTGAACCCCTTGGTTCAACATGTTTTATCCAAACTTCCCTCTCACGTTTTCCCCTGCTCTTGGTTTTACCGTGTATATTGGATAAGAACAGCATGAACAAGTTGATTGAATCATGCTTTGGATTTCATCTGAAGCATCATGATCTGTTTTGGATCTCTCCATGTTTCTCTCCTGCTCGTTTTCTCCCTCTTGGTCTCTCGGTTTTCACGTGGTGTTTCTGCCCTTTTGTTGATCTTTCGGCCTGTAGTTCCCAGCGATTTATACCGACAGTGCCGGCTATAGGGTAAAGCCACTAAAGCCCTTACTTTAGGCCCCCATTACATAGCATTTAATAGGCACCATTAGCAAAAAAGTATTTATAGCATTTAATAGGCACCATTAGTAAAAAAAAATATTTATAGCATTTATGATAGGTATTGTATTCACATTTAAGGCACCTTAGATATTAGCAAACAGCATTTATATCATTTTCAAATTCTCTTTCTCAACTACGAAGTTGTTTCTCTCATTTCCAATTAACAAATGGTAAATTGAATTTATGAAGTACAAACGGATACTCTTTTTTTTCTATAAAACTAAGTTGTTTTCAATTTATAACATCTACTTCTTAATTCTTCTTTTCTCATTCTCTTAACTTTTTTCCTTAGTAGTACTTTCAAGGCTCTCAACTCACATTCTCCGCACTCCTACATAAGGCTTGCTTGATTATTTATCTGATTTACAATAAGCATTCAACAATCAGGTACTATTGTTCTAAACTTTGCAAACTTTTTATTTTTAATTTAAAATTTATATTATATTATTATATTATCTCTATTTTATATAATAGTTAATTCATTGAGTTAGAAATTTTGATTGTTGATCTTGTATTAGCCATTTAAAAAATATAAGATAATTATAATATCTAATTTTTTTGGTACTTTATAATAAGAATTTAAATATGTCAACTCGAAAATATGAATCTGGTTATTCTAAACTTAAAAAAAAAAGAAGAATTGAAAGTTTAACTCTATCTCAAAAAGGGGCTCTTGATAAATTTTTTACAAGCAATAAAAATAATACATAAAAAAATATTGGTGAATGTTCCTTAAATAAACAAGTTAATAATCTTTTAGAATTAGATGATAATGAAATACTAGAACAAGAAGAAGTTAACGAAGTGATTCAAATTGATACTCAAAATCATAATGAAGATAACCAAACTGTTGATTTAAATGATTGTATTCCTAAAAGTATTTATGATCCAAGTCAATGGATAAATATTGATACAAATTTGAGAGATTTATTAGTAGAAAAAGGTCCAATTAGAATTAATGATATAGAGTTTCCTAAAGATGAATTCTCAAGATATTTTTCTACTACATATTATATTCAAAAGTTGGCAAATGGAGAGAAGCATGAAAGAAGATGGCTAGTTTATTCAAAAGACTTGGATAAAGTATTTTGTTTTTGTTGCAAATTATTTAATTCAGCTTTTAGTACAAGTAAACTAGCTAATGTAGGTACTAGAGATTGGAGAAACCTTAGTGCTAAACTTAAAAGTCATGAGATGAGTAATGAGCATATTATTAATATGAGTTCATGGATTGATTTAGAACTGAGATTATTGAAAAATAAAACAATTAATAAAAGTATTCAAGAACAAATAAAAAGAGATGAAGAACATTGGAAAAAAGTATTAACAAGAATTCTTGCTGTAGTAAAAACTCTTGGTAAAAATAATTTGGCTTTTCATGAAAAAAATGAAAAGATTTATCAAAAAAATAGTGGAAATTTTTTAAGTTTAATTGAAATGATTGCAGAATTTGATCCGGTGATGCAAGAACATGTTCGACGTATTAAAGATAATAAAATTCATACTCATTACCTTGGACATAATATACAAAATGAATTGATAAATTTGTTAGCAAGTGAAATTAGAAATAAAATTATTAAAAAAATTATAGAGGCAAAATATTTTTCAATAATACTTGATTGTACTCCAGATGTAAGTCATCAAGAGCAAATGTCTTTTATATTACGATGTGTGGATATTTCATCAAGTCCAATTAAAGTTATAGAATATTTTGTTGAATTCTTAAAAGTAGATGATACAACTGGAAAAGGTCTTTTTGATGCCATTATGGATGAAATAAAAAATATTGGACTTGATATTAATAATTTAAGAGGGCAAGGATATGATAACGGATCTAATATGAAGGGCAAGCAACAAGGAGTGCAAAAAAAACTTTTAGATATAAATCCTAGATCTTTTTATACACCATGTGGTTGTCACAATCTAAATTTAGTACTTTGTGACATGGCTAATTCTTGTACTAAAGCTATATCATTTTTTGGAGTGGTACAACGTATATATTCACTATTTTCTTCTTCTACTAAACGATGGAAAATTTTACAAGATAATATACCTGGCCTAACTCTTAAATCATTATCACAAACACGTTGGGAAAGCCGTATTGAAAGTATTAAAGCAATAAGATTTCAAGCTCCACAAATAATAGATGCTTTATTAAAATTAGCAGAAGTTAGTGAAGATCCTAAAACTAAAAGTGAAGCTAATTGCTTAGCAACATATGAGCTTGAAAATTTTGAATTTTTATTGGGCATGACTATTTGGTATGATATATTAGTTGCTATTAACTCAGTTAGCAAAAATTTACAATCGAAAGATATGTGTATTGATATTGCTATAGAACAATTAAAATGTCTTCTTTCTTTTTTTAAAAAATATAGAGAAAATGGATTTACATCTGCTATCATTTCTTCTAAAGAAATTGCATCTCAAATGGATATAGAACCTAAATTTCATGATAAACGTATTATTCATAGAAGAAAGCAATTTGATGAGAATGTTGATAATGAAATAATAAGATCTCTTGAAGAATCATTTAGAATTGATTATTTCTTATATATAGTAGATCAAGCATTTTTTTCACTCCAAAGTAGATTTGAACAATTTAAGATATATGAAAATATTTTTGGTTTTCTATTTAGCAGTAGAAAGTTGAAGTCGTTAGATAATAATAGTTTGAAAGAATATTGCCTTAATCTTGAATGTTCCTTAAAATATAATAATTACTCTGATATTGATGGTTTAGATTTATTTTCAGAGCTAAAAAATTTAAAAGAAATTATACAAATGGAAGATAATAGTTCAATTGATATACTTAATCATATAAAAAGACTTGATTCTTTTCCAAATGCTTATATTGCTTTTAGAATAATGTTAACAATTTCAATAAGTGTTGCTTCGGCAGAAAGAAGTTTTTCAAAATTAAAATTAATAAAAAATTATTTAAGATCAACAATGTCTCAAGAAAGATTAAATGGATTGGCTATGTTATCAATTAAAAAAAAATGTTAGAAGAACTTGATTATAAAAGTTTAATTAAAAATTTTGCATCTCAAAGAGCTAGAAAAATAAAATTTTAATAAAAAATTTACATAAATTTTAATTAAAAAAATGATTCATTTTAGCATTTAGCTTTAGGCCTCTATGTGTGTTGAGCCACCCCTATATACCGATCTAAACCAATTTCAAATGGTGTTTTGGTTTCATCTGAACTTATCTCTCCATTGTCTTCCCAGCCTTCACGGTCTTTCTCAGCCAGTGATTTTTCTTGGAAAAGGTCGTGGCTTGCTTTTTTTCCACCGATTATTTTTTCTGGGTTGAAGGCCGTGAGGTGAGCGTAGTGAAGAACAGGGCTTCACAGTTTTCTCTGCCTCTGGTATTTTCTGGGTTGCTGGCCGTGAGAGGGGGAGAAAGAAAATAAGAGAGAAAGGAATCAAGAGGGGAAGTAAACCGAGCGTGCAAGTTGGGAAGAAACAGAGGGTTCCGGTAGGGTGGAGCAGCGAGTTCTGGGACAGTTTTTTTATGAGTGCTGCGGATTCATTGGGAGTCCATGTATTGCTTCATGGTTTTATTGTTTCCATTGTGTGCTCAAGGTGGAGTTAGGAAAGACCGTCCGTGAGTTTTCTTTTTGATTTCCCCTGCTCCACATAGCCGTGATCTATTTATTGATTCATGGATGACTATCATCCATCCAGGAGTTGGATCAGCAAGAGACTGCATGTGGATACTCTAGAGGATGGACATTTGGACACCTTGAGAGATTGGATCGATCTCTTCCGGATCTGATTTGTTTTTGAAGGAGTTCAACTGGCTGCTTTGATTTGCTACTAATCTGTTCTGAAGACTGAGAAAGTCGGCTTCTTCCTGCTTCGATCAGGTATATTATTTATTTTTGTTATCATGCATGCCTAGATCTAAAAATTATCATACTATTTATAATTATTGCATATGCCTATACATGCCTATGTATTTGATACATGCATCATGTTTATGTTAGATCCTATGCATGATGCAGAACAAATAAAGGGATGCGATGCGGAAGTAAATTAAGATTAACTAATTTTTTTGTTGTTTTTATATGTTTGTAGAAGTTGGCTTCAAATCAAAGAAAAGTTAACCTAACATTGAAAGATACTAATATGATAATTGAAAGCACAATTTTACGGAAGCTAAATTATCAGAGTAGTTCAGAAGCAACGGATCGCTGGGGGTTGAGAAACTCCCAGACCTAGGGTTTCGCTCCGAACTTTCAACAGAACAGAAATAAAGAGAAGAGATGGTTTATCTAACCAGGCAATGATCTTCACAGATTTTGGTGGAAGAACTCTCCCGAGCAGATTGTTGGATCCTCGGATTCAGATATCTTCGTAATGGATCCTCCAATACTGGTCCTTTGGCGGGTTGGCTTCTCCTGAACTCAAGATCTGGAAGAGAAGAAAAACAATTGATGGAATCAGAGAGTCAAGGGAAAGATTTACCAGGTTGATGAACTTGAAGATCGAAATTGCTGAAAACTGGATTCTCCTGGATGCTGATGTGATTTTCCTTGGAACTTGCTCTGGATCTGAAGTAGCCGGACTGGATCTGGATGAAGGTGGACGGCCTGGACTTGTAGAGAGAGAGAGGTCGTGGGAGATGGATGGATCTAGGGTTTGATGGATTGAAAATAATGAAGGGTGGCTAGGGTTTTGGAATTTCAAGTGGCTAACCTAGGGTTTTGGATAAAGATGGAGATCTCTCACCTCCTCAAGGTTCCAATGGAACCCGGATTACCCCCTCACGGAGCTCAACACTTAGAATAGTGCGGAAGAAGAGAAACCTAGGTTACTCAACACAAGAGAATAGCAAAATAATTTTTCTTCATTGATTTTCTAAAGTTACAAAGAGAGGTCTATTATATAGACCTAAAATTTTCTCCAAGCTTGTACAAATTCTCATGTGGGACTAAACTCCTCCAACCACTAGATTAGGTAGAAAATCTTCTCTCTTGGCCGACCAAGAGTTCAAAAAAAATTGGGACGGCCATAAAGGAATTTTTTTGGAATTTTTATGGCGCCTCCTTTGGAGTTGGATTTGGATTTGGAGTCCTCTTCTTCTTATGGTATTTCTTCTTTTCTTCCACTCCAAGTTAAGCTCTTTGATTTTGATTTGAACTTCAATTAGGAGTAGGTTGGATGTCCTTCTTTGATTTCTTCTCCAAGAGAAGTCTTCTTTCTTCTTTGCTTAGGTAAAATAGGCAGGTATGGGCGCCTCCTTTAAAGTAGCCTCCAATTTGATTTTTTCTTCTTTGGATGTGGGGACCATGATACTGGGATGCCTCTGTGGCACCTCCTGGACTCTGGCGTGTGCTCGGAGTGTGGCTGGGCGTGTGGCTTGGAGTGTGGCCTCCACTTGCTTGAACCTTGATTTGATTGGAAGACAAATGTGGCACCATTTTGGACCAAATTGAAACCACATCGGGACTTGCACCGAGTCAACATGACTCAACAAAATTTAAATGGTGACTCAAGAAATAAATAAAAATAAATAAACTGGTTGACCAGGTCAACCTTTATTACAAACCCTAATTTCTCGGGCAATGTCAATCAGAGATCCAAATGGAGCTCTGAAGTCTTCTTCTGAGTCTGGTGCCCGCACCAATTCTCCCAGGGTGGGAGGAACTCGACCCTGTCGAGTAAGGCTCAAGTTGGCTCTGGTATCTCTCCAAGAGGTCTGGGTCCAATTCTTGTAATTCTTCTCGGGAGATCCAAGAGTCATCAGAATCTGGCCTTCCTTGCCAGCGGACCAGGTACCTTTGGTATCCTCGATTACGAGTAGAGATAACCTGATCATCCAGGATCTTTTCAATCTGCTCTTTCCTCACAGGCCAGTTTGTTGGTGGACACACAGGGTCGGGATCACTCTCAATGATAGGGTTAGGCTCAAAAGGCTCACTAGGAATCACAGCTGGCTCCCTGTACTCTACTAAGTCTGTAATGTTGAAAGTAGAGCTAATGCCTAGTTCTGGAGGCAACTCGAGCACATAGGCATTGGATCCTACTCTCTTTACCACTCTAAATGGTCCAGCTCCCCTAGCATGTAACTTTCTAACGGTTCCAGGAGGAAACCGTTCAGGCCTTAACCTAATCATCACATAGTCTCCCTCAACAAAAGATTTGACTCGCCTTTGAGTATCAGCCAACTTCTTATAAGTTTCATTACTTAAATTTATTTTGGCATGAATTTCTTTATGCAAGTCTTTTACATGCTGTGCAAAATTCTCAGCAGATTCGGAGACTCGAGTGTGGACAGGTAAAGGGACTAGGTCAAGAGGTGTGTGAGGTTTGTACCCATGTACAATTTCAAATGGACTCTTACCCGTAGACCTATTGACCAAGTCATTGTACGCAAATTCTGCCCTTGGTAGGTATAAATCCCAATTTCTGGTGTTTTCACCAACAAGACATCTCAGCAGATTTCCTAGGCTATGGTTCACTACTTCAGTTTGGCCATCAGTTTGGGGATGATAGGCAGTTGAGAACTTAAGTTTTGTCCCTAACTTATGCCAAAGGGTCTTCCAAAAGTAACTGGTGAACCGGACATCCCTATCTGAAATGATTGTCTTAGGTAGGCCATGGAGTCTAACTATCTCATTGAAGAAAAGTGTGGCTACCTTAGACGCATCAAAGGTTTGGGAACAAGGCAAGAAGTGGGCCATTTTAGAGAATCGGTCGACTACGACACAGATAGAATCATGTCTCCTCTGGGTCTTAGGTAAACCTAACACAAAATCCATACTCACATCTTGCCAAGGACGATCTGGGACAGGGAGTGGGGTATAAAGGCCAGTGTTTTGTTTTCGCTGTTTGGCAACAGCGCAGGTTCGACATCTAGCTACAATATTAGCTACATCCCTTTTCAAGCTAGGCTAGAAAAAGTGGTCTTCAATAGCTAGAATGGTCTTGTCTTTTCCAAAATGGCCGGCTAAACCTCCAGCATGGATTTCCCAAATCAAAAATTCCCTAAGAGAAGTTCTAGGGATGCAAAGCCTATTTTTGAAGAACAAAAAACCATCTACAAGGGTATAATCCTGGTGATTACTAGATGGTCCTTGAACTAGATCCTGATACACAGTTGTGAAATCCGGACAAGACTCATATTCCTCTTTGATTTGCTCAAACCCTATGACCTCAGTTCTACCAGAAGTTAATAACAGAGATCGGCGACTAAGGGCATCAGCTACCTTATTCTCAACTCCAGCCTTATGTTTCAGGACAAAAGTATAGGGCTGGATATATTCTACCCACTTAGCATGCCTAGGGTTAAGCTTCTTTTGGGAGTTCAGAAATCTAAGAGCCTCATGGTCCGAAAATAGTACAAATTCCTGCAGTAGCAAATAATGTCTCCAGTAACGCAAAGCTTGCACCACCGCATAAAATTCCTTATCATAGGTAGAATACCTAAGCTTAGCATCATTAAGTTTTTCACTAAAGAATGCTATGGGATGATTCTCTTGGCTTAGGACTCCACCTATTCCTACACCTGAAGCATCACAGGCAACCTCAAATACTTTAGAAAAATTGGGTAATCTCAGAATGGGTGCCTGGGTCATTTTATCCTTAAGATCTAGGAAGGCTTTATGGGCTGACTTAGTCCAATGAAATTCTCCCTTCCTAATACAATCAGTGATAGGAGCAGCTAAAGTACTAAACCCCTTGATGAATCGCCTATAGAAGGTAGCCAAGCCATGGAAACTTCTAACTTCATGCACATTGGTTGGCTCTGGCCAGTCTACTATGGACTTAATCTTCTCAGGATCGGCCGCCACGCCGTCAGGGGTTACTACAAAACCAAGAAAGATAACTCTACTAGTCATGAATTCACACTTCTTAAGATTACCATAGAGTCTCTCATTCCTCAAAACTTGGCAGACTGCTCTAAGGTGGCCTAGGTGATCTGCTGGGGTCTTACTATAGATCAGGATGTCATCAAAATAGACCACCACAAATTTTCCTATGAAAGCTCTAAGTACCTGGGTCATAATTCTCATGAAGGTACTAGGGGCATTGGACAACCCAAAAGGCATAACAACCCATTCATAAAGACCATCCTTAGTTTTGAAAGCAGTTTTCCATTCATCCCCGGGTCTAATCCTAACCTGATGATAGCCGCTTTTGAGATCAATCTTAGAAAAAACCATTGCACCAGCCATCATATCAAGCATGTCATCTAGTCTAGGGATGGGAAACCTATATTTGATTGTAATTTTATTGATGGCATGACTGTCAACACACATCCTCCACGTGCCATCTTTCTTTGGGGTCAGTAAGGCTGGGACTGCACAAGGGCTAAGACTTTCTCTAATAAACCCCTTCCTCAATAATTCTCCAACCTGCTTTTGCAGTTCTTCATGCTCAGATGGATTCATCTTGTAATGGGGCAAGTTGGGCAAAGTCGCTCCTGGGATTAGATCTATGGCATGCTGGATATCCCTAAGAGGTGGAAGGTGGTCTGGCAAATCCTCGGGAAAGACATCCTCAAATTCTTTTAACACAGGTTTAACTTCTTGAGGAGGCTCTGAGGGTTCCGAAGTTCTAAGTTCCTTAGCAGTCAACATCCAGATGGGTGAACCACTATGAATTTCTTGTTCTAGATCCTTAGCACTGATTAGGTTCACTCCAGTTTTCATCTCCTTAACCTTACCGGCTCCTTTAGTTACCTTGTCCTTAGGGGGAACGGAATGGATCGTAATCTTCTTCCCATTGAAACTAAAGACACAGGTATTGGATTTTCCTAAGAGGGTGGCATCATGATCATACAACCAAGGTCTTCCGAGAATTATACTGCTCACCCCCATGGGTAAAACATCGCACCAAATCTTTTCGTGATAAGATTGCATTTGGATTTGGACTTGACATCTAGACTGGATGGGTATGGAGGTAGAATCTACCCAAGAAACCTTATAGGGGTTGGGATGGGGAACTGGAATTAAGCCTAACATCTTGACAGTGCTAGTAGAGATGGCATTTACACAGCTCCCACTATCTATGATGATCTTACATACCTTATCCCCTAATTTAAGAAAAGTCTGTAGGATGTTAGTCCTACGCCAATCCTCTTAAACTAGATTCTGGGATAGGATGCATCTTACAACTCCTAATTGGTTAGATTCATTGGGTTCCTCCTCTCCTTCATACTCCTCAACCAAATTCATTCCGGCCTCATAAACTTCTTCTTCAAATTCCTCACTGGGCTCGGAATTATCATTCTCTCCCTCTTCTATGTAAAGGGATCTCCGTGGGCACTGGCTAGCAACATGACCTACCTTATGACACTTGAAACAGGCTATGGCAGTACACTGACTGGAAATTTGACCTGGTTTCTGACACTTAAAACAGGTGATATTTGAACTAGGGGTTCTCTGGGTGTCAGGTGCCTTACCTTTGTCCATGGGCCTAGGAGTGGAAGTACCCTGAAAAGGTTTACTAGGGATAACTTGGCTAGGTCCATTCCTTGGGATTGGGGCACTAACCCTAGAAGGTATAGGTCCTCTCTGAAATTTCTCAGTGTTCAGTGCAATCTGGTAGGCTTGGTCTAGATCAGTAACCTCTCTCAGAAATAGTTCTCTCTTGATATCTTCCCTCAGTCCAGCCCTAAATCTAGACAAAGTGACTTCGTGGGCTTCACTCACATCACATCTCATTAGGTATTCATCAAAAGTAGCTATGTAGTCTGAGACAGATCGGTTTCCTTGTTTCAGGTTTTGCCATTGGTCTAACAGGTTTTGCTGGTATGAAATGGGTAGGTATTTATCTCTCAGTTTTTCTTTCATACCCTGCCAAGTGGTTATGGGCTCAACATTCCGTCTCCTAGTGGTTAGCTCAATGTTCCCCCAGTATAACCTAGCTTGACGCACTAATTTCATCTTGGCAAACTTGTATTTCCTCTCCTCAGACATAGCATACCACTCAAAGTATTGGTCCATCTCACCCTCCCAATCAGAATACACCTTAGGATTCAGACTACCATCAAAAGTGGGTGCATCTAATTTGATGTTCCTGATGAACCTATCATCTCTATCTTCAGGCTCTGGGTCAGGTCTCCTATGATTAGGTTCAGGATCTCTATATAAAGGCCTTCTAGGCTCCTGATGTGGGTGAGGTTGAGGCACATTAAAATCGGGGTCAGGAGTCCAATTCCGATGTCTAGGTTCTTCAAGTACTTGGACTCGGTCCCTAAGTTGGGTAAGATCCTCATGAATTTGTGCGCTAAACTAGGCCACAATGTTTGTCATATCCTGATTCATTTTAGCCATACTTTCAGTAAGAGTTCTGATCATGGCCTCTAAATCAGGTTGGGTTTGACCAGGTTGATATGGCACTCCGTTTCTGGTAGACATGATGATTCAAGCAAGCACACAAAATGAGACTAGACTAAATCGACTACTGGATCACTAGACCTAGAGTCCAAACTAGATGCCCAATCAGAGTGGCAAGCTAGCCTGTAGTAACTCAGGACTCAGCCAGGCAGGTGTAAGGGGAGTGTTAGGTCCCTGATTGCCAATCCTAGACACCAATCAGTGATTGGCCAGGTAGGCGGACCAGCACACAAGCCCTTTGGGAATGGATCCCTGAACCACCGTTCTAGACACTGAGTGCTAAGCACACACAGAATAACTCGGCAAACTGACTCAACACTAGCCTAGACCCGACCAATTGGTGTCCCTAGCCCACTAGGGCAAATTAGGTCTAACTTATTTTAAATTAGGTCTAGGTTCGAATGATTGGATGGTGGTTTTGGGCTAAGGAGAGGTAATCAACTCCTCCCCTTATCTTAGATGCTCAATTGCCCTTAAGTAAATTATGAGATGATCACTCCAAAAAGAATTGAATTGCAGAACACAAAAATAGAGTTGCTGTATTTTAATGCTCAGAATTTTTACCGAAACCAATAAATCACAGAAAAACTATGGAAAATAGGCTCAATTATACTGGTTTCAACGAAGCAAAAATCATGCAATTCGGAGTTTTATGCAGGGAGAAATAATTCAGACAACAGGGCAATTACGGGCTGCAACTAGATTGTCTTCCCCGTTTATAATCCCTGCTACGAAGTTATAACCCAATGGATCCCCTACACGCCCTAGGAACACCCCGTGGAATGGGAGGAGGAGGCTTGCGCCTCGCTTAGTTCCTAGGACCGGACGTCCTGGGGAGTCTACTTCGAGCAGACAAAATAAACAGAGAAAACACTCAAAACAAGCAAGCAAGCAAATCAGAAACCCTAGACTGGGCTCTGATACCAAAAATGATGCAGAACAAATAAAGGGATGCGATGCGGAAGTAAATTAAGATTAACTAATTTTTTTGTTGTTTTTATATGTTTGTAGAAGTTGGCTTCAAATCAAAGAAAAGTTAACCTAACATTGAAAGATACTAATATGATAATTGAAAGCACAATTTTACGGAAGCTAAATTATCAGAGTAGTTCAGAAGCAACGGATCGCTGGGGGTTGAGAAACTCCCAGACCTAGGGTTTCGCTCCGAACTTTCAACAGAACAGAAATAAAGAGAAGAGATGGTTTATCTAACCAGGCAATGATCTTCACAGATTTTGGTGGAAGAACTCTCCCGAGCAGATTGTTGGATCCTCGGATTCAGATATCTTCGTAATGGATCCTCCAATACTGGTCCTTTGGCGGGTTGGCTTCTCCTGAACTCAAGATCTGGAAGAGAAGAAAAACAATTGATGAAATCAGAGAGTCAAGGGAAAGATTTACCAGGTTGATGAACTTGAAGATCGAAATTGATGAAAACTGGATTCTCCTGGATGCTGATGTGATTTTCCTTGGAACTTGCTCTGGATCTGAAGTAGCCGGACTGGATCTGGATGAAGGTGGACGGCCTGGACTTGTAGAGAGAGAGAGGCCGTGGGAGATGGATGGATCTAGGGTTTGATGGATTGAAAATAATGAAGGGTGGCTAGGGTTTTGGAATTTCAAGTGGCTAACCTAGGGTTTTGGATAAAGATGGAGATCTCTCACCTCCTCAAGGTTTCAATGGAACCCGGATTACCCCCTCACGGAGCTCAACACTTAGAATAGTGCGGAAGAAGAGAAACCTAGGTTACTCAACACAAGAGAATAGCAAAATAATTTTTCTTCATTGATTTTCTAAAGTTACAAAGAGAGGTCTATTATATAGACCTAAATTTTCTCCAAGCTTGTACAAATTCTCATGTGGGACTAAACTCCTCCAACCACTAGATTAGGTAGAAAATCTTCTCTCTTGGCCAACCAAGAGTTCAAAAAAAACTGGGACGGCCATAAAGGAATTTTTTTGGAATTTTTATGGCGCCTCCTTTGGAGTTGGATTTGGATTTGGAGTCCTCTTCTTCTTATGGTATTTCTTCTTTTCTTCCACTCCAAGTTAAGCTCTTTGATTTTGATTTGAACTTCAATTAGGAGTAGGTTGGATGTCCTTCTTTGATTTCTTCTCCAAGAGAAGTCTTCTTCCTTCTTTGCTTAGGTAAAATAGGCAGGTATGGGCGCCTCCTTTAAAGTAGCCTCCAATTTGATTTTTTCTTCTTTGGATGTGGGGACCATGACACTGGGATGCCTCTGTGGCACCTCCTGGACTCTGGCGTGTGCTCGGAGTGTGGCTGGGCGTGTGGCTTGGAGTGTGGCCTCCACTTGCTTGAACCTTGATTTGATTGGAAGACAAATGTGGCACCATTTTGGACCAAATTGAAACCACATCGGGACTTGCACCGAGTCAACATGACTCAACAAAATTTAAATGGTGACTCAAGAAATAAATAAAAATAAATAAACTGGTTGACCAGATCAACCTTTATTACAAACCCTAATTTCTCGGGCAATGTCAATCAGAGATCCAAATGGAGCTCTGAAGTCTTCTTCTGAGTCTGGTGCCCGCACCAATGCATGAGTAGGTTTTTCCGTATGCATGCTTAAAAGTTTAATTATGCAATACCTACTCCCTAGTATAGCATGCCTAGGGTAGGCATCCAGTGCACTGGTTTTCCTTCAGTTTCATCTCGGAGCGGCAGAAGGCGATCAATGAGGAAGTCAAGAAGCTCCTTGCAGCAGGCTTCATCTATGAGGTATGATATCCTGACTGGCTTGCTAACGTGGTGATGGTCAGGAAAGCTTCCGGGAAGTGGAGGATTTGTGTAGACTACACTGATCTCAATCGTGTGTGCCCGAAGGATAGCTTCCCACTTTCCAAGATCGACCAACTAGTGGACGCGACCTCGAGCCACAAATTTCTTAGCTTCATGGATGCGTTCTCCAGATACAATCAAATCTACATGCATCCGGAGGATGAGGAGCACACATCATTTATGATCGATAGATGTACGTACAGCTACAAGATGATGCCATTTGGTCTCAAGAATGCAGGGACTACATACCAGTGCCTGATTAGCAAGGTCTTCAAAGACCAGATCGGCCATAACATGTAGGTTTATGTGGATGACATGCTTGTCATGAGTAGCCCAGAGTCGGACCTTGTTACCGACTTGGCGGAGGCCTTCGACAACCTCTGCCTCTACCAGATGAAGCTGAACCCCGTCAAATGCGCATTTGGCATCATGGCGGGCAAGTTCCTGGGATTCATGGTCACCTAGAGAGGAATAGAGACCAATCCTGAGAAGATCCAGGCAATCACTGACATGAGACATCCTGTCTCCAAGAAAGAGGTTCAGTATTTGACTGGATGCATCATGGCGTTGAGCCATTTCATCTCGCATTTCGTCAAGCATTGCGAGCCATTCTTCAAGGTACTGCGCAAGATGCATGGCTTCACTTGGATGGAGGAGTGCTGAGAGGCATTCGAGGGGCTGAAGAAGCTCCTCGCCTCCCCGTCATTATTGTCCAGGTCGGAGCCAGGGGAAGAGCTCCTCTTGTACCTGGCGATCTTACCTGAAGCGATCAGCTTAGTCCTGGTCTGCACTAATAAGGATGGCTCCCAGCAGCCAGTCTACTACACCAGCAAGTTGCTCCACGATGCAGAAACTAGGTACACCTGATCTAAAATGATTATTTTTGCACTAATAGTGTCTGCACAGCGTCTCAGGCCCTACTTCCAAGTGCACCCTTTCGCTGTCCTCATTGATCAGCCTTTAAGGGCTATCCTAAGCCACCCCGATACTTCAGGGTGCCTGGCTAAGTGGGCGGTAAAGCTCAACAAGTTCGACATCACCTACTGCCCACGACCGGTGTAGAAGATGCAAGTCCTTGCTTACTTCCTGGTAGAATACACCTGGGCGGAGGAGGACCCGAAGGAAGTAGACCAGCAAGCCAAATTCAGGCCGGACCCGACCCTGGGAGAGATGACATGGATCCTCCATGTTGACAGCATGTCCAATGCCAGAGGGAGTGGAGCCAGCCTCATCCTTGCCAATCCTGATGGGGTCATCGTGGAGTATGCACTGCGCTTCCTCTTCAAGGTGATCAATAATCAGGCTGAGTATGAGGCACTCCTCGTGAGGTTGAAGGTGTCTCATGAGCTGGGCATAAAATGCCTAAAGGTCTTCACGGATTCATAGCTCATGGTGGGGCAGGTTTCTAGTGAATTTCAAGCTCGAGATCCCATAATGACGAAGTATCTGGACAAGGTACGCTCGTACACAGCGAACCTCCAGTACTTTAGCATTTCCCACATCTCTCGTACGGAGAACGCCCGAGCTGACGTCCTCTCCAAGCTGGTGACCGTGCCAGAGTCATTGCTGGGGTGTACCTTCATCGAGTACTAGGAGCCCCCAGCTATGAGTTTGTGGTAGAGGTCCAAAAGTCACCTCTAAGGCAAGCTGGATGGATCCCTATATCAAGTACATAACCACCGGTGCCCTACCTAAAGATCGCAAGGATGCTAACCTTCTCAAGAAGGCTGCACGATATATGATGATGGATGGGCAGCTTTATCGGTGGTCTTATTCCTCCCCTACTGAAGTGCTTGAAGCCCTCAAAAGTCGCCTACATGCTCCAAGAAATGCATGAAGGCATCTGTGGCAATCACGTGGGGCCCAGGACCCTGGCTTACAAGGCACTCCGACAAGGATACTTCTAGGAGACCATGCACAAGTATGCCATCGATTTTATAAAGAAGTGTGATCGTTGTCAACGTCACGCCCACATTCAGTGATAGCCAGCGACCCCGCTCTCCTAGCTGTTAGCCCGGTGGCCATTTGCCTAGTGGGGAATGGATAACTGTTGGCTTTGACTCCTTAGTTTTGATGATTAACAAAAGGTTGAGTATATGTTTGGACTAATGTTTCATCTCTAGATAAAAGTTTCAGGACTTAGGTTATTCAAAAAGAGTATCAAAAGTACATTGATGAAACTAAGTTTACCTGATTTTGAAAAGAGCTCTTCTACCTTGGACAAGATCAAAATTCTCAAAATGGACCTTCTTATTAAGAAATATTTGACATAAGAAACAAAGGCTTAAAGAAACTCAAGCATGGCACGCAAATCTCAAGAGTTTCAGATAAATTCAGATTGGAGGTCGACCATCAGAGGTCGACACCTTGTCAAAGGTCGACCACCAGAGGTCGACTCATGAAGAGAAGAAAAGTTCAGCATGGCCGGCACGGCAAAATCTCAGTGACACGCTCCAGAGGTCGACCACCAGAGGTCAACACCTGTCCAGAGGTCGACACCAGAGGTCGACTCATAGCCTGAGAATTCAAAATGGGCAGAACTATGGTACTCTGAACTTTTGCCTAAAATATACTGGAGGTCGACTCATGAGGTCGACACTTGATCCAGAGGTCGACTCATGAGGTCGACTCATGGCATAACGGCTAGTTTTTCTGAACTTCTGATTTGATTTCTAACGGCCATAAACGGCCATATTTTTGAATCTAACGGTCTTGTGGAGTTGTTTCAGCATGAATGAGGTATTTAACCTCCACCAAACTTCAAAAAAGACAAGGAGACAAAGTGAAAAAGTGTTGATTCAAAGTACAAAGTCTTCAATCACTTCCAAGCCAAAAGTGTGAGAAAACCAAGAGATTCCCTACCAAAAAGCTTTCCATCTTTGAGGAATCCAACATTCAAGTGTTTGGCATTTAGTGAGGTCCAAGATTCCAAGACAAAAGGCTTGAAGAGTCTCCATCAAGAGCTTCAACGAATTTATTTTTGCTCAAAAGGAGTTTGTTTAGTTTTCATTATTTGTATTCATACTCTTTTGTCTTTAGCTAGTTTCAAGGGAATTTGAAACTAGAGTGAGGTTTGTTGGTGAGCCAATTGATAAAACCAACTAGGGTTGCTTGTAAGACCGAAGCCAAAACAAGTGAGTGAGGTTTGTTGGTGAGCCAATTGATAAAACCAACTAGGGTTGCTTGTTAGCCCGAAGCCAAAACAAGTGTGTAAGGTTTTGACTTGTGAGCCTGGTAAAACAAGTCGGCTGTAATCTAAAGATTATAGTGGAAATTCCCAAGTGGAGCTTGGGGAGTGGATGTAGGTGCTAGGTGCACCGAACCACTATATTTCTTGTGTGTTTGCATTGACTTGCTCTTTAATTTCTTTAGCTCATTAATTGTCATTTTATTTCATTGCTTCCGTTGCACTATCATTAAAGCACTATCACTCTTCACCTTAAAACTTGTTAGCACATATATTGTCTTAAAATTTTTAAATACCCAATTCACCCCCCCTCTTGGGCACCATATCTGGGCAACAATAACTTAGGTCCATTTCCTCCCGTGTCCAGCCAATGGAAGTTTCTAATTATGGCCATCGACTACTTCACCAAGTGGGTCAAGGCCGAACCCTTGGTGCAGATCACAAGGCCAAAGGTAGATCATCCTTCTGGAAGTCAGTCATCTACCGATTCAAACTCCCATACTCAGTCATCACTGATAATGGATGACAGTTCGACAATTAGACTTTTGAGGAGTTCTGCGCTGACCTCAACATCCACCATCGCTTCACTTCGGTGGCTCACCCTCGGACCAACAGGGAGGCCAAGGTGACCAACCGAACTATCTTGCAAGGGCTTCGCACACGACTGGACGAAGCCAAGGGTCACTGGGTCGAAGAACTTCCTAGTGTGCTGTGGGCTTACCAAACTATGCCTCGCATGTTAACTGGTGAGACCCCCTTCAACCTCATCTTCGGGGTCGAAGCCATGATTCCGGTGGAGCTTGGTTTGCCCACACTACGGGTAGAGCAATATGATGAGGTTGAGAATCTAGCCCATCTCCTCCTTAACCTAGATCTTTTGGATGAGACGATTGCGGATGGCATCATACCGGTAGCGAGTAGCTCGCTACTACAATTCTCGTGTGAGGCCTAAGACGTTCTGCCCAAGTGATCGGTCCTTAGACAAGTGGAGGTGTCTCAGCCGGGAGAATGTGGCAAACTCTTCCCGAACTGGGAGAGCCCCTATAAGGTGGTCGAGGTTCTGCCAGGTGGAGCCTACTATCTCGCTAGGCTCGATGGTGCCTGATTTATGTGGACATGGAATGCAAGCAACCTAAGAATGTACTACCAATAATGTAAGGCTTCATTTCAATTATTAAAGTTCCTTTTTGGTGCAACCTTGTCTTTCACCTGTGCAAAAACGCATCCGTCCGACTCCAAATTCGACGGACAAAGCATGGAAACTTAGGAAGCCCCGCACTTAAAGTCAGGAAACTTATGAAGCATCGTACTCAAAGTTGAGAACTTATGAAGCCCCGCACTCAAAGCCGGGAAACTCCAGAAGCCCCGCACTCAACTACCTTGCTCATAGTCCGGAGATGTCAGCTAGAAAATTCTTGAAATCCCACCATCTACCGCTTGACTCATAGTTTGGCAAATCAAGCCAGGAGACTCCAGAAGTCCCACACTCACTACCTTGCTCACAGTTCAGAGATGTCAGCCGGGAAACCCCTGAAATCCCACCATTTACCACTTAACTCACAGTTTGACAAATCAAGCTAGGAGACTCCAGAAGCCCCGCACTCAACTGCCTTGCTCATAGCCCGGAGATGTTAGATGGAAAAGTCCTAAAATCCCACCATCTACCGCTTGACTCACAGTTTGGCAAATCAAGCCAGGAGACTCCAGAAGTCCCGCACTCAACTGCCTTGCTCACGGTCCGGAGATGTCAGCTAGAAAATTCCTGAAATCCCACCATCTATCGTTTGATTCATAGCTTGGCAAATCAAGAAGCTCCAAAGTCCTGCACTCGGGTCTGCATGACTTCAAGGCCAGCAAAATAGGAATGAAGTGTTCACAAAGTCCTTCGTGCCAATCCTAAGGTTCCAAAGTCAACCTGGAGCGACTAAGTCCTAGGAGGGGTATGCACATACGATGACCATGAAGCTTATCTTCTTACCATGCAAAAGGGTAAAGGAGCTGAAGGAAAAGAAAAACCGGACTAAGTTCATCGGTCAAGTTGGACTATTTCTTCATTATAAAGATAAGTCACTTACAGGCTCTAAAGAATTCTTTGGAAGTATCTCAAAGCAGAAAAAGAAGAAGAAGAAGAAGAAGAGAGAAGAAAAAAGGAAAAGAAAGTGAATAGGGTAGACCACTTGAAAGAAAAGTATGTGTTCATTAATGAATGTTTTTACATCCTATGAAGACTCTCGACAGGCCGGGAAGCCTTCCAAAGTCTAAGTTACAAAAGAAAAGGAAAAAGTTTAAGTCTTGCTCACCGGCTCCTTTCCTGGCCGGTAAGTGACTCTATCTGACAGAGGCGCATCTTGGGCGGTAGCGGCTTCGGCTTCGACTTTGGCCGCCCTCGGCTCTGGCTGCATCTCCGTGGCAGGCATCCTTGGTCGCAGGGAAGGGCAGCTTGGGGAGGATGTCCTCCAACCCCTTCAATCTGAGGAGACAAATGGCCTTACCTTGGAAGTCGTTGAACCCCTGGTGGTAGAAGTCCAACACCGCCTCGATGACCTCATCCTTAAAGGCCTCGAAGGCCATAAACTTAGGGATGACCTCGGTGGCTTCCTTCTTAGCTACCTCCATCGATGCAACAGCCACCGTGGCCTTCTCCAAGGCTGCCACAGTCTTGGTCGCTTCCTCTCCAAGTTTCACCTGGAGGGTCTGCGCCCTTCCCTCCAGGTGGGCCACCTCCGCTACAGAGGTAGCCACCTTCTATGCCTTGCAAAGGTTCTTCCCCTTCTCTTCCTTCAAGGCCAGCTTGAGCTTGATGGATTTCTTCTCCAAGCTAGTCACCCTCGCCTCGGAGCTGGCCAGCTGGTCTTGGAGGGCCTTCACCTTGCCCTCCAGTTCTTGAACCCAGGCAGCCTGGGCCTGGGCCTCGTCCCTCTCCTTGTGGAGATGGAACTCCAGCTTCATCAACCCCTGGCAGGAGTCCCTGAGGAGCTGAACATCGAGTGCTACCTACATGAAGAATGTCAGTTAGTACCTCTACAGATAGAAGAAAGAGAATGAAGCAACCAGGAAGGCGACTTATCGAGAAGAGTTGGGGGAACACCCCAGAGAAGACGTCCACTAGTTGTTGGTCGGCCCTCTCCTAGCGATCCAGCGGCTGGGCAAGGGCGGTTAGAACCTCCTCGATTAGCTTCTCATCCCTCATCAACCTGGCATCCCAGGGCAGGATGAGGGATATCTTCTTCGACCCCAACCTCGGCATCTCAGATGGTTTCGAGGGTTCTGGGGTAGTGGCTGGAGGGGGCGTGGCGGCGGTAGGTCGATCACTGACGGATCTCCCCCCGGATGGTGGTGCCGGGCTCTTTGTGGTGGCATCAACCGCCACCTTCTCCACCTTCGGCTACGGTGGTGCCTCAGTTCGCATAGGGGCTGCCAGAGGTGCTGGCACGGCCCCCTCTGCTAGTCGGGCCTCCCTCCGGGGCCTATGGACCAGAGGATGGACTGCTGGCCAAGGCACGGTCAGTGCAGTAGTTGGCCCCCTCCTTACGGGCTCTCCAACGGGCCTCCATCCCGACTCTTCCTGGGCTTTCTTTGCAAGCTCCCCTTCGGACCCTGCGGAGGCAGTCATCTTTCTAGACATACTAAGGAGCTCTTCCATCGAGAACCTCATCCCTGTGAAATACATAAAGATTGGTTAGTCACCTGTCAAATCTAGAAATCAGACTCAGAAAAAAAAGAAGCCCAGTATCAAGCCTTACCCTGAGGTGGGGCCTGGCTGACCCCGGCATCGACGAGGTTCCGCTCGATCAGCAAATCTTGAAGGGCCAGAACCTCAGAGGTGACGAGCCGGTCGAATATCTCTTTGTTGGCCAGCTTGACTGCAAATTATTGATTGGGGGAGCGGTTTGGGTCACTCCAAACCCAGTCCACCCCCTCAATCGAGGCAAACAGGAACTTGCCCTTCCATCCCTTAATGGAAGAAGGCAAGTCAAGCTGGAGGGTCCTCGAGCGGGGAGCCACGAACCACCTCCCCTTGTCAGATGGGTGGCGCTTCAAGGTAAACAAGGCCCTGAAGAGGGAGAAACAGGCAACAATCTCATGGAAGTGACAAACGATGATAAAGCAAAAGATAGTCTGGACAGCATTGAAAGCGAGTTGGATCGGGACCAGATAATAGTTGCTAAGAAAGGAAAGAAAGAAAGGATGGAAAGGAAGACGAAGGCCCCCGAAGAAAAAATCTTCGTACAAGGTGATTCAGCCCAGGCCACTACAAGTGACATGTTCCTCCAGTCTTGGAACAGAAAGCTGGATGGAGTCAAGGACCCCAAACACGTTGCAGACGCGATGAAGGTCCTCATTGGTTATCGCCAAAGCAATGCCGGCAGGACTGCCCAACTCCCCGATGGGAGTAGGAGGAGGAGGAGTCGTAGGGCATCCAATGACAATCCCCGGTTGGTGGGGACCCCTGCGGACCATAAAAGGAACATCCTCCTTCTTCCTATCTGAGAAAGGAGGCCTTGGTTGTGATGGACCCACCTCGTTAGAAAAATCCGGGTGATGATGCCCTCCACAGAAAAAACTCATGGCAAAGAAGGAGAAGGCAAAGAAGAGAAGGAAGCCTAGAAACCTAACAAGAGCTCTCCTTTAACCCAGGCTGAAGGAGAAGAACATAAGAGGGAAAGGAAGAAAGAAGGAGGGAGAGTCTGACCTGCTAGATACTTCGAACCCCGGGCAAGGAGGAAGACCGAGGAAGAAGATGGACTCTGTGGCCTTCTACTCTCGGAACACCCTTAAGGGGCAAGAGGGCGGGAAGGCAAGTCCCTTTCAAGTACCTACAAAGTCCCATTGCCTTGTACGAGTTGAAGACATGCGCATCTTCTTCTCCCTGGCCAACCAAAGCTCGTCACACGTCGAGATCCGCTGAGGCGACGTGTCAAGATCCGCTAAGGCGACGCTTCGATTCGGAGGCACCTGTGTCAGGCCCGGCGTAGTAATTATGGTATCCTTAAAGGAATGCTGACATGGCACTGCTTCGTTGGGGCGGACGCACAATCTCCGGGGCACCAGCGCTCGAGGCATTAATGGTGCAGGAAGTGCGCCCCTCATGTTAGTGCGATCATTACTCTCATCAGCCTGACCGTCGCTTCGTTCTTCGGGCTCGAGAGTGGGGGACATCTGATGTGGCACAACCATTGACGTGGAGCCCATGACGGCTACAGCTGGCGATTGTGCTAATGGGAAGTGCCACCTAGATGCAGCGCCCTCATGAAGTTCTAAGGGTGAGCCCTTCGACCGAGGTAGCCACCGTACCTGGGTCGAGCGCCTACTGAGGTCGTGCTCATGTTTTCCAAGGGCGAGCCCTTCGATCAAGGCAGCCCCCGTATCTGGGGTTGAGTGCCTGGTTAAGGTCATGCTCATGCATTCCAAGGGCGAGCCCTTCGACCGAGGCAGCCCTCGCATCCAGGGTCGAGCGCTCGGCCAAGGTCGTGCTCATGCTTTCCAAGGATGAGCCCTTTGACCAAGGCGGCCCTCGCATCCGGGGTCGAGCGCCTGGCCAAGGTCATGCTCATGCTTTCTAAGGGCGAGCCCTTCGATTGAGGCGGCCCCCATACTAGGGTTGAGCGCCCGTTGAGGTCGTGCTCATGCTTTCCAAGGGTGGCTCTTTAGTCAAGGCGGCCCCCACATCCGGGATCGAGTGCCCGATCGAGGTCCTGCTCATGCATTCCAAGGGCGAGCCCTTCGGTCGAGGCGGCCCCCGCATCCGAGATCGAGTGCCTGGTCGAGATCGTGCTCATGCTTTCCAAGGGCGAGCCCTTCGACCGAGACAGCCCCCGCATCCGGGGTCGAGCACCCGACCAAGGTCGTGCTCATGCATTCCAAGGACGAGCCCTCGGTAGAGGCGGCCCTCGCATCTGGGGTCGAGCGCTCGCCAAGGTCATCCTCATGCTTTCCAAGGGTGAGCCCTTCGATTGAGGCAGCCCTTGCATCTGAGGTCGAGCGCCTGACCGAGGTTGTCTTCATGCTTTCCAAAGGTGAATCCTTTGGTCGAGGCAGCCCTTGCATCCGGGGTCGAGCGCTCGGTCGAGGTCGTGCTCATGCTTTCTAAAGGTGAGCCCTTCGATCGAGGCAGCCCACACATCCAGGGTCGAGCGCCCGATCGAGATCGTGCTCATGCTTTCCGAGGATTGTCCCGAGCATCCGAGGTCGAGTGCCCAGTCGAGGTCGTGCTCATACTTTTCGAAGGCAGCCCACTGCATTCGGGGTGAAGCACCTAGCCAAGGTCGTGCTCTCGCTTCCGGGGTCAAGCTCCCTATATGGAGCTCTCCCTCTCCTCATGTCGAGATCGGAGTTCCTGCCAGCATTAGAAAGAGAGAGGATCAGCAGAGGTATAGACTATGACATGGAAGCTCCCAGCCACCTGCAACCTCCCAGAAGTGGTGCACACCCTGTCAAAAAACTCAAACTCTGCAATGGGCCACCCGCACGTTCTGTGCAATGCATGCTCCACCAGGCTCCACACCCTATAGCGCATCGCCACGTCAACAACCGTGCAACCGAGGGCTCCAATCCTAGTGACACGAAACCTGAACTTCCTCCAAGAGGAGTATTCTATTAAGGCCACAGCCCTATGACACTCCGATGGTCCCTCTTGGAATAGAAACGCTCCACCATGGCTCGAGACTCAGCAACACGGTGCTCGCCCCTCTCACAGAAAATTACACCACTAGAGGGACAAGATCTATATTATGCCGGCGATCACCCCCAAATAGAAGGATCTCCACCACTTGGTGGAGCATGAGATGAACTAGCTGAGGGCAGCAATAAAATTGGCCAGGCACTGGACCTTCTTGGATGTGGGATACCTCATGTTCGTGATTGCCTGGATCTTCTCCAGGTTGGCCTCGATCCCTCTCTGAGTGACCATAAAGCCTAGAAACTTTCCTGCCGAGATGCTGAATGCGCACTTCACCGGGTTCAGCTTCATTCAATAGAGACAGATTGTTGAAGGCCTCTACTAGGTCAGCGAGGTGGTTCAATCCCTGGCTGCTCATAATAAGCATGTCATCCACATAGACCCGCATGTTCTAGCCTATCTGATCCTTGAAGACCTTGCTGACCAGGTACTAGTACATTGCTGCAGCATTCTTGAGGCCAAATGACATCACCTTCTAACAAAATGTCCTCCTGTCGGTCATGAATGTTGTGTGCTCCTCATCCTCCGGATGTACGTAGATCTGATTATACCTAGAGAACACATCCATGAAGCTAAGCAGCCTGTGCACGGCAGTTGCGCCTACAAGCTGGTTGATCTTGGATAGCGAGAAGCTATCCTTCGGGCATGCTTGATTGAGATCGGTGTAGTCCATGCAGATCCTCCACTTTTTACTGGCTTTCTTTACCATAACCATGTTTGCTAGCCAGCTGGATACTATACCTCATAGATGAAGCCCGTGGTGAGGAGCTTTTCAACCTCCTTGTTTATCACCCTTTGCCTCTTCGAGGCGAAGCTTCTCTTCTTCTACCGGATCGGACGGTAGTTGGGGTCAATATTTATCTTGTGGGTGATTACTTTGGGGAGAATTCTCGGCATGTCCGCCATAGCTCAAGCAAAGACATCAGCATTCACCTGCAGAAAACCCAGTAGGCAACCCCTTTCCTCCTCAACTAGGAGGTGATGCAGGATGGGTATGCAAGGGATGAACATAAAGAATATGCAGATTAAATAGAATAATTAATTATCAATTTTTTTTATGGCTTTTGGTTCCTGAAAAATAGACGAAGAACAACTAGGAGATGATGTAAAGACTAGAAACTACTCCCGCAGATTAGGAACTATCAAAAATATAAAGAAACATGACCACTAGGGTTAAGAAACCACTAATTAGGCCTTGTTCAACTTCAATAAAACATATCTAGGAGGAGGGTTGGGCTCAAGTACCTAGCAATGATGTTTTCCTTGGCATAGACGGGGTCTCTCAGCATCTAGATCGATGCTTGGATGATGAAGCCTTGTTCCTATGGATCCACTGGCTTTTTATCAGCTGGTCTCGGGGCAAGGAAAACCTTCTTCCTATGACTGTTTCACCATAGGGATCTTGCAAACGTCAAGGGCTAGGATGGTGAAAGATCAGAAAAATAAAGTACGGGAAGTCGGGCGAGAGAAGAGAGCAAGATGTGCTGGCGGCATGGACAGTTGTATGGGCGTTTGGATTGGAGGGGCCGACCTGGGGCTTGATGATGATGCCTGGGGTTGAAGACTTGGCAGCTAAGAGATCTGGGAATGCCTGGATGAGAGGGGATGGGGTAGATAGGGGTTTGCTAGAAGTTGGTGTTGGCGGCCTAGGGTTGATGGAAGAGGGTGGCGACCAAGAAGAAGGAAGAAAAAGGGGGTGGCGGCCTTGGGCTTGAGGGCGTCCTAGGGTTAGATGGAGTTTGGGCGGCCTAGGGTTTGCTAGGATGAAGAGAGAAGGGGGCGGCTAGGGTTTGTAAGAATGCTAGGGTTTGAAAGAAAACAGGGCCTCACACCCACTCCCTTATGGAGGTCGATGTTCACAAAGAACAAAGGCAATTAGAAAACACTCAAATATTATTCATCAAAAGTTCTTCATTATAAGGGGAGGGATGGATATTTATAGATTCACCCAGGAACCTGGACTCCCTGATAGACTAGGATTACAAAACTTGAGGGCCAAGAAAACTCTCTCGGGTTAGGGCAAATTGACTCCTCAAGGGCTGGGATGCCTCATCCTCTTAGGCTTGGACCTTGGGGATGCTAATCCTTGTTGATTTGGGCAGCACTCCATGTAGTCTTGGTGGCCTTGATGTGGTCTTGGCGCATGAATTCCTGGTGGGCTGGGGAAGGCCTGGGGCGCCAACTTCATACTGGACTGGGGAAGAGCTGGGGCGCCAACTAAACTTGGGCTAAGAGGGGCGCCAACCTTGGGCTTGACTGGGGTGGCAAGAAAGGGCCCAGGTGCCTGGTTAGGGGGCTTGAGTAGGGGTCCAGGTGCATAAAGTCCAGCTCTGGTTAGAGAGGCCTGGTAAATCTCCTAATTTAGTAACTTTCCTCTTGTATGAAAATTACAGGACTCATTGGACTGAAACAAGGGACTCACTTAGCTAAGTGAACTAACTGGACTCAGTTGTCTTATTTTATTACAGGACTCATTCTTCAATACAGGACTCAATTGACTCATTTTAGTACAGAACTCAAGTGATTTAGTACTAATGGACTATAGGACTCAAATTAGTCAGAAATCCATAATGGGTCCGGTAATCTCTGTCTGATCCTGGTGCCCACACTAATTCTCCCGAGGTGGGAGGAACTTGACCCTATCAAGTAAGGGTCATCTTGGCTCTCATACTGCACCAATATGTCTGGGTTGAGGCATTGCATATTCTCTCGAGTGATCCACGAATCCTCGGATTTCGATCAACCTTGCCATCGGACCAAGTACCGTTAGTAGCCTTTGTTTCGGATACTAATGGCTTGGTCATCCAGGATACGCTCAATCTTGTCTCCTCTCTGAGGCCAATTTGTTGGTGGACACTCTGGGATGGACTCACTCTCAAGGAAAGGGTTAGGTCCAAATGGCTCACTGGGTATCGTTACTGGCTCCTTATACGCTACTAGGTCTGAAATATTGAAGGTTGAACTAATACCTAATTCGGGTGGTAACTCGAGCACATAGGCATTAGGTCAAACTTTCTTTATCACTCTGAAGGGTCCAGCTCTACGAGCATGTAATTTCTTCACGATCCTTGGAGGTAACCGCTCATACCTAAGCCTAATCATTACATAATCCCCCTCAGTAAATTCTTTAACTCTTTTTCAAGAATTAGCCAAATTTTTATAAATTTCATTACTTACATTAATCTTTTGACTAATTTCCTTATACAAATCCCTAATATTCTATGCAAATGACTCAGCTGACTCGTGCATGTATAGGGGATTAGGTCTAAGGGTCTGTTAGGCTTATAACCATGGACAATCTCGAATGGGCTCTGGGCAAGGGGATTAGGTCTAAGGGTCTGTTAGGCTTATAACCATGACAATCTCGAATGGGCTCTTGCCTGTGGACTTATTGACAGAACTATTGTAGACAAATTCGGCTTTAGGTAAAAGAAGGTCCCAATTCCCAGTGTTCTCACCTACAATGCATCTCAGTAGATTTCCAAGGCTTTGGTTCACTACCTCGATCTAGCCATCAGTTTGAGGGTGGTAGGAGGTGAAAAATTTAAGCTTGGTTCCTAACAAGTGCCAAAGGATCTTCCAGAAGTAACTGGTAAAGTGGACATCCCTATTATACACTATGGTTTTAGGAAGGCCATGTAACCTAACCACATGATCAAGAAAGAGTTTGGCCACCTTGGAAGCATCAAAGGTTTGAGAGCAGGGTATGAAATGAGTCATTTTGGAAAACCTATCGACCACTACACAGATAGAATCATGTCTCCTTAGGGTCTTAGGTAATCATAATACAAAGTCCATACTGAGATCTTGCCAAGGACGGTCAGGTACAGGTAAAGGGGTATACAAGCCAGTTTTTGCTTCTGTTGTTTGGCAACAACACAAGTTCGACACCTAGACACAATGTGGGCAACGTCCCTTTTCAGGCTTGGCCAAAAGAATGGTCCTCTATAACTAAAATAGTCTTGTTCCTACTAAAGTGACCAGTTAGACCTCTTGCATGGGTTTTCCAAACTAGAAACTCTCTAAGGAAGTCCTGGGAATGCACAACTTATTTTCCTTAAAAAAGTAACCATCCTGGAGGGTGTACTCACTATGTGAACTAAATGATCCTTGTCGCATAGATTGGAAGATTTCACTGAAGTTAGGGTAGATCTCATATTCTTCTTTCAGTCGGTCAAACCCTATGACTTCAGTCCAAACAGAATTCAGGAGCAGGGCATGATAGCTAAGGGCATTAGTTACCTTGTTCTCGGTACCAGCACGATGTTTCAGTACAAAGGTATAGGCTTGAAGGTATTCTACCCACTTAGCATGCCTAGGGTTCAGCTTTTTCTAGGAGTTAAGGAATCGGAGTGCTTCATGATCAGAGTAAAAAACAAACTCTTGGGATAGTAGGTAATGTCTCCAATATCTAAGGGCTTGTACAACCGCATACAATTTCTTATCATAAGTTGAATACCTAAGTTTAGCCTCATTGAGTTTCTCACTAAAGAAGGCTACAGGGTGACTCTCTTGGCTCAGTACTCTTCCTATGCCTACTCCCGAAGCATCACAAGTAACCTCAAAAATTTTAGAAAAATCAGGTAACCTCAGGATGGGTGCTTGGGTCATCTTCTCCTTAATTTCTAGGAAGGCTTTTTCAGTAGCTTTGGTTCACTCAAAATTTCCCTTCCTAATACAGTTGGTGATGGGTGCAACAATGAAACTAAATCCCCGAATGAAATGCCCATAGAAGGTAGCTAGACCATGGAAACTACGCACATCATTAATACTAGTAGGTACTGGCCACTCAACTATGGACTTGACCTTTTCAGAGTCAGCTAAAACTCCTTCGGGGGTTACTACGAATCCTAAGAAGATAATTCTATGGGTCAGGAAATCGTACTGCAAATTGGCATAGAGACTATCCCTCCTAATGGCTTGACAGACTTGTCTAATGTGGTTTAGGTGGTCTTCCTTAGTCATACTGTAGATCCAGATATCATCAAAGTAAAGCACTACAAATTTTCCAATGAACATCCATAGGACTTGAATCATGATCCTCATGAAGGTGCTAGGGGCATTGGATAATTTGAAAGGCATCACTACCCACTCATAAAGACCATTCTTAGTTTTGAATGCAGTTTTCCACTCATCCCCAGGTCTGATCCTAACTTGATGATAGTCGCTCTTAAGGTCAATCTTTGAGAAAATGGTTGCATCGGCCATCATATCTAACATGTCATCCAAACGGGGGATGGGGAACCTATACTTCATCGTAATCTTGTTTATGTCATGACTATCAACGCACATTCTCCACGTGCCATCTTTCTTAGGGGTGAGCAGGGCAAGTATGGCACATGGGCTTAGGCTCTCCCTAATAAATCCTTTTCTAAGGAATTCTCCTACCTGTCTTCGTAGTTCTAGATGTTCAGAAGGGTTCATCCTATAGTGTGGCAGGTTTGATAGGGTGGGTCCTAGGACTAAATCTATGGCATGCTGCACGTTCCTCAAAGGTGGTAACAGGTCAGGCAGATCTTTAGGGAACACATCTTGAAACTCAGCTAAAATTCTCTTAACTTCCTGAGGGTGTTCTTTCTAGGTTTGATTAGATACTTCCTTAGCAGTTAACATCCAGACTGTTGAACTCTCAGTGATCTCTCATTCTAACTCCTTAGCAGTGATCAAATTGATTCTTGATTTCTCTTCTTTCAAACTACTAGATCTCCTCTTGACATTGTCTTTATGTGGGGTGAGGTTAATCACAATCTTCTTCCCATGAAAATTAAAAGAACATGAATTGGATCGGCTGTACAGGATAGCATCGTGGTCATATAGCCAAGGTCTTCCTAGGATAATGCTACTAACTCCCATGGGAATGATATCACACCACACCTTTTCCTGATAAGATTAAAGCTGGATCATGACTTGGCACCTAAGTTTGATGGGGATGGAGGTTGAGTCTATCCAGAAAACCTTATAGGGGCTGCGATGGGAAACTGGGGTCAAGCCTAAGGTTTTGACTATACTAGTTGAGATAGCATTCACACAGCTTCCACTATCATGATGATTTTGCATACCTTATCCCCTAACTTCACAAAGGTCTGTAGGATGTTGGTCCTACGCCAATCCTCTTATGTCTTGGTTTGGGCTAAGATGCACCTAATAACTCCTAATAGGTTAGATTAATCAACAACTTTCTCATCTCCTTCATATTCATCTACCAGGTTCACCTCAGCTTCATAAACTTCTTCCTCGTAATCATCAGCGGGTTCAGGGTTTTCCACCTTGAGTTCTCCTATATGTAGGGATCAGGTTAGGCATTGGCTAGCATAGTGTCCCACCTTATGACATTTAAAACATGTATTAGGGTTGGGACTTGGGTTTCTCTGGGCTTTAGGTGCCTTACCCTTGTCATCCCTAGGGATTAATGGGTTGCTAGAACTGGGTCGGCTTGGGTTAGGGTTGGGTCAGCTCGGGTTGGGGTTGGATCGGCTAGTGTATACTTGGCTAGGACTTGGTCTTGGAATAGAGGCACTAGTCCTAATGGACTCAGGCCAACGGGTTATGGGCCCCCTCTGGAATCTCTTATATTTCGTAGCTATCTGGTAGGCCTACTCTAAATCATGGACCTCCCTCAAAAATAGCTCTCTCCGGATATCATCACGAAGTCCAGCCCTAAACCTAGATAGGGTCATGGATTCCAACTCATCTATGCTACACCTTATGGCAAACTCATCAAACTTGGCTATGTACTTAGACACAGTCCTATTCCCTTGACTTAACATTTGCCATTGGTCTAGGAGTTTCTAATGGTAGGATGCAGGAAGGTACTTATCCCTAAGTCTCAGCTTCATGGCTCTCCAGGTGACTATGGGATGTTTTCCTCATTGTCTAATTATACACTCAACATTCCTCCAATATAGCCTAGCTTGGCGGACTAACCTGAGTTTGGCAAATTTGCACTTCTTCTCCTCACTCATCTCATACCAGTCGAAATATTGGTCTCCCAATCTATGTAGACCTTAGGATTAAGACTGCCATCAAATGTGGGTGCTTCTAGCGCTATTCCTAATGGCTTTCTCATCCTGGTTAAGAAAATCATGATTGGGTCTCCTATGGTTGGGCTCCAAGAATGGGTCAAGGTGTGGGGCTCTCCTATAGTTGGGCTCCAAGAATGGGTCAAGGTGTTGGGCTCTCCTAGGGTTGGGCTCCAAGAATGGGTCAAGGTATTGGGTTCTCCTAAAGTTGGGCTCCAAGAATGGGTCAAGGTGTTGGGCTCTACTAGGGTTGGGCTCCAAGAATGGGTCAGGGCGTGGGGCTCTCCTAGGGTTGGGAGGTGTGGGAAGAGGTGACTCGACCTCGGGTTCAGTGTTGGACTCTTGGGTTCTCTCTAGGTTTCCTAATCGACCTTTTATTTGGGCAAACCTATTGTTCATTTGGGCTAGTTGCTCAGTAATGGCCCTCAGTTGGGTGCCCAGATCAGGTTCCATGGTTAAGTTGGGTTTGGGTTGAGACTGATGATAGTGGACTCCTGACCTAGTGGTCATGCAACACACAAGAGTTATGCGTTCTAGGGTTTGCTAGACCTAGAGCCCAAGTAGAGTGAGTCAACTCAACTTACACCCAACTCAACAATTAATCATTCCACTGGCCAGGTAAGAGGTGGGGTGGTGGGAGGCTCCCCCAGCTTGTCGCAGGGTCTTAATTAAAAACCACCAGTTCACTTAGGGCATTTACCACTAGACCTCTAACCTTAGACACCAGCTTCTAGTAATAATTGGAGGGTTGAATGCACTAGTTTTCTTATAAGACTCGAACTCGACTTGTTGGTGTTTCTAGATCAATTAGGTTTCTACTTGATTTTAGTTAGGCTTGGGTTCGAATGCAGGGTAGTTGTTTTGTACCCAGGAAAGGTGATGAAATCCTTCCCTAATCTGACAGAGTAGAAGTGCCCTTAAGTTGATTTCAAAGATGATGCACACACATGAAACACTAATGCAATATGAGTCTAAAATTAGAAAAAAACTGTAAAAATAAAATAAAAATAATTTTTTTTTGTATTTTATGCAGATGACGAATTTAATTTCAGTTAATTAAGTGTAAGAAAAGAGACTTGGGTTTGGGAGGTTTGATTGTAAATTAATTTCAGCCCTAATCTAAGCATGCAGAAATTTCAGCAAGTATTTTTTTTTATCAGGATTTTTTGTATGCAGATTTTTTTTGATTTTCCAGAATTGTAAAATTAAGCAAAAATAGCAAAAAAAGAGGACAAATCAGAGATCAATTGATGCAAAAATTAGAGAAAAATAGCAAGGATTTAATGGGTAATTAGTCCTATGTTTAGACTACTAGTACAAATTTCAGCATGCAGAAATTCTGTTTTTGTATTTTTTTGTTTAAAGTGAATGCATGATCATGCCCTAATCCTAAGCTCTGACACCAAATTGATGCGGGATGGGTATGCAAGGGATGAACATAAAGAATATGCAGATTAAATAGAGCAATTAATTGTCAGAATTTTTTGTGACTTTTGGTTCCTGAAAAAGAGATGAAGAACAACTAGGAGATGATGTAAAGACTGGAAACTACTCCCCCATATTAGGAACTATCAAAAAGATAAAGAAACATGACCACTAGGGTTAAGAAACCACTAATTAGGGCTTGTTCAACTTCAATAAAACAGATCTAGGAGGAGGGTTGGGCTCAAGTACCTGGCAACAATGTTTTCCTTGGCCTAGACGGGGTCTCTCAGCACTTTGGATCGATGCCTGGATGACAAAGCCTTGTTCTCACAGATTCACCAGCTTTTTATCAACTGATCTCGAGGTAAGGAAAACCTTCTTCCTGGGACTGTTTCACCAAAGGGATTCTGCAAACGTCAAGGGTTAAGATGGTAGAAGATCAGAAAAATAAAGTACGGGAAGTCGGACGAGAGAAGAGAGCAGGATGTGCTAATGGCCTAGACAGTTGTATGGGCATCTGGATTGGAGGGGTTGGCCTAGGGCTTGATGATGATGCCTGGGGCTGAAGACTTGGTGGCTAAGAGATCTAGGAATGCCTGGATGAGAGGGGATGGGGCGGACAATGGTTTGCTAGAAGTTGGTGTTGGCGGCCTAGGGTTGATAGAAGAGGGTGGTGGCCAAGAAGAAGGAAGAAAGAGGGGGTGGTGGCCTTGGGCTTGAGGGCGTCTTAGGGTTAGATGGAGTTTGGGTGGCCTAGGGTCTGCTGGGATGAAGAGAGAAGGGGGCAGCTAGGGTTTGTAAGAATGCTAGGGTTTGGAAGAAAACAGGGCCTCACACCCACTCCCTCGTGAAGGTCGATGTTCACAAAGAACAAAGGCAATTAGAAAATACTTAAATATTATTCATCAAAAGTTCTTCATTACAAGGGAGAGAGGGTAGATATTTATAGATTCACCCAGGTCCCTGGACTTCCTGATAGACTAGGATTATGAAACTTGAGGGCCAAGAAAACTCTCTTGTGCGAGGGCAAATTGACTCCTCATGGGCTGGGATGCCTCATCCTCTTGGGCTTGGACCTTGGGGATGCCAGTCCTTGTTGATTTGAGCAGCACTCCATGTAGTCTTGGCAGCCTCTATGTGAGCTTGGCACATGAATTCCTGGCGGGCCGGGGAAGGCTTGGGGTGCCAACTTCATACTGGACTGGGGAAGGCCTGGGCGCCAACTTCATACTGGATTGGGGAAGGCCTGGGCACCAACTAAACTTGGGCTAAGAGGGGTGCCAACCTTGGGCTTGACTGGGTAGGCAAGAAAGGGCCCAGGCGCCTAGCTGGGGGGGGCTTGAGTAGAGGCCCAGGTGCATGAAGTCCAGCTCTGGTTGGGGGGGCCTGGTAAATCTTCTGGTTTAGTAACTCTCCTCTTGTATGGAAATTACAGGACTCATTGGACTGAAACAAGGGACTTACTTGACTAAGTGGACTCAACTGGACTCAGATGTCTCACTTTATTACAAGACTCATTCTTCAATACAGGACTCAATTGACTCACTTTAATACAGGACTCAAGTGACTCAGTACTAATGGACTACATGACTCAAATTAGTCAGAAATCCATAACGGGCCCAGTAATCTTTGTCTAATCCTGGTGCTCGCACCAGGAGGGCTCCTACCTACACCATCTTCGATGGATCTTTTCCAAGGGGAATGATAGCAAGAGCTTCACCAGCCTTCCCTTTGACTCTAACTCCCTTTGGTCCAACTCATCAATTGTGGGGCCCTACTCGGTCCCTCAGGCCCCAGGAATAGTTTGCAAGCAGTGTGGGACCAGTTATCGAGACCCTCTCATCTCCTCAATCCTATAAGGGATTGGGAACTGGACAAGGAGCCGCTTGGTCGATATGATGGTGTCGAGCAAGTTGATCCCAGAATGCCCCAGAATCATGTTGTAGGCCGAGGGGAGCCTTAATACGATGAAAATCGCCATTATGGTGCTTTGCTGGGGCAGCGTACTGGTAGTGATCGAGAGGGTGATCTCTCCCTCCACTCTGACAAAATCTCCAGTAAAGCTGACAAGAGGCGTAAACACCGGCTTTATTAGGTCAAGGAACAGGTTCATCCTTGCAAAGGCATCATAAAAAAGGATGTTGGTGGAGCTTCCACTATCAACCATAATTCTTTTTATTGGATACTTAGCTATTGTCATTTCTACAATAATAGCATCATTATTTGGGTTGTCCACCCTAACTAGCCCTTTTTCCTCATAGGGGAGTATAACATCAGACCTCTCTCTCGCGCTAGCCCTCTTTAGCTCCTGCCTTGCCTCCCAAGAAATCATCCCCATCGGCTTCTCCGAGGGTTAGTTATTGATGGCAGGACAATGGGTCTCAGCATCTTCAGTCACGGGCGGAGCTCTTCTTCATACAAATTTTCCGAGGTAGCCGTGCTTGATTAGCTCTTCAATCTCCTTCTTCAAGTGGCGGCATTCCTCGGTATTGTGGCCGTGATCGCGATGTAATTGACAGTATTGGGACTTGTCACGCCCACCGGACGTCCTTAGTGAAGGCAGTGTAAGTAGCACTTGCCCTCGATCTCCATCAGGATCTTGATCTTGGGGCAAGGAGAGGTGTGAACTTCTCATCCTTAGCAGGAACATCCCTTGGCTTAGGACCCATTCGAGGGATCGAGGTAGCCTTGGACACCGGTAGCCTGCTCGGCTCCCCCTGGGCCTGCCTCTTCATGGGCCTCCCATCCAACTCCCTTCAGGTGTGATCAGCCTCCTCTACACGGATGTACTTGTAGGTACAAAGGAGGAGCTCCGAGTAGGACTTTAGAGGTTCTTCTTTAGGAAGTAGATGAAGTAGGAGGTCCTAAGCCCTCTTTTCAGTGCCAATATGGCGACAGGCTTATCAAGATTGTAAATCTCTAGGGTAGCCACCTTGAATCAGGTCACGTAATCTCGAAAGGACTCATGATTTTGCTGTCAGATAGAAAAGAGACTGTCAGCCTCGCACGACACCTTCTGGCAAGCATCAAAGTATGCAACGATCTTCTTTTCCAGCTACTCAAAGGAGTCGATGCTCCTTGGCTCGAGATGAGAGTACCAGACTCGGGCCACCTTACGGAGCATAGCTGGGAAAATGATGCAGAGAAGGGCATCAGTAGCCCCTTGAACATGCATGAGAGCCTTGCAACTCTCAAGATGGTCAAGGGGGTCCGTGGTCCAATCGTAGAGATCCACCTGGGACATGTAGAACCAGTTGGAGATTGGTTCCTCTTGTATTCTGTGGGAAAGAGGTGGGTGAGTATCGTAGCCCACAGGCTCGTTTGGGGAGCCTTGAATTTTGGCAAACTGGCAGGCTAGGTCAGCCAACCTGTGCTCTTGCTCTTTGAGGTGCTTTTCCACCCGTCGACGGATAGCCTCATCTGTTGACCCCTCCATGGAGGCCATTGGGAAGGAAGAGGGTGGCGACTAGAGGAACTCTTGCTTCAGTTCCCTACTGTGTCGATGCACCGGTGCAATGCAGCGCTGTGCTCTGAGACTGGGGAGTGACTCTCCTGACCAGCCAAACCATCTTGGTGCCTCTTCCCACCACCCGCAAGCTCCCCCACGGGTAGGAGGTTGCTCGTGCACGCGATGGCCCTTCTCGAAAGGACCTTAGACTAGCACGGGGATTGGCAGCATGGATCGTAGGTATCCTTGGTTGCTGTTGCGCTGCTAGGGACCGGTGCTAGTGATGTAGCTGGTGCACCACTATAATCAGGGTCTGAACCTAATGAGGGAGCACGGTGATTTGCACGGACTGATCAGCCGGAGGCAGAGGTGGAGTAGAGAAATCCACCTCTGGGCTGCATTAATCGCCGCGGTGGGAGGGGCCTCCCATGCGACTAATGGAGGCTTTCTACACATGGGTCACCACCATGGGATCGTTGAAGGTTGGTTGATGCTTCTTGGCTAGAGCAAACAGCATCGAGCTCCTCCCCTACCTAGTGCACCAATCTATTGCCATCTAGATCACCGTGGCCTACAGCTCTGATGGGGCCTAGGTGAGCAACCTCCCTAGAAGTGTCGGGTTCTTCATCCTTGCACCTTCATGGTCGATCGATCTTGTAAAAAAAAGGAGACTCGGGCGGGGATCCCGATGGGGACACTCTGACGGTCAAGTAGTAAGGCGATCAAGGAAAACATATCCTCTATGGTGGAGGCTTGGGATGTCACCACATAAAGGAAAAACATAATAGAAAGGAATAAAAAACTAGAGTTTAGAGGATTGCTCGCTGTTCAGCCCTTTGCCTTTGCTCTCTTACAGTCTCTTTCTTGGTTCGCCCCCCATCCTGGAGGTCCCTCTTACCATTATATAGGAGTCGATCTTGCTGGACCGGGCTTGGAGCCTTGGCTGGATGCCCCTCCCAGAGTATCCCCTATGGGTGGGATACGAGCTCGTCAAAATCTCTATTGGACCAAGTCCGAGGTTCCTGGAAAAAGGTCCTTTTGTAGGGAGCGCAGTCGGCATGCTACAGAGCCTGCCCCCTGGCGGAGTGATCCCCTATAGAAGGTTCAGGTGGCGTGCCACAGGATCTAGGGCTACAATTGAGTGCTTCCATTTATAGGGGGTGCAAATGGTGCAGTACAGGGCTTGAGCCCTGACATGGCATTCCTTTTGCCGGAGGTGCAAACGGCGTGCTGCGAGACTTGGAGCCCCGGTGGAGCACCCTTCTTGCAGGAGATGCAGGCGGCATGCTAAGGGCATGTAACCCCGGTGGAGCACTTGCCTTGCAGGAGATGTAGGTGGCTGGTCCGATAGAGACGGCGACGTTGTGCTCAAGTGTCGCCAGCTGGGCCTTCCTCGTGTCGCGCTTCACTTGCCATGTTCCTCCTGCCACTGTTATGGGAATGTCTTCTTGCCTCTGGAGATTTGGTTTGGTTGGGGGCTCGACTGGCCCAAAGTTGTCTTCAGCCAGGAGCTTGCCCCAGACGGGAGCTTGATCTCGGTAGGAACTTGACCTCAATTGGGAGTTCATCTCAGATGGGAGCTTGATCTCGGATGAGCCAGGTGGCACTCTCCACCACCTCGCCGACCAGCTATGTATGACATGAGCGCCACAGCAGTAGCTTGCCCCATCAATATGCTTGCTTCAAAAATAGGAAAAAGTGAAATAAAATAGTTATGCTTGAACAAACAGTTGTTTCCCAGCTTATTTTATTTTTGTTGGACTTTGAATTCCAGTATTATGAGGATGCCAGCTATTTAGTTGGTAAAGTTGCCAGTGGCTTATTAAAGTTATTAGGGGCTTAGTATGAAATTAAGACCCAAGTTTGATTTGCATGATCACCCCAATTTTTTATTATACTTTCTTCCCTCTTAATTATCAAAATGATTATAAAGAGTTATATTAGAGTGAGGATCAAAGCAATTAATTAAAATTCATATACATTGCCTTTGCACCTCCTCTAACCTGTATGGCTCATGTTGGGTGGCATGTTCCATGTGGAGTACTTGGTTTTAATCGAGGATATATTGAAGCAAATCTCATCCATTAGTCGTATCACACTTTACCCATTAAGTGGGGCGAATATCTACTTCAACAATAAGAAAAAGTTGAATAGGAATTATTTTATTCCTAGACAAACAATCGTGCCATGAAGTATTATTTTGACTTCTACAACTTTTGGAATAATATTAGATTGGCGAGAATCGAGTTGTTAACCATGCAGAGATACAAACCGTGAAGCCCTGCCCACTCCCTCACGTTTTTTAGCCCCAATAACTCCTGTCCTGTCCTCACGTTTTTTAACCCCAATAACTCCTGTCCTGTCCTGCCCGATTTTCCTAAACAGGTCCCGAGTGTTTTCATCCACAAAAAAAAAAGATAAAATAATAAAAGAAATGATGATTTTGTGACAAAAAAACTGATGATGACTTTCCTCTCATGAAATAGCTATAAGTGGCATAAATAATTTTCATTTGCATATTTCCTTGTTAATCCCTTTTTCAGAATCCATTTATCAGAGGAGATGAGCCGTGCGGAAAATCAAACGTTTAAGCTATGAAACATTTGGCTTTGTTAATGATTAAACATCATATTTTGATATACAAAGGCTGCTCTTAGTTCAGGTAACAGTTATAAATAAAAGTGCGTGCAAAATTATTTTCTAACCCAAGGTCCTAAATGACATGTTTTAAGCATGATTTTCTCCTTTCCTCGTTTCCAGATGACTGCCATACCCTGTAGGTATTGAGTTATTAGCTACAAAACTTTTCCAATCCAAGAGTCAGCTAAAAAATGGAGTTTAAAATGAACATCTACGAATCAATGAAAGGATACGAAGAAAAGGACTTCAATATAAACTGGTGATCAATGTACTACCATTCATAAAAAAGGTTGTCAAAATGATTTCATAACCAAGTATAGGAGGTTAATGCTAGTGAAAACAATAAAAAGTATAGGAAGCATAAAAAAATCGAACATTATTTCACTTTTGAATATTTAAGGTTTATAACTAGAAATTAGATATGAAAATGGATCGGATAATATCCATTCGGATATAAAAACATATCCAAATCTATCTAGATATGGATAAAAATTTGAGCATCCGACTAATATCCATATCCATATTTATCAAAGAAAAATGGATATGGATATGGATAGATAATTATCCAATCCATATACAAATATTTGATTATATTTACAATCATATTTAATTTTATATAGCACTCATAAATTTTTAAGAAAAATATATAATCATATTAATATAATATTAATTTGACCTACCATCTACATAGTAATATATTGAATTTTGTGGTTGTTAAGGTTGAAATCTAGCTCGCCACTAGAGTACACTAGAGGAGAGGCACTCACGAACTATACCTGTAAAAGAATTCTATTGAAGATGGCCCCGACGAAGGCACTTCGATGCTCGAGTTAGTATTAGACAACAGCGGAGAAAAAATAGAGCGGAAGAGACTAGTAATTTATGGGAATGTGCCTTGGAAGCTCTCAAGGAGCCATGTTTTATAGGCAAGATGACAGGAATACTTTGGGAATACAGAAGCCCCTAGCAGGTTGGCGGGATCTACTAGGTATCAAATCATGTTAGATGATGTTAGAGGAGCGGGCGGAATGTCATACTACTGATTTGTTCCCCTATTAATAAGGCCTTTGTCATATTTACGTAGTCAGCCACTTTTTTTAATAGCGACTTGGACTATAGCCTGAAATAGATCGCATCCCTTTTAATTAGGGAGATTTGCTAGAGATTATAGGATGTGATATCCTGATCATGCCTCTGTGCTTATGGGGATAAGCAATGGAAGACCCTTTGTGTTGTCTGATAGTGCTTTACTAGGAGAATCCCCTCTTCCTAAAGGAAAACCAAGTTAAGTATGAAACGAGCTAAGGGTCTTCTAGGCTGAGGCTCAGTTAAACCGAGGTTTAACCAGGATGAAGGTCAATTGGCTGGAGATCAATCAGGCTGTCGATCCAATGTGGCTCTACCAGGTTGAGGGCCAGGGCATAGTTAAGCCAAGGGTCGAGGCTCCTGCCTTAACCTATTTAGAGAGGGTTGCCCTAGGTATTGAAGAGGTGAAGGTTATTTCAGAACTGAGAGGGGTCCGATGGCATAATTTTACCCTCAGAGGCCGAGGGTGGATCTCGATTACCATTGTTTGAAGAGCTTTCATGTAGATAGCCTATAATTGGTGTTGTTCCATCGGTCATCTGAGGGATGCCTTGACTGACCTCTCTCCCTCTTTGACAGGCCGAGGGTCGAGGGGTGAGCATCGAGGGTTGGCTGACCCCTCTTCCCCTTTGTAGTTGTTTCATTGATGTTCCACTTGAGTCGATGCCTTCTACATAATAACTTGAGAGTGAGTGGTGTAGTTCTGTGGATTACAGGAGTTGAAAATAAAGGGCAACGGAGTAATCTCCACCTCGTCTCATAGACGGATAACCATGTTCATCTGCACTCATCACTGACGGCCTCAACATTTGCCATAAGGACTCTTGGGATGCCGAGGATGGGGGTTTTACCTCACATCAATTAACCCCTACTCTTTAAGCTAGGTGCACAACATCCTGGGATGAAGAGTATGCACGACTTCAATCCGAGGAATTCCGAGTTGGAGCGGAAGTTGCACCCTATGTCTGGCTTATGCAAGGCAGCTCTTAATAGTTGATCTGTTAAGACCATCACGGTGTGAGCCTGTAAATAGAGCCGAAGCTTCTTGGTTGAGACTACGAGGGCAAAGATTAGCTTCTCGAGTCGAAGGTACCAATGTTAGATATATGCCCTAGAAGCCAATTTGGCTGATACATTTTTTTCTTTCTAGAACATGATTTTGTATTTAATTTCAAAATTAGGCTTTTTAATCATACATATATCCATGTAGCATCCAAGGAGTCAATGGACAATGATATATTCTAAAGAATTGAGAATTTAAGACATGTCATTATAGGTTAACTCCTAATACTCTAGATTATAGGATCATCACTGGACGGTGATCTATCCATCAAGACTGGTGCGTAAACCACTTTTTTTTGGATAGATGAATCTTGAGTCTACAATATAAGGATACCGAAGCAATAGTGCAAGTAGTTGTTATAGAATAATAGCATAGAGCATAACCAAGTATGAGAAGTTATATAGAAATCTACTCATTCATCAGTGACTTCTCCATGCTGTAGTTGTGTAAGTAGTTGCTTGACTTGCGGTACCTCGATCACTCACAATGGGGTTGCTGTAATTTGACAAGAGTATAAATATGATCCCTAGCCATATGAGGCTTGTAGTGTACGTTGACTGTTGTAGATTCACTATAGGAGTTGAGAGTGTACATATAGGGGATCTATTAATCTCGGTAGAAGAGGCATAGTTCTATACGATTTAAGAAGCTAAGTCCGAAAATCTATAGCCATGGTAGGTGATGGAAAAGTATTTCTATGAGTTTCACAATAGACTTAGGCTAATTAAATCGTTCATATGATGGATGCTTAGGGTTTAATGAGATTCCATTACTTGCATCTTGTCAAGACTTTTGATAGAAAAATTTAATCATATGACAACTACACCGAGGGTTCATCTTTAAATATTTTACTGGATTGCCACTACATACTGCTAGGTGTCATTGATAGATTATGAGAACCCATTTGGATCGTTTTCAGATCAACGATCCTTATTAGGGTTAAGCTAGAATCGTTCCGGTCCATCGAAAAGAGTTTCAATGATACTATGATAAAGATCATAGTATATCTCACTACCATACATAATGGAACCCGAGGGATCACACACAATAGGGGCTTGACCTAAGCTTGGTCAGATTTAGAAACTATAAATTTGTAAAAGTTATAAATTTAGTACCTACCAATTTTGGCACATGCTATTTTTAATGCTTACTAATTTTGGTACTTGCTAATTTTGGCACCTGCTAAGTTTGGCACAAGAGACTCAATTGCAAAAGTTGCAATGCAATTAGGTTAATTGGGTTTAATAATTCAAGTTAGACTTGAATTATAATCCTAATCATATTAGGGTTGACAATCTTTTTCAAATTTGATTTGAATCGGACTTGAATTGAATTCAAATTGAACTATATTTGAACCTAAATGACTTGGACCTTGAACCTAATTGAATTAGATTTTAACCCACTTAATTTGGGTTTGAGAAATGAGGAGGGGTGCTACTTTTGGTGCCCCTTTGTGCATGCATGTAATTTGTGAAAAGAGGCACTGCTTTGGCACCTCTCATTCTTTTCAGGGACTCTCTCTAGATAAAGATAAAATCTAATTTTATCTAGACTCCTATTTAAATGAGGATAAGATCCTAATTTTTTAGAATTTTTTTTGGCATGGAATCCTAATATTTTCTACGACGAAATGAAATAAGAAAGAAGGTTGATTTTCAATCCCATCGCAAGTTATTTTTGGTTTTTTGACACCAATTGTTTTTGACATCATTTGAATTTTAATAAGATAAGATGAGGTCTTATCCTTATCATGATCGGCCCTTATCTCTTGATGGCATGGGAGTGAATTATTTTGTGTCTTGATTGGCAGTGTTGTTGACGCCACTAGGTGCTGGATCGCCTAAACGATAGCTACTAACACTTGGGCTTGTTGGGACAGTTGCTTCAAGCGATTAGATTGGCTTTTCTGTTGGCTGGTACCAAGCCGGGACACTAGAGTAGAACTTTGGGCAAGTTGACCAGCCTGCTAGGAAGAAACGACATTGGAGTACTAGGTTGATACGCCTTTAGGTGGCATGGTGACCCCGATCAATGTTTCTTCCCAGAAACGGACAATACAAAGGTAAACCTTTGGATAAGGCCCTTCCTCTATCTATTAAGGCGAAAATCTAGCTCGCCATCGGAGTATGCTGGAAGAGAGATGCTCACAAACTGTACTTACAAAAAGCCCCATGAAGATAGCTCCAGCGAAGGCACTCCGATGCTCAAGTTAGTATTAGACAACAACGGGAAAGAAATAGAGCTAAAAAGAGTAGTAGTTTATGGGAACATTCCTTAGGAACTCTTAAGGAGTCTCCTTTTATAGGAAAGACGATAGGGGTACTTTAAGAATATGAAAACCCATAACAGGTTGGTGGGATTTGATTAGGTGTCAAATCATGTCAAATGTTGTTAGAGGATCAGGTGGAAAGTCATACCGCTAGTTTGTTCTATTAATGAGGCCTTTGTCATATTTGTATAGCCAATCACTTTCTTTAATGGCAATTTGAACTGTAGCTTGAAACATGTCATGTCCCTTTAATTAGGAGGATTTGCCAAAAATTACAGGACGTGATCTCCTGATCATGTCTCTATGCTCATGGGGATAAGCATCGGATGACCCTTCCATTGTGTTGTTTGATAGTACTTTACTAGGGGATTCCCCTCTTCTTAAAGGTAAACTAGGTTAAGTATGAAACATGCTAAGGATCTTCTAGGCTGAGGCTCAGTTAAATCGAGGCTTAACCAGGATAAAGGTCAACTAGCCAAAGATCTATCATATAATCGATCCAGTATATGGGTCTGCCAAGCCAAGGGCTAGGGCATAGTTGATGCAGGACAACTGAAGACATAACCTGATTTATTGGGAAAATAGGGGAAAACCTAAACAAACTGGACCGTGGGAAGGCTAAGAAGCCTCCCGGGACTGGGGCGAGCTAAAACTAAAACCTAAAATAGCTGAACTCTTTTGGTTTTCAGTTTTCTTGGTGGAGAAACATGGGATGGAGGATAGGAAACATGGACACTCTAGGACTGGGAACTCACCTTCACGGAGAGACGTCGCACCTCTAAGGCATCTCACCCATCCCACTACATGTAGTCTAGGGCGTCCCATCCATCTCACTACAAGTGGAGCCTAGGGCATCCCACCCAAATCGCAACCTGGGGCCGTAAAGAAAAATTCCTAGACCTAGAGGGGGACTCGATGGAAAAGGGGGATAACTAGGGCCTCGCGCCCCTCGACGCTCGCATGCGAGCGAAGGAAGTGGGGTCTCACACTCCTCGACACCCGCAGGTGAAGGAAAGATGGGTCTCAGCCCAGAACCAGAACCCAGGAAAAACCCAAAAATTTATGTCAAAACTTCTGATTACAAAGGGGAAAGGGGCCTTATATAGAAAAACCAAAACCCTCAGTTTCTTAGCCTCTAGAAAACTAAAAAAGGAAAATAAATTACATCAAAACATATGCTGCATCAATATTGGTGCTGACCTGCTCTGAGAAGCATGTCGGCTTGATGATCTGCTCCAGAAAGCATGCTCTCTGAATACTGGGATGCTCTGAAATCCATGCAAACTCCAAATCACGGCCTGGACAGGGAGGAAACCAACTCCGATGGGGCACCAGTGGACGACCAGAAAGCGGGTGGCGGACGGGGCTGGCGGATGGTGAGCGGCGGGCGGCTGGCGGCGGGCTACAGGCAAGGCGGCACAGGGGGGGCACGGCATGCCCTGTGCGTGCTATTTGGCCTTCCCTCGACGTGGGATCTCCTGGACGCCGGCGATGGCTCCGGCGGCCGGGCCGTGGCCGGCGGACGACGGGGCGACAGGACGGCGGCAGGTGGGCAACGGCATGCGGGCAGCGGCGGCGGTGTCAGGCAGCGGCGTCACACAGCCGCACGTGGGTGGACGGACGCCTCCCGTGTCCGTTCGTCTTCCCACGGGCGTGGGCGGACCCCACCAATGGCCGGGCGAGGCCCGGCGGGAATGGCGACGGGCAGCAGGCCGACGGCAGCGGTGGCCGTGGGTTATGGCGGGCGGATGCCTCCGCATCCGTTCGTCTTCCCACAGGCGTGGGCGGTGGCAGCGGCTTCTCCGGTGAGGGCGGGGGCTGGCGAGCGTCGACGGCGGTCCGACGGGGGCGACCGGGGGTCGAGCGGCCCGGATCTGGGGCCAGAGGGGGCGGCGGCTAGGGTTTGGGAGATGTTTTAAAAACCCACGGGAGATGGAATAGTATGGAATAAATCGGGAATAAGATCGGGATAAAGATGGAATAGTAAGAATAGGTGGAATAGTGAGAATAAGAAAATAAAAAAAAATGCGAGAAAAATTAAAAAAAATGGAAAAAATACCCGGACGACGACTGGATCCCCATCATTCTCCTCGACCGCGAAGAACTCGACTCCGTCGAGTTCAAAAAATAGAGCACACCCTAATCCACAACTCGCTCTGATACCAAACTGATGCGGGACAACTGAAGACGTAACCTGATTTATTGGGAAAATAGGAGAAAACCTAAACAAACTAGGATCGTGGGAGGGCTAAGAAGCGTCTCGGGACTAGGGCAAGCTGAAACTAAAACCTAAAATAGCTGAACTCTTTTGGTTTTCAGTTTTCTTGGTGGAGAAATATAGGATGGAGGATAGGAAACATGGACACTCTAGGACTGGGGACTCACCTTCACGGAGAGACGTCGTACCTCTAGGGCATCTCACCCACCCCACTACATGTAGTTTAGGGCGTCCTACCCATCTCACTACACGCGGAGCCTAGGGCATCCCACCCAAATCGCTACCTGGGGCCGTAAAGAAAAATCCCTAGACCTAGAGGGGGACTCGATGGAAAAGGGGGATAACTAGGGCCTCGCGCCCCTCGACGCTCGCATGCGAGCGAAGGAAGTGGGGTCTCACACCCCTCGACACCCGCAGGTGAAGGAAAGACGGGTCTCAGCCCAGAACCAGAACCCAGGGAAAACCCAAAATTTATATCAAAACTTCTGATTACAAGGGGGGAAGGGACCTTTATATAGAAAAACCAAAACCCTCAGTTTCTTAGCCTCTAGAAAACTAAAAAAAGAAAATAAATTACATCAAAACTATACTGCATCAATATTGGTGCTGATCTGCTCTGAGAAGCGTGTCGACTTGATGATCTGCTCCAGAAAGCGTGTTCTCTGAATACTGGGATGCTCTGAAATCCATGCAAACTCCAAATCATGGCTTGGACAGGGAGGAAACCAACTCCGACGGGGCACCAGTGGACGGCCGGAAAGCAGGTGGCGGACGGGGCCGGCGGACGGTGAGCGGCGGGCAGCTAGCAGCGGGCTATAGGCGAGGCGGCACAGGGGGGCACGGCACGCCCTGTGCATGCTGTTTGGCCTTCCCTCGGCGTAGGGTCTCCTGGAAGGCGGCGAGGGCTCTGGCGGCCGGGCCGTGGCCGGCGGACAACGGGGCGACAGGACGACGGCAGGCGGGCAGCGGCGGCGGCGTCACACGGCCGCACGTGGGCGGACAGATGCCTCCCACGTCCGTTCGTCTTCCCACGGGCGTGGGCGGACCCCACCGGCGACCGGGCGAGGCCCGACGGGAATGGCGGTGGGCTGCAGGCCGGCGGCAACGGTGGCCGTGGGTTGTGGCGGGCGGATGCCTCCGCGTCCGTTCATCTTCCCACGGGCGTGGACGGTGGCAGCGGCTTCTCCGGCGAGGGCGGGGGCCGGCGAGCGTCGACGGTGGTCCGGCGGGGGTGACCGGGGGTCGGGCGGCCCGGATCTGGGGCCAGAGGGGGCGGCGGCTAGGGTTTGGGAGATGTTTTAAAAACCCACAGGAGAAGATGGAATAGTATGGAATAAATCAGGAATAAGATCGGGATAAAGATGGAATAGCAGGAATAGGTGGAATAGTGAGAATAGGAAAATAAAAAAAATGCGAGAAAAATTTTAAAAAATGAAAAAAATACCCGGGCGATGACTGGATCTCCATCATTCTCCTCGACCGCGAAGAACTCGACTCCGTCGAGTTCAAATAATGGAGCACACCATAATCCACAACTCGCTCTGATACCAAACTGATGCGGGACAGCTGAAGACGTAACCTAATTTATTGGGAAAACAGGAGAAAACCTAAACAAACTAGGATCGTGGGAGGGCTAAGAAGCCTCCCGGGACTAGGGTGAGCTGAAACTAAAACCTAAAATAGATGAACTCTTTTGGTTTTCAGTTTTCTTGGTGGAGAAATATGGGATGGAGGATAGGAAACATGGACACTCTAGGACTAGGGACTCACCTTCACGGAGAGACATCGCACCTCTAGGGCATCTCACCTACCTCACTACATGTAGTCTAGGGCATCCTACCCATCTCACTACACGCGGAGCCTAAGGCATCCCATCCAAATCGCTACTTGGGGCCGTAAAGAAAAATCCCTAGACCTAAAGGGGGACTCGATGGAAAAGGGGGATAACTAGGGCCTCGCGCCCCTCGATGCTCGCATGCGAGCGAAGGAAGTGGGGTCTCACCCCTCGACACCCACAGGTGAAGGAAAGACGGGCCTCAGGCCAGAACCAGAACCCAGGGAAAACCCAAAAATTTATATCAAAACTTCTGATTACGAGGAAGGGGCCTTTATATAGAAAAACCAAAACCCTCAATTTCTTAGCTTCTAAGAAAACTAAAAAAGGAAAATAAATTACATCAAAAACTGTGCTGCATCAATATTGGTGCCGATCTGCTCTGAGAAACGTGTCAGCTTGATTATCTACTCCAGAAAGCATGCTCTCTGAATACTGGGATGCTCTGAAATCCGTGCAAACTCCAAATCATGGCCTGGACAGGGAGGAAACCAACTCCGACAGGGCACCAGCGGACGACCGGAAAGCGGGTGGTAGACGGGGCCGGCGGACGGTGAGCGGCGGGCGGCTAGCGGCGGGCTACAGGCGAGGCGGCACAGGGGGGCAGGCACGCCCTGTGCATGCCGTTTGGCCTTCCCTCAGCGTGGGATCTCCTAGACGCCGGCGAGGGCTCCGGCGACCGGGCCGTGGTCGGCGGACGGTGGGGCGGCAGGACGGTGGCAGGCGGGCAGTGGCGGCGTCGTCAGGCGGTGGCGTCACATGGCCGCATGTGGGCGGACGGATGCCTCCCGCGTCCGCTCGTCTTCCCACGGGCGTGGGTGGCGGCGGACCCAACCGGCACCCGGGTGAGGGCCGGTGGGCAGCGGGAACGGCGGGGGGCAGTAGGCCGGTGGCGGCGGTGGTAGTGGTGGCCGTGGGTCGTGGCGGGCGGACGCCTTCGCGTCCGTTCATCTTCCCACGGGCGTGGGCGGTGGCGGCGACTTCTTCGGCAAGGGCGATGGCCGACGAGCGTCGGCGATGGTCCGGCGGGGGCGGCCGGGGGTCAGGCGCCCAGATCTGGGGCCGGAGGGGGCGGCGGCTAGGGTTTGGGAGATGTTTTAAAAACCCACGAGAGAAGATGGAATAGTATGGAATAAATCGGGAATAAGATCGAGATAAAGATGGAATAGCGGGAATAGGTGGAATAGTGAGAATAGGAAATAAAAAAAAATACGAGAAAAATTAAAAAAAATGAAAAAAATACCTGGACGACGACTAGATCCCCATCAATAGTCAAGTCGAGAGTCGAGGCTCCTACCTTAACCTATTCAGAGGGGACTGCCCTAGGTATTGAAGAGGTAAAAGTCACTTATCAGGACCAAGAGGGGTTCGTTGGCATGATTCTGCCCTCGAAGGTCGAGGGCAGGTCTCGGGTACCGTTGTTTGAAGAGCCTTCATGAAGATAGCTTGTCACTAGTGCTATGCCATCGATCATCCAAGGGATGCCTTGACTAACCCATCTCCCTCTTTAACAAGCCAAGGGCCGAGGGGTGAGGATCGAGGGTTGGCTGACCCCTCTTCCCCTTGTTGTTGTTTGGTTGATGTTCCACTTGAGACGATGCCTTCTATATAATAAACTGAGAGTGAGTTGTGTAGTTCTGTAGATTACAGGAGTTAAAAAGAAAGGAGGACGGAGTAATCTCCGCCTCATCTCAGAGATGGATCACCACGTTCCTTGGCAATCATCACCATTCAGCATAAGGACTCTTAGGATGCCGAGGATGAGGGTTTTATCCCACATTAATAGTCATAAAGTTTAGTCATCGGACTTATATTCGTATTTATATTTATAATTCTAGTGTCAAACTTGTATCTATATCCATTTAAAATAAATATAAATAAAAATTTTGCATTTGGGTAATATACGTATCTATATCTATATTTGTCAAATAAAATAAACATGGATATTAATATACTGGTATCTCATCTATATACGATCCAGTTTCAGCCCTACTAGAAATTCACAATTAAGCAGAATTAAGATGATCATTTTTTGTTGTAGCCAGTCAGGTTCATCAAGAAATTAGCAGTTGAAAGTTGGACAAAATCTGCACTTACTGCATCTGTAGGTAGGCATTTAATCAGGTGCCCCAAACTTCATTGTTGTGGCCCTTGAACTGCTTGGACAATCTCCTCGGATCTCGACTTGATGCCTTTAAGATACTCAACTAGGATACGCTGCTGATAAGAACCTCCTTCCTGTAAACAAGTTGATATAGAACAACAATATATAAGCATTTGAAAGCATTAGAGAGTAAAAGTAAAGTTTATGAATCTTACTGTGCGAATTAAGATCCGTTCTATTCGTTTCTTAATAACGGCATAAAATTCCTCAGGTGAAACTTTTCCTTTTCCAACACTGAGTCCATTGATCAATAACATATTCCAATTGTCTTCAGGGGCTGCATTTTGATGACAATGCACAAGTCAATGCAGATCAAGAAACAATACAAACAGGGAGAGAATAAAGCATTTTATCAAAAGATTAAGTTAATCAGACCTTATAATCTGCATCCTAGGTAGATGAAATGGCAGAGATAGGATAATAAGCACTCATTCTGACAACTTCCACTACTTTCGGATATCTGATGTTCTTCGTGTTCCTAAGTTTCCATTAACATTTTTGTTTTGTTTTTTGTTTTTACTAGCTAGATTATACCATTAATTGCACAATCCCATTATTACTCTTATTTTGATTCTTATTAGTGCATTCTGAAAAGCTAATTGAGACTGGTCATCAACTTGGTGGATCCTACTACATGGGTCGTTATTCTCTTTAGCCTTCTGTGTTGTTGGCAGTGTTTGCTAGATTACCCACTTTGCACTACCGCATGTTGTGATTTTTCATTACAATCCCCGTGCATTTGCTGTAAAAGCTTACTCATGGTTGGTCTTATATCAGAAAATCATTAATAATTAATCACAATTTACTGGGTTCCCTTCTGCATACTGAATCTAAAGGCACAGGAAACTATACTGATTTCACAATTATTGCTTGAGTGTTTTTCCAAGACCTTTAATAATTTTTGGTTAAATGGGTGTCATAACTATCTTAACGGTAAGTAGAAGTGTCATTATTATCTTTAGAATGTCTACTCTTTTCCTCTTTCTTCTTTTATTCATCCCAAGAAAAACTGACAGTGTTCAGCCATGAGCTTTATATGGATAACATAGTAAATGCTTTGTAGCACTATTTGTTGTAAGAAAACAAAATTAGAGTAATGACTGTTCATTTGGCTTCATGGAAGATATGGTGATAATTGCAAATATCCAAGTTGATTTACACAAAAGAATATCATCAAATTCTTATTTAGGTGCATTTTGTAAGAACTATGACTATGGTACACTGCACATAAGAAGCACTTTCACTTTTTAGTAGAAAAAACTACTTGACTTGGTGCATCATATTTTTATGCTTTAGTGCAAGAAATAGTTCAAATATTATAAACCTGAAAATACATTATTATAAAACTACCAACTCATATGGAAGACTGTTGAACCACTATCCATAATTCTTTTTCCTTTTCAATGTCCACACATTTAAAACTTTATAGTTTATAATGTAACATACATACAGATTATTGGCATTTTTTCCATCCCATTTGGATGAACACCAAGGAAATCAAGGTCTTAGAAAACTCGATTGGTTGGCACAGTTTTCAACAGCAACGAGGTTGGTGTATGTTGTCACCTAGACCGTCGTGGCCTGTAGCTTCGGCGCGGCATCGAGCATCGCCCCCTCACCTGGGATCCTGCATGCATTCCCGGATCCCTGCAAAAGAAAAAGAGACCCGGGCCGGGGATTCCGGCTGGGGCACTCCGATGATCAAGTCAGTGGGCGATCCAGGGGAACAGATTCCCCTCGGTGGATCCCGGTGAGTTTTCACGTTCGGGGGTCATGTTTCTGAGAAAAGAAAGTGAGTGTAGGGCATTAGCAAAGGAGGGCTGGAGCAGGGTTGGCTGTGTCTGTGGGATTCTTCCGACGATTTCCTTAGTAGGCCCTAGAGCATTGCGTCTAGCTTGCTCTCCCATTCTATGTGCCAATGATTACCTCCCTACCCTTGCTGGTTTTTGCCTCTTATTCTCTCCTTTTATGCGGAGGCCCTTTTTAGTTTGTTATGGAGAGACCGTGTGTGACCTCCTTCTTGCTTTCCAAATGTTCCCCTTACGGGGGAGTCTTAGGGGATGACATCTGGCAGCACACGGGAACCGCGCGTGAGCTTCCATTTCCCCCTTTGAGGTGGGGAGTTAGGTTGCTGGCTTTGATGTTCTGGTTGGTCGCCATGTTTCGGGAAACGTGGCAGATCATTGGCATGCGGGCGGCCGCCCCAGGGTTTGATCCTCTGGCGCGGCCTTCCACTTATGGGTGGTGCAGACGGTAGACTGGGGAGCGCCGCACCTTGAAGGAGACGTTCCTTTCTGATCGGTGTAAACTGGGGCCTGGGGGGAGGCCCTGGTGCTCCAGCAAGGCGCCCCCCTCCATAGGCCTCAGGCGGTGGGCTGCCGCCTGTCAATTGTACTATCTCAGCAGCGGGGTCTCGGTGAAGGCAACTCTCTTTCCTGCCATGATTTGAATCTCTATCGCCTTCTCTCCTTCGCTTGGTGGCAGCTTGAGCTCGACCTCGGCCGAAAGCTGACCTCGGCAGGAGACTCACTTCGGCTCCTTGCTCGGGTGCTAGGCTTAGGTGGCACCTCCATCTGCTGGCTGATAACTAGCGTCCAGGTGGACTCCACGTCAGCGGATACAGCCGTATCAGTTGCCCCCCACTCTCGAGCCCAAAAGACGATACAGCGCTCGGGGCATGGAGAGTAATGATCATGCTGACATAGACCGGGGCATCCTTTACGTCATTGACATCTATGTGCGCTTGTGCTTCGAAGACTATGCCTTTGCATTGATGGGGGTTTTGTGGCGCTTCGGCTTTCCGATGGTGGCCATAAATGCTTCTCCTGGGTTGATGCGAATCCTCTGAGAATGAGGCGCGCAGGTCGTCCGGCGCCGACACGTGGCGTCTTCTAGCTGACCTGGCAATTAATGAGATGCGTATCTTCAATCGGTACGAGGGGTCGGCAGGATCTATTGCAGAGAGGCCATCCCTCGCTTTTTTAAGCACAGGCGGATGGGCCTTCGCATAACATCCTCTTCTATCCAATACCTTTTCTCTTTGACTCTTCTCTCCTGGCTTGTGCCAAGGGAGGTCTTCTGGTGAGCTTCAAGTCCGGGAGGCTGCCTGATGCTTCTCCGGGGACATCCGACCGGCGTCCAGGCGGGGGCGTCCCTGTTGGAGAAGTCTGCTGAGCTCGAGATTCTCCTGAAGGAGGAGAAAGTGGAGAGGCCCAAGGGGCAGGGAAGGTGGTTGCTTGTATAATAGGAGCAGCCTACCTACGAACCTCCTGGGTGTGCCTGGTCATGAGACTGAATGAGAGGATGGCCGTGGTCATAGTCGTCGTGGAGAAGGCTGTGGTTGCCACGGCGCTACTAAGAGTGGCCTAACGAGGAGCGGCTGCAACTACCTTTGGAATCACCAGATCGGTGAAATCCAAGATGGACAGCATGGTCAAGGAAGATGCGTCGTTGTACCCCTTCCTCTGATGTTCACTCGTGGAAGGATACCCGCATCCTCCAGGTAGAACCGATGCCGGGCCTTGGAGACTTGGCGACTTCCTGGGGAGAACGGGTCGGTAGAGGCGGAGGCACCGCCGTCCTCCTTCCCAGGAAGCCCACCTGAAAGAAGGACTGGCGCACCCCAGCTGCTTCCGGGAGTACTGCCAGGGAGAATCCCTTTTTACTTGTAACTTAGATCTCCGGGAGGTTTCCTGGCCTATCAGGAACCTCTGTAGGATGTAAGGGACTTTTGATCAACGAAGGCTTTTTCTTTGACTACTGTGCGCTTCTTCTTGTCTCCTTGTCTCCTTCTTCTCCGCCTGAGCTGTTCCGTGAGTGTGCACTTTGGAGGAGCTAGTTCGGTGGGAAGACTTGGAGAGAAATTCAGCTTCTGCTGGAGTCTCAAACTGGGGAGAGCCAGCCCAGCAGAAGAGCTTCGAGGTGGAACCGGGCTTCTGCTGGAGTCTCGACCTGGGGAGAGCCAGCCCAGCAGAAGGTAGAGTCTGACTTCGGCTGGAGTCTCGACCAGGGGGAGCCAACCAAGCGAAGGGACTCGAGGGATCGGGCTTCTATTGGAGTCTCGACTTGGGGGGAGCCAGCCAAGTAGAAGGTGGAGTCTGACTTCGGCTGGAGTCTCGACCAGGGAGGAGCCAACCCAACGAAGGGACTCGAGGAATCGGGCTTCTACTGGAGTCTCGACCTGGGGGGAGCCAGCCCAGCAGAAGGTGGAGTCTGACTTCGGCTAGAGTCTCGACCAGGGGGGAGCCAACCCAGCAAGGAACTTAAGGAATCGGGCTTCTGCTGGAGTCTTGACCTGGGGGAAGCCAGCCTAGCAGAAGGTGGAGTCTAACTTCGGCTGGACTCTCGACCAGGGGGGAGCCAACCCAGCGAAGGGACTCGAGGAATCGGGCTTTTGCTAGAGTCTCGACCTGGGGGGAACCAACTCAGCAGAAGGACTTGACAAGACAGAGCATATGGTTGCAATCTCCAATGAATGGATCCGTGCGGGACCCAGTGATGTCGTTTCTTCATTGGTCTCCTGTTTCCAAGTCCTGACAAAACATCGCGCTCGAGGCTAAGGAGGTAATTGTAGAGCTGACACGGAAAGGCTGAGATCTGGCGCCATTAAATGCCACGATCGCCGCCACTTCGCATGTCGTGTCTTGATGCCAGTATGGGGGTGCCACATCAGCGGGTCTGAGGAAGCATAATGGTGGATGCACGACTTGAGGCTATTTTCGTTGCATCGAGGCATCGCCTTCGGCCGATGTTGCCATGTGGTGCCTATCTGGAGACGAGAGTGCTGAAAGGACGTATGGTTGCAGTCTGGTGGCTTTGAAGAGAGGGCAAGCTTTTTCCTTAATCGCCTCTTTCAGAACTTTCCCGCTCACCGCCGGGCCAGAGCTTCTTTCTCCCGACTGTCTTTTTCCTTAACAACCAGGTTAGTCTCCCTTGGCCTTCTCCTTCTTCTCCAGCTAGGCTGAATCTTCCTGTAGGGCTCTCAAGTCTCCTTTCCCTGTACCCCTCCTTTTTCTGATCTCGGATGGCTCCGTCCGGTTGGCACCACCGCTCTTCTGGTAACCCCAATGGGGCACGGCCCTCTCGGCTAAGGACTCTACCTTTAGACAAGAAGGTCCCTCTCATCATCCGTAGAAGCCTTCGCTCGACCGGAGTAGTCATCGATGGGCCCAGGGTCCCTTCTGCTCCTTTCGTCTCTTTTGCTCCCATTGCTTCTTCTAGGTCTTCCCGTCCGACCGGGCCTTCGGGCATAGCTTCGACGATAACTAGGAAGGATCTCTCTATGATTCGGCCACCTACAGGATCCTAAACTCTATCCGACTCTCGATCCCGCGATCGGAGGAGCGGGTCACTTCTAGTGACCCAGGTCGAATATCCCTCTACGAAGAGTTCTTTCTCAGAGGCCTTCGCCTGCCTTTTCATCCCTTCTTTCTCTCTTTTCTGAGCAACTACCATTTTGTTCCAGCCCAGTTGGCTCCCAATGCCCATTAGGGTCATCAACTGCTTCATTGTTTTCTGCCACTTCCACGGGATTGTCGCCCACTTCTCCTTGTTCAGGGTCTTTTTTACCCTGAAATGCCACTCGACTGATGGGTGGTGGTGCATTTATCCTCGCCCGAGGGGGATAAAGTTTGAGCACCCCTATTCCATCAAGGGGTGGAAGAGAAAATTCTTCTTTGCTTCTATAGAAGAGGTAGACTAGGTCTGGAGTGATCCAAACCGGACCCCAAACCAGAACTCCTAGGCGGAGGCCTCTAATCGGGAAGTATACGACCAGCTTGTTTCCGATCAGATCTCCCCTCTCGAGGTTCTACTGTCAGAGCGAAACTTGTTCGACGCTGGGATCAGCCCAATCTAGGGGCTAGGTGAGTCAAGAGGGGTATCTCTTCTTCAATGAGCCCTTTTCGCCTTGTTGCTGAACTTTTGTCTTTTTCTTCTTGCAGGCATGAAGTTCTCGGTGCAGAAGCTTCTAGAGTCCATCCATAAGAGGGGACTGCCGTCCAGGCCCGGGGAGGCTCCACCAAAGAGGGCTCGGGTTGAGCCCAGCCAAGAGGCGAGGCCTGCTTCAGTCTCTGGCCCTGCAGGATAAGCGGTCGAACTAGCCCCTGGGCCTTTGGAGCAGCGAGCCCAGCTTCCGGCCGAGAACCTGGCATGAGCACGCTGGCCAGGCCGGCTGCAGCGGTTGTGGTCCACCTTCATACAGTCATCGAGGTGGACGCAGAGGGAGAAATGGTGGTGGAGCAGCCGTCATTGATGCCATCGCCTGCAGCGACGAGCTCCCCACTACCATATGAGATGCCTTCGGAGGCAGCTCCCCCGGACATGGTGGCACCCTCAACACCGAGGAGGGCTGCTGTTCGGAGGGCAGCACTTGGGATGAGACCGAATTTGGCGGTCACCCAGGATCTTGCACTTGCAGAGCGCATGATGGAGTTCGCGATCTAGTCGCACGACCGCCGCGAGAGGGGAGGCAGGATGCTGGTGGAGGCCCTTCTTGGTACTCTTCCCCTCTTCACGGTAATCTTATGCCTTTCTGTTGCTTCAGTCTGACTGCCATGGCTAACATCTTTGATGGCGCAAATTGGAACCGACATTCTTCTGGTCCGCGACTACTGCACCTAATGAGAGTGGGAAAGGATGTCATGGGCGGTTGAGGCCCAGGAGTAGGCTGATAGGGCCCAGGCCTTGGAGGAGAAGAATAGGATTCTCCAGGCCAAAGTGGTCGATGCCAAGAATCGGGTCAGGGACCTCGAAGTGTCCTTGGCCCGAGAAAGGGATTGGGTCTCCCGCCGGGAGGAGGAGCTCAAGGCCGGCGCTGCCCGGCCGGAAGAGCTGATGAGTGGCCTCCAGGCATTGCTGGAGGCGGCGCAAGCTCAGCTATCGGCAGCCAAGGAGAAAGCTGCTGGGGCGGTGGCTCTGATGGAGGCTGCCAAGAAGGAGGCCGCTAAGGCAGTGCCCAGGTTTAGGGTCTCGGCAGAGTTTGCCGATGAAGTCCGCGAGGCGGCCACAGATTCCTTCGTCAAAGGATTCGGGGTCTGCAAATCCTTGGTGGCCTATCGCTTCCCAGGGCTGAGGCTGGATGAGATTGTGGTCCCGGGCGGCCTTGGTGGAGGCTCAAGGGGAGCTACGACTCCTACTGCCACGGCTGAGGTGGAGCTTGCCCTTGTCGCTGAGGAGGTCCCGCCGGCGGGGATTGGCTCTCCCAGTCGATCGACCCGCTCCTCTGTCGCTTTGCTGGGGCCCGGAGGCTATCCCGGGAATCAGTCATGGCCTGCGACTGCGAAGGCCTTTCTTGGAAGGGATGCAGGCTGCCACGGGGGGCGGCGACTTGGACCGCAGAGGTCCCTGGCTCCGCCTGGGTAGTCGGGGACAATTTCTTGTGTTGTAACTGCCGCACCGCCGCAGACAGCACTTGCATCTGCTGGGCGAGTGCGGTGGGTCGAACATTCGTCGGAGGCGGTTGTGGTGGAGCGGGGAGCTCCCCGTTTAGGCTGCATGGGCCTCCGTGAGGAGGGCCCTCCACGCAGCTGGCGAAGGCTTCCTATGCGCGTCACCACCATGCCTCAAGTGGAGCTGCTTTTGTGGTGGGGGAACTAGTTTGACCGACGTTTTAGCATCCTGCCCCCCTTCTTGGCATGCCAATCTATTGTCGCTTGGACCGTCGTGGCCTGTAGCTCCAGCGCGGCGTCGGGCATTGTCCCCTCGCCTGAGATCCTGCGCGCGTTCTCGGACCCCTGCAAAAGAAAAAGAGATCCGAGCCGGGGATTCCAGCGGGGGCACTCCGACGATCAAGTCAGTAGACGATCCAGGAGAACAGATCCCCCTTGGTGGATCCTAATGAGGTTTCCATGTTCGGGGGTCGTGTTTTTGAGAAAAGAAAGTGAGTATATGGCGTTAGCAAAGAAGGAGGGTTGGAGCAGGGTTGGCTGTGTCCGTGGGATTCTTCTGATGATTTTCCTGATAGCCCCAAGAACATTGCGTCTAGCTTGCTCTCCCCTTCTATGTGCCAACGATTACCTCCCTTACCCATTGCTGGTTTTTGCCTCTTGTTCTCTCCTTTCGTATGGAGGCCCCTTTTAGTTTGTTATGGAGAGGCCGTGTGTGACCTCCTACTTGCTTTCCAGATGTTCTCCTTACGGGGGAGTCCCGGGGGGTGACATCTAGCAGCACGCGGAACCGCGCGTGAGCTCCCGTTTCTCCCTTTGAGGTAGGGAGTTAGGTTGCTGGCTCTGATGTTCAGGTTGGTTGCCATGTTTCGGAAAACCTGGCAGAGCATTGGCATGCGGGCGGCCGTCCCAGGATTTGAATCCTTTGGCACGGCCTTCCACTTATGGGTGGTGCAGACGGTAGACTGGGAGTGCCGCGCCTTGAAGGGGACGTTCCTTCCTGATCAGTGTAAACTGAGGCCTGGGGGGAGGCTCTAGTGCTCCGACGAGGCGCCTCCCTCCGTAGGCCTCAGGCAGCGGGCTACCACCTATCAGTTGTATTGTCTCAGCGGCGGGGTCTCGATAAAGGCAACTCTCTTTCCCGCCATGATTTGAATCTCTGTCGCCTTCCCTCCTTCACTTGGTGACAGCTTGAGCTCGACCTCGGCCGGGAGTTGACCTCGACAGGGGACTCACTTAGGCTCCTTGCTCGGGCGCCGGGCTTAGATGGCACCTCCATCTGCTGGCTGATAGCTGGCGTCCAGGTGGACTCCACGTCAGCGGATACAGCCGGATCAGTGTACATGGGCAAGCCAACGGCGTCTTATTAGTCGTAAAGATGGTGATGAGAATCGAAGAAAGGATAAAGAGTAGTAAATCGAGGTGTCTTGACCTTTAAGGATTTTTACCACAATCACATTGCTACCACTATTTGAAGGTGGATAAAAGGGTATAGTGTTGGGCTATGATAAGGGTATAGGTGACGCGGGACGCGACCCCGGATCAATTTATTTCCAAGGAGAACGGACCGTTGGTCGCTAGGAAACGACCCTAGGCTAGGCTAAACCAAAATCTAAATTATTATTTTTTTTTTTCTAATTTTTTATTCCAACGAAACCCACTTTTTTTCCATTTTTTATTCATATATTTTTTTTTTCTCTCTTTTTTTTATAATTAAATAACCTCTCTCCTTTTTTTTTTATTTATTTTCTTTTCTTTTTTTTTTTTTCACTTTTTTTTCTCACGATTTTCTCTTTATTTCTCTTCTCATTTTTTTTTTTTTTGTTCACCGTATTGCCCGTGAAGTCGGCATTGGTAGCCGGCTTCACCTTCACGACCGTGCAGGCCGGGGGACCTCGCGGGGAAACCTCGCCGGCGTCGGCGAGGGGCGGAGTCGTTCCGGCAGGGCTTCGCCGGGGCTGGGGACGAGGATGGTGGCGGCCATGGCTGAGTCGACGGACCGGGCGGAGGTGGCAGCAGGGCGGCCGTCGGTGTGCCGTCACGAGCGGAGACGGGAGCGGAGTCGGATGGCCGGCTGGGGACGACTCCGGGCGGAAGACGACGACACGGACGGGAGGGGAAGATGGACGGCTCGGTGGCGATGTGGGCGGTGCAGGGGGGCGCTGGCTCGGTGGCGACGTGGACGGGAGGCAGCGACTGGGGCGATCGAAGGGGCGTCGCGTAAATGGGGCGCTCGGCTTCGGGCCGTGCGGAAGGGTTTCATGACGGGGTGCTAGGCGGCGACGGTGGCAGCCATGGAGGTCTGCCTACTTGGGCGATCTGGCTGTGGTTGAGCGGCGGCTATGGGCTCGGGGAGCGGAGCGAGTTTCGGTCACGAGCGAAGTTAGGGAACCGAGTGGGTTTCGGATGGATCCGGAGGAGATGAGTGGTCGGCAGATCCGGGGAAGGATTGATCCACAGGTTGGAGAAAGAAAGCAGGGAAGAAGGAAAATCCGTGTGAGTACTTAGAGAGAGGAATAGAGAAAGAGAGAAAGTCCTAGAGAAGAAAGTCCCGAAGTAGAGAAAATAACCAGGAAGAAGAGGGGGAGAATAGGAGAGGCTACAGAGAAGAATCACCAAAGAGAAAGAATAATCAGGAGAAGGGAAGAAGAAGGAGGAGGGAGGGAAGAACCAGAAGAAGGAGAAAGGGAGGAAGAAGGAGGGGAGGGAGTCGGGACACACCAAAATGATTTCTCAAATATTCTTCATCATCGCTAATTTTATTCAAGAAACATGTTTTTAAATAAACCTCCGAAAGAGATCGGAACAAATCCTAAAACAACTGATAAGATCCTTCCTAAAAACAACCGATAAGATAAATCCTAAAACAAATAATCAAATCCTAAAACAATTTTTCAAATAATCAAGATAAATCCTAATATCCTAATATCCTAATCAAATCTCGAATTTAAATTATGCTGGATCGCATCAGGATCTGCATCGGGATCGGTGCTGATGATGACTTCAGGATTTGTGCTCATCGACTCCAGGATCTTGGGCCCCAGGGTTTGGGCTAGGCTGGGCTGGGCTTCAGGTTCTGGGTTGGGCTTCAGGCTTGGACTGGACTGTGCTTCAGGTTCTGGGCTGGGCTTCTGGGTTCTGGGCTGGGCTTCTGGTTGGGCTTCAGGTTTAGTCTGGGCTGCTTCAGATTCTGGGCCGATGTCCCCATCATTTCCCCTGAGGTGGGGAGAACTCGACTCCGTCGAGTCAAGCTTCACCAATCTTCTAGATTCTTCTGACTCCAAGATGCACCACTGATCTGCAAACTGAATTTTTTTTTTTTTTTTACAAATAATGCAAATGCAATTAAAATAAAATTGGCTAACCTAACTTAACCTAAACTTGCTCTGATACCAAGTTGACGCGGGGCGCGACCCCGGATCAATTTATTTCCAAGGAGAACGGACCGTTGGTCGCTAGGAAACGACCCTAGGCTAGGCTAAACCAAAATCTAAATTATTATTTTTTTTTTCTAATTTTTTATTCCAACGAAACCCACTTTTTTTCCATTTTTTATTCATATATTTTTTTTCTCTCTTTTTTTTATAATTAAATAACCTCTCTCCTTTTTTTTTTTATTTATTTTCTTTTCTTTTTTTTTTTTCACTTTTTTTTCTCACGATTTTTCTCTTTATTTCTCTTTCATTTTTTTTTTTTTTGTTCACCGTATTGCCCGTGAAGTCGGCATTGGTAGCCGGCTTCACCTTCACGACCGTGCAGGCCGGGGGACCTCGCGGGGAAACCTCGCCGGCGTCGGCGAGGGGCGGAGTCGTTCCGGCAGGGCTTCGCCGGGGCTGGGGACGAGGATGGTGGCGGCCATGGCTGAGTCGACGGACCGGGCGGAGGTGGCAGCAGGGCGGCCGTCGGTGTGCCGTCACGAGCGGAGACGGGAGCGGAGTCGGATGGCCGGCTGGGGACGACTCCGGGCGGAAGACGACGACACGGACGGGAGGGGAAGATGGACGGCTCGGTGGCGATGTGGGCGGTGCAGGGGGGCGCTGGCTCGGTGGCGACGTGGACGGGAGGCAGCGACTGGGGCGATCGAAGGGGCGTCGCGTAAATGGGGCGCTCGGCTTCGGGCCGTGCGGAAGGGTTTCATGACGGGGTGCTAGGCGGCGACGGTGGCAGCCATGGAGGTCTGCCTACTTGGGCGATCTGGCTGTGGTTGAGCGGCGGCTATGGGCTCGGGGAGCGGAGCGAGTTTCGGTCACGAGCGAAGTTAGGGAACCGAGTGGGTTTCGGATGGATCCGGAGGAGATGAGTGGTCGGCAGATCCGGGCAAGGATTGATCCACAGGTTGGAGAAAGAAAGCAGGGAAGAAGGAAAATCCGTGTGAGTACTTAGAGAGAGGAATAGAGAAAGAGAGAAAGTCCTAGAGAAGAAAGTCCCGAAGTAGAGAAAATAACCAGGAAGAAGAGGGGGAGAATAGGAGAGGCTACAGAGAAGAATCACCAAAGAGAAAGAATAATCAGGAGAAGGGAAGAAGGAGGAGGGAGGGAAGAACCAGAAGAAGGAGAAAGGGAGGAAGAAGGAGGGGAGGGAGTCGGGACACACCAAAATGATTTCTCAAATATTCTTCATCATCGCTAATTTTATTCAAGAAACATGTTTTTAAATAAACCTCCGAAAGAGATCGGAACAAATCCTAAAACAACTGATAAGATCCTTCCTAAAAACAACCGATAAGATAAATCCTAAAACAAATAATCAAATCCTAAAACAATTTTTCAAATAATCAAGATAAATCCTAATATCCTAATATCCTAATCAAATCTCGAATTTAAATTATGCTGGATCGCATCAGGATCTGCATCGGGATCGGTGCTGATGATGACTTCAGGATTTGTGCTCATCGACTCCAGGATCTTGGGCCCCAGGGTTTGGGCTAGGCTGGGCTGGGCTTCAGGTTCTGGGTTGGGCTTCAGGCTTGGACTGGACTGTGCTTCAGGTTCTGGGCTGGGCTTCTGGGTTCTGGACTGGGCTTCTGGTTGGGCTTCAGGTTTAGTCTGGGCTGCTTCAGATTCTGGGCCGATGTCCCCATCAATAGGGCCAAGCTATAATAGAAAACTAAGTTACATTTACTCACAAGATAAAAGATAGAGTAAAACTAAAATAAAAGAAAAAAGATTCATTGAATTGATTATCGAAGGGACCTTATATAGAGTACAATCCCATTATTTACACAAAATATCCACCCACTCTAATGGTTGTCATCCATGTTTGGCCTCCACTCCTAGTAGCTCTAGTGATCGATGCTAGTTGTCTTCCACTATGGACATTCAATCATATAGTTGCCTTGCATTAACCATCAGATCGATAATCATACCTATGAGACAGTCTCCTGCACTTGGGATGTTAGATGTATGCCCTAGAAGCCAGATTGGTCGACACTTGAAAAACTTGCTTAGGACATATTTTGTAATATTGACTTTTTATATTAATAAAATTAAATTTTTCATTCATATCCAAGTTCAAAGTGTCTATGAATTGTCCTTTGAGTTAATAGGTATAATGACACATTCTTAAGAATTGAGAATTTGAGATATGTTTCATTAATAATTAATTCATTAATCGTTCTCGATCATCGGATCATCACGTGGACGGTGTTTGATCCAGAAAGATTGGTGCATGATCGCTTACGTAGGATAGATGGGTCTTGAATCTATGGTGTGGAGACACCAGAAGGAGAGTACAGGTGCTTGTTAAGAACAAGGATACTGAGTGTGACCAAACATGAGTACTTACTAGGATATCTACCTTCTCGTCAAATAATGTACTCGATGCTGTGGTAGTGTAAATAGTTCTATGACCTGAGATGCCTTGGCTATTCACAACGAGGGTGCTATGGTTTGATTGCACCAAAAACTCGATCTCCTAGCCATATGGAGCCTTGAGATGTAAATTGGTTGCAGTATGTTCATTGTAGGAATAAGGTATGCTCCAAGATGGGATATATCGATCTCAGTAGATGAGTAGTCCTATATAGATCATGAGACTGAGTCCTAAAGTCCATGACCATGGCAGTGTGAATGTTAGAAAAGTGTTTCCTTAAGGTTTTATAATAGATTCGAGTCGATTAAGTCTAACATATTATAGGGATCAGGTTTGACAGGTTATCCTTAACCTATGCCCTATCGAGACTCAGTAGAAGAACTGAATCACACAATAATTACACCCTAGAAGTTCATCCATTCGGTAACATTCGAGCCGATAACATGCACCTCGACCATCTAGTAGTGTACAAGGAGGCACTTGAGGCTAGGCTTAGGTTTTCCCTTCCCTTCTTTATTCTCAAGGTCCTCCATTTCTTGGGAATTTCATTGTGTTATGACCCCCAACTCCATCCGGTGCATAATAGGGTTCCAGGTTCTTTACTTCCTAACCAAGATTCAACCTACCCCTTCTTTGTTCTAAGCATTTTTTACTGCCCAGATACATCCTTATGCCAAGTCATAGTGGTACCTTATGCCCAAAGGAAAGTAGAACTACTAATCGAGGGCGCTCCCACTACTCTTAAAGGATGGAAGGAGTGCTTTTTGTTTATTTCTTATCCTTCTTTAAGTGGCTGGGGTCTGTCGAACTAGGATTGGCCAGAGGTATCTATCTTAGGTCCCCCCAAACTGAGTGACGAGGAAGAGAGTCTCTTTGCAATCCTCAAAGCCTTCAAAGCCCCTCAACTACTACTCCTTTTATCAGAGGAGTCTCTTTATAAGGCAAGGCTTAGCTAGCTTCCTGAAGGTGAGTTTCGGGTCTCAACCCCTTCTAGTTGCTATTTAGTATCTCTGACCAATCTTATTAATGTGTAAGTATGACTCCCGAGCAGTTTGAAGTGTTGAGGGAGTATTTGGCTTAGCAAAAAAAAGAAAAGGGAAGGCTTCTTCGTTTGCCCTAAAGAGGATTAAAATTTTTGAGCCCAAGTCGGCTAAGGCTGATTCATCTAAGCATGCTCTTGCGGTGGTCGAGGCTATTTCTAAAATCTCTAATATTCTATCGAGGCCCGCTCTATCACCAACTGTATTGAATACTGATCCCCCTGTTGTTTCCCTCCAATGCCCTAGCCCAGGGTGCCAAGAAGGCTACGCCTAGCTCCAGGCCCTTGACCAACGGTCTGGAGGATGTATTCCCTCAAGATTGGAAGGAAATTTGGGAATCTTTTAAAAGTACCCTATTTCCTAGAGGGATGGAACGAGTCCAGAATATGGACTTCCAGGACCTAAGGTACCAGTGCGTGTGGCTCTTTAGCAGGTACCTCTACCTTAATACTTTACTTTCTTCATATGGACTTCCAAGACCTGAGGGGTCAAAATAGAGTTTCCATGACCGAGGTGGGATCTGGCCACCAACCTAGCTGAAGCCGATCTTGAGGTGGATTCTCTTTTGATCACTGATCCAAGTGGAGAAGAGGCCGAGGTGGTCAGCTTCCCACAGCTCCTTACAGGAAGGAGATAAGATGGAGACCAGCAAACTCTTGCAATCAAAGAAGAAATCGTTGCAAAGGTGAAATCACCATTTGGAGAGGATGGGGATAGAGGCGGAGGGCCTTCGACAAGCTTGCCATGGATGAAGACGGAGACAGGGGGTGAGGAAGTCTCCCAAACTTTTGTTGGGGTGCTATTAGAAGTGATGGGAGGGTGCCACTTTTCCCTCCTTTTTATCTCCTTATCCTCTTATGCAATAAGTACTCCCGAGAGGTGACAAAGAGTTGGAGAGACAATTTCTCTCCTTTTTTTTGTTCTCTCATGCAAAAGGTGACAGAGAATTAGAGAGATGCCGTCTCTCACTCATTTTCTTCCTTCTCTTATATAGAAGATACTTATGAGAAGTGTCAAAGTCAAAGAGGTGTTATTTCTCTTTCTCTCTCACTTATACAAAAGATGATAGAGAAACAGAGAGATATCATTTCACTCTCTCTCTTTCTCATTTTCCTATGCAAAAGATAATTATTAGAAGTGATGGAAAGCTAGAGGGATCCTATTTCTTTCTTCTCCTTTTCTTCTTTTTATTTATGCAAGAGGCACTTATAGGGAGTGACAGAGAGTCAAATAGATGCTATTCCTCTCTCTTTCATTTTCTTCCTTTTCTTCTTCTTGTTTTCCTCCTTCCCCCCTTTTTTTCTCGTCGCTCAGATGGCAACCACTTTGTAGCCTTTGGGTGCTTCTGATAAGAATAACATAAATAAAGAATTTCACCTGCATCTTCTCCATTCGTTTAGTAGTGTGGAAGTGTTGATACTTTGTTTCAATCCAAGGGAACCATTGGTTGCTTATCGATTGCCGAAGTTGTTGTGCAGAATAAAGGTGCCCTCCTGGTTTTTACCATAGCCATCCCCCAATCAAGGAGAAGCCTGCATACGACCGGGGTACCATGTATGGCTTGAGAGTTCCTCCTTTTAGCACCATTCTTTGCCTGTCACTGGGGTCTTTGCTATGGCACCTCGAGTGATCATGTTCACCATCCCAACTTGCACCCGTGATTGTTCCGGCAATGGTGTCGGTGCCTGTGGTGTCGAGTCAAGCTGCGGTGCCGCAGGATGAGGCGTAGTATAGGGAGCAGTGTAGGGACGGCCGTAATAAGTTGAACTGCCAACGTCAAGTTTGAAGCTTGCTGCAGAAGCAAGATGAATGGTGCCACACTTACTCCCATTGGCTGCAGAGGTTTCTGGCATAGGTGATGGGACCAGGCCATTGGCCTGACTCTTTGCCGGCCGAGAGGTGGTGGTGCCTGTGTGGCGAGATGCAACTTCCTGCCTTTATTTTGCACTCAATAGTATTTTAGCCTTTCCTCTAATATGTTGGTGCCAAAATTTGTCAAGCACCAGACAGAGAGCTGGGTTAGTGCTAGAGTTGTCGATGCAAGCCGGACTCCAAGGGATGATCCCTATAAAAAAGCTCCACTGAGAGTGGCCCTAGCGATGGCACTCCGATACTCAAGTTAGTATTGGTACTAACAGTGGGGAGTATAAGCGGGAAGGATTACATACCTTAAGGATTCGCTTGGAATCCTTTTATAGGCTATAATTATGGCGGGCGATCCGGTCTTGGGCAAGATCTTACTGGATCCTGTGAGAGACGGTGGAGCCTTCTACATGTTACATGGAGCTTTCTTATCTATCGATGGTGTCCCATCTCTTTAAATGCATTCTTATCGCTAGTTCGGTATGTGGCATGCCTTATCAAATACAAGGAATCCAGACACGCCTCTCCCATTCATCCAGATCTGGTGATGATCGGAGATTTTGGGACATGACAAAAAGTGGGCCACATGATAGAAGCTACAGCGATGGATGTTCGAGTGTTATTTCCTCGGGACTTGAGATGGGTATGCTGCCAGGATCTTACGAATTGGAGTGCTTGCAGCCATAACCCAAAGGTTTACCTTTGTGACACCTTTTTCATATGAAAAAAATGTTGTGTGGGATACCATGTCATCCAAAGGTATGTTAACCCGGTACTACGGTGCCGCCTCTTCTCGGTAGGTCGCTTGACTTGCACAGAGTGCTGTCCTAGAGCATCAAGCCAGAACCGGTCACCAAGAGGGCCAGTTTGATCACCTAGAGCAGGTAGCCCAACAAGTCCAAGCACTGGTGGCTACTGTTCAAGCGATCCAACACCAGGTGGTGTCCACAGCCCCATCGACAACCACACTACCGGAGGCAAGCCGAGCAATTCCACCTCAAACTCTAGCACCGTTAAGGGTGAAGCGAAGGGAATGACGGTGGCTTTCACTTCCTGGAAGTCCCGAATGGGAGGACCTTCCCCATCCTGGTGCACCACCAAGTCCCAGGCTGGAGAGGGGGTGGTGCCGCTCACCACAATCTAATGAAGGGTCGACCTTGGCTCGGTCACCTCCATGACACCTTGAAGTACAAGTGACAAGGGCGGCTGAAGTCGACCAGAGGTTCTGGGAATTAGATCGGTGTATTGAGACTATGCAAGGCCCGGCCCCATCTAGGGACAAAGGCCTTAGACTTGTCACCGACCCACTATTTGATGCTCGCATTATGACTGAGCCATTGCCTAAACACTTCAAAATATCGTAACTCGACATCTACGATGGATCCATTGATTCGGTAGATCATTTGGAGAGCTTTAAGGCCTTAATGCTTCTACATGGGGCCATGGATGGAGTTTTGTACCATGCTTTCCATTCTACCTTGCATCAATCGGCACGATATTGGTATTCTAGTCTTCATCTGGATTCGATTCACTCCAACTATAGCTAAATCGATCCTTCATCTCTCATTTTGCTAATTGCAGAAAGTTGCATCGAAGCTCCGACTCCTTAATCCATATAAAGTAGAGGGATGGAGTCTCTCCATGCTTATGTCAGTTGTTTCAACGAGGTGGCTCTAGAAGTCCATAATTTAGACCATTATGTCACTATGACTGCCCTGAAGAGCGGCCTTATGCAATGTCCTTTCTTTTTTCTTTGGAAAAGAGATCATCTACAAGTTTTTCCAAGATGCTTGTAAGGACTGGAAGTATGCATAGGCTGAAGAGGGATACGATGCTCATATGCATCAGGTCATTCCTCCTAATGTTATGACATTTGGTGCTCATGCCCCAATGGCTGCTTCGACTAAACTTATGCCTGCTTCGCTTTCAACCTTGTCATCTGCCTCGGCACCTAGGAAGCAACCCTTGGACCAAGAGTCCTTGCCGAGGGGGGCCAAGGAAAGGGACGGCATCGGAGCTGCTCATCGCAATGCCGAAGGCCTTTTCCTCAGATTTAATGCTACCCGAATCCCTAAGAGCGAGTGGGTGCCCCACCACCCAAGAGGTATGACTATTACACTCCTTTGAATACCCCCAGGACTAAGGTCCTGATGCAAGTTTGAGAACAACTGCCTGAGGCAAAAAAGATGCAGACGCCATTAGGATACCAGGATCTACACAAATATTGTCTCTACCACCACGATCACAGGCATGACACCAAGGATTGCCTCCAATTGCGGGATAAGATAGAAGAATTAATCCGACGTGGCCGATTGGGCAAATTCATATGGGACCGATAGGAGAAGTGCAATCCCATGGTTGCCTCGCCGCATTTGCCGAAACTACCTACAAGACTTGAAGAGCCGACCAACCGGTCCGCCTCTGGCAATGTCGGTACTATTATCAATGGAACGGTGCAGGGCAATGTTAGCAAGAAGCAAAGGATCGAAGAAGCTGCCGAGACCATTACCTTCACTTAGGCCAATGTAGAAGGGGTACAGTATTCCCATAATAATCCTATGGTTGTCACTTTAAATATTGTTAATTATGATGTAGATAGTGTGCTTGTTAACAATGAAAGTTCTATGGGCATCTTATTTTATGATGCTCTCTGGAAAATAGGCATTTCTCCAACTCTTCTAGGAGGAATGTGTGGACCATTATGGTTTTTTGAGGAACCAGTACCTGTTGAAGGGACAATTGTGTTACCCGTAATTGCTGGGCAACCACCTTAACAATCACTAGTGCACCTGACCTTCACGATTGTGAAGGGCCCTTCAGCATACAATGCCATACTCGATTGACCAAAGTTGAATGCCCTTCATGCGATTGTCTCCACTTATTATTTGTTTATGAAATTTTTGATGGCATGGGGGTTAGAGAAGTCCGAGGGAACCAAACCCTGGCGAAGCACTACTATATGGTCTCCTTATAGCCTCAGGCAACCACTATTATTCTTGTTGAAGGCCTGGATACTCATGATGAGTTAACGTGGGAGCAGGTTGAAACTGTGGATGTCTTGGTGACCGCCCCCCTATTGGACAGCAACCCTCAACGTGTCGTCGATGTTGGTTCGAAGCTGGGTGAAGCCTCAACCCGGTCACTTACAGAATTTCTAAGGAATGCTGAAGCTTTTGCTTGGCCCCTGTAAGCATGCCTGGGATCAGCCTTAAGGTTATGATGCATCAATTGGGAGTGGATACTCTCCATCAATCAGTTAAGTAGAAGAAGAAAAACTTTGCCCCTGAATGGCATAAAGCTATTGCAGAGGAGGTGGACAAGCTTACTAATGCAGGGTTTATTAAAGAAGTCCACTATCCTGAGTGGTTGGCAACATTGTCCTGATAAAGAATGCTATTGGAAAGTGGCGGATGTGTATTGATTTCACCGATTTGAACAAAGCTTACCCGAAGGATAGCTATCCCTCCTTCGGATTGATCAATTGGACACCACCGCTGGACATGAGCTTCTCTCGTTCATGGACACCTTTTCTAGATATAATCAAATCCGCATGACACCTCAAAGCTTGCCCCAAGGATAGCTACCCCTCCCTTGGATTGATCAATTGGTGGATGCCACCGCTGGACATGAGCTTCTCTCGTTCATGGACACCTTTTCTAGATACAATCAAATCTGCATGACATCGGAAGACGAGGAGAAGACCGCGTTTATTACTAACCATGATTTATTTTGTTAGGATAATACCTTTCAGTCTGAAGAATGCAGGGGTGATGTACCTGCGATTGGTGAACAAAGTGTTCCAAGAGTAGATCGGGCATAATATGGAGGTCTACATTGATGATATACTTGTGAAGAGTCGCGCATCCAAGGATCATTTCAGCAACCTAGAGAAAAATCTTGCTACTCTATGAAGATACCAAATCAAATTGAATCCTACCAAGTGCACCTTTAGAGTGACTTCTAGTAAATTTCTTCGAGTCATGATTTCACACTGGGGAATTGAATCTAACCCAAAAAAGATCCAAGCGATGAGATAGATGGTCACTCCAAAGACAATTAAGGATGTGCAAAGACTTACCAGGAGGGTAGCCACCCTTAACCGATTTGTTTCCAGGTCAACTAAGCGGCATCTACCATTTTTCCAAACAATGAAAAGCCGAAGGACTTCAAATGGACCAACGAATGCTAGAGAGCATTTGAGGAGCTTAAGGCTTATCTTAGCACTCCATTTCTCAGTAAGCTAGAAGAAGGTGAATAGTTATATTTATATTTGACGGCCTATCTGACCTCCATCGGATCTATTCTGATTCGAGAAGAGGATTGCATATAACAGCCAATTTATTATATCAGTAAAGTACTAAGAATGCATAATCCGATACCTTCATTTGGAGAAGTTAATCTTTGCCCCTGTGGTTTCGGTAGGAAACTTTGACCCTATTTTCAGGCCCATACCATAGTTGTCCTGACTGATCAATCCCTATGGACCGCCTTGTATAAGCCGGATGTCACGGGTCGGACGGCCAAATGGGCACTGGAACTTATGGAGTTCGACCTTGTCTTTCGGCCTCGACCTTCCATAAAGGCTCAGGTATTGGTGGACTTCATCGTCGAGTGCACCATCTTGGATAAGGGGTCTGAGGGAGTTGACGAATCAATTATGGAAGCCCCGAGAAGCTAGTGGGTGCTGTATATGGATGGTTTGGCGAATGCAAATAGCTCAGGCACAGGACTAATTCTTATTAGTCCCTAAGGGGATGTTCTTCAATATGCCCTCTGCTTCACATTCCCCTCCACTAGTAATGAAGCAGAGTATGAGGCCTTAATATCTGGCCTCAACATATCTAAGGAGTTGGGCGTATAGCATCTGAAGACTTGTAACTACTCGTAGCTCATCGTGGGACAAGTCACCAGGGAATATGAAGCTCGAGAGGAAAATATGAAGAGATACATGTCAAAGGTCAAGGACCTGATTAAAGCCTTCTATAGTTTCAACATTCAACAGATTCCCAGGATAGAGAACATCCAAGCTGATGCCCTCTACAAACTGGTGACAGGTGCTCCATTTGGGCTCCGCTCTTAGGTCTTTTTCGAAGTAATAGATGAGCCTAGCATTAAAGAGCTAGCCTTAGTATTGCAACTCGACCCCGAACCCTATGAGATCGACCTTTTGGTCAACTACCTTCGTGATGGGGCCCTTCCTATTGACAAGAAACAAGCTAGGAAGCTGAAACACAAGGCCTCCCAATACATTCTCCACGAAGGTAAATTGTATAAAAGATCTTTCACTTTGCCCTTGTTGAGGTATCTATGCCTAGTGAAAGCAGAGTACGCCCTCCAGGAAGTCCATGAAGGATTGTGCGGGAGCCCTTCCCCCTCTTACAAGATACTCAGACAAGGTTACTATTGGCCGACTATAATCAAGATGCTATGAGTTATGTTAAGAAGTGTGGTCGCTGCCAACGGTACTCCAATATACAATAGTAGTCGACTGCCCCACTAACTCCTAGCTATGCTCCGTGGCTTTTTGTATAGTAGGGGATGGACATACTGGATTTATTACCACTGGCTTCCGGGCAGTGAAGATTCTTGTTAGTGACCATTGATTACTTTACCAAATGGATCGAAACTGAACCACAAGCAAAAATCACCGAGATGCGAGTCAAGGATTTTATATGGAAATCCATTATTTGCCATTATGGTTTCCCCCGAGTCAATATTACAAACAACGGCCGATAGTTTAATGGCTTCAAGTTGGTCGAATTTTGCAATGACTTGGGCATAAAGCATCATTTCACTTCTGTAAGCCACCCCCAAGCTAATGGGGAGGCTGAAATCACTAATCGAACCCTCTTACAAGGATTGCAAAAACCCAACTCGACTATGCTAAGGAGTCATGGCTAGTTGAACTACCCCATGTTTTGTGGGCTTACCGTACCACATGGAGAACCTCGATGGGTGAAACTCCTTTCAATCTCGCCTTCAGGACTGAGGTCGTGATCCCCATAAAACTAGGTCTACCTTCCTTTCGAGTTGAGAATTATCAAGACGATGACAACTTGGAGTGCCTGTGAATGAACCTAGATCTCCTGGAAGAGGCCCGAGAGCAAGCTGAAATAAGGATGGCAGCCTATCCCAGGTTCGAAATAAGTTCTTCCAAGTTAGAGACCTCGTGCCCTGATGAGCCGAGGTGTCTCAGCCAACTACCCAAGAAAAGTTATCCCCGAACTGGGAGAGACCATACAAGGTGGAAGAAGTCATATGACCGGGGACCTATCGCTTGGTGCAATTGGACGGGATGCCTCTCCCCGTCCATGGAACTTCAAAAACCTACAGAAGTATTATCAGTGATGTAATCCTTCCTTTCACTAGTTCTATTTGTTTTGTATCTAAATACGATAACACTTCAAGGAGGGGTATTACCAAAGAACCAATGGGGAATGAATCCTCGAATGAAAAAATATGTATATATATAAACACAAGGTGTGATAACCAGGGTTTTTCATGAACTGTGTGAAGACTCCATGGAGGTTGCATCTGCTTGAGGATGCCTACTACATAGGCGAAAGAAGTGAAAGCTCGGTCCTAAGGAGCCAAAAGGTTCTCTGGTCACACCAAGGTGGCCAGTGCCCCTGCTGCCTCTTGGAGCTTGGCTGCAACTAAGAGAGGCACTAGATTAGCGAGGGGGTGAAGAGGGCAAAGACCTCGGAAGCGACCTCATGCCCTTGCTTCCCTCACATCTAGATCCTATTAACATTGGGTGATGAGAGAGAATTGGGAGGTGAGGCGCCTAGATCAGGGCATCTCCCAGTTCCATCCCCTAGCTAGCGAGGGAAGTAGCAACATGACCAAGCCATTGACCATTTTCAACACCTTCCATTCCAAGGTAAGCATCTACTACCATGCTTCTTACTTTATTAGAATAGAGATCTAAAGAAAAACCCTCCAAGAAAGAAGGGATAATAAGTTTAGTGCACCATGGTCTCCTGCCTAGATAGCTCTTGAAGGCCCCAAGGTAGTGGCCCAGTCACTGATACTTGGGCCAGGTGTGACTGGCGACCCTTGTCTCTTGGACCTGGGGACTGGCATGGGGGCATTCACTGAAACTTTGACATCCACTTTCCCAACAGAGGTCGACGAGGCCGTAGACGAAATGCTGCCCTCGACCTGAGAGGGGAGCCGGTGGCTTGGAAAAAACCTTCTTTTCAGCTTTTTGATTTAGGCAGGATCCATTCTTGCAGGAAAAAAAACATAATTATCATATGGAAACAAATAACCTGGCATGGAAGAGAAAGGACAAAATGACCATGCTCTGCATACACCTTATGGCTGCAACCAACACAAACCCAGTCAGGAAAAGGTCTCATCGGATAGAAGCACGTCCATGCCGGAAACATCGTGGAGAAGAAGAGCCTCATACCGCCCTCTCTCTTCCTTACTCAATGTCGGGGCAAGGTCATAATTCATTGTAAAGTCCTCCATGGTCTCAAGTCCTAGTCATCTATAGGTTGTTTAATAAAAAAGTAACATTCCTTCCAATTATGGATAGCAAAAGAAATTTCACAAAGAAAAGGATTATTCCATTGCTTGTTCCGAGGGAATACATAGTACCACCCCTGGAACCGGTAGTATTTTTACCAAAATTAAAGATGGTCGTAAAGAGGTTGAGGGATGGTTCTACCCCCGTGGAGAGGCATTTCACCATGAACCCACCGAAAAAGCACCAAGAGTTTGGCACCAGGGTGCAGGGTGAGATTTCAAAAAATCTTAAAAACTCTACATAAAAAGGGAAAAGAGGGAGTCAGACCCTGGCTTTCAAGCACTCCCCGTAGAGCACAAGTCAGCCCAGAGGTGGGTTACAAACCTGCCCTAAGGGTAAAGGGACCTCCAGTTTAAACTCCAGGGGAACATGAAATTTAATCCAAAAGCCCTCCAAGACTGTCTCGAACATTTCAGATCGAACTTCCGCCAAGAGGAATCCCCCCGACTAATGCTCCCTGACTCTGGAAGGATAAAGGGAGCCTCAGCCAAGGACACCACCCTGGTTGAGGCCAAGGCTACAACCAGGGCTGCAGGTTCAATCTAGCCCTCAATGGCCATGAACCTATAGAATTGGAGGATGTTCCATTCCTAAGATCAAAACTAAAAAAGAAAATAAAAGATAATCGATAGGAAAAGGAGATAAGATCCTCCCGGGAACAAGCTTCCTGAAGAAGCTAAAATAAGACAAAAATAGAAAATAAAGAATGAGAAAACGAATGACGGAAAGAGATGGGAAACAAAGGGAACAGGAACGAAGGATCCTAAACACCAAAATAAAAGAAAAGACCGCTAGAGGAGCTTACCGACTGAAAAACTCTTGATAGCTTGAAGCAGGAGAAGGAAGATGAAAAACGAAAGAAGCCAAAGCGAAACCTCCTGAGAGGTAAAGAAAAAATGCAATTTATAATATTGTTTGGCGGTCTTGACTTAGCACAACCAAGATCACCTTCATATAGGCCCGATACGTGTCGAGGCAGGGGAAGGTGAGATAAAACCATTCAGATCAAGATACCAAGGACTTTGGAGTCGTGAGCGCCTCGATCCCTATGGAGGGCAGACAGGTGGTCTAATGTCAAGCATCGTGCCTCCTTCGAAAAGCTCCAAAACATTTAAAGCCCTCTGATTCTCATGAAGGCCATCATTAAATGTCCTTCGGACATCCTATCTCATTAATACAACTTTCCTACTAAATCCCTTAGCTTCGAGAGCATAGCTTACATAACATCTAATACCCGGCAAATGATATGAAGAAGAAAAGATGTTTAGCCAAAGGTATTTAGCAAAATGTCAGCCATCCGACATCCATCGGATTGATTAATATTTCAAAGAAAGAAAAATGAAGAAAGCAATAAAGGAGATAAAGAAAGAACTTTGATGCGCATATTCATTCAAAGATGAGGGTTACAGACTACTTCAATATAACTAACATACAAAAAGATTGAGAAGACTCGATCGATTATAAACTAATTACAAATGCCTTTTTGATCCCTGATCTAAACCAGTCGTTCCAGTCGCCAAAGGCTGCTCCTCAAGAGGCACTTAGAGCAAGTAGGCTTTATCCTCAGGAAGACGTTGGTTTGCTAAAACCTGACATTCCTCGAACCCAACCTTGTATGCCAACTCTCGAGCATGACTGAGCTGAACTTTTGCAATATCTCCTCGTATCTAGTCTATACCTTAGCCATCGATAGCTCTTCTCTAGCCTTGCAATCTCCTTGCCATGAGAGTAGCTGTCTTCCTTTAGTTCTTTAATGGAAGCTTCGATGACTTTTAGCTAGCCCTTGAAAATCAAGGCCTCTTCCATATCTTTGGCCTGACATCCTTAGACCCAGCAAACGCGACCTCGTTCCTTCTTTTTTCATCATGTAATGCCCATTGAAGGAACCAAAATTCGGCCAAAGCCTCATCTCTGAAGAGCCCCTAGCCTAAAGCTGATTTCGAGCCTTTCAGAGCTCCTCCCATAACCATTTGTTTTGATCCCGAGCTGATCCGAGTTCCTACCAGAGCTAACCTATTTGGACATCGGCCTGCTCCCTCAACTCTTTTAGCCACACCCAATGATCCCCCTTGATATTCAGGATATCAGCCTTAACCTTTGCGACGAGTTGAGATTCTCTCCTCCATGCCTCAGTCAGCTACAGATGCCCTTTGCCTAACTTTATGGCTGCATGAATTGAGCAACGAGACGAAGCATCTACCCGATTCCTTTCTTCTCTAAATGGCAGCTCCATCTCAGACATGCAAGCCAGGGCCTCACACAGTTCCCATTCTATCACCCTCTCCAACTCCATGATCACCTTCTTACTAGCCTTCATAGGTTGCATTGAAAATAGAGAGTTAGCGCCATTACAACTAAAATTAAGTCAATATTACAAATGCAAAACATACATATGGAAATAAGCGGCATACCTGGGACATCGACCCTAAAGTACCACCCCTGTATAGATAGCAATCAGTCGCTTGATAAGCAGTGGGCACCCTCGGAAGCTGCATCAATTTAGCCATGTCTTCGAAACCTCACAGCGGACGTATGAAACGTGTACCCAACACGCTCGCCAGCTTTCCAATATATGGAGACCCGATACATTCCTCAAGCGGCTTAGGTAAGCCATGCAATTCTCGAGATCTCTTGGCCGATCCCATGCTCTTTTCAAACCCTGTGGGACCCCTCAACCCTAAACCCCACTCACTGGAAATCACCCTCTCGGTAAAAATATCATCGAAAATTGTCCTTTTGCCAGAAATGTCATCGAAAATTGCCCTATCACCAAAAACCACCTTTAACCACTGCAAACACCCCCCTAAACTTGATCATAGATTCGGGGAGAGTGTTTCAATACTCTTATTTATAAGAGAAAGTAATTACCACTTAGCCTTACTCCCTGGAAGAAACCAATTATGTAAATGTATGTGGTAGTCTCGTGGTGCATAAAATTTTGACCCTGACCTCCATATCACCGGGCCCCTCGGGCAAGGTCCTATATACCTTTTTGATAGGGATGCTACACCCCCAGTCGAAAGAGTAGGGGGCTATTGATGGGGGAGAAAAACCTTCCCTCCCCCCTCTTATTGGAAGCCCAGGGACATGCGGGTCTGGACCTCGAGTGAGTAAGGTAGCGTCGAGCCCTTTTTATGTTCGCCTCCCAAAAGAAAGCATGCAACTCTGCCTCCCAACTCCTCCAACTCCCGTAATCAGAAATAGCCTTGACACCATAAATTCAAACAAGTGTGGTAGGTAGGAGTCGACCAAAACACCTCTATACGATTCATGCATCTCTGACACCCAAAGTAAAGTAGTCAAAATGAACTGACCCTCTTGCTTCTCTCCTTATTTTCGACCAGATCCTAACTACCATTTCTTTGCAACTCAATGCTCAATTATACCAGACCTCGGTTCTTCTCATAGTAGCGTACTGGTACATGTAACTCATACCTATATCCAGAGTCACTGGACTAGCTGATGGGGAACACATACCCTCTCAGAACCTAACCTAGACGGGTCCCGGTCTACCGACTCCTTGATATAGTCAACCTCTAGCCAGTTGGACCATTAGTGAGGCAGCGATGACCCGATCCATGCCCATAATTTCCAGTAAGTAAACTAGCATCCCAAGGGGCAGCGAACTAAGACACCTTAATAGGGGCCACTTATCTCCTTATCAAGCCAAGAACGTGATCTAGAGATCACATCCTGTAATTTTTGATAGATACTTTAATAAATAAGATGTGACCCTTTCTAGGTGACCTTTCAAATAACAATGGAAATGCCTATCGACCAAATGAGACAAGGATCTCATCATCGAAGGGATAAATAGGATGCATAGTTTTTTATATAATCCCTTGACATAATTTCACCTAACATGATTGGACAACCAACCAGGTTCCACTAACCCATTCTTCATCCACACATCCTGAGAATCTATAGGATATAAAGGGGAGAAAGAAATAATAAGAGGATTTGGACACACTCACCACCCTTCACCACACTTTCTCCTCTTGTTGTCTAGTATCGCCTTGTCCATCGGAGTGGCTCCACTGAAACCATCTCCAATGGGGTCTTTTGCTGAAATAACCCACAAGCACCACTTCTGCGGTATACTCCAGTGATAGGATAGATATCAGCAACAACAAAAGAAAAACTCTATCATTTTTTTTATTTTGGCATGATTTTAGAGTATATTATAGATCTATGAAAGATCTATACAATGATACTAAAATCATTACTTTTTGTTAAGTATATGATTTTTAAAATTAAAAATTATTTTCAGATCGTCGAGTCATAGAGCCACCTTATCACTCCAGGGAGTCAAAGAAAGTATCTATTCCTTCTGATAAGAAGGCACAGATCGAGATTGCCATTCAAGCAAGTACAGCAAATTGACATTGCCACGCGAGGTTATAGCTACGCTTCAAAAATAGATCAAAAGAGGGTTCAAATAGAGTGCAAGCATGAGCGTATGAATTGAAAATTTTGGAGAAGTAAAATGTGGAGACATTGCCATTTTCGGTAGTTCACTTTTCATATTTATTTTTTGAAGAGCCCACCTGAAAGGGGAAATGCTAGCTAGTTCCTCTGCCTGCTCTACAAATAGTGCTATATCCAATTTCGAGAGGTGAGCGTTCCAATCCGAGGTACAAGCCTTCTCTCATATCTTTCTCTGTCCCTTCACTTTCTTCTCCCTCTTTCATCTCTAGCATTTTGGTTCAATCCATCTTCCATCCATTGTCTAATTATGCCTAGGTACTTATTTTGTATCTATTTTGGATCAAGAAATTAGCAGTTTCGAATTCTAGGTTTCGAATAGAATCTCTCTCCTCGATTTCTTTTTCTTTTAGAATCTCCTTTCTTTATTTATACAAGATAAATTTAGTTCACAACCAGAATTAAAATTGGAATATTATTTGAATACAAGGAAAGAGTGGGGATTGGATTTTGGGATACTAAGGCATTCCCATTTTCTCTTGGAATTAGAATGGGAATTGGATTTCCCCCAACCAAATGGCAGGAATGGATGTCACTCATTTCCATTCCCATTCCAAACTCCAACTCCCCCAACCAAATAGACCTAGGAATTTTTATGAATGAATGTCCACAAGCTGATCTCAAGTAATTGGGATGAGGGTTGACGCTCATGCTAATGGTTTTAATATCAATAAAATAATAAAAAATAAAAATTATAGTAAAAAATATTTTTCCTCTTGAAGGCTTAAAGTACTAGATATAGGAAAATCATCTTGATGGATTAAATATCATTTTCTTAAGTATCCTGGTCATATTTTCAATCATAAAATGGAAAGAAAACAATTACTACAGCCTAAATTTCCCTTCCCCTCTTATTATTTTATGTTGTTTTCTTCTTTTCCGTGGGATGTTGAATCTCCAAGAGAGTCTTCGAATAAAACTCTCAGAGTTTTAACATCAAAGAAAATCAATTTAACATGTATTTGGACCTCAAAACAACCAAAAAAACTATTAAAAAATAATTTAACATCAAAGAAAATCCAAAAAAATAAAAAAATTTGGCATGCCGGTTTGAACCAGCACGCCACACCATATCATGAATCGATACACTACAATATCAGCACCAGTATTGGGAACCTTGACATAAAGTGGTGCCTTGAATAATTTCTAGAGGACTTTTAAAGTTGAGTGTCTTTAAAAGCATTTTGTTGATTAGATAAGCCGCTGAAAGGATAGCATCATCCCAATAAGACTTAGGAACATTTATAGCAAACATAAGACAAAGGGCAACCTCTAACAGAGGTCTATTCTTTCATTCTGACACCCTATTTTGAGCAACTATATTAACATAACTAGTTTGATGCACAATCCAATGTCCCTCTAAGTAGTTGGAAAATGCATGTTTCATATATCCTGTGCCTTTATTAGTTCGCAAAATCTTAATTTTAGCACCAAACTGAGTACGAATCAAATTATGAAAGGACTAAAAACAAGAAAACACCTCTTCTTTGCATGCATCAAATAAACCGAAGTCATCGACTATAACAGTCAATAAATGAGACAAACTATCTATAACCAGACAAAGACACAATAGGACTAGGACCCCACACATCAAAGTGAATGGCTACAAAAGGAACATTACTTTTATTATTACTAGAAGGATAAGAAGTTCTAGTATGCTTAGCAAATTCACAAGCATCACAAATTAAAGTCTTCAAATCACATTATTTAATTAACTCAAGATACAACATTTCCAAAACATAAAAGGTGGATGTCTTAATCATCTATGCCACTATTAACTATTGAAAACTAGATTTGGAGGAACCTAGTAAAGCTTGATGGTTATTAGAACTTGTATCAAGCAAATACAAACCATCTTGCATTCTACCATAGCCAATCGTCTTCCCAATGCTCAGGTCCAGAAAAACAAAATGAGAAGAATAAAATTCAACTTTATAAATCAAGTCACGTGTAAAAGCACTAATACATAACAGATTATGAGAAAAACTAGGAATAAAAAAAGTAGAAGATAAAGAAAGTAATGAGGTACAATGTGCCAAACCTTTTCTTTTTATGGAAGATAAAGAACCGTCGGCCATATGGACTTTACATTACCCGAGCAAGGGGAATTTGTTAAGAAGTTTGAAGACCTAGTCATATGATCAGAACTCGAGAATCAATAATCCAAGACTGATATGAATTTGAAGAAATAGAGGTAAAAGCTATATGAGATACACCTGACTAGGTAAGATTAGAGAAAGAGGATGAAGCCATGGAGGGTGAAGCTATGGAGAGAGAATCAAATCGAGCCATAAGGTGCCGGAGAGTTTGCAATTCTTCAGTAGAAAAACCATCGGTATTAGTGCTTTCATAGGCCTATCTCCACTATACCTAACATATGAGCTTGTGATAGAAGATTTCTCATTTTTTGACCACCTCGTCCCCTAATTGGCCGACCATGGAGTTTCTAGCAACTTTTCTTAGTATGTCTAGGTTTCCCGCAATAATCACAAGTGAGGTTATCTTTTATCAAAGATTCTTGATCAATAATCCTCATTAGTTTCACTATAGCAGGTTTTGATCTATAGGAGCGGCATTCAACATAGCATTCCTCTAGCTCTCCTACTACACAACCATAAGTTTGCCTTAATGAAGGGAAAGGATCCTTACCCAAAACCTAGATTCAAATATGATCATATTTAGTATTTAGTCTAGCCAAGAAATCGTACACACGGTGTTTATCCTTTACTTTTTGGTATTTAATATCATCCTTGAGTTGGAGGGTAAATACTTCTCGTAGTAATCGAGTTCCTACCATAAAGTGCTAAGCTCAGAAAAATATTGTGCAATGGACATCTCCCCTTTATTTCATGAATTTTCTTTCACAGTTCATATACTAATGCATCATTCTCTTGATGGGAATATGCTTGAGCAGTAGCATCCCATATTTGTTTAGCTATGGCAAGAAATAAATAGCCACGAGCAATCTGTAGTTGAATAGAATTAATAAGTCAAGACATGATAAGAGAATTTTCATATTTCTATTGGCTTAGGGTTGGATCAGTGGCTAGAGGTGGAGGCTAATGTAATTCCAGTGAAGACACTTAGAACTCTAGAAAAAGTCGCAGACAAAGAAGGAACTAAATCACCACCAAGAATCTAACCATGAATCAAAGGAACTAAAGATGGATTTAACCCAGATAAATTTAGCAACTGCCAAACCTTCACGATAGTTCTTTAATTTCTATAGATCCGGGACTAGAGGCTGATGTGAATCTCACTTGTCAAGAATACCTCTCAGAGAGGCATGGTATCAGCTACAAGTTTATCATCTTGCTATAGTGTGAAGAGTTGCTCATAGAGTTCAAATATCCTTGATATATTCTTCTCATACCCATGCATCTCTTTGAAGGTATCTCATATTTGCTTAGCCATCTTTAAGAACATGACACCAGCACTAACCTTCTCCTCTATGCTATTCAATAACTATGACATAACACAACAATCACGAGCTAGCCAATCTTCATAGGTAGGATATTTAAAATTCGGAGGATCGTTAGTCAGGTATTGCACCTTCCATTGGACACCAATAAATAATTTGAACGATTGGGCCCATAAAATGTAGTTGGTGCCATTAAGTTCGCTATAGTTTCTGTTATATTCTTTATTGCAATACCAAAACCAGGAGTCAAAAGGATGAGAGTTATTTGTTGTCGTTATTTGAGGATGCCCTAGTAGCCAGAGAAGAGGACCAAACAACTAAACAGTGAAAGAGGGGGGCAGCCAGAGAAATCACGGCTAGTATACCACTTTCATGATTAATAAATAGCCAGAAAGATAGCTAAATAACCTTTATACAATATAAGAAAGATACCTACACCATATAAAAGAAGAAGGGAAGAGAGAAAGAAGATTAAAAAATAGGAAGAAGATTAAGAAATATCAAGAAGAGAGGTGGTGGGTGGTGAGGGAGGAGGCGGTAGCGATGGTTTGAGGTGGTAGAGTGGGTGATGGGTAGGGTTATGGTATAGAAGAAGAAGATGGATGATGGCTAGGGTAATAAAACCTGGTACTCTGATACTATATTGAAAGTGAAACTTAATAACAATATTCCCTGTTAATCATACAATATCTCTTGAAATTGATGGGGATGCATGGAATATAAGTACATACTATATTTAGAGACACACTAAATATATTCTTCCTATATAAGGATTTACTGAATAAAGCATAATGCTAACATTATCCTAAACCCTTATATATCCATATGCATAGACCTAAATCCTAGGTTAGATAATAATCATGCATCTCTTTTTTCTTTAAACTCGTTAGTCGTTACCTTTCTTATTCAATTATATCGGGTACTCAAGTCTTAATCTAAATTTCCAGCAATCTATAGGTCTCAAAACCTATCCTAAACACTTATAGATCCCCATGCATAGACTTGTCTTACATCACCTTGCATATGAAGATATTAATTCTAAAGTTCACCTTCACACTTCCCCATGTCCTCTCTTATTTTTTCTGGCTTTATAGGGCCAGATTGGCCATATTGAGTAACTAACAAAGAATTGAGAAAAAATTCTGAAGGGATTTACAAGCAAACATCAATGGAGGGAACAATGCTGAACTAGAACCACTAGAGAACCAATAAACCTGAAGCCACCAACAAATGGATGTCAAGGGAAGATAATTATGATTATATTTGTTGATACATATATTTCCATGCATGTAAAGCAAAATTGCAGAGTTGTGCAAACCAATTTTATTAACATAGGATCTGCATGTTGTTAATTTGTCTAAAGTATGCTAATAAATAGTTTTCAGATAGGTTACCTTCGATTATAGATTCAAGAAACTTCTCTGCTGCCAAAACTTCTCCACCTGCATAAGAAAGATAATTTGAATACTCTACTTCAAAAAAGTCAATTTAACTAGATGTACCTCACCATGTAAGTAAATTATAAGTTATTGTAATAATGAAAGAAATCAAACCATTAATTAATAAGAAACAAGTTCTGCTTCAATAACTAGAAACCTTCCTAAGCATGGTCTGTCGTACCACCCAGTATGGGGCGTACCTTATCATACAAGAGAAAACCAGTACAAAACTCAACTTCGAGTTAATACAAGCCCTATACCACCCTGTATCGACCTATTCTGCTTTGTATCATGGAATACCAACCTATACAAGGCGTATTGAGTGTGTACCAACCTATAACAAAGCATACCAAATTGTATTGAGGCATACCAAGATAAAAATTAAGAAAAAATAGTTAGAGAACTATTTTGGTGTAGGGCAACCACCATAACATACCGACTATACTTACCTAAACCGGTAAGGTACTGATATGGTACCCAGTACCAAGATTGCAGACCTTGTTCCTGAGCTTAATATAATTCAGTTTATACCAAAAATTCCCTCAATTTAAATATATATGAATGAAGAAGACTGTAATGAATATGACTAAAGACTAAACAAGGCAAAGTAGACTTGAAGCATAATTTGCAATAATTTCGTGGATTTGAAGCATGTTTGCTGCTCTTGATTAAATGCAAAATGACTGAAGAAGATCCATCTTCTCAAAAACTTTTTGTTGGGTTCCAGCATGCAAAGCGGAAGCACTGGTGTCTAAAAATTTTCGTTCAAAATACCTTAGCACACTGAAACCCTAATGTCCGGAAACACCTTGATAATACAAACAAAGAACAATATGTAAATAGTGGATATAAAGACTTACCTGTCCTACTATCATTTCCATAGATGAACAAATGTCTACCCTCCAACGGTGATCCACATAGGAACAGCACCAAGAACAACACTCCTTGAACCTTGCTCCAAGAGTTCTAGCCCCTAGAACTGGACTAGCTTCATACTTGGAAGCTGATGCCTCCGATTGATTAACCCGACTGCCAGCACTTGTTCTGAACTCTTCGGAACCTTCTTAGGCTTTCTGCATTCCTTTCTTAAGGCCTTCCTTAGCCTTGTTTTAATAGGAATAGGTTTGTCTTTAAAAACAAAACCTTGTCCTAAAAACTTAGAGCTATAGGAGAGGAGGACGAGTTTAACTTTTGAACTTGTCTTGAAAGACTTGGAATGCCTCATCTCATCTGCCGTCCCCTTTAAATAGAACCAGAAGGGGCGCAGATGAGAGGCCATGCCTTTCCCCACATGCCTATTTGAAAGAGTATATCATAGGTAGAGTTCTTCTCACAGAAGGACTCCTCAAGGCATGATACGGTGTTTCAGAATTTCTGCACTTCTCCTGCACATGCACAGATCAATCAAGGGTCATTAAGCACCCTTTCCCTCATCAGATCAGCCTGAAATTTGCCATGTGGAAGCCCATCTGAATGAGAATTCAGATGGCATGGATAGTAGGGGGGACAAGGGGCAGAAGGACTCTTCATGATAAAGAAACGTGAAGCATCTCTTCATGCACGGCTAGTGAAGAGAGGCATTTTTGGTGACTTTTCCTTGATCAGATTTAATCTAGATTTGCCACATGGATCCTCCATTTAAATGTGATCTGAAATAGCAAAAAATCAGGAATAAATACCACATCCTTCTACTTAAAATAGAAGAAAGCATCATGACTATTTGCATGATCAGGGAGACTCATGCGCACATGCCTTGCCTTTCCGGGCATCCCATGCCCAATCCAGAAGCCAAAAAATGTCTTAAAAATAGTGCTAATGAAGATCAACCTCTTATCTTCATGCCACATGGATCTGAAACCCATTAAAGAAGGATTCCGAATCCTTCTCATGCCAAAATGCAATGCTGCATACACCCCTTGAATTTAAACACCTAGAGTTTGACTTGATTGGGACTCTTAATTATGGTGTGTAGCTAGAATTTTGGGCTCCATATTTGGCTACCCCCTAGAGACTAAATTAGATCCAAACCCAAATTAAGCTCGGGCCTAATTTGGTTTGATCAACTAGCAAGATTCGAGCCCAAATCAAATCCGATTCAAGGAGGTAGAATTTCCACACATGCTAGAATGCTTATAGGAAACCCTAATTGGATCCAAAACTCCAATCAACTAGATCAAATGGATCCTTGGCCAATTCCTTCATGTGTATGATCCTTTGGATTCCTATCTAGCCAGCAATAGTGGTGCGCATACCAGAGCAACCAGAAGGAAATCATCAAAGTTATAGCCTATCTGAATTAAGGAAGTAGCATACTGGAACCCAGAAGTAGCTAATTGAAGCCCTTCAATTCAATTTTAGTCCAATCCAGTCAAGTCACTCAATTGTCTTATTTTAGTCAACTGAGTCAATTAAGTCTATATTTTGAGTTAAATCAAGTCTAATCCCCCAATTGGCTTGATTTAATTAAGTTATTTTGATTAAGTACTAAAACTAAAGTGCGAACGCGACTTATGGGAGAAACTGGTATGAACATAGTTTAGGTTGGCACCTCCTTTATTCTTGCCATCCCATATTTATGCCGCCCATTTTTTTACGGCATGGAAAATAATGTGGCACACCCTAGATGTCCTTCCATGCTTAGGACTCCACATAAGTCAGGTCTTTAGTTATTATAGATTTATATTAGGTTTGGGACTTATATTCTTACTTGGACTAGGACTCTTTCATGGGTCTAAAAGAAGAGTTATAGTTAAGCTATTAAATGAATGAAAATTACTAATCTATGTTTTATTTCACCATGTATGGTGTGATTGCTCCAAGAGGGAGAGGGTGAGAGATTCATGGTGCCAGCAAGGGAGGGTGAGAAGCCCATCTTTGCTCTTCGTTCTTCTTCACAACCTATTCCCAGATTTCTGCACCAACAACATTCCAACATCCACAAATCCCTAACCTCACATCCAAATCACCTCCCTTTTTTTCCTGGAAGCCCAATATCTAGGAGCTTTTTCTCCAACTTACAGATCTTCGAAATCATTTTTTTGGGATTTTCGACATCCTGTTGAATCAGCCCTTGCATGCAGAAAATTCTGTACCTAGATTTTTCCTGAGCACCACCTCTACCAAGCTTCTCCACCCTTCCACATCATGCCCAAACCCACCATCAATTACCTAATCCTGTTCCCTACAATCTCACGCACCTACACAATTTTTTCTGAATTTTTTTAAGGAGTTTTGAAGATGTCCCAATTCAAGCATCTTATTTCTAAGTGAATTCTTGGTTCTTCAACACCTGGTTATCATCTTCAAGAGCCTTCCATGAAGAAACCGATCAATCGAGGAGTCGAGATCTAGATTCCAATGACCAAAATCCGAATCATCACAAATCTAAACCATCGAAGTCGGCTCCATAAGTGGTCTAACTCTTATGACTTACGAGGTTTTGATTTGGCTTGTTTTGTATCTTTCCACAAATAAATTGAATTCATTGCTTGGTAATTTTGTAAGATGTCCTATTATCTTCATTGCATATAGATCTCATATATTTTAGAAGGGCTATCTTAATCTGGGTGTCTTCCTAAACACCATTGATTTGAGTTTTATATAGTTTTAAATTGCTTGTTCTTATAGAACAATTTATGGTCTAGTGTAATCTAATTATTCTCCTTTTAGCAATGTATCCTAAACTTGCTTAGAATTATCATCATTTGGTTAGCGCTTTATGAATTGTATTAATCAATTACTAATCTCAAATTATTCATTCATTATGTTCGGCATCAAGTTTGATATCAAAGCAAGGTTAGGTTAAGATAGTCTTGCATTATTTTCTTGTTTAACTTAATTGCATTTATTACATAAGACACTTAAGGGCAATCCCTTTAACCAGATAAGGGAGGGATTTCATCACCCTTAGCTCAAAAACAATCCCCAACATCTTGCATTGACCTAATCCTAACTTAAAATTAAGTAGCCACCAACTAGGGTTAATCAAGACAAAGTTCAAGTGGTACATTAAGATTGGGTGAGAACTAGATCTGCATCATCCCCGTAGACTGGTGTCTAAGGCTAGTGGTCAAATGGCAAATGCCTTAAGCAGGCACATGGTTACTTAATTAGGACCTTGCAAAAGCAAGGAGAGCCTTCCACAACCCCACACCACTAACCTAGCCAGTTGAAGGAGTTGGTCTATATTTATTTTGTGCTTGGATTAATTTGTAGTACCTGAACTACTAGGTCTAAGTTATCCTTGGTTGTCTAGGTCTAGGGTTTAATTGTTTGATCATCTTGTTTGCATGCCCACTAAGCTAGGAACCAACTATTCCTGAGCTCAACGTGGTGATCCCATGGAACCCAATCAGGAACTCATCCTGAAAGAAATCATGGCAGAATCCCAACATAGCCAAGTTAACTAAAATCCCCTTCGAGCAGAGTTCTATGGTTAGTATCATGAACTTGATATAGAACCCCCTTTGGATAGGCATCACAGTCATGACCTAAATGATCAAAATGATCGAATCTTTAGGAGTACCCGAATCAAAGCCTCTAACTTCGATGGATATCTTCACCCAAAGGTTTACCTAGATTAGGAGAGTGACATGGATCACCACTTTAAGTAGTATGACATGTCCGAGGACCGACAATTGAGGCTAGCTAAGCTTAAGTTAATGATGCAAGCTAGGTTGTACTGGGGCAATATTGAGTGCCTTCATCGGCAAAGAGGCCAATGACCAATAGAGACCTAGGAGGAAATGAAACTATTCCTCATGAAGAAGTATATTTCTATATTCTATCACTAAAGACTCTTAGATCAATGGCAGAAATTAAGCCAAGGAAATAGGCCTGTGATTGAGTACATCACCAAAGTTGACGAATTCATCATGAGGTGCAATGCCAGTGAAGACTATGCTGTGACATTATCTAGGTTAGGGCTGGCCTTCGAAAGATCTCCAACGTGAATTGTACCTACATGAAGTTATCATCCAAGGATCACTGAACCGGTATTAGGACCTGTACCGGTTAGCGACCAGTATAGTATGGTACCATATTATACCGTACCGTACCGATACATGGTAAATTGAGAAACAAACTATCTTTCTCCCCTCTCTTAAGCAAGGATCGCTAAATTGGACCTGAATCGGACCTGAACTGGGCCAAACCAAGCTCGAATTGGATTGAACCAGACCGTACTGGTCCGAACTAACCCGTACCATACCGAACCGACCTGACCATACCGAACCAACCCATATCGGTCCAGTTTAGGTCAATTTTTATGGTTCGGATATCGAACCATTTTTTAGGACTGAACCGTATCGGTTCTTGGCCAGTACAGTATGGTATGCCCTGAATCGAACGGTTCGGGATGGTGCCGAAAACCATGTTTTCACCGTTCAACAAGCCTAGCAAGTCATGTAAGATTGCGAGCGATGTAATAGACCAACCTATACTTGCCGCCTAGATCATAGCAAGCCATGTATTCAGGTCCCAGACTTGGAACAAGTCAAACACCTATTAGCAGACCTGCACCCATGAATCCACCAGTCTGTAGAGAAGATAAAGGAAAAGAAATCATGACTAAACCCTAGAAAGGAAATAGCTTAAATGCTAGGTGCTTTAGATGTCATAGTATTTGATACTTTGCTAGGCAGTGCCCTTTCCGTGCTCTGCACATAGTTGAACCAATAAAAGACACCCCTAAGGATCCCATAGAAAATATAGAAGTCAATGAAGCTGACCCTGATATGGTAGATAAATCCATAGAACTTGATGAGGATTTTAGGATGGGAGTTGTTAGGTGCATCCTTATCTAGGCTCAAGAGCGAGAGGACTGGCGATGGATCACCATCTTTCATACTTTTGTCAAGATTGGCAAAAAGGTATGTAAACTGATTTGGATGGTGGAAGCTACATCAATGCTATTTCCACTGATGCTGTGAAATATTAGGGTTAGTCTTAGTCAACCACCCAAAACCCTATAATGTATCCTAGATAAATACCTCTTTAATCCCCATCAAGTATAAATGCCACGTATCTATCTAATTCAACTTGTATCAGGATTGAGTTTGATATGAAGTCATACCCATGGAGGTTAGTAGCATCATCCTAGGTAGATCATGGCTATTCGACAATAATATCACCTTGTATGGTCGCTTGAATTCCTGATCATTTATCTATGAAGGCAAGAAGATTACCATAAATCCTACACCACCTAAGAAAAAGAAGACTAAGAAACCTAGTAGACTGAAGGATAAGAAGAAAAGCCTTCATCTATTAGTGCTAACGAGTTAGAGAAAGAATTAGTTGAGGGATCTTCTATCTGGAAGTTGATTGCTATAGAAGCAAATAAGGAATCCCCAATCGAGTATCCTCCTGAAGTAGTAGCCCTTCTTAGCAAATTTAAGGATATTTTTTCCAAGGATCTTCCCAACCACCTACCATCGACGAGGGATATCCAACATGCGATAAATCTAGTTCCTAGATCAACCCTATCCAACTTACCCCACTATAGGCTAAATCCTACCGAACATGCCAAGTTACAAAGGCAACTTAGAGAACTTTTAAGGAAAGGATTTATTAAGGAAAGCCTTAGCCTTTGCGCATCCCTACACTATTAATTCCAAAGAAAGATGGAACTTGGAGGATGTGCATGGATAGCGATGCAATAAACAAAATTATTATCAAATATCCATTCCCCATTCCTAGACTAGATGACATGCTTGACATGATGGCCTGAGTCAAGATCTTTTTTAAGGTAGATCTTAAGAGTGGTTACTATCAGGTTAGAATCAAACCGAGAGATGAGTGGAAATCGCCTTCAAGATGAAGGATGGCTTGTATGAGTGGATGGTCATTCCCTTTGGACTATCAAATGCCCCTAGTACCTATATGAGACTAATGAATCAAATATTATGATCCTTTATTGGATTATTTATAGTCATATACTTTGTTGGAATCTTAATCTATAATAAATCTAGAGAACATTTGGACCATCTACAGCAAATTTGCCAATTCCTAAGGATGGAAAGCCTATACGCAAACCTTAAAAAATATGATTTCATGACCAACCGAGTTACATTCTTAGGTTTTGTCATCATCCCTAATAGTGTGTCCATAGATCCCGAAAAGGTAAGACCAATAGTCGAGTGACCTATACCCCAAAGTGTCCATGATGTATGTAGCTTCCATGGCCTAGCGACCTTTTATTGCAGGTTCATTAAGGGATTCAATACCATCATAGCTCCAATCACTAATCGTATATGCAAGGAAGCCTTCGAATAAACCAAATATTAGATATATGCCCTAGAAGACAATCTGGCTAACACATTTTAATTCTAGGACATAAAATTATATTTAATATTCTTATTTAGGCAATTTATCCATACATGTATATATGTCCACGTATCATCTAAGGAATTAATGGACAACGATACATATTCTTAACAGTTGAAAATTTGAAACATGTATCATTATAGATTAATTCCTAAATGCTCCGGATCATAGGATATCACGAGGACAATGATTGATCTTATTTGATTAATGCACAGATCGCTCCCTTTTAGCATAGATGAGTTTTTAGTCTACAGTGTAGGGACACTGAAGCAAGAGTGCAGGTGGTCATTAGAGAATGATGGTACTGATCATGACCATCACAAGAAATCATATGGATGTTTACTCATAGTGATTTTCTTGATATTGTAGTTGCATGAGTGGTTCTTTGACCTACGATACCTTGGCCACTCATAGCGGGGTTGTTGTAGTTTGACAACACAATATTGGCCCTAGCCATTCAGGCCATTGCGATGTTCATTGGCTATAGCAGGTTCATTGTAGGAGTGGAAATGCACTTACAAAGGATCTATCAATTATAGTAGTTAAGATGTAGTCCTATGCAATTTAAGAAGCTCCACAATTTAGCTTCTTTTCTCCACACATGTTGGAACACCTCTGCCAACTATTGGCTCTTTCAACATTGATTTATAGTTTTATAACTTAGATTTGACCACCTATATGTCCTGATCATAGTAGTATGCTTGCCAGCTAAAACTAAAAGACTATCCCCAACCCAAAGACCAGATCATCTGCAGCCAATAACCTACCAAAAATCGATACTGATGTGGGGGCTAACCCCCCACCCTTGGCATCCTGAGATCCCAGGATAGACATTGAGACAATAATCACCCCTCATCCCTTAGACGGAGCCAAGACCACCGAATTCCTTTGGTTCCCATAGCTCTCAGCATCGGATCGATCACCCTCAGATTATTTATGTGCGAAGCATTTACTCAAATAGAACATCAACCAAACATCTACGACAAGAATCATGAGATGAGCTTCCTGATGGAACAACAATTATATGTCATGTCTGGTATTCGAGAACAAGGCTGTACCATTGAATTCTCTTGGTCCTGATAAGTGACCTTCACCTCTTCAGCATTCGAAGCAGCCTCCTTTGAATAACAAGTTAAGGCAGTATGCCGAGACCCTCGGCCAAACTGGCCTTCGAATAGTCTAGCCCTCAGCCTCCAGGATCTTCTACTCATTCGGCCTGCACCTCATCAAAGGCCCACTTTGCCCTTAGCAATTAAACCCTGGCATATCATGGCATCCTCCAAGACTCTTGATCTCAGGACCCTCAGCCTCAGCAAGAGCATTAGGTCCAAATCAAGAGCATTAGGTCCGAATCAGGATCCTTAAGTCCAAAGGAGGTTGAGACCCCCTAGCAGCATGCTACTACGCAACTCAAAGGAGGATCGTCCACCGCTCATTTCCTTAAGCATAGTAGCACAATTAGGAGACCATATCCTATAATCTTTGGTAGATCCCTCTATTAAAGAGGAGGTGACCCATTCCAGGCTACAGTCCCTTATCATCATTAAAGAAGCCGGCTGGCGACGGAAATAAGACGTTTATCCATTAATGGGAGGCGGACATTCCTCTCTAATCAAAGCATCAACTAAAAATGTGAGTCTTAGACTAATGCACACTCCTCTCTAAGAATTATTCTCTCTATATGCAGAAGAAAACTACCATGTAAGGGGAAGCAACAAGGTTTAATTGTTGGACAGAAATGGACACAAACATTGGAGCATGCGGAGTCAAGTGAGGATCCTTGGAGAATTTTCTATCTTTTGCTGGCCTCATCCAACCTGCCTTTTGGGTTCTTCATCAATGTCAAGGATGAAGGAATCCTACCAATTAATTCAAGCATGCAAGAGGCCCACTTTAAAGCTTGATATGACATGTTTATTACAATGTCAGCATTGTCAATCAAGCTAGCGCACAAAATCAATGCACTAACAGCAACTTACTCTCTACTATAAACTTTTCATACAACATTATCTAGCCATGCATTTGAGTTTTTTTGGTTGTTTCATATCTAACATTGAAGTAACTACCTTTACGATGTTATACCAAAAATAACGGGATCATCCAATGTAGAGAGAGGTAAATAGGAAAAGAAAATAATCTAGAATTAACAAACAACACAAAACAAACTAAATATCTTCACCTTTGTATGCATAACTACGTTTTTGAAGAATTTTGGAGGCATATACTTGCAAGACTTTTTGCAACATTGCCTCCAGCCCTGGCTTATCCCCATCTTCTTTTGCCTACAAATATAAAAAAATGGATCAATGGTTGGAGAAGAACCTAATGCATTCCTAGGAATAAGGATGACACTTTGTTAATATTATTCAGTATCAAGTGTAGAAGGTAATGCCTAAAATGGTTAACCAAAAAATATGCAAGAAAATACGCATATATAAAAATGTAAAGAGCATAATATTTCAGTTAGCTATTTAGTTGATGAAAATTCTAACAATGATCCTATTCAAACTTCAAAGACAAATTCCTAATATAGAGCAAAAAAGCATTAGATTCACCACAAGTACTAAGTTCATTATCCACACGTAATTTCATAAAATATTTGGCATCAGGTCATATGGTCTATAAAGGTTAGTGAGGTTACAAAATGATTTTAGTCTATCTCTGGAAGTAGTGAAGATTTGGGGGAAATAAATGTAAATGAAAGAAACCACAACCAATAATTACTTCCCCTATTCTCTACAAAGAAGGGTGATTTATGCTATTAGTGGAGCACAAGCAATAATCAAAAAAGCTAAGCAACCACATAAAATGTGTTAGATCAAATCAAGGAACACTGAATCGTGCCGAACCAGCCAGTTCGGGGCATACCGAACCGGATTGGTGGCCGGCCAGCACGGTTCGGCCCAAGTTTCCCGGTACCGATACCGGTAGTCGACCGGTACCGGTATGGTACCGTACCGTACCATGTCGACACACAGTACGGCGTGGCATACCGGTTCAAACCGGTACGTCCAATTTTTTTTTTATGAATTACGGGATTTTAAGGTTTTTATTTTATTTTTTAAGGATTTAGGGTGTAGGGTTTAGGGTTTAGAATTTAGTATTTAAGAGTCCTAAATACTTGAAATTTAGAAATTAAGAGATATACCTTGGCTAATTTCAATTGAAATAAGATATAAAATGATAATTAAACTAAGATTATCAGCAATTAATTAAAGTAAAATGTACCATAAACATATAATTACATACCAATTTCTAGAATCGGGTAGAGTGTCGATGTCCATAAATATAAGGATCATTTATGTACTCCGTAGATAGATCGGTATATCCCTCCAGCCAGACAGCATGATACTCCTCTAAGCTCATCCCAGGAGGTATGTGTGATGGATCATAACTCATCGCAGATCCCTCTCTGATGTCCCGACTTTGAGAGCTATCCAGAGACTGATGATATGGCAGTGCAGGGGCTTATCTAAATATACCAGCAGCAAAATCAAATCCATAAGATGCTTCGGGTTGTATGGGATAATAACCACTAGATGATGTCTCAGATGCACCATATGGATCATATGGACCAGAAGCTGTCGGTAGCTACGGATAAGAGGATCCTGAATATGAGGATGACCCAGATACATCCATGGATCCTACACGTGCAAAAGCTGTAGCTATATCGTATCCCGAACGATCACACGGAGCCCGTTGCCTATATGGAATCGTATCACCACGAGGTCTATCATATGGTAATCCATGATCTGTATCCTGCATGGCATGGCTAAATTGCGACTCCCCAGTGAATCGAATATGAATAGGTGGCTGCGACTCCTGTCCTCCTGCCCCTCCCTAATCACTAGATCCTCCACTATCTGAAGCACTATCATCACTCTATCTGGTATCTGAATCTGTGTGGACTGAGTGCTCCGATGGAGGTACAACTGCCTTTCCTTTTCCTCTGTCTCTGGGTCTACCAGATGGTAGGGAGGGACGATGTGCTGTATCTGCTGGAGCCCTGTGAGGAAAATGACTTGTTGCCCATTGTCCAACATCGACCCCAGCATTAACTACAAAACTGGCTGGTCGAGGAAGCGATTTTGGCTCATCAAGCTTTGGCTGCTGTTGTTGACTCATGACCCACCCAATCATTGGATCTTCATCCTCATCAACATATGAACTTGCAGTGGGATAGGGATATTTCAATTCTACTTCTTCCTGAACACACTTTAGCCTCAACCTTAAATTATAGTGTACATACACAAGATCGTTGAGGCATTTCTGTTTTAGACGGTTCCTCTGATTAGAGTAGATAAGGCCAAATGTAGACCAGTTGCGCTCACATCCACTGGATGACACCGTCTGGAAGAGGATCTGAACTGTAAGAACCTTCAGATTTTTAGCAGATCCACCAAAATGCACCCACCATTCAGCTGCAAAAGACATTATATCATTTAGAATTTTAGATTTGGCAAAATAAAAAATTTAATCCTGATATAATATTACACTTACTCCTTAGTAGTACCTACTAGGATTCATCTTTGATTTACTTCTGATTGCTACAATAGATCCAATGAATCTGTGCCCTTCCTAAAAAATTTCATCTGCCAGAAAAATTTTTTGTTAGCATGTGCTACTTGTTAAAATTAATGCTCTTAAAAATCACTCAATAATTTCAACCTTACTTCTTCAAGGCACATAGCAGCGATATCTGGATTGGGCTCCATCTTATATATAACATTGCGTAGGGCATATATAAGATCTTCATCCATGGCAATGTCCGGTATGGATTACTGAAATCTCGGATTTAGATAGTAAGCTGCACATATATTTTAAGAATTAGTCAAGCATACTTGTACAAATCTAATTGAATTTTAATTTTTAGAGACTTCATAAATTACTACGTACCTGCTAGATACAAATCCGAATTCATTTGATAACTCCACCATCCATCAATGATCCGGATATACTCAGATGCATGTGATAGATCTGCCTCCTGGATCTTTTCCTTTGTCCTTTGTATTATGAAGCATAAGAAGCCCATCTAAGCATACCTCTCGAAGTCCATGGCGTGAAGTACCTCATATAAAAGCTTGATAGCCTCCACTATTCTCTCAGCCCGCAGTCAGAATATCTGTCTCGTCACTAAATTTTTCACATTGTTGATAGCCGCCATCTAAGTGCTGCTTCAACCTTGTTACCCCCACCTTTGAATTCAGTATTGTACCATTTACATCTCCAGTGATGCCGACCCGAGAGCATCTCTCTATGCAACCAGCCAATGTCCCACTCCAGATCCTTTTTCCTCTTTGATGGATCAATACCTGAATATTTAAATTACATATAAGGTCAATAATAATGTTTATTAATTAATACTTTATTAATCTAATTTATAAAATTTAATTTATTTTTTTAATTTTTTTTATTTAAAAAACTCAAAAAATAAAGAAAAATAAAAAAACTTAAATTTTAGATTCATGTAGGATTCTATCATACATGCTACATATATTTTTTAAGATCCTAAAAATATATTAAAAGTCAATTTTTCTTCAATTTAAGACCTAGAGCACTATTCATGAGATGCATTAAAACTTGAATAAATCGATATAAAATTTATAATGAGAGTAGCTTACAAGCCCTAAATTAATAATTTATAATTACAATTTTTTTTAATTATTTATTTTTTAATTAATTTATTAATCCGAAATTAATTTTTAATTTAAAAATTATATACTTAACAAAAAATCAAGATTTTAGTATCATTGTATAAATCTATCCTACATCTACCACATACTCTAAAATCATAGTCAACAAATAAATCTTGAAAGCATTTCTCCTTAATTTTTTATTTTGCACGGATTTTAATAAAAAAACGAAAGGAAAGAGGGAAATACGGAAAAAGAAAGGCATACGTACCTTGATTCTACCTTCCTCTTCGACTTTTGGAAGTTTGATTGGGTTGAGATGGATTAATTTTTTTTTTCAAAGGAATCGTCGTTAAAAGAACGATAGCAAAGAGCTCTTACAGCTCTCTACTGTTATAAGTTAAAGCTCTTAAGAGCTTTCACAGACAGCCTCTGCACCACATGTCACATGGCTACAGTAGCCATGTGACAAAAACAAAAAAAAAAACCCAGCCACCGAACTAGGGTCGAACCGACCAAACCGACCGGTTCGGCCTCATTTCGACCGGTTCAGCACCGGTTCGGCCCGGTTCGGGTCCGGTTCGGTCCGGTACAACAATTTTTTTTTTAATTTTTTGGGGGCTGTTTCATTTTATGTGGTCGAACCATGCCGGCCGGCCACCGGTACGGTTTGGTACACCCCGAACCGGCCGGTTTGGCATGGTTCGAAGAACCCTAGCCATATAATTCGGTTCCCACCTATTTAAAAATAATAAAAAAATTATATACTGGCCCGAACCGGTCCAGAATCGGACTGAACCGGACCTGAACTGGTAGGAACCATGCCGAATTGGTCGGTTCGGCTGGTTCGTGACCGGTTTGGTCCGGTTCGAACCAATTTTTCTTTAATATTTTTTGTTTTGCACTGTTGGCTATTGTAGCCATGTGGGGGGACTGCTGTTGTTTTGGGTTTTTGGCTTCTTAAGAGAGCAAACAGAACAGAAAGCTCTCTGTTCTTTTTTACGTTCGACTCAACGAACAAAAAAATATTGATTTTCCCTCCATTTCAAGGCAATCAGACATCCAGAAATTGAAGAGGAAGGTAAAATCAAGATATGTATAGCTTCCCTTTCCCCTCTTTCCCTCTCCCCTCTTTTTTTTGTTGAAATTCATACAAAATAGAAAATTAAAGGAAAATACTGTCAAATTCTTTTTGTTGGTCATGATTTTAGTATGTGGTAGATCAAGGATAGATCTATACAATGAAACTAAGATCTTAGTTTTTTGTTAAGTATATAATTTTTTAAATTAAAAATTAATTTTGGATTAAAAAATAAATTAAAAAAATAATTAGTAAAAAAATTGTAATTATAAATTATTAATCTGTGGCTCGTAAGCTACTCTCATTATAAATTTTATGTCGATTTATTTAAGTTTTGATGCGTCTTATGCAGGGTTCACAGAACCATCCCGTACCACTCAGTATAGGGCGTACCATACCGTACCGGCCAAGAGCCGATACGGTTTACGTATAAAAATCGATACACGATTTAAAAAATAAAAAAATTCATTTCCATATCGGTACGGTACGGTACCGTACCGGTACGAACAGTCCGGTTCGGCTCGGTTCAGGCTTGGTTCATGTTCGGTTCAGCAAATCCTTGCTTGAAAGGGGGAGAGACTTTTTTTCAATTTTGCACTGCCGGTACACATACCGGTATGGTACGGTATGGACTGTACCGACCGTTGACCGATACGGGATCCAGTACCGGTTCAGCGATCCTTGGTCTTATGAATAGTGCTCTAGGTCTTAAATTGAAGAAAAATTAGCTTTTAATGCATTTCGAGGATCTTAAAAAAATATATGTAGCATGTATGATAGAATCCTACATGAATCTAAAATCAAATTTTTTATAATAATTTTATTTTTTAATTTTTTAAAGTAAAAAATTTTAAAAAATAATTTAAATTTTAAAAATAAAAAAAATTAGGTTAATAAAGTATTAATTAATAAACGTTATTATTAACCTTATGTGCAATTTAAATATTCAGATATGGATCTATCGAAGAGGAAGAAGGATCCGGAGCGCGACATTGGTTGGTTGCATGGAGAGATGCTCTCGGGTCGGCATCATTGGAGATGTAAATGGTGCATACCGAATTCAAAGATGGGGGTTAAGAAGGTTGAAGCAGCACTTGGCTGGCGGCTATCCTGATATATCTGCATGTCAACAGTGTCCACAGGAGGTCCGTCAGTTGATGATGAAATATTTTGCTAATTTCAAAGCTGGGAAGGAAAGAATAGCAAAGAAGAAGGTAGAGGTGGATCGCAGAGCTGCAGAACCACATTTTTATTACTCCAGGGAGTCAGAGGGAGCATTTATTCCTTCTGACGAGGCACAGATGGAGGTTACTATTCAGGCGAGCTTGTATAAGCAGAAGCAGCTAGAGAAGACGGTCAAGCATAAACAGCAATTTGGGTCATCAGCTTTTAAGTAGGGATCGGGATCCGGTTCTGCTAGTATTGCAGGAGTCTGAGATAGTTTAGGAGGACCTTCTCAGTCAGAGCCTGTCATGAGAGGCACCAGCTGTATTGCATCCATGTTGGAAGCATTTGACAGTAGAAAAAAGTCTTCCAGGGACATTCCAGTAGAAGCCACTATCCATGATGTCGATCCACATGCCCTTCCCAGTAGATATTCCAAGCAACAGAGGATTGACACCATGCTGAAAAAGGATAAAAACAAGGATATGTGGCGGGCCATCTCCTCCTGGTTTCATTTCAGTCATATCTTACGCAACAGACAATACATATTATCGCTCTGCTATTTCATCTATACAGGCTGCTGGTGCAGGTGCAGATCCCCTAGGATCGAGGGATGTCTATGGTCAGCTTCTGGACAACAATAAGGAGCTAGAAAGATGGATGCCTCCTATTAGAGCAAGTAGCCGTGTATGGATTGACAAGGATGTGTGATAGTTGGATTGATCCTACTAGATGGAGCATCATCAATTTCTTAACTTATTGTGATGGAAAGTTTTTTTTCAGAAGTCTGTTGATGCTTCAGATGAGGTGCATGATGCCAATTATATCCTCAAATTGATGGAGATGATTGATCAGGTGGGAAAGCATAATGTCGTACAGGTCATCACAAATAATGAATCACAGTACAGGGCCGCAGGATAGATCTTGATGCAGTGGCGATCGCATATTTTCTGGACCCTTTGTGCTGCACATTGTATATACCACATGTTGATGGATGTCGAAAAAATCCGTAGGGTGCAGAAGATAGTTGAGCTAGCACAATCGATCACCAGATTCATATATAACCATACATGGGTCTTATCATTGATGAGGAGCTTTACATGGAGGAAATATTGAGACCAGGGATCACATAGTTTGTTACTAATTACATAACACTTGATAGTCTTCTTGGCAAGAAAGTAGAGCTGCATCAAATGTTTGTCAGTCAGGAGTGGCAGCAGAGCAGATATGCCAGGGCAAATACTGAGGAAAGTAATATGGAGAATTTAGTGACAAAACATTCTGGTAGCAGGCTGAGAGGATAGTGGAGGTTATCAAGCCTCTATATGAGATACTTCACACGTGGACTCTGAGAGGTATGCTCAGATAGGATTCCTGTAGTACATGATGCAAAGGGCAAAGGAAAAGATCTAAGAGACAAATCCATTATATGCTACCGAGTATATCCGGATCATTGATGGATGGTGGAGTTATCAAATAAATTTGGTTTTGCATCTAGCAGGTACGTAGTAATTTATGAAGTCCCTAAAAATTTAAATTCAATTAGATTTGTACAACTACGTTTGACTAATTCTTAAAATATATATGCAGCTTACTATCTGAATCTGAAATTCCAATACTCCATACCGGACATTGCCATGGATGAAGAGCTTATATCTGTCCTACACAATGTTATTTACAAGATGGAGCACGATCCAGATGTCGCTGCTATGTGCCTAGAAGAAGTTAGATTGAAATTGTTGAGTGATTTTTATTAGCATTAATTTCAACAAGTAGCACATGATAACAAAATCTTTTTCTGGCAGACGAAATTTTTTAGGGAGGGCACATATTTATTTGGATCCACTGTAACAATCAGAAGTAAATCAAAGATAAATCCTGGTAGGTACTACTATGCAGTAAGTGTAATATTATATTTATATTGAATTTTTTATTTTGCCAAATCTAAAATTCTAAATGATGTAATATCTTTTGCAGCTGAATGGTGAGTGCATTTTAGTGGATCTGCAAAAAATCTAAAAGTTCTTACAGTCAAGATCCTCATGGTATCATTCAGTGGATGTGAGCGCAACTGGTCTACATTTGGCCTTATCCACTCCAAGCAGAGGAATCATCTAAAACATAAACGTCTCAACAATCTTGTGGACGTACACTATAATTTAAGGTTGAGACTAAAGTGCATTCAGGAGGAAGTTGAATCAAAATATCCCAATCCCACTGCAAGTTCATATATTGATTATGATGAAGATCCAATGATTGGATGGGTCATGAGTCAGCAGCAAGAGCCAGAGCTTGATGAGCCAGGATCGCTTCCTCGACCAGCCAGTTTTGTAGCTAGCGAGGCTAGGGTAGATGCTGGACAATGGGCAACAAGCAATATTCCTCATAAGGCTCCAGCAGATACAGTACATTGTCTTTCTCCGCCATCTATTCGGTCCGGAGATAGAAAAAAAAAAGGTAGTTGCACCTCCATCAGAGCACTCAGTCCATTCAGATTCAGATACCAAAGAGTGGTGCTAGTGCTTCTTTAGATAGTGGAGGATTTAATGATCAGGGAGGAGCCAGAGGACCGGAGTCGCAGCCACCTATTCATCTTTGATTCACTGGGGAGTCACAGTTTAGCCATGCCACACAAGATAAAGATCATAGAGTACCAGCTGGTATACCTCGTGGTGATAGATTCCATATAGGCGACGGGCACCGCGAGGTCATTCGGGATACGATATAGCTGTAGCTCTTGTACATGGAGTAGGATCCATGGATATATCAGGGTCATCCTCATATTCAGGATCCTCTTACTCGCAGCTACCGACAGCTTTTGGTCCATATGGTGCATCTGAGATGTCATCTTCCAGTGGTTATTATCCTATGCAGCCCAGAGCATCTTATGGATTTAATTTTATTGCTGGTATACTTGGATGGACCCTTGCACAACCATATCATCAGTCTCTGGATAGCTCTCAGAGTCGAGACCTCAGCGAGGGATCTACGATGAGTTACGATCCATCATGCATACTTTCTAGGATGATCTTAGAGGAGTATCATGCTGCCTAGCTAGAGGGATTTACTGATCTTCCTACACTATATAAATGATCCTTATATTTATGGACATCGACATTCTACCCAATTCCAAACATTGGTATATAATTATATTTATATGTTACCTTTTACTTTCATTAATTATTGATAATCTTAGTTTAATTATCATTTTATATCTTATTTTAATTAAAATTAATGTATTAGCATTTTTTAAATCCTAAACCCTAAACCTTGAAGTCTTCAATCATAAACTCTAAATTCCAAACCCTAAAGGCCCTAAACACTAAATCCTAAACCCTAAAAAAAATAAAATAAAAACCTAAAAAGATATCCCGACATGCCTACCCGTACCGAGTGTCGATACGGTACGGTACTAGTACCCTACCGTACTGGCCGACCACCGGTACAGGTCCCGGTATCGGTATCGGGAATCCAGATTTGAGAAATATTAAGAACCAATGGCTTATTTATCGAGATACTGACTTTAAACTTATGGGATATATTGATTCCAATTTTCAGTCAAACCATGATGACAACATAAGTATATCTAGTTACATTTGTACCCTGTATGGTGGGATGATATGTTGGAAAAGTTTCAAGCAACACAATAGCTGATTTTGTATGCAAAGCAGAATACATTGTAGCATTTGAAACTGCCAAGGAAGTTGTTTGGCTGAGAGTTCATTAGTGAGCTTGGGGTGGTTCCCTCCATTGATGGTCCCATTCCGCTATATTGTGATAGTACTGGAGTCATTGCTCAAGCCAAGGAATCCAAGTCCCATCAGAGAACCAAACACATTCTATGACGCTATCACTTTGTACGAGAAATCGTTGACAGAAATGACATTGACTTGTAAAAGATCGTCGGAAAAGAAAACCTGGCTGACCCCTTTACCAAATGCCTATGCGTAGATGCTCAGCTCCCAAAAGCCTCTGGTTGGGACATGAAGATCAACTCAATGCTCGAAGGGGCCCGTGACCAAATACCTATGGGTAGATGCTCTACTCCTGAAAGCCTCTAGCCAGGATGTGAAGATCAACTCAACGCTCGAAGGGGCCCCCATCTAAATACTTATGGGTAAATGCTCATCTCCCGAAAACCTCTGGCCAGGACATGAAGACCAACTTGGTGTCCAAAGAGGCCTGCATCCAAATGCCTACGAGTAGATGCTCAGCTCTCGAAAACCTCTGGCTCAGACATGAAGATCAACTCAACGCTCGAAGGGGCCCATGTCCAAATGCCATGGGTAGATGCTTAGCTCCCGAAAGCCTTTAGCTAGGATGTGAAGATCAACTCAGCACCTAAGGGGACCCATATCTAAATGCCTATGGGTAGACGTTCAGCTCCCGAAAGTCTCTGGCTGGGACGTGAAGATCAACTCAGCGCCCAAAGGGGCCGACGTCCAAATGCCTATAGGTAGACACTCAACTCCCGAAAGCCTCTAGCCGGGATATGAAGATCAACTCAATGCCCGAAGGGGCCTACATCCAAATAACTACGGGTAGATGCTCAGCTCCCGATAGTCTCTGACCAGGATAAGAAGACCAACTTAGTGCCCGAAGGGGCCTACATCCAAATGCCTACGGTAGATGCTCAACTCCCAAAAGACTCTGGCTGGGATGTGAAGATCAACTCAGCACCCGAAAGGGCCCAAATCCAAATGCCTATGGGTAGATGCTCAACTCTCAAAAGCCTTTGGCCGGGACGTGAAGACTCAATGCCCTGGAGCCTTTTATTGGGCCTGACGAAATCGATTCTCGAAGACCTTTGGATTCATGCAATACTCAAAGAATCTCCAGGTCAGCAATGGGAATTATTTTCTATTAAATGGCTGAAATATCTAGTTTGTTTTAAAGGAAATAGGCAAACCACATATGCCAAGCCACAACACTCGGACAAATTTACAAAGAGAATGAAAGGTATTTCATTGATATTTGCAAAAAAGGATCCAAAGGTCTTACAAAAATGGTCTACCATAAAGTCCGACAAATAGTTTATACACCATCTAAAAGAAGAAAGAAGAAAAAAAGCTAAGCAGATGAAAAAGGCCCGGACGTTCCTGCAACTCCGGCGGCTAGTGCACCCCCGGCCTGGTCATCCTCGTTCTCATCCAAAAAGCTCAAATCGATGCCTGGATAATGGTCGAGAATCCTCCAAGTGTCATCCATGCCTTCGACGAAGGCCACTTCTGAAAATGTCACTTTTGTCTTATGGCATTCACGGAAAGCTTATAGGCTTCCACAGCCCCCTAAGTCGCCTTCTCTTTTTGAGCCTCCTAATCTACTATCTTCCGCCGAGCCTCGGAAAATGCCTTCCTCTCCAAAGATAACTGCTCCTAAAGATCCTTAACCACTTTATTGAGATGACTGACTTTAGCTTCAAAGCAATAGAAGTTGTCTTCCGTGTCTCCTTCAAGCAAGCTTCAGTCTCCTCTTCCAAAGCCCAATGCCCTCTCAAGTTAGAAAAATTGTTGATGAAATGACACCAAGTAAATGCTGCGGTCAAATAAAATCTTTAACTCTAACTTGCAAAGGGAAAGAAATGACTTACCTGGATAACACTCCAAATAGCGTCCTTCTGACACTAAGTGTTACTCTCCCCTATAACCCGTTCCACATCAATGGGAAGGAAGAAGTCGTTGAAAAAGCATTTGGCTGTATCCCAATCATCAAAAATGTAGACCTTGAATCAGGATCACCCGAGGCTCCTTCCACGAAAATGGCTTGGGGGCAAAGGACGAAGCGCTCACCTTCGGCACCCATCGATGCTTCAGAGTGGGTGGAGGTGGAACATCCAAAGGAGCGGCAATGATCATGCCCTCAGGCATGGGAGCGGCAATAGCAACAAGCTCAACTACAAGAGCCTTCGTCAGCCAGGGCTCAATTATTGGAGCCTCCGTCAGCATATTCGAAGACCCCCGAGATGCGGTAGACTCTCTTCTTCAAAATTATTTTTCTCAAACCTCGCCTTTCTGCAGGATCCATAGCTGCAAAGAACAAAGACCTTGGTAAACAAAAAAGTTAATGCCAGAAAAAAGAGGAAGAAAGAAGTGGTTTGGGATTCTATCCACCTTTTGGGCAAATTTGGCTCATACCCATGTTAAATAGGGCTGCCTCGGATGACTGCACCTTTAGTGCAAGAACTTGAAAGTGTTGAAGAACCTCGTATCATTCCTTGTCCTCGAATAAAAGAATAGGATGAGTAACCTAAAGTGACTGGAGTACCCCATGCTCAAAGCCCCAATCACCACAAGAAGAATGTTTTACGAAAAAGTAGTATTCTTTCCAATGGTGAATGGCCAAGGGGTTACCCTTAATCAGATGTTAACATCCTTTTTTTTTGCAGGGGCAGACATATCACCGCCAGATAAAGCATGGGTATTTTCCTATGAAGAAAAAAGCTCTAAACAGGGGGACCATTGGCCAAACCCCATCCAAAATACAAATTACGGTAAAATCGTAGATAAACCTCCATGTATTCAAGACAAGAGCACAGGGAGGAAGCCTCACAACATGAAGAAAATTAATGAAAAAGGGAACAACGAAAACCCCAACCCAGCTAGAAAGCATTCCTTGTATGACGCTATCCTACCAAAAGGAGGGTCACATGCTTGGTAGACTCGAGCAGGATCTCCTCTCAAACTCTGAAAAAATTTGGTAATTAGTACGAATCTTTTCTAGGTGAGATTGACAAAGCTTGGATTGGATGACTCCAGGGAGAAACTAATTCGCATTTGAATTCCCTAGCCCTGGATGAGCCTCTAATGCCATGGTCACTTCAAGTTCTACAGCACCCTCCAGAGCCTCAGGCTTGGAAGCAACTTCTAGAGCCTCAGCACTAATCCCTAACTCAACTGGTTCTTGATCAAAAGACATGAGCCAACTGATTTGGAAGATATAAACCGATCGACTCGAGAGGCTGATCAGATATTGTGGATTGAACAAAACTATCAAAAATAAAGAAAAATTCCTCGAAAAAAACAAGCACGAAGAACTTGAACGTCCCAAAATAAGAAACTTAAAAAACTAAAAATGCTAATAGGAGGACGAAATCAAAAGGAACCAAGAAACAAGAGATACATGTGAATCTAATTGAAACTTAATTTTTAGGAACTTCATAAATTACTACGTACCTGCTAGATGCAAATCCGAACTCATTTGATAACTCCACCGTCCATCAATGATCCGGATATACTCAGATACATGTGATGGATTTGCCTCCTGGATCTTTTCGTTTGCCCTTTGTATCATGAAATATAAGAAGCCCATCTGAGCATACCTCTCGGAGTCCACGGCATGAAGTACCTCATATAGAGGCTTGATAGCCTCCACTACCCTCTCAGCCCGCTGCCAGAATGTGTCTCGTCACTAAATTTTCCATATTGCTTCCCTCAGTATTTGCCCTGGCATATCTGCTCTGCTGTCAGTCCTGACTGACAAACATCTGACATAGCTCTGTTTTCTTGCCAAGAAGACTATCAAATGCAATGTAATTAGTAGCAAACCGTATGACCCATGGTCTCAATATTTCCCCCCTGTAAAGCTCCTCATCAATGATAAGACCCATGTATGGTTATATATAAATCTGGTGATAGACTGTGCTAGATCAACAATCTTCTGCACCCTGCAGATTTTTCCAATATCGATCAATATGAGGTCTATACAATGTGCAGCACAAGGAGTCCGGAAAATATGCGGCCGCCACTCCATCAAGATCTGCCCTGCGGTCCTATACAATGGTCCATTATCAGTGATAACTTGCACGACATTATGCTCTCTCACCTGATCTATCACCTCCTCCATCAATCTAAGGATATAACTGGCGTCGTGCACCTGATCTGAAGTATCAATAGACTTCTGAAAAAAAGTCTTCCCATCATAATAAGTCAAGAAATTGATGATACTCCGTCTAGTAGGACCAGTCCAACCATCAAACATCACCATCAATCCATACACGGGCCACTTGCTCTGATACGAGGATATTCATCCTTCTAGCTCCTCCTTATTACCGTCCAGAAGATGACCATAGATATCCCTCGATGATGGAGGATCTACACCTGCACCAGCAGCCTGAATAGATGAAATAGCAGAGATATAATATGGATTGTCTGCTACATGGGCTGGGATATAACTGAAATGAAACCAGGAGGAGATGGCCCGTCATATATCCTTCTTCTTATCCTTTTTCAGCATTGTGTCAATCCTCTGTTGCTTGGAATCTCTACTGGAAAATGCATGTGGATCGACATCATGGATAGTGGCTCCCTCTGGAATGTCCCTGGAAGGCTTCCTCCTACTGCCAAATGCTCCAAACATGGATGCAATACGGCCGGTGCCTCTCCTGACGGGCTCTCTGACTGAGGAGGTCCTCCTAAACTGTCTCAGACTCTCCTGGAGCACTAGCAGAAGCGGATCCCGATCCTGACTCAAAAGTTGATGGCTCGAATCGCTGTCTATGCCTGGCTGCCTCCTCCTGCTGCCTCTGCTCATACAAGCTCGCCTGAATAGCAGCCTCCATCTATGCCTCCTAATCAAAAGGAATAGATGCTCCCTCTGACTCCCTGGAGTAATAAGAAGATATTTCTGCAGCTCTGCGGTCTACCTCTGCCTTCTTCTTTGCTGCTCTTTCATTTTCAGCTTTAAAATCAGCAAAGTATTTCTTCATCAGCTGACTCGGACCTCCTGTGGACACTGTCGGTATGCAGGTATATCAGAATAGCCGCCAGCCAAGTGCTGCTTCAACCTTGTTACCTCCACCTTTGAATTCCGTATTGCACCATTTACACCTTCAGTGATGCTGACCCGAGATTATCTCTCCATGTGACCAGCCAATGTCCCGCTCCGAATCCTTCCTCCTTAATGGATCCATACATGAATATTTAAATTACATATAAGGTCAATAATAATGTTTATTACTTAATACTTTATTAACCTAATTTTTAAAATTTAATTTATTTTTTTATTTTTTAAAAAAAATTCAAAAAATAAAGAAAAATAAATAAATTTTAAATTTTAGATTCATGTAGGATTCTATCATACATGCTACATATATTTTTTTAAGATCCTAAAAATGCATTAAAAGTCAATTTTTTTCAATTTAAGACCTACGGCACTATTCATGAGATGCAAAAAACTTGAATAAATCGACATGAAATTTATAGTTAGAGTAGCTTACGAGCTCTAGATTAATAATTTATAATTATAATTTTTTTTTCTAATTATTTTTCAAAATTAATTTATTAATCCAAAATTAATTTTTAATTTAAAAAATTATATACTTAACAAAAAATCAAGATTTTAGTATCATTGTGTAGATCTATCCTAGATCTACCACATACTATAAAATCATAGCCAACAAAAAATTTTGACAGCATTTCTTAATTTTTTATTTTGCATGGATTTTAACAAAAAAATAACGATATGAAAAAGGAAAATATGGAAAAAGAAAGGTATACGTATCTTGATTCTAGCTTCCTCTTCGACTTTTGCAGGTTCAATTGGGTTGAAAATGATCAAGAAATTTTTTTTTCGTTATTTTTCCTTCCACGGCTCTGCAGCATTGTCTCTTCCTCACTTAAAAAACAAGGCAGCCCCCCTCCCAAAAGTCACATGGCTATAGTAGCTATGTGACAAAACCAAAAAAAATTGCCCCACCTACCCCCTCCCAGCTGTACCGACCCGAACCGGTGCCGAACCGGCCAGTTCGGGCCCATTTCGACCGGTTCGGCACTGGTTCGCCCCGGTTCGGGTCCGGTTCGGTGCAGTAAGTATTTTTTTATTGATTTTAATTGGGCTGTGCCAATTTATATGGCCGAACCGTGCCGGCCAGCCACCGATCCGGTTCGGTACGCCCCGAACCGACCGATTCGGCACGATTCGGAAAACCCTGCCCCTGGTTGCTGAAAAACCTATCCTAGTTTACTCAAGGAGAAGTCAGCCTGTTTCTAACCAATTGCAAGTTCAAGATTCAACTCCAAAACCAGTTATGCAGTTACAATTACCCTCTTCATTGATTGATGACTTAGACATTCTTGTGCAATTAGGAAAGGAGTTCGAAATTGTACTCAACATCCTATTTCTCACTTTATTTCTTTGGATAGAATTTCACATAAAAACCGTTGTTTCCTCACTAAATTAGACACCATTCCTATTCCTCAAACCATCAATGAGGCATTTAGGGATGAGAATTGGAAACTTGCCATGAATGAGGAAATGAGTGCACTTAATAAAAATTGTTCATGGGAGATTGTTGATCATCCTAAAGATAAGAAACTTACGGAATGTAAATGGGTGTATACAATCAAGTTTAACGTAGATGGGACTTTGGAGAGGTATAAGGCTAGGTTAGTAGCCAAGGGTTACACTCAAACACATGGGATAGATTATCAAGAGACTTTTGCTCCGGTAGCCAAGATGAATACTATTCGCCTTCTTTTATCTTTGGCTGCTAATTTCAATTGGTGTTTGCAACAATTTGATGTCAAGAATGCATTTTTACATGGTGATCTTGAAGAAGAGGTGTATATGGAACCTCCACTGGGTTTCGAGAAATATTTCAAAAATAATCAAGTGTGCAGGTTAAGAAAGGTACTTTACGGGCTTAAGCAATCACCCCGAGCTTGGTTTGGAAAGTTTACTAAAGTAATGCTTGTCTTTGGCTGCAAACAAAGTCAAGGAGATCATACCCGTTTCTTTAAACACTTGGCAGTAGGGAAACTCATAGTCTTGATTGTATGTGTTGATGATATCATTGTAACAAGTGATGATGATGAGGAAATTCAAAGGCTTAAGGCTAGACTTGCAAAATAATTTGAGATTAAAGAACTTGGCAAGCTCAAATATTTTTTAGGGATTGAAGTAGCCCGGTCTAAAGAAGGTATTTTTATTTGCTAGCAAAAGTATATTCTTGATCTCCTACAAGAGATGGAAATGATGGGATGTAAGCCCATTAATACACCAATTGAACAAAATCACCGGTCGAGTGAAGCAAGAGACGATGAAGTTGTTGATAGAGGAAGGTACCAAAAGTTGGTAGGAAAATTGATTTACTTGTCTCACACGTTCAGATATCGCTTATGCCATGAGCATGGTGAATCAGTTTATGCATGACCCCAAGAATGTTCACCTACAAGCTATATATAGGGTGATATGGTACATAAAAGCTACTCCCGGGAGAGGAATCATATTTAGTAAAGGAACAGAGATGATAGTAGAAGCCTATACAGATGCAGACTATGCTGGCTCCCTCACAGATCGATGCTCAACCACCAGTTATTGACTCTAGTTGGTGGAAATTTGGTAACTTGGAGGAGCAAGAAACAGGCGGTAGTGTCCAGATCAAGTGAAAAATCTGAGTTGCGTGCAATGGCTCAAGGAATTTGTAAGCACTTGTGGATAAAGAAAATCTTAGAAGATCTACAGGTTAAATGGCACAGACCTATGAAGCTGTATTGTGACAAGTCTACTATAAACATTGGCCATAATCCGGTTCAACATGATAGAACAAAGCATGTTAAAGTGGACCGACACTTCATCAAGGAAAAGATTGAGAGTGGATTGATCTGCACCCCTTATGTTCCTACAAATGGTCAAATGGCTGACATGCTCACAAAAGGCTTGGACAGCTCAACCTTCAGAGATATTAATAGCAAGTTGGGAATGAAAAACATCTATTCTCCAGCTTGAGGGGGAGTGTTGGAAAATCTCGGATTCTTTCCTTTCTTTAGGAGATTGTATATGGTTATAAATAGCTAATTGACTGCTAATAGCTATGACCTTAATTTAGGCTGATTATAATCTTCCTAATATAGCTAACAGCTATGATTCTAATTTAGGCTAATTTAATTATTTATGCCTAATTAGTAGGAATTAGTTTGTTTCCTAAATAGGACATTGGTCTTGTACTATATTAGTGTATTTCGTTCATGATCAAATATGAAGAAGAATTTCAATTTTTTGCTCAGTTCTTATAACCCTAGGCCATGTTCACCCTCAGCCAACTTAAACTTGGATGTCAGTGATTTCATCAAGTTTCCCATCACAGGTCAGTAGCCGAGGCACAACCTAGTTGGCCCTCCGCTTACAGGCCTAGAGGCCAAGCTGATCTTCCTTCCGATTAGCACTTAGCTAGAGAGACTTTCGGGCTAATCAAGCCTCGGCACTTAAATAGTTCTACCGAAAGCCCTAGATGCTGAAAGGTGATCTTTAGATTGCTAGAAGCCCAGGAGTCTCCTGGTTGCATAACCCCAAGATAGCATGACTTTCAGAGAGACCAAAATTCACCCAGAAATCCTTGGCCAAATAGACCTTCGGCTCCTTAACTTGTAGACCCTGGATAACCCTGGCCTTGATGCAAGTCCATCAGCATCTAGAGGGCAAAGCCCCGTGATAACAATGGAACACCCAAAGAAGTGGCCAAATCACATCCAAGAGGACCGCGGCCTAGCAGACTTCCCAATTTATCGAAGTCCTTAGTTCTATGAACCTTCGGCCCCATTTTGGCCAACGAGCCAACCCCCTCATACTCTCAAACGATAGACATGATCCCATAGTTAATATCCTACAAACTAGCCAAAGGGAAAACCCATCGATGCTCATTTCTATGCATTTCACGGAATGGAGAAACAACTCAATCCTATAATTGATGGAAAATCCCCGTGATTAAAGAAGCATGATTTGGTCCAGGCCACAATCTACAATGAAATTAATAAAAATGGCTACCGGCACAAATAAGACAAGCATCCATTAAATGCAAGATGAAAATTTCAGCACGAATAAGACAAAAGAAATAATTCCCCTTTCTTTGATATCTTGACAATATTAGACAACTAGCCACCTTTTGCCAGCCCACTAAGACATACTTTACACCTCTAAAATGTCCTTGCAGCCATCCTATAAAAAGGGACTCTCTAGGAGCTCCCCAGGTGATGAAAATCTCTCCCTTTATTTCATTAGTTCATTCTATTCTCCTGTGGCCTCACACTAACTTGAGCATCAAAGTGTCTTCACCGGAGCCATCTCTAGCAGGGTTTTTTGAAGGTACAGTCCATGAATGCCACCTACTCCAGCACACTGTCAACTGAGCGAGTTTCAACACCATCAAGGATGAATTGTGGTAACCATATGCCAGGATTCTTGAATATTTTTATGCAATTTTTTAACCTATCCGGACATCGAGTATCATTGCTAGATGGTCATTTCAATTAGTATAAGAATTAGGTTCTATACTACCAGCTTAGTATTCGAACCTATGGAGTCATGCACATTGTCGAGCAATGCAGAAAAGGGCTTGACCTAAAATCCAAATGTTTAATTTGGAAGTAGGTGACTTGATTGGACAAATTGGATTGACTTAATTAAGAATTAAGTTCGAGATCATACGGAATTAAATACTGGCTATGTCTAGCTAGCATTATGCATTAGTTGTAGGATTAATTCTGTGAATGAAATTGAACTAATTTGTAATTCAAGGTTTGAGCGGGATTTTCGAGTGAGTCTTAAATTGATTAGGACTCAAACCAGTGTTTAAATTAATTTGGGTTTTAAAGAAGTTATGGTTTGAGTCCTAATGTGGTTAGGACCTAAAGTAATTTTTCTCCAAGGCCGATTTTTATTTTTGAATTTGGAATTCAAATAAAAAAATTTGGCCCATTGTTCATGCCAAGAACATTCTTAGCATTTTGGGCCTTTATTTTTTTTGCTAGGCTTTTGGGGGTGTGCATCAGGCTTTTAGGGGCGTGCCAATCTCTACTTCAAGATTTGGGATAAGATCCCATGTCAAGCGATAAAAAAAAGGGAGAGAATCTGTGCGATAGTTTTTTGGTTCGCATGAACAAAAATCAGATTTCTGTTCTCTGTTCATGCGAATAGAAACCTGGTATGCTATTTTCCATTTCTGATAAGCAGATTGGGTTTATCCTCAAAACAGAAATTTGTTTCTCCAAAGAAAAGCTTTTAATCCCCATGCCCTTTCCTCCCTAAGTGTGAGATAGAAAAAGATCTAAAGAAAAATCTGCAAGCCTCCTCTGAGAAAGATCAGAAAAATAGAGAGAAAACCCTTTTGAGAGAATAAGTCCATGTTCTGTTCAATCCTTCTTTTTCCCGGTGCTTTGACGTGCGCGCGAAGTAAAGCGGCACCTGACGCTCTTGCAAAGAAAAAGCTCAGCATCTTTAGTTAATTTTTAATTGTGTCTATCAGCTAAAAACAATTTTTTGCTAAAAATTTCTGTCAACCTGCTTTCAATTCCTGGGGATCCCATTTTTTCATATCGGATTCACCTATATGATGTGGTGATGGAGTGGTAGCGAGATGGAGTGGAAGTGAGTGAGGTAGTGGAAATGTGCGTAGGCAAGGCAATAGAAGTGACGGAGGCAGATGAGGCATAGGAGAGAGCGAGTGAAGATTAAGCGAGGCAAGGTGGCCCTAGCCTTCACCCGAATAACGATCTGGAGCCTTCGGGTGGCTCTGAGAGAACTCTTGAGACTCTCAAAGAGCTTAGAACTTATAAGGAGCTGCCTAGGAAATGCCTTGTAAAACAAGAATTATCTAGAATGTCCAGAGAATAGATTTTATAGGAGAGGTATACAGAGTACCTGATGCCTAAGGGATGTTATGCAGTGCAGGGAGTGGTGGTCGGTACACCGTTATAGAGCACATGCCCCTGGAGGAGTGGTTGGAGATGGCGCGGAACTTGTTTTCATGGTAGGTATGCTTCAATTGGGCACTTGCATTAATGAATAGTGGCCGATGTCAGAGAGTCATAGCGCAAGGTTACCTACCCTTTTGCAAAAGGGCATGACGGGTTTCCTCGCATGATCTCTGGGACTACATATCTGAATCTGAGAAACCTGCTTCCTATGCTGAGCTAGTGGGTCAGGTGGCCTTATGCTAAGTTGGTGGGTGAGGTGGGGTCTACATAGGCTTGATCATTTCTAGATGTATTGAGGTGCATTGCCACATTTTTGCTAAAAGAAAAAAGAACAAGGAGAGCTTTAACTTGGCTAGGGAAATCCCATTGTTAAATTATGTAAAGGAAATTTATAGTAGAGCTACAACTTAATTGAAATCTGGAGATTTGTTGTTTAGATTTACAAGATATGTCACTAGAAAAGGAATCTTACAAGATATTGGAGTAACAGAAGATTCATTAGACCAACTGTAATATTAACAATTGTTCTGAATATGGTTCATATGGAACAAAGACACTAAAAGTTGTTTTGATGTATGGATTGGCATCATATCAACTGCTCATATAGCATTAGTTGCAAGTGGATCACACTAAAATGAAGCTCTACCCACTTTTTCAAGTTTTTCTTCCAATAGTTCTGTGTTTCTTGCCCTATTTCCCATCCCAATATCCTCTCTACCTGGTCATGAATATTACCAGGTATTTGGCAATTTGAGGGAATTAGTATCTTTAAGAACTAGAACCTCATCAATATTAGGAAAGAAACACATCATTATAATGAATAATTGATGCCTCATTTATTTATGTTTGGCCTCTCAAATTGTCCCACCAGTTAATTCAACATGTCTCCTTTATCTATGTGACCTCATTCTCTTTTTGAAATTTCCAGAAAGGTGCTCATCCCAAACACTTGTACAATGGGAGGTTATTTTGTACATTATTGTTATTTAAAAAATTTCCATGGTATGAGATCAATTAACATTCATTGTATACGATAAGGACTTCAAATCATTGCATTCACATTATCTAAGAGATAGATGGATCCACCATGTTTTGAAAATCAATAACAAAAATTAAGAAAAGAAGTATAACAATTTTGAATTCTCGCTTTACTGGCTATTAGGCAAATAGGGATAATGGAAGTTAATCCTTTCAAACTAAATATCAATCACATGAAACCATGTGATTCACATTATATGAGGAAAGTTCATGATTGATAATGTTAGTCAAAGGAAAAGAAAAGATAAAGGTGACAAAATTCAGAGGAATGAGGCTTACTTGCCGCAATTGGGCATTGACCTCTGAAAGAAATCCTTCATCTAGTTGTCCTTCTTGTTCCCTTTTAACTAATTCCTGTAGATAACAAACATTACAAAAAGAGAACATTGAAGGCTGAAATGAATTCAGGACACAAATAAAACTACTCAACAGAAAAGCCATGAGAAGCAGAAAAAACTAGAATATCAATTTCTTTTCTGGTGATAGTGTCCAAATTAAGGGTATTGACTATCTTAAGGAGTTCATAAAAAATACTATAAACTTGAGAAATCAATACAGAAGATTTCTTAGGGGTTCCATGCTAACAAGATTATCTTATGCCGGTTCAAAAAGTGCACTTGTACAAAGGAATACATGATTCTCCAATTAAAAGCTGATTAGGCAAAATTTTTCATATCTCATAGGACTATTTACTATTTAGTGTTACATAAGAAATGATATCTAGAGTTAAACAGTGCATCAGTGAATTTATCAAGCATATTTAACAAAGTTCTTGCAACCAATGACCAAATGGTTGTAATATAATTTCAAATCCAAGGTTTGAAATGCTGGTGCCGGTACTGGAGCCCGAACTGATTGATCGGCGATATGGTTATGTACACCCCCATGCTATTCTGCATAAGGCCTGATTCAACACAAAGGTGGAGGGAGAACACGAAAGAGGAAGAGAGAGGGGGGAGAAAAAGAAAGAGAGAGAAAGAGGGAGAAATGGCCGCTAGAGGTTGATGAAGGGCAGTTGAGCTCGCTATGCTGCTACCGAGCACAGTGGAAGCCAAAAGAGGGCAGAGGTAAGGAAGGAGCAGGAGAGGGTGACAAGGCTGCTAGAGGCCTTTGGAGGGCCAGCGAGGCTGCCATGCCACTATGAGGTGGTTTTCAAACCCAAAGGAGGGGCTCCACCCTCCTCCCGATCAACAAGAGCTTTTTATATATTTTTTTGTTTTTATCAAGTGAAGTTGGTAGTTGTCAACTTCACTGTTTAATTTTTTTTTTTGAATTAAAGTTGGCAATCGTTTGGCCAACTTCAATTGAAACTCATAAAAACAGAAACAATGAAACCAGCAGTCGACTTCGCCCAATACAAGCAAAACAAATACAAAATAAGGGTTAAAGCCCCTTTTTTGATTGGAAGGAGGGCAGAACTCTCCTCTGGGCTTCCACCAGCCTCGGCAGTGGCACAGCAGTCTTGCTGAACCTCTGAAGGCCCTCTCTTCCTCTCCATCTCCTTTCCTCCCCCTCTCTCTCTTCCTCTCTTTCCTTCCTCCTCTCCCCTTCCTTGCTGTTTTCTCATTTTGAACACCAGAACAATCCCAATCGACCTCCAATACGATTTGGCATGCCCCGAACCAGGCAGTTCGGTGAACCATGTTTCAATCTTATCAAATTTCATGAATTAGATATACATATAACATCAATTTAATACGCTTTTCTAAAAAGATAATTTAGCTGGTTAGCAAAATCAAAAATACATCAGTGTCCAAGGTCAATTATGCACTGAGGTTCATGAGGGAACATGCAGAAGCCATATTGAGAAAAAGGCCCTAGCATACAAAGTGCTTCGACAAAGCTACTATTAGCCCACAATGCAAAAGGATGCAGAGGACTTCGTTATGAGGTGTGACACTTGCCAAAGGAACTCGAATATCCAGCACCTACATGCCATGCCGATCACCCCTATATGCATCTCATGGCCTTTTATGCAGTAGGGAATGGATAATCCTCGACCCATTTGTACCCGCTTCAGGACAACGAAAGTTCCTGATAGTCGCTGTGGATTACTTCATGAAGTGGATGGAAGCCGAACCATTGCCTGCATTATCGAGACTAAAGTTATTGACTTTGTATAGAGGGCCATAATCTGCCGGTTCGAGGTCCCCCGGGTATTGATCACTGATAATGGGTGATAGTTCGCCAGAATAAGATTCAAAGAGTTCTATGAAGATCATAGGATCTCACATCACTTACCTCGGTGGCTCACCCCCAAGCTAATGGAGAAGCAGACATAACAAACCGAACTCTCCTCCAAGGCATCAAAAGGAGATTGGGCAAAGCCAAAGGTTCGTGGGCTGACGAGCTTCACCACGTACTCTGGGCATATCAAACGACACCAAGGATTCCAATGGAAAAGATATCCTTCAGCCTAGCTTTCAGGACTGAAGCTGTATACCCATTAAGCTCGGAATACCTTTAGCATAGGTCGAAAATTTTAATAAACAAACTAACTCTGAAAGATGACTCACAAACTTGGACTTGCTAGACGAAGTCCGGGAGAGGGCATGCATCAAGATGGCGGCATACTAACATAAAGTTGCTCGATACTTCAATTTCGGGTCTGCAATAAAACATTCAAGGTCGGCGACCTGGTGCTATGACAAGCAGAAGTCTCCTAGCCCGGCCAAAGAGACAAACTTTTGCTAAACTGGGAAGGACCTTATCAAGTGGAGGAAATCATCAAACTAGGAACCTACCAACTAAAGCAACTAGATGGAACCCTTCTTTGACCTTGGAACTCGGCTAATCTATAGATGTATTACCAGTAATGTAGTCCTTCCTCACTTGTTAAATAAAAAGTCTGTTCAAAATTATGTATATCCTAACCAGTAGGAAACCAAGAAAGTTCTAACGATGAAGGCCGTCGAGCCAGACCCTTCGAGCCAAAGCAAAGCCTTCGCTGAAATTTGTTGGACAGAAGTTTAAACCATTAATGGAAATGTGAAGAACTGAATGCAAAACATAGCCATGCAGTTTGAAATTTGACAAACAACAGGCAAACACAAACAGAAAGTATAAAAAAGAATGATTATTTTATTAATGAATTTTGGATTACACATGTTTTTGGCCTCAGCCAAATTATATCATTTCAAGGATGCTTCATGAAGTATAGCCGAAAGATGGAAGAACTCTAGAAGACTGACTTAGGGACTCCCAAGCTCCACATCGGCTGGAGGATAAGTACCGAACCTGGGCTCTCCAGGAGGACAAAGTTCCCCTCTAAAAAGCCGAAGAACATCTTCGTGCCCTGAAAATAGCCAAGATACCTCGCCATGATCGTGAGAGGAAGTGCATCATGAAGGTGAGGCCAACCCGCGTAAAGCACAGGCTCCAGCTACATGGAGTTGATGCAACGAAAGGCATGCCCTCCACCCGCAAATAGACGGAGGACGAAAAGCCGGTGTGACCCGAGGGATGTACCCACAAGGAGAGGAGGAGGAACATCCTAGAAGCCCTTGACCAGCACTTGTTTCCTCTCCCCCAAGCCTAGGTCCTGCTTAAGGAGGAACTAGGTGATGAGGCACACAACCTAGGGATAGGTGATGAGGGATACAACCTGAGCCCCCCTCCAACTCCATCTTTCAACTGACGATAGTAGCAATGATGCAGCTAGAATGCCGGCCATTTCCAATATGTACCATTCTAAGGTAAGCATCCATCATCATGCCCTTGATATGACCTAGGCACCCCTCCCAGGAAGAACCCCTCCATCAGAAAAGCGAACCGTACATTCTCAGCACCTACACCGATAGCCGGCTACGGCATCCTTACGAGTCTTGGCAACAAAAAAAAATTCAATGAAGATTCATGCCGCCATCCCTCTATTTATAGAGGAACCAGGTGGGAGATAGCTGCACCCATGCCCAGCCACCACAGTGCATGCATCCTTCCCTAGCAGTTGAACATCTTGAGAAGAGAAGTCGAAGGGACAAGCATCTTGGTCAAGGTTCTTATCCCCTCGAGAGTAGCACATTAATACCCCGATATTCCCACCAATGCAGACAATAAAGGCACCCGATATCCAAGGGTCAGTCGAAACTTCTATTAGGAAAAGTATTCTAAAGCCAATCGTCTAGATGTAGACAGTTGAGCTATCTTGTAAATATATATGAATTACTAATAAAATAAATATTATTTTTGGTAGCTCAATACTATTTGACATCTTCTTGTGAACTCTAATATGTTGAAGTCCTTAGAACTACATTGATTCGATAAAAGAGAATTTATCGAGTGGTTCTTAAATCGGTTCGCAACCAAATGATATGTTGTTACCTAGGATAACAATATTTATCAAGAATAGGTCATTATGTGCCACATAGGTTGGTTGTCCTCTCTTAACCAAGGAGTGTAGAGATATTGGTATGGCATATAGGTGAGTGGAGTACATCTTACTAAACAGTGACCAACTCTGTGAAGTACTCTGCTATCAAGAGTATCTTGCAGAAAGGGTATGGGTATAAATATCCCTCCGACTTGAGATATCACGGTACTTGGCAAGCAACTCACTGTACTTTGGTGCCAAACTACCTGGATTTCTAATCTAATGATGGAAGATTTCTAGATACAGTCAAGTACTTAAGTTGGTGTCGAGTCAAAAAGGGATTGACCACTCCAAGTTGCTGGAATAAATACTCGGCAGTTTTCAATTTAGCAAAACCTAGGCCTGGATAATCTTGGTGAGTCACAAGATTTAGCATATTAAGATATATTTGGATGTGCTTATTTGGAGTTGGCAGTTGACTCTGAATTCATCCTGAGTATTAAGTCAAAGGAATAAATTATACGGTAACTATAGCCTAGGTTCTTGAATGTTGCTTTGCCATTATTCGACCTATCCGAACGTCGGACATCATTACTAGATAGTCACATCGATTAGTTCAAAAAATCATTCCAGAATTACCAACTTAGAATTCGAACCTACGAGATTATACACAATAGAAGTTTCCGATTGATCATGATGGTTGATCGACGATTGAGAATCATCCAGTGGCAAAATTATAAATATGATCAACAATTTGCCTTATACAAAAATTATAAATAAGTAATTAATTAATTATTAATTAATATTAGAAGGATTAATTAGTAATTGGATTGCTAATTGGATCAATTTATTGAATGAAAAGATTTGGTCAAATCTATTTGAATTTGGTTCAATTAGATTCACTCGATTAGGTCATTCGATGATCCAATTGCTAAAAAGTTTTAATCTTAATTTAATTTGGATTTATACTTAACTAATTCTCCGATTAATTAAGTTTAATTGGATCCTAATTAGATTATGTTCAAGCTATTTCAATTGATCAAACCAAATTAAATTGAAATTAAAATTAAGTTTGACTAAGTCAAACCTAGAAACTTAGTTTTTCCCTTGCACCACTTTGTTCTCCATGCAAAAATGAATTTTTGCATGAAGAGTCTCAATGCCAAAATATGATTATCACCCTCCCTATTATCCATTCTGATTGGGATTAAGTCAAAATAATTTTAAAAAGAGTTTTAATATTGTTTTGTATCTGTTTGACCGTGTCAAAAATGGATAATGCACCCCTTGTTCTCCATGAATTTTCTGATTTTTTCATACATTTTTCTCCATGAAAATAATATTTTGATGCCTTCTCTAATCCCTTTTGGGTTAGGATAGGTTTAGATAAATTTTAGAATTTATTTGAATTGATTTGAATTTAAATTGGATGGATTTTGAATGAGTCACACTCCTAGTCCAAATAGAACTTCTAAACCATCCTAATATTTTATCCTAATCCCCATGCCACTATTTTATTGAATTTTTATTAGTTTGTACGAATATAAGAGAAGGATTTTTGTGGATTTTTAGATGAGAAATACCATAAAAAAATTGGTTTTGAATTTCGTTTTCCCCCGACTTGATCCTCATCATCCATCTTCTCATCTGCTTGGAGGACTCGAAAAGAATTTGAAGTTTCTTAGATCAGCCATCCACAGCCTTCACACGGAACTAGCACTCTAGAAAAGGTGATTTCTTGGAACTTCGTGAGGACTTTTCGTAGAGGCCGAACATCCTATACGGCTGCGAGGCAGTGTCCAGAACTTCTACCATGCTCCATCAGCTATGGTATTCATCGACCCATGATAAGGTATGGGATTTGATCCTATTTATGGTTATAGATTAGATCTATAGCATGTATCGATTAGATCGATGTATGCTGGTTTATTTTCAGCATCTATACTATTTTCATATCCTGTCATGATTCTGTAGGGTAGATTTTTAGAATTGTTCTAATGCATGATTTAACGATTAAAATTATTTTTAATCCTATTTGCTTCCGTTGGTTTAAGAAAAATCCATGCATGAAACCCTGTCCTAGTTTTAAGAAGTGGTATTAGAGCCCCAGGTTCGTGACATAATTTGATTAGATGTAGATCTGAACATTAATCCAAACAACTGCTTCAAATTGGGTTGATTACCATGGTCGTCCAGTCATAGAAAAGAAGTAGGGTTTAAAGGCCTTCTCTTTCATTTAATGAGATCTTATATGGCATGTAGAGATGCCGCTTGTGATTATATCCCATAAACAAATAAGGTGAAAAGATAATTTTATCTAAATTATTTTGATAATTTAGATCTGATTTTCAGTAGTTTAATGTTGATTATTTTGTTGTTATTAATCTGAAATTAAGTTATTTACATCAGGTTTTATGTTTAGAACATAAATTATAACTTAATTTCAGCAATTATACTAAATCACTTTCCTAAATGGAGAGTTGGAAGAAGAGGTATATATGATACAACCTAAAGGGTTCACATCCACAGATAAACTTCAAAGATCCATTTATGGATTGAAGCAGGAATCTCGAAGTTGGAATATGCATTTTGATAAGGTGATCAAAATGTATAGCTTCATTAAGAACGGAGAAGAGCCTTGCATATACAAATGGGCTAAAATAATTGTATCTCTTGTTTTGTACGTGGATGACATTCTTTTAATCAAAATGACATTCCTATAATGCAGGCAATAAAGGTTTGGTTGTCATCCCAATTCTCCGTGAAGGACCTGGAAAAAGCAACCTAAATCCTTGGAATGAAGATCTATAGAGATAGATCTAAAGTTACTAGGATTATCCTAGTTGACATACATTGATACTGTGCTGAAATGATTCAGCATGGTAAATTCCAAGAAATGCTATCTTCCGATAGGCCATGAAATTACTCTTTAAGAAGGATTGTCTGACAAATCCTGAAAAGAGAGCATAAATAGGATTCCATATACCTTAGCAGTGGAATCCATTATGTACGCCATGATATGTACACGACCAGATGTGCATACCCACTAGGAGTAGTGAGTAGATACCAATTTGATCTAGGTAAGAACCATTGGAAGGTCATAAAAACTATCCTTAAGTATTTGAAAAATACTAAGGACCAATGGTTGGTTTATGAAGATTATGACTTGAAACTAGTCGATTATACTGACTTAAGTTTTCAGTCAGATTGGGATGATAGTAAAAGTATGTCAGGTTATGTCTTTACCCTTAACAGAAGAGCTATTTGCTGGAAAAGTTCCAAGCAGCATACTGTGGTTAAGTCCATATGCGAGGCGAAGTACATTTGGCATCTGATGCTGCAAAAGAAGCTATATAGTTACGGAAGTTCATCACCAAGCTTGGAGTGGCACCCTCCATTCATAGTCCAGTTGTTATGCATTATGATAGCACTAGAGTCATTGCTCAAGTGAAGGAACCGAAGGCACATCAGCAGACCAAGGATGTTCTACGTCGCTATCACCTTGTCCGAGAGATTATGGAACGAGGTGACATCAACCGGTAGAAGATCGATAGAAAGAAGAACCTAGCTAACCCATTTATTAAAGCCCTCGGAACCAAAGAGTTCGACGATCACAAGTGAAAGATGGGTATATGATACTATTCCGATTGGCTCTAGTCCAAGTGGGAGTTGTTAGGAAAAGTGTCCTAAAGCCAATCACCTAGATATAGATGGTTAAGAGATCTTATAGATGTATATAAATTATTAATAAAATAAATATTATTTTTGGTAGCTCAACATTATTTTTCATCTTTCTGTAAACTCTAATGTGTTGAAGTCCTTAGAACTACATTGATTCGATAAAGAAGGATTTATCGAGTAGTTCTTAAATTGGTTCATAACCAAATAATATGTTGTTACCTAGGATGACAATGTTTATTGAAAATCAGTCGTTGTATGCCATATAGGTTGATACTCCTCTTAATCAAGGAGTGTGGGATACTAGTTTGGCATGTAGGTAAGTGTAGGAGTACATCTCACTGAACAATGACTAACTCTGTAGAGTACTCTGATGTTAAGAGTATCTCGTAGAAAGGGTATGCATATAAATGTCCCTTCGACCGGAGACTATCACGATAACTTAGCAAGCAACACATTGTACTTTGATGCCGGACTATCTGGATTTCAAATCCAATAATGGAAAGTTTCTGGGTACTTTCAAGTACTTGTTAGGTTGGTGTTGAGTCAAGAAGGATTGACCACTCCAAGTTTCTAGAGTAAATGCTCGGCAATATTTCAATTTAGCAAAACCCAAGCCTGGATAATCCTGTTAAGGAGTCACAAGATTTAGCATGTTAAGATATAATCGGATGCAGGATTTACAGTACCGTCCCATACCGTCTGGTACGGGACGTACCATACCGTACCAGTTAAGAACCAGTACGGTTCAGCCTTAAAAAATGGTTCGAGATCTGAACCATAAAAACTGGCCTGCATCGGACTGATACGGGTCGGTTCGGTATGGTATGGGTCGGTTCGGTATGGTATGGGTCGATTCGATATGGTTCCAACTTGGTTAGGCTCAGTTCGGGTCCTGTTCAGGTCCGGTTCAGCGATCCTTGCTTGAGAGGGGGGAAGAAGAGTTTTTTTTTCAATTTTTCAAGGTCGGTGCATGTACCGTATGGTACGATACGATACGGTACTGTACCAATAGTTGCCTGGTATGGATCCCAATACCGGTTCAGCGATCCTTGATTGGATGTGCTAATTCGGAATTGGCAGTTGACTCTGAATTCATCCTAAGCACTAAGTCAAAAGGATGAATTATATGGTAACCATAGTGGCTTCTTGAATGTTGCTTTGCTATCATTCGACCTATCCGGACGTCGAACATCATTGCTAGATGGTCACATCGATTAGTTCAAGAAATCATTCCTGAGCTACTAGCTTAGGAATCAAACCTACGAGGCCACACAATAAAAATTTCCGATTGATTATGATGGCTGATCAACGATTGAAAATCATCCAATGATAAAATTATAAATATGATTAACAATTTGCCCTATACAAAAGTTGTAAATAAGTAATTAATTAATTGTTAATTAATATTAAGAGGATTAATTAGCAATTGGATTGTTAATTAGATCAATTTATTGAGTGAAAAGATTTGGGCAAATCTATTTGAATTGGGTTCAATTAGATTTCACTCAATTAGGTCATTCGATGATCCAATCGGTAAAGAATTTTAATCTTAATTTAATTTAGATTTAGACTTAATTAATTTTTTGATTAATTAAATTTAATTGGAGCCGAATTAGTTTAGGTTCAAGCTATTTAAATTAATCAAACCAAATTAAATTAAAAATAGAATTAAGTTTGACTAAATCAAACCTAGGAACCTAGTTTTTCCCTTGTGCCACTTTGTTCTCCATGCAAAAATGAATTTTTGTGTGAAGAATCTCAATACCAATATATGATTAGCACCCTTTTTATTATCCATTCTGACTGGAATTAAGTCAAAATAATTTTTTAAAAAAGGTTTAATATTGTTTTGTATCTGGTTTGATAGAGTCAAAATTGGATGATTCGCCTCTTGTTCTCCACGAATTTTCTGATTTTTTTCATGCATTTTCTCCATGAAAAATTTGTTTTAATACCTTCTCTCATTCCTTTTTGGGTTAGGATAGGTTTGGATAAATTTTGGAATTTATTTGAGTTGATTTGAATTTAAATTGGATAGATTTTGAATGAGTCAAACTCCTAGCTCAAATAAAACTTCTAAACCTATTCTAATATTTTATCCTAATCCCCATGCCACTACTTTTATTGGATTTTTCTTTGTTTGCACGAATATAAGAGAAGGATTTTCGTGGATTTTCATATAAGAAACATCATAAAAAAATTGGGGGTGGGGTGTGAAAACTAGTTGAGCGTGGGAGTTCCTTCTTGGTGCTAGAGAGAAGAGAGAGAAAGGAAGAAAAATAAAATAGAAAAAAATGATTTTGGATTTTTTTTTCTTCCTCGACCTGATCCTCCTCATACTCCATCTTCTCATCTTCTTGGAGGACTCAAAAAAAATTTGAAGTTTTTTAGATCAGCCATCCACAGGCTTCACACGGAACTAGCACTCTAGGGAAGGTGATTTCTCGGGACTTTGTGTAGACTTTTCATAGAGACTAAACATCCTGTGCAGTTGCAAGGCGATGTCTAGACTTTCTACTACACTCCATCGGTAGCAGGGTTCATCGACCCGCAGCGAGGTATGTGATTCAATCTTATTTATAATTGTAGATTAGATCTATAGCATGCATCGATTAGATCGATGCATGCTGATTTTATTTTCAATATCTATACTATTTTCATATCCCGTCATGATCATGTAGGGTAGGTTTTTAGAATTGTTCTAATGCATGATTTAGAGATTCAAATTATTTTTAATCTTATTTGCTTTTGCCGGTTTAAAAAAATCCATGTATGAAATCTTGCCCTAGATTTTCGATAGTGGTATCAGAGTCCCAAGTTCTTGACATGATTTGATTAGATGTAGATCTAAATATTAATCCAAGTAACTGCTTCAGATTGGGTTGATCACCACGGTTGTCCGGTCATAGAAGAAAAGTAGAGTTTAAAGGCCCTCTCTTTTCATTCAATTAGATCTCATATGGCATGTAAAGGTGCCGCTTGTAATCATATCCCATGAACAAGTGAGATGAAAGGATAATTTTATTAAAATTATTTTGATAATTTGGATCTGATTTTCAGTAGTTTAATCTTGATTATTTTGCTATCATTAATCTGAAATTAAGTTATTTACATCAAGTTTTATGTTTAGAACATAAATTGTAAACTTAATTTCAGTAATTATACTAAACTGCTTTCCTAAACAAAGAGTTGGAAGAAGAGGAGTATATGATACAACCTAAAAGGTTTATATCCACAGATGAATTAAAGGTATGCAAGCTTCAAAGATCCATTTATGGATTGAAGCAGGCATCTTGAAGTTGGAACATGCATTTTGATAAGGTGATCAAAATGTATGGCTTCATTAAGAACGGAGAAGAGCCCTACATATATAAATGAGCTAATGGTTTAATATTTGTATTTCTCAAGGTCCGCTGAACCGGTACCGAGACCCGTACCGGTCAGCGGGCGGTACGGTATTGTACGGTCCGTACCGTACCATACCGGCACGTGTACCGCCATGCCGAATTTTTAAAAAAAACAAACTCTCCCCCCTCTCACTGTACCGACCCCAAACCGACCAAACCGACCCGAACCGGGACGAACCGGGCTGAACCAAGCCCGAACCGACCTGAACCGTGCGGTTCATACCGGTACGGTACCATACCGTACCGACCGGTACAGAAAAGATTTTTTTTAATTTTTTTCACCGATCCGGTCTTCGGACCGTTTTTAGGTGGCAAACCGTATCGGCTCTTGGCCGGTACGGTACAGTATGTCCCGTACCAGGCGGTACGGGACGGTACCGCGAACCTTAGTATTTCTTGTTTTGTATGTGGATGACATTCTCTTAATCGGGAACGACATTCCTGCAATGCAGGCAATAAAGGTTTGGCTATCATCTTAATTCTCCGTGAAGGACCTGGGAGAAGCAACCTACATCCTTGGGATAAAAATATATAGAGATAGATCTAAAAAGTTGCTAAGATTATCCCAATCAACGTACATTAATACTGTGTTGAAGCGATTCAACATAATAAATTCTAAGAAAGGCTATCTTCCGACAGGCTATGGAATTCTCTCTAAGGATTGTCCGACAACTCCTCAAGAGAGAGCATATGAGTAGGATTCCATATGTCTCAGCAGTAAGATCCATTATGTATGTCATGATATATATGCGACCAGATGTGGCATACTCACTAAGAGTAGTGAGTAGATACCAATTTGATCCAGTGAGAACCATTGGAAAAACATAAAAACTATCCTTAAGTATTTGAGAAATACTAAGGATCAATGGTTGGTTTATGGATAATAATACCGAGGCCTTCAATGCGCAACAATGCATTAAATGTGCTTGGAAGAAAAACGTGAGGTGGGAGACCCCATTGCAGGTTTAAACTCCCAAACATGAAGTGTTCGCAAAGGCAATTCAGCATTTATGGCTCCAAATGACCCTTAGTCGGTCAAAGCTTCAAGGCCACTCAGCATCCATGGCTTTAATGATCCCTAGTCAGTCAGAGCCCCAAAACCACTCAGCACCCATGACTCCAAATGATCCTTAGTCCATCAGAGTCCCAAGGCCACTGATCATCCATGACTCCAAACGACCCTTAGTCGGTTAAAGCCCCAATGCCACTCAGCACCCATGGCTCCAAATGACCCTTAGTCGGTCAAAGCTCCAAGGCCACTCAATGCCTATGACACCAAATAACCCTTGATCGATCGGAGCCCCAAGGCCACTTAATGCCCACGACCCTAAACGCCATCGATTAGACGAACCCTAAGACTTCTCAATAGCCTTTGGTTAGCCAGAAGCTTGAGGACCATTGATCAATCCACAAAGATTCTCAACAAAGAATGGACATCTAACCATCCGAAGCAACAAACGCATATCATGAAGAACAAAAAGGGGAAACAAGAACAATTTCATTATGTCAAAGATGCCCGAAGGCAACAAAAAGGGTGGTCACGGAAAACAAGTGACACATAAAAGAAAAGAAAATTTTACAGAAAACTATTCATAAGCCTCCGAGCCCACCTCCATCGCTCTCCGCAAGAAATGCATGCACATCCTTCTTCGAGGACAATGGGTGAGAAAAGTTGAGGTTTGGATAAAGGATCCGAACCTTATCTCCACAAGTGGAATGACCGATAATGCGGCCGAGCTCAAACATTTCATCATTTTCATGTATTCTCCCTATCATACTATCGTTCACCTTGAGAGTCACCTATGCCCCTTAAGCTCCTACCTTATGGTGCATCTCCGCCTGAGGCTTCCTACTCGGCTGAGGGGAGACCATAGCAAGTTGCCTCGAATCATCCCCAAAACTGGCCACCTCACCTTTATCCCTCGATGACCATTCAAGGCTAGAAACCCTCTCCTAAGCCTTGTGCAATTCATTCTGAAGCTGCACAGTCCGAGCAGCCAATTCCCATCTGCAACACCCTAGCAGCCGCATCCCAAGTCACCCTCTCGGCTATCCTAGAAAGTCTCTTTGACTCAATGAACTTGGCCTTCTCGATAGTTTGCTCTCTATATCTCTTCTGGAGTAATGATCAGAAGTGCTCAATTTCTTTATTCGCCTCTTTAAGCGCCTCCAGTGCCTTTGAAAGTCTCTTCTTCATGTCGGTGACATTTTTATGCGCCACCTTGACTTTTTTCTACAAGCTTTTAATATGGACCCTAATTTCTATGACCCTGGGGAGAGAAGCGGAGATAAGGTGTTCACTAGATGAAGGCTCGCCACTCTAAAGGCAACCATACGACGAAAACAAACAAATAGCACCCAGCAAACGAGATTTAGAAATGCCATTTCATTGATAAAAGTTTTTTTACAAGGGAAAAAACAAAAAGAAATGAGAAGAAAGATTACAAGTTCAGCCCCTGACCTTCTCTTTGGGGTGGTGATAGCGGGAACAGACTCAGAGGGCATGACCGTTGCCTCAGCTGGCGCACGCTTGGGCACATCAATAGCATTGGCTGGAGGAGGCTCGGGCACATCGACAGCTTCGGTTGGAGCCAGCTATGACACGACGATGGCTTCGACTGAAGAGGACTAGGGCACAACAACAGGTGCGACAGCCTCTCCACATTCGGGAAAGGACTCCTCCCCGAACTCTTCTTGTTCATCTAGGAAGGAAAGATCCCACTCCGAGTGATGGGTTGCAACCTGGGAGTAGCAATCATTTTACCCTAATTTAAAGCCTTCATGAAAGGCCTCCCCACTAAATTGGCGGTGGTCGGCATACTTCACTCTTCCCAAACCCTAGTAGAAAACTTAGGGAACCCAAGCCCAAATGAGAATTTTCTCTCTAGAAAATCCACACACTTCCCCTTTTTAGGTTGGAAGACACTCTTCTTTCAGCCTCAGCCTCATCCCACACCTACCCTTCAATCCCATTAAAAGATGGTTCCCAAAGTGGTTAGGAGACGTTAGGAAGTTGGGGAGCTAGAGGATGAGATGAGATAGTTTTGATTCAAAATCAAAACAAATTCATTTGAATTCAAAATTCAAGTTCAAATTCTAATTTGAATTCAAATTCGAATTCAAAATCAAATTCAGAATTCAAATTTAAATTCAAACTTCAATTGCATGGTGCATGGGGCTTGGGTGCATGGGTGTGATCCAATCATATTGGACTCGAGCTCGATTAAATTTGATCTTAAACCAAATCCCGTTTGGTTAGACCCAAAGAGATGAGTGAACTTAATCAAATTAGGAACCTAATCTCATTAAATAAATCTTAATCCAATTAGGAATTAATTGACCCCAAGTCCTAATCAAATCAGGAATCAAATCTCCTTAGGAATTAGGTCATCTTATAACCAAATTGGGTCATCCTAATTGAATCCAATTTAACTAGACTTGATCCAATCCTCATTGCTCAATTAAATTAAGCTAATCAGCAATCCAATTGCTAATTAATCCTCTTATTATTTACTAACTCTTATGAATCACTGATGGTCAATTCACTATAGATACTGATGAGTCGACTCCAAGGATTTAAGTCCTGCCAGGACGGTGGCCGTCCCGGCCGTCCCGTCCCGGATCTGTGAGTTTTCGGCACAGAGGAAGGGTGCGGGACCCCGAAACAGTCATCCGGCCTCTGTCCCGGCTTCATTCCGGCCGGATTAGTTGCCGGTACGGCCATCCCGGAGAAACCTTTTTTTTTCGATGTCGTGAGGAAGGAGAGGGGACTAACCTCTTTGCTTCTTGCTTACAGATCCGTCGGCATCGGCGTTGGCATCCGGCATCATCGCTGGGAAGACGAGGAGACGAGGACGGGGATGGAGGACCTCTCGAGAACACGAAGGGGGGAGAGAGGAGTCAGAGGAGCGAGGAGGGAGGGAACCGTCGGGCGTCAGCATCGTCGGGCGTCGGCCATGGGGCGACCGATCGAGTGAGGAAGGAGGAAGGAATGGTCAGGCATCCCATGGGGCTTGGCTCGCTAATATTGTTTTAGGGGTGGGGCGTACGGAATAGAAAATTGTAAATGGGTGGACGGGAATAGGAAATTGGCAATTGTAAATGGGGCGGACGGGAAATTGATCATGATGCACGAATGAAATTGATTCGATGCAGTACAATGCCTATGATTTGATATGTTGAGCTAGGGATCACGAGACATATAAAACAAATAATATGATCATTTCAACGAACAAATAATAGGGATGGATTTTATCAATTTTTATCCGTTGTCTGCCTCGGATTCCTTTTTAACGATCATTTCAACGGTAAAATAAAATCAATTATTTATAACGGTTTGACTCCTTTTAACGTTCATTTTAACGTTCAGATTTTATAACGGTCGAATCGACCTGCAATGTTAAATAGGGACCCTGTGAGTCACAAACTTCCCTCAAACGGAAGGCTTATCTGAAGGTTGCTGTGCTTGTTTTAAAAAACGGTAAGTCTTTGTATCTTGATCCAAAATATTATACGACTTATTAAAATTAAAAATATTTTTTCAATTAATAAAATATGATTTATTAAATTATTGTCATTATTTTTTAATTATATTTTATTTTATATTGGAAGATTTTACAGGAGGGAAAAGAAGGGAGGCGTTTCAAACACATCATTTCTTAAAATCTTAACGAGATTCACGAACGTATTCCCACTTTTCCAAAATTTTATATTTAATTCTTGCACATATACAAAAACTTGTAACCAATTTAATTTGGTTCTTATTTGATAATATTAAATAAGCTCATGCAATTATAAATATAATTTCTTATTTAGTTTAAAATTATATATAGAGAGATTTCTTGTCCGCGATAAAATAGAATAATGTATTAGTTAATCAAAAAAAGAGTTAAATAAAATATAAATTAGGAGCTTCATATGAAATAGATAGTATATCATTGTAAATAATATAATGATTGTTTTTTTCTTTATTACTATGTAAATCTGCACACGAAAAAAAGACTATTTTATTTTTATAGTATATGATCTATTTTGTTATGTTAATAATTAATAAATTAGATCAAATTACCATAGCTAAGTATTTCTAGAAAGAAACACATACATAAATTCCCTAAAGTAGAAAAGGATATGACTGTAATGTTTCACCATGTGGGTTAAACACGTGTTAACTATTATTAAACAAGGTATTGCTGTTATTTTTGACTATGCAAGTTAAAACCTATGTGCCCCAACAGCAAAATCCAAAATAAATATAGATAATTGAATATGTAAAGACAGAAATAGAAAGTAGAATATATGTAAAAATTTAGTTAACAAGAAAAGGAAAATAAAGAACAAAATTTACAACAAAAAAATAAAGAACAAAATCATCAAAATTTGCAACAGAAAAATAAAGAACAAAATCATCAAAATTTGCAACAAAATTTGCAACAAAATTTTCGAGATACTCATTAATTTCATAATTTATTTTAAATTAGATGGAGCCCGATAACAAGCAACAGAAGGATCCATATTGGATGGCGTTTTGGAAAAATGGGAAAGGACCGGTATCAATGGAAATGTAATTTCTGTGGATATGAAAATAGAGGAGGTGGAGTCACCTGATTGAAACAACACTTGGTTGGTGGCTTCAGTGATGTGAAGAAGTGTCAAAAGGTATTTGCAGAGGTTCGAGTGATGATGAGGGAGCATATTGAGAAAGAAAAAGAGGCAAAGATAGCATCTAGAGCTCGAAGACAAGCAGTTGATCATCGCACATCTCAATCATTTGTTCATGCAGACTTAGATGATGATGATGATTATGTTGATCCAGATGATTTAGAGGCAACTCATCTACAAGAGGCTATCCGGGCCTCTCGACAGGACCAGTGGCAACAAGAGGAGGTTTTGAGACAGCACAATTTGGACGTTCTTAATTTGAGAAGGATGGTGCCTCTGGTGCAGCAGCAATGTCACATTCACATTTACAGTCTGCTGGATTAAAGAGGAGTCAATCCATGAGAATGGAATCATCTTCAATCAAATCTTTGTTTGGTGCATTTGGAAAGAAATCAAAGAAAAGCTCAAGAGGTCCCATCATCTATGATCTAGATCCTGCAGCATATCCAGATCTAGAGTCAAAGCAACCGAGAATTAATGACTACATAAATAAGGACATTTAAAAAAATAGGAAGGGCAATTGCCAACTAGTTTCATTTTAGCCATATTCCAGCATGGATAGCGGCGAATACATACTTTCGTTCGATGATTAGTACAGTTCAAAAAGCCGGTCCAGGTATTGATCCTCCTATACCCTATGAGATTCATGGACCATATTTACAACAACAGGTCGCAGATATCAAAGCCTGGATTGAAAGTTATAAAAGAGAATGGAATACTTATGGGGTGACATTGATGTGCGATGGTTGGTCTAGGCCTACTAGGAGGAGCATTATCAACTTTCTTGTATATTGTGATAAGGTAACAATTTTTCATACTTCAATTGATGCTTCAGATAAAATACATGACTCCAATTATATTTTGGGCTTAATGAGGGATGTGGTTGATGAAATTGGTGAAGAGTATATCATCCAAGTGGTCACAGATAATGGAGCAAACTATATGAAAGCAGGAAAGGATCTGATGTTAGAAAAATATCTATATTGGACCCCTTGCGCAACACATTGTATAGATCTGATGATGAAAGATATTAGACAGCTATCAAAGGTAAAATCTGTAGTAGAAAGCGGGCAGGCAGTATCCAAATACATCTACAATCATACCTGGGTACTTGCTCTTATGAGAAAACATGTACAAGGGGAGCTTCTTAGACCAGGGTTGACAAGATTTGCTACTAATTATATAGCATTGAAGAGTCTTCTTGATAATAAGACTGGTTTGAGGGCTATGATGACTTCTGATGAATGGAGGGCTTCTAAGTATGCAAGGACCAATGATGGACGACGTGTTGATGGCATTATATTGAGTAATAATTTTTGGGATAGATGCTCAGAGGTGATTAAGGCAATAGAGCCCTTGTATGTAGCGCTACGGATAGTAGATACCGAGAAATTTTCTCAGATGGGCTATGTATATCCCAAGATGTCTGCTTGCAAAGAAGAGATTATAAAAGTAGTAGGACAGAAGAAAGCAGCACCATATTTGCGTGTTATTGAGGACAGATGGGACACTCAAATGGGAAAAGACTTGCACTTAGCAGGTAAAACTTGTTTGAAGCATAGCTATCATGTATCCTTTGTTAAATAAGTTATGAATATCTTTGCTTTTCATTAATACTATGTTTATTTTTCATGCAGCCTACTATTTAAATCCCAAATATCAATATGATCATAATATTGCCTTGGATGAAGAGCTTTTGAGAGCCTTGAGGAATGTCGTATATAGGCTAGAAGGTGATTTGGACTTGGCTGCAGAAGCTATAAGTGAGGTAATAAAAGAATATATACCTATCATAGTAGGAAAGCCATTATATGTTTGAACTATATTAAATTATAAATTTAGATGACCTTTAATGAGATGTCTATATTGATTGGGCAGGGAAAAATTTTTTGAGAGTGGAAAGGAAGCTTTGGAGAACAAGGAGCATACAGATCTATATCTAAAATGTCACCAGGTATAAATATATGATTATTTTTTATTATATGTACATCTATGTATAGCTGAGGAGTTAAGTTTAATAATATATATTATTTTATTTGATATTTTGAATACAGGAGAATGGTGGGTCCAGTGGGGCACATCCGCACCAAATCTAAGAAAAATTGCTATTCGGATCCTATCACAGACTGTCTCATCAAGTGGATGCGAGCGCAATTGGAGTACATTTGCCCTTATCCATACGAAAATCAGAAATCGTCTAACCTCACAAAGATTGAGAGATCTAGTCTTTGTATATTATAATATGAGGTTGAAACTCAGGTATGTCAATGAGGGAAAAGAGCCCAAGCAAGATGATCCATTCGAAGAGGACTTTGTCCATAATGAGGAGGGATCCTATGTTGAACTGGGTTGCAGATCAAGAAGCAGGGGATCCACCAGTGTTGGATGAGCCAGGGGATCCTCCCCGACCATGCAAAACAATAGCACATGAGATAGGAGTACGACATGTAGATCGATGGATGGCCTCTCATTTATTTCCCATTCAGAGTGGAATGCAAGATACTGCTAAAGATGATGGTGGATCCGGTAGCAGGCGATCTGAAGATTCTGATCAACAATCTGATCATGAAATGTTTAAATCTAGAGGAAGCCAAAGAGCTACAGTTGAAGATAAATATGGAAAGTTCAAATCAAAGATGAAGGTGACAATTGATCCAATAGCGGCAATTGATGATGTGCCAGTTCGAGATGACGATAGTGAGACACCTGAATCCTCGAATCCTAGATTGCCTAGATCATCCTAAGATAATAGTGATAATGATAATGATAGCAAGAGAGATGATGGATCTAATGATCATGATAATCAAGGTGGAGGTGGTGAAGCATGCAGGATTAGTCCTTTTACACAAGAAGCATATTTCAGCCATGCTACACAGGACCAGGATCATGGAGCCAGACACAGTTCTAGATATCAGAATGAGGAAAAGTTGCTGGCCTATAGGAGGGGAAAAAAATTATTGCAGGACGTGGCATACAGGCTAAAGATATTTTGGATCGTTTTCATGAGAAGTTGCGAATAACTGAGAAGCATCGACGTCAAGCCTATCCGGAGTTTATGGCATGGATAGAGCAAGATGCGAAACGCAGATTCGAGTCTGAACAAGTTAGATCATCATCATCATCAATCAGAATAGAATCTGTTGGAGCGAATGATTCAGATGCATATTCTCAATGGTCATACCCCGAAGAGTATTCTCATCCACCTTGTGGAAATATTTCCGAATCACAGTATGAAATTGCCTCTTATTATCCTCATCAAGGATGGCCTGTTCCTTATCCAATATACTATCAAGAAGGTTATCCTGGACAATATCAAATACAAAATGAACAACAAGGATTCGCCCAGCATCCAAATTGGCAATATATTCAAGACCTCGATTATGAGCGAGACCCAGATGTTTATGAGAGTCAGGCATTCCACTTGGAATTAGTAATGATTTTAATATGTTTATGTTAAACTGATGACTCATTTTTTGTAATATTGAAAATGATTTATTACATAATATTAGCATCATCATATTTTTTGATATAAGTGACTAAGCTCAAGTAGTATGCACTACAATTTTTTTATCTAACTTCAATAGTTATGCTTTATCAAGCATTCGTGCAGCATCATTTACAAGAAATCATTGCTTGATAATCAAGAAAGAATCTTCAACAACCTGAAAAATCATAATACATTATAATGTTAATTTTAAATAGAACAGGTTTATCATAAATGCATTATTTTGAAAAATCAAATATATTTAAACAATAAATAAAATAATAAAAACTTAAACTAAATTTAAAAAAATAATATATATATAAAAACATCACAAGTACGTACCGGGATGCCCGATCGAGATGGCCACTGGGATGCCCGATCGGGACGGCCACCGGGACGGGGCAGGATGCGGGGCATCTCGTTCCGGGCAAAAACCGGGACGCTCCCGTCCCACGGGATTTAAAACCTTGATCAACTCAAGATTAATCATTAACCAATTCGACGATTAAACCCTGAAACAATTCATACTCGTTGATCCTTCAGCCTTCACACAGAGATAGCACTCTAAGGAGGTTGATCAGTTTCGGGCAAGGTTTGCGGTACCATCCTGTACCACCCAGTACGGGGCGTACCTTACAAGCCAAGAGCTAGTACGATTCACCTATAAAAAACGGTCTGGTCTCTGGGTCCCGGTACTAGTTCAGCGGTCCTTGGTTTCGAGACTTCGTGTGGACGATTTGTAGAGACCGGACATCTATGCAACTGGGAGGTGACCTGAAGATCCTTTTCCACATGCCATCAACAGACCTATAATCAGGTATAAAATTTGATCTCATAGTAAAAGTAGATTAAGATCTATAGCATGCATCGACTAGATTGATGCATGCTGAATTTATTTTTCTGCATTGCATATCATGTCTAGATCCTTCGGTAAGGTTTTGTAGATTTGATATTATGCTTGCATTTCTGATTAAAATAGGTTTTAATTTGATTATGCTTCTGCTATAAATTTAAAAAACATTAAAATACATACATGAAATCCTACTCGATTTTCCAACAAAAGTCTCTTGAATCAAGGAACGCAGTACCGTCCCGTACCGCCCAGTACAGGGCGTACCGTACCATATTGGCAGCTAGCCGATACGGTTCATCCCAATAAAATGGTCCAGCCTCCGGACCATTAAAAAAATAAAAAAAATTAATTTCCGTACCGGTACGGTACCGTACCGGACGGTACCGCCCGATTCAGCCCGGTTCAGCCCATTTCTTGCTTTGGAGGGGAGAGAAAGATGGTTTTTATATTTAAGAAAAGGCCCGATATGGTACGGTACATACCGTACCATACTATTCTCTTGCCAAAACGGGTCCCGGTACCGGTACCGGGAACCCTGTTGAATCCTACTTAAGTTAAAACCTTCCAAAGGATCTCTAGACCATGTACTTTGTAGTCCTAACTCCTAACCTTAGGGCTACATCAGTCTTCCAAAGTGAAATAAGAACCTTGCCTATTGCATATAACCACATATTCTTCATATTGAGTGTGTATCTGTAAATCTAAAAAGAGCCTTGCCTATTGCATATAGTCATATATTCTTCATATGAGTGTATATCTGTAAATCTAAAAATTACTCAAAATATAAATAATGATTCTAAGAGAGAAGCAACATAATGGAAAGCCTGTAAGTATGACGTCTTAATTATTTCATATTTCATGAAAAAAAATAAACTAGAATCATTATTAGTCCAGGAGCAATATGGCGCACACAATACCATAGCTATTGCTCTGATGAGTGTAATGCCTACAGTTTTTCCATGAGTCAATAGATGATGCATAGATGAAATAAATGAACTAATTAGAAAAAGTCCTCTGTTTAAATAATGTCAAGTGACACTCCAGAAGAAGTTCAAACATAGAGGTTTGAAACCAAAGAAAGTCTTCCTTCAAGTATCTGCCTATTGACCAACTAGTTTCCAGTTTGTGATTTACCTTCTCCATCAAAATAAGAGACTTAGGATCTTTTGGAGGCCATGAAATCTCTTCAATTTCATCCATTACAGTATTTAAGATTGTCTTAAGCACATCGGTCGCAGATTCTATCTTCTCCTGCATTAAAAAAAAAATAAAAAGTGGCCATTAATTTTCTTCAAAGGAGAAAAGTAAATGATTACTGAAAAAATGAAACCAGCTAAAATTGTAATAATGGCAAATAGTTCTCTAGACTTTACAAGTATTATTAGTCTGTTAGTTTCCAGTTGAGACAAAATAAGCTACAGAATAAACCATTATGAGAATATGATTTAGCATATATAGGAGACTTTTCAGTGCTTGCTACTTAAATGAGCTAAACAACATAATTGATAACATGGTAAAACCACCAACAAGCTTTCTATTTTCTTGTTGTCCCACGTCATCTTGGCTTGGTTGTAGCACCAGCTAAATGGTTAGCAACTGGTTAGGAGGCAATTATATCATGTTTTCAAGCTGTATGGTTACTGATTTACTAATCTGATGTCATATCCATGGGACAAGGCCTCTTGAGTATGGTTGTTGAAGGATTTTCAAATTTTACGAAGAGTTAGAGAAAATGTCAGTTTCAAAAGTGCTAAAAGTTATATAAGCAAGTTGGTGCACCATTATATTATTGAAAAAGCCATATAAGTCATGTAGAAATGAAAGTAACAACTTGAAGAACTGGAAAAGCAAATAGATTGGAGTATACATACAAAGAGAAGCTTAAATTAAGTCCTTGGCTCTTTTAAAATTAGAGAAAGCAATAGAATTAGGTCAAACAATGAACATTCATGTTGGTAAATAAGCATATGTCCAAGAAGATAGGAAATGGCCAATGCATCTGAAGAATAATACAAACATCCTGTATAGGAAATAGCAGATAAATGTCTGCATGACCATGTATACTGTACAAAATATTCACTTTAATAATGCCATTTTTCTATGGATGGCAATAGCTTGAGACATGCATGTCAAATTCAAACACCTTTTCTCCAACAGACATTGCATCAAAATGATCAAATCCTTCACGAGCCTCCGTGAGAGCTTCGGGAGCATTTGCAAGACAATGGCTCCTTTTTCTACCGCAAAACTAAATCATCAAACCTGCCAAAGCATCAATTGAATTCAACCACTTCTTGCTAGCCGCTGCCCATAATTTCACAAATTTCAACTAGAACATGGCTACTAATCAGGTGTGAGAATGGTTGATCCCTGTTAACTATTGTTGGAAGATTGTCGAAGCAGAAGGCAATGAATAAATCCTCCAATGACTGCAATGTTGGTTTCAGACAAACTAGATTTCTTATCAATTAGGCTGATATTTCTGCTGAGATGGGTCTAGCCTCCTTTAACAACCCACAAAAGTTGGTACTGTTTTCATTTTCAAAACAATTACTATCCTGATTTTCCCAGTTGGCTGGCAATATCAATTTAGATTTTCCTGCTGCTTAAATAATCATCTAAGACAATCTCCCTTTTAAGCCATAAGCTGTTTTCTGACCTATTTTGTATTTTAGTTTGGTCCACGGCAACTTGGAAATGAATGACTGCTTGGTTTTGAGTTATTTGTTAAGAGTATAATTCCTAACCATATTGTTCTCCAATGTACAATAATGAGATTGCTTTAATTTTATTGTTCTGTTCATTCGGTTCCACAACTATCACTGTTTTTAGCAGGGTTTGCGGTTCCGTCCTATACCGCCCGGTACGGGGCATACCATACCGTACTGACCAATATCCGGTACGGTTCACATATAAAAAATAGTCCAGCACCTCGGACCGTTAAAAAAAATTTAAAAAATAAATTCCATACGGTACGATACGGTATTGTAGCGTACTGTACCGTACCATCCGGTTCAGCCCAGTTCGGGTCTGATTCAAGTCTGGTTTAATAATCTTCGCTTGAGAGGGAGGAGGAAAATATTTTTTTATCATTTTTTTAGCTTCGGTAAATGTACCAGTACGGTACGGTACGGACCGTACTGTACCATACCGGCAGCTAACCGGTACGGATCCCGGTATCGGTTCAGCAATTCTTGGTTCTTAGATCTCTATAGTGTCAATTTATGCAGGCTTCTTGCTTCCATATCAGTTTTCGATCATTAATTTCACCAAATGCCCCCAACTCGGGTTATAAGCTCGCACTACAGAGCTTGGCTCTGATCATTAATTTCAATAAATTGTCATTTGATTTCTATTACCAGGATCTCTTAGTCCTATTGCGGTGGTTTCAAATCTTCTTGCTTCATCTAGATTCCATTTGACCAAACGCTCCTCACTTTGATCATGACATCCTACTATTTTTGTCCAATGATCCGTAGTAGTGTCAATGATAAGTTAGATCACTCCATCAGCACAAATGTTGGCAACACTGACAAAAGTTGTCATTGTCATACTCAAGGATCGCTGAACCAGTACCAAGACCCATACCGGTTAGCGACCGATATGGTACAGTACCGTACCATGACGGTAGACGTACCGGACTTGGTGAATTGAGAAAAAACTATTTTCCTCCCCCCTCTCAAGCAAAGATCGCTGAACCGGACTCGAACTTGGCCCGTACCGGTCCAATTCAAGTCAGTTCTTATGGTTTGAATCCCAAACTATTTTTTTAGAGTTGAACCGTACTGGTTCTTGACCGGTACGGTATGGTATGCCCCGAACCGAGCGGTTAGGGATGGTATTGAAAATCTTGGTCATATATTACTGCACTACTCTCCTTGACTCCTAATACGAATTTATGATATCAATGAGCTTAATAAGAAGTTTGGCAGGTAGCAATCAAAATTATCCTTACATTCAAGATCTCAGCCAAGATATCATTTTGTAACATTATCGACCACTCGTCTATAAAATATAAACAATATATCAGAATTAATTATCTAGGCCATTATATGAACAAATATTCCAAATAACAGATGACATGATATAGATTTTGTCAACTATCTACTGATATCTTTTAACACATGCAGTCCTTGTGGGGAGATTGACATAATTAAGGAATTTTGGAGGGGGGATAGATGGAAAGGAGAAGCACAAGAATGGTGATGCAACACAAAGTAATGGCCCCTTTTTTGAGATGCAACATAAGTGCCCTGGTGGTTTAGATCCAGCTATGGGAGGAGGTGTTATCAAAGAGAATGGTGGATACGGTTGATGGCATCAGCAGTGACGATGGAGGGCAAATGGTCCCCTAGAGCCAAACAAGGAGAAAGCACAAAGGGAAGAAAAGAGGGAGATGTAAAGGAGGAATGTGTATATCAAGGAGCATAAGGTGGATAGGATGGACACTTGTGGCAGTGATGGACGAATGTAGGTCCAACATGGCAGGTTGCAGGAAAGGGAAGAGAGGAGGCAAAGAAATTATAGTTACAAATTCAGTTCATATTTAAAGGGAAAGTTAATTTCAGCCAATTTACGAAGATCTTAGTCCTTAAATATAACTGCATTAACCAAAAATTTTGCACCTTTTTAGGAAACCTTTGACCTTCCAACATAGCTGAGATCAGGATTCACCGAACCGTGCCGAACCAGCCGGTTCGGGGCGTACCGAACCGGACCGGCATCCAGCCGGCACGGTTCGGTTTTAAATAATGGCACAACCGCTTTAAAAAATCAAAAAAAAAACCCTTACCGCACCGAACTGGGCCCGAACCAGCCCGAACCGATGCGAACCGGACCCGAACCGGTCGAAACGAGCCCGAACCGGCCGGTTTGGCTCGGTACGGTTTGAAGAGGGTGGGGGCAATTTTATTTTTTGGTATCACATGGCTACACTGTAGCCATGTGACGTTGTCCAAAGGGGGGGAGAAAGATGCCTTTCCTTATAATTAAGGAAAGGCACACAGAGAGCTCGTAAGAGCTCTTTGTGTTCTCTGCAGCAGCGCACGGTGGAAGGAAAACCCAAAAAAAAATTTGCAGGGTCAATTTCAACCCAATTCAACCTGCAAAAATCGAAGGGGTGGGTAGAATCAAGATCCGTATACCTTTCTTTTTCCGTATTTTCGTCTTTCGTAGTTTAAATTTTGTTAAAATCCGTGCAAATTAGAAAATTAAGAAGAAATGCTGTCAAAATTTATTTGTTGGCAATAATTTTAGAGTATGTGGTAGATCTAGGATAGATCTACACAATGATGCTAAAATCTTAATTTTTTGTTAAGTATATAATTTTTTAAATTAAAAATTAATATTGAATTAATAAATTAATTAAAAAAATAATAATTAGAAAAAAAAACTGTAATTATAAATTATTAATCTAGGGCTTGTAAGCTACTCTCACTATAAATTTCATGTCGATTTATTCAAGTTTTGTGCATCTCATGAATAGTGCCCGTAGGTCTTAAATTGAAAAAAAAATGACTTTTAATGCATTTCTAGGATCTTAAAAAAATATATGTAGCATGTATGATGGAATCCTACATGAATCTAAAATTTAAAATTTTTTTTATTTTTTTTATTTTTTTAAATTTTTAAATAAAAAAATAAAAAAATTTAAATTTTAAAAATTAGGTTAATAAACTGTTAATTAATAAAGATTATTATTGACCTTATATGTAATTTAAATATTCAGATATGGATCCATCAAGGAGGAAGAAGGATCCGGAGCAGGACATTGGCTGGTTACATTGAGAGATGCTCTCAAGTCGGCATCACTGGAGGTGTAAATGGTGCAATACCGAATTCAAAGGTGGGGGGTAACACGGTTGAAGCAGCACTTGGTTGGCGGCTATCCTGATGTATCTGCATGCCGACAGTGTCCACAGGAGGTCCGTCAGTTGATGAAGAAACACTTTGCTGAGTTTAAAGCTGGAAAGGAAAGAGCAGCAAAGAAGAAGACAGAGGTGGACCGCAGAGCTGCAGAACCACCTTCTTATCACTCCAGGGAGTCGGGGAAAGCATCTATTCCTTCTGATGAGGAGGCACAGATGGAGGCTACTATTCAGGCGAGCTTGTATGAGCAGAGGCAGCAGGAGGAGGCAGCCAGGCATAAACAGCGATTCGGGCCATCAGCTTTTGAGTCAGGATCGGGATCCGCTTCTGCTAGTGCTCCAGGAGAGTCTGAGACAGTTTAGGAGGACCTTCTCAATCAGAGAGCCCGTCAGGAGAGGCACCGGCCGTATTACATCCATGTTGAGAGCATTTGGCAATAGGAGGAAATATTCCAGGCCCAGGGACATTCCAGAGGGAGCCACTATCCATGATGTCGATCCACATGCATTTTCCAGTAGAGATTCCAAGCAACAAAGGATTGACACAATGCTAAAAAATGATAAGAAGAAGGATATGTGGCGGGCCATCTCCTCCTAGTTTCATTTCAGTCATATCCCAGCCCATGCAGCAGACAATCCTTATTATCGCTCTGCTATTTCATCTATACAGGCTGCTGGTGCAGGTGTAGATCCTCCAGCATCGAGGGATATCTATGGTCATCTTCTGGACAGCAATAAGGAGGAGCTAGAACGATGGATATCCTCATATTAGAGCAAGTGGCCTGTGTATGGATTGACGGTGATGTGTGATGGTTGCACTGGTCCTACTAGATGGAGCATCATCAATTTTTGACTTATTGTGATGGGAAGACTTTTTTTCAGAAGTCTATTGATGCTTCAAATCAGGTGCACGACGCCAGTTATATCCTCAAATTGATGGAGGAGGTGATTGATCAAGTGGGAGAGCATAATATCGTGCAGGTAATCACTGATAATGGACCATAGTACAGGGCCGCAGGGTAGATCTTGATTGAGCGGCGATCGCATATTTTCTGGACCCCTTGTGATGCACATTGTATAGACTTTATGTTGATGGATATTGGTAAAATTTGCAGGATACAGAAGATTGTTGAGCTAGCACAGTCTATCACCAGATTTATATATAACTATACATGGGTCTTATAATTGATGAGGAGCTTTACAAGGGGGAAATATTGAGACCGGAGATTACACGGTTTGTAACTAATTACATTGTACTTGATAGTCTTCTTACCAAGAAAGCAAAGCTGTGTCAGATGTTTGTCAGTCAGGACTGGTAGGAGAGCAGATATGCCAGGACAAATACTGAGAGAAGCAATGTGGAGAATTTAGTGACGAGATAGATATTCTGGCAGCGGGCTGAGAGGGTAGTGGAGGCTATCAAGCCTCTATATGAGGTACTTCATGCCGTGGACTTCGAGAGGTATGCTCAGATGGACTACTTATATTTCATGATATAAAGGGCAGAGGAAAAGATCCAGGAGGCAAATCCATCACATGCAATGAGTATATCTAGATCATTGATGGACGGTGGAGTTATCAAATGAATTCAGATTTGCATCTAGCAGGTACGTAGTATTTTATGAAGTCCCTAAAAATTAAGTTTCAATTAGATTCATACAAGTACGCTTGACTGATTCTTAAAATATGTGCAGCTTACTATCTAAATCCGAGATTTCAGTACTCCGTACCGGACATTGCCATGGATGAGGATCTTATGTCTGCCCTGCGCAATGTTATATATAAGATGGAGCCCGATCCAGATATCGCTGCTATGTGCCTTGAAGAAGTTAGGTTAAAATTATTGAATGATTTTTAATAGCATTAATTTCAACAAGCTAACAATTTTTTTTCTGGCAGACGAAATTTTTTAGGGAGGGCACAAATTCATTTGGATCCACTGTAGCGATCAGAAGTAAATCAAAGATGAATCATGATAGGTACTACTGAGTAAGTCTAATATTATATCAGGATTAAATTTTTTATTTTGCCAAATCTAAAATTCTAAATGATGTAATGTCTTTTGCAACTGAATGGTGGGTGCATTTTGGTGGATCTGCTAAAAATTTGAAGGTTCTTGCTGTGAAGATCCTCTCCCAGACGGTGTCGTCCAGTGGATATGAGCGCAACTGGTCTACATTTGGTCTTATCCACTCCAAACAGAGGAACCGTCTGAAATAGAAACGCCTCAACGATCTTGTGTATATACACTATAATTTAAGGTTGAGGCTAAAATGTATTCAGGAAGAAGTAGAATTGAAATATCCTGATCCCACTACAAGTTCATATATTGATGAGGATGAAGATCTAATGATTGGGTGGGTCATGGGTCAACAGCAGCAGCAGCCAAAGCTTGATGAGCCAGGATCGCCTCCTCGACCAGCCAGTTTTGTAGCTAGTGAGGCTGGGGTGGATGCTGGACAATGGACAACAAGTCATATTCCTCACAAGGCTCCAGCAGATACAGCACATCGTCCGTCCCCACCATCTAGTAGACCTGGAGACAGAGGAAAAGGAAAGGCAGTTGCACCTCCATCGGAGCACTCAGTCCACTCAGATTCAAATACCAAAAATAGTGATGATAGTGCTTCAGATAGTGGAGGATCTAGTGATCAGGAAGGGACAGGAGGATAGGAGTCGCAGCCACCTAGTCCTATTTGATTCACTGGGGAGTCGTAGTTTTTCCATGCCACGCAGGATACAGATCATGGAGCACCATCTGATAGACCTCGTGATACGATTCCATATAGGCGACGGGCTCTGCGTGGTCATTCGGGACACGATACAGCTGCAGATCTTGCACGTGGAGTAGGATCCTTGGATGTATCTGGATCATCCTCATATTCAGGATCCTCTTATCTACAGCTACCGACAGCTTATGGTCCAATGATCCATATGGTGCATCCGAGACGTCAGCATCCAGTGGTTATTATCCCGGAGCATCTTATGCATCTGATTTTGTCGCTGGTATATTTGGATTCCCCCTGCACCTGCACTGCCATATCGTCAGTCTCTGGACAGCTCTTAGAGTCGGGACATCAAAGAGGGATCTGCGATTAGTTATGACCCATCACGCATACCTCCTGGGATGAGCTTAGAGGAGTATCATGCTGCCTGGCAGGAGGGACATGCCGAATTTCCTACAGAGTACAAACATAATCCCTATATTTATGGACATCGTCACTTTACCCGATTCTAGACATTGGTATGTAATTATATATTTATGCCACATTTTACTTTCATTAATTGCTAATAATTTTAGTTTAATTATCATTTTTTTTAATTTCAATTGAAAATAGTCCTAAATATTAGTATTTAGTCCTAAATCCTAAAGTGGTACGCCATCCTAAACCCTAAATCCTGAACCGACCTAAACCCTAAATCCTAAACGGCTAAACCCTTAAAAAATAAACCCTAAACCCTAAACCCTTAAAAACTAAAATAAAAACCTTAAAATTACAAAAAAAACAAAAAAAAAATCAAAAAAAAAAATTGGGCATACTAGTTTGGACCTGCACGCTCTGCCGTACCATGTGTCGGCACGGTACGGTTCGGTACCGAACCGGTACCGGCCGGCCACCGGTACGGCACCCGGTACCGGTACCGGGAACCTTGGCTAAGATAAACCAATATCTCAGTTCATCTCATCACTATTATCCCTAAAAGGATAATGGAGATTGTTGTTGCCAAATCACCCTTCTCTGGAACTTCGTTGGCACGGGGCAGTTCCGCTGCCTTCTCCGATGGGATGAGGTCTTGCTCCTGGGCATCTCATGGGCAGAAATCTACAAGAATAGTCTCCATTGATTGGTGGTTACCGGCAAAAGACCCTCCAATGCTCAAGTTAGTGGGGAGAGTTTGGACAATAGTAGTCGGAGCTGGGAGCCATGGTAAGCAAGGTTCGGCGAACCGGTACCGGGTGCCGTACCGGTGGCCGGCCGGTATCGGTTCGGTACTGAACCGTACCGTGCCGACACATGGTACGGTGGGGCGTACCGGTCCAAACCGGTACGCCCAAAAATTTTTTTTTTGGTTTTTTTTTGTTTTTTTTAAGTTTAAGGTATTTATTTTAATTTTTAAGGGTTTAGGGTTTAGGGTTTAGGGTTTAAGGTTTAGGATTTATTTTTTAAGGGTTTAGGCCGGTTTAGGATTTAGGGTTTAGGATGGCGTACCGCTTTAGGGTTTAGGACTAAATACTAATATTTAGGACTATTTTCAATTGAAATAAAAAAAATTGATAATTAAACTAAGATTATCAGCAATTAATGAAAGTAAAATGCGTCATAAACATATAATTACATACCAATGTCTAGAATCGGGTAGAGTAACGATGTCCATAAATATAGGGATCATGTATGTACTCCGTAGGAAAGTCGGCATGTCCCTCCTGCCAGGCAGCATGATACTCCTCTAAGCTCATCCCAGGAGGTATGCGTGACGGGTCATAACTAATCGCAGATCCCTCTCTGATGTCCCGACTTTGAGAGCTGTCCAGAGACTGACGATATGGCAGTGTAAGTGCAGGAGGGAATCTAAATATACCAGCAACAAAATCAGATGCATAAGATGCTCCAGGATAATAACCACTGGATGCTGATGTCTCGGATGCACCATATGGATCATATGGACTATAAGCTGCCGGTAGCTGCGGATAAGAGGATCCTGAATATGAGGATGATCCAGATACATCCAAGGATCCTACTCCACGTGCAAGATCTGCAGCTGTATCGTGTCCCGAACGACCACGTGGAGCCCGTCGCCTATATGGAATCGTATCACCACGAGGTCTATCAGATGGTGCTCCATGATCTGTATCCTGCGTGGCATGGTAAAACTGCGACTCCCTAATGAATCGAATAGGACTAGGAGGCTGCGACTCCTGTCCTCCTGCCCCTCCCTGATCACTAGATTCTCCACTATCTGAAGCACTATCATCACTGTCTCTGGTATATGAACCTGAGTGGACTGAGTGCTCCGATGGAGGTGCAATTGCCTTTCCTTTTTCTCTGTCTCCAGGTCTACTAGATGGTGGGGACGGACGATGTGATGTATCTGCTGGAGCGCTGCGAGGAATATGACTTGTTGCCCACTGTCCAGCATCCACCCCAGCCTCACTAGCTACAAAACTGGCTAGTCGAGAAGGTGATCCTGACTCATCAAGCTCTGGCGCTGCTGCTGCTGACCCATGACCCACCCAATCATTGGATCTTCATCCTCATCAATATATGAACTTGTAGTGGGATCAGGATATTTCAATTCTACTTCTTCCTGAATACATTTCAGCCTCAACCTTAAATTATAATATACATACACAAGATCGTTGAGGCGTTTCTGTTTCAGACGGTTCCTCTGTATGGAGTGAATAAGACCAAATGTAGACCAGTTGCGCTCACATCCACTGGAGGACACCGTCTGGGAGAGGATCTTCACTGCAAGAACCTTCAAATTTTTAGCTGATCCACCAAAATGCACCCACCATTCAGCTACAAAAGACATTACATCATTTAGAATTTTAGATTTGGCAAAATAAAAAATTTGATACTGATATTCAATTAGACTTACTCCTTAGTATTACCTACCAGGATTCATCTTTGATTTACTTCTGACCGCTACAGTGGATCCAAACGAATCTGTGCCCTCCCTAAAAAATTTCGTCTGCTAGAAAAAAATGTGTTAACTTGTTAAAATTAATACTATTAAAAATCATTCAATAATTTCAACCTAACTTACTTCTTCAAGGCACATAGCAGCGATATCTGGATCGGGCTCCATCTTATATATAACATTGCGCAGGGCAGACATAAGATCCTCATCCATGGCAATGTCCGGTACGGAGTACTGAAATCTCGGATTTAGATAGTAAGCTGCAAATATTTTTAGAATCAGTCAAGCGTACTTGTATGAATCTAATTGAAACTTAATTTTTAGGGACTTCATAAAATACTACGTACCTGCTAGATGCAAATCCGAACTCATTTGATAACTCCACCGTCCATCAATGATCCGGATATACTCATATGCATGTGATGGATCTGCCTCCTGGATCTTTTCCTTTGTCCTTTGCATCATGAAATATAAGAAGCCCATCTGAGCATACCTCTCGGAGTCCACGGCACGAAGTACCTCATATAGAGGCTTGATAGCCTCCACTACCCTCTCAGCCCACTGCCAGAATGTCTGTCTCGTCACCAAATTCTCTACATTGCTTTCCTCAGTATTTGCCCAGGCAAATCTGCTGTTCTGCCACTCCTGACTGACAAACATCTGACGCAGCTCTACTTTCTTCTGAAGAAGACTATCAAGTGCAATATAATTAGTTGCAAACCGTGTGACCCCTGGTCTCAATATTTTTTCCCTGTAAAGCTCCTCATCAATAATAAGATCCATGTATGGTTATATATAAATCTGATGATAGACTGTGCTAGCTCAACAATCTTCTGCACCCTGCGAATTTTACAAATATCCATCAACATCAGGTCTATACAATGTACAGCACAAGGGGTCCAAAAAATATGTGGCCGCTACTCCATCAAGATCTGCCCTACGGCTCTGTACTGTGGTCCATTATCAGTGATGACCTGCACGACATTATGATCGATCACCTTCTCCATCAATCTGAGGATATAACTGGTGTCGTGCACCTGATCTGAAGCATCAATGGACTTTTGAAAAAATGTCTTCCCATCATAATAAATCAAAAAATTGATGATTCTCCATCTAGTAGGACCAGTCCAACCATCACACATCACCGTCAATCCATACACAGGCCACTTGCTCTGATATGAGGATATCCATCATTCTAGCTCCTCCTTATTGCTGTCCAAAGGATGACCATAGATATCCCTCGATGCTGGAGGATCTACATCTGCACCAGCAGCCTGTATAGATGAAATAGCAGAACGATAATAAGGATTGTCTGCTACATGGGCTAGGATATGACTGAAATGAAACCAGGATATGGCCCGCCACATATCCTTCTTCTTATCCTTCTTCAGTGTTGTGTCAATCCTCTGTTGGTTTGAATCTCTACTGGAAAATGCATGTGGATCGACATCATGGATAGTGGCTCCCTCTAGAATGTCCCTGGGCCTGGAAGACTTCCTCCTACTGCCAAATGCTCCCACATGGATGCAATACGGCCGGTGCCTCTCCTGACGAGCTCTCTGACTGAGGAGGTCCTCCTAAACTGTCTCTCCTGGAGCACTAGCAGAAGCGGATCCCGATCCTGACTCAAAAGTTGATGGCCTGAATTGCTCTCTGCCGAGTTGCCTCCTACTGCCTCTGCTCATACAAGCTCGCCTGAATAGCAGCCTCCATCTGTGCCTCCTCATCAGAAGGAATAGATGCTTCCTCTGACTCCCTGGAGTGATAAGAAGGTGGTTCTGCAGCTCTGCGGTCCACCTTTGCCTTCTTCTTTGCTGCTCTTTCCTTCCCAGCTTTAAACTCAGCAAAGTGTTTCTTCATCAACTGACGGACCTCCTGTGGACACTGACGGCAAGCAAATACATCAGGATAGTCGCCAGCCAAGTGCTGCTTCAACCTTGTTACTCCCACACCTTTAAATTCGGTATTGCACCATTTACACCTCCAATGATGCTGACCCGAGAGATCTCCCCATGTAACCAGCCAATGTCCCGCTCCGGATCCTTCTTCCTCCTTGATAGATCCATACCTGAATATTTAAATTACATATAAAATCAATAATAATGTTTATTAATTAACAGTTAATTAACCTAATTTTTAAATTTTAATTAATTTTTTTATTTTTTAATTAAAAAAAATTAAAAAATAAAGAAAAATAAAAAAAATTTAAATTTTAAATTCATGTAGGATTCCATCATACATGCTACATATATTTTTTTAAGAGCCTAGAAATGCATTAAAAGTCACTTTTTTTTCAATTTAAGACCTACGGGCACTATTCATGAGATGCACAAAACTTGAATAAATCGACATGAAATTTATAGTGAGAGTAGCTTACAAGCCCTAGATTAATAATTTATAATTACAGTTTTTTTTTCTAATTAATTTTTTTAAATTTTTTAATCCAAAATTAATTTTTAATTTAAAAAATATATACTTAACAAAAAAATTAAGATTTTAGTATCATTGTGTAGATCTATCCTAGATCTATCACATACTCTAAAATCATTGCCAACAAATAAATTTTGACAGCATTTATTCTTAATTTTCTAATTTGCATGGATTTTAATAAAACTTAACCCTACGAAAGACGAAAATACGGAAAAAGAAGGGTATACAGACCTTGATTCTACCTACCCCTTCGATTTTTGCAAGTTGAATTGGGTTGAAATCGGCGGGGCGTATTTCTTTTTCTTGGTTTTCCTTCCTTCGTGCGTCACTGTAGAGAACACAGAGAGCTCTTAAGCTCTCTGTGTCACCTTTCCTTAATTAAGGAAAGGCAGCAACTGTCCCCCCCTTTGAAAATCACATGGCTACACTGTAGCCATGTGACACAAAAAACAAACAACCCCCCCACCCTCTCCCATACCCGTACCAAGCCGAACCGGGCCGAACCGGCCGGTTCGGGCCCGTTTCGACCGGTTCGCAGCGGTTTGGGCCCGTTTCGACCGGTTCGCAGCGGTTCGGGCCGGCCACCGTCCGGTTCGGCACGCCGGCGTCCGGTTCGGCACGCCCCAAACCGACCGGTTCGGCACGGTTCGGTGAACCCTGATGGTAAGAGAGTGCTAGAATGAGTATCTTATAAAGGTGTGAAGACGTACCTCATTGGGGATCCCCTCTTACCTATTTATAGAGTTACACAGGGTAACCGAATGCCATTTGGGAGGTGGCCTCCTCTGACATGTGTAACAAATTTCTGTTGGGTGTTGGGATCTTATCCCTTGGAATATTTTCTATTAGAATCATGGTGGTTGCAGTGATCTTGTCCGCCATGACCCTTGTTGGACGGGTACAGCCTGCTGGCCACAATCTCTATAGGGATAGTTGGAGTATGTCTGCCTTCACCACTCACTCAGGAGTTATGGACTCCGAGTATTAGTTGGAGCTGAGGGGGAAAGGCTTAGGCACTCATTTTGTCACACCCGACTAGGTCCGCCTGGCAGTTAGTCGGGATCGAGTATTGACTCAGTAGGTAAGCACGAAGGATGTTGTGCTAGTCAGCTGCAGTTATTGCTAGTAGCCCCTTGGACTACAATGCTAAACTTGCTTAGGGTAGTGGCTGACTTAATTGCTCGGTTGTAGTCGCACTTCCTTAGGTGGTGCGGTAGTCAGCAGTCCGCTCGCTCCTTGGTCGATGATTTGTTGAGGCCGAGTAGGCAATTGCCCATGGACTTCTTGGGTTTGGGGAACTCTAGTTGTTCGGTGTACTTGTCCATACTTGGTCGTTCGCAGCCGCTCCAGCTTAGTCGTCAGTCCAGTCAAGGCTAAGATGGTCACAAGCATAACATTGTCCCCCACTACCAAGTCCAGAACGTTGCCGAATGATTTTTTTGAGCTTCGTCACTTTTGGACAAAGGGAGTAGAGTCACTTCTTCGCCCTCAACCTGCACTGGCATTCATGCTTGAAGTCACGATAGACTTTTGTTGGTTCCTCGATCTGGTGTCCTAACCATGGGGAGTTGGTTGTTTGAAATCTAACTATGAAAAGATGGTTGTTGCTTGGAACCTAACTATAGGAAGCCAGTTGTTGCTTGGAACCTAACTATGAGAAGTTAGTTGTTAAGTGAAACCTGATTGTGAGAAGTCGGTCATTGAGTGGAACTTAATTATGGAAAGTCGATCGTTGAGTGGAACTTGACTGTGGAATGTTGGTCATTGAGTGGAACCTGACAGTGGGAAGTCGGTCGTTGAGTGAAACCTAATAGTAGGAAGTCGATCGTTGATTAGAACCTGACTGTAAAAAGTCGATTGTTATTTGGAACTTGACTGTGGGAAGCTGGTTGTTAAGTAGCCAAAGAGAAGAGATGGAGGTGAAAACGCAACCATCTTCATAGTTGACTAGGTGTTATTCGGTCGATAGGCTTAAGGAGCCCATTGGTGAAGATGGAGGTGTAGAAATGCAGCCATCTTCATCAGCAACTGGATATTAAGTGGCAAGATAGGAGAGGTGGTGTAGCAATGCACCTATCTTTACTACAAACAGTTGTTAGTCGATCGAAGATGGAGGTGTAGAAACACAGCTGTCTTTACTGCGACCGGTTGTTAATTAGTCAGATAGGAGATGGTAGTGTAAAAACGTTTACTACGACGGGTTGTTAGTCAGCCAGAGATGGAAGTGTGGAAATGCAACCATCTTTACTACGACCAGTTGTTCATCGACTGGATAGGAGATGGTAAAGATGGAGGTGTGAATATGCTACTACCCTTGCTGCGATTAAGTATTAGTCAGCCGGATGGTGGAGACGGAGGTGTGGAAATGCTACCACCTTTGCTACGACCGGGTATTTGTCGGCTGGATGGTGGAAACGGAGGTGTGGAAATGCTATTACCTTTATTGCGACCGGGTGTTAATCGACTGGATGGTGGAGACGAAGGTGTGGAAACGCTACCGCCTTCACCACAACCGGGTGTTAATCGGCTTGATTAGAGATGGTGGTGTAGAAACACACCCATCTTTACTATGACCACTTATTAATCGGCCAAAAATAAAGCTGTGAAAATGCAGCCGTCTTTACTATGACCAGTTAATCGACCAAATAAGAGATGGTGGTGTAAAAACGTGTCCATCTTTACTGCAACCGGTTATTAGTCAGCAAGAACTAAAGTTATGAAAATGCAACCATCTTTACTATGACCGGTTGTTAATCGATTAAATAGGAGATGGTGTAGAAATGCATCGATCTTTACTACGACCGATTGTTAATCAGCCAGAGGAGAGTGAGACTCGAGATGGAGGTGTGAAAATGCAGCCATCTTTGACAAGTTGTGAAGCGACCGGATGAGAGTGAGACCCAAGATGGAAGTTGTGAATGCAGCCATCTTCTTCGGCCAGGTGTCAAGCGATCGGATGGGAATGAGATCCAAGATGGGGGTTGTGAACGTATCCTTCTTCTTCGGTCAGGTGTCAAGCGACCAAATGGGAGTGAGATCCAAGATGGGAGTTGTGAACACAGCCATCTTCGACCGAGTGTCAAGCAACCGAATGGGAGAGAGACCCAAGATGGAAGTTGTGAATGCAGCCTTCTTCAACCAGGTGCCAAGCTACCGGATGTAAATGAGACCTAAGATGGGAGTTGTGAATGTAGCTATCTTCTTCGACTGGTGTCAAGCAACCGGATGGGATTGAGATCCCGAATGGAGGTTATGAATGCAACCATCTTCTTCGACCGGGTGTCAAGCGACCAGATAGGAATGAGATCCAAGATGGGGGTTGTGAACGCAGCTTTCTTCTTCGATCGGGTGTCAAGTGACCAGATGGAAGTGAGACTCAAGATGGAGGTTGTAAATCCAACCATCTTCTTCGGTCGGGTATTAAACGACTGGATGGAAGTAAGACCCAAGATAGAGGTTGTGAACATAGCCATTTTCTTCGGTCAGATGTCAAGCGACTAGAGAGAGTGAGATCCAAAATGGAGGTTATGAATGCAGCCATCTTCTTCGACGGGATGTCATGCAATCAAATGGGAGTGAGGAACAAGAGTGATCCATATCTATAAGAAACCAAAGTTTGAAAGATGAAAACAAAACAAAAATATGAAAGAAGAGGAACATGAGTGGCCAAGACCCATGTCCCACCTCTCGACCATGCCTGGCTGATGCCCACCTCGAAGAGGATGTTGTTGGATAGGACCTTCAGCCCTGGGGCATGAAAGAGAAGAAGGGTCCCGTATGGCTCGTTGTCCTCGTTATCTAAGGTCGGGGGGATGGGTCAACCAACGCGAGAGGATGCCCCATGACTCGAACCGCCAATTCTCAGATGAGAGCTTCACAAAAAAGCTCTCCTTCTAGTGGTGCACTGAAGGAGCACCCCGAATGAGGGAAGGGCCATCCTTCCTCTTACGGGGGCAAACGTACCACCATCCGAAGAGGCAAGGATATTTTCCGGATGAAAAAATGTCCCAAAAATGGCACGGTCACCTGAACACCGGCCAGGAGACAGACCGTCATAAAATCACAAATATATCGCCATGAGTTTGGTACAACTGCAATGGGGGCATTCTTAAAACTTGAAAAAGCTCAATAAAAAAGTTGAAGAGGGGCAGCCTCAGCCCAACCTGGAAATACTCTTCGTACGGAGCGATCTGGGCCAAAGGAGGATTGCATATCCGATCAATCGGGAGCGGGACTTCTAATTCAAACTCAAACGGGACCTAGTATCAATGCCGAATCAGGTCCAAGTCTACTTCACAGAGTTCAAACCCGAAATCCTCAGGTGGAAACTTCTCCAATTTAAAGTCCTCATGCCCCAAGGAAGTCCCTAAAGCCTTGGCCGGAACCTGAGATTCAATCGGTTCCTGCTTCGAGGACCAAGAACCAACTAAACTAAAGGATTCAGTGATTCACCCATCTTCAAAAATCAAGAAAAATCAGCAAAAAACAAAAGAAATTACTTCAAAAATCGACAGCAGAGCAAACTCTACGGGATTCGAATGCAAACGGTAAGGAAGAAGGAAGAAGGCTAAACGAAAGGAAATAAGGCAAAAAGGAGAAAGTGCCCAGGAGACTAAGGCAAGGACCTAAGCAAGGTGGTGGAGACGACGTTGGTCACCAAAAAAATTGGCTGTGGGGGAACCTTACCCTCTAGGATGAGTCTTTGAGGGGGAGAAGAAGAGAGAATAGAGGAAGCAAGGAAAGAAGAATGGGCGAAGAACCGGGTCTCAGCTATTTATAGAACCCATCAACAGCCTAGATCTAAAGAAGAAAAGATCACCACTGTTGGATACCTGACACGTGGTAGCCCGAGACAGGCCCAGATCCATCTCTTGCATATCACGGAGCAGCAAGTGTCTGAGGATGGGAGCATTGATGCTTCATCTATAACAACTACAAGCGATTCATATCGCCTCAAGCTCCGCACCCCTTTCAGCCATCATGTCGTATTTAAGGTTGACATTTCGTTCTCCACAAAACTTGCAACAAGATGTCACCTGAAGCATCGAGCCCCGCCAGTTCAACACAGCACTCATCCCCTTATACTTCAGACTTCGGAGGACATGTCCCTCGATCATTCTAACAAGAAGCCGAAGGACCCATCATCAAAGTTTACACCTCCCTCAACTTATTGAAACACCTAAGGATGATTCACCAAACTTGCAAAACCTAAGCATACCAAGGTCTATAAGACCGGCATCAAACACCTCGCTAGAGATAGCATTAGAGCATACACAGAATTGGCAGAAATTGAGAATTTTATTCATTTTTCAGCTAGCTAATTACATGGACAAAAAATAGCAAACACAAACAAGTAGAAGGAGAGGAAGAAAAAGAAGTCATTGCGCTCGGCCTCGGTCGGTGCGAAGGATGGCTAAGGCATGAGAAATCATTGGAATGAGGATCTGAAGCAAGCTCGCCTTAACCGACAGAAAGATCTGTTTCGCCAAGGCCTTGCATTCTTCAAACCCAGTCTCATACGCAATATGCCCCTCTCTCTGCATGCCGAAGCTGAATGTCAATTGAACCTAACTGTGCCTCGTTCATTGATAGTTTGCTTCGCAGCTCCTTGGTCTCTTGTCCACTCTTGTCGATAGTGTTCTTCAAGCTCTCAATGGTCTTCTCTGTGACCCTAAGCTTGCCCTCCAGAACCACTGCCTCCCGTGCCTCCTCGGCACGAAAGTTATGGGCCCATGCCCTCTCTATTGTGTTCCTCCTCTCTTCTTCGAGCACTTGATGAAAAAACTGAGCTTCAACTAAAGGTTCATTCCGAGCTTGCTCCACCTGACAGGTCCTCTCCTGTTCTTGGCTTAAAGACCCTTGATTGTGGATCCTATTGCGAGCCTACTAGACTTTGCCCCAGAGCCATCTATCTTCATCGCTTGCTGAATGAAGTTTGTTACACAGTTAGTGGACCCAAACATGGAAATCCTCCTTTAGGTCCGTGATCTCAATGTAGAAACCTTCCTTTAAATTCACGATTTCTACCTGTGCCTCCTCGATAACTTGAACTTCCCACTGGCAGGGCTTTGGTCATCTGCTTGTGCATCAATACAAGCCATTCTCCTGCTTACTTCAGCTTTTTTGCCAAACTTTCAGCATCATCTATCGCAGCGTCGACGTGCCTCTTTGCTTGCTAGAATTCCAGCTCCGCCTCCAATGCTCACCCCAAGGCCTTGCAGACCAACATCTTGGCAGAAGTAGCTTTTTGGTTGGCTGCCACCACTTTGGCCCCCGCCGCCTTAATTGACTCTATAAAGAAGTCAAGGTATTGCCCCAACTGCATGGAAAACCATCATCAAGGAAATTCGGAGACAAGGTGTTCAAGAAATATGTCAAGTGTCATACCTAGATGATCGATTGAAAAGCCCCATGCTTGTATAGTTCGATGTCAGCTTTGCGCATCTTCAGCAAGTCAGCAAGTAGGAGAAGAGATTGAATTATATCTTCGGCCACCCTCGGACCCTCAAAAAAACTTGGAGTCGGCAACTCCAAGACACACTTCTTTGGTGCCCACTCCCTTGGTGGCAACCATATGGGCTGGTTGGGTGTCGGCTCTGTCGAGATGCTAGACTTCTAAAGCTTCTTGGTAGCCCTTAGCAACTTCTTCAGGTTGCTCGGATCCATCGATCTTCGTTCCACACCGAAAAGTTACGAGCGATCCTGAACTCCGGTGCTAAAAACCTTTGCCAGAAATCGCCGTGCTCGCTAGAAATCACCTTTCAGCACACAAGACCTCCCGCTAATCCAAAGTGATAATGAGAGGGATGGCCTTGGAGCTCCTTTTAAAGGGAAAGACCAGGGTTTTCCGAACCGTGCCGAATCGACCGGTTCGGCCCGGTTCGACTCGGTACGGGCGGGAGGGGGCAGGTGGGGGCTTTTTTTCTGTTTTTGTCACATGGCTACTGTAGCCATGTGACTTGCTTTGGGAGGGGGGGCTGCCTTAGGTTTTAATGAATGAAAAGGCTTGCAGAGCTGCGGAAACAAAAAATGACGAAAAAAAATTATCTTAATCCTTTTCAACCCAATCTACGTATACCTTTCTTTTTCCATATTTCCTTCTTTCGTATCATTTTTTTTATTAAAATCAGTGCAAAATACAAAATTAAAAAGAAATGCTGTCAAAATTTATTTGTTGGCTATGATTTTAGAGTATATGATAGATCTAGGATAGATCTACACAATGATACTAAAATCTTAATTTTTTGTTAAGTATATAATTTTTTAAATTAAAAATTAATTTTGGATTAATAAATTAATTAAAAAAATAATTAGAAAAAAAACTGTAATTATAAATTATTAATCTAGGGCTCGTAAGCTACTCTCACTATAAATTTTATATCGATTTATTCAAGTTTTGATACATCTCATGAATAGTGCCATAGATCTTAAATTGAAAAAAAATTGACTTTTAATGCATTTCTAGGATCTTAAAAAAATATATGTAGCATGTATGATAGAATCCTACATGAATCTAAAATTTAATTTTTTTTTATTTTTCTTTATTTTTTGAATTTTTTAAATAAAAAAATAAAAAAAATTAAATTTTAAAAATTAGGTTAATAAAGTGTTAATTAATAAACATTATTATTGACCTTATATATAATTTAAATATTCAGGTATGGATCCATCAAGGAGGAAAAAGGATTCGAAGCGGGACATTGGCTGGTTACATAGAGAGATGCTCTCGGGTTGGCATCACTGGAGGTGTAAATAGTGCAATACTGAATTCAAAGATGGGGGGTAACAAGGTTGAAGCAGCACTTGGCTGGCAGCTATCCTGATGTATCTGCAAGCCGACAGTGTCCACAGGAGGTCCGTCAGTTGAAGAAATACTTTGCTGATTTTAAAGCTGGAAAGGAAAGAGCAGCAAAGAAAAAGGCAGAGGTAGACCATAGAGCCGCAGAACCACCTGCTTATTACTCCAGGGAGTCAGAGGGAGCATCTTTCCTTCTGATAAGGCACAGATGGAGGCTACTATTCAGGCGAGCTTGTATGAGCAGAGGCAGCAGGAGGAGACAGCCAGGCATAGACAGCGATTCGGGCCATCAGCTTTTGAGGCAGGATCGGGATCCGCTTCTGCTAGTGCTGGGAGGACCTCCTCAGTCAGAGAGCCCGTCAGGAGAGGCACCGGCCGTATTGCATCCATGTTGAAAGCATTTGGTAGTAGAAGGAAGTCTTCCAGGGACATTCCAAAGGGAGCCACTATCCATGATGTCGATCCACATGCATTTTCTAGTATAGATTCCAAGCAACAGAGGATTGACACAATGCTGAAAAAGGATAAGAAGAAGGATATGTAGTGGGTCATCTCCTCCTGGTTTCATTTCAATCATATCCCAGCCCATGCAGCAGACAATCCATATTATCGCTCTGTTATTTCATCTATACAGGCTGCTGATGCAGGTGTAGATCTTCCAGCATCGAGGGATATCTATAGTCAGCTTATGGACAGCAATAAGAAAAAGCTAAAAGGATGGATATCCTCATATCAGACTAAGTGGCCCGTGTATGGATTGACGGTGATGTGTGATGGTTGGACTGGTCCTACTAGACGAAGCATCATCAATTTCTTGACTTATTGTGATGTGAAGACTTTTTTTCAGAAGTCTATTATTGCTTCAAATCAGGTACGCGATGCCGGTTATATCCTCAGATTGATGGAGGAGGTGATTGATCAGGTGGGAGAACATGATGTCGTGCAGGTCATCACTGATAATGGACCACAGTACAAGGCTGCAGGGCAGATCTTGATGGAGCAGCGGCCGTATATTTTCTGGACCCCTTGTGCTGCATATTGTATAGACCTCATGTTAATGGATATTGAAAAAATTTGCAGGGTGCAGAAGATTGTTGAGCTAGCATAGTGTATCACCAGATTTATATATAACTATACATGGGTCTTATCATTATGAGAAGCTTTATAGGGGAAAATATTGAGACCGGGGGTCACACGGTTTGCTACTAATTACATTGCACTTGATAGTCTTCTTGGCAAGAAAGCAGAACTACGTCAGATGTTTGTTAGTCAGGAAGAGGAGCAAAGCAAATATGCCAGGACAAATACTAAGAGAAGTAATGTAAAAAATTTAGTGACGAGATAGACATTCTGGCAGCGGGCTGAGAGGGTAGTGGAGGCTATCAAGCTCTATATGAGGTACTTCGTGCCGTGGACTCCGAGAGGTATGCTCAGATGGGCTTCTTATATTTCATGATGCAAAGGGCAAAGGAAAAGATCCAAGAGGCAGATCCATCACATGCATCTAAGTATATCCGGATCATTGATAGACGGTGGAGTTATCAAATGAGTTCGGATTTTCATCTAGCAGGAACGTAGTAATTTATGAAGTCCCTAAAAATTAAGTTTCAATTAGATTTGTACAAGTATACTTGACTAATTCTTAAAATATATGTGTAGCTTACCATCTAAATCCGAGATTTCAGTACTCCATACCGGACATTGCCATGGATGATGATCTTATGTCTGCCCTACGCAATGTTATATATAAGATAGAGTCCGATTCAGATATCGCTGCTATATGCTTTGAAAAAGTTAGGTTAAAATTATTGAATGATTTTTAAGAGCATTAATTTCAACAAGCTAACATTTTTTTTCTAACAGACAATTTTTTAGGGATGGCACAGATTCATTTGGATCCACTGTAGCGATCAGAAGTAAATCAAAGATGAATCCTGGTAGGAACTACTAAGGAGTAAGTATAATATTATATCAGGATTAAATTTTTTATTTTGCCAAATCTAAAATTCTAAATGATGTAATGTCTTTTGCGGCTAAATGGTGGGTGCATTTCGGTGGATCTGCTAAAAATCTGAAGGTTCTTGCAGTTAAGATCCTCTCCCAGACAGTGTCATCCAGTGGATGTGAGCGCAACTGGTCTACATTTGGCCTTATCCACTCCAAGCAGAGGAACCGTCTGAAACAGAAACGCCTCAACGATCTTGTGTATGTACACTATAATTTAAGGTTGATGCTAAAATGTATTAAAAAAAAAGTATAATTGAAATATCCCAATCCCACTGCAAGTTCATATGTTGATGAGGATGAAGATCCAATGATTGGGTGGGTCATGGGTCAGCAGCAGCAGCCAGAGCTTGATGAGCCAGGATCGCCTCCTCGACCATCCAGTTTTGTAGCTAGTGAGGCTGGGGTGGATGCTGGACAATGGGCAACAAGTCATATTCCTCATAGGGCTCCAGTAGAGACAGCACATCGTCCCTCCCTACCATCTAGTAGACCCGAAGATAGAGGAAAAGGAAAGGCAGTTGCACCTCCATCGTAGTACTCAGTCCACTCAAATTCAGATACCAGGGACAGTGATGATTGTGCTTAGATAGTGGAGGATCTAGTGATCAGGGAGGGACAAAAGGACAGGAGTCACAGCCATCTATTCATATTCGATTCACTGGGAAGTCACAGTTTAGCCATGCCATGTAGGATACAGATCATGGATTACCATCTGATAGACCCAGTGGTAATACGATTCCATATAGACGACGGGCTCCGTGTGGTCGTTCGGGACACGATACAGCTGCAGCTCTTACATGTGGAGTAGGATCCATGGATATATCTGGGTCATCCTCATATTCAGGATCCTCTTATTCGCAGCTACCGGCAGCTTCTGGTCCATATGAACCACATGGTGCATCTGAGACGTCAGTATCCAGTGGTTATTATCCCATGTAGCCCGGAGCATCTTATGGATCTGATTTTGCTGCTGGTATATTTGGATGGACCCATGCACTGCCATATCATCAGTCTCTGGACAGCTCTCAGAGTCAAGACATCAGAGAGGGATCTGCGATTAGTTATGATCCATCACATATACCTCCTGGGATGAGCTTAGAGAAGTATCATGCTGCCTGGCAGGAGAGATATATCGATTTTCCTACAGAGTACATACGTGATCCCTATATTTATGGACATCGTCACTCTACCTGATTCTAGACATCGGTATGTAATTATATGTTTATGCTACATTTCACTTTCATTAATTGCTGATAATCTTAGTTTAATTATCATTTTTTATTTTATTTCAATTGAAAATAGTCCTAAATATTAGTATTTAGTCCTAAATCTTGAAATCGGACATATCTTAAATTTTAAATTTCAAGCGTTTAGAACTCTTAAACACTAAATTCTCCCTAAACCCTAAATCCTAAACCCTTAAAAAATAAAATAAAAACCTTAAAATCACAAAAAATATCAAAAAAAAAGAGCGTACTAGTTTGAACTGGTACACCACGTCGTACCGTACCGTACCGTACCGGTACCGGCCGACCACCGGTACGGTTTTCGATACCGGTACCGGGAACCTTGGGAAAGACCGTAATAAATCTCCCTCTTTCCTCGAGAAACATCATAAATGTGATGCATGGCAGCTTCTTAATCGCTAGTCCACTGTGCACTCCCCTCAAGAAGCATTTCAGCTTCGACCTAGTGTCAGGATCCCTCGAGCACATGTCTAGACCTACTCCTTAGCCTAAGACCTTTCACGCTCGGACTAAGGAGTAGGGGGCAACTGATTTGGAGGCTAACCCCTCTCTTAGTATTTTAAGGCTTTGTAGGCCGAATCTTATCCTGGCAACTGGGACCCGCCATCCTTCGGGCAGAGTAGGGTCACACCTCGAGCCCCTCAACCTGACTAACCCTTAGCCACGGTAAAAATGCTTGGGCCGACCTTAGGTCCCTGTGCCCAGTCATGGCAAATGACTCCCAGGCAGTGCTCCCTCGAATAGCCTGAATGACAATTCGATCGATGCTATCTCCATGCACCCGATTGCATGACCAGAAGGCCATATCATATGCAATGATCACCGGCAAATCTTTGCAATTAAGGGACGTGACTAGTCCTATGCAGTAGTCAATGTCATAATTAAAGGGCATGGCCAGTTCTACATAAAAGACAAACACCAAATTAAGAGGGAGCAGACATTTCACACGGTATAGAATGATCCCCTGATAGTGTCATGCGATGCGACCTTTACCCCTGTTACTTCTCACCAAAGCCCACTGAGAGTTTTTCATCCCGAAGATACCCCTAGGTCTTGCCTATAAAAAGGGCTTCCCTGGGAGCCCCATAGGTAACAACACACAAGAACATCTCTCCCTGGCAAGGTTTTTCATACTATACTGAACTGCTCGGTACGGCCCATACTGAAGCATACCGGATGGCAACCGATATGGTTTGGGCATGGAAAACAATTCGAACCCCCGAATCAACCAAAACCAAGTGATTCTAATTATATTTTTTATTTTTATTAAGTATATGATTTTTAAAATTAAAAATGCATTTTTGGAATAAAAAATTAAAAAACAAAATATTTTTTTATTTTTATGTACAAAGATCATAAAGCAAGTGATTTTAATTGTAATTGGACTATGTTATTCTGAGTAAGTTTTGAATTGGAACTAGGATGATAATGATCATGCAAATGATGGTTGATTGGCTTAGCACAAAATTAGCTCAATCTTAAGTCATGTACTAATTGCACCTTAACCAATTTGATTGCAGCTTCAAGTTGAAAGGCTCATCTTGCATCCCATCATTTCCAATACTAAGCTAGGTATTCAAGTCTAAGCCCCTCTTATAAGGTGAAGCAAGTCCGATTTGACTCAAAGTTCTATGATAAACCATGTTGCACAAATCCAACACAGTGAGTTAGGTCAGGTTAGGATCTCCAATATTAGTCTGGAACACTATCTAGCCTTTATTGATTTTTAAAAAAAATATGCCAACCCGATTGTCCTAGAGACCGTAGTACTATGAGACCACCGAAGCAAGGGTGAAAATGCTTGCAAAGACTTAGATATCAAAAATACATGTATAAAATGTATACAAAAATGACAGGAAAAAATGTCAACTACAACAGAGAGAAAACTAGTAAATTAGAAATTCTATAACTGAATTACTGTCCAATTCCCTCTTTCTTCTCCCACAAGGAGGAACGGAGAGAACAAAATAAAAAGCTATAGAAGATGAATAGGGAAGACTCACTAGAAGGTGGTGGTAGAAAGAGGAAGCGATGCTGATAAAGATGAAGAAGCGGTTACCGTTCTTGGTGGATACGTGGACGGTAGCCTCTTGACGAAAGTGATACCATTTCCTGATCCACGCCCATTGTGACCACCTCACTGGCATCACCTTCAACTCCTACCCCATCTATGCCACCTACTTCACCAAGTCCTTCGCCCTTCACCATTTTTCTCAGATTTATATTTCTCCTTTCTCTCTAATTAATTATTGGTAATCTTACTTTATGGAAATTTCTTCAATTAACATCAACAAACATCTATTTGGATCTAAAATCATTCAATAAATCCTAAAAAAGTAATTTAAAATCACAAGAAATTAAAAAGATAAAAAATTTGTGCCAGTTTGACCAACACATTTTGTCATACTATGTGTCGGTACGATACCGAATCTGTACCGTACTATACCGGCCGGTGACCGATATGGGTCCTAGTATTGGTTTAGCAATCCTTACTCCCTGGTCACCCCTCCCTCTTTCTTCCATCTGTTCCCGGTTCCTGACTTGAGCTTCAAAGGGTGCACGCCAGAGTAACCTCTAGCCAGCGACTTTTTCACAGGTATAGCCCATGAGCACCATCTCTCCAGCAAACTCTGACATCTGGTCGGGAACCAGCAATAACATTTATGTTAAAATCATATGCCCAAAAAAAGAATTTATATTAAAAATCAAACCATTAATGTTAAACATGTATTCATGTATATTTATGTTAAAATCACATGCCTAAAAAAGAAAATTTATTTTAAAATTGATCCATCAATGTTAAAATCATGCGCACATTTATTTATGTTAAAATCATATGTTCAAAACAAGAAGTTATGTTAAAATCAATCCATTTATATTACAAAAATATGCATGTTTATTTATGTTAAAAATCATATGCCCAAAAAAGGAATTTATGTTAAAGTCAATCCATTTATATTAAAATCACAAGCACATTCATTTATGTTAAAATCATATGCACAAAAAAGAATTTATGTTAAAATCAATCCATATATGTTAAAAACATATGCATATTTATTTATGTTAAAAATCATATGCCCAAAAAAAGGAATTTATGTTAAAATCGATCTATTTATATTAAAATTACATGCACATTCATTTATGTTAAAATCATATGCACAAAAAAAAAATAATTTTAGTTTTTTAGTGATTCATATGCACAAAAATAATTCACATGCACACATAAAAGACTTCTATGAATTTGTTAAGATCTGCATTACCAATTCTATAAATACATAGTTTTTCCTTGTTTTTTCATTTTCTATAAATTTCAAAAAAAGAAAAGGAGAGGGGAAGAAGAGAAAAAGAGATGGAGAGAAGGATACGTATCTTTAATCCTTGATTTCTTCTTGTTTTCCCCACATTTTCCTTTTTTTCACAGTAGATCTAAGTCAGATTTTTGTTGAAAGAGGAGAGGAGAAATCCCATGCCTTCTCTCATCCCATTGTCTTTAAAAGACAAAAAATAGCCGAACCAAGCCAAATCAATTGGTTCTGCTTGAAATCATGCTGAACTCCTCGGTTTGGGAGGTTTTGATCAATTTGGAGACCAGACCAAAATCCAGGACCAAACCATTTTGGTTCAGCCCCAATATAGTCAGTATGGGCCAAACAGGGCAATTTAGTCTGGTTCTGAAAATCATGCTCCTATCTCCAATAAAATATATTTTCATAGGATGAGAAGGATAAAACGCTTCATGCCAATGTTATCCTATAGCTAAATTGTGCTAGTTTTATCTTTGGAGATGTGTATTGTAGTGTAGTGTTAGATATTAGAATAATAAAAATTAATCCAACTTTATTTGATTAAAATTGATACTTTTTGTGATACTTTGCAGGAATTGACTCCATAAACGTGTAGAGCTTGATTTTAGGAGTCCAACGACGCAAACGGCATGCAATTCAGGTTTCGAACAGGCTTGAAATCAATTTTAGAAGACTTTAGCATGGATTTCAAAGCAGCACTACTTTTGGAACATCACTTAAACTCTTTTGGCTGGCTCACGGTGGACTGGCTAAATGGTCCACCGCACGACTCCTTGGTCCATGGCTGCCATTACCCACGGTCCATGGGCAGAGCCATGGACCACCGAGCTCTGTTTGCGCCGAAACTTGCCGGAGAGCTTCCCCCAGCGCCGCCCAAGCCATTGCCACCCTCACCACCGGCCGGAGACTGTCCCAACGGCCGGAAAAGCCGCCAGAAACCTGTTGCTGCGCGTCATCTTCCTCGCCGCCGCTTGAAGCCGTTCAAGCTCCGTCGCTGCTCTCCCGTGCGCTACCGCCCGTCGCCCCAAGCCGCTGCCGCCACCGTTGCCACCGTGAGCCCCCGGTCCACTGTCCCAAGCTGCCGACCACCACTGCTCCTCTTCACACCGCCGCAAGTCGCCGTCCCAGCGCCGTCCCGTAGCCACCGTCGTGCCCGCCGCCCAGCCTGCTGCCGTCCCGAAGTCGTCGCGAGCCACCACGAGCTGCTCGTTGCCATCAGCCGTCCCTGTCGAAGCCACTGCCAAAATCCATGCTCCCCATCTCCATGGGCCCAAAGCCGTCCAAAGCCACCCGTCGTCGCTGCAAGCCGCCCCTTGCTGCCACCGTGAAGTCACCGGAGCCACTCCACCGTCGGCCAGAAAGTCACTGCAATTCGTCCAATGCCGTCAGTCCTGTTTCAACCTCTCTACTGTAGCTCGTTGTCGGAACGTAGCGTTCGTATTCGAACGACGCTGGATGGACGCGGGATTGTGCGATAGGATTTTTAAGTTTAATTTTTGAGATGGAGATACTATCGTGAAGGAATTCGAATGAGGAGATAAGCGCCGAGTTTAAGAAGCAGATTAGGATAAGGAAATTACCGTGGTTCCTACACGGGCCTGACACGGTGTTTCCCATCTATAAATTTTGGTCATTCTACCCTCCGGAGAGGGGAGGATTTGAGAGAAACTTCGCCCCATTCCACTTCCAATTCTCGTATTTTTTTTCTACGAAGCTGATGTCTGGCTAGATCATCTTCTCAGGATTCCACTGTAGTGCTTGGTACAAGGGGTTTATTTTTTTTTAATCTTTTGTACTCCTTTTCTATGAAATAAAAATAGGAATTTCTTGTCAATATTTTTATGAATCATTTCATTCTTGTTAGGCATAGTTTATATTCTTGGGACAAGCTGTGATCAATAGGTACAGTTTGTGCTCTTGGAATAAACTATCTTTAGGAGAAATTTTCATAATTTGTATGTGCCCGCTTTTTGACTAATCTATATTCCAGGGGAACGGGCGGTGATCGAACAGGTACGGGTCGTCATCGCCAATAATAGGTTATATCTGAATCGGAACGTACAAATCTCATAGAAGTGGAGTGCCAACCCACCTAACAAGTAACCAGTTGGAATTCGAGATTTTATCTTTTGTATTTACAGTTTTATTATTATCTGTCTTAGTTAGTTGATTTGTATTTTTCTGTTAGTATTGAAAAGTTCTTTTTCGAAATAACCCAAAGTCTCTGTGGGTTCGACCCTTACTCCCGCTATCCTACCTTTTAGAGTAGTGGATTTAAGGTTTTAAATCGGTGCGTTGCGACGCGCATCATGTAGCATGAGCTATCTTGGAATAAGATGTCTAAAATTTGTTCGAAGGACATTATCTTTGAATGGCATTGTGGTGTGAGTGTGACATTCCACTTTCTATTATTATTATAAAAAATACCTAAGATATAAAACTCACAATTTTAGGCACTTTATTTAATATTCTTGAATGCATAACTATCATTGAAGTTTATTTTAAGTTCATCACTCCATAAATCTATTTATCTGATTGAGTTAATACAACCTCCAAGGCTTAGACTATCAAAAGAATAAGAGCCACCAACATTGTGTAAACATAAGTTTCGTAATAGAAACCCATAGATAATACTTTCCTTTTTCTCTCCTCTATCTTTACGCATTCATTATTATCAACATTAGAATACTCCTTTTATACTGATGAGTGATGATACAAAAGTCTATTATCTAATACTACAGTTTCTTTAACACATTATCATCAACTTCAATGAACGTTCCCCTCTCACCCTCCCAGCAATCAACAAATTGACAAAAAATTTATCACCCTTAGATAAGCCAGTTTATAAATGGCATCCAATTTCAAGTCCCTTGATCTGTATTTTTAATGTAAAATATGGTAAATATATCAAAAAAAAATGAAAATCAATTTTTGAAGATTTTTGGTTCAAGGGTAAAATTGAGAATTTGGGTTGATTTTGATTCCTGCATTTAAATGAACCAAACAGCAATGATAGGAATCAGCAATTCCAATTCCAATTTCGATTCTAGTCATGAACCAAATGCGTTGGGAATATGGCCATTCCAATTCCTATTCCGATCTATTATAATTCCAGTTCTGATTACTGTCATCAACCAAACACAACCTCAATGTGTTGTTATTCACAACCTCTATTCTGGCAGCTGCCCCTCCTAAAGTTGCTTCAAGCTTATCTGATGTCGCTACAATATTTCATTAAAGCAACCTTAACTGAAATGAAACTAGAGTTTTGGAACTCTTGTAATGGTCCTTTTAATTAAACCACCTATCTCAATTATTGAAATGGAATCATCACACAAATGTCATTTATTAGTCAGTAGATTTTAATATTACTTTTTGTATAAACACTTCCTAGAGTCTAGGCTTTTCGTTTTATCATGCCCACATTACTATGCCCTTGTTTGCTTTCAATCCAGGCTACTTAGGTAGGCACCATGAGAACCATCCTCCCTTTATCCTAATTTTGTATCCACAAGTGTCCTCTTCTTCTTCCTCAATTTTTAAAACCTTGCATTTTCTTTTGAGTATGTTCAGTTTTGCTATTTGACCTCAGAATATCAACCTAAGCCATGTCCCTCTCTTCATCCTATCACATTGTAAGATGTGTACTTGCCATGCATATAGCCCTCGCCGTACTATGTCTATAGCCACTTTAAACTATTTTTTAATTTGGTTTACATGGAAATTTGCCACCAAAGCCTGTAAACCTTTTGCAGTTGTTATATGGACTTTTCTTTCTGATTTTGATTATGTATAAACACTTCCTAGGGTCTAGGCTTTTCGTTTTATCATGCCCACATTACTATACCCTTGTTTGCTTTCAATCCAGGCTACTTAGGTAGGCATCATGAGGACCACCCTCCCTTTATCCTAATTTTGTAACCACAAGTATCCTTTTCTTCTTCCTCAATTTTTAAAACCTTGCATTTTCTTTTGACTATGTTCAGTTTTGCTATTTGACCTCAGAATATCAACCTAAGCCATGTCCCTCTCTTCACTCTATCACATTGTAAGATGTATACTTGCCATGCATATAGCCCTCGCCGTACTATATCTATAGCCATTTTAAACTATTTTTTAATTTGGTTTACAAGGAAATTTGCCACCAAAGTCTGTAAACCTTTTGCAATTGTTATATAGACTTTTCTTTCTGATTTTGATTGAGAACCATGATCTCCACTCTTCTCCTTTCAAAGAGCTCTTTAAATCAAATTTTGTCACTTGGTAAAATAGTATTTTGAGAATAAGCAATGATGTATCCATAGGAAATGCATGATAATCAATTCTTCCTCTGCTCCTACTAAATTCTAGGCTAAGTTTGTTCTGGCAAATATATTTTACTGATCATGCACCTGTTTCAGTCATTGTTGATCTACATGCTTCAGTGAATTCAGTCTCAGCTCCACAACAAGTCTAGTTTGCATGTAATTTTTGCTAACTGCTTTCTTTTCTATGGATAAACATGAGACTTAGAATTCATGCAACAATAAAGTTAATATAGACAATAATAAAAAAAGAATTCACCACCGTGAAATTATAATGGCTTATCTTTATAGACAAGGTATCAAGCTCCCATATGAACTTCAAGTCATCGCACAACTTAACAATATGAAGTGATATTAAAACTAGTTGATAGAGATATCCTTAGAAGTTGCCACTGAATTTCCTTACATTGGTTTTATGAACCAGGAGGTCAACTATACTCATTAGAGAAGCAGCCAACTCTTCATAGTCCTTCTGTAAAGCAGAAACTGAAATTCTATGTTAGAAAACAACCAAGGTTAAACAAGGTAAAGAAAATGGTAATAAAGTTACAAGTTCATAAATCTTAGAAACAAATCAACCAAGTAAAAACCATACTTTGTCATCATCTGATTTGCATGTGTCGGTTCTAGCAGCAAGCCGGATCCAGAAATTCTCATTAAATGCCAAGATATTTTCAACAACAAGCTTCTCAAGCTGTTTAAAAATACTAAAAGAATGGGTTAGCAGTCTAGACTTCACCAATGTGATACTAGTATCTCTATAGAGCATAATACTAAAAGAGTGAAACCTCTGCTCTAGCTTACAATTAACCAATGAAGACAACAAAAGAAGATAAAAGCAATTCAATATATACAAGAGCTCATCCATTATGCTGTCAAGGACTCCTCCATATGTGTGCATAAAGACATAATGCATAGTTCACCAAATAGTTTGTCAAAATAATTTAAAGCTTGTGATACCAAAATAAGAGAATATTCAACTAATTAGAAATGTTGCAAGTGCTAACAAGAGCTATGATAACACAATCCAGTCAGATAATGCAAATTCCAAGTGCTCTGTTAATCAGAAAGATCAAGGTTTTATGTCCAAGTGGGATGGTCGTTGCATCTCGGTCTTATAAGAAAATAAGACTGGGATAGGGTCGGAACTCCAAAACCCATCCATGCAAGGAGAGAAGAAGAAAGAGGAAAGAAAAAAAAAGGAAGATGAATAAAGGAAATAAGTAAAAGGAAAGAAGAAGAAGAAAAAATAAAAGAAAGCAAGGAAGGGAGAAGAAAAAGAAAGGAAAGAAGAAAGAAAGAAAAGAGAAAATAAGAAAAAGAAAAAAGAAAGAAAGGGATAAGAAAATGAGAGAAAAAGAAAATAAAAGATAGGAAAGTTGAAGACAAAAAGAAGGAAAAAGAGAAAGAGGAAAGAAAAAGAAGAGAGAGATGGAGGATATTTACCGGAACGCATGACCGGGACCGCTGCCAGGAACAAAGGGGTGTCCCATTCCAAGGAAATATCGGGACATCTACATCCCATGGGATTTAAAACCTTGGGAAAGATTAGAAGTGGCCTCTTCAGTCTGACATCCCATATTCAACAACTCAGAGAAAAGAATAGATCAAATTGCAGTTATGATCCAGCAATTGTTATCTTCTACTTTCAGCAAAAATAGGCATTTAAGGAACATTATGGAATTTCCCCAGGAAAGGATTTTTGGATTACAGCCTATCATCGAGGATAAATTTGAATAGGGTCATCACGTTAGCAAGTAAATAGCAGCATTTAAGTAAAACTGATTCTCAAGTTTGCTCACCCGAAGACAAATACTTTATAAAAATTATTTATCTTACTTCTGTAGAACTCGAATCCCTCAACATATCAATTAGCCGGTCTACTTCCACGGTTGTCTTGAAAGATTTCTCAGCATCTTGATCAACTGCATAGGTTAAAGTTCTCCTATTCAATAAATTCAAAAATATCATGTCATTGTCAATAGCTCCAGCCATAGCAAATCAAGCTAGATAACTTCTGACTGAAACATGACAGAAATGGTTTGAATCAATATCACATTCGCATCGAGTCATTTATGATTTCATAATGTCCAAAACAATAAGAATTTATTAGCTTACTTTTCTGTAACAGTAACATGTTCCGGATTTAGTATAGAACAGTAGTCCAGCTAAGTTTCAAATTTATTATCATACCATCAGATGCCTTTTCATTTTGTAACAAAATTCTTCTGAAATTATGATCAGGGAACTGGCCGAATTAATCCTGTCAATCAAACATATCAGGAAGCAAAAAAGCAAGCAAAGTACATGCTGGAGAGATTCATAAATGAACTTCCCCATATTGGTGAGTAATGAAAGGAAACTACATGACATTTAAAAACAAAACAAACTAAAGGACAGATCTTCCCTGGTCATTTTTCAATATTAACATGGATTTATCAATTGATATTAAAAATCATGCTGAATTTTTAATACTTCTAACTCTAAGCAAGGTGCCAGCTACACTTGCCCATGCAAACTAGTCCATACTAGTCAGCACCGTACCAGTAGGTGACGACAATCCATACCAACCATACAAGTTGCATAAAGATTGCATTTATTCTTAGTGATTTTCACAATCTTGGTCCATCCTGACCTTATTAGTACTATAGAAGTTCCGACAGAAAACCAATATGGGGCTTGGTACCAATATTTAAACCCTAGCTTTTAAGGTCATCTATGCTGAGACAAAAAAATAAGCTTATTGCAAATATATAGTTTCTTAGACCTTCTATTCTATCGAACACATCATGTGAATTTCAGAAGCTGCTTAGACTTGATCATCATGCAATCTTCACCAAACCTTGTGTCTAATATTTCAGCATAATATGTATATAGCTAATTGTTTCCTAAAAGCCAAAATCTAATGATCAAAGGATTGTAGGCATGACATATATAATCTAGAAGGATCACCAAACTTGATGTAGACCATCTTGGCTACTATAGATATCCAGGAGGATCACCATAATCAATATGGATCACTTTGAACACTATGGATATCCAAGAGGATCACAAAATTTGATGTGAATCACCACAAGTAGGGTTAGATATAGTCTAGAAACAAGATCCACTACATAAAATCAAATCATGTGCCAAACTTTAGGAGGCTGTAACTTAGTCATACAATATCCGATTGAGATGATCTTTTTTTTATGAAATCACATAGCTTTTCAAGATCTACAACTTTAGGCCAACCCCTTAGAGCATTAACCAGGCCATAATTCAATTGTTTGGACCATGAAATGCACTAGTCAAATCAAAACTTTCTTTTTTAGGAAAAACTTTGACCAAACATTATCTCCTAATTCATGAAGAATTAGGTGGAGCGACAAAAAGCAAAATTGATATAAAAGTTTAGATCCACCTCTCACAAAATTTCAATATTTTTTCATGATTACTTTTATTATCATGTTTTCTTTTTTGTTCGTCCTATTTGAACTAGAAGAGGAATCCAACTCCAATTGTGAAAGAAAGGACCTTACTAATATTATAAATAGGAGCTATGTACCTTAGTTTATAGGATATAAAGAATCAATGAAAGAAAAGGGAACTTCAACCCTACTTTCACAATTCTTCTCTCTTTTATTCTTTTTTTTGGCACGATTCGAGTTAAGCAGGTTGAGGGAAACTTTTCTTCTTTCTAATTAAATCAAATTGGTATCAGAGCCATGTTCTTACCTGATGGATTTTCAACTTAATATGATAGGATCAGGTTGGTATTAGAGCTTCAGTCCTCTCTATATATGGGAGCCTTAGTTTATGACCCAAATGCACAAGCAATACAAACAGATAGGAGGACTATCAATGCTTCAAGTACATTTAAGGACAAAAAAGAGTATGGTTGCTAGTTTTATCTTAATAGATGATGAGATGAAAGGATGTTTCACACAACTAGAGTAGATTGCCTAACTCACTAAAATCATATCTAAGTTGGTGATGCCTTCAGCACAAGCACCAACAACTATAATGAAGCTGTCTCACACATCTAGATGAGGATCTACTATCTAGCAAAGAAGATCAAGATGAAAAACCATCTCCAAGAAAAGCCAAGTTGCTCAACCATGGAAGTAGGCATTTTCCTACCTTCAATTCTGATAGTAGGAGCTAAATCCCCTAAATAAGAAGAGCTCTAATCCAGGATGATTACCATACTCAATGTGAACCATCTTAGCCACTACAGGTATCCATGAGGATCACTAGACTCAATATGGATCATTTTGGTCATTATGGGTATCCAGAATGATCACCAGATTCTATGTGGATCACTTTGACCACAATGAGCATGACTTGATAAGGGCTAAGAGCAAGATCCATCATATCAAGAAGCCAAGTTATGTGCCAAACTTCATAATGCTATAACTTGGTCACACAATGCCTGATTAAGATGATTTTTTTTTTTGAAATTGGATAACTTTTTGAAATCTAAACGTCGGGCCAACCCTTGGGTGATTAAACCAAGCCAAATTTCCATTGTTGGGGCTCCAGAAAAGCCTAGTCAAACTAAAACTTTTTTTTGGGGAGAGACTTTGACAAGATGTTATATTCCAATCCATAAAAAGTTAGGTCTTAGAAGGCAAATTTGATATAAAAGTCTAAATCTACCTCTATTGATCTCAAGTATTGATTTTGATGAATAAAAAAATATTTGAGTATATAATGTTACTAATGAACTTCACAAGTTAATGCTTAAGGGAAAGATACGAGTAACATCCATTAATTTGAAATATCAATTTTTGAAGATCAAATGTTTGTAAAAAGCCAATGAATTTTATGAAGAAATGGTGTGTTGGAATTTGGATGAAATTTGAGTCGACTCAACAAGGGAAGATAACTATACAGAAAGCTAATTTTTGAAGAATGTTCTTTAAGCCAACTCAAATGATGCTTGGGCTGACTCGAATGGAATTTGAGCTGACTCGACAGAACCGAGCCAACTTAATAGTGGATAATAGAAAGCTAGTTTTTGAAAAAAGAAGACTGAGCCAACTCAACAAAGAACTAAGCCAATTCAAATAAAATTTGAGCAGACTTAATAATAATCCAAGTCGACTCTAAGGTTGCTGACAGGCATAATGACTAGTTTTGTAGAAAGTTCGATCCAGTCTTGTTCCTAACAGCTATGTTTCCTTCTCCAATGGTTAGAATAGCTAGTTTAACCTTGGAATGCTTCTTAAAGTCTACCAAACTCGTTGAAGACAACAACAACCAACAATCCATCAACATTCATAGAATATTCCAAGTATCATCAAGAAAAGTGAGAAAAGCCAAAAGTCTTAGTTTGAGAGCTCATACTTCCAACCACCTGAAGTTATTCCATCAAGCTTCTCAGCAAGAAGACAAGCATTGAAACTTTCAAAGATTCCTTGTGTCTCCTTGTTATGTGCATAAGTTCTATTCTTACTCCTTTTAAAGAGTTTTTCTATACTTTCATTGTTCTTTTGTTATTCTTTTGTTGCCTACTTCAGTTGGGCCTAAAGTTAGGTATTGTTTAAGCTAGGGATTGGCTTGTAAAAGTTTTGGATTATGAGCCTTGAAAACAATCTAAAAGGATTTTGATTTATAAGCTTGGGAAAACAAACCAATTGTAATCTTTGGAGAAGATTACAGTGAAAAATTTTTAAGGAGAGACTTAGAAAGTGGATGTAGGTGCTAGGAGTACCGAACCACTATAAAATTTGCTTGTATTTATGACTGCTTCCTTGTCTATCTCTTTTACTTTCAGCATTTAACTTTTTGCATTTATATTTTGCTCACTTATACTTCATTAGCAGTACATAATTAAGTTTAAATTTTTGAAAAGAGAGCCAGAACATGGAAAAAGAGAGAGAGAAAAAAGGACACCGGTAGCCAAAGCAAGGGGCAACAGAAGAGCTCTCTGGAAAGAAAACTCTGGAAAACAAAAAAGCAAATGAAAAATCGAAGCAATAGAAGAAATCGCCTTTTATAGCAAGAAAAAAGGAAGTTTCAAAATCCTGAACTACTCTGGGCCAATCAGCGTGCACCACATGGGGCCCCTTATTGGTTCCTTGCAACCATCGGTTGCCAGGATTAAATGTAGCGTGATAGCCGAAGCGTCCGCCAAATTCACAAATCGAAGTCCATGATTACTTTTGTTCATTTAGATCTACCTTAAAGTCACACACGACCCTTCAACTAAAAGGGCCGTTCATATTCCTGGCATCTTTTGAATGCATGCTTCCATAGTCCGACCAAAGTTGGGACTAAGAAGTAGAGGGCATCTATTAGGAGAATTTCTGTTTGGGCTTAAGGATATGAAACCTAAATCAATAAGCCTAATCGGGTGGCCCAACTGCATGCTTTTCAATCATTCGTTGGATTGGGGCCTTAATCAGCAGAGGACTACCTCTCAGCCCTAACATTATCGGATAATTCAACATGCTAGTCAGATGGCCTGTCGGTAAGACTGGTCAGGCAGCCCTACTTTGTTTCAACCAACGATTCATCGAGTTAGGATCTTGATTGAAAATGAGTTTCTAGCTCCAATGTTATTAGACAAGCCAACATAATTAGCATAAGGTTCCACCACTCAACTAATCCCTCATCGGAGAAATTGGTGCCTTTCCTAGCCAACTGAAACCAGCTAAGCACCAACTGTCGAGTACCCTCGTCTGAGCAAGCCTCGGTGGTGACTGGTGATTCATCAGCTAGTTTTTCAAAAGCCATTAGCATGCACACACCGACCATTCATCAAATTCGATCCTTGATCGACTAATGGTTCCTTCCTAGCTCCCACATTCTTGGACGTGACTTAACCACATGCTTAGTGCATGGATAACTCATCTATCCATCTAATCTCTCACTAGAGAAACTGCCACCTCATCCAGTCAACCTAACCCAGCACTGCTTGCTAATTGCCTTCATCCAACCCAGCCTCAACAATGACCGACTCCTCATCAGTTAGTCCCCAGAAGGCATAGGCGTATGTATAGCTTTATCCAAGGCAATCTGATCAAGCGCCTTCTTGTCGACTCCTCAGCTTTAATAGGAGCATTCAGACCTATCCCTAATCCTTATGTCGGATGGGCCTTATTAGACAATATTTCTATTTGGACCTTCCGAAGACCAACACGACCGACACTCACTTCCATGCTCAAGATTATGTAGCCAAAGGGTTATATCACACCTCAAGATCACTAATCATCACCATATCTTTGCAATTAAGGGATGCATGCCCAGATCTATGCAGTGGTCAACATCGCCATTAGAAATAGCCAATTTCATGCAAAGGACAAGGTTCCAATTAAAATGGAATGAACATCCCTTGCAAACAGAAAACCCCTAATAATCCATGTGATAAGACATTTCACTTCTCACCAAATTCATCGAGATCTTTGTCACTCCGAAAATATCCTTATCAGGATTTTCGGAACCATCCCAAACCACTCGGTTCAAAATGTACCGTACTGTACCGGCCAAGACCAGTACAGTTCAGTCCTAAAAAATGGTTAGGGATTCGAGCCATAAAAAATGACCTAAACCAAATTGATACGAGTAGGTTTAGTACGGTATGGATTGGTTCGGATCGGTACGATCCGGTTCAGGCTCAGTTTGGCCCGGTTCAAGTCTGGTTCAGATCCAGTTCAGCGATCCTTGCTTGAGAGGGGGGAAGACAGTATTTTCTCAATTCACCAAGATCGGTACATGTACCGGTATGGTATGGTACGGTACCGATCACTGACTAGTATGGGTTTTGGTACCGGTTCAGCGATCCTTGGTCCTTATCCTTCACCTATAAAAAGATGCTCTCTGAAAGTTTCCAAGGTATGCAAAAAACTCTGCCCTACGCTCATAATTTTATAATGCTAGAATACTAACTTGAACATCAGAGAGCCTATGCTGAAACACCTTCCAACCATGACTTCTTTAGGGTTCCACCTCCTAGAGATTTTCTTGTACCACCAGCTCTAGCACCCCGGTGCTTGATAGATTTCGGCACCAAAGATTTCCATGTCCTTTTTTTGAGGGATGTCCGAGAGGCCCCCTTCTCATCCGTCATGAACACCATTCCCCCTCCCCCCTATCCATTTCGATGGTCGAAGAGCATCCCCGCATTAGTAAGTCTCTCCTCCCTCTCCCTCCTTCACTCTCTCTTGGTTGGGTTAGGATTAGGGTTTCCCTTGCTCTCACCCTCCCTTCCTCTCTATCACCCCATCTCTCCCTTTTTACCTTTCCATCTCCCCCTCCCTCCGACTCTTCCTATGGCAAAACTCTTTTTTTCCCATTTGTAACTCTTTTATTTTCAAATTTTGAAATGTAGTTACCATATTTGCCGACTAAGTTCTTTGGCTTAGAGCTTTGTCGACAGGACGAGTTGGGCTTCTCAATCTAGGTACCACTTGGCTCTCCTCGGACTTTCTTCTTTCTCGACTTTCTATCACCCTCTCGCCAAATAGCAGCGCCCTCCTCATGTGAATGTACTTCTAAGCACGGACCATTAGTTTTGAATAAAACTTAGGGTAAGTCTTATCCAGTGAATAGGTGAACTGAAAGGAACGAAGTCCCCTTTTATGGCAAGCATCACTATGGACTCCTCTAAGTCATAGATTTCCAATGTGATTGTCTTAAATAGGGCTACATAATATTTCAAAGATTCTCCATCCTATTATCGAAGAAGAAAAGACTGTCGGGTTCCCGTGGCATCCTCCAACTAGCATTTAAGTATGCTACGAACTACCTCTTTAGCTATTCAAAAGAGTTGAATACTCCTCAACTCGAGTCCAAAGTACCAGACCCGGGCCGCCTTGCAAAGAGTAGCTCAAAAGGCAAGGCAGAGCAAGACATCGATGGTGCCTTGAATCATTATGAGAGCTTTGTAGCTTTTATGGTGGTCCAGTGGATCTGTAGTGCCATGGTAGGGATCCATCTGGGATATCTTGAACCAACTCAAAATCGGGTTCTTCATGATTCATCAGGAAAGAGGGGAACAAGTATTGAAGTTAGTCGGATCTTGACTCCCTACAGATCTGCAAGTCAGCGACTGACTTTGCTCAACTTGCACTCATGTCATCAAGGCATTGTTCGGCCAGATGCCAAATAACCTTGTCAGAGGACCAATCCTGGGAGGATTTGAATGAAGAGAGGGGATGTTTGTCTCGCCTTTGCTCTTTCCCCCATCACTGCTCCTCGTGCTAGTGGCTTACTCGTCATGGAGATAAGGACTATGACCGGTGCAAAAAAAAGTATAGGAAGACTTTCTAGGGGACTGACGACTTGCTTGGCATGGCGATTAGGACCGCGAGTAGTGATAAGCCCGTCGATGAGATCTCCCCTGGAGAGATTGATGGATGCGATAAGTAACAATAACAATGAGAACTATGAGGCCTTCTGGGGGCTACTGCTTCACTGCAGCCTGCTACTGCTTCACTGCAGCCTGCTACTGCTGCAATCCCTGTACTATTACAGTCAGTGCCTGGACCTCAATGCCAAGGTGGCAAGAATATCCTGCTAGATAGTTGGTGATGGAGGTGGCAAAGCAAAAGACTCCACCACCTAGCTAGGTGGCTCACCATGGTGCAAAGAGCATCCAGTGTAGCTAATGGAGGCATCCTGCATTCGCATTTTCAGCTTTGTCATCTCTTCAAGCTCTGATATCTTCGAGATGCTTGATTTATATCCCATACCTAGCACGCCAATCTGTTGCCGGCAAATCACTCCTTACTGGAACTCCAACGATGCCTAAGGATCCTCCAGGCTTCTTCGATGGAAAAAAAGATGGATGCTCCTGGCTTCTTTCTGGCAAAGATCTGGAAGAACAATTCTTTGATCGGTGGTAACCGATAGGGGACCCTCCGATACTTAAGTTCGTGAGAGGAGTGAGATTAGCTATAGCAGCTAGAACTGAGAGTGATGAAAAAAAGACTAAACATCTAGGAGTGGTAGAAGTGTCATACCTGCTCAAAGATCCCCTCTTATCTATTTATAGAGTTACTCGAAGTAATTGAATGCTTTTAAAGAGGTGGCCTTCACTGACATGGATAACAACCTTCCGTTGGAAAGTTGGAATTCTTCTATTAAGAGGATAGTAGTTTGTTAGAATATTATCTTCCACGATCTCTAACTAAAATAGCTGGAAGTTGTTAGCTCTTGCCACTTATTTAGATATTGCCAACTCCGAGTAGATGAGATAACATGTTGCTGGTAGAGTCTTGGTACTATATATATAGATAGCTTTGACTACATATATCTGAGTAGCAAGCCGATCCTGAATAAGCATTCGGTGCCAGACAAGTGGCCAATACTGAGTAAGTACTCGATCTAGTTGGTTGTATTACTTGGTTAGTCATCTCTTCAATACTGTAGTCGAAAGTCGAAGTTCATCCAAGTTAATGAAGCAATCGGTATTTCAGCAAGTAGTTGAACATTTGGCTAGTTCTCGAGACCGAATAAGTAGTCACCATAACACACTGAATTACTTTTCTAACCCTCTTTTTGATCTTGTCACTCCAAGTTCTAGCCTTCATGTTCTTCAAATTTTAAATCCATATTGGTGATGAAAATGATAGATTTCATTTTAGAGAATTGAAAAATCATGGGGTCCCTAAATGCTCTTTTTTGAGACCGAAATCGAGTGTATGCTAATCATTATAATAAAAACAAGCGAATCTCTGCAGACTGTTTCAAGAAACTTTACAATAAAAACATTGATACCCGTTACACAAATTTATGATTGTAGCATCTCTTCATTTTATATAAATCGACAACTTTGTAGCCGCTTGAGTTACTTATCTTAATCGAGAAATTACGGTTAGACCCCCATAACATCAAAACATGCACTGCAGATCAGATGATATATGCTCAATCATGAAATGCAACATCAAAAGCAAGCTAAATGAAGAAAATTTGCAATTAAAAGAAGTTCTGTAGGATGACTCCAAACCTCCTCTCACACTTCTGAGGAAAGATAATGGAATATGATTTCCAAATATCCAATTCTGAATCCCGAAAACTTCCCCACCTCCTCTGAGAGATCTGCATCATAGCACAGTGAACTAAGATACATATAACAACAACGACAACAACAATAAAATACCCGTTGAAAAGGCAAAAGAACAAATGAAGATCATTTCTAAGTACAGATAAAAGCTGGAATCCAAGTCAAAAGAAAAAATTGGAAATTCGAAGGGAAGCAGTGAGCGGTTCATCAATATAAAGGGCGACCAGATTTTGTTTAGAGGATTTATGAAAGATTACGAAAATTAACTTCTCCAGCTGGAACCCGAGGTGGTAGAGATGGGGAACGGAAACTACCGAAAGACGGGAAGGTGAGCGGAAACGGGTGGCAATCGGAGCCGCAGCGGGTAGCGTCGCCATCTGGGAATGGTAACTTAGCGGCTCGTTCTCTCTTTCTGAGGCGGGAGATAGGCGTTTCTACGGGTGTTACAGGCTGTGGTATAGGGTGGCTCCGGGGCAAATGCGCGTCACACGTGCCGTTCCTTCCAAGTTTTTTATTTTTAAGCGGTGGGTGCATTCATTCAGATAACGTTCCTTTCAAGTTTTCAATAGCAAGTTAAAAATCCCATTATAATTATTTATCTTAAAAATTAATAGTTCATGTACCAAAAAAATTAATAGTTCAAATCTTTAATAATAAAATAATCACATATTACAATAATTTATAATACAAATAATTAATAATAGTAGAAAACTTATGGTACTAATGCTTTATTTTTATTAGATAAAATAAATTTTTGACCCTACAATCATTTCTTAGAAAAAAATTAAAATTTAAAATAAATAATTTTATTTTAAAGGTGCAAGTGAAATAATAACTGTAGCTCGTATTACAACTAATCCATCTATATCTCAACTTGATCTAAACTTGTCTCAACTCAATCAACTCATATAGGCCATCTAAGTCCTCAACATAGTGTTTTGCGCAGAGGTGTGGTTAGCTGCACAATTTATCACACAAGTGATGGCCATGTTACATGAAAGTGGGGGAGGTTGCTATCATAGAAAACTCAATATTTCTTTTGCACAACCCAAACGCATGTAGATAGCTGCATGATTTTCTACTTACTTGATGATAATGTTGTCCATCATAAAGAACACTATTATAAAAAGAGCCCTTGAAATATTTTTTATATAATAATTTAAGGAACCACGTATCCTTATTCTTAAATAAGAACATGCTCCCTCTTCACATATACATACATACATTCATACATATATATATATACATATACACGTATATATACATGTATACATGTATATATATATATGATGTGGCGAGATCGCTGACATGAGGGAGCTGATAAGCGCCACGTCAAAGGAAGCCGCCGCGTCGGACGCCACGTCAATTCTCCTGCTCGGACTCCTTCGCCGAGCTGAGCTCCCTCAAGACAACGAGCCGAGCTCCGTCCTCCGCTAGGTCGGCCCCGCGATCTCGGGATGCCTAGGCCGAAGCTGCACTCTGCCCTCCAGAGCAAGACCCTCGGAGATTGTGCCCCAAGGTCGAAGTCGAGCTCAGCCCTCCTCCGCCATGTGGAGCCTCTTCGAGGCAGAGCCCTCTGGACCGGGCCCATACTCTGCCCTCCAGAGCGAGACCCTCGGAGATCGTGCCCCGTGGTCGGAGTCGAGCTCAGCCCTCCTTCGCCACGTGAAGCCTCTTCGAGGCCAAGCCCTCTAGACTGGGCCCGCACTCTGCCCTCCAGAGCGAGACCCTCGGAGATCGTGACCCGTGATCGGAGTCGAACTCAGCCCTCCTTCGCCACGTGGAGCCTCTTCGAGACCGAGCCCTCTAGACCAGGCCCGCACTCTGCCCTCTAGAGTGAGACCCTCGGAGATCGTGCCCTGTGGCCGGAGTCGAGCTCAGCCCTCCTCCGCCACGTGGAGCCTCGTCGAGGCCAAGCCCTCTGGACCGGGCCCGCACTCTGCCCTCCTCCACCGAGGCGACCCCGCAAGCTCGAGGCGTCTAGGTTGGAGTGAGCCCTGCCATTCCAGCTCAGCCCCAGCTCAAACGTGAGCACCACCATTCCAGGACACCGGCGAGCCACCCAGGGACTGCACTGGGACACCTGCCATACCACACTGATCGCCTGCAACCGTCGATTACACCAGAAAAGGGAGAGGCCCACTGATCGAGGCACCGCGCTCCTCACCAATCACCTGAACCACCCGAGAGAGGAAGTCAACCAGGAGATTCGAATCCCAGGGGCGGCAGCCCACCAATCGAGGTACTGCCAGGTTTCCCAGAATGAGGTGACCAAGGGGAATGTCAGAGCACATGACAGCTTCCCTTATCATGGATCGGGAAAGGCTCCTCGGGACACCGCTGCATGTGCCTAACAGCCTGGCGGAGATCCCAAGATGAATGCCCAACGGTAACCTAGTCTACAAAACTCGGAGGTAACAACTTCAAGAAAAAGAATAGAGAAACATAGGCTAAACAACACTAATACAAGCGCAAGCTCAACCAGAGAGCACAGCACCACAAGAAAAACTCAAGCAAGGGCGGGTGGAAGAGCCACACAGAGACTCCCTCTAGCCAGGCCACTCTTCCCCCGACACACTTGCATCCCACTCTCACACTGGTGTGGGCACCAGGATCCGACAGAGGCTCCTCAACCCTCTATGGATCTTAGATTAGGGTTCCACTTCTTTGAGTCATGTAATAAGGCTATAAGCCAAAGTAATTTTATAATTTTTGAGTCATGTATCTAGTCTAAGTTTGTTTTAGTCTTGTACCTTGACCAATTTGGGTCAAGTTTAGGTCATGGGTCCTATATTTATTTTTGGTTTGAGTCTGAGTTTGGATTGGGCCCAAGTCCAATTGAAGTCAACCTGGCTTTCAAGACTAAGTCAAGTTCCTTGTGGGCCAACCCACCTCTTACACTTGGAAAGATGCCAACCTAGGCGCCACCTCAGCTACCTATGTGGCGCCACATCAGTTGCCACTTGGGCATCCAAGGAAGGAAGCAAGGAGGCGCCCCTCATGCATTCCACACGCCCCCTCCATACCTGTTTCCCAGAACTGGAGCCCAAGAGGGGGGTGAATTGGGTCTTTTAAAAATTTAAGACAATAATGTGAGGGACAAGTGGTGCTTGTGAATAATGAAAAATTCAATGCAATATATTAGCAATAATTAAAGAGCAAGAGAGGAAGAGACTAATCACACACAAACACAAGGTTTATAGTGGTTCGGTGCAAACCTAGCACCTACATCCACTTCCCAAGCCACCCTTGGGAATTTCACTATAATCCACACTAGATTACAGTCGACTTGTTTTTCACAAGGCTCACAAGTCAAAACCTAAGTTGGTTTTGTCACTTAGGCTTACCAACAAACCTTAACACTTGTTTTGCCTTCGGGCTCACAAGTTAACCCTAGTTGGTTTTATCCCTTTGGCTCACCAACAAACCACAATAACCTTCTTTCAAGACACCCTTGAAAGCAAGGTCAAATCATAATAAAAACATATATGTAATTTAAAACTACAACAAACTCTCTTCAAGAGTAGATTAGAATCTTTGAAGCTCAAGTGGATGCTTTGTTTTCACTCTTCCTTGGAATCTCCTTCAAGGTGCCTCTTTTTGGAATGAAGTAAGGATGAGCTTGTAGGCTTTTCAATGGAATCAAGCTAGAAGAGGCTTTTGATGTGAAGTATGGAGAGAATATTGGCTTTTTGGCTTTTGAGTAGACTTCAATGCACTTGAATACACTTCTCTTCCTTTAAAATGAGGTTGATGGAGCTTAAATACACCAAAAACCTTCCAAAAAATGGTTTGTGACCGTTGGTACCTTGGAAATAGCCGTTTGGAGCTTGAAAAGCAAATTTTGCAAGCCAGAAAAATAGATCCGTTAGAGTTGTCAAGCTGCAAGTGTCGACACTTGGCTGTCAGGTGTCGACACTTGGCTGTCAGGTGTCGACACTTGATCTCTGGGTTTCGATACTTGAACATTCAAGTGTCGACACTTGATGCACAGGTATCGACACTTGACACAAAAATCCTCAATATTACAAAGTTCTGTATTTTCAAAAATCTCAGGCCTTGAGTCGACACTTGGAACCTAAGTGTCGACACTTGGTGTCGACACTTGAATATAGGTGTCGACACTTGGCGTGCCAAGGATTTTTGTCTATGCCAAATGCTGAAGTGTCGACACTTGACTGTCCAGGTGTCGACACTTGAGGCTGAAAACTTTCAGATTCAAGTGTAAATGCCTCGAAAACATAAATAAAATTCTTGAATACATAAATACATAATATTTAAACATTTAGATGCCCTTTTTCAATGAAGAGGATGCCCGGATTTGTGAGAATTGCTCCATGCCATTATGTGCCATACACCATAAGTTTTTGAGATTTTGAGGTGCTTTCTTCCTGAAAATTTATAACTTGAAATCCTCATTAGAATACAATATGCACTCAATGTTTTGTTATTCATCAAAATCACTGGATGGAGCCAACAATACCATTTTCATTTTAGCGACCTTGGAAGGAGGAGACATCATCCCCCTCTTCCCTCCCCGACATCATGCCATGATCCATCATCAATGGGGCATTGAAGATTTCATGAAGAAACCAAGCCACAAAGCAAGCCATCTCCCAAGTCTTCTTCCCAAAGTATTCATGCAAGAGTGGAAGGTCAAGGGACACACTCCCCATTCCAAGCCTTCAACCTTGCAATGCCCAAAGCTCCCTCCACCTTGGCCGGCCATGAATCACTCCAAGTGGGCATTGAAGGATCAAAGGAAGCACATCCCTTCAAGCAAGCCTTGCTCCATGTTTTCTTCCCAAAATGAACATACAAAGAAGGAAGTCAAGAGGCCAATTCTCCTCTCCAAGCCCTCACACATGCCACGCCAATCCTCCCCTCCATTTGGTCGGCCATGAAGAGCTTTCCCCATCCATGTGGGTGCCAACTTTTGGGTTGTAATGTGGGTTCAAGGGTTTTGAATTATTTTGAATTCAAATGGGCCTTGGATGCCTATTTAAAGGACCCAACCCCCTCCATTGTAAGGGTATTGATGATGAAATGAAAAGAGCCTGAGTTTGTTTCTCCTCCAATTATTGTCTTCTAGACTAGGTTTGAGTGAAGCTTCCTTTGTCCCCAGGGACGTTGAGTGGTGTGAGGCCACCTTTCCGTCGCCCCAGGGCATCACAAGTCTTTCGTTCTCCTGGACGTCGAGTGGTGTGAGGCCACATTCCTTCGTCCTCCGAGACGTCGCGGGGTGTGAGGCCCCAAGTTATCTCCTTCTTCGACTACGGAATCCAGCCAGACACCGAGCTCGAATCCCCTTCTCAACCCTACCATAATTCCATTTCGATACTTCTCTCCACTCCTCTAATCCCTACTTTGCTTGCCTACAGGTCCTCCTTGGTATCACGGGCACCGGAGACGGTCTTCTATGCCATCACGACCACCCGACCAAAAGCCGGTGCATCCGCAGGTTCAACTGCTCGGGCATCCAGGCCGCATTCACCGAGTTGAGCGATCTCTGCATCTGGCGCTTCAGATGTGTGAGGTTTGCCCCTATCTCCTAAGTAGGTATTGCATATCGAGCTTAGTCCTACCGGGATTTCTTAATCCCGAGATCCTGTTCTCGTTTTCACTATTTAGGGACTTGATTTGCTAGTGTAGGCTTCTATTATTTAGTTTCTCCTATTTCTAGTCTTTGTTTGTGATCGAGAATCAAAGCCCTATAAAAATATCTAAAACTCATCAACTATAAAAAAATCCCTTTGCATCATAAGCATCCATACTAGCATCTCTAGCCCTACTCTACACCCCTGCATCATTAGTGGTATCAGAGCAAGGCTAGGACTAGTGCATCTTTTCCTTTCATTTTCTGCATTCTGTTCATTCCATATATGGTCTGAACATTGAATTTTTTCTCTCTGTAGGGACCCCCAAATTTTGTGATTTATATTTTTTTAGATCACATTTAATTTAGAGTATTTTTGATTATTTTCTCAAATTTTATTTCAGTTTGTAGAATTTCTACAAGCCGAAATACTACCTAAGAAAATCTTAGGTCTGAAATTCTAGCAAGCATCTCTTTTCTTGCTTCATTCATCCATCTAGTTTATTTCTTGCATTTAGGGGCATATTTCAATTCTTGCATTTTGTTTAGTATTCACACATCTGAAAGATGCAAAAAAATAAGAAAAAATTTTAATCTTTTCATTAGTCATTTGTGTGCATCATTTTGTATAACTCATCCTAAGGGCGTCAAATTAACATAGGGTCGGGATTTCATTACCTATCCCTAGCCCAAAAACTATCACCCGACATATCGAACTCTAGCCGTTAACTAAAATTGATTAGACGCTTAATCTGCTCTAGTGAGCTAGGGACACCCACGAAGTCGGGTCGACCCAAGTGCTGAGCCAAGCTAGATCACTTGTTGGTGTATGCTTGAGTAGCTGGTGTCTAGGAAAGTGGTTCAGGGACTAGATCCCGAAGGAAAGTGGGTTGGTTTGCTTACCTGGCCAATTTCATTGGTGTCTAAGGCAAGCAGAGAGGAACCTCCACTAACCTTATACTTACCTGGCCAGGTGCCACGTTACTACTTCCAGGTTCTTCTTGACTTCACATTTGGTTAGATCTCCTAGGTCTAGCGAACCGTAGCACCATTATGTGTGTGTTACATGTGCACTAGATCAGGAACCTCTTTTCACCCACCTTCTCCTCCCCCTACTGAAGCCATGGACCAACTTCAAGCTGACATTGGAGCCCTAACTCAATCCATGACTCAATTAAGCAACCAGTTGACCAATAGACTTGATCAAATGGAGACCAGACTAGGATCCCTAGAGGAAGCTGCTAGGCCCCGACCTGAAGCCAGTCCTGAGTCCCCTCATCCCAGGAGAAACCTACAACAAGACCCTTACTTTGAGGATGGATTTAGGAGAGACCCTGATCCCTTCGTTGATACCCGTCCTAGGAGACCCAATCTGGAGGACCGTGAAGAAAGAGCCATTAGAAGCATCAAGCTTGACGCACCCACTTTCGATGGAAGTTTAGATCCCAGGGTGTATGAAAATTGGGAGTTAGCTATAGAACAGTATTTTAATTGGTACTCTATGTCTGAAAGAACTAAGTTTAAGTTTGCCAAGCTTAGGTTGGTTCACCAAGCTAGGTTGTTTTGGAATAGCGTCGAGAATTACATAGAGCAGAAAGGGCAATTACCCATAACAGCCTGGGGGGAAATGAAAGATAAGCTTAGAAGGAAATACATACATGCATCCTACACCCAGAAACTATTGGACCAATGGCAAACCCTAAGTCAAGGGAGTAAGAGTGTGGCCGACTACATCACCAAGTTTGATGAATATGTTATGCGATGTAAGGTTGTAGAGTCGCCAAAGGTAACCCTGTCTAGGTTTAGGGCTGGCCTACACCCAGACATTCAGAGAGAGCTATACTTTAGGGCAACCAGAACCTTGGAAGAAGCTTACCAAGTTGCTAGGCTCTGTGAGCGTTTCCAGAGAGCTCCCACCTACAGAAGACCTGAGCCCTTTAGGAACCAGAGCCATATCCCCGGATCCACCCAAGATTATAGCCAGGCTTACCCAAGTCGACCAAGCCCGAACTGATCTGACCCAAGTCAACCAAGCCTAGCCCGACCTAGTCCTAGTCATCCCAGTATGAATCGACCCCAATACAGTAGAGAGGACAAGGGTAAGGCTATTGAAGTCCAGAGGAGACCCGATCCCCAAGGTAAATGCTATAGGTATCATAAACCTGGTCATTTTGCTAGTCAGTGTACCACCCCTGCCCTACTTATAGATGAACTGACTGAAATTGAACCCGAACCCATTGTTGAACTTGAGGAGGAAGTCTATGATCCTGAAAATCAATTGTTGGAAGAGTACGAGGGAGAGGAAGAGGTGTATGAATCTAAAGACCTTCTAGGAGTAGTTAGATGCATCCTAGCCCAAAACGTAGTGCAGGAAAACTGGTGTAGGACTAACATCCTACAGACCCTGATCAAGCTAGGAGATAAGCATGTAAGGTCATTATTAATAGTGGAAGCTATGTTAATGCCCTTTTCTTGAGTACTGTCAAATCTTTAGGACTAGCCACAGTTCCCCACCCCAATCCTTACAAAGTCTCTTGGATAGATTCAACTTCAACCCCAGTAAAATCTAGGTGCCAAATCAAGATAAAAATGAGTTCCTATAAAGAATCTATTTGGTGTGACGTCTTACCCATGGGTGTTGGTAGTATCATCCTAGGATGACCCTGGCTTTTCGACCATGATGCCACCCTTTATGGTCGATCCAATACCTATGTCTTTTTCCACCAGGGAAAAAAGATTACAATCAACCCAATCCAACCAAAGGACCCAGTCAAGAAAGGATCTAGTGGCCTTAAAGAGAAGAAAATAGGAGTCAACCTGATCACACCCAAGGAGCTAGAGAAAGAGATTATAGAGGGAGCCCCTATTTGGATTTTAGCCACCAGGAAGAGTCCTTTTGAAGTTGTCTATGGATACAAGCCTAACTGACCTCTTGACCTGATTCCCCTACCCATCCATGCATGTGTCTCTGAGTCCGCTGAATCACTTGCACAGCATATTAGGGACATGCATAAAGAAATTAGCCAAAAAATTAATATAATTAATAACACATATAAAAGGCTGGCTAAATCCCGAAAGCGAGCAAAAGAGTTTGAAATAGGAGATTTTGTAATGATTAGGCTCAGGCCTGAATGGTTTCCACCAGGAACTGTTAAGAAGCTTCATGCTCGTGGGGCTGGTCCCTTTAAAGTGATTAGGAGAATGGGCCCCAATGCCTATATGCTAGAATTACCTTCGGATTATGGAATTAGCTCGACATTTAATATCTCTGACTTAGTCGAGTATAGGGAACCCGCAAACATACCCAGCGAGCCATTTGGGCCCGACCTTTCTTTTGAGAGTGAACCTGAACCTGAATGTCCACCTCCAAATATACCTAAGCGAGGAGAGTAGATCGAGCGTGTCCTGGATGACCAAGCTATCACTACCCGGGGCAAAGGCTATCAATGTTACTTGGTCCGATGGCAAGGCCGACCTAAATCCGATGACTCGTGGATCACCCGGGAGGACTTGCAGCACATCGACCCCGATATCCTGGAGAGGTACCAAAGCCAGACTAACCCTTACTCGACAGGGTCAAGTTCCTCCCACCCCAGGAGAACTGGTATGGGCACCAGGATCCGACAGAGGCTCCTCAACCCTCTGTGGATCTCAGATTAGGGTTCCACTTCTTTGAGTCATGTAATAAGGCTATAAGCCAAAGTAATTTTATAATTTTTGAGTCATGTACCTAGTCTAAGTTTGTTTTAGTCTTGTACCTTGACCAATTTGGGTCATGTTTAGGTCATGGATCCTGTATTTATTTTTGGTTCGAGTCTGAGTTTGGATTAGGTCCAAGCCCAATTGAAGTCAACCTGGCTTTCAAGACCAAGTCAAGTTTCTTGTGGGCCAACCCACCTCTTACACTTTGAAAGATGCCAACCTAGGCGCCACCTCAGCCACCTATGTGGCGCCACATCAGTTGCCACTTGGGCATCCAAGGAAGGAAGCAAGGAGGTGCCCCTCATGCATTCCACGCGCCCCCTCCATACCATTTTCATTTGAGCGACCTTGGAAGGAGGAGACATCATCCCTCTCTTCCCTCCCCCATATCATGCCATGATCCATCATCAATGGGGCATTGAAGATTTCATGAAGAAACCAAGCCACAAAGCAAGCCATCTCTTAAGTCTCCTTCCCAAAGTATTCATGCAAGAGTGGAAGGTCAAGGGACACACTCCCCATTCCAAGCCTTCAACCTTGCAACGCCCAAAGCTCCCTCCACCTTGGCCGGCCATGAATCACTCCAAGTTGACATTGAAGGATCAAAGGAAGCACATCCCTTCAAGCAAGCCTTGCTCCATGTTTTCTTCCCAAAATGAACATGCAAAGAAGGAAGTCAAGAGGCCAATTCCCCTCTCCAAGCCCTCCCACATGCCATGCCAATCCTCTCCTCCATTTGGTTGGCCATGAAGAGATTTCCCCATCCATGTTGGCGCCAACTTTTGGGTTGTAATGTGGGTTCAAGGGTTTTGAATTATTTTGAATTCAAATGGGCATTGGGTGCCTATTTAAAGGACCCAACCCCCTCCATTGTAAGGGTATTGATGATGAAATGAAAAGAGCCTGAGTTTGTTTCTCCTCCAATCATTGTCTCCTAGACTAGGTTTGAGTGAAGCTTCCTTCGTCCCCAGGGACGTCGAGTGGTGTGAGGCCACCTTTCCATCGCCCCAGGACGTCGCAAGTCCTTCGTCCTCCTGGACGTCGAGTGGTGTGAGGCCACATTCCTTCGTCCTCCGGGATGTCGCGGGGTGCGAGGCCCCAAGTTATCTCCTTCTTCGACTACGAAATCCAGCCGGACACCGGGCTCGAAGCCCCTTCTCAACCCTACCATAGTTCCTTTTCGATACTTCTCTCCACTCCGCTAATCCCTACTTTGCTTTCCTATAGGTCCTCCTTGGTATCACGGGCACCGAAGACAGTCTGCTTTGCCATCGCGACCACCCAACTGAAAACCAGCGCATCCACAGGTTCGACTGCTCGGGCATCCAAGCTGCATCCATCGAGTTGAGCGATATCTGCATCGGGCGCTTCAGACATGTGAGGTTTTCCCCTATCTCCTAAGTAGGTATTGCGTATCGAGCTTAGTCCTACCTGGATTTCTTAATCCCGAGATCCTGTTCTCGTTTTCACTATTTAGGGACTTGATTTGCTAGTGTAGGCTTCTATTATTCAGTTTCTCCTATTTCTAGACTTTGTTTGTGATCGGGAATCAAAACCCTATAAAAACATCTAAAACTCATCAACTATAAAAAATTTCTTTGCATCATAAGCATCCATACTAGCATCTCTAGCCCTACTCTACACCCCTGCATCACACACTACTCACTCCTCCTCATGTGGAGTCCATCAAGAGGGGCTCGACCAGGAGGATCTGTTCCCCTGGGTCGTCACTGACTTGATCGTCAGAGTGCCCCCGTCGGAAATTCCGGCCCGGGTTACTAACCTCTATTTTGCAGGTCCAAGACCACTGGATGGCGAGACAGCGAAGGAGGCGCTCTCCGACGCCGACAACAGCTATAGGCCACGGCGATCTTGGCAGCAACAATATATATATATACATGTATATACATGTACATATGTATATATATACATATGTACATGTATATATGTACATGTATACATATACATATGTACATGTATATATGTACATGTATACATGTACATATGTATATATATACATATGTACATGTATATATGTATATATATATATACACACACACACACACACACATATATATATATATATATATATATATATATATATATATGTGTATGTGTGTGTGTGTGTATACATATAAACATGTATATACATGTACATATGTATATATATACATGTATATATATATATACACATATATACATATATATATATACATATATATATATATACAAACATAGACATATACATACACAGACATATACATATATATAAATGATATGTCTAGATTTGGTTGGTCCAACATGGCACTAGAGCTCTAATCCATCACAGACACACGTCAACCAGCCTAAACGACCAAGCCACCTCTTAACATCTTGCCACCTAGATATCCAGCGTGCACTCACCAACTCCCTACTTGGACATCGACTATTGCCAGGTTCGTCCCCTATTCATCCTAGTTGCACGAGATCCAGGAGCGACTATCATTAATGTGAAGGAAATGGTAGGCTATTTCATGCATGCATTTTAATTTTTTTAAAAATTTAAATAGCATAAGACTAAAAGATTAATCTAATTAATCTATTATGCATAAGATCATATCTTAAAACAATATATACTAGGATCATAACATGATAATAATACATATAAATAATCTGAAACAAAAATAGCTAGCAACATAAATCATATGTATGCTGTAAGACCGACATTGTAGATCACATCTATGATATCAATAAGTTCAAAACTCATTACCTTTGCAAGGGTCAACGATTGCCGCAACTGAATACCATAGTCTAAAGGCTCTCCAAGCCACATACTTATATAGCCTCTATAGGTGATCCACACGAAGCATCACATTGACCAGTCTCCCTAGAGTACTAGCTTCTTGCAAAGACCTTGAGAGTTGATCTAACCTTTTTCTTCATACCATCAAAACACTCTAGGAGATGAAGAAAAATACCTGGGAGGAGAAGATGTGGTAGAGGAATGAAAGACTCTCTTCCCAAACCTAGTAGAAGTACTAGAATCCTATGCTCAAGAGCAAACCTTGCACTCTTGATTTTTCTCACTCCCAAAGAACCCACACCACACTCTAATTTCTGGTTGGAAGACACTTTTCACAAGCCTTAGACTCTTTTTCCCATGCCCACCAGTAACCTCTTTAAGAAGAGGTGCCCTAAGAGAGTTAGGAGGTTAGAGGAATGGGATATAGTTATGATGAGATTAGGTGGTTTTGATTTTGAATCAAAACCAATCCAATTGGAATTCAAGATTGAATTCAAATTTAAATCTCCATTTGAATTTAGAATTCAAAATTCAAAATTTTGAATTCTCTTGAGGCTTTGGGTGCATGGGTGTGATTTAATCTAATTGGACTCAACTCGAGCTCAAACCAAATTCTATTTGGTTAGATCCAAAGAGATGAGTAAACCTAATCAAATTAAGAACCCAATCTCCATAGCTAAATCCTAATTTATTTAAAAATTAATTGAGCCCAAGTTCTGCTCAAATCAGGAATCATTCCTCTTGAGTGATTAAGTTATCTCATAACTTAATTGGGTCAATCTAATTGAATCCAATTCAAGTAAATTTAATCCACTCATCTGTATTCAATCAAATTGAACTAACCAACAATCTAATTACCAATTAATCATTCTAGAATTCACTAACTCTTAGTGAATCATCTGATGAGTTGACTCATAGTAGATATCCTTGAGTCGACTCACAGATGAGTCGACTCATTGATGAGTCGACTCAAAGTTAATCTTCAATCATATTGATGATTAAACCTAAAAATAATTCTTACTCATTGACTAGCCATCAGATCAATTAGAAACTCCTATTATGTGTGACCCTATAGATCAGTACACTAAGCCGATAGCAAAAGAACAATTTTTATACCAATCAAAATGACCATCTAGCAATGGTAAACAACATCCATATAGATCGAATCGTTGTTGTTAAGAGGAAGAAAAAAATTGATATTCATTGATATTAGGACCCTAAAAGCCTTTAAATAGAATACAGGATCATCATATATTGTAACATATGACTTTTAATAGGACTAAGACTAGCATGATTTCAGAGTAGTAGATCCATCATGGACCGGCTGCTCGATCCATAATCCCTATCCATGGACCGGCACTGTCTTATTCCTCAACTCGTGTCATCTTCAGCCATTTCAAATTGCCATCGTTGTTGTAGCTTCACCCGTCGATGGCTGGAGAAGCCAATGAGAGCCCATCACTGGCCGAAGATACCATGGAGATGCCGGCCACCATCCTCCCCTATCAATTTGATGCTAATGCCACCTCCATCATCCTGGTGGCTGATCTCCTTCCTAAGCAGTGTTGTCTTCCCCTTCACCGCCGGCCATCCTCCTCAGATGCTATCACTGCCTCGTCGCTAGTCACCGCCTTCATCATCTCCATCCATTGTGCTGCCACCTAACGAATGTGTTGCCCAAAAATGGAGCCCAAGAGGGGGGGGGGGGGGGGGTGAATTGGATCTTTTAAAAAAATTAAAACAATAAAGAGAGGGACTAGTGGTGCTTGTGAAAATGATGAATTCAATGCAAGATATTTAAAGCGGTAGCAATAATCAAAAGAGCAAGAGAGGAAGAGAGCAATCACACACAAACACAAGGTTTATAGTGGTTCAGTGCAAACCTAGCACCTACATCCACTCCCCAAGCCACCCTTGGGAATTTCACTATAATCCAAACAAGATTACAGTTGACTTGTTTTTCTCAAGGCTCACAAGTCAAAACCTAAGTTGTTTTTATCACTTAGGCTTACCAACAAACCTTAACACTTGTTTTGTATTCGGGCTCACAAGTTAACCCTAGTTGGTTTTATCCCTTTGGCTCACCAACAAACCACAATAACCTTCTTTCAAGACACCCTTGAAAGCAAGGTCAAATCACAATGTAAAAAATAGATATACAATTTTAATACTAAAACAAACTCTCTTCAAGAGTAGAATGGAATCTTTGAAGCTCAAGTTGATGCTTTATCTTGACTCTTCCTTGGAATCTCCTTCAAAGTGCCTCTTTTGGAAAGAAGTAAGGATGAGCTTGTAGGCTTTTCAAGGAATCAAACTATAAGAGGCTTTTGATGTGAAGTATTTGAGAGAATATTGGCTTTTTGGCTTTTAAGTAGACTTGAATGCATTTTAATACACTTCCATGTCTTTAAAATGAGGTTGGTGGAGGTTAAATACACCAAAAACCTTTCAAAAAATGGTTTGTGACCATTGGAACCTCTGAAATAGCCGTTTGGAGCTTGAAAAGCAAGTTATGCAAGCCAGAAAAATAGATCCGTTAGAGTTGTCAGGCTGCAAGTGTCGACACTTGGCTATCAGGTGTCGATACTTGGCTATCAAGTATCGACACTTGATTTCTAGGTGTCGACACTTGAACTTTCAAGTGTCGACACTTGATGCACAGGTGTCGACACTTGACACAAAAATCCTCAAATGACAAAGTTCAGTATTTTCAAAATTCTCAGGCCTTGAGTCGATACTTGGAAACCTAAGTGTCGACACTTGGTTCTGGGTGTCGACACATGGTGTGCCAAGGATTTTTGTCTATGCCAAATGCTGAAGTGTCAACATTTGACTTTCTAAGTGTCGACACTTGAGACTGAAAAGCTCAGATTTAAGTGTAAATGGCCTCGAAAACATAAATATAATTCTTGAAATTTAAATGAATCATAAACATATAAAATTTAATCAATTAGATGCCCTTTTTTAATGAAGAGGATGTCCAGATTTGTGAGAAATGCTCCGTGCCATTATGTGCCATGAAACATAAGTTTTTGGGATTTTGAGGTGCTTTCTTCCTGAAAACTCATAACTTGAAATCCACATTGTATACAATATGCACTCAATATTTTGTTATTCATCAAAATCACTGGGTGGAGCCAACAATCTCCCCCTTTTTGATGATGACAAAACCTTGAGTAAAATAGCAATATACTTCAAACTTTAACTATTATAATTCATGAATATAAATCTAAGTCCATATAAGAGGCAAAAAACTTCATAGTTAGGAAGAATCAATCTCCCCCTTAATTAGATATTTCTCATTAAAGTAAATGTCAACAATTTTATGTAACTAAACAAAAATTTATGCATCGCATCAACACTGTTTCTCAACAAATTTTTGTATCCATTATTTCTCAACAAATTTATGAATCAACACTATTTCTCCCCCTTTTTGTCAATCATTAGAAAGGAAAATAACCTCCCCCTCACAATGAGCATGGAGACAAAAAGATGGTAGAGAATCAAATAAGATAAGTATCAGAGCCAAAAATATACCAAGTTAAAAGAGTATCAGAGCTGAAGAAGATAAATTGAACCATTCAAGCACAAATAATGAGCATTAAACTGAAATATATATAAAATAGACAGGTTTTCAGTGCAAAATTTGCTTAGTCATCAGCAAGAACTGAAACATACAGATATCATTAGAGTCATACAAATATCAGAAACATACAACATATGAACTATAACAGACATCTGTGAGGCTAATCCTCATCAGATGGAATCTCAAGACTGAATGGGGCACTGATCCTAGATCTAGTGGCTAAGGCCCTAGGAGGTACTAAAGCTCGATGACTCCTAGTGCGGCCAGAAGGACCAAAGGTGGGTACAACCCTAGATGATCTAGTGGAAGGGGGGGAAGAAGATCAGCTGGAGTAACAAAGTCCGGTGTGGAATCAGCCAAGGCAGTAGGACCAGCTGGGGTAAAGGGAGGATCGCGACTGACCACCTCATAATCATCAGCACTGTCATCACTGTCACTGTCATGGCCCACAACCTCTGTAGCTCTGTCGTCATCCATATCTGCCCGATCACCACCCTCAGCAGTATCAGCATGGACGCTCTGGTGATCGCCACCATCATCATCATCATCATCATCATCATCATCATCATCAGATGGTACAACTGCAGGGACTGCAGGAGGTATAAGGGATCTCAACAGATCCTCAATACGAGAGAATCCCTCCTCCATAAATCTACGAATCTTAGCATGCTCCGGGTAGTATGTACTCGAAGAAGCTCAACCTCGCTACGTAGCTGAGTCACCTCACCCCTGATCTTAGTGAACTGCTCTCTGGCATGCTCCTCAAAAGATAGTCTAGTAGAAGGTGGCAGAGGAGCAGAAGTATCAGGAGTCAAATGCTCTGCCTGTGTCGATGGGATATCAACGGGAGGAAAATCTGCTGGCTCGGATGGTCTTGCCTCTGCCTCTCGAAGCTCGTCCTCCTCATCTGGCTCCTAGCCAGACTCTCTGCGCACCCATCGACCTGCAACTAATCTGTATCCCATACGGTGCAACGATCTCTCGTCATATACATCTGTGTGTAGTATCTCCTTGGAGATCTCCCCCTCTAGTGATACTCCACACGCTCTGAATAATCTGGTCAGTGCCATGCCGTAAGGTAAATAGTGACAGCGCTGTGTCGCAGCATCATGCATCTGAGCAAGCATCAGGGATGGAAGATCAATCTGTCTCCTCTCTATCAGGCTCGTCATCACCATCAACTCCCTTTCAGTGATGAAGTCAAATCTCCCAGTCTTCGGTAGAAGTATGCGTGCTGTAATGTGGTGCAATAGGCGCATCTCCAATGATAACTAGTTCGTGGTAACTATGGATATACCGCGAACATCCTCTCTCTCAAGAATACACCTAAACGCAGCCTCTCTGTCATCTACCGAAAAGACATAGATTCCCCTATGGGGGATCTCCCATACTCTGCTCAAAAGCTCTGCTGCCAGTGAGATCTGAACGCCTCTGACTGTCGTAGTCCATAGAAGTCGTCGACAATCTAGTGCACCATAGAACTCTCTCACTAGGTGAGGATAGTACCTCTCCTGCATAGTACAGAATTGTACTAATCCTATATCAGTGAGTACCTGTCGTAGACTGAAATGGTGCCTATCGAAACACTCTAGGTCGACTCTCCTCCCAGAGGCTACTAACTTTCCTGCCATCTTCTCTACAGGGGGGAACTCGGTGTGGCTGAACTGCTAGCCTGTGCTGTGTCAAATCTGGCCTTCGACCTCCTCTCAACACCACGACTAGGCCTCTCCCTAACTGCAAGTCTCTTCTTGGGACCCATAACAGCAAGCTGACCAGGGAAGAAGGAAGATAGGTTTAGAATAATGGGACTGGCTACAGGCTGAGATAAGGAGAGTTTCATTTCTTAAAATGTGTTCATATAGGTTTTGAAAACCATAATTAAACCAATTTTGGGTTGTAAAATACCTTAAACAATGTTTGGAAAAACTGTCAATCAGTTTAAAGGTGAGATTTTTACAACTTATACTTCGACTAAATGATAATATTCTGAACATATAATTATAAAAAATATTTTTGTTCGTCAAAACACATTTGAATTTTTGGAAAATATTTTTTATAAGGCCAAAAAATCAAAACCCATGGAATTTGGGTCTAAATCACTTAGGGTTTTAGCAAAGAGGTGAAAATGTCGTAAAAACATCATGAAAAACCTTTATGAAACAACAATAAATGGATTTAGTATATTTAATTTAGATGAAAACCCAAATTATTTCGGCCAAAATCAATAAAACAATGTTTTTCCGAAAAATGGGTGAAATAATTGTGAAAACGATCAAAAAATGTGGGAAATCTGAGAAAAATACCTTTAAATCACTATTCCCTCAAATGGAATTTTAGAAATCCACTAAAACACATGAAAATCCTGTTAGAATCTTGAAAAATACCCATAAAACCCTATTCACGATTGCACGGTTTGAAAACGTCAAAAATAAAACGAAAAAGATGGAAAATAAAGTAAAAATAGAAGGGGGAAATACCTGATTTGTGATGAGTTAAAGGGTAAATGGAAAGATTTGGACAGAGGGGACCACTGTTGCAAGAAATCAACGGGCGGAGAAAATGACAAAAACCCTCGGTCAACCCTTTTTAAAAACTGTTTATGTTTCGCAAGTGTCGACACTTAGAATTTGTCAAGTGTCGACACTTGGTCAGGTGTCGACACTTGATAATTTCCAAGTGTCGACACTTGGCCAAAAATTTAAGAAAATCCAAAAAAAAAAAATTTAGAAAAATAGGAAACATTTTAATCAGGTTTTTAGGGCTTTAATCAAGTGGTTTTGAGCGAAAGGATTTAGGTATAATTAAAACTAAGAGAGTTCTAGGAGAATTGATCAATGACACCTAACTCTCTTCTAATCAGACAGAACCTATCTTCACACAAAGGCTTGGTAAATACATCTGCTAACTGATCATCAGTACATACAAAATCAAGAATAACATTAAAGTTTTGTAAATGATCTCTTATGAAATGATGTCTTATTTCAATGTGTTTACTTCTTGAATGTTGCACAGGATTTTTAGATAGATAGATTGTACTAGTATTGTTACATCTTATGGGTGTCTTAGTTAGTTTAATACCAAAATCTTCGAGTTGTTGTTTGATCCAGAGGATTTGAGCACAACAGCTTCCAGATGCTATATATTCGGCTTCCGCCATAGATAAAGCAACTGAGTTCTATTTTTTGCTACTCCAAGAGATCAAATTTACTCCAAGAAACTGACAGGTTCCACTATAACTTTTACGATCAAGTTTACACCCAGCAAAGTCAGCATCAGAATAAGCAATCAATTCAAATCAAGAATCTCTAGAGTACCATAAACCAATTTCAATTGAACTAGATAGATATCTAAGTATGTGTTTAACAGCCAAAAGATGAGACTCTTTAGGATTAGACTGATATCTAGCACACATACAGACACTAAATATGATATCTGGCCTACTGGCAGTAAGATATAATAATGAATCGATCATGCCACGATATAATTTTTGGTCTATAGACTTACCTGATTCATCCTTGTCAAGTCTACAAGTAGAGCTCATAGGGGTACCTAGAGGCTTAGTGTTCTCCATCCCAAACTTCTTGAGTATTTCTTTTGTGTATTTTGTTTGATTGATGAAGATCCCCTCTTTGGTTTGCTTTATTTGAAGTCCAAGAAAAAAATTCAGTTCTCCCATCATGCTCATCTCGAACTCACCCTGCATTAACTTTGCAAAATCTTGACAAAGAGATTCATTAGTAGCACCAAATATTATATCATCTACATAGATTTGTACTACTAAGAGATCATCATTCTTTTTCTTTAAAAATAAAGTTTTGTCTACATTACCTCAAGTAAAATCATTTTTGAGCAAAGTAAGAGATCATCATTCTTTTTCTTTAAAAACAAAGTTTTGTCTACATTACCTCAAGTAAAATCATTTTTGAACAAAAAAGAGCTTAAACGATCATACCAAGCTCTCGGAGTTTGTTTCAATCCATACAAAGCTTTATGAAGTTTGTAAACATGATTTGGAAATTCAAAATTTTCAAAACCAGGGGGTTGCTCAACATAAACTTCTTCAATTAGACCATTTAAAAAGTTACTTTTAACATCCATTTGATATAGTTTTAAATTCATGAAGCAAGCAAAAGCCAACAATAGCCTAATTGCCTCAAGTCTAGCCATAGGAGCAAAGGTTTCATCAAAATCTATTCCTTCCTCCTGATTGTATCCTTTGGCAACTAGTCTAGCCTTATTTCTAGTAACTACTCCATTTTCATCAAGTTTATTTCGAAAAATCCATTTTGTACCAATAATTGAAGTGCTTGAAGGCCTATCTACTAAAGTCCAAACATTGTTTCTTTTAAATTGGTTAAGTTCATCTTGCATTGCATTTATCCAATTACTATCACATTCAGCTTCCTCAATAGTTTTAGGTTCAATTTGAGACACAAAAGCTAAGTAATCCCAAATATTTCTAAGGGATGATCGAGTACTTACACCTTTAGATGGATCACCGATAATTAGTTCTTTTGGGTGTCCATGAGCATACCTCCATTCTTTTGGTAATGGGTCAACTGTTGATGTGTTTTCATCACCTTGTGCTTGATCTCCTTCAGTGTTTTGATCATCGTTCTGTTCCTTGGTAAGCCCTTCATTGTTGTTTATTTCTTCAGTTTTCTTGCTACCTGTTTCATCAGAAAGTACATCTTCTTTTCTTGAAGATTTTTGGTTAGATTCATCAAATACCATATGTATGGATTCTTCAACAACAAGTGTTCTTTTGTTGAAGACCCTGTATGCTTACTAGATGTGGAGTAGCCTACAAAGACTTCCTCATCTGATTTGGCATCAAATTTACTTAAATTATCTTTACCATTGTTTAAGATGAAACAACGGCATCCAAAAACATGAAAATAACGAATTGAGGGTTTTCTTCTCTTCCAAAGCTCATAAGGTGTTTTCTTTAAAATTGGTCGAATTAAAACTTGATTTAAAACATAGCATGCAGTATTTATGGCTTCCACCCAAAAATATCTAGGTAAATCATTTTCACAAAGCATGGTGCATGCCATTTCTTTAAGAGTTCTATTTTTTCTTTCTACTACCCCATTTTGTTGAGGTGTCCTAGGTGCAGAAAAATTGTGATGAATTCCATTTTCAATACAAAATTTATCAAAATCAGTATTTTCAAATTCGGTTCCATGATCACTTCTCAAAGATACGACTGAAATACCTTTTTCATTCAAAACTCTTTTATGAAATCTAATGAATTCAGAAAAAGTTTCATCTTTATGTGCTAAAAACATGACCCATGTAAATTATGAGAAATTATCTACAATGACTAGACCATACTTCTTACCTTCCAAACTAGATGTTCTAGTTGGCCCAAAGAGGTCCATGTGAAGCAATTCCAAAGGTCTAGATGTAGAGATTACTCCTTTCGGTTTGAAAGAGGATTTGGTTTGTTTTCCAAGTTGACATGCACTGTAGATCTTGTCTTTTTCAAAATTGTGTTTAGGCAAATCCTTTACCAAGTTCTTTTTGCTAAGTTTTGAAATTAAATGCATGCTTGCATGTCCTATTCTACGATGCCAAAGCCAATTAGTTTCATCGATCTTGGCTTCCATTGCCACTAGGCATTGACCTTTTTGAATAGGGAGATCATCAAGATCAACCATATAAATATTGCCATGCCTATGACCAATTAACTTAATGCCATTATCATCTAGACTAGAAACAATGTACAAAGAAGATTCAAAAATAACTTTAAAGTTTTTGTCACAAAACTGACTAATGCTAAGCAAGTTATGTTTCAAACCATCAACATATAATACATTATCAATATAAGAAGAAGGGGTGATATGGACTTTACCAATATCGATAATTTTGTCCTTTCCATTATCACCAAAAGTTACATTGCCACCATTTTGATATTCTAGTGATGAGAACTGCTCCACATCTCCTGTTATATGCCTTGAGCAACCGCTATCAAGGTACCACATCCTTTTCTTATTGGTTGCAAGGCATACCTGCAATAAAGATCTAGTAGAGACTTTAGGTACCCAAGCCATCTTGGGTCCTTTTTGGTTAGTGGCATTGGTTCCTTTCGGAACCCAAACTTTCTTAGTGTTATTTAACCTTCTTTTGTTGCACATATAAGATTTGTGTCCTTTGATACCACAAGTATAGCAAGTAATGGATGAAGATGCAGGCACAAAGAAATTTTTAAAAAGTTTTTGTTTCTTATGAGTTCTGAATCCTAAACCTGCTTTGTCAAATACTGCTCTTTGGTTATTTAAGAGTAAATTCAATTTTTCAGAACTATAAATAAATTTTTCTACAAAAGGTTTTAGTTTTTCAATTTCTTCTTTATATATTTTATTTTCATTTAAAATTTCTTTGCTTTGTTTTGACAAATTTTTATTTGAAAGTGAGTCACTTTTCTTTTTCAAGACATCTTTTTCTTTTTCAAGTGCTACAATCTTATCATTTAATTTTTTATTTTGAATAAGAAGGCATTCATTTTCATTTGAAAGCTTGTTATTTGTTTTGGCTAGATCCAAATTTTGCTTCTTTACATCTTTATGTTTTGATTTTAATTTCTGAAATTTTATGACTAATTCGCCAAAAACTTTATGAAGCTCATCAAAAGTAAATTCATTTTCTGTTTCGGAACATACCTCATCATGATCAGCCATCAGATAGAAGTTTGCCACCTCTGCTGTTCCTCCTCAGAACTAGAGTCTTAACTTTCACTCCAGGTTGCCATCATGGTTTTCTTTCTCAGCTTTCTTCTACTTTTCTTTAGCAAGGGGCAGTCTACCTTGAAATGGCCGGGTTTTTTGTACTCAAAGCAAGTAGGCTGCTCCTTCTCCTTTTCTTTGTCCTTCTCTTTACTCGGCTCACCTTTCAAAGATTTTTTTTTGTAGTTAAACTTTTTCTTCCTCATGAACCTTCTGAATTTTCTTGCTAATAGAGCCGTCTCATCTTCTTCATCATCTTCTTAGGAGTCTTCGCTTGATTCCTCTCTCGCAGTAGATTTGAACGCGATTACCTTCTTCTTTTTATCGACCTCTCCATTCTTTTGTTTGAGGGAGAGCTCATAGGTCATTAAAGAACCTAACAGTTATTCCAGTGGAAGAGTGTTGACATCCTTAGCTTCTTCAATAGCTATGACTTTTGCATCCCACGAAGCTGGTAGAGACATGAGAAGTTTATTCACAAGTTCACCGTTAGAAATAATTTTTTCTAGGCTTTTCATGCCATTCACAATGTTTGTGAACCTAGTATACATCTCACTAATAGACTCAGTATGTTCCATTTTAAACATTTCATATGTGTGAATAAGCATGTTGACCTTGGTGGTTTTCATTTGGTGTGTACCCTCATGGATAACTTCAAGTATATCCCAAATCTCCTTGGCGGAGAGATAATTAGATATTCTATTAAATTCACTGGGGTCAAGAGAGCAGAATAATAGATTCATAGCCTTAACATTAAGCTCGATTTGCTTAATGTCATTCTCATCCCAATCATCTTCCATCTTTGGGGTGAGAATGCCATTAATCAACATAGCTGATGAGGACCTTTTACAATTGTCCTCCATAAATTATAGTCAAGAGCTTGAATAAATATGCGCATGCGTGTCTTCCAGTATGTGTAATTTGTTCCATTAAAAAGTGGGGGACGATTTGAAGCTTGACCTTCAACAATACCCATTCCTATTGGGGCTACCATGATCTTTTACTCAAGATCTTTGGACCTATAAGAGAGTACCGGTGCTCTGATATCACTTGTTGCCCAGAAATGGAGCCCAAGAGGGGAGGGGGTGAATTGGGTCTTTTAAAAAAATTAAAACAATAAAGAGAGGGACTAGTGGTGCTTGTAAAAATGATGAATTCAATGCAAGATATTTAAAGCGGTAGCAATAATCAAAAGAGCAAGAGAGGAAGAGAGCAATCACACATAAACACAAGGTTTATAGTGGTTCGGTGCAAACCTAGCACCTACATCTACTCCCCAAGCCACCCTTGGGAATTTCACTATAATCCAAACAAGATTACAGTTGACTTGTTTTTCTCAAGGCTCACAAGTCAAAACCTAAGTTGGTTTTATCACTTAGACTTACCAACAAACCTTAACACTTGTTTTGTCTTCGGGCTCACAAGTTAACCCTAGTTGGTTTTATCCCTTTGGCTCACCAACAAACCACAATAACCTTTTTTCAAGACACCCTTGAAAGCAAGGTCAAATCACAATGTAAAAAATAGATATACAATTTTAATACTAAAACATACTCTCTTCAAGAGTAGAATGGAATCTTTGAAGCTCAAGTTGATGCTTTGTCTTGACTCTTCCTTGGAATCTCCTTCAAAGTACCTCTTTTGGAATGAAGTAAGGATGAGCTTGTAGGCTTTTCAATGAATCAAACTATAAGAGGCTTTTGATGTGAAGTATTTGAGAGAATATTGGCTTTTTGGCTTTTGAATAGACTTGAATGCACTTTAATACACTTTCATGTCTTTAAAATGAGGTTGGTAGAGGTTAAATACACAAAGAACCTTCCAAAAAATGGTTTGTGATCGTTGGAACCTTGGAAATAGCCGTTTGGAGCTTGAAAAGCAAGTTCTGCAAGCCAGAAAAATAGATCCGTTAGAGTTGTCAGGCTGTAAGTGTCGACACTTGGCTGTCAGGTGTTGATACTTGGCTGTCAAGTGTCGACACTTGATTTCTAGGTGTCGACACTTGACACAAAAATTCTCAAATGACAAAGTTCTGTATTTTCAAAATTTTCAGGCCTTGAGTCGACACTTGAAAACCTAAGTGTCGACACTTGGTTCTGGGTGTCGACACTTGGCGTGCTAAGGATTTTTGTCTGTGCCAAATGCTAAAGTGTCGACACTTGACTTTCCAAGTGTCAACACTTGAGACTGAAAAGCTCAGATTCAAGTATAAATGGCCTCGAAAACATAAATATAATTCTTGAAATTTAAATGAATCATAAACACATAAAATTTAATCAATTAGATGCCCTTTTTCAATGAAGAGGATGTATGGATTTGTGAGAAATGCTCCGTGCCATTACATGCCATGAAACATAAGTTTTTGGAATTTTGAGATGCTTTCTTCCTGAAAACTCATAACTTGAAATCCACATTAGTATACAATATGTACTCAATGTTTTATTATTCATCAAAATCACTGGGTGGAGCCAACAGAATGCCACCAATGTGATCACCATGGCTGCCGCCCTCTCCTCATCTCCATCACCTTCATCCTCCCTTGAGATGCATCTGAGAGCCCAATGCCACCACCTCTTTCCTACCATGGTCACCACCAACTTCTCCTTGCTCCGCCACAAGCTACCATTACTGCCACTACTCTCCTCCTCTTCCCAAGTGCCACCTCCTTCTCATCGACTTGAGACACCACCCGCTGGTACTGTTCTTCTCTCCATTAAAGTGATAGTCTACTGAGCAAGGGAGGTGATCTACATGCAGTGTTCAGATTGGGAAGATCTGGGTACACAATCGTGTGGAAAATGGCATTCTTTGAGAAGGATCCAAGAGCTATCATCCAATCTACCTAAAGCCGCAATGATATTTGATGGCCAGCCAACTATGCACTCATCCAATGGCTAATACCTTGTCCGATCTCATCTGGGATAATAGGAGGTGGATTTTAAGCAATATTTCGACTCTTTGATTATCATCGAGTGATCAACATAATTCCAGCATTCCAATACTAATTTAAAGAGGATTCCAAAGCCAGCTTAGACTAGGATTTGGCCTATTCCGAGACTTTTTAAAAGGGCACTTGGGGGGAGCTGGAAGAGAGCCAGTAGCTAAGCCACAAAATAGTTTTTATTTTATTTTGTAACTTAGTTTAGGTTGAAAGAGAGAGAGAGTGTGTGGTAAGCAGAGAGATTTCTTCTAGAGATAAGGTACTGTGATAGAGCTTCGAATCTCTAAGAAAATGTATCCAGGAGCCATGCTCAACTGAGATGCAATCTATAGGAAAGTACATATTTTCATACTAAAATTCTTGAATTTATTTTTCTACTTTATGTAATTAAATAAGGTTTTTAATTTCTTTTCAATTCTTTTCTATTTGATTCCCTAAATTAATTACTTATAGGTAGAATGGATCATGATCCTAATGCGATATGGTCCAGGCTCAATATAGATAGTTAATTCTATGATTTTTTTTGTATTTTGTTAGGATCTATTGAACTAAATCTTTGGATAGCCTATACTTATGAGACAGGTCATGATCTTAACAGAATATTGTTCGTACTTGACAAAATAGTTTATGCTAGAGATTAGTTTGTAAGATTATGAAATAAAATGGACTTTGATTGTTTATATTAGAACAAATAAATGATTTATATTTGTGATTACCTGAAAATCTAAAAATATCTTTTTATCATATAAACCCTTTGATTTCTTAATTAATTTAAATTATTTAATTTTAATTAACATATTACCTACATTTTAAAATCTAAATTTTTATTTTTTTATTTTTTGTAAAATAATTATTCTTGATCGCTGAAAATACAATCCCTACAAATCCTAGCTATAGTAGTAAGTTAGGTTTTATTTTTGACTTCCTTATAATAAGCGACCAATGAACATAGTCCCTAGCTATTCGAAATCTTGTGGTGTGCGTTGTCTATAGTAGCTTCACTGAAGGAGTAGGGAATATATTTATAAGGGATATATCAGCCTTAATAGTTAAGGTATAGTCATATGCAACCTAATATATTAAGTCCTTAAATATGTGGCTATGGTAGTGTGATATTAGAAAGGAGTTTTCATGGAAATCATAATTGGACTCAAGCTAATTAAGTTTGATATATGATGAATGCTTAGGATTTGACAAGTTTCCATAACTTGTATCATGTTGAGATTTTTGATAGAGAAATTTGATTACATAGTAACTATACCTAGAATTTTATTTCTATTCTACTAGATTACCACTATATACTGCTAGGTATCACTAGTAAATTATAAAAGCTTATTACGATCGTTTTTGGATTAGCGATCCAAGTTAAAGTTCAGCTAAAATTATTTCAGTTCATCGAAAGAGTTTCGATGATACTATCATGTGATATAGCGATATCCACTGATGTGGAGTCTGCGGGCTGATATGGCGACATCCGCTGACGAGGAGCCTGTAAATAGCCATGATGACAAGAGGCCCGCCACCTGGGCAAAGCTACATGATGAAGAACCAAGGTGGACGACCCGACCGAGGTCAGCTCCCAACCAAGGTAGGGCTTATTGGGCGGGCCCCCCTCTGAGGTCAGCTCCCAGTCGAGGTCGAGTCCATCCCTCCAAGGCGAGCTCCCCTCGGCTGGGGACAGCTCCTGATCGGGGTCGAGCTCATGCTCTCATAACGGACCGCCCTGCCGAGGTCAGCTCCCAATCGAGGCAGGGTTCATCGGGCAGGCCCCCCGTCTGAGTCAGCTCCCGGTCGAGGTCGAGTCCACCACTCCGAAGCGAACCCTCCTACCAACGGGAGCATGAACTCCCACCAAAGATGTAAAGAGGCTATAATTCAAAATGAAGACACGGGAGTATCTGATCATGCAGAGCCTCCGAGAGGTGGCACATGCCCTGCCATGGGCACAGGCCCCCTACGGCGCATCGTGCACATGATCTGCACGATCTGGATGATACAAGGCTTCCAGCCTTGCGGTGTGTCAACACGTCGATGACCGCACAACTAGGGAACTGCGACTTCCAAAACAGGGTGCCTGGATCCTATGCCCTAAACCCTAGGCACTACGGTACCCAGGTGGTCTCCTTCGAAATGGCAATATCCCATTATGGCTTGAGCCTCAGGCACAGAACCAGCCCGATAGAGAGGCGACAGTAGGCAACGGAAAGCCTCCTTCAAAGGAAAGAACTTAGAAGCCAACAAAGGCCACTCACCTATCTAAGACCCGCATGGAAAGGTAAGTAAAGGTAAGAAAGAAAGAAAAAAAGAAAGAAAGAAATAACAGAGACTCTTTCATTTTTGGACATTATCTTCTCTCTTATCACCCTCTCGATGCTGAGAGTCCCCCAAGCTCTTTGCTACAAAGGTTTATGTTCCCCTCAATCATCCCATTGACTTGATCGTCGCAGTGTCTTCACCAGAATCCCCAGCTCAAGGCTTTCCTCTATTTTGTAGGACCCCTAGAGTGAGCGAGCGAGCCGACCGCGAGGCGGGGAGCCAAGCACCCGGCGGGAACTCGACGCGTCAAAGCTATGGGCCATGACGATCTGGGCAGCAATAGATTGGCATGCTAAGAAGGAGGGGCAGGATGCAAAAACATCAATCAAACCAATCCCCCCACCATAAAAGCAGCTTCACTTGAGGCATGGTGGTGACACGCATACGAGAAGCCTCCACCAGCCATGTGGGAGGCCCTCTTTCTCATGGAGGCCCACACAGTCCAAAGGGGGAGCTCCTCGCTCTGTCGCAATCGCTCTCGGTGGATGCTCAGCTCACCATGCTCATCCAGCAGATATAGACTTTGACCATGGCCATACGAGAGTTGCAGCATCAGCACCGGTCTTTGGACACCCAACAACAGCCAGAGACCCCTGCGGCCCTAGCCGCTCGACCCCGCGGTAGCTTGCGCTCCTTCCAAAGCAGGCCATCGTGACCACAAGGCATGAATGATCCTCGAGGTAACCTCCAGACCCCGGTAAAGCGACAGAGGAGCGGGTCGATCGATCGGGAGAGCCAATCCCCAGTCTTGAAGCGCACCATCCTCAAGCACCATAGATGCTACCAGAGCAAGGCCTCCCACCATGACCCTCCTCAGTGATCGCCTCTATCCTTTCTGGTAGCCTCAGTGGAAGGTTCCACTGATGAGGCTATTAGGTGCATGGCAGAGAAGCGCCTGAAAGAACAAGAGCGTAGGCTGGCAGAACTGACCCGCCAGTTTGCCAACATGCAAGGCTCCTCTCGCGAGCCAACAGGCCATGATGCTTGACCACCCTTCTCCTGAGAGATCCAAGAGGGGCTAATCCCGAGTCAGTTCTACATGCCCCAGGTGGATCCCTACGATGGGACCGTCGACCCCCTGGATCACCTGGAGAACTACAAGGCTCTCATGAGAGTCTAGGGGGCAACAAACACCCTCCTCTGCTTAGCCTTCCCTGCTACACTTCGAAAGGTCGCTCGAGTCTGGTTCACTCGCCTTGAACCTGAGAGCATCAGTTCCTTCACGGAGCTGGAAAGAAAGTTCGTAGCACACTTCAACGCTTGCTGGAAGGTGCCGCGAGAAGCTGATAGCCTTTTCTCCATCAAGAAGTAGGACCGCAAGTCCTTGCAGGACTATGTGGCCCACTTCAAGATCGCCGCACTAGAGATCTACAATCTGGACAAGCCCATCGCCATGTGGCACTGAAGAGAGGGCTCCGGACTTCTCGCCTGACCTACACCCTGGACAAGAAGTCGTCGGAGATGTACTCTGACCTCCTCTACATTCATAAGTATATTCGTGCTGAGGAGGCATACCACACCAGGAGAGAGCTGGATGGAAAGCCTCTGGAAAAACGAACCTTGGGGAAAGCCCCAAGGGCATGCAAGCCTGGACCAAGCCCAAATCCCCAAGCAAGACCCAAGTCGAAGAGTGGTCCCACTCCGGAAGAAGTATATACTCCTCTCCTCGTCCCGAGGTTGAAGATTCTCATGGAGATTGAGAGTGAGTGCTACCTACATCGCCCTCCCATGCTGGGGCCATCCGACGGCCACGATAAGACAAGATACTACTGGTTCCACCTCAACCATAGCCACGGCACTGAGGAATGCCGCCACCTGAAAAGAGAAATTGAAGATCTGATAAGGAGGGGCTACCTTAGAAAGTTCGTGGGGGACAAGACCCCGACAGAATCTCGGGCACTTGTGGCCCTTCCTTTTGTCTCTGCGATCGATAATTGACCCACCGAGAAGCCCGTGGGTATGGTATGTTGGGGGAGATACTCCCCCTAGACTGGGAAGGTCCCGATGGAGTAGTCGAGACCCTCCCCCTGGAGCCTATCACCTCGCCGAACTTGACGATGCCCAGTCCATGTGGGCCCAGAACGATAAAAGTCTAAGGACATACCGCCAATAATGTATGGCTCCCTCTTTTCAATAAAAGATTCCTTTCCATGCAACATTGTCTTTGCCTTGCAGAAAAATCATCGCCCAACCCCAGGCCTAGCGATCCAAGCCGAGAAACTCATGAAGCCCCGCACCTACTATTGAGCCCACAGGCTAGGGATGCCAGCCAGAAAGCCCTAGGGATCCCGCCATCTATTGCCTGACTTATAGTTCAGCTCTTGCCATGCTCATAGTCCGGAGATGTCCGTGGTGACTAAATGAAGTCCCACCATCTACCGCGAGACTCATAGTTTAGTAATTATTGTGCTAATAGTCCGAAGATGTTTGCGGGGACTCTAAAAGGCCCCCACCATCTATCGCCTGACTCTTAGTTCAGCTCTTGCCATGCTCACAGTTCGAAGATGTCCGTAGCGACTAAACAAAGTCTCGCCATCTATCGCGAGGCTCATAGCTTGGCATCTACTATGCTAACAGTCTGGAGATGTCCGTGGGGAATCTCGACGGTCCCGTTGTCCATTGCTAGATTCATAATTTAGCATCCACGCCACTTCAAGCTGGGAAACTTTTGAAGCTCTACACCAAAGCTAGGAGCCACAGCGCCCCATACCGAAGCCAGGAGCCACAACACTCGCACCAAAACCGGGAGCAACAGCACCCCGCACCGAAGCCGGGAGCCACAGCACCCCACACCAAAGCCGGGAGCCACAGCACCCCACACCAAAGCTGGGAGCCGCAGTGCCCCGCATCAAGCTCGGAGCCATAGCACCAAAGCCTGGAGACTCCTGGAGCTCGACACTCAAGCCCGGAGCCGCAGCACCAAAGCTTGGAGACTCCTGGAGCCCGGCACTCCAAGCTCGGAAACTCATGAAGTCTGGCCCCCAAAGACAAGCAATTTCATCACCCAGCTCATAGTCCAGGGATGTCAGATGGGAACTCCAAGCATGCCCCCCCATCTCTCGCCTGGCTCGCAGTCGGGCAACACAAAAAAAAGAGAAAGAAGCGGAATGATAGCCAAGGGATTACATTAATATGAAAACTTCCTATACATCCCTTGCAAGATGCCCCCAACAAATCGAGGGCCCTCCTTGACTTATAAATATAAAAAGAAAGGAAGATCTAAACATCAGCCAACCATCGGCTCCTTTCCAGACAGACAGGCAACCCCTGCCTCCTGCGAGGTGCTCAGGGAGGCCTCGGGTTCCACCTCAGCCTTAGCCTCCTCTGACTCCGACTCCGACTCCTCCTCGAAGCCGGGCTCATCCTCCTGCCCAGGGAACAAAATGGAAGGCCTGATGTTATCCAACCCCTTCAGCTCATAGAAGGAAAGGCCTTGCACTTGAAGTCCCTAAAGCCTTGATGGAAGGAGTCCAAGACAACCTCAGTGACCTCGTCCTTAAAAGCCTGGGATGCCATGAACTTGGGGATGGCCTCTACCACCTCCTTCTTGGCCATCTTCGCCCACACAGTAGCCGTCGCTGCCCTCTCAACCACCACCATAGCCCGAGCCTTCTCCTCCTCCAGCTAAGTATGGAGGGTATGCACCCTTTTTTCCAGATGGGCCACCTCCTTAGCCCAAAAGGAGTCAGTGTCACCCTCCCAGACCTTCATACTGGGCTCCCACTCGGGCGCCTTGATAGCAGCCCTCTTTCGGGACATCTCCCGAAGGTCTTTGAGGCTAAACTTCATCACTACAATATGAAGAAGAAAGAAGGAAGGGAGTCTAGCTTTTCAGGACTTTGTCCAAGAGGAACAGGGAGACTAGCTCTGGAGCAAAAGCCTTGTCTTTCCACCGCCTGAAGAATCTCCGGGAATCGAGAAGATGGATCCTATTTAACAGCCTGAAGCCCTATTGCTTCATGCCCGTAGAAGACGTGTGCCATGTCTTGCACCAAGCCAACCGAGAGATGCCATGTATCGAAGCAATGCTTCGAACCCGAAGCAGTTTCCTTGAAGTCGATGCGGTATTAATAACCATCTTTAAGAAGAGAAGACATGGCGATACCTGGATGGCACGGAAGCATGGCTACCTGAACGCCAACACATCCGACATCAAAAATGGAAGGGGCGCACCCCCTCTATGCCAGCGCAACCATTACTCCCTTCACCCCGAGCGGATGCTTTGTTCTCTAAGCTCTGGAGTGGGGGGCAACTGATATGGTGACATCCACTAACATGGAGTCTGCGGGCAGATGTGGGGACATCCACTAACGAGGAGCTTGTGGACAGCCACGACGGCAAGAGGCCTGCCACCTGGGCAAAGCTACATGATGAAGAACCGAGGTGGACCACCCGGTCGAAATCAGCTCCTAACCGAGGTAGGGCTCATTGGACGGGCCCCCCGTCTGAGGTCAGCTCCTGGTCGAGGTCAAGTCCATCTCTCCAAGGTGAGCCCCCCAACTGGGGACAACTCCCGGTTGGGGTTGAGCTTATGCTCCCAGAATGGATCGCCTGCCGAGGTCAGCTCCCAGTCGAGGTCGAGTCCACCCCTCCAAAGCGAACACTCCTACCAGTGGGAGCATGAACTCCCACCAAAGATGTAAAGAGGCTGGAATTCAAAATGAAGACAAGGGAGTACCTGATCACGCAGAGCCTTCGAGAGGTGGCGCATGCCTTGCCATAGGCGTAGGCCCCCTGCGATGCACCATGCACACAATCTGCATGATCCAGATGACATCAGGCTCTTAGCCTTGTGGTGTACCGACATGTCAACGACTGCACGACTGGAAAACTATGACTTCCATAACAGGGTGCCTGGACCCTATATCCAAGACCCTAGGCACTGCAGTACCCAGGCGGTCTCCTTCGAAATGGCAATATTCTGTTATGGCTGGAGCCTCAGGCATGAAACTGGCCCAACAGAGAGGCGACAGCAAGCAACAGAAAACCTCCTTCGAAGGAGAGAACCTGAAAGCCAACAAAGGCCACTCACCTATATAAGACCTGCATGAAAAGGTAAGTAAAGGTACGAAAGAAAGAAAGAAAGAAACAATAGAGACTCTTTCATTTTTGGACATTATCTTCTTTCTTATTACCCTCTCGACATGGAGAGTCCCCCAAGCTCTCCGTTATAGAGATTTCTTTTTTTCTCGATCGTCTCATTGACTTGATCGTCGGAGTGTCCTCGCCGAAATCCCTGGTCTAAGGCTTTCCTCTATTTTGTATGACCCCCAGAGTGAGTGACCATGCCGACCATGAGGCAGGGAGCTAAGCACTCAGCAGGAACCCGACACGTCAGAGCTATGGGCCACGATGATCTGGGCAGTAACAGTGTATCTCACTATTAGATAAAATTAAATTTGAGGGATCACACTTAAATGGAGTTTGACCTGACCTATGCATGGATCCATGTAAAAATTACGTGGATCTATGTAAAAATTACATATTTAATACCTACTAATTTTGGCACTTATTAATTTGGTGCCTACTAATTTTGGCACTTGTTAATATGGCACTTACTAATTTTGGCACTGCTAATTTTGGTACTTGCTAATTTTAGCAAAATAGACTAGTTTATAAATATTATAATAATATTTGACTTTATTATTTGACTTAATTAAATCAAATTTAATAATTATTAACTGAATTTTAAGTTAATTGGATTCATAATTCAAGTTTGACTTGAATTGCTGACCTAGTTGACTGGATCAATAAACTTTCTGAATTTGGTTTAATTAGGTATGAAATGGTTTCAAAATTAGTCAAAAATTTAGTCAAACTAGACTAGCAGCTTGGAGACCTAGTTGACCGGGCCTCTCTCTCCATTTGTCATGTAAAAACCAAGAGGAGGGTATGGAATTGCATGCCTCCTCTTGGCGTGCACGATGAGAAGGGCGAGGCACCAAGTCGGTGCCTCTCATCCTTATCTGGACTCTCTCTCCTACCAAATAAGATGGATTCTTTTCTAATTTGAATGTTATTCATATCAAATTAGAATCATAATTTATCTAGATTTTAGAGGTGGCATGAAAGGGGATTTAGCATGGAATTTAAGGAGTGAAAAACAAGGCTATATGGATCTTGGTTGTTGCACAAAATTTAAGAGGCCATCCCAATTTTTCTCCCCCATGTCATATTTGATATTGTTGCCACCCAGATCACCATGGCGTGAAGCTTGAATGGGGTTTGGTTGGAGTTGAGCTCTCGTAGGAGGGCTGGGCTTCCCATCACGTAGTTCTTGTACCCAGTCGATCAATCCTGCAAAAAAAAGGTGACCCGAGCCGGGGATCCCGGTAAGGATACTCCGATGGTCAAGTCAGTAGAGGGATCAAGGAGAACAGATCCTCCTTAGTGGGTCTTAGAGAAGCCACCATGTGTAGAGGGTTTGAGAAAGTAGAAGGGTTAGAAATGCAGGTGATTGGGGGAGTCTTCTGGTACTCGTCCGACCCTCACCTTAGCTCACTCTTTTTTCTCTCTTACCTTTGCTTGAGGTCCCTCTTCTTTCTTATAGTAGTTGGTTTTGTCTTGTGAGGCTTAGAGCCTTCTCTCCCTTTCGTACCCCCCTCGGGGGGTCCCGTCTCCCAGGACTGCCTTGTTCATAGAGCCATGCATGGCAAGGTCCAGAGTTCTCAAAGGGAGGCTCTACAATGGGTGCAGGCATTGTACTGCAAGATCTGCACCCTTAGTGGGGTGACCCACTGCAGCAAATGCAAGTGGCGTGCCACTGGGTCTGGCACTCTGATAGGGCACTCCTTCAGAAGGTGTAGGTGACATGCTGCCGAGTCTAAAGGCCTGGAAGAGCACTATTCTGGCGGGAGATGCAAGTGGAGTACTATAAGGTTTGGAACCTTGATGGAGTACTCCCTTATAGAGGGTATAGGTAGCATGCTACGGGGTCTGGAGCTCTGGTAGGGCATCTCCATTTCAGAAGGTTCAACTCCCAAAGAGCCATGATGGGTTCGGTGGAGATGGCGACATTACCTACTGGGGTTGCCATCCAAGCCACCCCGGTAGCTGCTCCTTGAGGGAGCATGCCTCCCTTTTCCTCCACTGGTCCTGTCATGGGTTCATGAGGGTCCCTATCACCTTCGGTATTTGGCTCAGCTAGGGGTTCTATCTGGCCATGACCTTCCTCGATTGAGAACTTACCTCGGACGGAAGCTTAACCTCAGCTAGGAGCTTACCTCGGATGGGGGCTCACCTTGGATGGGAGCTCGATCTCGACTGGGAGCTCATCTTGGATGGGAGCTCAATCTCCACTGGGAGCTCGACCTCGACCAAGAGCTCATCTTAGATGGGAGCTTGATCTCGGTCGAGAGCTCACCTTAAATGGGGGCTCACCTCAGATGGGAGCTCAACCTTGATTGGGAGCTTACCTCGGATGGGAGCTCAACCTTGGCTGCGAGCTTGACCTCGACTGGGAGCTCACCTCAGATAGGAGCTCAACCTTGGCTGGGAGCTCACTTCGGATGGGGGCTCGATCTCGGCTGGGAGCTCACCTCGGGTGAGAGCTCAACCTCGGTCAAGAGCTCACCCCAGATGGGAGCTCGACAGATGGCACCTACCTGGTGGCTCCACCTGCCACCTCAACTGCTAGCTGCATTTGATATGGACTCTACATTAGTGGTTTGCCACATTAAATGCCCCCTACTCTCGAGTCCAGAGCGCGAGGCGCCCCCTCGAGCCTAGGGCGAGGAGAGTAATGACATCACTGACATGGAAGATATTGTGCCTAGGCCATTTAATGCCTTGATCGCTAATGGTTTGCAGATCTTGCTTGGCACCAATTGAAGGGTAACACATCAGTAGGAATGGTGGCCCGTCATGATGGTTACACTCTGCCCGATGCAGTTGCATGCATATCGAAGCACCCTATGCGATGGAAATCAACACATGGCCAAGATCCATTGGTCGTGGGAGGGGAGAAGACACAAGCCTTGCTCGGTGCAATGTGATAGGGCTTCGCTGTCTTTTCCAAAGAGGACATTCCCCTCCATTCCACCCTTTCAAAAATCTTTGAGGGAGCAAAATAGAGAGGGAAGAATGAGAACCTCATGCCCATTTTGATAACCTTGGCCTAGGGTCTCTGTAGGTCAATCTTCTTCCTAGACCTTCTCTCCCTTCGCTCTATGCCGAGGGGTTCCTTTAGGATTTGGGTCCTCCTTTCTTTCCTCTATCCCTTCCTTTCCATGTCCATGAGTTCTCCCAGGGGCAGGCACCACCGTTCAGACCACACAGGTGCAGCAAAGCCCTCCCGATCAGGGCTTCCTCCCTCAAATAGAAAGGAGGAGGACATCCCCTTCAGAGTCCCATGGGGTCCCCGCTAGATGGTGGACCCTAGTGCCATCCTCTCTACCTCCTTCTCCTTCCTCTTTTGGCCAGGACCAGGCAAGTCCATCCGGGGTTGCCTTGATGATGACTCGATCAGACACCCTCCATCTTCGGAGCATTTAGAAGATCCCAGACTCCATTCGATTCACGGCTCCAAGGCTGGAGGAACAGGTCACATCCAGTGGCCCGGGCTAGATTACCCTATACAAGGACTTCTTCCTTGCTGGGCTTTGTCTCCCCCTTCATCCTTTCTTAGCCATTATAGGTTAGTTCCTTCCCAGCTTACCCCAAATTCTGTTAGGGTTATCTCCTCCTTCGTTGTGCTGTGCCACTTTCATGGCATTGTCGCTCATTTCTTTCTTTTTAGTATTCTTTTTATCTTGAAGCACCATCTCCCGATAGTGGGTGGTGGTTCGTGGCCCCCAGCCCGGGGGACCTTAAGTTTGACCTGCCCATTCTATCAAGGGATAGAAGAGTAGGTTCTTCTTTACCTCAGTCGAGAGGGTTGACTGGGCTTGGAATACTCCCGAATGATCCCCAAACCAGAATGCTTCAATGGAGCCCACCGACCAGGAGGTGTACGACCAGCTCATCAGCTTGGAGCTTCCCTGCGGGCGGGACCTCCTGTCCGAACAAAACCTATTCGATGCCAAAATCAGCCCCATCCGTACCTTAGGTAAGACTTCAGACCCGGGCCCTTTGATGGCATAAAGTAGCTAACAATACTCCTATTTGGATTGCAGATATGAGGTTCTTGGTGGATTAGATCAGATAGATGTCTTGCAAGTGGCTCGCATCCACAAGGCCCAGGGAGGAAACATCGAAGAGGCCTTGCAGGGAACCAGAGCAAAGACCCCATGGGAGTCCTCGTCTAGGCTTAAGGAAAGGAGTGCCTGTGACATCTTGGCACCATCCATAGAGGTGTCCATGGTGCAATACACAGGCCCAGCAGGAGCACCGCGGTCGGGGAGGAGATGCCTCCGGCTCTTCTGGCAGCCCCCGAGATAATCAAGATCCTGTCTTCCCCAGAGGCAAAGGAGACGGCGGTCACCGTCGTGGCCGGGGAAGGGTCAACCCCGTTGGCAACCATCGAGGTGGTAGAGGCTCAACTGGCATTACTCGGGCCCCCACCATCCACTACACCAGGCCCCTCTTCCTCAGTGACATCGGGGCCCTTTACTTCAGTAGCACCAGGGCCCAGGATAACTTGGGTGTCCACCTTGGTGCCACCGGATGCTGCAACCACTCTTAACCAGGGGCTCGCCAAGAGGATGTTGAAGTTCATCCTCCAGCCTCAGGATCATCGGGAAAGGGTCGGCTGGCTACTGGGGGCCATCATTTCCAGGCTCTTTCCCTAGTTTGTGATGGTGAGACTCCTTTTTTCTTTTTTCTTCTCTTCTTTTTTTATGTAGCTGACCTCCTTTTCCTTACCTTCAACTATAGATGGTCCAGGACACCTTCCTGGTCTAGGATGCCTATCTAGCATTTCTTCGATGGGATGCGGATTCCTGTGGTAGGGCAGAGTCCATGGAGGGAAAGGCCAAAGTCCTAGCAGATCAAGTGGTGAACCTGGAGGGCCACGTGAAGGGGCTGGAAGTCAACCTAGCCAGCTCCAGGGACATGGTGGATGACCTAGAGATGCGGACGGAGGGCCTTGAGGAGGACCTGGCCAGGAAGGAGGAACAACTCACCCGCCTATCAGAGGAGGCCACCCATTCTGCCTCCGAGGTGATCTACCTGTGGGGGTAGTTGCAGGCCCTACAAGTGCACTTCGACATGACAAAGGTGCAAGCCACATCCCTCGAGAAGAAGGCTGCTGCCATGGCGGTGACGGAGGCCATGTAGAAGCTGTTGAGAATTTGATTCCAAACCCAACTAGATTTCATGAACCAAATCTTCTAGAACAGCCTTGTTCCCGATCAAGAACGAATGCCCTGATCAACAAAGCAATTGCGGAAGCGTATCACCAGGTTGTGGATGACCATCTGCCAGCAATCTTCATTGAAGATCACGATAGGATTCAGGTCTATGAAGATCAAGAATAACAAGAATGGGAGAAGAGGAAAGAAGAAGAAGAACAGAGGAGTTTTCATAGGAGAAAGGGATTTCCACTTCCAAGAAGTTCGTTACACCACACCTTACATCCTCTTACGAGAATACAATATATATACCTCGGTCACATGTGCCCGAGATCCCAAAAAACTCCCCCAGCTGGCACCGTTCAAAACAGTTCACCTGTCATCCGAGCCAACTTAAAAACATTCGAGCCAACTCGTCCAGAACCAATTTGACTATTCATCCGAGATGACTCGAATCCATCCGAGCCAACTCTAATACATCCGAGCCGACTCCTCCAGACAATAGATTTCTTGTCTGTGCATCCGAGCCGACCTGAATCCATTCGAGCTGACTCTTCCAGACAATAGATTTCCTGTCTATGCATCCGAGCCGACCCGAATCCATCCGAGCTGACCCGTCCAGTCCACAATCACCTATTTTGAGATGTGCCAACAACAGAGTCGACTCTTACAACATAAGAGACGACTCAAAGATCCAGAAAGATCAAAACTAAGCCTAAACACCTAGGACTCATACCGGACTCAACCCTAGCCTTAGACACATCATGAAAAACCATGATAGACCATATCAACTCATGTACATTGACCCGACTAGCCATGAATGCACCACCTGAGACTCAACAATCTCCACCTTGGTGCTTCAAGGCTACATATGCTAGACTCCTCAAACCCATCAACCATATACACGAGTAGAAGCTATCCCTTGGTAGAGCCTTCGTAAGTGCATCCGCCTGATTCTCCGTTGTATGAACCTTCACTAGCACCACTTCTCCTTCCTCCACTAGCTCTCTGACTCCATGGTACCTCACATCTATATGCTTGGTCCTAGCATGATAGACTGGGTTTTGTGTCCAATGTATGGCACTCTGGCTGTCACTGCGCAGGACCACCATACACTATTTCATCCCCATTTCAGACACTAGCCTTCTCAGCCATAGTGCTTCTTTTGCAGCTTCAGTAATCCCTATATACTCAGCTTCTGTTATAGACAAAGCAGTAATAGGTTGAAGGATTGATTTCCAAGAAACCGGTCCACCATACATGCAGAAGAGATAACTTGTTGTAAACCTCCTTGTATCAAGATCATCTGCATAGCTTGCATCAACAAACCCTTCCAAAGGACTTGAATCCTCACATGATTCTATGAAGTTCCATCCATGTCCTTCAAGCTGCCCACCAAATACCAGTCCATGTCTTTGAGTCCCTTGCAAATATCTCAAAATCCACTTCAATGCCTTCCAGTGTTCCTTCCCAGGATTAGCCATGTACCTGCTCACCTAGCTTACAGCATATGCTATGTCTGGCCTGCAACAAACCATAGCATACATCAAACTACCCACTGCATTGGCATATGGAACTCTTTCCATGTACTCTCTCTCCTCCTCTGATTGGGGGCACTGCTTTTTCGAGAGAGAAAAATGCCCTGGTAATGGTGTTTCCACAGGTTTGGCCTTATCCATCCCAAACTTCTCGAGTACCTTTTTAATGTACCCACCTTGTGACAAATGGAGTATTCCTTTGCACCTATCTCTGCAAATCTCCATTCCAAGGATTTTCTGAGCTGATCCTCAGTCCTTCATCTCAAATTCCTGAGATAATGCTCTCTTCAGCCCTTTTACAGCTGTCATACTTCTGCTGACTATCAACATATCATCCATATACAGTAGTAAATACAAAGCATCCTTAGTATCCACATCCTTCACATAGACACGATGATTATGTTTACATCTAAGAAATCCAAGGCTTAAGATAAATGTATCAAATCTGTGATACCACTGACGAGGTGATTATTTCAATCCATACAATGACCTCTGAAGTAAACATACCTTGTTCTCCTGTCCAATCTCAATAAAGCCATCAGGTTGCTTCATATAGATTTTTTCTTCTAGTCTTCCATGTAGAAAGGTTGTCTTCACATCCATCTACTCCAATTCCAAATTATGTTTTGCCACCAAAGACAACAACACCCGAATTGAAGTATGGCGTACTACAAGAGAAAACACTTCTGTATAGTCTACTCCTTCCCTTTGTGAGTATCCCTTTGCTACTAATCTTGCCTTGTATCTTACTCCACCTTGCTCTGAAGGTAATGATTTCTTAGTGAACACCCATTTGGAGCCAATAGCATGAGCATCTCTAGGTAGATCCACCAACTGCAATGTTTGATTCTTCTTGAGACATTCCATCTCTTCCATCATGCCTTGCATCTATGACTCTTTATCAGGACTTTTCATGGCCTCTACAAAGCTTTCTGGATCTCCATTCACAGATATAAGTGCATATGAAATTGCTTCATCCATGCCATATCTAACCGGCTTCCAGATTATGCATTGAGGCTTATGCAATGCCACTCCCCTTGCACTGTACTGCAAGTCTACTGTCTGTGGCTCCTCCAGCACTTTCTTTTGAATAGCTGATTCTTCTTGCCTCTCCTTCACCCCTGGAGAATCTTTCCTGTCCAACTCCACCTCAACTGAAACTCCATTTCTAGCTGATATTGAAGACTTATCCTCCACCTATGACGGGCTCTCACTACTGTTCATCTTATTGACTGCATTTCCTGTTGCAGTCCCCGGTTTCACCAAGATGCTCCTCTCATCAAAAATAACATCTCTACTGATCACAGCCTTTTGAGACGGTGAATCCCAAAGTAGATAACCTTTGACTCCATGTGGATACCCTATAAAGATCATCTTCTTTGACTTAGGATCCAGCTTGCTTCTTTCAGTTGCCTTTACATGAACATAAGCTGGGCAACCAAAAACTTTCAGGTGGCCAAGCTCCACCTTCTTCTCACTCCAAGCTTCTTTTGGAAGTCCACCATCCAACTTGAAGTGAGGGGACCTGTTTATGAGAAAACATTCCTTAGTAATAGCATCACCTCAAAAAAATTTTGGTAGTGATGACTGCAGCCTCATACTCCTTGCCCTCTCCAATAGTGTCCGGTTCAACCTTTCTGCGACACCATTCTACTATGGGGTCATTCTTACTGTGTAATTGTGTTTGATACCATTTTCCTCATAGTAACTTCTAAACTCTATACTAGAGTACTCCGCACCATTATCAGTCCGAAGGCACTTTACATGTCTTCCTGTCTCCTTCTCTACCTCAACTCTCCAAGCTTTAAATCGTGCAAATACATCTGATTTTTTTCTTATCAGATACACCCACAGTTTCCTAGAGAAGTCATCAATGAAGGTAACAAAATACCTTGCTCCACCTCTGGATAAAACAGGTACTAGTCCCCATACATCCGAGTGCACCAAATCCAGCACTCCTTCACTTGGCTTGGTACAAACAGCAAATTTAACTCTATGCTGTTTACCAAAGATGCACGGCTCACACAGGTCATTTCCATCCTTTTTCAAAGTTGGGATGTTCCCTTTTCTGCTTAACTTCATGTGCCCTCGGTCTCTTATATGACCCATTCGATAGTGCCACAGTTTATATTTCAACTGTTCTTCCTGTGCCACTGCAAGCACTTCAGCACTATCACTTATCAATGAGCCTTCCATCCTATATAGATTGTTGCTCAGTCTTCTTCCTCTCATTACCTCCAAAGCTCCCTTGGTAATTCTCAAATATCCACTACTAGATTGGCAACTAAAAGCATATCCCTGCTCTTTCAAGTAGTCCAAAGAAATCAAATTCTTTTTCAATTCTGGTACATGTTTGACATTAGATAGAGTCCTTATCACTCCATCATACATCCTCACCCTAATAGTGCCTACTCTAGCTACCATACAAGGGTGATCATCACCAAGACTTACACTACCTCCATCTGACCTGTCATAGGTGTAAAACCAATCCCGATATAAGGTATAATGGTATGAACATACAGAATCCAGAATCCAGGTATTCTCCCAATCCACTGATCCATCTGATATAACTAATACTCCTTCTCCATTGCTTTCCAAAGCATTTGCACCATTAGTGTTAGCACTTCCCTTTTCTATCTTCCAAAGAGGACAATTCTTCCTGATAAGCCCAAGCTGACAACACTTGTAGCATTTCACATTCTTGTGGTTCCGAGACTGAGATCTGCCCTTGGACTTTCCCCTAGCTCTTTTCTTAGATCTTCCTCACATCTCATTTACAGCAAGAACCTCTAAGTTAGGATTACCTTTGTAGATCTTTTTTCTTTGCTCATTGGATCTGAGCACACCAACAACCTCTTCATAGTTTAGGGTTTCCTTCCCATAAACTAAAGTTGTTATAAGACCATCATACGATCCATGGAGTGAACACAGCAGCAAAAATGCCCAATCTTCTTCATCAATCTTTACATCCAGACTCATCACCTTAGAACAAACCTGATTGAACCTTTGAATGTGTGCAACAAGATCTCCTCCTTCAGGCTTTCTCAAGCTATACAGTTGCTTCTTTAGCCATAGCTTGTTCGTCATGTTCTTTTCCATGTATATGTTCTCCAGTCTTCTCCAAAGACCTTTTGCAGTAGTCTCTGAACACACCTCAGGTAAAACCTGATCAGCTAAACACATCCTTATGGTGCTGAAAGCAATCTCTTCTAACTCTTCCCATTCTTCAACACTAATCTTTTCCGGTCTTTCTTTCAGCAAGACCTTGTAGATTCTCTATTGAACCAGCAAATCTTTAACCCTTTGCTGCGATAGGGTGAAGTTTCCCTTACCATCGTAATTCGCAAAATCCACTTTGAATCCACTTGATGCCATTACCACAATCAAGAATTCAAGAGATATGAAAAATCGTACCTGCAAGAAGCTTTACTTCCAACCCTCTGATCTTGAGATCTTTCTTCCACGAACCTTGCTCTGATACCAAATGTTGAGAATTTGATTCCAAAACCAACTAGATTTCACGAACCAAATCTTCTAGAACAACCTTATTCCCGATCAAGAACGAATGCCCTGATCAACAAAGCAATTACGGAAGCGTATCACCAGGTTGTGGTTGACCATCTGCCAGAAATCTTCATTGAAGATCACGGTAGGATTCAGGTCTATGAAGATCAAGAATAACAAGAATGGGAGAAGAGGAAAGAAGAAGAAGAACAGAGGAGTTTTCACGGGAGAAAGGGATTTCCACTTCCAAGAAGTTCTTTACACCACACTTTACATCCTCTTACGAGAATACAATATATATACCTCGGTCACACGTGCCCGAGATCCCAAAAAACTCCCCAAGCTGGCACCGTTCAAAACAGTTCACCTGTCATCTGAGCCAACTTAAAATCATTTGAGCCGACTCGTCCAGAACCAATTTCTTAACTGTTCGTCCGAGCTGACTCTAATATATCCAAGCTGACTCGAATCCATCCGAGCCGACTCTAATACATCCGAGCTGACTCCTCCAGATAATAGATTTCCTGTCTATGCATCCGAGCCGATCTGAATCCATCCGAGCTGACACGTCCAGTCCACAATCACCTATTCTAAGACGTGCCAATAACAGAGTCGACTCTTACAACAGAAGAGCCGAATCAAAGACCCAGAAAGATCAAAACTGAGCCTAAAAACCTAGGACTCATACCGAACTCAACCCTGGCCCTAGACACATCATGGAAAACCATGATAGACCAGATCAACTCATGTACATTGACCCGACTTGCCATGAATGCACCACCTGAGACTTAACAGAAGGAGGCGATCGATGCTGTCTCGCAATTCAAGGCCTTAAAGGCCTTCTTGGAGGAAATGCGGGAGGTTGTTTGGGATGTATTCCTCAAGGGCTTCAAGTAATGCAAGAATAAAATGGCCCAGCTTTTCCACCTTTCGGATCTAGACGACATCATCCCCGATGACCGGGGGGATGCTGGGGGTGATAAGGCCCCTTCCATAGAGGTCGATGTAGTAGTAGACACCGCATTAAGGACCAATCTGTCACCTATATAGGGACCACATGAAGCTACCATGGAGTTCCGAAGGCCTGGCAAGGCCCTAGCCTTGGCCCCCGGCCCATAGGTCACTCCCCCCTCTCTTTTCTTTCTATTTTTGTGTACTTAGGGCATTTTGTTAGACTGCTCAGCTTGTCTGGGGTTCTTTCCCTATAAAAATTTTTCACCTAACAATGAAATCCAAGTTTACCTTGCTTTATCGTGTCCTTTCCTCTTCTTTCTTCTTCGCTGTTTGGCATTACAGGGGCATGAGTTACTTGTAACAGGCAAATGCGGGCTCTTCGGGGTCCCGATTTTCCTCACTAGACTTGGAGTTAGGTGGATGAGTGAGGGGTTTTGGAAGTTCCTAGATTTCTTTGCCATACTTGGAGTCAGGCGGGAAAGTGTGGGGCTTAAGGATTTCCTGGCTTTCTTTGCCAGACTTGGAGTCAGGCAGATGAGTGGGGGGCTTCAAAAGTTTCCGGCTTTATTTGTCAAACATGGAGTCAGGCAGATGAGTGCGGGGCTTCGGGAGTTCTCGGCTTTCTTCGCCAGACTTGGAGTCAGGAAAATGAGTGCAAAGCTTAGAAAGTTCTTGGCTTTCTTCGCCAGACTTGAAGTTTGGCAGGTGAGTGCGGGGCTTCGAGAGTTCCTGGCTTTCTTCACCAGAATTGGAGTCAGGTAGATGAGTGTGGGGCTTTGGAAGTTCTTGGCTTTCTTTGCCAGACTTGGAGTTAAGCGGGTGAGTGCAGGGCTTTGGGAGTTTCTAGCTTTCTTCGTTAGACTTGGAGTCAGGTAGATGAGTGCGAGGCTTTAAAAGTTCCTAGCTTTCTTCGCCAGACTTGGAGTCAACGGTTGAGTGCGGGGCTTCAAGAGTTCCTGGCTTTCTTTGTCAGACTTGGAGTTAGGTGGATAAGTGCGGGGCTTCAAAAATTCCTGGCTTTCTTTGCTAGACTTGGAGTTAGGTGGATAAGTACGGGGCTTTGGAAGTTCTCAGCTTTCTTTGCTGCACTTGGAGTCAAGTGGATGAGTGCAGGACTTCAAAAGTTTTCGGCTTTCTTCACCAGACTTGGAGTCAGGCAAATGAGTGTGGGGCTTCAAGAGTTCCCAGCTTTTTTTGCCAGACTTGGAGTCAAGCAGATGAGTGGGGGCTTTGGGAGTTCCCAGCTTTCTTCACCAGACTTGAAGTCAGGTGGATAAGTGTGGGGCTTCGGGAGTTCCTAGCTTTCTTCACCAGACTTGGAGTCAGGTAGATGAGTACGGGGCTTCGGGAGTTCCCAGCTTTCTTTGCTAGACTTGGAGTCAGGTGGATGAGTGCGGAGCTTTGAAAGTTCCTAGCTTTCTTCACCAAACTTAGAGTTAGGCAAATAAATGCGGGGCTTTGGAAGTTCCCAGCTTTCTTTGCCCGACTTGGAGTCAGGAGGATGAGTGCGGGGCTTCAGAAGTTCTTGGCTTTTTTTGCCCAACTTGGAGTCAGGTGGATAAGTGCCTTCCAAAAGGGAGGAGTCGAGTTATGCTGGAAAAAAATCTTCATTCATTCCTAGCAAGGAATTGTACATTACTAGTAGTACATTCTTAAATTTCTAGCATTCCATATTCAGGGAAGCTAGGCGCCATCGAGTCCAGCGAGCCGGTAGGCTCCCTATGGAAAACCTTGACCACATTATAAGGACCTTCCCAGTTCGGGGACAACTTGCTATATTCTCCAAGCTAGAAAGCTTCGGCCAACTGCAGGACAAGATCACCCAGGTGAAAGGCCTACGGCTTTACACGAGAATTGTAGTACCGATCTGCTTGCTGCCAGTACGCCACCATGTAGAGTTGAGCCTTATCCCTTGTCTCTTCGAGTAAGTCTAGGTTGAAGAGGAGGCATGCCGGATTCTTGACCTTGTCATATTACTCGACCCTTAACATAGGGAGGCCCACCTCTACCGGGATCACAGCTTCAAAGTCGAAGACCAGGTTGAAGGGCATCTCACTCATCATCACTCGAGGCATAGTATGATATGCCCATAGCATATTAGGGAGCTCTTCGACCCAGCGATCCTTTGCCTCATCTAACTTGATGTGCAGTCCTTGAAGAATGGTTCGATTTTTTATTTAGCCACTTCGTTGGTTTACGGATGAGCCACCGACATGAAACAATGGTGGATGTTCATATCAGTGTAGAACTCTTTGAACTCCTGGTAGTCAAACTGTCACCCATTGTTAATAATGATTGTATGTAGAAGGCCAAAATGATAGACGACTGACTTTCAGAGAAAAAATCTTGCCTTGCTTTTGGTGATCTATGCCAAGGACTCGGCCTTGATCCATTTGGTGAAGCAGTTGATCACCACAATCAAGTACCTCCATTGACTAGATGTTGGGGGGAATGGTCCTAAGATATCCATCCCCCACTAGGCAAATGGCCACGGGAAAGAGAGTTGGGACAGCGGAGAGGCTGGCTGATGCTGGATGTGAGCCGGCCTCTAGCAGCAATCACATCTTTTCATGAAGTCGGCCACATCCTCTCAGATCATATGGTCTCCCAATAGATTCCTTGCTGGAGGGCCTTGTAGGCCAATATCCTACCCCCTATGTGATTCCCATATATGCCCTCATGTATCTCCTGAAGGATGTAGGCAGCCTCCGTGGGCCTTAAGCACTTCAGCAGGGGATAGAAGTAGGAGCTCTGGTAGAGGTGCCCGTCCAGTAACATAAAATGGGCAGCCTTTCATTTAAGGAGGCTAGCTTCCGCCTGATCCTCTGGTAAAGTACCATCGGTGATGTATCTAATATAGGGATCCATCTAGCTCACTTCAGGGATGACCTACTGGACCTCTCCCGGGACTTCATGGCTGGGGGTTTCCAAATACTCGATGTAAGTGCACCCCAGGAACGAGTCCGAGAGGGTCGCCAACCTAGAGATGGCATCCATGCGGGTATCTCTCCATGGGGAATATGGAAGATCTATGATGGGGACATCAAAACCCATCCAGGTTTTTTCTTTTTCTTTTCTAGATTTTTTTATTTTATTTTGTATTTTGTTATTCTAGCTATTCCACCTATCCCCGCTATTCCCATTTTATTCCATGCTTATCCCTGACTTATACCTAAGTTATTCCTGTCATCTTCTTCCACCTCTCGCCCAGATCCAAGCCCCCATCTCCTCAGGTCCCAACTGACACCACCGACAACAATCAAAGGGCCCTTACCGCCTCCTCCACCTCATCCAACGGTGCTACCATTGCCCCTACCCCAGACGCACTGCCCAGCCCATCATGGCAGGGTTTAACCTTGAATCCCCTGGCTGCCTTGATCGCCATCGATGCCAGTCATCTCTGCCCGTGCCGCCATCCACCTCCCGCCATGATGACCTCCGCCGCCATCTCCACAACCGCCAGAAGCCCTTTCTAAGCATTTTTGCTACCCCATCCATGCCGATGCCCGTGCCGCTAACCGTTAGCCGTGCCTCCCAGCTTGACCTCCTCTCCATCAACTAGACCTCCTAGGAGCCCCTCCTTGATGCCAAGGAGGACATCAATTTCCCCGAGCTCCCTCTTCCCCATCCGTCGCCTTCCTCTATTCCACGGTCACAAAAAAGGAACATGCACGGATCTCGAGGCAAAAACAGCTTTGCATGGATTTCAAAACTACATGTTTCTTAGAGCAGGAAGTCTTTTGTACAATTATCAGGCCTACATAAATTTCAGAGCAACTCAGCATGGATTCTGATACGAACCTTTTTCAGCACATATTTTTATGCATTCGGATTATATTTTAGTTATTTTAATTTTTTAAATCTGGATGTATTGATTAGTTTGAAGCTATTTTAATTTCGAGTTTGTTTTAAATTAGGATTATTAGTTTGAAGTCTGTTAGGATTGGGATAGGTTTTATCTTTATCTTGTAAGAGGGTTGGAAAGTCTATAAATACTATCCTCGTCCTTTGTAAAAAAGTGGTGAATGAAATTGAGTTTTAGAAGAGAGATTTTTCTGCCTCCGTAAGGAGTGGGCGTGAGGCCCATCTTTCCTTCGCCTTTAGGCATCGAGGGGTGTGATACCCTATTCCTTTACTTTTGAGCGTCGAGGGGTGTGAGACCCTATTCCTTCGCTTTCAAACGTCGAGGAGTGAGAGACCCTATGGCTTCACTTTCGAGTGTCGAGGGGTGTGAGACCCTATTTCTTTGCTTTTGAGCATTGAGGGACGTGAGGCCCTAGTTTTCCTTTGTTCTTTGGAACATCGTGGGGTGTGAGGCTATAGTTATTCCTTCTTGACCCTAATCCCAAGAGACTTTTTAGCTCTCCAATGATCCTCCTAGCCTTGTCCCCCATCAATTTGGTGTCAGAGCGGGAGAGGATTAGGATTAGAGAAAAAAAAAAAAAAGAGTTGCAGCATCGAGCCTGACTCGACGGAGTCGAGTTTTTCCCATCCCAGGGGAATGATGGGGACATCAAAATCCATCCGATTTTTTTCTTTTTCATTTCTAGATTTTTTTATTTCATTTTGTATTTTTTTTATTCCAACTATTCCACCTATCCTCGCTATTTCCATTTTATTTCATGCTTATCCCTAACTTATCCCTATGTTATTCCTATCATCTTCCTCCACCTCTCCGCCCAGATCCAAGCCCCCATCTCCTCTAGTCCTAGCCGATGCCATCGATAACAACCGGAGGGCCCTTACCACCACCTCCACCTCATCCGGCAGCGCTGCCGCCACCCCTGCCCCAGCCGCACCATCCAACCCACCGTGGTAGGGCTCAGCCCTGAAGCCCCTGGCCACCTCGATTGCCACCGATGCCGATCATCTTCGCCCATGCTGCCATCCACCTCCCGCCACGATGACCTCTGCCACCATCTCCATAACTGCCGGAAGCCCTTTCCAAGCATTTGTGCCGCCCCGTCCGTGCCGATGCCCGTACCGCCAGCCATCGACCGTGCCTCCCAGCTTGACCTCCTCTCCATCAACGACACCTCCCAAGAGCCCCTCCTTGATGCCAAGTTGGACATCAATTTTCCCCAGCTCCCTCTTCCCCATCCGTTGCCTCCCTCTGTTCCACAGTCACAGAAAAGGAACCTGCACGGATCTCAGGGCAGAAATAGCTTTGCACGGTTCTCAAAGCTACATGCTTCTCAGAGTAGGAAGTCTTCTATACAGTTATCAGGACTGCACATATTTCAGAGCAACTCAACATGGATCCTGATACGAACCTTTTTCAGCACAGTTATTTATGCATTCAGATTATATTTTATTTATTTTAATTTTTTAAATCTGGATGTATTGATTAGGTTGAAGCTTTTTTAATTTCAAGTTTATTTTAGATTAGGATTATTAGTTTGAAGTCTGTTAGGATTGGGATAGGTTTCATCTTTATCTTGTAAGAGGGTTGGAAAGTCTATAAGTACCACCCTCAGTCCTTTGTAAAAAAGTGGTGAATGAAATTGAGTTTTAGAAGAGAGATTTTTTTGCCTCCATAAGGAGTGGGCGTGAGGCCCGTCTTTCCTTCGCCTTTGGGTGTCGAGGGGTGTGAGACCCTATTCCTTCACTTTCGAGCGTCGAGGGGTGTGAGACCCTATTCCTTCACTTTCGAGCATCAAAGGGTGTGAGACCCTATGCCTTCGCTTTTAAGCATCGAGGGGTGTGAGACCCTATTCCATCGCTTTTGAGCATCGAGAGGCATGAGGCCCTAGTTTTTCTTTATTCTTCGGAACATCGTGAGGTGTAAGGCCCTAGTTATCCCTTCTTGACCTTAATCCCAGGAAAATTCTTAGCTCTCCAACGATTCTCCTAGCCTTGTCCCCCATCAATCTCGAAGTATTGGAGACCCGTTGCATATGAACACACCTGATCCAGGTACTTTGCCATCATTGGGTCCCAAGCCTTGAAGTCTTTGAAGACTTGTCCTACCACAAGTTATGAATCTGTGAAGACCTTCAAGCTCATCATGACTAGCTCGGGAGATACTCTGAGCCCTGCAAGGAGTGCCTTATACTCAGCCTGGTTATTTTGCATTTTGAAAAGAAAGCACAGCGCTCACTTGGCCACCACTCCTCTGAGTTGGTGAGGATGAGACCAACCCCGCTCCCTCTTGCATTGGATGCTCCATCCATATTAAGGATCCATGCCTTCTCCCCCGCAGGCAGGTTTTGTGTAGGTCTGGGGGAAGCCTCTTTCGGTTCCTCATCCAAAAACGCACACTCCACTAGGAAGTCAGCCAGAACTTGGGCCTTCTGGGATGGCCTTGGGTGATAGAAGATGTTGAATTTACTGAGCTTCACTGCCCACTTGGCTAGACATCTTGAAGAATCTGGGCAACCCAGGATAGCCCTTAGGGGCAGGTCGATGAGAGCCACGATCAGATGGGCTTGGAAGTAAGGCTTGAGATGCTGAGCATACACTATTAGTGCAAAAACATTTTTTTTGGAGTGGGTGTACCTTGTTCTGCATCATGAAATAGCTTGCTAGTGTAATACACCGACCTCTGGACACCATCTCCATCAGTTCGGACTAGCACTGAGCTCCCCACCCCAGGAGAGACTACTAGATAGAGGAAAAGCTCCTTTCCATTCTCTAGCCTGGATAGTAATGGGAGGAGGCAAAGAATTTCTTCAGCTCCTCGAATGCCTCCCGATATTCCTCCATCCATATGAAATCTTGTATCTTGTAGAGCACCTTGAAGAACGATAGGCAATGCTCAACAGAGTGCAAGATGAAATAGTTTAAGGCAGCGATGCAGTTGGTCAGGCATTGGACCTCCTTCTTCGAAGTGAGATGCTTCATATTTATGATCGCTGGATTTTCTCAGGGTTGGCTTCAATCCCGTATTGGGTAACCATGAAGCCTAAAAAAATTTCTACTACAACATTGAATGCATACTTTGCTGGGTTCAAGCTCATCTAGTGGAGGCGAAGGTTATTGAAAGCCTCCACCAAATTAGTGATGTGGTTCGAGTCTCGGGCACTTATCATGAGCATGTCATACATGTAGACCTGCTTGTTTCGGTATATCTAGTCCCTGAAGACTTTGTTGACTAGATATTGGTATGTTGTCCCAACATTCTTCAGGCTAAATGGCATCACCTTATAGCAGAATATCCCTCGATCCATCATGAAAGCTATATTTTCCTCATCCTCTAGATGCATGCAGATTTGGTTATACCTGGAGAACGCATCCATGAAGCTAAGCAAGCGGTGCCCCGAGGTGGCATCCACCAACTGATCAATCTTGGATAGCGAGAAGCTATCCTTTGGGCAAGCTCAATTAACGTCGGTGTAGTCTACACAGATCCTCCACTTTTCACTGGTCTTCTTGACCATAACCATGTTGGCTAGCTAGCTAGGGTATTGCACTTCCCGAATGAAGCCTACCGTGAGAAGCTTTCCATCTTCTTTGTCTTTCGCCTTCTACCTTTCCAGGGCGAAGCTTCTCTTCTTCTACCAGATTGGACAGCACTTGGGGTCGATGTTTAGCCTATGTATGATGACATCGAGAGGAATCCCGGGCATGCCCGCTGCCACCCAAGCAAAAATATCATTGTTCATCCATAAGAAATTTAGGAGGCAAGCCCTCTCTTCTCTGGCAAGAGGGCTCCTACTTGCATCATCTTTAAGGGATTGTCCATAAGGGGGAACGATAGCAAGCACTCCACCAGCCCGCCTTTAGCCTCTTGCTCTCTTTGGTCTAGCTGGTTGACTGCGATGCCTCCCTCAGCACCCCTAGCACTAGGGACAACCTGCAAGCAATGCTGGATTGGCTGGCAGGTTCCCATCATTTTCTTGACTCCATATAGGGTCGGGAATTGGATAAGGAGCCATCTGGTGGAGATGACTGCATCGAACTGGTTGAGCCCTGGGTGGCCTAGAATCATGTTGTAGGTCGAAGGGAGCTTGACCACTATAAAGGTCATCATGATGGTGTTTTGTTAGGACGGTGTCCTGGCAGTGACTGGGAGGGTAACTTCTCCTTAGACCAATATGGAATCTTCGGTGAAGCCCACCAGGGGGTGAACATCAGCTTCAACATATCGGGGGACAAGTTTATTTTGGTAAAAGCATCATAAAAAAGGATATCGATTGAGCTTCCATTATCAACCATAATTCTCTTTACAGGATGTTTTGCTATCATCATTTTCATGACAATAACATCATTATTCGGGTTTTCTATCCTAGCTTCCCCCTCTCTCATAAAGGGGAGTACAACATCAACTCCCTCTCTTATCCTGGCCCTCTTCAGCTCTCACCCTGCCCCCTAGGAGATCATCCCCACTGGCTTCTTTGTAGGCTGATTGTCGATGGGAGGAGGATGGGCCTCGGCACCCTGGGGCCCAAACTGAGCTCTTCTGCCCATGAACTTTTCGAGGTTGCCTCTCTTGATTAGGTCTTCAATCTCTCTCTTCATGTGGCAGCACTCCTTGATGTCATGGCCATGGTCCTGGTGGAACTGGCAGTATCAAGACTTGTCACAACCACTGAATGGCTTCAGTGGAGGAAGGCGATGCAAATAACGATCACCTTCAATCTCCATCAAGATTTTGGATCTCGGGGGTGGAGAGGGATATAATTCTCATCCCTGGCAGGGGTGTTCCCTGGCTTGGGACCCGAATAGAAATTCAAAAAATCCTTCGATCCCATCTAGCTCCCCCTGGTCTTGATTCTTCAGAGGCCTCCCGTCAAACTCCCTCTTGGTGCGATTAGCCTCCTTTATGTAAATATACTTGTGGGCACGGAGGAGGAGCTAAGAGCAGGTCTTCGAGGAATTCTTCTCAAGGAAGTAGGTGAAGTGGGAGGTCTTGAGCCCTCTCTTCAGTGCCAACATGGCAATGGGCTCATCCAAATTATAGATTTCTAAGGTGGCAAATTTAAAGCGGGACACATAGTCCCGGAGGGGCTCATGATCCTGTTGCTGGATCGAAAATGGCTATCAACCTTGCATGGCACCTTTCGGCATGCATCAAAATGGACCACAAACTTCTTCTCTAGGTGCTCAAAGGAGTTGATGCTCCTCGGCTCGAGGTAAGAGTATCAAACTTGAGTGGCCTTCCATAGCATAGCTGGAAAGGCAATGCAAAGGAGGGCATCGGTGGCCCCTTGAACTGCATGAGAGCCTTGTAACTCTCAAGGTGGTCTAGGGGATTGGTGGTCTCATCATAGAGGTCCACTTGTGGTATGCGGAACCGACTAGGAACTGGTTCCTCTTGGATTCTACGGGAGAAAGGAGGGTGGGCATCATAGCCTATGGGCTTGCTTGGGGAGCCCTGCATCTCTCGGCCCATCATCGGATGGCCTCATCAATCGACCCATCATCGGATGGCCTCGTCAATCGACCCATCATCGGATGGCCTCGTCAATCGGCCCATCATCGGATGGCCTCCAGGCATCTCTCGGCCCATCATCGGATGGCCTCGTCAATCGACCCCTCCACCGAGACTGTCGGGGGAGAGGGAAGCGAGGATCAGAAGAGCTCATTCTTCGGCCCTTTGCCATGTCAGTGCATGTGGCAAGATATGGTGCCATGGTTTGAGGCCAAGAAATAGCTCTTTCGGTCAGTCAATCCATCCCAGCACCATTTCTCAGCCATCCTCATGCTCCCTCGCAGGTAGGATGCTACCCGTGGGTGCAATGGCCTAGCCTGGAAGGACCTCAGGCAGGCATAGGATCTGGCAACCTAGGCCACCAGTGAAAGGGATATGCCCTACAAGCTAATCTATGTTGTATCTCCCAAACCATTGTAATTGACAATATTCTAATAAAGGCATTATTTTTCATCATATGCTATGATTATTATTATATGATGAACCCCATAGATTAGGGCTATAATTTTAGGGTTATGATGAGATCATACCAGTGAGACCTAGAGTCTTAAAACCTTAATCAAAAACATTCCTAGTCGAAGGAACCTTGAGTAGGGGATCAGGGTTTTTCCGGTAAGACTAGCACATCCTATGTATACTGAATAGGGTGACTGCTCTCACAGTCACTTGTGTATAACACTAATACTAGGATGTGGGTGCTCATTAGAGAATGAGTTCACTGATATGATCCAACTTGAGAACATCTAATGGAATCTTAGCTACATGTCAATAGAAGGTTCTCATAGTGAGAGTGGTACAAGTAATCCTTTGACCTGAGACTGCCATAAGTACCTTATGTACATGAACCCATGCTTTGGTTCAATCTTAATCATGACACTGAGTCATGCACAAGATTGATACTGGGAATGGTGAATTGGTTATGAAGGTAATGAGTAGGTCAACAAGGAATCGATCACTCTTAGTAAGAGGAGATTGCATCTAGCTAGTTATCAATCGGATGATGATTCAGGAAATCTTTGATCAAAGTAGAGATATTAGAGATGGTTTCTAATATCAAGATAATTGAATCATCAATATAAAATTGATCTAGAAACAAATATAATATTGGATTTGACATATATCCATATCCATAATTATATTTTGGGTGCAGGCTGATCGAAGGATTTAATTGTACGGTAACTTTCTACTGAAGGGTAATTTTGGTATTTCACCAGAATTTCCATATCTTCCGGGTAGACATGACACGTTGCTAGATGTCAATCTTGTCTTGTGGGTTGATTTGAATGATCACTTATTAGGAAGAGTCCTAATTGATCAAAATCAGGTAAGCCCGATTTGACCTAAATCGATTATAAAGAGTTCTAATCAAATTAGGTCAACTTGTATTCGAACCCACTGCCGGCAAGATGTGGAACCCAATGGGTCACACACTTAAAAGAAATGATCAAGAGTCATTTGCATGAAGACACTCTAGCAAGTGTTGCAAATCCTAACTCCTATTCAAATCATAATCGAATTAGGGTTCCGAATTGACTCGATTTGGGATCTAATTGGATCTAATTAGACCTTAATTAAGAATTTAGGGATTATGGCTAACCCAATTGGCTAACATATTAGCTAGGCCACTTCCCCACCCGCCCCCTTTCCCTTGCACGCCAAAAACAGCAAGAGTCCATGCGGTTATGGACTCTTGGCGCGCCATTTGGAGGAGTCCATGGGTGCATGGACTCTTGGCGCGTGCCCACTTAATTCTCCGATGAATTAAGATGGGGTGGCCTTCTTTCTTAGTATTAGCACCTCATTTGTCCACCCTTGGATGATAATCTAACAGGTGGAGAGGTTGTTAAGAAAGAAAGAAAGCGCAGTTTCTTCCCGGGAGCGTGAAATCAGATCTCTTCGAAGATTCAAGTTTCGCGACTTCTTTCTCCCAATCGTCGTGACTTCTTCCTTTGAGAAAAGCCATGAGGATTGATCTGGAAGGCCGTGAGAATTAATCCAGAAGGCCGTGAGAAGAAGGAAAGGGCGTGAGAAGAAGGAAAGGGCATGAAAAAATTATTTACGGAGAGTTGTGAGGGCGCCTCTCCGAAAACTATAAAAAAGGGGGTGGGAATCAGAACTCGGTGATGTGATCTTTTTTCCTTTCTTCCTCTCCTGAAGACTCTTTCTCCCCTTCTTGTTTTTGCATTGTTTCCTTTACAAAGTAAAACTCTATCGAAACTCTGCTACTAAACAAGGTTAAGAGAGAAAGTCTCCGACGGTAAAGGAAAAGAAGAGTTCTGATCCAATTCTTTTCTTCCTTACATTAAGACATCTTTGTCTTAATTTCTCCACCAATTAAAGACAAGCATTAATCTTCTTAGGACAAGGTCTTACTTTCAAGACAAAGGTGTCCTAAAGGTTCTAAGTCTTGGTAGAAGGTGGAGAAGGGGTAAGAAGGAAGAAGACACACCTTTGAGTGGAAGATTTCCAGCCATAATCCAGGTATTGAATTCCTGGAAGAAGAATTCAATTGAAGGAACCATTGGAACAAGGAGTTAGGATCTTGGTCATTGCTTTGTGTGGATCACCATCGGAGGGCGGACACCTGGACGCCTGGTGAACTCAAATAGCTAATTCATCTTCAAGATTAAATCTTCATCAAATTGGAATTAGCGGTTACAGGTTAGTACTCTAATTCTAATTTGCATAAGAATGTTAGTGTTCATACATTTTAGTCTTATTAAGGAGTTCCTGGTTTAGGGTTTTGGTGCATATTAATTTCTATATTTTGAAATTACCTTTCCGCTGTGTTGCACCGGATCCCAACAACCAGGATCCCAGGTTGCTGCTGGGTGGCCAAGGATCGATACTGATGGTGCAACTAGAACATCACTGCATCCAAGTTTGGACCTATTGAGCAAGTGCGGTAATATATGGGTCTGTTAGAGGTGGTAGTAGCGGAGCAGGGGGCTCCGCCTCTGGACTACACCAGTCACCATGATGAGATGGTTCTCCCATGTGGCTGATCGAGGCCTCTAGTGCTCGGGTCACCACCATAGGACTATCGGACTTTGCAGATGCCTTTTAGGTGGAGTGGTCAGTATCACAGATCAATCACCATGCAATTTCATTGAACCCCCCACCTAGCATGCCAATCTATTGCCATCTGGATTGCCATGGCCTGAAGCTTGAATGGGGTTTGGTCGAAGTTGACCTCTCGTAGGAGGGATGGGCTTCCCGTCGTGTAGTCTTGTACCTAATCGGTCAAGCCTACAAAAGAAAGGAGACCCGAGCTGGGGATCCTGATGGGGACACTTCGATGGTCAAGTCAGTAGAGCGATCAAGGAGAATAGATTCTCTTTATTGGGACTTAGAGAAGCTACCATGTGCAGAGGGTTTGAGAAAGTAGAAGGGTTGAAATGTAGGTGACTGGGAGAGTCCTCTGGCGCTCATCCGACCCTCAACTTAGCTCACTCTTTTTTCTCTCTTACCTTTGCCAGAGGTCCCTCTTCTTTTTTATAGCAATTGGTTCCATCTTGCGAGGCTTAGAGCCCTCTCTCCCTTTCGTACCCCCCTTGGGGGGTCCCGTCTCCCAGGACTGCCTTTTTCCTAGAGCCATACAGGACAAGGTTCGGAATTCTCAGAGGGAGGCTTTGTAATGGGTGTAGGTGACATACTGCAGGGTCTACGCCCTTAGTGGGGCGACCCACTATGACAAATGCGAGTGGCATGCCACGTGGTCTAGCACCCCGATAGGGCACTCCTTCAGAAGATGCATGCAATGTGCTATCGAGCCTAAAGGCCTGGAGGAGCACTATCCTGTTGGGAGATATAGGTGGAGTGCTACAAGATTTGGACCCCTGGTGGAGTACTCCCTCATAGAGGGTACAGGCAGCATGCTATAAGATCTGGAGCTCCAATGGAGCACTCCTCTGTAGAGGGTGTAGGTGATGTGCTATAGGGTCTGGAGCTTCGGTAGGGCACCTCCATTGTAGAAGGTTCGGCTCCCTAAGAGTTGCGACATGTTTGGCGGAGAAGGCAACGTTGTCCACTGGGGTCACCATCTGAGCCACCCCAGTAGCTGCTCCATGAGGGAGCCCGCCCCCCTTTTTGTCCACTGGTCATGTCATCGCAGTCATAAGGGTCCCTATCACTTTCAATATTTGGCCCGACTGGGGGTTCTATCTAGCCATGACCTTCCTTGATCGAGAACTTATCTTAGATGAGAGCTCGATCTCGATTTGGAGCTCACCTCAGACTAGAGCTTGATCTTGGCTCGGAGCTCGACCTCAACCAGGAGCTCATCTCAAACGGGAGCTCGACCTCGACCGGGAGCTCACCTCGGATGGGGTTCACCTCGGACGGGAGCTCGACCTCGGTTGGGAACTCACCTCAAATGGGAGCTCGACCTTGGTTGGGAGCTTGACCTCGGCTAGGAGCTCACCTCGGATGGGAGCTCGATCTCAGCTAGGGATGGTAATAAAACTCAAACCCATGGATACCCGACCCGACCCGATTGGGCTGGATAGTCAAAGCTTTGACTGGGTTTGGGGCGGGTTTCGGTAAAACCCGAATGCTTAACTTTGGGTTTGGGCCAGGACTGGGTAGATATACACCCGACCCGAACCTGGCCTGAATAATTTTAATATTTAAGTATATATATAATTAATATATATTTTATTAATTATAATTATTAGTTATTAAATTTTAAATACTTGAATCCAATACCCTAATCATTATATATATATATGAATTTTTTTTTCATCCTATTCTATTCAAGGTGAATTCAAAACAAGATCATAATTAATAGTTTACCAACTTCATAATATAAATTTTGATTGAATATGAAATTAAATGATGTTGAACTAAAAATGTAGTTAAATTTTATTTATTTAATATATTTATAATTTATAAAATTGTAGATGATTTTAAAGTTGATAAAAATGAAAAAATATTTAATATAATTCAGTTAGGTTTGGGCCGGGTAAACCCGATTACCCGATACCCAATTGAGATGGGTTTGGATAAAAAAATCAGCCCCGATAGTGTTTGGGCCGGGTTTGGGTAGTGTATTGAATATTTGGATTTGGGTTTGGGTAGTTATGCACCCGGCCTGAACCCGACCCATTACCATCCCTAATCTCAGCTGGGAGCTCACTTTGGATGGGGGCTCAACCTCAACCAGGAGCTCACCTCGAACGAGAGCTCAACCTCAGCCAAGAGCTCACCCAGGATGGGAGCTCGATAGATGGTGCCTACCTGGTAGCTCCTCCTGCCACCTCAATAGCCAGCTGCATCTGATACGGACTCTATGTCAGTGGTTCACCACATCAGATATTATACCTTAAAAGAAAGTTAAGAGTCTGTAATTTATAGATTGAAAAAAATAGAAATAAGTTCTTAATATTTCTGGTCATTATTTCTTTTAGAAGAGGAGAGAAGGCTGCTAGGGTTCAAGTTCTTCTACTAGAAGAAGGACTATCTCTATGTTTAAAGAAAGAACTACAAGGATCTAGCAATCTAGGGGTCTTGGTGATTCAGTGAGGAAGGCTCCATGTAGAGAACAACAGAGGCCAAGCAGGTGCATGACTCCGGTGAATCCTGTCATATCTAATTAATCCTATAGATCTAGTATAAAATGAAGGATTTTGTAATTAAAGTAAGTTAAATCCTTCATCTTATAATTTTTTTTATATTTTAGATCAGATTTATTTTTTTATTTTAGCATGTTAAGTGGCATGTTAAATGTTGTTATAATTTATTTTAAATCAGCATGCTTTCAAAAAAATTATTTTTCATGATATTTGCCTTTGTTGCACCTAAGGTTTAGAACCTAGTCTTACATGCTAGTTATCTTTATCAGGAACTCAACACTCTACCACTTGCCAAGCTAATGGGACCATCAGCCAGGTAGAAAGAGAAAGCTTATCGCAATGACAAGCACATCCCTATGTCAAACTCTAGGTGAGGAAGTCAATTGGTCTCCGAGGTAGCACGTCAGGCATTTTGTGGTGCGAGGTGGGGAGTCGCAAAACTGACTATTACTACTACCTCCAATCACCTTGGGGAATACCCAGTCGGACCACCTCTGAAAGTGCTAATGTAGATGTTGTAGCCTCTATGTGCTAGCTAACCTCACCCACAGTCTCTCCTGTTGCCTCAACCACAAGTAACTCAATCATAGCATAAAGGACCATGGCCACTACCTAGATTATTAGCAAACCCACCATGGCAAGCACTGTTGTTTCTCTTGTTGCCTCACCCAATTATATTTTGATGGTGATCGGGAAAACTTCCATAGCAAACCTCGATCATCGGAGAATATACTGCAACAAGCTCCTTTTCTTTGGCTACCTTAGCAACAACCGATTCCCTCGTCACTATGAATACCATAGGCATAGTTACTTGCACCTCCCCCTCCTCTACAATAATGGGAACTACAGGCGAGGCAACTATTGGAATCATCTCCATCAATCTGACATCTATTAGAGGAGATAGACCCACCATTGTCCTTCCAATCATAATTTTTGTCCCAAGATCAGCAGATGCCATTAGGATCACCTCGATGGCACCCCCTATAGAAGTCGGTGCCTCTCCACTCGCAGCACTCTTCTCAATCTCAGCCTCACCATCACTTCTCTTCTGCTTCTGTGATTCCTTCTTAGTGAGACCTTTGATCAATTACATAAGTATAGATTTGAATCTTATTGCCTAACCGACATAGCAGTGGGCAAGGTTAACCCACAATAAGGAAAACATGAAGCAAAATATAGTGAAACCAAAGTTTAACAAAATTGAATTATGTTTGAATGGATTTCCAATTATTTTGTACAAAGCCATAATGGCCAACACAAAAGAAAGGAAAAGGAAAAAAGTAAAAGAATGCACAGGCCAATCATGGGGGCATAACTTGTTCTTCCCCAACTCCGAGGTCCTTCTTACCTGATCTCGAAGAATCCTCATCGCCATCCAAAGGTAACTCTATCTTCAACTGTCTGGCATCAACATCTAAGAACAATTTAGTGACTTGTTCCTTCAAAAACTTGAAACTCTACTAGAAGGCATCCCTACTAGCTTTTAATACCTCCAGATGGTACTTCCTAGCCCTAAAGGCTTCGACTACCTTCGTCACTGCCTCGGAGGCCAGCACCTCTTTTTTTATGGCTAAAGTTTGGTCCTTGGCCTTGCTCAGCACCTTCTCCACTACCCGGGCCCTCGCCTTAGCTTCCACGATCCTCGCCTTAGCATTAACGATCCTTGTGTTTACCCCAGTACCCTTGGCTTCTAACTTGCCAAGCACCCTTTCCGCCTTGGCGACTCTTTCTTCAACCTCACTAAGCATCGCTTGCACTCCGACAAGGCCCTTCTCCCTCTGGCCCTATGTGTCTATTAATAGGCGATGGAGCTCTGCACACTCCACTATGCTCTTGTTAAAATAGGTGAACGTGACTACCATAGAGGCCTCAGCCATGTTTGCCCTCACCATCTCCATCCCCAGTTGACCACTAGCCAAGCTGAGTTCCTAAACTGCTATGTCATGCTCCCCTTCTACCATTTTGGTAAGCTTCCACAATAGCTCTGCCTCCTTAAAAAGATGGTCCACATATTGCATCAGACCGCAAGCTCCCATCCAGCCCTACACTTAAATGCCCTATTCAAGATAGGTCCATGTCCTCAAAGGAGAAGTGGTATTCAAAGCCCTTGATAGAAGACTTACCAACACTGCGACCCAGATTAACTGCTATAGGCCCTCACTAGTAGGCCTTACCAATGCCTTTTGTATGATCTCTGAAGGAATGAAGTCATCCAAGAACTTGATGCATGGATCTACTTGGGTAGATGAATCTCGCTAGGGGCAGGGATGCTCTCCTAAGTGGTAGATAGCCTTACCTCTCTGTATTTTCCCATACCGATCACAAGGGCCACCACCCACTTTACCTTAGTGAAGGCCACCCTAGCCTTCATAGCCGACTTGATCACTTGCATCGGAGAGTCTATTGTTGATGCCAAAGCTTTGCTGGCCTTCACTTGAGTCTTCTCGATGGTCTCTAGCCCGTCCTCTTTCCCCTCTAGAGGTTCACTTGCACTGGCAGAAGTGGCGACCCCCAAGTCAGAGGGCACTACAACCTCCATCACCATTTCTGTAACTGGCACCTCGCTAGAGCTTGGAATAAGGTTCGAGAGGACAGATAGCCCTTTGCTCTTCTTCGTCTTCCCTGTTCCCCTCATAGGAGACCACGAACGTGCCCTCTTCTCCTTTGGATTTGTTGGAGGTGGTGAAGAAGCCTTGTCGATGACTACCATCTGTAACTCATCACCGATCGTCAAGCCTATATTAGAAGATAGAGTTACCTTGATTGGAAAAAGAAGGGGACTATTCATCAAGCAGTTAGTGGGGGGCCTACCTTAGGACAAAGAAATTCCCGTTACATTAAGGGCCTTTAACCAACTCTTTGAAAGAAGAACATCATATGGTGGGACCTATATCGACAACAGTTTGCCCACCATGATCTACTCTAATTCTTGTAACACCGGAGGATCTAGCAATCATGAAGGTTCCACCTCATCCCAATGTCTGGGGAACAACCACGATGATGGGGAAATCGCAAAGAAGAATCATGACTTCTAACCTCGCGATTTTGCTATACCAGTGGGGAAGCTAAATACTTTGCAAGGGGAGACATAGCACCATCCTTGGAAGGCCTTTATTTGGAAGAAATAACAAAACACCCTCATCTTAGATTCCATGCCATGATAAACCATCAATCTAAACAAGCTAACGATGGCCCTCCAAGCATTGAAAACCTACTATGTTGGACACAGGTTATACTACCATAGCAGGTCTACCACTACCAGGAGCATGGGAATCCTGAGACCATCATTTAGTGATTTTTTATCGAAGACAACCTTCATCGTTGTCCTATCCGTGATCTATTTAATCTTCCTAAGAACCTCTAGATGGATACTCGCTGCAAGGATGAACTTCTCTCCTAACTTGAGGACTTTCTCCTCCATCAAAATGGAGGTCATAATTTTAGGTATTAAGCCCAGTTCCTCCACCCCCATGATCATCGCATGTTGGATGCAAGAGTAAAAAAAAGTAACAAGGAAGGATAAAGGAACCCCCCATAGACTACCACTAGTAGGTCTCTCTGATCAGTTGAAAATGGCTCTCCTTTTCTCTGTTGCTCTACCACTTGGGTGCCACAAGAATATGAGAAACCCAATTAACCCTCGTATGCTTTATATTCATCAGAAGGATCTATCCATTCCTCAATAAAAGGGAACTAATTTTAGGCTCGATAATCAACGTGCCCCATGTCGATCAGCATTAAAGATGCCATCCTGGGAGGTGCATTGAAATGTCCCAGATGTCTAAACCACCATGACAATTTTCAAACTGCCACCGCTTTGGATGGTACCACCCCCCGGGAGGCCATGCTTGATCTTGGCATAGATCTTGATAAGTGTAGCCTCGCCACCTTTGTCGTGAGCTACCTTGCCACTGGTGCGGGCACCAGACTCAGAAAAAGACTTCAGGGCTCCATCTGGATCTCTGGTTGACCTTGCCCGAAGAATTAGGATTTTCTGGTTTTGTAATAAGGGTTGACTTGGTCAACTCAATTTTAGTCTCGAGTCTGTATTTCCCTGCAATTTAAATTTTGTTGAGTCATGTTGACTCAGTACAGGTCCTAGTAGTGGTCTAGGTCTTCTCCAGGTTGGTGCCACCTTTTTCAAGTCAAGGTCCAGGGTGCCACATTTTTCTCCAAGGCCTAAGCAAGTGGACGCCACACTCCCAGCCACACGCCAGAGTCCAGGGGGCGCCACATCTCCATCCAGTGTGCTTTGGTCCCCACACCACAAGAAAGCAGGTCCCTTCTTTCATGCGCCACTTAAGGAGAGATCAATCTAGGATCCTCAATCCAAAGAGGCGCCCAAAATAATTCCATAAGAGCCAAGCTATGAAAAGGAAGGAGCAAAACTTGGGGAGCAAGACTAGGAGGTGCCCAAATACTTCCAAATAAAACCAAGCATGGAAGGAAAAAAAATTTTCTTGAAGAGCAAGACTAGGAGGCGCCCAAATACTTCCAAATAAAACCAAGCATGGAAGGAAAAAAAATTTTCTTGAAGAGCAAGGCTAGGAGGCGCCACCTTCTTGCCATTTGGAGCCACCAATCAACACTTAAGGAAGCTCTTGGCCGGCCATATGAGGAGGATTTGATTCTACAAGCCTAATTTGAGGATCCATCCTATTAGTCCCATATGGAAAGATGTAAAACCCTGATTTCTTGTAAAGACCTATAAAATAAACCCCTCTTGTAAGTTTTTGAGACAATGATGATGAATGGAATTCAATTTATGTGTGAGCAACTTTGTGTTTCTCTCTTCCGCACCTGTATTTAGGTGTTGAGCTTCGTGAGGGAGTAAATCTGGGTTCCCTAGGAACCTTGAGGAGGTGTGAGATCTCCAACCCCAAAACCCTAGGTTAGCCACTTCATCCAAACCCTATTCTACCTCATCATCTCACGGCCCCTCTCATCCAAGTAGAGGCCGACCACCAGCATCCAGGTCCAGATCGGCTACTTCAAATACAGAGCAAATCCCAGAGGAAGTCAGATCAGCATCCAGGAGAATCAGGATTCCAGCAACATCAATTTTCAAGTTCTTCGTATCTGGTAAATCCTTCCTTTGAGTATCTGGTTCCATAACTTGTTCTTCTTCTTTCCCAGATCCTAAGTTCAGGAGAAGCCAACTCTGCCAAAGGACCAGTATTGGAGGATCCATTACGAAGATATCTGAATCCGAGGATCCAACAATCTGCTCAGAGAGTCCTTCCACTAAACTCTGTGAAGATCACTGTCTGGTTCATAACCCTTCTCTTCTCTTTACTTCTGTCCTGTTGAAAGTTCAGAGCGAAACCCTAGGTCTGGGAGTTTCTCAACCCCCAGCGATCCTTTACTTCTGAACTACTCTGATAATCTAGTTTCTTTGAATTATGCTTTCAATTATTATATAGTTTCTTTCAACTTAGTTTAACTTTCATTTGAGTCAAAGCCGACTTCTGAAAATATAAAAAAAAAAACAAAAGGAATTAGTCTTAATTTACTTCCGCATCGCATCATCTCTTTTATTCTGCATCAGCCACCTTTTATTGCGAGCTACCTCACCCGATGAAGCCTTTGTTGAGTTCCCAACACAGATGACTAGCATACAAGACTAGATTCTAAATCTTAGACACAATGAAAGTAGAAATCATGAAAATATTTTTTTAAAAGCATGCTGATTTAAAATAAATCTAAACATCATTTAACCATGCCACTTAATATGTTAGAATAAAAAATATATCAGATCTAAAATCTAATAAAATAATAAGATGAAGGATTCAACTTACCTTAATCGCTAAATCCTTCTTCTTGTACTAGATCTATTGGATCAATTAGATTTGATGGAATTTGTCGGAGCCGTGCACATGCCTGGCCTCTACTGATATCCATATGAAAACTTCCTAATCAAATCACCAAGCTTGGACTACTAGATCCTTGCAGGTCTTTTTTCAAACATGAAGACAAACCTTCTTCTAGTTGAAGATCTAGAACCTAGCAACCTTTTCTCCTCTTCTAAAAGAAATAATCACTAGAAATATTAAGAACTCTAATTTTTATCTATATGTAAATTTGACCCCCTTTGCTTTTTTTGAAGTATTTTATTAGATATGGCATAGAAGGAAAAAAGATGGAACAGGTAGAAGAAGGATGTGCAACAACAATGATGTGTGCAGCCTTATTTCAAGGCTTCTTAAAATCCATGCCAAATCCCCTCTCCATGCCACCTAAAAATCCAAATAAAATTGGATTCTAATCTGATTTGAATAACATTCAAATCAAGTAAATTTCCAATCAAATTTGAAAGGAGACAGAGCCCCAAATAAAGAAGAGAGGTGCTGACTTGGTGCCTTTCTCTTCTCATCATGCATGCCAAGAGGAGGTGTGCAGTTCCATGCCCTCCTCTTGGATTTTGTGAAAGAAAAGGAGAGAGAGACCTAGTCAACTAAGTCTCCTAGCTGTTGGTCCAGTTTAACTGAATTATAGGCTAATTTCAAAATTATTTCATGTCCGAATTGAACAAAATTTAAAAAGACTATTGACCTAGTCAACTAGGTCAATAATTCAAGTCAAACTTAAATTATGAATCCAATTAACTTTAAATTAAGTTAATAATTATTAAATCTGATTTAATTGAGTCAAATAATAAATTTAAAAATTATTACAGTATTTGTAAACTGGTCCATCATGCTAAAATTAGCAAGTACTAATATTAGTAAGTATCAAAATCAACGAGTGCCAAAATTAGCGGGTACCAAAATTATCGAGTGCCAAAATTAGAGGTACTAAATATGTAACTCTTACAAAGATCCATGCTTAGGTCAAGCTGAACTCCTTTTATATGTGACCCCTTAGGTTCTATTATATTTGATAGTGAGATATATTATGATCTCTATCATAATATCATCGAAACTCTTTCTATGGACTGAAATAATTTTAGTTCAATCCTAACTTTAATCATTGATCCAAAAATGATCCTAGAAAGCTCTCACAATCTACTAGTAAAACTCAGCAGTATGTACTAGCAATCTAATAGAATAGAAATAAATTCGTAGGTGTAGTACTATGTGATCAAATTCCTTTATTAAAAATCCTGAAAGGATGCGGGTTGTTGACCTGATGCGGGATGACTCTAAGGACTAATGCAAAACAGAAAACTAATTTTTTTTATGAATTTTAAGATTTTTAATTCAGTGGCTAAATATCCAAAAATAAGTAAAGAATCACCATAAATACTAGTAATGCTAGAAACTATCATATCCGCAAAAACTCATGCAGAATAATAAATAGCCAGGACCCGAAAGTCAAGAAACTCCCGGTTTAGGATAGCATACCTGTCATCCGATCAAAACTCAAGAGGGGGAAGGCTTTTACCAGGCAGCGATTGTAGTTTCTTCGATGAAGAGATCTTAGCCTCAGGATGGTGCCTGGAAGAACAAACCTTTGGTTCCCGAATCTAAAGGCCATCTGGATCCTGTCTGAAGGCAAAGAAAGCCTCCTCTGGGGAGGGAAAACACCTTGGGGATCTGCAAAATGTCAAGGTTAGGCACGAAATAAGTAAGCAATAAAAGAAACAAAAAAATGGAAGAAAGAAAAACAAAAGAAAGGGAATTAGGGCTAGTAGGGCTGGCGGCCTGGAGAAGGGAGACTCCTGCTTTCAGGGACGGCTTTAGGGCTCCTTCTCAAAGGCATGGCTGATGTCAAGATGACTGATTTGCTGCTTGGGCATGGAGAACAGCAAGGGTAGTGGTCGGCCAACACAAGAGCAAAGAACCAAAATCAAAACCAAAAACCAAAGAACACAAGACACCTGTCTCAAAATCATTCAGCAAAGTTTTAATTCATAAGAGTTGATTGATTACAAGAGGAAGAGGGGTGGGGTATTTATAGAGTCCCATGCCCTCTCATAAGAGATTAGGAGTCTTCTCCTAGTTAGAATAGGTTTAGACAATTAAAGTGGGAGAAAGACTACAAAATAAACCTAGAACTAGGATTATAAGGTTGACTAGAATAAGAACTTGATTTCCTCCTTCCACTTGAATTCTTCTTCTTAGGTTGGACCAAGTCAACATCAAGGATGTGTTGGGCTTCATGTGGGGCAGCAAGGGGCGGCCAAGGATGGGTTGGACGCATGGACTTTGGGCCCTGGAGGCCTGGGATGCCTGGAGCAGGAATATTCCAGGTATCTTGGTTCTGGGCTGGAATATACCTGGAATCTTGGTTCTTAAGGGCTTGGGCCTGGCACCTGGGCTGATTTCTCTTGGACTGGGGTGCAGATGGACCTCTGGATTCATGTTGTAACCTGGTCTGGGAGTATACTCTGGCATCTAGAGGGAATCTGGGCATCTTGCAGGAATCTGGACCTTGGGATGGCATACAAGGACCAATTGGCCGATGTGAAGACCTCTAGCTCTTGGATGAGGCCTGGTAGAATTCCAAAATAGGGTATCCTCTCCTTTTATATAAAAACTGGACTCTCACTAGACTCATACTTAAATACAGGACTCAATAGACTGGACTTAGGTTGAGACAAATCAACTAGTCTCAACTTATTACAGGACTTAATCTTACTTGCTTGCAAAATTATGATACATGACTAAGGTTCTAAAAAACCCTAATCAGCAAACCATATGGGATCTAGTGATCTGTGTCTGATCCTGGTATCCCCACCATGGCCCCTTGAATGATTTTGATGATAACAAAATATTGGAGCATGCATTTGTTTTCCTAACAACTCTCGAAGTGCTTTACAAGTTTTTGTAGGATGATTTTATTGCTCAATTACAACTCCTACAATCTGAGTTTTGTCATAAGTTGTGTTGTAAGTATGTCATGTAAAGAAAAGTCTAAAGAAAAGGTAAAGTAAAAATCATGAAAATGGATTTCTTCTGAGTGTGTTTCAAGCTTAAAATTTCTTAGACATTATTGTTAGAAGAGTTGAAGAGTCTCTTGAATGTTTGAAGTCTTGCTAGATGATTTCTAGAGAAGAATTGAGAATTCAATGTAAACCTCATCCTAGCCGACTTGAGTAAAACGAGCCGACTCTTGTTCATGGCATGCATGAAGGTTTTTGACATGCAAATATCCGAGCCGACTCAGAGGAACCCAAGCCGACTCGTTTAGAGTACCATTTTCTGAATCAGATAGGCAAGCCAACCCGAAGGAAGTCCGAGTCGACTCTATCATTCTGCCAGACATCCAAGTTGACTTTTCAGAAGTTTGAGTCGACTCCTCCAGAGTTCAAAAAGAACAGTTCTAAGACAACTGCCAGGTGAGCCGACTCTTCTAGAGTGCAGTTTTGAAGACTTGTGAATCCGAGCTGACTTGAACTAAGGTGAGCCAACTCTTCCAGAGTAAGGAATTAGAACACTATGTAACCGAGCCGATCCAAATGAAACGAGGTGACTCGACTAGAACTTCTCTGAGGATCCAAGCGGACTCGAGGGATCCGAGCTGACTCGAATGTCAATTCCAAGCTGGAACGACTAGTTCCAGTTCACCATTTTTGAATTTGAAAAGTGCTCCAACGGTCAAATATCACATCCCAACGGTCTACAATGACTAAAATCACCTGAGAAGAGTACACGACTCTATAAATGAGGGATTGAGATAACTTTTGAATGATGAATGCTTAATTGAACATTTATTAAGCTTGTAAGCAAGAAAGCATTCAAGTCAATCTTCAAGTCTTCACCAACTCTCATCAGAAGCTTAAAGCAAACTTTAAAGAAGTTGAAGAAGCCTTTAAAGTGCATTGAAGTGCAATTAAGAGGGCTTCTCTTGAGCTATATCGGCAACCATCAAACAACATTTGTTTATCATTTTGTTGCTTGTTCTTTTCAATTCTTTTTCTAAATTGTTGGGTTATTGGTCAGCCCGGTTTAAAAATCAAATAGGTTCTTAGTTAGCCTGTGTAAAACCAAGTGTTGGGTTCTTGGTGATCATGCTAAAACCAAGTGTTGGGTTTCTTTGGTGAGTCCGGTTTAAAAACCAAAGGGTGTTGGGTTAAAATTGTGATCCCGGTAAAATAATCATACTGTATTCTTGTTAGAATATAGTGAAAATTTCTAGTGGTATCTTGGGTAGTATACGGAGGAGCTGGGGTGATCTGAACCATTATAAACCTGATGTATTTGCATTGTGATTTTTCTCCTTGCTTCTGCTTTTGCTTTAATAATCTAAATCACAACACCTAACACTTCAAATAAGTTTTTAAAGAGCACATATCTGTTAAATTTTTTATTGCCCAGGTGACTTTCCCAAGAGGGGGGTGAATTGAAAATTTAAAAAGTCTAAGCAATTATGTGCTCTTTGAAAATTCCTTGAAATGTTGAGTACTGTGATTGAGATAATTAAAAGTAGAAGCAAGATATAAAAAGAATGCACAACACAAACATAGAAAATTTTATAGTGGTTTGGAGCAACCCAGCTCCTACATCCACTATCCAAGATTCCCACTTGGAATTTCTATTATATCCCCCACTAGAATATAGTCGGATTGTTTTAAAAGGCTCACAATCCAAACCTCTACACTTTGGTTTTTAAAGCGGGCTCACCAAAGAAACCCAACACTTGGTTTTAATAGGATCACCAAGAACCCAACACTTGGTTTTAACACAGGCTAACCAAGAACCTATTTGGTTTTTAAACCGGGCTCACCAATAACCCAACAATTCAAAAGAAAATTGTAAAAAGAAAGCAACAGAATGACAAACAAATTTTGTCAGATGGTTGCCGATGTAGCTCAAAAGAAGCCCAATTAATTGCACTTCAATGCACTTGGTTGGCTTTTTCAACTTCTTCAATAAATGCTTCAAGCTTTTGTTGGTAGTTGGTGAAGGCTTGAAGACTGTCTTGAATGCTCTTGCAGTGCTCTCTTGCTCACAAAGTAGCTTGGATATTCACTTTAGCATTTACTCATCATCTCTTGTTTAAAGTAGTTCACTCAAATATATAGTCTTGTACTCTTCTCAGATAATTTTAGTCATTGTAGATCATTGGGATGTGACATTTGACTGTTGGAGTACTTTTTGGATTCAAATTTCAAGTTCTGGAACTAGCCATTATTAGTCTAAAATTGACCTTCGAGTCGGCTCGGATTACTCGAGTTGGCTCGGATCCTCAAAGTAGTTTTGGGAGTCGACTCACTTCATTCTAATCAGCTCGGTTGCACAGTCTTATGATTCCTCACTTTGTAAGAGTTGGCTCGCCTTGATTCTAGTCGACTCGGATCCTCAGGCCTTCAAAAATGTAGTCTGGAAGAGTTGGCTCTTTCTCTTTAGAGTCGGCTCAGTTGGCTGATTCAGAAAATCATGAACTGGACGAGTCAGCTCGGGTCCCTTAGAATCGGCTCGGATATCTGTGTGCCAGAAATCTTTATGCATGCCATGCACCAGAGTTGCCTCTCTTCTCTTCGAGTCAGCTCGGATGAATTCTTCAGTGAATTATCAATTTTTCTCTAAAAATCATACAACAAGCCTTCAAAGTCTTATGGTGTCTTCAACTCTTCTAACCATATTTCTAAGGAATTTTATGCTTGAAACACATCTAGAAGTAACCCATTTTCATTATTTTTACTTAACTTTTTCTTTGAGTTATTCTTTACATGAATTACTTACAACACAACTCATTTCAAAACTAGGAATGTAGGAGTTGAAATTAAACAATGAAATCATCCTACAAAAACTTGTAAAATATTTGAAGAGTTGTTAGTAAAACAAATGCATGCTCCAATATTTGGTTATCATCAAAATCACTTATGGGGTCAACATTTTTCAAATTTTCAATTCATCCCCCTCTTGGGAAAGCCACCTGGGTAACAACTGGTATCAAAGTGGTGTCTCTGAATATAATTGGAGTAAAGTTTGATGGCTCATCTCATGAGTACTTCCTTGGCCGAAGGCCAATCCACTAATAGACATCCACTGTTCACAAGCATGAATTGCTCATATTGGAAAGCTAGAATGTAGATTTACATTCAAAGAAACAAGAACTGGCCATGTAGCATAGGACTGATGATGATCAGAAGAAGAAGAAAACAATTGCCTTTAAAGTTGCATTGGATTCAAAGAAACAAAATGAGAAATCGGAAGATTACTGCAGCTCCTCCGAAGATGACTTAGAAGATGAAGACATCGCAATGGTCGTGAGAATATTTAAAAGATTCATGGGAAAGAAAAAAGGAAGGTATTACAAAAAATTTTATAAGAAATGGGAGTATAGCAAGGACAAGGACAAAGGAAAAGAAAAAGAAAATGATCAAATGCCTATTTTCTATGAATGTAAGAAACCTGGGCACATTCATCCTGAATGTCCTTTACTAAAGAAAACCTTCAAGAAGAAGAAAAAGAAGGTGATGGTTGCTACTTGGAGCGACAGCGAGGAGTCGACTTCAACTGAAGAAGAAGAGACCACAAAAACTGCTAACTTGTGTCTTATGGATCTCGAAGATGATGTATTGTCCCCCGAACCTCAAATTGAATTCACCTTTGATGAATTAAATTCTGCATTTCATGACTTATTATTTGAATTTAAAATGGCTGGAGTAAAGATTAGAGCTTTAAAGAATATCAATGACTCTTTACAAAAGGAGAAAGAAGAGATTTCAGAAAAGAACAATTTACTACATAAAAAGTTAAGTATCTTTTCTGAAAACAACAAAGCTTTAGAAATTGAGAAAAATATACATCTTGACAAACACAAAGCCTTGATTGATGAAAATAATGATTTAAAAAAGGAAGTTGAAAAGCTTAAGCCTTTAGTTGAAAAATTTACTTTATCTTCAAACAAGTTTGAGTTAATTTTAAAAGATCAAAGAATTTCTAGAAATAAAGCTGGAATTGGCTTCAATTCTTCTAATTCAAATGGAATTTCAGCTACTACCTTTGTAACTTCAAAATCTTATATTCCTAAATCAATATCTCAAAAAGGTTTTGCAACAAATATTTCTGCATCCACTTCTAAAGCTGTAATGTGTGCACCTAAGATTTCCAATAGAAAATATTTTATGTTAAAAGGTATTGCATCTGCATCTTATATTTCTACATTTAGAACTACAAAATTTATATCTTTTCAAAATTCTAGAATTATTTTTTATGCATGTAAAGGGTTAGGACATAAGGCCTTCCATTGCAATATTATTAGAAATATTAAAAATAAAGTAAGAAAGATTTGATTTCCAAAGGAATCACCTCTGCTAACCTGCAAGGACCCAAGTTAGCTTGGGTATCTAAAAGAATTGTTGATTATTTTGCAGGAATGTCTTGCAGCCTAGAAATTAAAGAAAAGATGGTATCTGGATAGTGGCTGCTTAAGACATATGACGGGTGACAAAGATCAATTCATTATCCTAGAGATAAAAGTGGGAGGTGTGGTTATTTTTGGAGATAATGACAAGGAAAAAATAATTGAAATTGAAAAGATCAAAATAATCCCCTATACTTTTATTGAAAATGTATTACTAGTAGACAAATTGAAGCATAATTTGTTAAATATTAGTCAATTATGTAATAAAGGCTTCAAGATTGTCTTTGAATCATCTACGTGTATTGTAACAAACTTTCTTGATTCTAGCAACAAATTCATTGGACATAAACTTGGAAATATTTATGTGGTGGATCTTAATGATCTAGCCATGTATAGTAGCTCTAGTCTAGTAGCAATGAATGCTAAGACCAAGGAGTCTTGTTTACTTTGGCATAGATGATTAGGTCACGCTAGCATGAATATCATTGCCAAGTTAATTTCTAAAAATCTAGTTAGAGGCATGCCTAAGTTTAAAGTAAATTTTGATCATGTTTGCAATGCATGTCAAATGGGTAAACAAATTAGGGGGAGTTTTAAATCCAAAAATATGATTTCAACTTCTAGACCCCTTGAGCTACTTCACATGGCCTTATTTGGACCCACTAGGACTACAAGCATAGGTGTTATAAAATATACTCTTGTGATAGTAGATGATTTTTCTAGATTTACTTGGATCTTTGATGGGGACCCGAAACCCATCCGAGTTTTCTTTTTCTTTTTTTAGATTTTTTTATTTTTTAGTTTAAAAATACGTATCCCAACTATTCCTCTTATTCCCATTATCCTTACCTTATCCCGATGTTATTCCCACCTTATTCCAAATCTATTCCTATCTTCTTCATCCTTCAAGAAATCACAAAGAGTTCATTTTTTTAATTTTTTCTGCCCCACCAGTCCCCGATCCACCGTACCCGACCCCCGACCGCCCCCGCCGGACCGCCGCCGACGCTCGCCGGCCCCCGCCCTCGCCGGAGAAGCTGCCACCGCCGCCCACGCCCGTGGGAAGATGAACGGATACAGGAGGCATCCATCCGCCCACCTGCGACCGTGCCGCCCTGCGCCACCGCCGGCCTACTGCCAGCCACCATTCCCGTCGCCCGCCAGCTCCCGCCCGACCACCAATGGGGTCTGCCGTCGCCAACGCCCATGGGAAGACGAACGGGCGCGGGAGGCGTCCATCCGCCCCGTGCGTCCGTGTAAGGACGTCGCCGTGCCGCCCCGCTAGGCCGGCCGTCGGAGATCCCCCCTGTGGCTCGGTCGAGAGAAGCTTTGGCATGCTTCTCAAAGCACCCCAAGGAAAGGTTGTTCTGCATGATTTTTGGAGCTGCACGATTTTCAGGGCCGCACAATTTCCAGAGCAGAGGGAGATTTTAAAATTCAAATAACATGAATTTATTTGATATTTTTTCATGATTGTAATGTGGGTTTAAAATGGAAATTTGGGATTTGGAATCTAGGAAGGATTTCAGAAAATTTTATTTTTGAATTTCAAAAGGGATATGGGCATCTATAAATGCCCATACTCCTCTTGTAATAAACTAGTTGATGAAAATAAAATTTTGAGAGTATTTTTTCACTTGTGTGTGGTTATAGGCTGAGGCCCGTTTGCCTTCGTCCTTCGGGGCATCGAGGGGTGTGAGGCCCCAACTTGCCTTCATCCTTCGGGACGTCGAGGGGTGTGAGGCCCCAGGTATCTCCATTTTTTTCTCCTATCTTCATGTCTCTCCCTGTTTCCCCTCGTGACCTTGAGATTCATCCTAATGCCTCCAAGTATCGAGGAGGGCGTAATGCCTTAGAGGTGAGAGGTCTCTTCGTTAGGATGAGTCCCAAAGTCCATGAGTTCCGGTCCCCTGTCTCCCACCCCGTCCTTCCTTCGCCACCTCTGCCAAGAAAACTGAAAATCAAAAGAGTCTGGCTATTTTAGGACTTTCGGGGTCGTCCTATCCTAGTCCCGGGAGGCTTCTTAGCCCTCCCACGATCCTTGATTTGCTTTAGATTTTTTTTCCCATTTCCGAATAACCCCAGGTTTCTTCGTGTCCGCCATCACCACATCAATCTTGTTTATTGCTCATAAAGATGAAACTTTTAAAGTTTTTTGAAAATTTCATGAAAAAGTTTCAAATCAGAAAAATATTTCAATAATTTCTATTAGAAGTGATCACGGCACTAAATTTGAAAATCAATTTTTTGATGATTATTACATAGAAAATGGCATTGATCACAACTTCTCCGCTCTTATAACACCACAACAAAATGGTGTTGTAGAGAGAAAAAATAGGATTTTGGAAGAAATGGCCCAAACAATGCTGTGTGAAGACAATCTTTTAAGGTACTTTTAGGCAAAAGTAGTGAACACTACTTGTTATATTTTAAACCATATTTTAATTCATCCAATTTTAAAGAAAACCCCCTATGAGCTTTGGAATGAAAAGAAACCTAATATCAATTACTTTCATATTTTTGGCTGTAAATACTTTATGCTGAATAATGGTAAGGATAATCTAGAAAAATTTGATGCTAAGTCTGATGAAGCAATTTTCCTTGGTTATTCATTATATAGCAAAGCATATAGGGTATTTAATAAAAGAACTCTAACTGTAGAAGAGTCAATGCATGTTATTTTTGATGAAACTAACCCCTCACTTTCAAAGAAAGAAGAGTACATAGATAATGATGCAGGTACACTTCAAAAAGAGATGGAAGATATGAGCATACAAGAAAGACTAATGAAAGAAGGAGAAGAAATGATAAGGATCATGCTGATCTACCAAGAAAATGGAGGTATGTTACTTTTCATCCAAGAGACTTAATTATTGGTGATCCTTCATAAGGTATTAGAATTAGATCATCACATAGAGATGCACATAATTACCTAGCCTTTGTCTCATAAATAGAACCACATAGCTTAGAAAAAGCCGAAAATGATCCAAACTGGATGATGGCCATGCATGAAGAACTAAACCAATTTGAAAGAAATAAGGTATGGACCTTAGTTGATAGACCATTAAACCATCCCATCATAGGAACTAAATGGGTATACATAAATAAGATAGATGAACAAGGCAATATAGTTAGAAACAAAGCAAGATTGGTAATTAAAGGATATAATCAAGAGGAATGAATAGATTTTGATAAAACCTATATACTCGTAGCAAGACTAGAAGCCATTAAATTACTTCTTGTATTTGCTTGCTACATGAATTTCAAACTATTCCAAATGGATGTGAAAAGTGCTTTTTTAAATGGTTTTATTTTCGAACAAGTTTTTGTAGAACAGCTACTAGGTTTTGAAAGCCATACTTTTCCAAATCATGTTTTTAAACTCAATAAAGCTCTGTATGGTTTGAAACAAGCACCTAGAGCCTGGTATGATAGACCTAGGACTTTCATGCTTGAAAATGATTTTATAAGAGGAAATGTTGATAAAACTCTTTTCATCAAAAAGAAAAATAATGATATATTAGTTGTACAAATTTATGTTGATGATATTATATTTGGTGCAACTAATAAAATTCTTTCTAGAAAATTTACTAAGTTGATGCAGGGTGAATTTGAAATGAGTCTAGTAGGTGAACTGAACTACTTCCTTGGACTTCAAGTAAAACAATCAAAGGAAGGGATCTTCATAACTAGGCCAAATACATCAAAGAGATTATCAAGAAGTTTGGTATGGAGTCAAGCAAATAAATGAGCACACCCATGAGTCCTACCTGCAGATTGGATAAAGATGAAGATGGCCACAACATTGATCAAAAGCTCTATCGAGGTATGGTTGGATCATTGTTGTACTTAACTGCTAGTAGACCGATATCTTGTTTAGCATATGTGTATGTGTTAGATTCCAATCTAATCCTAAAGAATCACATATGCATGCTGTTAAAAGAATTATAAGATAGCTAAAAGGAACAAGTAATCTAGGTCTATGGTTTTCAAAGCATTCTTCATAAAATTTAATTAGATTTTCTGTTGCCCAGGTGGCTACCCAAGAGGGGGGGTGAATTGGATCTTTTAAAAAATTGAAGCAAGTAATGTGCAATTCAAAATCTTTTGCAAGTGGTAGGTGCTGTGATAGAGTTATAAAATGTAGAAGCTAAACAGAGTCAAGAAAGCACAACACAAACACACCAAATTTATAGTGGTTCGGAGCAACCCAGTTCCTACGTCCACTACCCAAGATACCACTTGAGATTTTCACTATATTCACACATGAATACAATAGGATTATTTTGCAGGATCACAATCCAAAACCTCTATACTTTAGTTTTACGGAATCACCAAAGAAAACCAACACCCTTTGGTTTTAACAGGCTCACCAAAAAAACCCAACTTGGTTTTCACAGGATTACCAAGAACCTAATCCTTGGTTTTAACAAGGCTCATCAAGAACCTATTTGGTTTTTCAATCGGGCTCACCAATAACCCAACAAGTCAAAAATTGAATTGAAAATAAATGCAACAAGAATGACAATTAGTTGCCGGTGCAGCTTGTTGGAAGTCTACTTGAATGCACTTGAATAAGCTTTAATGACTTTAGTGGCTTCTTCCTAAAATTGTTTCAAGCTTCAAATTGGAGTTGGTGAAGACTTGAAAGCTTGACTTGAATGCTCTTGTGCTCTTTTGCTATTGGTAGGTAGGATATTCAATGAAGCTCTCTTTTCTTTGAAGAACTCACTAATAACTTGCTTCAAGAAAGTTCAAATCCTTCAAATTTAAAGTCTTCCATCATCCCAAGGCAGTTCTAGCCATTGTAGACTATTGAAGAATGATTTGTGACTGTTGGAGCACCTTTTAACATTCAAAAATAAATTATGGAACTAGCCATTGGATACCTGAAAGTGACATTCGAGTCGGCTCGGATTCCATCGAGTCAGCTCGGATCCTTCGAGTTGATAGGTCGAGTTGCCAAATCTTCAATGCAGTAGGCTCTTTGTCTCGGGTGCAAAACATCACTCTAGACGAGTCAGCTTTTTGTAGGTCAAGTCGGCTCGAACTTGAATCTTGAAAATATTGAACTCGAGGAGTCGGCTCTTTTCAGCTTGGGTTGGCTTTTCTTCTCAGGCTCAAAAAACCTCACTTTGGAAGAGTCAGCTCGATGTAGTTCGGGTCAGCTCGCTTTCTCAGGATTTCAAAATTAGGTCTGGCAGAGTCGACTCCTTTTGCTTCGGGTCGGCTCGCCTGGCTGTTCTCAGAAATCTTCAGAAAATGGACTCTGGAGGAGTCGGCTCGGACTGATTCCAATCGACTCGGATTCACTACAGTTGGCTCACTTTCCATCGAGTCGGCTCGGATTGCTGTGTTCCAGAATCCTTGCTGCATGCCAGTAAGCAAAGTTGGCTCTTCATCACTTGGGGTTGGCTCGAGTGTTTTTTTCAGGATTTTTATAATTGAACTTAAAGAAAACTCTCACCAACGCTTTTACAATTTTACACAAACCAACTCAAACTAAAGTTTATGGCACACACACTCACAGAAGTAACCCTTTTAATTGATTTTTCTTAGTATTTTTGATTGGGTTCTTCTTTACAAAAATATTTACAACACAACTCAACCAAGAAAACAGAAGTGTAGGAGTTGAAGTTTGAATATGTTATTCATCCTATAAAAACTTGTCAAACACTTGAAGAGTTGTCAGAAACAAATGTACATACTCCAATGTTTGGTTATCATCAAAATCACTTATGGGGTCAACATTTTTGGATGCTGATTATGCTGGTTGTAAAATAGATAGAAAAAGCACTAGCATCACATGCCAATTTCTAGGGTTGAATTTAATATCATGGTATTGTAAGAAACAAAACTTGGTAGCACTATCTACTGCTGAAGCAGAGTATATTACTACAGGGAGTTGTTGTGCATAAGTGTTATGGATTAAATAATAACAAGAAAACTTTGGTGTTACGCAATCTAAAATTCCTATCAAATGTAATAACACAAGTGCTATAAATTTGATAAAAAATCTAATTCAGCATTCAAAAACTAAGCACATAGAGATTAGGCAGTGGGCACCATTTTATAAGAGATCATTTTTGAATGGTGAAATTGAATTAGAATTTATTCCAACTGAAAACCAACTTGCTGATATTTTCACTAAACCACTTAATCAAGATAGATTTGAAATGATTATAGGAGAATTAGATTTATGTGACCCTTTTTAGAAAATTTCCTTAACCTAATCTCTTCAAGATTAAGGAAAAATTATCTAGAAAGCCTTCTACATCAAACCAAGATCTTCGACAATCTCTCCTTGTGATTTTATGGAGTTAATTTTCATTTCTGAACCTTTTTGATCTTGTAGAGAGTTCCTGTTTGAGTCGACTTGAGCTACAGTGCTCAAGTTGAGCCAACTTGAATTTTTGATTAGTTCTGTAGAGCTCTGCTCGAGCCGACTCGAGCAGATTAGGACTTGCCGAGTCGACTCGGATGTCGGGCAAGCTATTTTTTAATAGAGCCGAAAGACTTATTCTTATTGTATATGCTTTTTGCTCTTGCTTAAAACCTGTGTTTCCCACTCGAACTTCACTTCCATTATTCCAAAACCTACCTTTTCGAGCTCTGATTCTTGCATTCTTCCCAAGTGTGTGCAATGGCTCTAAAAATGGCCATCAGGAAGAGATCTAAACGGTCCGAGCCCAATGTAGAAAGAGAAAGAAGGACAAAGTGTTGGCAAGAAGAGCCGACTCGATCAGCCGAGAGGGAAGAACAAATTGTAGCTCCATCTTTTCCGAGGCAAGCTATCTCCATGGCCATGCGACCCGTAACAAGTGGGAGAAGAATCATCTTCACATTCCTAAAAGAACTGGGGCTACGAATCAGGGATCTAATTAAAGATCAGGGCTGGAGCTTCTTTTGCTCATTGAATGTGCCAACCTATCCGAATCTGGTAAGAACTTTTTATAAAAATTTGAGATTAGAAGAACAACATGTTGAGTCTACAATTAAAGGGAAGAGAATTATTGTGACAAAAGAAAGACTTGGTAACCTACTAGAGATGCCGAACGAGGGCTTGAAACACTTGGTTCTGAAAGACAAAGAAAAAACCCTCGGAACAATTTTAAACAAAGAGGATGTGAATGGTATTGGTAATGTAATGGCCAATACATTGTCCCTTGAAATGAGATTGTTGCATAATTTTATCAGTAGGATTTTTCTCCCGAGAACTAGAAGATTTGGTTGGGTAAGTGAGGAGGATCTTTGTCTTATGGGACATGTAGTTAAGGGGGAAGCCCTCAACTTACCTCACATCATGCTTATGCAAATGAAAGAAGCTGTCGGGAAGGTAAAGGCCTGTTTGCCTTATGGCATGGTTCTTACCCTATTCTTCCAGGCCTACAGAGTAAACCTTGATGGTGAAGATGGTAGGCCCCTTCACCATACTGATACCGACACCTCCAAATCCTTGCAACAAATGGGATATCAACTTACTGAAGGAGCATGGAGAAAAAAGGGAACAGATGTGAGAGCTATAGAATCTTCCAACAATGATGATGATGATGATGATGATGAGCAGCTACCCAGGAAGATTATCACTAATACTACTACTCCTTCCACCTTGAGGAGACTGCTGCCACTGCTACTACCTCTGCTGTTGATGAGCTTACTACTGAGCCCATTGCTTTTGATACTGTGGAGACTGAGCACACAGAGTATGGGAGTCTCAGGATCTCTCCATCATCAGATTCTCCACCAGCACCTTCTGCTCAGGGACCATTAGTTGATTCATCAGGAGTTTCAGTATCTCAGGACTTTATTATAGATCATATGAGATCACTCATTGAGACCCTGACCAGCTCTATGAGTTCAATGTTTGGCGAGCTTCACCAAACAGTCAATAGCAGACTTGATCAGATCAATAGTGAGGTTAGACAGTTGCGCTCCAGAGTCGACATCATTGAGTCTACCAGACCTGCACCATAGATTGACATTTATCCTATATCTGATTCTCTAAGGATAGCCACTGAAGATATCAAAAAATCTGTTGACCGAAGCATAGAAGAACTCAAAGCTGAACTAAGAGAGATGAGATTCAAAATGGGATCACTAGAAGCTACAAGAAAAATGGAAGATGACTACACAAAAGGGATTGGCATTTTGAAATCAAAGTTTGAGAGACTTAGAGGTTCTGCAGAGGCATTTGCAAATGCCCAAGCAAGTGAACTGGTTGCACTTAACCCTGAGATGAAGAAGATAGAAGAAGAGCTTAGTTCTGTCTGGGTGAACCTTACCGAGCTTACTACTATTGTTATAGCTTCCTTTGCTTTTAGACAGTCTCAGCCTGCACCACCTCCTAGTCAGCCTACTCAGCCTACACCACACCTTAGGCAGCCTGCACCACATCTTAGACCTGAGGCTTCGCAGCCATCTTTTATTGATCCTATCTCTTCCATGCCACCACCTGGACCATCAACTAGCACTAGCGCAAAGATTAAAGTAGAACTAGCGGACCCTATTATAGAATTGCCTAGTGATAGTGAGTAGACTATTGCATGTATCTTTGCTTTCAATCTTTTGTAATTTGTATTGAAAACATTGTGAATAAAATGAAAGCTTCTTTATCTTACTCAATGTGTTTGTGAAATGTGTTAGCACAATACTTTGCAATGATATATTAAATTATCAAATTATCTTAAACAATGTTTTCAATCTTCTCATTCTATTTCAAAAACTAGCCTTATGTACTTAACAAAGGGGGTGATTGATTTCAATTGATTCCCTTTTTGATTATTGACAAAAAGGGGGAGTATGTATAATTGTGCATGGAAAATATATAAATAAGGGGGAGAATAATGCAAATATTGTATCTTGCTTATTTATATTTGCTCTGATAGACTTGCAATTAGCTCTGACATAATTGACAATTGTTTACAATGATACTTATTGATTCCTTGTTGGTCAAAAGCTCTTATATGTAATTATTTTCAAAGAGCTCTGATACTCTGTCTATATGCAAGCTTTGATACTCTAATACATATAAACATACAAGAGCTCTGATACATGTATAGTGTTTCCAATATAAAAGCTCTGGTACATGTATAGTTTTTTCCAATATAAAAGCTCTGATACATGTTAATATTTAACTTCAAATATACTCATACATGTAATTGTAAAGTCTTTCCATGCTCAGTATTTTGTCATCATTAAAAAGGGGGAGATTGTTGATCCATTGAATGATTTTGATGATAACAAAATATTGGAGCATGTATTTATTTTACTAACAACTCTCCAAGTACTTTACAAGTTTTTGTAGGATGATTTTATTGCTCAATTACAACTCCTATAATCTGAGTTTTGTCATAAGTTATGTTGTAAGTATGTCATGTAAAGAAGAGCCCAAAGAAAAAATAAAGTAAAAATCATGAAAATGGATCACTTCTGAGGGTGTTTCAAGCTTAAAATTTCTTAGAAATTGTTGTTAAAAGAGTTGGAGAGTCTCTTGAATGTTTGAAGTTTTGTTGGATGATTTCTAGAGAAGAACTGAGAATTCAATGTAAAACTCATCCGAGCCGACTCGAGTAAAAGGAGCTGACTCTTGTTCATAGCATGCATGAAGGTTTCTGGCATGCAAATATCTAAGCTGACTCAGAGGATCTCAAGCTAACTCGTCCAGAGTACCATTTTCTGAATCAGATAGGCGAGCCGACCCGATGGAAGTCCGAGCCAACTCTATCATTCCACCAGACATCCAAGTCGACTCTTTAAAAGTTCGAGCCGACTCCTCCAGAGTCCAGAAAGAACAGTTTTGAGACAACAGCCAGGTGAGCCGACTCTAATGAGAAGAGCCAACTCTTTTAGAGTATAGTTTTGAAGACCTGTGAATCCAAGCCGACTCGAACTAAGACGCGCCGACTCTTCTAGTATAAGAAATTAGAACACTGTGTAACCAAGCCGACCCGAATGAAACGAGGTGACTCAACCAGAACTTCTCCGAGCTGACTCGAAGGTCAATTCCAATCTGGTAATGGCTAGTCTAGAACACCATTTTTGAATTTGAAAAGTGCTCCAATGGTCAAATGTCACATCCCAATGGTCTACAACGACTAAAATCACTTGAGAAGAGTACAAGACTCTATAAATAAGGGATTGAGACAACTTTTGAATGGTGAATGCTTAATTGAATATTTATTGAGCTTGTAAGCAAGAGAGCACAAAAGAGAGCATTCAAGTCAGTTTTCAAGTCTTTACCAACTCTCATCTGAAGCTTGAAGCATACTTTGAAGAAGTTGAAGAAGCCTTTGAAGTGCAATTAAGAGGGCTTCTCTCGAGCTACATCGGCAACCATCAGACAACATATATTTGTCATTTTGTTGCTTGTTCTTTTCAATTCTTTTTCTGAATTGTTGGGTTATTGGTAGCCCAGTTTAAAAATCAAATATATTCTTGGTTAGCCTGTGTAAAACAAAGTGTTGGGTTCTTAGTGATCCTGCTAAAACCAAGTGTTGGGTTTCTTTGGTGAGTCCAATTTTAAAATCAAAGGATGTTGGGTTTGGATTATAATCCTGGTGAAACAATTATACTGTATTCTTATTAGAATATAGTGGAAATCCCAAGTGATATCTTAGATAGTGGACGTAGGAGCTAGGGTGCTCCGAACCACTATAAACCTGCTATGTTTGCATTATAATTTTTCTCCTTGCTTTTGCTTCTGCTTTAATTATCTAAATCACAGCACCTAATACTTCAAAGAAGTTTTTAAAGAGCACATATCTGTTAAATTTTTCAAATTCTCAATTTACCCCCTCTTGGGAAAGCCACCTAGGCAACACAGGTCATAGAAATTCATTAAATCCTAAGCATCCATCATATGTCAGATTTAATTAGCTTAAGTCTAATTATGATTTTTTTGAAAACTCTTTCCAATATCATACTACTATAGTCATAGATTTAAGGACTCAATATATTAGGTTGCATAGGATTATACCTTAACTACTAAGGTCGATAGATCCCTTATAATTGTACTCCCTACTCTTACAGTGAAGCTATTGCAGCCAATGAATATCACAAGATTCTAAATGTCTAGGGATCATGTTCATGTACTATCACACCACAACAATCTCATTATAAGTAATCGAGACACCCAAGTTAATAAACTACTCACACCACTAAAACATTTGAGAAGTCGTTAATGAGTGAGTAAACATTCATGTGACTTCTCAGACTTGGTCATGCTCAGTATTATTGTTCTCTAACAACCACTTATACTCTCATTCTAATATTTCTACATTGTAGACTCAAAACTCATCTACTCAGAAGGGAGGCGATTCATGCACTGATCTTGATAGATCAATTACCATCCTCATAATGATCCAATAATCGGGAGTTTTTTAGGAGTTAATCTATAATGACACATGTCTCAAATTCTCAACTCACGAGAATATGTCATTGTCCATTAACTCTATGAATGATTCATAGACACATTAGATACAAATAAAAAGAATAAAGTCTAATTTTTTTAATTTCAATGAATTAAGTACAAAATTATATTCTAGAAAAGATATAATGTGTCTTGCCAACTTAGCTTCTAGGGTATACATCTAACAGCCTCACTATCTTTACCATGAGCTACCTTGCCTAGCACAGCTTCACCATTTTTGCCATGAGCTACCATGCTTGGCATAGCCTCGCCATCTTTTCCATGAATTGCCTCACCTAGTCTTGCCATCTTTGTCGTAAGCTGCCTAGTCTAGCATAACCTTACCATTTTGGCTTCGAGTTTCCTTACCGTGAGTCTTGCGGTGCTTGCCAAGCCTGCTTCACCTAACATAGTAGGCCCTCACTCCCACTGAACCAATAGAGTCTCTACTTCCTTTACTCAAGATCATGGAGACTAGGCACTTGGAAGAGGAAGTGGGGGGCATCTGATATGTCAAGATTCAGTGGTCTAGCTTGGCAACCAGGCTCTGACCCACTACAAACATGTGTTAACCAGCTTAAGTATTAGGGCTATCCCCAACACATTATAGCATGGATGCAGAGGTGCATGCCGACCAATTTCTTGCATTCACATCAACCCCTGCCAAGCTTGCCCTATCCATCCAGCCATGCATACTCTAGGTGCAGTGGCCATTACTATTTGCCATATAAGGGACACCCTGTCGCAGGGACGTGCCATGCGAACCACCACTCCCTACCTCACCTACTACAACATGATCTCCCATTCTAAGTGTACTTGCAATAGCTAAAATATGCCAGCCATTATTCCCTATTCTTAGGTGTTAGGTACATGCCTAAAAATTGGTTCTAAAAAATCCTTGAAAGAAGGGAAGAAAAGGGCGTGGTAAGGACACAAGGAGAAGAATAAGTAGAGACAACAGGGATGGAACTGAGAAAGAGCCCACTCTTCTCAAGAGCCTTTTTCTTGCACTATAAAAGAACCCTCTTCTTGCTCTCGCCCCTAAGTACACCTTGAGCTTTCTGGATTGAGTCTTCCATAACTAGCCACTTGAGTGAGATCCTTGTCGGTCGACCACACATTTTCCAAGCTCCTTGCTCCTTCATCATGACTCCACTCAATTGGGCACCATCCTTGGAGAAGCGGGACTCATACACACTGAGATCCCCTTCTCCTGTCGATCACGTTCCATCTCCCTTCTTTGGTTCTTCTCTGGCTCTTCCTCCACTCTTACCTAAACTCGGAGAGGACTCTAAGCTTTTTTTGTTTGCTTCTCCAAGAGATTGACTTAGGCATCGGAGGGTCCACTATTCTAGAACCTACCCCCGGTGTATCAGACTTTCTTATCTTCTCTATCTTATAGGATCGACTCTTAGCAATAAGACCCTACAAGGCCCTCGACTTTGCATCAGTAGCCACTCCTACTCTAGTCCTATCTGAGCCAAGTCCGAGTCAGCACCACCTTCTAGAGATCCATAACACATATGACTTAAAATAGAAAGTGCAATGACCTTGCCTAGGCAACAAGACTCATTTAGGACTTTAGAATAGAGGGTTTGCCAACCCTACTTAGGGCACGAAGCTTGTTTAGGATTTTAAAATAAGGGATTCGTCAACCCCATCTAGGACATGAAGCTCACCTAGGACTTTAGAATAAGGGATTCATCAACCCCACCTAGGATGCGAAGCTCATATAGGACTTTAGAATAATGGATTCATTAATCCTGCCTAGGATACAAAGCTCATCTAGGACTTTAGAATAGAGGGTGCAAGGATCATACCTCTAGCACGAGGCTCACCCAAGAGTTTAGGATAGAGGGTTGAGGTTGCCCGATGACTAAGCGAGGGTCATTCCCCCTTACCATGTGCATGTAGGGCCCTTGGAAGTATACTGAACAGAATGCTTTGGCTTTCATGTACCATTTCAAAGTGCACCACATGTGGGGAAGGAGGGTCCCCCAACTCGAGCAAGGTTTTTCCTTCAACCTACAACTAGTAGAATATCAGTGATTTTGGGCTACCTCACTCGAGGGTATAAAGCTCGGCCAATTTTTACCTAGGAATTTGATTGCTTAACCAAGGATTATGGGCATAGAAGCTCGACCTGGGAGACTGATTATTCTACCAAGGATTATAGGTATGGCAGCTTGCTTAGATGCTTGGTTGCTTCGCCAGTGTCATGGTGGCTCACCTAGGCTTCTAATTGCTTCGCCAAAACTCATGGTGGCTCACCTATGCTTTTGATTTCTTCGCCAAGGTCATGGTGGCTCACTTAAGCTTCTAATTGATTTGCCATGGATTATGGGTGTGGTAGCTTGCCTGGACTTGAAGATGATGAATTACCATGCTTGGAAGTCTGATCACTTAACCAAGGATTATGGAGCATGGAAGCTTGACTTGGGAGTATAATTGTTTAATCAGGACTTGAAGGTGTTGAGCCTTTGCCTGGAATGCTAAGCTCACCTAGAACTTGGTACCTAGAAGACTAATTGCTTAGCCAAAGGTTACGAGTGTCAAAGTTGAACCTAGATATCTGACCACTTGATCAGGGCTAAAAGTTTGTTGAGCCCTTGCTTGGAGTGCTAAGCTCATCCAAGTCTTTGTACCTGAGAGACTAACTACTTAGCCAAGAATTATAAGTACCAGAACCTGACCTGGATGTCTGACTACTCAAGTAGGGTTTAAGGACTATTGATTTGTCTGGAGTGCTGAGCTCACCCATGGCTTTGATAGGGATGTGGTGACCCCCACCTAGGGTGCTAGCTCACCCAGGATTTTCAGGTAGACCTCTGCTTCCACGAGCCAAGAGTTTGATATTTGCTTCACATGGGAAAGAGAGATACTTCATCACAAATCAGGGATATCTTGTGAACTGAAGAGAAACTTTATTGATAAGAATGTTAGAGATTATTGGAGTTCTATATGCATGGGATGGGCATCCCATCTAACTATTCCAAATGATAGGCATCATAGCATATAGCCTCAGTGACACAATATAGTCCTTTCTAGTTGGGTGATAGCCTCCCCTACTCAATCGGTTGGCTGATTGTGGTCTTTTGAAGTACCAAGCCTCCTAGGAAGAATTGCTTCTCCTTGACTTTGGAGTTGAAGTCACGAGCTGCTCATCATTTGCCGGTGTGTCACCATTATGATCTAAGCCTTCTCTCAAAATTCTTCGAGTAGGTCAAGGTTCACTCTGAGGTCTTTTAAGTTTTGGTGCTGGTCATAGGTCTGGATACTGTATGAGGGTAGGCCTAGCTCCAGAGGGATGACCACTTCAATTCCATAAATGATGTTGAATAAAGTCCCTGATCAAAAGTTAGTTTTGATTCATCAAGGTTCAGTGGTCTAGCATAGATACCAGGCTCCAACCCTCTCCGAATATGTGTCAGCTAGCTTAGGTGGTAGGGCAAACTCCCAACACCTTGCCACATAGACTCAGAGGTGTGTGCATGCCAATCATCACTGACTTGCTCAGTCCACCTATTTGTGCATGCTCCCAGTGTAGCAGTCATCAATGTTTTCATCTTGAGGAATGTCCTACTATAGGAACATGCTGTGCTAGCTGCCACTTCTTACATCACCTACCATGATATGATTCCCTACTCCAATCATGTCTATAATAGCCAGAATATGCCAGCCATTATCTTCTATCTTTAGATGTCAAGTATATGCCTATAACTTGATTTCCGGTAATCCTCCAGGTAAGAGGGCCAAATAGGGATGGCAATTTTTCCCAACTTGATGGAAATCTGACCCGACCCGATCCTAATGGGATGGGTAAAACCTGACTCACCTAATTTATAAATGGATATGGGTTATATAAAAAAAAACCTGACTCGGATTCGGGTCAGGTACGGGTAGTAGTATGCCCCGACCCGAACCCAACCCGTTTATATATAAAAAAATTATGTTTATAAAATATTTAAGTAAATTAGATATGGGATGGATATACCCAACCCGACATGGCCCGTTTAGGTTTTAAATAAACTAGATTTTATGAGATCGGGTATACCCAACCTGACCCAACCTGATCCAAACATGATTTTTTTATACCCGACCCAACCTGAGATGGGTATGAGACGGGTATGGGGTGGAGAGTTTTTTAATGAGGCGGGTATGTATTTTGAGTGACCCGACCCAAACCCAACCCGTTGCCATCCCTAGGGCCAAAGTTGAACCAGGGCATAGTAAGGACACAAAGGGAATAACAAGGGCATAGTCAGGATACAAGGAGAAGAATAAGAGGAGATAATGGAGATGGAGCTGAGAGCGCTCTCTTCTCAAGAGCCACCTCCTACCTAAAGGAATCCTTTCCTTTCTCGCCCATCAGTGCATGTCTTAAGCTCCCTAGATTGAGACTTCCATAGCTTGCCATCTGAGTGAGATCCCTTGGACCGTTGACACATATGTTGACTTCGTTATTGATTTTGATGATAAACAAAATACTTAAGTATAAGTTGAGTACTAGCTATTTCTTTAAAGTATATTTTTATAGAAAAATATACTCATCAATTCAACAAGTTTTGATTGCTTATCAAAAATAAAGAAGTCCCTTCCATGAATGAAAGATCAGTTTTAAATGGACTTAAGTACTTGAAGATTGCTTGAAAGGACTTAGATAGTCCAGTATAAATTGGTTTTAGCAGAGGTTCAATGGTTTTTGAAGAAATCTGAGCAAGTGTCGACTCATGATAGTAGAAGTGTCGACTCAAGCCAGCATGTAGAAAGAGTTTCAGATGGTACAGCTGATGGTGTGGACACCAGAAGTAGAAGTAGAATAAAATAACTAAGTAATTACAGGACTCTTGAAAGTAAACCATAATCTAAATATTAATCATATGCTTGCCGCATCAGCTGAAGTGTCGACTCATGCCAGTCAAGTATCAACTCAAGGTGTTGACTCAAGGATCGGCTCAAGGCTTGAAAAAATTTTGATATATAACTTGCTGAAATTGAAGACTTGCCTGAAGTGTCGACTCAAGTATCGACTCATCAGAAGAAGTATCGACTCACCTGAGAATTCCAGAGAGCTTCAATGAAAAAATTTGAACTTGGTGTTGACTCATGGGACTTAAGTGTCGACCCTAAGTGTCAACTCACAGCATGAAGTATCGATACTTGGAGTTCTGGAAACAGTAACGGCTAGTTTTTTAAATATAGAACTCGGCCCTCTTAGCTCCCAATGGCTAGTTTTTCATGTCTAATGGTCATAAACCAATTTTCAGGCCTTGGTGTTGATTCAGTTATTGATTTTGATGATAAGCAAAATGCTTAAGTATAAGTTGAGTACTGACCATTTCTTTGAAGTGTATTTTTATAGAAAAAGGTGCTCATCAACTTAACAAAAGATTGATTGATTGAAAAGTCCCAAATATGGATGAAAGATCTACTTAAAGAAGACTTTGGTAGTTGAAGAATGCTTGAAAGGACATAAGAAGTCAACACAATTCTGTTTCAGCAAAAGTTTAGCTATTTTTTTGAAAATCTCAGTGAAGTGTCGACTCACAATGTCGACACATGATTGAGAAAGTATCAACTCAAGCCGGTACGCAGAGAGTTTTAGATAGCATGGCTGAAGTATCAACACATGGATGTCAAGTGTCAACTCAAAGTGTCGACACATGGATCAGCTCATTGCCTGAGATTTTTGGATTACAGAACTTGCTGAAGTTGAAGACTTGCCTGAAGTATCGATACATGGATGCTAAGTGTCGACTCACCTGAGGAAGTGTCGACACATCTAAGAATTTCAGAAAGCTTCGTTGAAGATATTTGAACTAGGTGTCAACTCATGGACTGCAAGTGTCGATCCTAAGTATCAATTTATAGCTTGAAGTGTCAACACTTAGAGTTCGAGAAATAGTAACGGCTAGTTTTTCAAATATAGAACTCACTCCTCTTGGCTCCTAACGGCTAGTTTTTCATGTCTAATGGCTAGAAATCAAGTTTGAGACCTTGGAAAGATATTTAATTGATTCAAATCAAATCTAAACACAAGAGAATGAAAAGAGAATAACCAAAAGAAAAGAAAAGAAAAGCTTTCACTCTTATTCATTGAGTTTAACCACCTTCAAGCAAAAGAAGTCTCTAAGCATTTAAGAGCCTTCAAGACCATTCAAGTTCAATCTTCTTGAGCATTAAAAGAGGATTCATCAAGTTGGAGGCAGCACTACAACAAAGCTTCAAAGAGATATCTGTTTTATTAGAAAGCTTTCATTATTTCTTTACTTCAAACATATATTTGTTGTAAAGGTTTTTGGTTAGCCTATCACAAAACCAAAGGAGATTATTGGTGAGCCTTGAAAATCATTTAGGTTCTTGGTTAGTCCACAAAACAAAGGAAGGTTGTTGGTGAGCCTTAAAACCATTTAGGTTCTTGGTTAGCCCGGAAAATCAAGTGAGGTTTTGACTTATAAGCCTTATGAGAACAAGTTGGGTTTTGATTAGTGAGCCCGAAAAACTAATCGACTGTAATCGGTGGAGATTATAGTAAATTTTCAAGTGGGTCTTGAGGAGTGGATGTAGGTGCATTGGATAGCATCGAACCATTATATTTGATTTGTGTTTGTGATTGCATGTCTCTTTCATTTGCTCCTCTTTTATTGCTTTTATATTTTTGCTGCATATTATTGAAAGCAATTTGCACTAGAATTTATAATATTTAGTTTGATTGTTAAATTGGTTACTATACTTGCATTTAAATTTTTAGAGATCTAATTCACCCCCTTTCTTGGATTGCTTATTGGGCAACAAGTGATATCAGAGCCCTGTTCTTAGTTTATAGGTCTAACCATCTTGAACAAAGATCTATGGCAACCCCTATTGGTACTAGTGTAGTTGAGGAACAAGCCTCAAATAGACCTCCATATTTCAATGGAATAAATTATACTTATTGAAAAACTAGGATGAGAATTTACATGCACTCTATTGATTATAATTTATGGAAGGTTGTTGATAAAGATCCACATATTCTTTCGATTGTAGTTAATGGTGTTTCCATCCCAAAGCTCGAAGAGGATTGGGATGAAAATGACATTAAACAATCTGAGATCAATGCAAAAGCAATGAATCTTTTCTATTATGCATTAGATCCTAGTGAGTTTAACAGGATTTCTACATGCACATCTGCCAAGAAAATATGGGACACACTTGAAGTTATCCATAAGGGTACCGATCAAGTAAAAATATTAAAGTAAATATGTTGGTGCACACTTATAAAATGTTTTGAATGGAACCAAATGAATCTATCATTGACATGTATACATGGTTCACAAATATTGTAAATGGAATGAAAAGTTTAGGAAAAATAATGTCTAATGGTGATCTTGTCAACAAAATTCTCAGGTCACTTCCAACTTATTGGATTCGAAGGTGATGGCCATCCAAGAAGCTAAAGATGTAGACAAACTACCACTGAAGCAATTTGTGGGGTCGCTTATGAATTATAAGCTGAACTTAAAGAAAAAATCTATGGATATGGATAAGAAGAAAAAGGGGATAGCCTCCAAGTCTACTATTCAAGAAGAATCCTCAAATGAAGAATCTGAAGAAGAAGAAGAAGAAGAAGAAGAGAGTGAGGAAGCTCTTCTAGCAAGAAAGATCAGAAAATTCATGAAAAGAAGGAAGTTTCTTTATAAGAAAAAGTTTCAAACAAATAAAGAGAAGGGAAATGAAAAGGAGAAAGAAAAAGAAAAGGAGAAGAAGATACCTACATGCTTCGAGTGCAAGAAGCCTGGACACTATAAATTTGACTGCCCTCTCCTAAAGAAGTCAAGGAAGAAGCATGAAAGAAAGCTATGATGGCAACCTGTAGTGATAGTGAAGACTCCAGATCAAAAGAAGAACAAGTTGAAATTGCAAATCTATGTCTCATGGCACATCAAGATCAAGAAGAGGTAATTTCTAACACTGAAGTAGATTTTACCTTTGATGAATTAAAAAATACTTTTGATGAGTTAATGCATGATTACAAACTAATATTGTCTGAAAATAGAAAATTGAAAAAGCATGTAAATAGTTTTTCTCATGAAAGTAATTCTCTTTTAAATGAAGTTAGTGAATTGAAAATTAAACATGATGTTTTAGAAAAGAAAAATAAGGCTTTAACTATGAAAAATAATGTTTTGAAAATACCTAAAACTATTATTTCAAATGGTGACCTTTTGAAGAAAAACAAGGATTTAGAATTAAAAAATAGAAATTACAAAAATGAGCTTAACAAAATAAAACCTTTTTTTGAAAATTTCACCTATAGCTCAGAAAAACTACATCTTTTAAACAACCAAAGAGCCATTTTTAACAAAGCAGGATTAGGTTATAGACCCCAAAGACAAGAAAAGTATTTGAAAAACTTTTTTGTACCTGCATCTTCAAGTTTAACATGCTTTTCATGCAAAAAATAAGGACAAAAAGATTTTCAATGTAATATGAGAAAGATCAACAACTCTGAAAAGTTTGGATTCCAAAAGGAACCAATTTAAGTACTAACCCCAAAGGACCCAAGTTGGCTTGGGTATCTAAGAACAAAACTTGATTTGTTTTACAGGTGTGTCTTGCAACCAAGAAAAATAAAAGGCTATGGTATCTTGATAGTGGTTGCTCAAGGCACATGATAGGAGATGAGAAGCAAGTCACTTCTCTTGAAGCAATAAATGGAGGGAGTGTGACCTTTGGTAATAATGGCAAAGGTAAAATCATTAGTATAGGTAAGGTTCACATTATCCCTTCTACATGTATTAATAATGTACTTTTGGTTAAAGGTTTAAAGCATAATCTTTTAAATATTAGTTAATTTTGTGATAAAGGTTTTCAGGTTGTTTTTAAATTATCTTATTGCATGATTGCTAGTCCTGATAAAAATGGAGCAAAATTCATTGGAAAGATGCATGGTAATATCTATTTGGTAGATTTAGATGATCTATCCTTGCCTAATGGAGAATGCCTAGTTGTAATGAATTCTAGTAAATATGAGACTAGTTGGCTTTGGCATAGAAGACTAGGATATGCTAGTATGTACTTGCTTTCAAAACTTTGCAAAAAGGATTTAGAAAGAGATTTACCAAAACTTATTTTTGAAAAAGATAGAGTTTGCTAAGCTTGCCAATTTAGAAAACAAGTTAAAACATCTTTCAAATCTAAAGGTTTTGTTACTACTAGTAGGCCATTAGAACTACTCCATATGGATCTCTTTGGACCAACTAGAACATGTAGTCTATAAGGTAAAAGATATGGATTGGTTATAGTAAATAATTTTTCAAGATTTACTTAGATTTTCTTTCTTGCTTATAAAGATGAATCATTTTCAGTATTTGTAAAGTTTTACCGAAATGTTTCAAATAAAAAAGGTACTTCAATCATTTGCATACGTAGTGATCATGGTTCTGAATTTGAAAATCAAGATTTTGAAAATTTTTGTAACGAGAAAGGTATTGAACATAATTTTTCTGCACCTATGATACCTCAATAAAATAGGGTAGTAGAAAGGAAAAATCATACTTTAGAAGAAATGGCACTCACTATGCTTTGTGAAAATGATCTACCAAGATATTTTTGGGCTGAAGCTATTAATATTGCTTGTTATATTTTAAATCGAGTTTTAATCCAGCCTATTTTAAAGAAAACTTCTTATGAACTTTGGAATAAAAGAAAACCAACTTTAAAATATTTTCGACTTTTTGGTTGTCAATGTTTCATTTTGAATAATGGTAAAGACAATCTTGAAAAATTTGATGCCAAGTCTGATGAAGGTATATTTCTAGGATACTCTACATCAAGTAGGGCATATAGATTTTTAACAAAAGAACCCTAGTTGTAAAGGAGTCTATAAATGTTGTTTTTGAAGAGTCTACTAACAAATCCTCCAGAAAAGATGATACTTCTGATGCATTTGCAGGTGCTGATAAGCTACAAAAGCTGACATTGGATGATCAACCCTCTCAACAAAGTGAAGAAAATCAAGACAGATGAAAAAGGTGAAGCCATACAATCCACACCAAAGTACCAAGATCTACCTACGGATTGGAGGTATGCTCATGGACATCCTAAGAAATTAATCCTAGGTGATCCATCAAAAGGAGTAAGAACTCGATCCTCAATTAGAAATGAATGTGATTATATTGCTTTTGTTTCTCAAGTAGAGCCTAAATATTTTGAATATGCTGAAAAAGATCCTAATTGGATAAAAGCTATGCAAGATGAACTAATTCAGTTTGATAGAAATAATGTTTGGACATTAATAGAAAGGCCATCTAATGTTTCTGTTATTGGCACTAAATAGGTGTTTAGAAATAAATTAGATAAAAATGGAATTGTAACTAGAAATAAAGCTATGCTAGTTGCCAAAGGCTACAATCAGGAGGAAGGAATTGATTTTGATGAAACCTTTGCTCCTATTACTAGACTTGAGGCAATTAGACTACTATTAGCATTTGCTTGTTTTATGAATTTTAAACTATTTCAAATGGATGTTAAAAGTGCTTTTCTAAATGGTTATATAGCAGAAGAAGTTTTTGTTGAACAACTACCTGGTTTTGAAAATCATGTACATCCTGATTATATTTTCAAATTGCATAAAGCTCTTTATGATTTAAAGCAAGCACCCCGAGCATGGTATGAAAGAGTCAGCAAGTTTCTGATTGAAAATGAATTTTCTAGAGGCCATGTTGATACAACTTTATTTCTAAAGAAAAAAAATGATGACTTATTAGTAGTGCAAATCTATGTTGATATGTTTTTCGGTGCTACTAATGAAATTTTTTGTCAAGAGTTTGCTAAGCTAATGCAGGGAGAGTTCGAAATGAGCATGATGGGAGAACTTAATTCCTTTCTCAGACTCCAAATCAAGCAAACCAAAGATGGAATCTTCATCAACCAAGCTAAGTATACAAGAGAAATCATAAAGAAGTTTGGGATAGAGACTACTAAGTTAATAGGTACACCTATGAGCCCCTCTTGTAAACTTGATAAAGATGAGCATGGTAAATCTGTAGATCAAAAATTATATAGAGGTATGATTGGCTCTTTATTATATTTAACTGCTAGTAGACCAGATATAATGTTCAGTGTATGCATGTGTGCTAGATATCAGTATGAACCTAAGGAATCTCATCTGGTGGCTGTTAAGCACATTATTAGATACTTATCTAGTACAATTGATATTGGCTTGTGGTATTCTAAAGACTTATCTACTGATTTAATTGGATATTCTGATGCTGATTTTGCTGGATATAAATTTGATAGAAAAAGTACTAGTGGAACTTGCCAATTTCTTGGAGTTAACTTAATCTCCTGGTTTAGCAAGAAACAAACTTCAGTTGCACTATCCACAGCAGAGGCTGAGTATATTGCAGCAGGAAGTTGTTGTGCTCAAATATTGTGGATTAAATAATAACTTGAAGATTTTGGAATCAAATTTACTTGCACACCCATAAAATGTGATAACACTAGTGCAATATGTTTAACTAAAAATCCTGTTCAACATTCTAGAAACAAGCATATTGAAATTAAGCATCATTTTATTAGAAGTCATGTTGAAAATAATGATGTTGTGCTTGAATTTATTTGTACTGAATTGCAATTAGCTGATATTTTGACTAAGCCTCTCCAAGAAGATCGGTTCAGTATGATTAGAAAAGAACTTGGGGTCATCAATCCTTTTGATTGAGAATTTCTACTCTTTGACCCATAAAAGATCAAATTTGATATCAATTACATTCAATTATCTTCAATTTCTCTGTAATACTAATAATTCTAATCAATACTTCATTTTTAGTTTTTCGGTTTTAAGTCAAAGTGTCAAAACTTGGCCTTGTGTCGTGAGTCGACACTTGAACGGTGACAGACCGAGAATAAAAGTGGAAATGAAGTGTTTTCTTGGCACTTTCTCTCCCAATTCGAGCCAACACTTGCCCTAACGCTGTTCTATCCACTTCTTCCCTCCAAATATTGACTCAAACCCTCTCAAATTCCTATTTTGGATAGTTTTTGGTTTAGTTTTTGCCGCATTCCCTCTCTCGTTTAGGTTTTGGACTGATTGAAACCCTAGTTCCCTCTCCTCTTTTGTTCAAACCTTGAATCTATGGAATGGGACCTAGAAAACAAGTTAATCACCCTCGGCGTCCAACCAAGAAGAAGAAAGAAGGACAAAAGCCAGACATGAAGCTAGTGCACCTGATCCCCCTGTTCGGCCACTTTTTCCTACATCCAGTCGCATGGATTCGAAGACAGTTGTCGGAGGATGCCATGTAGACTTCGGATTCATTGACCAGCAGCACTTTCGGATAGGCTAGTGGCTTAGAGATGCTGGTTTGGTTCCTTTCTATTCATTGACTGAGAGATTCTACCCAGGCTTGATATGAGAGTTCTACGGATCCTTAGCCCGTGGCAATGATGGATGGATTGCACAGGTCCATGGCAGAGATATCCCAGTGACTGCAGAGGTTCTGAGCAGAGTATGGGATATACCCATGACAGGATATGTGGTTGACAGCTTAGTGAACAGATTCAGTGGACTCCAGTGCATTTTCGAGTCAAGTGATCTACCTGAGGGAGCCACTGTTGTTGCATCCAGGCTCTCTGCTGAGATGAGGTTACTATATCATATTGTTGCCAAAATCCTACCGAAGATCGGCCATTTCAACTTCATCACAGAGAGAGAGTTGCTAGTGATGGTGTCTTTGGCACAGCATACACCTATTTGCCTTCCGATACTTATGATACATCAGATAACGGAGGCTTCTATCAGTCAGAGACTATGTTTGCCCTACGGGATGGGCTTGATCCTACTCTTCAGGGCATATGGAGTGGTATTGGATGATGAGCGCCCAGATGTTACTGCACACTAATGTCTATGACATCGTATCACTTCACCGGATGGGATATCAGTTGGTCAGAGGCCAGTGGAGACGTCGAGTATCAGGTCAAGCCACTGACAGATATGAGGATGCTGTGGAGGAGGAACGCATATTTTTGGATGAGGCAGGACCTTCGGAGACAATTTCCTGAGATTCAGCCTAAGCCCTCAGCACAGACAGAGCCTGCTCCTTAGCTTGAGCCAGCACGACCAGATGTTTCAGGAGCTTTTGAGAGTCTTATGGATAGAGTCGCTCATATTGAGATAGAGATTATGATTGTTCACCAGCGACTTGACTGCTTCATTATGGAGACCAAAGAGAGCCATCGAGGATTGAGAGATGGTATCTCTGCTATCTTATCCACATTGAGTAGAACCTTTTCTGGGAGTGTTCCCGATGCTTTAGCTCCAGCTGATTCTGCTCCAGTTCCACCTGCTCCGGGACCAAACAGAGATGATGATGATGAGATGACTAACTCTGATGAGTTTGACTTTCCAGATATGATGACAGAGCCAGTGCCGGAGACAGTAGCTGACCTACCTAGGAGTCCCATTCATGACCTTCGAGTTCATCCTTTTAGATCCATCCTACCCACACCTCCTTCTAGATCTGTTGATCATTCTGCCATTCCTATACTGTCACGTGTTATTGATATACCTGTTGTTGATACACCTACCATTTCTTCAGCTGATACACCATCATTGATACACCTATCATTTCTTTAGCTAATACACCAATTTTTGACACACCTGTTGTTGGTACACCATCCTTGCATACATCTTCTCTTATCCAGGAGCTAGGATTCTATACTCTTGGTTTCCACCATCTTGATTATGGTCCTTAATTTGATCATACACCACATCCAACAGCTGTTGAGTCTGTCACTTCGATCAGATCTGCTCCTGCTACTGACATAGCTGCTACCTCTTTTTCTCCGGCTAGAGGGAGGACTTATGTTAGATGTAGAGGACATGGTCATCGTACTCCTTCCAGACCAACCAGGACTCGTCTTCGTGATCTTAGATCGATGTTGTCCCGATCTCGTACTTTTACTGATATCGGATCGATCGAGATTGGATCCTCAGATGATGAAGATAATGATTAGGATATTTTTATTTAGATAGTTTTTATTTCTGCACTCCTTGTATATTTGATGTTCACTTTTTCTAGCAATCTTGTATCAAGTAAATGCAATGTTATGTTTTACTTCATGTTATGACTTTAAATCAATACAATGTATCACTTATTTTCATAATTTCATTGTTCTCCTTCATGAATGCCTTACATTTATGTTTGAGTTTATTGCCTTCTTGCTTCCTTTTTAATGATAACAAAAAGGGGGAGAAATAAGATTAAGTAGTATAAATCTGTTTAAGCAAAAATCTCATTAAGTGAGGGGGAGTAATACCTCCTTTAAATTTAAAAATCTGTTTTGAATTGAATTTCATGCTCAATTCTTATCTTTAGATGTTTAAATTTCAGTCTTTTTGACATTAAAAGATGTTCAGAAATCAATTCTTTTGATCATCTCTTTAAGGGGAGTATTTACATTCTTCATAATATTTTTTGCTGAATTTGTTACATTTGTTAAGGGTATCACGATACATGTTTTATCTCCTATATATTTTAAGCCCTGATACTCTTAGCCATTGCAATACTCTCGATTTGATACATCTCTTTTAGTATTTCAATATCTATTACAATAAGCTTTATGCACCTTGAAAAGTTCTTTTGAAAGCTTTTTATGTAATTTATACTTAAAGGTTTTGTTATCATTAAAAAGGGGGAGATTATTGACTCCGTTATTGATTTTAATGATAAGCAAAATGCTTAAGTATAAGTTGAGTACTAACCATTTTTTTAAAATATATTTTTATAGAAAAAGGTGCTCATCAACTTAACAAAAGATTGATTGATTGAAAAGTTCCAAATATAGATGAAAGATCTGCTTAAAGAGGACTTTGGTAGTTGAAGAATGCTTGAAAGGATATAAGAAGTAAACACAATTTTGTTTCAGCAAAAGTTCAGCTATTTTTATGAAAATCTCAGTGAATTGTCAACTCAAAGTATCGACACATGACTCAAGTGTCGACATATGATTGAGGAAGTGTCGACTCAAGCCGGTATGTAGAGAGAGTTTCATATGGCATGGCTAAAGTGTCAACACAAGGATGTCAAGTGTCGACACATGGATCAGCTCATCGTCTGAGATTTTTGGGTTACAGAACTTGCTGAAGTTGAAGACTTGCCTGAAGTGTCGACACATGGATGCTAAGTATTGACTCAAAGTGTTGACTCACCTGAGAAAGTGTCAACACATCTGAGAATTCCAAAAAGCTTCATTGAAGATATTTGAACTAGGTGTCGACTCATGGGCTGCAAGTGTCGACCCTAAGTATCGACTCATAGCTTGAAGTGTTGACACTTGGAGTTTTGAAAATAGTAACGGCTAGTTTTTCAAATGCAGAACTCACTCCTCTTGGCTCCCAATGGCTAGTTTTTCATGGCTAATGGCTAGAAAACGAGTTTGAGGCCTTGGAAAGGTATTTAATTGATTCAAATCAAATCTAAATACAAGAGAATGAAAAGAGAATAACCAAGAGAAAAGAAAAGAAAAGCTTTCACTCCTATTCATTGAGTTCAACCACCTTCAAGCAAAAGAAGTCTCCAAGCATTCAAGAGCCTTCAAGAGCATTCAAGTTCAATCTTCTTGAGTATTAAAAGAGGCTTCATCAAGTTGGAGGCAGCACTATAACAAAGCTTCAAAGAGATATCTACTTTTATTAGAAAGCTTTCATTGTTTCTTTACTTCAAACTCATATTTGTTGTAAAGATTTTTGGTTAGCCTATCACAAAACCAAAGGAGGTTATTGGTGAGCCTTGAAAACCATTTAGGTTCTTGGTTAGCTCGCAAAACCAAGGGAGATTGTTGGTGAGCCTTAAAACCATTTAGATTCTTGGTTAGCCCGGAAAATCAAGTGAGGTTTTGACTTATAAGTTTTGTGAAAATAAGTTGGGTTTTGATTAGTGAGCCCAGAAAACTAATCGGCTGTAATCAGTTGAGATTATAGTGAATTTTCAAATGGATCTTGGGAAGTGGATGTAGGTGTATTGGATAGCACCGAACCACTATATTTGGTTTGTGTTTGTAATTGCGTGTCTCTTTCATTCGCTCCTCTTTTATTGTTTTTATATTTTTGCTGCATACTTATTGAAAGCAATTTGCACTAGAATTTATAATACTTAGTTTGATTGTTAGATTGGTTCTTATACTTGCATTTAAATTTTTAGAGACCCAATTCACCCCCCTTCTTGGGTTGCTTACTGGGCAACACTTGAAAAGGTATTTAAATGATTCAAATCAAATCTAAACATAAGATGATCAACAATAGAAAAGAAAAGCAAGTGCATTCACTCCCATTCATTGAAAGAAACCACCTTCAAGCAAAAAGAAGTCTCAAAGCATTCAAAGCCCTCAAGAGCATTCAAGTCAAACATTCTTGAGCATTGATTGAGGCTTCATCAAGTTGAAGACAAGCGATTCCTCAAAGCTTCAAAGAGATATCTGCTTTTATTTAGAAAGCTTTTCTTGTTGCTTTACTTTAAAACTTTATCCTTGTTGTAAAGGTTTTTGGTTAGCCTTGAAAACCAAGGAGGTTAGTGGTTAGCCTTGAAAATGAAGGAGGTTATTGGTTAGCCTTGAAAACCAAGGAGGTTATTGATGAGCCTTAATAAAACCAATTAGGTTCTTGGTTAGCTCGCAAAACCAAGAAAGGTTGACTTGTGAGCCTTGTGAAAATAAGTTGGGTTTTGATTAGTGAGCCCGGAAAACTAATCATCTATAATCAGTGGAGATTATAGTGAATTCCCAAGTGAACCTTGGGGAGTGGATGTAGGTGCATTAGAAAGAACCGAACCACTATACTTGGATTATATTTGTGATTGTTTGTCTCTCTCTCTTGCTCTTACATTTATTGCTTTTAAATTTCCACTGCATACTCTTTAAGAGCACATTACTCTTGCATCTCTTTGTACTTAAGTTGTTTATTGAATTGGTACATACACTTGCATTTTTTTTGAAACCCAATTTACCCCACCTCTTGGATTGCTTACTGGGCAACAACATACACTTTCCATTTTATCCTAAGTACTCTGACTCCCATAACTCTACTCATCTATGTGCTATCCATAAGGAACAAGACTCGTATGCACTGAAATCCCTTTCCTCTACATATCCCATTTTGTCCACCTCTCTATCTCTCTCCCTTGTTTTCTCTCCGGCTCCTCTCCTACTCTTTTTGTAAACCCAGAGGAGACTCTAAGCCTCCTTTATTTATCTTTCTAAGAGACTGACTTAAGCATTAAAGGGTCCATCACTAGGAACCCACCCTCAGTGTATCAAACTTTCTAGTCTTCTCTATTTTGCAAGACCAACTCCCAGTAATAGGACCCTACAAGGCCCCTTAACTCCTTGTCAGCATATGCTCCTGCTCTAGCCACCACTTAAGCTAAGCCCAAGTCAGCACCATTTCCAGGAGATCTGTAATAGATTGGTGCTAGAGGAAGGGTTGCATGCCTGAAAACTTCATTGAGGATTGGAGTTTACCTCTGGTTCCACTTTGTCCTTAGTTTGTACTATGGCCAAGGAAAAGTGGACTATCACATCTGCCCCTACCAAGGCATCAGCAGCCTTGGCCACTATTGCCAAGAAATGGAGCCCAAGAGGGGGGGTGAATTGGGTCTTTAAAAAAATTAAACAAGAATATGAAGGTCTAGTGGTGTTTGTGAGTAATAAATTCAATGCACAAGATAGAATGCAGCAAAAAATAATAAGTGAGTAGCAATAACCAAAGAGCAAGAGAGAAAGAGGGCAATCACACACAAACACAAGGTTTATAGTGGTTCGGTGTAAACCTAGCACCTACATCCACTTCCCAAGCCATCCTTGGAATTTTACTATAATCCAAACAAGATCATAGCTGACTTGTTTTTTACAAGGCTCACAAGTCAAAACCTAAGTTGGTTTTGTCACCTAGGTTCACCAACAAACCTTAACACTTGTTTTGTCTTCGGGCTCACAAGTTAACCCTAGTTGGTTTTATCCATTTGGCTCACCAACAAACCACAACAACCTTCTTTCAAGACACCCTTGAAAGCAAGGTCAAATTACAAGATAAAAATAGATATACAACTTTAAAACTAAGACAAACTCTCTTCAAGAGTAGAATGGAATCTTTGAAGCTCAAGTTGATGCTTTGTCTTGACTCTTCCTTGGAGTATCCTTCAAAATGCCTCTTTTGGAATGATGTAAGGATGAACTTGTAGGCTTTTCAGGGAATCAAACTATAAAAGGCTTTTGATGTGGAGTACTTGAGAGAATATAGGCTTTTTGGCTTTTGAATGGACTTCAATACTCTTCATTGCTTTTAGAATGAGGTTGGTGGAGGTTAAATATACCAAGAAACTTTTAAAAAATAGTTTGTGACCGTTAGAGCCTCGGATCTAGCCTTTGGGAGCTTGAAAAGCAAGTTCTGTAAGTCAGAAAGATAGATCCGTTAGAGCTGTCAGGCTTCAAGTGTCGACACTTGGCTGTCAGGTGTCGACACTTGATTTCTAGGTGTCGACACTTGAACTTTCAAGTATCGACACTTGATGCACAGGTGTCGACACTTGACACAAAAATTCTCAAATGGAAAAGTTCTGTATTTTCAAAAATCTCAGGCCTTAAGTCGATACTTGGAAACCTAAGTGTCGATACTTGGTGTCGACACTTGAGTGCTGGGTATCGACACTTGGCATGCCAAGGATTTTTGTTCATGCCAAATGCAGAAGTGTCGACACTTGGCTTCCCAGGTGTCGACACTTGAGACTGAAAAGCTCAGATTCAAGTGCAAATTAGCCCAAAACATAAATATAAATTTTGAAACTTAAATGGATCATAAACAAATAATAATTAAACATGTAGATGCCCTTTTTTCATGAAGAGGATGTCCAGATTTACGAAAAATGCTCCGTGCCATGGCGTGCCATGATATATAAGTTTTTGAGATTTTGAGGTGCTTTCTTCCTGAAAACTCATAACTTGAAATACACATTAGTATACAATATGCACTCAATGTTTTGTTATTCATCAAAATCACTGGGTGGAGCCAACAATCTCCCCCTTTTTGATGATGACAAAACCTTGAGTAAAATAGCGTTAAGTTTCAAATTTTAACGGTTATAATTCATGAATATGAATGTAAGTCCATATGAGCCATAATTTTCATAGTTAAGAAGAATCAATCTACCCCTCAATTAGATATTTCTAATCAGAACAAATAATATATTATTTCAGAATAACAAATCAGATCAGATTTGAAAGTTCACACAAACAAAGTGGAACCACAACAATTTATGCATTTATATAATCTATACTATTACTTCCCCTTTTTGTCAATCATTAGAAAGGGGAATAACCTCCCCCTTACAATGAGCATGGAGACAAAAAGATGGTAGAGTATCAAATATGACAGGTATCAGAGCCAAAAAGATCCAAAGAGATGATCAGAGCTGAAGAAAGTAAATTTAACCAATCAATTACAAATAATAAGCACTAAACTAAAATATATAATTGATAAGAGAAGTTTTCAGTACAAAATTTGCTGAGTCATCAGCAAAAACTGAAACATGAAGAATGTATCAGAGTCATACAATAATCAGAAACATACAAAGTAACATGAAATATAAAAGACATACAACAGAAGAGATAAAAGACATCTATGAGGCTAATCCTCATCAGATGGAATCTCAAGACTAAAAGGAGCACTGATCCTAGATCTAGAGGCTACGGCCCTAGGAGGTCCCTGGGCTAAAGCCCAATGACTCCTAGTGCGGCCAGAAAGACCTAAAGCGTGTACAACCCTAGATGATCTGGTGGAAGGGGGGAGAGAAGATCAACTGGTATAACAAAGTCTGGTGTGGAATCAACTAAGTTAGTAGATGAAGGAGCAGCTGGGGTAGTGGGAGGATCGCGACTAACCACCTCAAAACCATTTGCACAGTCATCACTGTCACTGCCACTGCCAATGATCTCTGTAGCTCTATCCTCATCCATATCTGCCTGATCATCACCATCAATTGTATCAGCATGGTCACTCTGGTGATCATCACCATCATCATCATCATCAGAAGATACAACTGCAAGGGCTACTAAAGGTATAAGGGATCTCAATAAATCCTCAATATGTGTGAAGCCCTCCTTCAGCATACTCCGAGGTAGTATGTGCTCGAAGAGTCTCAATCTCGCTGTGCAGCTGAGTCAACTCACTCCTAATCTCAATAAACTACTCTCTGGCATGCTCCTCAAAGGGTAATCTAGTAGAAGGTGGCAGAGGAGCCGAAGTACCAGGTGTCGAAGGCCCTGCCTATATCGATGGAATATCAATGGGAGGAAAACTAGCTAGCTCAGATGGTCCTGCCTCTGCCTCTCGAAGCTCATCCTCCTCATCTGGCTCCTGGCCAGACTCTTTGCGCACCCACCGACCTGCGACTAGTCTATACCCCATACGGTGCAAAGACCTCTCATCATAGACATCTGTATGTAGTATCTCCTTGGGGATCTCCCCCTCCAGCGATACTCCACAAGCTCTAAATATCCTGGTCAGAGCCATACCGTAGGGTAAACAATGATGGTGCTGAGTCGCAGCATCGTGCATCTGTACTAACATCAATGATGGAAGGTCGATCTGCCTCCTCTCTGTTAGACTGGTCATCACCATCAGCTCTCTCTCAGTAATGAAGTCAAACCTCCCAGTCTTTGGTAGAAGAATACGGGTCGTGATGTGGTGTAACAGACGCATCTCCAAGGATAACTGGTTCGCGGTGACTATAGACACACCACGAACATCCTCTTGCTCGAGGATACACCTAAATGCTGCCTCCCTGTCGTCTATTGTAAAAACACTGACTCCCCTATGGGAGATCTCCCAGACTCTGCCCAGTAGCTCTACAAAAAGTGAAATATGAACTCCTCTCACGGTCGTAATCCATAGAAGTCATCGACAGTCCATAGCACCGTAGAACTCCCTCACTAGATGAGGATAGTACCTCTCCTGCATAGTACAGAAGGGAACTAAACCTGCATCAGTGAGTACCTGTCATAAGAGAAAGTGGTGCCGATCGAAACAATCCAAGTCGACTCTCCTCCCAGAGGCCACTAACTTCCCTGCCATCCTCTCTACAAGGGGGGAACTCGGTATAGCATAACTGCTAGCCTGTCCAGAATCAAATCTAGCCTTCGATCTCCTCTTTACACCTTGACTAGATCTCTCCCTAACTGCAAGTCTCTTCCTGGGATCCATTACAGCAAGCTGACCAAGAGAGTTTAAGAAGATAAGCTAGGGGGGATTCACTCAGATTAGGAGCAATGGGACTGGTTAAGTTTGAGGAGAAAATCATTTTACAAGATAGTCTTGAAACAAACTTAGAGTTATAAAATACCAAGATAATTTAGAAAAGCCACAAACAATTTTGAAGGCGAAAATTTTATAAGCTAGATAATGTTTTTGGCTGGAAAATTTTATAAGAGTATATTTTGTAATACCAAAATACCTGGGTTTTGGGCTTAGAACATTTAGGGTTCTACCAAAATAAAAAATGTGGCAAAAACATCATGATAAATTATGATAAATCACTAGAAATATGTATAAACACTAGTTTGTATGTGAATATCCAAATTTTTGGCTAAAAACCAATTAAACAGTGATTTTACCCAAATTCGGATGGAATGTGCATGGAGAACGGCCTAAATCATGAGAAATCCATGAAAAATGCCATGTAAATCATCATTCCTTCAAATAGAGTTTTGGAAAACCACTAAAACTCGAGAAAATCCGGTTATAATCCCAAATAAAATCGGCAAAGCCTTAATTTAGGTCTTATGGTTTAACGGTAAGAAAAATAAAAATATGGGAAATAAAATAGAATAAAAAGAAATTGGAAGAGGGAATACCTGATTCGTGAGGGGTTAAACAGGAAGAGGAGGGATTTGGATAGAAGTGGACCACTGTAGCTTGAAATCGATGGGGGAAAACAAAAACAAAAAGCCTCGGTCGGTCCTTTTAAAAATAGATTTTGTTTCGCAAGTGTCGACACTTACTATTTGTCAAGTGTCGACACTTGGTCAGGTGTCGACACTTGACAATATCCAAGTGTCGACACTTGGCCAAGAAAATTTTTAAAAAAATCAAAAAATTTTCAAAAAATCTGAGAAAATATTTAAAAACTTTTGGGGCTCAAAGAAAGTGGTTTTTGAGTGAAATGTCTTAGGTATTATTAAAACTATGAGAGTTTTAGGAGAATGGGTCAATGACACCTAACTCTCTTCTAATCATACAGAACCTTTCTTCACTCAAAGGTTTGGTAAACACATCTGCTAACTGATCATCAGTACATACAAAATCAAGAATAACATTAGAGTTTTGTACATGTTCTCTTATGAAATGATGTCTTATTTCAATGTATTTACTTCTTGAATGTTGCACAGGATTCTTAGTTAGATTGATTGCACTAGTATTGTCACATCTTATGGGTATCTTAGTTAGTTTAATGCCAAAATTTTCAAGTTGTTGTTTGATCCAAAGTATTTGAGAACAATAGCTTCCAGCTGCTATATAATCAGCTTCCGTCGTTAATAAAGCAACTGAATTCTGTTTCTTGCTACTCCAAGAGATCAAATTTACTCCAAGAAACTGATAGGTTTCACTAGTACTTTTACGATCAAGTTTACACCCAGCAAAGTCAACATCAGAATAAGCAATCAATTCAAATGAAGAATCTCTAGAGTACTATAAACCAATTTTAATTGAGCCAGTTAGATATCTAAGTATGCATTTAACAACCAAAAAATGAGACTCTTTAGGATTAGACTGATATCTAGCACACATACAGACGCTAAACATGATATCTGGCCTACTGGCAGTAAGATATAGCAATGAACCGATCATGCCATGATATAATTTTTGGTCAATAGATTTACCTGATTCATCCTTGTCAAGTCTACAAGTAGAGCTCATAGGGGTATCTAAAGACTTAGTGTTCTCCATCCCAAACTTCTTGAGTATTTCTTTTATGTACTTTGCTTGGTTGATGAAGATCCCCACTTTGGTTTGCTTTATTTGGAGTCCGAGGAAGAAATTTAGTTCTCCCATCATTCTCATCTCGAACTCACCCTGCATTAACTTTGCAAAATCTTGACAAAGAGATTCATTAGTAGCACCAAATATTATATCATCTACATAGATTTGTACTACTAAGAGATCATCAATCATTTTCTTTAAAAACAAAGTTTTGTCTACATTACCTCTAGCAAAATCATTTTTGAGCAAGAAAGAGCTTAAATGATTATACTAAGCTCTAGGAGCTTGTTTTAAACCATACAAAGCTTTATGAAGTTTGTAAACATGATTTGAAAATTCAGAATTTTCAAAACTAGGAGGTTGTTTAATGTAAACCTCCTCTTCAATTAGACCATTTAAAATGCACTTTTAACATCCATTTGAAATAATTTAAAATTCATAAAGCAAACAAAAGCCAGCAATAGCCTAATTGCCTCAAGTCTAGCCACAGGAGCAAATGTTTCATCAAAATCTATCCCTTCCTCTTGATTGTATCCTTTGGCAACTAGTCTAGCCTTATTTATAGTAACAACATCATTTTTATCAAGTTTATTTTGAAAAATCCACTTTGTACCAATAATTGAAATATTTGAAGGCCTATCTACTAATGTCCAAACATTGTTCCTTTTGAATTGGTTAAGTTCATCTTGCATAGCATTTATCCAATTACTATCATATCCAGCTTCTTCAATAGTTTTAGGTTTAATTTGAGAAACAAAAGCTAAGTAATCACAGATATTTCTAAGGGATGATCAAGTACTTACACCTTTAGATGGATCACCAATAATTAGTTCTTTTGGGTGTCCATGAGCATACCTCCATTCTTTTGGTAATGGATCAACTGTTGATGCATTTTCATCACCTTGTGCTTGATCTCCTTCAGTGTTTTGATCATCTTTCTGTTCCTTGGTAAGCTCTTCATTGTTGTTTACACTTTAAGTTTTCTTGCTACCTGTTTCATCAGAGAGTTCATCTTCTTTTCTCGAAGATTTTTGATTAGATTCATCAAACACCACATGTATGGATTCTTCAACAACAAGTGTTCTTCTGTTGAAGACCCTATATGCCTTACTAGATGTGGAGTAGCCCATAAAGACTCCCTCATCTGATTTGGCATCAAATTTACTTAAATTATCCTTACCATTGTTTAAGATAAAACAACGGCATCCAAAACATGAAAATAATGAATTGAGGATTTTTTACCCTTCCAAAGCTCATAAGGTGTTTTCTTTAGAATCGGTCGGATTAAAACTCGATTTAAAACATAGCATGCAGTATTTATGGCTTCCATCCAAAAATATCTAGGTAAGTCATTTTCACAAAGCATGGTGCATGCCATTTCTTCAAGAGTTCTATTTCTTCTTTCTACTACCACATTTTGTTGAGGTGTCCTAGGTGCAGAAAAATTGTGATGAATGACATTTTCAATGCAAAATTTATCAAAATCAGCATTTTCAAATTTGGTTCCATGATCACTTCTCAAAGATACGATTGAAATACCTTTTTCATTCGAAACTCGTTTATGAAATTTAATGAATTCAAAAAAAGTTTCATCTTTATGTGCTAAAAATATGACCCATGTAAATCATGAGAAATCATCTACAATAACTAGACCGTACTTCTTACCTCCCAAACTAGATGTTCTAGTTGGCCCAAAGAGATCCATGTGAAGCAACTCCAAGGGTCTAGATGTAGAGATTACTCCTTTTGGTTTGAAAGAGGATTTGGTTTGTTTTCCAAGTTGACATGCACTGCAAATCTTATCTTTTTCAAAATTGAGTTTAGGCAAATCCTTTATCAAATTCTTTTTGCTAAGTTTTGAAATCAAATGAATGCTTGCATGTCCTAGTCTGCGATGCCAAAGCCAACTAGTTTCATCGATCTTGGCTTCCATTGCTACTAGGCATTGACCATTTTGAATAGGGAGATCATCAAGATCAACCAAATAAATATTGCCATGCCTATGACCAATGAACTTGATGCCATTGTCATCTAAACTAGAAACAATGCACAAAGAAGATTCAAAAATAACTTTAAAATCCTGATCATAAAACTGGCTAATACTAAGCAAGTTATGTTTCAAACCATCAACATATAAGACATTATCAATGTAAGAAGAAGGGGTGATATGGACTTTACCAATATCGACAATTTTGCCCTTTCCATTATCACCAAAAGTTACATTGCCACCATTTTGATATTCGAGCGATGAGAACTACTCCACATCTCCTGTCATATGCCTTGAGCAACTGCTATCAAGGTACCATATTCTTTTCTTGTTGGTTGCAAGGCATACCTGCAATAAAGATCAAGTGAAGACTTTAGGTACCCAAGCCATCTTGGGTCCTTTTAAGTTAGTGGCATTGGTTCTTTTTGGAACCCAAACTTTTTTAATATTATTCAATCTTCTTTTGTTGCACATATAAGATTTATGCCCTTTAGTGCCATATGTATAGCAAGTAATGGATGAAGATGCAGGCACAAAGAAATTTTTAAAAAATTTTTGTTTCTCATGAGTTCTAAATTCTAAACATGTTTTATCAAAAACAGTTCTTTGATTGTTCAAAAGCAAATTCAATTTTTCAGAACTATTAGTAAATTTTTCCACAAAAGGTTTTAATTTTTTAATTTCTTCTTTATATCTTTTATTTCCATCCAAAATTTCTTTGCTTTGTTTTAAAAAATTTTCATTTGAAAGAGAACTTTTCTTTTTCAAAACTTCTTTTTCTTTTTCAAGAGCTACAATATTATCATTTAATTTTTTATTTTGAAAAAGAAGACATTCATTTTCATTTGAAAGCTTACCATTTATTTTGGCTAAATCCAAATTTTGCTTTTTTAAATCTTTATATTTTGATTTTAGTTTTTGAAATTCTATGACTAATTCGTCAAAAACTTCATGAAGCTCATCAAATGTAAATTCATTTTCTGTTTCAGAACATACCTCATCATGATCCGCCATCAGACAGAAGTATGCCACCTCCTACTGTTCTTCCTCATAAATGGAGTCCTCACTATCACTCCAGGTTGCCATCATGGCTTTCTTTCTCAACTTTCTTCTGCTTTTCTTGAGCAAAGGGTAGTCTACCTTGAAATGATCGGGTTTCTTGCATTCAAAACTAGTGGGCTGCTCCTTCTCCTTCTTTTTGTCTTTCTCTTTACTTGGCTCATCTTTTAGAGGTTTCTTCTTGAAGTTGAACCTTTTCTTCCTCATAAACCTTCTGAACTTTCTCGCCATTAGAGCCGTCTTATCTTCTTCATCATCTTCTTCGAAGTCATCGCTTGATTCTTCTCTCATAGTAGATTTGAAGGCGATTACTTTCTTCTTTTTGTCGACTTCCACATTCTTTTGTTGGAGGGAGAGCTCATAGGTCATCAGTGAGCCCAACAGTTGTTCAAGTGGAAGAGTGTTGACATCCTTGGCTTCTTCAATAGCTGTTACCTTTGCATCCCAAAAAGCCGGTAGAGACCTGAGAAGTTTGTTCACAAGTTCACCGTTATAAACAACTTTTTCTAGGCTTCTCACGCCATTCACAATATTTGTGAACCTAGTATACATCTCACTAATAGACTCAGTAGGTTCCATTTTAAACATTTTATACATAAGAATAAGCATGTTAACCTTGGTTGTTTTCACTTGGTGTGTACCCTTATGGGTAACCTCAAGTGTATCCCAAATCTCCTTGGTAGAGAGACAATTAGATATTCTATTAAACTTACTTGGGCCAAGAGAGCAAAATAATAGATTCATAGCCATAGCATTGAGCTCAATTTGCTTAATGTCATTCTCATCTTAATCATCTTCCATCTTCGGAGTGAGAATGCCATTAACCAACATTGTAGGTTGATGAGGACCTTTTACAATTGTCCTCCATAAATTATAATCATGAGCTTGAATAAAAGTGTGCATGCATGTTTTTCAATACGTGTAATTTGTGCCATTAAAAAGTGGGGGACGATTTGAAGCTTGACCTTCAACTACACCCATTCCTATTAGGGCTGCCATGATCTTTTACTCAAGATCCTTGGACCTACAAGAGAGTACCGGCACTCTGATACCACTTGTTGCCCAGAAATGGAGCCCAAGAGGGGGGTGAATTGGGTCTTTTAAAAAATTAAATAATAATGTGAAGGTCTAGTGGTGTTTGTGAGTAATAAATTCAATGCACAAGATAGAATGCAGCGAAAAATAATAAGTGAGTAGCAATAACCAAAGGATAAGAAAGAAAGAGGGCAATCACACACAAACATAAGGTTTATAGTGGTTCGGTGCAAACCTAGCACCTACATCCACTTCCCAAGCCATTCTTGGGAATTTCACTATAATCCAAACAAGATTATAGCTGACTTGTTTTTCACAAGGCTCACAAGTCAAAACCTAAGTTGGTTTTGTCACCTAGGCTCACCAACAAATCTTAACACTTGTTTTGTCTTCAGGCTCACAAGTTAACCCTAGTTAGTTTTATCCCTTTGGCTCACCAACAAACCACAACAACCTTCTTTCAAGATACCCTTGAAAGCAAGGTCAAATCATAAGATAAAAATAGATATACAACTTTAAAACTAAGACAAACTCTCTTTAAGAGTAGAATAAAATCTTTGAAGCTCAAGTTGATGCTTTGTCTTGACTCTTCCTTGGAGTATCCTTCAAAATGCTTCTTTTGGAATGATGTAAGGATGAGCTTGTAGGCTTTTTCAGGGAATCAAACTATAAAAGACTTTTGATGTGGAGTACTTGAGAGAATATAGGCTTTTGGCTTTTGAATGGACTTCAATACTGTTCAATGATTTTAGAATGAGGTTGGTGGAGGTTAAATACACCAAGAAACTTTCAAAAAATGGTTTGTGACCGTTGGAGCCTCGGATCTAGTCGTTGGGAGCTTGAAAAGCAAGTTCTGTAAGTCAGAAAAATAGATCCGTTAGAGCTGTCAGGCTTCAAGTGTCGATACTTGGCTGTCAGGTGTCGACACTTGGCTGTCAGGTGTCGACACTTGATTTCTAGGTGTCGACACTTGACACAAAAATCCTCAAATGGCAAAGTTCTGTATTTTCAAAAATCTCAGGCCTTGAGTCGACACTTGAAAACCTAAGTATCGACACTTGGTGTCGACACTTGAGTGCTGGGTATCGACACTTGGCATACCAAGGAGTTTTGTTCATGCCAAATGCTGAAGTGTCGACACTTGGCTTCCTAGGTGTCGACACTTGAGATTGAAAAGCTCAGATTCAAGTGCAAATTAGTCCAAAAACATAAATATAAATTTTGAAACTTAAATGGATCATAAACAAATAATAATTAAATATGTAGATGCCCTTTTTCCATGAAGAGGATGTCCAGGTTTGTGAAAAATGCTCCGTGCCATGATCATAAGTTTTTGAGATTTTTAGGTGCTTTCTTCCTGAAAACTCATAACTTGAAATACACATTAGTATACAATATACACTCAATGTTTTGTTATTCATCAAAATCACTGGGTGGAGCCAACAATCTCCCCCTCTCCGCTTCCACCAGAAGGAAGAGAGGTGGGGTATTTGGCTTCTCTGACTATCACTATCGAGTAGTTCCAGCAACTCTTTTAACAAGTTCAGTCTGAAGACCATCAACTCACCAAACAAGATTTGTAGCTTAGTTTTGAAGGGCCAACAAAGAAGCAATCCTCACCCCTATATAATCACCAAATCTATAACTGGGATAAAGAGAAATGGGTGTCCATGGTGAAGCCTCCGGTGCTGTAGCTGTAAGTGGACTAGATGGCTCTGAAAACCCTGCCTCTAGCCCTAAGGCCCTACCTCTTCTACTATACTAGCGGCTGGCTTTGAAGGCCCTGCCTTTGTTGCTACAATCTTTTCCTCTGAATCTGGCATTGCCTCTTGCCCAAATGCCCATCGAACCACCAACCTTCATGCTTCTTGTACCTCATACGATGTAGAGACTTGTCATCAAATATGTTAACATATAATATCTCCTTAAAGGCCTCATCCTTAAGGGGTACACTTAGTGCTCTAAAGATCCTAGTCAGTCCCATCCCATATGATAAAAAGAGCCTCCTGCTAGTAGCAACCTTTTATTTCTATTAGGCCATGATGGCTGGCAGATTGATAACTATCCCCTGAACTATAGCCACCACCAATACTAGCTCTCGCTTAGTAATAAAATCAAACGACCAGTCTTTGGCCATAGGATCTGTGCAATGATATGATGTAGTAACTGCATCTCCATAAATAATTGGTTTGCTACAACCACTGAGATCTCTTGGATATCATCCCTTTCTAATATGCATCTGAACCCTACCTCCTTATCTCCTAGGCTATAGCAATAAGACCACGGTGAGGGATGTCCCAAACATGGCTCAACATCTAATCGTCACAGGGATTGTAATCCCTCTAACAATTGCTGCCCATCCATCACCACCTCTAGCCAAGGAATCATAGAACTCCCTAATCAGGAAAGGGTATCACCTTTCATGCATCGAGCAGAAAGTGTCGCACCCTGTAGACCGAATCCAATCACCAATAAAGAATCCCTCTTGATCAAAGTATCCAAAGTCTATACACCACCCACACGAAATGGGCTTCCGGTGACTCTCTGTGCTATAGGTGAATGAGGAGGATGAGCTCGGGTCTCTCTCCTCTCCTCTGGGTCATGCCTAGCCTTATAAGAATACTCGGTACCTCTCGAATCACCAAACCAGATCGTGTCCTCTTCCCACAGTAAGCTAGATGATTTTATGGTCCTATTTCCCTCAGATCCGAACAATAGGGGTGGATAAAGGCCAAAAAGGAAGGCTATGATCGAGGATCGCATTATTGGAGGGGCAAAGGAGTGAATTGGGAATGGTTTTGGAAAGAGAATCAAGATTTTAGGATGAAAATGAAGTCCACAGGCATGCCCTAAAAAAATTGGGTTGCCATTGGTGAGTCAACACTTAGAAATAACCCTGTGAGTCGACACCTTGGTGGTCAATACTTGGGTGAAAACTCATGTGTCAACACTTGGGTGAGTTTAAATAGAACTTGGTTTTTCTTTGAAAAGGTGTTCAAGGAAGTCTCACAAACAATGTTAAGAGGTTTAGAATGGTTCAAGGAGATATATTTTCAATTAAATTGATATTGCTAAGAGCTTGGTTTAAGAAAAGATGAAAAGTCTACTCAAAAAGATTTATGACTCCTAGTTCTCTCTTAATCATACAAAATCTATCTTCATTAAGGGATTTGGTGAAAATATCTGCTAATTATCATCAATCCATGCAAAATCAAGCAATACATTATCATTTTATGCATAATCTCCTATAAAGTGATGTCTTATCTTAATATATTTACTTCTTGAATATTGAACATGATTTTTAGTTAGATTAATTTTACTTATGTTATCACATCTTATAAAAATTTTATTTAATTTAATACCAAAATCTTCGAGTTGTTTAATCTACAAGATTTAAGCACAACTTTTAGTTACTATACATTTGTCCTTGGTTATAGATAGTGCAACTAAAGTTTTTTCTTGCTAAACTAAAAGATTAAATTCACTCTAAGAAATTGACAAGTACCACTTGTGCTCTTTCTATCTAACTTACATCCAGTAAAATTAATATCTGAATATGTAATAAACTCAATTGTGTTAACCCCTAAAGTGATCTTAATGATAACAAAACATTGGAGCATACATTTGGTTATCTAACAACTCTTCAAATGATTGACAAGTTTTTGTAGGACAACTACATTGACATACTTTCTAAATCCTACAATCTTTAATGTTTTGTATTGAGTTGTAAAGTATTTAGAATCTTGTAAAGAAGAACCCTAAAAAGAATTTTCTATTAAAATCAAGTTTAAGGGTTACTTCTAGTAATCTTTCAAGCTTCAATTTTTCTTGAATTTATTATAAGAAGTCCTTGAAGAAGACTTCAAAGCTTGGGACAAGTGTTCTGGAAGTTTGAAGTTGATCTGGCTGAAGAACCACTTTCGAGCCGACTGGATGGAGGACCCAGCCGACTCGGGCACTGGCACAGGAAAGAAGTTCTCTGGCACGCAGATCCAGCCGACTAGCACCAAGGCCCAGCCGACTCATCCAGAACATGGTTGAGAACGTTCTGAGATTCTCAGGAATCCGAGCCGACTGGAATTCGGCCCAGCTGACTTGTCCAGAACTCGGTTAAGAATGGTCTAAGAGCCTCTAAGATTCTAGCCGACTGGGATTCAGCCCAGTCGACTCGTCCAGAGTAAGGTATTTTCTCAATTGTGGAAGCTAGCCGACTAGCACTCAGCCCAGTCGACCCGAACTTGGTCCGAGCCGACTCGAAGTTTGTCCGAGCCGACTGGAATGACGGGGTCACCTCCAACGGCTAGTTCCAGTTCTCAGTTTTTGAATTCCAAAAATGCTCCAATGGTAACCTATCACCTCCTAACGGTCTACAATGTTCAAAATCAAGGAAAGGCAGTTGAAGTCTCTATAAATAAGGTATGAGAACATCTTTGAAAAAAAAAAGAATTATTGAGCATTTATTGAACACTTATTGAAGTGAAGAGAGAGCACTAGAGCTTTAAAATCTGCTTTCAAGCCTGCAACAACTCTTACCAGAAGCTTGAAGCATCTTTTGAGGAAAGCAAGGAAGCCATTGAAGTGCATTGAAGAGCATTCAGTGCATCTTCACTCGAGCTGCATTGGCAACCACCCAGACAATAGAGTTTATTTTTATTGTTGCTTGTTTATTCTATCTTTAGAATATCTGGGTTATTGGTGAGCCCAGTTGTAAAAACCAAACAGGTTTCTTTGGTGAGCCTTTAAAAACTAGAGTGTAGAGGTTTCTTTGGTAAGCCTATTTAAAAACCAAAGTGTAGAGGTTCTAGGTGAGCCTGTAAAAACCTAGAGTGGATTTCTTTGGTGAGCCCTGTTTCAAAAACCAAAGTGTAGAGGTTGGGATTGTGAGCCTGTAAAACAATCCAACTGTATTCCGGTTTGGAGGATATAGTGAAAATCCCGAGTGGTGAACTTGGGTAGTGGACATAGGAGCTGGGTTGCTCCAAACCACTATAAACCTGCTTTGTTTATGTTGTGTTTGATTTACTTTTAACTTCTGCATTCATTCTCTGATTAACACAGCACCTAACCACTAAAAAGAATTACTTGTGCACATACTTGTGAAAATTTTGTAATTTCCAATTCACCCCTCTCTTGGAAAAAGTCACCTGGGCAACAGCTGGTATCAGAGCAGTATCTCTGATTACTTGAGTTAAGATTGATGGCTCATCCCATGAGTACATCCTTGGTCGAAGGCTAATTAATAAATAGACCTCCACTATTCACAGGCACTAATTATTCATATTGGAAAGCACGAATGAAAATTTACATACAAGCTGTAGATTTTCAATTATGGAAGGTCATCTTGAAAGGGCTACACATTCCCGCAATTAAAGTTGATGGCATGGACATTCCTAAGCCAGAAAAGGACTGGGATGATCATGACATGAAGATGGGGGAATTGAATGCCAAAGCAATGAATTTATTATATTGTGCTTTGGATGCAAACGAGTTCAATCGAATTTCCACTTGCTCTTCAGCAAAGGAAATATGGGATAAACTCGAAGTAACCCATGAGGGAACTTCCCAAGTGAAAATCTCAAAGATAAATATATTAGTTCATAATTATGAATTGTTCAAAATGGAACCTTCTAAAATATTTTCTGCCATGTTCTCTAGATTTATAGATATTATTAACGGTTTAAAGAGTCTTGGCAGGGTATACTCTAATGCAGATCTAGTTCAGAAGATCCTTCGTTCTTTGCCCGACAAATGGGATCCCAAAGTAACTGCAATCCAGGAAGCCAAAGATCTTAACACATTGATGCTGGATGAACTGCTGGGATCACTCATCACCCACGAGCTGACAATGCAACACAGAATGGAAGATGAGCAGAAGAAAAAGAAGAGAATAGCCTTCAAAGTTACTTCCGATTCAAAGAGGAATGATGAAGAATCTAAAGAAGAAAGCACCTCCTCCAATGACGACCTAGAAGATGATGACATCGTTATGGTTGTGAGGAGATTCAAAAAATTTATGGGAAGAAAGAAAGGAAGGTATAACCAAAAATTTCATAGGAAGGATTATGGAAAGAAAAAGGAAAAGGACAGAGAGAAAGATAAAGAGGTAGTCCCCACGTGCTATGAATGCAAGAAGCCGGGGTACATGCATCTGGACTGTCCACTGTTGAAGAAATCCTTCAGACAAAAGAAGAAAAAGAAAGCCATAGTTGCCACATGGTCCGACAGTGAAGACTCATCATCATTTGAAGAAGAATAGACCACCAAGACAGCAAATTTATGCTTAATGGGTCTAGAAGATGAGGTAACATCTCCTAACAATTGCACTGAATTTACTTTCGATGAATTAAATTCTGCTTTTCATGACTTACTTTCTGAATTTAAAAAAGCTGGAGTAAAGATAAAATCATTGAAAAATATGAATGATTCTTTACTCAAACAAAAGGATGAAATTTCAGAAAAGAATAATTTATTATAAAAAGAATTGCATGACTTTTTTGAAAAATTTGAAAAGTTGAAAAATGAAAATCTTTCATGTGAAAAGAAAAACAATGATTTGCTTGCTGAAAATAATGAATTAAAAAAGGAGGTTACAAAACTCAAGCCTTTGGTTGAAAAACTCACTTTATCTTCAAATAAGCTTGAGCTAATTTTAAAAGAACAATGAATTTCAAGAAATAAAGTTGGAATTGGTTTCAACACTTCTTTTATGAATGGAATTTCAGCAACTACTTTTATGAAATCCAAAATACCTGTTCAAAATGCCTTATCTCAAAAAGTTTCAGCCACACCAAATACTGTTTCTACTTCAAAATCTTTATTATATGTTCCTAAGAATTTGAGCAAAAATGTATACATTTCAAAAACTTCAAAATCTGCATCAAGTGCATCAACTTTCAGAACTTCAAATTCTGGTTTTATCAAAAATTCTAAAGTTGTTTGCTATACTTGTAAAAGAATAGGACATAAAGCTTTTGAATGCAATAATTTTAGAAATGTCCTTAAGAAAATAAGAAAGATTTGGATTCCCAAAGGAACCTCCTCTACTGACCTGCAAGGATCTAAGGTAGCTTGGGTACCTAAAAGAATTCATTGACTGGTTTGCAGGAATGTCTTGCAGCCCAAAGATTGAAGAAAAGGTGATACTTGGACAGTAGTTGCTCAAGACATATGACGAGTGACAAGGACCAATTCATCACCCTTGAAATGAAAGAAGGAGGTATGGTCACCTTTGGAGATAATGGCAAAGGGAGAATAATCGGTATTGGTAAGATCAAAATAACTCCCTTCATTTTTATTGAAAATGTTTTGCTAGTAGACAAATTGAAGCATAATCTCTTAAGTATAAGTCAATTATGTGATAAAGGCTTCAAGGTTGTCTTTGAGTCTTCTATGTATATAGTAACTAACTCTTTAGATTCTAGCAATAAATTTATTGGACATAGACTCGGGAATATCTATGTGGTAGATCTTAATGATCTTGCAATGTCTACTAGCCCTAGTCTAGTTGCAATGAATATTAAGACCAAAGAGTCAGGCTTACTATGGCATAGACGATTAGGTCATGCTAGCATGCATACATTTACCAAATTAATTTCTAAAGATCTTGTTAGAGGCATGCCTAAGTTTAAAGTTGATTTAAATCATGTTTGTGATGCATGCCAAATGAGTAAACAAACTAGGGAGAGTTTTAAATCAAAGAATATAGTTTCTACAACAAGACCTCTTGAACTACTTCACATGGATCTTTTCGGACCTACTAGGACTACAAGCCTAGGAGGAATGAAATATGCTCTTGTGATAGTAGATGATTTTTCAAGATTTACTTGGATTTTGTTCATTGCTTCGAAAGATGAAACTTTTCATGTTTTCAGAAAATTTCATAAAAAGGTTTCAAACCAAAAGAACTTATCTTTGAATTTAATTAGAAGTGATCATGGAACTGAGTTTGAATATCAGTTTTTTGAAGATTATTGTACTGAGTTTGGCATTATCACAACTTCTCCGCTCCTAGAACATCTCAACAAAATGGTGTTGTAGAGAGAAAAAATAGGACATTGGAAGAAATGGCTCGTACAATGTTGTGTGAAGGCAATCTTCCAAAGTACTTTTGGGCAGAAGCGGTGAACACTGCATGTTATATTTTAAACCACGTTTTGATCCATCCTATTTTAAAGAAAACCCTATAAGCTTTGGAATAACAAAAAATCCAATATTAGTTATTTTCATATGTTTGGATGTAAATGCTTTGTGCATAACAATGGAAAAGATAATTTAAAAAAATTTGATTCTAAAGCTGATGATGCAATTTTCCTAGGTTATTCTTTACATAGCAAAGCATATAGGGTTTTTAATAAAAGGACTCCTACTGTTGAAGAGTCAATTAATGTTGTATTTATTGAAACTAACCCTACACCTTCTAGACAAGAAGAGTGCATAGATAATGATGCAGGTACATTGCAAAAATGAATGGATAACTAAAGTATTCAAGACAAAGACACTCAAGATGGAGAAGAAACGGTAAGTAAGGATCACACTTGTTGGCTCCACCCAGTGATTTTGATGAATAACAAAACATTGAGTGCATATTGTATACTAATGTGGATTTCAAGTTAAGAGTTTTCAGGAAGAAAGCACCTCAAAATCCCAAAAACTTATGTTTCATGGCACGTAATGGCACGGAGCATTTCTCATGAATTCGGACATCCTATTCATTGAAAAAGGGCATCTAATTGATCAAATTTTATGTGTTTATGATTCATTTAAATTTTAAGAATTATATTTATGTTTGTGAGGCCATTTACACTTGAGTCTGAGCTTTTTCAGTCTCAAGTGTCGACACTTGGAAAGTCAAGTATCGACACTTCAGCATTTGGCATAGACAAAAATCCTTGGCATGCCAAGTGTTGACATCCAGAACCAAGTGTCGACACCAAGTGTCGACACTTAGGTTTCCAAGTGTCGACTCAAGGCCTGAGAATTTTGAAATTACAGAATTTTGTCATTTGAGGATTTTTGTGTCAAGTGTCGACACCTGTGCATCAAGTGTCGACACTTGAAAGTTCAAGTGTCGACACCTAAAAATCAAGTATCGATACTTGACAGCCAAGTGTCGACACCTGACAGCCAAGTGTCGACACTTGCAGCCTGACAGCTCTAACAGATCTATTTTTCTGGCTTGCAGAACTTGCTTTTCAAGCTCCAAACAGCTATTTCCGAGGTTCCAACGGTCACAAACCATTTTTTGGAAGGTTCTTGGTGTATTTAACCTCCACCAACCTCATTTGAAAGATAAGGAAGTGTATTGAAGTGCATTCAAGTCTACTCAAAAGCCAAAAAAAACCAATATTCTCTCAAATACTTCACATCAAAAGCCTGTTATAGTTTGATTCCTTGAAAAGCCTACAAGCTCATCCTTACTTCATTCCAAAAGAGGCACTTTGAAGGAGATTCCAAGGAAGAGTCAAGACAAAGCATCAACTTGAGCTTCAAAGATTCCATTATACTCTTGAAGAGAGTTTGTTTTAGTATTAAAATTGTATATCTATTTTTTACATTGTGATTTGACCTTGCTTTCAAGGGTGTCTTGAAAGAAGGTTATTGTAGTTTGTTGGTGAGCCAAAGGGATAAAACCAACTAGGGTTAACTTGTGAGCCCGAAGACAAAACAAGTGTTAAGGTTTGTTGGTAAGCCTAAGTGATAAAACCAACTTAGGTTTTGACTTGTGAGCCTTGAGAAAAATAAGTCAACTGTAATCTTGTTTGGATTATAGTGAAATTCCCAAGGGTGGCTTGGGGAGTGGATGTAGGTGCTAGGTTTGCACCGAACCACTATAAACCCTGTGTTTGTGTGTGATTGCTCTCTTCCTCTCTTGTTCTTTTGATTATTGCTACTGTTTTAAATTTCTTGCCTTGAATTCATCATTATTCACTAGCACCACTAGTCCCTCTCATTATTATTTTAAATTTTTTAAAAGACCCAATTCACCCCCCCTCTTGGGCTCCATTTCTGGGCAACAAGTGATATCAGAGCACCGATACTCTCTTGTAGGTCCAAGGATCTTGAGTAAAAGATTATGGCAGCCCCAATAGGAATGGGTATTGTTGAAGGTCAAGCTTCAAATCGTTCCCCACTTGTTAATGGCACAAATTACACATACTGGAAAACACGCATGCGCATATTTATTCAAGCTCTTGACTATAATTTGTGGAGGACAATTGTAAAAGGTCCTCATCAGCCTATGATGTTGATTAATGGCATTCTCACCCCAAAGATGGAAGATGATTGGGATGAGAATGACATTAAGCAAATCGAGCTTAATGCTAAGGCTATGAATCTATTATTCTGCTTTCTTGACCCAAGTGAATTTAATAGAATATCTAATTGTCTCTCCGCCAAGGAGATTTGGGATACACTTGAGGTTACCCATGAGGGTACACACCAAGTGAAAACCACCAAGGTCAATATGCTTATTCACACATATGAAATGTTTAAAATGGAACCTACTGAGTCTATTAGTGAGATGTATACTAGGTTCACAAACATTGTGAATGGCATGAGAAGCCTAGGAAAAATTATTTCTAACAATGAACTTGTGAACAAACTTCTCAGGTCTCTACTAGCTTCGTGGGATGCAAAAGTCACAGCTATTGAAGAAGCTAAGGATGTCAACACTCTCCCACTGGAACAACTGTTAGGTTCTCTAATGACCTATGAGCTCTCCCTCAAACAAAAGAATGGAGAGGTCGACAAAAAGAAGAAGGTAATCACGTTCAAATCTACTACGAGAGAGGAATCAAGCGAAGACTCCAAGGAAGATGATGAAGAAGATGAGACGACTCTATTAGCAAGAAAATTCAGAAGGTTCATGAGGAAGAAAAAGTTTAACTACAAAAAGAAACCTCTGAAAGGTGAGCTGAGTAAAGACAAGGACAAAGAAAAGGAGAAGGAGCAGCCTACTTGCTTTGAGTGCAAAAAACCCGGCCATTTCAAGGTAGACTGCCCCTTGCTAAAGAAAAGCAGAAGAAAGCTGAGAAAGAAAGCAATGATGGCAACCTGGAGTGAAAGTGAAGACTCCAGTTCTGAGGAAGAACAGCAGGAGGTAGCAAACTTCTGTCTGATGGCTGATTATGATGAGGTATGTTCCGAAACAGAAAATGAATTTATTTTTGATGAGCTTCATGAAGTTTTTGATGAATTAGTCATAGAATTTCAGAAATTAAAATCAAAACATAAAGATGTAAAGAAGCAAAATTTAGATCTAGCCAAAATAAATAACAAGCTTTCAAATGAAAATGAATGCCTTCTTATTCAAAATAAAAATTAAATGATAAGATTGTAGCACTTGAAAAAGAAAAGATGTCTTGAAAAAGAAAAGTAACTCACTTTTAAATGAAAATTTGTCAAAACAAAGCAAAGAAGTTTTAAATGAAAATAAAAGATATAAAGAAGAAATTGAAAAACTAAAACCTTTTATAGAAAAATTTACTTACAGTTCTGAAAAATTGAATTTACTCTTAAATAACCAAAGAGCAGTTTTTGACAAAGCAGATTTAGGATTCAGAACTCATAAGAAACAAAAACTCTTTAAAAATTTCTTTGTACCTGCATCTTCATCCATTACTTGCTATACTTGTGGTACTAAAGGACACAAATCTTATATGTGCAACAAAAGAAGACTAAGTAACACTAAGAAAGTTTGGGTTCCGAAAGGAACCAATGCCACTAACCAAAAAGGACCCAAGATGGCTTGGGTACCTAAAGTCTCAACTTAATCTTTATTGCAGGTATGCCTAGTAACCAATAAGAAAGGATGTGGTACCTTGATAGCGGTTGCTCAAGGCATATGACAGGAAATGTGGAGCAGTTCTCATCACTAGAATATCAAAATGGTGGCAATGTAACTTTTGGTGATAATGGAAAGGGCAAAATTATCGGTATTGGTAAAGTCCATATCACCCCTTCTTCTTATATTGATAATGTCTTATATGTTGATGGTTTGAAATATAACTTGCTTAGCATTAGTCAGTTTTGCGACAAAAACTTTAAAGTTGTTTTTGAATCTTTTTTGTGCATTGTTTCTAGTCTAGATGACAATAACATTAAGTTCATTGGTCATAGGCATGGCAATATTTATATGGTTGATCTTGATGATCTCCCTATTCAAAAAGGTCAATGTCTAGTGGCAATGGAAGCCAAGATCGATGAAACTATTTAGCTTTGGCATCGTAGACTAGGACATGCAAGCATGCATTTAATTTCAAAACTTAGCAAAAAGAACTTGGTAAAAGATTTGCCTAAACTCAATTTTGAAAAAGATAAGATCTGCAGTGCATGTCAACTTGGAAAACAAACCAAATCCTCTTTCAAACCAAAAGGAGTAATCTCTACATCTAGACCTTTGGAATTGCTTCACATGGACCTCTTTGGGCCAACTAGAACATCTAGTTTGGGAGGTAAGAAGTATGGTCTAGTCATTGTAGATGATTTCTCACGATTTACATGGATCATATTTTTAGCACATTAAGATGAAACTTTTTCTGAATTCATTAGATTTCATAAAAGAGTTTCAAATGAAAAAGGTGTTTCAGTCATATCTTTGAGAAGTGATCATGGAACCGAATTTGAAAATGCTGATTTTGATAAATTTTGTATTGAAAATGGAATTCATCACAATTTTTCTATACCTAGGACACCTCAACAAAATGGGATAGTAGAAAGAAAAATAGAACTCTTGAAGAAATGGCATGCACCATGCTTTGTGAAAATGATTTACCTAGATATTTTTGGACGGAAGCCATAAATACTGTATGCTATGTTTTAAATCGAGTTTTAATTCGACCGATTTTAAAGAAAACACCTTTTGAGCTTTGGAAGGGTAGAAAACCCTCAATTCGTTTTTTCATATTTTTGGATGCCGTTGTTTCATCTTAAACAATGGTGAAGATAATTTAAGTAAATTTGATGCCAAATCAGATAAGGAAGTCTTTGTAGGCTACTCCACATCTAATAAGGCATACAGGGTCTTCAATAGAAGAACACTTGTTGTTGAAGAATCCATACATGTGGTATTTGATGAATCTAACCAAAAATCTTCAAGAAAAGAAGATGTACTTTCTGATGAAACAGGTAGCAAGAAAACTGAAGAAATAAACAACAATGAAGGGCTTACCAAGAAACAGAATGATGATCAAAACACTGAAGGAGATCAAGCACAAGGTGATGAAAACACATCAACAGTTGACCCATTACCAAAAGAATGGAGGTATGCTCATGGACACCCAAAAGAACTAATTATCGGTGATCCATCTAAAGGTGTAAGTACTCGATCATCCCTTAGAAATATCTGTGATTACTTAGCTTTTGTGTCTCAAATTGAACCTAAAACTATTGAGGAAGCTGAATGTGATAGTAATTGAATAAATGCTATGCAAGATGAACTTAACCAATTTAAAAGAAACAATGTTTGGAATTTAGTAGATAGGCCTTTAAACACTTCAATTATTGGTACAAAATGGGTTTTTTGAAATAAACTTGATGAAAATGGGGTAGTTACTAGAAATAAAGATAGACTAGTTGCCAAATGATACAATCAGGAGGAAGGAATAGATTTTGATGAAACCTTTGCTTCTGTGGCTAAACTTGAGGCAATTAGGCTATTATTGGCTTTTGCTTGCTTCATGAATTTTAAACTATATTAAATGGATGTTAAAAGTGCTTTTTAAATGGTTTAATTGAAGAAGAAGTTTACGTTGAGCAACCCCTGGTTTTGAAAATTCTGAATATCCAAATCATGTTTACAAACTTCATAAAGCTTTGTATGGATTAAAACAAGCTCCAAGAGCTTGGTATGATCATTTAAGCTCTTTTTTGCTCAAAAATGATTTTACTAGAGGTAATGTAGATGAAACTTTGTTTTTAAAGAAAAAAATGATAATCTCTTAGTAGTACAAATCTATATAGATGATATAATATTTGGTGCTACTAATGAATCTCTTTGTCAAGATTTTGCAAAGTTAATGCAGGGTGAGTTCGAGATGAGCATGATGGGAGAACTGAATTTTTTCCTCGGACTCCAAATAAAGCAAACCAAAGAGGGGATCTTCATCAACCAAACAAAATACACAAAAGAAATTCTCAAGAAGTTTGGGATGGAGAACACTAAGCCTTTAGGTACCCCTATGAGCTCTACTTGTAGACTTGACAAGGATGAATCAGGTAAGTCTATAGACCAAAAATTATATAGTGGCATGATCGGTTCATTGTTATATCTTACTGCCAGTAGGCCAGATATCATGTTTAGCATCTGTATGTGTGCTAGATATCAGTCTAATCCTAAAGAGTCTCATCTTTTGGCTGTTAAACGCATACTTAGATATCTATCTGGTTCAATTGAAATTAGTTTATGGTACTCTAGAGATTCTTCATTTGAATTGATTGCTTATTCTGATGCTGACTTTGCTGGGTGTAAACTTGATCGTAAAAGTACTAGTGGAACCTGTCAGTTTCTTGGAGTAAATTTGATCTCTTGGAGTAGCAAGAAACAGAACTCAGTTGCTTTATCTACGGCAAAATCCGAATATATAGCAGCTGGAAGCTGTTGTGCTCAAATCCTCTAGATCAAACAACAACTCGAAGATTTTGGCATTAAACTAACTAAGACACCCATAAGATGTGACAATACTAGTGCAATCAATCTATCTAAAAATCCTGTACAACATTCAAGAAGTAAACACATTGAAATAAGACATCATTTCATAAGAGATCATGTATAAAACTCTAATATTATTCTTGATTTTGTATGTACTGATGATCAGTTAGCAGATGTGTTTACCAAGCCTTTGTGTGAGGATAGGTTCTGTCTGATTAGAAGAGAGTTAGGTGTCATTGATCCATTCTCCTAGAACTCTCTTAGTTTTAATTATACCTAAATATTTTCGCTCAAAACCACTTGATTAAAGCCCCAAAAATCTGATTAAAATGTTTCCTATTTTTCTAAAAAAATTTTGGATTTTCTCAAATTTTTTGGCTAAGTATCGACACTTGGAAATTGTCAAGTGTCGACACCTGACCAAGTGTCGACACTTGACAAATTCTAAGTGTCGACACTTGCGAAACAGAAACAGTTTTTAAAAAGGGCCAAATGAGGGTTTTTTTCATTTTCTCCGCCCGTTGATTTCTTGCAACAATGGTCCCCTCTGTCCAAATCCTTCCATTTATCCTTTAACCCTTCACAAATCAGGTATTTCCCCCTTCTATTTTTACTTTATTTTCCCTCTTTTTTGTTTTATTTTTAACATTTTCAAACCGTGCAACCGTGAATAGGGTTTTCCGGGTATTTTTCAAGATTCTAACCGGATTTTCATGTATTTTAGTGGGTTTCTAAAATTCCATTTGAGAGAATAGTGATTTAAAGGTATTTTTCTCGGATTTCCCACATTTTTTTATCGTTTTCATGCTTATTTCACCCATTTTTTGGAAAAATATTGTTTTATTGATTTTGGCCGAAATAATTTAGGTTTTCATCTAAATTAAATATACTAAATCCATTTATTGTTATTTTAGAAAGGTTTTTCATGATATTTTTATGACATTTTCACCTCTTTGCTAAAACCCTAAGTGATTTAGACCCAAATTCCATGGGTTTTGATTTTTTGGCCTTACAAAAAGTAATTTCCAAAAATTCAAATGTGTTTTGATGAACAAAAATATTTTCTATAATTATATGTTCGGAATAGTGTCATTTAGTCAAAGTATAAGTTGTGAAAATCTCACCTTTAAACTGATTGACAGTTTTTCCTAAACGCTGTTTGAGGTATTTTACAACCCAAAATTGGTTTAATTCTGGTTTTCAAAACCTATCTGAACACATTTTAAGAAATGAAACTCTTCTTATCTCAGCCTGTAGCCAGTCCCATAGTTCTAAACCTATCTTTCTTCTTCCCTGGTCAGCTTGCTGTAATGGGTTCCAGGAAGAGACTTGCAGTTAGGGAGAGGCCTAGTCGTGGTGTTGAGAGGAGGTCGAAGGCCAGATTTGACACAGCACAGGCTAGCAGTTCAGCCACACTGAGTTCTCCCCCTGCAGAGAGGATGGCAGGAAAATTAGTAGCCTCTGGGAGGAGAGTCGACCTAGAGTGTTTCGACAGGCACCATTTCAGTCTACGTCAGGTACTCACTGATGCAGGATTAGTACCATTCTGCACTATGCAGGAGAGGTACTATCCTCACCTAGTGAGAGAGTTCTATGGTGCGCTGGATTGTCGACGACTTCTGTGGACTACGACAGTCAGAGGCATTCAGATTTCACTAGCAGCAGAGCTTTTGAGCAGAGTATGGGAGATCCCCCATAGGGGAATCTGTGTCTTTTCGGTAGATGACAGAGAGGCTGCGTTTAGGTGTATTCTTGAAAGAGAGGATGTTCGCGGTATATCCATAGTTACTGCGAACCATTATCATTGGAGATGCGCCTATTGCACTACATCACAGCACGCATACTTCTACCGAAGACTGGGAGATTTGACTTCATCACTGAGAGGGAGCTGATAGTGATGACGAGCCTGATAGAGAGGAGACAGATTGATCTTCTATCCCTGATGCTTGCTCAGATGCATGATGCTGTGACACAACACCGTCACTCTTTACCTTACGGCATGGCACTGACCAGATTATTCAGAGCATGTAGAGTATCACTGGAGGGGGAGATCCCCAAGGAGATACTACACATAGATGTATATGACAAGAGGTCATTGCACTGTATGGGATACAAATTAGTTGGAGGTAGATGGGTGCACAGAGAGTCTGGCCAGGAGCCAGATGAGGAGGACGAGATTCGAGAGGCAGAGGCAGGACCATCCGAGCCAGCAGATTTTCCTCCCGTTGATATCCCATCGACACAGGCAGAGCATTTGACTCCTGATACTTCTGCTCCTCCGCCACCTTCTACTGGACTATCTTTCGAGGAGCATGCCAGAGAGTAGTTCACTGAGATCAGGGGTGAGGTGACTCAGCTACGTAGCGAGGTTGAGCTTCTTCGAGCACATACTACCTTGGAGCATGCTGAGATTCGTAGATCTATGAAGAAGGGATTCTCTCGTATTGAGGATCTGTTGAGATCCCTTATACCTCCTGCAGCCCCTGCAGTTGTACCATCTGATGATGATGATGATGATGGTGGTGGCGATCACCAAAGCGACCATGCTGATACTGCTGAGGGTGGTGATCGGGTATATATGGATGATGACAGAGCTACAGAGGTTGTGGGCCGTGACAGTGACAGTGATGACAGTGCTGATGATTATGAGGTGGTCAGTCACGATCCTCCCTCTACCCCAGCTGGTCCTACTGCCTTGGCTGATTCCACACCGGACTTTGTTACATAGCTAATCTTCTTTCCCCCCCTTCCACTAGATCATCTAGGATTGTACCCGCCTTTGGTCCTTCTGGCCGTACTAGGAGTCATCGAGCTTTAGTACCTCCTAGGACCTTAGCCACTAGATCTAGGATCAGTGCTCCATTCAGTCTTGAGATTCCATCTGATGAGGATTAGCCTCACAGATGTCTGTTATAGTTCATATGTTATATGTTTTTGATATTTGTATGACTTTGATGATATCTGTATGTTTCAGTTCTTGCTGATAACTCAGCAATTTTTGTACTGAAAACTTGTCTATTATATATATGTTTCAGATTAATGCTCATTATTTGTGCTTGAATGGTTCAATTTATCTTCTTCAGCTTTGATACTTTAACTTGGTATATTTTTTGCTATGATACCTATTTTATTTGATTCTCTACCATCTTTTTGTCTCCATGCTCATTGTGAGGGGGAGGTTATTCCCCTTTCTAATGATTGACAAAAAGGGGAAGAAATAGTGTTGATTCATAAATTTTTGTTGAGAAATAGTGTTGATGCGATGCATAAATTTTTGTTTAGTTACATAAATTTGTTGACATTTACTTCAATGAGAAATATCTAATTAAGGGAGAGATTGATTCTTCCTAACTATGAAGTTTTTGCCTCTTATATGGACTTAAATTCATATTCATGAATTATAATAGTTAAAGTTTGAAATGTATTGCTTTTTACTCAAGGTTTTGTCATCATCAAAAAGGGGGAGATTGTTGGCTCCACCCAGTGATTTTGATGAATAACAAAACATTGAGTGCATATTGTATACTAATGTGGATTTCAAGTTATGAGTTTTCAAGAAGAAAGTACCTCAAAATCCCAAAAATTTATGTTTCATGGCACGTAATGGCACGGAGCATTTCTCACGAATTCGGACATCATATTCATTGAAAAAGGGCATCTAATTGATCAAATTTTATGTGTTTATGATTCATTTAAATTTCAAGAATTATATTTATGTTTTCGAGGCCATTTACACTTGAATCTGAGCTTTTTCAGTCTCAAGTGTCGACACTTGGAAAGTCAAGTGTCGACACTTCAGCATTTGGCATAGACAAAAATCCTTGGCACGCCAAGTGTCGACACCCAGAACCAAGTGTCGACACCAAGTGTCGACACTTAGGTTTCCAAGTGTCGACTCAAGGCCTGAGAATTTTGAAATTACAGAATTTTATCATTTGAGGATTTTTGTGTCAAGTGTCGACACCTGTGCATCAAGTGTCGACACTTGAAAGTTCAAGTGTCGATACCTAAAAATCAAGTGTCGACACTTGACAGCCAAGTGTCGACACTTGCAGCCTGACAGCTCTAACGGATCTATTTTTCTGGCTTGCAGAACTTGCTTTTCAAGCTCCAAACAGCTATTTCCGAGGTTCCAACGGTCACAAACCATTTTTTGGAAGGTTCTTGGTGTATTTAACCTCCACCAACCTCATTTTAAAGATAAGGAAGTGTATTGAAGTGCATTCAAGTCTACTCAAAAGCCAAAAAAAACCAATATTCTCTCAAATACTTCACATCAAAAGCCTGTTATAGTTTGATTCCTTGAAAAGCCTACAAGCTCATCCTTACTTCATTCCAAAAGAGGCACTTTGAAGGAGATTCCAAGGAAGAGTCAAGACAAAGCATCAACTTGAGCTTCAAAGATTCCATTATACTCTTGAAGAGAGTTTGTTTTAGTATTAAAATTGTATATCTATTTTTTACATTGTAATTTGACCTTGCTTTCAAGGGTGTCTTGAAAGAAGATTATTGTAGTTTGTTGGTGAGCCAAAGGGATAAAACCAACTAGGGTTAACTTGTGAGCCCGAAGACAAAACAAGTGTTAAGGTTTGTTGGTAAGCCTAAGTAATAAAACCAACTTAGGTTTTGACTTGTGAGCCTTGAGAAAAATAAGTCAACTGTAATCTTGTTTGGATTATAGTGAAATTCCCAAGGGTGGCTTGGGGAGTGGATGTAGGTGCTAGGTTTGCACCGAACCACTATAAACCCTGTGTTTGTGTGTGATTGCTCTCTTCCACTCTTGTTCTTTTGATTATTGCTACTGTTTTAAATTTCTTGCCTTGAATTCATCATTATTCACTAGCACCACTAGTCCCTCTCATTATTATTTTAAATTTTTTAAAAGACCCAATTCACCCCCCCTCTTGGGCTCCATTTCTGAGCAACAACACTGATCTACCAAGGGACTGGAGGTATGTTACATCTCACCCTAAAGAATTAATAATAGGAGATCATTCACATGGTGTTAGGACTAGGACTACACATAAGGATGCACATGATTACCTAGCCTTTGTATCACAAAAGAACCCCATAGCTTAGAAGAGGCTGAGACTGACCCAAACTGGATGATGGCAATGCATGAAGAATTAAACTAGTTTGAAAGAAATAAGGTATGGACACTTGTAGATAGACCTACTGACCATCCAATAATAGAAACTAAATGGGTCTATAGGAATGAATTAGATGAGCAAGGAAACATTATAAGGAACAAAGCTAGATTAGTGGTTAAGGGATATAACCAAGAAGAAGGTATTGATTTTGATGTAACTTATGCTCCTGTAGCAAGACTAGAAGCCATTCGATTACTACTTGCATTTGCTTGCTACATAAACTTTAAACTCTTTCAAATGGATGTAAAATGTGCATTTCTTAATGGTTTTATCTTTGAATAAGTTTTTGTGGAACAACCACCAGGTTTTGAAAATCACTCTTTTCCGAACCATGTATTCAAATTAAACAAAGCATTGTATGGTTTGAAACAAGCACCTAGAGCCTAGTATGATAGACTTAGCACTTTCTTAATTAAAAATAATTTTTCAAGAGGTAATGTAGACAAAACTCTATTTATCAAAAAGAAAAATAATGACATCTTAGTTGTACAAATATATGTAGATGACATCATTTTTGGTGCAACTAACGAATCTCTATGTAAAGAATTTGCTAAGCTTATGTAGGGAGAATTTGAAATGAGCTTAATGGGCGAGCTGAACTACTTCCTTGGACTTCAAGTAAAACAAACAAAGGAAGGCATCTTCATCAACCAAGCCAAATACATCAAGGAAATCATCAAAAAGTTTGGTATGGAGAGTAGCAAATCAATGAGCACACCCATGAGCCCAGCTTGCAGATTAGACAAAGATGAGAATGGATCCAATATTGACCAAAAGCTATATAGAGGTATGATCGGGTCCTTATTGTATTTGACTGCAAGTAGACCTGACATATTATATAGTGTGTGTATGTGCTAGATTTCAGTCATCTCCAAAAGAAACACATATGCTTGCTGTTAAAAGAATAATTAAATATTTGAAAGGAACAAGTAATTTAGGATTTTGGTACTCTAAACATTCTACTCTAAATTTGATTGGATTCTCTGATGCTGATTATGCTGGTTATAAAATAGATAGAAAAAGCACTAGCGGTACATGCCAATTTCTAGGGTTGAATTTAATTTCATGGCACTGTAAGAAGCAAAACTCCGTAGCCTTGTCCATAGCTGAGGCTGAGTACGTGGCTGCTGGTAGTTGTTGTGCTCAAGTGTTATGGATTAAACAACAACTAGAAGACTTTGGTGTATCACAATCTAAAATTCTAATTAAATGTGATAACACAAGTGCTATCAATTTGACAAAGAATCCAATTCAACACTCTAGAACCAAGCATATTGAAATTAGACATCATTTTATTAGAGATCATGTTTCAAATGGTGATATTGTGCTTGATTTTATTCCTACTGAAGGTCAATTAGCTGACATATTCACTAAGCCACTCAATTAAGATAGATTTGAGCTAATTAGGAGTGAATTAGGACTTTGCGATCCTTTCTAAATTCTCTAACATAATTCCTTCAAGTTTAAGGAAATATTATCTAGAGAACCTCCTGAATTTATTCTATTTTATTGAGCCTTAATTTTCTCTAAAATTCTCTTCAAAATCTTTCTGATTTATGATCAAATTTTCAAAAACTCTATTTTCTCTATTCGAGTCGACTGGATCTTAATTCGAGTCGACTAGATTTTCTGAGAGTTTTGAGCGAGTTCTGGCCTAACCGACTCGAGCAGTTTCGAGTCGACTAGATTCTCTGATTATTTTAAGAGAGCTCTGGCCGAGCCGACTCGAGCCTTTTTAGGGCTATTCGAGTCGACTGGAATTTCGCACTTATGTGTTTTGCCTTGGGTTATAAACCTTTCTCCAAATCGTTTAACCCCTATTTTGTCTTCTCTAACGATTCGTACCTCTCCAAAACCTACTCCAAAAATTTTTATCTCCCTACCAAATACTCCAATCTCTCAATTTTCAATCTTTCATAGCAATGGCACCTAAGCATGCAATGGGTAAACGCTCCGTTAGGGCTGCTCCATCTGTTGAAAAGGAAAGAAGGTCAAAAAGGCGTCAAGAAGAGCCAAGAAGCTTCGTTCACAGTGAAGAACCTGTAGAAGAGGTTGCAAGGGATGCTCCAACCGTTCCTAGCCAAGTGCCCTTGATGTCTACTCATCCGGTAACCTCTGGCCGATGTATTAATTTTGAGTTTATTAAGGGGATTGGATTGAAAATAGGAGACTTGATTGAAGATCAAGGGTGGAGAAAAATTTGTTCTTTGAATGAAAAGACCTATCCCTCTCTGGTTAGAAGTTTTTATGAAAATTTAAGATTGGAAACTAATAATGTGGAGTCCACTGTTAAAGGAAAGAGGATAATAGTCAATGAGGAATTTCTACAAGGGATATTGGACTTACCTTCAGAGGGAGTAAAGTTTTTAGTAACTGACAATAGAGAGAAGACTCTGAGGACTATACTGAACAAAGAAGATGTTGGAGGTATTGGTACAGTTTTTACTAACACCCTGTCACTGGAAATGAGATTGCTTCATAATTTTATTTGTAGAATTTTCTTGCAAAGAACCGGTAGATTCGATTGGGTAAGTGAAAGAGATTTATGCCTCGTGGAGCACATCTTAGAGAGAAATCTTGTCAATCTTCCATACATTATAATCATGCAAATGAAAGAAACTGTTCGAAAGGCTAAATCATGTCTACCATATGGAATGATGCTTACCCTCTTATTTAAATCTAATAGAGTCAGTTTGGATGGTGAGGATGGATTAGAATTGCATCGCACAGATGTTTACACATCCAAAACTCTAGAGAGAATGGGATACTTCCAGGTGGAAGGAGTATGGAGAAAGAAATGCACAAATGAAAGGGCTATAGGCAGCTCAAGTAGTAGTGAAGAAGAAGAAGAGGAAGAAAATATAGAAGCAGCTGGAACTTCTTCTTCTTCAGTACCTGAGCATGAGTCACTTGTATTCGAGCCTACTACCACTGAGGAGACTAGAGCACCTTCTCCTATGTTTGATATGCCTGCAGTGGAGTTTGATTTGCCTGCACCGGAATTTGACTTGCCTGTAGCTGATGTTCCTTTACCTGACTATCCTACTGCAACACCACAACCTCCTATCCTTCATATTTAGATTGAAGAACATATGAGAAGCTTGACAGATTCACTAACAGGTACAATAACTTCTTTATTTAGTGATTTGAAACAGTCAGTGGATAGCGGATTGGATAGACTGGAAGAGCATGTGTCAAGTCTACAAGGAAAGGTTGAAGCTATGGAAGCTTCAAGATCAACTCCTCAGATAGAACTTCAACCAATTCTGAATTATATCTCTTCAAGTTCTGAAGCAATTTTAAAGTCTGTGAACACTACACTAAATGAATATCAAACTGAATTAAAAGAACTTAGAGGCAAAGTGGGAACTATTGTTGATACAAGAAGTATGGCTAATGATTACACTAGAGGTATCGGGATCATCAGGTCAGAGCTTGGCAGACTTCGAGGATCAGCTGAAGCTTTCGCCAATGTCCAAGCCTCAGAGCTCATATCTATGCAAAAGAAATTGGTGAGATGAAGGAGGCAGTAAACAAAGTGCCAGTTTGCCTCAAGGACTTGGAGCAACAGCTGGGAGCAATTTGGATGGAGATGGTGTCTATTTGTGGCACTGTCAGATCACTGGAGGTCACAGCTAGGACCAGACCATTGTATGATCCACCTCCCATTTCCATTAGGGCTCTTAGTACCTCTCATCACCCTAGGGCTCCTCCTCCTCATGCTTCATCTAGTCGATCACCTAGACCCACTTCTTGGCAAGGTACCAATGTTCCCAGAGATGACTCTATGTAGATATTTTGTAGTTTTTGTACTTTTTGAATGCTTTTTGAAACTTTTGTAATGATTGATGTACTGAACACCTTTTTGATAGAAATGAAATGAACATCTTTTTTATCACTGTGTAATGTGTGTATATGTGTTATCTTATTTACACTCTCTTCTTTTTAATAAGAATTCTCTCTCTAAGTTGAGAAAGTGAAATTATCTCAAACAAATCTTAAAACTTTCTCAATCTATTTAAAATTCTGAGCTTATCTGTTTAATCTTTTTGAATTGATGACAAAAAGGAGGAGAATCATAAAGTGCATGAAAGGAAAAGCTTAATGAATTGCAATAAAACTACTAAAGTAAAGTAGACGGGGAGTTTTTAAGGCATTTCTGAATGATCTCTTGCATATTATTCTGTTAAAATGTTCAAATGAATGTTAAAGGGGGAGAAACTTAGAGAAAATTCATATTGTCTAGAAATTTTATAAAAAGGGGAAGATATATATGTTTAATTTATATGCTTCAATGATTACTATGATGCTCTCTACTTATTATATTTATCAGTCGATACTTAATGCTGCTTGATACATACAAGCAATCATTCTATGATATTTGCAGTTTATGAATTTGACCTTGTGCATAACTATATAGCACATACTGATATACATTTGAGATTACAGTTGATTTTATGAATTGTCAAACAAATGTAAATGCTTACATACTTGTGAATAGATTAGATTCTTTTCATGCCCAATGTTTTGTCATCATCAAAAAGGAAAAGATTGTTAACCCCTAAAGTGATTTTGATGATAACAAAATATTAGAGCATACATTTGATTATCTAACAACTCTTCAAATGATTGATATGTTTTTGTAGGACAACTACATTGACATACTTTCTAAATCCTACAATCTTTAATGTTTTGTGTTGAGTTGTAAAGTATTTAGAATCTTGTAAAGAAGAACCCTACAAAAAATTTTCTATTAAAATCAAGTTTAAGGGTTACTTCTAGTAGTCTTTCAAGCTTCATTTTTTCTTGAATTTATTGTAAGAAGTCCTTGAAGAAGACTTCAAAGCTTGGGACAAGTGTTCTGGAAGTTTGAAGTTGATCTGGCTGAAGAACCACTTTCGAGCCGACTGGATGGAGGACCCAGCCGACTCTGGCACCGGCACAGAAAAGAAGTTCTCTGGCACACAGATCCAGCCGACTGGCACCAAGGCCCAGCCGACTCATCCAGAACATGGTTGAGAACATTCTGAGATTCTCAGGAATCCGAGCTGACTGGAATTCGGCCCAGCTGACTCGTCCAGAACTCGATTGAGAATGGTCTGAGAGCCTTTGAGATTCCAGCCGACTGGGATTCAGCCCAGTTGACGCGTCTAGAGTAAGGTATTTTCTCAATTGTGGAAGCTAGCCGACTGGCACTCAGCCCAGTCGACCCGAACTTGGTCCGAGCCGACACGAAGTTTGTCCGAGCCGACTGGAATGACGGGGTCACCTCCAACGGCTAATTCTAGTTCTCAGTTTTTGAATTTCAAAAGTGCTCCAACGGTAACCTGTCACCTCCCAACGGTCTACAACGTTCAAAATCAAGGGAAGGCAGTTGAAGTCTCTATAAATAAGGTATAAGAACATCTTTGAAAAAAAATGAATTATTGAGCATTTATTGAACACTTATTGAAGTGAAGAGAGAGCACTAGAGCTTTAAAGTCTGCTTTCAAGACTGCAACAACTCTTACCAGAAGCTTGAAGCATCTTTTGAGGAAAGCAAGGAAGCCATTGAAGTGCATTGAAGAGCATTCAGTGCATCTTCACTCGAGCTGCATTGGCAAACACCCAGACAACAGAGTTTGTCTTTATTGTTGCTTGTTTATTCTATCTTTTAGAATATCTAGGTTATTGGTGAGCCCGACTGTAAAAACCAAACAGGTTTCTTTGGTGAGCCTTTAAAAACCAGAGTGTAGAGGTTTCTTTGGTGAGCCTATTTAAAAACCAAAGTGTAGAGGTTCTAGGTGAGCCTGTGAAAACCTAGAGTGGGTTTCTTTGGTGAGCCCTGTTTCAAAAACCAAAGTATAGAGGTTGGGATTGTGAGCTTGTAAAATAATCCAACTGTATTCCGGTTTGGGGGATATAGTGAAAATCCTGAGTGGTGAACTTGGGTAGTGGACGTAGGAGCTGGGTTGCTCCGAACCACTATAAACCTGCTTTATTTGTGTTGTGTTTGATTTACTTTTTAGCTTCTGCATTCATTCTCTGATTAACACAGCACCTACCACAAAAAGGAATTACTTGTGCACATACTTGCGAAAATTTTGTAATTCCCAATTCACCCCCCTCTTGGGAAAAGCCACCTGGACAACAAATTGATAATTATCTAAAATACTATAACCCAATGTTAATAGTGCTAGATAGATATCTAAGTATTTTTATTAACTAATAAATGTGATTCCTTAGGGTTTGACTAATACCTAGCATGTATGCAAAAAATAAACATAATGTCTGGTCTATGATAAGTGTATAAATACTCTGATATAAGCATTAATTTATAAATCAAATTATCTTTAATTTTGTTAAAATTGATACTTTTTCTTGTATTTTATAGGAAAAAAGTGCATCATAACAAAAAGCCTAATCCACAAGCCTAAAGAATATAAATTATAATCCAAATGGTAAACAATTGGAGCCTAAAATCTATTTCAAAAGTGGCCCAAATAAACCTACATGCTATTGATCTAGCATGGACCAATAGTTTGGTCCATAAGGAGCCTTCATGTGGTCCATCAATGAATTTGAAGGAGATTTGGGACTAGATTTATCGATAAATTTGAAAGAGATTTGTGTCCAGATTCATCAATGAATTGGAATGGAAATTATAGCTAGATTTATCTAAAATTTGAGTTTTTTTATTTCTTTAATCCCACATTAGAAGAATGTAAATAATCCTTCTTCCCTTGTACCTATAAAAAGGCTTGTATATCTCCTAGAAAAATCACTTCCGACTTTCTTCCACCCTTCCAACATATGAGGAGAGTGAGCTGAAAGAATAAAGAACTTTTATCTGGTTCTGAAAAAAATTATTTTCTTAACTCCAAGCACTGTTAATGGCTCAGGAGTTAGATTTTTTGATAATAAGAATTTTTAATAATAAAATTTTATTCTTATTATTTTAAATTACTTTTTTATAAATTTTAATTTTAGCACTAGGAAGTTTAAGTTTTATAATTTAATTTCTATAATTTGGCTAGTTTAATTTATGTACATCTTTAAATTCTACAAGTTAAATTCCAGCAAGTAATGTAGAATTTATTTTATATTTTTAAATAATTTAAAGTTTTAATTTAGATTATGTCTGGCTAAGCAAATTTTTAGGGTTGGTGATGAAGCTAAACTATGATTAGAAGTTCTTTTTTAGAATTTCTTCTTGAGCTTTTAATTTTTTTAGAGTCCTTTGTTTTCAATTTATTGCTAAGATATTTAATGGACTATTATTGGATTTCAATTCCTTCATAGTTCATACTTGATTTGGTGCAAGAAGGGTAATAGATAGAAGCCTCACAATATTTTTAACCCTTTTCTCTTTTTCCTTGTGGGAACCTTGATGGATTATTATTGGATCAAAAGCCCTTCATAATCCATACTTGGTTATTGTAAAAAAAGAAGTTGAAAGGGCATTATAAGAGAAACCATAGAAAGTCTTCCTAAGTCATTGATCTAGTAGATTCAAAAACTCTAGATCTTTAGATTATTTATCCCTGTGATTTAATTAATTTTTGTTTTAATATAAAGTAAAAAAAATCTTTCCCTATCTTTGTTAAAGCTTACCTGAGTAAGTGTTTGAATGCAATTCAAACACAAATTTTCATGGGATCGGTCCATACTCGCCGGACATGCTACCCTGCACATCATATGCTTGCAGTTTAAATTTAAGATACATCAAATGTTTGGCATCATTGTCAAGAAATTGGCATGTTTTAAATTGTGTTTCAAAATTCTTGCTATTCATGCTTTTAGTTTAACTTTAATCTTATCTTTCTAACTTCTTTATTTTTTTTAGGTTAGTGAATGCTGGAAGCCAGGTATACAATCTAAACTATCCCTTTTTCAGCATATTATTTTGATCTTAGTTTAGTATTAGTTTTAATTTAGACTTGTTTGTTCTTTTTGGTTGTGCATAAGTATTTTTAAATTACTCTAAGAGCACAAATCTAAACAAGATAAGGTAGAGAGTTCATTACCCTTTCTTAGCCCACAAACAAGTTTTCCTCATTTGTATTAATCTAAGCCTATAAATAAAATCAATTAGATGCTGACCCTAAGGATATTTGAGCTCATTAGGACAAGGATGCCTAAGAGTTGTACCAAGGTAGTTTCAATTATTGATTGATATCTAGAAAAGTGGTTCAGGGATCTTAGTCTCGATGAAATATGGTTCTTTAATTGGTTATGTTCGTTGACCTAGCCAATTTAATTGATATTTACGAAAAGCAACAAGGGGAGCCCGCCAATCTTATACTTACCTAACCAATTTGAGAATTAGTTTGAATTTGGAGTGCTCGAAGGTTGACTTGGAATAGTTAGAAGCTGTTTAATTCTAAGCTAACCTTATGATAGACTTAATTTAGTAAAAAACTTGTTTAAAAAATAAAAAAAAATCTCTAGTTTCTTGTCTTTAGAACTCTTCCTTCTTCTCTTCTCTATTTCACATAAAAAAATAAAAAAAAATTTGTTTTAGGTTATTTTATCAATCTTGATTATCCTGATATAAGGTTGTCCTAACATAACTGGAAGCTATGTTGTATAGTTATCCTAGGATATGAAAATGCTGAATTAATTTAGAACCTTTAAAAAAAGTTTTCAAAAAAACAAATAAATAATAAAAAATATATACAAAATTTAAAAATAGAAGACAGTGAATTAGTAAATTTTTCACTTCCTGCATGAAGAAGGATATCGGGTTGACTAGCTAGAATGGATTTAATTCCTGTTTCAGATTTTATGACCTCTATAATGGATATAACAAATCAACCCCAAACTTTTAAGGATTTATATTATCCGGCTAGTTATGTCCAACCTTCTTGCATCAGGTTACCCTAACCCACTGTAAATAATTTTGAAAACCTCATATCATTAATATGTTTCCAAAATTCACAGGAATAGAGTATGCATATATATATATATATATATATATATATATTAGAAAATTTGAAGAGATTTGTATAACCATGAGGCTACAATAATTATCAGAGGATAAAATCAAGCTAAGATTGATCAAATTTGTCCTTAAGGATAATACTAAAAAGTGGCTCTATAGTATCCTAAATCAATCTATCACAACTTGGAAGGTCTTTGTACCGTCTTCCTAAAAAAATATTTTTTTCATCATAAAACAGCTAGAATTAGAAATAAAATAAATCAATTCTATTAACTAGCTAGCAAGTCATTCTGGAAATACTTCAGCTGCTTAAAAATCCTCTTGACCCAATGCCTATATCATGTAATAGAAACCTGGAGGCTATGCCAAATAATTTATGAAGGGCTAGATTCAAATTTATGAACCATACTAAAGTCCATGTGCTAGGGTTAATTTATGTATAAAGAACCCAATGAAGCTTGGCAATTTCTAGAAGACCTAGCTAAAAAGAACTTACAATGAAAAACAACTAGAGAACTAGAAAGACTTATACCTTTGAGAGGTGGAATACACCAAATTCAGACTTTCCTAGCTGCAATGGCCAAAATTGCAACCTTGACATATAGGTTAGAGGCCTTAGAACTTTAGAGACCAACTAGTGTGAACCAAGTGTCTGCACCCATGCGCAATAGGCGCAATGCACTAGACTATGTCCTAAAGGAGTGTTCTCTCCCAATGAATCCAATGGAAAATGGATGTGTATAGGTGAATACCACATACCAGAGATCAATGAACAATCCCTATGCACCTATATATAACTTAGGACAGAAGAATCATCCAAATTTCTCATGATCACAGAACCCAAATGTGGAGATTCTTAGCTTTAATCAATAAAACCCAAGGCCTAACCTTATGATAAACAACCAACCATCACCAAGCTTCAATAATAATAATAAGAAACTTAAGTTCTTTAGAGAAAAGCTTAGAAGCCCTAGCCAAATCCAATGCTAATATCAATTCCATATTAAGTAATTTTATACAAACCATGGGCCAACTCCTAAATTAAAACTCCCAAGCCATAGCCCACTTGAAAATGTAGGTGGGTCAGCTAGCATCTATCATTAGTGAAAGAAAATAATGTAGGCTACCTAGCCAACCCAAGCCTAACCCAGGAAATCAAAATGGTCCATGACTATAGGGAAACCAAGTTAATCAAGTGGATGCTATTTACTTTTTAAGATCAAAAAAATAAGTGGATAATAAGATAGATATATCTGACATTAGAGAGGAATCATCTGCTAAGTCACCTAATGAATAACCTATCTTATAAACTTAAGCTTCTGAAACTAATAGTACATAAAACCAGGTATCCACAATTCCAAGAGCTCCTTTTCCAAATCGATTAAGATTTAATATATAATTGAAATATTTAAATAAAATATTAGAGGTGTCTAAGCAAGTTTAGGTAAATATTCCTGTACCAGATATGATCCAATAGGTTTGAATTTATGCCAAATTCTTAAAAGACCTTTATACTAAGAAAATGTCCACTAATATACTAAAGAGAGCTTTCTTAGCAGTAAGTGTGAGCTCATACTTATTAAGTCACATGCCTATAAATTATAAGGATTCAGAGTCTCCAACATTTTCATGTGTCATAGGAGAAACCCATATTAAGAAGGGCTTACTTGATTTAGGATCTAGTGTAAATATTCACCCTATTTAGTTTATAAGAAATTGGGATTAGAAAAACTTTAACCAACATGGATCACATTATAATTAGTAGATTGATCTCTTAGGATCCCTAAAGGAATGGTAGAGGATGTTCTAATCAAGATTAGCAATTTTGTCTTCCTTATAGATTTTATCATTTTGGAGGCTGAACCAGTATCAAATTCTAAAGATCATATCCTAGTTATTTTAGGAAGACTATTTCTAGCTATTACTATGCTGAAATCAATTACCAGAATGGACTTAACAAGCTATCCTTTGAGAACATGACTATTAAGCTGAATATATTTAATTTGGAATAGGAATCCATCAAGCATACTAATGTAAATGTAATCCAAGATGAGATTTATGAACCCATAGACATTAACGATGAGAAAGTCAATCTTGAGTCTAGTTTCTAGCCAACCCATGAATCTAAAAACATAGATATAAAATACCTGTAGATAATAGGAACAACCAGAGATGAGAACCTTCCACCTAAACACTCATAGAAATGGCTAACCATCACCCAAGTCATCAATAAAGGAGGCACCAAAATTAGAATTGAAACCCCTCTTCAAGCACCTTAAGTATTCACATTTAGGTCTAGCAAAAACTTTGCTTGTAATTATTGCATCATACCTAAATCCTAAATGAGAGAAGAACTTGTTAGCAATCCTAAGAGAAAATCGAAAAGCAATAGGTTAGACAATAGCAGATATTAAAAAAATAAGCCCTTCCATAGTTCAACATAAGATACATCTAGAGGAAGAGGCCAAACCAATTGGAGATGCCTAAAAAAGACTGAATCCAGTCATGAAGGATGTAGTTAAGAAAAAACTTTGAAGTTACTAGATGATGAAATTATTTATCTCATATCTGATAGCTCATGGATAAGTCCTGTACAAGTGGTACCCAAAAAGTCCAGGATAATAGTGGTACAAAATGAGGCAAATAAACTTATCTCAACTAGGACCCACACAGGATGGAGGGTCTATATAGATTATAGAAAATTGAATGCAATGACAAAGAAATATCACTTTTCTTTACTATTTATTGATCAAATGCTAGAAAAATTAACATGATAGGAGTTCTACTATTTTCTTAATGGTTACTCCAACTATAACCATATCCCCATAGCCCTTGAAGACCAGGAAAAGACCACATTCACCTACCTACTTGGAATCTTTGCTTATAAGCACATGCTCTTTAGGTTATGTAACGCATCAGCAACCTTCCAAAGATGTATGATTAGTATTTTTTCTAACATGATTGTCCATTTTCTAAAATTTTTCATGGATAACTTTTTTGTCTTTGGCCCTACCTTTTTCGAATGTTTAGATCATCTAAAACTAGTCCTAAAAAGATTTAAGGAGAAGAACTTAGTTCTTAATTAGAAAAATGTCAATTCATGGTTAAGGTATAGTTCTTGGCTTTGTAGTTTCAAAAAAGGGAATAAAAGTTGTTAAGGCCAAAGTTGACCTGATTACGAGTCTTCCACCACTAAGTTTGTTAAAGAAATTCATTTATTTTTAGGATATACTGGATTTTATAGAAGGTTCACATCTAATTTTAGCAAAGTGGCTCACCTATTGATAAATTTGTTAGCAAAGAAAGTAAAATTTGAGTTCACTCCTAAGTGTCTAGAGTCTTGAATTCCTTAAAAAAGTACTCATTTTAGCTTCTATCATTCATCCACTTGTTTAGATCGAATCCTTTGAACTCATGTACGACACATCCGATCATATTGTAGGTGCTATGTTAGATCAAAAGATTAATAAGTTACCTAGAGTTATTTATTATATAAGTAAAATATTAAATAATGCATAGCTTAACTATATTACCACAAAAAAGGAGTTCCTAGCTATTGTCTTTGCCTTAGAAAAATTTAGATCCTATTTTGTTGGATCACATACCATTATTTATACTAACTACTCAGCCATTAAACATCTCTTACCAAAGAAAGATGCCAAGGCGCACTTGATATGATGGATCTTGCTCTTTCAGGAATTTTACCTTGAGATTAAGGACAAGAAAGGAACAAAAAATGTAGTAGCTGATCACTTTTCTCCGATCATAATCACACCATCTAATAAACTACTTGTCAATCAATTCTTTCTTGATGAATAACTCATTTCTGTATCCACTGAACCATGGTATGCTAATATTATAAATTATTTAACCATTGGTAAAGTTCCTTCTCATTAGACTACTTAGGATAAGCACAAATTCTTTACTCAAGTACTTCATTTGAGATGATCTATACCTATTTAAATAGTGTCCTAACCATATCATTAAAAGGTGTATCTTGGATAATGATGTTAGAAGTATTTTATCCTTTTGTCATGACCAAGAATATGGTGGTCACTTCGTATCCAAAAAGATAGCTGCCAAGGTCCCCCAATGTTAATTTTATTGGCCCAAGTAGTTATGCCCGGTGCCAATAAATAGGTTAAATCACCAAAAGAAACATGATGCCACTCAATCCAATCTTGGTGGTCAAAATTCTTGATGTGTAGTTGATTGATTTCATGGGACTATTTCCAAACTCCTTTAGAAATGAATATATTTTAGTGGCTATTGATTACATATTTAAGTGGACCGAAGCTATTCCATATAGATCCATTGATAGCAAAGTGGTAATATTTTTTTAAAAAAAATATTCTCCCATATTTTGGTACTCCTAGAGTAATCATTAGTGATTGGGGGACATACTTTTGCAATCGATGCTTTGCTAAGTTAATGAAAAAAATATAATGTCACTCACATGTTAGTCACATCTTATCACCCTCAAACTAGTGGGCAAGTAGAAGTGTCCAATAGACAAATTAAATAAATCTTGGATAAAACCGTTAATACCAATAGAAAGGATTGGTCCTTGAAATTAGTATATGCACTTTGGACGAACCGCTAGCTATCGATTATATCTCTAAGTGGATAAAAGTTATTCCATGTAGATCCACTAATATCAAAATAGTAATAATTTTTTAAAAAGAAATATTATGTCCTATTTGGTACTCCTAGAGCAATCATTAGTAATCGGATGACACATATTTGCAATCGATCCTTTGTTATGTTAATGAAAAAATATAATGTCACTTACAAGTTAGCCACACCTTATCATCATCAAACTAGTAGGAAAGTAAAAGTGTTCAATAGACAAATTAAATAAATCATGGAGAAAACCATTAATGCTAATAAAAAAGATTGGTCCTTAAAATTAGTTGATGTGCTTTGGGCATACCGCACTATCTTGAAAACCAACCAAGGAATGTCTCCTTATAAGATTGTGTTCGGAAAACTTTTTCACTTCCCTATTGAGTTAGAACACAAAACTATGTGGGCCATCTAGAAATTAAACATGGATTTGGATATAGCTAAAAATTATAGGAAGCTTTAGATTAATGAATTAGAAGAACTTAGAAATGAAGCTTACGAAAATGCTAGGATATACAAAAAATGGATGAAAGTATTTCATGATCAAGCAATTCTTAGAAATTTTTTTACTCTTGGACAAAAAATTCTCTTACAATTCAAGATTATATCTTTTTCCTAGAAAGCTTAGATCAAGATGGATAGGACCTTTCTTAGTTAAGAAATTTTTTTCGCATAAGGCTGTAGAAATTAAAAATCCAAGTAACGATGTTGTGTTTAAAGTTAACGGTCAATGACTGAAACTATTCTTGGAATTGCCCACTGAATCTATTAAGAAAGCCATGGTTCTCTATGAATCAACATATCCCGATTAATCTATTCTCGGTGTTTAGTTTTGCTAAAGACTTTAAATTTAGCGCTCTTAGAAGGCAACCTAACTTTTTGCTTCTAATTATTTTTCCATTCAATTTGATTAGGTTTATCAGATCCTGTCTTTGTACTTCCCTTAAAAGATGAGTTTCTTTAGCTAAGTTAGGAGAAGAGCTTGGTAAAATTTCTTCTCAGGTGTCTTTATTTCTTTTTTATACTATATTGTGCTTATATTCAAAAAAGTTTTTAGTAGAATAATAAGTGAAATAAGTATATATATAAATATGGAACTACCTTTACCTTCTTATTCTTACACTTGTCAAGTCTTGGACCTAGGGTAAATATATTCTTTTGACAAATAATTGATTAAATAGTCTAGATAATTTTTGAAACATTAAGGGACAAAATATTAATGGACTCAAGTAAAAAGGTAAGTAAAAATGAAATCAATTTATGGATAATTCTAACCCTTCTATACACATTAAAGAAGAATCTACTTCTTAGATGCGTGTGGGTATTAACAAATGCAAAGTTCCCTTTATTAGTTAAAAAGAAAAAGAAAGACAAAAAAGAGATAATAAAAGCATATTCTAAATATTATTCCACCAAGTAACTAGGCCTTTTCATCTAAGTCTTGAGTCTTGCATCAAAAAATGAAGATGTAGAAAAACTATACTATACAGCCAGTTTCAATCTATAGCCTTGTTGACTCGAGCAAGTAAGCACGAGGGATGTCCTATACCTAGTGCCCTAAGCCAATTGGTCTAGGAGACATTAGTCGAAAACTTGTTACAAAGGTCAGATAGAAAGCTTAAGAGGTCAAGGCATTGCATGGTCTATATTAAAATATATATATAACAATAAAAGGAACATATTTGTATCAAAACAATATCTTCCCGCTTCTTTAGAGTAGAAAATTTAGAAATAATAATAGAAGTTGGTCAAAAGTTATCTTGAAAAAATGAGAAGTTTGCACTAAACCAATTTACTAGAAACTATTAATATCCCAATAATTTGTTTCATTTACTATCTAATGGAAAATCATTCTACTTATAAAAAAGGTGTGAGAAAAATCTTTGAGTCCGATAAAACTTGTATATAATATTATAATTTTTGATAGCCCCCTCAATTATTCTCTAATAAGCAATTCATGAACTATTTTTTATTATTACTCGAGGATAAGTAAGATTCAAGTTGGGGATGTGATAAGTATATAAATATTCTAATATATGCATTAATTTATAGATTAAATCATCTTTTTTTTTAAATTGATGTTTTTTTTGTATTTTACAAGAAAAAGATGCACCATAACAAAGAGCTCGATTTACATGTCTAAAATATATAAATTAGAGCCCAAATAGTGAATAATTGAAGCCCAAAATCAATTTTAAAGATGGCCTAAATAAGCTCACAAGCTACTGGTCTACCATGGACCAGCAGCTTGATCTATAAAGAGCCTTCATACGGTATATTAATGAATTTGAAAGAGATTTGGGACCAGGTTTGTCAATAAAATTGAAAGGAATTTGCATCTAAATTCATCAATGAATTGGAAAGAAAATTATGAATATAATCATCCAGAATTTAAATTTTTTCATATTTTTTAGTCTCATATTTGAAGAATGTAAACAATCCTTCTTCCCTGATACCTATAAAAAGGCCTGTATTCCTTTAGAAAAATCACTTCTGACTTTCTTACACCCTTCCAATATAAGAAAATGAGAGTGAGCTGAGAAAAAAAGCCTTTGTCATGTTCTAAAAAAAATATTTTTTAAACTCCAAGCCCTATTAATAGCTTAGGAGTTAAATTTTTTATAATCAATTTTTTTAGCAATAAAATTTTATTCTTCTTATTTCAAATTAATTTCTTGTAATTTTAATTTCAATACTATAATAGTTTAAATTCTTACAATTTAATTTTTGTATTTTAATTTATGTAATTAAGATAGTTTAATTTCTAATTTCTGCACATCTTTAAATTCAATAATTTAAATTTTAGCAAATATTATAGAATTTAATTTATATTTTTAAAAATCTTAAAGTTTTAATTTAGATTATGTTTGCTAAGCAAATCTTCTAGGATTGGTGATGAAACTAGACTATGATTGAAAACTTTCTTAGGATCTCTTCTTGAGTTTTTAATTTTTTTATAGTCCTTTCTTTTCAATTTCTTATCAAAAGACTTGATGGACTATTATTAGGTTTCAATCCCTTCATAGTTTTATACTTGATTTGGTATAAGAAGAGTAATAGATAGAAGGCTTACAATATTTTAAATCCTTGTCTCTTCTTCTTTGTGGAAACCTCGATGAATTATTATTGGATCAAAAGCCCTTCATAATCCATACTTGGTTAACACAAGGAAAAAAGTTGAAAGGACATTATAAGAGAAATCATAAAAAGACTCTGAATCATTGATCTAGTGAATTCAAAAGTCCTAGATATTTGGACTATTTATCTCTATAATTTAATTAATTTTTGCTTTAGTAAAAAATAAAGAAACAATTTCTTTCCATCTATGTTAAAGCTTGCCTGAGCAAGGATTTGAATACAGTTTAAATAGTACAAATATCTAGGACTTTTGCTTTAGTAAAAAGTAAATAGTTCAAAGGATTTGAATATAGTTTAAATAGTCCAAATATCTAGGATTTGAATACAGTTTAGATATTTGGACTATTTATCTCTATAATTTAATTAATTTTTACTTTAGTAAAAAGTAAAGAAACAATTTCTTTCCATCTTTGTTAAAGCTTGGCGGAGCAAGGATTTGAATATAGTTTAAATACACAGTTTCTCATGAAATTGATCCATACTCACCGGACATGCTATCCTGCATGTTGTGTGCTTATAATTTAATTTAAGATACATCAATTTACTTGCAGTAAGATACAATAAAATATCAATAATATCTCTGTATAATTTTTGATCAATACTCTTACCACTCTCATCTTTGTTAAGCTTATAAAATGGACTCATAGGTGTGCCAAGTGGTTTAGTTGTCTTCATCCTAAACTTCTTTAGTATCTTTAGTATATTTCGTTTGGTTGATAAAAAATCTCCTCTTTAGTTTATTGATTTAGAGTCCAAAAAAAAATTAGCTCTTCCATTATGCTCATATCGAACTTCCCTTGCATTAACTTGGCAAACTCTTGACAAGAAACTTCATTGGTGATACCAAATATAATATCATCAATATAAATTTGTACCACTAATAAGTCATCATTCTTTCTTTTCAAAAATAAGATAGTATCCATGTTACCTCTTGTGAAATAATTTTCATATAAGAATTTGCTTAATCTATCATACCATGCACGTGAAACTTGTTTTAAACTATACAGAACTTTATGAAGTTTAAAAACATGATTTAGATAAGTATGATTTTTAAAACCAGGTGGTTATTTTATATAAACTTCTTCTACTATGTATCTATCTAAAAATATACTTTTATTATCTATTTGGTATAATTTGAAATCCATGAAATATGCAAATAGAAGTAACAATCTAATTACCTCTAATCTAGCAATAGTTGTAAAAATTTTATCAAAATCAATACTTTTTTCTTGATTGTATCCTTTAACAACTAGTCTAGCTTTATTTCTAGTTAATATTCTGTTTTCAACTTATTTCTAAAGATCCATTTAGTGCCAATTATTGAGTATTGGGTGATCTTTCTACTAAAGCCCAAACTTTATTTCTTTCAAATTAGTTTAATTCTTCTTATATTGCATTTATCTAATTAAAATCTTTCTCAACCTCTTCAATACTTTTAGGTTCAATTTGAGATACAAAAACCATGTAATCATATACATTTCTAAGAGAAGATCATATTCTTATCCCTTTTGATGGATCACTAATGATTAATTTCTTAAGATGTCTATGGGTATACCTCTACTTTTTAGATAAATCATTGTCTTGAAAAGTTTTTTCTTCTTCCTTCTTTTGATCTTCTTCGGGATCCTTGGAAGGTGCATCCTTCAATGTTAAGTTTTAAATTCTTTGAAGACTTGTATCATCATCCAAAATATTCTTTTTTTAGAAGATTTATTATTACATTCATCAAAAACTATATGCATGGATTCTTCAATGACTAGAGTTCTCTTATTGAAGACTCTATATGCCTTACCAGATGTGAAATATCCTAAAAAGATATCCTCATTTGACTTGGCATCGAATCTTTCTAAGATGCCTTTTTCATTGTTTAGTTTAAAACACTAGCATCCGAAAATATGAAAAAAATTAATGCTATGTTTTCTACCTGTACAAAGTTTATATAGTATATTCTTTAAAATCAAATAGATCATAACACGATTTAAAATATAATATGCTTTGTTAATAGCTTCCATCCAAAAATATCTTGGAAGATCATTTCCATATAGCATGGTGCGTGCTATTTCTTTTAAAGTCTTATTTTTCTTTTTATAATCCCATTTCGTTAAGGTATCTTAAGTATAGAAAAATTATGAATAATGCCTTTTTCATTGCAATAATTTTTGAAATCTTGATTTTTAAATTTAGTTCCATAATCACTACAAATGTAAACAATTGAAGTACCTTTCTTATTTGAAAATTTTGATAGAACTTAGTAAAAGCTAAAAAGTTTCATCTTTATATATCAAAAATATAATCCATGTAAAACATGAAAAATCATCTATAATAACTAGATCATGTTTCTTTCCTCCTAAACTTGTAGTCCTTATGGGTCCAAATAAATCCATATAAAATAAATCCATATAAAATCCTAAACTTGTAGTCCTTATGGGTCCAAATAAATCCATATAAAATAATTTTAATAATCTAGATGTAGAAACCATACCTTTTGATTTGAAAGAGCTTTAGTTTGTTTTCCAAATTAGCATACATCATAAATTTTATTCTTTTCAAAATTTAGTTTTGACAAATCTTTTATAAGATCCTTTTTAATTAATTTTAAAATCAAATACATGCTAGCATGTCCTAATCTATGATGCCACAATCAACTAGTCTTATTGACTTTAATTTCAATTGCAACTAGACATTGACCATCTTGCATAGAAAGATTATCAAGATATATCATGTAGATGTTTTAATATCTATGCCCAATGAACATAATTCCATTATTATTGAGTCTAAAAAAAATAATGAAAATTCAAAAATTACTTTAAATCTTTTATCATAAATTTAACTAATTTTAAGTAAATTATATTTTAATTCTTCTACAAGTAGAACTGTTGCCGCTCTCGTCGCCGCGCCCGTGCCACGGATCCGCCGATCCTTCCTGACCGCCTGGCGAGGGAGCCTCCCTTCCCGCGGAGAACCTGCAACAAAGGGGTTAGAAGACCCTGGCCGGGGATCCCGACGAGGGAGCTCCGACGGTCAAGTCAGTAGACGACGAGAAGGAACAGACTCTCCAGCCGGACCCTCGAAAGGGTTCCAGACTTAGAGAGTTAACTGGTGAAGGAAACGCTCCGGGGACCAGAATCTCGGCTGGGCCTCCTTGCCGAGCTCACGCCCAGTGTTCCCCTCTCAGGATCTCTGGTTTCTCTCTCGGAGCAAGGCCTTTTGCCGGTGCTTCCTCCTTGTCCCCAGGCTAGTTAGCTTACCTTGTCGTCCCCAGATTCCTCCCTCTTTATCTCCCTTCGTCGTGCGCTTGTTTCTTCCTCCTTGGAGACTCCCCTCCCCGTCCTTTTCTCTTTTCCCTTTTCGGTGAAGGGGGCCAGGCGGCTTTCCGACCTCGTCCGCCGGGCCCAGCAGGGAAAAGGCGAAGACAGAAGAGAAAAAAGGGGAGGGCGGCGCTGGCAAGGCGGCCGATCAGGCCTCGGGCCCAGCGAGAGCACTCTCTTCCCCAAGCGTGGGCGCCATCCATCTATGGGGCCTGTTCCATCAGGATCGGGTCTCTCGACTGCGGGACCTGTCGGGCCGATGCAAGTGACGTTCCGCGTGCCGCCGCCCTCCATATGGGGTGCCGTCTGGGATTCGTACGGCCCGAGGGATGGCCTCGGGGCCCGTCTCTCTCCCTGGGGCCTTCTTCGTATGAGCGGTCTGACCTCGGCTGAGTTGGACCCGTCTCCGGGGGCCAACTGGCGAAGGGCGAGGGATCGGCCGACCTCGGCTTAGGTGGACCCCTCCTGGGTGGACACCTGGCGAGGTGGCAGGAGGTCGCCTGGCTTCGACCGAGGTGGGCCCGTCTCCGGGTGGCCACCTGGCGAAGGGCGAAGGATCAGCCGACCTCGGCTTAGGTGGACCCCTCCTGGGTGGACACCTGGCGAGGTGGCAGGAGGTCGCCTGGCTTCGGCCGAGGTGGACCCGTCTCCGGGTGGCCACCTGGCGAAGGGCGAAGGATCGGCCGACCTCGGCTTAGGTGGACCCCTCCTGGGTGGACACCTGGCGAGGTGGCAGGAGGTCGCCTGGCTTCGACCGAGGTGGGCCCGTCTCCGGGTGGCCACCTGGCGAAGGGCGAAGGATCAGCCGACCTCAGCTTTGGTGGACCCCTCCTGGGTGGACACCTGGCGGGTCGGTAGGAGGTCGCCTGACCTCGGCCGACCTCACTTAGGCGGACCCCTCCGGGCCCGGGCGCCAATGAGGTGGTAGAGGAACTCCGAGCCGAGCTCGACCTCGGCGAGGGCGGTTTGCCTCAGACAGTCGTCGGGCGGTGTAGTCTTGCTGATCCTGGCTTTGAGGACGTGGCGCTGACTCGGCCGGGAAAACTTACACGTGGCTCGCTCGCATTCGGCGATACCTGAGCCTGGCCACGTCACTGTCACGGCTGTAACAGTTGCCCCCCAGCCCGCCGTTCCGTTGGGGCGTCGTAGAACGGAACGTCGGGATTAAATGCGGACATGACATGGAGAGGCGAAGATCTTGCATCATAATTGCCACGATCCTTGTCGCCGTGGCTCGATGCGGCTGAAAACCTATGGGGAGCCGCCACGCGTCGCCCACTTGCCCGTAATCAATTCGTCGCTTCGAGGCAGAGGCCGTTACTCTGCTAACGAGGCGTCGGTGTCGGGCGTGCGCCCACGTGGCGATCATCCAGTGGCCTGAGGCGGAATGACGGGTACGGCCGCTGTCGGCTGAGTTTGAAAGGGAGGGGACTTTCCAGAACGAGGCCTTTTCCCTTGCTTCGTGAGCGGTTTGCTGCAGGCTAACAACTCCTGTTGCTCGCGCTCGTCTGGCGTATTTTCGGTGAGTGCCTCCTTCTTCTCCTCTAGCCCCCCTCCTTTCTCGTTTCTTTTCTGATCTTTTGTCCTTTCCTTTTCTATGGCGCGCCGTCGCCATGTCTCTTCCAACCCGGACGAGGCCGGTCCATCCCGGCCGAGGACTCCATCTTCTTCCTCCTCAGATGAGGAGACAATCCCGGAGGAGGTCCGCCGGCGTCTGCAACCCGGGGGTGTCACCATTGGCATCCCCAGGGGGATCCGGTCCCCTCCGGTTGCACCTGCCGTGCCCCTCCGTTCTCTTCCTGCTCCGCCTTCTCTTCCTGCTCCGCCTTCTCTTTTGAGGCTTAGCTTCCTCTCTTCTGACCTGTGTTGCTTTTGTCGTTGCAGATCAGGAACGACGTTCTCCTACTGAGGAACTTCCTCGTAGGGAACGCCAAAAGGGACTCCGAGCGGGAGCTGAGACTCGGCAAGCTCGCGACCGACGTCAAGGACCTGATGGAGAAGGGGGCCGAGCTGCGAGCCGATAAACAAGCCCTCCAGTCCGACCTGGCGCGTTCCGAGGAGCGGAACAAGGAGCTGGAGGCCTCCTTGTCGGAGGAGCGGACCTCTAACCAGCACCGCACGGAGGAGGAGGCGGCGGAGAAGGCCCGCCTGCAGGCCCACTCCCAGTGGCTGGAGCGCCAGTTGGAGGAGGCCCGGCGAGACGCGGCCGTGGCGAAGGACCGGAGCGCGTACGTCAACGGGCCCTGGAAGCTGCCAAGCGGGAGGCGCAAGAGGCCGTCCCAAAATTCCGGGCTTCCGACGAATACACGTCGGAGGTCCGGGAGGCCGCCGTGGACTCCTTCTTGAAGGGGTTCCAGATGTGCCGTGAGAAGGTGGGGGCCTTCTTCCCCCAGCTAGATCTGAGCGGGGTAGTGATCGGTGGCAGGAGGCCAGGAGGCGAGAGCAGGGCCTCCGGCACGGCCGAAGCGACTCCCGCGGCACCGTCGACCAGCGATGCTGCGGCTCCGGAGCAGCCTCAGGAGCCGGCCGTCGTGGAAATCGAGGATGCAGCACCTGTGCCCCCGGCAGAGGGCTCCGACCCCGCGCCACAGTGAACCCAGCGACTTCTTCTTGATTGCCTTTTCTTTTTTCTGCTGTTGTTGTTGTTTTTGTTTTTTCTTCTTTTTGGGGAGTCCCGGCCTGTCGGGACTCCCGGCTTGTACTGGCTACTTGTATTAATGAAAATCCCTATTTACCAAAAGCTTGAGTTCTTTCATTCCATCTCGCCTTTCTTTTTCTTTCTTTCTGAGATGTTGGTATGGAACACTTGAAGCAGTTGCAGGCCTGGTCCTTCCATTGCTCAAATCGAAGGCTGGGGCCTGCCGGATCGCGCGGCTGCAGAGTAAGCCTTAAGCGGGCCCGTCCCCGGGTCGCCTTCATGCTTGCGCAGGCAACATGGTTTCTGCACTGCCTTCCAGGCCGAAGCCCAGGATCTCCGGACTGAGCTCGATGCCGCAGGCTTTCTCAAGCCTTGTGCGGCTTGCTGAGCTGTTCTCCGGGCTTGCGTGGGCGAACTGGGTTCGACGCCACCTTCCAGGCCGAAGCCCAGGATCTCCGGGCTGAGCTCGATGCCGCAGGCTTTCTCAAGCCTTGCGCGGCTTGCTGAGCTGTTCTCTGGGCTTGCATGGGCGAACTGGGTTCGACGCCACCTTCCAGGCCGAAGCCCAGGATCTCCGGGCTGAGCTCGATGCCGCAGGCTTTCTCAAGCCTTGCGCGGCTTGCTGAGCTGTTCTCTGGGCTTGCGTGGGCGAACTGGGTTCGGCGCCACCTTCCAGGCCGAAGACCAGGATCTCCGGACTGAGCTTGATGCCGCAGGCTTTCTCAAGCCTTGCGCGGCTTGCTGAGCTGTTCTCCGGGCTTGCGTGGGCGAACTGGGTTCGACGCCACCTTCCAGGCTGAAGCCCAGGATCTGCGGTCTGAACCCGATGCCGCAGGCTTTCTCAAGCCTTGCGCGGCTTGCTGAGCTGTTCTCCGGGCTTGCATGGGCGAACTGGGTTCGACGCCACCTTCCAGGCCGAAGCCCAGGATCTGCGGTCTGAACCCGATGCCGTAGGCCCTCTTGTCAAAATGAGAAGGGAGTATTTGAAGTGGGGGAACTTTGTTATAGGAACAGGGAGCCTTACATTACTGATAGTACATCCTCAGGTTCGAGGAGTTCCACGTCCGGGGGAACCTGGCACCTTCCAATTCCTCCAAGTAATATGTTCCATGAGGAAGGGCTTCTGCCACCCGATATGGGCCTTCCCAGTTGGGTGATAGCTTGCCGCATTCCCGTGGCTGGAAGGCTTCAGCACGCCGGAAGACCAAATCTCCGGGACGGAAAACCTTCGGCCACACTCGGGAGTTGTAATATCTGGCTACACGCTGCCTATACGCCGCCATTCGGATTCGGGCCTTGTCCCTCGTTTCCTCGAGAAGGTCAAGGTTGAGCATCATCCTGGCAGGGTTTTCAGTCTCGTCATATTGCTCCACGCGCAGCGTGGGTAGGCTGAGCTCGATCGGGATGACTGCCTCGGCTCCGAAGACGAGGTTAAATGGGGTTTCGTCGATAGCCATCATTGGGGTGGTGTGGTATGCCCAGAGGACGCTGGGAAGCTCGTCGGCCCACCTGCCCTTGGCCTGGTCCAGCCGCGTGCGGAGGCCCTGAAGAATGGTCATGTTCGTGACTTTGGCCTCCCCGTTGGTCTGAGGGTGCGCCACCGAGGTAAAGCGATGCCTGATGCCGAGGTCGCTGCAGAATTTTTCGAATTCCCGGCAGTCGAACTGGCGTCCGTTGTCGGTGACCACGGTGTGGGGGAGGCCGAAGCGGCAGACGATGGACTTCCAGAAGAACTTGGCGACGTTTGCTTCGGTGATCCTTGCCAAGGGTTCGGCCTCGACCCACTTCGTGAAGTAGTCGATAGCCACTATCAAGAACTTCCGCTGGCCAGACGCCGGCGGGAATGGGTCGAGGAGGTCCATCCCCCACTGGGCGAACGGCCAGGGGGCTGAGAGCTGGGAGATTGGGTTGGAGGGTTGCCTCTGCACCGTGGCGTGATGCTGGCACCGGTCGCACTTCTTCACGAAGTCGGCGGCGTCTTCCTTCATTGTTTCCCAGAAGTAGCCCTGACGGAGGGCCTTGTACGCCAATGCCCTGCCCCCCACGTGGTTCCCGCAGATGCCTTCGTGAATCTCCTGGAGCACAAGCTTGGCTTCCGTGGGTCCTATGCACTTGAGGAGGGGGTAGGAATAGGATCTTCGATACAACTGCCCGTCCATCAGGACGAACCGCACGGCCTTCTTCCTGATGAGACGGGCCGCCTCTCGGTCCTCCGACAGGGTGCCGCTGGTGATGTACGCAACGTACTTGTCCATCCAGCTAGGCTCCTGGCTGACCTGATGGACCTCCACCGGTGCTTCGAGGCTTGGGATCTCCAGACGCTCCATATGAGCGCGTCCCAGCATCGAGTCCGGCAGGGTCGCCAGTCGAGAGAGGGCATCCGCGCGGGCGTTCTCCCCACGGGGGATATGGAAGATGTTGAAGCGCCGGAAACTGGACGCGCTCGCCTTGACGAGCTCCAAGTACTTCGCCATTTGGGGGTCATGTGCGACGTACTCCCCGGATACCTGCCCCGCCACGAGCTGGGAGTCAGTGAAAGCTCTGAGGTTGGTCACGCCCAGCTCGCGAGAGACTCTCAGTCCGGCGAGAAGTGCCTCGTACTCCGCCTGGTTATTTGTTGCGGGGAATTGGAAACGGAGTGCGCATTCGGCGATGACCCCATCGCCGTTGGCAAGGATGAGCCCAGCTCCGCTCCTGCCGGAGTTCGAGGCTCCGTCTACATGGAGGATCCAGGTGTCCTCCCCGGGCTCATCGGGGCCAACCTCCATCGGCTGGACTGGGGGGCCTCTCTCGGGCTCCTTGCCCAAGCCTGCACACTCGACCAAAAAGTCGGCCAGCACCTGTGCCTTCATGGCCGACCTTGGCCTGTATGTAATATCGAACTCGCTGAGCTTCAGTGCCCACTTGGCCAATCGTCCCGAGGTATCGGGCCGGCTGAGCACCGCTTTCAGCGGCTGGTCCGTCAAGACGGCGATGGGGTGCGCTTGGAAATAGGGCCTGAGACGCTGGGCAGACACTATTAGCGTAAAAACAAGTTTCTCGGGCCGAGAATACCTGAGCTCCGCGTTACGGAGAAGTTTGCTGGTATAGTACACCGGTCGCTGGATCCCCTGGTCGTCGGTTCGGACCAAGACTGAGCTGACGGCTTCCGGGGTAACCGCCAGGTAGAGGGTAAGCTCCTCTCCCTCCTCGGGCCTGGACAGCAACGGTGGCGATGCAAGCGTCTTCTTCAGTTCTTCGAAGGCCTGCTGGCATTCCTCGGTCCAAGCAAAATCATTCATCTTCCTCGGCACCTTGAAGAAGGGACGGCAGCGGTCCACCGACCTGGAGATAAAATGGCTAAGGGCCGCAACTCGGCCGGTTAGTTGCTGCACTTGCTTCTTGGAGGCGGGCTGCTCCATGTCCAGGATGGCCTGGACCTTCTCCGGGTTGGCCTCGATTCCTGTTTGGGTCACCATAAACCCTAGGAACTTCCCGGCGGAGACGTCGAAGGCGCACTTCGCCGGGTTTAGCTTCATCTGATGGCGTCGGAGGTTGCCGAACGTCTCCGCCAAGTCAGCCACGTGGTCCGAATCGGGTTTGCTCATCACCAGCATGTCATCCACGTACACCTGCATGTTGCGGCCTATCTGGTCTTTGAAGATTTTATTGACCAGACGTTGGTACATCGCCCCCGCGTTCTTGAGGCCGAAGGGCATCATCCTGTAGTAAAAAGTTCCACGGTCAGTTATGAAAGCGGTGTGCTCTTCGTCCTCCGGGTTCATCCGGATCTGATTGTATCCGGAGAAGGCATCCATGAACGACAGGAGGCGATGCCCCGAGGTGGTGTCGACCAGCTGGTCGATCTTTGGAAGAGGGAAGCTGTCCTTCGGGCAAGCTCGATTGAGGTCGGTGTAGTCCACACAGATCCTCCACTTACCACTATTCTTCTTTACCATGACCACGTTTGCCAGCCAACTGGGGTACTGGACCTCTCGGACAAAACCGGCGGCGAGGAGCTTCTCCACTTCCTCGTTGATCGCCTTCTGCCTCTCCATGGCGAAGCTTCTCTTCTTCTGGCGGACCGGACGGCAACTTGGGTCCACGTTCAGCCTGTGCATGATGACCTCGGGTGGGATGCCCGGCATGTCAGCTGCTGACCAGGCGAACACGTCAGCGTTGGCACGAAGGAACTCCAGCAGGCGGGTTCGCTCTTCCTCGGGGAGCTGGGCCCCGACTTGCACCGTCTTCAGGGGATCCGAACCGAGGGGAAAAGTCAGGAGGCGCTCTACGGGCCCTCCCCTGGGTTCCTTCTCTCTCAGATCGAGGTCGTCGATATCATGGGCGAGCTCCGCGCCCCTGGCGCCTGGGACCGTCTGGAGGCAGAGCGGGACTGGCTGGATCGTCCCCTTCATCTCCCCGAGCCCGGAAGGCGTGGGGAACTGCACCAACAGCCTCCTCGTGGAGATGGTTGCGTCCAGTTGGTTGAGCCCGGGATGCCCGAGAATGGCGTTGTAAGGCGAAGGGAGCCTGACAACGGTGAATGTTATTAGGACGGTCGCCTGCCGGGGTGGGGATCCGGCGGTGACCGGGAGAGTGATCTCCCCCTCGACCCCCACGGAGTCCCCTGTAAAACCTACCAGGGGGGTGTGCACTGGTTTCAGCTGATCGGGGGATAAGTTCATCCGAGAGAAAGCATCGTAAAAAAGCACGTCAGCCGAGCTTCCACTATCCACCATGATTTGATGTACAGGATGCTTCGCGATGGTCATCTCGACCACCACGGCATCGTTGTTTACATTGTCATTAATTTCCCCTCCCTTGGGAGGGATTACATTCTCCGGGACTTCCCGGGCTCTCTTCATTGCTCGGCCGGACCCGCGTGAGATCATGCCCACGGGCTTCTCCGTTGGGCGGTTGTCGATTGCAGGGGCAGGTGGTAAGGCCGCGAGCGGCTGCCCTTCAGAGGGGGCCTCGTTCTTGATGAACTTCCTGAGGTAACCCCTCCTGATCAGCTCCTCAATCTCCCGCTTCAGATGGCGACACTCCTCCGTGTCATGCCCGTGCTCGCGGTGGAACTGGCAGTACTTTGATTTGTCTCGGACGGCTCTCGAGTTCTGAGGAGGAGGTCGGCGGAGGTAGCGCTCGCCCTCGATTTCCATGAGGATCTTCGTTCGAGGTGCGAGGAGAGGGGTGTACCTCCGCTCTGGAGTGGCTTCGCCCCTCGGCCTTGGATTCGGGCGAGGGTCGGCAGACGGCCCGGGCCTCCGAGCTCCCGAGGTGTCCCTCGGGAGCGGCTTCTTCGGAGTCTTCCCGTCCAGCTCTCGACGGGTGCGGTCAGCCTCCTCCGCTCGGATGTACTTGTGGGCGCGGAGGAGGAGCTCGGAGTACGTCCTGGGCGGCTTCTTGTCCAGGGAATAGGTTAAGCGGGACGTCTTAAGCCCGTGCTTCAAAGCCAGCATGGCGACGGGCTCGTCCAAGCTGTAGATCTCCAGGGCTGCGGTCTTGAACCGGGTGATGTAGTCCCGGAGCAGCTCCTGGTCCTGCTGGCGGATGGAGAAGAGGCTGTCCACCTCTCTTGGCACCTTTCGACAAGCGTCGAAGTGTGCCACAAACTTTCCTTCCAACTGATGGAAGGAGCAAATGGACCCGGGCTCGAGACGGGTAAACCAGACTCGAGCGGCCTTCCGTAGGGTTGCCGGGAAGGCGATGCACAGAAGGGCGTCGGTGGCGCCCTGGACCCTCATGAGAGCTTTATAGCTCTCCAAATGGTCCAGGGGTCGGTGGTCCCGTCGTAGGGATCCACCTGCGGCATGCGGAACCGTTTCGGGATTGGTTCCGCCTGGATTTCTTCAGAGAAAGGGGGGCGGGAGTCGTAGCCCGCCGGGTCTGCCGACGAGTTCTGCAGGTCGACGAATCGGCGGAAGAACTCCGCCAGCTTGCGCTCATGCTCCTCCAGGCGCCTCTCGGCCTGGCGCCTGATGGCTTCGTCGGTGGAGTCTTCCACCGAGACAGCAGGTGAAGGGGGCGCCGATCGATCTCGGCGCGAGGTCTGGCCTCGGCGTCGCTTGCTGTGATGCGCCATTTCGGCCCCGTCGACCGGGGATCGACTCTCGTGATCCTCCGAACCGGAGTAGTTTCTCTTTGCGGGGGCTTGGTGACTCCCCCGGGGGTTGGAGATGGCCCTCGGATGGGATGGCCTGCCCTGGATTGAGCGCAGGCTCCCATGCTGCCCCGCGGCTCGGGCCGCGGGGGTCCCTGGCTGCGGTTGGGTGGCCAGGGACCGTTGTTGCTGCTGAAGCTGCCGGACCGCTGAAGTCAGGGTCTGCAGCTGCTGGATGACGGCCCCAAGGGGTCCGTCACTGTGGTAGGCTGCTGTGGAAGAGGAGGGGGAGCCGGAAGCTCCCTTTCGGGGCTGTGGCCCCCCGGAGGGGAGTGGACCTCCCCCACACAGCTGGTGGACACCTCGCGACCACGAGTGACCACCATTGTTGGAGAGCGCGATACCTGCAGAAAGCTGGCTCCCGCTAGGGGTTAGTGTCCTGCCCCCCTACCTGGCGCGCCAATCTGTTGCCGCTCTCGTCGCCGCGCCCGTGCCATGGATCCGTCGATCCTTCCTGACCGCCTGGCGAGGGAGCCTCCCTTCCCGCGGAGAACCTGCAACAAAGGGGTTAGAAGACCCTGGCCGGGGATCCCGGCGAGGGAGCTCCGACGGTCAAGTCAGTAGACGACGAGAAGGAACAGACTCTCCAGCCGGACCCTCGAAAGGGTTCCAGACTTAGAGAGTTAACTGGTGAAGGAAACGCTCCGGGGACCAGAATCTCGGCTGGGCCTCCTTGCCGAGCTCACGCCCAGTGTTCCCCTCTCGGGATCTCTGGTTTCTCTCTCGGAGCAAGGCCTTTTGCCGGTGCTTCCTCCTTGTCCCCAGGCTAGTTGGCTTACCTTGTCGTCCCCAGATTCCTCCCTCTTTATCTCCCTTCGTCGTGCGCTTGTTTCTTCCTCCTTGGAGACTCCCCTCCCCGTCCTTTTCTCTTTTCCCTTTTCGGTGAAGGGGGCCAGGCGACTTTCCGACCTCGTCCGCCGAGCCCAGCAGGGAAAAGGCGAAGACAGAAGAGAAAAAAGGGGAGGGCGGTGCTGGCAAGGCGGCCGATCAGGCCTCGGGCCCAACGAGAGCACTCTCTTCCCCAAGCGTGGGCGCCATCCATCTATGGGGCCTGTTCCGTCAGGATCGGGTCTCTCGGCTGCGGGACCTGTCGGGCCGATGCAAGTGACGTTCCGCGTGCCGCCGCCCTCCGTACGGGGCACCGTCTGGGATTCGTACGGCCTGAGGGATGGCCTCGGGGCCCGTCTCTCTCCCTGGGGCCTTCTCCGTACGAGCGGTCTGACCTCGGCTGAGTTGGACCCGTCTCCGGGGGCCAACTGGCGAAGGGCGAGGGATCGGCCGACCTCGGCTTAGGTGGACCCCTCCTGGGTGAACACCTGGCGAGGTGGCAGGAGGTCGCCTGGCTTCGGCCGATGTGGGCCCGTCTCCGAGTGGCCACCTGGCGAAGGGCGAAGGATCAGCCGACCTCGGCTTAGGTGGACCCCTCCTGGGTGGACACCTGGCGAGGTGGCAGGAGGTCGCCTGGCTTCGACCGAGGTGGACCCGTCTCCGGGTGGCCACCTGGCGAAGGGCGAAGGATCGGCCGACCTCGGCTTAGGTGGACCCCTCCTGGGTGGACACCTGGCGAGGTGGCAGGAGGTCGCCTGGCTTCGGCCGAGGTGGGCCCGTCTCCGGGTGGCCACCTGGCGAAGGGCGAAGGATCAGCCGACCTCGGCTTTGGTGGACCCCTCCTGGGTGGACACCTGGCGGGTCGGCAGGAGGTCGCCTGACCTCGGCCGACCTCACTTAGGCAGACCCCTCCGGGCCCGGGCGCCAATGAGGTGGTAGAGGAACTCCGAGCCGAGCTCGACCTCGGCGAGGGCGGTTTGCCTCAGACAGTCGTCGGGCGGTGTAGTCTTGCTGATCCTGGCTTTGAGGACGTGGCGCTGACTCGGCCGGGAAAACTTACACGTGGCTCGCTCGCATTCGGCGATACCTGAGCCTGGCCACGTCACTGTCACGGCTGTAACAAGAACATTTTTTATATAGGTAGAGGGGTGATACAAACATTATCGATTCTAATGATTTTGCCTCTTTTATTATCACCAAAAGTCACATTTCTTCTATTTAGAGCTTCGAGAGATGTGAATTGCTTCATATCTTTAGCCATGTGCCTTGAACAACTACTATCTAGATATCAAAGTAATGCAGGATGACCCAATCAAAATTAGTTTAAGAGGATGGATCGTTGGTTATTAAGAAACAACCGTTAGGCTAGGTTAGTTCAACCCAGAGATAGACCTAATCAAATAAGCCCAAGTAGATCCAAGTGGGCCTGAAGCAAAAAGAAGGCTCTACTCTGAGGATCATGCAGCACTGAGATCCATGCAACTTTGAGATCCGTGGAGCTCTAAGATCCATGCGGCTCTGAGATCCATGTAGCATTGAGATCCTTGCAGAGCTTAAAGTCGACAGTAAAGACTGGGATAGCTTTCACAATCGTGCGACATCTCCTTCATGGACCGAAGTTAGGTGGAATAGAGGAGGGCTTGCGGAGAAGGATTCCGGTGGAACTTCACCAGCATCCTCGGAAGATCCGTCATCGAAGATGGGTGGAATAGTCATCAACAGCACAAGGGCTCGATTCCAAGGCCCTGTTGCAGAGCTCTGCTTGGCCATGGGAGGGATGCGAGCTGTGAGGAAGGTAGCGAACTCAGACGGCGAGGGTTCAAAGGAGTCCAGCAAGGCAACAGTGTTCACGACGAAGAAAGGCTGCTTGCTGGCAGAGGTAGCGGCACGGACGGGAGGAAAGAAAATCTGGTGGGGTGTCGAGTGGATCTGGGCTGGTCAGTTCCGGGCGATGGTGATCGGTGATGGAATCGACAGACCAGACAAATTAAAGAATGGCAAGTGGTCATTTGGTGGTTGGCGATGGTGGAAGGGGCGGACTGTTGTGGACTATCCCTCATATCTGAGGAGGGAGACGGCACGGCAGGGAAACGGCCAGTACAGTAAGGAAACGGTTGGCATGGATGTATGTGATGGTGAGGTCAATCGGTGGAGGTAGCTCGCATGAAGGTGGCTGCAGCGCAGTTGGTTCCGGTGGTTGGCGGCAGTGGAAGGGGAGCCGGTGTTTGAAGATGACCGATAAGGGTCTTCCGATGAGGGAGATGGCATGGCGATGGCTTAGCTGTGAATCTCTCCAGATGGGAGGGAGATTCAAAGGTGGGTTTGGTGGTCGGAGTTGGCCATGGGGTGTCGGACGGATGGGAGGTGGTGACGTCGATCCGAGGGGCTAAGGATAACAGTGGCTCAGGCATGGTCGGTGGCTGTTGGTTCGGGGATCTTCTAGTGGAATTGGGGCGGTTGAGGGGTCCGAAGAGGCTTGCTAGAAATAATGGTTTCTCTGGAAGTTTTGAGTGGCAGGGATCGGAGAATAGGAGAAAGAGGAAGAGATTAAAAGAAATAGAGTTGGGAGAAGAGAAGAAGAAGACACAAAGAAGAAGGGGAAGAAGAAGAGAATCCAAGGAGAAGAACTCAGAGAGAGGAATAAGGAAAGTCCAGGAAAGAGAAGAACCAGAGAGAGGAGAAAGGAAAGCCCAGGGGGAGGAGATAACAGGGAGTCTCAGAGAAAAGGGAGATGAGAGGAAGAAGATGCAGAAGAGAGAGAAACCAGGAAAAGAAGGAAGAGAATAAGGAGAGGTAGAATAAGAAGATTAGAGGAAGAGAAAGTAGAAGAAGAGTTTGGGAGAAGGAAAAAACCAGAAGAGGGATAAAGGAAGAGAGAAGAAGAGAAGGGAGGAGAAGAGGGGAAGGAGTCAAGACACACCCTAATTTTTTTCAATAAAATTCTTCGATAATTTTATTCCAATGACAATATACCTTAAATAAACCTAAAATTTTAACAGACTCCAAACAAGTGAAAACAAATATGATATACCAATCCTAACAAGTTCAAACAAACTATCCTAAAAACTTTGATCCTAAAATAACTTATTCGAAACAAACTAATCCTAAAAACTTTTGAGTCGGAGATAACCCATACCCCATACACCCATAAAAAATATCCAAAAAAAATATTACATTCCATTTTCTTCAAGATCATGCTGGGTGTGCATCAAGATCTGTGTTGGGATGTCCGCATCATTCTCCTGGAGTGGAGAGAACTCGACTCCATCGAGTCAGGCTCCATAGACTCCAACTTCTAGCTTGACTCATTGATAACCATGAGATAGAATTTTTTTAATATAAACAATTTAAATATAAAAAGAAAATAAAATGTAATTAATCCTAATCTAACCTAAACCATGCTCTGATACAAAAAATTAATGCAGGACGACCCGATCAAAACTAGTTTAAGAGGATGGATCATTGGTCGTTAAGAAACGATCGTTAAGCTAGGTTAGTTTAACCCAGAGATAGACCCAATCAAATAAGCCCAAGTAGATCCAAGTGGACCTGAAGCAAAGAAAAGGCTCTACTTTGAGTATCATGCAGCTCTGAGATTCTTGCAGCTCTGAGATCCATGCGGCTTTGAGATCCGTGTAGCTCTGAGATCCATACGGCTCTGAGATCCATGCAAAGCTTGAAGTCGGTAGTAGGGACTGAGATAGCTTTCATGATTGTGCGGCATCTCCTTCACGGATCAAAGCTAGGTGGAATAGAGGAGGGCTTGCGGAGAAGGATTCCGGTGGAACTTCACCAGCATCCTCGGAACATCCATCTTCGGAGATAGGCGAAACAATCGTCAGTGGCACAGGGGCTCCATTCTGAGGCCCTGTTGCAAAGCTCGGCTCGGCTGTGGGAGGGACGCGAGCAGTGAGGAAGGCAACGAACTCGGAGGGGGAGGGTTCAGAGGAGTCTGATAGGGCGGCGGTGTTCACGATGAAGGAAGGCAACTTGCTGGCGGAGAGCAAGGGCACGAATGGGAGGAAGGAAATCCAATGGGGCATCGAGTGGATCTAGGCTAGTCGATTTCGCGTGGTGGTGATCAACGACGGGATCGGTAGACCAGACAAACCGGAGAATGGCGGATGGTCGTTCGGTGGCTGGTGACGGTGGAAGGGGCGGACTGTAGTGGACTATCCCTCAGATCTAAGGGAGATGGCACGGTAGGGAAAAGGCCGGCATGGATGAATATGATGGCGAGGTCGACGGGTGGAGGCAGTTCGCACAAAGGTGGATGCGGCGCAGTTGGTTCCGACGGTTGGTGGCAGTGGAAGGGGAGTTGGTGTTTGAAGATGACCGGTGAGGGTCTTCCGAGGGAGATGGCATGGCGATGGCTTTGCTATGGATCTCTTCGAACAGGAGGGAGATTCAAAGGTGGGTTTGGTGCTCGAGAGTTGGCCATGGGCCATTGGACGGATGGGAGGTGGCGACGTCGATCCGAGTTTCTAAGGACAATAGTGGCTCAGGCACAGTCGGTGGCTGTTGGTTCGGGGATCTTCCAATGGAATTGGGATGGTTAAGAGGTCCAAAGAGGCTTGCTGGAAATAATAGTTTCTCCGGAAGTTTTGAATGGCAAGGATCGGAGAATAGGAGAAAGAGGAAGAGATTAGAAGGAACAGAATAGGGAGAAGAGAAGAAGAAGACACAGAAGAAGGAGAAGAAGAAGAAGAGAATCCAAAGAAAAGAACTTGGAGAGAAGAAGGAAAGTCCAGGAAAGAGAAGAACCAGAGAGAGGAGAAAGGAAAGCCCAAGGAGAAGAGATAATAGGGATTCTCAAAGAAAAGGGAGATGAGAGGAAGAAGATGCAAAATAGAGAGAAACCAAGAAAAGAAAGAAGAGAATAAGGAGAGGTAGAATAAGAAGATTAGAGGAAGAGAAAGTAGAAGGAGAAGAAGAAGGAGAGTTTAGGAGAAGGAAAGAACCAGAAGAGGTATACAGGAAGAGAGAAGAAGAGAAGGGAGGAGAGGAGGGGAAAGAGGAAGAGGGGGTTGAAGGAGTCGTGACACACCCTATTTTTTTCTCAATAAAATTCTTTGATAATTTTATTCCAATGACAAAACACCTTAAACAAACCTAAAATTTTAACAGACTCCAAACAACCAGAAACAAATCTGATATACCAATCTTATCAAGTTCAAACAAACTATCCTAAAAACTCCAATCCTAAAATAACTTATTCGAAACAAACTAATCCTAAAAATTTTTGAGTTGGAGATAACCCATACCCCATACACCCATAAAAAAATATCCAAAAAAAATATTACATTCCATCTGCTTTAGGATTCGTGCTAGGTGTGCATCAAGATCTATGCTGGGATGTCCACATCAAAATATTTTCTTCTCCTTGGTTTCAAGATATATCTACAAAATTAATCAAGTAAATACTTTAGGTATCCAAATCATCTTGGATTCCTTAGAATTAGTATTGGTGATTTCTTTTAGAATCCAAACCTTCTTAACATTATTTAATTTTTTTTTTATCATATAAATAAGCTTTATATCCTAATCTATCACAACAATGGTATATAATACTAGAGAACGTGGAAACAAAGAAGTTTTTAAATTAGTTTTGTTGTTTTATTATTTAAAACATGATCCGGTTTTGTTAAAAGCGGCTCTTTGACTATTAAAAGCATTTTCAATGTTTTGGAGCTATATACAAGCTTTTCAATAAAATGATTGACTTTGTTCAATTCTTTTTTTGAACTCTTGTTTTCTTAGTTATATATTTTATTTTCTTTTGAAAGGTTTTTATTTGTTAAAGAAATTTTTTATTTCTTCGGATCTTTGTTCTTTTGAGTTAAACTTTCATTTTCTTTTGATAATTCTTCTTTTTTATTTGTCAAAGTAAGCTTTTGATCCTTCATATCATTGTTCTCTTGAGTTAAGATTTGATTTACTTTTGATAATTTTCTTTTTCATTAGTTAACCCAAGAATTTCTTTCTTCATTTCTAAATTTCTTAGCTTAAGCTTTTTAAAATCATCCATGAGTTCAGAAAATGTATCTTGAAATTCTTCAAATATAAAATCAACTTCGATTTTAGATCTTATCTCTTCCTCATGGGTCATGAAGTATAGGTTTGTGACCTATTATATTCTTCATTAGAGCTAGAGTTTTTGCTCTCATTCCATGTTACCATCATTGCCATCTTTTTGTACTTCCTTAAGACTTTCTTGAAAAGGGGTAGTCCATCTTATAGTGTCTCGGCTTCTTATACTCTAAGCAAATAAGCTGCTCCTTTTCTTTCTTCTTCTCCTTTTTCTTGCTTGACTCTCCTTTATAGAACTTTTTTTATAGCCATGCTTCTTTTTTTTCATGAACCTTCTGAACTTCCTTGACATAAATGCCATATCTTCATCTTTATTTCTTTCATCTGAGTTATCATTAGTTTTTTCTTTATAGTTGTGGACTTGAGGACAATAGTCTTCTTTTTCTTCTCATTTTTAATTTTCTTTTGCTTCAATGACAGCTCATAGATCATCAATAAATATATAAGTTGCTCAAGAGAAAGTGTATCAAGATGCTTGACCTCTTATATGACAGTGACCTTTGCATTTCACGCAATTGAAAAAAATCTAAGAATTTTATTAATAAGTTCAGCATTAGAATCAGATTTATCCAAACTATTTAAACTATTAATGATATTGATAAATCTAATGTACATTTCAATTATATTTTTCCATTCTAAACATTTTATGAGTATGGACAAGAATAATAATTTTATATTGTTTCACTTAATTAGTCCTCTAATGGATAACTTCAAATATATTCCATTTTTTTTGGGCTAAAGTACAATATAATAAATTCATAGTCTTAGTATTTAATTTAGTTTGTTTTATGTCTTACTTATCCCAATTATCTTCAAGTTTGGAAGTAGCAACACAATTTATCATGATCGTGGATGTATGAGGTCCTTTAATAATGGTCTTCTAAATGTTATAATTAATAGCTTATATGTAAATCGCATGTGAGTCTTTCAATATGCACAGTTTATTCCATCGAACAAAGGTGGACGGTTTGATACTTGTCCCTCGACAATATAAGTACCAAATTGGGTTGTCATTCGATCTTTGACTCTTGATCATTAGATCAAATTCGTTAAATACCAAGCTTTGATGCCATTTGTTGCTCAACGAAACAACCTACGAGGGGGGTGAATTGGATTTTTTTAAAACTTTAAACAAGTATGTCTTGAATTTGAAAAACACGTGAGTGTGTAACAATATATGTGTGCAGTCATACCTAAATGCAATGTTTAAAAAAGAAGATGATGAGGAAAACAAAGCACAGCAAACACACAAGATTTATAATGATTAAGTACACCCCAAGCACCTATGTCCACTCTCCAAGAACTCCTTGAAGATTTTATTATAATCTTTTAAGATTACAATCAATTTATTTTCTGAGCTTACAAACTTAATCCAGATGCTTTTTCCTTAGGCTCACCAATCACAACCTTACAACAAGCCAATCTTAAGCTTGCAATCCAATTCCAAGGTTTGGATGAGCCTATCCCTTAGTTTCAATCCCCTTGAAACTAGTTACAACTCAAAATAAGGTACAAGAAATAATGAAACCAAAAGCTTTCTAAAAGAAAAAAAAATTGATGAAGCTCTTGAAAGAATCTTTGGGTTGTTTCTTCAATTGAAAGCCTTTAATGATTGCTTTGATTGCTGATGGTTGAGAAATGATTGCATACTCTTTAAGAACTAGGCTTTTCTTGTTAGAAGTTTGCTCTTTAGAAGATTCTTTTGGAAGTATTAACTTTCTTTTGGATTCTCTTGCTTCTTCAATGTATTTGATGAAGAATAAATATCTTTAAAACCTTCAAAAATCGATTTATGGCTACTAGAGAGTAAAAACTAGCCATTTGACATATTTTTTAAGCTTCTGCACTTTTGAAAATATAATCATTATTATGCTGACAGAAGTTGAAGCATTGACTCACTAGTCCATGAATCGACTCATGAGTCGACACTTCAGAGGCTAGTGTCAACTCATAAGCTATGTCTGAAAAACTCTTCTCTCTGAATTTGTCTAAGACTATGACTCATAGAGCACGGTCAATCCTTGAGTCTACACTTCAAAGCCTAGCATTGACTCAAGACTTGTACCAAAAATTCAACCTTCTATTATTATTTTTCTGCAATTATGACTCATGGATTATGAGTCGATCCTTAAGTCAACACTTCAAAGCCTAGTATCGACTCACTGACTTATACTGGCTAAAACTTCTACGTACCAATCATCTTCTTCTCTAAGTCATTTCTAGAGATCAACTCATCATTTCCTTGAGTTGCACTGAACTATGTCATCTAAAAAATGTGTGCCAATCTTTACAACATGAAGCTTTAACTTAATTTCTTCTGCATCAACTCTTAAAAGTCCATTAAATTCATATTTTTTATTTTGAGAAGACAATTAAAACAGTAAGATTTTCGTGCTTGAAAATTGATCAACTAGTCTTTTTTTTTTTTTTATTAAGTTTGTAGGGTACCTGAAACAACAATCTCCACACTTCAGCAAAATATTAGTATCTCATATATATTCAAATATTTTGTTATTCATCAAAATCAAAGTCGGAGTTAATACTCAGACCTAAACCCGGCTCGAAGCCTAAATTTTTTTTGAGCCAAGCTCGGGTAGGGTTATAGCCCGGCCCAACCAAGCCTAGTTCCAGCCTTGCATACTAGAAACTTACCAATGAACCAAACTATGGGGAAACAACTTTGTGATTCTTCCTTAATTCGTCTCAACATGGTCTTAGCCACTGGTAGATAGATGTAAAACAAAATAAGAGCTCAATCTATGAGCCAAAATAATAATAATAATTAAAGCAACCAAACCAACCCCTTTGGGGTACCATAAGAAAGCCTCTAATTCTAAAAAGTCTCCAATACTAAAACCAAGCCTTTTCAGCAAGTAGACTGAATGCATCTTTTCAACTAACAATGTAGCATCCAAAAACAAGATTTGCATGAACTGCTTGCAATATGGTAAGCAAAACAAACAATTTCCCTCATCCATACTTCATATAAGCAACCCAAGATTGTGTAATGTTTTTTCACAGGTTGGCACATATTTTTAGTTCTTCAGGGATATGCCTCGTATTTATCTTTAGACAATGCCTCCTGATGCAACACTTTTTATAAGAACCTAAGATTTATCTTTAGATAATACCTCCCGATGCAGTCATTTAACACTTTCCTGCTTTACTCTCCCACTTGAGAACCATGGACTTTAGATTTTATAGAAAATAGTATTGAATCCCGCTGGATTTAGGCAGAAGGCAGCAAAATGTCATGCTGCTATACATCCATCGATTACTGGGGATGGTGAAATAACACCCATCCAGATCAGGAAGAGTAGAACCATCCTCATCAAAATACATCCTAAACACAATCAACAGAGCAGTGCTTGATCTAATGGAATCTCTAAGACAATAGTACACTTTAAGAGCTTTTTTTATATCAACTTGTAGGTAAGAGTAATTAAGCAAAACCATGCTCTACAAAAAACATAAAAGAACATTGAAAAGATATTAAATAGAATTTATAAAATCAATGATGTCACAGTTTGATAATTTCCAATCATTCCAAAGTAGACATCAGTGAGAATATGTATAACTCTATGGAACCAAAAGAACACATGCCATCCAAAAACATTCCTCAAAAAACTAGTAATGGTTATTATATAAAGTCACAACATACTTCACATCATAAGCTGCCTGAAGATGAAGATGATGATGCATGGGTAAAAAGCCAATTCTTTTTTCTAATATGCAAGGTATTTGTAAACAGTCAATTCACAGACAAACTAACCTGATAATTGGGTACCCTAAGATTACCGAGCTTCTCTTACATTTCATTTCCAAACATGTGACAGATGTGGCTGATGATGGACCAAATTTGATTCGATGTACCAAGTGAAAAACTTTTTAGCCATTTAACAGTACCAACCATCCAGGCAACTCGTGCATATGCATTTACAATTTCTGTCCAACAAATTATTTATCAAAACTGGAAGCATCTAATGGCCCACCAATCCTGTGAAGTGCTTCTTCATTGCTCTATCTTTTCTATGATGATTTCCACCACCTCTCCTTCCTCTACCCCGAGGATTTGGGTTCCCTCTGCCTAAACTTTCTGCAGCATCAGAGATTGGGTGATCCTGCTCTTCAGCATCCATCAACTTCTTGACAGCCCCAACAGGTAAGTTTCCACCACGACCAAGACCATGAATTATTTCCTTCTGCGCTTGGCTTACGACTGCTGCTTCCTGAGCACTAGACACACCAACAGAACCAGAAACTTTGTAGCTGTAGTTTTTCCCATCCTTGACGTAAAATTGTGGCTTCTTCTGTGAACTCCATGTTGAAGTAGCATGGCGTGATGAAGTCTCAATATACGATCCTGAAGACCTTTCTGATAATGAGCTGATCCTATTACTCAAGTTATCTGTCTCTTCATATCCTGCTTCCACAACATTCAAAACTAGATCATCAAATGAATCATCGTACTCATCTTCATATTCATACTCTGCTGCAAGGACAGCAGACCTCACTGCATCTTTAGCTGTTCTTGAGTCTAAAACTGCAGAGTCAGGCAAGTAATTATTAGACTTCCTTGTGTATCGCCCATATGATGAAACTGAAGATGATGAGCCATCTTCATCTTTCCCTGGCATCTTGCTATCCACTTTAGCAGGCAAAACAGAATTATAAGATGCAGATTCTAGTAGTACCCCTTTCCCCTTATCACTCTTGTTCTGGGTTGTTGACTTCGATGGTAGAATTTGCTCAAATGAAGTATCCAAAGACAAAAGATCTTCATGAAGAGTTCCTTCTAATATCCTTTGAATAACTTCTTCGGGATCATGGTTATAAGCTTCAAGGCAAGCTGAAAGAAAACCTTTCCCATAATCAGGGAAAAGGTCCTTAATTTGACTAATTTTAGAGTCAAGGATTACAGCCTCTTCATCCATCTGTGCTTTATCATTCAGTGAAGAGATCTCAGGTTCTTTATTCCAGGACACCATGGTAGCTGGTGCTGCAATTTGAGATAGGTATTGAAACTGCTGATCATCCATAAAAATCCATCCTGTCAAAAGAAAGGAGAAAAGAAAAGAAAGGGAGACTTTTAACAAACCATAGGCAGACTATCAGACCCAATGAAAATATAAGCAATTAAGAGATAATAGTAGATAAGGAAAAAAAACTAGAAATAAGCATCAGTTGTATCAGATTTACTTGAAATCTGTGTTCATAGAAATATAAGTTATCATAGACTAACATATTTTTTGCCCAACTGCTAAGCACAGTATTATGTCTGTTCTATCAAGTAACTCATTCACAGAATCATGCTTTATGAATTACATTGCAGGATAAATTGCACATGTTTTACTTATCCCAAAGAAAGAATAGAAGGATGTAATTCCACATTGACAAACTCAGGCTTGTACAAAAAGCCTTCAACATACAGAAATACTATGGCGATTCATGACTCTGAATTATAAATAGGTCCACGAATGGGATTTCCAGCTGGCCTAGAATACAGAATACACTCAAATTTGTTTCTTCCTACTTCATAGGTTCAGTTCTCTCATTGTTTTAAAAACTGCGAAACATAAGAAGAAGGAAAAAAATAAAGTGGGGTAATTAAGGTGACACCCCAACCATAACCTAAACTTTCAATTCCAACCAAAATGTTAGCTAACCTCTAAGTTATGCCCTGTTTATTCACCTATCTAGTAGATCACAGCAATGATCATCTTTCGAAAAATAAGTTCTTAAAACCCTTGTTTCCACTAGATCAGAAGTCACAATCCTACCTTCATGTATACATTAAGCATCACAAAACGTATGGACTCCAAAATGGCATATATTTCACTATAGGGATACTCTACATTTCAATATTGCTGAAGTATATGAAAGTTGAAACTATACATGCAGAACCAAACTTTACTTCAGGTGATGGGCACAAGGTTTTCTTTAACATTCCAAATGTTTCACCATGGACAAATCCAGCTGCACATTCAAATGACTATTTTCACATATATGAACTAAGACTAATGCCAGTAAAGTGATTGTATCTTTAGACAAGTGTCCATTTTCTGAGAGAAATAGAGAACCTCAAATGACATCTTCAGAATGAAAATAATAGAGCTTAACAGGCAATTAGCCTTTCCCCTTCTTGTAAGAGTACCAAGAACCAATACATCCCAAGATCAACCTATGCTAATGGTTTTGGAATTACTAAACTCTAAAGAACAAAATACATATGTTAGTGTATAAAGAATTTACCAGTGTTGCGAAGGCCTTGAATTTGGCCTAGTATCTTGAAGTCCTTTTCAAGATTCTGAAGAAATGTTCCACTACCATATTTCCCAAATGGACTTAAAACTTCCCCATTGATCTCTTTAAAGGTTTGAACTAAGATGTCTCCTCTTATGGCAGGATCCTCAACTTTGGCTGGAAACATCTTCGTAGCAGTTTGAAGGAGACTATCATCAGTGAGTTGATCATTTAAATAGCAGAAATCCAGCAATTTCCAACCAAACTTGACTACTCTCACTGACAACATTTTCAAACTAAGAACAATATCTTCAAGTGAGCGAGCAGATAAGTCTTGTTTCCCATCAGCCACATAACTAGAAACAAGTTTAAATCCTTGTTGTAAAGAAGGCAGCAAGGAATCATGCAGCCTTGCCAGGGTACTCAGTAGCTCCTCATTTCCATAACTGCATGCCAAATGAATTTCAAAATGCTATAGAGTATCAGAATCAATTCGAAATTGCCATTAAAAACTATAAAACTACATGTCTAAATCACTGCCCAATATACAGAAGTCAGTTTACCTCATTTCAAATGGAATAGAGAAGTACAAAGATGCAGGTTTGTATGCATCAGCAAAAGCATCTAGAGTCACAATGGCATCATTTATGAAGTCCACTACCTGAACACAAAATTAAATTCTTGCTCAAATATCTGGAAGTGCAAGAGAACAAAACAATTTAAACCTGCTCAGTTATTCTCAGAAGGAACAGCTTGCCTCTGAAAAATCTTTATAGAGTTGACCATAACCATGAACTTCACGTCCTCCAGAAGCAATTAGTACCTTTATGGCATGCATAACTAAATTAAATATGTTTGTTGAACATAAGAAAGTTGCATGGTAAAGATAGGGGCATGAATTACAAAGACTGTTTCCAAGCTTCAATACAAAGACTGTTTCCAAGCTTCAATACTATGAATTTTCAGGTTTAGTGGAGAAAGCTCCATTTCAATGACAATCAGTCCACTGATAAAACCAAAAATAAGAAAATTGTATGTTTAAAGATAGAGGCATGAATTACAAAGGCTGTTTCCAAGCCTCAATACTATGAATTTTCATGTTTAGTGGGGAAAGCTCCATTTCAAAAACAATCAAACCACTGTGGGTACGGTTATAATTATCTGACAAACAAAGGTGTCACAGAGATAGCATGCCAAGGTAAACATTATTTAGTATCTTTTCCATTCATGCTTTCATATCGTTTAACCACATAAATGGAAGAAACTTCATATCAACAGCTGAAAAATAACCAAGCAATCATAAGCAATATTTTCAAAATATTGTAAATCAATAGGTGCTGCAAAGAATTCCAAAAGTAAAAACCTACCACACAATTACTATATACATTTAAAGTGACTCAGACATGAATCAAAATAAAGGCACTCATAACACAAATGATCGACCTACTAATGGTAGAAAATGAATAATAAAATACCATGTGTGTGTGTGCGCGCGTGTAAACCACTGGCAGATTTGAAAAATATTTCTTTTCATGTGCTTGCACATAAAATTGAACACTTTTATGGCAAGCACTCAATATCAGTCCTCAAAAACTTGTCATTGAATTTCTGAGCAATGTAACTTGGCCAAAAGAGATGCCTACGTTGAAATCAAGCAGGTTAGTTTGAGAAAGAATAGGGACTTTACTACCCCTCCAAGGTTCCCTTGGACTAAAAAGTGTCCTAGAAAAAGGCTGAGAAAGGAATGGATCAATATAGGCAATTATGACCAATAGCAAAAATGTAACATATCCTACATGGTTTCTACTTGTATCCATTTATAGACAATTAAAAAAACTTTATTATTTAGGACAAAGCAAAGCAAGAAGTTGCCAGTACAGCTTGTATAAGCAAACCTCTTAAATTCATTGAAGCTTATTGGATCTTCCTTGCTTTAAGTAGTTGATGCCAATCATAAGACTCTTCAAATTATTGACAATAGCTTCATCCACATTCAATGTTTCTGATAGGAAGCATGAATGACTCGGATCCTTCACATAACTATATAATTTTGGGTGCATGGATGGCTACAACAGCCTTAGGAATGCACAGAGTACAGTGCACCAGGAGAAATATGACAGTTGTGATCCCTTATAATCAAAATCAATTTAGTTATTTATATAACTTAACAATTACGGTTGTGGATAACTATGACAGCCTTAGGCATGTGCTTAATGTCAGGAGATGCATGGATAGCTAAGATATTCCACAATCAAAGTTTCTCAATGGCTCCTTAGCCTAAAGATCCTGACAAATTGCCATAGATTCAAAAACAAGGTAAAGAATTCAGTAAACACATGCCATGGTGCTGAATGGGCTGAGAACTGAGAGCATTTGAAAACAATGATCCGAAAAGTCAGACCAGATCTCATGAGCTGGGCAACAAGAGTTTCTAGGATGAACTAGTGGTTCCACAAACTTCATGACATAAAACTGAGCCTCTGATCCACTAACTTCAAGACAAAAAAGTGAGCTATCAATCTGTTAAAGTCATCTTGCACAGACTTAGCAGAAGATGGAGGACCTATGGATCCAATCAAGGTTTGCGGTACTGTCCCGTACCACCTGGTACGGGATGTACCATACCGTACCGGCTTTGGCCAATATGGTTCACTCCGGCCTCTGGACCGTTAAAAAATTAAAAAAAATTATATTTCCATACCGATATAGTACGGTACCATACCGGTACGTACCGTCCGGTTCCGGCTCGATTTGGCTCAGTTCGGGTTCGGTTCAGGTCTGGTTCAATAATCCTTGCTTGAGAGAGAGGAGAAAGACATTTTTTTCTCAATTTTTTAATGGCGGTACATGTACCGGTATGGTACAGTACACGTACCGGTATGGTACGATACCGTACCATACCAATTAATGACTGGTATGGATCCCGGTACCGGTTCAGCGATCCTTGGATCCAATAAAGTAGAATCAGATGCTTCAAGCAAGGCAAGCGTTGTATATAAGCCAACAAGATGGATGCAAGCAACATTCCTCATCTGGACTTAAATATGACAAACACAAGCTAATTGCTCATGGCAAATTAAACATCCATGATAAGATGAGTCAATATCCACCAATATAAAGATGAGTCACCATGTAGTCAAGGCATACAAGAAAAGGACCACAAGAATGCAATCAGGACAAGATCAGCAAATAGTCACCAGTGTAAAAAGACTGCGAACTCTAAATGAACCAAAAAATGAGAGGAGGAGGAGGAGTCATGCTTTAAAAGAGATTTAAATGCTACATAAAAATATGATGGAAGACAGGAATGAATACAAACCTGAGCCAAGGTATTCAAACTTCAATAAGTGAACTGATGACTCCTAAAACTAGCAAAGACATGCTAACAATAAATAAATCAAAAATAAAATCCACCGGTGCTAATAAACAAATTTGAAAAACTTAAAATGAATCTATCAGTGGATCACAGGAACAATCAGGTGTCTTCAGGGATTTTTTTGTTTTCAGCTGACCAGAAAAATCCTTGCTCAATTTTAGCAAAACATAGGTTTCTAGTTAGTACAGGGTGATAAAGAGGATGTAAAGGAGCACAGAGAGGGGAAAAACAAAAATCCAAACTCTAGCCTATGAGACAAATCATAGAAGTTATAGGAAAACCATGTTCAGTAAGGATTCAAAACATTGGAGAGAAAAGAGAACAAATTGTGCTGCCTTTGCTCCTTATTTTTCTAGCATAAGTGGTAAGCACCAAATCTAGAAATGTTAAGCAAACAGCAATAACCAGGATGCAACAAGACTGCAAGGATGTCCAATTCAGTAGCAGAGATGGGCAATGATCGGAATGTTTCACCCAACATACACAATAATGATTGGCCATAATCCCTCCTATATAACTCTCCAAAGGAACACATCATTACATGGAGTATACATGTAAAGTAGCAACACAGAAATCATCATAATGAAGCATTATCTTAAACAATAGCTACATCAAGATTTTCCAAGATTAAGAAGAGAACCTCTAATGATGAGCTGCATCTTTGATGCATCGTGTGAACAATGTTTAGAAAATGTGTTACCACTGAACTGATGTTGTCAAGGAGCTTTGGCTGGGCTTTGATCGCATTTGTAACCTGGAAAGAAAAAGGAGTGATAAGAGAAGAGAATTTTTCATTTACAAATACATAAAATCAATTTCCAGCAGAAAGAAACACCACAGTAAGCAAATAGAGGAAGAAGGTAGCTCATGGATTCAATTGACATCTACCATCAATCATTGGGTAAAGCTGATCATTTGAGTATAAGACTACTAGCAACTTGAGTATTTGTGATTAACACGACTATTGGATGAAACCAGAAACAGCTCTTTGTTTGTTTATTATACAAGAAACATTTTTATTTCTATCTTTTAGAAAGTCTCATGGAGTCAAATTTGTTTCCTATAGTTAAAATTGAAAAGCTCATAGGTTTCTAATGAGCCAAAATCACTATTTACAGCAAATGGCTTAAGCACAACATTGCCAAAACTTGCAGGTTTGTGAAATGTCCAAATTTGTTTGACTGGACAATGTTACCTAGACACTACTTTTAAGGTTTCTACACATGTCAGCACTTTTGGACAGTTGGGCATGGCAAGACAACATAACAAGAAACAAATGGACACTCCACTATGGTGTTTCTTGCTAACATTGCCAAAAAGTTTGACACTTGACACTTTATTTTAGATTAGCACACACAGGACTCTAAGCTTCAAGCAGCAAACACTTTAAAGGAAGTGTCATTATGTTTTTGATATAAAATTATCATGGGTATGCAGACACGGCAAAGCATCATTATGCTTTTAATATAAAATTTTCATGACTATTATCAATTTAAGCACTAAACACCCATAAGTAACCTTAAATAAATATAATGAATAACCTATACAACTTGCTATATTATGGCTACTCTACTATTTTGTTTGTTAAATAGCACATAAATATCTCTTTTTCATCCCTGGAATTTTAGAGGCTTTTATATCCAACACTTCAAAACACTTAACACATGGTTGCCCTGTCAGATGTCTAACTACCAACCAAAGCTCTTTACGTTAGACGTTTAAATAATTTATATATTATATATAACTAAAATGGGGGCTTAGATTGTGTCAAGCTCTCTATTTGCCACATGGGCATCCATATTAATGATATCATTAATATGGTTCTTTGGTTTAGAAAATAATTAGGTTCTAAATATTTAGGTTCTTGTATCTATTGTATTCTATCATACTTCTATTCTATTCTACATTGCATTTTAAGAATATTTATAAAAAGGAGAAAAAACTGCACCCTATGCATTGCACGGGTTATATGTTAGTTTAACTATAAACGGCTACCATTAGATAGCTCCATACATGACATGTAAACAAAAGGTTGCCTTTGAATGGAGCACTTAAAAAGATGTCCCTCTATGATATCATTAAGTAGTCAAAATGTGGAGGTTTAGGAAAAAACTTAAGAAGCTATATGAGCAACTTGCAGGTATAGTCATCAAATAACCTAGGTGACCCTATTGAAGGATCCTCCCAGAGCCTAGGTTATCGCCTAGGCAATTAGGCAACCACCCAATGACAAACTTTACAAAATAATTATATCATATTTTGTGCCTTCATATATTCTAACTATTGACCAAAGCTTGCATGGTTTTCAATAAGTTATCCATAAAAAATGGCCTTAGGATATATTGCTAAAATTAATTAATGAATACTACTTCAAAATTAATAACATTTCCAAGGTTATCAGAATTTGATTATGGGTACTGAACTTTTCTCTTTCTAAAGCAAAATATAGAAATGAAATCATATATCAGCAACATTATTGTATTACTGTAATTGAAGAAATATGAAATAAAGAAAAATTACCCTTCTAAAGAATAATAAGATAAGAGGATTTGGAAAGCAAAAGAGAGGCATTTATAAATCTTCCCTCTTTTATTACTATGTAGAACAGAACCCAAAAATTTACTCTTTGAGGAAACTTTCTTTCCCTCTAATTCCAACAAATAGTATTATTTTATCTTTGTAAGCACATATTAAAATATTTATTTAGAATCCAGATATAGTTCATCCCTTGGATATCATATCTAATGGTCATAATTTTTATTAATGATAATTGTTGTACCTGTTAGATCACAAATCTAAAGGGGCTTTGATCATTGGGTCAATGCCATGTTTGAGAAGTCAAAAGTGAAGATTAAGCCCTCTCAAACTCTCCCCTCCTCTACAACACCACCCCAGCCCTCTCTGTTTTGCTCTATTCTCCCTCACACCTTTTCTTCTCCCTCTCCTTCTCCCTCCACCCCTACCTTGCTCTCTAAGTCCAGTCTCTTGAGGGCCTTGATACTCCTCATCATGGATAGATCTGGAGTGTTGAGCAACTACAATCTATCTATCTATCTATCCTTTCCCTTTTTCTCTCATATGCTAAACCCTAGATTGATGACCAAGGCATGCCGACCCCATTGCCCAATCAAAGCCATCCCCTTTACCAAGTCGAGCTTGAGCTAGCTCGATGTGAAATGAGCTGAATATGAGTTGCATTTTCCCAACTTAACTAAAGATCAAGCTAACCATATATAATATTAGACGAGCTCGAGTTGGAAAGAGCTCATTTGGATCATTTTACACCCGTAGTTCACACATAGACAATTTAGCCTAGAGAAGTATAATGAGTATCAAATGCATTAAGCAATAACAACCAGTTGGTATTGTTGATGAGATTGAATAGCAAACTTCATACTTAAGCATCTAACTTTCAATAAGGCAAAGGAGGGTCCACAGTTGACCACATAAGATGAGGAAGAGCTTGTCATGTTTAAGTAATAGCTCTCCTATTGAAGTTGGATTAATACATACATATCACGATACTCCCTTGTCACGGATAGATTAAATATTTCTCACATTTCCTAATATGAAAACCTCTTTTCCCTCATTTATGCATGCAAGCGAAGAATCTTATTTCAGAAACTACACTATAACATTAAGTATACATAACCACATGGAACGAAAATAGCATTATTACGTTAAAAAAAACAGTAAATCCATGATTGCATTAAGATATTCTAGAAAAAAATGATTTTCTTAAAACAGCATTTTCATTCATGAATGCTTGCTTAATTGGGAGGTCTATTGCCAGATTTAATTCCATTAAAAAATGGAGAGCCAAAAAAATGGAAAGCCAACACAGGATGAAATAACTATGCTAGAATTTCAGACTTTCCTTGTTCGTCTCAATCTCCTGTCATGTTTTACATTCTTCATGATGGAAGCTTCTTTTTAAAAATCAGAAAATGCCTGAAAGTACTTTTGCTTAAAAGATATTTTATATCATTATGATACCAACAAATGCATCAAAGAACTGGGACTAGCAGCCACCTTTTCAAAGAATGAAGAACCTTTATTGTATAGTATCATAACGTACAAGCAACACTAGGAAACTTAATGTGCAAAAAGAAAAAAACAATGCAAAGTACATCTCTGGTTAACATATTTCCCCTCATCAGCAAAGGTGTTTCCTTAGTTTACTAAAAGAAAGTTTAGTTTACTACTAGAAAGTTTGATTATATATGCCAAAAAGCAAGATAGTTTAACCCAAAAAACAAAATCAAACATAAGATAGGAGCCTTACCAATAATCTAGTCAGTTCTTCGTTGTCATGCCCGTAGATAGCACATATATCCAGTAATTTTGGCAAATCCAGCAGTTTCTTTTCCTGCAGGAGGGCTATGCAGGGAAGAGTGAAAAAGCCAGATCCGGATCATTTTCATGTAACAATCAATGCCCATAAGCAATTGTTCACATAAGCACAAGTTGAAGCAAGAAAAACATAAATGACACCTGTGTGCTCTTTCATGCTAAGGCATTCATTTGCACGTGCTCCAGGGTCTTTATTAGAAGATCTGAAAGCAAATGGAGTTTCCAACTATTAGATTCCCTACATTAGAAACACATAATGCCTTCTTGTGCTTCTCTAAGTAGTGAAATTCGGAAATTGGATGTTGATAGATATATTCATACACATCAGTTATTCTAATTTTTTGAAGCAGATGATTCCAAAGAGGCTAAGGAATAATGAGCCGTAGCTTACATTCGATAGAAGACCATAAAAACACGACGGCATAGCTCAAGCTCTCCCACAATAACGCCTGCAACAATTCCCCTCGCCCCCCAGTGTGGGAAATCATACCATCTGTGCCTGAACTGTAAATAACTATCCAAGAACTCATGCAGCGAATCATTCGCTGCCACTAGAAGAGAGACAAGGGGGAAACAAATCCATCAAAGCATGAAAACCAAGAATTAACAACGAAAAGGTTCCTCTTCAACTTATGAAACACCTAACTTAGACTTCTATAAAACCAGCTAAAATTCTAAGTAAATCCGAAACTTAATTAAAAAAAATTGAATTAAAGAGATTAGGGCTTAACGATCGGGGTTCACCTTGTTGCCAGAAATCCCTAGGGCTCATCTTGAGCAGCTTGGAGAGCTCGTCATTGAGGAGATCGACGATGCCCTGCGACCCGACGGCGTCCAAGCCCCCAGCGTCGGCCCCGAGGCCGCAAGCGACCGCCTCATCCTGCGGCAAGTATCTGACGAAATTCCCGCTTCCTCCGCGCCTCCCCTTTCCTCCTGGCAGCGCCGGGGCGGCGGACGACTCCCGCAGCGCAGTGGTTAGCAGCGGCGGAGGCTTGGCGTTGCCGGGGATCGGATGATCTCTCGAGGAGGAGGAGTTCTCCCCCTTGGGGACGAAGCGCTTCTGGTTGCGGTATGAGCCCTTGGAGCCGTAGTATCGATTAGAGGGAGCGGACGCCATGGTCTCTTCCGCCGTCGCAAGCTGAGGAGGAGGGGAAGATGAAGGGTGCCTGGGTATATAAGAGGTGGGGCCCGTTTTTTCACGATCAAAATGCACCCTCATTTTGCATTCTTGCGGACTGATGATGGTCCTAATTGATCAGCCAAGGGGGGTTCCGAAGGAGAACATTGATCAAAATAGGCTAGGTATGGAGACTTGAAACCTTAAACCAAACCAATCCAACTGCTAGTAAAGGACAGGCTCAAAGACCTACGCATGCTTCGTTAAGGGCATATGCCATCTCAATGGGCTAAATTCCACCCTAGAAACACCGACCTGTGAAGCGAAGCCCAGTTGAAGAAGAATAAAACACTTGCTCTATGTTATCATCTAGGGTAATTATTTGTACATCTCGTGCGGTGCAGCAAATTCAGCATGGCCTGCACCACATACTTCTATTAGTCCAAAAATATTTATTGTAATATGATGGAATAAAAGATGAGATGACTAGCATTAATTAAAATTTTTGTTCAGACCAAAATATTCTTACGACATCCTAGTTCAAAACCTACGATATTCTATTTCAAAACCTACGACACCCTGTTTCAAAAATGATCTAAAACAGTATTATGACATCCTAGTTCAAAATTTATGACACCCTAAATCAAAACCCACGACACCCCTGTTTAAAAATGACTAGAAACAGTATTTTTCAAAAGTTACGACACCCTAATTCAAAACCTACGACACCCCTGCAAAAAATATAAATTAAAACCAGAAACAGTATTACGACACCCTAATTCAAAAGCTACGACACCCTAGTTCAAAACCTACGACACCTCTGTAGAAAAATATAAAATAAAACATGAAACAGTATTACGACATCCTAGTTCAAAAGTTACGACACCCTAATTCAAAACCTACGACACTCCAGTTCAAAACCTACAAACCCTTGCAGAAAAATATAAAATAAAACCTGAAACAGTATTATGACACCCTATTTCAAAAGCTACGACATCCCAGTTCAAAACCTACGACACCACTGCAGAAAAATATAAAATAAAATCTGAAACAGTATTCCGACATCCTAGTTCAAAAGCTACGACATCCTAGTTCAAAACCTACGACATCCCTGCAGAAAAGAGACTGGAGGGAAGGGTATTTTGGTCTGGACAAAAATTTCAAATAAAAGCTGAATAGTAATTAATGCTAGTCACACTTAACTCCCATCCCGTCATGCTACAGTGAATACATTTGGACCAATAAAAAAGTGCGGTGCGGGCCATGCTGAATGTCCCGCACCACACGCGGTGCACAAAGACTTTTTCTATCATCTAAGGCTAGAAATGGGCTTGGATTGGCCCAATTGGGATTCAGGTTAGGCCTAAACAAAATCATATCAGATTTGCACTTCTATATATAGCCCAATTATAAGTCTGATCCCCAGCCTAATCCTGAATCTCTTTTCTTTTCTCTTTTTCTCTTAAGCCTCCTCCTCCTCGCGACTTCCTAGCATCGAAAAGGACCCAATCTAGTTCCATCCCTATTAGGTCCCAAGCCCAGCATCTAGATCGGCCATGCGATTGGCCACACGAATCTTAGAATATGCATTAAAAATCATGCAAAGTCTTAAAAAAATCTATTACAACTTCAATTTCTAAGAATTCTATTGATCACAATTCATAACAAAATACCTAATGTAAAGAAAATATATAATTCATATTGATGTGGTGGGATCGCTGACGTGGAGGAACCGGCAGGCGCCATGTCAAGAAAGGACGATGCGTCGAACGCTGCGTCAACTCTCCAGCCCGGCCTCCACTACCGAGATAAGCTGAGCTCCCTCAAGACAGCAAGCCGAGTTTTGTCCTCCGCCAGGTCGGGCTCGCGAGCTTGGGATGCCTAGGTCGGAGCCGCATCCTGCCTTCCAGAGCGAGACCCTCGGAGGTTAGTGCCCTGTGGTCGAGGTCGAGCTTAGCGCTCACCCGCCAATGTGGAGCCTCTCCGAGCGCGCGCCCTCTGGACCAGGTTCGCCTCCTACCCTCCACAGCAAGACCCTCGGAGGTTAGTGCCATGTGGTCGAGGTCGAGCTCAGCACTCACCCGCCAATATGGAGCCTCCCGAGCGCGCGCCCTCTGGACCGGGTCCGCCTCCTGCCCTCCAGAGCGAGACCCTCGGAGGTTAGTGCCCTGTGGTCGAGGTCGAGCTCAGCACTCACCCGCCAATGAGGAGCCTCTCCGAGCGCACACCCTCTAGACCGGGTACGCCTCCTTCCCTCTAGAGCGAGACCCTCGGAGGTTAGTGCCCTGTGGTCGAGGTCGATCTAAGCGCTCACCCGCCAATGTGGAGCCTCTCCAAGCGCGTGCCCTCTAGACCGGGTCCGCCTCCTGCCCTCCAAAGCGAGACCCTCGGAGGTTAGTGCCCTATGGTCGAGGTCGAGCTCAGCGCTCACCCGCCAATGTGGAGCCTTTCCGAGCGCGCGCCCTCTGGACCGGGTCCGCCTCCTGCCCTCCAAAGCGAGACCCTCGGAGGTTAGTGCCCTGTGGTCGAGGTCGAGCTCAGCGCTCACCCGCCAACATGGAGCCTCTCCGAGTGTGCGCCCTCCGGACCGGGCCCGCACTCTACCCTCCTCCACCTAGACGCTCCCACAAGCTCGGAGCGTCTAGGCTGGAGCGAGCCCTGCCGTTCCAGCTCGGCCCCAGCTCGGACGAGGTCCTCACCAGCCAAAACGCCAGCAAGCCACCCGAGGACTGCACTGGAGCGCCTTCTAGGCCGTACTGACCACCTGCAACCGTCAGTTACACTAGAAAGGAAAGAAGCACGCTGATCGAGGTGCCACACTCCTCACCAACCACCCGGATCGCCCAAAAGAGGAAGCCAACCGGGAGATTCGAATCCCATGGGCGGCGGCCCACCATTCAAGGCACTACCGGGTTTCCCGAAATGAGACGACCAAGAGAAGTGTCGGAGCGCCTGACAACTTCCCTTATCATGAATCAGGAAAGACTCCTCGGGACACCGCTGCATGTGCCTGACAGCCCGGCGGGGATCCCAAGACAAGCGCCCAATGGTAACCTAGTTGCAACAAACTCGGAGGTAACACAACAACAACCCTAACACATAAAAAAGAAAGAGGACAGGCTAGAACAAAAAAAAAGTAGGGAGAGAGAAAGGTGCAACCCCCACCAGGAAGAGGGGCATGGCACCACCAATACAGGGGCAAGCCCAACCAAGAGGGTAAAGCACCACCACCACCACCACAGTCGAAGGGAAATGAGGGAAACAAGGAGAGGCGAAGAAATAGGGAACCCCTCTGTCACCGCTATCATTCTCCCCCTGCAACGTTTCCATCTTCACACACATTTTTTACTCCTCCTAGTGCAGAGTACATCAAGAGGGGCCCGACCAGGAGGATCTATTTTCCTGGATCGTCACTGACTTGACATCGGAGTGCCCCCGCCAGAAATCTCGGCCCGGGTCACTAACCCTTGTTTTGTGGGTCCGGGACCAGAGGGCCACCAGGCAACAAGAAGAGCGCACTCCGGTGCCGGCAGCAGCTACAGGCCAGGCGATCCTGGCGACAACAGATTGGCACGCCAGGAAGGGGGGACAGGCGTGATCAAGTCCTCCACCTCTTTACAGAGTAGCATCCCATGGAAGAATGGTGACGACACGAGCTCGTAAGGCCTCTATCAGCCATGCAAGGGGCCCCCCCTTTTTTCCAAGGGCACCCACATCATCTTCTCTGTCTCCTTCAGCAGAAGGATCCGCTGATAGAGCCATCAGGCGCGTGGCGGAAAGGCATCTGGAGGAACATGAGCGTGGGCTACCGGAGTTCTCCTGCCGGTTCACCAATATACAAGGCTCAACCAACAAGCCAGTGGACGACAACACCCGCCGCCATTGAGGCCCTACGCCGGTCGTGGCGAGACGAAGTATTGTCGCCGTCACCACAATCACGGCCATGACGTCGAAGAATGTCGCAATCTCAAGCAGGAGATTGAGAAGCTCATTAAGAAAGGCTACCTCCAAAGGTTTGCGGGGGGGGCAGACCTCGAGCGGGGTCCCAGGCGCTTGCCGCTCTTCCGCCAGCTCCAACCATCAACAGCTGCCCCACCTTGAAACCGGTGGGCCTGGTTGCCAAGGGAGCTGCACGCACATCCAAGAAGACCTGGGGAGCACGGGACCCTGGAAATGTACTCCCCATCATGCTGGAAGGGGAAAGATAAATAAAGATGCCACGGTCATCAGGATGACGGTCGCGAACTACTACGGGCAGGCCCCTGCATGGTGGCCGAAACTCCATCACGAGGGGCCTATTACCTCGAAGATCCCGACGGCATCAGGCTCCCCCAAAAGAGGAGGGTTCGCAGCCTGGGAAGACGCCACCGACAAGGTAAGGTTTATTATCGATAATAATGATAACGATTTTTCCTGGCACGAGTATCCATGTATCTGGCAGGGAAGAATCAACGACGTCCCCGAGCCCAGCTCCAGGATGTCAAGAAATCTTTGAGCCATGCAGCTCTCAATCTCAAGCATCCCCGAGCCCAGCTCCAGGATGTCAAAGAATCTTTAAGCCATGCAGCTCTCAATCTCAAGCATCCCCGAGCCCAGCTCCAGGACGTCAAGGGATTTTCGAGCCATGCAGCTCTCAATCTCAAGCATCCTCGAGCCTAGCTCCAAGATGTCAAAGGATCTTCGAGCCATGCAGCTCTCAATCTCAAGCATCCCCGAGCCTAGCTCCAGGACGTCAAAGGATCTTCGAGCCATGCAACTCTCAACCTGAAATATCCTCGAGCCCAGCTCTAGGATGCCTACTCAAGACCGAAGCTCAGATCTCCGGCCAAGGAAACTTCGACCCAAGCCGCTCTCAATCTCAAACGTCACCGAGCCCAGCTCCGAGATGCCAAGGGATCATGGGGCCAAGTAGCTCCCATTAACGCCTTGAGCCTAGCTCCAAGGTGCCAAAGACCTGAGCCAAGCCCTCAGGCAGCCCCTGGGCCCGAGCCTAGCTCCACGTCCAGGAAGGCCTCGAGCATAGCTCCAAGGCAATCAAGTCTGGTAACCCTCTTCTCTAATCTCCCCACTCGAAAAGAAGATGAGAGGGGAAGGAAAGAAAGAGAATGAGAAGGGAACCCGGCAAGAACCCTCTTCTCTGATCTCCCCACTCGAAAAGAAGACGAGAGGGGAAGGAAAGAAAGAGAACGAGAGGGGAACATGGCAAGAACCCTCTTCTCTGATCTCCCCACTCCAAAAAAAAAAAAAAAGAAGAGAAGAAGAAAAAGGAAAAAAGGAGGGGGGAAGGAAAGAAAGATAACGAGTGGGGAACAAGCCGCTACTTCTCAGTCAACAACATCCCCAAGCCCAACTCCAAGACACCTACTCAAGACCGGAGCTCAGACCTTCGGCCAAGAGAACTTCGAGCCAAGTAACTCTCAATCAACCATGTCCCCGAGCCCAGCTCCAGGACACCTACTCAAGACCGGAGCTCAAACCTCCAGCCAAGAGAACTTCGAGCCAAGCAACTCTCAATCAACAACGTCCCCAAGCCCAGCTCCAGGACACCTACTCAAGACCGGAGCTTAGACCTCCGGCCAAGAGAACTTCGAGCCAAGCAGCTCTCAGTCAACAACATCCCCGAGCCCAGCTCCAGGATACCTACTCAAGACCGGAGCTCAGACCTCCGACCAAGAGAACTTTGAGCCAAGCAGTTCTCAATCAACAACATCCCCGGGCCCAGCTCTAGGACACCTACTCAAGACCGGAGCTCAGACCTCCGGCCAAGAGAACTTCGAGCCAAGCAGCTCTCAGTCAACAACGTCCCCGAGCCCAACTCCAGGACACCTACTCAAGACCAGAGCTCAGATCTCCGGCCAAGAGACCTTCGAGCCAAGCAGCTCTCAGTCAACAACACCCCCGAGCCCAACTCCAGGATACCTACTCAAGACCGGAGCTCAGACCTCTGGCCAAGACAACTTCGAGCCAAGCAGCTCTCAGTCAACAATGTCCCCGAGCCCAGCTCCAGGACACCTACTCAAGATCGGAGCTCAGACCTTCGGCCAAGAGAACTTCGAGACAAGCAGCTCTCAGTCAACAACGTCCCCGAGCCCAACTCCAGGACACCTACTCAAGACCGGAGCTCAGATCTTCGGCCAACAGAACTTCGAGCCAAGCAGCTCTCAGTCATTAACGTCCTCGAGCCCAGCTCCAGGATGCCAACCCGAGACCGAAGCTCAAATCTCTGGCCAAGGGACCTGTGAGCACAACAGCACTCAAGTGTCATGAACCTACGCCCAGCTTGCCGACGTTGAAGCCTAATAACTCAACCCCAGGCAAGGTGAGGCCCCTCTTTCTCTGATCTCCCCACTTATGCACAAAAGAAAGAAGAGGAAGAAAAAGAAGAAAGGGGAGAGAAAGAAAGAGAAAAAGAAGGGAAGAACCAGGCAAAGAAAACAGATGTTAGAGAAACTCAAGTTTCATTGATTGAACACAAGCTACAAGTGTCTTGCGGGCCCCAACATGCCGGGTGACCCTGACTAAGTACAAGAAACAAAAAAAAAAGAGGGGGCTACTCCACGCCGGCTGGCCTCCCTGCTGAGCTCTGAGGCTAAGAGTCCCTGCCTTCAGGAACCTCCAGCTGAGCAGCTCTAACCTTGGATGGTTCAGCCTCAGCTGGCATCGAAGACTCTAAGGCCACAACTTCCTCCACGGCCTCCTCATCGGGCTCCGTATTTGAGGTCGAAGGATATCTGAGGCGGTCATGGCTCTTCTCGGGGACAAGCGCCTCGACTCGATCGCACAAAAATATGAAGCCCTTGTAGAAGGAGTCCGACGCCATCTGCTGAATCTCGGCGACGAACTCCTCTGAGGTCTTGAATTTTGTGACGGCATCCTCAGTGCCCTTCTTGGCCTCAACAGCCACCCTCCTCGACTTGGTGGCCTCCAGCCTAGCAGCCTCCGCCGACCTGGCCACCTCCTCTGCCGCCTTCATAGCTGTGGCAAGTTTCTCCCTCCTCGCTGCAGCTCCGCCTAGGCAGCTTGGGAGGCCTCTTTATGCCGATCTACTTCGATATTGTACCAGTTCAACTTTTTCTCGACGATGGAGAGATCGTCAATGGCCTTCTTCAAGCGGCTCCGCTCAAAGTCGCAGGCCTCTAGGAGCTTCTTCGCTCGTCCCTCGACATCGGCGAGCTGTTGCTCAAGGTCCTTGACCTTTAGTTCAAGGACCCCATTCGCTCCGACCTTCTCCTTCAGGTCGGTTTTCAAAGACTCGATGTTGGCAGCCTGTTGCCACTCGAGACTCTCCCAGCTCTGGTAGTGACCCTGGATGTAGAGGGCCTCGGCACTGATCTGCACCAAGAAAAGAGGTCAGACCAAAAAAAAAAAAAAAGAAGAAGAAGAAAAGAGAGGAAGGAACAGCTCACCGAATAAAGCTGGGGGAAGATGGCGCTGATGACATCGATCAGCCGCATCCCGGCCATGTCCTGCCAGTTGCATGTCTGGATCGAGAAGTCCATCATGCGCTCGGCTAGCTCGGGGCTCCCGAGGAACGAGCTTTCTGGCCCCATCTTGAAGGGGAGATGGCGTCACCCCTCCTCCCTTCGACCTTCTGCTGGAGTGGGCGGCCTCATCCCGGTAACTGTAGGGCCGCGGGGGCAGGCTGAGAAGCGGACGCCGGCACAGGCGGTGCCTCGGTCATGGTCCTGGTGACGGCCCGAACCTCATCATCCCTGACCTCGATAACTGGTGGACTTGGAGGACGGTGGGGTGCAGCAGCCACAGCTGCGGCCCTCGCCCGGACCATAACTTTGGGCTCCACAGCAGGGGCCTGCTGGGTTGGCCTCGGCGCCACAGAAGCCACCCTCTTTACCGGCGCAGGAGCAGAGCAAGCCACCTCCAAACTCGGACCAGCTGGAGCAGCCGAGCTCAGATCAAGCACCATAGTGGGGGCAACCACAGGAGCTCTCTCGCCCTGGGCTCGCCTCGACTGAGGGTCCTCGGCCAGCCCGGTCGGCGGCCTCTTCCGGGTGATCGCCGGCAGATCATTCTCAGAGAAAATCATCCCTACATGCAAGTCATACAACAGTTAGAGTCCGTGGGAAACAATGCAAGAAATGCAAATATAAAGAAAGAGGGAAATTCAGGTCAAACTCACCCAACCCATTCGTTGGGTTGACCCCAGAGTCGGTGAGGTTCTGCTCAGATAATAGGACCTCGAGGGAAGGAATCTGGGTGGTGTGGAGCTACTCATAATCATCCCGATCAGCCGCATCGACCACGGAATTTCGGTTGGGGGACTTGTCCGGATCACTCCAGACCCAGTCGACCCCCTCAACCTCAACAAAGAAAAGCTTACTCTTCCATCCCCTGATGGAAGAGGGAAGCTCAAACATGATGCCCTTCGGGCGGGAGGACAAGGACCACCACCCATCCTCAATTGGATGGCACTTCAGGGCGAAGAAGGCCCTGAACAAGGAAAACCGGGCAATAAACTCGTGGAGGTGGTGGGGCACAATAAAAGAAAAAATGACTCTAATAGCGTTTGGCACTAACTAAGCAGGGACCAAACGATAATTGTCCAAGACGGACAGGAAGAAAGGGTGGAAAGGAAACCGGAGACCCCCAAAGAAGGTCCCCTCATAAAAAGCAAGACAGTCCGGGCCACTGGAAGTGACCCATTCCCCTGGATGAGGGATCATAAGCCAGACAGAAGACGGGATGCCATGGACATCCCGAACAGCTCTTAGTTCCCCGGCGGTGATCGTCGAGGCGACCCCACCAGGACCTGTGGACCTAACGGACTTAGAAGCGAGAACAGAAGAAGGAGGAGGAAGAGAAGAACCGAATTCTGGTTCCCTGATGAGTACCAGATCGGAAGGATGCCTCCTACTGAGCTCGAAGCGAGTTGCATCTTCCTCCCCGTTAGAAGAAGAAGAAGAAGACGCCGGCCTCTGCTCAGAAGGACTGACCTCGCCTTGATCAGTGGAGGGGCGGAAGCCCAGACCAAAACGAGACATCCTCAAGAACAAAGGGAATGAAGGACTCGAAGTGGGGGGCGAAAGAGGAGACTCAACCTGAAGGAGACCCCAGACTCGGAGAAAAAACCCTATTCTAGCAGGGGGAGAAAGAAGAAGAAACTGACCTGGTTCCTTAGATAACTTGGGGCAACTGGGAGGAAGAAAGAAGCTCGAGCGTAGCAGTAGCAGGCACGGAGAATTCAAAAAGAATAGATGTTTCGGGTAAGGCCCTCTTTTCATTTCAAAATGACCTGACGGATTCGTTTCGATTCAACCCCTCCACCAATGGATCAATGCCACGTGCTTCCCATCAATGAAAATGGCATCCCGACCGCTCTGAATTTTGTGCCAACATTAACTGCTCCTCAGACGTGGCCACATGGCACCCCCGAATTGGTCCGTAGGGCTGTCCCCCGAACCGCCTGCAATCATGGCCATCATCATGCCAGATTTTTGCTCTTCAACATCAGCACCGCAATTACTCCCTTCGACCCGAGCGCCGTGCACTAACGAGTCTCGGGAGTGGGGGGCAAATTATATGGTGAGATCATTGACGTGGAGGAACTGGCAGGCACCACGTCAAGAAAGGATGCCACGTCGGACGCTGCGTCAACTCTCAAGCCTGGCCTCCACTACTGAGCTGAGCTGAGCTCCCTCAAGACAGCGAGTCAAGCTCTATCCTCTGCTAGGTCGGGCCTGCGAGCTCGGGATGCCTAGGTCGGAGCCGCATCCTACCCTCCATAGCGAGACCCTCAGAGGTTAGTGCCCTGTGGTCGAGGTCGAGCTCAGCACTCACCCGCCAATATGGAGCCTCTCCGAGCATGCGCCCTCTGGACCGGGTCCGCCTCCTGCCCTCCAGAGCGAGACCCTCGGAGATTAGTGCCCTGTGGTCGAGGTCGAGCTCAGCGCTCACCGCCAATATGGAGCCTCTCCGAGCGTGCACCCTCTGGACCGGGTCTGCCTCCTTCCCTCCAGAGCAAGACCCTCAGAGGTTAGTGCCTTGTGGTCGAGGTCGAGCTCAGTGCTCATCGGCCAATGTGGAGCCTCTCCGAGCGCGCGCCCTCTGGACCGGGTCCGCCTCCTGCCCTCCAGAGCGAGACCCTCGGAGGTTAGTGCCCTGTGGTCGAGGTCGAGCTCAGTGCTCACCCGCCAATATGGAGCCTCTCCAAGCGCGCACCCTCTGGACCGGGTCCACCTCCTATCCTCTAGAGCGAGATCCTCGAAGGTTAGTGCCCTGTGGTCGAGGTCGAGCTCAGCACTCACCCGCCAATGTGGAGTCTCTTCGAGCGCGCGCCCTCTAGACTGGATCCGCCTCCTACCCTCCGGAGCGAGACCCTCGGAGGTTAGTGCCCTATGGTCGAGGTCGAGCTCAGTGCTCACCCGCCAACGTGGAGCCTCTCCGAGCGCACGCCCTTCGGACCGGGCCCACACTCTGCCCTTCTCCACCTAGATGCCCCCGCAAGCTCGGAGTGTCTAGGTTGGAGCGAGCCCTGCCATTCCAGCTCGGCCCCAGCTCGGACGAGGTCCTCACCAGCCAGAATGCCGGCGAGCCGCCCGATGACTGCACTAGAGCGCCTTCCAGGCTGTACTGACCACCTGCAACCGCCAGTTACATTAGAAAGGAAATAAGCATGCTAATCGAGGTGCCACACTCCTCACCAACCATCCGGATCACCCAAGAAAGGAAGCCAATCAGGAGATTCGAATCCCGTGGGTGGCGGCCCACCATTCAAGGCATTGCCGGGTTTCCCGGAATGAGGCGACCAAGAGGAGTGTCGGAGAGCCTAACAACTTCCCTTATCATGAATCAGGAAAGACTCCTCGGGACACCACCGCATGCGCCTGACAGCCCGGCAAGGATTCCGAGACAAGCGCCCAACAGTAACCTAGTTGCAACAAACTCGTAGATAACATAACAACAATCCCAACACATAAAAAAAAAAAGAGGACATTCTAGAACAAAAAAAAAGGAGGGAGAGAGAAAGGTGCAACCCCCATCAGGAAGAGGGGCATGGCACCACCAATACAGGGGCAAGCCCAACCAAGAGGGCAAAGCACCACCACCACCACCACAGTCGAAGGGAAACGAGGGAAACAAGGAGAGGCAGAAGAACAGGGAACCCCTCTGTCCCCACAATCATTCTCCCCCTACAATGTTTCCATCTTCACACACATTTTTTACTCCTCCTAGTGTGGAGTCCATTAAGAGGGGCCCGACCAAGAGGATCTATTTTCTTGTATCATCACTAGCATGACCGTCGGAGTGCCCCCGCCAGAAATCCTGGCCCGGGTCACAAATTTCTGTTTTGCAGGTCCGGGACCAGAGGGCCACCAGGCAACAAGAAGAGCGCACTCCGGCGCCGGCAGCAGCTACAGGCCACGGCAATCCTGGCGACAACACATATAACTACAAATTTGATCATTCTTTAATCATCCCACCGGTATCAATGCTCTCTATATTTTTATCCTTTCACTCGTGAATTCATCAAACATTCTGCAACTTCAAAAAAAAGGAAGGATGTGAGCTTTACAGTCTAGCAAGAATCCCCGCACACTCATGCCAGTATAATATAAAATAATTTGATAACAGTAAACAATATCAAATAGGGATTGCCGAACCGTGCCATACCAATCGATTTAGCCCATATCGAACCGGGCTGGTGGCCAACTGGCATGGTTCGGTGCCAAAAACTGGTTCTCCAGTTTGAAAAATAAAAAATAATTGAAGAACCGGTCTGAACTGTACCAAACCAGTCGGTTCGAGACCGGTTCAATCTGGTTCCTACCGATTCGAATCGAATTTTTTTGTTACTGTGCACTTATGGGGATTTTTATAAATGACCTGAGAGCTTTCTGAGAGCCAGAGAACTCTCTATTGAAAGGAAAAACTTTCAACGAAGATTGCAGAGACTATTTTTCTCTAATTTTTAGCTAATCAAATACCAAAATAGCAAGAAGGTAGATTCAAGATATATGTAGCTTCCCTTCTCTCTTTCTCCCTCTCCCCTCTTTTTTTTTTTAAATTCATAAAAAATAAAAAATAAGAAAAAATACTGTTAAATTTTTTTTTGAGCATGATTTTAGAGTATATTATAGATATATAAAATATTTACATAAGGATGCTAAGATCTTGATTTTTCATTAAATATATAATTTTTTAAATTAAAAATTTTTTTATATTAAAAAATTATAAAAAATAAAATAATTAATTAAAAAATATAATTTTAGACTATTGTTATAGGGCTCGTAAACTATTCTCACTATAATTTTCGTATCAATTTATCTAAGTTTTGATGCATCTTATGAATAGTACTTTAAATCTAATATTGAAAAAAAGTGATCTTTCATGCATGTCTAGTATTTTAAAAATATATATATAGCATCTATGATAGGATCCTACATGAATCTAAGATAAAATTATTTTTTAAAATATTTTAATATTTTATATTTTTAAATTTTAAAAAATAAATATATTATATATAATTAAATAAAAAATAAAAAATTAGATAAATAAAATATTAATTAATTTATATAATTATTGAGCTTATATATTTTTTAAATATTCATAAATGGATCTATCAAGGAGGAAGAAAGATCTGGAGTATGATATTGGTTGGTTGTATGGAGAAAAACTCTCAGGTTGGCATCACTAGAGGTATAAATGGTGCAATATAAAATTTAAAGGTAGTGGGATAACGAAGTTGAAGCAATACTTAGCTGACAGTTATTCTGATATATTTGCATACCGATAGTGTCCACAGGAGATCCGTTAGTTGATGAAAAAGTATTTTGCTGATTTCAGAGTAGGAAAAGAAAAAATATCAAAGAAAAAGTTAGAGATGGACCATAGAGTTGCAAAACTATCTTCTTATTACTTTAGGAAGTTAGAGAAAGCATCTATTCTTTTTAATGAGGAAGCATGGATGGAGGCTGCCATTCAGGTGAGCTTATATGAGTAGAGGTAGTCAAAGGAGATGGCCAAGCAGAGACAACGATTTGGACCATCAACTTTTAAGTCGAAATTGGGATCGAGCTCTGTAAATATTGCAGGAAAGTATAACATATAGTTTAGGAAGACCTCCTTAGTCAGAAAGCCTGTCAAGAGATGCACCAGTCGTATTATATCCATGTTGGAAGTATTTGATAGTAGAAAGAAGTCTTCCAAGGACATTCCAACAAGAGCTACTATCTATGATGTCTATCCACATGCCTTTCCTAGCAGAGATTCTAAGCAACAGAGGATTGATGGCATACTGAAAAAGGATAAGAAGAAGGATATGTGATGAGCCAGCGGAAACTAGTTTCATTTCAGTAATATCCCAATGTACGCAATTAATAACCCATATTATCACTCTGTTGTTGCATCTATATAGACTGTTGGTATAGATATAGTGTTGAAAATTATGTCCCAAAGCTAATCATCTAAACTGTAGACGGTTGTGCTATTTTGTAATTGTATATGAATTTCTTAATGAATAAAAGTTATTCTTTTGGTTGTTCATCACATATGCATTTTCTTGAAAAGAACTCTTGTGTGATGGAGTCCTTATAACTATATTATATTATATATAGAGAGGATATATCGAGTAGTTCTTAAACTAGTTCACAACAAAAGGATACATTATTATAGAATGGCGATGTATCAAGTATAGATTGTATGTCACATTTGTTGGTTGTCCTCAAAATACCAAGGAGTGTAGAGACGCTGATGTGACATACAGGTGAAATATATGATATCTCACTGAACGTGACCAACAGCAGAGCTCCCTTCTGCCAAAGGGTTGCTCGCGAAGGGATATGGGTATATTATCCCTCAGACCTAAGGTCACCATGGTAGCTTGCAAGTAACTCACTGTACTTTGGTGCCGGACTACCTAGATTTCTAATCCAGTGATAAAAGGCTTATGGGTATAGTCAAGTACTTGTAAAGCGGTGGTGGATCAAGATGGGATTGACCCCTCCAAATGGTTTGGAGTGAATGACTTACTATGTCTCAATTTAGCAAAACCTTGGCCAAGATAGTTCTTGTGAGGAGTCATAGAACTTGTAAGATTGAAATACGATCTGGATATACCAGGTTAGGGTTGGTAGTCAAATCCTAGGTCATCCTGAGCATTTTGAGGTCAAAGGGATGAATTATGCGGTAACCATATGCCAGAGGTTCTAAAAAGTTCCTCTACAATCTTCGACTTATCCAGACATCGGGTATCATTGCTAGATGATGACTTTGACTGGTACTGGAAGTATTCCAGTGCTACCGGCTTAGTGTTCGAACCTATGGGGTCACACACCATAGGGGTTTCTATCTGATCTAAAGGCTGATCGACGATTAAGAATCGTTTTTCATCACTGGAGGTCAATATGATTGACCATGTTTTAAGTGTCGATGCTTCCAAGTGTCGATACTTGCAAGTGTCGATACTTGCAAGTGTCGACACTTGTAAGTGTTGACACTTGGCTGTGACAAGCAAAAATTCTGGAAAGAATTTTTAGAAAGTTTTAACCTCAATTCGAATTTCGAATTCTGGTTGGTTTTGGCTCCAAGCCTTCATGGAATGATGGTCATTCATGCCTTATGAGCTTAGAGCCAATTTAGTATCGCCCTTGACCTTCTCCCCCAATCACTCCTCCTTTCTCTTTCTCCCTCTCATGGTTGCCTCTATAAATAAGGATTGTTTTAGGGGCTATTGGTTGAGAGAAAAAAAAGGAAAAAAAAGGGTTTTCTTGTTGAATGAGATTGCTGAAATTCTGAGAGAGAAAAGAAAAGGGGCTTGGGAGGACTAGGGTTTTGGGTGTGTGACTACCTAGCACTCAAGCTAGGTCTTGGGAAGAGAGGTAGTTAGGAAGGGTTCCACCTCTTCTCCTTGTCTTCCAAGAAGAAGTAGATAGGCCTCAAGGATCCCAAGGAGCTAGTACTTTGAGGGAGTTAATCAGAATCGAGCCTTGGTGTGAACTATCCATAGAGGCCAGACATGGGTGTGGCTCGAGGGCTTTTCACAACCTCCTTCTTAAGGTATAACGGTAAGGTATCCTTATGCCTTTTGGTTCTTTTCCTGTTTATGATATCTTTTGCATGCTACATTATCATACTTGTTCCTATTGCAGGCAGATTGGTAGATCGTTTTGATCGATCTACCAAGCCTTCCACTGTGCTTAATTTAAAATTATTTTAAAATATATTTTTTCTGCCATGCATGCTCGTTTTCCTTTTCCTTCATATAGATCCTCTAGGATCGAGGGATATTTATGGTCAGCTTTTGGATAGTAATAAGGAGGAGCTAGAAAATTGGATTGCTTCCTATCAAAATAAGTGGCTCATGTATGGACTGACAATGATGTGTGATGATTGGATTGGTCCTACTAGAGGGAGCATCATCAACTTCTTAACTTATTATGATGGAAATTTTTTTTTTCATAAATCTATTAATGCTTCAGATCAGGTGCATGATAGCAGTTATATCCTCAAATTAATGAAGGAGGTGATTGATCAAATGGAAGAATAGAATGTCATACAAGTCATCATAAATAATAGACTATAGTACAGGGCCGCAGGGTAGCTCTTGATGTAGTAGTGACTATATATTTTTTGAATCCCATGTGCTGTACATTATATTGATTTTATGTTGAAGGATATTGAAAAAATCTATAGGGTATAGAAGATAGTTGAGTTAGCATAGATTATCACCAAATTCATTTATAACCATACATGGGTCTCATCATTGATGAGGAGCTTTACTAGGAAAGAAATACTGAGACTAGAGGTCATATGGTTTGCTACAACTTGGCAAGAAAGTAAAGCTGCATCAGATATTTGTCAGTCAAGAGTGGCAACAGAGTAGATATGCCAAGAACATATTGAAAGAAGTAGTTTGGAGAATTTAGTGACGAGACTGACATTCTGACAGTGGGGCGAGAGGATAGTAAAGGCTATCAAGCCTCTATATGAGGTACTTCAGGTCATGGACTCTGAGAGATATACTTAGATGGGTTTCCTATATTACATAATGCAAGGATAAAGGAAGATAATCAAGAGACAGATCCAGCATATGCTATTGAGTATATCCGGATCATTAATGAACAGTGGAGTTATCAAATAAGTTTAGATTTGTATCTAACAGGTATGTAGTAAATTATGAATTCTAAAAATCTTAATTAAATTATATTTATATAAGTATACTTGACTAATTCTTAAAATATATGTGTAGTTTACTATATAAATTCAATATTTTAATACTTCATACTAGATGTTGCCACCTAGATTGCCGTGGCCTGTAGCTCTAACGTGTCGTGGTCTCGTCGGGCTCCCGATGGATGCTTGGTCCTCTTCCCTTGTCAGCTTCGAAATTGGCGAGACCTGTAAAAGAGAGGAGACCCGGACCGGAGATTCTTGTGAGAATACTCTGATGATCAAGTCAGTTAGAACGATCAAGGAGAACAGAATCTCTGTAACAGAGAGCTTGGGATCTCTCTGCATAGAGGATGAAAGATGAGGTATAAGAAAATGGAAAGACAGGGTCGAGTGGAGATCAGAGAGCTAGAAGGTTTTCTTGGCTGGTTCCTTGCCCATTTGCTCTCTGAGTGTTACCATTTGCCTCTCTCCGCCCTCTCGAGGGTCTTTTCTTTTATTTTATATGAGAAGGATGGCCTAGACCAAGTTTGGGGCTTTACTGAGATGTCCCTTTCCTGGTATTCCTTTCGAAAGGGATTTTCTTTGTCCGCGGCCTCCTCCCTATCGAACCGGTCCTCGAAAGGAGATCCATCTATTGGAGGTGTTCGCTGGCATAGTATAGATCATGTCCCTCTGGAGGTACAGTTTCTTGTGGGAGGGACGAACGCCATGCCGCTGAGCCCCGGGCCACAATGGGACATTTCTATTCCAGGAGGGACCATCGAAGTGTCACAAGACCTAGGGCCTTAATGGAATACTCCTCTTAGAGGAGGTACAGGTTCTATGTCATAAGGGTTAGAGCTCTACGGTTGCACGGTCATGGACGTGGCGACATGCTACAAGGCCTGGATCCTGGTGGAGCACACATTGCACAGAATGTGCGAGTAGTGCATTTGCAAAGTTTGAATTTCTGGTAGGGTGTGTGCCACCTCCCGGAGGTTGAATATAGCTGGGAGCTTTCACGGCACGGTCTGAACCTCTATTGATCTTCTATCTCTTTTGCTTCTGGCGGGAACTTCGGCCTTGGCTAGATGGGGGGAGCTCTATCTCGGAAACTCGACTCCGGAAAGCATGAGCACGACCTCGGCCAGGAGCTCGATCTCGGATGGGAGCTGACCTCGACCGAGGGCTCGCCCTCGGTAGGATAGAGGGAGCTTTATCTCGAGAGCTCGACCCAGAAAGTATAAGCACGACCTTGATCGGAAGCTCGACCCCGAATAGAAGCTGACCTTGGCCAGGGGCTTGCCTTCAGCAGGGTAGGGGGAGCTCTATTTTGGAAGCTCGACCCCAGGAAGTATGAGCATGACCTCGACCGGGAGCTCGACCCTATATGGGAGCTGATCTCGGTCGGGGGCTCTCCTTCAGCATGATAAGGGGAGCTCTATTTCGGGAGCTCGATCCTGGAAAGCATAAGCACGACCTCAACCAGGAGCTCGATCCTGGATGGGAGCTGACCTTGACTAGGAGCTTTCCTTCAGTAGGGTAGGGGAGCTCTATCTCGGGAGCTCGACCCCGAAATGCATGAGCATGACCTCGGCCAAGAGCTCGACCCCGAATGGGAGCTGACCTCGATCGAGGGCTCACCTTCAATAAGGTAAGGGGAGCTCTATCTCAGGAGCTCGACCTCGAAAAGCATGATCACAACCTCGATCGGGAGCTCAACCCTGGATGGAAGCTAACCTCGGTCGGGGGCTCGGCTTCAGTAGGGTAGGGAGAGCTCTATCTTAGGAGCTCGACTCTAAAAAGCATGACCATGACCTCGACCTCGGATGGGAGCTGACCTCGGCCGGGGGCTTGCCCTTTGATCTTCATTAGGTCACTGCATCTAGATGGCATTTTCTGCCAGCATGGCTACCAGCATGGGCTCCATGTCATCGGTTGTGCCACATCACTGGACATTGCCATGGATGAACAATTTATGTTTGTCCTATGCAATATTATATATAAGATAGAGCCCAATCCAAATATCGTAGCTATGTACCTAGAAAAAGTAAGTTAGGTTAAAATTATTGAGTAATTTTTATTAGCACTAATTTTAATAAGTAGCACATAATAGCAATACCTTTTTTCCAGATAATTTTTTAAGGAGGGCACAGATTCTTTTGGATCCACTGTAGCCATCAAAAGTAAATCAAAGAGAATTCCAATAGGTACTACTAAGTACTAAGTCTAATATTAAATTCAAATTATTTTTAAATTTTATTGAATCTAAAATTTTAAATAATTTAATATCTTTTGCAGTTGAATGATGAGTGTATTTTGATGGATCTATAAAATATTTAAAAATTTTTGCTATCAACATTCTCTTCCAGATGATGACATTTAGTGGATGTGAGCACAAGTAACCTACATTCGACTTTATCCACTTCAAGTAGAGGAACTGTCTAAAATAGAAATGCCTCAACGATCTTATTTATGTACACTATAATTTTAGGTCGAGTCTAAAGTGTATTTAGGAGGAAGTTGAATTGAAATACTCTGATCCTACTGTAAGTAATTTGTTAATGAGGATGAAGATCCGATGATTAGATGGGTCATGAATCAATAGCAGGAGCCAAAGCTTGATGAGCCAGGATCGTCTCCTTGACCAGCTAGTCTTGTGCTAGCGAGGCTAGGATGAATGCTGAACAATGGGCAATAAGCAATATTCCTCGTAGGGCTTCAACAAATACATCACATTATCCCTCCCTACCATCTATTCGATCCAGAGATAGAGAAAAAGGAAAGGCAGTTATATCTCCACTGGAGCACTCAATTCATTCAGATTTAGACACTAGAGAGAGTGTTGCTAGTACTTCTTCAGATAGTGGGGATCTAGTAATTAGGAAGGGGCTAGATGATAGGAGACGCAGTCATCTATTTATTTTTTATTCACCGGTAAGTCATAGTTTAGTCATGCTATACAGGATATAGATCATGGTGTATCAATTGGTAGACTCCATGGTAATATGATTTTATATAGGCGACAAGCTTATTAGGTTACAGTTGTGTAGTGAAAGACCAGATTTTAAAAATTTAATCCTTGAAATCATAGTCAACCGAAACCCTAGATCTAGGACTACCTTGATTATATCAATTAACAAGATAAAATAATAGGAACTAGAAGAATACCTATAACACTAATATTTCTTATTCCACTAGGCACACAAGCATATATCCTTCAAAGGTGATCCACATAGGAATTGGATCAAGGAAACACTCCTCTTTCTTTCTTGACTCTTCTCGGCAACCTTTCTTCCTTTAGCAACCTTTCTTTTCTTCTAGGATCTTTTTCCTTTCGAAGAGTACCTTAAGATCTCTCCAAAAACTCTCTTACTATCCTATTGTCCTTTCTAATTCTCTTCCTAAGTACTTGTCTTAACATGGTGGACTTGTTTTAAAATAAAAGACTTGTCCTAACAAGGAAAGAAAGAGAGTTGTCGGAACAAACTTCAGATGCTTTAGTATTAATCACCGAAGCCTTTAAATAGGAAGAGAGGAGGTTCCAAATACACCCTTTCATTAGCCCTTAATCTGATATTTAACATATCAGATAGGACCCTTCAAGTAGAAGGAGTTTTTTAGGAGAAATGTGCGAAGTGAAACATTGCTTCACTAACATTTTTTGACCAAGAGTTGCTTCACTAACATTTTTTGACCAAGAGTTGCTTCACTAACATTTTTTCACCAAGAGTTGCTTCACTAACATTTTTTCACCAAGAGTTGCTTATCGCAACTCTTAAAAAAAAATAATTAGTTTTAAATTTTAGAATTAAAGACTTGGTCCAACACCCCAATAGGCCTATAAATTAGAAAGGCTTATCTAGAAAAATGGTTATTGATAAGCAGGACTCTAGCCTATCCCATGCACCATATTATCTAAGCATTACATCCCTTCATGAATTCATACCCATTATTACATATTTTGACCGATCAAATCCAGTTCAAATGGGTGCCTATTAGAGAGGATAGGGGTTAAGGCTTATCACCAAAAAGGTGATTTAATTGCAAAAGGACTCTTGGTCCTTTTGCACGCCTTAAAACTTACATACGCTAATATAGGCGCCTTGGGATTCTTGGTTTAATTAATGGATAAAAGCTATAAAATCAAGATAAATCCCAATTTGGCTATCCCACTTTTGGCTTAATCCAATTTAAGTCCCACTCAAATTAGTTAGCCTAAATGGCAAGCATTTAAATCCAATCTAATTAGGTTAGGAGTTAGGCTAGCTAACATATGCTAGTATATTAATTAGCTAGCCAATTAGGATCCCAGGATCCTAATAAAAATATAAATAATTTTCTTAATCAATTCCTTAATATGTATGACCCTTTGGGCTCTTCATCTAGCTAGTAGTAGGTCTAGGTTCATGTCAATTTAGTTCGATTAAAAATTAACTAATCGAATTAGGTCAAATCGAGCTATCCCTACCCGCCAATTTGAACTATCTTTCAAATTGAATCATGAATTCAATCAATTTAATTCATGATAACCTACAATATATTATTGATATCTAGCAACATATCATGCCTATTTAGAAAATGAGAAATTTAGTAGAAATTATCAAAATACCCTTTAGTGGCAAGTTATCATGCAATTCAATCATTCGATCTTCCTTTATCTCGAATAAATGATGGATATGAAAAATTATCAAACTCTCATACTTTATTCATTCGAATCTCAAATTACTAATAAAGACTCAACCAATAAAAGATTAGAAATCCTTTTCTAATTTCATCCTACTTTGATCAAAGACTTTCCGAGTCATCACTTGATGAGATTGTATGGGATAAATACTCCTCTTATTATGAGTGATCGATTCCTTGTTGACCTATTCATAACCTTTATACAAAATTTACCGTATCCATGAATATTCCATACATGACTAAGTCATGAATGAGTATGAACCAAAACATGGATTCATGTGTATAAGATACCATAATGATTTCAGGTCTAAGGATCACTTACATAACTTTCACTAAGATAATCTTCTTTTGATAAGTAAGTAAGACTTCCATAAGATGTTCTCATAATGGATTAATTTAGTGAACTCATATATTGATGAGCACCCATATCCTTATATTAATGTCCCTATATAAGTGGTTGTGAGACCAACCACTTTCTTTATTAAGCATATATAGGATGTGCTAGTCTCCCCAAAAACATCAATCCCCCGACTCGATGATCTTATGACTAGGAATATTTTAGATTAGGATTTATAAGATTTTAGGTCTTGCTGTTATGAACCTATAATAACCCTAAAATCATTTTTCTAATTTATATGGTTCATCATAATCTTAAAACAACAAAATATAAGATATAGCATATGATGAAACATAATGCCTTTTATTAATATCATACTTGAGTCAAAAGATTTTTATAGATAAGTTTTATTTCATATGAAATATTATTGGTTTTTAAGGTACTATTCTTTTAATATCCTACTTGCATTAAAGCTAATCGCCCTTGTATTTAATTTCCATATAATCTAAATGGCAATCAAATTTCTGTTGAGGAAGGGTCTTAGTGAATGGGTCTGCTATGTTGTTCTTTGTATCTACTCGTTCTAAAATTATGTAATGGTTTCATGAACGAGATGGAAGTGCCTTAAGATGTGCTTAGATTTTTGGTGAGACCTTGGTTCCTTAGCTTATGTAACAGCTCTAGTGTTATCACAATAAAGTGGCACTAGCTGTTGTATTATAGGAACTACATCCAATTTTGAGATGAACTTTTTTATCTAGGCAACTTCCTTAGTGGCTTCACTAGCAACTATATATTCTATCTCGATAACTGAGTCAGCTATAATTTACTACTTGGTACTTTTCCAACTCACTACACCTCCATATAGAGTAAAGACATATCCTGATATGGATTTACTATCATCTAAATCTGATTGAAAACTAGAGTCAGTATAGCCTTCTAGTTTTAAATATGAACCTCCATATTTTAGAAAAACATCTTTTGTCCTTCTAAGGTACTTAAGAATGTTTTTCACAGCTTTTCAATGATCCTCCCCTGGATTAGCCTGGAATTTGCTTGCTTGCCTAAAGCATAAGCAACATCAGGCCTAGTACATAACATAAAATATATGATTGATCCTATAGCCAAAGTATAAGGAATCTTACTCATCCTTTATCTCTCTTCAAGTGTCTTAGGAGATATATTCTTAGAAAAATGTATGCCTTGACTCATAGGCAAGTAATCCCTTTTACTCCATCCATATTGAATATTTTTAATACTAAGTCAATGTACCTGGATTGAAATAAGTCGAGCATCCTCTTAGATCTATCTTTATAGATCTTTATACCTAGTATATAGGATGCTTCTCCCAAATCCGTCATAAAAAACTATTTAGATAGACAAGCTTTGACTTATTACAACATTAGAATATCATTTCCAATAATAAACATGTCATTAACATACAATATTAAGAACACAATGGTACTTCCATTTGTCTTCTTATACACACATAGTTCATCAACATTTTTGATGAAACCAAATTATTTAATTATTTTATCAAATTAAATATTTCAACTCTTCAATACTTGCTTTAATCCATAAATGAATTTCTTAAGTTTGCATACTTAGTTTGGTCTCCCACTTGAGACAAACCCTTTTGGCTATGACATGTAGACTCTTCCTCAAGATACTCATTGAAGAAGGCAGTCTTATATCTACTTGCCATATTTCATAATCATAGTATGCAGCTACAGCAAGCAAAATTCTAATGGACTTGAGCATAGCTACTGGCAAAAATATTTCATCATAGTCAATTCCTTAACTTTGTTTGAAACCTTTTGCTACTAGCCTAGCCTTATAGGTTTTTACTTGGCCATCTGCTCCAATCTTCTTTTTGAAGACCCATTTACACCCGATTGGATTTACTCCCTTAGGTGGATCAACCAAGGTCCCAACCTGGTTGGTTTTCATGGAGTCCATTTCAGATTTCATGGCATCAAGCCATTTATTAGAATCTTTACTCTCGACAACTTCCGTATGGTCAAAGATCATCATCTTGAATGATGTTGGTTTCATTGTCATTACTAATGACAAAGCCATATCTGAGAGGTGCATCCCGCACTCTCTCTAACCTAGGGAGAGGAGGTGTGTGTTGTGGTGATACCTTATTAATAAGTACTTATGGTTGAGGAATTTGAGGTTGATTATCTATAGGAGTAGGTTGATGTACTTCATTAAGTTCAAGTATCTTTCCACTGCCTCCTTGGATAAATTCCTTTTTCAAGAAAGTGGCATATCTATTGACAATTTTTTTTTGTTTTGTAGGATGATAAAAAAGGTATCCAATACTTTCTTGAGGATAACCTATGAACCTATATTTATCAGTCCTAGCACTCAGCTTATGTCCAAATACATTTCCAACATAAGCTAGGCTATCCCAAATCTTAAGATATTTAAGACTTGATCTTTTGTCTTTCCATAATTCATATGTAGTGCTAGCTATTGATTTTGATGGTACTCTGTTTAGTATATAAGTAGCAGTCTTTAGGGCATAATCCTAGAAGGATACAAAAAGTTTTAGTGAAGCTCATCATCGACCTTACCATGTCTAACAAGGTACGATTCCTCCTTTCTGCTACATCATTTAATTGTGGTATATATAGAAGTGTTAATTTTGAGAGAATGCCTTTGTCCTTAAGATGATCAAGAAACTCACTACATAAGTATTCTCCTCCTCGACCTGATCGAAGGATTTTAATACTCTTTCCAGTTTGTTTCTTAATCATACTTTGATACTCTTTAAATTTATCAAAGGCTTTGGATTTACGTTTCATAAGATACACATATTCAAACCTAGATAAATCATCAGTAAAGGTGATGAAATAAGAGTATCCTTCTTTAGCTTAAGTTGACATGGATTCACATACATCTATATGTATTAACCTTGATAACCCAGTTGCCCAATCTCCATGACCAGTAAATAAAGACTTGGACATTTTATCCATGATATAGGATTTACAAGTTTCTAATGATTGATAATCATAAAGATCAAAAAATTTATCTTCGTATAACCAGTTTATCCTTGACTCACTAATATGACCTAATCAACAATGCTAGAGAAAAGTGATATTAACATCTTCTCTCTTTCTTTTCTTATTTTCAACAAGTAAAACTTTATCATTGAGTAAAAGAACTGAAAGATCATTAACAAATAAACTAGTTCCACAAAAACTCATTAGAATGAGAAATATAGCATCTACTGCTCTTTATATTAATTTCAAAAACTTGTTGTAACATCAAGGATACATAAATAATATTTCTGATAACGTTTGGAACATAGTAACAGTCTTTTAGTTCTAAAATTTTACCAGAAGATAATAACAATAGATAGGTGCCACAACTTTTGCTTGAATGGCTTCACCACTCGCACCATAAAGCTCGAGGTCACCTTTCTTCAAGCTTCTAATTTTATATAGTCCTTGCAAAGAATTGCATATATGAGACCCACATGCAGTATCCAATACCCATGAATCAGAAGCTGAAGTACTCAATGACAAGTTAGTTTGTATCATGTATAAATCTTTTGATACTCCACCGGTATTAACTTTCAAATTAGCAAAATATAACTTGTAGTTATTCTTCCAGTGTCCTTGCTTGTCATAATGAAAATAGGTTCCATTAGTAGAGGACTTCTTTGCCTTCTTCCTCTTCTCAATGCTTTTCTTAGGGTTCCACTTTTTCTTTGAACCCTTTTTTATTACTATTTTCTTCTTCCTATCAATTAGAAGAAGATAAGCCTTGTCCCCTTTAAAATGGCTCTCAATTATCTTAAGCATGTTAAGTAGCTCTGGTAATGAAAGGTTCAGTTTATTCATGTGATAGTTCATGATAAACTAAGAGAAGAATTCAGGGAATGATTTCCTGATTAAGCTCTCCATCCATAACAAATCCTAATTGACCTAATCGAGTGATTAAGTCAATCATCTTTAGTACATGAACTTGAACAGATGAGCCTTTACTCATATATCCTCGAAATAATTACTTTGATATTTTATATCGGGCAGCCCTACTTTGCTCTCCATAAAGCAGTTTAAGATTGAGCAGTATTGACTGAGGTTCCATATCTTCATGTTGTCTCTGCAATTCATTACTCATAGAGGCCAACATAATGTACTTGATAGTTAAACTATCATTCTACCATATTTTATATGTGGCCATTTTCTCCTCTGAAGCATCATCTCCAATCGGACTGGATCAGGAGAATCGAGGATATAGGATACCTTCTCCTGAGTTAAGATAATTCTCAAGTTTCTTAACCAATCCATATAATTAGGATGGATCAACTTATTAGCATTTAAAATATTCCGCAGTGATAAAGTAGAAGTCATAATATTAATCTACATAAATAAAGAACAACGTATAAGCAGACCACTCAAGATAATATATATAATTAGATAATGACTTATTAATCTAATTGTGTCTCCTACTATTTTTATACGAATACAATAGCCCTCATCTATGGTAAGCGAGAAACCCTAACAAGATTTCTTTAGTGGGATTGAGACCCCAATTCCTCATAAATGTCTTGTGTTTGCACAACAAATAGTTATGAGTTCAAGGATAGAATTTTTTTTTTTTTCAATTACAATCAATGCAACTCTCAACATGATAACTGCCTCTAAGACACTTATAGCATTGTGTTTACATAACAAACTATAATATTTTAGTTTAGTCAGATCCTTCATTTCCATATAGTCATGATTAAATAATGTTGTCCATATATTTATACAACAAAGTAACATCAATTATCATGCTATAAAGCATTAGATGCACCAAGATAAATTTTATATCAAATCCTATAGTAGGCTTTGTGTTACACAACGAACCTATTATAGTTTTGACATAAATTTGGCTTAGCATGAAGAAAGGCAATTAGTAGTATTTTAATCAATTAACATTTCTAAATCAAGGTCTAAATCGAATTGGCTAGGTAAGTGGGAGAGAGGTGAGAGGCCCCTTATGCTTGTCTTAGATACCAAAAATTTTAGCCAGGTAAGCAACGACCCCAATTAAAAATCATGTTCTCTTTACCTTCCCAAAACCACTTTCCTAGACACCAATTGATCAATCAAATCCTAAATAGATTTGCATTATGATTTTATAACACTATGATAAAATATAATTTTTTAAATAGGGCTTTCATGGTCTCACGCACATCTTAATTCTACAAACTATCTAACATGTATACAACAACATCATATGTGTCAAGTGTGTCATCATTCTAGGACAATCTTATAACATAGCAGACATCCACTGCTATGATAGGACAACCTTATTTCAGAATGATGACTGAATAATCTAAATATATCTTTATATCGATTAGGTTTAAGTGAAATCCCAATCAGTGGCATACATCAATCAACTATGCTATAATAATTATGCTAGACATAATCATTCAAATATTTCATTGTTAATTGAATGAATCAAGGTGGTTGTGATACCATTATTAGGATACGGTTGTGTAGTGGAAGACAGGATTTCAAAAATTTAATCTTTGAAACCCTAGTTAACCAAAATCCTAGACCCAAGACTACCTTGATTATATCAATTAACAAGATAAAATAATAAGAAATAGAAGAATACCTATAATGCTAATATCCCTTATTCACTAGGCATACAAGTGTATGCTCTTCAAAGGTGATCTACACAGGAACTGGATCAAGGAAGCACTCCTCTTTCTTGCTTGACTCTTTTTGATAGCTTTTCTTCCTTCAGCAGCCTTTTTCTTTTCTAGGACCTTTTCTCTTTCGAAGAGTATCTCAAGACCTCTCTGAAAATTCTCTTACTATCCTATTATCCTTTCTAATTCTATTCCTAAGCCCTTATCTTAAAATGGCAGACTTGTCTTAAAATAAAAGACTTGTCCTAACAAGAGAAGGAAAGGAGTTGTCAAGACAAACTTCGGATGCTTTGGTTTCAATCACTGAAGTCTTTAAATAGGAAGAGAGGAGGCACCAAATATACCCTTTCATCAATCCTTAATTTTATATTCATATAAGATGAGACCCTTCAAGTAGAAGGAGTCTTTGGCAAAAAGATGCAAAGTGAAACATTATTTCACTAACATTTTTTTACCAAGAGTTACTTATCGCAGCTCTTCAGAAAAAAAAAAATAATTAGCCTTTAATTTCAGAATTAAAGACTTGGTCCAACACTCCAACAGGGGTATAAATTAGAAAGGCTTCTCTGGAAAAATAAGGTGATGATAAGTAGAAGGACTCTAGCCTATCCCATGCACCATATTATCCAAGTATCGCATCCGTTCATGAATTCATGCCCATTATTGCATATTTTGATTGGTCAAATCCAAATGGACACCTATTAGAGAGGACAGGGACTAAGGCTTATCACCAAAAAGGTAATTTAATTATAGAAGAACTTTTGGTCCTTTTGGACCCCTTAAAAATTACATATGCTAATATGGGTGCTATGAGTCCCAAGCCCTTGGGACTCTTGGTTTAATCAATGGATAAAGGCTACCACTCGATATATCCTCTCTATATCGAAGTCGGTGTAGTCCTAAGGACTTCATCACATGAAAAGAGTTCATTACAGGAAAATGTAAGAATGTGATGAGCTGCCAAAATAATATTTATTAATTCATACAAAAAACACAATACTCAGTTCAACCGCCTATAGCCTAGGCGATTGGCTTTGGGACACAATTTTCAATAACTCCCACTTGTACTAAAGCCAATCATAACAGTATCTAATACACATTTTCCTTTTACAAAAGTCGAACTCTTTAATTTCGACGGCTTTAGTAAAAATGTCGGCCATATTTCCCTTTCCATCAATCTTCATAAGATTGATGTCGCCTCTTTCTATGATCTCTCGTACGATGTGGTAGCGCCGTAGAATATGTTTGGTACGGTGATGAGCTTTCGGCTCCTTAGCTTGAGCAATGGCTCCAGTGCTGTCACAATACACTGGAACAGGACCATCTAAGGTAGATGCCACCCCTAGCTCTCCAAGGAACTTCCGCAACCACACAACTTCCTTTGCTATATTTGATGCTGCAAGGTATTCTGCCTCGCATACCGAGTCTGCAACAGTCGCTTGCTTGGAACTTTTCCAGCAAATTGCTCCTCCATTCAGGATAAATACAAATCCTGACACACTCTTGCTATCATCTCTGTCTGACTAGAAACTGGAGTCAATATACCCCACAAGTTTCAAGTCAGATTCTTCATAAATTAGCCATTGATCTTTAGTATTTCTTAAATACTTCAGGATAGACTTAACCACCTTCCAATGCGCCTCACCTGGGTCAGACTGGTATCTGCTCACTACTCCTAGTGAGTATGCCAGTCTGGTCTAGTACATGTCATAGCATACATGATAGAGCCTACTGCAGAAGCATAAGGTACTCTACTCATGCGCTTTCTTTTCTCAGGAGTTGTCGCACAATCCTTCTTAGAAAAAGTAACTCCAGAACCTATCGGAAGATAGCCTTTCTTAGAATTTTCCATGCTGAACCGTTTCAGCACGGTATCAATGTACGTAGACTAGGACAATCCCAGAATCCTCTTAGATCTATCTCTATAGATCTTCATACCTAGTATGTAAGAAGCTTCATCCAAGTCCTTCATGGAGAATTGAGATAACAACCAGACCTTTATTCCTTGTAATGCTACGATGTCATTCCCGATTAAGAAAATGTCGTCAACATACAGTACCAGGAATACAATCACAGAACCATTAACCCACTTATAGATGCACGGTTCTTCTCTGTTCCTAATGAAGCCATACGATTTGATACACCTATCAAACTGTAAGTTCCAACTTCGAGATGCTTGCTTGAGTCCATAAATGGACCTCTGCAACTTGCATACTTTTGACTCATCTGTGGATGTGAACCCTTCAGGCTGTATCATATACAGCTCCTCTTCCAACTCCCCATTTAGGAAAGTAGTTCGGACATCCATCTGCCAGATCTCATAATCAAAATATGTTGCTAAAGCAAGCATGATCCGAGTGGACTTAAGCATTGCCACAGGGGAGAAAGTCTTACTATAATCGATATCATATCGCTGACGATACCCCTTGGCAACCAGATGGGCTTTATAGGTTTCCACCTTTCCATCTGCGCCCCTTTTCCTCTTGAAGATCCACTTACACCCGATGGATTTTATCCCTTCAGGCGGATCAACCAATATCCATACATTGTTGATCTCCATGGACTCCATTTCAGATCGCATGGATCCAAGCCATGCCTTAGAGTCAGATCTCTGAAGTGCATCCATATAGGTGATTGGATCCTCATTATTCTCATCGAGCTCAATGGGATCGCCGTCCCAGACCAAGAAACCGTAGTATCTGTCCGGCTAACATGGTACTCTACCGGATCTTCTAATAATGGGTTCTAGGTGTGATCCAATAACTGCCAGTTCTATGATGTCCTTAGAGTGTGCAGGTTCTTCTACTGGCTGAACTTCACCAAGTTCAATTTTAAAGGCTACAGTCCCTTCTCCAAGGAACTCGTTTTCCAAAAAGATAGCCCTAAGAGCGACGAACACTTTTTATTCATCCTCCAAGTAGAATAAATACCCTTTGGTTTCCTTAGGGTAACCAATAAACAGGCACCGATCAGACCTAGGACCAAGTTTATTTGAGTTTAAATGCTTTACATATGCCGGACAACCCCAAATCCGAAGGTGTGAGATTGAAGGCTTACATCCAGTCTACATCTCATATGGAGTGGAGACAACAGACTTACTCGGAACATTATTTAACAAGTGACAAGCTGTCTCAAGTGCATACTGTTGGCTCCACCCAGTGATTTTGATGAATAACAAAATATTGAGTGCATATTGTATACTAATGTGGATTTCAAGTTATGAGTTTTCAGGAAGAAAGCATCTCAAAATCCCAAAAACTTATGTTTCATGGCACGTAATGGCACGGAGCATTTCTCACGAATCCGGACATCCTATTCATTGAAAAAGGGCATCTAATTGATCAAATTTTATGTGTTTATGATTCATTTAAATTTCAAGAATTATATTTATATTTTCAAGGCCATTTACACTTGAATATGAGCTTTTTCAATCTCAAGTGTCGATACTTGGAAAGTCAAGTGTTGACACATCAGCATTTGGCACAGACAAAAATCCTTGGCATGCCTAGTGTCGACACCCAGAACCAAGTGTCGACACTTAGATTTCCAAGTATTGACTCAAGACCTGAGAATTTTGAAAATTCAGAACTTTGTCATTTAAGGATTTTTGTGTCAAGTGTCGATATTTGTGCATCAAGTGTCGACACTTGAAAGTTCAAGTGTCGATACCTAGAAATCAAGTGTCGACACCTGACAGCCAAGTGTCGACACTTGCAGCCTGATAGCTCTAACGGATCTATTTTTCTGGCTTGCAGAACTTGATTTTCAAGCTCCAAACGGCTATTTTCGAGGTTCCAACGGTCACAAACCATTTTTTGGAAGGTTCTTGGTGTATTTAACCTCCACCAACCTCATTTTAAAGATAAGAAAGTGTATTGAAGTGCATTCAAGTCTACTCAAAAGCCAAAAAGCCAATATTCTCTCAAATACTTCACATCAAAAGTCTCTTATAGTTTGATTCCTTGAAAAGCCTACAAGCTCATCCTTACTTCATTCCAAAAGAGGCACTTTGAAGGAGATTCCAAGGAAGAGTCAAGACAAAGCATCAACTTGAGCTTCAAAGATTCCATTCTACTCTTAAAGAGAGTTTGTTTTAGTATTAAAATTGTATATCTGTTTTTTACATTGTGATTTGACCTTGCTTTCAAGGGTGTCTTGAAAGAAGGTTATTGTGGTTTGTTGGTGAGCCAAAGGGATAAAACCAACTAGGGTTAACTTGTGAGCCCGAAGACAAAACAAGTGTTAAGGTTTGTTGGTAAGCCTAAGTGATAAAACCAACTTAGGTTTTGACTTGTGAGCCTTGAGAAAAATAAGTCAACTGTAATCTTGTTTGGATTATAGTAAAATTTCCAAGGGTGGCTTGGGGAGTGGATGTAGGTGCTAGGTTTACACCGAACCACTATAAACCTTGTGTTTGTATGTGATTGCCCTCTTCCTCTCTTGCTCTTTTGATTATTGCTGCCGCTTTAAATATCTTGCATTGAATTCATCATTTTCACAAGCACCACTAGTCCCTCTCTTTATTGTTTTAAATTTTTAAAAGATCCAATTCACCCCCCTCTTGGGCTCCATTTCTGGGCAACACATACCCCAAAAGGTTAGCAGCAGAGTTGCAAAGCCCATCATGGATCGAACCATGTCCAATAGAGTTCGATTCCTCCTTTCAGAAACACCATTCAACTGTGGTGTTCCTGGAAGAGTCCACTGAGAGAGAATCCCGTTCTCCTCAAGGTATGTCAAAAACTCACCAGATAGGTATTCACCACCTCGATCAGATCGAAGGGTTTTAAAACTTTTTCTAGTTTATTTCTCTACTTCATTATGATATCGTTTGAACATTATAAACGATTAAAATTTATGTCTCATCAAAAAGACATAACCGAACCTCGAAAGGTCATCTGTAAACATAATGAAATATCTGTATCCACCTCTGGCATTAACTATCATGGGTCTGCATACATCAGTATGTATGAGACTCAAAAGTTCTGTAGCTCGTTCACCTCTTCCAGTAAAAGGTGACTTAGTCATTTTACCAAGTAAACAGGATTCACAAGTAGGCAATGATTCAGAATCACTGACCATGAGGAGACCTTCTCCTCGCATCTTGTTTATCCTATTATGGTTTATATGACCTAGCATACAGTGCCAAAGATACAAATCACTGACATTTTCAAGCCTTGGGCATTTGCCAGATGTGTACATTACACTAACAGGCCGTGACGATGCATAAATGCCATTATTTAACTTAGCTTTTATTATTACAGAGTTATTCAAAATAACCTGGTAAATATCTCCTTTTATTGATAGTTCATAACCATAATTGGCCAAAAGGCCTACAGAGATAATACACAATGAAACTAGGACAATAATGGCAGTCGACTAACTCGACAGCACAGGACTCAAAGACAAGGCTCAAACTTCGATTGCCAGTACTGGAACATGATTTCCATTGCCGATGCTCAGAAACTATTCTCCATCCTCAAATCTCTTGCTAACTTGTAGTCGCTGTAACAAATTATAAACATGAATAGGACTACCGGTATCTAATACCCAGTTAGCAGTATCACAAATAGAGAAATTACAAGGTTTTATCATATAAATACCTTGTCCAGCACTCTGCTGATTTCCCTTCCTAGGCCTGTTCAGATCTAGGGATGCTTGGTAAAGAGGACAGTTCCTCTTCCAGTGTCCCCGCTTCTTGCAATAGAAGCACTCTACAAAAGACTGGTCAACTCTCACTTTCCTGGTCTGACTCGAGCCAGGAGCATTCAGCACCTTCTTTCCCTTTCTTTTATTCTTCCCTTTCTTAAAGGGACGACGACCTCTAGAACCTCCCACTAAATTCACCACCCCTTGTTCAGTTGGTGGTCTTTCTCGAAAGTCTGCAGTAATCCCATCAAACCATGGTAATTAACTGCAGGCTTGTTCATTCTATAATGATCAAGAAAGTCAAGATAGGAGGAGAGCAGAGAATTCAAGATCGCATCCTTGCCGAGCTGCTCGTGCAAGGGACATCCGAGCTTGCCCAACTTTTTTATTAGCTCGATCATGTGTAATACATGATCAGTGACAGAACCACCATTCGGCATCTTGGCATTGTAGATGGCACAAGAAACTTTATACCGCTTTACATCGTCCGGTGTGCCGAAAGATTCCTTCAACTTTTGAAGAATCTCATCTGGTTGGGCCTCCTTGAACTTGCGACTGAACTCGTCGTTCATTGTCGCTAGCATAATGCATCGAATGGTAGTCCGATTAGAAACCCACTTCTGATAAGTGTCCCTGACCAAACTCCGAGCACTGGCAGAGGAGATTTTAGGTGCCGGATCAGTTATCACATAAAGGATCCGTTCATGCTCCAGGACAATCCTCAACTTTCGATACCAACTATCGAAGTTGTGACCCTTCAACTTCTCGTTATCGAGAAGTGACCGGAGCGAAAGATTTGAAGACATCTGAAAGGAAAAACAAGACCATATAAGAGTATGAATTAATCAATTAACCAAAAGACATGGACTTTAGTCTAAAGGTCTCTCCCACTAATTTTTTAGATTGGGAGCCTCCAACTCCAATCCGTGAAATCACTATTTCATGGTGGGTACTGAAATCCAATAGACCACGTATGAGCCCGACTATGACCAGCTCACCCATACGCGCCTAAAGGTAGGTTCACCAACCAATTGCTTCCCTAAGCAACTTCCAGTATTTTATTTTGCCCCAGAGTGCACCCCAATCAGCCTAAGGCCTCCTATTGTGGGTCTCCAGTTAGGTCCAACCATTCATATGATAAATCTAATACTTCCAACCAACGAATGACCAAGCTCGACTATGGCTGGCTCACCTGATCACCGTCAAGAAGGTTGCACTGAACCATCATCTATGAGAGAGCAATTCTAGTAACCGGATGCACACCCATTCTATGGAACTGTCGATGAACACCAAGTTAAAGGACATATTACTAACTCACTTAATGAGAGGTTAAGACACCATCAACTCTTTGACTTAGTCTTTTTCAGGACCTAATAATTTTAGAGGATTTTTAGGTTGTGATAGAAGAATAAGACAAGAACATGAATCATCCTCCCACTGAACAAATCAGTTTTCAAGAGGGTTGAACCAATTCAACAATTGATCCATGGTTACCTACCGATCAGTCAGACTGATCAACCTGGGTGACATGGGTTAACTCAAGTCAATGAGCTTTTCTAATATATTCTAGTCGACACGACTGGCCAGGTAGGTGAGATCATGGATGAGTATCCGTCATTAACCATCTTTCCTAGACACCAACCAAGTTGGCCAGGAAAGAGGTAGCCTCATGCAACCATGATCACAAATGCCAAACCTACCACGACACCAATCGATTTACCAAACTCGATCAGATTAGCCTAAAGATTCAGGCTTCCACAGAGCCACTAATTAGATACATTTTAAATGAATGGACTAATTTATCTAACTATTAGATAGTTCTAAAAGAAGGACCTTAATCAACTTTTGATTAGTCTTCTTATTATCCAATTCAACTAAACATAGGTCTAACCCAATTATGGACCTAATTAGACAGCTAACCCAATTAACCCAATTGGCTTATTTAAATGACATTAGCTTTCATAAACCCCAAGATAACTTGTCATTTAATTAATCAGACAATTCAAAATTGTTTGAATATAAGCTAATATTTTAATTAAAACAATTTTAATTAAAACATGTAAAACTCCTTTTATATATCAAATCATGCATCATATCTAGTTATTCTTTTATAAATATTATATGCCAAAAAATGTATCTGAATTAAAACAATTTTAATTCCTTTTATTTCCTTAAAGGATCCTTCTGAAGAGGCCAACACAGACGAACTGCATCGTGCCAAAGACACACGGCCATGATGAAGGTCTCAACTAGGTTCCTAAAAGTACTCTCTAATCATCCCTATGATTAAGAAACATATACATATCAAAAGATTAAACAGTTTAATCTACTATACATGCAATCAAGATATGTTACTCCTGAAACCTGGCTCTGATACCACTGAAAGAAAATACGGTTGCAGGTGCCTACACTCAGCATGCAACAGCACAGGGAGCAGGTATGTATTTTAAAATAATTTCAAAGTAACAGCGGAAGAAACCTGCTCCACACACGATCTAGCATATACAAGATACATGTACAGGAAAAATAAGGCATGAAACAATGGCATGTAATATTTATAAACAACTTTATAAAACTAAATCTAGGCATGCATGAAAAATAAAACCAGAAATCTTACCTTATTCCTGCTTGGAATAAATCTGGTTTAATGCTAGAATAGCTGGGATACTTGGAATAAAGTTATTCCAATCTTCTTCTTCCGGCAGCCTTTGGAACGTTGATTTTTGCTCTTCTCCAATAGCAGCAAAACCCAAACTAAAATAGCAAAACTTTGGTCTCTTCTCCTTCACCAATAGCAAGGTAGTGGCTTGATGGGACTAGCTTCAATGGAGACCAATTGGATCAAACTTCGAACGAAGCTGAAGTCCTTTGATCCAGAATTTTAGGATTGAAATTTTTGCAACTTGAAAACAAAACAAACAAAAACCAGTAGCAAGGGTGGTTGATTCGGTTCCTAGGTGCTCAAGCGAACACCCTCCAGAGGGGGGACACGCCTGGGCTTCCTCTGATCCGGTTCTCGCACGATGCTAGTCGTTGGAAGCCTTGATATGGTGAGAGGGAAGAAGGTAAAATAGAACACTATGTTCTGTATCTTGTTTTCTCCAAAACAAAATTCTTCTTCCACAAATGAGCACTAGCAATAATAGGGGATTAAGAAGATTGTCTCTCCCAATCTCTCATAAAGACCCCGCCCCAAAATCACCGGTTAAAAGTAATATGGAAGCTCTCCAAGGAAGAAGACAACATTTTCTTAGCCCCTTTCTTTTACACCGCCTAAGATTTTATAGCAGCAAGAACGGTGATTTGGGAAGCTAAAGAGACGCGCTAGGAATCCAAAAGGCCACACGGTATTAGAACCAATTGAATACATATTCAATGAAGCAATCAAAAGCCACAAAACGGTGAATAAATCCCAGCAAAAATCGAGTGGAAGAGGGAGAGGAAAAGATGCCTTTAAACCCCTATTCGCCCAAGCCATAATACCATGTAGATGATTCAAACCGGTTCACAATGGGTTTAAAAAATCCCAAACTAGTTCTAAACTAATTCACTACATTATTAGATCAAAATCTAATATATAAATGGCTTGGTCAAGTCCTGGTCATCCAGGAACAATTCCCGGTAGACCCGAACAATTCTAATTGACCCAAAACCTGGTCAATCCAAAGTGTGCTCAATCAAACCATTACAGAAATGATTCCTAATCATAAATTGGTACCTGGATCAGGGAGAGATCCTCTATGGTGTGTGACCTCATAGGTTTGAACCTAGACGGTAGCACTGGAATAATTCCAGTACCAGCAAAAGATACCATCGAGTAATGGATCCCGACGTCTGGATAGGTCGAAGATGCGAGAGCAATCAATCGAACCTCTGACATATGGTTACCGTATAATTCATCCCTTTGACCTCCAATGCTCAGGATGACTTAGGGTTAAACTGCCAACCCTAGCTGAGTCAATCCACAACATGTCTCAACCTCGTAAGTCCAGTGACTCCTCACTAGGACTACCCCGATGAGGATTTGCTAAATTGAGACACTACGAGACATTCAATCCAAACTATTTGGACAGGTCAATTCCATCTTGATCCATCACTGCTCCACAAGTACTTGCCAATACCCAGAAACCTTCCATCACCGAATTAGAAATCCGGGTAGTCTGGCACCAAAGCATAAGGAGTTGCTTGCAAGCTACCATGATGACCTCAGGTCGGAGGGACACTTATACCCATATCCAATCGTGAGTTTCCCTTTGGTAGAAAAGGGGCTTCACGGAGTCACGTTCAATGAGATATCATATATCCCACTCGCAGATCACATCAGTATCACCACACTCCTTTGGTCAAGAGGACAACCAAATGATGTGAACCACAACAACCTATACTTGATACATTGTCGTCCAGTACAATGTATCCTTTGGTTGTGAACCTGGTTTAAGGACCACTTGATATATCCTCTCTATATCGAAGTCAGTGTAGTCCTAAGGACTTCATCACATGAAAATAGTTCATTACAGGAAAACATAAGAATGTGATGAGCTGCCAAACTAATATTTATTAATTCACACAAAGAGTACAATACTCAATTCAACCATTTACAGCCTAGACGATTGGCTTTGGGACACAATTCCCAATACACACTTGGAATTTCTACTATATTCATCCCGAATATAGCCGGATTGTTTTACTACGGGCTCACAATCCAAAATCCAATACAAAGTTAGTTTTTTTGGACTCACTAACAACCCAACTTAGTTTTCAAGGCTAACCAATCAATCTCAAAATAACTTACAAGTTACAGCCACCTGCTATACTTGTAACAACTCAAGAATAAAGTTAAAAAGGAAGCAACACTAAAAATAAACCAAAGGTTGTTGAGTAGTTGCAATTGAAGCTCTTAATGAGACCTTCTTGAATGCTTCTTGAATGCTCTTCAATGCTCTCTTAGTTCTTCAAAGGTAAACTCAAAAAGTTGGTGGAAAGTTGTTGGAAAACTTGAGTTTTCACTTGAAAGCTCTTAGAATATTCAATGCTCTCTTTTTTCTTGTCAAAAAATATCTTTTTCTTCACTTAAATCCCTCATTTATAGCTTCTTGAAGTATTTTCAGGGGAATATGGCTGTTAGAATTTCTTGGAAACCAAAAACTAGCCATTGAAAGGCTTTAGAACTAAGAAATTCAAATTATGGAACTAGCCATTACTGTTCAAATTCTAGGATTTGAGTCGGCTCACAGAATTCGAGTCGACTCGAATTCTCAGTGAAGAAATTCGATAGTCTATGAGAGTTGGCTCATTCAAAATTAGAGTCGGCTCAATTGACTGAAGTCTCAGAACCTATTTTCTGTCACTCTATGAGAGTCAGCTTGGATTGACATTGAGTCGGCTCAAATGTTGTGTATCAGAAAATTCTGTGCCATGCCACACAATGTATTAGCTCTAGTTGGCTCGAGTAAAACTTCTTCAGAGTCTTTCAAAATGTTTCAAACTTCTTCCAAACAACTTCAAACCTCTTTTAAGATCTTTAAACTTAAAATTACATTAATTTGGCCCTTTTACTTGAATATACAAACAAATTTACCTAGGGCTCTTAAATACATGAAATTTTTCTTTGAGTATATTGATACACTACAATGATCTTAAAAGTATAGGATGAAAGATTGTCCACTTGAAATATCCTACAAAAACTTCTTAAACATATGAAAAGTATTAGTATCAAATGCATGCTCCAATATTTTATAATCATCAAAATCATTCCAAGGGTCAACAGCATGAAAACAACCTTTTCATATTAGGTGTATCTAGTCTCTGCATCATGCAGCACCTTGCTAATATAATAGACTAGATTTTGTATGTTATCTTTGTCAATGCGGGCAAGCACTAAACTGACTACCTCCATGGAGATGGCAAGGTACAGGAAAAGCTCCTCATCAACTTCGGGTCTAGATAGTAAGGGGAACGAGGCAAGGAACGTCTTTAGCTCCTTGAAGGCTTCTTGACACTCCTCCATTCAGGTGAAGCCATGCATTTTGCATTGTCCTTGAAGAACGGCAAACAATGCTCAGCCAAATAAGAGATAAAGCAACTGAGGGTAGCTACCTGGTCGATTAGCTATTGAACCTCCTTCTTGAAAGTTGGATTTCTCATGTTGACTATCATCCGGATCTTCTTGGGATTCACTTGATCTCTTTCTGCATGACCATGAAATCGAGGAACTTCCTCGATGTGATACTGAACGCGTATTTGCTTGGGCTCTGTTTCATCTAGTGGAGGAGAAGATTGTTGAAGGCTTCTTCCAGGTTGGCGATATGATCAGTCTCTTCTTTGCTTTAACAAGCATATCATCATGTAAACTTACATGTTCTAGCCTATCTGGTCTTTAAAGACTTTGTTGACCATATGTTGGTAGGTCACTCTCGCATTCTTCAAATCGAAAGGCATTACTTTGTAACAATAGGTACCCTTGTCTGTTATGAATGTGGTGTGTTCCTCATCCTTCAAGTCAATGCAAATTTGGTTGTATTCTGAGAAGGCATTCATGAAGTTGAGCAACCTATGTCTAGATGTCACATCAGCTAGCTAGTCAATTTTAGGCAGTGAAAAACTATCCTTCGGGCATATCATATTGAGGTCAGTATAGTCGATACAAATCGTTCACTTCCTGCTAGCCTTCTTGACCATGAACATGTTTGCAAGCCAGCTAAGGTAATGAACATCTCGGATAAATCTGATGGCAAGGAGTTTTCCAACCTCTTTGTCTATGGCCTTCTACCTCTTAAGTGCAAAGTTTCTCCTCTTCTAGTGAACTGACCTATACTTGGATCAATGTTTAGCTTGTGAATGATTACCTTTGGGGGGATCCCTAGCATGTTCGATGCCGTCCAGGCAAATACATCGAAATTTGTCTGCAAGAAGTTGAGTATTTAGTTCCTCTCCTCTTCTGCTAGGAGGGCCCTAATTTATATTATTTTCATCGGGTCCTCACCTACGGGAAAAGATAGCAGCTCCTCGATGGGTCCCCCTCTCGTCTCCAGCTCTCTAATCTAATTGCTTTGTGGCTGGCACCTTCTTGGCCTTTTGGATCCTTGAAGTCATTTGAAAATAATGCTGAGCAAGCCATTGGTCACCATGCATTTCCTTGATTTCATGTAGGGGTCAGGAAACGAACAAGTAGGCATTTAGTGGAGATGACCGCATCAAGCTGATTGAGCTTGGGTCACCCCAAGATCACATTGTAAGTCGATGGCACGAGGATGACAGTGAAAGTTATAAATATTGTGCTCTACCAATGTGGGGTTCCTACTATATGATGCGGGACTATTTATGCATGCTAGTTATTTTTTTGTTGTTAGGCATTAAGTTAGAAATTTGTATCCCAAATTTCAAGCTAAGATATTAAGTAATGAATTCTATAGAAAATCTAAAGCACATGCATGCAGAAATAAACCCTAAAAGTGAAGAAACATGACCGCCAAGGCTAAGAAGCCCCAGTAGGACTAGCTCTTCTGCAATACCGCTACCAGAGGAGTCTAGGGGATGTACCTGGCAAAGATTTTTAGATCAATCCATGAAGAATTTGCTCTACGTTCTTGGATGAAGCCTGGAAATTAAAGCTATCGATCCTACAGATTTGCAGCTTTCAATCCGGTGACCCGAAAGCTGGTCAGATGGAATCCTTGGATTTGTAAACTCTGAGGGACCTGCAAATCACCATTCATGGGTTAAGAAACAAGGAAGAAGAGGGTTAGATCACTGAAAGAAGAAGAAGGGGAAGAGATTTGGGGAAGGCGGCCAAGAGATGAAGAAGGCTGGCGGCTTGAAAGCTGGGCACAGGGATCACACAAATATTCTGAGGGATCACACAGAAATTCACATAGAATTCACACATAAAGTTGAGAAGAACTCAAGAAATTTTTCATATTCAATAGCATCAAATATACATGAGAGGGGGGCCTTTATATAGGCATACAAGCTTAGGCTCCAAGTAAGGGAATACATGTAAAACCCTAAGTATCCTTTTCCTTTACAAATACATAGAGATCTCCTCTCCCAAATAGGTTCAAACTTCCCCTTCTCAGTAGGATTACTCCTCTCCTTCTCTTTGACTTGGTCTTGGCCAAGGGAGGTGACCATAAGTAAGGCGCCCAAAGGGAGGTAATCCTAAGGGTGGGGCACCAATTCATGAAGGCTTTGGGCTTTGGGCGACCCACTTCAGTGCTGGGTTGGTTCTAGGATTTCTCCTGGACTCCATCTTCTCTGCAGGTTGATGATGTGAAGATCTTCAAGGTCCTTCTTATGCAATCCAAGGTGGCACATCCAAATACGACTGGAACTCCTTAAAGTTGGCAAGTTATCATTCGGACTGGGGTCCATCAGTGTCATGAATCTTCTCTTGCTGGACTGGACTTAATATAAAACTTATAGGATTCATAAGACTCAAAATTGGCTCAACATGAGCTGACTGAACTTACAGGATTCCAAATGATAAATGTCTCAACTAAATTTGACTTGACTTACCCTAATGGTATGGATGACTCTAAATACAGGACTCAAATGCAGAAAGGCCCAAAATAGGACTCAGGGGCCGAAATACAGGACTCAAGTGTAACAAGACCTGAAAAACAAAACTCAAGACCCAAATACAGGACTCAAACAACTAAAATAGCCACATTATTGGACTCAAAGATAAAATTTGAATCATGGCTAAGGGACTCAAACTCAGGGACCTATAGTGAACTAGGGTTGACTTGATATCCCCATCAATTCTCCTGGGATGGGAAGAACACAACCCTGTCGAGTATAGGTTAGTCTAGTGCTGGCAATAAGTTAGGGTGGAGGCACTGTGGGTCCTCTTGAGTAATCCATAAATCGTCGAATTCTAGTTGACCTTGCCATCGGATCAGGTAGCATTGATAGCCACGGCCCCGGGTCATGATAGCTTGATCGTCCAGGATACGCTCGATCCGTATTCCTCTCTCAGGAAAAATTATTGGACACTCAGGTAAGGTTTCTCTCTCAAAGGACGGGTGAGGTCCAAAAATCTCACTAGGAATCGCTGCTGGTTCCCTATACTCAACCAAGTCCACGATATTGAAGGTAGAGCTAATGCCTAAATCCAAGGGCAGATCAAGCACATAGGCATTGGGTTCCACTTTCTTTATCACTCTAAAGGGTCCAGCTATGCATACAAGTAGCTTCTTTGGTGTTTCAAGAGAAAATCACTCAAGTCTAGACCTAATCTCTATAGAATCCTTTACATTAAATCCTTTGGCTTGATTTCGGGAATTAGCTATGTTATTACCAGTGTTTAAATGAATGCTAATGCCCTGATGCAGATGCTGTGCAGAGATCTATGCATGTGTGGACCGATGGATTAGGTCTATAGACTTATTGGACTCAAAACCAATACCTAATAGACTCGACTAGGCATTCCTATCGAAGGGAATTTATTGGACTCTTTGGGCCAAAACCTAATAGACTATAGGCTCTCTTGGTTTAACCATAGCTTGGCATGCACATGAAAATTTACAATGGACTCCTAGCAAATGTCATAAGGTATATCAGAAGTAAGATGCAAATCTAACATGTATAATGATGTATGCAGTATGCTAATCTCAACAAAATGCAATCTAATGATCATGAAATGCTGGAGGTTTCTGGAAAGGGTAGAAAATAAGAGGTGGGTTCAGGATTAGTTTGGTAGGTTAGAGAAAAATGTTCAGGCTTAGTTGGATAAAGTTGGATATAAGAAGGGGTGTCAGGGACTAAACAAAGAGTATGTCATGCAAATTTCAACGAAAAATAAAATTCCTAAGATGATGAAATAGACCGAAACTCAGACCCCTAATACAAAGACAGGATGCAGAAGTTTTCTAGGGCAAAATAAAATAGGCATGAAAAAATTCTACATACCAAAATAAATTATGAGGAAATTCTGAAAAATACTATCAATTATGAGGAATCAAGTAAAATAAAAATCAGAATTTTATAATCTACCTACATGCAGCAACAGTAAAAACAACAGACTATGTATAGAAATTTTGGGATGCAGAAACTAGCCCTAAAACATGCTCTGATACCAAACTGATGCGGGACATTTATGCATGCTAGTTATTTTTTTGTTGTTAAGCATTAAGTTAGAAGTTTGTATCTCAAATTTCAAGCCAAGATATTAAGTAAGAAATTCTATAAAAAATATGAAGCACAGGCATGCACAAATAAACCTTAAAAGTGAAGAAACAAGGCTAAGAAACCCCGGTATGACTAGCTCTTCTATAATATTGCTACCAAAGGAGTCTATAGGGTGTACCTAGTAGAGATTTATAGATCAATCCATGAAAAGTTCGCTCTACGCTCTTGGATGCGGCCTGAAAAATAAAGCTATCAATCTTGCGAATTCGTGGCTTTCAATCCGGTGACATGAAAGCTAGTTAGATGGAATCCTTGGATTCGTGAACTCTGAAGGACCTACAAATCACCATTCATGGGTTAGGAAACAAGGAAGAAGAGGGTTAGATCATTGAAAGAAGAAGAAGGAGAAGAGGTTTGGGGAAGGCGGCTAAGAGATGAAGAAGGTTGGCGGCTTAGAGGTAGGGTGCAAGGATCATATAAATACCCTGAGGGATCACACAGATATCCTTAATCACATAAAAATTCATACATAATTTACATAGAAAGTTGAGAAGAACTCAAGAAATTTTTCATATTCAATAGCATCAAATATACATGAGAGGGGGGGCCTTTATATAGGCATACAAGCTTGGGCTCCAAGTAAAGGTATACATATAAAACCCTAAGTATCCTTTTCCTTTACAAATACATAGAGATCTCCTCTCCCAAATAGGTTCAAACTTCCTCTTCTCACTAGGATTACTCCTCTCCTTCTCTTTGACTTGATCTTGGCCAAGGGAGGTGACCATAAGTGGGGTGCCCAAAGGGAGGTAATCCTAAGGGTGGGGCTCCAAATCATGAAGGCTTTGGGCTTTGGGCGACCCACTTCAGTGCTGGGTTGGTTCTAGGATTTCTCCTGGACTCCATCTTCTCAGCAGGTTGATGATGTGAAGATCTTCAAGGTCCTTCTCATGTAATCCAAGGTGGCACATCCAAATATGATTGGGACTCCTTGAAGTTGGCAAGTTATCATTCGGGTTGGGATCCATCAGTGTCTTGAATCTTCTCTTACTGGATTGGACTCAATATAAAATTTACAGGACTCATAGGACTCAAAATTGGATCAATATGAGCTAACTGAACTTACAGGACTCCAAATGATAAATGTCTCAATTGAATTTGACTTGACTTACTCTAATGGTATGGATGACTCTAAATACAAGACTCAAATACAGAAAGGCCCAAATAGGACTCAAGGGCCAAAATATAGGACTCAAGTTAACAAGGCCTGAAAAATAAAATTCAAGGCCCAAATACAGGACTCAAACAGCTAACACAGCTAGATTATTGGACTCAAAGATAAAATTTGAATCATGGCTAAAGGACTCAAACTCAGGGACCCATAGTGAACTAGGGTTGACCTAATGTCCCCATCGCTATGATTGGTAGGGTGATCTCACCTTCAACTCGAACTGAGTTTTCGGTGAAGTTGATCAAAAGAGCAAAAACTGATTTGAGCAAACGAGCCGATAGATTCATCCTGACAAATATATCATAAAAAAGAATATCCATGGAGCTTCTACTATCAACTATGATTCTTTTTACAAGATATTTTGCTATCGTCATGTCTACCATGATAGCATTATTATTGAGGTTATTAACCCCAACAAGGTTCCTATTAGTAAAGGGGAATACAATTTCAACTCTCTCCTCCCCCTGCCCTCTTCGGGACTCACCTTGCCCTCTAGGTTATCATCTTAACAGGCATCTCATTAGGTTGATTATTGATGTCGATCAGAGCTAGGTGATCGTCAGCACCTTAGGTGCTGGGTGGTACTCCTTGGATGAACTTTTCGAGGTAGCCGCATCATATTAGATCTTCAATCTCTTTCTTCAGATGGTGGCATTCCTCAGTATCATGGCCGTGATTCCTATGGAATTGATAGTACTTATTCTTATCACGGTTGCCTGATGGCCTCAATGAGGGAGGCCTGTATAGGTAGTGCTCACCCTCAATTTTCATTAGAATCATGGCTCTAGGGGTGAAGAGAGGAGTGCACTTCTTGTTTCTATCGAGAAAGTCCTTTGACTTTGAATCAGGCCAGTGGGATGAGTCGGCCTTTTGCATCTGGGTTTCGCTCGGCTCTCCTTGGGCTTGCTTCTTTATGGGTTTCCTGTCCAGCTCCCTCTGCATGCATCAGCCTCCTCTGCACAAATATATTTCTGGGCATGGGTAAGTAATTCCTAATAGGACTTTGGCGACTTCTTATCGAGGGAGTAGGTAAATTGCGAAGTCCTAAGTCCCCCCTTGATGGCCAGCATGGCTATAGATTCATCCAAGTTATACACCTCCAATGTAGCCACCTTGAATTAGGCCACGTAATTCCTCAAGAACTCTCCGTCCTGTCAATAGATGGAAAAGAGACTATCATCCTCTTGTGGAACCTTCTAGCATGCATCGAAGTATGCCATAAACTTCTCTTGTTGCCTGAAGGAGCCGATACTCCTCGTCTCAAGCCGAGAGTACCAGGCTCAAGCTAACTTGCGGAGCATAGCCGGGAAGGTGGTGTAAAGGAGGGCATCAGTCACCCCTTGAACTCTTATGAGAGCTTTATAGCTCTCGAGATGGTCAAGAGGGTCTATGGTCCCATCATATGGGTTCAGTTGAGGCATGTGAAACCAACTAGGAATTGGCTCCTCCTGAACTCGATGGGTGAAAGGGAGGCAGGTATCATAACTTGCTGGCTCACGGGCAGCACCCTGTAGGTTGACAAATTGGTGAGTGAGGTCAGCCAACCTGTGCTTATACTCCTCCAGGCGCTCTTCGGCTTGCCATCAGATAGCCTCATTGGTTGATCCCACCTTAGAAGCCAAGGGAGTGGACATGGACAGGGACCGGGAGAATTCACGCTTCAGCCCCTTCCCATGCCGATGCAGATGGCAAGGAGGGCTATCCCATATCAGCTAGGGGGACGGGCCCCTCATGTAGCCAGATAATGGTGAGCCTCACCTGGGAGGAATGGTGGCTTCCCGAGGATGCGGTGAAGACTGCGAGAGTGATAGAGCCCGCAGATGGGATGGCCCAGATGGAAGGATCGATGGCTAGCACGAGTGATAATTATTAAAATAATGATAATTAACCCAACTTTATTTGATTAAAATTGATACTTTTATGTGGTATTTTATAGAAATTGACTTCATAAACAAGAAGAGCACAGATTTACGAGTCCAACGGCATAAATGGCACATAATTCGAACTTCAAACGAGCCCAAAATGGAATTTTGAAGAATTATATAAACAATTGCATGAAATTTAAAGCAACCGGTCCACCAAGGACCGGGACCGCTCGGTCTATGGAGCTACGTGTGGACCGCCTGCAGCCATGACCATGGTCCATGGAGTAGAACCATGGACCGCCCTTCTCCGTTTGCTCCAAAACTTGCCAGAGAGTGCCCCCACCATCGCCCAAGTCGCTGCCGCCCCCACTACCGGCTGGAGAAGCTCCCAACGGTCGGAAAATGGCTGGAGAAAGGATGCCGCCCTTCTCTTCACCGTTCGGCCATCGCAAAGCACCCCGCACCACCAAGATCCTGCCATCAACCGGAGATGATGTGGTGCCCATTCCCATGGCCATCGGATCCACCCCCTCTACTCGGAGAACCCACCGGAGCTGTCCATCGTTGGTCTCCTTCCACCTTTCCATCACCATCCATATGCTCTCCACGGTTTCTTCCCATGACCAAAAAATCCTTGCAGCTCCCAGACCACTAATGCCGATGGCGGTCTTCTCCAATCTGCAGCAGTCTACCGAAGCAATATTTACACCGCTGGAAGGAAGAAGCTTGTCAGAAGGCGGATGATGTCCAAATAAAGGACAATGCTGGATGGATGTGGAGGAGTTCGTTCGGATAAGAAATGGAGATCACATGAACGGGTGCATGATCGGTGGAATCGTTGCTGGGATCGCGTGAACTGGTACGAGGATAGGAAGATAGAATCGAGATTGAGGAGTAGATTGAGATAAGAAATCATCGCGGTTTCCACATGGGCCCGACATGGTGTTTCCCATCTATAAAGTCCTCGACCATTCTCCGCTCGAGGGATTATTCTGCAGACTTCCATTCTGCGCCCCATCCCACTCCGCCTTTCCTTGTATTCCATCCCACTCCCATCCAATCCAATTCTTGAATCATCTTCTTGGGATTCCACTGTAGTGCTTGGCACAAGGGGTTTATTTCATTTTTCATCTCTTGTACTTATTTTCTATGAAATAAAAAGAGTTACTTTTCAACATTTCTATACATCTTTATTTAATTCTTATTAGGCATAGTTTATATACAGTTTATGCTCTTGGAATAAATTATCTCTAAAAAGATTTTTATTTTGTATGTAACCAATTTTTAACTAATCTATATTTCAAGAGAACGGGCCATGGTCATGATCGTCAAGAATAGATTATATCTGGATCGGGATATATAGATCATTTACATAGAAGTGAAGTGCGAGCCCACCTAGCAACTAACCAATTGGAATTTCGAGATTCTTATCTATTGCATTTATACTTTTTCGTTATCTGTCTTAGTTAGTTAGTTAGTTTAGTTAGTTAATTTATACTTTTTTGTTATTAGTAAAGCATTGGTGTTGAAAAGTTCTTTTTTGGAATAACCCAAAGTCCCTGTGGATTCGATCCTTACTCCCACTATTCTACTTTTAGAAGTAGTGGATTTAAGGTTTCAAATCGGTGCGTAGAGACACACACCAGATTTTTGGCACCGTTGCCGGGGAAAAAATTATAAAATTAAAAAAATTAGTTGTTAGTAATTTACGATATTGAGTGCCCTGACATAAGGTTGCCCTGGCATAACTGAAAAGTTATGTTGAATGGTTGTCCTAGGGTACAAAAAGGTTGAGTAAAAATTTTTTTTATGCTTTTTGCTTTCCATTTTTAGATTGACTTAGGTAAATTTTTTTTCTGCAAAATCCAAAAAAAAATTTTCCCTGACATCTCATAATTTATTAGGGAATTAGAAACTTAATCACCAAATTTAACAAAAAAAGAGTAATTAGATTAATTTTGTTTTGTTTGTGTGATAACTTGGACACCTTGTTTGTTACATTTCATCATTTCATAATCGACTTAAGGGCATAACCCAATTAATCAGATAAGGTGGGGAGTTCAATACCCTTCCTTAGCCTACAAATCACTACCCAGCATTTGCATTGATCCAAACCTTAAATTTAAAATCAATTAGACGTCAACCCTAGGAATTTCGTCCTCAATAGGACAAGGGAATCCTAAAGTTGGACCGGGTTCAGGTCAGTTAATTGCTTGGTGTCTAAGGAAAGTAGTTCAGGGATAAGAGCTTGAAGGAAGGTGGTTCTTTAATTGGTTTCGTTCGCTTACCTTACCAATTTTAATTGGTATCTAAGGCAAGTAACGGGGGGATCCCCACCAACCTTACACTTACTTGGCTGAGTCAGTTAATTGATCTTGGACTTGGAGTACTCAAAGGTAACCTAGGATCAGTTAGGAGCTGTCTAGATCTAGGTTAACCCTAGGATAGTGATTTTGATTATTTCACTTGTTTGAAAAATAAAAAAAAAATAATTAACATAACTCTCTTTTCTCTAACCTAGGATTCTCTTAGGAATCCCTTCTTTAGACCTCTTCTCATTCTTCCACTTTTCTTTAATTAATAACAATATATATATATATATCTGAATTCCTATTTGCTTTAGGAGGGTGTATGTTAGTGTATTCTATGCATCGATTTCAAGAACCTAAACACATATCCCTAGATCCAAAAATAAAAAGAACCAGTAGAGCAAACAGCCCAGGTACTATGGATCCCAATCAAGAAAATCAAGGAATTGACCCTCCATTGATGGAGTACTTCACTCCTTCAAAATACACCTATTCATCTTGTATCCAAGTACCCCCTATAGAGGCTGTCCAATAAAAAATCAAGTCCAGTGTAATCCAGATGTTACCCTCTTTCTACGGACTTGCAAATGAAGATCCTTATAAATACTTAAATAAATTTTTGGAGATCTGTTCAACTGTAAAAATATAAAATTTCTCCGATGATGCTTTAAGGCTTAAGTTATTCCCTTTTTCATTGAAATATAGCTAAATACTGGTTGAATTTCCTAGATACTGTAACTATTTCAACTTGGGATCAACTTCAAAGAGAGTTTCTTAAGAAGTATTTCCTCGTAGGAAAGATGAATCAAATCAGAAAAACCATTACCAGTTTTTCTCAATTGGATGGAGAAATGTTTCATGAAACTTGGGAGAGATTAAAAGAGTTGATTAAGAAATGTCCTCACCATGCCATACCAAAATGGCAATTAGTCCAGTGCTTTTACGACAATCAGTCAGAAATGCACAGGCAAATGGTGGATGCCTCATGTGGAGGAATGTTCATTCTTAAAAATGTCTGCTACCTATAGAGATCCTCCCATTGGACTCATAGGACCCAAAAGAGGGGGAATGTATGAAGTTGGTAATGCTGTAGACATCTACAGCAAGGTAGTTGAGCTATCTCAGAAGCTTGACCAAATTTTGCAAACTAGAAATAATTCTTCCTCATCTCATCATAATCATGATGTCTGTATTATCTGCTCGAGTCCCACCCACTTGTTAGGTGATTGTCCAGTCGCTTACCAATTTTTTGAGCTGCTTCAGGAGCAAGCCCATCAAGCCCAAACCCAAATGGCTCCTAAACCAGGAAATGATCCATACTCGAACACTTATAATCCTGGTTGGTGCAATCACCCAAATTTCTTTTGGAAATCCTAACCTGGAATCAATTCATCTGTTAGGCCCAACTATCAGGAAACCAACTAAAGAAGCATGACATTTCTATAGTACCTAAGTGCCCCATAACCTCCATCGAACAATCATGACCCTTTATTTGAAGAGAAGGTGCTTCAAGCTTTGAAGGGGCTGAAAATGAATACCCAACTCCTTCACTCCCACATACAATCCGTTGCCAAGTTAGAGACCCAGATAGGTTAGCTAGCTACAGCGTTCAATCAGAGGGAGGAAGGTAAGCTACCTAGTAATACGGGATGACTCTAAGATTGCTAAACATGCAGGAAAAATAGTGAAATAATTTTTTTTATGATTTTTATAATTTAGGTTTGTAGGCTAAATTTTTAAATAAAAGTAAGAACTAGTAAATAGGATAGCAATGCATAGAATCATCATGATCGTAAAGAACTCATGCAAGATAATAAGTAGCCTAGACCCGAGAGTTGAGAAACTCTCGGTTTATGATAGTTATTCTTCATCAAATCAGAGATTGAGAGAAGGGAAGGTTTCTTACCAGTTAGAGATTGAAAACTTTGTAATAGAAGGGATCACTCACACTTTGATCAGAGCCTGGATGAAGAAGCCTCGGTTCCCTTGAATCTGATGGCTGATCTGGGCGGTCTTAGAAGCAAAGAGAGCCTCCTCAGGGGAGGTGAAGCATCTCGGGGATCCTGCAAGCATCAGGGTCAATCAAAATAGCAAATAAAAAAAAGAAAGAAAAGGAACTAGGATTTTGAGAGAATCGGGATTAGGGTTAGGAGATGGAAGCCGGGGAGGAAGAAGCTCCTTGTCTTGGATGGCAACTAGGGCTTCCTTTGCTTGGGCATGGCTAATCTCCAAGGATGCAAAAGGATGCTAGGGAAACAGGGATTCGGCTAGGGCACATAAGGAGATCACTCAAAGTAAAGAACCAAAACAAAAACACCAACACAAGGCAATAACTCAAAATTTCAGCAAGTTGTATTCATAAGAAATAGATGATTATAAGAGAGGGAGGGGTGGGGTATTTATAAAGCTCCCATGCCCTCTCTAACTAGGGTTACACTTAGGTTACAAGTCCTCTTCCTAGTTAGACTACAAGTCCTTTCCTAGCTAGGTTAGAATAACAAGGCTAAAAAAGATTAAGAATCCCAACTAGGTTAGAATAGGATTAGTCTTCTCCCTCTTCACTTAGGCTTGGACTTGGTCAACACCTTTGGATGCCTCCTCTCATTTTGAATGGCATGTTGGGCTTTGGGGCAGCAAGGAGAAGTCGGCCATAGGCCAAGGATGCATGGGCTTGGGCCTCTTGGAAGCTGGGGCGCCTGGTTCCCTAGGCTAGCATATTCCCGGTATCAAAAAGGAATATTGTTTCTTCTTGCTTGGGCTTGCTTCCTGGGCTTGAATTTGAAGGCCTAGAGTGCTAGGATGACCTGGAAAACATGGGCTCTTGGCATATGAAATATTCTGGAAGCATCTGGAGGGAATCTAGCATCTAAAATGATATTTGGAGGGAATATGGGCACCTAGGTGTCAATTGGACTCCCCTAAGCTGATGTAACTACCTCTGGCTCTAGAATGAGGTATGGTGGAACTCCAAAATAGTATAGCCTCTTCTCTTATATAAGTGGACTCATACTAGACTCATAGTAATATACAGGACTCAATGTACTGGACTAGGTTGAGGGTTGAGACAAATCAACTAACCTCAACTTATTACAGGACTCAATCTTAATTGATTATAAAATTTTTAAAACTTTGACACATGACTAAGTAAACCATATGGGATCCAGGGATCTGTGTCTGATCCTGGTGTCCCCACCAATTCTTCCGGGTAGGAGGAACTCAACCCCGTCGAGTAAGGATAAATTTGGCTCTCATAGTGCTTGGGTAGGTCTGGGTTGAGGCACTGCAGATCCTCACGGATGATCCACGAGTCCTCAGATTCTGGCCGACCTTGCCACCGGATCAAATACCGCTGACAGTCTCTATTTCAAGTGCCAATAGCTTGATCATTCAGAGTTCTCTTAATCTTTATCTCATCAAAAGGCCAAATTATATGTGGTCGCTCTAGGATGGGTTCACTCACAAAGAAAGGGGGTGGCTCAAAGGGCTCGTTGGGTATCACTACTGGCTCCTTAGACTCTATAAGATCTGAGATGATGAAGGTGGAGCTAATACCTAAATCAGGTGATATCTCAGGCATATAGGCATTGGGTCCATTACTCTTCATTATCTTGGATGGGCCAGCTTCGCGAGCAGAAAATTTCTTTATCATCACATATTCCTCTGCAGAAATTCTTCTTTTTTTTCTTTGGGAATTAGCCAAGTTGTTATTTAGTTCATTACTTAGGTTCAGCTTTTGACTAATTTCCATATGCATATGCTATGTAGAAGCTAGTGCATGTGTGGATAGGTAGATTGGGTCTGTAAATTTATTGGATTCAAGACTAACATCTAATAGACTCAACTAGACCTTCCTATCAAAGAAAATTTTATTGAACTCTACGGGACAAAATCTAACAGACTATAGACTTTCTACATTTGACCCTAGCATGGCATGTACATGAGAACTTACAATGTATGCCTACTAGGTGCCATAGGGTATGCCAAAAATATAATGCAAATATAACCTGTGCAATGAATGAATGCAGTATGATTACCCCTCTAAAATGCAAATGAATGGTTTAAGAAACAAAAGAAAATTCAAGAAAAGGCAGAAAATATGAGGTGGATTTAGGGTTAGTCCAATTGGATGGAAAGTAAGAAAAGGGTTCAGGGTTAATTGGATAGACTAAAATGTAAGAAGGGATGTCGGGAATTAATCCTAGACTAATGAGGTTTACCTTATGGGTTCGATGTCTATCTAAAGGGTCTACATAATGAAAGAAAGGGTCATTGATTTCAGGAAAGAGATCAAATGGAGTCAAAGAGGTTACTTCATCCTGAGGGCATGATCTAAAGAGATTAAGTCCTTAATAAACTCTTCTGGTTCATAAATCAAAGGACTGGGCTCTCTAATTGGGCTTTCTTCTAGTAGCTTCTCAGGTAAAACTCTAATAATGGGATTGGATCCCTCATGGTCATCTTCCTTTAAGGGTTCTTTCACTACAGGTTGGGTGTGGTTAAAGTCAGTTAACTTTAGGGTGGCTTCTACCTGGGTTTCTACTGGATCAACTAACACTGGATTGGCTTCTACCTGGTTCAACCTATTAGTTAATTGGTCAAGTCTATTGGTTGCTTGGTTGTTGGTTTGGGATATTTGGTTGGTTTGGATGGTCATTTGGTCAAACTGGGCTTGGTTTTGGATAATGGATTGGTCAAGCTTAAGGTTCATTTGGGTCAATTGTTCAATCATGGCCTTAAGGAAGGTTCCTAAATTGGACTCCATGGTTGAATTGGGTTGGTTACACTGGATTTTTGGTTCAACTAATTCTGGGTTGGTTTCTATCTGGGTTTGGTCATAATCAACTAATCCTGGGTCTTCTATAGGATACTCTTCTAGATCTTCAATAGACTCATTATCTTCATACTCCTCTACCAGACTTGGGTCAGCCTCATATATTTCTTCTTCTAAGTCATCTTGGAGAACTAATGGGGTGGTAAGAGGGGTTTGGCTAATGAAAAATTGACTAAAGTATGGGGTAACAAGGGTGGGTAAACTAAGGGTTATGGGTTCATAGGTTATGTGTTTAAAGGTTATGGGTTCAAATCTAGGGGTATCAATCCTATAGGGTTCAGGTTGACTAAGGGATAGTGGATTACTACTGGGTTCATATCTAGGGACTGTGGGTTCCTGGGGTTCAGCTCTATGGGTCTTGCCTAGGGTTCTTACTTGGTTGAATCTTTGGTTTATTTGGTCAAGCTTAGTATCGAATTGGTCAAACCTACGATCAATTTGGGCAAACTGGGCTTGGGTTTGGATATTGGCTTGGTTCATTTGATCCTGTTTGAGGTTCATCTGGTTCATCTGTGTATTCACTTGGTTCATCTGTTCACTCATATCTCTTATAAGGGCTTCTAGATTGGGTTCCATGGTTGAGCTAGGTTGGGGCTTAGACTTCTGGTATTGGGTTCTTAGTCTAGTGGTCATGCAACAAATAATCAATCAAAATGGAATGGTACAGCCAAGCATGCAAAAAAAAAAAGGCTAGTACAATCTAGGATTTCCTAGACTTAGAGCCAGAATTGAATGGGTCAGCTCAACTTACACCTAACCCAGTAGCTAATCCTTCCACTGGCAAGGTAGGGGGTTGGAGTATGGGAGACCCTCCTGCTTTTGTAGGGACCCAATTAAAAACCACAACATCACTTAGGTCGTTTGACTTTGGACCCTCAGCCTTAGACACCAGATTTCAGTAATAGCTAAAGGATTAAATGCACTAGTTGGCTCACACGGTTCGTACCCGACCTATTGGGTGTCACCTAGCCCACTAGCATAAATTAAGTCTAATTAATTTTAATTAAGGCTTGGATGGAAATGCTGGATGGTTATTTTGGACCCAGGATAGGTAATGACCTCCTACCCTGATGTTATATTGATTGCCCTTAAGATTAGGTTAAAAGATGATGAATATTCAATGGTCCAAATGCAAACTAAAACACAGTAGAAAATATAATGATTTTTTATTAATTTATGAGATTTCAAGTTAATTTTAAGTTAACTGGGGTTATCAAACAAAGTTTGGCTTGGGATTGGGGGTTTTAAAAGTTAATTAGGTTTGAGTTAGTCAAGTGCAAAATCAGTAGAAATCAGAGAATTAGGGTTTCAGTTGATGCAGAATTTGACATAGTTACCAATGTAGAAAAAATTCAAAAAAATTTTGGAATAGAGGATGGATGGTGATGATGATACCTACTAAATTTCATATAGAACAAAAATTAAATGATGATGCAAATCCTAGGGTTTTTGGACTACTATAGAAATTTTTAGGATTCTATTAGGGTTTCTAATATGCCAAATTTTAATGACTTAGGGTTTCTGTGAAATTAATTAAAAATTTTGATAAAATAGAGGACATGACAGAGAATAATTAGTATAAATTCTATATAAAAATAAAATTCTTAGATGGTCAAAATCAGATGCAAAACAGATACCTAATGCAGTGGACATGATGCAGAAATTAGGGTTTGTGAATGCAAAGCAGATAAAACTATCCTAAACTCACTCTGATACCAAACTAATGTGGGACGACTCTAAGATTGCTAAACATGCAGGAAAAATAGTGAAATAATTTTTTTCATGATTTTTATAATTTAAGTTTGCAGGCTAAATTCCCAAATAAAAATAAGAACTAGCAAATAGGATAGCAATGCAAAGAATTATCATGATCGCAAAGAACTCATGCAAGATAATAAGTATAGCCAGGACCCGGGAGTTGAGAAACTTCTGGTTTATGATAGTTATTCTTCATCAAATTAGAGATTAAGAGAAGGGAAGGTTTCTTACCAGTCAGAGATTGAAAACTTTGCAATAGAAGGGATCACTCACACTTTGATCGGAGCCTGGATGAAGAAGCCTCGGTTCCCTTGAATCTGATGGCTGATCTGGGCAATCCTAGAAGCAAAGAGGGCCTCCTCAAGGGAGGTGAAGTACCTCGGGGATCCTGCAAGTGTCAAGGTCAATCAAAACAGCAAATAAAAAAAAAGAAAAGGAACTAGGATTTTGAGGGAATCGAGATTAGGGTTAGGAGATGGAAGCCGGGGAGGAAAAGCTCCTTGTCTTGGATGGTAGCTAGGGCTTCCTTTGCTTGGGTGTGGCTGATCTCCAAGGATGCAAAAGGATGCTAGGGTAGCAGGGATTCAGCTAGGGCATACAAGGAGAGTACTCAAAGTAAAGAACCAAAACAAAAATACCAACATAAGGCAATGACTCAAAATTTTAGCAAGTTGTATTCATAAGAAATAGATGATTATAAGAGGGGGAGGGGTGGGGTATTTATAGAGTTCCCATGCCCTCTCTGACTAAGGTTACACTTAGGTTACAAGTTCTCTTCCTAGTTAGACTACAAGTCCTTTCCTAGCTAGGTTAGATTATAATACTTAAAAGGATTAGGAATCCTAACTAGGTTAGAATAGGATTAGTCTTCTCCCTGTTCACTTAGGCTTGGACTTGGTCAACACCTTTGGATGCCTCCTCTCACTTTGAATGGCATGTTGGGCTTTGGGGCAGCAAGGGGAAGTCGGCCATGGGCCAAGGATGCATGGGCTTGGGCCTCCTGAAAGCTGGGGCGCCTGGTTCCCTGGCCTAGCATATTCCCGGTATCAAAAGGGAATCTTGGTTCTTCTTGCTTGGGTTTGCTTCCTGGGCTTGAATTTGAAGGCCTATAGTGCTAGGATGACCTGGAAAACATGGGTGTTGACCCCTGTAATGATTTTGATGATCACAAAATATTGGAGCATGTACTTGTTACTAATTCTTTTAATTACTTGAGAAGTTTTTGCAGGAAATTGGTTACCTTTAGTTTAAATTGGTTTTCAAATTGATTGAGAGGTAATTCAATTATGTATGGACTTTTATGAACTTTAACTTGTAAAAGCCTTAATTTTGCCAATCTTGTAATCTTGTAAAAAGGGCTGAAAAACTGTAAAATTGAGAGTATGTAGATTAGCTCTTGTTTGATTTAAGTGTTGAAAAGTTTTGGAGAAGTTTGAAGCATTAATTAAAGTTTTGGCAAGAGCTGACTCATGGACCAAGAGCCGACTCCTCGTAGCATAGCATGAAGAAATTTCAGAGTTTCAGTATCTTGAGCCGACTCTTATCCCAAGAGCCGACTCATGGAAGAATACATGTTTCTGAAGTCTGAGATCTCGAGCCGACTCGATCTCCAAGAGCCGACTCGTCCAGAGTTAGGATTTTTGGTGAACTGAGACTTCGAGCTGACTCTGTCTTGAAGAGCCGACTCCTGTAATTTCTATTTTGAATTGATTGAAGGCAAGAGCCGACTCCAGCTTGAAGAGCCGACTCTTATAGAAATTTGGTCTGGGCTATCTGAGACTTTGAGCTGACTCGTGGACCTCAAGTCAACTCGAGTAGTTATTTTCTGCACTCCAATGACTAGTTGCTAGAAGTGATTTTTGAATTGAAATTCGTCTCCAACAGTTCTTTTACGAATCCTTAGGCCCTACAATGACCATATCTCATGGAAAACTATAAAAGGGATTGCTTTTAAGGGATTAAATAATTATTAGAGCATTATTATTGATTTATCTTGAGAAATTGAGGAGCCTTCAAGTCTTTCACCTACCTACTTGAAGAGCTTTCAAGTTAGGATTCAAAGCTTCACCAACTCTTCTTCATTATTGAATCCGCTCATTGAAGAAGCAAGGAAGCAGCTTGAAGAGCATTAAAGAGAATTCAAAGCTAGGCTTCATCTTGATCTACATCGGCAACATTTAAACAAACTTGATTTGTTATAGTTGCTTGTTTATTTCACTCTATCTTTGTTTTCTCTCTAAGAACAGCAAGGGGCTGTGTCTTAAGAGAGGGCTGAAGGTTTTTAGGTGAGCCTTGTAAAAACCTAAGTTGGGTTCTTGGTAATCCCGGTATAAAACCAAGTGTTAGGGTTTTTTTGGTAATCCCGTTCAAAACCAAAGGAGTTTGGGTTTCTTTGGTGATCCCGGTAAAACCAGAGTGTATAGGTTTGGATTGTGAGCCTGGTAAAATAATCAGACTGTATTCTGATTAGGAGATATAGTGAAAATCCCAAGTGGTGTTTGGATAGTGGATGTAGGAGCCGGTTGCTCCGAACCACTCTAAATCTCTTTGTGTTTGTGTTTGTACTTACTTTAGCTTATTGCATTTACTATTTGCTTCCATATTGCATATTGCACCACAACACCAAAAGAATTTCCAAGTGCACATAATTGTGAAAAGTTTTTTAATCCCAACTCACCCCTCACTCTTGGAAAGCCACCTTGACAACAAGTGGTATCAGAGCAGAGTCTCTGAAAATTACTTAAAGTAAAGATGGATAGCACTTCCCATGAGTACTTCTTTGGCCGAAGGTCAATCCACAAATCGACCTCCACTTTTCATCGAAACCAATTATACATATTGGAAGGCAAGAATGAAAATATACATTCAAGCTATAGACTTTTATTTATGGAAAATTATCTTGAAAGGACCTCACACACCCACTGTTAAAGTAAATGATGTAGAGGTTCCCAAACCATAAGAGGATTGGGATGAAAATGATATGAAATTAGTCGAGCTGAATGCCAAAACCATGAATTTGTTGTATTGTGCTTTGGATCCAAATGAGTTTAACAGAATTTCAACTTGCAATTCTGATAAAGAAATTTGGGATAAGCCAGAAATCACACATGAAGGTATATCACAAGTTAAAACATCAAAAATCAATCTTCTTGTGCATAACTATGAGTTATTTAAGATAGATCCTATTGAGATTATATCTGCTATGTATGCTCGCTTTACTGATATTATAAATGGTCTCAAAAGTCTTGGTAGAACTTACACTAATGCTGATCTTGTTCAAAAAGTTTTGAGATCCTTGCCAGATAAATAGAAAGCTAAGGTGACTGCTATTCAAGAGGTGAAGGACCTGAATACTCTACCACTGGATGAGTTGCTTGGTTCACTAATTATACATAAATTAGCAATGCAATAAAGAACTGATGAAGATTCCAAAAGAAAGAAAGCTATAGCATTTAAAGCTACAGAAAAGGACAAGAATGAAGACTCAAACTCATCAGATGATGATGATTTAGAAAATGATGAGATTGCCCTTGTAATGAGAAAGTTTAAAAGGTTTATGGGTAGAAGAAAAATAAATAGATGGAGGAAGCAATTCAGAAAAGAAGATTTTGGGAGAGAAAGTGAAAAGGACAAAGAAAATGAGAAGGATAAAGATAAGGATCAAGTACCAATCTACTATGGATGAAAAAAATCAGGATATATCCATCCTGACTGTCCAGAAGCAAAGAAAAAGTTATTCACCAAAAAGAAGAAGAAGGCTATGCTTGCAGCATGGAGTGACAGCGATGAATCTACATCCACTGAAGAGGATGAAGAGACAACAAAGACTGTACATATATGTCTTATGGGTTTGGAGGACGAGGTAACTACTTCTGAACCTAAATTAGAATTTATATATGATGAGCTGTATAATGCATTTTGTGAATTACTTGTAGAATATAAAAAAGTTGGTTTAAAAATGAAAACCTTGAAAAACCAATGTGATACATTTGAAAAGGATAAAAATGAATTTAGCAAAAGAAATAAAATTCTGCAAAAAGAATTAAGTCTAGTTTGTGAAAGACTTAAGATCACCCAATTTGAAAAAGAAGAGCTTCTTGAGAAAAACAAAGGTTTGCAAAATGAAAATGATGATTTGAAGAATGAAGTTCAAAAGCTCAAGCCTTTGGTTGAAAAACTAACCCTAAGTTCCAACAAGCTTGAATTAATTTTGAAAGATCAAAGATAAACAAATAATAAATTTGGAATTGGTTACAAAGGTTCAATTTCAAATAAATTTTCTGCATCTGCATCATATGCTCCTAAGTTTATTACTTCAAAACAAGTTAGATCTAAATTTGCATCATCTCATGCTTATTATTCAAAGTCAAGGATTGTATGCTATGCTTGCAATAATATTGGTCATAAGGCATTTGAGTGTCATTTAAAATATAATGATAAAAAAAAATTAAGAAAGTTTTGGTTCCAAAAGGAGCCATTTCCAAAGACCCAAGAAAGCTTTGGTACCTAAATCTATTAAATGATTGTTTTGCAGGGATGTCTTGCAGCCACAAATATAAAGAAAAAATGGTATCTGGATAGAGGTTGTTCAAGACACATGACGGGTGACGCTGATCAATTCTTCACCCTAGAACAAAAAGATGGTGGAATGGTAATATTTGATGATAATCGCAAAGGGAGGATAATCGGTATCAGTAAAACTAAAATTACTCCTACATTTATTGAAAATATGTTACTTGTAGAAAAGTTAAAATATAATCTTTTGAATATTAGTTAGCTATGTGACATTGGTTTTAATGTTTTCTTCAAGTCATTAATGTGTGTAGTAGTTGATCCACTTGACTCTAGTACTAAATTCATTGGACATAGACTTGATAACATTTATATAGTAGATCTTAATAATCAGGCTATGTCAAGCAACACAAGTCTTGTAGCAATGAATGACAAGAGTAAGGAATCAAGTTTACTATGGCATAGGCGACTTGGACATGCTAGTATGGACACTATAGCTAAACTTATTTCAAAAGACTTAGTCAAAGGATTGCCAAAATTTAAAGTTAATTTTGATTATGTTTGCGATGCTTGTCAACTAGGAAAGCAAGTGAGGGGGAGTTTTAAATCCAAAAATATTGTTTCTACTACTAGACCCTTAGAGCTACTTCACATGGACCTATTTGGGCCTACTAGGACTACAAGCCTAGGTGGTATGAAATATGGTCTTGTGATTGTAGATAATTTCTCAAGATACACATGGATTTTGTTTATTGCACATAAAGATGAAACTTTCAAAGTATTCAAAAAGTTTTATAAAAGAGTTACAAATTTGAAAAATCTGGCTATTATTTCAATTCGTAGTGATCATGGCACTGAGTTTGGAAATCAACATTTTGATCACTTTTGCACAAAGCATAGTATTGACCATAACTTCTCTGCACCTAGAACACCACAACAAAATGATGTTATAGAAAAAAAGAACGTACTTTTGAAGAGATGTCCCGAATAATGCTTTGTAAAGGAAATATTCCAAAATACTTTTGGGCAGAAGCTGTAAATACCGCTTGCTATATTTGAACAGAGTTTTAATTAGACCTATTATTAGGAAAATCCCCTATGAACTGTGGAACAATAGAAAGCCTAATATCAAATATTTTCATATTTTTGGCTATAAATGTTTTGTTCTTAACAATGAAAAAGATAATCTTGGTAAATTTGATGCAAAATCCGATGAGGCTATTTTTCTTGGATATTCTTTAAATAGTAAAGCCTATCGAGTTTTCAACAAAAGAACATTGACTATAGAAGAATCAATATATGTTGTTTTCAATGAATCTGACATTACATCTTCTAGAAAAAAAGATCTTGCTGATGATGATGCAGGTACACTAGAACATGGACTGAAAGATTTGACTTTCAAAGACAAACAATCAAGTGAACCACATGAAGAAGAGGTAAGCAAAAATTATGATGATATACCCAAAGAATGGAGGTATGTATACTCACATCCCAAAGAATTAATTATAGGACACCCATCTCAAGGTGTTAGAACTAGAGCTGCACATAGAGATACACATGACTTAATTGCTTTTGTTTCTTATATAGAACCACACACTATAGAAGAAGCTGAAACTGATTATAATTGGATGTTAACAATGCATGATGAATTAAACCAATTTAGGAGGAATAATGTTTGGACCCTAGTAGAAAGACCTAGTGACTATCCTGTTATAGGTACTAGGTGGGTTTATAGAAATAAATTAGATGAAGAAGAAAATGTAATTAGAAATAAGACTAGACTGATAGCACAAGGATATAATCAAGAAGAGGGAATAGATTTTGATAAAACTTATACACCAGTAGCTAGGTTAGAAGCCATTAGAATACTATTAGCATATGCATGCTTTATGAATTTTAAGTTATTTTAAATGGATGTAAAGAGTGCATTTTTGAATGGTTTTCTATCTGAAGAAGTTTTTATCGAACAACCACTGGGTTTTATCGATCACTCATTTTCAAATCATGTTTTCAAATTGAATAAAGCTTTGTATGGTCTGAAACAGGCACCTAGAGCCTGGTATGATAGACTAAGTTTTTAATTGCTAATAATTTTGTAAGAGGTAGTGTTGATATCATACTGTTTATTCAAAGAAAAGATAATGATATTCTAGTTATTCAAATCTATGTTGACGATATTATTTTGGATCTACTGATGAATCTTTGTGTCAAGACTTTGCTAAGCTAATGCAGGGTGAATTCGAGATGAGCTTAATGGGTGAGCTAAGTTACTTCCTCGAGCTTCAAATCAAACAATCTAAGGAAGGTATTCTGATAAACCAAGCCAAATACATCAAAGAGATTATCAAGAAATTTAGCATGGAATCAAGCAAAGAAATTGGAACACCTATGAATCCTGCATGTAGACTTGATAAAGATGAGAATGGCACAAATGTTGATCAAAAGTTGTACAGAGCTATGATCGGTTCTTTACTTTATTTGACAGCTAGTAGACCTGATATTTTATTTAGTGTTTATATATGTGCATGTTTTCAATCTAATCCAAAAGAGTCATACATCATAGCTGTTAAAAGAATCATTAAGTATCTTAAAGGAACATGCAATCTAGGTTTATGGTACTCTAAGCACACATCCTTGAAATTAATTAGTTATTCTGATGCTGATTACGGAGGCTGTAAAATTGATAGAAAAAGCACAAGTGGCACCTGTTAATTTTCAGGTGTTAACTTGATTTCATGGCACTATCGCAAGTAGAACTCTGTAGCAGTCTACTGCTGAGGCAGAATACGTGGCTGCTAGGAGCTGTTGTGCTCAAGTGTTATGGATCAAGCAACAACTAAAAGATTATGGTGTTGTTTAATCTAAAATTTCTATTAAATGTGATAATACTAGTACTATTAACTTATCCAAAAATCTAATTCAGCATTCACGAACTAAGCACATAGAAATAAGACATCATTTTATTTGTGATCATGTTTTAAATAATGTTGTTGAGCTAGAATTTGTACCTACTAAAGATCAACTTGCTGACATTTTTACTAAACACCTAAGTTAAGAAAGATTTGAGAATATTAGAGGTGAATTAGGCCTGTGTGACCCATTCTGAACATTTTGACCTAATTTTTGAAAAATAAGGAAAAATCATTTACACATTTCAAATTTCCTTCTAGAGCTTATGATAACCTATTTTAGTGACTAGAAACCCATAGAAATTGATTTTAACTTTTTTCAAGTTTTAGGCTGAATTTTGGCTCGAGCCAACTCGAGTCATCAGGTGATTCGGTGAGCCGACTTGAGAGTCGGGCCGAAGGTTTTTAAATAGGGCTCCATAGGTTTGTTTTCACTATTTCTTTCCTTTTTCCTCACTTCCCCTTAGCCGACTCCTAACCCTAACCTAGGAAAGGCGCCTAGAACACTTCCTAAACCCTCCAAAGTCCTAATCAAAGCTAGATGGCTCCTCGTAAGGCCATAGCCAAGAAACCTAGGAGAGTGGTTCGGTCAGTTGCGGAGGAAAGAAGGACAAAGCGACCTTTAGATACCTCAAATCCGGAAGAAGAACAGCAAATAGAGTATGAGGAAGAACAAGAGGCACCAAGGCAAGTTATTTTAATGGAAAATAGACAAGTTACACCGGGTAGATGCATTGATTTTAATTTTCTAGAACAAGAGCATTTGCACATTGGTGATTGGTTGGCTAAACAGGGCTGGAAAGATTTTTGTTGGCTAAACAGGGTTGGGAAGATCTTCCCACCTATCCAAACCTTGTTAGGCAATTTTTTGAAAGTATGTCCTTAAGTGCTTTCCACATTGAAGGTACAATGAAGGGTAAGCACATTAAAATCAGTGAACAGAAATTATCAAGTATTCCTCACATTCCAAAAGAGGGTGAAAGTTACCTAGTTTTGAAGGAGAAGCAAAAAACTTTGAGATTAGTACTGAAAAGAACAAATGTAAAGGGAGTTATTTATGTTAGTGCAAACCAATTATCATTGGAAATGAGATTATTGCACAACATCATTAGTCGTATCTTCTTGCCCTGGATGGGGAGGTTTGACTGGGTTAATGAGCACGACCTGGTCTTTATGAGATGCTTGATTGAGGGGGAGGCCCTCAATCTACCATTCATTATGCTATCACAAATGAGAGAGGCTGCTCGTAGGGCACGAGCATGTCTACCATACAGGATGGTATTCACACTTCTGTTTCAGGATGCCCTAGTTGATTTGTCTGGTGAGGATGGTAGGCCACTTTTATATACAGACAAATACAACTTGAAATATTTGACTCGGATGGGATTTATTAAAGTAAAGGGTCACTGGATTAGGAAGAGCTCAGGTCTTCCAGTGGCTCATTCCGAGGATGATTCTGATGAGGATATTCAGGTAGCAGAGGGACATGGTGGAGAGGCAGAGGCACATGTTGATGAGACTGGACTCTCAGAGCCAGCTCCATCTACTCCTCGTTCACCAGTCAAAGGATCTACAGCTATTGGACCTGATGCTAATGATCGATTACAGTGTGTACTGGACGAGATCTCGAGTCTTCACAGAGGGAGAGTTGAGACTGATGCCAGGATATCTGCTCTTCAGTCAGAGATGCACTAGGAATTCCAGGACATCATGACTATTCTTCGACAGCTTACTGCAGCCAGTCATCTATACCAACTACTTCCACAGCAGCACCTGACACTGGCACTGATTGCGAGCAGGGACAGGCATTATATTTCGGGTGATATTCCTTTAGAGGCCACTCCTACTGAGGCTGAGACTGGTACCGAGATTTTAGGATCTGATGTTGGGGAGACTCCAGCTACACAGATATTGTCTACCACCAGCACTTCGGCCTTGTCGTCTGATCCTCCCACTGCCAGACCCACTCCTATTATCATTTCTTCTGAGTCTAAAGTGAAAGCTAAAGCCAAAACCAAAGCCTCTAGGACTACTACACCTATTTGGACTAGACTCAGGGACCTTAGGCCTAAGTTCCCTAAGTTCAGGCCTGTTCCAGACATTTTAGAGGTCGGTTCCTCCTCTAGTGAGAAAGACCTTATTGGTGATGATCCTAGTCCTTCTTTTTGATGTTTTAGTCCATCCTTTTGATGTTTTAGTCTTTCATCTTGATATTTTTAGGACTTTATACTTTTTATATCTTGTTGTTGTGATACTATTTTATCGTGCCAAGGCACATTTGTAATGTATCACTAATGTACTAACTTTTCACATATATATATATATCACTTTTTATGCTACATGTCTTCTTATGATACACTCATGACTTATTGTGAATGAATGTTCTCCTATCTTGTATACCATTTGTTGATGACAAAAAGGGGGAGAAGGGAGAAAATATGAATGTGCATGAAAATGTGAAGATATGAATGTTAATTTATGAAAATGTGCATGAATGTTTATAAAAACATGAATATGTATGAAAACTTATGAAAATTTGATTACATTAGTAAGGGAGAGCTTATGTTTGTTAATTTTTCATGAAATTTACTTTAAATACTAGTAAATTCTGTGAAGTTTCGATATGCAATATATTTGATACATTATGTTTCGATACATTATGTTTTCGATACTTGATACACATATGATACAGATGAATCTTTGTATCGATACATATGATACTTGGTGTTGATAAGTTTTCAGTCTTATTATACATTTGATACATATGATACGTTGTATTAATACTTATCAGTTCAACAATTTGATACCTTGATACTCAATTGATTGATACACACTATATCTAATATCATTTGATACATGTGGATATGATACACTGCAATTGTAAAGTGTCTTTAAATTCTATTCAAGCCCAGTATTTTGTCATCATCAAAAAGGGGGAGATTATTGACCCCTGGAATGACTTTGATGATCACAAAATATTGGAGCATGTACTTGTTACTAATTCTTTCAATTACTTGAGAAGTTTTTGCAGGAAATTGGTTACCTTTAGTTTAAATTCGTTTTCAAATTGATTGAGAGGTAATTCAATTATGTATGGACTTTTATAAACTTTAACTTGTAAAAGCCCTAATTTTGCCAATCTTATAATCTTGTAAAAAGGACTGTAAAATTGTAAAATTGAGAGTATGTAGATTAGCTCTTGTTTGATTCAAGTGTTGAAGAGTTTTGGAGAAGTTTGAAGCATTAATTGAAGTTTTGGCAAGAGCTGACTCATGGACCAAGAGCCGACTCCTTGTGGCACAGCATGAAGAAATTTTAGAGTTTCAGTATCTCGAGCCGACTCCTGTCCCAAGAGTCGACCGTGGAAGAATACATGTTTCTGAAGTCTGAGATCTCGAGCCAACTCGAGCTCCAAGAGCCGACTCGCCCAGAGTTAAGATTTTTGGTGAACCGAGACTTCGAGGCGACTCTGCCCTGAAGAGCCGACTCCTATAATTTTTTATTTTGAATTGATTGAAAGCAAGAGCTGACTCCAGCTTGAAGAGCCGACTCTTACAAAAATTTGGTATAGGCTGTCTAAGACTTTGAGCCAACTCGTGGACCTTGAGCCGACTCGAGTAGTCATTTTCTGCACTCCAACGGCTAGTTGTTGGAAGCGATTTTTGAATTGAAATTCATCTCTAACAGCTCTTTCACGAATCCCTAGGCCCTAAATGGCCATATCTCATGGAAAACTATAAAAGGGTTACTTTTAAGGGATTAAACAATTATTAAAGCATTATTATTGATTTATCTTGAGAAATTGAAGAGCCTTCAAGTCTTTCACCTACCTACTTCAAGAGCTTTCAAGCTAGGATTCAAAGCTTCACCAACTCTTCATTATTGAATCCACTCATTGAAAAAGCAAAGAAGCAGCTTGAAAAGCATTAAAGAGCATTCAAAGCTAGGTTTCATCTTGATCTACATCGGCAACATTTAAACAAACTCAGTTTGTTGTAGTTGCTTATTTATTTCACTCTATTTTTGTTTTCTCTCTAAGAATAGCAAAGGGCTGTGTCTTAAGAGAGGGTTGAAGGTTTTTAGGTGAGCCTTGTAAAAATTTAAGTTGGGTTCTTGGTGATCCCGGTATAAAACCAAGTGTTAGGGTTTCTTTGGTGATCCCGTTCAAAACCAAAGGAGTTTGGGTTTCTTTGGTGATCCCCGTAAAACCAAAGTGTATAGGTTTGGATTGTGAGCCTGATAAAATAATCTAACTGTATTCCAGTTGGGGGATATAGTGAAAATCTCAAGTGGTGCTTGGGTAGTAGACATAGGAGCCGGTTGCTCCGAACTACTCTAAATCTCTTTGTGTTTGTGTTTGTGCTTACTTTAGCTTATTGCATTTACTTATTTATTTCCGCATTGCATATTGCACCACAACACCGAAAGAATTTCAAAGTGCACATAATTATGAAAATTTTTTTAATCCCAATTCACCCCCCTCTTGGGAAGCCACCTGGGCGACAATGGGCTCTTGGTATATGGAATATTTCGAAAGCATCTGAGAGAATCTGGTATCTGAAATGGTATTTGGAGGGAATCAGGGCACCTGGGTGTCAAATGGGCTCCCCTAAGCTGATGTAACTGCCTCTAGCTCCAGAATGAGATCTGGTAGAACTCCAAAATAGTGTAGCCTCCTCTCTTGTATAAGAAGTGGACTCATACTAGACTCATACTAATGTACAGGACTCAATGTACTGGACTAGGTTGAGGGTTGAGACAAATCAACTAACCTCAACTTATTACATGACTCAATCTTAATTGATTATAAAATTTTCAAAACTTTGATACATGACTAAGTAAACCATATGGGATCCAGGGATCTGTCTCTGATCCTGGTGTCCCCACCACCTAGCCAGCCTATTAGCAATCCTAAAGATCAATATATGGCTGAAAGCTTCTTAACTGGACCTGCAAATTATTTTGAACATGCTAAATCTATCATAACCTTAAGAAGTGGGAAAATATTGAACCAGCCTGACCTGACCCAAGAGCTAGAAAAGGCTAAGCTAGAGAAGAAGAATGAAGAGGAGAAGGAATCCATTAGTCAAGCACCTGCATCTAAGGCTCCATTCCCTAGTGCTTTAGAATCATCTTTACCATTGGATAAGAAGAATCTAAAAATGAATGAGATGCTTGAACTTTTCAAGCAAGTCCAAATAAACTTACCTCTCCTTGATGCCATCAAGCAAGTTCCGGCTTATGCCAAATTTTTTAAGGATCTGTGCACACAGAAATGCAAATCTAAGGCACACATCTCTAAGAAAATCCAGTTAATTGAGCAAGCCAGCTCAGTTTTTCAGCAGATAGCTCCACCCAAACTCAAAGATGCTGGTACCTTAATTATATCTTGTGTTATAGGGGATATCTCAATCAAGAAAGCCTTGTTAGATTTGGGTGCGAGTGTCAACCTTCTCCCAAGCTGGGTGTATGATTTGTTTGGATTCGGAGAAATAAAATCCATGATGGTGACTTTACAGTTAGCTGATCGATCGGTTAAAGTACCCCATGGAGTGTTAGAGGATGTGTTGGTGAAAGTAGATGAATTCTACTTTCCTGTTGATTTTCTTGTTTTGGATATGGAAACAACTAATAATCCTAGCCAAATCCCCATCATTCTTGGAAGACCCTTCCAAGCGACTGCCAACGCCTATATAAATTGTAGGACGGGGGTTATGGATGTTTCTTTTGGAAACAATAAAATGAGGCTGAACATTTTTAATGCATGCCAAGGACCTCCCACGTATGATTATAATGAGGTAAACATGATAGAGGAAGTGCTAGAGGAAGTTATCGAGGATAAAACTTCTAGTATGCTTGACTCGGATCCTCTGCAAGCATGCTTAACACATTTCGAAGTGGATGATTTTGATGTTGATGGGTATACTGAAGAAGTGAATATATTGTTAGAAGTACATGATTTTTGCACCACTCCTCCATGGACTAAGAAATATGAGTAGATGACCTCTTCGTTTGATACACCGTTAGCTTCTTCTTGTGAGACCTTACCTATACTGGAACAAGAGCCACACCTAGTCATGGTAAAGGATCCCTTTTTCGAGCATGATGCCATCCCTGACCAAGTAGGTTCATCAAATGAATTCAAAAAAGATATTAGAGAAACAATCTTGGATTTGCTAATAGACTGCCCAACCAAAATGTCACTGTAAGAATCGAGTAATACAGTCTGTCAACATGATAGCTTTGATAATTTGACTGAGGATCTATTCAACAAACATCTTAATTGTACTAGATTTGATGATGTGGAGGAGCTAAGTGATCTATCAGATCCATCTTGGATATCCGATTATAAGCAATTTGTAGCATCCTCCAACACTTACCTAGCCTTTGCACTAGAACCAGTATTTCCCTTGCATATCAAGCCACACCCTTTGGAAACATGTATGGAAGAAATGTATAGAAGAAATATCATATGAAACATTACTGATTGGACTTCGTCCAACCATCCACCATGGTAAAAGATCAGCTTAGTCTGGCTGAAGACTATAAACTTAGCGCTCCTAGGAGGCAGCTCAGTTATTGCCTTAGTTCATGCTTTTAGTTTTAGCAACCCAGTCATGCTTTTAGTTTTAACCTTTTATTTCTCGTTTTTAGAATAAATCGAGAGGAGTAATAAAAGAAGAATGCGAGGAACATGGCGACAAAAGTACATCCAATGCTTGAATACCCTATCAGGTTGTACCTTTTCTTGTCATTACATTATTAGTATCCTTTTCCATTGGGGACAATGAAAATTAAGTTGGGGGAGATAATTAAATTAATCTAATCCTCGAGTAAAACTTTAATCAGTTTTTGTGTACAAGCTTTGTCTCGAATTGAAAATAATCAAGCTCGCTAAATGAGGAGTGATTATCGGTTTAGACAATTTTAGAGATACGGAGGGATGATTTATCAAGGAAACCCTATAAATGGTCGAGTGTAGACCAGAAAATTTTTGAGTAATTCCTGGCCCTTTTGCCTATTGATCTCGATAAAGAATCCTACTTATAATGGTATAAGCATCATAAAAAGTCTCCAGTTTAATAATAAAGGTTTTTAGGACCCCCCTTCGTCAAAGTAAGCATTGTTGTTCACGTCAAAAGGTGGGGATGTAAAGAAATCTTTTGTAGAGTCAGTCTTAACTTGAAGCCTGTTGCCGCTCTCGTCGCCGCGCTCGTGCCACGGATCCGCCGATCCTTCCTGACCGCCTGGCGAGGGAGCCTCCCTGGCTGCGGAGAACCTGCAAGAAAGGGGTTAGAAGACCCTGGCGGGGATCCCGGCGAGGGAGCTCCGACGGTCAAGTCAGTAGACGACGAGAAGGAACAGACTCTCCAAACGGGTCCCCCTAGAGGGTTCCAGACTTAGAGAGTTTACTGGTGAGAGAGTTGCTCTGGGGACCAGAACTTCGGCCGGGCCTCCCTGCCGACCTCACGCCGAGTGATCCCCTCTCGGGATCCCTGGTTTCTCTTTCGGAGCGAGGCCTTTCGCCGCTGCTTCTTCTTCGTCCCCAAGCTTGTTGCTTACCTTGCCGTCCCCAGATTCCTCCCTTTTTATTTCCTTTCGTCGTGCACTCGTCTTCTCCTCCTGGGAGCCTCCCCTCCCCCGTCCTTTTCTCTTTTTCATTTTTGGCGAGGTGGGTCTGGCAGCTTTCCGACCTCGTTCGCCGAGCCCAACGGGGAAAAGGCAAAGACAGAAAAGGACGGGGGGGGGTGCTGGTAAGGCGGCCGGTCAGACCTCGGGCCCAGTGAGAGCGCTCTCTTTCCCAAGTGTGGGCGCCATCTGTCTATCGGGCCTGTTCTGGCAGAATCGTGCCCCTCGGCTGTGGGACTTGTCGGGCTGATGCAAGTGATGTTCCGCGTGCCACCGCCCTCCGTACAAGGCGCCGCCTAGGATTCGTACGGCCTGAGGGATGGCCTCGGGGCCCGCGCCTCTTTCCCTGGGACCTTCTCCGTACGGGCGGCCTGGCCTCGGCCGAGTTGGACCCGTCTCCGGGGGCCACCTGGCGAAGAGCGAAGGACCAGCCGACCTCGGCCTAGGTGGACCCCTCCTAGGTGGATACCTGGCGAGGTGGCAGGAGGTCGCCTGGCTTTGGCCGAGGTGGGCCCGTTTCCGGGGGGCCACCTGGCAAAGGGGGCGAAGGATCGACCAGCCTCGGCCCAGGTGGACCCCTCCTGGGTGGACACCTGGCGAGGTGGCAGGAGGTCGCCTGACCTCGGCCGAGGTGGGCCCGTCTCCGGGGGCCACCTGGCAAAGGGGCGAAGGATCGGCCGACCTCGGCCCAGGTGGACCCCTCCTGGGTGGACACCTAGCGAGGTGGCAGGAGGTCGCCTGACCTCGACCGAGGTGGGCCCGTCTCCGGGGGGCCACCTGGCAAAGGGGTGAAGGATCGGCCGACCTCGGCCTAGGTGGACCCCTCCTGGGTGGACACCTGGCGAGGTGGCAGGAGGTCGCCTGGCCTCGGCCGAGGTTGGCCCGTCTCCGGGGGGCCACCTGGCAAAGGGGCGAAGGATCGGCCAACCTCGGCCCAGGTGGACCCCTCCTGGGTGGACACCTGGCGAGGTGGCAGGGGGTCGCCTGGCTTCGACCGAGGTGGGCCCGTCTCCGGGGGGCCACCTGGCGAAGGGCGAAGTATCGCCGACCTCAGCCCGGGTGGACCCCTCCTGGGTGGACACCTGGCGAGGTGGCAGGAGGTCGCCTGGCTTTGGCCGACCTCACCTAGGCGAACCCCTCCGGGTTTGGGCGCCAAAGAGGTGGTAGAGGAAACCCGAGCCGAGCTCGACCTCGGCGATGGCAGTTTGCCTTAGAAAGTCGTCGGGCGGTGTAGTCTTACCGAACCTGGTCTTAAAGACATGGCGCTGACTCGGCCGGAGAAACCTCCACGTGGCTTGATCGCATTCGGCGGTATCTGAGCCTGGCCACGTCACTGTCACGGCCGTAACAGTTGCCCCCCAGCCCGCCATTCCGTCGGGGCATCGTAGAACGGAATGTCAGGATTAAATGCGGACATGACGTGGGGAGGCGGAGATCTTGCATCATAATTGCCACGATCCTCGTCGCCGTGGCTCGATGCGCCTGAAACCCTATGGGAAGCCACCACGCGTCGCTGACTTGCCCGCAATAAATGCGTCGCTTTGAGGCAGAGGCCGTTACCCTGCTAACGAGGCGTCGGTGTCGGGCGTGCATCCACGTGGCGATCGTCTAGTGGCCCGAGGCGGAATGACGGGTACGGCCGCTGTCGGCTGAGTTTGAAAGGGAGGGGACTTTCCAGAACGAGGCCTTTCCCCTTGCTTCGTGGGCGGTTTGCTGCAGGCTAACTCCTGTTGCCCTGCGCTCGTCTGGCGTATTTTCGGTGAGTGCCTTCATCTTCTCCGGCTCCCCTCCTCTTTCTTTTCTTTTCTCTTTGATCCTTCGTCCTTCTCTTTTCCATGGCGCGCCGTCGCCATGTCTCTTCCAACCCGGACGAGGCCGGTCCATCCCGGCCGAGGACTCCATCTTCTTCCTCCTCAGATGAGGAGACGATCCCGGAGGAGATCCGCCGGTGTCTGCAACCCGGGGGTGTCACCATTGGCATCCCTAGGGGGATCCGGTCTCCTCCGGTTGCTCCTGTCGTGCCCCTCCGTTCTCTTCCTGCTCCGCCTCTTCTTCCCGCCGGCCCCTCCGGTCATGCTTCCACCATGACCGAAGGCGATCTTTCTCTGCTCCGGGATGCCTATGGTATCCCGGGATCAATTCGCTTGTCTGTTCCGCGGTCCGGGGAGCGCGTCACCATGAGTGGCCCCGGCCGCATAGCTTTCTACGAAGACTTCCTCCTTGGGGGTCTTCGGTTTCCTCTGCACCCCTTCTTCCTTTCTTTCCTCAGCCATTTCTGGCTTGTCCCGGCCCAGCTGACTCCCAATGCCATCCGGGTCATCTTCTCTTTTATCATCTTTTGTCACTTCCACGGGTTCGTTGCCCGTTTCTCCCTCTTCAGGGCCATGTTCACCCTGAAGAAGTGCTCCACCGACGACGGCTGGTGGTATATTTTGCCCCGGCCCAGGTGTCTCCGGTTCGACCTCCCTTCCTCGGTCAAGGGCTGGAAGAGCCTGTTTTTCTTCGCCTCAGTCAAAGATGTCGACTGGGCCTGGAGTGAACCGGACCGGTCTCCGAACCGGAACTCTCGAGTTGAGTCGGCGGACCAGGAGGCCTACTCCCAGCTCCTGAGCGACGTGGTCCCAACACTCGAGGTTCTGCTTTCGGAGCAGAATCTTTTTGAGGCCGGGATCAGTCCCATCCGCGAGACGGGTGAGACTCGGCCCTACTTTGACTTCTGCCCCTTTTTCTTCATGACCGAGCCGGCTGACCTTCTGCTCTTTTGCATTGCAGGAATGAAGTTTTCGCTGGAGAGCCTCTTGGAGGGCACAGCCCAGAGAGATGTCATTGAGGTGGATGAGCCCGCGGCGAAGAGGGCTCGCACGGAGGCGAGCCAGGAGGTCATGACGGTGACCGTGCCCAGCCCGATGGCAGCCGCTCCCCCGCCCAGGTTGCCTCAGGGCGGGGCCGCCGATGCCTCGGCTGCGCGACCTGGTGGCGTCGCTGCTGAGAGGGCTCCACCGCCTGAAGTTCCGTCCAGCACTGGTCCCGTCGTCGCCGCTGCCTCTATAGCGCAGCCCGTGGCCACCGCCGGCCCGTCGACCGCGGCCTCAGCTGAGGGGGCGACCGCCGCAGGAGCCGGCCTGACAGCTCCGGCACCGGTGATCACCCACCAGGATTTGGTCATCCGCAACAAAGGGCTCGCGAAAAAGATCATGGAGTATGCCTCCACCGACCGGGACCGCCGAGCTCGGGGCGGCCGGGACTACGCAGATGCCTTGCTCGGGATCCTCCCGCAGCTCTTCACGGTAAGCCCGAGCTCCTTCTTTTCTTTTCTTTCAAGACCTAACTTCTCTTCTCCTGACCTGGTTTGTCCTTGTTGGTGCAGATCGGGAATGACGTTCTCCTACTGAGGAACTTTCTCGTAGGGAACGCAAAAAGGGACGCTGAGAAGGAGTAGAAGCTCGGCAAGCTCGTAGCCGATGTGAAGGACCTCATGGAAAAGGGGGTCGAGCTGCGAGCTAGCAACCAAACTCTCCAATCCGACCTGGCACGTTCCGAAGGGCGGAACAAGGAGCTGGACGCTTCCTTGTCGGAGGAGAGGAACTCCTACCAGCGTCGCACGGAGGAGGACGCGATGGAGAAGGCTCGCCTGCAGGCCCACTCCCAGTGGCTGGAGCGCCAGCTTGAGGAGGCCCGGCGAGATGCGAGCGCGGCGAGGGACCGGAGTGCGTACATCAACGGACTCCTGGAGGCCGCGAAGCGGGAGGCACAGGAGGCCGTCCCGAAATTTCGGGCTTCCGACGAGTACATGTCGGAGGTCCGGGAGGCCGCTATGGACTCCTTCCTGAAGGGGTTCCGGATGTGCCGGGAGAAGGTGGGGGCCTTCTTCCCCGAGCTCGACCTCAGCGGGGTGGTGATCGGAGGCAGGAGGCAAGGAGTCGAGAGCAGGGCCTCCGGTGCGGCCGACGCAACTCCTGCAGCGCCGTCGACTAGCAAAGCTGCGGCTCCGGAGCAGTCTCAAGAGCCGGCCACCGTAGAAGTCGAGGATGCAGCGCCTGCGCCCCCGGCGGAGGGCTCCGACCCCGCACCACGCTGAGCCCATCGTCTTCTCCCTGCTTTGTCGTTGTAGTAGTGTTTTTTCTTTTTCTTCTTCTGCTTTTTCTTCTTTTTGGGGACTCCCGGCCTGTCGGGATTCCCGGCTTGTACTGGTTGCTTGAATCAATGAAAGTTTTAGTTTGATAAAATCTCGAGTTCATCCCATCTCACCTCTCTTTTTCCTTTTTTCTGAGATGTTGGCATGGAATGCTTGAAACGATCGCAGGCCTGGTCCTTCCATTGCTCAAATCGAAGGTTGGGCCTCCCGGATCGCATGGCGGCAGAGTAGGCCTTAAGCGGGTCCGTCTTTGGGATCGCCTTCATGCTTGCGCAGGCGACACGGTTTCTGCACCGCCTTCCAGGCCGAAGCCCGGGACCTCCGGACTAAACCCGACGCCGCAGGCTTTCTCAAGCCTTACGCGGCTTGCCGAGCTGTTCTCCGGGCTTGCGTGGGTGAACTGGGTTCTGCGCCACCTTCCAGGCCGAAGCCCAGGATCTCCGAACTGAACTCGATGCCGCAGGCTTTCTCAAGCCTTGCGCGGCTTGCCGAGCTGTTCTCCGGGCTTTCGTGGGCGAATTGGGTTCTGCGCCACCTTCCAGGCCGAAGCCCAGGATCTCCGGACTGAGCTCGATGCCGCAGGCTTTCTCAAGCCTTGCGCGACTTGCCGAGCTGTTCTCCGGCTTTCGTGGGCGAACTGGGTTCTGCGCCACCTTCCAAGCCGAAGCCCAGGATCTCCGAACTGAACTCGATGCCGCAGGCTTTCTCAAGCCTTGCATGGCTTGCCGAGCTGTTCTCCGGGCTTTCATGGGCGAACTGGGTTCTGCGCCACCTTCCAGGCCGAAGCCCAGGATCTCCGGACTGAGCTCGATGCCGCAGGCTTTCTCAAGCCTTGCACGACTTGCCGAGCTGTTCTCCGAGCTTTCGTGGGCGAACTGGGTTCTGCGCCACCTTCCAGGCCGAAGCCCAGGATCCCCGGACTAAGCTCGATGCCGCAGGCTTTCTCAAGCCTTGCGCGACTTGCCAAGCTGTTCTCCGGGCTTTCGTGGGCGAACTGGGTTCTGCGCCACCTTCCAGGCCGAAGCCCAGGATCTCTGGACTGAACTCGATGCCGCAGGCTTTCTTGTCGAAGCGAGAAGGGAGCATCTGAAGTGGGAGAACTTTATTATAGGAGCAGGGAACCTTACATTACTGATAGTACATCCTCAGGTTCGAGGCATTCCACGTCCCGGGGAACCTGGCACCTCCCAACTCCTCCAAGTAGTATGCGCCATGAGGGAGGGCCTCTGCCACCCGATATGGGCCTTCCCAGTTGGGTGAGAGCTTGCTGCATTCCCGTGGCTGGGAAGCTTCAGCGCGCCGGAGGACCAAGTCTCCGGGATGGAAAACCTTCGGCCGCACTCGGGAGTTGTAATACCTGGCCACACGTTGCCTATACGCCGCCATTCAAACTCGGGCCTTGTCCCTCATTTCCTCGAGAAGGTCAAGGTTGAGCATCATCCTGGCTGGGTTTTCTGTCTCGTCATATTGCTCCACGCGCAGTATGGGTAGGCTGAGCTCGATCGGGATGACTGCCTCGGCTCCGAAGACGAGGTTGAACGGGATTTCGTCGGTAGCCGTCCTCGGGGTGGTGTGGTATGCCCAGAGGACGCTGGGGAGCTCGTCTGCCCACCTGCCCTTGGCCCGGTCCAGCCGCGTGCGGAGGCCCTGAAGAATGGTCCTATTCGTGACTTCGGCCTCCCCATTGGTCTCAGGATGCGCCACCGAGGTAAAGCGATGCCTGATGCCGAGGTCGCTGCAAAATTCTTCGAACTCCTGGCAGTCAAACTGGCACCCGTTGTCAGTAACCACGGTGTGGGGGAGGCCAAAGCGGCAGACGATGGACTTCCAAAAGAACTTGGCGACGTTTGCTTCGGTGATCCTTGCCAAGGGTTCGGCCTCGACCCACTTCGTGAAGTAGTCGATGGCCACTATCAAGAACTTCCGCTGGCCAGACGCCGGCGGGAATGGGCCCAAGAGGTCCATCCCCCACTGGGCGAACGGCCAGGGGGCTGAGAGCTGGGAGATTGGGTTGGAGGGCTGCCGCTGCACCGTGGCGTGACGCTGGCACCGGTCGCACTTCTTCACGAAGTCAGCGGCGTCTTCCTTCATCGTCTCCCAGAAGTAGCCCTGACGGAGGGCCTTGTACGCCAATGCCCTGCCCCCCACGTGGTTCCCGCAGACGCCTTCGTGAATCTCCTGGAGCACAAGCTTGGCTTCCGTGGGTCCTACGCACTTGAGGAGGGGGTAGGAGTAGGATCTTCGATACAACTGCCCGTCCATCAGGACGAACCGCACGACCTTCTTCCTGATGAGGCGAGCCACCTCGCGGTCCTCCGACAGGGTGCCACTGGTGATGTATGCGACGTACTTGTCTATCCAGCTGGGTTCATGGCTGACCTGATGGACCTCCACCGGTGCCTCGAGGCTTGGGATCTCCAGACGCTCCACATGAGCACATCCCAGCATCGAGTCCGGCAGGGTCGCCAGTCGAGAGAGAGCATCCGCGCGGGCGTTCTCCCCGCGGGGGATATGGAAGATGTTGAAGCGCTGGAATCTGGACGCGCCCGCCTTGACAAGCTCCAAGTATTTCGTCATTTGGGGGTCATGTGCGACGTACTCCCCGGATACCTGTCCTGCCACGAGCTGGGAGTCAGTGAAAGCCTTGAGGTTGGTTACGCCCAGCTCGCGGGAGACTCTCAGTCCGGCAAGAAGTGCTTCGTACTCCGCCTGGTTATTTGTTGCGGGGAATTGGAAACGGAGTGCGCATTCGGCGACGACCCCGTCGTCGTTGGCAAGGATGAGCCCAGCTCCGCTCCCGCCGGAGTTTGAGGCTCCGTCCACATGGAGGATCTAGGTGTCCTCTCCGGGCTCGTCGGTGTCTATCTCCATCGACCGGCCTGTGGGGCCTTCCTCGGGCTCCTTGCCCAAGCCTGCACAATCGACCAAGAAGTCGGCCAACACCTGTGCCTTCATGGCCAACCTTGGCTTGTACGTAATGTCGAACTCGCTGAGCTTCAGTGCCCACTTCGCCAATCATCCTAAAGTATCGGGTTGGCTAAGCGCCGCTTTCAGTGGTTGATCCGTCAGGACAGCGATGGGGTGCGCTTGGAAATAGGGCCTGAGATGCTGGGCAGACACTATTAGCGCAAAAACAAGTTTCTCGGGCCGAGAATACCTGAGCTCCGTGTCACAGAGAAGCTTGCTGGTATAGTACACCGGCCACTGGACCCCCTGGCCATCGGTGCGTACCAAGACTGAGCTGACGGCTTCCGGGGTAACTGCTAGGTAGATGATAAGCTCCTCTCCCTCCTCGGGCCGGGACAGCAACGGTGGCGATGCAAGCATCTTCTTCAGCTCCTCGAAGGCCTGCTGGCATTCCTCGGTCCAAGCAAAGTCATTCATCTTCCTCAGCACCTTGAAGAAGGGACGGCAGCGGTCTGCCGACTTGGAGATAAAACGGTTGAGGGCCGCAACTCGGCCGGTTAATTGCTGCACTTGCTTCTTGGAGGCAGGCTGCTCCATATCCAGGATGGCCTGGACCTTCTCCGGGTTGGCCTCGATTCCTCTTTGGGTCACCATAAATCCCAGGAATTTCCCAGCGGAGACACCAAAGGCGCACTTCGCCGGGTTCAGCTTCATCTGATGGCGTCGGAGGTTGCTGAACGTCTCCGCCAAGTCAATCAGGTCCGAATCGGGTTTGCTCATCACCAGCATGTCGTCCACGTACACCTGCATGTTGCGGCCTATCTGGTCTTTGAAAATTCTATTGACCAGGCATTGGTACGTCGCCCCCACGTTCTTGAGGCCGAATGGCATCATCCTGTAGCAAAAAGTTCCGCGGTCAGTTATGAAAGCGGTGTGCTCTTCGTCCTCCGGGTTCATTCGGATCTGGTTGTATCCGGAGAAGGCGTCCATGAACGACAGGAGGCGATGCCCTGAGGTGGTGTCGACCAGCTGGTCGATCTTTGGAAGAGGGAAACTATCCTTCGGGCAAGCTCGGTTGAGGTCGGTGTAGTCCACACAGATCCTCCATTTACCACTACTCTTTTTTACCATGACCACGTTTGCCAGCCAACTGGGGTACTGGACCTCCCGCACAAAACCGGCGGCGAGGAGCTTCTCCACTTTCTCGTTGATCGCCTTCTGCCTCTCCATGGCGAAGCTTCTCTTCTTCTGGCGGACCGGGCGGCAACTTGGGTTCATGTTTAGCCTGTGCATGATGACCTCGGGCGGGATGCCCGGCATGTCGGCTGCTGACCAGGCGAACACGTCAACGTTGGCGCGGAGGAACTCCAGCAAGCGGGTTCGTTCTTCTTCGACGAGCTGGGCCCTAACCTGCACCGTCTTCAGAGGATCCGAACCGAGGGGAAAAGTCAGCAGGCGCTCTACCGGCCCTCCCCTGGGTTCCTTCTCCCTTAGGTCGAGGTCATCGATACCGGGGGCGAGCTTCGCGCCCTGGGCACTCGGGACCGTCTGGAGGCAGAGCGGGACTGGCTGGGTCGTCCCCTTCATCTCCCCGAGGCCGGAAGGCGTGGGGAACTGTACCAACAGCCTTCTCGTGGAGATTGTGGCGTCCAGTTGGTTGAGCCCGGGATGCCCGAGAATGGCGTTGTAAGGCGAAGGGAGCCTGACGACGGTAAATGTTATTAGGACGGTCGCCAGCCGGGGTGGGGATCCGGCGGTGACCGGGAGAGTGATCTCCCCCTCGACCCCCACGGAGTCCCCATAAATCCTACCAGGGGGATGTGCACCGGTTTCAGCTGATCGGGGGACAAGTTCATCCGAGAGAAAGCATCGTAAAAAAGTATGTCAGCCGAGCTTCCACTATCCACCATGATTCGATGTACAGGATGCTTCGCGATGGTCATCTCGACCACCACGGCATCGTTGTTTACATTATCATTAACTTCCCCCCCCTTGGGAGGGATTACATTCTCCGGGTTCCCGACTTCCCGGGCTCTCTTCGTCGCTCGACCAAACCCGCGCGAGATCATGCCCACGGGCTTCTCCGTTGGGTGGTTATCGATCGCAGGGATAGGCGGTAAGGTCGCGAGCGGCTGCCCTTCAGAGGGGGCCTCATTCTTGACGAACTTCCTGAGGTAACCCCTCCTAATCAGCTCCTCGATCTCCCGCTTCAGGTGGCGACACTCCTCTATGTCGTGCCCGTGCTCGCGGTGGAACTGTCAGTACTTCGATTTGTCCTGGACGGCTCTCGGGTTCTGAGGAGGAGGTCGGCGGAGATAGCGCTCGCCCTCGATTTCCATGAGGATCTTCGTCCGAGGTGCGAGGAGAGGGGTGTACCTCCGCTCGGGAGTGGCCTCCCCCTCGGCCTTGGATTCGGGCGAGGGTCGGCAGATGGCCCGGGCTTCCGAGCTCCCGGGGTATCTCTCGGGGGCGGCCTCTTTGGAGTCTTCCCGTCCAACTCTCGCCGGGTGCGGTCAGCCTCCTCTGCCCGGATGTACTTGTGGGCGCGGAGGAGGAGCTTGGAATACGTCCTGGGTGGCTTCTTGTCCAGGGAGTAGGTCAGGCGGGACGTCTTGAGCCCGCGCTTCAAAGCCAGCATGGCGACGGGCTCATCCAAGCTGTAGATCTCCAGGGCTGCGGTCTTGAACCGGGTGATGTAGTCCCGGAGCAGCTCCTGGTCCTGCTTGCGGATGGAGAAGAGGCTGTCTACCTCTCTCGGCACCTTTCGACAAGCGTCGAAGTGTGCCACGAACCTTCCTTCTAGCTGATGGAAGGAGCAAATGGATCCGGGCTCGAGGCGGGTGAACCAGACTCGAGCGGCCTTCCAGAGGGTTGCCGGGAAGGCGATGCATAGAAGTGCGTCGGTGGCCCCCTGGACTCTCATGAGAGCCTTATAGCTCTCCAGATGATCCAGGGGGTCGGTGGTCCCGTCGTAGGGATCCACCTGCGGCATGCGGAACCATTTCGGGATCGGTTCCGCCTGGATTTCTTCAGAGAAAGGGGGGCGGGAGTCGTAGCCCGCCGGGTCTGTCGACGAGTTCTGCAGGTCGGCGAATCGATGGGCGAACTCCGCCAGCTTGCGCTCATGCTCCTCCAGGCGCCTCTCGGCCTGGCGCCTGATGGCTTCATCGGTGGAGTCTTCCACCGAGGCTGCGGGTGAAGGGGGCGCTGATCGGTCTCGGCGTGAAGTCTGGCCTCGGCGTCGCTTGCTGCGATGCACCGTTTTGGCCCCGTCGGCCGGGGATCGGCTCTCGTGATCCTCCGAACCGGAGTAGTTTCTTTTTGCGGGAGCTTGGTGGCTCTCCCGGGGGTTAGAGACGGCCCTCGGATGGGATGGCCTGCCCTGAATTGAGCGCAGGCTCCCACGCTGCCCCGCGGTTCGGGCCGCGGGGGTCCCTGGCTGCGGCTGCGTGGCCAGGGACCGCTGTTGATGCTGAAGCTACCGGACCGCTGAGGTCAAGGTCTGCAGCTGTTGGATGACGGCCGCAAGGGGTCCGTCCGCTGGGGTAGGCTGTTGTGGAAGAGGAGGGGGAGCCGGAAGCTCCCTTTCGTGGCTGTGGCCCCCCGGAGGGGAGTGGACCTCCCCTACACGGCTGGTGGACGCCTCGTGACCACGAGTGACCACCATTGTCGGAGAGCACGATACCTGCAGAAAGCTGGCTCCTGCTAGGGTTCAGTGTCCTGCCCCCATACCTGGTGCGCCAATCTGTTGCCGCTCTCGTCGCCATGCCCGTGCCACGGACCCGCCGATCCTTCCTGACCGCCTGGCGAGGGAGCCTCCCTGGCTGCGGAGAACCTGCAAGAAAGGGGTTAGAAGACCCTGGCCGGGGATCCCGGCGAGGGAGCTCCGACGGTCAAGTCAGTAGACGACGAGAAGGAACAGACTCTCCAGACGGGTCCCCCCTAGAGGGTTCCAGACTTAGAGAGTTTACTGGTAAGAGAGTTGCTCTGGGGACCAGAACTTCGGCCGGGCCTCCCTGTCGAGCTCACGCCGAGTGATCCCCTCTCGGGATCCCTGGTTTCTCTTTCGGAGCGAGGCCTTTCGTCGCTGCTTCTTCTTCGTCCCCAGGCTTGTTGCTTACCTTGCCGTCCCCAGATTCCTCCCTTTTTATTTTCTTTCATCGTGCGCTCGTCGTCTCCTCCTGGGAGCCTCCCCTCCCCCGTCCTTTTCTCTTTTTCGTTTTTGGTGAGATGGGTCAGGCAGCTTTCCGACCTCGTTCGCCGAGCCCAACGGGGAAAAGGCAAAGACAGAAAAGGATGCGGGGGGTGCTGGTAAGGCGGCCGGTCAGACCTCGGGCCCAGTGAGAGCGCTCTCTTTCCCAAGTGTGGGCGCCATCCATCTATGGGGCCTGTTCTGGCAGAATCGTGCCCCTCGGCTGTGGGACTTGTCGGGCCGATGCAAGTGATGTTCCGCGTGCCGCCGCCCTCCGTACGGGGCACCGCCTGGGATTCGTACGGCCTGAGGGATGGCCTCGGGGCCCGCGCCTCTTTCCCTGGGACCTTCTCCGTACGGGCGGCCTGGCCTCGGCCGAGTTGGACCCATCTCCGGGGGCCACCTGGTGAAGAGCGAAGGACCAGCCGACCTCGGCCTAGGTGGACCCCTCCTGGGTGGACACTTGGCGAGGTGGCAGGAGGTCGCCTGGCTTTGGCCCAGGTGGGCCCGTCTCCGGGGGGCCACCTGGCAAAGGGGACGAAGGATCGGTCGGCCTCGGCCCAGGTGGACCCCTCTTGGGTGGACACCTGGCGAGGTGGCAGGAGGTCGTCTGACCTCGGCCGAGGTGGGCCCGTCTCCGGGGCGCCACCTGGCAAAGAGGCGAAGGATCGGCCGACCTCGGCCCAGGTGGACCCCTCCTGGGTGGACACCTGGCGAGGTGGCAGGAGGTCGCCTGACCTCGGCCGAGGTGGGCCCGTCTCCGGGGGGCCACCTGGCAAAGGGGCGAAGGATCGACCGACCTCGGCCTAGGTGGACCCCTCTTGGGTGGACACCTGGCGAAGTGGCAGGAGGTCGCCTGGCCTCGGCTGAGGTGGGCCCGTCTCCGGGGGGCCACCTGGCAAAGGGGCGAAGGATCGGCCGACCTCGGCCCAGGTGGATCCCTCCTGGGTGGACACCTGGCGAGGTGGCAGGGGGTCGCCTGGCTTCGGCCGAGGTTGGCCCGTCTCTGGGGGGCCACCTGGCGAAGGGCGAAGGATCGGCCGACCTCGGCCCAGGTGGACCCCTCATGGGTGGACACCTGGCGAGGTGGCAGGAGGTCGCCTGGCTTTGGCCGACCTCACCTAGGCGGACCCCTCCGGGTTTGGGCGCCAAAGAGGTGGTAGAGGAAACCCGAGCCGAGCTCGACCTCGGCGAGGGCAGTTTGCCTTAGAAAGTCGTCGGGCGGTGTAGTCTTACCGAACCTGGTCTTAAAGATATAGCGCTGACTCGGCCGGAGAAACCTCCACGTGGCTCGATCGCATTCGGCGGTATCTGAGCCTGGCCACGTCACTGTCACGGTCGTAACAAAGCCTTTTTGACTTGAGTCAGTAAGCTCGAGGGGTGTTTTACACCTAATGCCCTAAAGCCAACTGGTTTGGGAGTCATTGGCTTAAAGCTCGCTACAAGGATTAACTAGAAAGCAAGATGTTAGGACATTGCATTGACTTTACGTTTTACTTTTCAAAAAAAAGAAAAAGAAAAGAAGAAAAAAAAAGTGGGAACTAAATAAATATTACACCAAAACCAAAGTAAGTTTGAAGATATAGAGAGTAAGATAGAAAGTTGGAAAAAGAAAAACTCTTAAAACTTTCATGGACTTCACTTTACCACTAAATGGGTGGAATTGGTAATCCAATGAAGTACATTTGATGTGGGACAGAGCGGGGGAGGATCGCTTGCAAGTGTAGAAGTCACCAGAGGATTAGGGCTTGTACTCAAGAACCAGGAATCCGGGCGTCACACCCACTCCAATCCGGAGAAAACTCAAAACTCGGAAAAAATAACTTTTTAAGTTGTGTTCATGAGAAGAAGATGTTTAATACAAGAGGGAAGGGGTGGTATTTATAGATTCACCCCAGGGTATATTACTTGAGGGCTAAGAAACCCTAACTTGTGGGCTAAGAAATCCTGGTGGACCGGTCAACAGTGAGCCTGTCTTGGGCTGGAGCTCTCTCTTGCGGGCTTGGTGGCATGAAAGGGTCCATGTGCATGAAGGCCGGCTCTGGTTGGAGGGGTCTGGTGAATCTTCTGGCTGCTGATGACTCTCCTCTTGACTTGAACAACTTAACTGGACTTTTTGACTGAACTAAAATGACTGGACCTGACTAAGTGGACTCAACTAACTCAGTTGTCCCACTTTATTACAGGACTCAAGTGGCTCACTTTGACTTAAGTGACACGGGACTAATGGACTCAAATAAAATAAAATAAAATAGGTTTTTAGGTCCCCATCATTTCCCTACGGTGGGGAGAACTCGACTCCATCAAGTCAGGTTCAACGGGGAACCAAAACTAATAAAAAAGGACTATGGGTTCACCCTTTTTTTTTTCTCTGATTTTTTTTATGGGCTGCTCTGAGATCTACATGGCTTTGGAAGCCGTGCAACCATGAAAGGCGTGCAGCTTTGATATTTGTGCTGCTTTGAGGAGAGTGCAACATAGAAGTCGGCAACAATGAAGCGGGTATGCTTTCACGTTCGTGTGGTGAAGCACCTCATCTCCATGAACCAACACAAAACAGGGGAGGCTCGCGGAGGGGGAGGGAAGTCCGGCGAGTTTCACCGGTGGCGGTGCTAGGGCGGAGACGGTGGCTCGGGGAGATGCTTCCGGTGGATGGCACGGGGCGCGATGGCGTTCGGCAGTGGTGGGAGCGCGAGCGGCAGTGGTCGTGGGAGTCACGACCATAGGGGATTTGGCGTGCCGGAGGAAGAATGGCTTCTCGCCGGTTCAAAGGCGGTCGCGGAGGCTCTGCTTCTGGCGGATGGTGATAGCAGCAGGATGAAGATCCGGCGGGAGGCGGCGTCACGCGGATCTGCGGCACAGGAAGGTCTCCACGGTCATTGGGGAGTGCCCGAGCGAGAAGAAGACAACAACGGTGGCGGTGCTGGCATCCGTAGTGGTGGCAGCAGCAGCGGCGAGGTCTTTGACAGTTTTGGCGCGCGATGGGGCAGTGGCGGCGGTCATCGGGGGCGGGCGGGAACTCCAGCCGTGGATTGGATCTTCCAGATCCGCTATCGGGGGCTTTGGCGGTGCGTGCATCTGGAGGAGCCCAACTTTGTCGGTGGCTGCAGGAGGCAGGGAGGCGGTCCGGTGGGTGACACGGGCGACTGGATCACTGGACCGCATGCGGAAGTCTGCGGCATGGGTTCCATCTGCTGGGCTTTGATCGGAGACGGAGACCAGCGGGTGATGAAGCAACGTGGAGATCCGGTGGTGGCAGGAGCGGATCCGAAGATGGGGCGGATCCGGTGAGGGAGTCGACGGCGTGGGGGAAGACTTGATCGGAGGTGGTGCTGGAGACGGGCTTCACGGGCAATGGCAGCAGGAGATCTGGTGCTTGAGTGCAGGGCATTGACGGACCTCGGTGGCTGACTGAGGTTTGAGAAGCTACACGAAGATCTGGACAGAAGGAACAATGGGAAGCCAGGGAGAGAAAAAAACCCTAATATATTGGGCTCTGATACCAAGTTGATGCGGGACAGAGCGGGGGAGGATCGCTGGCGAGCGTAGAAGTCATCAGAGGATTAGGGCTTGTACTCAAGAACCAGGAACCCTAGCATCACACCCACTCCAATCCGAAGAAAACTCAAAACTCAGACAAAATAACTTTTTAAGTTGTATTCATGAGAAGAAGATGTTTAAAACAAGAGGGGAGGGGTGGTATTTATAGATTCACCCCAGGGTACATTACTTGAGGGCTAAGAAATCCTAACTTGTGGGCCAAGAAACCTGGTGGACCGGTCAATAGTGGGCCTACCTTGGGCTGGAGCTCTCTCTTGCGGGCTTGGCGGCATGAAAGGGTCCAGGTGCATGAAGGCCAGCTCTGGTTGGAGCGGTCTGGTGAATCTCCTGGCTGCTGATAACTCTCCTTTTGACTTGAACAACTTAACTGGACTTTTGATTGAACTAAAATGACTGGACCTGACTAAGTGGACTCAACTGACTCAGTTGTCCCACTTTATTACAAGACTCAAGTGGCTCACTTTGACTCAAGTGACACAGGACTAATGGACTCAAATAAAATAAAATAAAATAGGTTTTCAGGTCTCCATCAATATTTTTAATGGTCTAACTGGGTATCCTCTGATTTTAGAATTAAGTAAGATGATTTTCACTTCTTGGATAGATAGTACATAAGACTAATTCATTTTCTTTACTTGAAGATGAGCAAAGTTTAAGTTGGGGGGTGTGATAATTATTAAAATAATGAGAATTAATCCAGCTTTATTTGGTTAAAATTAATATTTTTATGTGGTATTTTACAAAAATTGACTTTATAAATGTGAAGAGCTCGAATTTACGAGTCCAACGGCATAAACGACACATAATTCGAACTTCGAACGGGCCTGAAATGGAATTTTAAAAAATTATATAAATAATTGCATGAAATTTAAAGCGACCGGTCCACCAAGGATCGACCGCTCGGTCTACGGAGCTGCGTATGGACCACCTGCAGCCATGACCGTGGTCCACGGAGCAGAACCGTGGACCACCCTTCTCCGTTTGCTCCGAAACTTGCCAGAGAGATGCCCCCACCGTCACCCAAGTCGCTGCCACCCCCACCGCCGGTCGGAGAAGCTCCCAACGATCAGAAAATGGCCAAAGAAGGGCTGCTGCCCTTCTCTTTACCGTTCGGCCATCGCAAAGCACCCCACACCGCCAAGAGCCTGCCGTCGACCGGAGATGATGTGGTGCCCATTCCCATGGCCACCGGATCCACCCCCTTTGCTCGGAGAACTCGCTAGAGCCGCTGATCGTTGGTCCCCTTCCACCGTTCCATCACCATCCATATGCTTTCCATGGTTTCTTCCCATGATCGAAAAATCCCTACAACTCCCAGACCATTGATGTCGATGCCAGTCTTCTCCAATCTGCAGCAGTCCACCGAAGCAATCTTTACACTGCTGGAAGGAAGAAGCTGTCGGAAGTCGGATAGGACAACATGGATGGACGTGGAGGAGTTTGTTTGGATAAGAAATGGAGATCACGTGAACGGGTGCATGATCGATGGAATCACTGCTGGGATAGCCCGAACTGGTGCGAGGTTAGGAAGATAGAATCGAGATCGAGGAGCAGATTGAGATAAGAAATCACCGCGGTTCCCACACTGACCCGACATGGTGTTTCCGGGGATTATTCTGCAGACTTCCATTCTACGCCCCATTCCACTCTGATTCCACTTTGCTTTTCCTTGTATTCCATCCCACTCCCAATTCCTGTATTTTTGCAAAGCTGATGTCCAAGATGGAAGGCTGAATCTGATGTCCAAGATGGAAGGCTGAATCATCTTCTTGGGATTCTACTGTAGTGCTTGGCATAGGGGGTTCATTTATTTTTTATCTCTTGTACTTACTTTCTATGAAATAAAAAGAGTTACTTTTTAACATTTCTATAAGTCTTTATTTAATTCTTATTAGGCATAGTTTATTTTCTTGGGACAAGATGTGATCAATAGATACAGTTTGTGCTCTTGGAATAAATTATTTCTAAAAAGATTTTTATTTTGTATGTAATCGATTTTTGACTAATCTATATTTCAGGAGAATGGGCTATGATCGAACAGGTACGGGTCATGATCGCCAAGAATAGATTATATCTGGATCGGGATATACATATCATTTACATAGAAGTGGAGTGCCAGCCCACCTAGCAAGTAACCAGTTGGAATTTCGAGATTCTTATCTATTGCATTTATACTTTTTCATTATCTATCTTAGTTAGCTAGTTAATTTATACTTTTTTGTTATTAGTAAAGCATTGGTGTTGAAAAGTTATTTTCGGAATAATCCAAAGTCCCTGTGGATTCGACCCTTACTCCCACTATTCTACTTTTAAGAGTAGTAGATTTAAGGTTTCAAATCAGTGCATAGCGACGCGCACCAATGAGCAGCAGTGACAAGGACCGTTGGGATTCCTGGCTACTGCTATGTTGCCATAGAACAATACCAGTGCTGTAGTTGCTAGACCATGATAGCTAGCATTTGGACCTACCGCGTAAATGTGGTGATCTGGTCCTACTGGTCCATAGGGATGGGGGTGGTTGAATGAGAAGTTCCACCTCCTGACTATGTCGATTGCTGCGGTGTGAAGGATTTCCAACATTACTGGTGGAGGCTTCTCGAGCACGTGTGACCACCATGCGGCCACGCCTTAAAAGGGGGGCGCTCTTCATGGAGTGGTATTGTCTTACGGAGGATGCTGTTCAACTGCTTGCAGTCTAACACCATCTGCTACTGCTCCCCTACCTGGCATGTCAATCTATTGCTACTAAATCACTTTCACCTAAAGCTCTAGTGAGGTTGAAGATTGCATCGATTCCTCTGGTGGGAAAGGATCTCTCTCCCATGAGTTCTCCTCTCAGACAAAGAGACTTGCTAAGAAACATGGGTGATGGGGGACAGAGATCAGGGGTAGGATCGTCGATGAACTAAGAAGTCGTCGAAAATTAGGGTATCCTATTGTTGCCCAGAAATGGAGCCCAAGAGGGGGGGTGAATTGGGTCTTTAAAAAATTTAACACAATAAAGTGAAGGTCTAGTGATGCTTGTGAGCAATAATAAATTAGATGCAAGATGATAGCAATTAATTAAAGAATACGAGAGGAAAAGAGCAATCACACACAAACACAAGGTTTATAGTGGTTCGGTGCAAACCTAGCACCTACATCCACTCCCCAAGCTACCCTTGGGAATTTCACTATAATCCACACCAGATTACAGTTGACTTGTTTTTCACAAGGCTCACAAGTCAAAACCTAAGTTGGTTTTATCACCTAGGCTCACCAACAACCTTAAATACTTGTTTTGTCTTCGGGCTCACAAGTTAACCCTAGTTGGTTTTAACACTTTGGCTCACCAACAAACCACAATAACCTTCTTTCAAGACACCCTTGAAAGCAAGGTCAAAGCACAATAAAACAGATATGAAATTTAAAACTACAACAAACTCTCTTCAAGAGTAGATTGGAATCTTTGAAGCCCAAAGGATGCTTTGACTTCACTCTTCTTCAAGTTGCCTCCTTTTGGAATGTAGTAAAGTTGAGCTAGTAGGCTTTTTCAGTGGAATCAAGCTAGAAGAGGCTTTTGATTTGAAGTTTTAGAGAGAATAATGGCTTTTTGGCTTTTGAGTGGACTTGAATGCTCTTGAATAGACTTTTCTCTTGCTTTCTCTTCTTTTTTTTTCTTTTCTTCTCTTCACTTCTCTTCTTTTAAAATGAGGCTGGTGGAGATTAAATACACCAAAAACCTTCTAAAAATAGTTTGTGACCGTTGGAGCATTGGAAATAGTCGTTTGAAGCTTCAAAACCAATTTCTGTAAGCCAGAAAAATAGATCCGTTAGAGCTGTCAGGCTGCAAGTGTCGACACTTGGCTATAAGGTGTCGACACTTGGCTGTCAGGTGTCGACACTTGATTTCTAGGAGTCGACACTTGAACATTCAAGTGTCGACACTTGATGCACAGGTGTCGACACTTGACACAAAAATCCTTGAAACAACAAAGTTCTGTATTTTCAAAAATCTCAGGCCTTGAGTCGACACTTGAAACCTAAGTGTCGACACTTGGTGTCGACACTTGGCATGCCAAGGATTTTTGTCCGTGCCAAATGCTGAAGTATCGACACTTGACTGTCCAGGTGTCGACACTTGAGACTGAAAACATCCAGATTCAAGTGTAAAAGCCTCGAAATCAAAAATAAAGTTCATGAATGCATAAACATATAATAGTTAAGCAATTATAAGCCCTTTTTCAATGAAGAGAATGTCCGGATATGTGAGAATTGCTCCGTGCCATTGCGTGCCATACACCATAAGTTTTTGGAATTTTGAGGTGCTTTCTTCCTGAAACTCACAACTTGAAATCCTCATTAGAATACAATATGTACTCAATGTTTTGTTATTCATCAAAATCACTGGGTGGAGCCAACACCTATTTTTCTATTTTTTTTTATTTTTTTTTATGGTGGTGGCGAAAGAAAAATGGAGATGGAGGGTAGGAAAATTGGACACTCCAGGACTAAAGACTTACATTCACAGAGAGATCTCTCACCTCTAGGGCATCTCACCCATCCCACTACATATAGCCTAGGGTATCCCATCCATCTCACTACATGTGGAGCCTAGGGCATCCCACCTAAATCGTTACCTGGGGTCGTGAAGAAAAATTCCTAAGACCATAGAGGGGACTCGACGGGGAAAGGGGATAACTAGGGTCCCACACCCCTCGACGCCCGAAGACGAAGGACAGATGGGCCTCTCACCCTCCCCATATGGGGCGAACAAAAAGAAAAACTCTTTTCTAAAAACTCACTTGATTAACCAAACTGATTTTTTACAAAGAATTGAGGGTGGTATTTATAGACCTGTCCAACCCTCATTTGAATTTGAATACAAGATAAAAAGATAGGGATGATTCAAATTCAAATACAAGATAGGATAAGATAAGCCTATCCATATCTCAATCATAACCAACCAAATCCTAATTCAGATTTTAAATAAAAGATAAATATAAATCCCAAACTAACTTATTTGGGATATCCTCCGAGATTCGTGCAGCTCCAAAATTCGTGCTTACTTTGGGATCCATGCTGCGATGTCCCCATAATTCTCCTGAGGTGGGGAGAACTCAACTCTATTGAGTCAGGGTCAGTGAGGACTTTGGTGGGACCAAATCCATTCAAAAAAAATTTATGCTCCGAAACCTGTGCATCTCTGAAAGTCATGCAGTTTTTGAGATCCCTATACTTTGAGATCTGTGCAATTTTGAGAAGCATGCAGAACCTGAAGTCGGCAACGAAACAACCGGCATTGCTTTCACGATCATGACGCTTTTCTTTCTTCTCCACGGATCATTATAGACATGGGAGGGAATTTCGATGGGCGCTCTGGTGACGGCGCTGCAAAGGAGGATGGTGGCACGGAGAGAGATGATTCTGATGAACGGCACAGTCGGTGGCTGTTTTGTTTGGTCGCAGGCAGCGGAGATGTCGATGAAGATCGGGCGGAGGAGGAGATCATGGAGTGGAGGGAGGTGGAGAAGAAGAAGGCGAGCTGGGCAACAACGAGGGAGGACTAAACGGCGAAGAAGGCAGCAAACTTCAGATCGAGGGGGTCGAAGAGGTAGGTGAGAAGGAGGCCGGCGGTTGGGGAGACTTCACGGGCGGTAGTGGACGGAAGAGGAGGTGGGATTCAGGCGTTGCAGTGGAGGTTCTTCTCTGGGACAAAGATGTCTCCAGTGAAATTGGCTAAAGAGTGGAGTCCCGGTTGGAGGCATCGCGTGGAGGTCTACGGCATAGGGGCTGGGTGTTGCGATCCATGGCTATTTTTTTACTGATCGGCGATGGCGATGACGGGGAACCTCGAGATGACCGAGCCTAAGGATGGAGGGGGCGAGGACCTTCATGGTGGCCGAGCCTCGTGACGGAGGCAGCGACGGTGATGCTGAGCTTGTGCTAGATGATGACGAGCCTCCTCTGTTGGTCACCCTTGTGGGTGTGGATGCAGATGGTGCATACGGCTGGCTTGCCCATTCCAAGCAAGGTGCACGGCTTGGGCGAAGCTCAGCGGGAGAGGGAGATCTCAGTAGCAACGCACGGGCGAGGCTTCAGGAGAGGGAGGGCGAGGAAGCCGATGGCCAAGAAGAGAGGGAGAGGAGGAGAGCGGTTGGGTGGATTCCTGTGGAGGATGGTCACCGGAAGACTTAGGCGGCGACGATCTGAGGTGGGAGGGCAGCAGTCGACGACTCTGCTCCGGCGATGATGGATAGGAGGGAGTGGGCGTCGCTCACTCAGCTTGGTCGACATGGATCTCCCGGACAGAGGGAGGTGGTGATGAAGACTGTGTCGTTGGGGAAGTGGAGGAAGCTAGCCTTGGGGTCGCGGATGGCAGCGGTGTGGGTGAAGTCGCACCAACCGTGGGATTTCTTCTTGGAGGATAAGCGGTGCCAGGAGTCACGGGCGATGGACTTGGAGTTTGTCATTCCTTCTGAACCATTCCCGAACATCTTGAAGGATCCGGCCTGGTAGTAGTGGATGGGCTTGCCGAAGGAGGAGGCGGGGAGGATGACAACTGTGGTGGTGAAAAAAATCACAGAAAAATGAACATTTCTGTACTCTATCATTGTTGCTGAAATTACTGTATGTTATATTCTGTTCCTTTTACATTATCTAACTTTCAGGATATGCTCAGCACAACACAGATTTTATTTTTAAATTTTCTTTCATATGGCATATCATCTGTAAGTTAGTAGTCTTCTGTGAATTTTTCAAATTTTTCTGAGACTGTTACATAGCACTTCTCAGCCCCACTTTGAACTGCAACATACAAAATTTCTGTTGCTGAGATTATGGTTCATATGCATGTTTGCACCATCTCATGGGAAATCAATCTAAGGTTATCAGTATGACATGGGGGCAGGATTTTATCACCTATCCTTAGCCCAAAATCACCACCCCACATATCGGACCCAACCCTTAATTAAAATTAAGTAGACACTTAATTTACTCTAGTAAGCTAGGGACACCCACAAGGTCGGGTCGAACCAAGTGTCAAGCCAATTTAGACAACTTGTTTGTGTGTGCTTGTGTATCTGGTGTCTAGGCAAGTGGTTCAGGGATAAGAGCTTGAAGGAAGGTGGGTTGGTCTGCTTACCTGGCCAATTTCAGATTGGTGTTTAAGGCAATCAAAGAGGGACCTCCCCCAACCTTACACTTACCTGGCCAGGTGCCAAGTTACTACAACCAAGATTGTCATCTTGACCTAACATTTGGTTTGGACTCTAGGTCTAGCAAACCCCTAGCCCGAGTTTGAGTTTGTGTGTATGGCAACTAGATCAGGAACTCCCTATCAGCATTCACTTGACCATCCCAGTTCTTCCATGGATCCCAATTTAGAAACCTTGATGAGAACTATGACTGAGCAGTTCAAGCAATTGAACACTAAGTTTGATCAAATGGAAGAGATGATAGGAACCCTTGAAGAGACCCGTTTGACCCCTACTGAATCACAATCACCCAGATTGCCACCAGTCCATCCTAGAGTCCAATGCCAGGAATATACTCCTGACCCACATCCAAGGAGAACTCACCATGATTATGTTGACCAGGATGAAAAGGCCCTTAGAAACATTCATCTAGATGCACCCACATTTGATGGAAACTTGGATCCTAAGGTGTATATAGACTGGGAGGGTGATATGGACCAATATTTTGATTGGTATGAAATGTCAGAAGATAGAAAATTTAAGTTTGCCAAACTTAGTTTGGTCCGTCAGGCTAGATTGTATTGGGATAATGTTGAACGCATGAGCCGACAGAGGGGTGGCATGCCCATAGCTACTTGGAGAGCTATGAAGGTGAAACTTAGGGAGAAGTATTTACCAATGTCCTATGAACAGAGACTCTTAGATCAATGGCAACGATTAACTCAAGGAAATAAGACCGAGTATATTGCCAAGTTCGATGAGTTCATGATGAGATGTAACGTGGTCAAGTTTGAAGCAGCAACCTTGTCTAGGTTTAGAGCAGGTCTACATAAGGAGATCCAAAGAGAACTATTTTTGAGAGAAGTCCATGACTTAGATCAAGCCTACCAAGTTGCTAGGGACTGTGAGAGATTTCAGAGGAGACCGTTATTTCGCCGACCTGAGCCCACTAGGATTAATTCCCCTGGAAGTAGGGCTAGCCCAAACCCAAGCCCATCCAACAGACCTAATCCTACTACTCCAGTAGCCTATAGAGATGACAAAGGAAAAAGCTCTGAAGTTCGACGAGGGGGTAGTGTCCATTGCTTTAGGTGTCGTAAGGAAGGTCATATTGCAAGCCAATATTCCAACAGAGTGCTACACATAGGAGAAATAGATGAGGAGGTCCCTGAACCCATAGAAGATTGTGAGGAAGAGGTATATGAGGCCGGAGAGAACCTAGCTGATGAGTATGAAGGGGATGAAGAGATCATAGACTCATCTGAATTCCTAGGAGTTATGAGATGTATCTTGACCCAGGGTAAGGAATAAGAAGATTGGTGTAGGACCAACATCCTACAAACGTTTGTTAAAATAGAGGAAAAAGTCTGCAAGATCATGTTAGATAGCAGAAGTTGTGCCAATGCTATATCAACCGGTATGGTCAAGAGCTTAGGATTGCTCACTATGCCCCATTCCAACCCATATAAGGTATCCTGGATAGATTCTACTTCGATTCCCATTAAATTTAGGTGCCAAGTCACAATCCAAATCCAGTCCTACCAAGAAAAGGTTTGGTGCGATGTTCTTCCCATGGGGGTAGGCAGCATCATATTAGGATGATCATGGTTGTATGACCATGATGCTATACTCTATGATCGCTATAATTCTTATGCTTTTACTCATAATGGGAAAAATATTGTAATCAATTCTTCACCACCTAAGGACAAAATTAAGAGAGGATCAAGTCACTTGAAGGATAAGAAACAAGGGGTAAACCTGATTAGTGCTAAGGAATTGGAGCAGGAGATTAGTGGTGGTTCCCCCGTATGGATTTTGACAGCTAAGGAAACCCAGGACCAACCCCATAAGGAACAACCCCAGGAAGTGTTAAGGTTTCTAGAGGAGTTTCAAGACATTTTCAGAGGACCTTCCTAATCACCTTCCATCCTTGAAAGATATTCAACATGCAATAGATTTGATCCCAGGATCGACATTACCAAACCTTCCCCATTATAGAATGAACCCTACAGAACACTCTGAATTACAACATCAAGTTGGAGAACTTTTCCAAAAGGGATTCATTAGAGAGAGCCTAAGCCCATGTACAGTACCAGCCCTTCTGACCCCTAAGAAAGATGCCACATGAAGAATGATGGGGTCATCACCAATACGGATCCCGGAGCAAGCACGAATCTTGGAGCGCATGAATTTTGGAGCATATCCAGAATAAATTAGTTTGGGATTTATCTTTTGTTTGAAATTTGAATTAAGATTTGGTTGGTTATGATTGAGATATGGATAGGCTTATCTTATCCTATCTTGTATTTGAATTTGAATCATCCCTATCTTTTTATCTTGTATTCAAATTCAAATGAGGGTTGGACAGGTCTATAAATACCACTCTCAGTCCTTTGTAAAAAAAAGTTTGATCAATAAAAATGAGTTTTTAGAAAAAAAATGGTATCAGAGCCAATCTCATCCTATCTTATCTTATCCTATCTTATCTTATCCTATCTTGTATTTGAATTTAAATCAACCCTATCTTTTTATCTTGTATTCAAATTCAAATGAGGGTTGGACAGGTCTATAAATACCACCCTCAGTCATTTGTAAAAAAAAGTTTGATCAATAAAAATGAGTTTTTAGGAAAAAAAGCGATGTGCCGGTAACGGCAAACGGAGAAATCAGCTGGGTGGCGGCGTCGGGAAGATCTGGCTGTGGGTGATGCATGATCGATCATCGAAGGTGAGGAGGATAGCGTCGCCAGCGGCCTTGATCTTCTTCTCCGCGATCTTGGACACAAGCTTGGCTTTGATGATGATGGTGCGGGAAGGGGGTAGCATGCCCCTGTCGAGGACCTTGAAGTAGCCGAACTGGGTGACGTCAATGAGGGGGTCTGAGCTGCCGCTAGCAGCAGTGGCGGACTCCTTGACATCATCAGGGATGAGGGACTAGAGGTGGTCGACATTGACGGTGGGGCAGTAGAACTTGTTGCGGAGGTCGTGGAAGTAGCGCATGCCGACCTTGCCGAAGTACCCGGGGTGATACTTGTCGAAGAGGATGCGGTGGTGGTGCAGGCCGCCGGCGTTACCGCGGCCTCTGGGGTGCTTCCGGTGCTTGTCGATGCGACCATACCCGGCGCTCACATGGCCACGCTTCTTTCGGTTCTTCTTGAAGCAGGTCGTCATCGGCAGCTGGGGAATGCAACGGGAGATGGGGAGGTGTCACGGAAGGTAGTGGGCAGAGAGACGGGTGGCTTGCACAGACGGGGAAGGCCTTGCTGATGCCATCGGTGGAGCCGGTGACGATGGCCCAGGAGCCGTAGCGGGCGCAGAGGTTCTTGGCGGGGTGGAGGAAGGAGACGTAGAGCCAACAGAGGGCGACGAACGAGAGCTTGGGGGCTGGAGTCTTGTTCTTCATGCGGGTCGGACGAGGGAGCTTCACCTTCGTGTCGCACTTCGTCAGGAAGCCCAGGTTTAGATCAGCATACTTTATGATTGAAAATGGAACAGAAATCAAGAAAATCAAGGTTCTTCTTAATGGATTGAAGCTTCGAGCTGAGTCATGGATGAAATCAAGAGAACAAATATAAAAATCTTAACCTTTTCGATCACCGATCGCCGCTATATGGAGAGGGAGGGAGGGAGAGCGGATCTAGAAACCAAAGAAATTGGAGACAGCTTGGGGATAGGATCAGGGCGACGAAAGGGGTGATGATGCAGTGAGGGTCGGGGGATGTGGGGATTTCGGAGAAGGAAGAAGGAAATTCAAAGAATAGGGGAATGAACAGTGACGAGGAAGAAAAACGGAGAGAAAGATCTCGGAAAAAAAAAATATTGGTGAAGGAAATCTGGGGTGATTCTCAAAAAAAATATATCCTAATTTTTCTGGGCTCTGATACCATCTTTTTTTTTTCCATTCCCACCTCGGAAGAATTGGTGCGTGCACCACAGTTCGAAAGAAGCTTCAATCCAATTTTATCAAGCCAAATTCATTATGAATTTCAATTGATTGAGTTAATACCACTTTTGATTTCAATTTTATTTCTTTTATTGAACATGTGTCCTATAAATAGGGAAATTTGTTTCTCTAGTCAAGTTTGAGTACTGTAATTAGGGTTGGGCTTATTTCAATTTGGTCTTTTGAGTCCAATTAAGGTCAATTTGGTCTTGTAATTAGTGAATTTACAAGTTGGGTTCAAGTTTGGTTGGTTTGCTTTGGGTTCAGATGAAGCATGAAGACATAAAGATTAGGTGAGGCAAACCACTTCAACAAACCTTGCCAAGTTGGAGCGCCACATCATCAAACTTATATAAAAGACACCTCATCTCCCAAGCCCACATGGAAGCCACCTCACTCCATCTTATCAAGGCATGAATCAAGGATGATTTCAACTTCCCCACTTATCAAGACATGAATCAATGATGGTTTCAACTTCCCCACTTATCAAGGCATGAATCAAGGATGGTTTCAACTTCCCCACTTATCTCTCCATGATTTATGTAACCTCCTTTTGAATTCAAAATTTCAAATGATTTTGGTGAGGCTATAAATACCACTCCAAACCCCTTATAAAGGAGATTATTGATGAATGAAATCAAAAGAGTTTTTCTTCCACTTGTTATATATAATGTGTCCTCCGAGAAGGAGTGAGTGCGAGATCCAAAATATCATCCTTTAGCCATCCTAGTATCTCCTTAAGCCCACCAATACTCTAGCTAGAAAATGCCTCACCACCATCCAAAGAAGTTCTTCCAAATTCCAACCAAGGCCTCTCTTCAAGGTCGCCAACTCCAATCTTCAAAGAGGCTTCTACAGCAAATTTTGGACGCCATTCCTTACTATCATGGGATGCCAACTCCAGTTGCAATTCAAGGAGTCCAAGGAGATTACATTCCAAACACTAAATGAAGCCACTTGATCTCCTCCAACTCCATCATATTATTCTTCCTTGAAGTTTTAGTAACTTTCATTTTTCTTGTCATCTCAAGTCTTTAATCCCTTTTCTTTCTACGGTTCTCCAAGATCACAAGTTGAAGAGGAAGTTGGCCTTGCCTTTAGAACGTTTCAAGCCAGAGGTCTGCATCTCTTGGAATGATAGTTTTTAGTACCAATCTCAATTCGAGAGTGCTGAAATTGAATCCCTACCAATGGCGTGAGACATCAATATTGGTAAGAAAACCCTCCTTATTTCTTAGGTCTGAATCTTTGAATGGTCTATGCCTTAGATAGGATGGTTTCATAAGCCTTAGGTCCAATCTTCATGGATAAACATGCAGTCCTAATTTGAGTTATCCCTTATTTAGTTTTCCCTTCATATGACTCTTTGCCATTTTGTGATTGAATTAAGTTTGTGTTCGTAGGGATCATTACTCAACAAATTAAATCATCCACTAAATTAGAAATCATTCATCTCATGCTACATCACCGGGTCGGGGATATCGGCAGGGACATGCCGATGCTCAAGTTAGTTTGGTGATCTGGGTAACAGTCGAAGCTGTGCTAAATGACCACCGAAGGGTTGGAAAACTAGTGTACGAGTGTGTAGTAGCTTGCTTACCTTAGCCGGAGGTCCCTCTTACCTATATAAGGGGTGAATATTGTGGAACAAGATCTGCGTAGTGATAGAATGCCTCCCAGATGAGGTGTTCATTTCTGATAGGCATAACGGATTCGACTGAGATGGCAAAATTTTGCCTCCCAAAATCTACGTTGTCAGAATTCCCTCATTATAGTATCGGGATTCGATTGCCCGTATCTTTTCTGTTGGGATAACAACCTTTGTCGAGTTATTGTCTGCTATGATCTATTTAGAAAGCTCTGCTTGGCCTGGGGACTCTACTCAGCCTGAGAGGCTCTAACCGTCTTGGAAACTCTACTCAGCCTGGGAGCTTTGCTTGGCTTGGCACCCCTACTTGACTCGAAGGCGCTGTCCGCCTGGGAGCTCTACTCGACCTGAAAGCTTTGCTCAGCCTGGGAACTCCAGTAATTCTTGGACAAGATCCCATATGAGCATCGGAGTCATCAAGGCCACCGGTGCCCTCGGGGATCACCAATGTCGTGTCAACATGTTGCTATATCATCATGCATATTTTTTTCTTTTCTTTCTTTCTTTTTTTTTTTATCCCCTTCCTGTCCAGGTGCCTTCAAAAAACTAAAGAGCCGAGAACAAACAAAAATTGTCTGCTTAGGTTCTGTAAAAACCAATCTAACAGAGAATCAGTGATAAAAAAATCAAGTGAATTAAAAATCAGAAGAACAGAAAACTTGACAAAAGGATTTTTTTTAAAAAAAAAAAGATTGAATGCAGTTTTTTTGGTCTACTCGATACTCATATATTCAAAAAACTATAGAGAATTTTTTTTTGTCTACTCATGTCTTTAAAAGCAAAACAACAAAAATATTGCTTGTTCAGAAATTAAAAGAACAGGCAATCATGGTTCAAAACACAAAATGTAAATATAAAAAAAAAATCAAAAGAGCAAAGAATTTGAGAATAAGAGATTTTCTTAAAAATAAAAAAGAAAAATCATATGGAAGCCACTCTAGTATCATTGCCAAGTTTTAATCTTAGAACCTGTAGGCTATGGGCCAACCATGTTTCCACAGCACAACTCTAATTTCATAAATTTGATGTAATATTGTGATATAAGATAAGTTAGGAGTAAGTTGAAAATTGAACTTAACATTAAAACTTTGTCTGGTACGAAGAAAGAATTGTAAAAAGGATGGATGAAAAAGAAAGGATGGATGGAAAATTCATCCATCTTTCCGACTACATGATGAAACATAGAAGGATAAATGAGAATGATTTAATCTTTCTTTGATATACGAGGAATGGGAGAGAGAGGATAGATGATATTTATATAGATGAAAAGACATGAGCACTTAAAAAATATTTATTTATGAGGGATAACTTGATCATTATAATAATTTATTATCCATAAATTTCATTCATCCTTCTTGCATTCTTCCAAATTAGGAGGATATAAATTTATGGATCCAGGTGGATGGATGATCTATTTTTTTTTTTTTTACCTATTCTTTCTAAATATTTTTTTAATCAAATAATGAATAAAAAATTATTCAACATTCCTTTCTTGATCCTAAACAAGTACAAGATAAGTGCAACATATTTATGCCCAAGTTGCACAAACTTTAGAAATATGGCGTATACCATCAATGCAAACAAACATTTTTCAATGGACAGATTCAAATACTAAAACGAGATACATTGGAGTTGAAGCCCATGGTAGACTTATATCAATCACCCTCAGGTGCCAGGAGTAAACAATAAAAAGCTATAGGACATCTATCATTTAAAAAAATATAATTAAAAATATAATATGAACTTCATAGATGCCAAGGTGGAAGAGATGATGTTGATTCTTTAAAATAAAGGGCATGGTACCATGGAAATTGGAATATCTTTGATGATTGCATGTGCCAACCATCCATCACTTCAATGATTATTGCATCTGCTAACGATCCACGGAAAAAATCACAACCATCAATATATTCAATTAAATGTATTGCATGTGCCAAGCATCCCTACATTCAATTAATAATTTTAAAAAATATTTGATTAAAAAAAAAATAAATCATGAAATAGAAATTGGAATGAATGGCTGTCATACTAGTCATTTAGTCGCAGCAAGTTTCTTTTCCATTCCGATGCTAAACGAAATAAGCATATTTCAATTTTTTAAAATTTAATCTAACATTTTTTTAATATCCAAAGCATGTTTTAATCCTAATTTTGATGCAAGAATCTAATGTAATAAAATAAATAAATAAATAAAATTGATTTTCATCTCAACCTAATTTAATTTTAATTTTGGTTGTAAATCAAATACATTTTATATTATTATTATTTTTTTATAATGTTCGATATAAGATGCTCAGTTTTTTATAATTTTTTTATCTATTGATGCGTAGGTCAATTTGATATCACTAAATATTTTGTCTCAAATCTATAATTAGTTAAAAATAAGATAAAATCTCTATCAACCGGGTTATCATTTTAATAATTTAAATTAAATTTTTTAATAAATTTTATACAAAATAAAATCAATAAATCTTGCCTGCTTTATACCAAGCTTGTTAATTAAGTTAAAAATAAAATGCATGATTAATTTATCACACCAACAGTCACAACCTTATCGCTAAGACGGTAATCCTTATTTTCATTTTACTAACCAGTGAAAAAAATACTATACAAATTTGATAATTTTTTATTTTCGTTCTACTAGCTAATTATAGAAAAAGGTTGTATAAATTTGAAACATGGGACGTAGCTACGGAATTTATTCTCCCAACCTTTTTTTTTTTTTTTCTTTTTCTTTTGCTTTATAAAAAAAATAAAGAAAAAAAATCGCAACCTTCAATCAATCATTAGCAACGGTCAATTTTTTTCGTCCTCCAAGCTCCAATCCACGGAGCCCATTCGCGCGCGCCGAGGGGAGGGAATGCCCCCATCGTCTCCCTCTACTCCTCTCCTCTCCCTCCAACCCTTCGATGTCCACAAACTCGCCAGCCGCTTCGCCACCCACCTCCAACTCCTCGCCGCGGCCCTCCCCAAAGCCGCCGCCGCCGTCGCCGTCCTCTCCCCCCTCCTCCTCCGCCTCCGCGCCCTCCACGCCCACATCCTCGCCTCCGGTTTCAAGCCTCGCGCCCACATCCTCAACCGCCTTGTGGACCTCTACGCCAAGGCCGGCGACCTCCCCTCCGCCCGCCACCTCTTCGACGCCGCCGCCCCTGCCAATGCCGCTGCAGCCACCTCCCTCGTCAACGCCTACGCCGCCGCCGGCCGCCTCCCCCTCGCTCGCCGCCTCTTCGATTGCATCCCTCTTCCTGCCCGGGATACTGTCTTCTACAATGCCATGATCTCCGGCTATGCCCGCGCCGGTGACGGCCTGCTGGCCCTCGCCATCTTCCGCGACATGCTCCGGGATGACTTCCGGCCGGACAACTACACCTTCACCGGAGTTCTCAGCGCCGCAGCCGCCATCATTAGTCTTGAACTCGATCATTGCTGGCAGCTCCATTGCGCCGTGGTGAAGTCCGGCACGGAGCACGTCATCCCTGTTTTAAATGCCTTAATTGCTCTGTACTTCAGGTGCGATTCCCCTGAGGCAGCGGTCATTGCTAGGGAGCTGTTTGATAGAATGGTCGAGAGAGATGAGCTCACTTGGACCACAATGGTTGTCGGCTATGTCAGGAAAGGTGATATAAATGAAGCTCGCCGAGTTTTTGACGAGATGGAAGGAAGGTTTGATGTCGTTTGGAACGCAATGATTTCGGGATATTTGCATTGTGGGCTTTTTTCAGAAGCATTGGAGATGTTTAGAAGGATGAATTCAATTGGTATCCCGCTTGATGAGTTCACTTACACAAGTGTGCTCAGTGCTTGTGCGAATGCTGAGCTTTTCAATCATGGAAAAGCTGTTCATGCCCACGTCATTCGTTTAGGGCCTGACTTCGATCCTGAATCAGCATTGCCCATCAAGAATGTGTTGGTCACCCTATACTCGAAGTGCGGAAAGATCGATGTTGCAAAAATAATTTTTGATGATATTAAAAGAAAAGATCCCGTTTCATGGAATGCCATCTTGACAGGATATCTGAATTGTGGTCGCATTGATGATGCACTTGCAATTTTTCAGGTTATGCCTCATAAGAATGAGTTGGCATGGATGGTGATGATCTCGGGGTTTGTACACAATGGGCTTGCTGAGGAAGGGCTGAAGTTGTTCAATCGAATGAGGGCTGAGGGCACCAAGCCTTGTGACTATACATATGCAAGCACAGTTGCTGCATGTGGTGATATTGGAGCATTAGAGCATGGGCGGCAGCTCCATGCACAGCTCATCCAGTTTGGTTATGAATCAAGCAACTCGGCTGGAAATGCTCTTTTGACGATGTATGCAAAGTGTGGAGCACTGGAGGAAGCACACCTCATGTTCCTTGTGATGCCCAATGTGGACTCTGTATCTTGGAATGCAATGATTGCTGCCCTTGGGCATCATGGACATGGGAGAGAGGCAATTGAGCTTTTCGACCACATGATTGGGGGGGGTATATTTCCAGATCGCATCTCTTTCCTATCTGTCCTGTCAGCCTGCAATCATGCGGGCTTAGTAGATGAAGGCTTTCGGTACTTTGAATCCATGAAATGTGATTATGGCATTAGCCCAGGGGAAGATCATTATGCCCGGTTGATAGATTTACTAGGCAGGGCTGGGCGTATTGGAGAAGCTAGGGATGTAATTAAATCAATGCCCTTTGAGGCAGGCCCATGTATTTGGGAGGTTGTTCTATCAGGCTGCAGAATGCATGGGGACATGGATCTTGGAATTTATGCAGCGGAGCAGCTCTTTAAGATGATACCACATCATGATGGGACATATGTCCTTTTATCCAACATCTATGCTGCCCTTGGGCAGTGGGAAGATGTCGTGAGGGTTAGGAAATTGATGAAGGATCGTGGGGTGAAGAAGGAGCCTGGATGCAGCTGGATTGAAGTTGCAAATAAGGTTCATGTTTTCCTTGTCAATGATGCAAGACACCCTGAGGTGCAGGAAGTGTACAAATTCCTTGAGATACTTGGAGTCAAGATGAGGAAGCTGGGATATGTCCCTGATACCAAGTTTGTTCTGCAGGATGTTGATCCTAAGAAAAAGGAATATGCATTATCTACTCACAGTGAGAAGTTAGCTGTAGGATATGGGCTTATGAAATTGTCTGCTGGGGCCACAGTTAGAGTTCTTAAGAACTTGAGAATTTGTGGGGATTGCCATGCTGCGATCATGTTCATGTCAATGGCAGCTGGTAGAGAGATAATTGTCAGAGATGTTAAGCGGTTTCATCATTTTAAGAATGGAGAGTGTTCTTGTGGGAATTATTGGTGAAAACTGGTCTAACACCAAGTTTATTCTGCATGATGTCGATCCTGAGAAAAAGGAATATGCTTTATTAACACACAGTGAGATGTTAGCTGTTGGATATGGACTTATGAAATTGTCCGCTGGGGCCACAGAGTTCTTAAGAACTTGAGAATTCGTGGGGATTGCCGTGCTGCGATCATGTTCGTGTCAAAGTCAGCCGATAGAGTGATTATTGTCAGAGATGTTAAGCGATTTCACCATTTTAAGAATGGAGAGTGTTCTTGTGGGAATTATTGGTGAAAACTGGTTTAATTTATCTGAGTGGCATGTGCTCTGGATGGTAAGTTTGATTTCTAACACTCAAAATTGGTGCCACCTCTCAAACTGCTGGATAATTTTTATGCACTCCAACTGTGAAGAAGCTCACAACTAATGCTTAGGGTAGATTTTAAGCTTCCATTTTGTCCTTCTACGGATCTGACAATCTTTATCTTGTTGCATCAGTATGAAAAATTTTTAGGATATGACAATCAATTAAATGACAATTTTATCAGACACATGAAACTTTCAGACCTGCCTGTTGTTATGTTGACACTGGAAGTTTAATGCAGGTTCATCAACATTGCTGAGACCTAGAGCAGCGCAGAATATATTGCTTTTACCAAACTTTACCACATGTTTGGAGGCATTTTGGAGATTGTACAAAGACAGTGATATCTCCTGTGAGTCATGTCAACTTATTTATATTCAGTGTTCACTCTAGCTTTATTGATCCATTTTTTTATCATTCTTTATTAATAAAACTGACATTGCCATTAACCATTAGTTCCATGGGAGTTGCTTAATACAGTCTATTGGCTTAATTTTTGCTTACTGATTTCAGTTTGGATCCTAAAGTTTGAAAAGTATATGTAGGTAGCATGTCTTCAAGTATTGTTTTGTATGCTATCTTGGTAGTATGTCAAGAAACATGTTAAGATGTTAGTGCATGTTTGCATTTTGGACACAATGCTTTTGAAAATGCCTTTTATACTTTGCCTTCCTATGTTATTTTGTTGTTTAAAATAATAAACATGGTGTAGTTTTTGTTTTGACAATTTTAGCTAGGTGTGTAATCCATATCCAAGATTCCAGACTCCAGAGTGTATGACTTGCTAAACATGTATATTAGATATTAGAGGCTAGATCATTATCATAAATCTACTCAAAATAGTTTAGATCAGAATAAAAGGTTTCCTGTGTCAGTGAGCACTCATGGTACTCTTCTATGCACTTACCCTTATGTGCTGATTGGACTGTACAGATAGTTGGTGTGGTACATTGTATCATAACAGGTATTAACTCATAGGAAGATATACATAACTAAGAAAAAATATTGATAGTCTTGCTCATTTAGGAGCCGTTGTTTGTCTATGAGGGCAGAGAAGAGAGTGTTTCTTTTGGTTGATGCTCATTCCAAGGTGTTCTGGAAGTAACAAATTACTAGTTGTGAACAAGGGATCCATGTATGATGGAATGAGAGTGTGCAAACATGACTCCAAGGCGAAGAAATTGGTCATGTCTTGAAATGCATAAACTGCAAGAGCAAGAATGTTCATATAATGGATATAATGATATGGTGATGAGGAGAGGAGGTGAAAGCATTGTTTCAAATTGGTGGACCCATGGCCTGCTTTAAACTAGTGCCAACAAGTTAACTCCCCAAGATTACTCTACTTTACTGTAGATAAAAGAGGTCAGTTAGCTGGGTTGGGCTAGCTAGCCTCAATCTGATGTTGTTGATCCATTTACAGCTTATTTGGATATTCTTACAGGATTGGGTTGAAAATCCTGTAGGAATTGGACCTGTTGGCCCATCCATCTTACATTTTCTATGAGCCTGTCCAAACCCAGTCTAGATTCTAGCCTTTAGGCTGCAGGAAGAAAAAAAGACCTATGAAAGTTTATCTTTTCTTTTAATGGGATTTGGGCTAGGTAGCATTTTGTTGATACAAGGCCATGCTTTAATGGACAGCTCAATCCATGAATTCTACAATATTTTCATCCTAATCCTGTAGAAATATGCAAACAAGCCCTTAAAGTGGGGTCTGGTTCATGATGTCAAGGTCTAGATCTGCAATAGGTCCTACTTGTGTCATGTAGAACTGATTAGTTCTAGATCAGGTTGAACTAAGTGCCAGGCTCCATTGCTTGCCCATGGTCCATTTAAGCACTGTTAAGAGAAAAAAAAGATTGTGTATTGAAATTAGGACCATAGAAATTTTTAAATAAAGTACAAGGTTATTATATATGGTAATATACAACTTCTAATAAAATTACAGTAATACTCTTAATAGGATAAAGACAGAGTATGTTGTTCTAAGAAAACAATATAAGTTAAATTGCTCTCTTTCCTAATTCTAGCACTCTCCCTCAAGCTCGAGCGTATATATCAACTAAGCCTAGCTTGGAATATAAAGTAAAAAAATCGAGTGGAGTTGAGAGCTTTAGTAAAGATGTCTGCTAGCTAATCTGCTAAACTAACTGGTGAAGGGTGTCTTAATCTTGTCACTCAAAATAGCTTTTCGAATAAAATGACAGTCCATCTCTATATGCTTAGTCTATTTGTGAAAAACTAGGTTACTAGCGATATAAATTATTACTTGATTGTCACAATACATATCCATAGGCTTTGTATAGGTAAATCTCAAATCCTCCATAAAGGATTTAAGCTACATCATCTCACAGGCAGTAAGGGCCATTGCTTTGTACTCTGCCTTTGCACTTGATCTAGCCATAACATTTGGCTTCTTGCTTCTCCATATGACTAAGTTTCCTCCAATATAAGTGTAATAGCCAAAGGTAGAATGCTGATCCTTCATAAATCCCGCGTAATCTGCATCTAAGTATATCTCAATATCAAGATATTCAGATTTCTTGAAGAGTAATTCTTTTCTTGGAGAACTTTCTATATAATGAAGAATTTTGATAGCTGCTTCCCAATATCCTTTCTTTGGCTTATGCATGTACTGGCTGACCAATCCAACTGCAAGAAAAATATCTGGTTGTATAATGGTGAGGTATATTAGTCTTCCAATTAGTCGACAATACTGAGCTGGATTTGGAAAATCATCCTGATTATTTTTTGATGGATTATTATGATTTGCAACCATCGGAATACTGATAGGCTTACATCCCAGAAGTCCAATCTTTGCAAGTAGGTCAAGTATATATTTTCGCTGAGAAAGTCTAATCCCATCAAAATAGTAAGCAATCTCGAGACCTAAAAAGTACCTTGTCTTGTCAAGATCTTTGATAACAAAATGATATTTGTTACGGCCGTAACGATGACGTGGCATGTCTCAGATTTCGCTAGGCGTGATTCGAGCCACGTGGAGTTTTTTCGGCAAAGTCAGGTGTGGCTCCGCCTCGACCGAAGTCGAGGTCGGTCCAGGCCTTCCTGTCGCTCCGCCAGGTGTCCACCCAGGAGGGGTCCACCTCGGCCGAAGCCGGCGGCCTCCCTGCTCCCTCGCCAGGTGGCACCCTGAGACGGTCCCACCTCGGCCGAGGTCGAGCCGGGCCCCTCGCTCCTTCGCCAGGTAGCGCCCGGAGACGGGACCACCTCGGCCGAAGTCGAGCGCCCCTCTGCCGCCCGCCAGGTGTCCACCCAGGAGGGGTCCACCTCGGTCGAAGCCGGCGGCCTCCATGCTCCCTCGCCAGGTGGCACCCTGAGACGGTCCCACTTCGGCCGAGGTCGAGTCGGGTCCCTCGCTCCTTCGCCAGGTGGCGCCCGGAGATGGGACCACCTCGGCCGAAGTCGAGCGCCCCTCTGCCGCTCCGCCAGGTGTCCACCCAGGAGGGGTCCACCTCGGCCGAAGCCGGCGGCCTCCCTGCTCCTTCGCCAGGTGGGACCCTGAGACGGTCCCACCTCGGCCGAGGTCGAGCCGGGCCCCTCGCTCCTTCGCCAGGTGGCGCCCGGAGACGGGACCACCTCGGCCGAAGTCGGGTGCCCCTCTGCTGCTCCGCCAGGTGTCCACCCAGGAGGGGTCCACCTCGGCCGAAGCCGGCGGCCTCCCTGCTCCCTCGCCAGGTGGCACCCTGAGACGGTCTCACCTCGGCCGAGGTCGAGCCGGGCCCCTCGCTCCTTCGCTAGGTGGCGCCCGGAGACGGGACCACCTCGGCCGAAGTCGAGCGCCCCTCTACCGCTCCGCCAGGTGTCCACCCAGGAGGGGTCCAACTCGGCCGAAGCCGGCGGCCTCCCTGCTCCCTCGCCAGGTGGCACCCTGAGACGGTCCCACCTCGACCGAGGTCGAGCCGGGCCCCTCGCTCCTTCGCCATGTGGCGCCCGGAGACGAGACCACCTCGGTCGAAGTCGGGCGCCCCTCTGCCGCTCCGCCAGGTATCCACCCAGGAGGGGTCCACCTCGGCCGAAGCCGGCGGCCTCCCCTCTCCCTCGCCAAGTGGCACCCTAAGACGGTCCCACCTCGGCCGAGGTCGAGCCGGGCCCCCTCGCTCCTTCGCCAGGTGGCGCCCGGAGACGGGACCACCTCGGCCGAAGTTGAGCGCCCCTCTGCCGCTCCACCAGGTATCCACCCAGGAGGGATCCACCTCGGCCGAAGCCAGCGGCCCCCCTGCTCCCTCGCCGGGTGGCGCCCTGAGACGGTCCCACCTCGGCCGAGGCAGGCCAACCTGTGCGGAGAAGCTTCCGAGGAGCAGGAGCACGAGCTCCGAGATTGCCCCTCGAGCCGTGCGTGCCGCATCCCGAGAGTAGCGCCCGTACGGTCGGCAACGACACGCGAAACATCGCTTACATCGGCCCGACAGGTCCCGCAGTCGAGAGGCGAAGTCTTGACAAAACAGGACCCAATAACGGGCATCGTCGGCGCCTGGGAAGAAGAGCGCTCGCGCTCAGCCCAAGGTCTGGTCGGCGGTCTGACCGGCGCCCTCCCTTTACTCTTTCCTCGCTAGGCTCGGCAAGCAAGGCGGGGAAGCCGCCTGGTTCTTTGATCCAGAAGGGGAAAGAGATGGAGGGAAGGGGTTGAAAGCAACGAAGGAGCCTCCCAAGTGCGGCAAACGAAAAGGCAACATGAGGAGTTAAAAGGAAGGGGAGAGTAGACGACAAGGTAAGCAAGAAACAAAGGCTAGGAGAGGAGATTCCGTTCCAAGAGCAGGATCCAAGATCCCGAGAGGGGACCTTTGGCGTGAGCTCGGCGGAGGAACTCGGCCGGATTTCTATCCTTCCTGAGATCTTTCTTGTTAGCACGATCTCTAAGTCTGGGACTCCTTCGGGGGCCCGTCTCGGAGATTCTGTTCCCTTTCGCCGTTTACTAACTTGACCGTTGGAGCTCCCTCGCTGGGACCCCCGGCCAGGGTTTCAGACCTTGCCTTGCAGGTTCGAAGAGCCAGGAGACCCCAGGGGCAAGACGGTCTAGTCGGATCGGCGGCTCCGAAGCCACAGGCGCGGCGGCGAGATCGGCAACAGATTGGCGCGCCAGGTAGGGGGGCAGGACAACACCCCCGGTGGGAGCTAGCTTTCCGTGAATGAAGCGCGCTCCGACCATGGTGGTCACGCGTGGACACGAAGGTCCACCAGCCGAGTAGGGGAGGTCCCCTCCCCTCAGGGGCCACACAGCCCGGAGAGGTAGCTCCCTGCTCCCCCTCCTCTTCCACCACAACTGACCTCGGCGGACGGATCTTTTGCGGCTGTCATCCAGCAGCTGCAGACCTTGACTACGGCAGTTCGGTAGCTACAACATGGGCAGCGCTCCTTGGCCACGCAGCCTCAGCCAGGGACCCCTGCGGCTCGGGCCGCGAGGCCGCGCGGGAGCCTGCGCTCCATCCACGGCAGGCCATCCCAACCGCGGGCAGCCTCCAATCCTCGCGGGAGCCACCAAACTCCCGCGAAAAGAAATTACTCCGGTTCGGCGGATCACGAGAGTCGATCCCCGGCTGATGAAGCCGAGGCAGCGCGTCGCAGCAAGCGGCGCCGAGGCAAGACCCTGCACCGAGACCGATCGGCGCCCCCTTCACCAGCGGCCTCGGTGGAAGATTCCACCGACAAGGCCATCAGGCGCCAGGCCGAGAGGTGCCTAGAGGAGCACGAGCGCAAATTGGCGAAGTTCGCCCGCCGATTTGCCGACCTGCAGAATTCCTCGGCGGACCCGATGGGCTATGACTCCCATCCCCCCTTTTCCGAAGAAATCCAGGCGGAGCCGATTCCGAGCCGGTTCCGCATGCCGCAGGTGGATCCCTACGATGGGACCACCGACCCTTTGGACCATCTGGAGAGCTACAAGGCTCTCATGAGGGTCCAAGGGGCCACGGATGCTCTTTTGTGCATTGCCTTCCCCGCTACCCTCCGGAAGGCTGCTCGAGTCTGGTTCACCCGCCTCGAGCCCGGATCTATTTGTTCCTTCCATCAGTTGGAAGGAAAGTTCGTGGCGCACTTCGATGCTTGTTGGAAGGTGCCAAGAGAGGTGGACAGCCTCTTCTCTATCCGTCAGCAGGACCAGGAGCTGCTTCGGGACTACATCACCCGTTTCAAGACCGCTGCCCTGGAGATCTACAGCCTGGACGAGCCCGTTGCCATGCTGGCTTTAAAGCGTGGGCTCAAGACGTCCCGCCTGACCTATTCCCTGGATAAAAAAACCTTCCAGGACGTACTCCGAGCTCCTCCTCCGTGTCCACAAGTACATCCGAGCGGAGGAGGCCGATCGCACCCGCCGAGAGCTGGACGGGAGGACCTTGAAGAAGCCGGCCCCGAGAGATGTTCCGGGGGCCCGGAGGCCTGGGCCATCCGCTGACCCTCGTCCAAATCCGAGGCCGAAGGGCGAGGCCACCCCGGAACGAAGGTTCACCCCTCTCCTCGCTCCCAGAACGAAGATCCTCATGGAAATTGAGGGCGAACACTATCTCCGCCGACCTCCTCCTCAGAACCCAAAAGGCACCCGCGACAAGTCAAAGTACTGCCAGTTCCACCGCGAGCATGGCCACGACACGGAGGAGTGTCGTAATCTGAAGCGGGAAATCGAGGAGCTGATCAAAAGAGGCTACCTCAGGAAGTTCGTGAGGAACGAGGTCCCGGCGGAGGGACGGCCGCTCGCGGCCTTACCCACGGTTCCCGCAATCGACAACCGTCCGACGGAGAAGCCAGTGGGCATGATCTCTTGTGGAATCGGGCGGGCGACGAAGAGAGCCCGGGAGGTCGGGAACCCGGAGGATGTACCCCCTTCTGAGAAGGGGAATGAAAATAATAATGTAAATAACGATGGTGTGGTGGTCGAGATGACCATCGCAAAGCATCCTGGACACCGAATTATGGTAGATAGTGGAAGCTCCGCTGATGTGCTTTTTTATGACGCTTTCTCCCGAATGAATCTGTCCCATGATCAGCTAAGGCCGGTGCACATCCCTCTTGTAGGCTTTACCGGGGACTCGGTGGGGGTCGAAGGGGAGATCACTCTCCCGGTCATCGCTGGATCCCCACCTCGACAGACCACAGTCATGATGACGTTTACCGTCGTCAAGCTTCCTTCGCCTTACAACGCGATCCTCGGGCGTCCGGGGCTCAACCAGCTGGACGCCGTGATTTCTACGAAGCGGTTGCTAGTGCAATTCCCCACAGCCTCCGGACTTGGGGTGATGAGGGGGACGACCCAGCCAGTCCCGCATTGCCTTCAGACGGTCCCAGGTGCCCGGGATGCCAAGCTCGGCCCCGATGTCGATGACCTCGACCTAAGGGAAAAGGAACCCAGGGGAGGACCCGTAGAGCGTCTGTTGACCTATCCCCTCGGTTCGGACCCTCTGAAGACGGTGCAGGTGGGGGCCCAACTCCCGGAGGAGGAACGGACCCGCCTGCTGGAATTCCTCCGCATGAACGTGGATGTGTTCGCCTGGTCCGCGGTCGACATGCCGGGCATTCCCCCCGAGGTCATTACGCACAGGCTGAACGTGGACCCAAGATGCCACCCGGTCCGCTAGAAGAAGAGGAGTTTTGCCGCGGAGAGGCAGAGGGCCATCAACGAAGAAGTGGAGAAACTCCTCGCCGCCGGCTTCGTGCGGGAGGTTCAGTATCCCAGCTAGCTGGCGAATGTGGTCATGGTAAAGAAGAGTAGTGGCAAGTGGAGGATCTGTGTGGACTACACCGACCTCAACCGAGCTTGCCCGAAGGACAGCTTCCCTCTTCCGAAGATTGACTAGCTGGTCGACACCACCTCGGGGCATCGCCTCCTCTCTTTCATGGATGCTTTCTCCGGGTACAACCAGATCCGAATGAACCCGGAGGATGAAGAGCACACCGCCTTCGTCACCGACCGCGGAACTTTCTGTTACAGGATGATGCCATTTGGCATCAAGAACGTCGGGGCCACGTACCAGCGACTGGTCAACAAAGTATTTAAGGACCAATTCGGCCGCAACATGCAGGTGTACGTGGATGACATGCTAGTGATGAGCAAGCCCCTCTCGGATCATGTTGCCGACCTGGCGGAGACCTTCGGCAACCTCTGACTTCATCAGATGAAGCTGAACCCGGCGAAGTGCGCCTTCGGCGTCTCCGCCGGGAAATTCCTGGGGTTCATGGTGACCCAAAGAGGGATTGAAGCCAACCCGGAAAAGGTCCAGGCCATCCTGGACATGGAGCAGCCCACCTCCAAGAAGCAAGTGCAGCGACTCACCGGTCGGATAGCCGCCCTGAGCCGGTTCATCTCAAGGTCGGCCGACCGCTGCTGACCCTTTTTCAAAGTGCTGAGGAAGATGAACGACTTCGCCTGGACTGAGAAGTGCCAGGAGGCGTTTGAAGAGCTGAAGAAGACGCTTGCATCGCCCCTACTCCTTTCCAGGCCCGAAGAAGGAGAGGAACTCATCCCTACCTAGCGGTCACCCCGGAGGTCGTTAGCTCGGTCCTGGTTCGGATCGATGACCAGGGAGTCCAGAGGCCGGTATACTACACCAGCAAACTTCTCCGCGATGCGGAGCTCAGGTATTCTCGGCCCGAAAAGCTCATTTTTGCGTTAATAGTGTCTGCTCAGCGTCTCAGGCCCTATTTCCAAGCGCATCCCATTGCCGTCCTGTCTGATCAGCCGCTGAAAGCGATACTCAACCGACCCGACACATCGGGGCGATTGAAGAAGTGGGCACTCAAGCTCAGCGAATTCGATATCGCTTATAGGCCGAGGTCGGCCATGAAAGTGCAAGTGCTGGCCGACTTCTTGGTCAAGTGTGCAGGCCTGAGCAAGGAGCCAGAGGGGGACTCTCTACATCCGCAATTGAAACCAGGCCCCGAGGAGCCTGAAGAGGATGCGTAGATCCTTCATGTAGATGGAGCCTCGAACTCCAGCGGGAGCGGAGCTGGTCTCATTCTTGCAAACGGCGATGGGGTCGTCGCCGAGTATGCACTCCGTTTCCAGTTTGCCGCAACCAACAACCAGGCAGAATACGAGGCACTCCAAGCCGGGCTGAGAGTCTCCTGCGAGCTGGGCGTAGCCGACCTCAAGGCCTTTGCTGATTCCCAGCTGGTGGCCGGACAGATCTCCGGAGAATATGCTGCGCACGACCCTTAAATGGCAAAATATCTATAGCTCGTCAAAATGAGCGCGGCCGGATTTTGGCGCTTTAGCATCTCCCATATACCCCGCGGGGAAAACGCCCGTGCGGACGCTCTCTCCCAGCTGGCGACCCTGCCGGACTCGTTACTGGGTCGCGCTCATGTAGAGCACCTCAAGGCCCCGAGCTACGAGACCCCTGTAGAGGTCCAACAGGTCAGCCACGAGCCAGCTGGATGGACAAGTACGCCGAGTACATAACCGGCGGCACCTTGCCGGAGGACCGTGCGGCGGCCCGCCTTATCAAAAAGAAGGCCGCGCGGTTCGTCCTGATGGACGGGCAGCTGTATCGGAGGTCTTACTCCTATCCCCTCCTTAAGTGCCTGAGACCTGCGGAGGCCACACTCGTGCTCTAGAAAATCCATGAGGGCATCTGCGGGAACCACTTGGGGGCAGAGCACTAGCCTACAAGGCCCTCCGCCAAGGTTATTTCTGGGAGACGATGAAGGAGGATGCCGTCGGTTTCGTAAAGAAGTGTGATCGGTGTCAACGGCATGCCGTGGTGCAGCGGCAGCCCTCCACTCCACTCTCCCAGCTCTCGGCTCCGTGGCCGTTCGCCCAACGGGGAATGGACCTCCTAGGACCATTTCCCCCGGCGTCCGGACAGCGGAAGTTCCTGATCGTGGCCATCGACTACTTCACGAAGTGGGTTGAGGCCGAACCCCTGGCGCGGATCACAGAGGCAAACATCGCCAAGTTTTTCTGGAAGTCAATCATTTGCCGTTTCGGCCTCCCCCACACCGTGATCACCGATAACGGGCGTCAGTTCGACTGCCGGGAGTTTGAATTCTGCAGCGACCTCGGCATCCACCATCGCTTCACCTCGGTGGCGCACCCACAGACAAATGGAGAAGCCGAGGTCACGAATAGGACCATTCTGCAAGGCCTCCGAACTAGGACGGCCACCAACGAGACCCCATTCAATCTCGTCTTCGGAGCCGAGGCGGTTATCCCGATTGAGCTCAGTCTACCCACCCTGCGCGTGGAGCAGTACGACGAAGCAGAGAACCCCGCCAGGATGATGCTCAACCTGGACCTTCTTGAGGAGACGAGGGACAATGCTCGAGTCCGAATGGTGGCGTACAGGCAGCGAGTGGCCAGGTACTACAACTCCCGGGTGTGACCAAAGTCCTTTCGCCCCGGAGATCTGGTGCTCCGGCGCGCTGAAGCTTCTCAGCCACGAGAGTGCGGGAAGCTCTCCCCGAATTGGGAAGGCCCGTACAGGGTGGCAGAAGTTCTCCCTCACGGAGCCTATTACCTGGAGGAATTAGGAGGATCCAGATTCCCTCGGACTTTGAACGCCTCGAACCTAAGGATGTATTATCGATAATGTAAGGTTCCTCCAACTCCTGCAATAAAATTCTTTTACTTCAAACGCTTTTTCTCGCCTCGTAGGAAAACGGGCGCGTGGCTCTGAGTTCGGCAAACACGGCTGTGGCCGGAGACCTGAGAAAGCGAGGGGTCCCGGACTTCGGTTTGGAAGGCGGGGCAGAGCCCAGCTCGCACACGCGATCACGGAGAACAGCTCGGCAAGCCACGCAAGGCTTGGATAAAGCCTGTGGCCCCGGGGTTCAGTCCGGAAGTCCCGGACTTCGGTCTGGAAGGCGGGGCAGAGCCCAGCTCGCCCACGCGATCACGGAGAACAGCTCGGCAAGCCGCGCAAGGCTTGGATAAAGCCTGTGGCCCCGGGGTTCAGTCCGGAAGTCCCGGACTTCGGTCTGGAAGGCGGGGCAGAGCCCAGCTCGCCCACGCGATCACGAAGAACAGCTCGGCAAGCCGCGCAAGGCTTGGATAAAGCCTGCGGCCCCGGGGTTCAGTCCGGAAGTCCCGGACTTCGGTCTGGAAGGCGGGGCAGAGCCCAGCTCGCTCACACGATTACGGAGAACAGCTCGGCAAGCCGCGCAAGGCTTGGATAAAGCCTGCGGCCCGGGGTTCAGTCCGGAAGTCCCGGACTTCGGTCTGGAAGGCGGGGCAGAGCCCAGCTCGCCCACGCGATCATGGAGAGCAGCCCGGCAAACCCGAAGGAGTCGCGCAAGGCCCGCTCTACTGTCGCCCCACCCGGAAGCTCCGAACTTTGATCTGAACGCTGGATAGGACCCAGTCTACCTGCGAACTCAGCCCGGAGCAAGCCGCGGGACCTTGTCTCGGCACTCGACACAAACATCTCGACAAGACACAAAAAAAAGGAAGAAAGAAAGAAAAGAGAGCCGAGGTCGAGACTTAACAAAAATCAGGGCTTTCATTACTTCGAAAAAGTGCTACAACAAAGGAGTCCCGACAGGCTGGGAGTCCTCAATAAGAAAAGAAGAAGAAAAAGAAGATACAGCTAGGGGCCTAGTTCGGCGTGGTGGCAGAATCTTCGGGCAGGGGCGCGCGCTCCTCGTCTTCTCCGTCGGCGGCTGGCTGCTCGGAGGGCTGCTCTGGAGCTGCAGCCGTGTCGCCCGCCGCAACTGGAGCCTCGCCGGTGGGCTCCTGCCTTCTACCCCCAAGCATCATCCCACTGAGGTCGAGCTCGGGGTAGGAGCCCACCTTCTCCCGGCACACCTGGAACCCCTTCAGAAAGGAGTCCACGGCGGCCTCCCGGACCTCCGAGACGTATTCGTCGGAGGCCCGGAATCTCGGGACGGCCTCCTGCGCCTCCCGCTTCGAAGCCTCCAGGAGCCCGTTGATATAGGCGCTCCGCTCCTTGGCCGCGCTCGCCTCCCTCCGGGCCTCCTCCAACTGGCGCTCCAGCGACTGAGACTGAGCTCGGAGACGAGCCCTCTCCGCCGCATCCTCCTCCATGCGCCGCTGATTGGAGATCCTCTCCTCGGACAGAGAGGACTCCAGTTCCTTGACGCGCCCCTCGGCGCGCACCAGGTCCGATTGCAGGGCCTGGTTGCTCCCCCGCAGCTCGACCCCCTTCTCCATGAGGTCCTTCACGTCAGCTGCAAGCTTGCCGAGCTTTTCCTCCTTCTCGGCATCTTTCTTGGCGTACCCTGCGAGGAAATTCCTCAACAGGAGCACGTCGGTCCCGATCTGCACGAAGAGGTGAATTGGTCAGTAAGGGGTTAGCTGGAATTGTAAAGGAGAAGGATCCGAGCTCGGACTTACCGTGAAGAGCTGCGGGAGGATCCCGAGCAGAGCATCGGCGTAGTCCCGGCCGCCCCTCAGTCGGCGGTCCCGGGAGGTGCAGGCGAACTCCATCACCTTCTCCGCGAGCCCCTGGTTGCGGATCACGGAGCATCGATTCGTGATGGTCGGCGGCGGGGCGGAAAGGTCGGCGGCAGGAGCGACCGCCCCCCTCGGGCGGGACTGCCACCGGCGGAGCGGCTGGAGTCGCCGTCGGAGCTGCGGTGGAGGTGGACACTACCCGGGAGGGAACCGGGCCTCCCTCTTCTGCGGCCCCGTCAAGACGGATGACGGGGGCGTCGGCGGCTCGGGCCCGAGGTGGCCTGGGCAAGGGAGCTGCAACTGCTGGACCGGGCGCGGGCGCCGGCATGACCTCCTTGCTCGCCTCGGTGCGAGCCCTCTTCGTCGCGGGCTCGTCTCCCTCGGCAGTGTCCCTCTGAGCCGCGCCCTCCAAAAGGTTCTCCAGGGAGAACTTCATACCTGCAATAGAAAGGAGGTCGGTCAGCCCAGTTAAAGAAGGGGAGAAAGGAGGGAAGTGCAGAGTAAGAGAAAAAGCTGAGCCTCACCCGGCTCTCGGATGGGACTGATCCCCGCCTCGAACAAGTTCTGCTCCGAGAGCAGAACATCGAGCGAGGGGACCACGTCGCTCAATAGCTGGGAGTAAGCCTCCTGGTCCACCGGCTCGACTTGGGGGTTCCGGTTCGGAGACCGATCCGGTTCGCTCCAGGCCCAGTCGACGTCCTTGACCGAGGCGAAAAAGAACCGGTTCTTCCAACCCTTGATGGAGGAAGGGAGGTCGAACCGGAGACACCTAGGCCGGGGCGAGATGTACCACCAGCCGTCATCGGTGGAGTACCGCTTCAGGGTAAAAAGAGCCCTGAAGAGGGAGAAACGGGCAGAACCCGTGAAAGTGGCAGAAAATGATGAAGGAGAAGATGACCCGGATGGCGTTGGGGGCCAACTGGGCCGGGACCAGGCGGAAATGACAAAGGAAAGAAAGGAAAAAGGGGTGCGAAGGAAGTCCTCGTAGAAGGCTATGCGGCCGGGGCCACTTAGGGTGACACGATCCCCGGGCCACGGGAGAGAAAGATGGATCGACCCTGGGATGCCATAGACTTCCCGGAGCAAGGAAAGGTCACCTTCGGTCATCGTTGAAACGTGACCGGAGGGATCGACAGAAGGAAGGGCTGGAGGAGGAAGAGAAGAGATAGGACGGGCAGACAATACGGGGGGAGACCTAAGACCCCTAGGAATGCCTATGGTGATACCCCCAGGCTGGAGTCGCCTGCGGGTCTCCTTTGGGATCATCTCCGCTTCCGAGGAGGAAGACGATGGAGTCCTCGGCCGGGACGGACCGGCCTCGTCCGGGTTAGACGAAACATGGCGGCGGCGCGCCATGGAGAAGAAGGTGGTGAGGAAAGGACGCTAAAGGAAAGGGACGGAGCGAGGAAGAAAACAGAAGCACTCACCGAAATGCACTGTGCGAAAGAGGCGGCAACTCGGGGGAGTGGGAGATAGCCTGCTGCAAACCGCCGACGGAGCAAGGGAAAGGGCCTCGTTCCGGAAAGTCCCCTCCTTTTCAAATTCGATCGACAGTAGCCGTACCCGTCATTCTGTTCCGGACCATCGGATGGATGCCGCGTGGACGCACGCCCGACACCGACGCTTTGGTTGCAGGGAAACGGTCTCTGTTTCGAAGCGACGCATTAATTGCGACCGGAAGGGCGACACGTGGCGACCTCTTATAGGGCTTTGGGCGCAACGAGGAACGGCGACGAGGATCGTGGCAATCATGGCGCGAGATCTTCGCCTCCCCCACGTCATCTCCGCATTAAATCCCCACGTTCCGAGCCATGACGCCTCAACGGAACGGGGGGATGGGGGGCAACTGTTACGGCCGTAACGATGACGTGGCATGTCTCAGATTTCGCTGGACGTGATTCGAGCCACGTGGAGTTTTTTCGGCAAAGTCAGGTGTGGCTCCGCCTCGGCCGAAGTCGAGGTCGGTCCAGGCCTTCCTGCCGCTCCGCCAGGTGTCCACCCAGTAGGGGTCCACCTCGGCCGAAGCCGGCGGCCTCCCTGCTCCCTCGCCAGGTGGCACCCTGAGACGGTCCCACCTCGACTGAGGTCGAGACGGTCCCACCTCGACCGAGGTCGAGCCGGGCCCCTCGCTCCTTCGCCAGGTGGCGCCCGGAGACGGGACCACCTCGACCGAAGTCGAGCGCCCCTCTGCCGCTCCGCCAGGTGTCCACCCAGGAGGGGTCCACCTCGGCCGAAGCCGGCGACCTCCCTGCTCCCTCGCCAGGTGGCACCCTGAGACGGTCCCACCTCGGCCGAGGTCGAGCCGAGCCCCTCGCTCCTTCGCCAGGTGGCACCCGGAGACGGGACCACCTCGGCCGAGGTCGAGCCGAGCCCCTCGCTCCTTCACCAGGTGGCACCCTGAGACGGTCCCACCTCGGTCGAGTTGAGCGCCCCTCTGCCGCTCCGCCAGGTGTCCACCCAGGAAGGGTCCACCTCGGCCAAAGCCGGCGGCCTCCCTACTCCCTTGCCAGGTGGCAGCCTGAGACGGTCCCACCTCGGCCGAGGTCGAGCCGGGCCCCTCGCTCCTTCGCCAGGTGGCGCCCGGAGACGGGACCACCTCAGTCGAAGTCGGGCGCCCCTCTGCCGCTCCGCCAGGTGTCCATCCAGGAGGGGTCCACCTCGGTCGAAGCCGGCGGCCTCCCTGCTCCCTCGCCAGGTGGCGCCCTGAGACGGTCCCATCTCGGCCGAGGTCGAGCCGGGCCCCTCGCTTCTTTGCCAGGTGGCGCCCGGAGACGGGACCACCTCGGCCGAAGTCGAGTGCCCCTCTGCCGCTCCGCCAGGTGTCCACCCAGGAGGGGTCCACCTCGGCCGAAGCCGGCGGCCTCCCTGCTTCCTTGCCAGGTGGCACCCTGAGACGGTCCCACCTCGGCAGAGGTCGAGTCGGGCCCCTCGCTCCTTCGCCATGTGGTGCCCGGAGACTGGACCACCTCGGTCGAAGTCGGGCGCCCCTCTGCCGCTCCGCCAGGTGTCCACCCAGGAGAGGTCCACCTCGGCCGAAGTTGGCGGCCTCCTTGCTCCCTCGCCAGGTGGCAGCCTGAGACGGTCCCACCTCGGCCGAAGTCGAGCCGGGCCCCTCGCTCCTTCGCCAGGTGGCGCTCAGAGACGGGACCACCTCGGCCGAAGTCGGGCGCCTCTCTGCCGCTCCGCCAGGTGTCCACCCAGGTGGGGTCCACCTCGGCCGAAGCCGGCGGCCTCCCCGCTCCATCGCCAGGTGGCACCCTGAGACGGTCCCACCTCGGCCGAGGTCGAGCCGGGCCCCCTCGCTCCTTCGCCAGGTGGCGCCCGGAGACGGGACCACCTCGGCCGAAGTCGAGCGCCCCTCTGCCGCTCCGCCAGGTGTCCACCCAGGAGGGGTCCACCTCGGCCGAAGCCAGCGGCCCCCCTGCTCCCTCGCCGGGTGGCGCCCTGAGACGGTCCCACCTCGGCCGAGGCAGGCCAACCTGTGCGAAGAAGCTTCCGAGGAGCAGGAGCACGAGCTCCAAGATTGCCCCTCGAGCCGTGCGCGCCGCATCCTGAGAGTAGCGCCCGTACGGTCGGCAGCAACACGCGAAACATCGCTTACATCGGCCCGACAGGTCCCGCAGTCGAGAGGCGAAGTCCTGACAAAACAGGACCCAATAACGGGCATCGTCGGCGCCTGGGAAGAAGAGCGCTCGCGCTCAGCCCAAGGTCTGGTCGGCGGTCTGACCGGCGCCCTCCCTTTACTCTTTCCTCGCTAGGCTCAGCAAGCAAGGCGGGGAAGCCGCCTGGTTCTTTGATCCAAAAGGGGAAAGAGATGGAGGGAAGGGGTTGAAAGCAACGAAGGAGCCTCCCAAGGGCAGCAAACGAAAAGGCAACATGAGGAGTTAAAAGGAAGGGGAGAGTAGACGACAAGGTAAGCAAGAAACAAAGGCTGGGAGAGGAGATTCCGTTCCAAGAGCAGGATCCAAGATCCCGAGAGGGGACCTTTGGCGTGAGCTCGGCGGAGGAACTCGACCGGATTTCTATCATTCCTGAGATCTTTCTTGCTAGCACGATCTCTAAGTCTGGGACTCCTTCGGGGGCCCGTCTCGGAGATTCTGTTCCCTCTCGCCGTTTACTAACTTGACCGTCGGAGCTCCCTCGCCGGGACCCCCGGCCAGGGTTTCTGACCTTGCCTTGCAGGTTCGAAGAGCCAGGAGACCCCAGGGGCAAGACGGTCTAGTCTGATCGGCGGCTCCGAAGCCACAGGCGCGGCGGCGAGATCGGCAACAATATTAAATATGTAGTTTGACTTAGCAATACCCTTTATGTCATCACCAGTGAGGAGAATATCATCCACATAAAGAACAAGTACAACAGTTCCCTATAAACTTTTTCTGACAAAGATCGAGTAATCAAGTTATGAATATTTGAGACCTATACTGGTAACAACCTTTGTGAACTTGTCAAACCAGGCACGAGAACTCTATTTCAAACTATAGATAGCCATCTTGAGCTAGCATAGCCGATACTTCCTTTGAGCAACATATCCTGGTAGTTAGTCTATAGACATCCTCAAGAAGATCACCGAAGAGAAATGCATTCTTGACATTCATTTGGATGATAGGCCAATCTTGGTTAACAGCAATAGAAAATACCACCTGATTCATCTGGAAATAGTCAAGCCCACATGGATCTCCACATGGCTTGGCACCTTACTTGCCAGCCCAACACATAAAGTAGGTCCATATCTGGACACGTGGCCCCAGAAATCAATGCAAGGAAACCTAGCCTGCCCTTCTCCTGTAAAGGGGCAAGTAACCTTGCGCTTTGACTCTCTGATGCTGGCTAATATCTATTAATGCAAGCATCCTATGGAACATGCCTGCCATAAAGACGAGCTCCATGCCATCTCCAGCTATTCCTTCGGGGGCATGTACTCTACAACTACATGCTGACTAATACTCTTTGCACCGTATAATATTCCTTAGGCATCAGGTACTTTGTATACCTTGTCTATAAAATCTATTTTCCGGACCATCTAAGTCCTTTTTTCACAAAACTTTTTCCAAGCAGGTTTCTTTGAAGGTCCTAAGTTCTCTGAGAGTCTCGACAGTTCTCTTAGAGCTACCCGAAGGATCTAAATCACTATTCGGGTGAAAGCTAGGGCCACCTTGTCTTGCTTAATCCTTACTCTCTCCTGTGCTTCACCTATGCCCACTTGCATTGCCTCACCCATATCCGTTGTCTCGCTTGCTTTCACTCTATCTCGCTTTCACTCCATTACCACACCATTACCTAAAAGCTATTGACACTTCTCTTTTGTTTACTTTCATGGGAGACTGACTTAGACATTGGAACGTCCATCATGAGGAACCATCCCATTATGGCAAAACTTCTACATCTTCTTCATTTTATAGATTCTGGAATGCCCATGCTTGATGGAGGGAAACCCAGAGCCGTCCGACTCAGTAACCACCTCCAGCCATGTTAGTAAGTCTCAAACGAAACCGCAATACCATCCGAAAAGAATTCCTCTGAGCCACAGGAGAAAAGGTCTCATAGTAATCAATCTCATAAGTCTGAGTAAAGCCCTTAGCAACTAGTTGAGCCTTGTACTGGTTAATGGATCCATCCGTCAGGTATTTGATAGTAAACACCCTTTTGCAATGAATAGGTTGGACACCCACAGGAAGGGGCACAAGCTCCCAAGTACCATGGCTGATAAGAGCATTCATTTTATCATTTATAGCAACTTTCTAACAAGAATAGATTGGATCGAACAGTGCTTCTCAATAAGTTCTGGAAATAGACAGACGAGATAAACAAGACAAAGTACCGGAAAGGACTGAAATGGTCTAGGGACACATAATCAGTAATAGAATGTATGGTACATGCACGTTTATCCTTATGGAAAGCAATGGGAAGATCAAGGTTACATACCTTAAGGTCTAAAACCAGAGCCGAAGAAGGTAGGTCGGGGTGAACATGAGTTGTGGATTTTTAGTGGCATTGATAAATCAAATAGGAGACTGTTCGTAGTGTCTTTAAAGGCTACTCAGGATCCGAGGAAGGAATGCCTTGTAGGGACGGAGTCGGTGTCGGAAAAGAATGTCCAGACAAGGACTCTAATTAAGTATCGGAAGGAGAGATAGATGAAATAGACTCAAACAAAGTAACATCAGCTAAAACAAAGTAATGTCGGTCGACAGGGTCATAACACATATATCGTTTTTGTGTCCAGGAGTAATCCAAGAAAATACACTTAACAAACCTAGGATATAGTTTATCAAGTCAAGGATTGACCTAGTAAACAAAGCAGACACATCCAAATACCCAAGGAGTTAAGGAAAATGGAGACATGTTGAGATAAATACAAGAGAATGATTTCTGACCAACAAGAATGGAGGATGGTAAACGATTAATGAGATAGCAGGCAGTAAAAACATCATCCCTCTAATAGGGTTTAAGCACATGCATTTGAAACAGCATCCCTCCAATAAGGTTTAGGCACATGCATCTGAATCATCAAGGTACGAGCTATATTTAGGAGGTATGATTTATACATTCAGCTATCCCATTCTGTTGAGAAATATAGGCACAGGAGGTATGATGAATAATACCATGAGAAGCATAAAACTATTTAAACAAGGAATTTGTAAATTCTAAGGCATTATCAGTCCTAAGAGTCTTAATGGATACAAAAAAATTGAGTCTTTATTTTTATATAAGTCTGTGAATACACGGAAAACATCAAACCGACTCTGAAAAAGATAGATCCAAGTGATCCAGGATAATCATCAATGAAGGTAACAAAATATCGAAATTGAAGATGGGACGACATAGGATTGGGATCCCAGGTATCAGAGTATATAAGCTCAAAAGAAGTAGTACACTAACGATGGATACTAGAGGGAAAAGAAGCCCAATGGTGCTTGCCAACCTTACAAGCAGTACAGGGCAAAAAGGATAATGTAGAGGGAACAGAAACAAAGGGACTCAATGATGAAAGTGGAAGATGGCCGAGTTTGCAATGTCTAAGAGAGATATCCAAATCCTAAGTAGTAGGAGAAGCAACAGTATCCAGATAATAGAAGCCCTATAACTCATGGCCGCTACCAATCTGCTTTCTAGTTTGAAGATCCTGAAGAGCATAGTAGGAAGGAAAAAAAGATAACTGAACAATCTAAAAGGGGGTGAGGTGACTTACAGAGAAAAGACTAACAGGAAAATTAGGAATATATAGAACTTTGTCAATAGGTAAAGAAGAGGCAACCACTTTTCTTTCACCTAGAATAGGAGATAAGGAGCCATTAGCAATGGATACAGGAAAATGAGTGAAGGAAAGGGATAAAGTGGAGAATAAAGATAGGTTACCTGTCATATAGATGAAGGTACCAAAGTCGAAAAGCCAGGACTTATCATGGGCAGCAATTGAAGCAGATCTAAAAGATGAAGAAGCAAGAAGAGGCATGTGGCTGCAATAATTTTTCATACTCCATCTTAGTAAATGTAATAATATTGCTCGTGGAGTTGAAAATAGGGGCGGTACTCGTAGGGACAGTAATGGTAGTAGTGGTTGGAGTAGCAATAGCTGGTTTGGCCATCTCTGGTTTACTAAACTTTTGCTAGCACTATTCAAAAGGATGGTTGGTGCAAGTGTAGTAAAGACACGGAGGCAAACCATGGCCATAGCTGAGACCACAACCTTGGCACATTCCCCAAAAGCAGCATGAGCAAACTGATTAACAGGTATAGGAGAAAATCTAAAAGTAGCATTGGTTGAAGATACTTGGAGCACAAGAGAAAGAGCACTAGACAATGATGGGACAGTAGAATCAGACAAGAGAGATTGTTGAACATGACTGTGACTATCATCTAGTTCAGAAAGAAACTTGGCTACAAGAAATTTTTTACGTTGTTGTTTCAAGATGGTCACATCAGTAATAATGGGATGACTAATAGTCAGTTTATTCTACTTTTCTTTAAGTGCTACAAAGTAGTCGTTGACAGAGCGCTCATCTTATCGAAAAGTAAAATCTGCTCATAGAGGAAATAAATATGGCTGATATTTTTTTCACATCCATATATTTTATTAAGAACATCCCACATGTCTCTCACCATCTAGGAACATAATATTTGCATTTACAAAGGATTTGTAGCTATTCAAAAGCCAGGTGATAACTTCATTATCATCATCCTACCACTTGTCCGCAGGGTTAGACGCTGTTTCGCTATCAGAGTACTTGGAGAAAGAGAAAGCAACAAGAAGGGCATCAATAAGATATTTCAACTTATGTTGAGAACTAACAAAAAAACGGAAGGGCTTGAGCCCAGAAGATATAATTAGCACTAGTTAACTTGATTGTGATGCCCAAAGGAATGGACTTCTATACTTTCAAAGATAATGCCGTATAACGATGACAACAATAGAGGAAAGAAAAATATGGATCACAGTATAGATGAAGAGAAGACTAAGGAAGAGAGCCCCGCACCTATATATGAAGGCATAGAGAAGGTAGCAACATCCTTTGATGTTTAGATTTTTTTTACCTATGGATCGTGTCTATGGACCGATCTATAGACCAAGCGGTCTACGAGCCAGTCTGTAGACCATGCGGTCTGTAGACAGCCTGTGGAACATGATCAGTCAAAAGGGGGGTCTGAGTTTTTTTTTTCCAATCCCTCTCGTCCCTTCCGGCAAGAGGCCCGGTGCTTGGTGATGGGGGAGGCGATGATGGCGAAGGGCGATGGCAGCGGCGACAACTTCCATGACGAAGGCGATGGTGCGACATCAGCAAAGCACCCAAGCATGGAGTTCGATGGCGAAGATGGAGATGGTGGTGGACGACGATGAAGGTAGCAAGGAAGGTGGCAAGGGTGATGTGACATTGACGGCTTCGGCGATAGCAATGGTGACAAGGAACTTGTGGAGAGGGTTTTCCGCTCCGTGAAGTGCCTCACAATGTTGGAGAGTGGTGAGGGAGGGAGGGAATGGAGCCGAAGAGGTAATCCGTGCTAAAAGAGGCAAGGGAGGGAGCAGAGCCGGAGAGGTGATCCATGCGGAGAAGAAACGAAGTAGAGATGGCGGTGGCGGATCCTGTCGTCCCCCTTCTTTTTTGGTTTTGTTTTTTTTTTTTTTTTTTTTGTTCTTGTGAGTCTAGATCGGGTGGGAGGTAGCTAGAGGAAGAGAGGGGGGTGGGCAGCAATAGGAAGAGAGAGGGGGGTAAGCAGAAGAGTGGGGTGGGTGGTAGCTAGGGCTGTGGAGGGAAGGGAGGGGTAGCGGCAAGGTGCTCTGATACCATGTTCAGAAAAAGAAAAAGATTGTGTATTGAAATTAGAGTCATAGAGACCTTTAAATAGAGTACAAGATCATTATATATAGTAATATATAACTCTTATTAGGACTGCAGTAATATTCCTAATAGGACAAAGATAGAATATATTGTTCTAAGAAAATATAAATTAAGTTGTTCTTTTTCCTAATTCTAACAAGCACCAATCAAAAATTATAAAATTGTAACATTCAGTCATGATTTGGTTGTACAAATATGACCTCCTACATGCAGACAATTTTAAAAGTAAGGTTTGTTCCGGTGAAGTTATTTATCCTGCAAGATCGTGTTCTTTAAACACTCGATGTTGGAGCTAGGAGCTTCATGTGAACAAACTCTCCTATAAAGATGAAATAGAATATGGCTTTCATTGACTCTTGTATCGAAGACATAAAAGGCGTATCTTATTCTTTGTATTTGATTTCATTTTTCCTTTGATGTTTATTTGAATGTGCCATTGTTTCTTAAATAAGGGATGCCATGTCGTAAATTATAGTCTCAACCACCCATCATGCATGCATGTCATCTGGATGATTTGATGAATTTGATATTTTGATATTTCTAGATTTGAATCTCAGTTTCCCATAGCTGTGCTCTTATCAGACCTTGATTCCATTTTATAGTGCTATTTTCTTCCAGATAAAATATTAAGGTAAATGATTAACTTATATGTAGCAAAAGTTAAGGTGGGCTGAATTGATTAACATGTGACGTTCCTTTTAAATAATTGAGTTGTTCTTTTAAAAGGCCATTGCTGTTCCAATGGAAACTGGGTTGCGGAAGCTGGATGATTGTTCTCTAAGACTTGCCTGGAATCAATGACTGCCAGTGGATTCATTGGCAAATACAGCCACATATACACATGAAAGCTGTGATACTGTGAGAGTGAGAATGGTGATATGCTGCTGGCGCTCAAATTTCTCATATGCAATCACTCCTTGCAGGAGAAACGCTGATAGCAGCCAGAAAGTTGGTGACTGCCTTCTTTTCTATATAATCTGCCTTTTTCTGCATTCAGATGGCTTTGCTACTTATGGGATAGGGCTGGTTGTTTACAATTATTGGCATGCAGTCCATGCGAACAGACCAACTTTCTGGTGCTAGGTTTTATTCTTTGTTTCATTGGAACCAGAAATAGTTCCAGTGGGTCTAAACTGCTCTCCCATGGAAATTCCTGGGGATATGACCCAAAATGCTAGAGACTGAAACTATTGGAAGATGGTTGCTGACCTGTGGTTCACTACTTTGTCTAATTGCATATGAAGCATTCAAATTGATGTTTGGATTTTATGAAGTCTGAAGCTCTGGAACTCCTAGTTTCCATGGAGTCCACCGTGGGTCCTTTCATTGTAGCCACCCTAAAAGTAAAATATATGGCACGTCCAGCTCTCCAAGTACTTTAGATTTGTTGTTGATAAGGCCAGATTTAGCAAAGGGTAACAGTGTCCTGGCCCATTTCTAATAATATGAAACATAGTCGTTTTCCAATCACATCTACTATGTGCCATATAAGTGCCCGTGCTCAGAGTACGAGCAAGGCGATAGGATTGCTGATCTTTGATCCTGTTGGAGAAAGTCCCTCAACTATCAAATGGTTTGTTGCAGAGCTAAATCTGTCATATATTGGATATTAAATTTTAATTAAACTTTTGTTGGACCTACGTGGGTGGCGATTCAATTCGGCTTTGTAGCTACAAACTTTGAACATTTGGGTTGTAACCAGCAGGCTGGCTTAGACTGTGGTCAAAGCCAACCAAACATGTTTCTATTCCCCACAATGGCGTTGGACTAGGAAGAAGCCTTGTTAAATTTCCGGGTCTTGCATCTTTACTATGTAAATAACTGCTTATTTTCAATTTTACAATCGAAAATATATTTACAAAAAAGTTTGAAACTTGTCTTAAAAACATTATTGTGTGGTCCTTGGGTTCGCAAACCATTACATAAGGTTGTCTGCATGATTATTATAAAAAAAAAAAAGGACCTATCTATAAGATTGGGGTTTTTACAGGGGGTGTTGCATGCACAATGTGCTAATAATATTATTTTGCATGATACTGTAAGCAGAAAAAGGATTTTTCTACATATGCTGCATTAAACCTTGTTAAATTGCATGCAAAGCTATAAATCTTTAATAATTGAATATATCTTCTTGTCACATGCTGAATTTTGAATGTGTGTAGTTGGAATCAAAAATTATTTCACAGGTTATTGATTACAAATGGTTTCACCACTCATTTTATCATTAAATAGAAATTTTGATATATTTGAGATCAATAAAAACCCTTACACTATTCTTTTTTGAAGATAGGAAAGTTAAGGGGAATCCAAATCCTAACTCTCTCTCTCATCAAGGAGAGACAGGACCAGGTCCCTAACTTTACTCTTTCAAGAAATAGGTGTGGTAGCGCAAACTATCACGCTAATTTTTTTACCTCCATCGGATAAAGAGGTTAGAACAAATTGAAGATAATAAACATTAGCTTGCATGCTTGAGATATATAAAAAAAAAGGATTTAAAGAAAATTAGATAACTACCACTATCACTATCTTTCTTGTAAAGCATAAAGAAAAAGAAAGTTTTGAATTATACTATAAACATATGTGTTGCCGCCTACACCGTTGTGGCTTGTAGCTAGAAGATGATCTTAGATGCTGACCTCGTCGCTCGGTAGCCAACTCACACGCCCGGACCTGCAAAATAGAGGAGACTCGGGCTAGGGATCCCGGCAGGGATACTTCGACGATTAAGTCAATGACGATCTAGGAGAATAAATGCTCTCCTGTAGGCCCCTTTGCTCGGACTCCACACTTGGAGGAGGAGATTTGGTTTGAAAGAGAGAGAATGGAGCGGGCATAGTAGCGGCAGAGGAGAGCTCGAGCTGTGTGGCTGTGTCTGTCAAGACCCTTTCGGTGAGTCTCCAGTAGCCCAGAGCGCTTGGCCTCTCGGTCCCTCTCCTGTGTGCTGCCCTCTCACTCGTTTGCTCAAGTTAGTTTTGCTTACTTTCTGTCGAGAACCTTTGGAGAATTCTTTTAGGCAAGGATCCCTCCCAGCGGCTTACCTCGGGATCTTCCCCCCTCCGCAGGCATCGGAAGGTCAACGTTTGGCAGTGCTTCATGCCATGTATACAAGCACCTTCCTTATTCGTGACAAGGAGTTATGTTACCGGCTCTGACCTCCCTCCCGGTCGCTTTACTTTGGAAAATATGGCAGAGCCTCGATCGGGGGCAGCCACCCCCTAGATTTGAATCTTCCGGGGTGATTTTCTTTTTCGAGTAGCGCAGACGATCCGTTGGGAGTGCAGTGCCTTAGTTATGGCGCCCTTTCCTATATGGTGTAAGCAACAGCGGGAGTGATTATGGCATCCTAGGGGGTGCTCCTCCATGGTCCTTGGGCAGCAGTCCGCTGCCCAAGGGAGGAGGTGCCATGGGGCTTCGACTTTCAGCCATCGTACCTCTCGCTTGAAGAGAGCTTGGCTTGAGGGTGAGAGCTCGATTTCGGTCGGGGTGGACTCGACCTCGAGGGAGCCGCCCGGCGAAGGAGCTCGAAGAGAGCAGGAGCCCGACTTCGGCTGAGGTGGGCTCGACCTCGAGGGAGCAACCCGGCGAAGGAGCTCGAAGAGAGCAGGAGCCCGACTTCGACTAAGGTGGGCTCGACCTCGAGGGAGCCACCCATCGAAGTATTTCAAAGAGAGAAGGAGCTCGATTTCAGTCGAGATAGGCTCGACCTCGAAGGAGCCACCCGGCGAAGGAGCTTGACTTCAACCGAGGTGGGCTCGACTTCGACCGAGGTGGGCTCGACCTCGAGGGAGCCACCCGACGAAGGAGCTCGAAGAGAGAAAGAGCTCGACTTCGGCTGAGGTAGGCTCGACCTCTAGGGAGCCACCCGATGAAGGAGCTCGAAGAGCGCAGGAGCTCGACATCAGCCGAGATGGGCTCGACCTCGGGGGAGCCATCCGGCGAAGGAGCTCGAAGAGAGCAAGAGCTCGACTTCAACCGAGGTGGGCTCGACCTCGAGGGAGCCACTCGGCGAAGGAGCTCGACTTCGATCGAGGTGGGCTCGACCTCGAGGGAGCCATCCGGTGAAGGAGCTCAAAGAGAGCAGGAGCTCAACTTCGGTCGAGGTGGGCTCAACCTCGGGGGAGCCACCTGGCGAAGGAGCTCAAAAAAGGAAGTCTGACATGGTGACTTCTTCCGATGTTGTGTCTGACTAGGTCTGACAGGGGCTCCACGTCAGTGATTCAGCCACATCATTTGCCCCCCACTCCCAAGTCCCGTTGGTGCGCGGCGCTCGGGACGAAGGGAGTAAATGCGGAGCTGACGTGGAAAGGTTAAAATTGTGCACCATTAATGCCACAATCGCCGGTGCATTGTGGAATGGACCTCCAGGCCAATGCGGGGATGACATGTTGGCTCGTCTGAGGAGGCATTATGGCTGACGCAAAACTCGAAATGGTTTTGGGTGAACTGAAGCGTCGCTTTTAGTCGATCTCGACGCGTGTCGCCAATCCAGTGGCGGCGGTTCTGGTGCGGTTGCTGTCTGGTCATTTCGAAAGGAATGGAAGTTTTATGAAAATACCTCTTCTTTCGAACTCTTCATGCCCACCGACGGACCGGAGCTTTCCTTCTTCTTCCCCATGACTGTCCTTTCCCTTGAAGGTTGCCAAGTTTGTCTTCTCCAGTCCCTCCTCCTTTCCGACTAGGTAGAGTTTGTCCCTAGGACCCATCCGGCTTTCGTTCTTCTCCTTCTTCCTTTGATCTTCCTTAGGATGGCCCCTTCAGGTCGTAGCTACCGTCCCTCGAGCAATCCCAATGAGGCAGGGCCTTCTCGACCGAGGACTCCTTCCTCTGACGAGGAGAAGGAAGTCCCTTTTGAAGTTCGTAGAAGGCTTCGCCCCACAGGGATTATCATAAGAGAGTCCAGGGCTCGTCTTCCTCCTCCTCCTCCTGTTCCCGAAGCTTCTTCTGAGCCCTCTCGGTCGACTGGTCCCGACAGCATTGCTTCGGTGATGACCGGGGAGGACCTCTTGATCATCTAGGAAGCCTTCAATGTCCCAGACTCAATCCGGCTCTCGATTCCATGATCGGGAGAATGGGTCACCTCTAGTGGCCCAGGCCGGATTGCCCTCTACAAGAAATCCCTTGCAGGGGGTCTTCGCTTTCCTCTTCATCCTTTCTTCCTCGTCCCAGCTCAGCTAGTTTCGAATGCAGTTAGGATGTTTTTTTGTTTTATCGTCCTTTGTCACTTCCACGGGATTGTAGCCCATTTTTTATTGTTCAGGGCCTTCTTCACCCTGAAGCGCCACTCGACCAAGGATGGGTGGTGGTTTATTTCTCCCCGCCCGAAGGGCATCAAGTTTGAACTTCCCTCTTCCATCAAAGGGTGGAAGAGCAAATATTTCTTTGCCTCCATCAAAGCGGTCGATTAGATCTGGAGTGATCCAGATCGGACTCCAAACTGGAATGCTAAGGTCGAAGTGGCTAATCAAGAGATCTACGACCAACTTGTTGTCAACCAGATTCCTTCCCTCGAGATTTTGCTGTCAGAGCAGAACCTGTTCGAAGCCGGGCCCAGCCCAATCCGGGAGTTAGGTGAGTTCGGCCCAAATTTTCCTTACTTCTTTTGCTGGCCTGTTCAAGCTCGGGACTGACCTCGTTTCCCTCCTTTTGCAGGTATGAAGTACTCCTTGGACCACCTCTTCACGCTTTCCCAAAAGAGTGGTGCACCGGCAGGAGCTGGAGAGTCCCCGTCGAAGAGGCCCCGGAGTGAGCCTAGGGCAAGGCCTAGGCCTGTTGCACCCTCTGGGCCGGGTAGAAGAATGGCCAAGTCGGTCTCCGAACCATCGAGGCAGCAGGATCTGCCTCCGGTCCGGTAGCCCGACGTGGTCATGCGGGCCCGGTCCGCTGCACTGCCGCACCCCCACCTCTTGAAGTCGTCGAGGTGGAAGCGAAAAAGGAGGAGAGGAGGGAGCCACAGTCTGCGGTGCCGTCTAGTGTGGCGGCAAGCTTCAACAGGGGCTCAGAGACGTCTTCGGCCATCCCGGGCCTGAGGGCACCGCAATGGCCTCGAAGAAGAAGGGTACCTCCCGAAAAGCTCCCGAGGTGGCACCAGATTCTTCGGTGGCTCAGGACCAAAAACTGGTCGAGTGCATGATGGACTTTGTGATCTAATAGCGCGATCGGTGGGAAAGGGGAGGAAGGCTTTTGGCGGATGCCATCCTCGGCACCTTCCCGCAACTCTTCTAGTAGGGCTCCTTGCCTTTTTTCTCACTTGTTATTTTTTTTTTTTTGCATGGCTGACGTTCTCTTTGGTGTAGCTCAGGATGGATCTCCTGCTCATCAATGATTATTGCAAGAACTGAGCCAAAAGGGACAGGTTGAAGGAGCAGGAGATCGCCTCGCTGGCGATCGAGGCTAAGTTGAAGACGGACAAGGCCTAAGAACTAGAAGAAAAGAACATGGAGCCGAGGGCTGAGGCACCGGGCGCCGAGAGGCACCTCAAGGACCTGGAGGCATCCTTGGCCCGAGAGAAGGACCGGGTCAAGCACCGGGCCGAAGAGCTCAAGGCCAAGGAGGCTCGAATAGAGGAGCTCAAGGCTGAAGCGGCCTGGGAGAAGGAATAGGCTTAGACTCTTCGAGCCCAGCTGGAGGCGGTGCAGGCACGGGTTGTTGCCGCTGAGGAAAAGGCCACAAGGGCAGTGGCCTTAATGGAGGCCGTGAAGAAGGAGGCCACCGAGGTAGTGCCAAACTACAAGGCCTCGATAGAATTTGACACGGAGTTCCAGGAGGCAGCCATGGACTCGTTCCTCAAGGGGTACGGGTTCTGCCGGTCCAGGGTGGCGGAGCTCGTCTTGGACATGAACTTGGATGGGCTTGCCTTCCCTGCCGCTCCATGCGAGGGCCCAATTATGGCCATGGTCGAAGCGGAGGAGGGGCCTGCTGTCGCCGTTGACGTAGCTCCGTTGACGAAGGTACGAGAGGATGTCGCCCGACCTCAGTGCCATCCCGGGAAGGAGCCGATGGAGTAGGATAGGAGCCTCATCTTTTTGTATCTTCACTTCTGCTTCTTTCTGGACCGCCCGGCTTGTTGATGGTTCAGAGATAGTGTAAAAATTTTATAAATTTTTAATGAAGTCTCCTTCTGTTCTGCCTCTTTTGTGTTCTTTGCACTTTTAATGCTTGGACAACTTCCCTTCCTTCCTTCTCTCTTCTTTTTGGCTGCCCATGTGCATGCTTTTGTTGAGGCGCCTTGCCTTGAGGCACCAAGTCCTTCAACTCTTTCTGGTAGAGCTTCGGGTATGGAAGGCAGCCAGGAAGAAAGTCTTTGAGTTGCTGAATTATCCCCACCACATCGGAAATGAGGTAGTGGGACTTCATGCATCTTGTTAAGGGAGTCCTAAGGGGCTTTAGGTGAGGCTATCTTCAAGTATTTAGAATGCAGCTGAGCTGGGAGGCTGAACTCGGTGAGTCCATAAGGTGCCTCCACCAGGCTAGAACTTGGATAGACAGAGTACGGGGCCACTGGAGTCTCCCGGCTTGAAGTGCGGGGCTTCAGGAGTTTCCCGGCTTGAAGTGTGGGACTTCTGGAGTTTCCTGGCTTTGAGGTGCGGGGCTTCTAGAGTTTCCTGGCTTGAAGTGCGGGGCTTTGGAGTTTCCCGGCTTGAAGTACGGGGCTTTCGGAGTTTCCCGGCTTGAAGTACGAGGCTTCTGGAGTTTTCCAGCTTCGAGGTGCGGGGCTTCTGGAGTTTCCCGGCTTGAAGTGTAAGGCTTCAGGAGTTTCCCGGCTTGGAGTGCCGGGGCTTTAAGAGTTTTCTGGCTTGAAATGCGGGGCTTCAGGAGTTTCTTGGCTTGATCTGCCGGACCCGGGGTCGCTCGGCAGTGTTCCTGCAAGGCAAAGACAGTTTGCACAAAAAAGAATTCTTTTATTAATGAGAGGAGACCTTACATCACTTGTAGTACATTCTCAAATTATTGGAATTCCAAGTTCATGGGAACCGGGCGCCATTGAGCTCGGCAAGGTAGTAGGCTCCATGGAGGAGAGCCTCGACCACCTTGTAAGGGCCTTCCCAGTTCGGGAAGAGTTTGCCGCACTCCCGAGGTTGAGAGGCTTCAGCCCGCCATAGTACAAGATCGCTTGGACGAAAGGTCTTTGGCCTTACCTGCATGTTATAGTACCGGGCTACCCGCTGCCGGTCGGCCACCATCCAGAGTCGAGTCTTGTCTATCGTTTCCTCAAGGAGGCTAGGTTAAGTAGAAGGTGGGCCAGGTTTTCTGCTTCATCATATTGCTCCACCCGTAGCGTGTGCACATTGAGTTCAATCGGGACCATGGCTTCAGAGCCGAAGATAAGGTTGAAGGGCGTCTCATCCGTGGCTATTCTGGGCATTGTGTGGTAGGCGCAAAGGATGCTGGGAAGTTCTTCCGCCGACCTACCCTTGGCCTGGTCCAACCTAGTTTGGAGTTCTTGGAGGATGGTCCGGTTGGTCACCTCGGCTTCTCCGTTGGTCTAAGGGTGAGCCACCGAGGTGAAGCGGTGGCGAATATCGAGGTTGGCACAGAACTCCTCGAACTCTCGGTTATTGAACTATCATTCGTTGTCGGTGATGATGGTGTGGGGGAGTTCGAAATGGTAGATGATCGACTTCCAGTAGAACTGACGGGCCTTGGCTTTGGTGATCCGTGCTAGTGGCTCTGCCTCCACCAATTTGGTGAAGTAGTCAATAGCCACTATCAGGAACTTGCGTTGTCCGGACGCAGAAGAAAATGGACCAAGGATGTCCATCCTCCACTGGGCGAACGGCCAGGGTACGGAGAGTTGGAAGAGCGGTGCCACCGATTGACGTTGTATGCAGGCATGGCGCTGGCAGCGATCGCACTTCTTTACAAAGTCGGCAGCATCTTCTCTCATAGTCTCCCAGTAATATCCCTAACGGAGAGCCTTGTATGCTAGCATCCTGCCTCCCACGTGATTCCTGGAGAGGCCTTCATGTATCTCCTGGAGCATACAGGCTACGTCCGTGGGTCTCAGGCACTTTAAAAGCGGATAAGAGTGGGACTTGCGATATAACTGCCCATCCATTAAGACGAAGCATGTAGCCTTCTTCTTGACGAGGCCAGCCTCCGCACGATCTTCCGACAGGATGCCATCGGTGATGTACCTAATGTACCGGTCTATCTAGCTAGGCTCTGGGGTGACCTGCTAGACTTCCCCGGGAACTTCGTAGCTTGGAACTTCTAAGTATTCAATATGGGCACGCCCCAATAATGAGTCTGGTAGGGTCGCAAGCCTCGAGAGGGCGTCAGTGCGAGCGTTCTCTCCATGAGGGATGTGGGAGATGCTGAATCGCCGAAAGCCCGCCATGCTCGAGCATACCTGTTCCAAGTACTTCATCTGGGGGTCCCTTACCTCGAATTCTCCAGAGACTTGTCTGGCTACCAGCTGGGAGTTGGTGAAGACCTTTAGGTTGGGTACACCCAGTTCATGGGAGACCCTCAATCCCACGAGGAGTGCTTCGTATTCTGCCTGATTGTTGCTTGCTGCAAACCGGAAGCAGAGCACACACACTCGGCTACAACCCTATCATCATTAGCGAGGATGAGGCCTACCCCGCTCCCTCTCGAGTTGGATGTGCCGTCCATGTGGAGGACCCAGACCTCCTCCTCGGTCCCGGGCTCCACCTGGTGCTCCGAGGTGGTCACCTTCAGCTCTTCGTCCATGCCCGCGCACTTGACCAAAAAGTCAGCCAGCACTTGGGCATTCTGGGATGGCCTTGGTCGGTATGCGATGTCGAACTCGCTAAGCGTCAGAGCCCACTTGGCCAGGCATCTGGAAGTATCGGGGTGGCTAAGTATGGCCCTCAGTGGTTGGTCCATCATGACCACAATCGGATGCACTTGGAAGTATGACATGAGTCGCTGAGCAGACATTATAAGAGTGAAAATTAACTTCTCGGAGCGGGTGTACCTGATCTCCGCATCTCGGAGGAGTTTGCTGGCATAGTACACCAGCTTCTGAGCTCCGTCCTCATCTACATGGACAAGGACAGAACTGACGACCCATGGGGTGATCGCCAGGTATAACAAGAGTTCCTCTCCATCCTCCGGCCTGGAGAGCAACGACGGTGATGCCAAGAATTTCTTCAACTCAAAGGCTGCTTTGCACTCTTCTGTCCAGACAAAGTTGTGCACTTTGCGCAGCGCCTTGAAGAAAGGTAAGCAGCGGTCAGCCGACCTCGAGATGAACCAGCTCAGGGCAGCAATCGGGCCTGTTAGGCGCTGGACCTGCTTCTTCGAGGTAGGGTGTTCCATGTCGATAATTGCTTGGACCTTCTTAGGATTTGCTTCTATTCCCCTCTAGTTTACCATGAAGCCAAGGAACTTCCCTGCAGCCACGCCGAAAGCGCACTTCGCTGGATTTAGCTTCATCTGGTGCAAGCGAAGGTTTTGGAAGGCCTCCGCTAAGTCGACGACGTGGTCTGACTTCGGCTTGTTCATGACGAGCATATCGTCCACATAAACTTGTATGTTATGGTTGATCTGGTCCTTGAAGACTTGATTGACCAGCCGTTGGTATGTGGCGCCAGCATTCTTCAAGCCAAAAGGCATCATCCGATAGCAGTATATCCCCCGATCAATGATGAAGGCGATGTGCTCCTCGTCCTCTGGATGCATCTGGATCTGATTGTATCCGGAGAATGCATGCATGAAGGAGAGCAAGCGGTGCCCCGAGGTGGCGTCTACCAGTTGGTCGATCTTCGATAATGGGAAGTTGTCCTTCGGGCAAGCTCGGTTGAGGTCGGTGTATGTTGCCCAAAAATGGAGCCCAAGAAGGGGGGTGAATTGGATATTTTAAAAAATTTAAGACAATAAAGAGAGGAACTAGTGGTGCTTGTGAAAAAATGATGAATTCAATGCAAGATATTTAAAGCGGTAGCAATAATCAAAGAGCAAGAGAGAAAGAGAGCAATCACACACAAACACAAGGTTTATAGTGATTCGGTGCAAACCTAGCACCTACATCCACTTCCCAAGCCACCCTTGGAAATTTCACTATAATCCAAACAAGATTACAGTAGACTTGTTTTACACAAGGCTCACAAGTCAAAACCTAAGTTGGTTTTATCACTTAGGCTTACTAACAAACCTTAACACTTGTTTTGTCTTCGGGCTCACAAGTTAACCCTAGTTGGTTTTATCCCTTTGGCTCACCAACAAACCACAATAACATTCTTTCAAGACACCCTTGAAAGCAAGGTCAAATCATAATGTAAAAACAGATATACAATTTTAAAAACTAAAACAAACTCTCTTCAAGAGTAGAATGAAATCTTTGAAGCTCAAGTTGATGCTTTGTCTTGACTCTTCCTTGGAATCTCCTTCAAAGTGCCTCTTTTGGAATGAAGTAAGGATGAGCTTGTAGGCTTTTCAAGGAATCAAACTATAAGAGGCTTTTGATGTGAAGTATTTGAGAGAATATTGGCTTTTTGGCTTTTGAGTAGACTTGAATGCACTTCAATACACTTTCTTTTCTTTAAAATGAGGTTGGTGGAGGTTAAATACACCAAGAACCTTCCAAAAAATAGTTTGTGACCGTTGGAACCTCGGAATAGCCGTTTGGAGCTTGAAAAGCAAGTTCTGCAAGCCAGAAAAATAGATCCATTAGAGCTGTCAGGCTGTAAGTGTCAACACTTGGCTGTCAGGTGTCGACACTTGGCTGTGAGGTGTCGACACTTGGCTGTCAAGTGTCGACACTTGATTTCTAGGTGTCGACACTTGAACTTTCTAGTATCGATACTTGATGCACAGGTGCCGACACTTGACACAAAAATCCTCAAATGACAAAGTTCTGTATTTTCAAAATTCTCAGGCCTTGAGTGATGCGGGACCGATTGGAGATGGGGTCGGCCGGTAGTAGCGGAGACACCTCGGTCGGTGAAGATGGAGGCATGTGGGAAAGTGCTCTCTCCGATGGTGTCGGATGGGAATTGGTGGTGGCACTCTCGATTGAGGGAAATCGGAAAGGGGCTTGTTGGTAATGGTGTGCTCCGGAGAATTGATTCATAGGATGTTGATTTTTTTCATGGAAGATAATAGTAACCAAGAAGAGAAGGAAGAGAGAAGGGGAAGAATCCAGAGGAAGAAGAAATACCAGAAGAGAGAAGAGAGGGTGAGAATAAGAGAGTCCAAGAAGAAGAAATACCAGAGAAAAAGAATAATCAGGAGAAGGGAAGAAGAAGGAGGAGGGAGGGAAGAACTAGAAGAAGGGGAAAGTCGGGACACACCCAGATGATTTCTCAAATATTTTTATTCATCGCTAATTTTTTTATTCATGAACAAACATCTTTAATAGACTAAAATATAATCGGAACTTCTCTACCGAGAGATCCGAACAAATGATAAGATAAATCCTAAAACAAATATTCAAACTAAGTAATCAAATTCTAAAAACAACCGATAAATCAATCCTAACAACAACGGATAAGATAAGATAATATTCTTGAATTTAAATTCAAGAGTGCTGCATTGGGATTGGTGCAGATGATGACTTCAGAATTCGTGCTCATCGACTCCAGGATCTTGGGCCCCAGGGTTTGGGTTGGGCTGGGTTGGGCTTCAGGTTCTGGGCTGGGCTTCTGGGTTAGGCTTCAGGCTTGGACTGGACTAGGCTTCAGGTTCTGGGCTGGGCTTCTGGGTTGATCTGGGCTGCTTCAGATTCTGGGCCGATGTCCCCATCACCACTCCACTACATACTTTAGCCTGCAATCTGTAAAAGACATCTTTCTTGCCTTTTGCTACAACCAGGGAGCCTTTGGTGAGCTTCCATTTTCCTTCACCAAAGTGACTGGAATAGTCTTCATCATCTAGGACACATGCAAAAATCAAATGCATCGGATATCAGGAACATGCCTTACATTTCTTAACAACAGTCTGCACCCGGTATTGGTCTCCAAACAAACATCTCCCATGCCAATAATGTTAGCTACTGCATTATTTCCCATCATAACATGCCCAAAATCACCTTTGGAGTAGGACGAGAAGAAGTCTCTCTGAGATGTAACATGATATGTAGCAGCTGAATCAATTACCTAACTGGGTTCTTGACATGTGAGGTTAATACATGCATCATCACATGCAACCATGACCTCATCATCAAATGCAACTGCAGTCGTACTCTGTGTATCTTCTTTCTTTCTATTAGTTTTATCCTGATCCCTTCTATATTTTCTGCACTCGTTTTGAAATGTCCTGGCCTTTTACAGTAGTAGCAAGTAACATTCTTTCTGGACTTTGATCGACCTCTGGATTTTTTATGGTTATTTTTATCATGGGACCCATCATCTCTTTTACCATGGAAGGATTTATTTTTACTTCTCCCCCTTTGCTCTATAACTAGTGCCTCAGAATTTGTATCTGTCAAACCCTGCTCCTTTCGTCTATTAGCTTCATTCAATATACTATCCTTGACCATAGTTATGGTAAGTTTATCACTGGCAATGGAATTACTCAACGTCATCACTAACGTCTCCCAGCTATCTGGTAAGGAACTCAGCAAGATCAATGCCTGCACCTCATCATCAAGAAGCAACTTTATTGTAGCCAACTGATTCAGGATCTCTTTGAAATTATTTAAGTGCTCTGAAGCATTCTGCCCATCTTTATACTTTAGGTTCACCAGTCTTTTGATCAGGTAGGCTTTATTATGTGCATTCTTTCGCTGATATAAATCTTCTAGCTTCTTCCAGACTTGATAAGCATCCATTTCTGTCGCAACATCATGGATCACACTCACAACAATCCATTGTCTGATCGTAGCCGTGGCTTTCCTGTTCAACCTTTTTCATTCATCAGCTTTCACATTGTTTGGCATTATTCCCTGCAATTCAATTGGCTCAAACAGATCTCGGCAATATAATAAATCTTCCATCATCATCCTCCATAAGGAATAATTTGATGAAGTTAATTTAACCATATTGGATTTCTCCTCCATTTTAATTAGCATAATTACTACCTAACCAGGCTCTGATACCAGTTGTTGGGGTTAAAGCACGATCACAAATAATTATACCCAGCATAAATTTTAACCCCTGTGTGCTAATTAAAATATGAAATAACTCAACAATATCAATCCAGCAAAAGCAAATCAAACCAAGCACAAAAAAACCAGATTTATGTGGAAAACCCTCCAATGTAGAGATAAAAATCACGGGACCTGGAACCAGATCAACTTCCACTATAATCAAAATAATGGGTACAGTAAGGTTTTTCTCTCTGACAAACTAGAGGCTCTCCAAACAGCATATAATGATCATCTTAGTATAAAATATAAATATTACTGAGGAATACATGAAGAAAATAGGAAAGATCTCACTAGAGTCAAATATTTGCCGATTACATGAGAGGTTTTCACAGCGATCTGGACCGTTCATTTTGTAGAGCTCGCTGCCGTGAACAACATACTAAAATTTCATCTTAATCGGATTTTGAATCACCGTCCGATCAAGAGATGGAATGATTAAAATATAAAATCCTTTTTTTTCTCTCTCTCAGTTTTCGGCGCCGCTTCCGTCTTTCCACTGTCGCTCGTTCGCTCCCACGCTCAAACGAAAACCCTCTCGTCCCAAGGCCCTAATCCTCTTTTAATAGAGCCAGGCCCCATGTTATGGATGGGACCCACAATATAATCTAACCGTACTACGGTGCCGGAGTTACAGCTGCTCCATTTCTTAATCACGTGCATCTAAAATTTTTAAAATTTAATCGAATCATCTAAAAAATTATTTCTCGAATCCATGACCACTAAAATATTTACAAGAGCCGTACTTTAATCAATCGCGCTGCGACTGCAGTGGTAACGGTGATCTTTGAAGCGAAAGGAAACAGTCCGTTGAGGTTAGGTGATGTTAAGTGTAACCATAAGGATGACAACATCTTTGGTAGGTCTGATGTTACAGGAAAGCTGAGTGGTGTTAGGCAACAGATGGAATTCCATCAAAACTGACAAGCTATGATGAAGATGTCAATGTCAAGGAGCTTTGGCTTCCTTGGTGACGAGGATTTCTTCCTCACTTCAGCGACTTGACGGCGAGTGCGGGTGGGTGAGGTCTAACAGAAGAACTTTCATTTCTGTGATGGACCCAACCAAACCAGAATTCTTCCTTATCTTCATCCATAGCAGCCTGATCATTGTCTTAGAAGGAGTTCAGTTTCATTGAAGAGATGTAAGGACTGCAGTAGTTGATCTTCAACTTAACTTCACATGTAAGATGATCCACTGTAACCTTAATGACCTGGGGAAGGTAGTCAATGTCCTCGCAAAAAAATAAAACATCGAAACTTGTTAGGTCTTCCCAACTAGTGCTTTACTTACTAGCTCGAACAAGGATCCCAAAACTAAAGAGAATGTTACCCGCTATCTATATATTCCAACAAATAAGAGGGAGGTCAATGAGACTAGTAGCAATCTTATATTTCAAGCTCTGTGGTGTTCCACCATGGATCTGATCTCAGCAATCAACGAATAGTGAAACCCTCCCCATGGATTTGACCGAGGGTTAGAAGATTGTGAACCACTTTGAAAGAAGGGCATGCAACAAAGAAAGTATTATCTGACAGAAGTTTCCCTAATTGTTCAAAAGCCTAGATTAATTAGCAGCTACCTCGGCAAGGGTGGAGGCGACGTCGTTGGGCTTAATAACATGTCGTCTCAACGAACGCCGCTCTCATGAGGCATTCTTGGGTTTCTTTTAGCTTGCATGAGCTTGGGAGAAAACCCTTAGCTTTGTGCACTATAGGTTCTGGAGTAGGTGGAGGTGACTCTGGGAGAAGGTCTGGGAGAATGTAGTCATAGGGTTCTAGTTCCATGAGAAAAAGTTGAAGTGTGGCCTATTCTTTTGGAGAGTGGTAAACTCTACAATTCTATGACGAGTGACCAAAATAAAGACATGCAAAGCATTTAATGGGATTTCTACAGACTTGCTTTGTGTGGCTGCGGTCTCCGCAACGTAAGCAAAACCCCATTTTAAAGGCCTTTTAGGGGAGGGAGAGGAGGTTTGAGGTGCGAGGGAGGGTACCTCGAGCGGTGGGAGCCGGTGGAAACGTTTTCTTAGTTGTGAATGATGGAAGATTATAGACAGCGGGGGATCTTATGACAACTTCAGCATAAGACCTGACTTGTTATGTTGCCCAGGTTCCATCCCTACCTCTTTGGACCTCTGAGTCGGAAATGGCGTGGGAGGCCCTGGTATCACTGCAAGGAAAAAAAAAAAATATATTTGCAATAATTATTCCCTATGGATAATAAATTATACATAGGTAAAAGTATTTTTTTCTGACAAATATTTTTGTTTGTTAGGAATATATTGTTATATATGATTTTTTTCGACGGATGAGGGATAATCATAGGGAATAATTTTATTTCTAATGGGCCATCTGGATTGGGCGTAGGGAATGGACTGAATTTTTTTTCTTTGAAGCTATGTATGATTTTTTTCGATGGATGAGGGATAATTGTGGGGAATAATTTTATTCCCAACGGGGTCTGGATTGGGCGTATGGAATGGACCGAATTCTTTTTTCACTATGTATGATTTTTTCCGACGGATGGGGATAATCGTGAGGAATAATTTTATTCCCAATAGGCAATCTGGATTGGGCATAGGGAATGGGTCAAATTTTTTTTCATTTCGCGCGGCTCGCAAACTACTCCCGCGACCATCTCAATTTGAGCGCTATGTATGATTTTTTCTGATGGATGAAGGATAATCATGAAGAATAATTTTATTCTCAACAGACCATCTGGATTGGGCATAAGGAATGGATCGAATTTTTTTTGTTTGGCGCTATGTATGATTTTTTTTGACGGATGAGGTATAATTATGGAAAATTATTTTATTCCTAATGGGCCGTCTGGATTGGGCATAGGGAATGTGCTTAATTTTTTTTTCGTTTTGCGCTATGTATGATTTTTTCGACGGATGAAGGATAATCATGGATGTTGCCGCCAAGATCGTCGTGGCCCGTAGCTGTTGTCGGCGCTGGAGTGCGCTCCTCCTCTGCTGCCTGTCGTTCTCAGTTCCCGGACCTTTGCGCTGGGTGCGGCCGCCTCGCCGCCCAGCGGACCTCCGCTCCGCTGCGGGTGCGGTTGCCTTGCCGCCCGACGGTCCTCCGCTCCTGAGCCTGCGAGATAGCGGTTAGAGACCCGGGCCGGGGTTTCTGACGGGGGCACTCTGACGATCCAGGAGAACAGATCCTCCTGGTCGAGCCCCTCTTGATGGACTCCATACTAGGAGGAGTAAAAGATGTGCGTGAAGGTGAAAACGTTGCAGGGGGAGAGTGATAGCGGGGACAGAGGGGTGCTCTGCTCCTCGGCCTCTCCTTGTGCCCCTCGTTCCCTTCAACAGTGGTGGTAGTGGCGCTTCGCCCTCTTGGCCGGGCTTGCGCTTGTGCTTGTCATGGTGGTGGTGCCATCCCCCCTTGCTGGTGGGGGTCACACTTCCTCTTCTTTTTTTCGGCTTTTGTTTTTTCCTGTGTCTTGGAGTTGTTGTGTTACCTTCGGGTTTGTTGTGAACTTGGTTAATGTTTGGTGCTTGTCTCGGGATCCCCGCCGGGCTGTCAGGCGCAGGCAGTAGTGTCAAGAGGAGCCTTTCCCGATTCATGATAGGGTGCGTTGTCAGGTGCTCTGACACTCTTCTTGGTTGCCTCGTTCCAAGAAATTTGGAGGTGCCTCGAATGGCGGGCCGCCGCCCGCAGGATTCGAATCTCCCGGTTGGCTTTCTCTCTTGGGTGATCTGAATGGTTGGTGAGGAATGTAGCATCTCGATCAACGTGCTGCTTGCCTTTCTGGTACAACTGGCAGTTTCAGGTGGTCCGCACGGTCTGGGAGGCGCTCCGGTACGGTCCTCGGGTGGCTCGCCGGTGTCCTCGGCTGGTAGGGACCTCGTCCGGGCTGGGGCCGAGCTAGAATGGCAAGGCTCACTCTATCATAAGCGCTCCGAGCTTGCGGGGGGCGCCTAGGCGGAGGAGGGTGAGGTGCGGGCCCGGTCCGGAGGGCGCACGCTCGGAGAGGCTCCACATCGGTGGGTGAGCTCTTAGCTCGACTTCGACCGCAGGGCACTAACCTCCGAGGGTCTCACTCCGGAGGGTGGAAGGCGGACCCGGTCCCGAGGGCGCGCGCTCGGAGAGGCCCCACATCGGTGGGTGAGCTCTTAGCTCGACCTCGACCTCGACCGCAGGGCACTAACCTCCGAGGGTCTCACTCTGGAGGGCGGAAGGCGGAACTGGTCTAGAGGGCGCACGCTCGGAGAGGCTCCACATTGATGGGTGAGCTCTTAGCTCGACCTCGACCGCAAGGCACTAACCTCCGAGGGTCTCGCTTTGGAGGGCGGAAGGCAGACTTGGTCCAGAGGGCGCGCGCTCGAAGAGGCTCCACATCGGCGGGTGAGCTCTCAGCTCGACCTCGACCGCAGGTCACTAACCTCCGAGGGTCTTGCTTTGGAGGGCAGAAGGCGGCTCCGACCTAGGCGTCCCGAGCTCATGAGCTCGACCTGGCGGAGGACTGAGCTCGGCTTGCTATTCCGAGGGAGCTCAACTTAGCTCGGTAGTGGGATCCAGGCTGGAGAGTCGACGTGGTGTCTTCTCTTGACGTGGCACCTGCCGGTTCCTCCACGTCAGCGAACCATCCACATCATTTGCCCTCCACTCTCGAGGCCCGTTAGTGCACGGCGCTTGGGTCGAAGGGAGTAATTACGATGCTGACATGGAAAGGCAAAGATCTGGCATGATGATGGCCATGATTGCTGGCGCTTCGGGGACCGACCCTGTGGGCCAATGCAGGGATGCCATGTGGCCACGTTCGAGGAGCAGTTAATGCTGGCGCAGAATGCAGAGCGACCGGGATGCCATTCTCACCGATGGGTGGCACGTGGCGCAGATCCATTGGTGGAGTGGTTGAATCGGTACGAATCCCTTGGGTCATTTCAAAATGAAAAGAAGGCCTTACCTGAACCATCTATTCTTTTTGAATTCTCCGTGCCTGCTGCCGTCGCACCCAAGCTTCTTCTTCCTTCTAGTCGCCCCGAGTTTTCTTAAGGCAACAGCTCAGCTTCTTCTTCTTCCTCTTCCCCCACTAGAATAGGGTTCTTTCCCGGGGTCCGGAGTCTTCTTTCGGTTAGATCTCCTCTTCAGTCTTCTGCTTTGAGTTCTTCCTCTCCTTTGTCCTTGAGGATGTCCCATTTTGGTCCGGGCTTTCGCCCCTCTACTGATCAGGGCGAGGCCGGTCCTTCCGAGCGGAGGCCAGCGTCCTCCTCTTCTTCCTCCGATGGGGAGGAAGACGTAGCTCGCTTTGAGCTCAATAGGAGGCATCCTCCTGGTCCGGTTCTCATTAAGGAACCGGGATCCGGTCCTTCTTTGCCTCCTCCTTCTCCTGCTCCTACTCCTGAGTCTGCCCGGCCTGCAGGTCCTGGTGGGGTAGCCTTAACGATCACCACCGGGGAACTCAGGATTGTCCGGGATGTCTATGGCATCCCACCTTCCGTCCGGCTCACAATCCCTCGTCCGGGGGAATGGGTCACTTCAAGTGGCCCATGCCGTCTTGCCTTCTATGAGGGGACCTTCTCTGGAGGTCTCTGCTTTCCCTTCCATCCTTTCTTTCTGTCAGTTTTAGACAATTATCGTCTGGTCCTGACGTAGCTGGTGCCAAACGCTATTAGGGTCATTTTTTCCTTCATTGTGCTTTGTCATCTTCACGGGTTCGTGGCCTGATTTTCTTTGTTCAGGGCTTTCTTTGCCCTGAAGCGCCACCCAACCGAGGATGGGTAGTGGTCTTTGTCCTCCCGCCTGAAGGGCATGATGTTTGAGCTTCCCTCTTCCATTAAGGGATGGAAAAGCAAATTTTTCTTTGTTGAGGTCGAGGGGGTCGACTGGGTCTGGAGCAATCTGAACAAGTCTCCCAACCAAAACTCTGCGGTCGATGCGGCTGACCGGGATGACTACGAGCAGCTCCGTACCATCCAAATTCCTCCTCTCGAGGTCCTGTTGTCTGAGCAGAACCTCGCCAACTCCGGGGTCGACCCAACGAATGGGTTGGGTGAGTTCGACCTGAACCTTTGCTTTTCCTATTTTGCACTTCCTGCACTTCTTGCACTATTCCCCACAGATTCTAACTGTTGTGTGATCCGCATGCAGGAATGATCTTCTCCGAGAATGACCTCCTGGCAATCACCAAGAAGAGGCTGCCGACTGGGCTGGCCGGGGAGCCCTCATCGAGGCGGGTGCGGGGAGAGAGTGCCCCTGCAACCCCCCCGCGGTGGTGATCGGTCTGAGCTCAGCTGCCCCAGCGGGCCCGAGCTCAGAGGTGTCCCGTGCTGCTTCTGTGCCGGTGGAGAGGGCAGCTCATGCGGCACCGAGGCCCCCCCAGCAGGCCCCCACTGCAGAGCCTGAGGTGGTAGTCCGGGCAAGGGCTGCCGCTGTTGCTGCTGCACCCTGCCATCCTCCAAGTCAGTCCATCGCCGATGCTAGGGGTGAGGAGACACGGGCCGAACCCAGGGCCACAATGGAGGTGCCGTCTACACCGACACCGGCCTCCCAGCCTGCCCCCCGGGGTCCTTCATCCAGCGGTGCAAGGTCGCCCGCTCACGGAGAGAGCCGGAGGGAGGAGGCCCGGTGCCATCTCCCTTTCAAAATGGAGCCGGAGAGTTCGTTTCTCCGGAGCCTCGAGCTTGCCGAGTGCACGATGGATTTCTCCATCCAAGTATGCGATCGGCAAGAGATGGCTGGGATGCGGCTGATCGATGTCATCAGCACCATCTTCCCTTAGCTGTATTCGGTAAGCTCTTTCACTTTTTTATCATTCATTCATTCTTTTTTTTTTTTTACTGACCTTCTTTCATGGTGCAGATTAGTGCCGAGGCCCTCTACATCAGGGGCCACTTCCAGAGCTAGGAGCATCTCGAGTGGCAATAGGCTATCGAGATCGAATCTTTAAAGGCCGACCTGAAGGAGAAGGCCGGGGCAAATGGGGTCCTTGAGGCGAAGGTCAAGGACCTCGAAAAAGAGCTCGCCGATGCCGAGGGCAAGCGAAGGGACTCTTGATGGCTCGCGATCTAGAGCGGAGTCGCTCGAAGAAGGCGATCGATGACCTTTCCATCATCGAGAAAAAACTGAATTGGTACAGTGCCGAGGCTGACCGGCACAAGGAGATCGCCCAAGCTGCCTAGGAGAAGCTGGCAGCCGTGAAGGAGAAACTTGCCACTGCTGAGAAGGTGGCAGAGACGGCAACCAACTCGGTGGGGGCAACCAGGCTGGAAGCCGTCGAGCTGAGGAGGGTGGCCGCTGAGGCCACGAAGGGTGTTGAGGACGTCGTCGCCAGGTTCAAGGCTTCGAAGGACTTCGTCGCTGAAATCCAGCAGATGGCATCGGATTCCTTTTACAAGGGTTTCATGTACCTGCACGGCCGGGTCGAGGTGCTTATTCCCGACAAGGATCGCAGCTGCCTCAAGTATCCTTCGGTCTCGAAGGCGGAGGATGACAAGGAGGCCATCGCAGGAGCCGTGGGCTCGGAGCCTCCATCACTAGCTGAGGGTGATCCTCCTGAAGTTAGGGCAGCTCAGCTGGAGACTTCTGAGGGCGGGAACTCTCGGCCTCAGGACCCAGCAGAGAAACCGGTCGATGTGGAATGACCCTTTTCTTCCTTGTCCTGTTTTGTACTTTTTGCTTCTTGTACTTATTCGGGGTCTCCCGGCATGTCGGGGGCCCAGAAGATACTTGTAACTTGTGTTTTTGATCAATGAAACTTGAACTCCTTTGTTATCTATTTTTTTTGCCTAGTTCCTCCCTTTTCTCTCTTTCATCTCCTCTCCTCTTCTTTTTGTATGGGGAGACCAGAAAGAAGGGCTGCACCTTGCTTAAGGCTAAGTCATGACACCTGAGAGCTGCTGGGCTCAAAGGTGTTGTTGAATGAGGGCCATGTGGCTCAAAGGTCCTTTGGCCAGAGATCTGGGCTCCGATCTTGGATCGTGTCCTGGAGCTGGGCTCGAGGACGTCGATTGCTGAGAGCTGCTTGGCTCGAAGTTTTCTTGGCCAGAGATCTGAGCTCCGGTCTTGAGAAGGCATCCTGGAGCTGGACTCGGGGACGTTGATTGCTGAGAGCTGCTTGGCTCGAAGTTCTCTTGGCCGGAGATCTGAGCTCTAGTCTTGAGAAGGTGTCCTGGAGTTGGGCTCGGGGACGTCGATTGCTGAGAGCAGCTTGGCTCGAAGTCCTCTTGGCCGGAGATCTGAGCTCCAGTCTTGAGAAGGCATCCTGGAGCTGGGCTCGGGGACATTGATTGCTGAGAGCTACTTAGCTCGAAGTTCTCTTGGCCGGAGATCTGAGCTTCGATCTTGAGAAGGCATCCTGGAGCTGGGCTCGGGGACGTCGATTGCTGAGAGCTGCTCAGAGTGGTAGCTTCGATGATGCCGTACTTCCTTCTTGTTCTCTCTTTCTTTCCTTCCCCACTCCTCTTCTTTCTCTTCTTTTTTTTTTTTTGTTTTGTTTTTTTTTAGAGTGGGGAGATCAGAGGAGAGGATGCTGGTTGTACCCCCATCTTGTTCTCTTTCTTTCCTTCCCTTCTCATCTTCTTTTCGAGTAGGGAGATCAGAGAAGGGGGCTGCCGGGCTTCCCTCCTTATTCTCTTTCTTTCCTTCCCTCTCTCTTCTTTTTCGAGTGGGGAGATCAAAGAAGAGGGTTATCGGTCTTGATTGCCTTGGAGTTAGGCTCGAGGCCTTCCTGGACGTGGAGCTAGGCTCGGGCCCAGGGGGTTGCCTGAGATCTTGGCTCAGGTCTTTGGCACCTTAGAGCTAGGCTCGAGGCATTGATGGGAGCTACGTGGCCCCATGATCTCTTGGCGTCTCGGAGCTGGGCTCGGAGATGTTTGAGATAGAGAGCAGCTTGGCTCGAGGTTCTCTTAGCCAGAGGTCTGAGCTCCGATCTTGAGTTGGCATCCTGGAGCTGGGCTCGGGAATGCTTAGAGTTGGGAGCTACATGGCTCGGTGATTCTTCTACATCCTGGAGCTGGGCTAGGGGACGCTTGGGATTGGAGAGCTACGTGGCTCGAAGATTCTTCTACGTCCTGGAGCTGGACTCGAGGATGCTTGGAGTTGGAGAGCTACGTGGCTCGAAGATCCTTCTACATCCAGGAGCTGAGCTTGGGGATGCTTGGAGTTGGAGAGCTACGTGGCTCGAAGATTCTTCTACATCCTGGAGCTGAGCTCGGGGATGCTTGGAGTTGGAGAGCTACATAGCTCGAAGATTCTTCTACGTCATGGAGTTGGGCTCGGGGATGCTTGGAGTTGGAGAGCTACATGGCTGGAAGATCCTTCTACGTCCTGGAGCTGGGCTCGGGGATGCTGTTGGTCCTTTCCTGCAAAACATGCGGATACCCGTGCAAGGGGACAAAATCGTTATCATGATCGTTGGTAGGGGAACTTACCTTACTGTGGGCGTCTTTGTAGGTTGCAGGCCCACCTCCCTCGGGGGAGCCCGACGCCGTCAAGTTCTTCGAGGTAATGGACCCCTCATAATGGAACTTAGGCCATCTCGTGGGGGCCTTCCTATGGTGGTTCGTGATCGCCGTCTTGACAATCATGGCATCTTTGCTCACCTTTCTCCCTCGCTTTCTCCTCTCCTCATGGTAGGGAGATCACCCTCGGGGTCTCCTACCCCCCGAGCCTTTTTAGGTGCATGCACAGTTCCTCAAGCAATTGCACCCACCGGTTTTGCGGCAGGGTAAGTGTCGGTGGTTGAAACCGACAGGAGAGTGGCGAGCGCTTGGGGCCCCGCTTGAAGTTTGCCCCCTGCAAACCTTTGGAGGTGGGTCTCCTTGATGAGCTTCTCAATCTCCTGCCCATGATCGCGACGTCTTTCGACGTCACGGCCGTGATTATGGTGGAGGCGATGATACTCCGCCCCGCTATGACAGGTGAAGGGCTTCGCTGATGGTGGGCATTATAGTCCAGAGACATGCCAGTTAGGCCTCACATGTTGATGAACCGACGGGAAAACCCCGCCAGCTTGTACTCATGCCTCTTCGGGTGCGCTTTCGCTGTGTGCCTGATGGTTTCTCTAGCGGATTCTCCATCGAAGGGGACGGAGGGAGTGACGTCCTGGAGAGGCCTAAAGAAGATCACCCATCTATTGACCTTTCAAGCTTGTGTCATCACCGTTCTTCTGCGGTATGTTGACCTGGGGAGTGGTGAAGGACTTAGTCATGCCCGTCCTGCCCCCTTACCTGGTGCGCCAATCTGTTGCCGCCAAGTTCGTCGTGGCTCGTAGCTGCTGTCGGCACCGGAGTGCGCTCCTCTGCTGCCCGCCATTCTCGGTTCCCGGACCTCCATGCTGGGTGCGGCCGCCTCGCCGCCCGGCGATCCTCCGCTCCGCTGCGGGTGCGGTTGCCTCGCCACCCGACGGTCCTCCGCTCCTGAGCCTGCGAGACAGCGGTTAGAGACCCGGGCCGGGATTTTCGACGGGGGTACTCTGACGATCAAGTCAGTGACAATCCAGGAAAACAGATCCTCCTGGTCGGGCCCCTCTTGATGGACACTGTACTAGGAATAAAAGATGTGCGTGAAGGTGAAAACGTTGCAGGGAGAGAGTGATAGCGAGGACAGAGGGGTGCTCTGTTCCTCGGCCTCTCCTTGTGCCCCTCGTTTCCCTTCAACAGTGGTGGTAGTGGTGCTTCGCCCTCTTGGCCGGGCTTGTGCTTGTGCTTGTGGTGGTGGTGGTGCCATCCCCCCTTGCTGGTTGGGGTCGCACTTCCTCTTCTTTTTTTCTGGCTTGTGTTTTTGCCTGTGTCTTGGAGTTGTGTTACCTTCGGGTTTGTTGTGAACTTGGTTACCGTTTGGCGCGTGTCTCGGGATCCCCGCCGGGCTGTCAGGTGCATGCGGCGGTGTCCAGAGGAGCCTTTCCCAATTCATGATAGGGTACGTTGTTAGGCGCTCTGACACTCTTCTTGGTTTCCTCGTTCTAGAAAATTTGGGGGTGCCTCGAATGGCGGGCCACCGCCCGCGGGATTCGAATCTCCTGGTTGGCTTTCTCTCTTAGGTGATCTGAGTGGTTGGTGAGGAAAGTAGCATCTTGATCAACGTGTTGCTTGCCTTTCTGGTGCAACTGGCCATTTCAGGTGATCCGCACGGTCTGGGAGGCGCTCCGGTACGGTCCTCGAGCGGCTCGCCGGTGTCCTCGGTTGGTGGGGACCTTGTCCGGACTGGGGCCGAGCTGGGACAGCAAGGCTCGCTCCGTCCTAAGCGCTCCGAGCTTGCGGGAGGTGCCTAGGCGGAGGAGGATGAGGTGCGGGCCCGGTCCGGAGGGCGCGCGCTTGGAGAGGCTCCACATCGACGGGTGAGCTCTTAGCTCGACCTCGACCGCAGGGCACTAACCTCCGAGGGTCTCACTCCGGAGGGCGGAAGGCAGACCCGGTCCAGAGGGCACGTGCTCGGAGAGGCTCCACATTGGCGGGTGAGCTCTTAGCTCGACCTCGACCGCAGGGCACTAACCTCCGAGGGTCTCGCTCTGGAGGGCGGAAGGCGGACCCGGTCCAGAGGGGCGCGCTCGGATAGGCTCCACATCGGCGGGTGAGCTCTTAGCTCGACCTCGACCATAGGGCACTAACCTCTGAGGGTCTCGCTCTGGAGGGCGGAAGGCGGACCCGGTCCAGAGGGCGCACGCTTGGAGAGGCTCCACATCGGCGGGTGAGCTCTCAGCTCGACCTCGACCGCAGGGTACTAACCTCCGAGGGTCTCGCCCTGGAGGGCGGAAGGCGGCTCCGACCTAGGCATCCCGAGCTCGTGAGCTCGACCTGGCGGAGGACTGAGCTCGGCTTGCTATTCCGAGGGAGCTCAGCTCAGCTCGGTAGTGGGATCCAGGCTGGAGAGTCGACGTGGCATCTTCTCTTGACGTGGCGCCTGCCGTTCCTCCATGTCAGCGAACCATCCACATCAATGGGTAATAATTTTATTTCCAAAGGGCCGTCTGGATTGGGCGTAGGGAATGGACTGAATTTTTTTTTCTTTGGCACTATGTATGATTTTTTGTGATAGATGAGGGATAATTGTGGGAAATAATTTTATTCCCAACGAGGTCTGGATTGGGCATGGGGAATGGGCTGAATTTTTTTTAGGGGAATAATTTTATTCCCAATGGGCAATCTGGATTGGGCGTATGGAATGGGCCGGATTTTTTTTTAGTTTGGCACGGCCCTTAAACTCCCGCGACCATCTTAATTTGAGCACTATGTATGATTTTTTCTGATGGATGAGGGATAATCATGGAAATAATTTTGTTCCCAACGGGCCATCTGGATTGGGCATAGGGAATGGACCGAATTTTTTTATGTATGATTTTTTTTTGATGGATGAGGGATAATTATGAAAATAATATTATTTTTAATGGGGTCTCGATTAGATGTAGGGAATGGGTCAAATTTTTTTTTGTGCTATATATGAATTTTTTATGAAGAATAGTTTTATTTCCAACGAGCTGTCTGAGCTGGGCGTAGAAAATGGGCCGGACTTTGTTTTTTCGTTTGTCCCGCTTTTCTCCGTTTCCAACCCTAGGACGATGTCGATCGGCAACCCGTCGGTGGAGATCATCGTCAGTGACGATGGTGAAGGCGGTGGAGATCATCGTCGGTGGCAACGGCGAAGGTGAGTAATTCGTTTCCATTGGTTGATAGGTTTTTTTTTTTTTTTGGTTTCTTTGATGGATCCGGCGAGGGAAGATCACGGTGGCGGGGGAGGGGGGGCGGGTGCGGATCGACGGAGGTAATGACGAGGGGACCTTTTTCTCTGACTCAACTCGAGAACTGTGGTCGACGTCGACAGTGGGGAGGGGCGGGGCCGCGTGGGGGCCATCGGGTTGTTTGGGGTTGAGGTCGGCAGTGGGGAGGGGCGGAGCCGCAGGGGGGCTTAGGGGGGAGGGGGGCTGAAAATAAAGCCATCTCTAAATTTTTTTTAGAGAAGCGCGTGATGAAACACGAGAAAAAAAAGGAAAACAAAAACAGTTAGCAAGGGAAAAGTAAGCCAAATCCTGATGATAATTGCACAATTTTTGCACTACCCCTAGAGATGGTATCCTTTACAAACTTTGGAATATTGGGTAAATTTATTTTCGAGCACCCAACCCTTTTTTTTTGGCCCATTTCCCGATCCTTAATCTCGTTTGTATGCATAGATGGACTGTTTTAATGTTTGGAGTTTGGTTTGGCATGACATTTTCCATTTTGCAAACATGCCCCGGCAACTGGGAGGTGCAGAATAATAAGATTAGTGCCTTTGTCTTCTTTCAGGTGTCATGAGAAGCAGAGAAAAGAGGCTTCTCGGCTGCAGGCTGTTAATAGAAAGTTGACTGCGATGAACAAGCTTTTGATGGAGGAAAACGAGCATTTTCAGAAACAGGTCACGCAGCTGGTTCATGAGAATGCTTACATGCGACGACAACTGCATAATGTAGGTTTTACACTATTCTATTTGGTAGTTAGATCTTTATCTCTATGGGTCATGAAGTTAGTGGCAAAGTCTGAGATAAAGCTTTACATGCTTTTACAAGCTTACAAAAGGCTTTAGGCACCATTCTTGTCAACAGCCCATTCAGTTAGATTATTGTTGTTCTGGTTGTCAAGTCAAGCTGCTGGTTAGCATGTTTTCTTGCGTTGCAAATTAGAAATGCAATACTATGGAGTTCTTGATTTTATGGAGTATATCCTGTTTTCTTTTCATCCATGTTTTATGCTTTACTTTTCCTGTAGGCTTCCCTGGCTAATGACACAAGCTGCGAATCAGTTGTGACCACTCCTCAAAATGCTCTAAGAGATCCAAGTACTCCTGCTGGGTATAATCTTCTCCCCTTCCCCTTGTAGATGCAATCTATTCTTTTGAAATCTAGTATGTTTTTGGTTATGTTATAAACTCTTCCCTTTTGTGCTATTTTGCAGACTCCTATCCATTGCTGAGGAGACCTTGGCAGAGTTCCTTTCAAAGGCTACAGGACTGCTGTCGATTGGGTCCAGATGCCTGGGATGAAGGTAACGTAGCAATTAAATGACTGTTGGTAGCAAAAGGTTTGAGAGAATCTGTTTTGGTATTCAAGCACTTGTTTAATATTTTCTTTTCTCCTAGTGTATGAATCTGATGATCAATAGTTTTTTTCCTGGTGTATTTTGTGATTAGCCTCGTCCGGTTTTCGATTGGGATCGTTGCTATTTCACATAATGCCAGTGGGGTGGCACCACGAGCCTGTGGTCCAGTGAGTTTAAGAGCCCGCAAGGATAAGTATCACGCCCCAAATCCAGCACCGGAATTGGCACGTGATCGGCCGCACAAACCCTAGATTTTATCCTAGAGATCATGCAAGGCATGGATACACAAGAGTCACTTACCTCAAGAAAACCTCATTCATTACCAAGCCAAATATCTACACAACTCTGTAAAAGAAGAAAATAGGGTTGTGAGCTCTACAGCCCAGTAAGGTTCCTTTACAATCATACCAGTATTAATATAAAAACCGAAAACAGCAAGATCATAATCATATAAAAAAATGATTAATTTTTCGGTCATGCAAATCAAAACCAATCACATATCAAACCTTCCATAACAATATATTTCCTTTAAATATTTTCATTAACTTTTCCTCTTCTTTAGGGTACTGGACTAATCATGGTCATGCTCCAACCCATGACTGGTAATCTCATAATCGGCCATTTGCTATCTGCCGTGGCCAAACTAGCCTTGTACAAGCCTGTTAATTGACCTTTTATTCGTGGTCAGGCTAGTCTCATCGACCATTCCTCGTGGTCAGGCTAGTTTCATAATCGACCATTTTTCGTGATCAAGCTAGCTCACGTACAAAGCCCGTGGCTCAAGCTACATCAGAACTCCATGATCCCGTGGCATGGCTAGTCCAAACATTGTTAATACTTATCTTTTTACATCATCTTATCAAAACATATTATTTTCCAACAATTGATATCACGGTCTAACCCATTTCAAAGATTACTTGATAACCATGGTATATTAAATAAAATACAAATAACAATAATAATAAATCCACTTATATTCGAGAAATCAATCATGCTATCCAAAAGCAACCATGCATGTAAACATATATATATATTCGGATCAAATCAGGCAAACTAAAATAATAACACACACACATATATATATATACTGGTGATCAGGTCCAAAATCCTTACCTTCAACCACTAATCCTAAATATCCGGTATCAATCTATACCCGAAATTCGTCCAAATCCTTCATGCTCAAAAGATTGATTTCCTACAATAATAAATAAATTCATTCAAATCCAAATCCTAGTTTTACAAATTTTGAGGAAGAAGGTTCCTCCCTGATTTTTCTCTTTCCTCATCTTCCAAACCAAAATCCCTTCCCTCTTTCCTTATCTCTCTTCTCCTCTCTTTCTCTTTCTTCCTTCTTCTCTCCTCTTTTCCCTTCTCTTTCTCTCTCTTCTCCTCTTGTCTTGGCTGTCTGCAGGCTCTTTCCTGCATCCTATCGATGTCCTGGTTAAAAAGAGGAGAAAAACCAATCCAAAATCACCTCAAAATGTAATCTAGGAAGTTCAAAATCATCAAAATATCTTCCCAACCATCAGATCTGAGATCAACGCCTCAAACCGCATCCAAATCTGAATCCAAAAGCACCTAATTAAGCCTAAACTCCTTCGGATCAATCCTAGCCGTTCGATCAGGCGATCGGACGGTCCAGATCGCTCAGAAACCCCATAGACCGCCGTGCACCACGCGAAACGGGCTGGGAAATGCCCGGAAATGCTTGGAAAATGCCCATGTGACGGCCGCGTCCGGTTAGGTCGAGCCCAGCGCCCGCGCGCGCCGCGCGCGTGGGCCTGGGCCGTGCCTCACGCGCACCCACGACGATAGGATGCAGGGAAGAGCCTGTTGAGAGCTAGAAAGAGAGGAGAAGAGAGAGAGAAGGGAAAAGAGGAGAGTAGAAGGAAGAAAGAGAAAGGAGAAGAGAGAGAAGGGGAGAGGAAGGGATTTTGGTTTGGAAGATGAGGAAAGAGAAAATCAGGGAGAACCTTCTTCCTCAAAATTTGTAAAACAAGGATTTGGATTGAATGAATTTACTTATTATAGTAGGAGATCAACCTTTTGAGCAGGAAGGATTTGAATGAATTTCGGATATAGATTGATACCGGATATTTGGGATTAGCGGTTGAAGGTAAGGATTCTGGACCTGATCACCGGTTTATATATATATATGTGTGTGTGTGTTTTTATATTTAGTTTGCCTGATTTGATCCAAATATACATATTTATATGCATGGTTGCTTTCGGATAGCATGATTGATTTCCTGAAATATAAGTGGATTTGTTATTATTGTTATTTGTGTTTTAGTAATCTTTGAAATGGGTTGGACGTGCACGGGCGCTGGGCTCGGCCCAGCCGGAAGCGGCCATCGTGTGAGCATTTCCAATGCATTTCTCGGGCATTTCCCAGTCCGTTTCGTGCGGTTCACGGTGGTCTACGGGGTTTCTGAGCGATCTGGACCATACGATCGCTCGATCGAATGGCTGAGATTAATCCGAGGAAGTTTAGGCTTGATTAGGTACTTTTGGATTCAGATTTGGACGCGGTTTGAGACGTTGATCTCAAATCAAACGGCCAAGGTGTTATTTTGATGGTTTTGAACTTCTTAGGTTACGTTTGAGGTGGTTTTGGATTGTTTTTTTTCTCCTCTTTTTAACCAGGACGTCGATAGGATGCAGAGAAGAGCCTGCAAAGAGCCAGAAAAGAGAGGAGAAGAGAGAGAAAAAGAAGGGAAAAAAGGAGAGAAGAAGGAAGAAAGAGAAAGAGGAGAAGAGAGAGAAGGGATTTTGGTTTGGACGATGAAGAAAGAGAAAATCAGGGGGGAACCTTCTTCCTCAAAATTTGTAAAACTAGGATTTGGATTTGAATGAATTTATTTATTATTGTAGGAAATCAACCTTTTGAGCAGGAAGGATTTGGACAAATTTCGGGTATAGATTGATACTGGATATTTGGGATTAGTGGTTGAAGGTAAGGATTCTGGACATAATCATCAGTATATATAAATGTGTGTTTATTATTTTAGTTTGTCTGATTTGATCCAAATATATATATATATGTTTACATGCATGGTTGCTTTCGGATAGCATGATTGATTTCCCGAAATATAAGTGGATTTGTTATTATTGTTATTTGTGTTTTAGTAATCTTTGAAATGGGTTGGACCGTGATATCGGTTGTTGGAAAATGACATGTTTTGACAAGATGATGTGAAAAGATAAGTGTTAACAGTATTTGGACTAGCCATGCCACGGGATCGTGGAGTTCTGAGATAGCCTGAGCCACGGGCTTTGTACATGAGCTAGCTTGACCACGATGAATGATCGATTGTGAAACTAGCCTGACCACGAGAAATGTCGATGAGACTAGCCTTACCATGAATAAAAGGTCGATTAATGGACTTATACAAGGCTAGTTTGGCCACGACAAATAGCAAATGGCCGATTATGAGATTACCAGTCATGGGTTGGAGCATGACCGTGGTTAGTCTAGTACCCTAAAGAAGAGGATAAGTTTATGAAAACGTATAAAGGAAATAATGTTACGAAAGGTTTTGATATGTGATTGGTTTTGGTTGTGTGACTTAAAATTTATCGATTTCCTGTTATATTATTGTGATATTACTGCTTTTAGTTTTTATATTAATACTAGTGTGATTGTGAAGGAACCTTACTGGGCTGTAGAGCTCACAACCCTCTATTTGTTTTCCTATATAGAGTTGTGCAGATATTCGGGCTTGGTGATGAATGAGATATTTTTGAGGTAAGTAACTCTTGTGTACCTAGGCCTTGCATGATCTCTAGGATAAACCTAGGATTTGTGTAGCCGGTCGCGTGCCGATTCTGGTGCTGGATTCGGGGCGTGACAGAGGAAGGTTTTGATATGTGATTGGTTTTTAGATTGCATGACCGAAAATTGATCATTTTTTATTATATGATTATGATCTTGCTGTTTTCGATTTTTATATTAATAGTGGTGTGATTGTAAGGGAACCTTACTGGGCTATAGAGCTCACAATCCTATTTTCTTCTTTCATAGAGTTGTGTAGATATTTGGCTTGGTGATGAATGAGGCTTTCTTGAGGTAAGTGACTCTTGTGTATCCAAGCCTTGCATGATCTCTAGTATAAAACTTAGGGTTTGTGCGGTCGGTCGTGTGCCTATTCCGGTGCTGGATTCGGGGCGTGACAGTAAGGTTACCATTTCTGGACTCATAATAAAAATTTCCTTTGTATCAGTGAGAAATGACAATATTTAAAAAAAAACACATTTATCTTATCTTGATGGACTTGATAATTTTTTTCTTGGATGAAAAGCCAGCATTGATCAAGAAACAAAATCTTTAGAATGTTGAAAGAACAAATGGCCCAAAACAAAATTTAAGATATTTGGGGACAATACCTCTTTAATTCCTTTGTGTCTCATAGCTATTAAACTTATCATTGACAGATCGTAGAGATCCTCAAAGATCGTCCATCTTGGTTCCATGGTTGCCGGAGCCTTGAAGTCTTCACTATGTTTCTTGCAGGAAATGGAGGCACGATTGAACTCATATACATGCAGGTCGGAAACTGAAATTACTTTTATAATCATATACTTAATCTTCCTTGATTTATTACCTTTTTCTCATTTCTGTTTTTTTCATTTAATCTTGATGCTTCTGGTTTTATGCAGACATATGCTCCAACTACATTAGCTCCTGCATGTGACTTTTGGACTCTTCGATACACCATAGGTTTAGAAGATGGTAGTCTTGTACTTCAAAGGAAACGAATAAGTGAGTGAAGAACTATATCAGTTGGTATGTGGTCCAAATTCAGTGGTCACAATTTATGAGGTTGTCCTTAAAACACAACCTCACTCCTTCTATGATATGCCGATTGAGGAAGAGAGTATCGATTCGGAGAAAAAATGTGCATTTCAGCAAAATGAATCATCCTATCCTGAAGCTATATCAAATATAACAGAAAATTATGATGAAGTGGATAATTGGGTTAGGAATGGCCTTCCTCCTCGAAGTATCAATGCATAGTTATTAGATGAGAATAGGCTTGAAAATATTGAAAAATTTGCAATGAAAGATGATTCTGATGAAGATGAGGATGATAATGATAGTGGGGAGGAAGAACTATGATGGCATGAGCTTTTGTAGAAGTTATTTACTTATACAAGCACTTAATGTTATATATTTTCACAATTTTATAAGATTTTATTCTTTTTTTACTTTGGACTGGCCATTTTTATGAAAGCCCTTTAATGAAATTTATTTCAATGTTTATTAACTGCATTGTTTCGATAATACCTGGTTTTTGTTTCTTTACCAAGTTTGTAATACCATATGAAATATGTATGTTGTTTTACTAACTTAATGTATAAAGGTAGATAATTATGGCTGAAGCTAGTAATCGCAAAGGGAGATGCATTACTAAAGGTAGAGGCATAGAAGTTAATGCTATCATCCAACAATACCTTCCATCTACTACTAGAGATAATGTTGATTGTGAGCAAGAAGGTGAAAATGATAACTCTAGTAAGTATCTTTAAATGTTATATTATATATATTTCTTAATTCTTTTTGTTTGAAGTGGTTATTTAATTTCTTTTTTTTATGCTTCTGATTTTGCAGGTTTAGTGATGAATACTACAAAAAAAGGACGAGGGAGAACTTTAAATAATGAGATGAAAAATTTAAAGACAAAGAAAATAGTGGAGTGGGATCACAAGAGAAGAATTGCAGGAGAGAATCATAGTCAATTTGCAAGTTGGTATGGTACAATAGTTAGAAATCAATCCTTTGCACCCTTGAAAGTTAAAGGATGGAGTGAAATTCCTGAGAATAAAATAAGGAATATGATTAATCACATCATGGTAAGATTTTTATCAATTTTTTAATTAGAACATCAATAATCTTAATATTTGCTTAATTGTGTTATCTTAAATATTAATTTACATGAATTATGTAATTGAGGTTAACTTCCATGTTTGTTTGATTTGGATGTAGGTGGAATTATTGCGCAGAGCAAAGGAACAAGTTGAAGCATCTTTATTGTTACGGGCATCTTCATGGTTGAAATATGAAGCAATGGAAACAAAACTTTCTTTTGTTTTATTGGAATTTAGCTTCTGTCTTTTAATGGTCACTAGTTTGTTTTAGATATGACTTTATGTAATTATGTTGATACATATATGTGAACAACTTATAATATATCTATGGTAGATGCATTGTGCAATTTGGTTAAATCTTATGATTTGATTAATTAAGTTTTGAATTTTATTTTAAAATTTTGTAGCATTGGCAGGCAAATTTATAATTTGGATATTTTTGTTAAATCAAAAACAGGAAAAAAATATTTCCAGCAAAGTATTCAATGGTGAAAGTATATCTATCCCAACGAGTATATTTATAGCCATTGATAATGATAGATATATATATTTTCTTAAACCTTTTGCCAACGGATATATATTTGTTAGTAAAACTTTTAATTTTTCCTACGGTAATAAGTCTGTGGTGAAAGAGTTTATTTTTTTTCCGACGGATAACTTATCGTCATAAATATAGTTTTTTGCAACAGAAAAATTTGTCTTTAAAAACTACAGTTTTCTCGACAGTTGATATTTAAACATTTTGCCAACGGATATATATTTATTGATAAAACTTTCAATCATTATCAACGATAATAAATATGTGACGAAAGAGTTTATTTTTTTACGATGGATAACTTGTCGTCATAAATATAACTTTTTTCGATAAGATAATTTCCGTCATAAAAATTGAAGTTTTTCCAATGATTTTTTATGTCGTCGTTTTTTTTTTTTTTTTTTTGGCCACAAGAGTTTTGCCAATGATTCCAACGGACTTAAAATTCATTAAAAAGTTTTTTTTAACGGTTTTCATTATTTTTTTTAACAAAATTTTCGGCTGAGAATTTTTTTTTCTAGTAATATATATATATATATATATATATGTCATTTCCGCATGTAACTAGTGAGGCCGGAGAGGGCGACTTGTGAGAGCCCCGCGACTTGTGAGAGCCCCGCAAGGGACGTGTGACAAACCTTCCAAAACTAGATAAGGACGAGATGAACGGGAGCTGGAATCTTGGTGGGCTTGTCACGGTCATTCTTGATGAAGCATTTCACCATGAGTACCCACCGAGAACACTGTCTCTCGAACCTTCTCTTCTCCCGAACCTTCTCTCCTTGAAAAACACCCAGTATGTCTCTCTCTAAGATTGCCCGGAGCGTCTCTCTCTAAAAACACCATTCCCAAATTCCAGTTTGATGAGGCTATCAAATTAACATGGTGTTTTTTTTTTTTTTTTTTTTTTTTTTGATTTATTGGTATTTTGGCCACTCATTAAGAAGAGACATCATCATTTAGCCCTAGAGAGCTTTCTCAATATTAATGACAAGGGGAAATCTCATTCGGCCATAGAGACCCAATGGATCAATGTACCACAAAGTGATCTATGATCATATAGTTTCTTGGTTCAAAGTAGGTAGAAAGCCCCAATGCTAAGAAGTGGTGTCCAACCAGGTGACGGCTCTTAAACCGGACTCCAAACCTCTTCCAAGAATCGCGCTGGCCGGCCTGAATCGCCTAAACTCTGCGCTGACCCACGCAGACGCCCTCTAACATAAAATTATGAACAAGGAACAACATCTAATTAATCCATATATATCTAATCCAATTGAGTAATGCTAAGTGGTGCATATATTGTGGAGCAAAAACTTCTCCTCCGCACACGTGGATTGGTATAGCTCACAGAAATTGGCTTGATGGACGGGGCTGATTGAATATAGAATTGCCAAGCCGAGTATGCCCAAGAAACTTTTTGGCGTGCCTTGAAGCATCACCAATATAATTTATTAGATTGTCAAATGTTGGTGATTCTAATCCTATATAATTAAACTCATTTGGCTCTTAATTAAACTCAATGATTTTGGTTTTTGTTAATTAGAGATCAGATCTTCATATCTAATCCCAGACCCAGTTCTAAATTTCCATCAAGTATATCTTTTTGAGTAAAGTGATGGCTGGAGAGGCAGCCGTCCATATTATTAGAAGTTAAATATTTACAGAGAAAAACAGAGCATATTTGGATAAATGCAGATTAAAAACAAAGGCAAACTCTGAACTTAACAAAGACAAACAAAGACTTCAGTAGTTCAGTTGAGAATGAAGGCCACTATGAAAGGAATAAAACTTGAAAATTTGTCAAGGAAAACATTATCCATGGCTGGTCTGAAAGAACTCTGAACTCAAAACGATAGACATTATAAAGCTTGAGAGTTTGTGCACGAATCATGAGGTTGAACCACCTAACAAACCTTTGACTCCCCTGATTATTGAACCGTAATTTCAAATGTTCAGCCAACTTCTCAGCATGACGCATGTTTGACTACAAGTTAAAAAGAGATGCAATGGTTCCTCACACACAAAGAGTTCAGATCTATGTTTTTGCAAGAAAATTCTTGAATTCTGCTCTTTCCGGCAAGTCTACATAATCACAGCCACTAACATCAAAGCCACCAGTTGAGCATGTCTGTTAAGGTTCTTTACTCTCCAATTAAAACATAAATATTCAAAGGAATGAAGATTAGGGAGGACATCCAATAGCTGACAGAGATTTTCGTATAAAAGAAAAAAGTTGCACTCCAAGAAAGATGATCAACAGATTCAATTGGCCCTTTGCACGATGAACATTCACCCAAGTTCCTTCTAATATTTTTGTTGTATGAGATCTCTGGTATTCAGCCTTTTCTTCTATCTAAGCCAAAGAAAATATTTCACTTTCAAAGACAAATGAGCGCTCCAAAGAGATGGTGCAAGCTGACATCTGACGCCCCTTGAAATAGCAAAACTATAGTGTGAGGCACAACTGAAGGTACCATTAGATTCTACCCTCCAAACAATTTATCATCTTCATTGCACAAGATGATGGATTGAAGCAAGGGGAGAGGGGAGCTATATTGCCTCTAAGTTGTAACTAATAGAGTATTGAATAGCCTAAATTTCCAAGTCAATCTTCTCCGGTTGAAAAATTTGGAGATCCTCCCATTCTTCTTTGAGCTACGAGCATAGAAGTTTGAAAAGATTAACATTAAAGGGGCATCCAGAATCCATGGGTCTTTCCAAAAGAAAGTTTTCTTGCCATCCCTGATATGCTATTTGACATGATTCCAGAACATAGACGAGACTTTGACAACCTCTTTCCAAAAGTTAAAGAACCTTTTATGAGACTTTGAAGAGCTAGAGAGTTTGGTCTTTTTATGATAAGCAAATTCAATTTGCATCCTCCAGAGGCCCTTATCTTTAACAGTGAACCTCCACCCCCATTCAGATAGTAATGAGCCATTGAAGCAAGATGACTCTTTGACCCCTAGACCCCCCCCCCCACAAAAACCTAGGCAAGAATACATTCTTCCAGTTGACTTTGCAAGAAAATCCTGAGGCAACAGAAGCACCAATCCAAAGAAAAGAATGCCTATATCTATCAATATTTTTAGAAACCCAGACCTGCAACTTAAATAAAAAATATGTAATGCAATGGCGAAGAGGTCAAAACTAAGTTAACTAGAGTGAAGCACCTCCCAATTGGCAAGTATTTATATTTCCATAAAGCAAGTCAATTCTTAAATTTGTAAAGGAGACTAAGCCAATCAAACATCCTCGGTTTATAACATCTATCTGAATGTTGGGAGTGATTTCAACTCATAAACATATATTTGGAAGCAAAAGAACAAAAGAAGAAAAAAATGGATGATCAAATATGATGGAAGAAAAGCTCTTTCAATTGTATTTTCTATTTTTTTTTGTTTTCATAACAGCCCTCTTTTCTTGGCTCCCAAGAAGACTATATAATAGCTATCCATGTGGCATACATGCAACCCACCACTATATAATAGCTATCCATGTGGCATACATATAATTCATAACTACATTGATAAAACATAACAAGAGAGAGAGAGCTTAATACAAAAATAAACAAAGCATTAATTTTTAATACTTCCCCTTAATGCTTTGTTCTGAACACCCATGAGTTCTCTAAAATACAAAATTTTTCTTTAGGAAGTGCCTTGTTAAATTTGTATGCCACTTGATCTAGAGTCTTCACATACTTCACTTGAATTTCTCATTCTTCTACAACTTCACAGATAAAATGATACTTGATTTTGATGTGCTTTGTTCGGCTATGATATATGGGAATTTTTTGTCATAGCAATGGCTGATTTGTTGTTGCAAAATAATATAGTGGCTTCCTCTTGTTTTTCACCAATATCTTTAAAATTCTTCTCATCCAAATTGCTTGCTTTGAGGCCAATGTAGCTGAAACATATTCCGCTTCTGTTGAGGATAATGCCATGATTTCTTGCTTCTTTGATGCCCAAGAATATATGTCGGATCCAAAGGTAAAAGCATAACCCAATGTGTCTCTTATATCATCTAGATTTCCAACCCTATCACTATCACAAAATCCAAACAATTTCAGTTTTGTATTTACTTCTCTCCTATAAATGATGCCAAAATTTTTGGTGCCTTGAATGTATCTCAAAACTCTTTTTGCTGTCCCAAAATGAAGTTTGCTTGGTTGATGCATAAAATGAGACAACAAACTTGTAGCATACATGATATCCGGCCTTGTAGTAGTGAGATATAATAGACTTCCAACCAAACTTCTATATAAAGTTGCATTTGCATCTTCACTTCCATCTTCCTTTGAGAGTTTTTCATTCACTACTAAGTGTGTTGGCACCGGATTACAATTTTCCATTCTAAACTTCTTGAGAATACTTTCCACATAGTTCTTTTAGCAAATGAAAACACAATCTCATTTTTGATCAACTTCAACATCCAATAAGTAATAAAGTAAACCCATATCATTCATTTCATATCTTTTTATCATGTCATTTTTAAATTCATAAATCATTCTTTCATCACTATCGGTATGTATCAAATCATCAACATAAAGAGAGACAATGAGGATACCGGTGTTACCTTGCCTTTTGATGTATAAAGTTGGCTTACTTGGACTTTTTTGGAATCCTTTCTCATTGAAATAGGCATCAATTTGACTATACCAAGCTCAGGGAGCTTGTTTTAATTCATATAAAGCTTTCTTCAACTTGTACACTTTCTTCTCATGATCTTTGATGACGAACTCTTGAGGTTGCTCTACATAAATATCTTCTTTCAATATTCCATTCAAAAAGGTTGATTTCACATCTAATTGGTACAAATGCCAATTTTTATGTGCCGCCAAATCAATTAGTGTTCTAATTATATCAAGCCAAGCAACCGGTGCAAAAGTTTCTTGATAATCTATTCCTTCTTGTTGTGAGTATCCCTTGGCCACCAATCTTGTTTTATGTCTTTGAATGGAACCATCCGGATTAAACTTTATCTTATAGATCCACTTCAAGCCGATGACTTCTTTCTCTTTTGGTTTATCAACTACCTCCCAAGTTTTATTCTTTTTAATCAGTTCAATTTCTTCTTTCATTGCTTTCCTCCAAGCTTCTTCTTTCATTGCTTCTTCAAGGCATTCCAGTTCAACTATACAAAAGTTGCATGTAACATAAATATCACTAAGACTCTCATTCTTTTTGGAGTAGAGCTTGGAGATGAACTTGTACTTGATGGTGAGCTTGAGCTTGGAGATGGACTTATACTTGGAGAGACATGTAGTGATTCTTCATCAACTTCTTCATTTTGAGCATCTTGAGTCTCTTCATGAATGGCAACAACTTTTTCTTGGACTTTCTTTTCTTTCCAATCCCATGATGCTTTTTTATTGAAAAGAACATCTCTACTAATCACCACCTTGTTTGCTTTCAAGCTAAAGAGTCTATAACCCTTTGATTGTGAGCTATAGCCAACAAAGATGCATTCTTCACTTATTTCATCAAGCTTGTATCTCTTCTCTTTTGGGATATGTGCATAACAAATACAACAAAAAATCTTGAGATGCTTAACCGATGGCTTCCTACCGGACCAAGTCTCAAATGATATTTTATCTTGACTTGCTTTTGTTGGACATCTATTCAATAAGTAGACCGTTGTAAAGATTGCTTCCGCCCAAAAGGAGTTTGGAAGGCCTTTATCTTTGAGCATAGATCTTGTCATTTCAACAATTGTGCGGTTCTTTCTTTCAGCCACTCCATTTTGTTCCAGTGTATAGCTAACGGTCAATTATCTATGCAAGCCAATATCTTCACAAAACTTTTCAAATTATTTTGAATTATACTCACCACCTCGTTCACTTCTTAGACATTTGATGTAGTGCCCACTCTGCCTTTCAAAAAGATTTTTGAACTTCTTGAAAATAGAGAATATTTCGGACTTGTGCCTCATAAAGTAGACTCATATCATTCTTGAATAATCATCAATGAAGATAATGAAGTAGACATTTCTGGCATGAGGAGACTTCATAAGCCCTCACACATCGGTATGAACAAGTTCCCATGGTGCATTGGCTCTCCATGCTTTCTCCTTTGGAAATACTTCCTGGTGTTTGTTTCCCAAATGCACAACCTTCACACACTTCTTTCTTTTCTTGAATTGCCGGTAGACCATACACCATATTTTTTTGTTGGAAACTTCTCAAACTTTGAAAATTCAAGTGCCCATATCTTTTATGCCATAATTATGGTTCATCATTAACTTTCATCTTGAATGCCATATTCTTTACATATTGGAGAATGAGAGAAAAATTTCTATTTTTCTCCATCTTGATGGTTGTCATAAGTTGCCTCTTCTCATCTTTGTCATATATCTTACATAAGTTTTCTTTAAAGTGAATGATGTGCCCATGCTCAATCAATTGGCCAACATTTAGATGATTTTGCTCTAAATCCGGAACAAAAAGAACATCATGAATGAATTTCCTCCCCCTCTTTGTATCAATAGCAATAGTACCTTTGCCCTTGGCTTGAACAAGTGTTCCATTTTCCATCTTGACTTGCGATGTAGAAGAAACATCAATATTGACAAAAATTGATTTATCGCCAGTCATATGGTTGCTACATCCACTATCAAGGTACCATACATCATTCCTTTGCTTGAATACCATTTGACATGCATAGAATGTACTTTGTTCACCACCTTCTTTCTCTTCGAAATAATTTGCTTGCTCATTTGCTTTGTACCTACAATCTTTTGAACATGGCCAAATTTCTTATATACAAAACATTGAGGTTTGCCTTTAAACCAACAATCATTTTCAACATGAGAAGATCTTTTACATATTTTGCATCTATTTTGATTGCTTTCATTATTGTTTCTTCTTTGAAAATTATTTCTTCCTGTTCCTCTTTGAAAATTATTTCTTCCTTTTCCTCTTCCTTGCCTTCCACCTCTAGATAAGCATTCATAATTATGGTGCTCATGAGTAGATGGGTCTTCTTTGGAGAAAATATTAATCTTAGATTGAAAGGCACTTTCTAGAGATTTTTCATTATGCTTATTCAATCTTTGCTCATGTGATTTAAGTGAACCCATCAACTCATGTACACTTAATGAAAAGAGATCTTTTGATTCTTCAATAGCGGCAACAATAGCATCATATTTTTGAGGTAAACTAATCATCATCTTTTCACAAATCCTTTGATTGGTGATCTTTTCACAATATATTTTCATTTGATTAACTATCTCCATGATTTTGGAAAAGTAACCTTTCATGGTTTCATTTTCCTTCATTTTCATATTCTCTAATTTCCTTCTAAGAGATAAAAGCTTGATGGTTCTTACCTTGGTGTTGCCTTGGAATTCCTCTTGAAGAATATCCCAAGCTTTCTTTGCTTTGCTTTGCTTGCCCCAATAATCCTTGGAAAAAATTTATCGGACATGGCTTGTTGGATGAAGAAGAGGGCTTTTGCATCCTTTTTCTTGTACTCCTTCAATTGATCTCTTTGAGCATTGGTTAGGGTTGTTGATGAGTTGGGATCCTCATATCTATTCTCCACCAAATCCTAAATCTCTTGTGAAATAAAGAGTGTTTTCATCTTAATGCTCCAAAAATCATAATTTTCATCATCAAAGATAGGCATAGAGAGTTGTTGGATGCTCATACTCATGGGATTTGAAGTTGCCATTAAGATATTCTTGATTGAGGCTTGTTTTCTCACAAATCTAACTCAAACCCAGCTACAACGATCTTCCTTGCTCTGATACCAATTTGTTGGGAGTGATTTCAACTCATAAACATATATTTGGAAGCAAAATAACAAAGGAAGAAAAAAATGGATGATCAAATATGATGGAAGAAAAGCTCTCTCAATTATTATTATTATTATTATTTTTTCGTTTTCACAACAGCCCTCTTTTCTTGGCTCCCAAGAAGACTACATAATAGCTATCCATATGGCATACATGCAACCCAATACTACATAATAGCCATCCATGTGGTATACATGCAACCGACAACTATATTGATAAAACATAACAAGAAAGAAAGAGTTTAATACAAAAATAAACAAAGCATTAATTTTTAATACTGAATGCATGAATTAGAGTACTAATAAAATGTAAACAATCTTTGCACCAATAATTGGAGCGAAGATATTGCTGGCATCTCTTAATTTGATGTGTTATTATGCTGTCCAAATTAGGTCTTCCAACACTTGAGAGTATCAAGGTTTGTTTTCTAAAAAGGAAAAAAAAAAAAAAAAAAAAAGGATAGCAAGATCCTCGGTCAGACTATCATGTTGCACATGCTTCAAGCTTTTGCCTCTGCTTTGAAACCAAGACAAATAATTAAATATTTAAGAAAGATAATTAGACACATGTACTAGGTCATTTGCTTCACAAGTGAACATATACTAGGTCATCTTTTATGTTGTGCTCATGGCGAGAAAAAAAAAAAAAAATCATAAAGTCTTTGTAAAGATTTAGGGAGGTGGATAGAGGTGGCCATTACTGTAGAATTAAGCCCGTGGCTCCTGTTGGTAAAGCCAGCTGGGAGTGTTCTTCCTGGCCAAATCCTGAGAGTGTTCTTCCAACTCAGTATTGAGGGACTTGGTAATAGTTTTTCATTTGAACATTTTGTGAGTTGCGACAATCTCCAAAACCTCGGATAGCTAAAACACCTTGGGTCCTACAATCGTATCTTGTCCCAAGTGTTTGCTTAGATGATATTACCTCTTACCTCTTGAACAAAAGGATGTGGGTTCTACTCCCAATGATGTGGACTCTAATGTGTGAGAATCTATATGGATGTGTCTTGATCCCATATCAGCTATGCATCGAGTAAATCATCGATGTTTATATAGAACCAAATAATATTTTCTCGGCTAACTTTCCTGAGTAAGGTTCTAGATCATTAAAATGCTATCAACATGGAACTTACTCATGGCCCATGTGAACTTGAGGACATCATGACTTAAACTTAGGGAGTGTGAGGATGTATGGAGGCATTCATCTGGCTCTACAATGGATCTTAGATATTTATATAGAACTAGGGAACATAAATATATAACAGCTTCCTAGCTAATGTTTTTGTGCAAAGTTCTAGGTTGTTATAGTCTGAGTAGCGGGTGGGATTAGAGCCCCTCTTGGTTAAAAACAAAAAGGTTTGTTACTTGTTAGTGTAAGAAAATGGTGGTAAAATAATTATCAGAATGGAAACAATTTTTTTTTGCGACATAGAGTGAATGTTGGTGTTATCTCAAGATTATTAAAATTTGTTTTGTAATCTTATTTGCATCTCAAGTCACTTAGAATTGATATGAATAAAGAGTTTTTTATTTTTATTTTTAGTTTTAAATACAAAAGGAGTTAGGGAAGACCTAACAGTTAAATACCAGTTACAAACTTGCTTTGAGAGGTGATACGCATTGTGAATGAAAGGTGACTCTATACCACCTGCATGGTAGTCCAGTTAGAACGGGTTATGGCTTCGCACTAACTCATCTCAGGTTCAAGGAATGACTCTTATGGAGGACTCAAATAATCCCAGGATAAGTCCTAGAGCTTGGATGTGGGGATGTTGGAGTGGTCAGGGGCTTGTCCTTTGAAAAATTACCTACCCCGATGATCTAGTTAGCACAGGGTGGTGCTGGGATGATGTACCCACCCTCGTAGTAGAAGGGTTGTGTTGGGTCCGAATCGAATATTTCCTGATGAAGTGGGACTCTCGTGATAATGTCCAGAAGGGATAGCTATGCTAGAAGGCCCCATTCCTTTTTCTGTAAAATAAAAATTATGAAAGGTGACTCAATAACAGTATTAATTTATTAGTTGACAGAAATGCCAGTAAAAAGAAACCGGTCATTATGCCCATCAATTTATTTACCACAGAGCTTAGACATGATTAATTTCTTCATTGATGCAAGCTGCCCCCACCCTTCTCATTTTTTTTAAAAAAAATAATATCGGTCATAGGATATAACAAAATTGCTTAAAGCAGTTGTGCTTGTATCCGCTGGGTTTATAGATGGGCTCCATTGAACATACTTTTGATTAAGCTAGAAATAGATCTGTCATCCCAAACAATGTTATGTTACCCTTCTCCTTTGGCCTTTGAATCTACCAACTAGCCAGCTGAATGAAGTGTCTCATGGTAATTATATCATGGACATAAGATCAAATTCTCCTTCATCAAGGGCTTTCAGGGAAGCCCACATTCTGTTGTGTAGCCAAAAAAAATTGCTACGAGCCTCATTTTTTAAATGAAGTGAGCAAAATGTGCTTCCACTTCAATTTTGCTTGCTCGGTGAAAAACATTGGTAGCTTTCCTTTTTTATTTTATTGAGAAAAATTGCCGCTGTCTCTACAAAGAGAAGCGATGGGTACGAAGACTACTACTACTCCCAGCTGAAGGTGGTGAGAAATTCTTGTTTTACCAATAGATAAGCAACATCTTGCCTAAACAACTAGACTTGGCTCAAACAAAGCATAGTATATGGCCTTCCCATTGGACGAAGTGTTTCGTATTGTAAAAGTCCAAACTAGAACTCATGGCACTTTCCTTGCATTCATTTTATAGCAAAAGATTGGCACACAGCTCATTGCAAGACAATGAATTAACGCAAAACATGGATAATTTCTCTATTCCTGTCTCATCCTTGCACAGGAGCCAAGCTTATCTTCTCTGTGTTAAAATATTTGTAAAAAAAAAATTATTATCTTTATTTCAATTTCATTTAATACATCTTAAAGATTATTTATACCATGTATATAGATTTTTATAAAAATAATAATAATAATAAATAATATAGAGTCATGCTAACAAAAAAAAAATGATACAGAATTATATTTATAAAGAAAAATAATATGAGATAATGTTAATAAAAAAATATTATGAATTATTAAATAATTTTTAAAATCATGTGATCACTTAAAATCACATTAATAATATTGTTTCAAATTTAATGGATTACTCTAAAGAGTCATTGGATGGAGTTAAACACAAAACTTCCATAAAGGGATTTTCGAATTTACTAAATCTTCTTCCAGTCTAACAAGGACTCACATGTAATTCACCAAGTGCTGACAAATTGTTTGTAGCTGGCCAAACCATGACTTGTTGGCATCCCAATAATTTATGAGCCAGGGAAGGAAACAATGGTTAGGCATGCAACATCCATGGGGTATCAAAACAATTTCCAGAACACCTCCCCACGTTCATGCAGGTCTCTCCTCCTCTCCTCTTCTTTATTCCCACAGAAATTCCTCCCCCAGTTTCCTTCAATTCCTCAACAACACTCCCCACGTTATCCCAATTGCCAGATCACACACTTCTCACACTCTCTCTCACCTCCCCCTCCTTCCTGTGCTTAAGCTTCTCTTAATCATAAGCTTATGGCGTTTCAATCATTAGCTTTAGACCCTTGGACCACTAAACAGAATCCCATTGAATGCCTACTTCACAGAATCTTAGATAAGAAGCCCTTAGTGTTATTATCCTGAGAGGACTCCCAGTTTTTAAATCTTTCACCACCAGAACTTAGTCCTCTTTGAGCTGTATTGATAACCAAAAAAATTTGCTGGTGCTGGCGAGACAATGAAACCAACTCTATATGTGCAACATTCTTCAAAACTAACAGATAGATACTCTTTCAACTTGCTAGGCCTTACCAATCCATTCTAACAGTGATCATACCACCGAAGTCCCTCCTCTCTATCACCACCCAATTTTCTAACTCCACAATGGAGCCTGATGGAGTGCCCTTGGAAGCAAGTTGGAACTCATTTGATGTAGCGATGTCGGCTGAAGAATCTGAGATAATTGCCCACTTGCTAGGTGGTCAGCAATTTCCATGTGAGCTTGATGAAGATCCGAGCATCGCAACGCCACCGATATTTTGGCCTTACCATACTTAAGATCTGTATTATTTTTTGGACTTTGAAACCAATCACAATCCTTACTATTTGTCTCTGCTGGGATGTGCGCAGCGGATTAAACCAGTTTAGGTCTCAAAATAATTTCTGTTTATTCACTTAGACAATTAATCAATCACAACACAGGCAGATATCAAATCAAAAGAAGACGAGATTTACGTGGTTCGGCAAAATATTGCCTACGTCCGCCATAAGGAAAGGAGTAATCCTCTGACCCAAATCTAGGTACAAAAGGAATACAAATATCCAGATAACAAATGCCAGATTAAAAATAAATAGACATAATAAATAAATAAAAGAGGATGAAAGAAGCACGAGAAAAATCCCAAATACCAGACCTCTAGCTTTTTCTGGTGCCTGGATCGAAGAAGAAATCTCTCTGAAATTTTTCTAGATTTTTTCTCTCTTTGTCTCTCTCTGTCGATCAAAGACCGCAGGTTCTCTGTGGTTAAATAACCATCTGAAACGGCATCCAAAACAGATCTAAAACGAGTCCAGAAAATTCAAAACACTCCCAAGCCGTCAGATCAAAGAACAAAGGCTCAGATCGCGCCAAAATACGTGCAAGATACCCTCAGATCAAGCCTAATCAAGCTCGGATTAATCTCAGCCATCCGATCGACCGATCGGACAGTCTAGAATGCGAGAAATCGCGTGGACCGCGCGTACACCGTGAGAAACCAAGGGGAATCGCATGGGAAAACAGGGGAAACGCCCCAAGGGGGGCGCTGCAAGCTGCTGGGCCGAGCCCACGCGCACGCCCGCGCGCTGAGCATGGGCCTAGGCCACGCGTGCGCACGCCTGCGCGCTGGGCTGGGCCGAGCGCTCGCCCGTGCCGCGCGTCGCACATGGGTCGAGGGCTTCGTGGGAGCGGTCTTCGTGGCTGGGTTTTATAGGAGCAAACAATAACAATCCTCCTCCTTGCGACAAAAAATAAATACCTATATCAAATATGGATTATAAAGCCTCCTCCTCATCAAAAGACCCCGAAAGGGATCACCAAGTACTCAAACCAATCAAGTTCTGGAATGTCCTGAACTTGACTACTGGAATTGGTTTAGTGAGCATATCAGCCGGATTATTAGCAGTGCTAATTTTCTGAAGTTGAATATCACCATCCTCTACCAAATCTCTGATAAAATAATACTTGATATCAACATGCTTAGTGCGCTCATGATATATCTGATCTATGACGAGATGTAACGCACTCTGACTGTCATAGTGAATAACCAAAGAATTCTGCTTGAGACCCAAATCTTGTACTAACCCTCTAAGCCAGATTGCTTCCTTTGCTGCCTCTATCAAAGCCATATACTCTGCCTCTGTAGTTGACAAAGCAAATGTAGATTGCAAAGTAGCCTTCCAGCTAATTGCATAACCAAAGAAAGTAAATACATATGAGGTCAATGACCTCCTCCAATCCAAGTCACAAGCATAATCTAAATCATAGAATCCTGTAACAGTGCAACCACTCTGTCCAGAGAATACCAATCCCAAATCAGAAGTACCTTTCAAATATCGAAGAATCCATTTCACAGCTGACCAGTGAGCTTTTCCAGGCTTATCCATATATTTGCTCACTATACTAACTGCCTATGAAATATCAGGACAAGTGCACACCATTGCATACATGATACTGCCAACTGCACTCGCATAAGGCACTTTAGACATATACTTCTCCTTATCCTCAGTCTGAGGAGAAATCCCCGACAGATAACTGAAAATGACTGTCAAAAGGAGTAGTGACTGGCTTAGCTGTAGACATACAAAATCTTTCCAAGACTTTCATAATATAAATGTGCTGAGTAACAAATAGTCTACATAAGTGCCTGTCACGAATGATCTCTATCCCAAGTATCTTCTTTGCCGGTCCAAGGTCCTTCATCTCAAATACAGTACTAAGTTCAGTTTTCAGCTTCTGGATGACTGACATATCCCTGGCTGCAATCATCATGTCATTAACAATAATAACAAATAACAAAAGGACCCGTCTGAAAGCTGCTGATAATACACGTAACTATCATATGGAGATCTATCAAATTTATGGTCAACCATAAACTTATCAAATTTGCGGTACCATTATCTTGGAGACTGCTTCAAATCATACAAAGACCTTTTGAGCAAGCATACGTGATATTCTTTATCTGGGGCCTCAAAACCAGGTGGCTGTTACATATAAATCTGCTCCTCCAAGTCACCATGTAGAAAAGCTGTCCTGACATCCAGCTGTTCTAACTCCAAATTCTGAGAAGCAACTAAAGCAAAGAACACATGAATAGAAAAGTGTTTAACTACAGGAGAAAATACCTCATTGTAATCAATACCCTCTCGTTGATTGTAATCCTTAGCCACCAACCTTGCCTTATATTTCAAATCTTGAGGGGTAGCTCCTTCCTTTTTCTTGAAGATCCATTTGCAACCAATTTTCTTCTTAACCTTAAGGAATCTGACTAATTCCCAAGTCTGATTCTTTTTCAAAGACTGAAGCTTTTCTACCATAGCCATGGTCTATTGCTCAGCCTGTGAACTACCAATTGCTTCTTGAAATGTGGTGGGCTTATCACCTATAGTGTCTGTAATATTCAGAGCATAATACACTAACTCAACACAAGCATAATCCTCAAAACCATATCTTTGAGGTGCTCTGATATGTCGCTTGGTTCTTCGAGTGGCAATACTATCATCTTGAACTTGACCACGTACAATAACCTCCTCCTGAATCTGTAACTCTGGATCTATCTGCTGATGCTGTTCATTCTGAATATCACCTGTAGACTGCAACTGCTGTGATCTAATAGTCTGATTAATATCAACAACAGTCCTATCCTGCTGATCCTGAACCTGATCTCCCGGTGAAGAACTTGGCTGTAACTACCGTAAAGGAGTGGGTGACTCATCAAAAGTCACATCCCTGCTGACTAGAAAACCCTGGGATCTAGGCTCTGTGCACAATAATTTGTAGCCCTTCACCCCATATGCATATCCAAGAAATATGCATTTCTTAGCCTTGGGATTCAGCTTTCCATCTTTGACATGTGCATATGCTGAACACCCAAATAATCTAAGAACTGAATAGTCTGCAGGTCTTCCTGTCTATATTTCTTTCGGAGTCTTTATATTCAATGCAGATGCTGGATATCAATTTATAATAAAGTAGGCTGTATGTGCAGCCTCTGCCCAGAAGTCTCTACTCAATCCAGAACTTAAAAGCATAGATCTGACTCTTTTCAATAGTGTGCGATTCATGCATTCCGCAACACTATTTTGCTGAGGAGTATACACTGTAATCCTATGCCTGACAATGCCCTCTGACTTGCAAAAGTCATTAAACTCTGTAGAACAAAATTCCAATCCATTGTCAGTCCGGAAGGTTTTCACCTTCCTCTCAGTTTGCCTCTCGACTATAGCCTTCCACCCTTTAAAAGTGTGAAATACATCACTTTTATTTTTGATAGTATAAATCCAGACTTTATGGGAGTAGTCATCAATCAAAGAGAGCAAATACCTAGATCTACCCTTGGATGTAACTGGGGCAGGTCCCCATAGGTCAGAATGTATGTAATCCAATATACCTGCTGTCCTGTGCACGCCTGCAGTAAAGCTGACTCTGTGTTGTTTTCCAAATATGCAATACTCATAGAATCCAAGTGCACCAACTTTCTGACCTCCTAGCAGACCACGTCTGCTCAGCTCCAGTAAACCTTTATCTGACATGTGGCCCAATCTTTGATGCCATAACTGTATCAATTGAACAATAGAGGAATGTGCTGAAGAAGCCTCACCAACCACTGTAGTGCCATCCAAATAATAAAGAGTGCCACTCAATTTATCTCTTAACAAAGTCAATGCACCTTTACTAATTGTAATAGATCTTCTACCCCATCTACCCTCAAAACCTGCAATATCAAAAGCATTTACCGAGAGAAGATTTCTTTTCAATTGGGGAACATATCTGACATCATCCAAAGTCACCACAGTATTTGCATAGATTTGGTCTGAACTGTACCAATTCCTTCTATTTTACAGATAGCGTCATCCCCAAGAAGAACAGAGCCTCCATCATAGGATCTAAAAGAAGTGAACCATTCTTTATGGGGTGTCATATGAAAAGATGCTCCAGAGTCCACGATCTAGGTATCAGGCTGACTGATACTGCATGCAGCTGTAAATACTGCATCATCTGCAACACTGCTATGATCTGCAGAAGAAACTGCTACTGATGCCGAATCTGAGATTGTTCCTTTATTTTTCTGTTCCTTCTCTTTCTTGGACTGTAGAAGTCTACACTCATTTTTCTAGTGGCCTGGCTTCTTGCAGTAATGACAAACACCAGGTCTTTTAGACCTAGACTTTGATCTAGTCTTGGACTTATTTCTACCTTGTCCAACTGTTCTTTGCTCATCTCTACCTCTGACAGTAAGTCCTTGTACCAGATTTGGAGTCGGATGCTCCAACTATACTTTCAACCTAAGCTCATTGGATAACAAAGTGGCTTCAACCTCATTGAAACTTATAGTCTCTCTTCCATAGAGGATGGTAGTAGTAATATTTTCATAGGACTTAGGCAAAGAATAAATCAGAATCAAAGCCTTGTCTTCCTCATCAACATTAACACCAATATTTGCCAAATCAAGCAGGAGCTTATTATAATCATCCAAGTGATCCTTGAGTGAGATCCCTTCCGCCATACGAAATGTGTGAAGCTTGCCCCTCAAATACAGTCTATTAGTAAGAGATTTTACCATATACAAAGTATCCAGTTTTCTCCATATACCTTTAGCTATATCAAGTTCCACTACATTGCGGAGGACTTTATCACTCAATCCCGAAAACAGAGTCCCAAGTGCTCTCTCATTCATCTCCTCTTTTTCAACCTCTGTAACACCTGAAATTGCATCCATTCCTTTGAGAGCTGTTGCAACGCCCTCCTTTACCAACAGATATCTTATTCTCACCTTCCATGGTGCAAAATCACCTGTGCCATCAAATATCGCTACCTCATGCCTAGAGGTAGTGGAATGAAAAATAACCGCCTCAGGAGCCGGAGAAGAACTTGGTTGCCCGTCAGATGCCATCCATTTGCTCTGATACCAATTGTTGGGATGTGCGCAGCGGATTAAACCAGTTTAGGCCTCAAAATAATTCATGTTTACTCACTTAGGCAATTAACCAATCACAACACAGGCAGATATCAAATCAAAAGAAGACGAGATTTATGTGGTTCGGCAAAATATTACCTACGTCCACCAAGAGGAAAGGAGTAATCCACTATAATCTGACCCAAATCTAGGTACAAAAGGAATACAAATATCCAGATAACAAATGCCAGATTAAAAACAAAGAGACATAATAAATAAACAAAAGAGGATGAAAGAAGCATGAGAAAAATCCCAAATACCAGGCCTCTGGCTTTTTCTGGTGCCTGGATCGAAGAAGAAATCTTTCTGAAATTTCTTTGGATTTTTTCTCTCTCTGTCTCTCTCTGTCGATCAAAGACCGCAGGCTCTCTGTGGTTAAATAACCATCTGAAATGGCATCCAAAACAGACCTAAAACGAGTTTAGAAAATCCAAAACACTTCCAAGCTGTCAGATCAAAGAACAAAGGCTCAGATCGTGCCAAAATCCATGCAAGATACCCTCAGATCAAGCCTAATCAAGCTCAGATTAATCTCAGCCGTCCGATCGACCGATCGAACAGTCTAGAATGCAAGAAATCATGTGGACCGCACGTACACCGCGAGAAATCAAGGGGAACCACATGGGAAAACCGGGGAAATGCCCCAAGGGGGGCGTCGCAAGCCGCTGGGCCGAGCCCACGCGCGCGCCCGCGCGCTGAGCGTGGGCCTGGTCCGCGTGCGCGCACACCTGCGCACTGGGCTGGGCCGAGCACCCGCCTGCACCGCGCGTCGTGCATGGGTTGGGGGTTTCGTGGGAGCGGTCTTCGTGGCTGGGTTTTACGAGAGCAAACGATAACAGTCTCAAGGGGCAAGTAGCACTAGTACCAGTAGGTTCTCTCTTCCCCTTGCTAACAATGTAGGCTGCTGCTTGAGTGATTCTAATGCTGTGCCACAGATCAGCACTTGCTCCAACCCAATGGATTTCAGCATTGGGGAAGAGCCAATAATCGGGCGATCCCTTGCAGCTGTTTCCTATCATCAATTCAGTGAGCCAATTTGTGTGACCGAGGAGACGAGCAGCGAAGAATTCAGTGGCTCAAAGGAGAAATCACCGGTGCCTGTTGTTCCTCCTCATCAGACCTCACAAGCCATCAAGAAAAGGTCCAATGCAGGTGATGCTGAGCAGCCCATGATGAATGAAAAAGACGGCGCCTTGATCGAAAGTCCTAAGAAGAAGGCCCGGGCATCGGCACTGGTGAGTATGCAACTCCTCTTTAACTACGTGCCGACATGTTGCCAAGTTTCTATTGGTGCAAGTTCAAGACATCATGATCAGGAGATTGTACATTATATTAGGTACCTAAGAATGTAAAGAATGCTCAGTCTAAGAAGGCGAAAATTGTTAGTACTGTCAACGAGGAAGAGAACAATGCTGACTTAAATTTGCAGAGCTCCGGCTGCTACAGCTCGGAGGAGGATTCAAATGCCTCCCAGGAGCTGAATGGAGAAGACGGCGCAAGGCTGCAAGCTCTAGCTCCAAAGGAGGAACTCTGAGTCCAAGTGGGGGCAGGGGCCGGCGACCGATCCCCAAAGCCTCTATGCAAGGGTAAGTACTTGATTTGAATTGGACAATGGCTTTAATTTTGAAACCTGAGAACGAAGTTTTACTGCTGCCAACTTTTCGACATCCTGATGTTATTGCCCCTTCAATAATTTCATAGGAGAGGATAGAAAGGATCAATGAGAGATTAAGGATTCTGCAGAACTTGGTTCCCTATGGGACCAAAGTAAGTTTTGGTTACTGCATCAATCCTGCTTTGCTACAAATATTTACAGAGTGAAAATGTTAGATATCAATAAGTCTAATTGATATAATCTTGCAGGTAGACATTAGCACAATGCTTGAAGAAGCAGTTCAGTGGGTGAAGTTTCTACAGCTCCAAATTAAGGTGAGGATTCTCTTCCTTGTGTTACTGGAAAAATACAATCATCTAATAGTCAAAAAAAAAAAAGGGTCCAAACTAATAAGACAATGTAGGTTGATATAATTAGCATTTAACCAAGATTAAATAAGACATCTGAATCTAATTTTGTTGGTGATTTATCTGTGCAGCTTCTGAGCTCAGATGAGCTGTGGATGCACGCTCCGATCGCTTACAATGGGATTAACATTGGGCTTGACCTAAAGATTTCCCCACCTCAACAGTAAGATCTAAATGGACTCGGACCTGGAGATTGCACCAACACTAACACCCAAACAAAATGTTGCTGGATCTATGTTGTTCACGAGTCTAATCTTTGGCTTTTTATAGATTCATTTCACGGTAATGAGTTTTGTTGTGTCACTTGGCCTCATTTATTATAACCATCTCAACCACCTTCGGTTATTCGGTTATAATCACTTTCAGTTATTCGGTTATTCGGTTACAACCATCTTCGGTTATTCGATTATTCAGCTACAACCACATTCGGTTAGTTGGTTATTCGGTTACAACCACCTTCGATTATTTGGTTATTCCGTTACAACAACTATAACCATATTTGGTTATTACAACCTCTATAAATAGGGTAAGAGGGGACCTCCCAAGGTTAAAAAAGGTCTAAGGCCGATAGGCCCAAGCTATGCCACTCTACTCACTCCCTTTTCCATCTATGCTATTTTTGAATTATCAATTCTGTCGCTGCCTAGACCATCCTACTGAATTGAGCATCAGAGTGTCCCCCGCTGGAAATCCGGTCCAGGGTTTTTTGTAGGTCTCTATCCGTGCCCTAGGAGTTGATGGGAAGAGCGAGCGGGATGCCCGATGCTGCCGAAGCCTCAGCCCCAGGTGATTTAGCCGCAACAAATTGGTGCACCAGGTAGGGGCTCGTTATTCCCCTTTTAGGAAGGAGAATTTCAAGAGATACAAGATAGAGAAGCCCATTCAAAAAGCTTCGTCGGATACTTCTGGGAGAGAGGATGAGTTCTGAGTTCTGAGTCCCGGCTCCACTCCAATCAACCACCGCGGCCTTTCCTCTAGCTCGATGACCGAGGGAAACCCGCCGGTCTCCGCCTCATCTCCTCCCTAGAGGACATCTGTCTCCTCTACCCCAAGGGAGCAACGAATGCCGTAGGCCTGGGAACCTTATGGAGTTCGCTAGAGTACGGTCGGAGGATCTGAACCGGCTGCCAAGCCGACGGTTCTGCAACTCCATCATAAGGGTCAAGAAGTCCGGCAAGCTCCCCCTCCTCTTCCACTATGACGGCACCTTAAAGATACTCCAAGTGGCGGACATGCATTTCGGCAATGGTATGGTGACCCAGTGCCGAGATATGTTCCTATCCACTACTCCGATCTCATACTACCCGGTGCCTCAGGGGGATGACTAGGGTCGAGAAGCCTGATCTCATCACCTTCACAGGGGATAACATATTTGAGAGCAGCAAATGCAGCGATATCACCGTTTCGAGCATTTTGATCTGCATGGAGTCCAGGATTCCATGGGCAATAACCTTGGGTAATCGTATCTAGGAGTCCACCATGACTCAGGGAGAGATGATGTCGTTCGTCTCCTTCATGGATTATTCTATTTCTCAACTTATCTCGCCTGGTTTCAAGATAGATGGATTAAGGAATCTCAGCTCATGTGGCTTCGTACTGCTTCACAAAAGCTTCAGGTCCAAGGATTTTATCAAAAATAGCCATCCAGCTTGAATCTCGGCTTGCCTCATCGAACAAATCTATCCTAAGAAGTACCCGCTGAAACCAAGAAATCCAACGACGGGACAGCCTTGAAAAAAAGGTAAGAGGGGACCTCCGAGGTAAGTCATCATAGGCAAGTCCGAGACTAGCCTACGCCATGCCATTTTGATATCTTTCATCTATTTTTTGAGTTTTCCATTCTGTTTTATTGAACTCTACTAACTTAAGCATCGGTGTATCCTCCACCGAATAAAGTCTGGTCAAGGTTTTGTTTTGCAGGAATCTCTTGATGGCCGATGTCTTCTTATTGGCCGATCTCTTCTTGAAGGCCGATGCCTTCTTATTGGCTGATCTCTTCTTGAAGGCCGATGCCTTCTTATTGGCCGATCTCTTCTTGAAGGCCGATGCCTTCTTATTGGCCGATCTCTTCTTGAAGGCCGATGGCTTCTTAAAGGCCAATCTCCTCTTAATGGCTTCTTATTGGCCGATCTCTTCTTGAAGGCTGATGCCTTCTTATTGGTCGATCTCTTCTTGAAGGCCGGTGCCTTCTTAATGGCCGATATCTTTTTGTAGGCCGATATCTTCTTAAAGGCTGATATTTTTAATGGCCGATATCTTCTTAAAGGCTGATATCTTCTTAAAGAACGATATTTTTAATAGCTGATATCTTCTTGAAGGCCAATCTATGTGCAAGGCTCACTAAAGCCTATCTTATCAGGGTTCACTGAAGTCCATGGAAAGTCTTACTGAAGCTTATCTTATCAGGACCCACTAAAGCCCATGAAAAGGCTCACTAAAGCCTATCTTATCAAGGCCTACTGAAGCTTATGGAAAGGCTCACTAAAGCCTATCGTATTAGGGCTCACTGAAGTCCAAGGAAAGGCCTACTGAAGCCTATCTTATTCCCTATTAAAGGCATAAGGATGATCTACGTAATCTACCCTAGAAGTGTCGAGGTGGGCTTAATCAGCCTGTCTTATTCTCTATCAAAGGCATAAGGATGATCTACATGATCTACCCTACGAAGTGCCGAAGCGGGCCTTATCAACCTGTCTTATTCTCTATTAAAGATATAATGATGATCTACGCGATCTACCCTAAATTTATCGAGGTGGGCCTGATCAGCCTGTCTTGTTCTCTTTCAAAGGTTCAAGAATGACCCATGTGGTCTACACTATGATAAATCTGATGAAGTACCAAAATGGCCCTAACCAGCTTATCTTAACCTTTATTCAGGGGTGACCAATATGGTCTATCTTGCGGCAAATCCGGTGACGTACCAAAGTACATCTAATCAATATATATTACTCAGCAGCTTAGTGATGATCTGACCAGCCTATCTTATTCTCTATCACTATCAAAGGCAGATTTAATCAGCCAACCGACAAAGTGCAAAGGCTATAACTATTACTCCCTTCACTGAAAATAGAATTAAAGCCAAAAGCAGTTCACTAGCAACATTTTCAGCTCGAGACTGGGGGGCAATGTTATGACCCTGTCACTTGGCTTCATTTATCATAACCACCTCAACCACCTTCGGTTATTCGATTACAACCATCTTTGGTTATTCGGTTATTCGGTTATAACCACTTTCGGTTATTCAGTTATTCAGCTACAACCACATTCAGTTATTTAGTTATTCGGTTACAACCACCTTTGGTTATTTGGTTATTCGGTAACAATTATAACCATATTTGATTATTACAACCTTTATAAATAGGGTAAGAGGGGACCTCCCAAGGATAAAAAAGGTCTAAGGCCAATAGGCCCAAGCTAGGCCACTCTACTCACTCCCTTTTTCATCTATGCTATTCTTGAATTCTTCATTCTGTCACTGCCTAGACCGCCCTACTGTCTTGAGCGTCGGAGTGTCCCTTGCCGGAAATCCAGTCCGGGGTTTTTTGCAGGTCTCCATCCGCGCTCTAAGAGCCAATGGAAAGAGTGAGCGGGATGCCCGACACCGTTGAAGCCTCAGCCATGGATGATTTAGCCGCAACAGGTTTATCTGAATTAGTTACTCTTCCATTCAGATCTCATGTTCTTCTCGACTCGTCTTGTGTTTGTTCACTGTGAAGTAGACGGCGAGATTGTTGGATTCTTGACAACCATCTCCGAGTACATGATGTACAAGGGGCAAATCCCCAAAATCGAAATATCGATGACTGTTCTGTCCATTATACGTAACATTCCTTGAATTATTCTCTAAGATAGTCATAACTAGTGGAGGCTAATCACAATTTCAACTCTGGATTTTAAATTTTAACTAGCTCAAATGGCATAAGAGGACTCTCCTATCAATATTGAATGGTCCTTTCATTAAGAAATCATTAACCATACCCAAATGTGTGTTTCTTATGGGCTAGATTTGGCCCGAGTACTCATCGGATATGACTTGGGTTGAAAAGGAGTTCTTGCTAGACCTACACATACCATGTCACCCAAAAAAAAAAAAAAATCAGGTGGAACCTGGAGCAACCTAAAGTCCAATACCTGGTTCAATTGGTATGTAAATGTTCAAGAGGTCCAAATTCTTTTGTTTGAGAATGTGTTCCCGGTAAATACGATTGGGCCAACTTGGGTTTCATTATCAATTCATCATTTCTTTGTCCGGTACAAAGAAGTCCGTAAGAAATTGGCTATATAGTGGGGGTTATCCCTCTCTAAAATACGGATAGATAGCATTTAACTGAATGTAAGTAATTCAAATAGTTCAAGAAATCCCCAATTCAGTCCGGATCCATTTTGAAATACAATTGTGAGGCCAAGGCTTAGCTATTATAACTCTATACGGTCTTATGTATTTTAGCCATGGGGCTTAGCCTAATCCATGTTAAACGGCTCAGCCAAACCATGGGCGGTAAACTGGAGAAATGAACATGGGGAAATCTCCATTGTTGGGATAAACCAGCTCAGCAAAAACAAATTGCTGCTTCAAAGATATAATTGAATCCCTTTTTGAACCGGTCGACAATACCAGAAGGCTCGAAGGTGACTCCGTAGGCTGATGAAGCGATGACTTGGTATCTCCATTCCGGTCACATCACTGTGTCAGTTTTCGGCCCGCATCGAAGAGGTTGGTCCCGAAGCATATCCCCAATTCAGGTCGTGCCGGGCATCAGGTGGTGGGCCAGTCTTCGTCAGATCACTCCGAAAAAGACTGGTCCGAAGAAGATAGTCGCTTCATTCCCCAACCTGCTTTGAAAAAAATGAATACGAAGTAAATACTCTTGTCCACTCCGAAGAAGGCAATTCCGATGCGAACGGCCAAGGTGTCTTCAGCCTACTCCTAAAGGATAGGTATGAGGCAATCAGCCGATTCGGTTTCGGTCCCTTCCAAGGGAGCGGCCCTAAAGCAAATCTTCAATTGATCTTAAATCTCCAGATATGGATATAGTTATTGTAACCAACCACGTAGCCACTAACTCCGACGATATCGAAGTGGCCAGAATCAGTCACGTGCCCACTAACTCCAACATCAACAATATTGAGGTGGCCAGAATCAGGCAGTAACCACTTATGATCATGGAGGGGTTAAGCTAACCAATCCCATTTAACCAGAGGCAAGTGGGCTTAACTGCATTTTGGCACATCAACCATTATAAATACTGGTAAGAGGGGACACTCACGATAAGCGAAAATGGCAAGTAAGCCAAGCAGAAACAAAAATTTCTTGAGTCTCTTTCACTCTCTCTCTCTAAGAACTCTTCATTCTGTTGCTTGAGCCTTCAATGACTTAGGCATCGAAGTGTCCTCCACTGAAGAAAATCCAGTCAGAAGATCTATTTTGCAGGATTCTCGGGAGGCGAACCAGTGATCCAGTAACTCCATCCGGCCCGCGGAGGTTCGACACCAACAAATTGGCGGGCCGGTAGGGGGTCATCACGTTAAGCACCATCCCCCTTTAAAAAGGAGAGTTTAAAGATGGTAAAAGGTAGGACTAAAATGCCTCGACAAGTAGAGGACGTCTTCCCTCTCAAAGGAACGATCCCCCAGTGGAGAAAAATGTCCCGTCTCCAACACTGGTCATGGGACAGCACCAGTTCGAAGCTCTTCTGAACTGAGTTGATTCTCTTACAACCATGGTTTAGAATTTTCAAGAGACTGCCCTCCAGGTGGGGCATCCACCGGCCACCTCTAGGCATAGTCATTGGTATAGAGAGAAGGGAGATCATCACCACGAGTCTACCCAACGCTCCCTTCAGGATCGACCCTCTCACGAGGGCCGAAGCTCTCGACATTTGAGGCGCACTGACGACTAATGTATGAGGAAGAGATCCAGACGATCTACCTCTGTCTCCTCCAAAGACTCTACTCCCGAAAGTGTTGGGTAGAAAGGAGCCCACTACGACTACGAAGAAAAGTTTAAGACTCTTGAAGCGCACATTGCGAGGCTCCGTGATCAGAAAAGAGACAGCGAGCTCATGGCCTTTGACTCGTGACCTCTGTTCACCTCTAGAATAATGGAGGAAGTCGTCCCTCGACATTTTAAAGTCCCTCAGATGGAATACTATGATGGGACCACCGACCCTCTTGATCATTTGGGCAGCTTAAAGGCCTACATGATGATCTAAGGAGCCTCCGATGCATTGTACTGCTTGGCCTTTCCTACGACTCTAAAGAAGGCAGCTCGAATGTGGTATTCGAGCATACACCCAGGTACTGTCGACTCCTCTGAATTAGAAAAACTGTTTGTCTCACATTTCAGGACTTGCCGAAAGATGCCCCGAAATATGGATAGCTTGTTTCTCCTTCATCAAAATGAAGGAGAGAGCCTCAAAGACTATATCGCAAGATTCAATTCAGCCACTCTTGAGATCCCTGATCTCAACGAGTATGTGGCCATGTCCGCTCTAAAGAAGGGGCTTCGATCATCCACGCTCACATTTTCTTTGGACAAAAGGTTTCCAACGAGCTATGCTGAGCTCCTGGCAAGGGCTCAGAAGTACATGGATGCCGAAGAGCAAGCGGCGAATCGATGCCTAATTGAAGGAAAATCTATTTCTAAGAAGAAGAGTAACAAGGGGCCGAATCCCCCCACACCCTCCAACAACGATGACTCCACTCGACGACATAGTCCCAGGCCCAAAGCATTGGGCAAAAAATTTGATTCGTATACTCCCCTCAATCTCCCAAAGAAGAGGATCTTGATGGAGATAGAGAAAGAGAGCTACCTCCAATGGCCGCACCCCATGAGGACGTCTTCTCCTATAAGGAACAGAAGAAAGTACTGTCGATTCCATAGGGATCACGGCCACAACACTAAAGACTGCATCCAATTTAAGGATGCAATAGAAGACCTAATCAAGAGGGGATACTTGAAAAAATATGTCGGCCACCTAGAATCTCGACCTGAAGTTGCTGCCCCTCAGAGGGCTATTGAAGAAGCTAAACTACCCAACCAGAGGCCCACTGATGGAAGGGTGGGCATGCTATATCAACAAATTGACTGGAAGAGAGCCGAAGAGGATGATCCCAAGAGGCTCAAGGGCAATAACTCCGTATACTTCTCTAATGATGACCTCCAGGGAGTTCAGCTCCCGCACAATGATCTCGTTGTAGTTTTGGCCATCGTGGCCAATTATGATATAAGATACATTTTAGTAGACAATGGAAGCTCCGCCGATATTTTACTTTATGATAAATTCTCTAGAATGGATCTATCTAGAAACAAGCTATAGAAATCTCCTATACCTCTGACTAGATTTGGAGGCAACCAAATCAAAGTCGAAGGAGAAATAATACTGCCTGTAACCCTCAACACAGAGCCATGTCAAAAGATGTTCCCCATCAATTTCATAGTAGTCTGAACCCCATCGGCCTACAACGTGATATTGGGATGGCCTGCCTTGAACAAGTTCAGGGCCGTAGTCTCGACATACCACCTTCTAATGCGCTTTCCCACCAGAAGTGGGATCGAAGAAGCAAGAGGAGATCAAAGAGCTACCCGACAATGCCTAATGATACAGGACAAGCAATCGACTGATCTCATCATACTAGATCAGCTGGACCCAAGAGATCTGATGGAGAATTGTGGGGAACCGATGGAGAAGACATTTCTATGTCTTTATACAAAGATGACCCCACCAAAATGGTGCAGATTGAAAGCCTACTTGATGAAGAAACGAAGATGAGGCTAATTCATTTTCTATGAAATAACATCGATGTCTTCTCCTGGTCAGCTTCGGACATGCCTGGAATTCCTGCCGAAGTAATTACTCATCGGTTGGAAGTTATCTCTAACTATAAGCTAGTTTGGTAGAAGAAAAAAAATTTTACCCTGAAAGATAGAGGGCGATAGACGAAGAAGTGGATAAGCTTCTCAAAGCTAGATTCATCAGGGAAGTACATTATCCGGAGTGGATAACTAATGTTGTGATGGTAAGGAAGGTCAACAATAAGTGGAGGATCTGTATTGACTACACAGATCTCAATAAGGCTTACCCGAAAGATAGCTTCAAACTGTCGAAGATAGACTAGCTGGTCGACACCACTGCTGGTCACCAGCTACTAAGCTTCATGGATGCTTTTTTCGGCTATAACCAGATACGAATGAATCCTAAAGATGAAAAGAAGACGTCCTTCATAACAGAGAAGGGACTATATTTCTACAAGATGATGCCATTTGGTCTCAAAAATGCTGGGGCAACATTCCAAAGGCTGATCAACAAAGTATTTGAAAAATAACTGGGGAAGAATACGGAGGCATATGTCGACAACATGATCGTAAAAAGCCTCCTCAAAGAGAACCACATTAAAGATTTGGAAGAATCTTTCAACGTTCCATGATGCCATTGAATGAAACTGAATCCAGCCAAGTATACCTTCGACGTGACCTCCGACAAGTTCCCGGGATTTCTTGTTACCAAACGAGGGATAAAGGCCAACTCGGAGAAGATACTATAAAGAAACCATTCCTAGGGGCGATACATGCATTTTAAAACTTTTCTAAAGGCATACAACAGCAGAAAGTGATAAAATGATTTTATCTCAAGATGTTAATCTAATTAACACAACCCCCTACCAGGATCTAGATGCATCTAAAGTAATATAAATATGAAATCATGTATCCAGAGTATGAAATATGGAACTATTCATATAACCATACAATGATACAGCAAAGAATAATATGTCTAACATATAATCTAAAAGTGTACCTGGATGACGATCACCAGGAAATCACCAGTAGCTCCGGATAATACTACTCTTGGGTGAACGAGGGCCTCTGCAAAGTGATGATCACCGCCAAGCACAGTACTGCAATGAGGACCACAGAGCTCTGCCAGCAGCACAAGCAATCTGCCTCTGCTGGTATCTACACAGGGCTTATCGTAGCAGAGTCATAGAGGGCACTGGATTGCTAGATCCTTGTAGCCCTCTCCTCCTTCAGCAAATTGACCTTGCTTCAAAAACTATGCCGATCAACAACTGAACCGACTTCTGACTTCTATCTTGCAAACTGGGCTTTGCAAGATTTAGGACCTCTTTTTCTCTTCTTGCTCTTATTTAAATAACCTCTCAACACTTGGAAGAAAGATTAAGAGAAAAAGTAAGAATGAGTGGAAGGGAGAGGGAACCTTTGGTAGTAAAATGCCTCACACACCCAAGTGGATGATCTTTCATTCCCTTCTCCCCTTCTCTTCATTCACTCAAGCATTCCCTCATGCTTGGTCGGCCACCCCCTCCCTCTTTATATAGCCCACCTCCCCATTAATGGTATAAGACTAAGTGTATGAAGGCATTTAAAGAGGGTAAGAAAAGGTTCTCTCTTTTAATGCTTTCACACCTCATGAAAACCCTTCTTAAATCTTTTCTTGTTTTCACATGGAAGAATTTCTTCCCACTTCTCCTCTTTCATGGACAAGGTCAAATTTTTCATGCCATGTCACCACCCTTATTTATCATGACAAATTAATGAAGGGTTTACAAAGTCAAAAATGGGAGGAGACTAGTATGAACACAAGACTTAAGAAACTTTCCAAGTCATAAATGAGAGGAGACTTGGTTTCCTTAAGTCATTCCTCTTCATTCATGAAAATCTCATGCCATGTGGCATGTGAAAACAAGGAGAGAGGGAGAGATATGGAGAGAGAGTCCCAGTCCAATTGGGCTCTGACTCATGGTCTAATTTTAAATTGATTTGACACTCAAATCAAAAGCCAGATTTAAACCCAATCGAACCTATTTCGAAAAAGATGTTAACCTAACACAATTTGGATTAATTAAAATCAAATTAAATCTGATTTAATTTAATTAACAATTAATCCATAATTAATTAGGTCATATCTTAATTGTAACACTTATAATTAGGTCCAAATTGATTTGCTAATTAGTTACTTAAGCCCCTAATATGTGTGACCCATCAGATTCAAACACTAAACCGGTAGCACGGGAACATTTTCAATACCAGCCAAAGTCGCCATCTAGCAATGATACCCGACGTCTGGATAGGTTGAAAAATTACATAGCAACATGAACCTATCAAATATGGAATATCACTGAACTTATTCCTTGAACCTCCTAATGCTCTGGATGGCATAGGGTTAAATTGCCCAACCATAATCAATCCATCTCAATATGTCTCAAACAAATAATTCCTGTAACTCCTTACAAGGAATGCCCTGACCAAGGTATTTTTCAATTGAGGCATATTAAGCATTTAATCCAAACCATTTGGAAAGGTCAATCCTTTCTCGATCCTACTACTGCTTATGCAAGTACTTGACTGTACTCAGCAACCTTCCATCATCGGATTAAAAATCTGGGTAGTCCGGCACCTAAGCACAGTAAGTTGCTTGCAAGCTGCCATAGTGATCTCAAGTTAGAGGAATAATTCATGTCCATATTCTAATGCAAGACTACTCTTCGATAGAAAGAAAATCCCGCATGAAAGTCATGTTTAGTGAAGTGTCAAACACAACACCTGATGTTATACCAGCATCTCCATGCTATTTGGTTAAGAGGACAACCAACAGATATGACATCAATGACCTACTCTTGATACACCATCGTCCTGAATAGCGTATCCTTTGGTCGCGAACCAATTTATGAACTATACGATGCATCCTCTCTACATCGCATATAAGGTAGCTCAAAGGATATCATCACACAAGAGTTCAATTAGAAAGATGACATGTGATGAGTAACCAGAATAAACCTTTTATTCAATTCAATAATTCATATATACATGAGTTGCACAACCATCTACAGCCTAGATGATTGGCTTTGGAACATAATTTCCAATATACAAGCTATCCGAAGCATGAGACATCTCTCTTGCAAGAATGAGGTACAACAGTTAATCGGGAGAATCGCCTCTTTAAGCCGATTCATCTCCTGGTCAGTTGAAAGGTGTCTCCTTTTCTTTAAAGTCCTTCATCAGTCACAAAACTTCGAATGGTTCGAAGACTGCCATGGTGCCTTTGAAGAACTGAAGAGATATTTAGAGAATCCCCCTCTACTTTCTAAACCCTAAGAAGGAGAAACCCTCTATGTGTACCTCTCCGCTTCCGACGAGGCAATTAGTATGGTACTCATCCAAAAAGGAGCGGATAACCTTCAAAGACCAATCTACTACACCAGCAAAGTATTGCATGATGCTGAAGTGAGATACCCCAGGATATAGAAGCTCATATACTCGCTGGTAATTACGATGAAGCACTTGTGACCCTACTTTCAATCTCATTCTATTATGGTTATGACAGACCAACCCTTAAAAGCTATCCTCTGATGTCCCGATACTTCGGGGAGGATAGCTAAGTAGACTGTAAAGCTTGGAGAATTCGACATCAGCTTCCAGCCCAGATCAACAATGAAAGCATAGGTGTTGGATGACTTTATAGTCGAATACACATGGGGTCCGGAAGATGACTAGCAATAAGCCGAAGAAGATGAGGCAATCCGAAAAGATTTAGAGTCTACGTGGATGCTCCATGTGGATGGGGCTTCAAACTCGATGGGATGCGAAGCGGGCCTCATACTGGCTAGCACAAATGGGCACACTATAGAATATGCTCTACGCATCTCCTTTCATGCTTCGAACAATCAGGCTGAATACAAAGCCCTTCTTGCAGGACTCCAAACTGTAATAGAGCTGGGGATTCGGAGGATCCAAATCTTTTCGGATTCTCAGTTGGTTGTAAACTAGGTGAAGGGTGAGTTCGAAGCTCGGGATCTTACCATAGCTCAGTATTTAGGCAGAGCACGAGCTCTAGGTTCTCAGCTAGAATTCTTCGAGATCGCCCATATCCCACGAATAGAGAATTCTCGAGCTGATGCACTGTCCAGACTCACCACCAGCACCCCAAATTCCCTCAGTCACACCTTCATAGAGTATATAGAAGCTCCAAGTACAGCATAAGAGACACTAGAGGTACATCCAGTTAAGCACGAGCCCAGCTGGATGGACCCTATTCTCAAATTTTTGAATGAAGGCATACTACATGAAGATAAGGTTGAAGCCAAACAAGTTCGTTGGATGGCATCCTGATATGTTATCCTGGATGGGACTCTATACAAGAGATCTTTCACACAACCCCTGTTGAAGTGCCTGGGATCGACAGACGTCGACTATGCCCTAAGAGAAATATATGAGGGCATATGCAGAGATCACTTGGGGGGCAGATCCCTGGCATATAAGATAATACGCCAAGTTTACTACTGGCTAACCATTCAAAAGGATTTTGTCGACTTTATCCGAAGATGTGACCAGTGCCAGAAATATGCTAACATTCAAAGATGGCCTGCAAGCCAGCTGACCCAACTAACAGCACCATGGCCCTTCGCTCAATAGGGCATAGATATTCTTGGCCCATTCCCACCAGCATCCAGACAATGAAAGTTTCTCATTATGGCTATCGATTACTTCACCAAGTGGGTCGAAGCCAAACCCTTGGCACATATTACTGAAGGAAAGGTCGAAAGCTTCATGAGAAATTTTATTATATTTCGATTCGGAATCCCCCATGCCATAGTCACCGACAATGGAAGACAATTCAGTAACCCAAAGTTCAAGGACTTCTGTGCCCAAGACCATATACTCTACAAATTGACTTCTGTCGGTCATCCCCAAGCTAATGAGAAAGCTGAAGTGACAAACTGAACCATTCTTCATGGTCTGAAGACCAGGTTGAATGATGCTAAAGGACTTTGGACCGAAGAACTAAATTTAGTTCTTTGGGCGTATCGAACAACTCCTAAAATGGCCACCGACGAGTCTCCATTTCATTTGCCTTATGGAACCGAAGCGGTTCTTCCTATGGAGGTTACTCTGCAATCCTTAAGGGTCGACCAATACAAGAAACCCGAGAATTCAGAATGCTGAAGAATGGATTTGGATCTACTACAAGGCACCAGACTTTGTGCTCAGATGAAGATAGTGGTGTACCAACTAAGAGTCGCCAAATACTACAATTCCATGATGACGAAACGAACCTTCTGACCCGAAGATTTAGTACTGCAAAGGTCCGAAGTATCCAAGCCGACAGAACAAGGCAAGCTTTCCCCAATTGGGAAGGACTATACCAAATCAAGGAAGTCGTACGTCTAGGAACTTATCAGCTCAAGACTTTAGCTGGTGTTGCCCAGTAAGCAATCCAAGAGGGAGGGTAAATTGGATTTCTAACAAAAATTACTTGATGCAATACAATAGTATGTAGTCCAATCCAACAATTAATCAAGGTACTATGAATTCAAATGTAATGCTCTTAAGTAAATGTGCAGCAAAAATAAAGAGCAATAAATGTAAGAGCAATAAGAGGAGACAAGCAACCACAAAGACAAAGAAGTATAGTGGTTCGGTGCTATCCAATGCACCTACATCCACTCCCCAAGATTTTTTTGGAAATTCATTATAATCTCAACCGATTACAGTCGATTAGTTTTTTGGGCTCACTAATCAAAACCCAACTTGTTTTCACAAGGCTCACAAGTCAAAACCTCACTTGGTTTTATGGGCTAACCAAGAACCTAAATGATTTTAAGGCTCACAACCAACCTTCCTTGGTTTTTCGGGATAACCAAGAACCTAATTGATTTTCAAAGGCTCACCAATAACCTTCCTTGATTTTGTAATAGGCTAACCAAGAACCCTTACAATAAATAATAGTTTGAAGTAAAGAGAATAAAAGCTTTCTAATAAAAAGCGAGTATCTCTTTGAAGCTCGATAGTTATGATGCTTTCAACTTGATGAAGCCTCTTTGATTGCTCAAGAATGGTTGATCTTTAATGCTCTTGAAGACTCTTGAATGCTTGGAGGCTTGCTTTTGCTTGAGAGTAGTTGAACTTCAATGAATGCTCTCTTTTCTTCTCTCTTGAATATTTCTGTTTCATTTCTATTGAACCTTTGCCTTTTGATTTGATTTGGAGCATATAAATACCTTTCCAAGACCTCAAATCCGATTTCTAGCCATTAGACTCGAAAATCTAGCCGTTGGGGGTGAAAAGAGATAAGTCCTGTATTTGAAAAACTAGCCGTTACTATTTCCAGAACTTCATGTGTCGACACTTCAGGCTGTGAGTCGACACTTCAAGTCGACACTTGAACTTCTTGAGTCGACACCCAGTTCAACTATCTTCAATCTGGCTTTTTGGAAATCTAAGATGTGTCGACACTTCTTCAGGTGAGTCGATACTTTGAGTCGACACATCGCATCCATGTGTCGACCTTCTGTAGTTCTTCATCTTCAGCAAGTTCTGTGACTTAAAAATCTCAGGCGATGAGCTGATCCATGTGTCAACACTATGAGTCAACACTTCAAGTCTATGTGTTGACACTTTAGCCATGCCATCTGAAACTTTCTTTGCGTACCGGCTTGAGTCGACACTTCACTTCCATATGTCGACACTTGTATCATATGTCGACACTTTGAGTCGACACCTTACTGAGATCTTCATAAAAGTACTTGAACTTGTGCTGAACCAAATTTATGTCTCACTGAAGTATCTATTCAAGCAAACTTTGACAGTCTAAGTCTTCTTTGAGCAGATCTTTCATCTAAGCTTGGCTTTTTCAATCAAACAAACTTTTTCAAATTTATGAGCACATTTTTCTATAAAAATATACTTCAATGAAATCATTAGTACTCAACTTATACTTAACCATTTTGCTTATCATCAAAATCAATAATGGAGTCAACAATCTTCCCCTTTTTGATGATGACAAAATCTTTAAGTATAAATTGCATAAATAGCTTTTAAAAGAATTTATCAAGGTGCAAAGAGCTAAATGCAATAGGTGTATCAAAGTAATTTGCAATATTGACATGATGTATCAGAGTAAGTGTGATATAATGATTAAGAGTGTCAGAGCTTATTATAATGATTAAGAGTATCAGAGCTTTGGGATATATAAGACATAAACTCATGTATCGTGATACTCTACAAGAAAACATGCTTTAGGAGAGGCAACAATTCAGCAATAAACAAGGCTCCCCCTGAATTGATGATTCATAGAAGAGTTTGTAAAACATCTTTTTAAATATCTAAAGAAAGGATTTAAGATGAAGTTCAATTCAGAAAAGATTTTCAATATAAAGAAGCAAAGATTTTCAGCCGTATTGCTCCCCCTTACTTAAGGAGTTTGCAAAGAATTTCAATTCAAGCTCAACTTAATTTTCAAATTTAAAAGGACTTATCAAACATGATAAATTCTCAAGCATAAATTTACACTATTACTCCCTTGCACATTTATACTTTAGTTATATTACTCCCCCTTTTTGTCATCATTAAAAAGGTAGGAAGACAAATAGGCAAGTTATTCAAGATATAGCATTGAAGTACAATAAAAATTCATTCATTCATAAATGAAGACAATGAAGTACTAAAGGAAAGTTAAAGCATTTCATTCATTTAAGATCATAATCATGAAGTACAACATCATATTTAAATTCAGAATTTGTACAACAACAAAACATACAAAAGATGCATAAAAGTAAACTATCTAATCATACAAAGATATCCTGATCCTCATCCTCATCATCATCAAAAGATCCGATCTCAATCGATCCAGTATCAGTAAAATAGCGAGCTCGAGACCACATCAATCTGAGATCTCAAAAGTGGATCTTGGTCGATCATGGAGGAGTACAACGACCACGTCCTCTGCATCGAGCATACATCCGACCTCTAGCTGGAGCAGAAGAGGTGGAAGCCATGTCCTCAGCAAGAACAGAGCATATCGGGATGACAGTCTCTGCAACTGTCGGATATGGTGTACAATCAAAAGATGGACCAGAATCAAGATACTGAAATCCAGGTGTGTAAAATCCTAGCTCCCAAATAAGAGGGGATATATGGATTGTAGGTGTAACAACAGTGGGTGAGTCAAAAAGAGGTGTCTCAGCTGATAAAATGATAGGTGTATCAATGATAGGTGTATCAGCTGAAGAATGAATGAAGAATTTGCAATCGGTGAGTCAATATAGGAGTGTCAATAATGGGTGTATCGACAATGGGTGAATCAACAGCAGGTGAATCAACAACAGGTGAAAGAATAGGAATAGAAACATCATCATCTGATTTGGATGGAGGAGAAGATAGGACTGGAGTCAGAGTAGGTGAACTGGAAGGGTCACAAATGGGACTCCTAGGCAAGTCTACTATCAACTCTGCCACTAGCTCTGAAATCAGATCTGGGAAGTCAAAATTGTCAAAGTCAGTCTCCTCATCATCACCATCATCATCAACTGGTGCTGGGGCAAATGGAGCTGGAGCTGGATCTGGAATACTCCGTGTAGAAGGTCTGGACAGTACAGATAAAATAGCTGAGATGCCATCACTCAGTCCTCTATGGCTCTCTCTCGTCTCCATGATAAAGCTGTCAAGTCGCTGTCTAATGATTAAGATATCTGTCTTTATGTGACTGACTCTATCCATTAAGCTCTCTGAAACTCCTGGAGTATCCGATTGAACTGGTTGAGGCGGTGATGTAGGCTCAGACTGAGAAGCAATCTCTGGCTATGCTGCTGTCTCAGTCTGACTCTCTGGAAGAGATGCCTTTGTAGGTCCTACCTCGCCGGAAAGGATGCGCTCCTCCTCTACAGCATCATCATCATCTCTGTCGTCAGCCTGACCAGATACTCTACATCTCCACTAGCCTCTAAATAGATGATAACCCATCTGATGTAATGACCTGATGTCATAAACATCAGTATATAGGAGCATACGAAAGGGCTCGTCCTCAAAACTAACACCATACTCCTTGAACAATAATGTCAATCCCATCCTGTAGGGTAAGCAGAGTCGCTGACTTGTCGAAGCCTCCATCATCCAATGAACCATGAGCACCAGAAGGCAGACGGGTGTGTGCTGTACCAATGAGACCATCACGAGCAACTCTCGCTCGGTGATGTAATCAAAACGTCCGGTCTTCGGCAGAAGGATCTGGGCGACAATGTGGTGTAAAAGTCTCATCTGCACAGATAAACGGGATGCAGACATGGTGGCTCCCTTAGGCAAAATGTCTGACTCGAATATACACTAGAGTCCACTCACTCTTTTAATCAAACTATCAACAACTGACCCAGTCATAGGAATATCCTATACTCTGCTCAATATCTTTGAAGTAACGGGGATATCCTTGTCTCTGACCTGAGCTAGTCAACCATCACTCCCACGGGCTAATGAACCGTAGAACTCTTGTATGAGCCCTAGGTAGTATCTCTTGCTCAGAGAGTAGAAAGATGTTAAACCAGCATCTCGAATCTACTAACGATCCTGAAGTGCTACTGGTCGACGAAACTAAAGTCCACACGGCATCCTCTGACAACCGTCTTCGAACTTATCCTGCTAGAAGCTGCAAACAGGGGTCGAGCAGGCAGATCTGGAGCTCTAGCTTTGTGTCTGGCCATGGTTCTTTGCTCTTCTTCCTAATTGGACGGTCGAGGGTAACGGACCACTTATTTTTGGGGTCCCATTGCATAGAATAGAGATTTGAACAAATTTGGAGGAGAAACCTAGGATTTCTAGGGTTCAAATTAGAAATTAGAAGCGGAAAATCGTTCAATCCAAGCCAAAAAGCATCCCAAGTGAAGAATCGAAGGGATTTGAGCACAAATTGGAGGGAAGGAGGAGTGTGGAAAAAATTAGGGCATGTGTCAGCTAGAGTGGGGAGAAGAAATGAAGAAAAAATACTTCGAAATGTCCTTAACCTCGGTCTGCTACCGTTCATGTGTCGACTCACGAATGTGTCGACACATTCAGGTGTCGACACATGCAAGTGTTGACACATCGACTTAAAAACCAAAAATTAAGAGACAGAAAATATGATCAAATACATTGGAAATTCAATGAAATTTGTGATAAATGAAAACTATTGTTGTCAAATTGATCTATTTGAGTCAAAGATTGGAAGATTTTAATCATAAGGATTAATGATCCCGAGCTCTCTTCTAATCATACAGAACCGATCTTCCAGAAGAGGCTTAGTCAAAATATTAGCTAATTGAAATTCAGTACAAATAAATTCAAGCACAACATCATTATTTTCAACATGATCTCTAATAAAATAATGTCTAATTTCAATATGTTTATTCCTAGAGTGTTGTACAGGATTCTTAGTCAAGCAAATAGCACTGGTATTACACATTTTATAGGTGTACTAGTCAACTTGATTCCAAAATCTTCAAGTTATTGCTTAATCCACAAGATTTGAGCACAACAACTTCCTGCTGCAATATACTCAGCCTCAGCTATGGATAATGCAACTGAAGTTTGTTTCTTGCTAAACCAGGAGATTAAGTTAACTCCAAGAAATTGGCAAGTACCACTTGTACTCTTTCTATCCAATTTATAACCAGCAAAATCAGCATCAGAATATCCAATAATTCAGCAGATGAATCTCTAGAATACCATAATCCAATATCAATTATACCAGATAGATATCTTATAATGTGCTTAACAGCCAATAGATGTGATTTTTTAAGTTCAGACTGATATCTAGCACACATGCATACACTGAACATTATATCCGATCTACTAGCAGTTAAGTACAGTAAAGAGCCAATCATACCTCTGTATAATTTTTGATCTACAGATTTACCATGCTCATCTTTATCAAGTCTACAAGAGGGGCTCATAGGTGTACCTATTGATTTAGTAGTCTCCATCCCAAACTTCTTTATAATTTCTCTTGTATACTTAGCTTGGTTGATGAAGATTCCATCTTTAGTTTGCTTGATCTGGAGTCCGAGAAAGAAATTGAGTTCTCCCATCATGCTTATCTCGAACTCACCCTGCATTAGCTTAGCAAACTCTTGACAAAGAATTTCATTAGTAGCACCGAAAATGATATCATCAATATATATTTGTACTACTAATAAATCATTATCATTCTTTTTCAAAAACAAGATTTTATCAACATGACCTCTAGAAAATTCATTTTCAATCAAAAATTTGCTGAGTCTTTCATACCAGGCTCGAGGTGCTTGCTTTCATCCATAAAGTACTTTGTGCAATTTAAAAACATGATCAGGATATGTGTGATTTTCAAATCCAGGTGGTTGTTCAACAAAAACTTTTTTTGTTATAAAATCATTTAGAAATGCACTTTTAACATCCATTTGAAAGAGTTTAAAATTCATAAAACAAGCAAATGCTAATAGTAGTCTAATTGCTTCAAGTCTAGCAACAGGAGCAAAAGTTTGATCAAAATTAATTATTTCCTTCTGATTGTAGCCTTTAGCAACTAGCCTAGCTTTATTTTTAACAACAATTCCATTTTCATCTAATTTATTCCTAAATACCCATTTTGTGCCTATAATAGAAACATTAGATGGTCTTTTTATTAATGTCCAAGCATTATTTCTCTCAAACTGAATTAATTCATCTTGAATAGTATTTATTCAGTTAGGATCTTTTTCAGTATCTTCAAAATATTTAGGCTCTACTTGAGAAACAAAAACTATATAATCACATTCATTTCTAATTGAGGCTCGAGTTCTTATCCCTTTAGATGGATCACCTAGGATTAATTCCTTATGATGTCCATGAGCATACCTCCACTCCTTAGGTAGATCTTGGTGCTTTGGAGTGTCTTCACCTTTCTCACTTTTATCTTGATCTTCTTCACTTGGCTGAGGGGGTTGATCATTCAATGTCAGCTTTTGAAGCTTATCAACACCTGTACATGTATCAGAAGTATCATCTTTTCTGGAGGATTTGTTAGTAGATTCTTCAAAAATAACATGTACAGACTCCTCTACAACTATGGTTCTTTTGTTGAAAACTCTGTATGCCCTGCTTGATGTAGAGTATCCTAAAAAGATACCTTTATCAGACTTAGCATCAAATTTTTCAAGATTGTCTTTGCCATTATTTAAGATAAAATATTTACAACCAAAAACTCGAAAATACTTTAAAGTTGGTTTTCTTTGATTCTAAAGTTTATAGAGAGTTTTCTTCAAAATAAGGTGGATTAAAACTCGATTTAAGATATAACATGCAGTATTAATAGCTTCAGCTCAAAAATATCTTGGTAAATCATTTTCACAAAGCATAGTGTGTGTCATTTCTTCTAAAGTATGATTTTTTTTTTCTACTATCCCATTCTATTGAGGTGTCATAGGTGCAGAAAAGTTGTGTTCAATACCTTTTTCTTTACAAAAGCTTTCAAAATCCTGATTTTCAAATTCAATTCCATGATCACTACAAATGTAAACAACTGAAATACCTTTTTTATTTGAAACTTTTCGATAAAACTTTATAAATGCAGAAAATGACTCATCTTTATAAGCTAGAAAGAAAATCCATGTAAATCTCGAAAAATCATCCACTATGACTAATCCATATCTCTTGCCTCCTAGACTTGATATTCTAGTTGGTCCAAAGAGATCCATATGAAGTAGTTCTAGTGGCCTACTAGTAATTACAAAACCTTTAGGCTTGAAAGAAGTTTTAACTTGTTTTCCATATTGACATGCTTGGCAAACTCTATCTTTTTCAAAACAAAGTTCAGGTAAATCTCTAACCAAATTCTTTTTGCAAAGTTTTGAAAGTAGATACATACTAGCATGACTTAATCTTCTATGCCAAAGCCAACTAGTTTCATATTTAAAAGAATTCATTGCAACAAGGCATTCTCCATTAGGCAAAGATAGATCATCTAAATCTATCAAATAAATATTACCATGCCTTTTTCCAATGAATTGTATTCCATTTTTATTCAAACTAGCAATCATGCAATAAGATGATTTAAAAATAACTTAAAAACCTTTATCACAAAATTGACTAATACTTAAAAGATTATGCTTTAAACCTTCAACTAAAAGTACATTACTAATACAACTAGGAGTAATGTGAACCTTACCAATATCAATGATTTTCCTTTACTATTATTCCCGAAGGTCACACTCCCTCCATTCATTGCTTCAAGAGAAGTGAATTACTTCACATCTCCCGTCATGTGCCTTGAGCAACCACTACCAAGATACCAAAGTCTTTTGTTCTCCTTGGTTGCAAGATACACTTGCAATAAAAATTAAGCTTTGTTTTTAGGTACCCAAGCCAACTTGGATCCTTTAGGGTTAACACTTAAAATGATTCCTTTTGGAATCCAAACTTTTCTAAAATAATTAATTTTTTTTAAATTATATTGAAAAGATTTATGACATTGCTTTTTACATGAAAAACATGTTATGCTAGATGATGCAGGTACAAAAAAGTTTTTGAAGTACTTTTGTTGTTTTTGGGATCTATAGCTTAATCCTACTTTATTGAAAATGACACTTTAGCTATTCAAAAGTAGGTTTAATTTTTCTAAACTATAGATAAATTTTTCAACAAAAGGCTTCATTTTATCCGGTTCATTTTTGTACTTTGCATTTTCTAATTCTAAATCTTTATTTTCTTTTAAAGATCACCATTTGAAATAATAGTTTTGGATCTTTTTAAAACTTCATTTTTCATAGTTAAAGCATTGTTTTTCTTTTCTAAACCATCTAATTTAGTTTTCAAATCACTAACTTCATTTGATAAAGAATTGTTTTCATAAAAAAAACTATTTGCATATTTTTTCAATCTTTTATTTTCAAATAAAACTAATTTGTAATCATGCATAAGTTCATCAAAAGCATTTCTTAACTCATCAAAAGTAAAATCTACTTCGGTATTAGAATTTACCTCATCTTACTCTTGATGTGCCATTAGACAAAGATTTGCAATTTCTGTCTGCTCTTCTTCAAAACTAGAGTCCTTACTATCACTTAATGTTGCCATCATTGCTTTCTTTCTTAACTTCTTCCTTGACTTTTTTAGGAGAGGGCAGTCGAATTTATAGTGACCCGACTTCTTGCACTCGAAGCATGTAGGTATTTCCTTCTCCTTTTCTTTTTTCTTTTCTTTCTCTTTCTCTTTTTCCTTTTTTTTATTTGATTGAAATTTATTCTTGTAAGGAAACTTCCTTCTCTTCATGAATCTTCTAAATTTTCTAGCAAGAAGAGCTTCTTCACTTTCATCATCTTCTTCTTCTTCGGACTCATCTATTAAAGATTATTCTTGTATATTTGATTTGAATGCAATCTCCTTTTTTTTCTTATCCATGTCCATTGATTTTTGCTTCAAATTCAGCTCATATGTCATGAGCGATCCAACCAGCTGCTCTAATGGTAGCTTGTCAACGTCCTTGCTTCTTGGATGGCAGTCACCTTCGGATCCCATGATGTTGGAAGTGACCTGAGGATTTTATTTACAAGATCAGCATTAGACATTACTTTTCCTAGACTTCTCATTCCATTTACAATATCTGTAAATCTCATGTACATGTCAGTGATAGACTCATTGGTTCCATTCGGAATATTTCAAAGTATGCACTAACATGTTTACCTTAGTATTTTTCACTTGATCGGTACCCTCATGGGTAACTTCAAGTATGTCCCATATTTCTTTGGCTGAAGTGCAAGTAGATATCTAATTGAATTCACTAGGATCTAATGCACAATAAAGGAGATTCATTGCCTTAGCATTGATCTCGAATTGCTTTATATCATTTTCATCCCAATCCTCTTCAAGCTTTAGGATGGAAACACCATTAATCACAACCGAAAGAATATGAGGACCTTTATCAACTACTCTCCATAAGTTATAATCAATAGAATGCATATAAATTCTCATCCTAGTTTTTTAATATGTATAATTTGATCCATTAAAAAATGGAGGTCTATTTGAGGCTTGACCCTCAACTACACTAGTACCAATAGGGGCTACCATAGATCTTTACTCAAGGCGGTAAAGCCTATAAACTTAGAATAGTGTTAGGAATTGTGTCCCAAAGCTAATCATCTAGGCTGTAGACGGTTGTGCAATATTTTGTATTTTGTATATGAATTTTCAATAAATAAAAGTTATTTATTTTTGGCTATCCATCATATTTATTTTTCTGTAAAAAACTCTTGTGTGATGGAGTCCTTAGAACTACATTGTTTGATATAGAGATGATATATCAAGTAGTTCTTAAACTAGTTCACAACCAAATGATACATTGTTATAGGACGACGATGTATCAAGTGTAGGTTGTTGTATGTCATATTTGTTGGTTGTCCTCTTAACCAAGGAGTGTGGAGACACTGGTATGACATGCAAGTGAAATGTGTGACATCTCGCTGAACGTGACCATCTACGGAGCTCCCTTCTGCCAAAGGGTTGCTCGCGAAGGGTTATGGGTATATGTGTCCCTCAGACTTGAGGTCACCATGGCAGCTTGCAAGCAACTCACTATACTTTGATGCCAGACTATCTGGATTTCTATTTCAATGATGGAAGGTTTCTGGGTATGGTCAAGTACTTGTGGAGCGATGGTGGATCAAGATGGAATTGATCTCTCCAAATAGTTTGGAGTGAATGACTCACTATGTCTTAATTCAGCAAAACCTTGGCCAGGGTAGTTCTTGTGAGGAGTCACAGAACTTGTGAGGTTGAGACTGATCTAGATAAACCAAATTAGGGTTGGCAGTCTAACCCTAGGTTATCCTGAGCATTATAAGGTCAAAGGGATGAATTATACGGCAACCATATGGCAGAGATTCTTGTGAGGTGCTCTGCATCTTCGACCTATCTGGATGTCGGGTATGATTGCTAGATGAGGACTTTGACTGGTACTGAAAATGTTCCAATGCTATCGGCTTAGCATTCGAACCTATGGGGTCACACACCATAGAGAATTCTTATCTGATCTTTTGGCTAATTGACGATTGAGAATCATTCAACATCACCGGAGGTCAATTTGATTGACCAAGTTCCAAGTGTCGACACTTGAAATTTTGCAGGTGTCGACACTTAGTGAAGTGTCGACACTTGGCATTTTTCAAGTGTCAACACTTCCTTTGATTAGCAAAATTTTGGAAGGATTTCGTGGAGGATTTTTAGGCAAGTTTTGACCTAGTTTGAATTTCAAATTCAAACCAGATTTGGCTCCAAGGTCTTATGGTATGAAGGTCATACCTCCCTCTCCTCTCCCCCATTCTCTCCCCTCATCTCTCCTCCTTCCTCTTTCTCTCTCTCTCTGCTACCTCTATAAATGAGAGTCATTTTAAAGGCTGTAATTGGTTAATCAGAAGTCTTTTGAGAAAGGTTTTGAGAGAGGAAGAAGAAGGGCTTGTGAGAGTTCTTGGGATCGGGTGTGTGCTACCTAGCAATCAAGCTAGGTCTTGGGAAGAGAGATTTTGTGAAGGGGTTCCTGCTCTCCTCCTAGTCTTCTTGGAAGAAGAAGATCGGCCAAGGATCCCGATGAGCTAGCACTCCGAGGAAATTGATCAAAGTCGAGCCCAAGTATGGACATCCTGTAGAGGCCATATGCTGTGTGGCTCGAGCGCCCTCCTCCTTCTCACTGCCCTTCACAGCTTCTCTCTAGCACTCTCAGGGGTATAGAGGTATGACCTTTATATTTATGTTCTTCTGTTATTTTTGATGTTATATGCATGCTACATTATTATGCTAGGTCCTGTTGCGAGCAAATTGGTAGATCGTTTAGATCTATCTACCAAGCCTTCCACTGTGCAAGATTTAAAATTATTTTAAAATGCATTTCTTCTGCCCTATTTTTTCTTGCATATTGTATGCTAGGTGTAGGTATTTTTATCTTCAATGATATCAGAGCAATAGGTTCATTTTGTAGCACAATGATGCTAGCATGCTTATAATAACATCTCCTTTCTTCTTAAGTACTTAAATTGAGTGCTTCACCAGGCCGTCCGGTCATAGGAGAGAAGTAGGGCTGCAAGACCCTCTCTTTCCATTCAATGGGATCTCCTATGGCATGTAGGGGTGCCACTGTAATAGGCTCATGAAAAAGAAAATAAGAAGAAAAGAATTTGTAGGTTAAAAATATTTTAATCTAATGACATGATCATAAAATGACTTTAGATAAGATCTAAGAGTTATTTTTATCAGTTTTGCTTGAATGTTTGGTGAAACATTAGATTTGAAATCACTATTTTTCGTTGTCTCAGGCTGTGAGTCGACACTTGGCCTTTGAAGTGCCGACTCATGGAAAAATTTTCTGAGATCTAGTTTCTATTTTTCTTTTGAGACAGGCTGAGATGTCAACATTTGACCCTGAACTGTCGACATTTAATCCTGAAGTGTCGATACTTGATCCTGAAGTGTCGACACTTGACCCTTGAAGTGTCGACACTTGAGCTCATGCTAGAAAACATGTTATTCTATTTTCTGTTCCTTGTCTCAGGCCTTGAGTTGACACTTTGATACTTGCTCTTGAAGTGTCAACACTTGGCTACAGAAAATACTGAAAATAGTGAATTTAAATTTTATTTTATTGTAAAATTATTTTACACTGATAAATTAAAATTATTTTAATTTATTTAAGGTTATTGAACTTAATTTTGAATTAAAACTGACTAAGAACTCTAAGAATATGATTCAAAGATCTCAAGTCATTTCAATAAGCCTTAAGGGTCATGGGTTAGCTTATATTTGGTTTTTAAATGGATTAGACCTAAATTTAGATGCATTGGACTTTTAAGAGAACTAATCTAATCAAATGTTGAGTTAGGATTTCTTCTCTAGATCTATCTAATAGTTAGATTGATTAGTCCATAATCTAAATGGATCTAATTTGTGGCTCAGTGGAAAGCCCGAGTCTCTAGGCTAGTCTAATCGAGTCTGATGAACCGATTAGTATCGAGATAAGTTTAGCATTGTGATCATAGTTCTTTAGGGCTACCTCTTACCTAGCCAACTCTGTTGGTGTCTAGGCAAGATGATTAATGACGAAACCCAACCCATGATCTCACTTACCTAGCCAATGTGGTCAATCAGAATTGATTAGATAGCTCATTGACTCGTGTTAACCCTTGTCACCTAAGGTTAATCAGTCTTGACTGATTTTAGGTGCCCATGGATCATTAGTTATTTATAACCCTTCTAGATTGCTGATGTGGTCAGTGGGAGGTTGATCCATGTCTTCTCTTCTCTTCATCTATCACATTAAAGTTAAAATTCTTTAAATTATTAGGTCCTTAAAAGGACAAAGTTATAGAGATAACCAAGTCCTAGCCTCCCATTAAGTGGGATAGTAATGTGTCCATTAGTTTGGTATTCATCAGCAGATCCAAAGATCGGGTGTTCATGGGCTATTGGAATTGTTGTTCCTAATATGATGGCTCAGTGCGACTCTCTTAACGGTGGTCAGGTGGGCCGGCCAAAGTTAGGCTTGACTATTTATTAGTTAAAAGTATTAAATTTTGTCATGTTAATGGTTGGACCTGACCAGGACCTTCAATAGGAGGCCCAAAGGCCGATTGAAGTTCTCCTTGGGGCAAAACCCAATTATTAGAGGTTACTTGGAGAAGTAATCGGTTAAAGAACCTACCTTTAGATATGCATGGGTGGGCCAGCCAAAGTCGGGCTCATGTATTGTCTATTAGACTCTAGTACCCGCTAAGGAATTAATGTAATTCCTCAGATTGAAGATAGAGGCTACCAATTTGTGCAAAATAGTGGGAGGGACCTTTAGACTAAAGTCCATGTCTTTAGGTTAATAATTCATATACACTAATTAGTTTTGGTTTTCCTTTCAGATGTCTTCCAACCTGTCACTTCGATCTCTTCTCGACACCGAGAAGCTCAATGGACCCAACTTCGATAGCTGGTATCGAAGGCTCAGGATTGTCCTGGAGCACGAACGGATCTTGTATGTGATATCGGATCCGACACCTAAGATCCCTGCTGCCAATGCTTGGGGTTCGATCAGAGACACTTATCAGAAGTGGCTCTCTGGCAGGACCACTGTCCGATGCATCATGTTGGCTGCGATGAACGATGAGTTCAGTCGCAAATTCAAAGAAGCCTAGCCAGAAGAAATTCTTCAAAAGTTGAAGGAGTCTTTCGGGATACCAGACGATGTTGAGAGGTACAAGATCTCCTATGCTATCTACAACGTGCGGATGCATGATGGAGCCTTGGTCACTGATCATGTACTGTACATGATCGAGATGATTGAGCGCCTGGGCAAGCTTGGATGTCCCTTGCATGAACAGCTTGGGAAAGATGCGATACTAAATTATCTCCCTTCTTCCTATCTAGACTTTCTCGATCATTATAAAATGAATAAGCATGTAGACAACTACCATGGTCTATTGGGGTTGCTGCAGACTTATGAGAAAGACATCCAGTTGAATAAAGGGGTAGTGAATCTAGTGAGAGGTTATTCAGGAGGGCATCATCCCTTTAAGAAAGGGAATAAGAAGAAAAATAAAGAAAAAAAGATGCTTAGTGCTTCTGGGCCTAGTCAGACCAAAAAAGTGAAGGCTGATCAGAGTCATGCAGAGTGCTTCTTCAGCAATAAGCAGGGATACTGGAAGAGGAACTATTCTCTTTACCTTGCATCCTTTGACCCGAACAGGTCCAAGAAGAAAAAGCTGAAGGATGGTCCTAGACAAGGTATGTATATGATAACACCTTATAGTTTCTCTATTTGTGATACTACTAACTGGGTATTAGATACAGGAAGTCCAATTCACATTTGTAATTCTTTGCAGAAACTTTAAGTTAGTAGAAGATTCGAGGACGGCAAGAGGTTCTTGAATGTGGAAAATGGAAGCCAAGTTCCAGTTCTGGCGCTGGGAGTCCTTAAATTTGTTTTCGAGTCATGTACTATCATTTTGAACAAGTGTCATCTTTATCCTTCTTTTATTTTGAATATCATTTCTGTAGGCCAGTTGGCCATGTATGGTTATAAACTATTAATAAAAAATGACATTTGCAAAATCATTTTGAATGATTCTATTGTGTTGAATGGACAAATACGTGATGGTATTTATGTACTGTCATGACCTGTTAGTGTAATGTATACGTCTAACAAACGCCCTAGGATAGATAATGTTAGCGATGCGTACCTATGGTATTGTAGGCTATGTCATATAAATAGGAACATGATAAATAGGTTGAAAACCGAGGGTCTCCTCGATTTTAATGAAGATAGTTCACTTCTAATCTGTCAGTCCTGTTTTCTTGGAAAAATGACAAAGATACCTTTTACTGGAAAAGGTGATCGAGCTAATAAAATTCTAAGTCTGATACATACTGATGTATGCGGACCCATGAATGTTAGTGCCAGGGGAGGGTATGGTTATTTCATTACTTTTACAGACGACCTTTCGAGGTATGGTTATGTCTTCTTGATGAGACATAAATCTGAATCGTTTGAAATATTCAAATGATATCGTAATGAAGTGAAAAAATAAACCGAAAAGTGTATCAAAACCCTTCGATCCGATCAAGGTGGTGAATACCTTTCGAGTGAGTTTCTAACATATCTTGAGGAGAATGAGATTTTCTCTCAGTGGACACCTCCAGGGACACCCCAGTTAAATGGAGTGTCTGAGCGCAGGAATCGAACCCTACTAGACATGGTTCGATCCATGATGGGTTTTGCTTCTCTGCCGATATCCTTTTGGGGATATGCTTTAGAATCAGCCTGCTACCTTCTGAATAGGGCTCCAAGTAAGTCCGTTAGTAAAACACCATATGAGATGTGGACTAGACATAAGCCAACACTTTCACACCTTCAGGTGTGGGGGTGCCCGGCTTATGTAAAATATTTGGAAATGGACAAACTTTGACCTAAGTCTGACCGGTGCCTATTTGTTGGGTATCCAAAAGAGTCTAAGGTGTATTACTTCTACTTAGCTAAGGAACAAAAGTTGTTCGTCGGTCTTAGGGATATCTTTTTTGGAAAAGGAGTTCCTTAGTGAAGGAACTGTATCCGCTAAGATTGAACTTAGTGAAGTTCAACAAGTAGAAAAATCGACACATTTAAGGGACAACATAGAACCGACTATGATTAGATCACATCCAGAGCCTACTCAGGAACCATTAAGGAGATCCGGTAGAGTACCGAGCCAACCAGACAGATACTATAATTTCTTGGTCCGGGATGATGATCCCATTGAACTCGATGAGAACAATGAGGATCCGATCACCTATATGGATGCATTCCAGAGGTCCAACTTAGAATCATGGCTTGGAGCCATGAAATTCGAAATGGAGTCCATGAAGATCAACAATATGTGGACATTGGTTGATCCACCTGAAAGGATAAAATCCATTGGGTGCAAATGGATTTTCAAAAGGAAAAGGGGTGCAGACGGAAAGGTGAAGACCTATAAAGCCCGTCTGGTTGCCAAGGGGTATTGTCAACATTATGGTATAGACTATGACGAGACATTCTCTCCTGTGGCAATGCTCAAATCCATTCGGATTATGCTTGCTTTAGCAGCGCACTTTGATTATGAAATCTGGCAAATTGATGTCCGAATAGCTTTTCTGAATGGTGAAGTGGAAGAGGAGGTGTATATGATACAACCTGAAGGGTTCACATTCACAGACGAGTCAAAGGTGTGCAAGCTTCAAAAGTCTATTTATGGACTGAAGCAAGCATCAAGGAGTTGGAAAATGCGATTTGATAAGTGTATCAAGTTATATGGCTTCATTAAGAATGGAGAAGAACCTTGCATTTACAAATGGGCTAACGATTCTGTGATTGTATTCCTTGTGCTATATGTGGATGACATTCTCTTAATCGGGAATGACATCGCAGCACTGCAAGGAATAAAGGTCTGGTTATCATCTCAGTTCTCTATGAAGGACTTGGGTGAAGCCTCTTACATACTAGGTATGAAGATCTATAGAGAGATCTAAGAGGCTTCTGGGACTGTCCTAGTCTACGTACATCGACACCATGCTGAAACGGTTCAGTATGGAGAATTCCAAGAAGGGCTATCCCCGATAGGCACTGGAATTGATCTCTCCAAAAGGAATTGTGTGACAACTCCTGAGGAGTGAGAGCGTATGAGTAGAATTTCATATGCTTCGGCAGTGGGATCTATCATATTCGCCATGACATGTACTAGACCAGACGTGGCATACTCACTAGGTATAGTGAGCAGATACTAGTCTGACCCAGGTGAAGCTCATTGGAAAGTGGTTAAAACCATCCTTAAGTATTTACGAAATACTAAGGACCAATGGCTAATTTATGGAGAATCTGACTTGAAACTTTTGGGGTATACTGACTCCAGTTTCCAGTCAGATAAAGCTGATAGCAAGAGTGTGTCAGGTTTTATCTTTACCCTAAACAGAGGAGCTGTCTGCTAGAAAAGTTCCAAGCAGCCTACTGTGGCGGACTCGGTATGCGAAGCAAAGTACATTGCAGCATCTGATGCAGTGAAGGAAGTTGTATGGTTGCGAAAGTTCCTTGGCGAGCTGGGAGTAGTACCTTCCCTGGATAGTCCTATTTTGGTATACTGTGACAATACTGGAGCCATTGCTCAAGCCAAAGAGCCGAAGTCTCATCACCACACAAAGCATATTCTGCGGTGCTATCCCCTTGTGCGAGAGATCGTGGAACGAGGTGACATCGACCTTCAGAAGATCGATGGAAAGGAGAACCTGGCTGACCCCTTCACTAAAGTCATCGGAGTTCAAGAGTTCGACTGTTGTAAACAAAAAATGGGAATGAGATTCTATACTGATTGGCTTTAGTCCAAGTGGGAGTTGTTGGAAATTATGTCCTAAAGCCAATCATCTAGGCTGTAGACGGTTGTACAATATTTTATATTTTGTATATAAATTTTTAATAAATAAAAGTTATTTATTTGTGGCTGTCCATCATATTTATTTTCTTGTAAAGAACTCTTGTGTGATGGAGTCCTTAGAACTACATTGTTTGATATAGAGAGGATATATCAAGTAGTTCTTAAACTGGTTCACAACCAAATGATACATTGTTATAGGATGACGATATATCAAGTGTAGGTTGTTGTATGTCATATTTGTTGGTTGTCCTCTTAACCAAGGAGTGTGGAGACACTGGTGTGACATACAAGTGAAATGTGTGACATCTCACTGAACGTGACCATCTGCGAAGCTCCCTTCTGCCAAAGGGTTGCTCACGAAGGGTTATGGGTATATGTGTTCCTCAGACCTGAGGTCACCATGGCAGCTTGCAAGCAACTCACTATACTTTGATACCGGACTATCTGGATTTTTAATCCAGTGATGGAAGGTTTCTGGGTATAGTCAAGTACTTGTGGAGCGGTGGTGGATCAAGATGGAATTGACCTCTCCAAATAGTTTGGAGTGAATGACTCACTATGTCTCAATTCAGCAAAACCTTGGCTAGGGTAGTTCTTGTGAGAAGTCACAGAACTTGTGAGGTTAAGACATGATCTGGATAAACCAAATTAGGATTGGCAGTCTAACCCTAGATTATCCTGAGCATTGTAAGGTCAAAGGGATAAATTATGCAGCAACCATATGCCAGAGGTTCTTGTGAGGTGCTCTGCATCTTTGACATATCCAGATGTCGGGTATCATTGCTAGATGAGGACTTTGACTGGTACTGGAAATGTTTCAGTGCTACCGGCTTAGTGTTCGAACCTATGAGGTCACACACCATAGAGGATTTCTATTTGATATTTTGGCTAATCGATGATTGAGAATCGTTTGACATCACCGGAGGTCAATTTGATTGACCAGCCTATCTTATTCTCGATGAAAGTTACAGGGATGGTTGAAGCAACCTACCCTACGATAAATCCTCTAACATGCCGAGGTGGGCCTAATCAGCCTATCTTATTCTTAATCAAAGGTACAGGGTAGTTCAAGTAACCTATCCTACGATAAACCCGCAGACATATCAAGGTGGGTCTAAACAACCTACCTTATTATTAATGAAATGACTAAGGATGGCCTCATCGGCCTGCCTTAACGGCGAATCTGATCAAGATGAATGGATAAATCTCTCTACGGCTCCCACGAGCTCAAACTCCTAAGTCTAAGAAGAAGATGTGGCCATCATGAAATCTTAAGATTCTTCATGAATGCACTGCCCCAATATTCATGATGCCGAAGAGTTTACACTTAGCACTATTCTGGAATGTGGTTGCCCATCAAACAAAAATTTCTACTTTAAAAAGGAGAATCCCTATTCATTGATGGAAAAGCAGTACAGTCGATTGACTTACATCATCATCATCAAAAAAAAGAAAGAGAGAAAGGGAGGTACAGCAAGAAGCTAGTTTTCTTTAGCACCAGGAACAAAGACCACTTCGTCGACCTCTTCAGCTGGAGGGGCCGACGCCGCCCCGGTGGCAAGTTTTGTTTCCTTCATCTCCTCGCCCGGTATGACAAGAGAAGAAACGTTCAAATCTAGGTAAGCCTTCGTGACCTTATTCAGATAGTCTGTATAGCCGATGAGATAGCTTTTTGTCCTAACTTCATGCATTTCATCGTCAAAGGCCTTTGACTTCTTATAAGCCTCGATGGCCTGGGAAGTGCTCTTTTAAGCCTGCTCTACCCTCTGATTAGCTGATGAAATGCCCATCTCCAGTTAGGTGATTCTGTTCTCCAGTTCGGCCTTATGGGCCGTCGCTACCTCAACATTATGAAGGCAATCCCTTACCAGTACTTCAGTTGAAATGGCCTTCTTCCTTCTCCTTTGCAACTTAGCCACCACCTCGGCCGCATACGTCTCAAGCATCCTCAGTTCCTTTTCCAAGAAACTATTGGTGGTGATAAAATTGTCTAGTTTTTCTTCAGCGGTGGCCCGAAGCCTCTCAACCGCTTCTCTCTCGGCTACAGCCAGAGCTAGCTGGCTATGAAAGCTTTTGCCAAAGTCGTTGGACTCATGAACACTCTCTTCCAACAAAGAAACATCATGGGTGACCTGTCAAGGATAAACACACAAAGTCAGTTTGACCAATGTTGATGTACCTACGCCACTTACATCGACACTCACTAGTCGTATCCTAGGATAAATAAAGGAAAAAGGGTCTTCTGGCCCTTACTCCTCAGTCCCCTTCCCGTCCTTCTGGGAGACGGCCGAAGTCTTCGCTTGCCCCGGATCGCTAAGACCAACATCGATAGCGGACATGCCAAGTCCCCCCGAGCTCTCCCCTTCTATAATTGGAAGTTCGGGCTTGATATTCCTAGTGGAACGGGAGCTCCGCTCACGTTCAACAAGCCTCGCTCACCCAATGGCCCTGCAAGAGCGGTCCCTGCTGGATGACTAGGCAGACGTCCAAGCGAAGGAACTTGTTCCTCTTCCGAGGAAGAATCTATGTCGATAGGAACTCCACCATCAGTCCGGACCCATGGGAGCACTAGGACGTAGACCCATTTTTGGTTTGACCTTCCACCGGAGGGGCCCCCGCCAGCAGTTTCCTCATCGACCATCGAAGCCGTGCTATGTCTGGCCTCATGGTTAACAAGGACCCTTGAAGCTGGTTATAGCAAGAAGAGGAGAAAAGATTGCTCAAGGGGCGACATTGCCAAAGACTAAAAAAGGTTTGATCTATGGGGGCATCAGTCCCTTATATAAAGCCCGTTAGCAGCTCAAATTGATTGCCCATATTTCAGGCAGCCCTTCGATTATGCCATGTGTGCCTGCCCTAATCAATAGGGACCTCGACCCATGTGAAGGTGGTTACAAGAATTCTGAGAGCTGCGACTGATCCAATTCCTGACATACGCTGCTTTAATGGCCCTGATCATCATAGTCCCACGACTTGGATAGTAACTATCTCATCGACGGTGATTGGACATCTGGCAGGGACAGAGCATCACATTGATTGGTGAGCCAGGATCTCCATCAGATATCGAGATTCCTTAACTGTAAATCCAAACACCAAAAAGTTGACTCACGAGCAGGAAAAAGCTAACCTGATGAGAAGCCAGAAAGAACGATTTGTCTCTAAGGTAGGCGATCTTGCCGAAGTCCGATTTAAAAACCTCAAGCAATGAAGAAACTCATATCCAAGCCGAAGGCTTTCCTACACCCAAAGATGGATCTCTATCTAAAAGGTCGTAGCCTATCCGAGATCTTACACTTAGAGAGTTTACAGTCAAGTTGGAGGTTTATGCATATTCGAAAGCGGCTACCTATCCGAAGACCTCATACTTAGAAATTTATATTCAATTTGAATGTTATTGCATGACTGGAAATGGCTACCTACCTGAAGAATCCACACTTTGAAAATTTTATTGGAGGTTCTTATTTTGAGAATGCCATATGATATGGCGGGATCACTAACATGGAACCCATGTCAGACCCAGTTAGATGCCACGTCAGATGAAGCTACCATGTCAGATTTTCTCTCCGAACTCCTTCACCAGGCTGGCTCCCTTTGGGTCGAGACATCGTGGTCGAAGTCGAGCTCCACCTCTCCGGACTCCATCGCCAAGCTAGCTCCCTTTGGGTCGAGATGCCATCACCGAACTCGAGCTCCGCCTCTCCAGACTCCTTCGCCAGACTGGCTCTCTTCGGGTCGAGACACCGTGGTCGAAGTCGAGCTCCGCCTCTCCGGACTCCTTCACCAGGCTGGCTCCCTTTGGGTCGAGATGCCATGGCTGAAGTCGAGTTACGCCTCTCTGGACTCCTTCGCCAGGCTGGCTTCCTTTGGGTCAAGACACCGTGGTCGAAGTCGAGCTCGCCTCTCCGGACTCCTTCGCCAGGCTGGCTCCCTTCGAGTTGAGATGCCGTCATCGAAGTCGAGCTCCACCTCTCCGGACTCCTTCGCCAGGCTGGCTCCCTTCGGGTCGAGACGCCATCGCCGAAGTCGAGCTCCACCTCTCTGGACTCCTTCGCCAGGCTGGCTCCCTTCGGGTCGAGACACCGTGGCTGAAGTCGAGCTCCACCTTCCTAAGCTCACCCCACCTCGAACGAAGAGACCTGCAGCCAAAGGACATCACCGCTTCCTTGGATGGTGGCGACCCACCCAAGGACCTCATAGGGATGCTTGCCAGGCCGCAATAACTTCCCCATCTACCACTTTCACCGAAAGGGAAGGGGACCCTTGATCGAGGTGCTGCACTCCTGGCCGACCATCTGCACCATCCGAAAAAGGAAGTCAACCAGAGGATTCGAATCCAGGAGGTGGCTGCCTGCCGACCGAGGCTCTGCCAGGCTTCCTAAAATGGAGCGACTAGAAGGAATGTTAGAGTGCACAGTGCTGTTCCCTATCATGGATGGGGAAAGGCACCTCGTGCATGGCACCAGACATCGCCGCACATGCCTGCAAGTGAGGGGAAGATCCCGAGGTAAGCGGCATGCAACGATCCTATCTAAAAGGAGTTCTTCAAGGTTCAAATAAGTTAAGTCAGGTCACAAGCATGCAAACACACAGGCAAGAGGGGAGCAGCGCACAGGAGAGCAACTAGGAAGGCCACCACTCTAGGCTACCGGAGACCCACAGGAAGGGCCTTAACAGACATAGCCACCCAGCTCGGGCTCTCTTCTGCTGCCACTCCCGCGCTCTGCTCTCGACCCACTCACACTCTCTCATTTCACAAGTTTCTCCTCCTAGCATGGAGTCCACCTACGGGGCTCGACCGGGAGGATATGTTCTCTTGGATCGTCATTGACTTGAGCATTGGAGTGCCCCCACTGGGATCACCGACCCGAGTCTCCTCTATTTTGCAAGTCCGAGTGCCCGAGTAGGATCCTGAGCAACAGGGGTGCAGTCCGAGATTATATTCAGCTACAGGCCACAGCGGTCTTGGCGGCAACAAATTGGCACACCAGATAGGGGGGGCAGGAAATATTCTTATCCAAGCCAGTCCCCTTGCAAGTAACCCACTAGGAGCATAGTGGTGACGCGAGCGAGAGAAGTCTCCACCAGCCATGCAGGTGATCCCCCTCTCCGTGGGGACCCGCATAGTCCAGAGAGGGAGCTCCCCGCTCCACCACAACCATCTCCGGTGGACACTCAGCTGGCCGCACTCGCCTAGTAGATGCAACTTCTCACTCAGCAGTGCACCAGCTACAACACCAACACCGGTCTTTGGCCACCCACCAGCAGCCAGGGACTCCTGCGGCACAAGCCGCCGCACCCCACGACTGCCTACGGTCCTTTCAAGGAAAGCCTTCACTACCGTGAGCCACCATAAATCGTCGGGGAAGCCATAGGACTGTGGCGAAGCAACACTGGACCGGGTCAGCCGACCGAGAAAGTCGATCTCCAACCTACAAGCAGGATGCTATCCAGCTCCATCGAGGTCATAAGGGCAAGGCCTCCCATCACGACCCCCCTCTACTGCCACCTTCACCTCCTCCATCGGCCTCAGTGGAGGGTTCAACCAATGAGGCCATCAGGCGCATGGCAGAGAAGCGCCTGGAAAAACAGGATGCAAGCTGGCGGAGCTATCCTACCGGTTTGCCTATCTACAGAGCTCCACCAACGAGCTAGCAGGCTACGACGCCCGTCCCCCTTTCTTCCAAGAGATCCAAGAAGAATTGATCCTAAGTCAGTTCTGCATGCCACAGGTGGGTCCCTAAGACGGGACCACCGATCCCCTGGACCACCTCGAGAGCTACAAAGCCCTCATGAGGGTTCAGGGGGTGACCGATGCTCTCCTCTGCATCACCTTCACAGCTACTCTCCAAAAGACAACTCGGGTATGGTTTACCCGCTTGGAGCTGGACAGTAACGGCTTATTTGCTTAGCTGGAGCAAAAATTTATGGCCCACTTCGACACCTATCGGAAGGTGCCACGAGAGGTAGACAGCCTCTTCTCCATCAGGCAATAGGACCACAAGCTCCTGCAGGACTACGTGGCATGCTTCGAAGTTGCCACACTGGAGATATATAACTTGGACAAGCTAGTTGCCATGCTGGCACTGAAGAAAGGCCTCAAGACTTCCTGCCTGACCTACTCGCTAGATAAAAAGCTCCCAAAGACATACTCTGAACTCCTCCTTTGTGTTCACAAGTACATCTGTACCGAGAAGGCGGATCGCACGAGAAGGGAGCTGGACAGGAAGTCACTGAAGCAGCAGTCAAACCGAACTTCTGCCAGGGAACGAAGCCGAAGAGCGGCCACTGTAAGCTCAGGTAGGCAACCCAAGAGGGGGGGTGAATTGGGTTTTATAAAATTTTTGTACTATTTGTAAAGTGTGAACTAAAGCAAGTATGTGCTAATGCAATTCAAGTGCTTGTGTATTTCAAATACATGCAGCAAAAATAAAGAAATAAAAGCACAAGGAGAACAATCACACAAACACAAAGATTTATAGTGGTTCGGTGCCAACCAAGCACCTACATCCACTCCCCAAGAATCCCTTGGAAATTCCACTAAGTTTGGTTTTATAACTTAGGCTCACCAACAATCTTTACAACTTGTTTTGTCTTCAGGCTCACAAGTCAAACCCTAGTTGGTTTCAAGGCTCACCAACAACCACCCTTGGTTTTACGGGATAACCAAGAACCTAAACAACTTGTTTTGGCTTCGGGCTCATAAGTAAAACCCTAGTTGGTTTCAAGGCTCACCAACAACCACTTTGGTTTTCAAGGCTTACCAAAAACCTCTTTGGTTTTCCAAGGCTCACCAAAAATCTTAAGTAAAACAATGTAAGAGCAAGTATAAATGAATACAATAAAAGCTTTCTAAAATAAAGCAAATATCTCTTTGAAGCCCTTGATTGTTGATGAAGATCTTGTCTTCAAGTTGATGAAGCCTTTGATTGATGCTTGTAGATGTAGACTTTGAATGCTCTCTTTGAAACTTGGAAGCTTGAAGGCTTTTAATCACTCAACTATTGAATCTTTTAAAAATATTCAAGAAACTCACCAAAGGATTACTTTTCCATTTGATTTTTGATGTTTATATAGCTCTCCAAACCATAGATGACCGTTTATGATCGTTGGGGATGAAGATATGGCCATTTGAAGCAAGTTGGAGAAGTTTTGCAGCTTTTGAAAACTAGCCGTTACAGTCAAGTGTTGACACTTGACCTCCAAGTGTCGACACTTGGTTCCTAGGTGTCGACACCAAGTGTCGACACTTGATCTGCAAGTGTCAGCACTTGGTTCTGTAAGTGTCAGCACTTGGTTCTGCAAGTGTCAGCACTTGACCTGCAAGTGTCAGCACTTGGTTCTGCAAGTGTCGACACTCGGTTGAGCCAGTACTGAAACTTCTTCAAAATTAAACTTTAAGTCCTTCCAAGTCTTCCTTATATTCCAAAGTCCTTATAACTTGATTTTTCATTAATTTAAAGACTTTTTCAACTGAAATACAAGCATTTCTTCATTCAACATGGTTGAGTACTAAGATCTGAAAAATACACTTAAAATATAATTAGTACTTATATATACTTAAACATTTTGTCAATCATCAAAATCAAGACCAGAGTCAACAATCTCCCCCTTTTTGATGATGACAAAACCTTTAAGTATATGAATAGGGTAAGCTTAAAAAGATTAACAATAAGATAAACATGTAAGCTCAAAACAATAAGCACCAAGCTCCCCCTCAAAATATGATCCAAAAAATCTTCAAAAATATTTTTCAAAATATGCAAAATTTTTAAATTTTCAAAATTTCTTCTTCTTACTAATTCTTCCTTTTAAATAAAAATATTTTGCATTATTCTCCCCCTTTTGCACTTTCTTTCATTTCTCAAAAGATTTTTCATGTTTATCCTATCTTCCCCTTTTCATACTTAACATTTTCTTCCTCTTTTTGACATAATGAAAAAGGGTGAAAGGCAATACAAAGTGGAAATGAAGTCGAAAAGAATAGCAAGTAGGTCATCAAAATCAATGCATGAAATCAAATAATTATGATATCAATTGAATATGATACAAATTGAACATGATACCAATTGAAATATGATACCATTTGAATGTAACTCCCCTTAAAAAATTATATTTGAAAACAAGGAGAAAGAGTATCAGAGCAATATAAGTATAGCATGATATCAAGCAAAATATTCAAAGCATCAAATATGATAACAAATCTTTGGATGCTCTCCCTAAATATTATTCATTCTTTGAAAATATGCATTTATTTGAGGAATAAAACATGAAAGCTCATGCATCAAGATTTGAAATTTTTCAAGATATTCATGATTTTCAAAATACAAAGCATTTATATCACTTAAAAACTTTTAGCATGATTTTAAATTCATTTTAAGATGAATTGATATCCATACAAATGCTAGAAGTAATGTGATATCAAGTCTAGCTACTATAGCAAGAGTTTGTCAATATGCATACCTTCTTCTTAAATGTAACCCTTAACTGCCAGTTCTATACTTGATTCAAATCAATTTTAACTTAAGCATAGATGCCAACAATGAAAGCACATAAATCGTAACATTTCACTTAAAATAATTCAAAAATTGTATTAATCAAAATCAAGTGAAAGTCTAATAATCATAAGTTGAAATCATGAGAGCATGAAATCCATTTACATCAAAATAGTCACGATCACAACTAATGATTATTAGTCTAAGCTTGATTCTAATTAATCAATTAAAATATTTTTCAAATCAATATGCATTTTTAAAAGTATTTTTCATGAAATACATTAATCAAAATTAAGTGAAGGTCTTACAGTCATAAGTTTAATCATGATAGCATGAAATTCATCAACACCAAAAAGTTCATGATCATAGCCAATGATGATAAGTCCAAACTTGATTCTAATTAACTATTTAAAATAATTTTTCAAAGTAATTGATGCAATAAAAATTAATCTACATTTTTAATTATGGAAGGAGATGTTTAGAATTTACCAATATACAAAGTCCTTCCTTTTATTATTAGTTCAAAATATAGCTTGTCCACTTCTTTAAATTATTTTGTACAACCTCTTTTCAAGAACTTCCTTTCTTCATATTGGGTTGCAAGACATTCCTGCAAAACAAATTAAGTGGACATTTTTGGTACCCAAACTTTCTTGGGTCCTTTATGATTAGTAATTATGGTTCCTTTTGGAACCCAAACTTTTCTTAATCTAGAAGGATAAGCATTAAAACCACATTTAGAAGATAAATTGAAAGAAGCAGGAATAGAGAAATTTTTCAAAAGTTTTTGTTTCTTTTTCTCAACCAAAATATTTTTATCACATAAATATTTCAAAATAATATTTTCTTTTTCTAAAAATTCTTTTTCTTTAGAAAAATTATTCTTTTCATTTTTCAAAATATCAATCTTGGCATTTAAATCACCCTTTTTATTTGCAAGATTGGTGTTGTCAAGAGAAAATGAATCTACATGCCTATTTAATTTCTCGTGCTCAATTTTTAGTAATCTATATTCATGCACAAGATCATTAGATGCATCATGTGATTCTTTAAAGGTAAAATCATAATTATTTTTAGTACATACCTTTTCCTCATTTGCCATGAAGCAAAGATGGGCAACTTCATCATCCATACTTAAATCTTCGCTATCACTCCAAGTTGCCATCATTGCCTTGAATTTCTTTTTGGCTTTGAAAGCCATTATCTTCTTTTCTGTATCAGCTTCCACTATCCTTTGCCATAAGTTCAACTCATAGATCATGAGTGAACCGATAAGCTCCTCCAAATGTAAGGTTTCTACATCTTTAGCTTCTTGGATCGTCGTCACCTATGGATCCCATGATTTTGGCAAGGATCTAAGAATTTTGTTCACCAAATCAGCATTAGTATAGATTTTGCCAAGACTTTTTAATTCATTAATAATAGTCATAAATCTTGAAAACATATCAGATATAGATTCATAATGCATCATTTCAAAAATTTTAAAAGAATGTACAAGCAAATTAATTTTAGTGTTCTTCACTTGAAGAGTACCCTCATGAATAACTTCAAGTGTGTCCCATATTTCCTTCGTCGATGTGCATGTAAAAATTCTATTAAATTCATTTAAGTTCAATGCACAATAAAGCAAGTTCATTGCTTTAGCATTGAGTTCAATTTGTTTAATGTCATATTCATTCCAATCCTTTTCGAGCTTTGGAATGAAAATGCCATTAACCAAAATGGAAGGAATATGAGGACCACTAACAATGATTTTCCAAAGATGATAACTAATAGATTGAATATGGATGCACATGCGAGTTTTCCAAAATGTGTAATTTATGCCATTGAAAAATGGTGGTCTAACACTAATACCTACAAGGGTTGCCATAATCTTTAACTCAAAATCGTTAGATTTTCAATCAGAGTACCGAGCTCTGATACCAATTGTAGGCTCAGGTAGGCAACCCAAGAGGGAAGGTGAATTGGGTTTTATAAAACTTTTGTACTATTTGCAAAGTGTGAACTAAAGCAAGTATGTGCTAATGCAATTCAAGTGCTTGTGTATTTCAAATAAATGCAGCGGAAATAAAGAAATAAAAGCACAAGGAGAACAATCATACAAACACAAAGATTTATAATGGTTCGGTGCCAACCAAGAACCTACATCCACTCCCCAAGAATCCCTTAGAAATTTCACTAAGTTTGGTTTTATAACTTAGGCTCACAAACAACCTTTACAACTTGTTTTATCTTCGGGCTCACAAGTCAAACCCTAGTTGGTCTCAAGGCTCACCAACAACCACCCTTGGTTTTACGGGATAACCAGAAACCTAAACAACTTGTTTTGGCTTCGGGCTCACAAGTAAAACCCTAGTTGGTTTCAAGGCTCACCAACAACCACTTTGGTTTTCAAGGCTTACCAAAAACCTCTTTGATTTTCCAAGGCTCACCAAAAATCTTAAGTAAAATAATGTAAGAGTAAGTATAAATGAATACAATAAAAATATTCTAAAATAAAGCAAATATCTCTTCGAAGCCCTTGATTGTTGATGAAGATATTGTCTTCAAGTTGATGAAGCCTTTGATTGATGCTTGTAGATGTAGACTTTGAATGCTCTTTTTGAAACTTGGAAGCTTGAAGGCTTTTAATCACTCAACTATTGAATCCTTTAAGAATATTCAAGAAACTCACAAAAGGATTACTTTTTCATTTGATTTTTGATGTTTATATAGCTCTCCAAACCATAGATGATCGTTTATGACCGTTGGGGATGAAGATATGGCCATTTGAAGCAAGTTGGAGAAGTTCTGCAGCTTTTGAAAACTAGCCATTACAGTCAAGTGTCGATACTTGACCTCCAAGTGTCGATACTTGACCTCCAAGTGTCGACACTTGGTTCCCAGGTGTCGACACTTGGTGTCGACACTTGGTCTGCAAGTGTCAGCACTTGGTGTCGACACTTGGTCTGCAAGTGTCAGCACTTGGTTCTGCAAGTGTCAACACTTGGTTCTGCAAGTGTCAACACTTGACCTGCAAGTGTCAATACTTGATCTTTAGGTGTCGACACTCGGTTGAGCCAGTACTGAAACTTCTTCAAAATTAAACTTTAAGTCCTTCCAAGTCTTCCTTATATTCCAAAGTCCTTATAACTTGATTTTTTATTAATTTAAGGACTTTTTCAACTGAAATACAAGCATTTCTTCATTCAACATGGTTGAGTACTAAGATCTAAAAAATACACTTAAAATATAATTAGTACTTATATATACTTAAACATTTTATCAATCATCAAAATCAAGACCAGAGTCAATAGCCACATCCCAGAAGAAAGATACATACCTCTCCTTGCCCCGAGAATGAAGATATGAGGGGAAGTGCTACTTGAAGTGCCCACCTCCATTGAGGCCATCTAATGGTCGCGACAAGATAAAGTACTGCCAGTTTCATCGCGACCATGGTCACCACACCGAGGAATGCCAGCACCTCAAGAGCAAGATTAAAGATCTCATAAGGAGGGGCTACCTCGGAAGGTTCATGGGGGACAAGGCCCTGGCAGAACCTCAGGTGCTCGCTGCTCTCCCTCCAATCCCTGCAGTCGATAACCGTCCTATCGAGAAGCCTGTGAAGATGATCTACTGGGGAATCGAGCACGCCCCCAAGAGGGCCCGGGAAGGAGATGGGTCTGAAAATGTACTCCCTTTTGTAAGGGAGAGGGAATCTGGGGTTGAAAATATAAACAATGATGCCAAGGTTGTCGAAATGATGATCGCAAAGTATCATGTAAAATGGATTATGGTCAATAGTGGAAGCTTGATTGATGTTCTTTTTTACGATGCCTTCTCCAGGATAAATCTATCCTTTGCTCAGCTCAGACCTGTGCACACTCCCCTTGTCGGTTTCACAGGAGACTCCATAGGAGTTGAGAAAAAAATTACTCTCCCTGTTACTGCTGGGACGCCACCTCGGCAGAGCACTGTCATGATGACCTTCACGGTCGTTAGGCTTTCCTCAGCCTACAATATGATTCTTGACCGACCCGGGCTCAATCTGCTCGAGCGGTCATTTCTACAAAGCAGCTTTTGGTACAGTTTCCTACTCCTTATGGTGTTGGAGAGATGAGGGGGGCACCTCAGTCGATCCAGCATTGTCTCCAAGCCGTTCCTGAGGCCAAAGCCTCCGAGGACGACCCCAGTTTGGACGACCTCGACTAAAGGGCACAGGATCCCAGGAGTGGCCCGGTCGAGCACCTGCTATCGTATCCAATCGGAGCCGACCCGACAAGGATGGTGCAAATCAGGGCCCAACTATCCGAAGATGAGCGAGCCCACCTATTGGAGTTTCTTCAAGCGAACGTAGACATGTTTGCTTGGATGGCGGTCGATATGCTTGGGATTCCCCGTGAAGTCATCACCCACAAGCTGAGCATCGACCCAAAGTTTCATCCTATTCAGTAGAAGAAAAGAAGTTTCACCCCAGAGAGGTAACAGGCGATCAATGAGGAGGTGGATAAACTCCTCGCAGCCGTCTTTGTTCAAGAAGTACAATATCCGAGCTGGTTGGCGAATGTAGTTATGGTCAAGAAGAATAATGAAAAGTGGAGGATCTGTGTGGACTACATCGACCTCAACCAAGACTATCCAAAGGATAGCTTCCCTCTACCAAAGATCGACCAGTTAGTGGATGCCACCTCAGAGCACCGCTTGCTCTCCTTCATGGATGTATTCTCCGGATACAACCAGATCTGGATGCATCCAGAGGATGAGGAGCACACCACCTTCATTACTAACTGAGGGACGTACTGCTACCGGATGATGCCATTCGGCATGAAGAATGCTAGCGCCATATACCAGTGGCTGGTCAATCGGGTCTTTAAGGACCAGATTGGCCGAAACATACAAGTCTATGTGGACGACATGCTCGTCATAAGCAAGCTGAGGTCAGACCATGTGGCCGACCTGGCGGAAGCCTTCTACAATCTCTAAGAGCACAAGATGAAGCTGAACCTAGTGAAGTGCACCTTCGGCATAGCAGCAGGGAAGTTCCTTGGCTTCATGGTGACCCAAAGGGGAATTGAGGTGAACCCGGAGAAGGTCCAAGCAATTGTCGACATGGAGCATCCCATCTCGAAGAAGCAGGTCCAGTAACTGACAGGTCAGGTTGAAGTGCTAAGCCGGTTCATTTTGAGATCGGTCAATCACTGTCTCACTTTTTTCAAGGCGCTATGCAAAATGCACGACTTCGTCTAGACCGAAGAATGCAGAGCAGCTTTCAAAGAGCTGAAGGATTTATTGGCATCACCGCCACTACTCTCTAGGCCGAAGGAGGGAGAACTACTGCTATACCTGGCGGTCACCCCGGGGGCCGTCAGCTCGGTCCTTGTCTGCATGGATCAGGATGGATCCTAGAAACCGATATACTATGCCAGCAAAATTCTCCGAGATGCGAAGATCAGGTACACCCGATCCGAAAAGCTAATTTTTGCTCTTATTATATCTGTCCAGCATCTCAGGCCGTACTTCCAAGCACATCCGATCATGGTCCTGACGAACCAACCCCTGAGGGCTGTGCTCAATCACCCCGATACATCCGGACGTTTAGCCAGTGGGCATTGAAGCTCAGCGAGTTTGACATCGCATACCTGTCGAGGTCATCTTAAAAGTCCCAAGTGCTAGCAGACTTCCTGGTCGAGTGTGCGGGACTTGCCGAAGAGCAAGAGCAGACAACCCCGGAGCATTAAATTGAGCCCGGAGTCGAGGAGGAGTCCTGGATCCTCCACGTCAACGATGCATCCAACACGGGCGGGAGTGGAGCATGCCTCATCCTCGCTAACCGTGATGGAATTATAGTCGAGTGTGCACTCCGCTTCAAGTTCATCACAACCAACAACCAGGCAGAGTATGAGGCACTCCTAGTAGGCTTGAGGGTATCCTGCGAGCTGGGTGTATCCAGCCTGAAGGTCTTCACCGACTCCCAGCTGGTGGCCGGACAGGTCTCCAGAGAATATGAAGCCAGAGATCCCCAAATGATGAAGTACCTAGAGCGAGTCCGCTCGAGCACGACAGGCTTCTGATGCTTCAACATCTCCCACATCCCCCGTAAAAAGAATGCTCATACCGATATGCTGTCAAGACTCGCAACCTTGCCAAACTCGTCACTAGGGCATGCCCATATTGAGGATTTGGAAAGTTCGAGCTACGAAACTCCTGGAGAGGTGTAGCAAGTTACCCCGGAGTCGAGCTGGATGGATAGGTACATCACTGATGGCACCCTACCAAAAGATCGCATAGAGGCCGGCCTTATCAAGAAGAAGGCCGTGCATTTCGTCCTGATGGAAGGGCAGCTCTACCACCGATCCTACTCCTATCGCTCCTGAAGTGCTTGAGACCCATGGAGGCAGCCTTCGTGCTCCAGGAGATACATGAAGGCCTCTGCGGGAATCATGTTGGAGAAAGGACACTGACGTACAAGGCCCTCCGTCAAGGATACTATTAAGAAATCATGAGGGAGGACACCGCTGACTTCGTGAGGAAGTGTGACCGGTGCCAGCGTTACATCTACATACAGCATCAACCAGCGACGCCGCTCTCCCAACTCTCCGCCCCTTGGCCATTCGCCCAGTGGGGAATAAACATCCTAGGTCCATTCCCTCATGCATCAAGGCAATAGAGATTCCTGATAGTGGCTATTGACTACTTCACCAAGTGGGTAGAAGCAGAACCACTAGCACAGATCACAGAAGCCAAGGTACGTCAATTCTTCTGGAAGTCGATCATCTATCACTTCGGGCTCCCCCACAACATCATCATCGATAACGGACGGCAATTCGACAACCGAGAGTTCGAAGAGTTCTGTGCCGAGCTCGGCATTCAACACCGCTTCACCTCGGTGGCTCACCCCCACACCAACGGAGAGGCCGAGGTAACCAACCAAACTATCCTCCAATGATTCAGAACCAGGCTAGACCGGGCCAAGGATAGGTGGGCAGAAGAACTCCCCAGCATTCTTTGGGCCTACCACACAATACCCAGGACGACCACGGGTGAGAAGCCTTTCAGCCTTGTCTTCGGCATAGAGGCCGTTGTCCTAGTTGAACTCAGCGTGCCCACACTACGGGTACAACAGTATGATGAAGCAGAGAATCTGGCTTGCCTTCTTCTCAACTTGGACCTCCTCAAGGAAACCAGAGACAAGGCTCGACTCTGGATGGCAACTTACCGGCAGCGAGTAGCTCAGTACTATAATGCACGGGTAAAGCCAAAGGTCTTCCGCCTAGGCAAACTGGTGCTGCACCGAGCTGAAGCATCTCAACCTTGGAAGTGCGGCAAGCTCTCACCTAACTAGGAGGGCCCCTATAAGGTGGTCGAGCTCTTCCTCATGGAGCCTACTACCTAGCAAAGCTGGACGGTGCCAAATTTCCATGGACATGGAATGCCGGTAACCTGAGAATGTACTATCAATAATGTAAGGCCTTCCCCCACTAATAATAAAGATCCTCTTTATGCAAATCACTTTTGCCTTGCAAAGACATCGTTGCCCAGCCCTAGGTCTGGCACGCTCAAGCCCGAAACTCCTGAAGCCCGGCACTCAAGCCCGGAAACTCCTGAAGCCCGGCATTCAAGTCCGGAAACTCCTGAAGCCCGGCACTCAAGCCCAGAAACTCTTGAAGCCCGACACTCAAGCCCGGAAACTCCTGAAGCCCAGCACTCAAGCCCGAAAACTCATAAAGCCCGGCACTCAAGCCCAGAAAATCCTGAAGCCCGGCACCTTACGGTCACCTGGCGGTCCAACGAGTGCAACATCCGAGCTTGGCCTCGCCGTGCACACTTGGAGCTGGTACCAACCGAGGTCGAATAGACCTCTCCCAGCGAAGCGCTCGAAGCCCTCCAACCACTTTGCCCGCATGGTGGGAATGACTCAGCAAGTCAAGAACTCCTTCCCAAACTTCTCATGAACTCAAACCTCAGCAGAGAAGGGTCCAGAGACTTAGAGCCTCAATGCAAGATGCCTCGGCACATGCATGCACACAGGCAGTCGAGAAGTGAGGGGAAGAAGATTGACAAAGTGCAAAGAATGAAAAGAGACATGGGTTGAGATGATTGAAAAGAAATTTCATTAATACTTGGTAAAGTTGTACATTGTCATTGGGCCCCGACATACCAGGCAGCCCAGATCAGAAGCAAAAAGAAGAAAAATTATAAGGGGCCCTATGCTATCCGATTGGCTCCTTCCCAGGATGGCGCTCGGATGGGGTATCACCTTCTGGGACCACTGGCGGTGGGGCTTCATCTTCGGTGACCACCGTCGGCAGAGCTGGGTTGGCAATAGTAGCTAGTTCCTCTGCATCACCCAAGTCAGGGGTTGGGCTCGCGCCCGGAGTACTCGGGAATCTGAGCCTGTCGATGTTCTTGTCCAAGATAAGGCCCTCCACCCTAGACCGGCAATGCATGAACCCCTTGAAGAAGGAGTTCGTTGCCACTTCATGGAACTCAGCAATGAACTCCTCGAAGGCCTTATATCTCACCACCACCTCGGTGGCCTCCTTCCTGGCAATCTCAACCTGACAGACCGCCTTGGCGGCCTCCTTCATTGCATCCTCCACCGAGTTGACTGCCGCCACGGCCTTCTCTTCGGTTCTTGCAGCTTTCTTCTTGACAATTACAGCTTTCTTCTCGATGGTGGTTGCCTTCTCCTTTGCCACCCCCAGTTATGCCCGAAAGGACTAGGTCTGTTCCTTCGATCGGGCGGCTTTAGCACCGATCTCTTTCAGCCTGGCCTCCTTGGCCTTGAGCTCTTCCACCCTGCTCTTGCACCTGCTCCTCTCCTGGTCCAAGGACTCCTCGAGCTCCTTTATGCGCCTCTCAGTACTTGCAACCTCGTCCCAGAGCTCGTTATTCTTCAGATTGGCCTCCCAGGCCACATCATTCTTCTCCTTCACCTCGGCCATCAGGGACTCAAGCTGTGCTCCTCGTTGCCGATCCCTCTTGGCCCAGTTTTTGCAGTAGTCTCTGATAAGCATGAGTTCAGCGCCGTGCTGCACCAAAGAAGACATCAGCCACAGAGACAAGAAGAAAGGAATGGGGCAAGGCAAAGGAAAAAAATACTTATCGAGAAGAGTTGGGGGAAGGTGCTGCTGATGGCGTCACCCAGGAGCTTCCTCGCCTTCTCCCACCGATCTCATGAATGGACGGTGAAGTCCATCATGCGCTCGGTGAGATTCTAATCCCGAACCAGGGAGGTGTTCGATGCCAGCTTGAAGGGCACCCTGTGGTGGTCCTTCTCCCTCTTATTTGCCGCTGATATAGAGTCACCCACTCCTCCGGCTGAGGAAGCATCGGAGGCACGATGGGAGCTCGGTGCCACTCCAGACAGTGCCACCGACACCGGCTCCACTCTTTCATGCTCTCCATCCTTTTCAACCTTGATGATCTCAGGGGGAGGAGATGCCATGGCGATAGCAGCAGCAGCAGATCTGGCCCGGACGACCACCTCGAGCTCTTGGGCCGAGAGCAGATCGTGCTACCTTGGTGACTCAGGAGCAAGCTCGACAGCCCTCCTGCTTGGCTCAGGAGGAAGCTCGACATCCCTCCTACTCGGCTCGGGAGCGGGCTCAATCGCCCTCTTGCCCTACTCAGGGGCAGGTTTTGCCCACCTCCCGCTCAGCTCAGCTGGCACGGCAGGTGCAGCCCTCACACCGCTCTCTTCGCAAGCTCTCTTTGAGGGGGCTCACTGACCCCCGCCGGTGAACCCCTCTTACGGGAGAGTGCGAGGAGATCATCTAAGGAGAACTTCATGCCTACACGAAGAAGGAGAATGTTAACTTCAAGCTCGGAGAGTCAAAGAGAAAGCGCAAGGAGATAAAGATCAAGCCAAACTCACCCAACTCTCATATTGGGCTAACCTCGACTTCGGATAGGTTCTGCTCTGATAGCAGATCCTCGAGGAAGGGGACCTGGTCAGCATGGAGCTGGTCGTAGATCTCTTGATCAGTTGCTTCGATCGCTAAATTCCAGTTAGGGGACCGATCTGGGTCGCTCCAAATCCAGTCGACCCCCTCGATCGAGGCAAAAAAGTATTTACTCTTCCATCCTTTGATGGAAGAGGGGAGTTCAAATTTGATGCCCTTTTGACGAGAGAAGATAGACCACCATCCCTCCTCGGAAGGGTGGCATTTCAGGATGAAGAAGACCCTGAACAAAGAGAAATGGGTAATAATCCCATGAAAATGGCAAAGAACTATGAAATAGAAGATCGTCCTGACGGCATTGGGAACTAGCTGAGTAGGAACAAGATGATAGTTGCTGAGCATGGAGAGAAAGAATAGATAGAAAGGAAATCGAAGGCCCCCTGCAAGGGTTTTCCTGTAGAGGGTGATCCGGTACTGGCCACAGGAGGTGACCCGTTCCCTTGGCCAAGGGATAGAGAGCCGGATGGAGTCTGGGACACCGTAGGTCTCCCAGATGGTCGCAAGTTCCTCAATGGTGATCGCCAAAGCAACCCCGTCGGGACCTGTCGATCGAGAGAGTTTGGGGGTAGGTTCAGGTGGAGGAGGAGATGGAGGGCATGCCCTAGACTCCCTAATCACGATCCCAGTGGGGTGGGGCCTCCTACTGATCTCGAAGCACATCTCTTCCTCCTCTTCATCGGAGGAAGAAGGCGGCCTTGGTCGAGAAGGCCCAGCCTCACTTTAGTTGGTCGAAGGATGAAAGTTTGGACCAAAGCGAGACATTTGGAAGAAGACGAAGTCGAAGGGTAGAGAAGAGGAAGAAGAAAACGGACAAGGTCCAGGAAGATCCTAACCCTAAAAGAAAGTTCTACCCAACCGAGAGAGGGAGAAGGAGACAAACCTGGCTAACTTGGGAAGACAAGGATGGCCAAGGGAGAAGAAGGAGCTCTGGTACGATGGCAGGCATGCAAGATTTAAAAGGAGATGTATTTTGGAAAAAACTGCCTTTCCTTTCGAAATGACCAAACACCTAACCGTACCGTTACAGCACCGTCACCATCGGATCTATGCCACGTGTCAGCAATCGGCGAAGATGATCCCTCGTTTCGACCATGGCCACTCTAAATTCTGCACCAACAATAAGTGCTCCTCAGACGTGCTCACGTGGCTCCCCCGCATTGGTTTGGAGAACCGCCTCACGAAGCGCCGATGATCGTAGCCATTATTGTGCCAGATTTCTGCCTTTCCATGTCAGCACCGCATTTACTCCCTTAGCCCCGAGCACCGCGCGCCAATGGGACTCGAGAGTGGGGGGCAAATGAAATGGCAGGATTGCTGATGTGGAACTCATGTCAGACCCAGTCAGATACCATGTCGGATGAAGCTGCCATGTCAGATTTTCTCTCCGGACTCCTTCGCCAGGCTGGCTCCCTTCGGGTCAAGACGACATGGCCGAAGTCGAGCTTCACCTCTCCAGACTCCTTCGTCAGGCTGGCTCCCTTCGGGTCGAGATGCCATGGCCGAAGTCGAGCTCCACCTCTCCGGACTCCTTCGCCAGGCTGGCTCCCTTCGGGTCGAGATGTCATCGTCGAAGTCGAGCTCTGCCTCTCCAGACTCCTTCACCAGGCTTGCTCCCTTTGGGTCGAGACACCGTGGCTGAAGTCGAGCTCTACCTCTCCGGACTCCTTCGACGGGCTGGCTCCCTTTGGGTCGAGACACCGTGGCCTAAGTCGAGCTCCACCTCTCCGGACTCTTTCACCAAGCTGGCTCCCTTTGGGTCGAGACGTTATCACCGAAGTCAAGTTCCGCCTCTCCGAACTCCTTTGCCAGGCTGGCTCCCTTCGGGTCGAGACACCATCGCCGAAGTCGAGCTCCGCCTCTCTAGACTCCTTCGCCAGCCTGGCTCCCTTCGGGTTTGAGACGTCATGACCGAAGTCAAGCTCCGCCTTCCTGAGCTCACCCCATCTCGGACGAAGAGATCTGCAGCCAAAGGATGTCACCACTTCCTTGGACGGCGGCGAGCCACCTAAGGACCTCAGAGGGATGCCCACCAAGCCGCAATAACTTCCCCAACTACCACTTTCACCGAAAGGGAAGGGGACCCCCGATTGAGGTGCTGCGCTCCCGGCCGACCATCTGCACCATCCAAAAGAGGAAGTCAACTAGAGGATTCGAATCCAGGAGATGGCTGCCCATCGATCGAGGCTCTGCTAGGCTTCCCGAAATGGAGCGACCAGAAGGAATGTCAGAGTGCACGGTGCTGTTCCCTATCATGGATGGGGAAAGGCACCTCGCGCACGGTATCGGACATCGCCGCACGTGCCTGCAAGTGAGGGGAAGATCCCGAGGTAAGCAACACGCAACGATCCTAGCTAAAAGGAGTTCTCCAAGGTTCAAACAAGGTTAGTCAGGTCACAAGCAAGCAAACTCACGGGCAAGAGGGGGCAGCGCACAAGAGAGCAACCAGGAAGGCCACCGCTCCAGGCTACCGAAGGCCCACAGGAAGGGCCTTGACGGACACAACCACCCAGCTCGGGCTCTCCTCTGCTGCCACTCTCACGCTCTGTTCTCGACCCACTCACACTCTCTCATTTCACAAGTTTCTCCTCCTAGCGTGGAGTCCACCTACGGGGCTCGACTGGGAGGATATGTTCCCCGGATCATCACTGACTTGAGCATCGGAGTGCCCCTGCTGGGATTACCGGCTCGGGTCTCCTCTATTTTGTAGGTCCGGGCGCCCGAGCAGGATCCTGAGTGACAAGGACGTGGTCCGAGGTCATCTTCAGCTACATGCCACGGCAGTCTTGGCGGCAACACCATCAATCAGAAGATGGCAACTCACCAGAAGGCTCTTCGCTTGAGAAAGCTTCCATTCAAGTTATAAGTCATTATATCTTTCAAGAAGCAGTTATCTACTCGAAGATCGCAACATGTTCGATGACTTTATACTTGGAAAAAATTCGTCCAATTGAAAGAAAAAGTGTGATTTTATTAATGTTCAAGTAGATCAAATTACACATCTTTTTCTTATAAAACAAAATACAAAAGCTACAAAGCCTATTCATCTGCTACGGGAGCTTCCGGATCAGTTGCAGGAAGAGACTCTTCAGCATGAACCGAAGGAGAGGCCTCATTTGCTTGAGCCGAAGTGGGTGGATCAGCTATGGTCAGCTCACCGACCTGTTCTTGGCCTTCAGCTATGGCTGAGACTTCTTCAGCCGGTCCAGGGGCTTCTTCAGCTTTGGTAGGGGCCGTGGGCTCGATTTCAACGAGGGCCATGGGTCCTTCTTCCTCGATGATCTCGTATGCCGGGATGCTCAAAAGATCAAGATCAGGATAAAGCCCCTAAACCTCTTTAAGCCCATCGTTGAAGCCATATTGGTAACTAACCACACTTGACTTGGTTACCTCCTCCTTAAATGTCGAAGACTTCTTGAAATCTTCAACTGCCCTGGCTGCCTACTCCCTCAAAGCCTCAAACTCCTTGACCACTACTTCGACCCTCTTTGCTGCCTCATCGGCCTTCTACTGAATCTCCTTGGCAGAGTGTTCCAAGGAGTGCACCTATTTCTTCCTTTTTCAGTGCTTGGCCTCCTATTCAGAGATCTTTAATTGAGTTTCTTCAGCTCATTCTTTAGACCTTGAACCTCGGCATCCTTATTGTTGAGCTTCTCTTCCATGGCCAGCTTCAGCTCTTCGGCCACTTCTTTTTCGGCTTTCACCATTTGAAGCTTTTCCTTCAAGCTTTAAGAAAGTTATCGAATCCTTCCACGCTTTCTTCCATGAAAGCGATATTATGGACTAGCTACATTAAATCACCAAAATATGAAGTTAGTTATGCCGAAGACCACCATAAGAAGACAAAGGAAGATAAGATGTCATACCTTCAGCATGGAAGAGAATGCTGAATTGGACACCTCTGCAAGGCGTCAATTCCGAGTGGTTGCCCAGTCGCGGGGCAACCGTGTGGCCTTCAATACTCTTCTAGCCACATCGGGAAGCGCTAGACCCCTCGCATTAGAGAAGAGGGAGAGGTCAATTTTGCAATCCCTGTCTAGGGGAGTGTTCCTCACCAGACTCCCCTCGACTTGAGACGCCTTGCCCTATCCCTCGTAGATGGGCAAGGCGATGGTAGGTCGACAGTCGGGGCTGTGATCAGACTTTCCGAGATTCGAATCGGAGAACCCCCCTGGGTGGCAACTCTACCGATGGGACCTCGCACCTCCCCGACCACTCCCTTGCAGGAGCGATGCTCTTGCTAGCTCCCTCCTCCCAGGTTTTCTTTTGGACTTCCGATCCTGTTGGAGGAACTTGGGATGCTTTCCTTTTGGCGGATTGACGAAGCAAGCTGACATCAAGCCTCATCCTGCCACCTGTCAGTAGAAACAAATCTCAAGGTCAGCTAGCTAGGATAGCTACGAAACTGGATAGAAACCGAAGCCACCTACTGGTTATACTTAACGACGAAAACTCACTAATCTGAGCGAGTTGAAGATTCCTCTCTTCTAACAGTTCCCGGAGAGAAGCGACCTCAGACCCAGATAACAATGTGAAGTCTGGTTGGTTGGCCTTTAGAACCTTCTTACTGGCATTTGCACTCAAACAGGGTTCTCTCCATTATGTATCAAACCCCCACGATTGAGAAGAAGAGACAAATAGAAAGTTGGGTTTCCACCCGTAGATGGCACTAGGCATATCCTTAATTATTTTACAGCCAGGACGGGGGCCGATGACCCACCACCCGTAGCCATGGAAGTCTCTCTTCAAAGTGAAGAGAGAGGTAAACAGACTGGTCCTGGGCCTTACATTCGCTATATGGCAACGGACCAAAAACTCGTAGATGTTTCGAATGCTGTTTGGAGTTAGCTGCGCAGGGACAACATGGTACATATAGAAGACTTTAACAAAAAGGGGGTGTAACGAAAAGCGAAGACCAGCTTTCAAGTGGTCTTCATAAATAGCCATAGCACCGGATGGAGGCTTATTTACTCTCTCTTCGGGTTGCGAAAGAATAAAAGGAAGGTTATCGGGAATATGGTAATACTCCCGTAGGCAACCGATCCTATCGAAGGACAGAGAGCTTGGATCAACTTCGGTCGGGACTCAGCAATGGTCCCCCTAATAGGCCTTGGGGCACTGGAAGATTTGACCTCTCCCCTACCAGAGGGGGTCCTACCGGCGATCCGAATCTCTAAAGTTCTAACCATGGTGGGAAGAGGAGAAGTAAAGGGGAGGCCCTACCTATAAGAGGAAGTATAAACCAAGAAGAAAACAAAAGTTAAGACAGCGGAAAACAAAATGCACAAGGCAAAGAAGTTTCCTCTGCCAACTTGCTCCCCTTTATATAGAGAGGCAAAAGGCATTTCGCGTAGCCTCCTCGAAAGAGGAGACGTCTCTCTAGTCATGCCATGTATGAAGGCACCGATCGTGGATATGGAGCCCCAAACGATGCTAGTCGATTTGATGGGGGAAGAACCAAAACTGTCAGCTGCTATCCGTGTGACTACATCTGATGACGGGGGATGGAGTTCGTACCTTGTATCCGAGAAAAAGGATAATGTCACATCCTCCATCCAAATCGAAGCTGAAGAGCCCGTCAGATCGCCATAATGGAAGGAGGAGACATGATTCATCGACTTGCCATCTCCTTTTTGTAAGCCAATAGGAGAGCGACATCTATCCCTCACATGACTTTCGAATCAGGTGGCAGTTATTGCAAATGACTGAATCGAAGATTCACCATCATTGATCAAGCCTCTTCCATCAGTAAATGACAATTCATAAGTACTCCCACTTCTCAAAGTAAATTATTGCTTCAAAAACTGGGAGTGGGGGGCAATTATTGGGATAAACCGGGTCAGCAAAGACTAATTGCCGGTTCAAAAGTACAATTGAACCCCTTTTTGAACTGATCGACCATACCAGAAGGCTCAAAGGTGACTCCGTAGGATGATGAAGCAACGACTTGGCATCTCCATTCCGGTCACATCGCTGGATCAGTCTTCGGCCCACACCAAAGAGGTCGGTCCCGAAACATATCCCTGATCCAGGCTATGCCGGGCGCCAGGTGGCGGGCCAGTCTTCTTCGGATCACTCCAAAGAAGATTGGTCCGAAGAAGACAGCTGCTTCATTCCCCAACCTGCTCCGAAAGAAATGAATATGAAGTAAATACTCCAGTCCACTTCGAAAAAGGCAATTCCGATCCGAACGGCCAAGGCATCTTCAGCCTACTCCGAAGAGGATAGGCGTGAGGCAATCAGCCGATTTGGTTTCAGTCCCTTTCGAGAGAGCGGCCCTGAAGCAAATCTCCAATTGATCTCAAATCTGCAGACGTGGATATGGTTGTTGTAACCAACCACGTGGCCACTAATTCCAACACCAACAACATCGAGGTGGCCAGAATCAGCCACGTGGCCACTAACTCCAACACCAACAACATCGAGATGGCCAGAATCAGGCAGCAACCACATATGGTCATGGAGGGATTAAGCTAACCAATCCCATTTAACCAGAGGTAAGTGGGCTAACTGCATTTTGGCACATCTACCATTATAAATACTGGTAAGAGGGGACACTCAAAAAAAGGCAAATAAGCCAAGTAGAAACAAAAATTTCTTGAATCTCTTTCACTCTCTCTCTTTGAGAACTCTATTCTGTTGCTCGAGCCTTCACCGGAGTGTCCCCCATCGAAGAAAATCTGGTCAAGGGATCTGTTTTGCAGGATTCTCGAAATGCGAACTAGCGATCCAGTAACTCCGTCCAGTCCGTGGAGGTTCGATACCAACATCCATAATGGTAGGTGACCTTCATAAAGCAGTGGAGGGTAGCCTTAAAAGTCAGGAAATTTTAATGGCATGGTTTGCAAATTCTAAGATTGAGTTTGATAATGGATGGAGAAACCAAATATGGAGAACAATAAGGAAGCAGAAAAGGGTTCGCCAGCATAATGGAGGTAATGGCTGGAGGAAATAGATTTAACAAGCGAGAGTTGGAAATGCAAGGAGAGATTTGAGATTCTCATATTTATAATATAAAAAATCACTGCATCAGAGAGAGAGCGCAGCCATTATCCTCCAAGCCTTTGGTCAGCCATGGAACAAAAACCTACATGGCAAGTGGTAAAATAGGAAAATCTTTATTGATTACAATTTAAACTTGTGCTTTCCTAGGCGCACAGAAATTAGAGGACAATGCAAAACATAGTTTGAGCGTGAATACGGCAGTGCGGATAAAATAACAAACCATCATATTGAGTGCAATCTCAAAATTTTTCATACCTTTGGGGTGTTGCCAAAGCACATAGTTAGAGATAGGATCGGCAACCAGATTGGATCATGCATAAATAGATCTGTTTAGATACAGATCAAATTAAAAAAAAATTAATATAATAAATAGATCAAGTTTTAAAATTTAAATCTATTCTGTTTAATAAATAAGTTATCCGATCCAACCTGTTTATAATTTATTTATATTTTATATAACAAAACCAGTTAAGCAATCCGTTTCCAACTTTTGGGGAGGGGGGGTTGCCACGGATTAGCTACAGTTAGGGGGGGGGGGGGCCACGGAATAGCTACAGGTAGAGGAGATGAGGGGTACTGCAGGTAGCAGGAAGATCGGAGGAGTCGTGGGAGGTGACCGATGGGTGGCGAAGGGGGCACGGAGTCGCAGCAAGTGGAGGAGAAGGGGGGCGGCAGGGGGGCAGAGGAGTTGTGGTGGTGACCGGCAGGTGACAGAGGGGAGCGTAGAGTAGCTACAAGTGGTGGAAAGGTGGGGCACCGCAAGCAACACGGGGGCCAAAGGAGTTATGGACAGCTTTTTACGGCAAGCAACAGAAGAGGATGCAAAGTAGCTGCAGGCAGAGGAGAGGGAGGGTGCCACGGACAGTAGGGGCAGCCTGAAAAATTGCTGACAATGAGAATGGGTGAAGAATCTACGGGCCAACAAGGAAGGAGCAGCGAGAGGAAACAAAGGATCTACGGATTGTCAGGGAAGGCGCAGCAAGAGAGACTTTAGGATCTATAGGCGGTGATGGGAAAGGAGCAGCGGATGGTGGATTAAGTGATCAACGCCCTTTTACACGGATTAAGGAAAAAGGATGGGATTGTGAAAGCCTAGGAAGACCGGAGAGGGGCTGGAGCGAGGGAAACAGAACAAAAAAAAAAACTCCCGCACGATTGTCCGCCCTTTGCATGAGGAGAGGGCGACATAACATGCAACAGCAATTCAAAATTCTAATGAACAGCCAAAATAAATTTTAAATAAATCAAAATATACTAATTTAATTAAAAAATATAAATGAATTAAAAAGATTATACGAATTGAATGTTTTAAATCTGAACATCATTAATTTAATAAACGACTTATCCCGTTTATGATCCGAATTTATTTAAACCCAATCAAAACTTTTTTAAGACAGATTGAATGTTGACAAGTCCAACCATATGTTACCATCTAGATGATCGTATAGAATCTATAAATGCATTGTGCTAGAAAGAGTGAGAATCTATCCTATTAAATGTAATTTGAGCCCATGCAACCCATGAGAAACCCTTCATCAGTCCCCTGCAGAATCTGCACAATGTTTAACAAAATATTAAACAAATTGTCAATGTGCTAATCCATGTGAACTAAAAAGGCCACCATACAGATCATCTCCTCTGCTAACCGTCAAAACACAAGTAAGACCTTTGGGATATGATGTGTACAGAAATATATACATGTACCATGTTGATAAAAAAATGAAGAACTTTACAATCCTCAATCCATCTTGGCACACAAACAATTTTCCTTGGCCCTTAAAAAACTATTTGAATGTTAAATGTTCCTTCTGTAGGCATTCCCCCGATCCATCTTTTATTTGCCCACCAAGCCGTCTTTCTCGTTGGGGCATAGTGATCAAGCAGAGAATCCTTCATGAAAACCAACCTCCATTTCAGGCATGATTTTCTTCATGGGAATGATTTGGGACCTCTCCTTGACTATCCAGAGGCATGTACTGTGCCATAATAGCTCTGATCTCTGAGTCCATGTATGACTGCAACAAAAAGAACATGGTATGCAGAGTCAAGAATTATCAAAATAGATGGCCTGAATACAACAATTTTCAGACTGGCAAAAACTAAATGCTATGTGGCAGGGGTGAAAATCTAATATAACAATCGTCAGGGACTGGTCAAACTTTTTCAGTAGGTATGAAGAAAATGCAGGCAGGAAAATGTCTCAGTAATTGGAATCAAGATTGTGCTAATAAATCTATCAAAACAATAAAGCATAGACATGCCAACTTGCAGTTACTTGATTCTACAGTGTTAATTTCAGGAACCAATGATATTTTTTATTTTATCTACTGTCAAAAATTGTGGCATTGACAGAATTTCAATGGTTTCACACAAAACCCTAAAGCAATTTTGTACAAACATGGTTTTGCATTTACTCCACGCTAGTTCGCAGGTAGGAAAACTTTCCTCACTGCATTTTCGGTTTAAGCTAATGCAAACAAGTAATTACCAATTTGAGGTTTGCTAGATGAAATAGTTCACAAGAGTATAAAGAAGGCAGGATTTGATATAGGGAACTGCATTTAATTTTCCCAGAAGCTGGAAGCCAAAGAGACTGAACCAAATCCCCATCACAGAGACCAAAAAACTAATGAATTTAAATACATCAACTGGAAATTATCAACTTACCCTCAATCTATATCTGTACACAACATATGCTCCAAAAGCAGCAAAAGTCAAGACTACAAAGATCACCCAAACAGCAGTCCATGTTGCCTTGGCTTCACTTGCACTCTTACCTGCAAATTAAACATCAAAAAATAACAATCAACAGAGTTTTACAAGGATGTGACTATTACTCATACTAAATTCCAAATCTCACTTATGCAAATGTCATGTTCTCTGATGTACAGAAGATCTCCACTACAAGTACACTCATAACTTCCCCAAGTATCTTTGCAGCTGCATTCAGGGCACTGGCATGCTGTTTTCTCCTTGCATTCATCAATATCTGTGGATGCAGAAGGAAATGGTTACCTAGAATGAAGAATTTGCAAGAGTTTGATAATCTGACATGTATAGGAAGATTTTTTGTTGCCATATGAAATGCTGAGATGTTTCGTGAGGTGTAAAGCAAATAGATTTATGTGAATTTAAATCATTTGGGCATCATTCTTAACAAGACCCAATATATGAATTATCAGATACAATATTTTTGTAATGAATATTTGTTGACCGAGCATCTTACCATCGCAAGTTTTAATACCATCACCTTTGAATCCATGGGGGCACATACACTTGCTGTCTCCAGTATCCTGTACAGACCAAAAACATGAATTTGGTAAAATTACTTCAAAACAAAAAAGCACATGAAGATAGAGCAGTCAACGTCCATAACCCATGGCTTTGATTAACAGTTTTTTGCAACCTAGAGCTCCCTGAACCAACCTGACAAGCAGAAAAGGTCTTGCCATCACGTGTTTTTTTCCAACAACCTCCATTATTTATCCTGCACCTTCCAGGACCAATTGCTGCAGAGAACATTAGTTAATTGATAGGTGCCATCATGTAGAATGCTTTTATGGAGAAAGCATGCATCAAAAAAAATCTGGATAGTTGTTATTTTCCATGATGAGGCAGTATACTGTAGGTGGTTGCCTCCTCTTAATAATTCAAGTCCAAGTTTTCTAGCCCCAATGACTAGTGTCATAACCCCATTTTAATTGCCTTTCAAACAGTTTCTGGTACAACAGTAATGTTCTAATATATACAACAACAAAGAATAAATGGCTCTTAGATACATGCCGCACCCCATATAACAATGTTATGTAGTGGTCATAATAGCCATTACGATGCAGAAAAGTCTAGGGTGAATAAACCAGAAATTAGGTCCGGATCCAATTTTTCCTGTTAAATCAGAAATATCATTGGATTTGATGGAGAAATTTTGCATGGGAAAGAATCCATGTCCTGGGTCAAAGGCACCCTTGTTTTTGGGGTGATCCTCAAATCATGCCATGGGGGAGGAGAACAAAAGACATGGACAAAAAGAAATTCAAACCATATCTTTTATTTCACCAAGATTCTAAATCTTGGGAACATCCTTACCTCTACTATATACCAGAATGACTTAAAACCTGAAAGTCAAGTCTTAACTATTATTTTAAATAAATTAATCCCATCCCTTAAACTAAACTTATGAGAAATGAAGCAAAAAATGCCAACACCTTATCTTGACATGGTTAAACTAAATCCACTAACTCATCTAGTCGAGGTTTAGAAACCTAGTTTTGGTTTCGGTTTCGGCCAGATTTGTGCAGTTTCAGTTTCATCAATTTCAACAATTTCAGAAGTGCTCAAGTTCCAAAGCTTAGGTAAAAAAATTTCAAGAGAAAATTTGAAAGAAGCTTAAAAAAGAAAAAGAAAAGAAGCCAAGAAAAGTTAACACAACATTTTAGAGTATTATGTGTAAAAGAGGTTCTTTATTTGAGTAGTTGCTATTGTTTTAGGCTAGAGTTAATAATACTTATTGAACTTTAGCTGTTCAAAAATTAATTGCCTTTTAGCACATGTTTACAGTCACATGTTTTCTCTTTTTTTAAGTAGAAATCACAAATATATTGAATTTAGGCATTATCTTTTCATATATTCAAGGTTAAGAGGCTATTTAATCAAGTGCATATAGATGGATTTTTTTTTTTCCTTTTTTGAGAAAGAATCATGATAGGAGGAAGCTTGGCCGAAATCAACATGAGGGTAAGCTCAAACCCAAGTCACTGGATCCAACACCTGATGACTTTATCAATTGAACAAATTTGCATCCTCAACATAATTATGGAATGTTATATTTATTTTATATATATTTAAAAAAGCCATCCCTAGGAATGCACTATAATTCAAATAATCTTTGTAAAATACTACAAAGGCCCTTTCAGAGGCCTCGACCTATCAAATGTTATGCTTGCTATCTAACCCAGCATTTGTCAAACTAACTCAAACCAGGCAGTTTGGCCCGTACAAGAACGAACCCACAAAAAATAGGAACTATTCGACTATTCAGGTCATTTTGGTTCATAAAAACCCTCCAAGCAGATTCGTTTTGACTGCTTTCTCCCACAACTGATTTTTCTTCAAATGCTCACTCATTCTCTCTCCTTCCTCTTTGACGCTGATCAATGCTGTCTCCCTCAAATGATGCTGAAGACAATGCCATCACCCTCAACCAATGGTGAAGATGACATTGTTGCCCTTGATTGACGCCATAGGATCCCTCACCAATATCTCTGGCCCAGATTGATGGTTAGGATTAGGGTATGGGACTGCTAGATGCCATCACCAACAAGGTAAGCCAATCTCTCTTCCCGTCCCTCTCCCTCCCTCTCCAACCACCCCAACACCCCCCCCCCGGCCCCAGGGCACACATCTCTTTACCACCTCTCCACAAGCCCTCCCCCTTCTCTCTCTCTCCTTCCTCCCTCTTCCTCCTCTCCCTCTCCATTGTTCAGTACATCTCAAATCAGCATGGTATGTACTAGTACCGTACCGAACCAATCGCAGGCTAGTACAACCCTACTGCTCAATGTCATTTTCATGTCATCAAAATGCTTGTTTTTCTATGTCACATGATCTTGTAATCTATTTTTCCACTTTTTTTTTCTTCAAATTATATCTCTTGATCTATGAGTTGATATATCTCTTGATTTGTGAGTTGATAATCATAAGGTTGATTGAAATAAGTTACAGATCTTTGGTTGGTTTGGGAATTCATGAGATAAGTGTAGTTTCTTCATCCAGAACAAAGTGGTTATGTCTCTTGCTGAATTTTTGAGAAACCTTCAAAGCATTTGAACTGTACTTTTTAGGCATTTTTGATTTTAGATATCACATGTAGAAGGTGAGTTATCATCAGTATATAAAAGCAGTTATATTTCTTAACTCTCCAATTCTCATTATAAGCCTAAGTAAATTTCTCTTTTAGAGTTTTAAATCATGTTAACTTCTACAAAAAAAGATCCTAACACTGCTGGACTCTAAAAATAAGTTTAAAGGGAGAACCCTCCTTAAGTAGGAATTTCCATGACTCTATGCACAATAAGAGTCCCACATCCTCCAAAATCCAAATTCATAATGATTTATTGGTCATGGTAAAACTTAAGCTTATCAACATTACAAACATAACTTACCAAATAGATCAAATTTTATGATATAGGCATATTAGCACATGATCCATACTAAAATCCTCTTAAAATTTATCCTATATGTAAAATCTTTAGTAGTAACCATGTGCATTTGCATGTGCAATATTGCTAGTTAAATGGCCAAACACATGTTTTGCATTGGTAGGATTACAGTTACTTGCCTGGCTCCTCTTCCCCCTTCCCCCCTCCCTCCAAACACATTTAATGAGCTCCATTTGATATGGGTAATCATATGCTTGAGCATCAACTACCACTTATTATTAGATTTCAGATGCACAAAATTAAGAAAAGTTGCATGACGCCCTTGATAGCATCTTTCATCTTTCAATAGACATGACAAATCTTGATACCTAAAACCACTTACTATCCAACAAATATGTCCTTTCTTAAACCCAAGGCTCTAAAACATCTGAAATTGTTACTAAGTGCTCTGTAACTAATCTGTGCTTCAACAAAACCACACTCCACACATAAACATAAATAGCAGCAGCATACTGTATCATATAAACGATGCACACCCTCAAAGTATCTTGCTTAAGTTGTATTCAGTTCCAAAAAGGTTAATATTAGACAGTAAACCAATAAGAATGACCTCTGTTCTACCTAACAAGAAAATAATAGAGATGAATTTATGCCTCAGGGTATGATGAATTTATGCCTCAGGGTATGATGAATTTATGCCTCAGGGCATTTTTCACAATACAGTATTTTAGTATCTGTCCTGTACTCTTGTTATTCTTGTGTTTTGGTTTCCCAACATATTAGTCAAATATCACATGGAGATTGATGTTTTTTGGTAATTCATGGACATTGATGTTGAAGATAGCATTTGAACAACACTTCTTCTACTCCTTGCTTTTATTTTCACCCTTTTTTGAAAGCAGTAACTCTTTGCTACTAAAAGTTCCAAAGAGTTTACCAATATATATATATATATATATATATATATATATTTTAAAAAAAAAGAGGGTTTCATCATACATGTTCAGTTTTCATTTTGTTCTTGGGCTTTTGAAAACCAAAACATAAAACAAAAGCAATGCCAAACAGGCACTTAGTTATTCTTGTCAGACTTTTCCCTTTTTAAACTGTCAGATTTCAATTGAGATGGGGGAGGGGGGAAAAGATCACCTTCACAATGGCTATAACCATCACCCTTGAAATGCACACCATCAACCACCGGACACTCACAAACTCTGCCACGGAATGTATCCTGAAAGACAATCCAGCCATTAGGACAGAGAAACAACCAGAAGCATAATTATATAGTTGTTCACTTCAAACCTTGCAGGCAGTGACGTTGGAGGCTTTATCCTGCCAGCACCCCCCATAATTGTCCAGGCATTCATTTGTTTCAATATCTGCATTGAAAGCATACATGAATCAGAAACCTATGCTTCAAGTATAAAATTCTATCATAACAATGGAAAAATGTTTTCAGAATAACTTCACAGCCACTGAATCCTACCATCACTTAAACAAGCAGCTGGCTCAGTAGTTTCCTCAAAGCCAGCACATATAGCTTTCAAGACAGCTTTTTTCTCTAATTTTCCTGCAATTTTATATGTTACCACCAGTAATGGCCTAAAAATTAGAAATATAATATTATCCAATACTAACCTCGATATTGCCGATTATTAACAATAAGAGTAGGCAATATGGTAACATCTCCCCTTGAACCCTTTCCAACCTGGACAATGAATTTTCATCATCTAGCATTTAGGTGTGGAATTAAGTTTGTAGTACAAACTCAGAAGGAATGTATAACGGCATCATTTCAGAGCATGAAATTCATCATAACAGATTTGACAGATCAATCTACCAAACACATACTGATATACCGACCTGGAAATCTTGCTCCATTTTCAAAACTGGATTGTCAGAATTTGCATTTGTATCTCCCATGCATTTTTCTATCTTCTTGACATCTAGCCCTGCTTAAATGTAAGAATATTATAACTGTCCCACCAAATGATAAACTGATGCTTTCACATATAGCAAAGAAAATTGCTGGCCAACCTAGTACATTAACATATTGGAATTTTCTTTTATATATCTTCATATGTGAAATATGAATAAAGATCTATTATGCATAATAATAAAACTGGAATGATAGCATCTCCCAATCATGTTAAGTCAGCGACCAATTAAAGTATATTTGTCAACTTTGCAAATAAACATTACCTAATGACTTGATAACAGTGTCAGCACACTCTTTGTTATATTTCTTCTCCTTCATAGGGCACCTGATGTGAAAATCGGTCACATAATCCCACCAGATCCAGGGCCTTTTATTCTCACTTGCAACTTTAAACACACAGAGTTGCCTCAGATTCTCAACAACCACATCTTTTCCTTCAAAACCAATGCTGAAATCCTGCTCAGGGTCAGGTGCACAATACCTCCCATGATTGATGCATTGGGACTTGCACTGTTTGCTAACAATAAATGCTTGAGGACAGTACCATGTTATATAATGGGGTGTAAACTGACTGTACCCACCTTTCTCGAGTAGTTGAGCTGCACCCTTAAATTCCTTCAGAAAATCCATCAGCATGTTGCATTTAGTCCCACACTCATCATTGCTATTAGTCCATAACTCATACTCCACACGATCATCTGGATGTGGAACAGCTTCTCTCCAGTCAAGGTTCACATTGACCATGTCACCACTAAGAACAGCCTTCTTTAACTTTTCACCAAAATTTTTGTCGATAAGTGCAGAGGGAATCGTTACATTCTGAATATACTTTGCAGCTTCATCATCCTCTCGAGGCAAATCCATGGTAATCAGTGGTTCATCCTTGTCATCAATAACTAGAACAGCTGAGGCACCAGCATTTTGTGCATTCCAAACCTTCTTAGCAAACAGGCATTCTGTTAAAAATCACAGTAGTCAACACAAGTATAACACATAGGAAACACATTCAAAAAAAAATTAAAAAATCTTGTTAGAATTTAAAATCTGGCTTAAAATATGGAAAGGTGATATGCAGTACAGGATGATGCCTAATATTTAGGGTTACCTAAGATTTATTAAAAAATATCTTTAAAAAATGCTTATACCTTAGCATTGCATTAGAAAATGATAGAAATTTAAATAAGAAAATGAGTTCTTTTAAAAAAAGTAGATAAATTTTCAAGAAAACTGATGAATTCTTTTTCAAATATACTCATGATTATATACACACACATACCATTTTTATAGATGATTTTCCAAGTTTGTCAACTAAACCTCATCTTTCTTAAAGTGAATTGCGACTGCAATGCATGTTATAAATGCCCTAAAAGATTTTCTTTTTTTAAAAATTGAGGCTTGAATAATTTTGCAACATGCAAATATTTGTTCACAGATGTTATAGACTGACCCAACCCTTCTTAATTTAAAGAATTAAGTAGGTATTACACGTCAAATTATGGGTTTCACCTCCTCCATGGTATGATGAAAAATAACAGTAAAACCAAAAAAATATTAGGAAGCTCCAAGCCTGAAAATATAAGCTAACAAAAAAAGTTTTAACTTTATAAGCAGATTAGTTGTTGTGCCAAAATATGCAGAACAAAGAGATAATACACATGCAACTCCCTACAAATATGGATAGTAGACATCATTACATCATCATCCAAACCTTTCTCATCAACTATGAGGTGAAATATGGAACATACCTCCTTGTTAAGAAGGATTGACATAAAGTAGAGTTTTACAACTTGCAGTCACAAAATAAGACCTTTCCATGAAACTCGAAAGGCTAGTCAACAACTAGGGAGCTTTCCTTGATGGTCAAAAACAATGGTCATAAAACCAAAGAGCAACCTTATGATACCTAAACCAGTACACTTGGTTTCAATTTCCTGTCTCCAAATATAAGAATTGTTCTACCCTCACAAGCCTTGATCAAAGAAAACATGGAAATTGCTTTCCCACATCATTTACCTGATTAAGACATCTCTTGAGAATATCTGCACACTACACTATAATCCACATCAACCAATGGTCTCATCACCATAGTCCAACAGTCAGCATAGCAGATAAACACTTAGCAGCAAATGAGGTCAAGGAGAACCATAAACATCATTAGTCAAGCCAAATTTACCATGCCATGCCCCCCATCATTTTTTCCTAGAACACATTTTATAAAACCACTTAACAGCAATCCAGTTGTATGTTCCCATATACTAATATTATGCAAGCCTTCCTTCCCAATATCATATCTCAGCTGCCATTTGCATAATACATGGCAGTTATCCATTCCTTCCCAATGTCCAAAGTTATGAAAGATAATCCTCATGAAGATGAGGGCACCATTTGCATTTACAGCCAGGATATTTGAATGTATCTGCAATCATACAGCTCTCATTGAGAGCTTTTCTTTAATCATTTCCTCCTTAAGCACTGTAAGATTAACATTTTAGTGACCACTCTAAAGAAAATGAGGAAAGATAACCCTTTTGTTGTTAGAGAGACCTGTGGATGGGCCAACGACAAGCTCATGGAACAAGGATATCACAACAATTGTTCTCCATCCACCTTGGTTTTCTCCCTCAAAACTCTTTTTTTATGCATGAATCATTGAATTTGTGAAGCTCAATTCCACAACAGAAGCCAACCATGCCTTTCTTGACTTTACATAATGCAACCCAAAGTGATAGAAATTTGTTAAGCATGCATCAAACTTCAACAAAAGGCATTTTCTTTCCAGAATCCAACTCCTCAACACTTTGCAGAACTAACATATCGGTCATCATCCTTCCAACCACATCTTCTTCCTTCCAAGAGAAATTATTAGCCGGCACAAAGGTTCCCTCAACGAAGATTCTATTGTTAAAAGGTTAAAATTTAAAAGGGCTCCTCACTTTTATATTTCATACTAGAGCTGTCAACGGGTCGGGTCCGGACCCGAGACCCGCGGGTATTTATCCAACGGGTCCGGGTCTGGATCTAAATTTGGACCCGTTTACCCGAATCCGGACCCGGACCCGATTAGTCATAGTTAAATGGATCCGGGTCTGGATATTACATATCCAGACTCGGCAGACCTGGGACCTGATTATATAAAATAATATTATATATATTATATATATATATATATTTATATAAATATGGGATGTTAGATTATGATCCAACGGTTAAGAATCCATCCTGCTTTTACTATAAAACCTTCTTCCATCGGTGCCCTAGCCCCTTTCTCCGACTCTCCCTTCCACCGAATCCCCAAATCCCCTCCATGCTCCATGGCCGATGCCTCCCTCGACGGCTGACCCCTCCACGGTTGACGCTCCGACGGCTGATGCCTCCCTTCCTCAGCTCCGAGCCTCGCCGGCCAACGCCTCCCTTCCTTAGCTCCGAGCCCCGCCGGCCAACGCTCCACGGCCAATGCCTCCCCTAACGACCGACCCCTCCATGGCCAACGCTTCGACGGCTGATGCCTCCCTCAACTTCGAGCCCCGCCGGTCGATGCTCCACGGCCGACGCCTCCCTCAATAGCCAAACCCTCCATGCCTGCTACTCCGACGGCTGACGCCTCCCTTCCTCAGCTCCGTGCCCCGTCGGCCGCCGGGTATCGCCTACCCCTCCAGCTCTCCCTTCCTCAGTTCCGAGCCCCATCGACTGCCAGGTACCGCCTACCCCTCCGGCTCTCCCTTAGCTCCGAGCCCCGCCGGCCGCCGTCTTGGACATCATCCTCCAGCTCTAGCAGCGCTGCCTTCGTCGGATCCCAGGTTGTCTTCCTCAGATTCGAGCCCCTGCTACAGTGCCACAATGCTACAGTACTCGGTTAGATGTTGTTGTCTTGTCCTTGTTTTTTATTAATAGCAGATAGCTATGATCAAAACAAGTAGTAGAATCTTTCTTGTATTTTATTTATGTTTCAGTTTTGTCATTGCCTACTATTAGAGAATGATAAAAAGAATAGAATCCTCCACTCTTACAAGCCCATGGGCCATGGTGGTACCTTCCATTCGAGTCCAGGTTCGGGTCTGGATACCCGGGATCCATTCGGGTCCGGGTCTGGTACTTTAAAATTATACCCGTTAGGTATTCGGGTCAGGGTCCAGGTCTGGTAACTGAAATCGGGTCCGGGTCTGGATATCTGGGTTCCGACCCAAACCCGACTCGTTGACAGGTCTATTTCATACCAAGGATTGCTGAATCAGTACCAGGACCCGTACCCGTCATTGACCGGTACGGTACGGTACCGGTCGGTCGTTTCAATCACATTAAAACCTCTCCCCCCAATATGGCTATAGTATCCGACTTGAACTGGACCTGAACCAAGCCAAAACGCACGCTCAAGACTAGACCGTATCGTTTCGGTCCGATTCGGTGCTTTTTCGAACAATCCGAGATCCGGCCCATTTTCCATGGCCGAACCATCCCGGTTCTTTGCTGGTACGATTCGGTATGGCCCGAACCGGGCAGTTTGGTCTGGTTCAAGAAATCCTGTTTCATATTATGTAGAGTTTTGGATTAGACAATAAGGGTATAGCCATATGGGGGCTTTCTTCACCTAAAATATGAAACATGCATCTTTCATCTATTCTGACTTAAAAAATCCTCCCTTATTGTTGTCCCTTCAACTCAAGATTTATAGCTTAATGCCCCTTCCTCTATATTTAAGCAGAGATTAAAGTAGAATTTCATGATTTTTTGTTCACCACTTTACCATACAATTTCAAACTCTCTCATTATACACTAAATTAAATTTGATTTATGCCTCACAAAAACTACTTGTTTAGGCCATTTTTATTTTCCTTTCAAATCAATAGTTCCTCACAAGAATCACTATGCCAATATCAAAGACCACACCAATTGCTTGGCAGCATGATTCGCTACACCTCCACATCGTTCCATGCCGGGTCCATATTGACAGCAGAGGGCAAGGAAGAGGACGAACGGTAGCAAGAAGGGAAAGAGAGACAGAGAGGGAGAAGGCCAGCGGAGGCCAGCAAAGCATGGCCCAATAGGTAGAGAGGGTGGGGGAGAGGAAGAAAAAAGAGACAAAAGGAGAGAGGGGGCAAGGGAGGGTTAGGGAGAGGGAGGAAAGAAGGGGAGAGGTGGGGGGTGGCGGATGGCTAATGGAGGCTAGTGGAGAATGGCAAAGAGCCACAGAGAGCCAAGGAGGGGTTCAAAGAGCCCAATGAGGGGATCCATCAGGGTTTTCAGAACCTTACTAAACTAGTTGGTTTGGGGTATTTCGAACCATACTGGCGGCAAACTAAGATAGTTCCAACATGAAAAATGGAACACCGAATGAGAGAGGGAAAGAGAGTTAGAGAAAGAGAAAGGAGAGAAGGGAAAGGGCAGAAGACATTGCTGGAGGGCCGATGATGGCCCACCAAGGTTGTTGAGGGCAGCAAGGCCTCTATGACTCTGTGTTGCCCCTATCAGTTTTTAATCGAGAGAGATAAAGAAAGGAAAGAGTGAAGGTATAAGAATGTAGGAAAGGTACCAGAAAGGGTGCTGGAGAGTAGCCAGGGGTCACCATGGCCACTAGACAGAGAAAAAGCTTCCATGACCTCAGCGGGTTCGGAATAAGAAGATGAACAGTGAAGCCGACAAACAACTTCACTGTTCGTCTTCATTTTTTAGAAAACAATGATAAACAGTGGCCTCTCATCTTTGTTCGACTGCTGTGGTTCCATCGTCTAGTAGCCACGGTGATCCCTAATGAGTTTCTGGCACGTTCCTCACCGTTCGATAACTTTGCTTCCCATCTCTCTTTATCTTCCTCGATTGAAAGTCCTACCGGGCAACACAGAGCGATGGAGGCCTCCATGGCCCTCCGACAGCAACATTCCCCCTTTTCCTTCCCTCCTCTTTCTCTCTCTTTCTCTCTCTCTCTTTTCCTTCTTCTTGATTCGTCCCTTTGTTTTTGAGTGTCAGTTTGCACCAGTCCAGTCCAGTACAGGCCATACCGACTTGTACTGTCAACTAGCCGGAATAGTCTCTGGTACTGATTCGGGAACCTTGGGCTCTGTCATCCAATTCCCCTATTTTATCCAAAATAGGGATCCTAGAGGGGCCCCTTTTTTATTTTGAATTATTTAAGTCAGCAACCCTCTTACTGACTTTACTTAATTTTGTCAAAATAAAATATATATATTTTTATTTTTTAAAAAAAAAAAGCAAAGTCCACAAGGAGATTTTTGACTTGACTTAAGTTTTTCGAACCCTATTTTACTTAAATTCTTCAAAATTAAAAAAGGGCCCCTTCGAGACCCTTGTTTCGAAGAACATAGAGGAACCAAAGAATGGAGCTCCTCATTTGCCCCTCCATGCCCCTTCCCGACCCTTTGCTAGCAAATCCACCATCCCCTCTCTCTCTCTTTTCCTCTCTTTCTATCACCCTATCCCCCTTAGTCGCTAGTTTCTTGATTTGAAGGCTGGAACTATCCCGGTCCACCATTGTATGGCTCGGTATGGCCCAAATTAGTTGATTTGGGATAGTTCCGCTGACCTTTGTTCCTCCCTTTTAGGCCTCTCCAAACCTAATATGCTCTACATGTCCACTTAATGTCAAATTTGTAAACGTTCTAAAAAAATATATTTCAAATTCTATTGACATCTTAAACACATCCAACTCCAACTTGCTCCTCGCACATCTCAGCTTTCTAAGAAAAACACAGATTGAGTTTCCGATTTATTCTCAAACCACCAAAACACTTCCTAGAAAACATTTCCTAGAGGAGTCCAATGTTGGTTAGGATAGCTGTCAAGGTAAACCTCTTTAGCAGATCAAAAAAAAAATCACCTAATCAATGGACAAGAAAACCTGGTAATCTTTCTCAAACAGGATTTACATTACTGATTTATGAGAACTTACAAAGAATCATGGAAAAATCCACTTCATCATTTCATTTGAAAGTCTACAAGAAATTAACTAAGCACTAGTCTACTAGATAATATTACAATCCCAACAACCTGTCCCCACAATTTTGCTAGCAATATTCTCTCTCCTCCAAAGCAAATTCCAACTATTGGGCATTTACGCACTTTAACTAAGACAAATTTACTTACTAAAGACTACAGAAATAAAGAGTCAGTGGTTTTGGTAAAAAATGAAAACTCAAATTTACTATGATATCAAAGAAAAAGGGAAAAAAATGTCCCACCATATAAAGCAAAGTGAGATGATTATATGTAAATAAAGACTATTTAGTAATTCAAAACTCCAGAAAGCAACCACATATGTGCCTTAAAATTTTCCATTTATTGTCCAATCCACAACATTTACGAATTTTCCTCTTAAACAATCTTCTAGCCATCCCACTTCCTAATATATCCACATAAAACCCAGTATCGCAAGAAATTAATATGAACAAACCCTCCAAGTTTGGCCCCCTCCCCTCTCTAGAATCTCATACTGATTAGATGTACCATTCGTTCCCTCAATAATTTTCAAAATTACATGCTCTCACTTTCTCATACTTTTATTCTTGATTGTTACTCTTAGCAATATTCCCAAACTACCAAGATACCACAAAAGTTTCCTTTTCATTTTTTAAATGTGGATACCCATCCACAAACATGATTTGTCTTGCAAACCAACAGCTAAGCATGATGCTAGTAAATGCATTTTATAGTGTATCTAGATATCCCATTGATTGAAGTTGACCAGACATAAGACAAAGCCAGCATCCCCTCCATATATGCAATTTGCATGAAAAAGTGCAATCCCTCTTTCAACCTAATAACTTATAGAAAAAAGCAGGGAATCGAATTTCTTTTTCAGAAATATAATTAAGACCTGATAGTTTCCTTAGTTCCACTTTTGAAAACTAAATCTTCATCAAAGTTTTAGTGATTTGTGCTGAATCATGACCTTGTACGGTCAGATTAGTTAACTTATGTTGATGAATAAAGTATGTGTTGGGTTTAGCACCTCGATTTGGCCCGAAACAGAATCCAAAACCAAGCTCAGGAGGAATCAGGCTCTAAAGAAGGCCTACACAGAGGCAGGCCCGCATGGCCGTAGGCCCAGCAAGCATGCGACGCGCCCAACCCAGATGGGCAGGTGGTCCAGCATGCATGCAGTCCACACATGGCCCATGGTGCGGCGCGGTCCATGGGCTGGTGTCATAGTCCACATGGACGAAGTCAGTGTTTTATCACGATCCATGACACTTTTGCACAATCCGATGGTGGCATGCATTCTGGACGAAAATCCGATGGCCATGGGGCATTCTGACTTCGATTTGGATATGATCCATGTGATTTTAGACGTATTCGATGACGATCGGGTGGCTAGAAGTCTTCTGTGGATCAAACATAAGTTGAACAAGGATTTGAAATCATTTTTCGACATAATTTGAAGCCTTGAACTCCTGTCGAAGTGCTCTTCGATAGAAAGGCTATGAAAAGAGGGACAAGGATCAGAGAGTCCAGATTAAGGATCCAAAAGAATTCTAGGAGGGGTGGCACTAGCAAAAAAAGCCTATAGGAACTAGAGGGTCAACTTGAGCATTGAGAACTTTGTGAGAGATTTGGAACTTCTTGTTGAGTGAAATTATACGGGATTGAAAGTGCAAGTTCATATCTTGTAAGTGATTATTTTTCTCATTGTAAAGTCTCGCATGCCTTATTAAATTGTCTTTTATTCTATTTTCTATTCTTTCTTCTTTTGTGGTATCAACAATGATATCATGATCTTAAGCACGAGGATCTGTATTCCATACAAAGTATTCCTCAATAAGTGATATCAGTGCAGTTGGTACCACAATAATTGGTATCAGAGCCTTGAATTGTCCAGGTTGTCTATGTTGATTGAAATTGAAGAAAATGGAGACAAGTGCAATTAAAGTCGACATCTCCCTCTGGCAAGTAAGGATAAAAGATGTGCTCATCCAGTAGGAATTGATCGATGCTCTCATATGTGAGGACAGGCTAGTCATCATGGTTGACAATAGTTGGAGGTGGCTTCAAATACAGGCGATGAGCATGATCCGCTTGTATCTAGTGAATGACATGGTAATCCATGTATTGAAAGAATTTTTTTCGATGACGATATCGACGAAGCTCAAGTTGTATATGATGAAGTCCCTCACCAACATGCTCTTTCTTTGAAAGTAGTTTTATTAACTATGGATGAGCGAAGGACAAAGTGTGCAGAGCATCTGAATAATTTTCAAATGATCCTTATCGATCTTCTCAGTATGAGAAGGTTGAAGAGAAAACTAGGATGTTAGTCTTGTTATCATCACTTCCACACTCCTTTAAATCCTTGATGACTGCTTTTCCAGTGAAAAAGATCACTATCAAGATGGAGGAGGTCATCTCAGTACTTTTTCAGAACAAGATTCTCAGGCAAAACCAAGCTTTGAGTTCAAACAAGAACTTAGTATTGGCAGTCTCTGAAAGAGATGGTGGTAGAAAATGGAGTGGCAAAGGATTGCATGGCGAGCAGTGCAGGTTCAAGTCGAAAGACACTAGCAAGATCAAGTACTATCGATGCGACGAGCTGGGACATCATGTCAAAGATTGTCCACAACTCAAAATCGAATGAAGGCTCTACAGCAGTGGCCAATGATAGCGACAATGATGAATACAGTAATGTGCTCATGATATCCGATGAAATATCTCCTTCCCAATAATGGATTTTAGATTCTGCATGTCTCTATCACGTGTTGCAGAGAGAAACTATTTAACTTTTTAGAGAGTAAAGCAGATGCTATCCACCTACCAGACGGATCGAGCTATGCAATCAAGAATGAAAGAATAGTTAACTTAAAGCTTCATGATGGAATATCGAGAAAACTAGATAAGATTCAATATATGCCTAGCTTCAGCAAGAATCTAATATCATTGAGTAAACTGGATTTAAATGGTTATACATGGAAAGCCGGTAATAAAATCTTGAAGGTTATTCATGGCAGTAGGGTTGTCTTACAAGGAAAGAAGCATAGATGATACTATCTCTTGACAGGAAATCTAGTAGGAGTTGGTATCCCTGATATAGATAGAAGTCCAGTACGAGATAGAGCTCCGAGAGCAGGTGGATCAGATACGAGACGAGAGACGAGATGAGAGAGGATGGTAGGCGACGTCACATGATGAAATTCTTATTGCTGTAAGAGATTTTTCCAAGAAGGTCTTAGGTCAAGATGAGCACAGCAGAGGATGGAGATGGGATCGAGCGGCCTGACTCGACTTCTATGTTTGTCCATCCATAAGCAGCAAGCATTTATCCTAGGACATGGAGGCAATAGTTACAAGCTTTCAAAGCCAAATAGAGATCGAATATCGAGTCGAGGTGGAGATTGCTAGGTTTAGCACCTCGATTCGACCTATAATAGAATCCAAAACCAAGCATAAAAAGAACCAGGCTCGAAAAAAACGCTCGCACAAAGGCAGGCCCGCAAACCTAACCAGGTGCATGGCCCAGTGCATGCGATACGCGCGGTCCAGCACGTGCGCGGATGCGCGAGTGCAACCCAGCACGCGGCGGATGCGCAAGTGCAGCCCAGCCACGGTCCATGCACAGTCCATGACATGAGCGTGATTCATGGGATGGTGTTGTAGTCCACAGGGATGAGGATAGTGTTTTATCATGGTCCATGGCACGTTTTGCACAATCCTACAATAGCACGCGTTTTAGATGAAGATCCGACAACTACGGGGCATTCTGATTTCGGTTTGGACCTGATCTGCATGATTTTAGGCATGTTCGATGATGATCGGGTGGCTACGAATTTTCTATGGATCAAACAATAATTGGACAAGATAATTTTTTTCAATGCAGTTTAAGGAAGATAATTTTTTTCAATGCAGTTTAAGGAAGATAATTTTTTTCAATGCAATTTAAAGCTTTAAACTCCTATCGAAGTGCTCTTCAAGAAAGAAGCTATAAAAAGAGGGACAAGGGTCAGAGAGGTCAGAATGAGGATCCAAAAGACTTCCAGGAGGGGTGGTAAAGGTAGAGAAATCCTGTAAGGGCTAGAGAATTTTCCTGAGAGTTGAAAACTTTATGAGAGAATTGAAACTTCTTGTTCAAAAAAAAATTATACGGGATTGAGAGTGCAAGTCCTTATCTTGTAAGTGAATATTTTTCTCATAGTGAAATCTTGCATACCCTAAAAAAATTATTTTTTATTCTATTTTCTCTGCTTCCTTCTCTTGCGGTATCAACAATGATATCATGATTTGGGCATGGGAATCCGTATTCTGTACAAAGGATTCTCCAATCAATAGTATCAATGTAATTAGTACTACAACAATGTGAGGCTAAGATACAAAAATATATCTATTTTTAATTTCTCACAATGGACAATTTCCTTAATCATCTAGTTAGCATAGTTACTTGCATGGTTGTGCCTTTTAGTGCAAATATAACTACTGAGAACAGTATGATAGGTAGTTTCTGAACTCAGGAATGCTGGCATGACATGTGATTTAATGCCACCATTACCAACTACTGCATTACTTTTTCTTGTTAAATGGAAGAAGACAAGTGTAATGTCTCTCCAGTACTGTTACTTTTATGTATTATTTGTTCACAGTGATAGGCAACAAAAGAATCCTATGCAGTTCATGGACATCATTCCGATCCAAAATTTATGCCTTCAATTCGCTCAAAAAAAGTTTGTGCTTTCAAAACCAGTAAATTAAATGCCAACAGAAATCTGAACAAAACTTAAACTTCAATTATTCTCTTTTGAGAACACTATGGAATCGGAAAGGGGGTTACCTCCTCGATCGATAAGAAGAAAGTTGGGGAGCGCTCCCGGCTTGGGCTTGAACAAATCTGAATCCGAGAACTCCTCGCAAGCGTATTTATTGGTCTTGGGGTACACCACCATGCCCGCCATGCTCCCGCCGTACTGCGGGATGCCGAAGTTGCCGATGGCGCTGTCGTGCTTTCCGCGGAGCTCGGACGGCGAGGTCACCATCAGACTGTTCTTCTCCACCACGAACTTCCCCGCCGCCGGCGACGCCAGAAACCCCAATCCGAGCCCCCAAACCATGAGGAGTAACCCTAAGACAAGCCCATCCGATCGATCCATCTCCCCCAACACGAGGCCGAAGCCAAAGAAAAGGAGAGAGATGGGAACAAGAGAAGAGAAGGAGGTGGCGCGGATCGAAAAGAGAGGGTTTTGGGGTTGGCGCGAGCGAGCGAGCGAGAGAGAGATTCCGGCAAATGTTTGATATTATTACAGAAGCGGTTCGGGGGTCGTAACAGTGGGACGGGGGTTTAAAGCAGCGCTGGAAGCTTCGGGGAAGACGGGAAGACGATGGGTGGCGGGGTAGTGGGGAAGAGTAAGGAAAGGGTACGGTAGAGATCAGTGATTGGTTCAGCGTTGGAAGCGAAGGGGACCGTCATTTGATGCTTGTGAGGGAAAGGTTGCGGTCTCCATCTTTTATGGCCCACGTTTTGAGCATGCTAACGGTATGGGATAGATTTTTATTTTATTTAAAATATATTTTTATATTCTATCTTTGGCGCGTAACCCCTGGCATCTTGATATTTATGTAACATTTTTTTAATATAAAGTACTAATTAAATTTATTTAGAAATCTGATAAGATGATACAAGTTCATTAAAAATTAAGGATAATAATTTTTGAGTTACATCTCCCATCTTTATCAATTTCATGAATTTATTTTTAAAATAAATATTATAATGTAATTTTTAAGTGAGTGATTTATTTAACGAAGCTCAAGGCATTGTTTTTCACCGGCTTTTATATATTTTAATTTTTATTGTGTACTTCAGCTTTTTTATATTTTAAGAGATAGAAATATGATAGATATAGAAAAGATTAAAAAATATATAATACTTAAGATTGCAAACATATGTGGATTATAACTGTTTATAATCCTCTCAAATGCATTACATATTGATATGGCTGAATCATTGACATGGAGCCCCTGTCAGACTAAGTCAGATGCCATATCGGAAGAAGTCGCCATGTCAAACTTTCTTTTTCGAGCTCCTTCGCCGGGTGGCTCCCTCGAGATCGAGCTTATCTCGATCAAAGTCGAGCTCCTGCTCTCTTCGAGCTCTTTTGTCGGGCGGCTCCCTCGAGATCGAGTCCACCCCGGCCGAAGTCGAGCTCTCGCCCTCCTCAAGCCAAGTTCTCTTCAGGCGAGAGATACGGTAGCTGGAAGTTGAAGCCCCACGGCACCTCCTCCCTTGGGCAGCGGACCGTCGCCCAAGGACCACGGAGGAGCACCCCCCAGGATGCCATAATCACTCCCGCTACTGTTTACACCAGATAGGAAAAGGCACCCTAACCAAGGCACTGCACTCCCAACCGACCGTCTGTGCCACCCGAAAGAAGAAATCGTCCCGGAAGATTCAAATCCAGGGGACGGCTGCCCCCCAATCGAGGTTCTGTCATATTTCCCAAAGTGGAGCGATTAGGATGGAGGTCAGAGCCGGCAACATAACTCCTTGTCATGAATAAGGAAGGTGCTTGTGCGCACGGCATGAAGTACTGCCAGACGTTGACCTTCCGGCGCTTGCGGAGGGGGGAAGATCTCGAGGTAAGCCGCTGGGAGGGATCCTGGCCTAAAAGGATTCTCCAAAGATTCTCGACAGAAGGTAAGCAAGACTAACTCGAGCAAACAAGTGAGAGGGCAGCCCATAGGAGAAGGACCGAGAGGCCGAGCACTTTGGGCTACCAGAGACTCGCCGGAAGGATCTTGACGGACACAGCCACACAGCTCCAGCTCTTCTCCACCGCTACTACCCTCGCTCTATTCTCTCTCTTTCAAACCAAATCTCCTCCTCCAAGTATGGAGTCCGAGCAAAGGGGCCCATAGGGGAGGATATGTTCTCCTAGATCGTCACTAACTTGATCATCGGAGTTTCCCCGTCGGATCCCCGGTCTGGGTCTTCTCTGTTTTACAGGTCCGGGCACATGAGTTGGCTACTGAGTGACGAGGTCGATGTCCGAGGTCATCTTCCAGCTACAGGCCATGACGGTGTAGGCGATAATGGATTGGCGTGCCAGGAAGGGGGGCAGGACACACCCTGATTTAAGCCAATTCCCTTACGTGCAACTCCACCAGAAACATGGTGATGACCCGAGCACAGGAGGTCTCCACTAATCGTGCGGGGGACCCCCCTCTCATGGGAGCCCGCACAGTCCAGAGAGGGAGCCCCCACTCCACCGCAACCATCTTCGGTGGACATCCAATTGGCCTCACTCACTCAGTAGATGTAGGTTATGACTGCAGCGGTGCAACAGTTACAACATCAACACCGATCCCTGGCTACCCACCAACAGCTAAGGCCCCCTACGGCCCAAGCCACCGCACCTCGTGACAGTCCTTCCAAGGAAGGCCTTCGCTACCGCGGGCCATGACAGACCGACGGGGAAGCCACCGGATCCCGACGAAGAGACAGTAGACGAGTCAGTCGACCGGGAGAGCCGGTCTCCAGCCCTCGAGCAAGCTACTATTAAGCACCGCCGAGGCCGTAAAGGCAAGGCCCCCCATCGCGACCCTCCTCAGCTATCATCCTCACCTCCTCTGTCAGCCTCAGCGGAAGGCTCCACCGACGAGGCCATCAGGCACATGGCTGAAAGGCGTCTGGAGGAGTAGGAGCGCAAGCTGGCGGAGCTATCCTACCGGTTTGTAAATTTGCAGAGCTCCTCCCGTGAGCCTACGAGCTATGACGCCCGTCCCCCTTTCTCCCGAGAGATCCAAGAGGAGCCAATCTCGAGCCGGTTCTGCATGCCGCAGGTGGATCCTTACGATGGGACCACTGATCCTTTGGACCACCTTGAGAGCTACAAGGCTCTCATGAGAGTCCAAGGGGCGACTGACGCCCTCTTCTGCATTACCTTTCCAGCCACTCTCCGGAAGGCATCCGGAAGGCAGCTCAAGTTTGGTTCACCCGTCTCGAGCCTGAAAGCATCAACTCCTTTGCGCAATCGAAAAGGAAGTTCATTGCTCATTTTGATGCTTGCCGAAAGGTGCTACAAGACTTCCCGCCTAACCTACTTCCTGGAGAAGAAGCCGAAAATGTACTCTGATCTCCTCCTCCATGTTTACAAGTACATCCGCGCTGAGGAGGCAGACCGTACGAAGAGGGAGTTGGACGAGAAGCCACTGAAGAAGTAACCTCCGAGGGAGACGTCCGAGGTGCGGAAGCCTGGACCGGCCACCTCAAACTTCCATCAAGGGTCGAAGCTGAAAAGCGGCCCCATCCTAGAAAAAAGATACACACCTCTCCTAACCCCAAGGATAAAGATCCTCATGAAGATTGAGGGCGAACGCTACCTGCGTCGCCCTCCCGTGCTGAGGCCATCCAATGGTCGCGACAAGATGAAGTACAGCCAATTCCACCACGACCACGGCCATGATACCGAGGAGTGTCGCCACCTCAAGAGAGAAATTGAAGACCTAATAAGGAGGGGCTACCTCAAAAAGTTTGTAGGGGGCAAGACCCCGGCAGAACCTCAGGCACTTGCTGTTCTTCCTCCTATCCCTGCAGTCGACAATCGACCCACCGAGAAGCCTATGGGAATGATATGTTGGGGAATAGAGCGCGTTGCCAAAAGAGCCCGAGAGGGAGAGAGTTTGGAAAATGTACTCCCCTTTATGAGAGAGGGGGGATCTGGGATTGAAAATGTAAATAACGATGGCGTGGTCGTCAAGATGATGATTGCCAGGCATCCTGTAAAATAGATTATGGTCGATAGTGAAAGTTCGATTGATGTCCTTTGTTATGATGCTTTCTCCAGGAGCCTGTGCACACTCCCCTTGTCGGTTTTACTGGGGATTCTATGGGAGTTGAAGGGGAAATCACTCTCCCAGTCACTACTGAGACACCACCTCGACAGAGCACTGTCATGATGACCTTCATAATTGTTAGGTTTCCTTCAGCCTACAATGTGATCCTTGGCCATCCTGGACTCAACCTGCTCGATGCGATCATTTTCACCAAGCGACTATTGGTGCAATTTCCCACTCCTTATGGCATAGGGGAAATGAGGGGGGCACCTCAGCTAATCCAGCACTGTCTTCAAACTGTCTCACGGGCCAGAAGCTCCGAGGAGGACCCCAGCACCGACGACCTTTACCAAAGGGTGCATGACCCTAGAGGTGGCCCAATCGAATGCCCGTTGTCATAGCATCTCAGAACCGACCCAACGAAGACAATGCAAATCGGGGCCTAGCTGCAAGAAGAGGAGCGAGCCCACCTGCTGAAATTCCTTCGGGCGAATGCGGATGCGTTCACCTGGACAGCGGTAGACATGCCCGAGATTCTTCTTGACATCATCACTCATAAGTTGAGCATTAACCCGAAGTGCCACCCCGTCTGGCAGAAGAAAAGGTGTTTCGCCCTGGAGAGGCAGCAGGTGATCAACAAGGAAGTGGATAAGCTCCTCACAGCCAGCTTTGTTTGTGAGGTGCAGTACCCCAACTAGCTAGCAAATGTGGTCATGGTCAAGAAGAATAATGGAAAAAAGAGGATTTGCATGGACTACACTGTTGGCTCCACCTAGTGATTTTGATGAATAACAAAATATTGAGTGCATATTGTATATTAATATGGATTTCAAGTTATGAGTTTTCAGGAAGAAAGCACCTCAAAATCTTAAAAATGTATGGTTTATGGCACGTAATGGCACGGAGCATTTCTCACAAATCCGAACATCCTTTTCATTGAAAAAGGGCATCTAAATGATTAAATATTATGTGTTTATGATTCATTTAAATTTCAAGAATTATATTTATGTTTTCGAGGCCATTTACACTTGAATCTGAGCTTTTCAGTCTCAAGTGTCGACACTTGGTCAGTCAAGTGTCGACACTTCAGCATTTGGCACAGACAAAAATCCTTGGCACGCCAAGTGTTGACACCCAGAACCAAGTGTCGACACCAAGTGTCGACACTTAGGTTTCCAAGTATCGACTCAATGATGAGGACATCGGCCCAGAATCTGAAGCTGCCCAAATCAACCCAGAAGCCTAGCCTAGAATCTGAAGCCTAGTCCAGTCCAATCCTGAAGCCCAACCTAGAAGCCCAGCCCAGAACCTGAAGCCCAGCCCAGCCCAGCCCAAACCCTGGGGCCCAAGATCTTGGAGTCGATGAGCACGAATTCTGAAGTCATCATCTGCACCAATCCCGATGCAGCACTCTTGAATTTAAATTCAAGAATATTATCTTATATTATTCGTTGTTGTTAGGATTGATTTATCGGTTGTTTTTAGAATTTGATTACTTAGTTTGAATATTTATTTTAGGATTTATCTTATCATTTGTTCGGATCTCTCGGTAGAGAAGTTTCGATTATATTTTAGTCTATTAAAGATGTTTGTTCATGAATAAAAAAATTAGCAATGAATAAAAATATTTGAGAAATCATCTGGGTGCGTCCCGACTTTCCCCTTCTTCTGGTTCTTCCCTCCCTCCTCCTTCTTCTTCCCTTCTCCTGATTATTCTTTTTCTCTGGTATTTCTTCTTCCTGGACTCTCTTATTCTCACCCTCTCTTCTCTCTTCTGGTATTTCTTCTTCCTCTGGATTCTTCCCCTTCTCTCTTCCTTCTCTTCTTGGTTACTATTATCTTCCATGAAAAAAATCAACATCCTATGAATCAATTCTCCGGAGCACACCATTACCAACAAGCCCCTTTCCGATTTCCCTCAATCGAGAGTGCCACCACCAATTCCCATCCGACACCATCGGAGAGAGCACTTTCCCACACGCCTCCATCTTCACCGACCGAGGTGTCTCCGCTACTACCGGCCGACCCCATCTCCAATCGGTCCCCACTGCCGAGACGCTGGACACCCGCCCATCTCCTTGCTGCCGCGAGCCCGTAAACCCCCATCCGTCTATTCTCCCACGCCGCTACCAGAACCACCGTGGTCCTATCCTTCAACATTTCAGCCGCACCACCGATCTGGTAGAACCATGCCATCGACCGTCCCAAACGGCTCAGCCATCCCTGTGCACAGATCTCCGCCGAGACTGCCAGTGCCCGAGCCGCCCAATCACCGACACTGCCGCCATCTCCTCCACTTCCAGCCGTGAAGCCTCCCGCCGGTCTCCTCCTTTGTTCTCCCAATCAAGCGTCTCCCCGCTTGCCCACACCAATGCACGGCCCAAAGTCCAACGCCACCAGCCGTCGTCTCCTCCCCTCCACCGTCGCTAGCCATGATGGCCGTCGCCGCCCTGTCGGATCCCTTTCGCCCCTCGCTGATGTAGGCGAGGCCTCTCCCGTAAGCCCCCTGTTCAGCATGATCGTGAAAGCATGGCTTGCACGATCGTGAAGGCATAGTCGGGCTTCTCAGCCGACTTTAGGAATAGCAGGAAAGAAAAAAAAAAGAGGGAAGAAAAAAAAATTGTGGAGAAAAAAAAATGAGAAGAGAAATAAAGAAAAAAAATCGTGAGAAAAAAAAGTGAAAAAAAAAGGGAAAAGAAAATAAAAAAAAAAGAGGTTATTTGATTATAAAAAAAAAAAAGAGAAAAAATATGAAAAAAAAAGTGGGTTTCATTGGAATAAAAAATTAGAAAAAAATTTAATTTGATTTGGTTTAGCCTAGCCTAGGATCGTTTCCTAGCGACCAACGGTCCGTTCTCCTTGGAATAAATTTGATGCGGTGATTGATCGGGGCATCGTGTGCCGCATCAAATTTGCTCTGATACCAAATTTGACGCGGCACACGATGCCCCGATCAATCGCCGCATCAAATTTATTCCAAGAAGAACGTACCGTTGGTCGCTAGGAAACGACCCTAGGCTAGGCTAAACCAAATTTATTTTTTTTTCCAATTTTTTTCAAATAACCTCCCTTTTTTTTTCTATTTTCTATTTCCCTTTTTTTCACTTTTTTCTTTCTCACGTTTTTCTTTTTCTTCTTTTTTTTTTTCACTTCACGTGAAGTCGGCTTTGGGGCCAAAATGGCTTTGAGAAGCGTGCAAGGAAGACCCTGCTTTCACGTTCGTGCAGGGGTTCTTCCTTGCGCTTTGACAGGCATGCAAAGTAGGGATCAACGCTGAAGGAGCAAATCCGGCAGGTTCAACCTGAAGCCCAGCCCAGTCCAAGCCCTGGGGCCCAAGATCCTGGAGTCGATGAGCACGAATTCTGAAGTCATCATCTGCACCAATCCCGATGCAGCATCGGGATTGGTGCAGATTATGACTTCAGAATTCGTGCTCATCGACTCCAGGATCTTGGGCCCCAGTGCTTGGGCTGGGCTGGGCTTCAGGTTCTGGTCTAGGCTTCTGGGTTGGGCTTTAGGCTTGGACTGGACTAGGCTTCATGTTCTGGGCTGGGCTTCTGGGTTGATCTGGGCTGCTTCAGATTCTGGGCCAATGTCCCCATCAAGTGGTGAATGCAGTTGAAGAAACCTCCACAGATATGTGGCATTGATGGCTTGGTCATCTGAGTGAGAAGGGACTTGAGACTCTATCCAGGCACAACCTGCTTCCTTTAAAAGGTACGCACCTGAGACCTTGCACTCATTGTTTACATGGCAAGTAGTATAAAATTTCATTTTATAAGCTTCCCTTTTATAGAAGATCGCATGCGCTAGATTTAGTTCACACTAATGTATGCTCTATGACCACAAAGATACTTGGAGGTGCACTTTATTTTGTCACCTTTATTGATGACCATTCTCAAAAGTTATGGGCCTTTGCTTTGAGATCTAAAGACCAGGTAATAGATGTCTTTAAAGAATTCCATGACAGTGTTGAAAGGGAGAAAGAAAGAAAATTGAAATGCATCCGAGCAGATAATGGTGGTAAATATCGAGGTCCGTTCGAGAGATACTACAGACAACATGGCATTAGATTGGAGAAGAATATTCCTAAGACACAACAAAATAGAGTGGCAGAGAGGACGAATCGCATCATTGTTGAAAAAATCCGATGCATGCTTTCTCATTCAAAGTTATATAGTTCCTTTTAGGATGAAGCTATGAGGACTGCAGTTGATTTAATTAATCTTTCTCCTTTATATGCCCTTGATGGTGATATTCCTGAGAAGGTATAGACAGAAAAATCAGTTTCCTATGATTATCTCAAAGTATTTGGATGCAAGGCCTTTGTTCATATTTCAAAAGATGAGTGGTCAAAGTTTGACAGCAAGTCAAAGGAGTTCTTGGATATGGACATGAATAGTTTGGATATAGGCTATGGGATCTAGTAGAGAAGAAACTGATTAGAAGTAGAGATGTAGTATTCTTTGAAGATCAAACCATTGAGAATGTGGAAAATGAAAATAAGCTAAAGTCTACTACAGAATTATTTGTTGACCCTTCTCCTATATCTCAAGCCAGAGTTGATGATGATGGACATGCTACAGAGGATGGTGATGCAATTGATGATAAGCCTATACATGGTGACAGTGCAATAGATGAGCATAGTGAGCAGGCTTCTACACAGCAAATGGCAGAACAACAGCTGAGAAGGTATACCAGAGAGCGTTGATCTTCTCAGAGATACCCTCCACATGAGTATGTAATGGTGACTGATGGAGGAGAGCCATAATGCATTCAGGAGGCTATGTCACATGCACAAAAAAAAAAGTGGTTTGAAGCCATGCAAGAAGAAATGAAATCCTTGTATGAGAACCACACATTTGATCTAGTGGAGCTGCCTAAGGGGAAGAGAGCAGTGAATAACAAATGGGTGTTCAGACTCAAGACAGAGGAGCACATCTCACAACCAAGGTATAAAGCAAGACTGGTTGTGAAGGGTTTCAATCAAAAGAAAGGTATTAACTTTGAAGAGATATTTTCACCCGTGGTCAAGATGTCTTTGATCCGAGTTGTTCTTAGCTTGGCAACCAGTTTGAATTTGGAGATTGAGCAGCTTGATGTGAAGACAGCATTTCTTCATGGTGATCTTAAAGAGGAAATCTATATGGAGCAGTTAGAGGGGTTTATAGCTAAAGGCAAGGAAAACCTGGTATGTAGACTGAAGAAGATCTTATATGGTTTGAAACAAGCTCCTCGATAGTGGTACAAGAAATTTGATTCCTTCATGGTAGATCATGGGTATGACAGAACCACTTCTGACCATTATGTTTTTATAAAGAGGTTCGGTGATGATGATTTTATTATTCTCCTGTTATATGTTGATGACATGCTGATTGTTGGTCAGATGCCAAGAGGATTTAGGGCTTGAAGACTGAATTGAGCAAGTACTTTGCTATGAAAGACTTGGGATCAACGAAGCAGATACTTGGTATGAGGATTGCTTGTGACAGGAAGAATAAGAAACTATGGCTATCCCAGGATAAATACATAGAGAAAGTGTTAGAGCGGTTCCAGATGAGCAACTCCAAGCCGGTTAGCTCTTCACTTGCAGGTCACTTCAGATTGAGTTCCAAACAGTGTCCTACTAGTGAGGAAGAAAAGGAGAAAATGCAGAACATTCCCTATGCATCCGCAGTTGGCAGTTTGATGTATGCCATGGTATACACTAGACCGGATATTACTCATGCTGTTGGTGTCGTCAGTCGATTTTTCTCTAATCCTGGGAAGGAGCATTTGACTGCAGTAAAATGGATTCTCAGGTATCTCAAAGGAACTTCTAGAATATGTCTATGCTTTGGTACAGATAAACCTGTATTAGATGGATATATAGATGCAGACATGGCAGGTGATGTTGATTCTAAAAAATCCACATCGGGATACTTGATGACCTTTTCAGGGGGAGCTGTTTCGTGGCAGTCCAGACTGCAGAAATGTATTACTCTATCAAGTACAGAGGCAGAGTATATTGCAGTGACAGAAGCCAGCAAGGAGCTATTGTGGATGAAAAAGTTTTTTGAAGAACTTGGTCTGAAGCAAGAAAAATTTATCCTGTATTGTGAGTAGAGTACAATTCATCTCAGCAAGAATTCAACTTTTCATTCGAGGTCGAAGCACATTGATGTGAGGTATCACTAGATATGAGATGCTTTGCAGATGAAGTTGCTACAGTTGGAAAAGATTCATATAGATGATAATGCTTCAAATATGTTGACTAAGCCATTACCTGCAGAGAAGCTTGCAGCCTGTAGAGCTAGTGCTGGTTTGCTGGTCCTCCCCACATGGGTGTGAGGGGGAGAATTGTTGTGGGTCCTGCCCATGACGTGAGGCCCGGCCCTATTAAAAGGGGCTCAGGGTCTTGGGACGAGAGGGTTTTCGTTTGAGCATGGGAGCGAACGAGCGATAGTGGAAAGATGGAAGCGGGGCCGAAAACCGAGAGAGAAAATAGAGGGATTTTATATTTTAATCATTCTAGCTCTTGATCGGATGGTGATTCAAAACCCGATCAAGATGAAATTTTAATATGTTGTTCACGGCAGCGAGCTCTACAAAGTGAACGGTTCGGATCTCTATGATTCCTCTCATGTAATCGGCAAATATTTGACTCTGGTGAGATCTTCCCTGATTTCTTCCTGTATTTCTCAGTAATATTTATATTTTATACTGAGATGATCATCATATGTTGTTTAGAGAGCCTCTAGTTTGTTAGAGAGAAAAACCTTGCTGTACCCATTATTTTGATTATAGTGAAAGTTGATTTGGTTCCAGGCCCCGTGGTTTTTACCTCCATATTGGAAGATTTTTTACATAAATCCGGTTTGCTTGTGCTCGGTTTGATTTGCTTTTGCTGGATTGATATTGTTGAGTTATTTCCTATTTTAATTAGCACACAGGAATTAAAATTTATCCTGTGTATAATTATTTGTGATCGTGCTTTAATCCCAACAAGTTGACATACTCACCGGTTGGTGGGGAGGATACGTGAAAAAACTGCAGCTCGAACCGAACAATTAGCTAATAGGCTGGGGGCCAGAATGAGGAGCTACACCGGAGTTTACCTCCTACCCTTTTGTTCTATCAAAAAAAAAAAAAATCACCATTGAAGGTACCCACTCTTTAAAGTGGGTTTTTCAAATATGAAATCTCCTGCACCATCGGATCCTGAATGGTCCTTGATAAGCACAAAATGAATAGCTGAGCCATCCCCATATATTACTTGCACAACAGACCATGCCCTACTTCTTCCTCCCACACCCATTCCTTCTCATCAAGAGACAGTGTCGGTCCCAAAAATCTTCTCATACCTGGAAAAAGCACTTAAAGGCCCCATTAGCCCTTCTATTACCACCTACAAAAAGGCCTCAGTAACATCCCCTTCAACCTCCAGCCACAAGAGAAGCACCCATTTTCGGACCAAGAAAGCCAAAGCACTTAGTGTTGCTATCGTCACCCTCATTGATTAGGATATTCTGTTCATCAATTCTCTGACAACTGGTGACATTGCTAAATTAGGGGCCAAGTGTGGAGTACAATTCCCCACCCTTACACAGGAAGATGTGGCATCTAAGCTAAAATCAATGGAACGGACCCATTGCAAACTTTTGTCAGTAGGGGCTGTCCAAATAGGGACTGTTTAATATCTACAGACTAAGGTTCCATCTAGTATCAAGTTTAGTTTTTTGGCTAGAAGAATCTCAGTATCTCTACATTAGTGAATCATGGTAGCCCCATAGAATTATAATTTTGGTTCCCTTCATGTCTGGTGTTATAGTAGGATCTCTTTTTGTGTAAACACATTTGTAAGATGGAACAAAAAATTCATTGCCACCTTGCTTAATATCATGTCTCTCTTCACATTAAAGAATGTTGAGTTCTCATTCCTTTGCTGATGAAAATTCATTGTTGGAGTGTTCATGGACTGGGCAAAGCTTCCAAAAGGAAGTTAGTTAAATGCTCAATTTAGGACTTTTTATGTGATATTAATTATCTGCCTACAAGAAACAAAATTTTAATGACAAGCTACTTAAGTCTACCAATGGAAACAGCTTTGACTGTAGGGATGCAAAAGCATCAGCAGGATCAAGTGGTGGGTTGCTCACTTGTTGAAAAAACTCCCACTTCATAGGAGTCTCCTTTTACAAAGACAATTTCAGCATCTCAACCTATCTCCAAAAACTACATCGCAACAACTGAAACACGGAAAGTGTTTCATGAGGAGAAGGAACAAGAGTGGGTACACCCAGATTTCTTTTTATCAACTCTCAAAACATATATTTCTATCTTTTTTTTGTATATTTAAAACCACAAAATACAACTTTTCTTATAGTCAATACAGACTCTTAGAATTCATAAAAGCAAAACAGAATTCTAAACAGCAGCACTAAATGACCCTTGGTTTCATAAACAACAATAACTTATTATAGGAAACTCCAGACTGAGAACTCTGACCATCTAAATTTTAAAGCACCTCATGTCCTCCACTTGCCCCTTTAACTTCTTGCCTCAAAATATCTGACTATGTTTGAGTTTATCCTTTAACAAATTCCTTCCTTAAACTTAAATATTTTCTATCCTTTATTCCAATCATCATTTTCTAATTTTTGAATAGCTCTTTTTTGGTAGTGGCTTTGTAAAGATATCCGTCACTTGGTCATGACTCGCAACGTGACTCATTCGTACATTACCTTCCTTCACATATTCCCGAATAGAATGAAAACGAACGTCTATGTGTTTACTTCTCTCATGGTGCACCTGATTCTTTGCCAACTCAATTGCCGATTAATTATTGACTCGGATTTCGGTTGCCTCACGTTGCTGGATTTTTTGCTCATAAAGAAGATTTTTTAGCCATATTGCATGGCACTCACACCAAGATGCTGCCTAGTACTTGGCCTTGCATGTTGACAATGTCATTATTGGCTATTTCTTTGAGAGCCATGTGAAAGCCATGTCTCTCATATATAATATATATCCTGATGTGCTTTTCCGATCGTCTACATCTTTGCACCAATCACTGTCGGAGTAACCTACCAGTTTGTATTCATTTGTCTTCAAGTATAATAACCCAAGTAACTCCGTTCCTTGGATATATCGAAGAATCCTCTTGATAGCCTTCAAATGCGAGTATTTTGGTTCCTCCATGAATCGACTCGCTATGCCGACACTATATGCAATGTCCGGCCTTGTGCACGTAAGATACTGTAGGCTCCCAACTAAACTCCGGTATTTGCTTGCATTTACTCGATCTCCTCCCTCAAACTTAGAGAGTTTCAAACCGAGTTCCATCGGTGTTGCTACCAGGTTGCATTCTTCCATCTTGTTTTTCTTTAAAATGTCTTTTGCATATGCCTCTTGTGATACAAATATTCCAGATTTTCTTTGTTTAATCTCAAGACCAAGGAAGTACTTCATCAACCCCATATCTGTCATCTCGAACTCCCAAGTTATAGTTTCTTTAAAATCTTTTATTATCTCCTCATTATTTTCCATGAATATAAGATCATCAACGTAAAGAGCAACAAACAACAAGTTACCTTTTTCTTTCTTTACATACAATGCATGCTCGTAGGGATACTACATGAACCGTTCTTCTTGAAGTAGGTGTTGATTCGGGTGTTCCAAACTCGAGGCGCTTGCTTCAGCCTATATAGTGCCTTCCTTAACTTCAACACTTTTTTCTCCTTTCCAGCTTTCATGTATTTGGATGATTGTTCCACATATACTTCCTCTTCAAGCACACTATTTAAAAATACTGATTTTAAGTCCATTTGATAGATTGGCCATTTGAATTAAGCTGCTTGGGATATAAGAAGCCAGATTGTTTCCATTCTCGCAATTGGAGCAAAAACTTCATCATAGTCAATCCCAGCCTTTTGCCTATAGCCCTTCGCAACTAGCTAGGCCTTATACCTTTCTATCTCACCTTGGGCATTCATTTTTTTTATATACCCATTTTACTCTTATGGGCTGATATCCTTTCGGCAACTCCACCAGGTCCCAAGTTTCATTTCTTTCGATAGCCTTTATCTCTTCATCCATCGCGTCTTGCCATTTCTTATCTCTTACTGCTTCTTCAAAACAAATATCCTCGGTATCTGCTAGAAGACATACCAAGTGAACTTTGCTTGTTGATTCGTATAGGTCTTGCAGGCTTCGCATCATTGATTGTCTTGGTTCTCCTTCATCATCAGATGTTGGAGGGCTTGATGGTATGATTATTGGTGCAGTGGTTGAGGATTTTCTTTTTTCTTCCTCTTGCGCCACCTCCTTTTGGTTGTTCCAATCCCATGCGTTTTCTTCATTTGCTTGCACATCTCGGCTTACCACCACCTTCTTTTCAATCGGGTCAAATAACTTGAAAGCTTTTGTTTTCTCATCATACCCGATGAACATGTACTTCTTGCTCTTATCATCCAGTTTGGTTCTTCTTTGATCCGGTATGTGCGCGTAAGCCACACAGTCGAATACTTTTAAGTGTGATACAGTAGGTTTCTGTCCACTCCAAGCTTCCTGCGGTGTTTGATCATCCAAATTTGCATGTGGGCACCGGTTTTGTACATACACAGCACATTGTACCGCTTCTACCCAAAAGTGTTTTGGCATGTCTTTGCTCTTCAACATTGATCGAACCATGTTAAGAATAGTCCGATTTTTTCTCTCGGCCACATCATTTTGCTGAGATGAATAGGGTGTGGTTAAGAATCTCTTGTTCCTCGCAATAGCTTGTGAAGGTGGTTGATGTATACTCTCCGCTTTGATCCGACCGTAAAGCCTTGATATAAAGACCCGTCATCTTTTCTACTAACACCTTGAATTTCTTGAATACCTCGAGTGCCTTGGACTTCTCTTTCAAAAAGTAAACCCATGTCTTTCTTGTAAAATCATCAATGAAAGTAAAAAAGTATCTCTTCTCACTGAATGACTTTGGTGTGATCGGGCCACATATGTCAGTGTGTACTAACTCGAGAGGACACCTTGCATGATATTTCACACCTTTTGGAAAGGTGTTCCTTGCTTGCTTGCTGAGTACACATTCCTCACAAAATTTCCTGGTGTAGTCCATGTCTGGTAGCACGTGGACTATATTTTTCTTTGCTAACTTTCTTAGGCCATCATAATGCAAGTGTCCGAGTCGTAAGTGCCATAGTAGAGCTTTATCTTCTATGCTGACTTGCAAACACTTTTCTCGGATGTTCCTCAGGTTGAGTTTGAACATCCGATTCTCGGTCATCTTCATATGTGCAAGCAACCGGCCTCTTTTGTCCTTCAAGTGCAACATCTGGTCTTTCATGAAAACCGAATATCCCTTCTCTAACAATTGCCCCATGCTAAGGATATTACTCTTTATGTCGGGCACATGATAGATATCCTCAATTGACCCTTCTTTGCCATCCTTTTCAGAAAAATAAATTTTACCTCGGCCCTTGACTTGAACCTTCGACATGTTGTCGAATGACACGTGCCCATCTTCTACTTCTTGTATTTCCACAAAGAGGTGTTTATGCCCGCTCATGTGATTACTAGCACCGGTGTCGAGATACCACACCATGTCACTGTCGGGAGCGGTGTCTTTATATATCATCATGAGAACACTGTCATCTCTTTTCTCCTCTTCCACGACTAGATTTACATTTTCTTCTACCCCTTTTTTGGAATAGCACACTTTTGTATAGTGTCCATACTTGCCACAGTTGTAGCATTCGACATTCTGATGATATGACCGACCGCCTCTCCCACGATCGCGTTCTCGGCCATGCCAATTCTGTTGGCTTGGCTGGCCCTTTTCTTTGGAGTTGTCTCCACGTCTGCGACCTTTACTGTGATCAACACCACGACTGCCATGGTCGCGTCCCTTTCCTTGGTTTTGGTGTGCGTACATCGTCTTGTCCTCTTTGATAGTTGCCTTAGCTTGTAAGGCCTCCTTGAGCAGCTCTTGTTTCTTTTTCTTCTTCCGTTGTTCATGCGCTTCAAGTGAACCGGTGAGATCATCGATGGTCATCTCTTCCAAATTCCTTGATTCCTCGATAGCGCATACAACATTCTCAAAATTTTCGATCAATGACCGCAGAATCTTTTCCACAACCCTTGCATCGGTTAGGGTTTCTCTAGTGCATTTGAGTTGATTTACCACCATTTGCACACGCGTGATATAGTCAGATACTCCTTCTAACTTCTTCATCTTCATGGCCTCCAACTCGTCTCGTAAAGTTTGAAGCCGCACTTGCTTAACTCGGTCGGCGTCTTTGAAGACCTTTTGCAAAGTCTCCCACACCTCCTTTGAAGTTGTTGCTCCGGCAATCTTCTCGAAACCTAACTAATCCACCACTTGGAACAAGAAATAGAGAGTGGTCTTGTCTTTCATACGCGTTTCTTTCAATACCTTTAATTTATTTGCCATCATGTTATCAGTAGCTTCCAGCTCTGTGTAGCCGTTCTCGACTACTTCCCACGCATCTTATGCAACGAGCAATGCACGCATCTGAATACTCCAATTATCGTAGTTCGACTTCATGAGTCGTGGCAGCGGCATCTGCCCCAGCGATGTACTCCCGAACTTCACCATTGCTCTGATACCAATTTGAAACACATAAAGTGTTTATGAGGAGAAGGAACAAGAATGGGTACACCCAGATTTCTTTCTATTAACTCTCAAAACATATATTTCTATCTTTTTTTTAATATTTAAAACCACAGAATACAACTCTTCTTATAGATCAATACAGACTCTTAGAATTCATAAAAGCAAAACAGAATTCTAAACAGCAGCACTAAATGACCCTTGGTTTCATAAACAGCAATAACTTATTGTAGGAAACTCCAAATGACTAAGAACTCTGACCATCTGAATTTTAAAGCACCTCATGTCCTGCACTTGCCCCTTCAACTTCTTGCCTCAAAATATCTAACTATGTTTGAGTTTATCCTTTAACAACAACAACCAACAATAGTTGATTACTAATGCTTATAGTCCATCAACTAGGAAAGACCAGAAGCATCTTTTCAATGAACTCTCCAACCTCAAAAAAATAGTGCAGACTCCAAGGATTATATTGGGTGACTTTAACAAACTCATTGCCCAAAGGACAAACAAGATCAACCTAGCTCCTCTTCATCCAGTCTGGCTTTCAACAAACTGCTGAACAAATTAGAAGTTATTGAGCTTCATCATTCGAATGGAAGATTGTCATGGTCAAACATCAGAGTTAAACCAAGTTTGGCAAGATTGGATAGATGTTTTGTTAATACATCATGGCACACCATCTATCCATTAACAACCTACTCCTTCCTCTCAAGGATAACTTTGAATCACACCCCTCTCAAGATTATTGGCCCTTTATGCAACAACTCACGATAATTCATGCAACAACTCCAAAGACTAATGGAATAAACAATGGCATAGCAATCCACGAACAGGCACAGCAATTTTCTGCAATTCACCGTTTTTACTTTTCTTGCTTTCATTCATATTTAAAGTTATCCAAAAGACACCTTTTGGCATCCCCTAAAGACACAACCTATCAATATACAACTCTTTTGTAAAACAAGACATCCCTTAAGACTAGAAGGTATACGTTGTTTCCAAAGGTATGCGTTGTTCCCAAAGAACAGAGCCGTATCTGAACAGGTTTATACCAATATATTCCCCCTTAAACCTGTTCATAAGAACATAACCCAAGCTTTATTCTTAATCTCTTAAAAACCTTTGGTTGAAGTGGTTTTGTAAAAATATCTGCAATTTGACTTTATGATATGCAGAATTCAAGCTTTATAACTTTATTCTTAACTTGTTGCCGAATAAAGTGATACCTTGTATCTATATGCTTGCTTCTTCCATGATGGACAGGATTTTTTGATAGCTCAATTGTTGACTTATTATCAACAAAGATTGTAGTTGGCCCTTCTTGTGGATGATTTAATTCTGCCAATAAATTTCTAAGCCATATAGCTTCACAAACACTTGCTGCTGCAGCAACACATTCTGCCTCTCATGTAGATAGCACCACAATTTGTTATTTTTTCGAACTCCAAGTAAAAGCAGTAGATCCTAAGTAGAAGACATATCCTGAGGTGCTTTTCCTTTCATCTTGATCTCCACCCCAATCACTATCCGTATAACAAATTAATTGAAATAAGTCAGTTTTGGAATAATTTAAACCATATCCAATTGTACCTTTCAGATATCTTAAACTCCTTTTTGCCACTTGCCAATGTTGCTTCTTAGGATTCTCCATATAACGACTCACCAATCCTATCCCATAGACAATATTTGGTCGACTAATTGACAAGTTGCGAAGACTTCCAACAAGACTTTTGAACAGTGTTGAGTTCACTATTTCTTCCTCATCATCTTTACTAAGTTTTGTTCCACATGCTATTGGAGTACTAATATCTTTGCAATTCTCCATTTTAAATTTTTTTAAAATAGTCTCAGCGTACCTTTTTTGAGATATGAAAATTTCATCATCATGCTGCTTTACTTCAGTACCCAAAAAGTAAAACATGAGACCATCATCTGTCATTTCAAATTCTCTTGTCATGCTTGCTTTGAATTCTTGAATCATCTTATAATTGCTTCCAGTGATTAATAAGTCATCCACATAGATGCAAATGATCAAAATATCTTCCTTTTGAACTTTCTTGATATAAGTAGCAGACTCATATGGACATTTGTTGAAGCCACTACCTTGAAGATAACTATCAAGTCGAGTATTCCATGCTCGAGATGCCTGCTTCAAGCCATATAGTGCCCTGTTTAACCTATAAACTTTACTTTCTGCACCTTTAACTTTATAGCCATCTGGTTGTTCTACGTAGACTTCTTCTTCTAGATAACCATTAAGAAATACTGACTTGACATCCATTTGATATATTTTCCAATCATATTGTGCTGCAAGAAAAAGAATCATTTTTATTGTATCAAAACGGGTAACCGGTGCAAATACCTTATCATAATCAACTCCCTTCTTCTGCTTGTATCCTTTTGCAACAAGCCTTGCCTTGTACTTAACAAGCATGCCATCTGAAGCTCGCTTGATTTTATATATCCACTTCACACCAATAGCACTATGACCTTCAGGCAATGTAGTCAATTTCCAAGTTTTGTTTTTTTCGATGGCATTAATTTCTTCATCCATTGCTGCTTTCCATTTGTCACTTTGTAAGGCTTCTACAATAGTTAGTGGCTCTTGGTCGGCAAATAAACATTGTAAGTCGACACCATGAATCTCCTCTGACTCTTCATATATTTCATCTAAACTTCTCATCTTTACTGGACTTATTCTTGTACTTGATCTGGAAGACCTTGATGATGAAGAAGTTGAATTTCTAGGTGTATCAACTGGTTGAGATGGAGTAGTTACAGAATGAACTAGAGAAGTAACTGGATGGTTGTTTGGTATAAGTATATTTTCCTCATTTTCAATAACTTCATTCACGAGTCTTTACTGTGTTCTTCTTCTTGAGTACTCTAGTTCCATGAAGCATTCTCATCAAAAATTACATCCTGACTAATCACCAATTTTCTTGTCATTGGATTATAAAGATTGTAAGCTTTTGATTGCTCACTATATCCAATGAAGATACACTTCTCGCCTCGATCATCTAACTTCTTTCTTTTCTCTTTAGGTACTTGAGATGAGGCAATACACCCAAATATCTTAAGATGTTTGATACTTGGCTTATATCCACTCCATGCTTCTTGGGGGTCATATATTTGAGACTCTTGGTCGGACTTTTATTAATAAAATAAGCTGTGCATGCAACTGCTTCTGCCCAAAATAATTCTGGCAATCCTTTCTCTTTGAGCATACTTCTTGTCATATCTAAGATAGTCCGATTCTTTCGTTCTACGATGCCATTTTGTTGGGTAAAGTATGCTGCTGTAAATTGATGACGAATTCCCTCTTCTCTACAATAGTTTTTGAAAATATTTGAGGTGTATTCTCCACCTCTATCTGACCTTAATATCTTTAATTTATGATCGCTCTCCCTTTCTACCATCACTTTAAATTCTTTGAAAGAAGAAAATGCATCAGACTTTTCTCGAAGAAAGTAGATCCATAGTTTTCTAGTGTAGTCATCAATAAATGTAATAAAATATTTATTACCTCCATATAACTCCGGCATAGGTCCACAAATATCTGTGTGTACTAACTCCAAAAATGTTGAGGCATGCCATGTATTGCCACCTTTAAATGGAAAGCGAGATTGTTTGCCAACTACACATCCCTTGCATATTTCTTTTGGATGATTCATTTGTGGAAGCCCTTTCACCATTCCATTATCCAATAAAGACTTCAAACTATCAAAATTTAAATGCCCATACCGCAAATGCCAAAGCCATGTGTCATCCTTCAAATATGTTTGGAAGCATCTCTCGATCTTTGACTTTATGTTGATGGGAAACATTCGATTCTTTAACATCTCAACTTTTGCGATCAATTCCCCAATTTTATTCCTTAACGTCAAGGTAGAGTCCTCCATGTGGATAATGTAGCCCTTTTCTAACAACTGTCCAATGCTGAGGATATTGCTTTTTAATTATGGTACATAATACACATTGGATATATACTCTTGTGAGCCATTTTCTAAGTGAATCATAATTTTTCCTTTACCCTTCACAGGAACTTTGGAAGAGTCGCCGAACTTGACATTTCCATGCACATCATCATCTATTTCCAAGAATAGCTCCCTTTTGCCATATATATGATTCGTTGCACCTGAATCAAGGAACCATATATTTGAAGCAACTAGTAGGAGAGTTGGCTCTTCTTCCATAATGTCTTCAACGTAGTTATTTTTTTCTTCAATCCTTCTATTCCAACATTCTCTGCTATAATGCCCATATTTTTTGCAATTATGACATTGAATATTAGACTTACTTGTACCACGCCGATTGAAGTTCTCTTCATTGCGGTATCCTCTCTTTGTAAAATTGTGACCTCCATTAGAATTCCATCTATGATCATTGCCTCCCTTTTGGTTCTTGCTCTTTAGTTTATTTAACTTCAACATTGTCTCTAGAACGTGCTCGGTTGATTCTTTGTCAGATTTCTCTTGTAACCTCTGTTCATGTACTTGGAGAGATCCTGTTAATTGGTCAATTAAGATGGACTCGATATTCTTTGACTCTTCTATAGCCACAATGATGTGCTCAAACTTTGGAGATAATGAGTGCAAAATCTTCTCTACAACTCAAACTTCTTCAAGTCTTTCACCATTTCTTTTCATTTGATTCACAATGATCAAAATCCGAGAAACATAGTCCGCAACATTTTCGGACTCCTTCATGCAGATGCTCTCAAAGTTGGCTCGCAATTTCTGCAAGCGTATCCGCTTCATGCGCTCATCTTCTTGAAAGACGGTGGCAAGTGTATCCCATGCTTCCTTGCTTGACACTACTTCAGCAATTTTCTCAAATGAAGACTCATCCACTGCTTGATAAAGAAAGAACAAAGCTTTTTTATCCTTCCTTCTTGCATCTCTTAAATCATTTCTTTGATGTGCAGAGAGGCCAATTTCTTCTTCTACTGTGGGTTCATAATACCCAATATTGACAATCTTCCAAAGATCTTGACATCCAAACAACGCCTTCATTTGAAGAGACCAATTCTCATAAATCTCCTTCAGAAGTTTTGGGATCTGCGGTTGGAAGAGAGTGTTGGCCATTTTTCTTTTGCCGACAGAAATTCCTCTCACACCTATGCTATGGAATCGTCAGTTCCCGCGTACGCGCTGAAGAACACCTGGGATTGGTGGGACAAGGTGAATAAACCGACCTTGTGGCAGGATTGGATCTTCCAAACCCTCGCTAGGCTATTCGGATTCGTTTCAGCCCGTAGCTCTGATACCAGAATGTTGGCCCTTTATGCAACAACTCACGGTAATTCATGCAACAACTCCAAAGACTAATGGAATAAACAATGGCACAGCAATCCACGAACAAGCACAGCAATTTTCTGCAATTCACTGTTTTTACTTTTCTTGCTTTTATTCATATTTAAAGTTATCCAAAAGACACCTTTTGGCATCCCCTAAAGACACAACCTATCAATATACAACTCTTCCGTAAAACAAGATATCCCTTAAGACCAGAAAGTATGCGTTGTTCCCAAAGGTATGCATTGTTTCCAAAGAACAAAGCCGTATCTGAACAGGTTTATACCAATAAGGATTGACTTGCTGATTCAATCAAAGGGATAGAGGGGTCAGGAAACCTTTCCAGTTTGAAAACCTATGGTACCCAAAGCCAAATCTTGAATCCACTGTTAAAGATTCATGGTCAAGGGGTGCCCCTTCACCTGATCCGACAGCAACCTTGTTCTGAAACTAAGAAGGCTCAAGGCAGATCTCAAAAAACGGAGGAGGGAAACAATAGGAGACATCTTTCAAAAAAAAGGAGTTGATAAATAAAATACAAGCACTGGACAAGCTGGAGGAAGATTCTGGCCTCTCAGTTGAGGAGTGTGAGCAGTGATCCCTTCTAAAATTATAGTTAGTAAATGTAATCTCTCAAGAAGAAACTTACTATAGTGGCAAAGATCAAGAGATCAGTGGATAAAGGACAGAGACCGCAATACAAAGTTTTTTCATATTAGTGCAAGCAATTAGAAAAGGAAGAACGAGATTTTAAAAATTCTCATAAACGGGCAACTAGTCTCGGACCAAGAGAAAATCTAGGAAAAATTTTTATCTTATTTCCATGAGCTACTAGGTACCAGTGATTCGAAACTCTATGAACCAGACTGTAATAAGCTCTATCCTAAGGGTCCGGCTGACTTAAAATTTCTAGATTCACCTTTCTTAGAGAAAAAGGTACACCACACACTATTTTCGCTATCCAAGGATAAGGCTCCCGGCCCATACGGCTTTCTTATATCCTTCTATCGACGTTTCTGCAAAATCTTCAAAGTGGATATTCTAAACATGTTTAAAGGATTAAGCACGGGTAGCATAGTTCTGTCCTATCTAAACTACACTCACATTATTCTAGTTCCTAAGAAATCTGAGAAACCTACTGTGAAAAACAATAGACCTATTAACTTGGAGCATGGAATTATAAAGATTATTTCCAAAGCCTTATCGATCAGGCTTAGCAAGGTAACGGAGTTTTTGGTTTGCCCTTCATAAAGTGCATTCTTCAAAGGTCGCCTTATCTTCGAAAGCTTTACTTCTATCTCTGAAATCTCAACCTTGCTACTAAGTCAAAGATTTTGGGTATCCTTCTAAAAATCGACTTCAAGGAAGCTTTCGATAGTATCTCTTGGAACTTTCTATTCGAACTGTTATAAAAAAAGGGATTTCAGTCCAAAGTTCATCTCCTAGTTATCAAATATTGTTAAGAACTCGACTTCAACTATTATTATAAATAGCTCGATGGGCAGCAAGTAGTTTTCTATCAAGAAAGGTCTGAAGCAAGTAATCCTCTCTCCCCTTTATTATTTATATTGGTTTCATATTCTCACTACAAGAAATATCAAGTTTAGCAACCGATTTTTCGGTTGCTAATAATTAAAAATCGGTTGCAAATTAAAATTAATTTGCAACCGATTTTTCAACCGAAATTAGTCGGTTGCAAAAGTATAGGTTGCAAAAATTTATGACCGATTTTTTTCGGTTGCAAAATTTAGCAACCGAATTTTATTTATTTTTTTTTAAAAAAAAAAGGTTGCAAAATCAGTTACTAAAAAAAATTCTAAAAAATAAAAAAAAAATCGGTTGTAAAATCGGTTGCTAAAAAAATTTCTGAAAAATAAAAAAAAATCGATTGTAAAATCGGTTGCTAAAAAAAATTTCTGAAAAATAAAAAAAATCGATTGCAAAATCGGTTGCTAAAAAAAATTCTGAAAAATAAAAAAAATCGGTTGCAAAATTAGTTGCTAAAAAAAATTCTAAAAAATAAAAAAAAATCGGTTGCAAAATCGGTTGCTTAAAAAAATTTCTGAAAAATTAAAAAAAATTGGTTGCAAAATCGGTTGCTAAAAAAAAATTCTAAAAAATAAAAAAAAATCGGTTACAAAATCGGTTGCTAAAAAAAAAAATAAAAAAAAAATCGGTTGCAAAATCGGTTGCTAAAATTGAATAATTAGAAAAAAAATTACGAAAAATGAATTTTTTTCCTAAATTTTATAAATTTATCACAAACAGCTGAAAAGTATAAAGCATCCATTAAGCATAATGGCAACATATAAAGCATCCATTAGGCAGCTTACGCATACAGCAGATATTCATTTCAAGGGTTCAATCACATCCAATTACCCAAAAATAACAGCTACATACATCAAATCATATCATAAGCATTCAGGTATCACACCAACCCAAGCATGGTTTTTAACGCATTTTACTGACATCTCATGATTCCCTTCAAAGACAAAAAACTGGTCAAACTCTGTAATATAAAATGAAAAGTAAAAGTTTCCAGATAGAAAATGCAAGAAAAAACCTGAAAAATAGATGTGTAAAAAGCACGTGTAATATTTGTGAAAGCTGAGGGAGAAAAGAAAATGCCACATTTATAAATGGATTTAAGTGGAATTGAATACCGGGTTCAAATGAAGCTAAAATAGCCAAAAAATACTATAAGTCATAACTTGAACATTATAATTAATCGTCATATTTAATGAAAAACAAGAAGATTCAGAGGCTCAGGATTGCCTATATTTATACATTGAGAAGGGTCTAAGGCAGCAAATGGTTGCTTGCAAAAAGAGCAAGCCATCCAAATTTGCAACACCATTTAGATCCATGCAAAATGGTCCGATCCAGCATACACTTTCAGCATTTGAAGCATCACGAAGATACCAAGGCAACTCATCACAGCCTCTAACCATAGATAACAAGAGGAGGCAATCCACCAAGAAGTACAATAAAACAACAAATCAAAAACAAAACCGTCAAACAATAATATTCAAAGGCTCAGGATTGCCTATTTTTATACATTGAGAAGGGTCTAAGGCAGCAAATAGTTGTTTGCAATAATAGCAAGCCATCCAAATTTGTAACACCATTTAGATCCATGCAAAATGGTCCGATATAGCATACACTTTCAGAATTTTAAGCATCACGAAGATACCAAGGCAACTCATCACAGCCTCTAACCGCAGGTAACAAGAGAATATCCCTGAAAATGCATAATAAAACAATAAAAACCAAACAAAACTTTTAAACAATAAGATTCAGAAGCTCGGGATTGCCTCTTTTTGTACATTGAGAAGGGTCTAAGGCAGCAAATGGTTGCTTGTAATAATAGCAAGCCATCCAAATTTGCAACACTATTTACATCCAGGCAAAATGATTCGATCCAGCATACAATTTTAGCAGTTGAAACATCATGAAGATACCAAGGCAACTCATCACAGCCTCTAACTACAGATAACAAGAGGAGGGAATCCATGAAAATGTACAATAAAATAACAAAAATATAACAAAAGTGTCAAACATGAAGAGGTGCAGTTCATAATACAAAGCTAAACAAATAACGATAACAAGAGGTGCAGTTCATAATATAAAGTAAAACATATAAGAGTAATCAGTGGAGCAAGGTAATATGAATAATGTGCTAATGCTCCTATTCCTTCTCGTCCTCGTCCTCCTAATCCTCGCCCCGCTGTGATCCATGTGCATGATACATCTGATAAGGATCTACTCCAGTTCCTTACGAAGGATTATCAGTAAAACCTTGAGTTGCAGGAGTTGCTGCAGGCTGAAAATTTATGTTGGCTAATATCTCCTGCAACATTCCTTCATTGTATTCAACTTGCCTTCGCAGTTCATCCCTTTCTTGCTCGGCAGCTTGTACCTGAGCGTTGACTTCATTGACTTCGATTTCAACCTGCTTCCGTACTTGCTCATGGAATTCTTTACTATTCAACCATTGTACGGGGAATGAAGATTGTCCTAGAAATTTTGATGTAGGCGTTGTTGCCGATCCCGCCGACGCGCCTGTGGCTTCGGAACCACCGATCCGACTAGATCGTCTCGCTTTTGGGGCCTCCTGGCTGGGTCGGACCTGCAAGGAAAGGTCAGAAACCCTGGCCGGGGATTCCGGCGAGGGAGCTCCGACGGTCAAGTTAGTAGACGGCGAGAGGGAACAGATTCTCTGGGATGGGCCCCCGAAGGAGTCCCAGATTCAGAGAATGTGTTAGCAAGAAAAGGTGTCAAAAAGACCAGAAACCCGGCTGGGTTCCTTTGCCGAGCTCACGCCAAGGGGCCCCCTCTCGGGACCTTGGATCTTGCTCTTGAAGCGGAGTCTCCAGCCTTTGTTTCTTGCTTCACCTCACTTACCTTGTCGTCTATCCTCTCATTCCTTTTATCTCCTCTTGTTGCCCCCTCGTTTTCCGCTCCTGGGAGGCTCCTTTGTAGCTTTCATCTCCTCCCCTCCGCCCCTTTCTCTTTCCCCTTCTGGATCAGAGGGCCGGGCGGCTTTCTGGCCTCGTTTGCCGAGCCCAGCGGGGAAAGAGTAGGGGAGGGGGTGCTGGTCAGACTGCTGACCAGACCTTGGGCCGAGCGTGAGGGCTCTCCTTCCCAGGCACCGACGCTATCCGTTACCGGGTCCTATTTTGTCAGGGCCTCGTCTCTCGACTGCGGAACATGTCGGGCCGACGTAAGTGATGTTTCGCGTGTCGCCGCCATTCGTACGGGGCGCCTTTCTCGGGGTGCGGCGCGCACGGCTCAAGGGGCAACCTCGGAGCCCGCGCCTCCATTCTTCGGGACCTTCTCTGTACGAGCTGGCCTACATCGACCGAGGTGGACCCCTCCCGGGTGGACACCTGGCGGAAGCAGCAGAAGGATGCTCGGCTTCGGCCGAGGTGGTCCCGTCTCCGGGCGCCACCTGGCGAAGGGGCGAAGGGGCCCGGCTCGACCTCGGCCGAGGTGGGACCGTCTCAGGGTGCCACCTGGCGAGGGAGCAGGGGAGCCGCCGGCCTCGGCCGAGGTGGACCCCTCCTGGGTGGACACCTGGCGGGGCGGCAGAAGGATGCTCGGCTTCGGTCGAGGTGGTCCCGTCTCCGGGTGCCACCTGGTGAAGGAGCGAAGGGGCCCGGCTCGACCTCGATCGAGGTGGGACCGTCTCAGGGTGCCACTTGGCGAGGGAGCGGGGGAGCCGCCGACCTCGACCGAGGTGGACCCCTCCTGGGTGGACACCTGGCGGGGCGGCAGAAGGATGCTCGGCTTCGACCAAGGTGGTCCCGTCTCCGGGCGCCACCTGGCGAAGGAGCGGAGGGGCCCTGCTCGACCTCGGCCGGGATGGGACCGTCTTTGGGTGCCACCCGGCGAAGGAGCGAAGGGGCCCGGCTCGACCTCGGCCGAGGTGGGACCGTCTCAGGGTGCCACCTGGCGAGGGAGCGGGGTAGTCGCCGACCTCGGCCGAGGTGGACCCCTCCTGGGTGGACACCTGGCGGGGCGGCAGAAGGATGCTCGGCTTCGGCCGAGGTGGTCTGTCTCCGGGCGCCACCTGGCGAAGGAGCGGAGGGGCCCGGCTCAACCTCGGCCGGGATGGGACTGTCTCTGGGTGCCACCTGGCGAGGGAGCGGGGGAACCGCCGAACTCGGCCGAGGTGGACCCCTCCTGGGTGGACACCTGGCGGGGCAGCAGAAGGATGATTGGCTTCGGCCGAGCTTGACCTCGGCCGGGATGGGCTGCATCTGACTCAGCCGAAAAAAAACTCCACATGGCTCGAATCATGCCCAATGAAATCTGAGACATGCCACGTCATCGTTACGGCCGTAACAGTTGCCCCCCAACCCACCGTTCCGTTGTGGCGTCGTGAAACGGGACGTGGGGATTAAATGCGGAGATGACGTGGGGGGGCGAAGATCTTGCGTCATAATTACCACGATCCTCGTCGCTGTTTCTCGGTACGCCCGAAGCCCTATAGAAGGCCACCACGCATCGCTTACTCGCCTGTAATTATTGCGTCGCTTCGAAATAGAGGCCGTTTCCCTGCGAACAAGATGTCGGTGTCGGGCGTGCGTCCACGCGGCAATCACCCGATGGCCCGGAGCGGAATGACGGGTACGGTTGCTGTCGATCGAGTATGAAAAGGAAGGGACTTTCCAGAATGAGGCCCTTTCCCTTGCTCCGTCGACGGTTTGCTGCAGGCTATCTACCACTCCCCCGCATCGCACAGTGCATTTCGGTGAGCGCCTCCGTTCTCTTCTTCGTTCCTCCCCTTTCCTCTAGTCTCTCTCTCATTACTTTCTTTGCCATGGCGCGCCGTCGCCATGTTTCTTCTAACCCGGACGAGGCCGGTCCGTCCCGGCCGAGGACTCCATCGTCTTCCTCCTCGGAGGAGGAAGTGATCCCGGAGGAGACCCGCAGGCGACTCCAGCCTGGGGGTATCACCATAGGCATCCCCAGGGGTGTCAGGTCTCCTCCCGTCGTGCCCGCACTTCCTATCTCTTCTCTTCTTCCTCCGACCCTTCCTTCTGTCGGTCCCTCCGGTCATATTTCCACGATGATCGAAGGTGACCTTTCTTTGCTCCGGGAGGTCTATGGCATCCCGGGGTCAATCCATCTCTCTGTTCCGCGGCCCGGGAACCGCGTCACCATGAGTGGTCCCGGCCGCATAGCTTTCTACGAGGACTTCCTTCTCGGGGGTCTTCGGTTCCCTCTGCACCCCTTCTTTCTTTCCTTCCTCAGCCAGTTCCGTCTAGTCCCGGCCCAGTTGGCTCCCATTGCCATCCGGGTCATCTTTTCTTTCATCATCTTCTGTCACTTCCATGGGTTTGTTGCCCGTTTCTCCCTCTTCAGGGCTCTGTTTACCCTGAAGCGGTACTCCACCGACGACGGCTGGTGGTACATCTCGCCCCGGCCCAGGTGCCTCCGGTTCGACCTCCCCTCTTCCATCAAGGGTTGGAAGAACCGGTTCTTTTTTGCCTCGGTCGAGGACGTCGACTAGGCCTGGAGCGAGCCGGATCGGTCTCCAAATCGGAACTCCCAAGTCGAGCCAGCAGACCAAGAGGCCTACTCCCAGCTTTTGAGCGACGTGGTCCCAGCGCTCGAGGTTCTGCTCTCGGAGCAGAACTTGTTCGAGGCGGGGATCAGCCCCATCCGCGAGCCGGGTGAGGCTCAGCTCTTCTCTTATTCTGCCTTTCCGTTCTTTTTCTTTTAACCGAGCTGACCGACTCTTTTTCTATTGCAGGCATGAAGTTTCACTGGAGAACCTTCTAGAGGGCGCGGCCCAGAGGGACGCCGCCGAGGTGGATGAGCCTGCGGCGAAGAGGGCTTGCACCGAGGTGAGCCAGGAGGCCGCGCCGGTGCCCGTGCCTAGTCCGGTAGTCGCTGCTCCCCCGCCCAGGCCGCCTCGGGCCTGGGCTACCGATGCTCCAGCCATCCGACCTGGCGGTGCTGCCGACGAGGGAGGTTCACCGCCTGCAGTTCCACCCCGCGCTGGCCCCATCATCACCGCAGAGCCGACGGCGCCGCCCGTGACTCCAGCCGTTCCAGCGGTGGCGGTTCCTCCCGGGGGGTTGGTCGCCCATGCAGCCGACCTGACGGCTCCGTCGTCGGTGATCACCAACCGGTGCTCTGTGATCCATGACAAGGGGCTCGCGGAGAAGGTGATGGAGTTCGCCTCCACCTCCCGGGACCGTCGATCTCGAGGCGGCCGGGACTATGCCGATGCTTTGCTTGGGATCCTCCCACAACTTTTCACGGTGAGTCCGAACTCAGAGCCCTTTTCTTTGCTAGTTCGGTTGGCTTTTCTACTAACCCGTTCTTCCTGCTGTGCAGATTGGGACCGACGTGCTCCTGCTAAGGAACTTCCTCACAGGGTACGCAAAGAAGGACGCCGAGAAGGAGGAGAAGCTCGGCATGCTCGCGGTCGATGTGAAAGACCTCATGGAGAAGGGGGTCGAGCTGCAGGGGAGCAATCAGGCCCTTCAGGCGGACCTGGCACGCGCCGAGGAGCGCGTCAAGGACCTGGAGTCCTCTCTGTCCAAGGAGAGGATCTCCCACCAGCGGCGCACGGAGGAGGATGCGGCAGAGAGGGCTCGTCTCCAAGCCCATTCTCAGTGGTTGGAGCGTCAGCTAGAGGAGGCCCGGCAGGAGGCGAGTGCGGCCAAGGACCGGAGCGCCTACATCAACGGGCTCCTGGAGGCCACGAAGCGGGAGGTGCAGGAAGCCGTCCCGAGGTTCCGGGCCTCCGATGAGTACGTCTCGGAGGTCCGGGAGGCTGCTGTGGACTCCTTCCTGAAGGGGTTCCAAGTGTGCCGGGAGAAGGTTGGATCCTTCTTCCCCGAGCTCGACCTCAGTGGGGTGGCGCTCGAGGGCAGAAGGCAAGGACCCGCCGGCGGGGCTTCCGGTGCGGCGGGCGACACAGCTGTGGCCCCAGCGGGTTACACGGCCGTAGCTCCAGAGCGGTCCTCCGAGCCAGCAGCCGCCGACGGCGAGGACGGGGAGCTTGCGCCCAGACTGAGGACCCTGCCACCGCACCGAACTAAGCTGCAGATGTATCCCTTTCTTTTCCCTTTTGTTTTTTTTTTTGGGGACTCCCGGCCTGTCGGGACTCCCTTGTTGTAATCCTTGCTTTCGAATCAATGAAGATTTAATTTTGCTAAGTCTCGACCTCGCCTTCCTCTTTCTCCTTTCCTTCTTCTTCTTTTTTTTTTTTTTTGATGTGTTGGTGTGGAGTGCCGAGACGAGGGTGGACCTGCTCCGGGCTGAGTCCGCGGGTGGACCTGGTTCCATCCAGCGTTCAGATCAAAGTTCGGAGCGAGCCGGACTGGGTGGCAGTAGAGTGGGCCTTGTGCGGGCCCTTCTTGGGGCTTGCCTTCGTGATCGCGTGGGCGAACTAGGTTTTGCCCCGCCTTCCAAACTGAAGTCCGGGACTTACGGACTGAACCCCGGGGCCGCAGGCTTTGTTCAAGCCTCACGCGGCTTGCCGAGCTGTTCTCCGGAATCGCATGGGCGAGCTGGGCACTGCCCCGCCTTCCAGACCGAAGTCCGGGACTTCCGGACTGAACCCCGGGCCACAGGCTTTGTTCAAGCCTTGCGCGGCTTGCCGAGCTGTTCTCCGTGATTGTGTGGATGAGCTGGGCTCTGCCCCACCTTCCAGACCGAAGTCCGGGACTTCTGGACTGAACCTCGGGGCCGCAGGCTTTGTTCAAGCCTTGCGCAACTTGCCGAGCTGTTCTCCGTGATTGCATGGGCGAGCTGGGCTCTGCCCAGCCTTCCAGACCGAAGTGCAGGACTTCCAGACTGAACCCCGGGGCCGCAGGCTTTGTTCAAGCCTTGCGCGGCTTGCCGAGCTATTCTCCGTGATTGCGTGGGCGAGCTGGGCTCTGCCCCGCCTTCCAGACCGAAGTCCGGGACTTCCGGACTAAACCCCGGGGCCGCAGGCTTTGTTCAAGCCTTGAGCGGCTTGCCGAGCTGTTCTCCGTGATCGCGCGGGCGAGCTGGGCTCTGCCCCACCTTCCACACCGAAGTCTGGGACTTCTTACATCCTCGGGGTTCGGCCACAATTGTGTTTGCCAAACTCGGAGACATGCGCCCGTTTCCCTACGAGGTGAGAAAAAGCGTTTGAAGCAAAGAAACCTTATTGCAGGAGTTGGGGGAACCTTACATTATTGATAATACATCCTTAGGTTTGAGACGTTCCACGTCCGAGGGAACTTGGACCCTCCCAATTCCTCCAAGTAGTAGGCCCCGTGAGGGAGGGCTTCCGCTACCCTGTACGAGCCTTCCCAGTTCGGGGAGAGCTTCCCGCACTCTCGTGGCTGAGAAGCTTCAGCACGCCGGAGCACCAGATCTCTAGGGCGAAAGGACTTCGGCCGCACCCGGGAGTTGTAATACCTGGCCACTCGCTGCCTGTACATCACCATCCAAACTCGGGCTTGTCCCTCGTCTCTTCAAGAAGGTCCAGGTTAAGAATCATTTTGGCGGGGTTGTCCGCCTCATCGTATTGTTCCACACGCAGTGTGGGTAGACTGAGCTCAATCGGGATAACCGCATCGGCTCCTAAGACGAGGTTGAATGGGGTCTCGTCGGTCGCCGTCCTCGGGGTGGTGTGGTATGCCCAGAGGATGCTGGGGAGCTCCTCTGCCCACCTGCCCTTGGCCTGGTCCAGCCTCGTACGGAGGCCCTGCAAAATAGTCCTGTTCGTGACCTCGACTTCTCCATTGGTCTGAGGGTGAGCCACGGAGGTGAAGCGATGGTGGATGCCGAGGTCGCTGCAGAATTTTTCAAACTCCCGGCAGTCGAACTGACACCCGTTATCAGTGATCACGGTGTGGGGGAGGCCGAAACGGCAGATGATCGACTTCCAGAAGAACTTGGCGACGTTTGCTTCGGTTATCCGCGCCAAGGGTTCGGCCTCAACCCACTTCATGAAGTAGTCAATGGCCATAATCAGGAACTTTCGTTGTCCAGACGCTGGTGGAAATGGTCCTAGGAGGTCCATTCCCCATTGGGCGAATGGCCACGAAGCTGAGAGCTAGGAGATTGGGGTGGAGGGCTGTCGTTGCACCACGGCGTGCCGCTGACACCGATCACACCTCTTCACGAAATTGGCGGCGTCCTCCTTCATCGTTTCCCAAAATAGCCTTGACGGAGAGCCTTGTAGGCTAGTGTTTTGCCCCCCATGTGGTTCCCACAAATGCCCTCATGAATCTCCTGGAGCACGAGTGCGGCCTCCGTGGGTCCCAGGCACTTAAGGAGGGGGTAGGAGTAGGACCTTCGATATAGTTGCCCATCCATCAGGACGAACTGCGCGGCCTTTTTTCTGATAAGGTGGGCCGCTGCACGGTCCTCTGGCAGGGTACCGCTGGTTATGTACTCGGCGTACTTGTCCATCCAGCTGGGCTCACGACTGACCTGATGGACCTCCACTGGGATCTTGAGGCGCTCCACATGAGCGCGGCCCAGCATCGAGTCCGGCAGGGTGGCCAGCCGGGAAAGAGTGTCCGCACGGGCATTTTCCCCGCGGGGGATGTGAAAGATGTTGAAGCGCCGAAACTCGGCCATGCCCGTTTTGACAAGCTCCAAATACTTCGCCATTTGAGGGTCGTGCATGGCGTATTCTCCAGAGACCTGTCCCGCCACTGGCTGGGAGTCAGTAAAGGCTTTGAGGTTAGCCACGCCCAGCTCACGGGAGACCCTCAGCCCGGTGAGGAGCGCATCGTATTCCGCCTGATTGTTGGTTGCGGCGAACTGGAAACGGAGCGCACATTCGGCGACGACCCCACTGCCGTTGGTGAGAATGAGTCCGGCTCCGCTCCCGCCGGAGTTCGAGGCTCCATCTACATGAAGGATCCACGCATCCTCTCCGGGCTCCTCGGGCCCCGGTTTCAGCTACTGGTGCGAGGAGTCCTCCTCGGACTCCTTGCCTAGGCCCGCGCACTCGACCAAAAAGTCGGCCAGCACTTGCGCTTTCATGGCCAACCTCGGCCTGTAAGCGATGTCGAACTCGCTGAGCTTGAGCGCCCACTTCTCCAATCACCCCGATGTGTCGGGTCAGCTGAGTACCGCTTTTAGTGGCTGATCCGTCAGGACGGCAATGGGATGCGCTTTGAAATAGGGCCTGAGATGCTGAGCAGACACTATTAATGCAAAAATGAGCTTTTTGGGCCGGGAATACCTGAGCTCCGCATCGCGGAGAAGCTTGCTGGTGTAGTACACCGGCCGCTGGACTCCCTGGTCATCGATCCGAACTAGGACCGAGCTGACGGCCTCCGGGGTGACTGCCAGGTAGAGGATGAGCTCCTCCCCTTCCTCGGGCCTGGAAAGCAGTGGGGGTGATGCGAGCATCTTTTTCAGCTCTTCAAAGGCCTCCTGGCACTCCTCGGTCCATGCGAAGTCGTTCATCTTCCTCAACACTTTGAAGAAGGGCCGGCAGCGGTCGGCCGACCTAGAGATGAACCGGCTTAGGGCGGCTATCCGACCGGTGAGTTGCTGCACTTGCTTCTTGGAGGTGGGCCGCTCCATGTCCAGGATGGCCTGGACCTTTTTCGGGTTGGCTTCAATCCCTCTCTAGGTTACCATGAACCCCAGGAACTTCCCGGCGGAGATGCCGAAAGCGCACTTCGCCGGGTTCAGCTTCATCTGATGAAGTCGGAGGTTGCCGAAAGTCTCCGCCAGGTCGGCCACATGATCCGAGTGGGGCTTGCTCATCACCAGCATATCGTCCACGTACACCTGCATGTTGCGGCCGATCTGGTCTTTAAAGACTCTGTTGACCAGACACTGGTACGTGGCCCCGGCGTTCTTGAGGCCAAACGGCATCATCCTATAATAGAAAGTGCCACGGTCAGTGACGAAGGCAGTGTGCTCTTCGTCCTCCGGGTTCATCCGGATCTGGTTGTAGCCGGAGAAGGCGTCCATGAAGGATAGGAGGCGATGCCCCGAGGTGGTGTCGACCAACTGGTCAATCTTTGGAAGAGGGAAGCGGTCCTTTGGGCAAGCTCGGTTGAGGTCGGTGTAGTCTACACAGATCCTCCACTTACCACTGCTCTTCCTCACCATGACCACATTCGCCAGCTAGCTGGGATACTGAACTTCCCGCACGAAGCCGACGGCGAGGAGTTTCTCCACCTCTTCGTTGATGGCCCTCTGCCTCTCCGCAACGAAGCTCTTCTTCTTTTGGCTGACCGAGTGGCAGCTCGGGTCTACGTTCAGCCTGTGCATAATGACCTCGGGAGGAATGCCCGGCATGTCGGTCGCTAACCAGGCGAACACGTCCGCGTTCATGCTGAGGAACTCCAGCCGGCAGGTCCGTTCCTCTTCTGGGAGCTGTGCTCCCACCTGCACCATCTTCTGTGGGTCCGAACCGAGGGGATAAGTCAATAGGCGCTCTACGGGTCCTCCCCTGGATTCCTTCTCCCTTAGGTCGAGGTCGTTGATGTCGGGGGCGAGCTCAGTGCCGCAGGCGCCCGGGACCGTCTGGAGGCAATGCGGGACTGGCTGGGTCGTCCCCCTCATCACCCCGAATCCGGAAGCTGTGGGGAATTGCACTAGCAACCGCTTCGTGGAAATCATGGCGTCCAGTTGGTTGAGCCCGGGATGCTCGAGGATCGCGTTGTAAGGCGAAGGAAGCTTGACGACGGTAAACGTCATCAAGATGGTTGTCTGCCGAGATGGGGATCCGGCGGTGACCGGGAGAGTGATCTCTCTTTCGACCCCCACCGAGTCCCCAGTAAAGCCTACCAGGGGGGTGTGCACCGACCTCAGCTGATCATGGGATAAATTCATTCGGGAGAAAGCATTATAAAAAAGCACGTCAGCCGAGCTCCCACTATCTACCATAATTCGGTGTACAGGATGCTTCGCGATGGTCATCTCGACCACCACGGCATCATCGTTTACATTCTCATTTTCATTCTCCTTCTCGGAAGGGGGTACATTCTCTGGGTTCCTGACCTCCCGGGCTCTCTTCGCCGCCCGCCCGATCCCACGTGCGATCATGCCCACCGGCTTCTCCATCGGGCGGTTGTCGATTGCAGGAACCGGGGGTAAGGCCGCGAGCGGCTGTCCCTCCGCCGGGACCTCGTTCTTGACGAACTTCCTGAGGTAGCCCCTTTTGATGAGCTCCTCGATTTCCCGCTTCAGGTTGTGACACTCCTCCGTGTCATGGCCGTGCTCGCGGTGGAACTGGCAATACTTTGACTTGTCTCGGGTACCTCTCGGGTTCTGAGGAGGAGGTCGACGGAGGTAGTTCTCACCCTCAATTTCCATGAGGATCTTCGTTCGGGGAGCTAGGAGGGGGGTGAACCTTCGCTCCGAGGTGGCCTCGCCCTTTGGCCTCGGATTCGGGCGAGGGTCGGCAGACGGCCCGGGCCTCCAAGCTCCTGGGACATCCCTCGGGGGCGGCTTCTTCAAAGTCTTCCCGTCTAACTCTCGGCGGGTGCGGTCGGCCTCCTCCGCTCGGATGTACTTGTGGGCATGGAGGAGGAGCTCGGAGTACGTCCTGGAAGGCTTTTTATCCAGAGAATAGGTCAGGCGGGACGTCTTGAGCCTGCGCTTCAAAGCCAACATGGCGACGGGCTCGTCTAGGCTGTAGATCTCCAAGGCTGCGATCTTGAACCGGGTGATGTAGTCTCGGAGCAGCTCCTGGTTCTGCTGGCGGATGGAGAAGAGGCTGTCCACCTCCCTCAGCACCTTCCGACAAGCGTCGAAGTGGGCCACAAACTTTCCCTCCAACTGATGGAAGGAGCAAATAGATCCGGGCTCGAGGCGGGTGAACCAGACTCGAGCGGCCTTCCGGAGGGTAGCGGGGAAGGCGATGCACAAAAGAGCGTCCGTGGGCCCCTGGACCCTCATGAGAGCCTTGTAGCTCTCCAGATGGTCCAGAGGGTCGGTGGTCCCGTCGTAGGGATCCACCTGCGGCATACGGAACCGGCTTGGAATCGGCTCCGCCTGGATTTCTTCGAAGAAGGGGGGACGGGTGTCGTCCCGCCTGGTCCACCGAAGAGTTCTGCAGGTCGGCAAATCGGCGGGCGAACTCTGCCAGCTTGCGCTCGTGCTACTCCAGGCTCCTCTCGGCCTGGCGCCTGATGGCCTCGTCGGTGGAATCTTCCACCGAGGCCGCTGGTGAAGGGGGCGTCGATCGGTCTCGGCGCAAGGTCACGCCTCGGCGTCGCTTGCTGCGATGCACCGTCTCGGCTTCATCAGCTGGGGATCGACTCTCGTGATCCGCCGAACCTGGGCAGTATCTTTTCATGGGAGTTTGATGGCTCCCGCGGGGGTTGGAGGCTGCCCGCGGCTGGGATGGCCTGCCTTGAATGGAGCGCAGGCTCCCACGCGGCCTCGCGGCCCGAGCTGCGGGGCTCCCTGGCTGAGGCTGCGTGGCCAGGGAGCGCTGCTGATGTTGTAGCTGCCGGACCGCCGTGGTCAAGGTCTGTAGCTGTTGGATGACGGTCGCGAGAGGTCCGTCCGTCGACGTCGGCTGTGGTGGAAGTGGAGGGGGAGCTGGGAGCTCCCTTTCCGAACTGTGGGCCCCCTGAGGGGAGGGGACCTCCCCTACACGGCTGGTGGATGCCTCGCGTCCACGAGTGACCACCATTGTCGGAACGTGCTTTGCCTGCCGAAAGCTAGCTTTCACTGGGGGTGTTGTCCTGCCCCCCTACCTGGTGCGCCAATCTATTGCCGATCCTGCCGACGCGCCTGTGGCTTCGGAACCACCGATCTGACTAGACCGTCTTGCTTTTGGGGCCTCCTGGCTGGGTTGGACCTGTAAGGCAAGGTCAGAAATCCGGGCCGGGGATTCCGGCGAAGGAGCTCCGACGATCAAGTTAGTAGACGGCGAGAGGGAACAGATTCTCTAGGACGGGCCCCCGAATGAGTCCCAGACTCAGAGAATGTGTTGGCAAGAAAAGGTGTTAAAAAGACCAGAAACCTGGCTGGGTTCCTTTGCCGAGCTCACACCAAAGGGCCCCCTCTCGGGACCTTGGATCTTGCTCTTGAAGCGGAGTCTCCAGCCTTTGTTTCTTGCTTCACCTCACTTATCTTGTCGTCTATCCTCTCCTTCCTTTTATCTCCTCCTGTTGCCCCCTCGTTTTCCGCTCCTAGGAGGCTCTTTTGTCGCTTTCATCTCCTCCCCTCCGCCCCTTTCTCTTTCCCCTTCTGGATCAGAGGGCCGGCCGGCTTTCCGGCCTCGTTTGCCAAGCCCAGCAGGGAAAGAGTAGGGGAGGGGGGCGCTGGTCAGACTGCTGACCAGACCTTGGGCCGAGCGTGAGGGCTCTCCTTCCCAGGCGCCGACGCTGTCCGTTACCGGGTCCTGTTTTGTCAGGGCCTCGTCTCTCGACTACGAAACATGTCGGGCCGACGTAAGTGATGTTTCGCGTGTCGCCGCCGTCCGTATGGGGCACCTTTCTCGGGGTGCGGCGCGCACGGCTCAAGGGGCAACCTCGAAGCCTGCGCCTCCATTCTTCGGGACCTTCTCTGTACGAGCTGGCCTACATCGGCCGAGGTGGACCCCTCCCGGGTGGACACCTGGCGGAAGCAGCAGAAGGATGCTCGGCTTCGGCCGAGGTGGTCCCATCTCCGGGCGCCACCTGGCGAAGGGGCGAAGGGGCCCGGCTCGACCTCGGCCGAGGTGGGACCGTCTCAGGGTGCCACCTGGCGAGGGAGCAGGGGAGCCGCCGGCCTCGACCGAGGTGGACCCCTCCTGGGTGGACACCTGGCGGGGCGACAGAAGGATGCTCGGCTTCGACCGATGTGGTCCCGTCTCCGGGCGCCACCTGGCGAAGGAGCGAAGGGGCCCGGCTCGACCTCGGCCGAGGTGGGACCGTCTCAGGGTGCCACCTGGCGAGGGAGTGGGGGAGCCGCCGACCTCGGCCGAGGAGGACCCCTCCTGGTTTGACACCTGGCGGGGCGGCAGAAGGATGCTCGGCTTCGGCCGAGGTGGTCCCGTCTCCGGGCGCCACCTGGCGAAGGAGCGGAGGGGCCTGGCTCGACCTCGGCCAGGATGGCACCGTCTCTGGGTGCCACCTGGCGAAGAAACGAAGGGGCCCGGCTTGACCTCGGCCGAGGTGGGACCGTCTCAGGGTGCCACCTGGCGAGGGAGCGGGGGAGCCGCCGACCTCGGCCGAGGTGGACCCCTCCTGGGTGGACACCTGGCGGGGCGGCAGAAGGATGCTCGACTTCGGTCGAGGTGGTCCCGTCTCCGGGCGCCACCTGGAGAAGGAGCGGAGGGGCCCAGCTTGACCTCGGCCGGGATGGGACTGTCTCTGGGTGCCACATGGCGAGGGAGCGGGGGAACCGCCGAACTCGACCGAGGTGGACCCCTCCTGGGTGGACACTTGGCGGGGCGGCAAAAGGATGATTGGCTTCGGCCGAGCTTGACCTTGGCCGGGATGGGCTGCATCTGACTCAGCCGAAAAAAACTCTACGTGGCTCGAATCATGCCCAATGAAATCTGAGACATGCCATGTCATCGTTACGACCGTAACAGGCGTCAATGCAGTGGACTCTAATCCTAGCCCATACACTCTTCCTTTCTTCTTTCCACCAACCGTACGAATCCATACATCCAATTCCGATGGTGGAGTTTGCTGTTGGCTAAAATCAGCACTGCTTTGACTTTGTGCCTCTTCCATGTTACGTCTAAATTCAGACTGAAATATTTAATTCAGTTAGTATAAAAAAAAAGTAGAATAAATTAAAAATTTAACTTAAGCAAATATGCTCTGATCTCCTGTCAACCCAAGTATTATCCTTCCTCTGATGAGTATGAATAAATAACTCGGATGGAGACGACACAGTACTAGTCTTCAAAGTCTATATCTCGTAGAACAAAATATTTTATTAATATAAATTCTAAATATATTAAAGATTTTGGTTGGTATTGTTTACCAAATTGTATCTGTGCTGGGATGTAGTGATAGAGCCACAGGTATGACGTGAAGGACCAAAACCGTCACTATCAGAAGCCTTATTTGGTTTTGCTTTTTCTGACTTCTCCTGATATTGGGCGGTGCACCAATGCTCACACAATCTATTCCACACAAGTTCTCCTAGCCATGGCGGTCTCTCCATAACTCTTCTAGCAGTAGCAAGGAGAGTTTTTAGTCGAGCCGCACCACGTCTTTCAAAATTACGATGTTCCCACATTTCATCCGGTGGCTGAAACTGATATCTCATCTGTTATGAATTTATCAACCGGTTAAATAACAATAAAGCTATAAAAAATAATTTACATCTATCTAAGCAAAATTACTTGCCTTAAACTCATCAAACCACATATCCTTTATACCGTGTGGTATTTTTTTCATGATACCCATGGCTCCTCAAAATGGCTTCTCATTATGTCTGTAATGGCATTGGCAGCTAGATGAGATGGTAAAAACCTACAAATTACAAGTCAATCAACAAATCTGATACAACCCACAAATTTGATACAACCCATAAATATTTCAACATTGGATATAAGGCTAAAACTTAATATTACTATTACCCCTCTCCATCTAGGATCAGTACAGGCCTGCCATCGGTGGATGACTAAGGAGATGCTAAAGGAACAGTGCCGGTGGATGAATGAGGAGATGATGAACAAATAGTGGCCGATCCTAACTGAGGAGATGATGAATGGACTGTAGGAGATGTAGCATAAGCAGGGGGTGGTATATTATACATGATAGGACATGGAGCATGTATAGGATGTCCTGAGTATAATGGAGGTGAAAACGTGCCTCCTGGTGAACATGGCGCAGTAGTAGTATGTGGGGGACTAATCAGTGGAGATGCAGGAGCAGTGAAAAATGCAGGTGGGATAGTGGATGATGAGGATGGGATAGTAACGGAAAGATGATGCCTCCTCCCACGATCCCTACCAAATGATGCAGAACTGTTTTCGGATTGATCCACCGGTGCTGTTCCTTTAGCATCTCCTCAGTCATCCACCGATGGCAGGCCTGTACTGATCCTAGATGGAGAAGGGTAATAGTAATATTAAGTTTTAGCCTTATGTCCCATGTTAAAATATTTGTGGGTTGTATCATATTTGTGGGTTGTATCAGATTTGTTGATTGACTTGTAATTTGTAGGTTTTTACCATCTCATCCAGCTGCCAATGCCATTATAGACATAATAAGAAGCCATTTTGAGGAGCCGTGGGTATCATGGAAAAAAATACCGCATGGTGTAAAGGATATGTGGTTTGATGAGTTTAAGGCAAGTAATTTGCTTAGATAGATGTAAATTATATTTTTTTATTTTTATTGTCATTTAACCGGTTGTTGAATTCATAATAGAGGAGATATTAGTTTTAGCCACCGGATAAAATATGGGCACGTCGTAATTTTGAAAGACGTGGTGCGGCTCGACTAAAAAATCTCCTTGCTACTACTAGAAGAGCTATGGAGAGACCGCCATGGCTAGGAGAACTTGTATGGAATAGATTATGTGAGCACTGGCACACCACCCAATATTAGGAGAAGTCAGAAAAAGCAAAAGCAAATAAGGCTTCTGATACCGATGGTTTTGGTCCTTCACGTCATACCTGTGGCTCTATCACTACATCCCAGTACAGATATAATTTGGTAAGCAATACCAACCAAAATCTTTAATATATTTACAATTCATATTAATAAAATATATTGTTCTATGAGATACAGACTTCGAAGACTGGTACTGTGCCTTCTCCATTGGTGCGGGCACCAGACTCAGAAGAAGACTTCAGAGCTCCATCTGAATCTCTGATTAACCTTGCCCGAAGAATTAGGATTTTTTTGGCTTGTAATAAGGGTTGACTTGATCAACTCAATTTAACTTGAGTCTATATTACCTGCATTTTATTTTGTTGAGTCATGTTGACTCAGTAGTGGACTAGGGCTTCAACCTGGGGTGTTACATTTTCTTCCAAGGCCAAGCAAGTGGGCACCACACTCCCAGCCACACTCCCAGCCATACGCCTGAGTCCAGGGGGTGCCACATCTACATCCAGCAGCCTTTGGTCCCCACACCACAGATAGTAGCTCCCTTCTCTCATGCGCCAATTGAGGAGAAATCTACCAGGAGTCCACAAATCAAGGGGGCGGCCCAAGACTTCCCAAAAGAACCAAACTATGAAATGGAAGAAATTCTCTTGGAGAGAAATTCAAGGAGGCGCCCATTACCTGCCAGAAATACTCAAAACAAAGTTAGAAAAAGCCATAACTTTGGGAGAAAGAAAAGGAGGTATCCAAAAAGGGTTGAGCCATGGAAGGAAGGAGATTTCTCTTGAAAAGCAAGGTTAGGAGGCACCCTAATCATTCCAACTAAAGCCAGATATAAAAGACAACAAATTTTCTCTTGGAGGGCAAGGTTAAGAGGCGCCCAAACACTTCCAGATAAGGCCAAGCATAGAAGGAAAAAAATATTTTCTTGGAGGTCAAGACAAGGAGGCGCCACCCACTTTCCTTTTTGAAGCTTCAATCAACTTTGGAATTAATTGGCCGGCCATATGAGTAGGGATTGATATCCTAATTTGAAGATCCCCTCCTTTAGTCCCACATGGGAAGATGTAAAACCCTACTCTCTTGTAATGGCCTATAAATTAAACCCCCATGTAAGTTTGAAATCAATCAGATGAATGAAAGAAATTTTTTTATGAGCAAACTTGTGTTTTCTCTTTTCCGCACTTGCTTCCAGGTGTTGAGCTCCGTGAGGGAGTAAATCCGGGTTCCCCTGGAACCTTGAGGAGGTAAGAGATCTCCAAAACCCCAAACCCTAGGTTAGCCACTCCACTCCCAAACCCTAGCCGCCTTCACACTTCTCTTTCCACCAAGCCCTAGTCTATTTCCCTTCTCTCGGCCACCATCTCCAAGTCCAGGCCGACCACCAGCATCCAGCTCCAGTCCAGATACTGCAGATCTACAACAATTCTAAGAGGAAGTCAGATCGGCCTCCAGGAGAATTCGATTTCAGCAACTTCGGCTTTCAAGTTCTTCAACCTGGTAAAACCTTTTCTTGAGTTTCTGAATTCCATCATTTGTTCTTCTTTCCCAGATCTTGAGTCCAGAAGAAGCCGACCAAACCACGAGACCAGTATTAGAGGATCCATTGCGAAGATAGCCGACTCCGAGGATCCCACAATCTGCTCGGGAGAGTTCTTCCACCAAAATCCTAAGAAGATCACTGTCTGGTTAGTAAACCATCTCTCCTCTCTATTTCTGTTCTGTTGAAAGTTCAGAGCGAAACCCTAGGTCTGGGAGTTTCTCAACCCCCAGCGATCCGTTACTTTTGAACTACTCTGATAATTTAGTTTCTTCTAAACTGTGCTTTCAATCCTTACCTAGTTTCCTTCAATGTAGTTTAGCTTTACTTTGAGTCGAAGCCAATTTCTGAAATATATATATATAAAAAAAAAGAATTAATCTTAATTTTACTTCCGCATACGCTTCTTTGTTCTTTGTTCTGCATCATTTTGGTATCAGAGCTTTCGTGCTGCATCATCCATCTAAGTTATTTATTCATACCCATCGGAGGAAGGATAAGACATGGGTTGACAGGAGATCAGAACATATTTGTGTAAGTTAAATTTTTAATTTATTCTACTTTTTTTTTATACTAACTGAATTAAATATTTCAATCTAAATTTAGACGTAACATGGAAGCGGCACAAATTCAAGGCAGTGCTGATTCTAGTCAGTAGCAAACTCCACCATCGGAATTGGATGTATGGATTCGTACTATTGGTGGAAAGAAGAAAGGAAGAGTGTATGGGCTAGGATTAGAGTCCACTGCATTGATGCCTACATCAAAATTTCCAGGACAATCTTCATTCCCCGTACAATGGTTGAATAGTAAAGAATTCCAGGAATAAGTACGGAAGCATGTTGAAATCGAAGTCAATGAAGTCAATGCTCAGGTACAAGCTGCCGAGCAAGAAAGGGATGAACTGCGGAGATGGGTTGAACACAATGAATGAATGTTGCAGGAGATATTAGCCAACATAAATTTTTAGCCTGCAGCAACTCCTGCAACTCATGCTTTTACTGGTAATCCTTCGCAAGGAACTATAGTAGATCCTTATCAGATGTTTCGTGCACAAGAATCACAGCGGGGCAAGGAGGAGGATGACGATGAGGAGGACGAGGACAAGGAAGAATAGGAGCATTAGCACATTATTCATATTACCTTGCTCCACTGGTTATTCTTATATGTTTTGCTTTATATTATGAACTATACCTCTTGTTACCGTTATTTATTTAGCATTGTATTATGAACTACACCTCTTCATGTTTGACACTTTTGTTATATTTTTGTTGTTTTATTGTGCATTTTCATGGATTCCCTCCTCTTGTTATCTGCAGATTGAGGCTATGATGAGTTGCCTTAGTATCTTCGTGATGCTTCAAATTCTGAAAGTGTATGCTGGATCGGACCATTTTGCATGGATCTAAATGGTGTTGCAAATTTGGATGGCTTGCTATTAATGCAAGCAACCATTTGCTACCTTAGACCCTTCTCAATATACCAAAAGAGGCAATCCCGAGCTTCTGAATCTTATTTTTTGAAAGTTTTGTTCGGTTTTTATTTTTTTATTGATGATTTTCATGTATTTTCTCTTGTTACCTGCGGTTTGAGGCTGTGATGAGTTGCCTTGGTATCTTCGTGATGCTTCAAATTCTGAAATTGTTTGTTGGATCGGACCATTTTGCATGGATTTAAATGGTGTTGCAAATTTGGATGGCTTGCTATTATTGCAAGTAACTATTTGCTACCTTAGATCCTTCTCAATGTACCAAAAGAGGCAATCCTGAGCTTCTGAATCTTATTATTTTTTATTAAAATATATGATTAATTACAATGTTCAAGTTATGACTTATTAGTATTTTTTGGCTGTTTTAGCTTCATGTGAACCCGGTATTCAATTCCACTTAAATCTATTTGTAAATATGGCATTTTCTTTTCTCCCTCATCTGTAAAAACCATTTGCATTAAAAATCATGCTTGGGTTGGTATGATACTTGAATGCTTATGATATATTTGATGTATGTATCTGTTATTTTTGGATAATTGGGTGTAATTGAATCCTTGAAATGAATATCTGCTTTGTGCCTAAGCTGCCTAATGGATGCTTTATATGTTGCCATTGTGCTTAATGGATGCTTTATACTTCTCAGCTGTCTGTTATAAATTTATAAAATTCAGGAAAAAAATGCATTTTTCATATTTTTTTAATTATTCAATTTTAGTAACTGATTTTGCAACCGATTTTTTTTTTATTTTTTAGATTTTTTTTAGCAATCGATTTTGCAACCGATTTTTATTTTTTATTTTTCAGAATTTTTTTAGCAATCGATTTTGCAACCATTTTTTTTTTTAATTTTTCAAAAAAAAATTTTACCAATCGATTTTGCAATCATTTTTTTTATATTTTTCAGAATTTTTTTAGCAATCGATTTTGCAACCGATTTTTTTTTATTTTTCAAAATTTTTTTTTACCAACCGATTTTTTTTTATTTTTCAAAAAAATTTTTACCAACCGATTTTGCAATCGATTTTTTTTTTTATTTTTCAAATTTTTTTTTAACAACCGATTTTGCAACCAATTTTTTTTTATTTTTTAGAATTTTTTTTACCAATCGATTTTGCAACCGATTTTTTTTTTCAGATTTTTTTTACCAACTGATTTTGCAATCGATTTTTTTATAAAACTTTTTAGAAATTTTTTTAGCAACCGATTTTGCAACTGATTTTGCAACCGATTTTTTTTTATTTTTCAAATTTTTTTTTTTAGCTACTGATTTTGCGATCAATTTTTTTTTTCAAAATTTTTTTTAGCGACCGATTTTTTTTAAAAAAAATTATTTTTTAAGAAATAAAATAAATAAAATTTGGTTGCTAAATCGGTTACTAAATTTTGCAACCGAAAAAAATTGGTCATAAATTTTTGCAACCTATACTTTTACAACCGACTAATTTCGATTGCAAAATTGGTTGCAAATTAAGTTTGCAACCGATTTTCAATTATTAGCAACCGAAAAATTGGTTGCTAAACCTGGTTTTTCTTGTAGTGTCTATGAAATATTGATACTTAGTTCTCATCTGGAGGACATCTCATTGTCTAAAGCTTGTGATAAACGATACTGGATATGGTTGCAACCACACTTTCATAGTTTCAGCTTGTTATAAATTCTTATTGCATGGTGGTATTGCTTCTCATTTTGGTAATATAATTTGGAAGCTTCCAGAAATGTAAGTTGTCCAATTGGTTGTGCCTTCACAACCAACTTTCACTTCAGATGTCCTAGTAAAGAAAGGAGTGGTAGGCCTGAGCAGATGTAATCTTTGTTACATGAGGAAAACATTGATCATTATAGGGTTTTGTATGGTGCTCCCAAGTCTTGGAAAGACTTGGGAGACCATGGCAGGGATGCTAGAGGCGATCCTTGGAGCTTGGAGGCGTGTCCCAAGCTATCTTGGAGGTGTTCCAAGAGATTTCTGGGGTTTTTCCCAGGGGCCCTTCTAAGTCATGCCGGGTCAAGGAGTTTGACCTAGGATTGAGAGTTTTTCATTGAATAGAAGGGAGGAGTTTTTTAAGAGATTGTAACTTAACCCAATTGGATTATGGGGTTGGATCCAGGTTTGTTAAATTGGTTAGAAGGTTAGTCCAGTTGGTTGGTTGTAACCAATTAGGAAGCTAACCATGTAAGGTGTCATAATCAGTTTATTATTGGCCCAAGACAAGTCCTAATCGTCTATGTAATTGAGTCCTAACAAGATTCAAGAGGTAGTTGTAGTTCAACAAGAAGTCCAAGATCAGACGTCCAATCCAAGAAGGCTTCAATGCCCCCCATGTGCTATAAATATGAGAGAATGGGGTGTGCGGTTGGAGGGTTTAAGAGGCCGACCCCTTTGGGGTCTCACGGTCATGTGAAGATTGTGGAGAAATTAGTGTGAAGGCCTTGGTCCGTGGGGCTTGGCTCATGGTTCCAAGGTGGAGCGTGGATGCTTGGAGCATCCCTCATGGGCGTGGAGACCGTGGGAGACTCCTGGATTACAAGGAGGGCCATGGTGGAGGCTTCTTGGAGACCATACGTGAGGGAGTCCACATGAGAGACATGGCCGTGGGAGGATCCTGCATGAGCGAGTCCGCGGTAGATCACTTTTAGGTGAGAGGAGGCACGGCCATGGTGTTGGGCTGCAGAGAGGCACATGTAAGGGAGATATCACGTGGAGGGCTTGTGCCGTGATAGTGTTTCACGGGGCTTTAGAGAAAGGATGCACGTTGAGGTATTTTTCGTACGTGGCGTACGTGGATTCTTGGGGCATGAGGCCTGCAAGAGAGAAGACATGCAAAACAGCGAGAAGCTTCTGGGTTTTCAGAAGGGCTGTCGTGTATTATCTTGTTTGTTGTAACAAGGTTCTTCTCCAAAGAAATAAAGTAATATTTTTTTCTCCAACATCTCTTCCCTAGTAATTGTTCCCTTTCTGCCATGGCGGCATCAAGGAGGATCCCGGGCATTCCGTAGAGCGGGTTTGCTCCAAAACTGGTATCAGAGCCGATCTTGATGATGTGACGTGAAGGACGCAGGAAAGAGGACTCGTCATGCTGGTGCTGATCTCGAGGTGTCGAGATCTGGAGGTGAGGGCTTGTTGCCGTCCCTGGAAACAGAGAGAAGAACCCACGGATCTGGAGCTGCAGATCCTGCGTGGATCTAGGTGGTGCACAACATAGGGTCGCAGGGCATGACATATGGAGCAGCGCGCGGAGCAGTGCGTGAGCCGGCGCAGCAAGCTCGCCGGGCATGGTGCAGCGAGGAGACAGTGGTGCATGGGCACGGAGCTGGGCTTGCTCGATCGCGGGAGCAACGCAGGGCACGGGCCGACGTCCGGCACGGTCGTGGGCGCTGTGCAGGGTGGCGGTTTGCCAGAGGCTGGGATCGGCGATGGGAAGTCACCGGAGAGCTGCTCGGTCCCGATCGGAGTAGATCGGGTGACACGGCATGCGGGGCAGTCACCCGACGTGCGGATGGCACATGGGAAATCGTCGGAGGTGCGGCATGGCTGCGGGTAGTCGCCGGTGTCCACGTACGGTGACCGGAGGCGACAGCAGCAACCGGGAGGAGCTGCGGTCCACTGTTCTCTACCGTGGACTGACAGCCATGGCGATTGTGGATCGCCTTGGTGCACGTGAACCAGTGGGATGGTTCATGGTGAACCGACATCTCAAGTCACTATGCTCTGAAATTCGTGCTGATGGATTTTCGATGATTTCGGGCTCAATTGAACTCCGATTTGAGCCCCGTCTATGTTGTTGGACTCCATTTTTTAAGCTCTTCATGTTGAGTTAGGTTGGATCCAGTGATAGAGTCAGATCATAGGGTATATGGAGATCGTGGTACAGTGGCCATGTATGCGAGCAGCACATGCAGGATGGTTCCATCTTCGGCACTCCTTGGTGGACAGAGGTTCATGATATCGGGAGCAGTATGGAGGTTTGTTGGTGGACCAGTTCTCACCGAAGATGATGGGTTCGATGGTGCAGAAGTTCGCGACGGTAGTGTAGAACTGCAAGTTCTGTGCCGAGGAGCAGTGGCAGATCGGGTGTTCTATGGTTTAGCACAGGTAGAGCGACACATACCGAAGGTTTTTCAAGGCATGAGTGGTAGCTCCATCAGTAGTGGACCAGGTTCTTGGTCACTATGGAGGAGAGGGATCGGTAGTAGTCCAGCTATCTTGATCGTGATGGAGCTGGATGTGGGTAGTATCCCGCGTGGTTGGAGAGGGATCTTGGGAGACGGATATCTCAGGGAGACTGGAGTACATCAGCAGAGGCGGTGCCAAGGGCAGCTCAAAGAGACAAGAAATAGTCTCAGGGAGTGCCGGAGGTATCGGGCAGTCGGGATTGTCCTGGTATGGCAGTATTGGCCTAGGGACGGAGACTGGAGCTGATGGAGATGGCATCTCAAGGAGACCAGGGATAGGTCTCAGGGAGCGCTAGGGACATCATGCAGCCGGGAGACAGGCTGGGACATGATGGAGCAGCAGGTAGAGATGGCTAATGGGTTCAGTCACTGGGTTAGCAGAATAGTTGGGATGAGCTCTTGGTTTCAGAGGAGCATGCGGGATGCAGTGTATTCGAAACGGTCTCGGAGAGGTCTGCGTGGTGCGGAGGGTCCGAGGAGGTAGCAACGTGTTCGAGGTGCAACGACAGGCTCAGCAGGACAACATTGAGTGGCTGACCTCGGGGTTTATTTCTGTGGCATCAGTGGAATTTTATTTTCAGGTGGAGCATCGGGGAGAGGTGGCTTCACAGGTGGAGCAGGATTCAACACGAGTTCAGAGCAGGAGATGCAGTGATACTGGCCATATCCTAGCATGAGTGCCAGGGGTGCACTTAGCCAGGTAAAGCAGAGTGTGCAGAGACTGGCGTGGCTCTGAGGAGATGGTATCAGGTAGAGCTCCAGTTACAGCGAGTGCTAGTTCAGGTTCATTGTGTTCTCTCCAGGGAAGTTCAAGGAAAAGTCTGATGCAGCTACCAGGCAGAAGGAAAACTACAATCATGGTGCAAGGATACAAGCGAGGATCTTCAGTTATGGAGGCGGTCATCCTAAAGGTCTCGAAGGGCATGCAGCAGCTGACGGGTGTTGGTAGAGACAATGAGATCCGTACAAGGAGCTGTCAAGACACGCAGTTACAACCGGGTTGTGCGTGGAGGACATCACAGGTTTGCCAAGGCTTGGGGCACCAAGGTAGAGATTGTAGGATTTTGTATGGTGCTCCCAAGCCTTGGAAGACCATGGCAGGGATGCTAGAGGCGATCCTTGGAGCTTGGGGGCATGTCCCAAGCTGTCTTGGAGGTGTTCCAAGAGATTTCTGGGGTTTTTCCCACGGGCCCTTCTAAGTCATGCTGGGTCAAGGGGTTTGACCCAGGATTGAGAGTTTTTCATTGAATAGAAGGGATGAGTTTTTTTAGAGATTGTAACATAACCCAATTGGGTTATGGGGTTGGGTCCAGGTTTGTTAAATTGGTTAGGAGGTTAGACCAGTTGGTTGGTTGTAACCAATTAGGAAGCCCAACCATGTGAGATGTCCTAATCAGTTTGTTATTGGCCCAAGACGGGTTCTAACCATCCATGTGATTGAGTCCTAATAAGATTCAAGAGATAGTTGCAATCCAACAAGAAGTCCAAGATCAGACATCCAATCCAAGAAGGCTTCAACGCCCCCCATGTGCTATAAATATGAGAGGATGGGATATGCGGTTGGAGGGTTCAAGAGGCTGACCCCTTTAGGGTCTTACGGTCATGTGAAGACCGTGGAGAAATCAACGTGAAGACCTTGGTTCGTGAGGCTTGGCTCATGGTTCCAAGGTGGAGCGTGGATGCTTGGAGCGCCTCTCATGGGCATGGAGACCATGGGAGACTCCTGGATTACAAGGAGTGCCACAGTGGATGCTTCTTGGAGACCACATATGAGGAAATCCGCATGGGAGACATGGCTATGGGAGGATCCTGCATAAGCGAGTCTGCAGGTGGAGCTCTTTCAGGTGAGAGGAGGCACGGCCATGGTGTTGGGTTGCAGAGAGGTGCACGTGAGGGAGATATCACGTGGATGGCTTGTGCTGTGATGGTGTTTCACGGGGCTTTGAAGAAGGGACGCACGTTGAGGTATTCTCCGTGTATGGCGTACGTGGATGCTTGGAGCATAAGGCTTGTAAGAAAGAAGACGTGCGGGACGGCGAGAAGTTTCTGGGTTTTCAAAAGGGCTGTCGAGTATTATCTTGCTTGTTGTAACAAGGTTCTTCTCCAGAGAAATAAAGCAATCTCTCTTTTTTCTCCTACATCTCTTCCCTGGTAATTGTTCCCTTTCCACCATGGCAGCATCAAGGAGGATCCAGGGCATTCCGTGGAGCGGATTTTCTTCAACAATCATCTCATCCTCAACTATATTTTTTCTAAGGCAATCTAGAACTCACTTCAACGTGGCTACAATGTTAAGATATCACTTGTCAATCTTAACAACCTATCGTCCAACTGGAGGAGTAATCACAGATTGACAAAACATCGCAAGATATCAAATATTCTTGCTGTAATCCCCTGCTGGATAATTTGGAAGGAGCATAATAATAGAATCTTCTGATCTGAAGCCCACTCTAGCAAGGAAACATCTAGAATCATACTAATCTTAGTAGCTGATTTGACAAAAATGTCTAACAAAAAATATTTAAATGACGAGCTTTAGAGCGTCTTAACAAATAACAATAAGACCACCTACCAACGATATGACCATTCAAAGATCTAAAGAAAGTCTGGAACGGCAATTGCTATGGGAAGTCAATTGCTATGGGAAGTCAAGCTGTAAGTTTTTCTGAAACTATTTGGAACAACAAGTTGCTTTGAAAGTCTGGAACGACCGTCGCTGTCAAGAAGTCAAGCTATAATTTTTTTTGAAACTATTTGGAACAATAGCCTTCTTTAACCTGAAAATGTCTGAAAACAAAATACAAATAAGGTTCTTCATGCAAAACATTAGCCTGGAAGGAAATGATATACACAAGCAAAACCTATCTTTTTTTTTTTTTTTACACAAAAAAGGGATAAGGAGATTAATCGAGCGTAGCTACTCCACATGCCCCCACCCTGCCAAATAATATTCGATTCAAGATATTAGATTTTTGCAGCATTTCTCCACTATCAAAATAAGTACGTCAACCTAACACAACTAAGATGCCACCAGCTGGCTAGAATGGAAAATAAAGAAGATCGTAATCTCTCACTCATCCAATTATCATGGATTCCAGAACTTATCCTTGATTTAATCGAGTCATCAATGAGATCATTCCTCAGACCCATGATCAGTTGATTGTGAAGTGAAACTCTATCTAACTGGGCTACCGCCTTGGTGGTGGCAAAACCTATCTTTGAAACAAGTTCCTAGACCTGTAAAGTGGTCTGAGCCTGTTCTTCCGTTGTCTGAAACGGAGGCTTGTAAAAGTTGCACGGGTGGAACCTTTTTTTTAAAAATAGATCGGGTCTTTGGCATGTTTGCTCTGAAAATATTGGTAGCAGAGTATGTCTCCACTAACGAAGGTTACAACGGAGAACTGTTAAGGGAAATATGGAAACCTGAAACTAAAATTCTAAACATTAGGTACTCTAGGAGGTCTTTTTCCTCTTTTTAATCTTGCTTGAACCGATACAACAATCTCACGTCCCATAGCTCCTCCTCCTTAAAGTCACCGTATTTCAAAAAAGAAATCGAGATAGAGGTTAAGAAACTCTTTTCGAAGACAGCTAGCGTACTTAAGTTCTTTTTTATAGGCCTTCTATGGGACCCAGGCCAATATATGTACATACATACATAATATAATAATAAATGGGGAAGTCTCTTACTTTCTTTTTTTGTCTTTCAAAAAAAAAAAAAAAAAAGCCTCATCAATGATTGAAAAAGTTCCTTTTTTAGTAATTTCAAGGAGATTATTACATTGTTCACAACCTAGTTGAAATATTTGGACATGTAACATATCGTTATCTATTATATACAATTAAAATTTTACTATCTTAATTTATAGGTTGTTATGTGTCATTTTTTCAAAGATTATTTTTTAGCTTAATTTTTTTATGACTTTGATTTTTAAATTTAAAATTTTAAATAAATTTATTTTTCGAGTTTTGTCAATTTTTTTTCTTTTCATATTTTTTTCTTTTCTTTTTTATAACAGGCCTTTAAATTTAAATTTTAAAATAAAAAAATATATTTTTTTGAAATCTATTATTTTTTTCTTCTTTATTTTTTTATTTATTTAATTTTTTTCATAAATAAATCAAGAAAAATAGTAATAAAATTTAAAAAATATATCGATGATCATATAACTCGTATATCACATGGGTACAAATCTAGTTATATATAAATTGCTGGCTGGTCCACCATTCTTGATTTGCTTCATATCTGGATAATTTGATTCCTTAATTGGCTGCTCGTCCCTCCCTTGTCAAACCCTAATTGCATGCACACCAATCCACCATCATGATCTCTCATGCCCATTACCAAGCCCTAGTCCAGCCTTTGTGCACTCTTACATTTACCTCGGAGAGTAATTAGTCTTTAAGAGTGTTGCCATTGTTATTGCCTTTGATGCTGAAACCTACTCTCTCTTATGTATGGATTGCCTGAATTCTTTTCTTTTTTCAATTTAACTAACCATTCCAATTATTAAGTGACGGACATTGATTTTTGAGTTTTAGAAGCATTGGATCCACAATCTTGGATTTGTTTTCTAGGTTTATTCCCTTCAAATCTTTTTCTATTATCATTCTTGATTTGTAAGCATCATCGATTTTTTAAAGCTTCATTTATAAAGCACAGCTCACTACAGTGAACAGGATCTATCCCGATGCTTAAATTGATCTTTATCGATGCTTTAAAGCATCGGTAAAAACATCTTCGACGCTTGCAAAAGCATTGCAAAGCGAAGAGTGAAGACGGTTTTTCCCGATGCTTTGCAAAAGCGTTGCAATAGCGTCGGGCATTTTTCCGATGCTTTAAAGCGTCGGTAATTACCGTTATTGCCGACGCTTTAAAGCGTCGGTAATAAAGTTATTTCCGATGCTTTTAAAAAGCGTCGGCAATATATTTTTTCTAACGTTTTAAAGCATCGTTAAAAACGTAATTACCGACGCTTTAAAACATCGGTAATAACGATAATTATCGATGCTTTTGAAAAGCGTCGAGAATAAATTATTCCCGATACTTTAAAGTGTCGGTAATAAATGACAGAATAAAGATATCCCCAATGCTTTAAAACGTCAGAAATTTTATTTTTCGAAAAAAATAAATAATTATTTAAAAATTTGAAATCTATATAATTTTTTTAACCTGTACATAAATAAGACATATTTCAATTTCATTCCAGGCATTCATCATACATCCAAACATAAATCGAAATATAAATCAAAAAATATAATACATTACAATTTAATATTAGTTTGTTACATATGTCTGTTTAACAAAATTAAAAATACATGAAAATACATAGAGTGAAATAATAAAAAAATCGAAGTCAATGATCTGCAAGAGATAGATCGTCATCCGGTCTATATGGATCTGATGCTCCAGAAGCCTATAAAAAAATATTTAAAATATTTAATTTACGAAACTATTAATGACAATATATATAAATTATTGATTTAACATAAAAATATATTTAAAATCATATATATGTACCTGATGTGGAACAAACATCTGTATGACAGATGTAAGCCGCTCAATGTGCTGTCTCTTGCTATCTATCGCTGCTCTATCGGCATCAGCTCTCTGTCGTATCTCCTCTACCTCGGCACGGTTCTGTCGAATCTCCTCAGCACGGCTTCGTTGCATATCCTCTATCTTCTCCTCGAGTCTGCGAACACGTGCATCCTGAGTACTATCTACAGCCTGATGTGTATGTGTACTGACCGCAGATAACTGAGTGGGGGTGACTCCAACTCCATATCCCCTCACTCGACCGTAGCGCTCCGGGCCCATCAACTCTGTAAATACCTCAGCCTCGATGCGACTACTTTGCATAAATGCTGTAGAATCATCAACACGCTCAGCAATAAGAGCTGTAGTTCTTTCCTGTATTAATTTAGACAAATTAGTATGGTCTTAAAGATTAACAAATTACAATTTAAATCGTTAGATGAATTAAATGTTAATAACTTACATATATATCCTGTTGACCCTTAAAGTGATTTTGATGATAACAAAATATTAGAGCATACATTTGGTTAACTAACAACTCTTCAAATGATTGACAAGTTTTGTAGGACAACTACATTGACATACTTTCTAAATCCTACAATCTTTATTGCTTTGCGTTGAGTTGTAAAGTGTTTAAAATCTTGTAAAGAAGAACCCTACAAAAATCTCCTACTTAAATCAAGTTAAAGGGTTACTTCTAATAGTTTTCAAGCTTCATTTTTTTCTTGAATTTATTGTAAGAAGACCTTGAAGAAGTCTTCAAAGCTTGGGACAAGTGTTCTGGAAGATTGAGTTTGATCTGGCTAAAGAACAAATCTCGAGCCGATTGGATGGAGGAACTAGCCGACTCTGGCACTAGCACAGGAGAGAAGTTCTTTGGCACACAGATCCAGCCGACTGGCACCAAGGCCCAGCCGACTCATCTAGAACTTAGTTGAAAGTGTTCTGAGATTCTCAGGGATCCGAGCCGACTGGAATTCAGCCCAACCGACTCGTCCAGAACTGGGTTGAGATTGCTCTGAGAGCCTCTGAGATCCGAGCCGACTGGAATACAGTCTAGCCAACTCATCCAGAGTGAACCTTTTTCTCAACTGTGGAACCCAGCTGACTGGCGTTCAGCCCAGTTGACCCGAACTTGATCCGAGCCGACTCGAAGTTTGTCCGAGCCGACTGGAATGATGGGGTCACCTCTAACGGCTAGTTCCAGTTTTCAGTTTTTGAATTCCAAAAGTGCTCCAACGGTAACTTGTCACCTCCCAACGGTCTACAACGTTCAAAATCAAGGGAAGGCAGTTGAAGTCTCTATAAATAAGGTATGAGAACATCTTTGGAGAGACTAATGAGTTAATGGACATTTATTGAACACTTATTGAAGTTGGAAGTGAGAGCACTTGATCTTTGAAGACAGCCTTCAAGCCTTCACCAACTCTTACCAGAAGCTTGAAGCACTTTTTGAAGAAAGCAAGGAAGCCATTGAAGTGCATTGAAGATCATTCAATAGAGCTTCACTCGAGCTGTCTTGGCAATCACCCGACAACAGAGTTTGTCATTTTTGTTGCTTCTTTATTATATTCTTAGAATATTTGGATTATCGGTGAGCCCGGTTGTAAAAACCAAATAGGTTTTTTTGGTGAGCCTTCTTAAAACCAAAGTGTAGAGGTTCTAGGTGAGCCTGTGAAAACCTAGTTTGGGTTTCTTTGGTGATCCCGGTTCAAAAACCAAAGTGTAGAGGTTGGGACTGTGAGCTTGTAAAACAATCCGACTGTATTCCGATTTGGGGGATATAGTAAAAATCCCGAGTGGTGAACTGGGTAGTGGACGTAGGAGCTGGGTTGCTCCGAACCACTATAAACCTGCCTTGTTTGTGTTGTGTTTGATTTACCTTTCAGCTTCTGTATTTAATCTCTGATTGACATATCACCTAACCACTAAAAGGAATTACTTGTGCACATACTTGCAAAAATTTTGTAATTCCCAATTCACCCCCCTCTTGGACAAAGCCACCTGGGCAACAGCTGATATCAGAGCAATGTCTCTGATTATTTGAGTAAAGATTGATGGCTCATCCCATGAGTATATCCTTGGCCGAAGGCCAGTCAATAAATAGACCTCCACTATTCACAGGCACTAATTATTCATATTGGAAAGCATGAATGAAGATTTACATACAAGCTGTAGATTTTCAATTATGGAAGGTCATCTTGAAAGGGCCACACATTCTCACAATTAAAGTTGATGGCATGGACATCCCTAAACCTGAAGAGGACTAGGATGATCATGACATGAAGATGGGGGAATTGAACGCCAAAGCAATGAATTTATTATATTGTGCTTTGGATGCTAACGAGTTCAATCGAATTTTCACTTGCTCGTCAGCAAAGGAAATCTGGGATAAACTCGAAGTGACCTATGAGGGAACTTCACAAGTGAAAACCTCTAAGATAAATCTTTTAGTTCATAGTTATAAATTATTTAAAATGGAACCTTCTGAAATAATTTCTGGCATGTTCTCTAGATTTACAGATATTATTAATGGTTTAAAGAGTCTTGGCAGGGTATACTCTAATGCAGATTTAGTTCAAAAGATCCTTCGTTCTTTGCCCGACAAATGGGATCCCAAAGTAACTGCAATCCAGGAAGCCAAAGATCTAAACACATTGCTGCTGGATGAACTGCTGGGATCACTCATTACCCACGAGCTGACAATGCAGTATAGAATGGAAGACGAACAAAAGAAAAAGCAGACAATAGTCTTCAAAGCTGCTTCCGAATCAAAGAGGGATGATGAAGAATCTGAAGAAGAAAGCACCTCCTCCAATAACGACCTAGAAGACGATGACATCGCTATGGTTGTGAGGAAATTCAAAAAATTTATGGGAAGAAAGAAAGGAAGGTACAACTGAAAATTTCATAGGAAGGATTTTGGAAAGGAAAAGGAAAATGACATAGAGAAAGATAAAGAGGTAGTCCCCACATGCTACGAATGCAAGAAGTTGGGGCACATACGTCCAGATTGTCCACTGTTAAAGAAATCCTTCAGACAGAAGAAGAAAAAGAAAGCCATGGTTGCCACATGGTTCGATAGTGAAGACTCATCTTCATCGGAAGAAGAAGAGACCACCAAGACTGTAAATCTATGCTTAATGGGTCTCGAAGACGAGGTAACATCCCCTAACAATTGCATTGAATTTACTTTCGATGAATTAAATTCTGCTTTTCATGAATTACTTTCTGAATTTAAGAAATCTGGAGTAAAGATAAAATCATTGAAAAATATGAATGATTCTTTACTCAAACAAAAGGATAAAATTTCAGAAAAGAACATTTTATTACAAAAAGAACTGCATAACTTTTCTGAAAAATTTGAAAAGCTGAAAAATGAAAATCTTTCATATGAAAAGAAAAACAATGATTTACTTGCAGAAAACACTGATTTGAAAATGGAGGTTACAAAACTCAAGCCTTTAGTTGAAAAACTCACTTTATCCTCAAATAAGCTTGAGTTAATTTTAAAAGAATAACGAATTTTAGGAAATAAAGTTGGAATTGGATTTAAAACTTCTTTTGTGAATGGAATTTCAGCAACTACTTTTGTGAAATCCAAAACACCTGTTCAAAATGTTTTATCTCAAAAAGTTTCAGCCACACCAAAAACTATTTCTACTTCAAAATCTTTATTATATGTTCCCAAGAATTTGAGCAAAAATGCATACATATCAAAAAGTTCAAAATCTGCATCAAGTGCATCAACTGTTAGAACTTCAAATTCTGCTTCTATTTAAAATTCTAAAGTTGTATGCTATATTTGTAAAATAATAGGATATAAAGCTTTTGAATGCAATAATTCTAGGAATGTCCTTAAGAAAGTAAGAAAGATTTGGGTTCCCAAAGGAACCGCCTTTGCTGACCTGCAAGGACCCAAGGTAGCTTGGGTACCTAAAAGAATTCATTGACTGTTTTGCAGGAATGTCTTGTAGCCCAAAAATTGAAGAAAAGGTGGTACTTAGACAGTGGCTGCTCAAGACATATGACGGGTGATAAGGACCAATTTATCACCCTTGAAATGAAAGAAGGAGGCTTGGTCACCTTTGGAGACAATGGCAAAGGGGGAATAATCAATATTGGTAAGATCAAAATAACTCCCTTCACTTTTATTAAAAATATTTTGCTAGTAGACAAGTTGAAGCATAATCTCTTAAGTATAAGTCAATTATGTGATAAAGGCTTCAAGGTTGTCTTTGAATCTTCTATGTGTATAGTAACTAACTCTTTAGATTCTAGCAATAAATTTATTGGACATAGACTCAGAAATATCTATGTGGTAGATCTTAATGATCTTGCCATGCCAAGTATTTATATGAAACTTTATGAAAGCAGAAAAAGATTCACCTTTAAGCTAAAAATAAAATCTAAGTAAAACAAAAGAAATCATCCACTATAACTATACCATATCTCTTGCCTCCTAGGCTTGTCATCTTGTTGGCCCAAAAAGATCCATATGGAGTAGTTATAGTGGCTTAGAAGTTGAAACAATTCTTTTTAATTTAAAGAAGTTCTTGTTTGTTTATCAAGTTGACAAGCATCACAAATTTTATCTTTTTCAAATCTAAGTTTAGGCAAATCTTTTACCAAATCTTGTTTTGCATAATTTGAAAAGTAAATGCATACTTGTATATCCTAATCTATGATGCCACAACTAGCTAGTCTCATCAATTTTGGCATTCATTGCAACTAGGCATTCAGTATCTTATAGAGGAAGATTATCAAGATCAACTAGATAGATGTTGCCATATCTATTTTCAATGAATTTCAGCCCATCATCACTAAGACTAGACACCATGCAAAGAGATGATTCAAAGATAACTTTAAAATCTTTATCACAAAATTGACTAATACTTAGTAAATTATGTTTTAAACCTTCTACTAATAACACATTATCAATAAAAGTAGATGGAGAAATGTGAACTTTACCGACATCGATGATTTTTTCTTTTCCATTGTCTCCAAAAGTCACATTCCCTCCATTCAAAGCTTCAAGAGAGGTGAATTGCTTCATATCTCCCATCATGTATCTTGAGCAACTACTGTCAAGGTACCATATTCTTCTTTTCTCCTTGGTTGCAAGACATACCTGCAAAAAAGATCAAGTTTTTGCTTTAGGTACCCAAGCCATCTTGGGTCATTTAGGATTAGTAGTAATGGTTCCTTTTGGAATCCAAATTTTTATAGATTTATTTACTTTTCTTAAATTGCATTGATAGCTTTATATCCAAAATTTCCACAATAATAATATGTTATACTAGAAGATGCAGGAACAAAGAAATTCTTGAAATACTTTTATTATTTTTGAAGTTTATACCCCAAACCAGCTTTGTTGAAAATTGTACATTGATTATTTAATAATAAATTTAGTATTTCATAACTAAACATGAATTTTTCAACAAAAGACTTGACTTTATCAAGCTCTTCTTTGAATTTCTTATTTCCTAACTCAAGATCTTTGTTTTTCTTTATAACCTCATCATTTGAAACAAAAAACCTTGGAACTTTTTAAAACTTCTATCTCTTTTGAGAGAGCATTCTTTTTCTTTTCCAAAATAGCAACCTTGTCTTTTAATTCTTTATTTTTATTTCCAAGATTGTTGTTTTCAAAAGCAAAAGAATCAGCTTCCTTCTTTAATTTCTTGTGCTTGATTTTCAATAATTTATATTCATGCACAAGTTCATCAAAAACATCTCTAAGTTCTTCAAAAGTAAATTTAGTTTTCTATTGTACCTCATTTTCATATGCCATGAGACAAAAATTGACAACTTCTTGCTCTTCTTTCTCCGAGCTAGAATCTTCACTATTGCTCCAAGTAGCCATCATTGCCTTCTTCTTGTATTTCTTTTTGAGCTTCTTGAGAAGAGGACAATTAGGCTTCTTGCATTCAAATAAATGGGTTGGTCCTTCTCCTTCTCCTTTTCTTTTTCTTTGTCCTTTCCTTTATCTTTACTAGGCTCTCTTTTGTATGGCTTCTTTTTGCATGAGTTCTTCTTTTTCTTCATAAATCTTCTAAATTTTCTAGCCACTAGAGCCTCCTCATCTTCATTTTCACTTTCTTCAGACTTCTCACTTGAAGGTTCTGTTGGTGTAGTGGATTTGAGAGCAATTATTTTCTTCTTTTTATCCGCATCCACTGCTTTTTGCTTTAGGTTCAATTCATAAGTCATGAGTGAACCAATGAGCTGCTCCAAAGATAATATTTTAACATCCTTCGCTTCTTGGATTACCATCATCTTTGGATCTCATGAAGATGGTAAAGACCTGAGAATTTTGTTAACTAAATCAGTATTAGACATTACTTTGCCAAGACTTCTCATTCTATTAACAATGTTAGTCAATCTTGTGTACATATCAGTGATGGATTCATTAGGCTCCATTCTAAACATTTTATATGTGTGCACAAGCATATTTACTTTAGTATTTTTCACTTGATGGGTATCCTCATGTATAATCTCAAGTGTGCCCTATATTTTCTTCGTCGATGCACATATAGAAATCCTATTGAATTCACTAGGATCAAATGCGCAATAAAGCAAGTTCATTGCTTTGGCATTAAGCTCAGATTGCTTAATATTATTTTCATCCCAATCTTCTTCAAGCTTTGGAATAGAAATGCTATTAACCATAATTGAAGGAATATATTAATCTTTAACTACTACTTTCCAAATATTATAATCAATATAATGCATATAGATGCACATACGAGTTTTCCAATGTGTAATTTATGCCATTGAAAAATAGTGGTCTATTTGAGGCTTGACCCTTAACAACACTAGTACCTATTGAGGCTACCATAGATCTTTTACTCAAGGCAGATATACCTACTTAGTTGAGTACAAGGCTTTAATACCACTTATTGCCCAACTAAAGCAACCCAAGAGGGGGAGATGAATTGGGTTTCTAAAAATCTTTTACAAGAATTAAAAACAAGTGCTAGTGTATTTTCAAAGTGTTTGTGTGCTCAATGAAAATATGCAGCAGAAGTAGTAAAGTAAATGTAGAAAAAGTAAATAGCAATCACAAACACAAAATCTTTATAGTGGTTCGGTGTATTCCAAAATACCTACATCCACTTCCCAAGCTTTCCTTGGATATTTCATTATAATCCAACCTTGATTACAGTAAATTAGTTTTCCGGGCTCACTAATCAAAACTTCCTGGTTTTCATAAGGCTAACCGAAAATCTAGTTGATTTTTATAAGGCTAACCAATAATCCAAGTTAATTTTCATAAGGCTCACCAACAAACCAAGTTGGTTTTCACTCAAGGCTCACCAACAAACCTCAATGCTTGTTTCAATCCTCTTGAAATTAGTAATAACAAGAATAATTCAAGTACAATATAAAAAGTATAATAAACTTTCTTAAAAAGAAAATAAAACTTAATGAAGCTCTTAAATGTTGTTGAGAAGCTTGTTTCCAAGTTGTTGAAGCCTTAATCAATGTTTGAAGGATGTGGACTTGAATGCTCTTGAATGCTTGAAGGCTCAACTTCACTCAAAAGTAATGAATACTTTTGATGTTTGTAATTAGTTCTTCATTAATTGCTTCCCTCTTGTGTTTAGTGGGCTTTAAATACCTTTCCAAGCCTTAAAAGATCATTTATAGCCATTGGAGAGGAGAAAATAGCTATTAGACACAAATTGAAGAAGTTCTGTACTTAAAAAAATTAGCCATTACTATTCACTCAGACCTGCAAGTATCAACACTTCAGTCCATGAGTCGACACTTTGAGTCGATACTTCAAATCATAAGTCGACACTCGAGTCAAAAATTTTTTTTGAAGCTCTTTGGAATGTATTGGTGCATCGACACTTCTTCTGGTGAGTCGACACTTGAGTCGACACTTCATCTTCATGAGTCGATACTTGGACAAATTCCTGAAATCAGCAAGTTCTGTCTTCTTTTTGGTCTTAGGCCTTGAATCAATACTTGGCTGACTATGAGTCGATACTTGAGTCGATACTTGGTAATTCATGAGTCGACACTTTAGCATGCCGGTTAAAACATTTTCTTGCATATCAGCTCAAGCTTCTATAAGTTGATACTTGAGTTTCATTTGTCGACACTTGGTTGAAACATAGCTGAAACTTGTGCAAATTCAAAGTTTGAGTCATTCAAAGTCATTCATATATACCAAGGTCCATTCAACTTGAAAATTCATTAGTTTTGGTGACTTCTTCAATTGTTTGACAAGCAATTTTATCTTATAATATACTTTAACTATGATGAGTACCTTATCCTAATAAACATACTTTTAACGTACAATTAGTACTTAAATATACTTAAGTATTTTGATATTCATCAAAATCAAGATAGGAGTCAACAAGTTTTATGTTTTTATATGGATATCATAATTTTTTAACTAGAATATTATAATTTTTAAACTAGGATGTCATAATCCTGTTTTGGCACATATTCGTATTCTTTTATCATTTATGATATGCAATGACATCTTGGGAGTTATAATTCAGGCTAGAAGTGATATGTGATATGTAATGACATCCATGGCATATTTTTTTATAGAAATTTCATAAAGTTTTTTAAATAAGATGTTATAATTTTTGAAATAGAGTATCATTATCATGCTTAGGCCTGAATTATATTTTTCTTCTTTCCATGGTATGTTATTACATTCTGGGGATCATAAATAAGGCCATAGACTATGTGAAGTTCTTTTAGGAGGTGTTAATGCCTTCAGTTTTATGTTTGACACCAAGATGTCATAATTTCTTAACTAGAATACCATAGTTTTTGAACTAAGATATCATAATCTTGTTTCGACATATATGTATTATCATTTTCTATCCATGGCTTGTTATAACATTCTAGGAGTTATAATTCGGTTACAAATGATATGTATTCCTGGTAGAATGGGTTAATACCTTTAGTTTCATATTTTTTATAAGTATGTCATAATTTTTAAGCTAGGATGTCATAATTCTATTTTGACTTGAATTACATTCTTTTTTCTTTATGGCATGTTATAACATTTAGGGGGTCATAAACCAAGCCATAAACTATATGAAGTTCTTATAGGAGGGCTTAATGCCTTTAGTTTTATATTTCACACTAGGGTGTCATAATTTTTAAGAATGAGGTCCTTGAAATGACTGCATCAAATGCTAAATTAATTAAAAAAGTTGACAAATATGATGTATATTATGTAAAGTTATTTAAAAGAATTTCTTTCATTCATGGGGTGAATCATAACATCTACAATGTCATAACATGCCATAGTGAAAAAATCATAAGTAATTCAGTTCAAAATAGTATTATGATATCCTAGTTCAGAAATTATGACATCCTAGTTCAAATATTATGATACCTTGTACAAATTTTAAGAAACTAAATGCATCAAACTTTGTACCAAGACTTACTTTCATTCGTGGGATGAATTATTTGACCTACAATGTCAAAACATACCATGATAAAAAATAATAAGTAATTTAGACCAAAATAGCATTATGACATCCTAGTTTAGAAATTATGATATTCTAGTTCAAATATTATAACATCCTAAATAAATTTAAGAAACTAAATGCATCAACCCTTGCTACCAAGAATTTTATTCATCTGTTAGATGAATTATGATACTTATAATATCATAACATGCCACGGTAAAAAAATTATGAGTAATTCAATCCAAAATAGCATTATGATATCCTAGTTAAAAAAATTATGACATCCTAATTTAAATCTTATGATACCTTGTACAAATTTAAGCTGGAAGGGCTTACATTTTTTCTAATAGTTAGATAAAATTAATTTTTTTATAATCTTATATTTTTTTATGTTTTAGATGATTTTATAATTATTTCACAGCCTAGTATAAAGGTTTCATAATCATTTGAAATACATAAAATTTCTTGCTCGCGGGGATAAGCCAAAACATTGGAATTTCACACAAGATGATATCAGTCTATAGTTGTGGCAGTTAGCAATAAGAATATTGAAAGAGAGCCTCAATCAGAAGATAGACAGTATTTTAAAAATTAGGATATAAAAGCTAAATATTTGTAATATTTTTTCTTTTCAGTTCTTGGACTTTTGTAATATGGTATCAGAAATTTATAATTCAATTGATGTTATCCCTTAAACATAAATAAAAAATTATATAATTATTTTAAACTGGAATGTTATAAATATATGTTGCGCATTACATGTAGTTTGTTTGATATAAGATGTTATGTTCTATGCCAAAATGTCAAAATTTTGAAGGGATGTCATGATATTATGTAGGGATATCATGTTTCACGCCAGGGGGTCATAGTTTTTTAATTAGGATGTCATAAGTTGATAACTATGATGTTGTAATTCTATTTTAGCATTTATTTAGCATTTTTTCTTAGTGGTGTATCACAATATTTTGAGGGTTATAATTTTGATCACAAGTGATAGGTAATCCAAGTAGAAGGGGTTAATATCTTTGCTCTCATATTTTCTACTGGGATATCATAATTTTTTAACTAGAGTATCATAATTTTTTAATTGGAGTGTCATAATCTTGTTTCAGCCTATATTAATAATCTTTTAGAATCCATGGCATGTTATAACATTCTAAAAGTCATAATTCAAGCCATGGATGATAGGTAGTCCAACTAGAATGGGTTAATACCTTTACTTTAATATTTTCTACATGGATGTCATAATTTTTTAACTAGAATATTATAATTTTTGAACTGGAGTGTTGTAATACTATTTTGGCCTATACGAGTAATCATCTAGCATTCATGGTATTTTTTGATACTCTAAGAATCATAAAACAAGCTACGGATGACATGTATTATAGGTAGAAGGGGTTAAAAACTTTGATTTTATATTTTATGCATAAGTATCGTAGTTTTTTTAACCAGGATATCATAATTTTTAAATTAGGATGTCATACTACTGTTTCAGCCTATATGAGTAATCTTTTAGCTTCCGTGGTATTTTTTGATACTCTGAAAGTCATAAACCAAGCCATGGATGACATGTATTATAGGTAGAAGGGATTAAAAACTTTGATTTTATATTTTCTATATGGGTGTCGTAGGTTTTTAACTAGGATATCATAATTTTTAAATTAGGATGTCATAATCCTATTTCGACCTATATGAGTAATCTTCTAGCATCCGTGATATTTTTTAATACTCTGAGAGTTATAAACCAAGCCATGAATGACATGTATTATAGGTAGAAGGGGTTATAAACTTTGATTTTATATTTTATGCATGGATGTCATAATTTTTTGTTACCTAATGAAGTAACCCAAGAGGGGGGTAAATTGGATTTTTAAAACTTGTTGCAAGTAAGAGTACCAATTCAAAATAATGAAGGTGCTAGTGATCTCAAGTGTATGTATGCTTGATAATTAAAATGTAGCAAAAATAAAGTAAAAGCAAGAAAAGATAAGCAATCACAAACATACAATAATTTATAGTAATTTGGTGCACACCAAAGCACCTACATCTACTCTCCAAGGTCCACTTGGATATTTCACTATAATCTCACTTGATTATAGTCGATTAGTTTTCTGGGCTTACTAATTACAACCCCTTAGTTTTCACAAGGCTAACCAAAAATATCTTGATTTTTACAAGGCTTACCAAAAATCTTTTGGTTTTTACAAGGCTTACCAAAAACCTCTTGGTTTTCACAAGGCATATCAAAAACCTCTTGGTTTTCATAAGGCTGACCAAAAATCTTAGTTGGTTTTTAAACAATGCTCACCAACAACCTAAGTTGGCTTTTTCAAGGCTTACCAACAACCCAAACACTAGTTTCAAACTACTTGAAACTAAGAACAACAATAAAGTCAAGTATAAAGTAAGAATACAATAAGCTTTCAAAAAATAAAGTAAATATCTCTTTGAAGCTCTTTGATTGTAATTGAGAAGCTTGTCCCTAAGTTGTTGAAGCCTTAATGGATGCTTGAAGGATGGACTTGAATGCTTCTTGAATGCTCTTGAATGCTTGAAGGCTCAACTTTATTCAAAAGTAATGAACTCTTAATAAATTCTCATTAGTTGCTCATTATTCTCTTCCCTTTAGAGTTTGGTCCACTTTAAATACTTTTCTAAGTCTTAAATAACCATTTTTGATCATTGAAGAGATGAAAATAGCCATTAAAGATAAAAAGGATCATTTCTGTACTTCAAAAAACTAGTCGTTATTGTTTATCCAGACCTGCAAGAGTCGATACTTCAGGTCATAAGTCGATACTTGAGTCAACACTAGGTCAAAAATACTTTCTAAAGCTCTCTGAATTGTACTGGTGCATCGACACTTCATCTGGTGAGTCAACACTTGAGTCGACACTTTATCTTTATGAGTCAACACTTGAGCAAAGACTTGAATTCAGCAGGTTCTGTATTATTTCTAGTCTTAAACCTTGAGTCGATACTTGAGTCGACACTTGAGCTTCATAAGTCAACACTTCATGCATGCCATCTGAAACTTCTTCTGCATATCAGCTCAAGCTTCTATGAGTCGACACCTTGAGTCAACACTTCACTTTCATGAGTTGACATTTGGCTGAAACTCTCCTGAAATTTCGCTGAAACTTTTCAACTTCAAGATTTGAGTTCACCAAGGTTATTCTCATGTATCAAGGTCCATTTAACTTGAAGTTCCATCAAAGAGAGTAACTTCTTTAACAAGATGACAAGCTTTGAACTTTAACATATTATAATTTTGATGAGTGCCCTGTTCTAATAAACATACTTTTAATACACAGTTGTACTCAAATATATTTAAGTATTTTGTTATTCATCAAAATCAAGATATGAGTCAATAATCTCTTCCTTTTCGATGATGACAAATCTTTAAGTATATACCCATGGTAAGCTCAAAGGATTTGCAATAAATATAGAGCAATTGATTATAAGTATTAGGACAATTTATAATGAGTATCATGGTTTAAATTGTTATGTTTATCTAGAACAAAAACTCATCTACAATGTATCAGCGCTATATATATAAGAAAGGATTCAATTCACATAAATTCAATGTATCAAAGCTGTAACTATGATGTATTAGAGCTATGATTATAATGTATCAGAGCTATAATTGAAATATATCAGAGTATTAGATGTTCACAGTGTATACCAAAGCTTAAAATAGATCTAAAAGATAAGCATTAGAGCAAAACAAATTGAACTATGAAGAGTATCCAAGCAAAAACTTTAAGAGCATGAAAAATGTTAGAACATATCAAAGCAAAAATTTATCAAAAACATAGATAGTATTAGAGCAAAAAGATTAGAGCATGAAGAGTATCGGAGTTATATAGAAATAAGAATAAGAAGTATCAGAGCATAAAAATAAAACAATTAAAGATAATGAGTATCAGAGCATAGAATTGAAGGGTATAAAACAAAAACATAGAATAAAAGCTCTCCCTCAATATATGATCTGAAAAACATTTTTCAAAGAATATTTTCGAAGGATTTAGAAATTTTTGAAAAAAATTCAAATTTTACTTCTTTAAAACTTTTCTCTCCCCCTTACTTATCGCTTTCTTTTTCTCTTCATCTCTCTCTTTTTGCCATTACTCTCTCTTTTTGCCATTCATTAATTATTTCTTCATTATTACTAATTCTCCTCCTTTTTGTCATTATTAAAAATGTGAGAAAAAAATAGAACAACGTAGAGAAAAAGCATTATAGTAAAACAGATAAAATCTGAAAATGTCAATATTTATATGTATAAAATTTTAAACATTTGATACATCAGATTTAGAATTTGATACAAGTAATAGATAACAAGTACATGAACACACTAATACATAAAAACACTAAAATACAGATAGACTGATATACTAAACAACCCTAAGAGATGCTTTCCTTATCAGAGAAATACCCAATCTCCAAAAGGATCGGTTCGATAACCCTAGAAGGTCAGGGTCATGGCCACATCAGCCGGAGATCTGAAAGTCTAGTCCGAACAGGTCTGGGAGCATCACCATACCCTCGGCCTCTGCTTCCAGCATGTGCTCTTTCTCTAGCTGGTGCTGTAGAGGAGGAAGCGATGTTAGGAGTAGAAACATGAAGTGTGATGGGATCAGCAACTATATCAGTGATAGAAGGTGTGACATCAAAATTGGATCCTGAAGAAAGAATGTGGAAACCAAGTGTGTAAAATCCTAGTTCTCGGATCAAAGAAGTAGAAGGTACAGGTGGTGTCCTAGTAGGTATACTAAAAGTAGGAATCGATAAATCAATAGAAGTATCAACTGGATCAGTGTGAAGAATAGGAGTGAAAACTGAAATGTCTGAAGGATCAGGAATGGTGGGAGTGCTAGGGAGAACTGGAGTCAGGACAAAAGAATTAGGATCAGGAACAACCTCTGGAGTCCTCGTCTCATCCGCTGCGAACACTATATCATGATCAGCAGCAACATCTGGCTTAGGGTCCGTCATATAATCTGCAATGTCAAAATCCATGGAAGAATCACCCTGGCCATCTCCGGTCTCTATGCCTGGAGCTGGAGCAGAGGTGCTGGTGGAGCAAGCAGAGAATCTGACGATGGAGGAGAAGGCGCTCTAGCAGAAGATAATCTCTCAAGTGTGACCAGAATAGCAGAGAATCCCTCTCTCATCTCTTGATGACCTGCTCTCATCTCCATGTGAATGTGATCAACTCGCTGTCTAATAGTCATGACCTTGGTCTCCAAGCAAGTGATCCTCTTATCTGTACTGTCTCCAGGAGGTGGCTGTACTGATGGCTCGGGCTGTGACTCAGGTATGTCCCTCAGTGGCTCAAATGGCCCGGCCTCATCTCTATATATGCACTCCTCCTCAGCAGTGTCCTCCTCATCAGCATCAGTAGTCTGTCCAGACGTCCTACACCTCCACTGACCTATGTGCAAGTGATACCCGATCCTATGTAGAGATCTTTCATCATAGATGTCAGTGTGGAGCAGCTATTTGTAGGGCTCTCTATCGAAGTCAACTCCATAAGTCCTGAACAGAATGGTCAGTCCCATGTCATAAGGTAGACACAATCTCCTGCTAGTAGCTACCTCAGTCATATGATAGACCATGAGTACTGGAAGGCAAACAAGAGTCCTAATCAAGGAAACCATGACAAGCAACTCTCTCTCCGTGATGAAGTCGAAGCGTCCAGTCTTCGGTAGAAGTGTCCGGGCGATGATGTGGTACAGTAATCTCATCTCCAAAGAAAGTTGAGATGCTATAATTGTGGCTCCTTCTTTGAGATCCTCTATCTCAAAAATGTATCGAAATCTGCTCATCCTATCATTAGGGAGTCTACTATGGTACCTCTCATAGGAATCTCCCATGCTCTGCTCAAGACCTCTGTAGTCAGTGGTATAGATGTCCCTCTAACCTCAGCTATTTAGCCGTCCACTCCTTTGGCCAATGTGCCATAAAACTCTCGAATCAGTCTTGGATAAAATCTCTCCGTCAGTGAACAGAAGTGGGCTAGCCCTGCATCTCTTAGCCAATCCCCTATACGGAAGTGATGCTGGTCCACAAAGTCAAAATCTACCCTCTATTCTCCGACAATGGCCTTGAAGGCCATTTGGTCTACTCCATGGATGGGTGGTCTGACAGGTATCTCCTACTGAACTCGTGCCTCTGCTGTTGGATCCTCGTGAAGCGCCTTCGTGCACTGCTCTGTATCCTGTGTAGAGGGTCGAGGTCTCCTGACTAACTATTTCTTGGGCCCCATCTCTAGGAAGAAGGAAATAGACGAATGAAAGAGGAAAAACACTAGGGTTCATGGTAAAATCGTGAAGAGCAGGGAAGAAGAGAGGAAAAATGGGCTCAAATCAATAATAGAATAGTAAAAACACAAAATGGAAGTTAGGGAATAGTGAGGCAAGGTGTCGGCTCGAAGGATTTGGGAAGAAAATAAGAGAAATTAGATCGATTTCCATGTTTAATCACCAATTCCTGCCAGTCAATTGTTGACTCACGACATCAGTCCAAGTATCGACACTTGGAGGTGTCGATACTTCAAAATGTCGACACTTAAATATAAGAAAAAAAATCATAAAAAATTTAGAAATTGGTTCTAACAATCAATAAATGATTGAATTGATTTTCAAGGATTTTTTTATCAAGAAATTCTCAAAAAAAATTTGAAAGAACATAATCTAGACTCAATCAAAAGGATTAATAACTCCTGATTCTCTTCTAATCATACTGAACCGATCTTCAGAGAGTGGCTTGGTTAGTATATCAGCTAATTGCATTTCAGTGCAAACAAATTCAAGCATAACATCATTGTTTTGAACATGATCCCCAATAAAATGATATTTAATTTCAATGTACTTACTTCTTGAGTGTTGAACTGGATTTTTAGTTAAGTTTATAGCTCTTGTATTATCACAATCTTATTGGTGTCTTAGTCAATTTAATACCAAAGTCCTCGAGTTGTTATTTAATCCACAGGATTTGAGCACAATAACTTTTAGCTATAATATATTCAGCCTCATTTGTTGATAGTGCAACTGAATTTTTTTCTTGCTAAACCATGAGATTAAATTAACTCCAAGAAATTAATAAGTTCCATAAATACTTTTCTATCTAACTTATAGCTAACAAAATCAGCATTAGAATATGCAACTAAATCAATAGCTAAATTTTTAGAGTACCATAATCTAATATCAATAGTCCTAGATACAAATCTAAGTATGCACTTAACATCCACTAAATATGATTCCTAGGCTCAGACTGATATCTAGCACATATGCATACAATAAACATAATATCTAGTCTAGTGGCAATTAAGTACAGTAATGATCTAATGATACATCTATAAAATTTTTAATCAACTTTCTTACCAGATTCATCCTTATTAAGCTAACATGAAGGGCTCATAGGTGTACCAATAGGTTTAGTCTTCTCCATCCCAAACTTTTTCAAGATCTCCTTTATATATTTAGCTTGGTTGATGAAGATCCCTTCACTTGTTTTTTTAATTTGGAGTCCGAGGAAGTAACTCAATTCTTCCATCATGCTCATCTTGAACTCTACCTACATTAGCTTTGCAAATTTTTGACAAAGAGATTCATTAATGACACAAAAGATAATATTATCTACATAGATTTGTACTATTAAGAGATCATCAGTCTTTTTCTTTAAAAATAGAGTTGTATTAACATGACCTCTAGTAAAATCATTTTCAATTAAGAATTTACTAAGCCTTTCATACCATGCACGGGAGGCTTTAAACCATAAAGTGCTTTGTGTAGCTTGAAAATATGATCAAGATGTGCATGATTTTGAAAACTAGGTGGTTGTTCAGCAAAAACTTCTTCAGCAATATAACCATTCAAAAATGTACTTTTAACATCCATTTGAAATAGTTTGAAATCCATAAAATATGCAAATGCTAAAAGTAATCTAATAGCTTCAAGTCTAGCTACTGGAGCAAAGGTTTCATCAAAATAAATTCCTTCCTCTTGAATGTAACCCTTAGCTACCAATCTAACCTTATTTCTGTGAGGAACTATTCCTAGGGGCGATACATGCATTTTAAAATTTTTTTAAAGGCATGCAACAATGGAAAGTAATAAAATCATTTTATCTATAGATGTTAATCTAATTAACACAAGCCCCTACCAGGATCTAGATACACTTGGAGTAATGTAAATATGAAATTATACAAGCATTGTATGAAAAACAGAACCATACAATGATGCAGCAATGATAACTATGTCATACACAGAATGAGCACGTACCTTGGTGATGTTCACCAGGAAGAATCGAAAGTTGCAAAAATGGCTGCCTCTCAGTCGTGATCCCAGGGATGGCACCAACCTGTAAAAAAAATGGCTATGGATCGCTATCTTGGCATGCTATGAAATCCATGCCGATCTTTTTTGAACCGAGGATCAATTATAGCCGTGCAAGCATCCGGCCTCTGCTGGTCCCATACAGGACTTGTCATAGTAGAGTCATAGAGGGCACTGGACTGCTAGATCCTTGTAGCCCTCTCCTCTTTCCTCTTCTTGCTCTTATCTAAAGTGGCATACCTCCTTTCCTCTTCTTGCTCTTATCTAAATAACCTTTCAATACTTGGAAGAAAGACTAAGAGAAGAAGTAAGAATGAATGGAAGGGAGAGGGAACCTTTGGTAACAAAATCCCTAAAGACCCTCACACACCCAAGTGGATGAAAAATCTTTCATTCCCTTCTCTCCTTCTCTTCACTCATTCATTCATTCTTCCATGCTTGGCCGGCCACCCCCTCCCTCCTTATATAGCCCACCTCCCCATTAATGGCATAAGACTAAGTGTATGAAGGCATTTAAAGAGGATAAGAAAAAGTTCTCCCTTTTAATGCTTTCACATCTCATGAAAAATCTTCTTAAGTCTTTTCTTATTTTCACATGGAATAAATTCTTCCCACTTCTCCTCTTTCATGAACAAGGTCAAATTTCACATTCCATATCACCACCCTCATTTATCATGACAAAATAATGAAAGCCTTTCCAAGTAAAAAATGAGAGGAGACTAGTGTGAAAACACGACTTAAGAAACTTTCCAAGTCATAAATGAGAGGAGACTTGGTTTCCTCAAGTAATTCCTCTTCATTCATGAAAACTTCATGCCATGTGGCTTGTGGAAATAAGGAGAGAGGGAGAGATATGGAGAGAGAGTCCCAGTCCAACTGGGCTCTGACTCATGGTCCAATTTCAAATTGATTTGATACTTAAATTAAAAGCCAGATTTAAATCCAATCGAACTTATTTCGAAAAGGCTGTTGACCCAACATAATTTGGATTAATTAAAATTAAATTAAATCTGATTTAATTTAATTAACAATAATCTATAATTAATTAAGTCAAATCTTAATTGTAACACTCATAATTAGGTACAAATTGATTTGCTGATTAGTTACTTAAGCCCCTAATGTGTGTGACCCCTCAGGTTCAAACACTAAACCGGTAGCACGGAAATATTTTCAGTACCAGCCAAAGTCGCCATCTAGCAATTACACTCGGTGTCCGGATAGGTTAAAAATTGCAAAGCAATATGAACCTGTCGAATATGGAATAGCACTGAACTTATTCCTTGAACCTCCTAATGCTCCGGATGGCATAGGGTTAAACTGCCTAATCCTAATCAATCCATCTCAATATGTCTCAAATAAAGAATCCCTATAACTCCTTACAAGAAATGCCCTGGCCAAGGTCTTTCTCAATTGAGGCATATTCAGCATTCAATCCAAACCATTTGGAAAGGTCAATCATTTCTTGATCCTACTACCGCTACATAAGTACTTGACTGTACCAGCAACCTTTCATCACTAGATTAGAAATCCGAATAGTATGGCAACTAAGCTCAGTGAGTTGCTTGCAAGCTGCCATAGTGATCTCAAGTCAGAGAAATAATTCATGTTCATATTCTAATGCAAGACTCCTCTTCGGTAGAAAGAGAATCCCGCATGAGAGTCACATTTAGTGAAGTGTCAAACACAACACTTGATGACATACCAGCATCTCCATGCTACTTGGTTAAGAGGACAACCAACAGATATGACATCAATGACCTACTCTCGATATACCATCGTCCTAAAATATCATATCCTTTGGTCATGAACCAATTTATGAACTACACGACGTATCCTCTCTATATCGCATACAAGGTAGCTCAAAGGACATCATCACACAAGAGTTCAATTAGGAAGATGACATGTGATGAACAACCAGAATAAGCCTTTTATTCAATTCAATAATTCATATATATACATGAGTTTCACAACCATCTATAGCCTAGATGATTGGGTTTGGGACACAATTCCCAACACTCCCACCTGGACTAAAGCCAATCAGAATAGAATCTAATTCTCATTTTCTATTTGCAATCGTCGAACTCTTGAATTCCAACTGCTTTAGTGAAGGGGTCGGCCAAGTTCTGCTTTTCATCGATCTTCAGAAGATTGATGTCACATCGTTCAATGATCTCCCGAACAAGGTGATAACGATGCATAATATGTTTGGTCCATTGATGTGACTTCGGCTCTTTGACTTGAGCTATGGCTCTAATGTTGTCACAATACACCGGAATAGGACCATCTAAGGAAGGTGCCACTCCCATTTTGCCTAGGAACTTCCGCAACCACATATCCTCCTTTGCTGCATCCAATGCAGCAATATACTCTGTCTCGCAAACAAAATCAGCCACTGTATACTGCTTGAAACTTTTCCAGCAGATAGCTCCACCGTTAAGGATAAACACAAAACCATACACACTTGCTATCATCTTTATCTACGAAAAACTGGAGTCAATGTACCCCACAAGTTTTAAGTCAGAATCTCCATAAATAAGCCATTGGTCCTTAGTATTTCTCAAATACTTAAGGATGCTCTTAACAAATTTCCAATGAGTTTCACCTGGGTCAAACTAGTATCTGCTCACTATCCCTAATGAGTATGCCACTTTGGTCTAGTATATAGCATAGCATACATAATATAACCCACTGTCGAAGCATATGGAATCCTACTCATATGCTCTCTTTTCTCAGGAGTTGTCATACAATCCTTCTTGGAAAGAGTAATTCCATGACCTATCGGAAGATAGCCCCTTTTAAAATTTTTCATGCTGAACTACTTCAACACAGTGTCTATATACATAGATTGGGACAGTCCCAAAAGCCTCTTAGATCTATCTCTATAGATCTTCATACCTAGTATGAATGAGGCTTCACCTAAGTCTTTCATAAAGAATTGAGATGAAAGCTAGACCTTTATTCCTTGTAATGCTGGAGTGTCATTCCCGATTAGGAGAATGTCATCCACATACAAAATAAGAAATACAACTATAGAACCATTTGCCCATTTATATATACAAGGTTCCTCTCCATTCCTAACGAAGCCATACATCTTGATACATTTATCAAAGCGCATGTTCCAACTCCGAGAAGCCTGCTTCAGTCCATAGATAGACCTCTGAAGCTTGCATACTTTAGACTCATATGTGGATATGAACCCTTCAGGCTGCATCATATACACCTCCTCTTCCAGCTCACCATTTAGGAAAGTTGTTTAGACATCCATTTGTCAGATTTCATAATCTAAATGTGCTGCCAAAGCAAGCATAATCCGAATGGACTTAAGCATTGCCACAAGAGAAAATGTCTCGTCATAGTCAATACCATAATGCTAACAATATCCCTTTGCAGCCAGACAGGCTTTATAGGTCTCCACCTACCCATCTGCACCCCGCTTCTGCTTGAAGATCCATTTGCATCCAATAGATTTTATCCCTTCAGGTGGATCAACCAATGTCTATACATTGTTGATTTCCATCGACTCCATTTCAGATTTCATGGCTCCCGGCCATGACTCAGAATTAGACCTTGTCATTGCATCCATATAGGTGATTGGATCCTCGTTGTTTTGATCGAGTTCAATAGGATCACCATCCTGGATCAAGAAATCATAGTATCTGTCTGGTTGACATGGTACTCTACCAGATCTCCTTAATGGCTGCACTATGGGCTCTAGATCTGATCTAATCAAATCTGGTTCTATAGTGGTCTCAGAGTGAGAAGGTTCTTCTATCTTTTGAACTTCCCTAAGTTCAATCTCAGTAGCTTGAGTGCCTTCACCAAGGTACTCCCTTTCTAAAAGGGTTGCCCTAAGACTGATTAGCAACTTTTGTTCCTCAGGCAAATAGAAATAATACCCTTTGGATTCTTTAGGATACCCAACAAAAAGACACCTATCAGACTTAGGTCCTAGTTTATCCATCTCCACACATCTGATATAAGCCGAACACCCCCAAACCTGAAGGTGAGAGAGAGTCGGCTTCTGTCCAGTCCACATCTCATATGGTGTTTTGTCAATGGACTTACTTGGAACCCTATTCAGAAGGTAGGATGCTGACTCTAGAACAAATCCCCAAAAGGATTTAGGCAGACTAGTTAAGTCCATCATGGATCAAACCATGTCCAACAGAGTTCGATTCCTCCTTTCAAATATACCATTTAACTGAGGCATCCCCGGAGGAGTCTATTAAGAGAGAATCTCAATCTCCTCAAAATAAGTCAGAAATTCACTGAAAAGATATTCACCACCTTGATCTGATCAAAGGGTTTTAATAAACTTCCAAGTTTATTTTTCAACTTCATTACGATAACGTTTGAACATTTCAAATGCATCATATTTATGTCTCATGAGGTAGACATAACCGTATCTCAAAAGATTATTTGTAAACATGATGAAATAACTATATCCACCTCTTGCACTGATATTCAAAGGTCCACATATATCAGTATGTACCAGACTTAGAGTATCACTGGCTCTTTTACCCTTTCTAGTAAAAGGTGACTTAGTCATTTTTCCAAGAAGACAAGATTCACATATCGGCAAGGATTCATTTTCAGTGAGATCTAGGAGACCTTTTCCCACTAACTTATTTATCATGTTCTTGTTTATGTGACCTAGCCTACAGTGCCAAAGATAAATATCACTAACCTTATCTATCCTAGGGTGTTTATTAGCAGTGTACAATACAGTAACGGGTTGTGATAGTACACATACATCATTCTTCAATTGTCCATTCATCACATTAGAACCATTCAAAGTGATGTAGCAAATATCTTTCTTTATTGATAATTCATAACCATCATTGGCCAATAGGCCTACAGAAATGATATTTACTAAAAAAGAAGGACAAAAAATGACATTCATTAAGAATGACAATACAAGATTCGAAATACAAAGAAATAGTTCCCAATGCCAAAACTGGAGCTTGACTTCCATTCTCAACGTTCAGAAACCTTTCATTGCTTCTGAATCTCCTACTAACTTGAGTCCCTGCAATGAATTGCAAATATGGTAAGGACTTCCGATATCCAATACCCAGCTAGTAGTATCATAAACAGAGAAACTACAAGGATTTATCATATAAATACCTAGACCAGCAACACCTTGCTGCTTTTCCTTCCTTTACCTATTCAGGTCTAGAGTTGCAAGGCAAGCAGAACAATTTCGCTTCCAGTGACTTGGCTTCTTGCAGAAGAAGGACTCTGCCTTACTCTTGTCAACCTTTACCCTCCTAGTCTGACTTGGCCCAGCATTAAGCACCTTCTTATTCTTTTTGTTCTTCTTCTTCCTTTTTCCAAAGGGACGACATCCTGCTCCAGAACCTCCCACCAGATTCACTAACCCCTTGTTAAGGTTATGGTCTCTCTCATAAGTCTGCAGTAACCCTAACATCTCATGATAGTTTACTACAGGCCTATTCATTATAAAATTATCAAGAAAGACCTGGTAGGAAGGGAGTAGAGAATTTAGAATCGCATCCTTGCCGAGCTGCTCATGCAAAGGACATCTGAGTTTGTCCAAACGCTCAAATAACTCGATCATGTACATTACATGATTAGTCATCGAAGCTCTATCATGCATACGTGTGTTATAAATGGCGGAAGAGATCCGGTATCTCTCCGTATCATCCAGAGTGCCAAAAGACTCCTTCAACTTTTGAAGAATCTCTTTTGGCTGGGCCTCCTCGAACTTGTGACTGAATTCGTCGTTCATTGTAGCCAACATAATGCAACACACCGTGGTGCGGTCAGAGATCCACTTCTGGTAAGTGTCCCTGACAGTGCCACGAGCATTGGGGGTGGGATCTCAGGTGCCAGATCCGTTATCATATAAAGGATCTGCTCGTGCTCCAGGACTATCCTGAGTTTTCGATACCAGCTATCAAAGTTGGATCTAGATAGTTTGTCATTATCTAATATTGATCGAAACAACAAAGTGGTCGACATTATCTGAAAAAAAAGGACAAGACCTATCAGTATATGAATTATTTTAAAAATCCTAAAGACATGGATTTTAGTCTAAAGGTTTCTCCCACTATTTTATTCAAACTGGTAGCCTCTACACTCCAATCCGAAGAATAACATTTATCCTTTAACGGGTACTAGGATCCAATAGATTACATATGAGCCCAACTTTGGCCAGCCAACCCAAATGCATCTAAAGGTAGGTACAATACCAATTGCTTCTCCAAGCAATTCCTAGTAAATATTTTGCCCCAAGGATCCTTACAATCGACCTTTGGGCCCCTATTAAAGGTCTTGGTTAGGTCCAACCATTAACATGATCAAATTCAATACTTATAACTAACCCATGATCAAGCCCAACTTTGGCCGGCCCACCAGACCACGTGTTAAGATAGTCACACTGAGCCATCATACGCTAAATGGCAATCCCACTCGCCTGATGACCACCCATTCTTTAGAACTGCTGATGATCACCCAACTTATGGACTCATTGCCAATCCAACTTAATGGAAGGCTAAGACTCAGGCTATCTCATGACTTAGTCTTTTTATGGACCTAATAATTTAGAAGATTTCAATTTTGTGACATTTGAGAGAAAGACATGGACCTTGATCAAGAAAACTCCCACCAAATACTTAAAGGGTTTCTAGATCAATTTAATCCATGGGCACATATAAACCAGTCAGACTGATTAACCTTAATTGACATGGATCAACTCGAATCAATAGATAGTCTAATTTAATTTGATTCACCACATTAGCCAGGTAAGTAGGATCAAGGGATGGATTATGTAGGTAAGCCTCTTGCCTTAGTTACCAACCATGAGTTGGCCAGGTAAGAGTTAGCCCCAAAGAACCTTGATCACAACAGTCAAACTTACCTTAGACACCAAGTGGTTTACCATACTTAATCAGACTAACCTAAAGACCCGTGCTCACCACGAAACCATGAATCAAGTCCATTTAGATGTATGGACAAGTATAACTAACTATTAGAGAGATCTATATAGGAGAGCCTAATTCAGCTTTTGATTAGTCTTTTCTCTATTTAATCCATTCATCTAAACCTAGGTCTAACATATTTAAGGACCCAGTTCTAGCTAACCCATTCAACCCATGATTTAACAATCATGACTTAAGATTAGAATCATATCCTAAATCTTAAAATTATACATCTTAATTTCCAATTAAGTGTATCACACTATTTGAAACATTTTCAAAATGAAATGAAGCAATTTCATAAAAATCCGAAACTTAAAATTACTGTTTCTAATTGAACTTTTCAAAGTTTTAGATCAAACTTCTTTTAGATCTTATCTAAACATAGTTATGACCTATAAATCATAGATTAAAATAATTTTAATCCATTAAATTCCTTACTTTCTTTTTTACAAGGTCACGATGCAGCGGCACCCCTATACGCCATAGGAGAATCCATTGGAATGGGAAGAGATGGTCTTTAAACCATGCTTCTCTCCTATGACCGGATGGCCATGGTGAATCCACCTTAATCCGAGTATTACATGAAGGAAATTAAACCAATTTCATAAAAATATTAAACTAGATACATACACAACCTGGCTTTGACACCATTGTGAAGAACTATTCCTAGGGGCGATACAGCATTTTAAAACTTTTCTAAATGCATGTAGTAGCGAAAAGTGATAAAACCATTTTATCTATAGATGTTAATCTAATTAATATAAGTTCCTACCAGGATCTAGATGCATCTAGAGTAATGTAAATATGAAATCATACAAATATTGTATGAAAAACAGAACCATATAATGATGCAGCAATGATAACTATGTCATACATAGAATGAGCATGTACCTTGGTGACGTTTACCAGGAAGAACCGAAAGTTGCAGAAATGGCCGCCTCTCAGTCGCGATCCTAGGGATGGCATCGACCTGTAAAAAAAATGGCTTTGGATCGCTATCCTGGCCTGTTCTGAAATCCATGCTGATCTTTTTTAGACCAGGGATCAATTATAGTCGTGCAAGCACCCGACCTCTGCTGGTATCCATACAGGGCTTGTCGTAGCAAAGTCGTAGATGGCACTGGACTGCTAGATCCTTGCAGCCCTCTCATCTTTCAGCAAATCGGGCTTGCTTTAAAAGCTATGCCGATCGACAACTGGATCGGCTTCTAGCTTCTATCTTGCAAACTGGCCTTTGCAAGATTTAGGACCTCCTTTCCTCTTCTTGCTCTTATCTAAAAAACCTCTCAACACTTAAAAGAAAGGCTAAGAGAAGAAGTAAGAATGAATGGAAGGGAGAGGGAACCTTTGGTAGCAAAATCCCTAAAGACCCTCACACACTCAAGTGGATGAAAAATCTTTCATTCCCTTCTCTCCTTCTCTTCACTCATTCATTCATTCTTTCATGCTTGGCCGGCCACCCCCTCCCTCCTTATATAGCCCACCTCTCCATTAATGGCATAAGACTAAGTGTATGAAGGCATTTAAAAAGGATAAGAAAAAGTTCTCCCTTTTAATGCTTTCATACCTCATGAAAAACTTTCTTAAGTCTTTTCTTGTTTTCACATGGAAGAAATTCTTCCCACTTCTCCTCTTTAATGAACAAGGTCAAATTCTCCATTCCATGTCACCACCCTCATTTATCATGACAAAATAATGAAGGCCTTTCCAAGTAAAAAGTGGGCGGAGACTAGTGTGAAAACAAAACTTAAGAAACTTTCCAAGTCACAAATGAGAGGAGACTTGGTTTCCTCATGTCATTCATCTTCATTCATGAAAACTTCATGCCATGTGGCATGTGGAAATAAGGAGAGAGGGAGAGATATGGAGAGAGAGTCCCAGTCCAACTGGGCTCTGACTGATGGTCCAATTTCAAATTGATTTGACACTCAAATCGAAAGCCAGATTTAAATCCAATCGAATCTATTTTGAAAAGGCTGTTGACCCAACATAATTTGGATTAATTAAAATCAAATTAAATATGATTTAATTTAATTAACAATAATCTATAATTAATTAAGTCAAATCTTAATTGTGATACTTATAATTAGATCCAAATTGATTTGTTGATTAGTTACTTAAGCCTCTAATGTATGTGACGCCTCAAGTCAACACTAAACCGGTAACACGGGAACATTTATAGTACCAGCCAAAGTCACCATCTAGCAATGATACCCGGCATCCGGATAGGTTGAAAATTGTAAAGCAACATGAACCTATCAAATATGGAATAGCACTGAACTTATTCCTTGAACCTCCTAATGCTCCAAATGTTATAGGGTTAAACTGCCCAACCCTAATTAATACATCTCAATATGTCTCAAACAAAGAATCACTGTAACTCCTTACAAGAAATTCCCTAGCCAAGGTCTTTCTCAATTGATGCATATTAAGCATTCAATCCAAACTATTTTGAGAGGTCAATCCTTTCTCGATCCTACTACCGCTACACAAGTACTTGACTATACCCAGCAACCTTCTATCATTGGATCAAAAACTCGGGTAGTCCGGCACCTAAGCTCAGTGAGTTGCTTGCAAGCTGCCATAGTGATCTCAAGTCAAAGGAATAATTCATGTTCATATTCTAATGCAAGACTCCTCTTCGATAGAAATAGAATCTTACATGAGAGTCACATTCAGTGAAGTGTCAAACACAACACCTGATGACATACCAGCATCTCCATCCTACTTGGTTTAGAGGACAACCAACAGATATAACATCAACGACCTACTCTCGATACACCATCATCCTGAAACAGTGTATCTTTTGGTCATGAACCAATTTATAAACTGCACGATGCATCCTCTCTACATCGCATACAAGGTAGCTCAAAAGACATCATCACACAAGAGTTCAATTAGGAAGATGACATGTGATGAACAACCAGAATAAGCCTTTTATTCAATTCAATAATTCAGACATATACATGAGTTTTACAACCATCTATAGCTTAGATGATTGGATTTGGGACATAATTTCTAATAGTTTCTAGTTACTATACCATTTTCATATAATTTATTTCTATACACCCATTTAGTACCAATTATGGAAATATTAGATGATCTTTCTATTAGTGTCCAAACTTTATTTCTTTCAAATTGATTTAGTTCCTCTTGCATAGCAATCATCCAGTTTGGATCTTTTTTAGCTTCTTCAGTACATTCAGATTCAATTTGAGATACAAAAGCAATATAATTACATTCATTTTTAATAAAGGATCTAGTTCTTATCCCTCTCAATGTATCTTCTAAGATTAATTTCTTTGGATGTCCATGAGCATACCTCCATTCTTTAGGTAGATCCTTTGATGAAGATCTTGTGGCTTCTTCTTCGTTCTTCTTGTTTTGATCTTCTTCACTTTCTTTGAAAGTGGGATTATCCGAAATTAGCTTATTAAGTCCTTTAACACCTGCATATTCTTTAAAAATATATACTTTTCTAGAGGACTTGTTAGCAGACTCTTCCAACACTACATGCATAGACTCTTCTACTACAAGTATTTTTTTGTTAAAAACTTTATATGCCTTACTAGATGTAGAGTATCCTAAAAAGATACCTTCATCTAACTTGGCATCAAATTTGCCTAAATTATCTTTTCCATTGATTAAAATAAAATACCGGCAACCAAAAATTTAAAAATATTTTAAAGTAGGTTTTCTTTCTTTCCAAAGCTTATATAGAGTTTTCTTTGAAATTGGTCTGATTAAAACATGGTTTAAAATATAACAGGGAGTATTAATAGCTTCTGCCTAAAAATATCTCAAAAGATCATTTTCATAAAGTGTTGTACATGCCATTTCTTCTAAAGTTTGATTTTTTCTTTCTACCACCCTATTTTATTGAAGTATTCTAGGTGCTGGAAAGTTATGTTTAATAACTTTTTTATTTAAAAATTTTCAAAATCTTGATTTTCAAACTCAGTTCCATGGTCACTTCGAATACAAATAATAGAAATACATTTTTCATTTGAAACCTTTCGATAAAACTTTGTGAAAGCCGAAAAGGATTCATCTTTATGTACTAAAAATAAAACCTATGTAAATCGAGAGAAATCGTCCACTATGACTAGTCTATATCTCTTGCCTCCTAGGCTTGTGGTCCTAGTTAGTCCAAAGAGATCCATATGGAGTAGTTCTAGTGGCCTAAAAGTTGATACCATTTCTTTAGTTTTAAAAGATGTTCTTGTTTGTTTTCCAAATTGACAAGCTTCACAAATTTTATCTTTTTCAAATCTAAGTTTTGGTAAATCTTTAACTAAATCCTTTTTGCATAATTTACAAAGTAGATACATGCTTGCATGACCTAATCTATGATGCCAAAGCTAACTAGTTTCATTAATTATGGCATTCATTGTAACTAGGCATTCACCATCTTGTAAAGGTAAATTGTCAAGATCAACAAGATAGATGTTGCCATACCTATTTTCAATGAATTTCACTTCATTATCATCAAGACTAGATACTATGTAAAGAGATGATTCAAAAACTACTTTATAGCCTTTCTCATAAAACTGACTAATACTAAGCAAATTATGTTTTCATCCATCAACAAGTAGAATATTATCAACATAAGTAGAGGAGGTGATATGAACTTTATCGATACCGATGCTTTTGCCTTTACCATTATCACCAAATATCACATTTCCACCATTTAGAGCCTCTATAGATGTAAATTACTTTACATCTCCGGTCATGTGTCTTGAGCAACCATTATCAAGATATCACAATCTTTTCTTCTCTTTGGTTGCAAGACACACCTGCGAAACAGATCAAGTTTTCATTTTAGGTACCCAAGCCATATTGGGTCCTTTAGGGTTAGTACTAATGGTGGTTCCTTTTGGAATCCAAGTTTTTCTAGAATTATTTAACTTTCTTAGGTCACACTGATATGCTTTATGTCCAAGTTTTCTATAACTAAAACAAGTAACATTAAATGATGCAGGAACAAAGAAATCTTGAAAAGTTTTTATTTCTTTTGTTGCTTGTAACAATGTCATGCTTTATTAAATATAGCTATTTGATTATTCAATAATAAATTTAACTTTTCAGAACTAAATATAAATTTTTCAACAAAAGATTTAACTTTGTCAAGCTCATCTTTGAATTTCTTGTTTTCTATCTCAGGATCTTTATTTTCTTTAAAAGTTCATTATTTGTAACAACAGCCTTGGATCTTTTCAAAACTTATATTTCTTTTAATAAAGCATTCTTTTATTTTTCTAAAACATCAATCTTAATTTTTAAATTATTGTTTTCATTTGCAAGTTTGGTGTTTTTATGAGAAAATGAACCAGCATGCTTTTTTAACTTTCTATTTTCAATTTTCAGCAATTTGTATTCATGCATAAGTTCATCAAAAGCATCTCTAAGTTCTTCAAAAGTAAATTCTGATTTATGTTTAGATTGTACCTCATTACTTTCTTTTAAACTTCTTGAATTTCTTAAGAAGAGGATAATCAAATTTATAATATCCGGGCTTCTTACACTTAAAGAAAAAAGGTTGATCCTTCTCCTTCTCTTTTTTCTTTTCTTTGCCTTCGTCCTTACTAGGATCACCCTTGTGTGGCTTCTTTTTGAATGAAAACTTTTTCTTCCTCATGAATCTTCTAAATTTTCTTGCCACTAGAGCCTCTTCATCCTCATTTTCTCCTTCTTCTGATTCTTCACTTGAAGACTCATTTGATGTTGTGGATTTGAATGCAATGGTCTGCTTCTTCCTATTTGCATCCACTGCCTTTTGTTTCAAGTTCAACTCATAAGTCATGAGTGAATCGACAAGTTGCTCCAAGGAAAGTGTCTCAATATCTTTAGTTTCTTGTATTGCTGTCACTTTTGGATCCCATAAAGTTAGTAATGACCTGAGAATTTATTTACAAGGTCAGCATTAGATATAACCTTTCCAAGACTTCTCATACCATTTACAATATTAGTAAATCTAATATACATATTAGTTATAAATTCATTAGGCTCCATTCTAAATATTTCATATGTATGTACAAGCATATTTACTTTAGTATTCTTTACTTGATGGGTACCTTCATGAGTAACCTCAAGCGTGTCCCAAAATTTTTTTACGGATGTACATATGGATATCTTGTTAAATTCACTAGGATCCAATACATAATAGAGCAAGTTCATAACTTTAGCATTAAGCTCTGATTACTTAATGTCATTTTCATCCTAATCCTCTTCTAGTTTTGAAATGGAAATGCCATTAACCATCATGAAAAGAATATGGGGACCTTTTACTACAACCTTCCAAAGATTATAATCTATTGAATGCATATAAATTCTCATGCGGGTTTTTCAATACGTATAATTTATGCCATTAGAAAAGGGAGGTCTATTTGAGGCTTGACTCTCATAACACTAGAACCTAAAGGGGCTGCCATAGATCTTTAACTCAAGGTGGTTAGACCTAAAAGCTAAGAACGTGGCTCTAATACCACTTGTTGCCCAACGAAGCAACCTAAGAAGGGGGTGAATTGAATTTTTTAAACTTATTGCAAGTGAAAGTACCAATTAAAAACAATGAAAGTGCTAGTGATCTCAAGTATATGTATGCTTGATAATTAAAATGCAGCAAAAATAAAGTAAAAGCAAGAAAAGAGAAGCAATCACAAACAAACAATAATTTATAGTGGTTCGGTGCACACCAAAGCACCTACATCCACTCTCCAAGGTTCACTTGGATATTTCACTATAATCCCACTTAATTACAGTCGATTAATTTTTGGGCTTGCTAATCACAACCCCTTGGTTTTCACAAGGCTAACCAAAAACCTTTTTGTTGGCTTTACCTAGTGATTTTGATGAATAAAAAAATGTTGAGTACATATTATGTACTAATGATTATTTCTAGTTATGAGTTTTCAGAAAATAAGTACCTCAAATTCTCAAAATTAAAGTATCATCACACGCTGTGGCACGAAGCATATTTCATAATTTGAGGAGTCTTTTTCATGCAAAAAGGGGCTAAACGAGTTCATTTATTGCTTATTTATATTGGATTTAAGTTTCATATTCAATACTTGTATTTTTGGTTTGAATTGTACTTAATTATGAATTTTGCAGAACCAAGTGTCGACACCTGGGAAGTCAAGTGTTGACACTTCAGCATTTGGCACGCAGAAAAATTTCTTGGCATGCCAAGTGTCGACATCCAGAATTCAAGTGTCGACACCTGAAACTCAAGTGTCGACACTTAAGTTTCCAAGTATCGACTCAAGGCCTGAGACTTTTTGAAAATCCAGAACATGGCCAAAAGAGTATTTTTGTGTCAAGTGTCGACACCTGTGAATCAAGTGTTGACACTTGAAAGTTCAAGTGTCGACACCTGACAGCCAAATATCGATACCTGACAAACCAAGTGTCGACACTCGGGTTCTGACAGCCCTAATGGATCTATTTTTTTGAGTTACAGAAACATTTTTTCAAGCTCCCAACAGCTAGATTCAAAGCTCAAACGGTCACAAACCATTTTTTGGAAGTATTTCTTTGTATTTAAGCTTCACCAAACTTATTCTTAAGGCATTAAAGTCCATTGAAAGCTAAAAAGCCAATATTCCCTCAAGAATTTCATTTCAAGAGCCATTTAAAGAGTGATTCCATGAAAAAGCCTACAAGCCTATCCTTTCAACATTCCAAAAAGAGAGCTTGAAGAATATTCCAAGAAGAAGACAAGACAAGCATCCAATTAAAGCCTCAAAGCTTCCATTCTACTCTTGAAGAGAGTTTGTTTTGTTTATTTAAATTGTATATCTGAAATTCTCTTATGATTTGATCTTGCTTTCAAGGGTGTCTTGAAAGAAGGTTGTTGTGGTTTGTTAGTGAGCCAAAGGGACAAAATCAACTAGGGTTGACTTGTGAGCCCGAAGATAAAACAAGTGTAAAGGTTTGTTGGTGAGCCTAGGTGATAAAACCAACATTGATTTTGACTTGTGAGCCTTTTAAAAAACAAGTCGACTGTAATCTTGGAGAGATTATAGTGGAATTCTCAAGGATGGCTTGGGGAGTGGATGTAGGTTCTAGGTTACCGAACCACTATAAATCTTGTGTTTGTGTGTGATTATCTCTTCTATCTTTTGCTCTTTACTTCTTGCACTATATTATTGCTTTCCACTGCATATAATCTAGTGCATCAATTTTATAACTTACAAACACCACAAGGCCTGCATATTATTGCTTTAAATTTTTAAAAAACCCAATCACCCCCCCTCTTGGGCTCCATTTCTGGGCAACAAGTGGTATCAGAGCACTGGTACTATCTTTTAGGTGCAAGGATCTTGAATAAAAGATTATGGCAGCCCCAATTGGAATTGATGTTTTTGAAGGTCAAGCTTCAAACCATCCCTCACTTTTTAATGGCACGAATTACACGTATTGGAAAACATGCATACGCATATTCATTCAAGCAATTGATTATAATCTTTGGAGGACAATCATAAAAGGTCCTCATCAGCCTACTATGTTGGTTAATGGCATTTTCACTCCAAAAATGGAAGATGATTGGGATGAGAATGACATTAAGCAAATAGAGCTTAATGCGAAGGCTATGAATCTATTATTTTGCTCTCTTGATCCGAGTGAATTCAATAGAATCTCTAACTGTCTCTCCGCTAAGGAGATTTGGGACACACTTGAGGTTATCTATGAGGGTACACACCAAGTGAAAATAACTAAGGTTAACATGCTCATTCACACATATAAAATGTTTAAGATGGAACCTACTGAATCTATAAGTGAGATGTATACTAGGTTCACAAATATTGTGAATGGCATGAGAAGCTTAGAAAATATTATATCTAACGGTGAACTTGTAAATAAACTTCTCAGGTCTCTTTCGGCTTCATGGGATGCCAAGGTAACGACTATAGAGGAAGCCAAGGATGTCAACACTCTATCCCTCGAGCAATTATTAGGCTCATTAATGACTTATGAGCTTTCTTTAAAATAAAAGAATGTGGATGTCGATAAAAAGAAGAAAGTCATCACTTTCAAATCCACCATAAGAGAAGAGTCAAGCGATGAATCCGAAGAAGAAGATGAAGAAGATGAAACGGCTCTATCGGCAAGAAAATTTAGAAGGTTCATGAGGAAGAAGAAATATAACTTTAAGAAGAAGCTTCTAAAAGGTGAGCCATGCAAAGAGAAAGAGAAGGAGCAGCCCACATGCTTCGAATGCAAAAAATTGGGCCACTTCAAGATGGACTGCCCCTTACTAAAGAAAAGTAGAAGAAAACTGAGAAAGAAGGCCATGATGGCAACCTGGAGTGATAGCGAAGACTCTAGCTCCGAAGAAGAATAGCAAGAAGTCGCAAACTTCTGTTTGATGGCGGATCATGATGAGGTACAATCCAAAATCGAAAATGAATTTACATTTGATGAACTGCATGAAGTTTTTGATGAGTTAGTTATAGAATTTCAAAAACTAAAATCAAAACATAAAGATCTAAAAAGGTAAAATCTGGATTTAGTCAAAGCTAATGATAAGCTTTCAAATGAAAATGATTACCTACTTCCTTAAAATAAAAAGTTAAATGATAGGATTATTGTTCTTGAAAAAGAAAATGAAGTTTTGAAAAAGAAAAACTTTTCTGCATCAAATGAGAATCTTTCAAAACAGAACAAGGAAATTCTGGATGAAAACAAAAGATATAAAGAAGAAATTGAAAAGTTGAAACCTTTTGTTGATGAGTTTACATACAGTTCTGAAAAATTAAATATGCTTTTAAATAATCAAAGAGTTGTTTTTGATAAAGCCGGTTTAGGTTTTAGAACTCAAAAGAAACAAAAGTTTTTCAAAAACTTCTTTATGCCTGCATCATCATCCATTACTTGTTATGTTTGTGGTACTATAGGGTTTAAATTTTACTTGTGCAATAAGAGAAAATTGAGTAATGTTAAGAGAATATGAGTTCCAAAAGGAACCATTATCACTAACCTGAAAGGACCCAAGATGACTTGGGTACCTAAAGTCTCCACCTGATTTTTATTGCAGGTATGCCTTGCAACCAATAAGAAAAGAATGTGGTACCTCGATAGTGGTTGCTCAAGGCATATGACCGGAGATGTGGAGCAGTTCTCATCACTCGTATATCAAAATGGTGGTAATGTGACATTTGGTGATAATGGAAAGGGCAAAATTGTAGGAATTGGTAAAGTCCATATCACTCCTTCTTCTTACATTGATAATGTATTGTATGTTGATGGATTGAAACATAACTTGCTTAGCATTAGTCAATTTTGTGACAAAGATTTCAAGGTTGTTTTCGAATCTTCTTTGTGTATTGTTTCTAGCTTAGATGACAATGATATCAAGTTCATTGGTCATAGGCATGATAATATTTATATGGTTGATTTTGATGATCTTCCTGTTCAAAATGGTCAATGCCTAGTGACAAAGGAAGCCAGGATCAATGAAACTAGTTGGCTTTGGCATCGTAGGCTAGGACATGCCAGTATACATTTGATTTTAAAACTTAGCAAAAAGAATTTGATAAAGGACTTACCAAAATTAGTTTTGAAAATGATAAGATTTGTAGTGCTTGCCAGCTTAGAAAACAAACCAAATCATCTTTTAAACCAAAAGGAGTAATCTCTACATCTAGACCCTTAGAGTTGCTTCATATGGACCTCTTTGGGCTAACTAGAACATCTAGTTTGGGAGGTAAGAAGTACGGTCTAGTTATTGTAGATGATTTCTCACGTTTTACATGGGTCATGTTTTTAGCACACAAGGATGAAATGTTTTCTGAATTCATTAGATTTCATAAAAGAGTTTCAAATGAAAAAGGTGTTTCAATTGTATCTTTGAGAAGTGACCATAAAATTGAATTTGAAAATTCTGATTTTGACAAATTCTGTATTGAAAATGGCATTCATCATAATTTTTCAGCACCTAGGACACCTTAACAAAATGGGGTGGTAGAAAGAAAAAATAGAAATCTTGAAGAAATGGCATGCACCATGCTTTGTGAAAATGACCTACCTAGATATTTTTGGGCGGAAGTCATAAACACTGCATGCTATGCTTTGAACCGTGTTTTAATCCGATCAATTTTAAAGAAAACACCGTATGAGCTTTGGAAGGGAAGAAAACCTTCAATTCGATATTTTCATGTTTTTGGATGCCGTTGTTTCATCTTAAACAATGGTAAAGACAACTTAAGCAAATTTGATGCCAAATCAGATGAGGGTGTCTTTCTAGGTTACTCTACATCTAGCAAGGCATACAGGGTCTTCAATAGAAGAATAATTGTTATTGAATAATCCATACATGTAGTATTTGATGAGTATGACCAGAAATCTTCTAGAAAAGAAGATGTGCTTTCTGATGAAACAGGTACCAAGAAAACTGAAGATGTGAATAACAATGAAGAGCCTACTAAGGAATAAGAAGATGATCAAAACACTAAAAAAGATCAAGCACAAGGTGATGAAAACACATCTACTGTTGATCCTCTATCCAAAGAATGGAGGTATGCTTATGGACACCCAAAAGAACTAATCATTGGTGATCCATCTAAAGGTGTAAGTACTCGATCATCTCTTAGAAATATTTATGATTACTTAGCATTTGTTTCTCAAATTGAACCTAAAACTATTGAAGAAACTGAAAATGATAGTAATTGGATAAATGCTATGCAAGACGAACTTAACCAATTTAAATAAAACAATATTTGGACTTTAGTAGATAGGCCTTCAAATATTTCAATTATTGGCACAAAATGAGTTTTTAGAAATAAACTTGATGAAAATGAAATTGTTATAAGAAATAAGGCTAGACTAGTTGCCAAAGGATACAATCAGGAAGAAGGGATTGATTTTGATGAAATCTTTACTCCTGTGGCTAGACTTGAGGCAATTAGGCTATTGTTGGTTTTTGCTTGTTTTATAAATTTTAAATTGTTTCAAATGGATGTTAAAAGTGCATTTTTGAATGGCTTTATCGAAGAAGAAGTTTATGTTGAACAACCTCCTGATTTTAAAAAACATAAATTTCCAAACCATGTTTTTAAACTTCATAAAGCTTTGTATAGTTTGAAACAAGCTCCAAGAGCTTGGTATGATCGTTTAAGTTCTTTCCTGCTCAAAAAAGAGTTTGCTAGAGGTAATGTTGACAAAACTTTATTCTTGAAAAAAAAGAATGATGACCTTTTAGTAGTACAAATATATATAGATGATATCATATTCGGTGCTATTAACGAATCTCTTTGTCAAGAGTTTGCAAAGTTAATACAGGGTGAGTTCGAGATGAGCATGATAGGAGAACTTAATTTCTTCCTCGAATTCCAGGTAAAGCAAATCAAAGAAGGAATCTTCATCAACCAGGCTAAGTACACAAAAGAAATTCTAAAGAAGTTTGGGATGGAGAATACTAAGCCTTTATGTACGCCTATGAGCTCATCTTGTAGACTTGACAAAGATGAATCAGGTAAATCTGTAGACCAAAAACTTTATCGTGGCATGATTGGTTCATTATTCTATCTTACTGCCAGTAGGCCAGATATCATGTTTAGTGTTTGTATGTGCGCTAGATATCAGTTTAATTCTAAAGAGTCTCATCTTTTGCTGTCAAACGCATACTTAGATATTTATCTGGCTTAATTGAAATTGATCTTTGGTACTCTAGAGATTCTTCATTTGAATTGATTGCTTATTCTGATGCTGACTTTGCTGGGTGTAAACTTGATCATAAAAGTACTAATGAAACTTGTCAGTTTCTTGGAGTAAATTTGATCTCATGGAGTAGCAAGAAACAGAATTCAGTTGCTCTATCTATGGTGGAAGCCGAATATATAGCAGCTGGAAGCTGTTATGCTCAAATCCTATGGATCAAACAACAACTCGAAGATTTTGGTATTAAACTAATTAAGACACCCATAAGATGTGACAATACTAATGCAATCAATCTAACTAAGAATCCTGTGTAACATTCAAGAAGTAAACACATTGAAATAAGACATCATTTCATAAGAGATCATGTACAAAACTCTAATGTTATACTTGAATTTGTATATACTGATGATCAATTAGCTGATGTGTTTACCAAATCCTTGAGTGAAGAGAGATTTTGTATGATTAGAAGAGAGTTAGGTATCATTGATCCATTCTCCTAGAACTCTCTCAAATTCCATCTTACCTAAGTTTTTTTTCTTAAAAATCACTTTTATCAAGTCCTAAAAGCCTTTAAAAAGTATTTTGATTTTGTACAATTTTTTGGGACTTTCTTGGCCAAGTGTCGACACTTGGATTTTGCGAAGTGTCGACACTTGAACAAGTGTCGATGCTTGAAGAATTCCAAGTGTCGACACTCGCGGAGAAGTCTGACTTTTTTAGGGCAAACCGAGATTTTGTATCTTATTTCCCCCGCTTTCTCTCGAGCTCTTGTGGTCCCCCAAAAACTCCTATACTTCCAAATCGATGATTTTCCTCATTTTCCAAAAAAATCAGATATTTTTCTTCTCTTTTTCTCATTTTTGAAACCGTGTAGTTTAGTTTCCCTATTTTTCATCCGTTTTAATGTATTTAACCAAGATTTTTCAAAGTTTTGAATCGTTTGGAAGTGTCCTTTTTGAGGAAATCATGTTTGAACATATTTATCTTGGATTTCCCTTGGATTTTGACCAATTTCACTCTCAAATCTATCCGATTTTGTTAATTTCACTATTGCATTGGGTTTTTGGCCAAAATGTTCAAGGGTTTCCTTATAAATTCAGATTTCTTAGCTACTTGTTGCTTATTCTCAGATTTCATTCCTAAGGAAGGAGTATTTGTGTTCATTTCCTTGCATTTTACTCCTCTTTTCACTGTTTTGTTGGTTGATTACTTATTTTCGCCCTAAAACCTAAATGTATTTTGTTTTTAACCCAAATGCCATAGGTTTATATTATATATATTTTAACTTATTCCAGTTTACTGATTTTATAAACTTGAAAAGCACATTTTGTTATAACCAAAGTATATTATATATGTTGGGATTAACTTTATAACCCTAAAATGTCTTTATAACCCTCACATGCTTTATAACCCAAATGTGTTTTGTATGGGATAAATCTCCTACTCTTCAATCTGTTGAAAGTATTTATGATCCTCGATTTTATGTTTTTAGTGAAAATCATTTTGGTTTTTGACCCTGTTTTTCAAAACAAATTCTAGTTTTTCCTTATCCAATATCCTCTTTTAAGAAAACTTAGTCTCTTTTAACTTAACCTATAGCCGATCTGTAGTTCTCAACCTGATTGAAGCCTATCTCCATTTTAGTATGTTTACCTTCTTCCCTTCTTGCTCAGCTTGTTGTGATGGGTCCAAGAAAGAGATTAGCTATTAGGAGTAGGACTGGACATGGGTCTGAGAGGAGGACAAAGACCAGACATGATGCAGGACAAACCAGTAGTTCAGCAGCTCCAGGTTCCCCCCTACAGAGAGGATGGCAGGGAAGGCTGTAGCTTCAGGACGATGGATAGATCTTGAGTTTTTCGACGGACAGCACTTCCAAATCTGGCGGACACTCATAGATGCCGGATTAGTACCCTTTTGCACCATGCAGGAGAGGTACTATCCCCATCTAGTGAGGGAGTTTTATGGCGCTTTGGACTATCGCTGATTACTATGGAGGACTACTGTCAGGGGAGTAGAGATTTCTTTGACTGAGGAGCTTCTGAGCAGAGCATGGGAGATTCCTCATCGAGGTATCAGTGTGTTCTCAGTGGAAGATAGAGAGGCAGCTTTCAGGTGCATCCTTAAGCATGAGGATGTTCACGGAGTGATAGTGGTCACCATGAACAAATTATTTATGGAGGTGCGCCTTCTGCACCATATCACAGCTCAGATATTGCTTCCAAAGACTGGGCACTTCGACTTCATCACCGAGAGAGAGCTGATGCTTATGGTATGTCTGACCTAGAGGACTCAGGTTGATATACCCTCTTTGATGCTAGTTTAGATGAGAAATGCAGCGACACAACGACGACACTGTCTACCATATGGTATGGCATTGACCCGTTTATTTAGAGCATGTAGAGTTCCTTTGGAGGGGGAGATCCCCAAGGAGATTCTGCATACTAACGTCTACGACGAGAGGTCGCTACACCGTATGGGATATCATTGGTTGCAGGTCGGTGGGTTCGGAGAGAGTCTGGCCAGGAGCCAGATGAGGAGGATGAGATTCGAGAGGCAGAGGCAAGGCCATCAGGGCCAGTCAGTAAACCTCCTCTTGTTGTTCCACCGATTGAGGCAGAGCCTGTGACACCTACTGCTACTCCTTCGGCACCTCCTCTATCGACCACTGGATTATCCTTTGAGGAGCACTCTCGCTAGTAGTTTACAGAGGTGAGAAGTGAGCTTATTGGTCTTGGAGTACGGACGACTCAGCTACGGATTGAGATAGAGAGCCTTAGAGCTCACACAGCTTCAGAGCATGCTGAGTTGTGTCACTCTATGGAGGCGGGATTCGCCTGCATTGAAGATATGCTTAGATCCCTCCTTCCTCTTGTAGCTCCTGCAATCCCACCTGCTGACGATGATGATGATGATGACCACCATGATGGATTTGATGATACTGTTGATGGTGGTGACCGTGCTGATAGGAGTGAGGGTAGAGCTACTGATATTATTGACAATGACAGTGACAGTGACAGTGATGGTGGCGCTGATGGATATGAGGTTGTCAGCCATGATCCTCCAGCTACTCCAGCAAATCTTCCTCCAGCTGATGTTGTTGATTCTACTCCGGACATCATGACTCTAGTTGAGATGATTTCACCTCCATCCACTAGATCTTCTAGAATTATATCCCTTCTAGGACCTTCTGGACGTACTAAGAGTCGCCGGGCCTTAGCCCAGGGACCTCCTAAGGCTTTAGTTCCTAGATCTAGGATTAGTGCCCCATTTTCTCTTGAGATTTCCTTTGATGAGGACTAGCCTCACAGATATTTTATGTTATGATTTTTGTTGTATCTTGACTATCTCAGTGTTGTATCATGACTGTTTCTATTTTTTATCTTGATTGTTTCAGTGTTGCTGAGTATGTTAGCAAATTTTGTACTAACAACTTTACTTGATATATATGTATGCATTTGACATTCTTGCAATTGATACTCTAATTTTTGGCTCTGATACTTGTCTATTCTTGAAAAACTGAATCTTGTATCTGCTCTATTACCTTCTATCTTCATGCACTCATTGACGGGGAGTTTACTCCCTTTTCTATTTAACGATTGACAAAAAGGGGGAGTAGAAATTATGATTGATTTAAATTTCAATTTCAATATTTCGTTTTTCAAAACTTGTTGTGATATGAATTGTTTCTCTAAGGAGGAGATTCATCCCTCTTAACTATGCAAGTTGTGGATATATAAGCTTCAAATCATATTTATAAATTATCATATCTGAAATTTGAAATTAAATGTGATATACTCAAGGTTTTGTCATCATCAAAAAAGGGAAGATTGTTGGCTCTACCTAGTGATTTTGATGAATAACAAAACGTTGAGTACATATTATGTGCTAATGATTATTTCTAGTTATGAGTTTTCAGGAAACAAGCATCTCAAATTTTTAAAATTAAAGTATCGTGATACGCTGTGGCACGAAGCATATTTCATAATTTGAGAAGTCTTTTTCATGCAAAAAGGGGCTAAACAAGTTCATTTATTGCTTATTTACATTGGATTTAAGTTTCGTATTCAATACTTATATTTTTTGTTTGAATTGCACTTAATTGTGAATTTTGCAGAACCAAGTGTTGACACCTGGGAAGTCAAGTGTCGACACCTCAGCATTTGGCACGCAGAAAAATTCCTTGGCATGCCAAGTGTCGACACCCAGAATTCAAGTGTCGACACCTGAAACTCAAGTATCAATACTTAAGTTTTCAAGTGTTGACTCAAGACCTGAGACTTTTTGAAAATCCATAACATGGCCAAAGGAGTGTTTTTGTATCAAGTATCGACACCTGTGAATCAAGTGTCGACACTTGAAAGTTCAAGTATCGATACCTGAAAGTTCAAGTGTCGACACCTAAAAGTTCAAGTGTCGACACCTGAAAGTTCAAGTGTCGATACCTGAAAGTCAAGTATCGACACTTAACAGCCAAGTATCGACACCTGACAAACCAAGTATCGACACTGGATTTTGATAGCCCTAACAGATCTATTTTTCTGAGTTGCAGAAACATATTTCAAGCTCCCAACGGCTAGATTCGAAGCTCAAACAGTCACAAATCATTTTTTGAAAGTTTTTCTTTGTATTTAAGCTTCACCAAACTCATTCTTAAGGCATTGAAGTCTATTGAAAGCTAAAAAGCCAATATTCCCTCAAGAACTTCACTTCAAGAGCCATTTAAAGAGTGATTCCCTGAAAAAGCCTACAAGCCTATCCTTTCAACATTCCAAAAAGAGAGCTTGAAGAATATTTCAAGGAGAAGAAAAGACAAGCATCAAATTAGAGCCTCAAAGCTTCCATTCTACTCTTGAAGAGAGTTTGTTTTATTTATTTAAATTGTATATCTGAAATTCTCTTGTGATTTGACCTTGCTTTCAAGGGTGTCTTGAAAGAAGGTTGTTGTGGTTTGTTGGTGAGCCAAAGGGACAAAACCAACTAGGGTTGACTTGTGAGCCTGAAGACAAAACAAGTGTAAAGGTTTGTTAGTGAGCCTAGGTGATAAAACCAACATTGGTTTTGACTTGTGAGCCTTTTGAAAAACAAGTCGGCTATAATCTTGGAGAGATTATAGTGGAATTTCCAAGGATGGCTTGGGGAGTGGATGTAGGTGCTAGGTTTGCACCGAACCACTATAAACCTTGTGTTTGTGTGTGATTATCTCTTCTATCTTTTGCTCTTTACTTCTTGTACTCTATTTATTGCTTTCTGCTGCATATAATCTAGTGCATTAATTTTATAACTCACAAACACCACAAGGCCTGCACATTATTGCTTTAAATTTTTAAAAGACCCAATTCACCCCCCTCTTGGGCTCCATTTCTAGACAACACTTTTGGTTTTCATAAGGCTTACAAAAAACCTCTTGGTTTTCTCAAAGGTTAACCAAAAATCTCAGTTGGTTTTCAAACAAGGCTCACCAACAACCTAAATTGATTTTTTCAAAGCTTACCAACAACCCAAACATTAGTTTCAAACTACTTGAAACTAGAAACAATAATAAAGTCAAGTATAAAGTAAGATATAATAATCTGTCAAAAAATAAAGTAAATATCTTTTTGAAGCTCTATGATTGTAGTTGACAAGCTTGTCCCTAAGTTATTGAAGCCTTAATGGATGCTTGAAGGATGGACTTGAATGCTTCTTGAATGCTCTTGAATACTTGAAGGCTCAACTTCACTCAAAAGTAATGAACTCTTAATAAATTCCCATTAGTTGCTCATTATTCTCTTTCCTCTTGAGTTTGGTCCACTTTAAATACCTTTCCAACCTTAAATGACTATTTTTGACCATCGGAGAGGTGAAAATAGCCATTAGAGATAAAAAGGATCGTTTCTGTGTTTCAAAAAACTAGTCGTTATTGTTCATCCAGACCTGCAAGTGTCGACACTTCAGATCATGAGTCGATACTTAAGTCAATACTAAGTCAAAAATACTTTCTGAAGCTCTTTGGAATGCACTGGTACGTCGACACTTCTTTTGATGAGTCGATACTTGAATCGATACTTCATCTTTATGAGTCGACACTTGAGAAAAGACTTGAATTCAGCATGTTCTATATCATTTCTAGTCTCAGGCCTTGAGTCGACACATAAGTCAACACTTGAGCTTCATAAGTTGATACTTCATGTATGCCATCTGAAACTTCTTCTGCGTATCATCTTAAGCTTCTGTGAGTCGACACTTTGAGTCGACACTTCACTTCAATGAGTCGATACTGTTAGATGTATGCCCTAAAAGCCATGTTGGCTTGACACATTTTTAATTTTAGAGCATGAACTTTGTACATAATTTTTTTATTAATAAAAGGCCATTAGTTTCATTCATATTATTGTGTCTATGAATCATCCATGGAGTTAATAGACAATGACACATATTCTCAAGAGTTGAGAATCTGAGACATGTGTCTTTATAGATTAACTCCTAAAGGCTCTTGATTGTTGGAATATCACAAGGATGGTGATTGATCCGTTAAAATTGGTGCACAGATCACTTCCCTTTTAGGAAGATGTGTCTCTGACCTATAGTGCGGTGATACTGGAGTGAAAGTGCAGGTAGTTGATAGAGATCAACGATACTGAGCGTGACCAAGTACAAGAAGTTATACGGATGACTACTCACTCGTCGATAACATCCTAATGCTATGTTGTATGAATAGTTCCTTGACCTAGAGTGTCTCGGCTACTCACAATAAGGTTGCTGTAGTTTGACAGCACAATACATGGTTCCTATCCATATGGGATCTTGGGTATTTGTTGGCTGCAATAAGTTTATTGTAGAAGTAGGGTGTTCACTTGTAGGGATCTATCAGCCTTAGTAGTAAGGTATAATCCTATGCAAGCTTAATGAGACTAAGTCCAGAAGTCTATGATCATAGCAGGGTGATAATGAAAATGTGTTTTTATTAGTATCACAATTGAACTTGAGTCGATTAGGTTAAGCATGTGATGATGGGTTTGACGAGTATCCATAACCAACATCATGTTGAGATTTTGATAGAGGAACCGAATCACATGGTAACTACACCTAGGGATTCCAATCTTATTCTGCTGGGTTACCACTACATACTACTGTCACTGGTGGATTATGAGAGCCCGTTAGGATCATTCTCGAATCGATGATCCTAATTAGGGTTGAGCTGAAATTGTTTCAGTCCATCGAAAGAAGTTTCGTTGATGTATAATGGAGATTATAGTATATCTCATTACTAGATAGGATAGGACTTAAGGGGCCACACACATTAGGAGCTCAAGTAACCAATCAACAAATTAATATTTGACCTAATTGTAAATGTTGCAATTAATTAATTATGGATTAGTTGTTAATTAAATTAAATTAGATTTAATTTAATTGAGTTAGACTCAATTAATTATCCTAATTGATTCGGGTCAATGTCCGCTTCGAAATAGTTCGATCAGATTTAAAATTGGCTTCAGTTTGACTATAAAATCACTTCATTTGGACCACGACCTAGAGTCCAGTTAGACTGGGACTCTCTCTCCTTGTCTCCCCTTCCCTCCACATGCCTACCTTGTGGGTCCCATTTATTTTTGGCAACAAAAGAGATGGGGCATGAAAACCAAGGCGCTAATGTGTTTTAATGTGAAGAGAAAGAGGGGAGGAGGAGTCCTCTTTTACTCTTAATTTTTAACCACTTGAAATAAAACACCGGTGTTTTGGCATGGAGGACTTGAAGAATTAATTTATGGTAAATCATAAAAGGAGAGAGGGGTGGCTGACCAAAATATTATTGGCATGAATACTTTCGCGTGCATTTTCTCTTTTGGGCATTAATATTCCAGGGAGTCTCTCCTGGGGCGTCATCTCCTCCTCTCCCTTCTAGATTATTTCTTCCTTGTGATCTTCAAGAATGTTGAGAGGTCTTCTACATAAGAGGGAGAAGAAAGGTAAAGGGTCCAAAGGTCTTGCATAGTTTGATTTGCAAGATAGAAGCCAAAAGCCGGTCCGGATTTGGATCGACATAGTTTTTAAAGCGAGCAATTTACAGAAAGATGAGAGGGCTGCAAGGATCTAGCAGTCCAGTGCCCTTTATGACTCATTGCAAGAGATTCGTGTGGATACCAGCAGACGCCGGGCGTTTGCATGGCTTCAACAGAATCCCGACTTTTCAGTAACGGATCTGCATGCTTTTCAGAGCAGGCCCGGTAGCGATCCTATAAGTATTTTGTACTTAAAATAATTTTTATTTCATATCTAATATTTTTCTCATGTTATGCAGCATATTAGAAATTTATGATAAATAAATTAGATTTATTTATGAATTGCATGATTAGATATAAATTATTTTTATATCTGCTTTCGCTGCGACAGGCTGCTGATACCTGTTTAAATACAATTTCCTGTTCCTGGGAGAAAACCAACAGTGGTATTAGAGCCAGGTTCTCCTTTTAACATGCATGCATGAGAATCAGATCTAAAAAAATATTCAGATCAGTTAGAAATATTATGATTTTTCGGATCTATGTTGAACATGAGATTGTTCTAGCATAGAATTTTATGTTTTGAAAAATTATTTTCGAAAGTAAAATCATAATTTTCAGATCTAAAATTAAATTTTATAATCTAAAACTAAATTGATCAAAGGTTACACAAAGTGAAATAAGGTTGTCCTGCTATAGGGTTTACCCCCTACAGAGCAAAGGTTGTCCTACTTTGATGTATACCGGTTTTGAAAAAGGGTTTTCAAAATGGTTTTGATAGATTTATGATTATGAATGTTGTTGTATGCGATGCACAAAATTAGGGTTTATATCTTTATATGATTTATGATCATAAGCCATTAATGTCATGCACTTGAACCTAATTTTAAAATTGATTTAATCAAGAAAATCAAATTAGGTGCATGAGGGTTTGGGTTGAACAAATTAGGTCTAAAGATTGGGCTACGTGATTAAGGCTTGATTAGATCAACTAGTAACCCTAATATGATTTTGAACAAGTGACTCAACCTAATTAGATGATGATTTGGGTTAGGTCAGGTGTTCTCAAAATTGATTTTAGATGTAGTCTGATCAGATCGATTCATTTGATAGTGAATCAATAAGTTAAGACCTAATTTGGCTCAATGATAAGCCCAAATCATTAGATGACCTAATTGAATCTTGTCAGTCAATCGGTGTCTAAGGAAGGTTTTGATAAAGGTTTACTAATTGAGGCTAACTCTTTCTTAACCAACTAGTTTGGCGGAAAGAGGGTATATTGGCGGAACCCTCCCATGGATCAAACTGACCTGGCCAATTTGGTTGATTAAGTTTTCAAAAGGGTCACTTTTGATTCGAGTTCACCCATGCTGGTTATATTAAGTCAGACATGAGATTGTACTGACCTAATATAATTTTAGTCAGACATGAGATTGTGCTGACTGAATGTAATTGGTTAGTCATGATTTGGCTGATCAATTTAGAAGAGACCTGAACCTAAGCTCCCAATAAATATTAAGTCATAGGTTTTCCACCATTGTAAGTGTGCGGGTGTCCTACTGGTGTTGATTATTCTCGGCTGGTTATAGTGGTCTAGTTGCACCGAGAAGACACAACCACTCTATTAGGCATGATATGTTGCTAGGCACTGATGGGGTTGGGCCCAATAAACGGGCACGTTGACGGACTCAATGATGGCTTTGTCTAGCAGGAATGGTGGGTCTGACTTAATTAATGATTGGATCAATAAAAAGGCACATTGAGGTTCCATGATTTAGAGACCAAGAGCTACAACTTATATTAGATACATTGGACAAGAGTTGGCCACTTATTAGTGTAGCGTGTTACCAATAACCGGATACGGTGAGGTGCCGCACATCGATGGGACCGTAGCACCCACTAAAAATCTAGAGTCGCAGGTTTTTGCATCTCCACGGGGAGTGTGAGAGATCCGAGAAAATAGTGAGAGTTCTAAAATTATTTCTTAAAGACCCTAGAATAATTTTTATAATTAAGTATAAAGCATCTAATTCGAATCTTCTACTCTTGCAGTTAACCATGTCTGCTTCAAATCCCTTACTCCGTATTCTAGAGACAAACCCACTAGTTGGCCTCAATTTTAAAGATTGGTTGAGAAACTTCAAAATTATTTTGAGTTCTGAGAAGTTGGGCTATGTGCTTGACCAGGAACCCCGTATCTTACCTGACCATCCAAGTGCTCATCAGACGACTGCACATGAGAAATGGATGGAAGATGATAATAAGGTTAAGTGTTATATATTGGCCTCAATGTCAAATGAATTGCAGAGCCAACATAAGGATATGCCAACTGCTAAATCGATTATGATTCACCTACAAGAGTTATATGCTGAACAAAATCAGATTGCACGCTTCGAAGTGTCGAAAATGCTTTTCAACAACAAGATGCGTGAAGGGTAGTCAATGCATGATCAATGTTTGACAATGATCAAGGACATCGAACAGCTTGAGAAGCTGGGCATTCCTATTCACAAGGAGCTTCAGGTGAACTTGATCCTCCAGTCCTTGACTAGTTCATATGCTCAATTTGTTATGAAATATAATATGAACAAGTTGAACTACACTTTGCCTGAATTATTGAACATGCTGGTAAGCGATGAGGGGATCCTGAAGAGTTCAAGGGGCTCTATTTTCTCTGTGAAGCAGTCTTCCTCCAAAAAAAAGTCTACTTGGAAGAAAAAGAAACCTGCAAAGAAGCAAAAAAAAGCGAACAAACAGAAGAAGGACACTCCCAAGAAAGCCAAGGTCAGCACAGGGAAATGTTTCCACTGCAATACAGATGGCCACTGAAAAAGGAATTGTCCTCTCTACTTGAAAAGCCTAAAGAAACAGAAGGAGGATGTGCCTTCTAAAGGTAAGCCTATACTCGTTATTGAATCTAGCCTAACAGTTTCATCTACTTCCAACTAGATTTTAGACTCTGGCTCTAGTGCTCATATATGCATTTCAATGCAGGGCCTGGAAAGAAGTAGAATGCTGAGAGAAGGTGAGATGGTCCTACATGTCAAAAATGGAGCAAAAGTTGCTGCTCAAGCCGTTGGATCATATTCTGATCTGGTGATACCTTTAGGGTTTAGATTAGTTCTTAGTGACTGCTATTTTGTACCTAGAGCTAGTAGAAATTTGATTTCTATCTCTGTGCTAGCACAGGAAGGATTTGAATTTATATTCAATAAAGACTTTTGTAGTATTTATTTGAGAAATAAATTGGTTGCAAAAGTTATTTTAATTGACAGTCTCTATCATTTGCATTACGATGCATCTTTGAACATTAACGAGAAAATTAAAGTGAATGCCATAGGACATAAACATCCTAGAGATGACCTAAATGAAAAATACATGTGGTACCTAAAGCTCGGTCATATAGGTGGGGACAGAATTAATAAACTGGAAAGGGATGGGATCCTAGATTCAGTTAATTCTGAATCATACCCACCTTGTGAGTCATGTCTTCAAGGCAAGATGACCAAGTTATCCTTTGTAGGATATGGGGAGAGAGCCATAGAATTACTTGTCCTGGTACACACTGATGTGTGTGGTCCATTTGATGTGTAGTCCAGGGGTGGATTTTACTACTTCATAACCTTTACTGATGTTTGTTAACGGTATGGTTATGTGTTTCTTATGAGAAACAAATATGAAGCTTTTGAAAAGTTCAAGGAATTCAGACATGAGATAGAAAAACAAATAGGTAAAATCCTTAAGGTTCTTCGATCAGATCGGGGAGGAGAATACCTTAGTAGAAAATTTTTAGGTTATCTTAAGGACAATGGCATAGTCTCACAATGGACTCCACCTGGTACGCCTCATCATAATGGGGGTGTCTGAGAAGAGAAACATGACATTATTAGATATGATCTGATCTATGATGAGCTTCACTGACTTGCCTTTATTTCTTTAGGGATATGCCTTACAAACTTCAATTTACATTCTAAATAGAGTTCCATATAAATATGTTCCTACCACACCATATGAGATTTGGCATGGTAAGAAATCGAGTCTTGCCCATTTCAAGATTTGGGGATGTCCAGCTTATGTAAAAAGACTAATGGCAGACAAGTTGGAATCTAGATCTATGAAAGCTTGGTTTATAGGATATCCTAAAGAAATTTTAGGATATTATTTTTACATTCCAGAATATCATAATGTGATTGTGAGCAGACATGCCACATTTTTTGAAAAACAGTTTATTCAGGAAGGTGGCAGTGGGAGGTTAATTGAGCTTGATGAGAAAGTCTCTGAAGAGCAGCCAGCTAGAGATCAGATCAAACTTAATCAACCAATACACGTAAATGCTCTTCCATCTCGTAAGTCTATTAGAGTCTCCAAACCTCCTGAAAGGTACTTGGGTATGCTTACAGAGGATTTAAAGGAAATGTTTCTTGTTGAGGACAAGGATCAATTGATTGATCCTAATACTTATGATGAGGCGATATCAGACATCGATTCCGAGAAATGATTGAATGCTATGAAGTCAGAAATTGATTTAATGCATTCTAACCAAGTTTGGTCCTTAGTGGATCCACCAGAGGGTATTGTACCTATTAGCTGTAAATGGATCTATAAAAGAAAAATAGGTACAGATGGTAAGGTAGAGACCTTTAAAGCAAGGTTGGTGGCAAAAAGGTATAGTCAACGTGAAGGCATTGACTATCATGATACCTTTTCACCAGTAGCTATGCTAAAATCCATCTGTACATTGCTTGCAATTGCAGCATATCATGATTATGAGATCTAATAGATGGATGTGAAAACTGCATTCCTAAATGGATATCTTGAGGAAGATATCTATATGGAGTAGCCTTTGGGTTTCACTTCCAGTGATGAAGATCATAAGGTATGCAAGCTGCATAGATCAATCTATGGATTGAAGCAAGCTTTTCAGAGTTTGAATACTCATTTTGATGATGCAATCAAATCATTTGATTTTATCAAAAATGAGGATGAGCCATGTGTTTATAGGAAGGCCAATGGGAGAGCTGTGACATTCCTCGTATTGTACGTGGATGATATCCTCCTTATTGGGAATGGTATTCCCATGTTGACTTCGATCAAAAGTTGGTTATCCAAGGAATTCTCTATGAAAGACTTAGGTGAAGCATCTTATATTTTGGGGATTAAGGTCTATAGAGATAGATCTAATCGGATGCTAGGCCTTTCACAAAAATTGTATATAGAGAAAATCCTGAAAAGGTTCAACATGGAGAACTCTAAAAAAGGATTGTTACCTCTTCAGCATGGCATTAATCTCTCCAAGAAAATGTATCCCAACATGCCTGAAGAGATTCGATGCGGTGAGCAGAATTTCATATGCTTCGGCAATTGGAAGCTTTATGTATGTCATGTTGTGTACTCGACCTGATATAGCTCTTGCTGTGAGTGTCACAAGTAGATATCAGTCGAATTCAGGTGAACAACACTGGATAGCTGTGAAGAACATTCTTAAGTACTTGAGAAGGACTGAAGATTTGTTTTTAGTCTTTGGTGGGAGTTCAGAATTATGTCTGATCCTGATGATAGAAGGGATACACAGACTCGGACTTTATGTCTGATCCTGATGATAGAAGGTCTACATCAGGGTCTATGTTTTTGTGCAATGGTAGGGCAACTAGTTGGAAAAGTTTTAAGCAGCCCATCATAGCAGATTAAACAATGGAAGTAGAGTACATCACTACCTCTGAAGCTGCAAAAAAAAGCCTTCTGGTACAAAATGTTCATTACGGAGCTTGGAATGATGTCATCTGATGCCATCCCCATATATTGTGACAATAATGGAGCAATAGCTCTTGCTAAGGAGCCCAAGTCTCACTAGAAGTCCAAGCATATTGAGCGACAGTTTCATATCATACGCGACTACCTCGAGAAAAAATATGTTGAGGTGCAAAGAGTAGACTCCACAGATAACGTGGCAGATCCACTGACTAAGCCTTTGAGCCAACAGAAGACTGAGATCCACCTTGAGAAGATGGGACTTAGATATGTAGCCAATTGGCTTTAGTGCAAGTGGGAGATTGTTAGATGTATGCCCTGAAAGCCATGTTGGCTTGACACATTTTTAATTTTAGGGCATGAACTTTGTACTTAATTTTCCTTGTTAATAAAAGGGCATTAGTTTTATTTATATTATTGTGTCTATGAATCATCCATGGAGTTAATGGATAGTCACACATATTCTCAAGAGTTGAGAATCTGAGACATGTGTCTTTATAGATTAACTCCTAAAGGCTCCCAATTATTGGAATATCACGAGGACGGTGATTGATCCATTAAAATCGATGCACAGATCACTTCCCTTTTAGGGTAGATGAGTCTCTGACCTATAGTGTAGTAACATTGGAGTGAGAGTGTAGGTAGTTGACAGAGATCAATGGTACTGAGTATGACCAAGTACAGGAAGTTATACGGATGACTACTCACTCATCGATTACTTCCTGATGCTGTAGTTGTGTGAATAATTCATTGACCTAGAGTGTCTCGGCTACTCACAATAAGGTTGCTGTAGTTTGACAGCACAATCACATGGTTCCTATCCATACGGGACCTTGCAGTGTTCGTTGGCTATAGCGAGTTTATTGTAGGAGTAGGGTGTTCACTTGCAGGGATCTATCAGCCTTAGTAGTAAGGTATAATCCTATGCAAGCTTAATGAGACTAAATCCAGAAGTCTATGGCCATAGCAGAATGATAATGAAAATATGTTTTCATTAGTATCACAATTGGACTTGAGTCGATTAGGTTAAGCATGTGACTAATGGGTTTGACGAGTATCCATAACCAACATTATGTCGAAATTTTGATAGAGGAACCGAATCACATAGTAACTACACCTAGGGGTTCCAATCTTATTCTGCAGGATTGCCACTACATACTGCCATGTATCATTGGTGGATTATGAGAGCCTGTTAGGATCATTCTCAGATCGATGATCCTAATTAGGGTTAAGCTGAAATTATTTCAATCCATCGAAAGGAGTTTCGATGATATATAATAGAGATTATAGCATGTCTCATTACAGACAGGATAAGACCTGAGGGGTCATACATATTAGGAGCTCAAGTAACCAATCAGCAAATTAATATTTGACCTAATTGTAGATGTTACAATTAATTCATTATGGATTAGTTGATAATTAAATTAAATTAATTTAATTTAATTGAGTTAGACTCAATTAATTAATCCTAATTGATTCGGGTCAATGTCCGCTTCGAAATGGTTCGATCGAATTTAAAATCGACTTCAGTTTGATTATAAAATCACTTCATTTGGACCAAGACCTAGAGTCCAGTTAGACTGGGACTCTCTCTCCTTGTCTCCCCTTCCCTCCACATGCCTACCTTATGGGTCCCATTTATTTTGGGTGACAAAAGAGATGGGGCATGAAAACCAAGGCGCTAATGTATTTTAACATGAAGAGAAAGAGGGGAGGAGGAGTCCTCTTTTACTCCTCTTAATTTTCTACCACTTGAAATAAAACACCGGTGTTTTGGCATGGAGGACTTGGAGAATTAATTTACGGTAAGTCATAAAAGGAGAGAGGGGTGGCCGATCAATTATTGGCATGAATATTTTGGCATGCATTTTCTCTTTTAGGCATTAATATTCCAGCGAGTCTCTCTCCTGGGGTGCTATCTCCTCCTCTCCCTTCTAGTTTATTTCTTTCTTGTGATCTTCAAGAGTGTTGAGAGGTCTTTTACATAAGAGGGAGAAGAAAGATAAAGGGTCCAAAGGTTTTGCATAGTTCGATTTGCAAGACATAAGCTAAAAGCCGGTCCGGATTCGGATCGGCACACCTTTTAAAGCGGGTGATTTGCGGAAAGAGGAGAGGGCTGCAAGGATCTAGCAGTCCGGTGCCTTTTATGACTCGGTTATAAGAGCTTCGTGTGGAAACCAGCAGAGGCCGGGCGATTGCACGGCTCCGACAGAATCCCGGCTTTTCAATAACGGATCTGCATGCTTTTCAGAGCAGGCCCGGATAGCGATCCAAGTAAGTATTTTGTACTTAAAATAATTTTTATTTTAGATCTAATATTTTTTTCATGTTATGCAGCATGTTAGAAATTTATGATGAATAAATTAGATTTATTTATGAATTGCATGATTAGATATAAATTATTTTTATATCTGCTTCGGCTACGACAGGCTGCTGATTCCTGTTTAATTGCAATTTTCTGTTCCTAGGATGTTGCCCAGTAAGCAACACAAGAGGGGAGGTGAATTGGGTCTCTAAAAATTTAACACATAATATTACTTGATATTAAGCAATGCAATCCAATTTAGCAAATATATTAGCAAAGTACTATAAATTTAATTGCAATGCTCTAAAATAAAAGTGCAGCGAAAATAAAGAGCAATAAGTAAAGAGCAAGGAGATAGAGATCAAGCAATCACAAAGACCAAGAAAATATTGTGGTTCGGTGCTATCCAATGCACCTACATCCACTCTCCAAGATCTCCTTGATAATTCACTATAATCACACCGATTACAGTTGATTAGTTTTGCAGGCTCACTAATCAAAAACCTAACTTGTTTTCACAAGGCCAACAAGTCAAAACCTCACTTGGTTTTACGGGCTAACCAAGAACCTAATTGGTCTTCACAAGGCTAACCAACAACCTCCCTTGGTTTTCCGGGCTAACCAAGAACCTTAGTAGTTTTGCGGGCTAACCACCAACCTAATTAGCTTTCCAAGGCTTACCAATAACCTCACTTGGTTTTACAATAGGCTAACCAACAACCCTTACAAGAAATATGGTTTAAAAGTAAAGAACCAATCTAAGCTTTCTAAAACAAAGTGGATATCTCTTTGTAGCTCGATATAGAGTTGCTTTGAACTTGTTGAAGCCTTTTGAATGCCCAAGAATGGATGATCTTCAATGCTCTTGAAGGCTTTTGAATGCTTGGAGGCTTCTTTTAGCTTGAAAGTGGTTGAAACTTCAATGAATAGGAGTTAAAGCTCACTTTTCTTCTTTCTTCTCAAAACTCTTTAATGTTCTTTAATATGTTGTGTTTTGATTTGATTTGGAGCATATAAATATCTTCCCAAGGCCTCAAAACCGGTTTCTAGCCATTAGACTTGAAAAACTAGCCGTTGGGGGCAATTTGGGCGAGTTCTGCATTTGAAAAAACTAGCCGTTACTGTTGCCAGAACTTCATGTGTCAACACTTCAGGCTGTGAGTCGACACATAAGGTCAACACTTGATCTTCTTGAGTTGACACCTAGTTCAAATTGCTCCATTCAGATTCTCTAGAAATCTCAAATGTGTCGACACTTTCTCAGTTGAGTCAACACCTTGAGTCGACACCTTGCTTCCATGTGTCGACACTTCAGCTGTTCCTTCAACTTCTGCAAGTTCTGTGGCTTAAAAGTCTCAGGCGATGTGTTGATCCATGTGTCGACACTTTGAGTGGACACTTTAGGTCCATGTGTTGACACATGATCTGTGCCATTTGAAACATTACTGCGTACCAGCCTGAGTCGACACTTCATCTCTATGTGTCGACACTTCATGTCATGCGTCGACACTTTGAGTTGACACTTCTCTGAAAACTTCACAAAAAGTACCGAATTTGAGCTGGAACAATTTTCCATTTGTCTTAGCCATCCAATCAACCATCTCTTGAGTGTCCAAGTCTTCTTTGAGCAATCTTTTCATTCAAACTTGGCTTCTTCAAAACAATTGAGCTTCTTCAAATTTTATAGGCACCTTTTCAATAGAAACACACTCAAAACAAATCATTAGTCCTCAACATACTTAACCATTTTGCTTATCATCAAAATCAATTAATGGAGTCAACAATCTCCCCATTTTTGATGATAACAAAACCTTTAAGTATAAATTGCTTTAAAACAAGGCTTTTAAACGAAATCATGAAGGTGCATAAAACTGAAAGCATTAAGTATATCAACATCACTTACATTAATGATATGATAATTCAGAACACAAGTAATAGTGCTAGAGCTTGTTATAAAGATAGAGAGTATCAGAGTTTTGGGATTCATTTAAATGCATAGAAAACATGTATCATGATACTTTACAAGAAAAATTTCGGTAAACAACAAAGCTCCCCCTGAATTAATGATTCATAACATAATTTGTAAGAATCTTTTCAAACATTTAAAGAGGGGTTTTAAGATAAAATTCATTTTGAAAGGATTTCCAAATGAAAATATAGTAAAGCTCCCCTTTCTTAAGAAATTTTATAAATGATTTTTAATTCAAGTTTTAAAAAAATTGTTTATCCTTTGCACATTACAAATATAAATCACCAAAACTACTCACCCTTTTTGTGAAGTATACTCATTTATACTTAAATCTCATTACTAAACTACTCCCCCTTTTTGTTATCATTAAAAAGATAGGAAAACAAATAGATTGAGTAGACAAGATGTAGCATTGAGTTAATCTACTCGTTCTTTACATATTGCATTGAATTTAAAATTCATTCATTCATTCAATAACGAAGACATTGAAGAGTAATTCAAAATATATCATTCATTGAAGAACAAAGTTTTTCATATAAACTTATAACTAGTACAACAGATGCATAATAAAGATAAAAATACACAGAAGCATAAAAACAAATTATCTAAAATTACATAAAAGTCCTAATCCTCATCCATGGACTCATCAGAAGATGAACCGATCTCAATCAATCCTGTATCAGTGAAGAATCGAGCTCGCAGCCATCTCGATCGAAGATCTCTAAGTCTGGTCCTGGTCAGCTGTGGAGGGGTACGACGACCACGTCCTCTGTGACGAGCATATGTCCGACCTCTGGCTGGAGTAATAAAGGTAGAAGCAATGTCCTCCGTAGGAATAGAAGTGATCGGATCAACAATCTCAGCAACCGCTGGAAGAGGTGTGCGATCAAATGAAGGACCTGAGTCAAGATACTGAAAGCTGGGTGTATAAAATCCAAGCTCTCGGATAAGCGAGGATGTGTGAAGTGTAGGACTCTCAATAATCTGTGTATCAAGGATAGGGGTAACAGCTGATGATACAACAGGCGTATCAAAAACAGAAGTATCAGCTATAGAATGAACTGGTAGGTCTATGATCGATGTATCAACAACGGGGGTCTCAATGATAAGTATATGTATAGCAAGAGTATCAATATCAAGGGAATTAATATAGGTGTCAGGATAGGAGTATCGATAACTGGAGAGAGAATAGGAATATGAACAGGAATGCGATCATCCGATCTAGAAGGAGAAGATGGAACAGGAGTCTGGGCAGGTGAATAGGAAGGGTCAACAGGACTCCTAGGCAAGTCAGCCGTCACCTCCGCTACTGGCTCTGAAGTAAGATCAGCAAAGTCAAATCTGTCTGAGTCAGTCTCCTTGTCGTCTCCATCATCATCTCCAATATCTCCAATAACTGTATCACCAACAGTAACACCATCTCTAACAATAGTATCTACACCAGTATCAATATCATCAATGTCATCAGCTGGTGCAGGAGCAGGTATATGAGCAGGTGTAGGAGCAGTGTCAGCAACTAGAGCACTCACTGAAGATCTGGACAGTGCAGAAAGAATATCTGAGATGCTATGACTAAGTCCAATATGGCTCTCTCTTGTCTCAGCTATGAATACGTCAAGACACTGCCTCATGATAAAAACATCAATCTCGATGCGTCTGACTCTGTCCTCTAAACTATCTGAAGTCCCTGGAGTCTCCATCTGATCTGGCTGAGGTTGTGCTGAGGTAGAAGGATCAGGATGAGAAGCAACCACTGGCTGCACCGCCGTCTCAGGCTGAGTCTCACTGGGTCCTGCCTCGCCGGAGAGAATCCGCTCCTCCTCTGCTACGTCGTCATCATCATCTCTGTCCTCGGCCTGACCTGATATCCTACATATCCACTGGCCTCGGAACAAATGATAGCCCATCCGATGCAATGACCTGATGTCATATACATCAATATGAAGTAATGTGCGGTAGGGCTCATCCTCAAAGCTGACTCCATACTCCCTAAATAATACTGTCAATCCCATACCATAAGGTAAGCAGAGCCGCTGGCTAGTCGACGCCTCTGTAATCTGGTGAACCATGAGTACTGGAATGCAGACAGGCGTATGCTGAACCAGTGAGACCATCACGTTCAACTCTCGCTCAGTGATATAGTCGAAACATCCGGTCTTCGGTAGAAGTATCCGGGCGACAATGTGATGTAGTAGTCTCATCTTTGTAGATAACCTGGATGCTGGTACAGTGGCTCCCTCTGGTAGAATGTTAGACTCAAAGATGCACTGAAGTCCACTGACTCGATCCATCAAATTGTCAACAATAGATCCTGTCATCGGTATATCCCATACTTTGCTCAGAATCTCTGAAGTAATAGGGATATCTCGTCCTCTGACCTGTGCCAACCAACCATCTGTCTCATGGGCGAGTGATCCATAAAACTCTCTCATCAGCTCGGGGTAATACCTCTCACTAAGTGAACAGAATGTAGTCAGACCAACCAAACGAATCCACTCTCCAATCCGAAAATGCTACTGGTCGATAAATGAAAATTCCACTCAACATCTTCCAACTACAGTCTTCGAGCTCACCCGGCTAGATGGTACAAATAAGGTCGTGCGGGCGGATCTGTAGCTCTAGACTCATGTCGGGTCTTCGTCCTTCGCTCTTCTTCTTGGTTTGACTGACGAGGTCTACGAACAATTTGCTTGCGAGGTCCCATTGCTTGGATTGAAAGATTGGGCAAGGTTTTGGTTGAAATCTAGGGTTTTTAGGGTTTAGAAATCAAAACCTAAGAGAAATCCAACCAAAAAACTGGCTATCGAGTATCCAAATCAAAGAAATAATGGCTAAAAACTTGGAATAGGGAATGGGAACAATATAGATACCTTGAAAGCTTGTGTTGGCTCGAAGGAGAAAAGAAATAGGGAGAAAAATGGTTCGGAAACCCCTTTATTCTTAGTTTGATGTCGTTCATATGTTGGCTCACGCATGTGTCGACACATTCAGGTGTCGACACATCGATGTGTCGACACATTGACTTAAAAACCAAAAATTTAGGGATTTCAAGAGTAAATCAAAATCAATTGAAATATGATAATTTTATAGTGAAATCAACAATGATTGAGCAAGATTTATCATAATTAAGGTCTAATTGATCTAGTTTAAGTCAAAATATAGGAAAAATTTAATCAAACAGATTGATGATCTCGAGCTCTCTTCTTATCATACAGAATCGATCTTCCAGAAGAGGTTTAGTTAAAATATCAGCTAATTGAAATTCAGTACTAATAAATTCAAGCAAAACATCATTGTTTTTTATATGATCCCTAATAAAATGATGTCTAATTTCAATATGTTTACTCCTAGAATGTTGAACAGGATTTTTAGTCAAGCAAATAGCACTGGTATTATCACATTTAATAAGCGTACTAACCAACTTGATTCCAAAGTCTTCAAGTTGTTGCTTAATCCACAAGATTTGAGCACAACAACTTCCTGCTGTAATATACTTAGCCTCAGCTATGGATAGTGCAAATGAAGTTTGTTTCTTGCTAAACCATAAGATTAAGTTAACTCTAAGAAATTGGCAAGTGCCACTAATACTCTTTCTATCCAATTTACAGCCAGCAAAATCCACATCAGAATATCCAATCAATTCAGCAGATGAATTTCTAGAATACCATAAACCAATATCAATAGTACCAGATAGATATCTAACAATGCGCTTAACAGCCAAAAGATCTGATTCTTTAGGTTCAGACTGATATCTAGCAAACATGCAAACACTGAACATTATATCTGGTCTACTAGCAGTTAGATACAATAAAGAGCAAATCATACCTCTATATAACTTTTGATCTACTGATTTATCATGTTCATCTTTATCAAGTCTACAAAAGGGGCTTATAGGCATACCTATTGGTTTAGTAGTCTCCATCCCAAACTTCTTGATAATTTTTCTTATATACTTAGCTTGGTTGATGAAGATACCATCTGTAGTTTGCTTAATCTGGAGTCCGAGAAAAAAATTGAGTTCTCCCATCATGCTCATCTCGAACTCACCCCGCATTAGCTTAGCAAACTCTTGACAAAGAATTTCATTAGTAGCACCGAAAATGATGTCATCAACATATATTTGCATTACTAACAAATCATTATCTTTTATTTTCAAAAATAGTGTTTTATCAACATTTCCTCTAGAAAATTCATTTTTAGTCAAAAATTTGCTGAGTCTTTCATACCATGCTCGAGGTGCTTGCTTTAATCCATAAAGTGCTTTGTTTAATTTAAAAATATGATCAGGATGTGCATGATTTTCAAATCCAGGTGGTTGTTCAACAAAAATCTTTTCAGTTATAAAATCATTTAAGAAAGCACTCTTAACATCCATTTGAAATAATTTGAAATTCATAAAACAAGCAAATGCTAATAATAGTCTAATTGCTTCTAGTCTAGCAACAGGAGCAAAAGTTTTATCAAAGTCAATCCCTTCCTCCTGATTGTAGCTTTTAGCAACTAGCCTAGCTTTATTTCTAACAACAACACCATTTTCATCTAATTTATTCCTAAATATCCATTTAGTGCCAATAATTGAAATATTAGATGGACTTTTTATAAGTGTCCAAACATTATTTCTATCAAATTGAATTAGTTATTCTTGTATAGCATTGATCCAATTAGAATCTTTTTCAGCTTCTTCAAAACATTTAGGTTCTACTTGAGATACAAATACTAGATAATCATATTCATTTCTAATTGAGGCTCGAGTTCTTACCCCTTTAGATGGATTACCTAAGATTAATTTCTTAGGATGTCCATGAGCATACCTCCACTCCTTAGGTAGATCTTGATGCTTTGGAGTGTCATCTTCTTTTTCATTCTTGTCTTGATCTTCTTTATTTGGTTGAGGTTGATCATTCAATATCAGCTTTTGAAGCTTGTCAACACCTGCACATTCATCAGAGTATCCTCTTTTCTGGAGGATTTGTTAGTATATTCTTCAAAAACAACATGCACTGACTCTTCTACAATCAAAGTTTGTTTATTAAAAACTCTGTATGCCCTGCTTGATGTAGAGTATCCTAAGAAGATACCTTCATCAGACTTGGCATCGAACTTTCCAAGATGATCTTTTCTATTATTTAAAACAAAACATTTATACCCAAAAACTCGAAAATATTTCAAGGTCGATTTTCTTTGGTTCCAAAACTCATAAGGAATTTTCTTTAAAATAGGATGGATTAAAACTTGATTTAAAATGTAACAAGCTATATTAATAGCTTCAACCCAAAAATATCTTGGCAAATCGTTTTTACAAAGCATAGTGTATGCAATTCTTCCAAAGTACGGTTTTTCCTTTCTACTATCCCATTCTACTGAGGTATCCTAGGTGCAGAAAAATTGTGTTATATTCCTTTTTCATTGCAAAAGTTTTCAAAATCTTGATTTTCAAATTCAGTTCCATGATCACTACGAATGCAAACAATTGAAACACCTTGTTCGTTTGAAACTTTTTTTATAAAACTTTATAAATGCTGAAAATGATTCATCTTTTTGTGCTAAAAAGAAAACCCATGTAAATCTTGAAAAATCATCCACAATGACTAATCTATATCTCTTGCCTCCTAGACTTGATGTTCTAGTTGGTCCAAAGAGATCCATATGAAGTAGTTCAAGTAGCCTACTAGTAGTTACAAATCCTTTTGGTTTGAAAGAAGTTTTAACTTGTTTACCAAATTGACATGCTTGGAAAATTCTATCTTTTTCAAAACAAAGTTCAGGTAAATATCTAACTAAATTATTTTTACAAAGTTTTGAAATAAGATACATACTAGCATGCCCTAATCTTCTATGCCATAGCCAACTAGCCTCATCTTTAGTAGAATTCATTGCAACAAGGCATTCTCCATTAGGCAAAGATAGATCATCTAGGTCTACCAAATAAATATTTCCATGCCTTTTTCTAATGAATTATACTTCATTTAAATCCGGACTAGTAATCATGCAATATGATGATTTAAAAACTACTTGAAAACCTTTATCGCAAAACTAACTAATACTTAAAAGATTATGTTTCAAACCATCTACTAAAAGTATATTATTAATACTATTAGAAAGAGTTATGCGAACCTTACCAATACCAATAATTTTTCCTTTACCATTATCACCGAAGGTCACACTCCCTCCATTCAAAGCTTCAAGAGAAGTGAATTGCTTCACATCTCCAGTCATGTGCCTTGAGCAACCACTGCCAAGATACCAAAGTCTTTTGTTCTCCTTGGTTGCAAGACACACCTCATCATTATCTTGATGTACCATTAAGCAGAGATTTGCAACTTTGGTTTGCTCTTCTTCAGAACTGGAGTCTTCGCTATCACTCCAAGAGGCCATCATTGCTTTCTTCCTTAATTTCTTTATATATTACTTAAGGAGAGGACAATCAAACTTGTAGTGTTCCGGCTCCTTGCATTCGAAGCATATAGGTACTTTCTACTGATTTTTCTTTTCTTTTTCTTTCTCTTTTTCTTTTCTTTTTTCCTTTAATTGATAATTCTTATTGTAAGAAAATTTCCTTCTCTTCATGAATCTTCTAAACTTTCGTGCAAGGAGGGCTTCTTCACCTTCATCTTCCTCTTCATCTTCGGATTCATCTATTGAGGATTCTTCTTGTATGTTTGATTTGAAAGTAATTCCCTTCTTCTTCTTGTCCATGTCCATTGATTTTTATTTCAGATTGAGCTTATAGGTCATGAGCGATCCAACTAACTGCTCAAGAGGTAACTTGTCAACGTCCTTGACTTCTTGAATTATGGTCACCTTCGGATCCCATGATGTTAGAAGTGACCTGAAAATTTTATTTACAAGATAAGCATTAGACATGACTTTCCAAGACTTCTCATACCATTAACAATATTTGTGAATCTTGTGTACATATCAGTGATAGATTCATTAGGTTCCATTCGGAACATCTCATAAGTGTGCACTAACATATTAACTTTAGTGTTCTTCACTTGATTGGTACCCTCATGGATAACTTCAAGTGTTTCCCATATTTTTTTGGTAGACATGCATGTAGATATCCTATTAAATTCACTAGGATCTAATGCATAATAGAGGAGATTCATTGCCTTAGCATTGATCTCGGATTGTTTAATATCATTTTCATCCCAATCCTCTTCGAGCTTTGGGATGGAAACATCATTAACCACTACTAAAGGAATATGAGGACCCTTATTAACTACTTTCCACAAATTGTAATCAATAGAATGCATATAAATTCTCATCCTAGTTTTCCAATAAGTATAATTTGATTCATTGAAAAATGGAGATCTATTTGAGGCTTGTCCCTCAACTACACTAGTACCAATTGGGGCTGCCATAGATCTTTACTCAAGGTGGTAAATCCTATACACTAAGAACAGGGCTCTGATACCACTTGTTGCCCAGTAAGCAATCCAAGAGGGAGGGTGAATTGAGTCTCTAAAAATTTAACACTTAATATTACTTGATATTAAGCAATGCAATCCAATTCAGCAAATATATTAGCAAGGTACTATCAATTCAATTGTAATGCTCTAAAATAAAAGTACAATGAAAATAAAGAGCAATAAGTAAAGAGCAAGGAGAGAGCGATCAAGCAATTACAAAGACCAAGAAAATATAGTGGTTCGGTGCTATTAATGCACCTACATCCACTCCCTAAGATCTCTTTGAGAATTCACTATAATCACACCGATTACAGTTGATTAGTTTTGCGGGCTCGCTAATCAAAAACCCAACTTATTTTTACAAGGCCAACAAGTCAAAACCTCACTTGGTTTTACAGGCTAACCAAGAACCTAATTGGTTTTCACAAGGCTAACCAACAACCCCCCTTGATTTTCTGGGCTAACCAAGAACTTTAGTGATTTTGCAGGCTAACCACCAACCTAATTGATTTTCCAAGGCTTACCAATAATCTCACTTGGTTTTATAATAGACTAACCAACAACCCTTACAAGAAATATGGTTTAAAAGTAAAGAACCAATGTAAGCTTTCTAAAACAAAGCGGATATCTCTTTATAGCTCGATGTAGAGTTGCTTTGAACTTGTTGAAACCTTTTGAATGGCCAAGAATGGATGATCTTCAATGCTCTTGAAGGCTTTTGAATGCTTGGAGGCTTCTTTTAGCTTGAAAGTGGTTGAAACTTCAATGAATAGGAGTTAAAGCTCACTTTTCTTCTTTCTTCTCAAAACTCTTTAACGTTCTTTAATATGTTGTGTTTTGATTTGATTTGGAGCATATAAATACCTTCCCAAGGCCTCAAAACCAGTTTCTAGCTGTTAGACTTGAAAAACTAGCCGTTGGAGGCAATTTGGACGAGTTTTGCATTTAAAAAAACTAGCTGTTACTGTTGCCAGAACTTCATGTGTCGACATTTCAGGCTGTGAGTCAACACATAAGGTCGACACTTGATCTTCTTGAGTCGACACCTAGTTCAAATTGCTTCATTCAGATTCTCTGGAAATCTCAGATGTGTCAATACTTTATCAGTTGAGTCGACACCTTGATTCCATGTATCGATACTTCAGCCGTTCCTTCAACTTCTGCAAGTTCTGTGGCTTGAAAGTCTAAGGCGATGTGTTAATCTATGTGTCGACACTTTGAGTCGACACTTCAGGTCCATGTGTTGGTACTTGATCTGTGCCATTTGAAACATTGCTGTGTACCGGCCTGAGTCGACACTTCATCTCCATGTGTCAACACTTCATATCATATGTCGACACTTTGAGTCAACACTTCTCTGAAAACTTCACAGAAAGTGCTGAATTTAAGCTGGAACAAATTTCCATTTGTCTTAACCATCCAATCAACCATCTCTTGAGTGTCCAAGTCTTCTTTGAGCAATCTTTTCATCCAAACTTGGCTTCTTCAAAATAGTTGAGCTTCTTCAAATTTTGTAGGCACCTTTTCAATAGAAATACAGTCAAAGCAAATCATTAGTCCTCAACTTATACTTAACCATTTTGCTTATCATCAAAATCAATTAATGGAGTCAACATAGGAGAAAATCAATAGATACTTGGCTGAAACTCTCCTAAAACTCTATTGAAACTATGCTGAAACTTTTTCAACTTCAAGATTTGAGTTCACCAAGGTTATTCTTATGTATCAAGGTCCATTTAACTTGAAGTTCCATCAAAGAAAGTGACTTCTTCAACAAGATAACAAGCTTTGAACTTTCAACATATTATAATTTTGATAAGTATCATGTTCTGATAAACATACTTTTAACATAGGTCGTACTCAAATATACTTAAATATTTTGTTATTCATCAAAATCAAGACAGGAGTCAACATTTTTTAAATAGGATGTCATAATTTTTAAACTAGGATGTCGTAATATCATTTCAGCCTATATGAGTAATCTTCTAATATTGTGATATTTTTTGATACTCTAAAAATCTTAAACCAAGCCATGAATAATAGATATTATAAGTAGAAGAGGTTAGAAACTTTGATTTTATATTTTATGCATGGATGTCATAGTTTTTTAACTAGGATGTTGTAATTTTTAAACTAGAATGCCGTAATACTATTACGGCCTATATGAGTAATCTTTTAGCATCCATGATATTTTTTGATATTTTGGGGTCATAAACCAAGCCATAGATGATATGTATTATAGGTAGAAGGGATTAAAAACTTTGATTTTACATTTTCTACATGGATGTCATAGTTTTTTTAACTAGAATGTCATGATTTTTAAACTCATATGTCATAATACTATTTCGGCCTATATGAGTAATCTTCTAGCATTCATGGTATTTTTGATATTCTAGAAGTCATAAACCAAGCCATGGATGATGGTATTATAGGTAGAAGGGGTTAAAAACTTTGATATTATATTTTATGCATGGATATCATAATTTTTTAACTAGGATGTCATAATTTTTAAACTGGGATATCGTAATACTGTTTCGACCTATATAAGTAATCTTTTAGCATTCATGATATTTTTTGACACTCTAAAAGTCATAAACCAAGCCACGGATAACATATATTATAGGTAGAAGGGATTAGAAACTTTGTTTTATATTTTCTGCATGGGTGTCATAGTTTTTTAACTAGGATATCATGATTTTTAAATTAGGATATCGTAATCTTGTTTCAACCTATATGAGTATCTTCTAGCATCCGTGATATTTTTTGACACTCTGTGAGATATTATTCAGACTATAGATGATGGAAAGTCCTGTTATGAGGAGTTATTTCCTTCAGTTTCTTGTTTTACGCTGAGGTATACTAATTTGTAATTGGATGTTATTCATTATATCAAGAGATGTCATAAATATATTATCCCTGTTTTAGTCTTTAAGGACTTAAAGTAGTCCTAAAATTCACATTTTAAATCAACATATTCAATTACATGTTGAATACATGCTGTTATAAATTTCTCTAGATAATATAAATTTACACAAGACTATAGGAAAGTTCAGTATTTTATATCCTCTCTTGTATTAGTTGACTGCATACATAAGCATCAAAGTCATCTAAAAAAGGATCGGAAGATGATATAGTGGTTTCAGTTATTTGTTCGGGTACTTCCACTATATTATGGAAAGTCTGTCTCTTGCTTATACTAGCTCTTCTTTCATTTTGTATAAGAGTGTCAATGAAAGTCTTATCCATATTTTTTCTTGATCTCTTTGACTTCTCGACTCCACTCTTAATTCTATTCTCTCTTTGATGACTTTTCGTAGTAATTTGGTTAGGATCTTGGATCAGAAGTTATATACTTTGATTAGCTACATAGTTAGCATCTACAGCTTTTCTGAATAATGGTGTTAGATCTTCCATTACTAAATTCAATATATCTTCGAACATGGAGGCTATCTTTGTAAGCTTCATCATCCAATCAAAGCATATCTATGATCAATAACATATAATATTTGTATTAGAATTTTATGACATATAATAAGTTTTTGTAAACATAAAATAAGACATCTGAATTTAAATAATTCATTGACTACGTATCATGATTTTCATGTGATAATACAGCCGGAAAACCAAATATTTCTAAAAAAGATATTTTAACTTATGATACTCTAGTTCACAAATTATGACATTCTAGTTAAAAAATTATGATATCCGAGCATAAAACCATAAATCTGATATTTTCATCCTTCAAATCATAACTTTTTCACTATCCATTTCCTACATATGACATCTAGTCTATAATAATATGGTTAGGAGACAAACATTAAAATGCCTGAAAATAAGACTACCTAGATACACAACTAGAAATGAAGGGTTTAATCCTCTGTGCCAGGACATTTCAACTATACATTGGCTTGATATGACTTCCGAAGTGTGATGATACGGTTAGGAAACAAGGCAATTTTGAAGATATCATATTTGAACTTATGACACCCATTCACAAAATCTATGATATCATGCTTCAAAAATTATGACACCCTGGTGCGAAATATAAAACTGAAAGTATTAACATCTCCTACAAGAACTTCACATAGTCCGTGGCCTCATTTATGACCCATAGAATGTAATAACATGCCACAAAGAAAGAAAAATGTAATTGAGGCCTAAACATGATAATGACATCGTATTTCAAAAATTATGAATCCTATTTAAGAATCTTTATGAAATGCCTGTAAAAAAATATGCCACGGATGTCATCACATGCCATGTATCACTTGTGACCTGAATTATAACTCTCAAGATGTCATCACATATCATGGATGATAAAAAAATATAAATATATGCCAAAACAGGATTATGACATCCTAGTTCAAAAATTACGATATCCTGGTTAAAAATTTATGACATCCATATAGAAAATATAAAACTAAAGGTATTAACCCCTCCTATCAGGAATATCTATTACTTGTGGCCTGAATTATAACTCTCAGGATGTCATCACATATCACGGATGGTAAAAGAATATAAATATATACCAAAATAGGATTATGACATCCTAGTTAAAAAATTATGACATCCTAGCTGAAAAGTTATGACATCCCTATAAAAAATATATAATCAAAGACATTAACCCTTCCTACCAGGATTACCTATCCCTTGTGGCCTAAATTATGACTTCCAGGATATCATAACATGGCATGGATGGTAAAAGATAATAAATATATGCCTAAATAGGATTATGATATTCTAGTTCAAAAATTGACATCCTAGCTCAAAAATTATGATATCCCTGTAAAAAATATAAAACCAAAGGAACTAACCCCTCCTACCATGACTACTTATCATTTATTATCTGAATTATAACTTCTAAAATGTCATAACATACCATGGCTCATAAAAATAATAATATATACCAAATAGGATTATAACATCCTAGTTCAAAAACTATGAAACCCTAGCTCAAAAATTATGATACCCTATAGAAAACATGAAACTAAAGGTATTAACCCCTCCTATCAGGACTACCTACACTTGTGGTATGAATTATGACTCCCAGAATGTTATAACATGCCATGGATGATAAAAGATGATAAATATATGCTGAAATAGGATTACGTCATCCTAGTCTAAAAATTATGACATCGTAGCTTAAAAATTATTGTATTCTTGCAAAAAAACATAGAACCAAAGGTATTAACCCCTCCTACCATGACTACCTATCACTTGTGACATGAATTATTGCTTTCAGGATGTCATAACATGGCATGGATGGTAAAAGATAATAAATATATGCTAAAATAGGATTATGACATCCTAGCTCAAAAATTATGACATTCTAGGTCAAAAATTATAACACCCTTAGAGAAAATATGAAACTAGAGGCATTAACCTCTCCTACTATGAATACATATTACTTGTGGCCCGAATTATAACTCACAGAATGTTATAATATGCCACAGATACAAAATGATGATACATATATGCTGAAACAAGATTATGACATTATAGTTCAAAAACTATGACATTCTAGTTCAAAAATTATGACATCTTTGTACAAAAAATGAAATTGAATGCATTAACACCTCCTACAAGAACTTTACATAATCCGTAACATCATTTATAACCCCCAGAATGTAATAATATATCATGAAAAGAAGAAAAATGTAATTCATGCCTAAACATGATAGTGATATCCTATTTCAAAAATTATAACATCCTATTTAAGAAACTTTATGAAACCCATGTAAAAAAATATGCCACGGATATCATCACATGCCATGTATCACTTGTGACCTAAATTATGACTTTCAGGATGTCATAATATAACATAGATGGTAAAAGATGATAAATATATGCTAAAACGGGATTATGACATCCTAGTTCAAAAATTACGACATCCTAGTTAAAAAATTATGACATACATGTAAAAAATATGAAACTAAGGGTATTAACCCCTCATACCAGGAATACCTATTACTTGTGGCCTTAATTATAACTCTCAGGATGTCATCACATGTCACGAATGATAAAAGAATATAAATATATGCCAAAAAGGATTATGACTTCCTAATTAAAAAAAACTATAACATCCTAGCTAAAAAGTTATGACACCTCTGTAGAAAATATGAAATCAAAGACATTAACCCCTCTTATCAGGATTATCTAATCACTTATGGCCTGAATTATGACTTCCAGGATATCATAACATGCCACGAATGGTAAAAAACATAAAACCAAAAGCAAACTTATCGTATTCTACTATCTATGGCATGTTATGGAATTCTAGGAGTTATAATTTAGACCACAAGTGATAGGTAATCTTGGTAGGAGGAGTTAATGTCTTTGATTTCATGTTTTCTACAGAGATGTCATAACTTTTTAGCTACAATGTCATAGTTTTTTAATTAGGATATCATAATCCTGTTTTGGCAAATATTTATATTCTTTTACCATTCGTGACATGTGATGACATCATGGAAGTTATAATTCAAGCTACAAGTAATATGTATTCCTGGTAAGAGGGGTTAATATCTTTAGTTTCATATTTTCTACATGGATGTCATAATTTTTTAACTAGGATGTCATAATTTTTGAACTAGGATATCATAATCCTGTTTCGGCATATATTTATCATATTTTACCATCCGTGATATATTATGACATCCTAAAAGTCATAATTCAGGTCACAAATGATAGGTAGTCCTGATAGGATGGGTTAATGCCTTTAGTTTCATGTTGTTTATTTGGATGTCATAATTTTTTAGCTAAGGTATCATAATTTTTGAACTAGAATGTCATAATCCTATTTTGGCATATATTTATCATTTTTTTTATCTTCTCTCTATGTAGTTGGCGGGGATAAAGAAGAATGGGGATGCGAGCTTTGTGCTGAAGAGAGGCAAGGAGAATGATGACGAGATGAGAGAGAACAGGAGGAAGGTGGAGGATTCCAAGTGATTACTGATCATGGGGAGGGATCGCGTGAGGTGGCGAGGCACGATATTGGACTCCCGGTGGCTTCTTCTTCTTCGTTTTCGTCGTCATCTTCTTGTTTCAGCTCAAGGAGGCGAAAATGAATTCCCCACCATACAGTTTTAGGCTCTCTGTAGTATCCAAGAGGAAAAATATTTGAGAGAGGGAAGAATATTTTGATCCTTCCAAAACTTTCAAAAAAAGGCTGACTCTATGTCATGTTGATAACAGATATTGCTCTCCCAATATTCAATGCACATCCCATCCCGTCTCAAAGTGATGCAGTCCAAATTAAATTTTTTGTACTGCATGCGATGCACAACGACTTACTCAAAATTGTTATAGCTTCTTCGTACATGGAGATGGTATATCGCAAAATTCAACTGTGGGCTTCTACTATTAGAGAAAATCGTAGCCTACTTTAACAAGTTGTTGACTGTCGGTAATTTTAGAGGAAGGAATCGACTCGCATCCATGGAGTGCAAGATGTACGGATGTATAGAAGCGACGGTAGATCATATCTTCTTAGAATGTTTTTTTAATATATATATATAGAAAAGGGATAGGGGGATAGAATGCTTCTTTTCAAGGATGATATGGAGGCACTTCTTGGATGCATTCGGTCTTCCTTCCCTGCTAGGTTCCAATCAACAACTTCGGCTGGATTGGAGGTGGAGAATTCGAAAGAATGAACATAGATTGGCTGGAGATTGCTTAATAGCTATGGTGTGTTAGTGCATCTGAACAGAAAGAAACTATAGTGTCTAGGCAGGAAGCATGTGCACCGAAGAAAGTTTTGCAGAATGTCATCTTCCTTCCCAAGGATTGGACATTGCAGTTTAATGGAAAGAGCAAAGTAATTGTTACGGGATACTTCAAATGTCTCGGATATGTTTTCAGAATACGACTTCAGAGATGGATGCTTGATTCGCCGATCCATCCTCCAACCTATCCATCGGCCAGAGCCTGTTGCCAAGATATCATCACAACCTAGTAGCCAAATGCTGACCTATCAGCTATGCCGAGCCATATATCAAAAAATGCAATACTTAGCTATTATCAGATGCAGTCCTTCGGCACACCCCTCCTTATGTGGCCCATCTTCAAGATTTCAAATCGCTGGCTATCTAGTTCATGAAAATAATTATTCATGCCGATGATATTACTAGTAATAACGGCCTCCATGATTCCTGGGAATGATTTATGACTACAATCCGGCAATGGTGCGACCATGACCTGAAATTCTCGAAGTTGCACATTTTATTCAATTTTCTATAAATAATAAAGGCTCTTAGTATCGTCGATAAGTAACTCTTTTCCACGCTCACTATTTTTTTTTATTTTAGATCTCTAATTTGAATATTGAAGGATCCTCACTAGAATTAACTTTGACTAGAAACTTTGTTTTACATGTTACTTTAGCGGCGATCCTCGCTGTTACAGCCGTGACAGTGACGTGGCCAGCTCAGGTACCGTCGAATGCGATCGAGCCACGTGGAGGTTTCCCCGGCCAAGTCGGCGCCACTCCTTCAAGGCCAGGATCGGCAAGATTACACCGCCCGACGACTGTCTAAGGCAAACCGCTTTCGCCGAGGTCGAGCTCGGCTCGGAGTCCCTCTGCCCCCTCATTGGCGCCCGGGCCCAGGAGGGGTCCGCCTGGGCCGAGGTCGGCCGGTCCTTCGCCCTTCGCCAGGTGAACACCCGGAGACGGGACCACCTCGATCGAGGTCAGGCGACCTCCTGCCACCTCGCCAGGTGTCCACCCAGGAGGGGTCCGCCTGGGCCGAGGTCGGCCGGTCCTTCGCCCTTCGCCAGGTGAACACCCGGAGACGGGACCACCTCGGCCGAAGCCAGGCGACCTCCTGCCACCTCGCCAGGCGTCCACCCAGGAGGGCTCCACCTAAGCCGAGGTCGGCCGGTCCCTCGCCCTTCGCCAGGTGGCCACCCGGAGACGGGACCACCTCGGCCGAAGCCAGGCGACCTCCTGCCACCTCGCCAGGTGTCCACCCAGGAGGGGTCCACCTAAGCCGAGGTCGGCCGGTCCTTCACCCTCCGCCAGGTGGCCACCCGGAGACGGGTCCACCTCGGCCGAAGCCAGGCGACCTCCTGCCACCTTGCCAGGTGTCCACCCAGGAGGGGTCCACCTAAGCCGAGGTCGGCTGATCCCTCGCCCCTCGCCAGTTGGCCCCCGGAGATGGGTCCAACTCAGCTAAGGTCAGACCGCTCGTACGGAGAAGGCCCCAGGGAGAGAGACGGGCCCCGAGGCCATCCCTCGGGCCGTACGAATCCCAGACGGTGCCCCGTACGGAGGGCGGCGGCACGCAGAACATCACTAGCATCGGCCCAACAGGTCCTGCAGCCGAGAGACGCGATCCTGACGGAACAGACCCCATAGATAGATGGCGCCCATGCTTGGGGAAGAGAGCGCTCTCACTGGGCCCGAGGCCTGACCGGCCGCCCTGCCAGCGCCGCCCTCCCCTCTTTCTCTTCTGTCTTTGCCTTTTCCCTGCTGGGCCCGGCGGACGAGGTCGGAAAGCCGCCTGGCCCCCTTCACCGAAAAGGGAAAAGAGAAAAGGACGGGGAGGGGAAGTCTCCAAGGAGGAAGAAACAAGCGCACGACGAAAGAGAATAAAGAGGGAAGAATCTGGGGACGACAAGGTAAGCCAACCAGCCTGGAGACAAGGAGGAAGCACCGCCAAAAGGCCTCGCTCCGAGAGAGAAACCAGAGATCCCGAGAGGGGAACACTGGGTGTGAGCTCGGCAAGGAGGCCCAGTAGAGATTCTGGTCCCCAGAGCGCTTTCTTCACCAGTTAACTCTCTAAGTCTGTGACCCTTTCGAGGGTCCGGTGGAGAGTCTGTTCCTTCTCGTCGTCTACTGACTTGACCGTCGGAGCTCCCTCGCCGGGATCCCCGGCCAGGATCTTCTAACCCCCTTTTTTGCAGGTTCTCCGCGGGAAGGGAGGCTCCCTCGCCAGGCGGTCAGGAGGGATCGGTGGATCCGTGGCACGGGCGCGGCGGCGAGAGCGGCAACAGATTGGCGCGCCAGGTAGGGGGCAGGACACTAACCCCTAGCGGGAACCAGCTTTCTGCAAGTATCACGCTCTCCAGCAATGGTGGTCACTCGTGGTCGCGAGGCGTCCACCAGCCGTGTGGGGGAAGTCCACTCCCCCCCAGGGGGCCACAGCCCCGAAGGGGAGCTTTCGGCTCCCCCTCCTCTTCCACAACAGCCTACACCGGTAGACGGATCCCTTGCGGCCATCGTCCAGCAGCTGCAGACTTTGACCTCAGCAGTCCGGCAGCTTCAGCATCAGCAACGGTCCCTGGCCACCCAGCCGCAGCCAGGGACCCCCGCGGCCCGAGCCGCGGGGCAGCGCGGGAGCCTACGCTCAATTCAGGGCAGGCCATCCCATCCGAGGGCCATCTCCAACCCCCGGGGGAGCCACCAAGCTCCCGCAAAGAGAAACTATTCCGGTTCGGAGGATCACGAGAGTCGATCCCCGGCCGACGGGGCCGAAACGGTGCATCGCAGCAAGCGACGCCGAGGCCAGACCTCGCGCCGGGACCGATCGGCGCCCCCTTCACCCGCAGCCTCGGTGGAAGACTCCACCGACGAAGCCATCAGGCGCCAGGCCGAGAGGCGCCTGGAGGAGCATGAGCGCAAGCTGGCGGAGTTCGCCCGCCGATTCGCCGACCTGCAGAACTCGTCGGCAGACCCGACGGGCTACGACTCCCGCCCCCCTTTCTCTGAAGAAATCCAGGCGGAACCGATCCCGAAACGGTTCCGCATGCCGCAGGTGGATCCCTACGACGGGACCACCGACCCCCTGGATCATTTGGAGAGCTATAAAGCTCTCATGAGGGTCCAGGGCGCCACCGACGCTCTTCTGTGCATTGCCTTCCCGGCAACCCTCCGGAAGGCCGCTCGAGTCTGGTTCACCCGCCTCGAGCCCGGATCCGTTTGCTCCTTCCATCAGCTGGAAGGAAGGTTCGTGGCACACTTCGACGCTTGTCGAAAGGTGCCGAGAGAGGTGGACAGCCTCTTCTCCATCCGCCAGCAAGACCAGGAGCTGCTCCGGGACTACATCACCCTGTTCAAGACCGCAGCCCTGGAGATCTACAGCTTGGACGAGCCCGTCGCCATGCTGGCCTTGAAGCGCGGGCTCAAGACGTCCTGCCTGACCTATTCCCTGGACAAGAAGCCGCCCAGGACGTACTCCGAGCTCCTCCTCCGCACCCACAAGTACATCCGAGCGGAGGAGGCTGACCGCACCCGTCGAGAGCTGGATGGGAAGACTTCAAAGAAGCCGCTCCCGAGGGACACCCCGGGAGCTCGGAGGCCCGGGCCGTCTGCCGACCCTCGCCCAAATCCAAGGCCGAGGGGCGAAGCCACTCCCGAGCGGAGGTACACCCCCTCCTCGCACCTCGAACGAAGATCCTCATGGAAATCGAGGACGAGCGCTACCTCCGCCGACCTCCTCCTCAGAACCCGAGAGCCGTCCGAGATAAATCGAAGTACTGCCAGTTCCACCGCGAGCACGGGCATGACACGGAGGAGTGTCGCCATCTGAAGCGGGAGATTGAGGAGATAATCATGAGGGGTTACCTCAGGAAGTTCATCAAGAACGAGGCCCCCTCTGAAGGGCAGACGCTCGCGGCCCTACCACCTGTCCCTGCGATCGACAACCGCCCAACGGAGAAGCCCGTGGGCATGATCTCGCGCGAGTCCGGCCAAACAATGAAGAGAGCCCGGGAAGTCGGGAACCCGGAGAATGTAATCCCTCCCAAAGGGGGGGAAATTAATGATAATGTAAACAACGATGCCGTGGTGGTCGAAATGACCATCGAGAAGCATCCTATACATCGAATCATGGTGGATAGTGGAAGCTCGGCTGACGTACTTTTTTACGATGCTTTCTCTCGGATGAATTTGTCCCCCGATCAGCTGAAGCCAGTGCACACCCCCCTGGTAGGTTTTACAGGGGACTCCGTGGGGGTCGAGGGGGAGATCACTCTCCCGGTCACAGCTGGATCCCCACCCCGGCAGGCGACCGTCCTAATAACATTCACCGTCGTCAGGCTCCTTTCGCCTTACAACGCCATTCTCGGGCGTCCCGGGCTCAACCAACTGGACGCCACCATCTCCACGAGGAGGCTGTTGGTGCAGTTCCCCACGCCTTCCGGGCTCGGGGAGATGAAGGGGACGACCCAGCCGGTCCCGCTCTGCCTCCAGACGATCCCGGGCGCCAAGGGCACGGAGCTCGCCCGTGATATCGACGACCTCGATCTGAGAGAGAAGGAACCCAGGGGAGGGCCTGTAGAGCGACTACTGACTTTCCCCCTCGGTTCGGACCCCCTGAAGACGGTGCAAGTCGGGGCCCAGCTCCCCGAGGAAGAGCGAACCCGCCTGATGGAGTTCCTCCGCGCCAACGCCGACGTGTTCGCCTGGTCAACAGCCGACATGCCGGGCATCCCGCCCGAGGTCATCATGCACAGGCTGAACGTGGACCCAAGTTGCCGCCCGGTCCGCCAGAAGAAGAGAAGCTTCGCCATGGAGAGGCAGAAGGCGATCAACGAGGAAGTAGAGAAGCTCCTCGCCACCGGTTTTGTCCGGGAGGTCCAGTACCCCAGTTGGCTGGCAAACGTTGTCATGGTAAAGAAGAGTAGTGGTAAGTGGAGGATCTGTGTGGACTACACCGACCTCAATCGAGCTTGCCCGAAGGACAGCTTCCCTCTTCCAAAGATCGACCAGCTGGTCGACACCACCTCGGGGCATCGCCTCCTGTCGTTCATGGACGCCTTCTCCGGATACAACCAGATCCGGATGAACCCGGAGGACGAAGAGCACACTGCCTTCATCACTGACCGCGGGACCTTTTGCTACAGGATGATGCCCTTCGGTCTCAAGAACGCGGGGGCGACGTACCAACCCCTGGTCAGTAGAATCTTCAAAGACCAGATCGGCCGCAACATGCAGGTGTACGTGGACGACATGCTGGTAATGAGCAAACCCGATTCGGACCACGTGGCTGACTTGACGGAGACGTTCGGCAACCTCCGGCGCCATCAGATGAAGCTGAACCCGGCGAAGTGCGCCTTCAATGTCTCCGCCGGGAAGTTCCTAGGGTTTATGGTGACTCTAAGAGGAATCGAGGCCAACCCGGAGAAGGTCCAGGCCATCCTGGACATGGAGCAGCCCGCCTCCAAAAAGCAAGTGCAGCAACTAACCGGCCGAGTTGCGGCCCTTAGCCGCTTTATCTCCAGGTCGGCGGACCGCTGCCGTCCCTTCTTCAAGGTGCTGAGGAAGATGAATGACTTTGCTTGGACCGAGGAGTGTCAGCAGGCCTTCGAGGAACTGAAGAAGACGCTTGCATCACCACCGTTGCTGTCCAGGCCCGAGGAGGGAGAGGAGCTTACCCTCTACCTGGCGGTTACCCCGGAGGCCGTCAGCTCTGTCTTGGTCCGAACCGATGACCAGGGGCTCCAGCGGCCGGTGTACTATACCAGCAAGCTTCTCCGAGATGCGGAGCTCAGGTATTCCTGGCCCGAGAAACTTGTTTTTGCGCTAATAGTGTCTGCCCAGCATCTCAGGCCCTATTTCCAAGCGCACCCCATCGCCGTTTTGACGGATCAACCGCTGAAAGCGGTGCTCAGCCGACCCGATACTTCGGGATGATTGGCCAAGTGGGCACTGAAACTCAGCGAGTTCGACATTACATACAGGCCAAGGTCGGCCATGAAGGCGCAGGTGCTGGCCGATTTCTTGGTCGAATGTGCAGGCTTGGGCAAGGAGCCCGAGGAAGGCCCCCCGGCCCAGCCGATAGAGGTTGGCACCGATGAGCCTGGAGAGGACGCCTGGATCCTCCATGTGGACGGAGCCTCAAACTCTGGCGGGAGCGGAGCTGGGCTCATCCTTGCCAACGGCGACGGGGTCGTCACCGAGTGCGCACTCCGTTTCCAATTCCCCGCAACAAATAACCAGGCGGAGTACGAGGCACTTCTTGCCGGACTGAGAGTCTCCCGCGAGCTGGGCTTGACCAACCTCAGAGCTTTCACTGACTCCCAGCTCGTGGCGGGGCAGGTATCCGGGGAGTACATCGCACACGACCCCCAAATGGCGAAGTACTTGGAGCTCGTCAAGGCGGGCGCGTCCAAGTTCCAGCGCTTCAACATCCTCCATATCCCTCGCGGGGAGAACGCCCGTGCGGATGCCCTCTCTCGGCTGGCGACCCTGCCGGACACGACGCTGGGACGCGCTCATGTGGAGCGCCTTGAGGTCCCAAGTCTCGAAGCACCGGTGGAGGTCCATCAGGTCAGCCAGGAGCCCAGCTGGATGGACAAGTACGCTGCGTATATCGCCAGCGGCACCCTACCGGAGGACCGAGAGGCGGCTCGCCTCATCAGGAAGAAGGCCGTGCGGTTCATCCTGATGGACGGGCAGTTGTATCGAAGGTCCTACTCCTACCCCCTCCTCAAGTGCGTAGGACCCACAAAAGCCAAGCTTGTGCTCCAGGAGATTCACGAAGGCATCTGCGGGAACCACGTGGGGGGCAGGGCATTGGCGTACAAGGCCCTCCGTCAGGGCTACTTCTGGGAAACAATGAAGGAAGACACCGCCGACTTCGTGAAGAAGTGCGACCGGTGCCAGCGTCACGCCACGGTGCAGCGGCAACCCTCCAACCCAATCTCTCAGCTCTCAGCCCCTTGGCCGTTCGCCCAGTGGGGGATGGACCTCCTGGGCCCATTCCCGCCGGCGTCTGGCCAGCGGAAGTTCTTGATAGTGGCTATCGACTACTTGACGAAGTGGGTCGAGGCCGAACCCTTGGCGAGGATCACCGAAGCAAACGTCGCCAAGTTCTTCTGGAAGTCCATCGTCTGCCGCTTCGGCCTCCCCCACACCGTGGTCACCGACAACGGATGCCAGTTCGACTGCCGGGAATTCGAAGAATTCTGCAGCGACCTCGGCATCATGCATCGCTTTACCTCGGTGGCGCACCCTCAGACCAACGGGGAGGCCGAAGTCACGAACAGGACCATTCTTCAGGGCCTCCGCACGCGGCTGGACCAGGCCAAGGGCAGGTGGGCCGACGAGCTTCCCAGCATCCTTTGGGCATACCACACCACCCCAAGGACGGCTACCGACGAAACCCCGTTCAACCTCGTCTTCGGAGCCGAGGCAGTCATCCCGATCGAGATCAGCCTACCCACGCTGCGCGTGGAGCAATACGACGAGACAGAAAACCCAGTCAGGATGATGCTCAACCTAGACCTTCTCGAGGAAACGAGGGACAAGGCCCGAATCTGAATGGCGGCGTACCGGCAACGTGTAGCCAGATATTACAACTCCCGAGTGCGGTCGAAGGTTTTTCGTCCCGGAGACTTGGTCCTCCGGCGCGCCGAAGCCTCCCAGCCACGGGAATGCGGCAAGCTATCGCCCAACTGGGAAGGCCCATATCGGGTGGCAGAAGCCCTCCCTCATGGAGCATATTACTTGGAAGAATTGGGAGGTGCCAGGTTCCCCCGGACGTGGAACTCCTCGAACCTGAGGATGTACTATCAGTGATGTAAGGCTCCCAGTTCCTGTAACAAAGTTCCCCCACTTCAAACACTCCCTTCTAACTTCGACGAAAAGGCCTACGGCATCGGGTTCAGACCGCAGATCCTGGGCTTCGGCCTGGAAGGTGGCGCCGAACCCAGTTCGCCCACGCAAGCCCGGAGAGCAGCTCAGCAAGCCGCGCAAGGCTTGAGAAGGCCTACGGCATCGAGCTCAGTCCGGAGATCCTAGGCTTCGGCCTGGAAGGTGGCGCCGAACCCAGTTCGCCCACGCAAGCCCGGAGAACAGCTCAGCAAGCCGCGCAAGGCTTGAGAAAGCCTGCGGCATCGAGCTCAGTCTGGAGATCCTGGGCTTCGGCCTGGAAGGTGGCGCCGAACCCAGTTCGCCCATGCAAGCCCGGAGAACAGCTCAGCAAGCCGCGCAAGGCTTGAGAAAGCCTGCGGCATCGAGCTCAGTCTGGAGATCCTGGGCTTCGGCCTGGAAGGTGGCGCCGAACCCAGTTCGCCCACGCAAGCCCGGAGAACAGCTCAGCAAGCCGCGCAAGGCTTGAAAAAGCCTGCGGCATCGAGCTCAGTCCGAAGATCCTGGGCTTCGGCCTGGAAGGTGGCGCCGAACCCAGTTCGCCCATGCAAGCCCGGAGCACAGCCCAGCAAGCCACGCAAGGCTTGAGAAAGCCTGCGGCACCGAGCTCAGTCCGGAGATCCTAGGCTTCGGCCTGGAAGGCGGTGCAGAAACCGTGTTGCCTGCGCGAGCATGAAAGCGACCCAAAGTCGGGCCTGCTTAAGGCTTGCTCTGCAGCCGCGCGATCCGGCAGACCCCCAGCCTTCGATTTGAGCAATGGAAGGACCAGGCCTGCAACTGCTTCGAGTATTCCATACCAGCATCTCAGAAAGAAAGAAAAAGAAAGGCGAGATGGAATGAAAGAACTCAAGCTTTTAGTAAATAGGGATTTTCATTAATACAAGTAGCCAGTACAAGCTGGGAGTCCCGACAGGCCGGGACTCCCCAAAAGAAGAAAAAACAACAACGACAGAAGCAAAAAGAGAAGATATCCGGAAGAAGGCGCCGGGTTCACTGAGGTGCGGGATCGGAGCCCTCTGCCGGGGGCGCGGGTGCTGCGTCCTCGACTTCTACGACGACCGGCTCCTGGGGCTGCTCCGGAGCCGCGGCATCGCTGGTCAACGGCGCCGCAGGAGTCGCTTCGGCCGTGCCGGAGGCCCTGCTCTCGCCCCCTGGCCTCCTGCCACCGATCACAATCCCGCTCAGATCCAGCTGGGGGAAGAAGGCCCCCACCTTCTCCCGGCACATCCGGAACCCCTTCAGGAAGGAGTCCACGATGGCTTCCCGGACCTCCGACGTGTACTCGTCGGAAGCCCGGAATTTGGGGACGGCCTCTTGCGCCTCCCGCTTGGCTGCCTCCAGGAGCCCGTTGACGTACGCGCTCCGGTCCTTCGCCGCGGCCGCGTCTCGCCGGGCCTCGTCCAGCTGGCGCTCCAGCCACTGGGAGTGGGCCTGCAGGCGGGCCTTCTCCGCCGCCTCCTCCTCTGTTCGGCGTTGGTTGGAGGTCCGCTCCTCCGACAAGGAGGCCTCCAACTCCTTGTTCCGCTCCTCGGAACGCGCCAGGTCGGACTGGAGGGCTTGTTTATCGGCTCGCAGCTCGGCCCCCTTCTCCATCAAGTCCTTGACATCGGTCGCGAGCTTGCCGAGTCTCAGCTCCCGCTCGGAGTCCCTTTTGGCGTTCCCTACGAGGAAGTTCCTCAGTAGGAGAACGTCGTTCCCGATCTGCAACAACAAAAGCAACACAGGTCAGAATAAAGGAAGCTAAGCCTCGAAAGAAAAGAAGGAAGAAGCTCGGACTTACCGTGAAGAGCTGCGGGAGGATCCCGAGCAGCGCGTCTGCGTAATCTCGGCCGCCCCGAGCTCGGCGGTCCCGGGCGGTGGAGGCGTACTCCATGACCTTCTCCGCCAGCCCCTTGTCGAGGATGACCGAGTCCCGGTGGGTGAGCACCGGTGCCGAAGCCTTCGGGCCGGCTCCTGCGGCGGCCGGCCCCTCAGTTGAGGCCGCAACCGACGGGCCGGCGGCGGCCACAGGCGGCGCTGTCGAGGCGGCAGCGACGACGGGCCCGACGCTGGGCGGAGCAGCGGGCGGTGGAGCCCTCTCGGCAGCGGCGCCACCAGGTCGCGCGGCCGGGGCATCAGCAGCCCCGCCCTGAGTTCGCTTGGGCGGGGGAACGACAGCAATCGGGCTGGGCACGGTCGCCGTCACGACCTCCCGGCTCGTCTCCGTGCGAGCCCTCTTCGCCGCGGGCTCGTCCACCTCAACGACATCCCGCTGGGCTGCCCCCTCCAAGAGGTTCTCCAGTGAAAATTTCATCCCTGCAAAACAAAGGAACGGAAAGTCAGCCGGCTCAGTTATAAAGAAGAAGGGGGGCAGAAATCAAAGTGGAGCCGAGTCTCACCCGTCTCGCGGATGGGACTGATCCCGGCCTCAGAAAGATTCTGCTCAGAGAGCAGAACCTCGAGTGCCGGGACCACGTCGCTCAGGAGCTGGGAATAGGACTCCTGGTCTGCCGACTCGACCCGAGGATTCCGGTTCGGGGTCCGGTCCGGTTCACTCCAGGCCCAGTCGACGTCTTCGACTGAGGCAAAGAAAAACCAGTTCTTCCAGCCCTTCACCGAGGAAGGGATGTCGAACCGGAGACACCTGGGCCGGGGTGAAATGTACCACCAGCCGTCATCGGTGGAGCACTTCTTCAGGGTGAACAAGGCCCTGAAGAGGGAGAAACGGGCAACGAACCCATGGAAATGACAGAAGACAATGAAAGAAAAGATGACCCGGATGGCGTTGGGAGCCAGCTGGGCCGGGACAAGCCGAAAATGGCTAAGGAAGGAAAGAAAGAAGGGGTGCAGAGGAAACCGAAGACCCCCAAGGAGGAAGTCTTCGTAGAAGGCAATGCGGCCGGGGCCACTCATGGTGACGCGCTCCCGGACCGTGGAACAAACAAGCGGATGGACTCCGGGATGCCGTAAGCATCCCGGAGCAGAGAAAGATCACCTTCGGTCATGGTGAAGGCATGACCGGAGGGACCGGCGGGAAGAGAAGGAGGTGCAGGAAGAGCAGGAAGAGCCGGAAGAGAGCGAAGGGGGACAGTAGGAGCAACCGGAGGAGGCCGGGTCCCCCTAGGGATGCCAATGGTGACACCCCGGGTTGCAGACGCCGGCGGATCTCCTCCGGAATCGTCTCCTCATCTGAGGAGGAAGAAGATGGAGTCCTCGGCCGGGATGGACCGGCCTCGTCCGGGTTGGAAGAGACATGGCGACGGCGCGTCATGGAGAAGAAAAGGACAGAGGATCGAAGAGCAAAGAAAAGAGAGGAAAGGAAGGGGACCGGAGAAGGAGAAGGAGGCACTCACCGAAAATGCGCCAGACGAGTGCAAGGCAACGGGAGTTAGTCTGCAGCAAACCGCCCACGGAGCAAGGGGAAAGGCCTCGTTCTGGAAAGTCCCCACCCTTTCAAACTCAGCCGACAGCGGCCGTACCCATCATTCCGCTTCAGGCCACTGGATGATCGCCACGTGGGCGCACGCCCGACACCGACGCCTCGTTAGCAGAGTAACGGCCTCTGCCTCGAAGCGACGCATTAATTGCGGGCAAGTGGGCGACGCGTGGCGGCTCCCCATAGGTTTTCAATCGCATCGAGCCACGGCGATGAGGATCGTGGCAATTATGATGCAAGATCTTCGCCTCCCCACGTCATGTCCGCATTTAATCCCGACGTTCCGTTCTACGATGCCCCGATGGAACGGCGGGCTAGGGGGCAACTGTTACAGCCGTGACAGTGACGTGGCCAGGCTCAGGTACCGCCGAATGCGATCGAGCCACGTGGAGGTTTCCCCGGCCAAGTCGGCGCCACTCCTTCAAGGCCAGGATCGGCAAGATTACACCGCCCGACGACTGTCTAAGGCAAACCGCTTTCGCCGAGGTCGAGCTCGGCTCGGAGTCCCTCTGCCCCCTCATTGGCGCCCGGGCCCAGGAGGGGTCCGCCTGGGCTGAGGTCGGCCGGTCCTTCGCCCTTCGCCAGGTGAACACCCGGAGACGGGACCACCTCGGCCGAGGTCAGGCGACCTCCTGCCACCTCGCCAGGTGTCCACCCAGGAGGGGTCCGCCTGGGCCGAGGTCGGCCGGTCCTTCGCCCTTCGCCAGGTGAACACCCGGAGACGGGACCACCTCGGCCGAAGCCAGGCGACCTCCTGCCACCTCGCCAGGCGTCCACCCAGGAGGGCTCCACCTAAGCCGAGGTCGGCCGGTCCCTCGCCCTTCGCCAGGTGGCCACCCGGAGACGGGACCACCTCGGCCGAAGCCAGGCGACCTCCTGCCACCTCGCCAGGTGTCCACCCAGGAGGGGTCCACCTAAGCCGAGGTCGGCCGGTCCTTCACCCTCCGCCAGGTGGCCACCCGGAGATGGGTCCACCTCGGCCGAAGCCAGGCGACCTCCTGCCACCTTGCCAGGTGTCCACCCAGGAGGGGTCCACCTAAGCCGAGGTCGGCTGATCCCTCGTCCCTCGCCAGTTGGCCCCCGAAGACGGGTCCAACTCAGCTAAGGTCAGACCGCTCGTACGGAGAAGGCCCCAGGGAGAGAGACGGGCCCCGAGGCCATCCCTCGGGCCGTACGAATCCCAGACGGCGCCCCGTACGGAGGGCGGCGGCACGCAGAACATCACTAGCATCGGCCCGACAGGTCCCACAACCGAGAGACGCGATCCTGACGGAACAGGCCCCATAGATAGATGGCGCCCATGCTTGGGGAAGAGAGCGCTCTCACTAGGCCCGAGGCCTGACCGGCTGCCCTGCCAGCGCCGCCCTCCCCTCTTTCTCTTCTGTCTTTGCCTTTTCCCTGCTGGGCCCGGCGGACGAGGTCGGAAAGCCGCCTGGCCCCCTTCACCGAAAAGGGAAAAGAGAAAAGGACGGGGAGGGGAAGTCTCCAAGGAGGAAGAAACAAGCGCACGACGAAAGAGAATAAAGAGGGAAGAATCTGGGGACGACAAGGTAAGCCAACCAGCCTGGGGACAAGGAGGAAGCACCGGCAAAAGGCCTCGCTCCGAGAGAGAAACCAAAGATCCCGAGAGGGGAACACTGGGTGTGAGCTCGGCAAGGAGGCCCAGCCGAGATTCTGGTCCCCAGAGCGCTTTCTTCACCAGTTAACTCTCTAAGTCTGGGACCCTTTCGAGGGTCCGGTGGAGAGTCTGTTCCTTCTCGTCGTCTACTGACTTGACCGTCAGAGCTCCCTCGCCGGGATCCCCGGCCAGGGTCTTCTAACCCCCTTTTTTGCAGGTTCTCCGCGAGAAGGGAGGCTCCCTCGCCAGGCGGTCAGGAGGGATCGGCGGATCCGTGGCACGGGCGCGGCGGCGAGAGCGGCAACACTCGCCATTCAACATTTTCTCTAATCTCAAATCGAAATCAATTGCAATCATTCAAACTGCAAGAAAGGGACTAGACCATATGAGCACAGATTCTCTACGGTGTGGGTAACATCATAAGATGCGGTGCACTCGTAGATGATGGACGGTCGCATGCATTGCACGGCCCTTGCTTCCCACAGGTGCACCAGAGCTTGCGGTGCCACATTGCAAGGATGCGTGCTCTAGAGATGATTTACGGATGGTCTCCCTCTTTGAGATAGGAAGAGGAGTGCATTTCCACCGATGTAACGCCCCCCTCTACCCACTACCTACTCATCATGGGATCTTAACATCAAAAAGGTTAGAGATGATAACAAAATCCAAATCCATGAATACCAGATCCAACCTGATTTAATTAGACCGAGTAGTCAACGATTTGACTTGGTTTGGACCGGGTTTGAATAAAACCCGAATGTTTAACTTTAGGTTTGGACTGGAACTGGATAGATATACACCCAACCCAAACCCGATCCGAATTATTTTAAAATTTAAATATATATAATTAATATATATCATATCTTTATTTATTTCAGAAGTATTGAATTGAGTCTTGTTAAATTTTATTTATTTAAAATAATTTAAATTTTATTTTGAATATGAAACTAAATGCTGTTGAACTAAAAATATAGTTAGATTTTATTTATTTAATATAGATATAATTTATAAAATGATAGATGATTATAAAGTTGACAAAAATTAAAAAAAATATTTAACATGACTCAATTAAATTCGGACCGAATAAACCTGAATTATCCGATACCCGATTAAGATGAATTTGGATTAAAAAAAATTCAGTCCTGATAGTATTTGGATCAGATTTATTGAATATTCGGGTTTGAATAATTATGCACCCAATCCAAATCTGATCCATTGCCATCCCTAGAAGATGTGCTTTCTCGCCTCTTTCTTTTGTAAACTATTTCGAGGCCGAGTAAAGGTCCGATGACTCGTGAGGCTCGGTTGACCTTTCCCATTATTTAATGAATTCTGGGTGCACATCTGCAAAGATGACGCCTCCCACCTTCATCCAAAAAAAAAAGAAAAACAAAAACAGAAAAGAAAAAGCATTGGATGCATCAATATGAAATATGGATTGCGTGACCCAAGGGCTCTCACATTTACGTGAACTATAATAAATAGGTCAAAATTTACATTAAGAGATTTTCCCACCTGCAGCCAGGGGTCCATATATACTGCTAAACAATCTAAGCAACGTGTGCCAGGGGTCCCTATATACTCCAAATATCTTTCCGACCGTAGATATACAAGTGCCCCAAGGAGCCCTGAAGGAAACAACTAGAATGGTGTATCATCTGTACTAAATATTCTAACATGAAAAGGATCTCATCTTATCATAACATTAAATCTTAAAAATAATCAAGCTTAACAATTATAAAAAAATTAGTGAACCGTGTACGATCAAAAAGCCATGTTCCCCATATATTCCACTGTCGCCTCATTTGAAGGACTCAGAAATGCTTGTGCAAGATATGGAATATCTTTTACAAAGTTTAAATCCTGATGCCTAAGAGTGTCTGCATTACCTGATTCAGATGTGGAATGTTTGACTCTGACACTAGTTTGGATTCTGGAAACAAAGGATGAAAGCTGTGTAGGGTTTGCAGGAAGCAACCAACAGAAAATGAGGGGACACAAGCAGAATCTGACCTGAAATACTATCTGAGATGCTGGTCAATACCGCAACTAGCGTTTATGGCTCTCCCTTAATTCATATAAACAAATGGATGTTCGAACTTGATCAATAAATTCCACAATAAAGAATGGTTAAACAAATTGAGGTACCCTTGGCCCAAAAGATTAAGTGCAAGTCAAACAATAATCACAATGGCTGACCGTGAGGCTTTATTTATCAATCCCCAACATGTCAATATACATCATAAACACGTAGCTCAGCAATGCTTCAACGGCTGAATGATAGGAGCATTCAGTAGTTGAATTTATGCTTCTCTCTTATAAATTCATATAAATAAGTTGGTGTTGAAAGGAACCAGTAGTCCCCACATTACATAGAAGTTCAACTGGAGAAACCATGGACAAAGCTGATTATTTGAATTCTTTTCCCCATACCTACTAGAGTCAACTGCCTTGATGATTATGAAGAATGGAGACATTTATCAATTTGATTCATGGTTTCTCCCTTAAGTCACAAAAGAATGCCCAATCAAAGAATATTTAAATAAATGGAAAAAAACATTTCAACAAAAGATATTACTAGTTGACTATTTATGTTAATTTCTACATACCCACTAAGTGAAACTGCACCCCAAGTCTAAGTGTTGAAGATTAGAAGCACTCATTGTGGAACAGAGATCTTGTAGATAAACATCAATTTGGCCAAGTACAAAAGACATTCTTTTTTAACTTTGTATAGATAATCAGCAACCATAAACATTGAGTACCGCATGTTAATGGCAAATCCATAACCATCTCCACATTACTCAAGTCACCATGATCACACATCGTTTCAAACTGAGGATCTGGCTCCGAAACCCCACCTGAGATAACGTGCATACATCCAAGAGAGGACTGTCTAACTCAATGAGAACTTACATCGCATCTGTTAAGTCCTCAAAAACCTTAGGAAACAGAGATTTTGGCAAACATACGTTTTAGATTCAGTTGATGAAATCTCAAACAGCAAAGCAAGCATAGCTAGCATTCTCTGCAAAGATGGGGATTGCAACAAAGGAAGACATAATGCACCGACCAAGGAGCACAAGAGATTGGGCTATCAACAGATAACGTGTATCCAAAAGTTGTACATGGTTTCCAAGGGAGGAAAATGGCTAAATGAGGAGATAAAGATTTAGTAAGCAAAAGTTCTTTCAACAGCACTGATAATCAACATTTAACCACTCTCTAAGGAGCAGTTTGGCGGCTGTATGTTTGATATGCCTCAACAAATTCACAGGAAGTGAAATGGACTGGAACAAAGGCCCAGAGACCAGAAACTTTATGAAACAATACCCCATAAACCTCGCATGGAAAAAGGCTAAACAGTACCTACTGAGGTTCATCTTCTGGCACTTCTTCACTGAGACTGCGCTGTGCCAATCGATAGTACAGAATGCCCATTGTTGCCAAACATGCCCTGCAGATATACACAGATGTCATATTAAGCTTCTTTGCATTGATTTCTGCTTACAATAATCACTGTCAGGGAGGAAGAAACTTGTGCTGGATGAAAATTTGATATTCCACAATGAGACTGAAAAACCTTAACCATAACCCACAAGCCATGTATGATACTTGTTAGCATAAGAAGCCAATATGCATCGATACAAACAAGTCATAAAACACCATTCATGTCGGAAAGCAGCCTGGACCATGTTATGCACTTTGATAAATTTGGAATGAACCAGCAAGCATATGAATGTGGTTACGTATGAAGAGATGAGCTCCTACAGTAACATGAAAACAGACCAAACCAGAAATACTGGAAAATAGACATAATGATAACTAGCATCTCTAAACTACGAAAAAAACAATATTCTGAAAGTTGTGATTGCAATACGTGAATTCAAGAATGAAGTGCTGGTTTTACGTTGACAAACAAAAACCTGTAAAGTCAATAGACAGCAGCAAAATAAGCTGCACAAATTCATGCTAGCATGAAGGCTATTTCATGGATATAGCAGCAAAATTTTCAACTACAATACCAGATCAAGGTTTTGTGTTCAATAATAGCCAATGAATAAAGAGTAGATTTTAATGTTAAAAGAATCTATAACATTACATGATCGCCATCACAAGTAAGATTTTTCTTGGATCCATCCTTGATGATCTTTGATGTCGTAGACGTCCTTCTAGAACATCATTTGAATTAGTTAGATCTTTGCGTGGTGGAGCAGTCACTGGTAGGGTTGGCAATGCATTAGACCAGAAAGGTAGCAACTTCCTCAAAAATTTATGACGGAAAGGACCTGCAGTTCACAATAACAACGCTTTCATAGGGTTCCACATATTCCAGATGTAATTTGGTATTGCTTGTTGTAAATTAACCATATATTCTATTTGCATGCTAATATATGTTGATTCAGTAAATCATTCCTCCTGTGCAAGATCATCAAGATCCCAAACAGAATCAATTAACATATACCCTAATTATTTGTTTCAGATCACCCAAAAAGAGAAAATTACACTGACCTCCTTGACATTCCCCGAGTTGCACACTAATGCCCTAGGGTTTAAAAACTTTTTAATTGGGCCCTTAAAGTGGGCAGATTGACCACATATGATCCTGTGGCCCATCCACCACCCAACACCAGTAGCGTACTATCCCAAATGATAAAATACTCTCCCCCCCTTATGCATTTTAAAAAGCTCTTTACTAAACAATTCCATTTCATTCCAATCCTCCACCCTTGTCTTCCCTTTGTGGCAACTCTGTTGATCTCGAGCAAACATCCATCCCCCATCTTCGAGTTGTGAAGAGCACAACTCCTCTCCCAACTTTGGACACGATCTAAGCCATCCTCGATAGGATAGCTATCAGAAGAAAAAGAAAACCAAGACCCCGATGAGTCCCTGCCATCATTTGAGCTCACCCCTCCCATCCTTTATCCTCATGCGCTCCGTCTCCATCAAGATTGGTGATGGCACCACCCGCTTCAGCCATGCCTTACCCTATTCCTTTGCCCTCCATCTCCTCATGCTTGCCTCCATCACTCCACCACCCTCTTTTCCCTCTATGCCTTCACCTCCTTCCCCCTTAACGCCAACAACCACAAGAACCTCTCCTTGATCTCTCACTATGTCTTCATCATCCTCCACAATATTGATGTCTTTGAGCACTGGCCCCACTAGATTGAACAAAAGCTTGCCAGCTACTACACCCTCGACCTCACCAAGCCCAACCTCCACTGAAGCTCAAGCTCTTCCTCACCCACCATCACTCCCCCTTGGCAGTGACACCCACTTCAACATTATTGCCATGGTCTCCTCCATCACCAACTCCTGTACCCACCCCACCCTGCCCCCCTGCCCCCCCCCCTCCCCCCGAACCTCGTCTTATTGATGCTAGTGCTTGTTTTCTTGGAGGCATCAACAAGCCTCTCCTACATATTGTTGTACTTTTTTGGATCCATCTTGAGGTTATCACTGATCATCCCCAGCAAGATCTAGAACTCACCATCATCGGTGGACATTGAGTCAGGCATCTTGCTGGTCTTCTCATACTATTCGGCATTGGCCCCTTCATGGATGAGGAGCATGGTGTCGCTATCATAGTCAATGATAAGGTCAGAGCCATGGCAGGGCCCCGATCAGGGCATTGTTTGGTGCACCACCAGTATTCCTGGACCGTTTTGCCCTTTTAGGCGAAGATGGAGTCACAAATGATGAAGGCAATGTGGTCCTTGGTGGATAAATAATTGCAGGAGCACTAGCAGAACTCAATGCCAAGGGTGGTGACAATCAAATTAAAATGAGGATCTAGATGTTCATGTGGGTGGGGCCAGAGATGCAAGCACCCTTGAAGGGCTAATAGGGATGGAATTTGAAGCTGCAGTCCATAAGCCTAGGCATCTCAATCTTGGCAAGCTCAATCTCAAGTCAAAGTTGGCCTGGGAGAGGTCCCTCACCTGATACTTGCACCTGGAGGTCTTCTCACAAGGAGAGCCATGGCAACGATGATGGCAAGGGCTTTGAGCTCGAGACTGGAGGAAAAAGATGAGATTTTTATGAGGAGGAGAAGGGAGTGGGGAGTTGGAGAGTATATATAAAGGATTTTGGAGGTGACGGAGGGTCATTACATTGGCTAGGATGCTAGAAAGGAGAGGACATGAGTTGGGAGAGGAGAAGAAAAACAGGGGAAGAAAGAATAAGAAAGAAGGGCCAACGGAGAGAGAAGAGGCAATGGCAATGACCGCAATTTAAGGTCTCAACGGTAGATCTTGTCACTGGCAGTGACAGAGGAGAGACAGACCATCTAGGCAAAGCAAGGCTTCTTTTTGGGGCTGGTGAGATTGAACTGAACACAACAGGGACAATGGAACTCCCACTGTAGCAATACCAAGGAGAGGATAATGGCCATGGGAGACATCAATGGCGAAAGAGGAGGTGACAGGGAGGTAGCGAGTAGCGCAGCAAGTGCAAGGGAGTCATCAAATGGGGTGAAAAAGGCTGAGAGATTTCTCTTTAATTTGACATGGACAAGGGTATATTACAGATTTTAGCAAATTTCAGACTTACATGACCATCACATAAGATTTTATTGAAGTCCAGTTAGTGGAGGTGGGCAGCAGGATCAAACTGGATCAATATGCTAACTTCCAGGACCCAGTTAAAAAGTTTTAAACCTGAGAAGGTGGGAGTGCAACTCAGGCAACGTTGAAGGAGTCAAAGTGTAATTATTTTCCGAAAAGATCATTCCAACTTTGCAAGATAATGGAGATCCACTCTGAAACAATCAACACACGTTAAGCTCAGCTCAAATGATTAAATATAGCTTGTCAATTTGTAAACTAAAACTAATTTAAATAAGCACCCAGCCGCTTCCTGACCTTAAATCTCACTAGATCTCAACATCATGCTTTGCATGGATCTCAAGCGTCCAGGTGTAACCACTATAGCATAGAAACTAATTTTGTTAAAAAAAGGTACGAGGGGCCTGGATAGAATTCATCATGACACATCCAATTGCAAGTGCAACCTTGTAAATGGTTAATAAATCCTCTCTCTCTCTCTCTCTCACACACACACACACACACGCACATATACATGCAAACACAAGCATGGGCAGTATAACTTACAAGATAAAAGTGCTTTTAATACATAGACACAATCAACATTTGCACCACATTAAGTTTTATACCATGTGGATGCAAAGTTTCCAATTATCTACCAATAAAGCATAAGCATCAGATATTTGTTGATAACAAGTTTCACAAACATCACAGCAGTCTTTGCTTTATATGAATGCAGTAACTAATAAGTGAATCAACTAAAGATAGAAGTAGTCTGCATGCGGTGGATTAATCAATTGGACTGCCGAATCATGTGCACTATCAGTTCTAAAGAACAATAACATCCCACGCATGACTATGAAATCATACAGCTGCATAATTATTGGAAAACTGTATTGAGACTAATACATGAACAGGTTCTTTTAGAGGGACCATAAGTGGGGCTCCCACAATTCTCAATCTCTGAAAGGATCACCCCAAGGATCTTGAGTCTTGCAAGTTGCGAGTATTTTCTTGTCTCTTCTTTCTCTCTAGCACTAATACCTAAAGGGATCATTTGACAGCAGTGGCAGGCAGGAAACTCTCTCTCTCTCTCTAAGTCAATATATAGAAATCCCTAAAGGATTTTATATTCATGGACACCCCTTGTGCACATAATCACATAATAGTTGTAATTTAGTCCTTCCATGCTCCCCAAATCCAATAGGGCTCAAGGGAAAATAATGTATATTTATTAAGCCATGGCTACCATGTACAAGAACCATCATGGTCATAAACATGATAAAACACAAAATCACACATATATCTATTTACAAACAAGTGATACAAGTAAATAGATTCTAAAACAAGGTTCACTGTACTGGAACCAGATATCATGCTGGTCAGCTGATGGTATGATTCAGTACAGCCCCGTACCATTCTATACTGGGCCCGAACTGACATGGTAAAGAATGCGAGAGAGAGAGAGAGAGGGAGAACCGGAGAGACAGAGAGAGAGGGAAGGAGGGAGATGACGGAGACGTCGATAGTAGCTGCTTGAGGGCTGCGAAGGCCCTTGGATGATCGAAAAAGTGGGGAAGTCTGAACTGAAAGAGAGGGGGGGAGGGAGAGGGGGGAAGGGAGGGAAGGAGAAGCGGGCAGGAAGGCCGGCGAAAAGCTAACAATGGCCACCAGAGGGCCATAGAGGCCCAAATCCTTCTCCTCGCCTTTCGATAATCGAAATAGGGGCCACTATTTCAATCATGATTTTAAATGCCAACTTCACCATTTGCTAGCTAAAGAAAAAAAAGTTTAATCGAGATTGCCAGCATCGTTCTGACTTCACCCGATGTCCCAAAAAAATATGAAACAAGAGCTTCCACCCCTATTTCAATTTGCCCACTCCGACCTCCAATGTCGTCTATGGGCCTCTAGTGGCCTCTAGAGGCTTCCCCCCTACTTGTTGGCCCTCCAGCAGGCACAACGGCCCTTCGGTGGCATTGGCCAACCTTTAGAGGGTCGCGTTCCCTCTCCTTCCCTTTCCCCCTCTCTCTTTTTTCCTCTTGCCGATGTTGTGAATTTCATGCTAGAACCATACTAATAGGCCATCAGTATGGTTCGGCATATCATGAATCAATTGGTTCAGGACAATTTAGTGAATCCAACTTTAAATTAATGTGAAATAACAATAAAATACTCAAAACTAAGATTTTCATTTGATCGTACCAAGAATTAGTATATATAAATGGATCCCATGTTTAACAACCTTAACCCTCTATTTGGCACGAATGATGGATTAGAGGATGGATAAGGGAGGATGGATGAGGGAGAGGATGGATGGATCTTCAATTCATCCTCCCATGTATTTGGTAAAAACATGAACGAATAGATGGAAATGATTCCCTCCTCTATTTGATATGGGAGAAAAGAAAGGATGGATAATATTTGTATGACATTTTTACTAAGCTGCCCTTTGATAAAAAATATTATTATTATCAATTATAATACTTATTTATACTAAAGAAGTAGAGCAATATATAAACTTATAATCTTTATAATTTATAATTATATAAATAATTTCATTTTAACTTAATAAATAGTTTTATAACTTAATTATATATGGATAAATTTATTTATATATTAATTATATAAATAACTAATTAATTTATAATTTAATTTAAATAGTTAATTTTATAAAAATAATTAAGTAAAAAATAATGAATATAAATAAAAAATAAAATACAATTCTAATTATTTACTAATAAATATGGAAATTATATTCTAAAATTAAAATAATTAGTAATTAATTTTCATGGTATATAGTAAAAAGTATAGGTAAAATAAAATATATATATAAATAAAATAAATGAAAAAGTAAAAAAGTATAGGATTTTGTCAAAAAGTTAATATGGGATAATTTTATTAACATAGAAACGCACTTCTCACATGCTCCATCCATCCTTGCATCCTCTCTTGGGAGGATGCAAATTAGTGGGCTTGAATGGATAGACAATTTCTCCTTTTCATCCATGTTTTTTAGAGAGGATGCAAATTGGTGGGCTTGGGTGGATAGATAACTTCTCCTTTTTATCCATGCTTCCTAAAATTGTTTTGAATTAAATGATGGATGGGAGCCATCTATCCTTTTAATTGCATCCACCTTCCTCTCATGACCCCAATCAAACACAAGATAAATATTGTTATATCATATGTATAAGGAGTTCGCATCAACTTAAAATAACAATGGATGAAGAACCCCTAGCCAAGATTTACTGAATCAAAACTAGACCCCATGCTAGCTAGCATTACAGATCAATATGCCCCCGTACCAAACCGTATCAGGTCCAAACTGACAAAGAAACGAAAGAAGGAAAGAGGAAGAGAGAGAGAAAGGAGAGGGAAGGAAAAGGAGGCTAACGGAGATGCCGGTGGTGGCCACCAGAAGACCATGGAGGCCCTTAGAGGGCCACTGAGGACTTCGAGGCTCCGCCCTCCTCCAATAGAAGAGAATAGAGAGAGATAGAGAGGGGAAGGGAGAGAAATGGATGAAGGGGAAGGCAGCAAGGAGGTTGTCAAAGGGTCATCGAGATCCCTAGATGGCAGCAATCAACCCATGGCTTCTGTGAGATCGAAACAGGGGCTACCTACCCCCATTTAATCATATTTTTTTAAGGCAATTTACAATGTCAACTTCATTATAAATTGCCTGAAAATATGATGAAACAGGAACAAGTTGCCCCTGTTTCGACCCCATGGAAGCCATGGAGTTGATTTTTGCTATCCGGGTGCCTCAACAACCTTCTGACGGCCTTCCCACTGCCTTCCCCTCCGTCTACTTCTCTCCCTCCCTCTCTCTCTATGCTCCTTTCTCAGAGGAGGGCGGAACCTCGAAGGCCCTCCAACAACCTCGATAGGCCACCGCTAACCACCGGCAACCTTTCCCCTCTCCTTTCCTTCCCCATCTCTTTCTTCCTCCCTGCTACCATCTAGGTAGCTCAACAATTTCCGACGACCTCCTAGCTGCCTTCCCCTCTGTCTACTTCTCTCCCTCCTCCCTCTTCTCTCTATTCTCCTCTCTCGAAGGAGGGCAGAGCCTCAAAGGCCCTCCAACGACCTCGATAGGCCACTGCTAACCATTGGCAACCTTTCCCCTCTCCTTTCCTCCCCCCTCTCTTTCTTCCTCTCTTTCTTCTCCCTTGCTCCATTTAGCTAGTCTTCTGAATGACCACCAAAACCACACTAGTAGGCTGCCGATATGGTTCAGCATATCCCAAACCACCAAGTTTAGGACTGTGGTGATCCATGCCCCTGGTAGTCCCCTACCACCCTAAAAGGACTCCCAACACTTGGCCACCCTAAGGGTTCAAAAATACTGGAATTATATGGACCTAGCAAGGACAAGACTTGAGTCTCCATGTTGCACAGGACATAAGTACACACATAGCTGGACTAGGTTCCTGCCATGAATAGGGAAGATCTCCTTGGCAGCCCCGTACCACCCCAAGCAGAGCATCCGGCACTTGGCCACACAAGGGATGGTACTGTGGGAGCATATAGATCTGGCAAAGGTGGGACTCAAGTCCAAACTGCACTGGTCATGGGTCCACAAAAAGGTAGATTGTGTCCTACCTAGGCCACGAAGGCCTCCTCAAATTCAAGGTCATAGCATATGCTGTGACAAAGGTCCAAAACCTGTTCATGACCAAATATATCCATAAGAACTAGCTGGATAAGAATGGACCACACCTGACATGCAAAGATTCAAAATATTGCATTTTGTGCACATGGACATGATAAGAGACTGCAACATCAACTGCACAAAAACAGAGTTGGTTTACAACAAGCTAAAACCCATTTCAGCCACATCCATGCAATGAATGCAACAGCTCAAGCACAGGATGTCACCAGAGGATTTAAAGAAAAAGAATGCAAAACCATCGATAATGACCAGTAATGATGGTATGGTACCATTGTATACACTAGAATGGACTGACCAGTATGGTACATATTGGTATTGGTATGGATGGTTTCGGCATCCTAGCACCTACGGGTACCAATTTTTTGCATCGAAACATGACTGTACCATCTTAAGCCTCCAGTTTTTAAATACTTGGTTTTTAGTTACTATTAGGAAACAATAAGGAAATAGGATTAATAGCTCTAATCCAATATAGATGAAATAAAGCTTAGAGTCCATGTCAATAATCTTAAGCCGGATGAACCTTATTAAGTCGAGGGCACATCAAATACTTGACAGAGAGAGCATATGATTAGGGGAATAGCTTTTTTCCACAGAACTTACCCCTTCTTGTGTACTTTTTGTGTGTTCCATCTTCATCATCAGCATAATATGATATTTCCGAATTTGGTCTGTCAACATGGTAAGTCCCCTTTCTTGTGGTAGCACCAGGCTGCATGATGTTAAAACACAAGATAATGGTGTCAAGCACTACTTACATTCGTATGAATGCACAGTCTATGAATTAAATTTCACACTAAAAGCACTAAAAAGGGCTAATTATATGCTCAGATATCACTTACACCCTTGGGGCTTGCACTTTTCATGAAGTTGGGCTCTTGGTCTGGCATAAATTGGTTTCCTAAAGAACTAGGACCATCTATTTCAACAATCTCCGGTTCTGAAAGTTTAGTAGAACCTGTTCCAACAGCAGATGAGTATATTTCGTCCAACTGTTTTCCTTCTTTGGTAAATGAATCTGCACTGCTTTTATCTCTATCTTCGACACCAGAAACATGCATAAGTGGATCTGAAGCAAAAGCAGGAGGAGGAACACGGCTCTCCGCCGCGGGCAATGAAACAAGGTGATTTCCAAATACATTTTTCTCCAAGCCACTCTGTGATACATTAAAGAGCCCAAACAACCATTACTGAGTTAATTCCAAAATGTATTGACCTAGTATAGCTTTAAGTAACAGCAATTAAAATATGCTAAGCACTGGCTTGAAATCTAAGATGTTAACATAACTAAAACTCAATGAGGCAACAAACACACGCTCAATCAACATTCGAAGGAAAGGACATTTGCATTTAGACAAACATAGCTCAAGTACTGCTTCGATCACTTTTCTAACATATTATTTTAAACAGGAAGAAAAAATAGTGCCTCATACGATTATATATTAAAGTTTCGTCAAGCTTTATTTTCTTTCAGAATATTGAACCTAAATGTTCACTGCCTCATAAAATACAAAAAACACTAGGTTGATCTTCGGTTGCTGTAGCAGTTACTAGTATAAAATTCCATGCACTATTCACAGGATCGAAACGGTGCAGCTGAAAATTTTGCATTTAGTTAAGAAAGCTGATTAACAATTCCATTATTTTAACTTATAATAAATAAAATTCCAATACAACGTTCCGTGTGTAAGATGGTGAATTACTACTTAACATCAATGCTCTAGAAAACCAAAAAAAAAGGGAAAAGGGATCACAAAGTAGACAATCACTGCTTCTGAACGAAAAGGGCAGGAAACAGATCTCATGTCCTTGAGAACTTCTGGAAGCTAAAAGGAATACCCAAAGAAGCAAGATCTCATAGGGAAATAGATCTGAAGTATTGAAGCCCAGACTGAAATCCAGAAAGACTAGTTCTGGTACATGGAGTCAAACAGCCAGATCTTTGCTCTATGTAGCTTCTGGAAGCTTGATACAATATCCAAATGGCTAGATGCCTGGAAGGCTTGGATTAAGATTAAACTCACAAGGAAGATAAATAAGGCACCAAAAGGTTTAACACGGGAAATAAAACCTCAAATCTAGAATTCTTGAATATGATATTTGAAATTTAATTGAAGGATCAAACTTTAAGGTCCCAATAAATCCAATATTCAGCATGATCCCACAAGTTAATATTTATAAAGAACAAACTGTTGTATCAGACAAAAAAGAGAGACCAAATTGACACTAGTCTATGTGGTTAGGCATGTCTGGAAATAAACAATATAATTTCCCTGCCACTACCATCCAGCCTTCAACTAGTGAGAATTGTTAAAAAAGAAAAAAGGAAAAGGAAAACTAGGACAAAGATATGCAATTATGCATAGAACAGTCACTAGTAATCAGAACGTCTCATGCATTGAAGAATATACTTATTTACCAATGTCAACTAGCACATTATTTTAATCAATTGTCACCTATGTTTATCAAGAATTTAGCCCTTGAATGCAATCATGAAGCCAACCCATATAGATGGAGAAAAACTTGTCAAGTTAGAAATATAGTAGTGAGATTTTGTAAGATAAAGTAATGGTAAAGAAAAAAAACAGTAATATACTGATAACTCAAGAAAGAAAATTTATAATGGCCTTACCTGGAGTATTGATTCCTTGAGGTTTGAGTGGAGGCTAGATCCTGTATCTTTAATGCTTATAGGAGGCCATATCTGCAACAACAAAGTGCTATTTGATATCAAGCATATTCATGCATTGATTTTCAGGACACACTTATTTAAAAATAGAATAATTTTATAGTTGATAATTTAAAGTTGAAAGGGTCTATAATTTAAAGTTGAAAGGGATCAATATTACAATCTGCTGCAAAAAGCATTCTTCCCTCCAAATGGTCAAAGGAGTTGGCAAAGGTTTCTACCCTGAACTCAATATGTATAAACTAAAGAAAAATATCATAAGGCACCTAGTGCTTTTGAATACATGATTTTCCAGTCATATGATAATAATTCTAATTTTCTAAAACAAATTTTCTGATGTTTACTTTAAATGCAGCAATTTCAAGTAGAGAACACACAAGGAATTGCTAGAAGGGTTCAAAAGTACATGATAGACAAAACTTAGCGGAAAAAGACAAGGGTTTAAAGGGTATACTCCAAGAGTAGAGGCATGTGAATGATAAAGGTATGGTATTAATACTATAAGCATTCCCAGTACAGTATAAAATAAAGGAAAGTACATCGAGCATTCTCATCAATCAACTTCAGCCAATCCATAAACCATGTCCTTATTATTATTATTATTATTTTATGGATAAGAATATAATCTAATCAAGCTGGTCATGATATAAATTTGCAGAGCTAGTATTTTAGCTCATTTACATCCCTTCAAATGATACCTGATTACCTGTTCATATTTGCTCTCTCAAAAACAAGGGTACATAAGTTTTGCTCTTTACTGATTACACTAGTTTTTTTCTATTTTCCTAAGAAATATCATTTGCAGGTCATATGGTCCATCATCAGAATAAGGCATAACTTGCAAGGCAAATTGCACATGTATTAATGGCAATCCAACCTGTGACCATTAGTACAAATAATTGTGACAAGGATATATGGTGGTCACTAGCCTAAAAATCATTTAGATGGAAAAAAAGGTAACTGAATTCAAGTCCCCGTATTCACCCTAATATCAGATAAAAGATCGAGTATCATGTTCACAGATAAGGGCAGATTAAGCAGAAGGAAAAAAGGACACAGTAAATGAAGAGTTGGTGGGCAGCCAAGGAACCCACATAGTGCTTGAGAAAAGGTGGCCTCATAAGTGGATGCCTAGGAGGACCATATTAAAAAGGCAAACATAAAAAATCTTTAGGAAACTATCAAAATATATTTAACCAAAACTAGGTAAATAGGGAAACATTTTCTACATTTATTTAAGGATCTAGTTAAGTGTAATGTGACATGTCGGCCTCTAATATTCAAAAATTCCAATAGCATCAATTGATAAGAGAAATGATCAATAATCCTAGTCACCTAGAACAATAAGCAACTCTACCAAAAGTCAAATGACAAATGCTCAATGAAAAATTGGAAAAATAAAATCAAAGTTTAGTGAAACTTGTAAGCTGTAACTGAGGCATTTAAGCACCAATAAGAAAGTAGTAGTTGGAACCCACTGGCCTACAACACCTACTACCCCAACCTGGTCCAAAATAGAAATCTAAACAGGACCCTCCCTGTGCTGCCTAAGCCTAAGCTGATGCTGGTTAGAATAGTGGTATCTAGTATTGTGATAGTTATGCTTATCAATAAGGAAACTGGAGAAGAATTCCTATAGAAACTCAAGTCCAAGCAGCCTACCCTGTAACTATTATATACCCTCACATCAGGACCAGAACAAATAAGGGAAGCATTTTTAGCAGGCTATCTATGTTTAAATTTTTAAAATCAATGCATCATATTGTCCAAAATTCCAAATGACATTATGTGTGAACCTGTTGTACACTGCAGTGTATTATCAAGAAGCCCATTAGCCCAATATTCATCTTAGAAAACATATCCCTGTAGATGACCTGACTAGCAATGAAGAAGCACCTACTTTTAATGGATAAGATAATGAATACCTTAACAATATCGATGATTAACAAATAAACCACTTGATGTAGGTCTAGTGAAGCTAAGAACATGAAGATGAGCGTTGAAGTATCAGGTCAAAAAATAGTCAACTTGGATTACAAAAGTAAAATCCAATGAATCACTATGTAAGGATGATGATGATAATGGTGTGATAGCAATGGTAGTGCTAATGGTAAAATATTGACACTTGATCCCAAGATCGGAGATGGATTGCAAAGCAGGCAGTCTTTATGACAACCATGGATCATGGTTTGAAAACTAGATATCAGTTTCAGTTTCAATTGGGCTTGTGGAGTTTTAATTTTGGCAGTTCTGATGATATCAGAAGTTTCACTCCAAGTTTTAAGGATTTAGCCAAAAAAATCAAGAAAAATGACACAGAAAAAAGAAGAAGTAAACAAACCAGGAAAAATTATTGGATAACATTTTAGAATATTTTTGGTTACATATATCATTTACATGTGTAATTTTAACAATTTGAGGGTTAAGTTAATATTGCATATAAGTGAAACTTATTTAACATACGAGTATTTTGTACCATGGATAACTAATGTATACAATTTCCTTCTTGAACATGAACGTGTCAAAATTCATTCTATTGGCAACCGTGAAGCATGTTAGTGCCTACTACTATTCATTTTTCAGTATTAGTAACATACATGTTGAATTTAGGCAGTCTTACTCATTATTTCAGGGTTAAGTGGCTATATAATAAAATGTCTATAGTTATATATTTTTTTAATTTAAAAAAAGGATATTACTCCTATGAGGTGAATCGTATTAGTTGTTTACATTAATCTTTAAAGTGATGATAATAAGGGCTTTTTTTAACAGAGATCTCAGCCTGAAACTGTCATGTTTATTATCTATACCTCAATTTTATTCAACAACAAAGACATTGAAAGTTCTAAACAAAAAACAAATGTATTCAAGTAACAAGTAAATGGCTCCAATATTGAACACCAAAAGCAAACTTAAAGAAAAGCATATACTTTTGGTTTCAATCAGTTTTGGCCAAAATTAACTGAACATGGTTAGTTTGGCCAAAACCACCAAAACTAACAAAAACCTGAAATTGGGGGTCAATTTCAGTTCGGTCGCAGCTGAAGAGATAGGTTTCAGCTGAAACATAAAACCTCACCATAAACAAATTTAGAAACAAGGAGAAGACAATGATGACAACAATAATAATGCTATTGCTCTTCGTGATAATGGCATTATTAGATGGAGTATATAATTTCCCAATTAATTATGGGGATGCAGCCAGCAAATTTGATGACTTCAAGCACCAAGGAAACCAAATATGGTGATGCAAAAGCCTTTGGCAGTAGCTAATCTTATACTAACATTTCGATAAACATTGAGAAACAACAATGAAATGTGTCAACAAATTATACCATATTGATAGATGTGCATGATGATGATACTATTATTAAAAGATAATAAATACTTGACAGATACCGTATTATTAAAAGATAATATATACTGAAGAGATAGGTAGAAAACTTGGTAGTAAATTGAACCTTATGATGACATGCTTGTAAACCTATAGAGTTTTTCTATAACCCTTTTTCTAATTTTTAATATTTTATGATAGAGCATTTTCCGCCTTTTCCTTATATTTTACCTAATGTATCTTTGAGGTTTTGGTCTGTATAGGAAAGACATAGCTGACCTGAAAAATGGACATCTCAACCTTGGTTTAAGGTTATCAGGCATTTGGATACCAATTTAGAATGGATATTCTAAATGATATAATGATATAGCATGATACCAGCTGACATGAATTTTCTACATAAGCCAACTTGTTACCTGCCCCTGCCCCAAACCGAAAAAATAAAAAAGAGTTAAAATTGTGTAGATGGTGGAATAAAATGCATTTTCTTTCTATTTTACTTTGGTCACGCAAGTTCTAAGAAAATACTATTGAACTGCTGATTGGCAAGAGAGAAGAAAAATGTAGTACAAACAGGAAAAAAATATGCAAAAATTCTCCCAGTGTATCTTACAGGTGAACAACATGCAGGACAGATGTATCCTGCTGGCGTAGTTTCTGCTGGATAGCTTTGGATATGTGAAACCAAACAATTTGTGTGCATAAGATCTGCGAAGAGAAAAAGAGAAAGCCTTTTAGGTTCATGATGTTTTGTAGTGATACAACTTTCTTGAAAACTAAAACAATAAATGCACAGGTAAAGTATCACATACGCAAACAACCCAATCGAGTAGTCTGATCACTTCCAGCTTCTAGTGCAGCATTACAGAAAGTGCATGTAGGAGGCCAATCATACTCTCCATCAATTACCCAATCAGAGTATTTTTTAACCTAAAGATCAAGAAAAATAAGTGTGATCTGGTCCTGTCATAGAACACTAACAAGAAATTTTTTATGCCATTGCAATGCAATAAAGCTATCACATTGGATTTGTGTATACATAACTACAGATATGTTTATACAAATACCCAAGTCTCATCTATACATGTTACATGTGCATTAAGAAGTGCCAATACAAATAATAAAGAGAATGAACAACATCCTGTGAAAAGATGCAAGCAAAAAATTAACATTACAATAGCAAGGGAAAGGGGAATATAAAGTTGTCATGCTTGGATGCTGGTATCAAGATATTTGCATGATTTTGATAATCAATAAAAGATGCTTAGGAGATAATTTATCTCCAAAAGATGAAGCTTACTGGTGCATTTTAGGCACTTGCAAGTGTGAGCAAGAAATGATTTTCAATGGCAATGGTAGTTAAGAACAAGGAACTTAGGATCAACATCTTTGTAGCACAACTAATCCTCCCACTTGAATATGGACCAGTGTAAAATGTTGATGGTAACTACTACAACAAATTTTGGAATAGCTGTACCGGTCAGGGTTGCATGGACATAGACATGAGAATAGAATTCAGATGCATATCTACGTGTTTGACCTAGCAAGAGGGGGAAAAAGAGAGATATAGGGATATGTAGGATAATATGCAATTTAACTAAACTATAGACATTTAAACATATAGCTATTTATATTTCAAAAAAGAAAATGTATATTGAAGTCCTTTCATATAAATGTTTCACACCCAAATTGCTCGATTAACTCAAAGATTTAAGGAAAAATCATTTAGTAAAGTTACTTCAATTTCTATATCCCTCTAAAAAGAACAACTACTCACTTCTAACAATGGCAATGGAGTAAAAATCATTGTTGGAAGATTCTAACATTCCACCAATCTTTAGAAGCTGAGATCAAAGGATTTAATAAGAATCCAAGTGTCCACCATGCATCTAGTTCAGATATGCATCCAACTTGAATTTCTTGAGTTGCATGCCAGTGTGCAGGTAGTGTCAGTGGGATCAAATATCTTATATTCACAAGCTCTTCTAGGTTTCCCTCAAACCCAAAATGCTTCAACATATACCAACCATGGTTTGGCAAATCCTTTTTCCCTCTTCCAGTTTTTTCTTTCCTCCACCCCATGAGGTTAGGTGATAAAATTGCTCCATATAATCGTGGGCTTCATCACTGGCTGTAGGTTAGCTGCTTTTTAATAGATCAAAGAAAATTAGAAAAAAAAAAAAAGAGCAATAATCACCATCCATAACCAGATGCATGATCGTGAAAAACTGAACACTTTTATTGGTGTTTAGCGAGAAACATTGAGCTTGAGCCCTTATTTTTCTATCATCTAACTCCGTGAATCCCAAGTCCATATTCTCAAGCAGGTTCTTGTTGAAAACCTTTGTTCAGATAATGAAAACCCAGGTGCAAGAGAAGAAAAGGAGAAACAGGAGATTAAGGAAGAAGAGCAGAAGGAGAAATAAAAGTAAATAGTTTCCCTAACAACTGGATAAGGCCTTTTTTTTCCTTTTTCTTGTTTCATTTTCTTTATCATCTATCCTTTTCTTTCTTTTAGCATTGTTCTAATGTGAGAATTTCAAACATGAACATAAGTTTTTTCATCTATCAAATCCATAAAGAATACGCCCATCTAGAAAATAGTTAAAAAGCACCAGGGAAATGAAACCAGGTTGTTGTACTAAGTCTTCTGTTCACTATTCATGCAGCAAGCTATGGGATTAAAACACAAATTTCCTTTTGGTTCTAATAACATCCTTTGTGAACCCTCCATGAAGCATATGTAGGGTAGGTTTATGAGAACATAATTCCATATCGGAGAGGAATCTACCAAATAGAAAGCTGAAAACATGGGTCAAGAGATAACTTACAATTTGAAGAAAACCTTTCCTTTGGTTGCTAGAAGAGAAGTTTCAAGCATGACAAGGTGTGGGCAGTTGGGTAGTTGCCTATGCAAGTTCTGTGCTGCGCAGAGCTTAATGATTTTGAATGACTTTGAAGTAATGCTATGCCCACTTCTAAACCCCATATGAGTTTAAAATGCTCCTTAACACTTGTGCCCTTCAGGCTTCTAAGATGACTTATTTTTATCCAAAAAGCCAAAACTTTTTTCTTCTAATACGAAGAAGGGTTCCCACGTGCATAAGTCTAAAGCTGTTTAAAAACCATATTCATAAATTTTGAAGAGGATATGCTTCAATACATAAGCATAACATTTGTCAAATGTGCATTTTGTACACATTTTCTATAAATGTAAACAAAAAGAACAAGCATTATGTCAATCAACTCTATGTCAAACTGTATGGACTCTTTTCTAATAAGGTTCTTCTAGTTGGTTGAGATATCTGAAGTTGTATTTTATATATATGCTATTCAAATAGAAACTTTGTTTCCTAATTATCAATAGTTATTGCTCCCACCCCTAACACTACCACCAAAAGAAAAGAAAATGAGAAAAAAAAATTCTTGCTCAAGTACTAGCTATGACTAAGTATTTGAATTAGACCATAATAAAGTGTCTGCTTCAAGTATCTATTGATGGGAGCTAAGTATGACTAAAAGCACACTTCAAAAAAACACCATGATGCCTCGTAAAGGTGAAGAATAATGACTAGATCTTATTATGAATTTGAAGCAAGCATCCATAATTTATATTAGTGCAGACTACAGTTTGGTAATGCAATGCATGTTGCCATAGAAACATGGAGACACAAAGGAATAAAGCATCCAAATTCACTTCCCACCAAAGTTTTGGTTATACAGTAGAGTGGGTAAACCACCACACCCCCCCCCCGCCCACACACACACACAAAAAAAAAAAAAAAAAAAAAAAAGAAGTTGGAACTTTACCTAGCAGTGGAGGTATTTAACAATAAGAAGCTACATTGGACAGTAATATCTCATTGTTATATCTGTTATGTTATCATCATTTCATTTTCTTTGTATCTTGTACTTGCCTCCTCATCTCTAACATTCTTAAAGCCATCAATAAAGGTATTCATATAACAGTATTAGAAGAGATCAAACAAATATCAGATTGCACGAGTCTCATTCTGATTTATAAAAAAAAGAAAAATGATATCAGCTACACCTGACAAAAGATAGCATATGATACATAAATTGCAAAAATTCTGTACTGACTGATATACAGAATTGCGGGGACATGCAAAATATGCTTGCATGATGCAACATTTCAGATGTTAAACATCCTGTTCATGGTGTTGCCTCCACAAAATCTTTGTAAATCAAGTGAATTGAGTAAACTGACCAAGCTCTATGCTTGATTACTTTCATAAATATAATTACCTTATATAGAATGGCACCTTTTCATTCGTAGCTGAATGTTACCCAGGATGTGATGAATTTGTTCATGAATCATAAGTCCAAATGTACCATTTTTTCCATGCAATCATACACTAGAGTTTTTTGAAAAAAAAGTGTCTACACGCATATTATGACAGAAGTCCAGATGGTTACCACACAGATTTGGTGTTCTGGAAAGCAGATGCATTCCCCGCAAACAGGCACCTTATGAACAAAGCAATAAAGCCTGGTCGCCTGAAACCAAAAACCTCCACTAATTATGATCCAAAAACACCAAGAAAAAAAAAAGATCAGATATCAAATGAAACTATGAAAAACGTTAAGTACAGCTAATCATACCAAACTTCAGATTAAGGACCATGTAATGATAAAGTCTACACAAAAACACCAGACGTTACTTCACAGATCCATGAATTACCCTTTCATCAGAGGAAAATCAAATAACCAACCAACCTAAATCCCCTAAAAACCCAGACTTTTCCGCCAATCCTTTTCTCAAACACGATTACCGCATTGTAAATTAGCTGAATTTACACCCTAACTGAATCAATTCTTACAAAACAGGCTGATTTCAACCATTGACAAACATAACTAGAACCAAATCCAGTCAAACAGCTTCCAATCAACGAAAAACCAATTGATCACGATTAAGACAACACAAACTCATAGATTTCAACACTAGAACAGCCATAATTCATCAAACCCCCGCATAGTAAACAGTTTCCATGAATGAACGAAAACTCTCTTTCCAATCCTCCGCAACCCATTAAAAATTTCAGAATGAGAAAATTCTTGATTAAAATCGAATCTAATCCAAGAGTTAGGGGTAGAAGAAAGCTAAGAGAATTGGATCTGTAATACCTTGCGGCATTTGCAAACAACCATCGCTTCTACTAAAGATCTCGAGACGAGCAATCCGAAATTGGGTCTGAGAGAATCAACCAGCGACTGGAGATATGTATTGACTCGAGAAGGAAGGCTGGCGAGAGAGGGAAGAAGAGAGATCTGAGGAGGAGAGCAGGGGTTAGGGACTCCGAGAGGAGAGTGGCACTTCGTGATAAAAACAGAGCATTAAAAATAAATTTATTACTTCACGGAGAAAATCGATGCGTCAGTTATGAAGCAACGAAAGGGATAAATTAGAACCGTTGATTGGAGATTGTGCGGCTGGGATATGTGGTCCCCGGGTTTGGAGAGCCGAGATGGTCTCGTTGTGGGTATGGGGCTTGGAATTACGGCCGTCCGTTTTCATTGGACGGCTATGGTTTGTCGATTGATGTGAATTTTATATATATATAATGCACGTACTAAAACAATTCTGAACTCCCTCCACTTGCCACGTGGAAATTAAAATTAATAACAGAATTTAAATATTTCTCGCATTCCATTTATCATTGATGTAGCAGGATCATTGAAGTGGAGAACATGTCAGATTCTATTGCGCGACATGATGGATGAGGCTGTCACGTGAGATGCCACTGCCTAGCCGCGCTCTCTCCGAGTCGAGATACCGAGGCCGAAGTCGAGCTCCGCCCTCCTTCGCCCGGCCGTGCTCCCTCCAGGTCGAGACGCCGAGACCGAAATCGAGCTCCACCTTTCCAGATCGGCCCCGCCTCGGACAGAGAGATCTGCTGCTAAAGGAAGTCGCCACCCTCCTGGGATGGCGGCACGACGCCCAAGGATCGCAGGAGGATGCCTGCCAGGCCGCGATGATGGTTCCAGCCGTTACTTACGCCAAAACGGGAGGAGAACCCCGATCAAGGTCCTGCGCTCCTTACCAACCATCTGCACCCCCGAAAGAGGAAGTCAACCAGCAGATCCGGATCCAGAAGGCAGGGCCCGCTGATCGAGGCCCTGCTATGTTTCCAGAAATAGAGCAACCAGAAGGAATGTCAGCACACGCGGTACCGTCCCCTTTCACAGATGGGGAAAGACATCCCGCACACGCCACCAAGCGACGCCGTGCACGCCGGTAAACGGCACGGAGATCCCAAGGCAAGTGCCTGGCAGCCCCAACGGCTAAAAAGAACTTTACATGGTCACAGAAAGGAGGTAAGTGACAAAGAGAGACGATAGAGCAGAGGGGAAGGAGGTGAGGCCCCACAGGAGAAACTCGCCTAAGAATTCCAGGCTACCGGAGGCCTATAGGAAGGTCTTGATGGATACAGCCATTCTAGCTCCAACTCTCCTTAGCCGACACTCCCCCTGCTCTACGCTCAACTCCTCTACACTCTCCCAGTTCATTACTCTCTCCTCCTAGCATGGAGTCTATCTTCAGGGCTCAACCAGAAGGATCTGTTCCACTGGATCGTTACTGACTTGATTGTCGGAGTGCCCCCGCCGGAATCCTCTGCCGGGTCGCTAACCTTGTTTTGCAGGTCCAGGTGATCTAGAGCATCGGAAGGGCATCCCGACCTCGACCTCAGCTACAGGCCACGACGATCTTGGCGACAACATATTAGTGCGCCAGGAAGGGGCATCCAAACTCCTTGCAAGCAGCTCACCGGGAGGATGGTGACGATTTGAGCAAGGGAAGTCTCCACCAGCCATGCCGGAGATCCCCTTCTTGTGAGGAACCGCACAGACCAGAAGGGGAGCTCCCCGCTCCAACTCAACCACCTCTGGTGGACATCCAGTTGGCCGCACTGGCCCAGCAGATGCAGATTTTCACTGCAGCAGTGCGCCAGCTCTAGCACCAGCATCGGTCCTTGACTACCCACCAGTAGCCTGGGACACCCGCGGCCCATGCCGCAGCACCCCGCGATAGCCTGCGTTTTTTCCAAGGAAGGCCTTCGCAGCCGCGAGCCACCACCGACCACCGGCATAGTCACCAGACTCCGGTGAAAAGACAACGGGGTGGATCTGGCGATCGGGAGAGCCGGTCCTCGGCCCTCGAGTGGTAACGGTTAGAGCCCGCCGAGATCAAAAAGGCAAGACCCCTCGTCATGGACACCACCTCATGTCACCTTCTCCGTCTCCTTCGGCCTCCGCTGAGGGTTCCACCGACAAGGCCATTAGGCACATGGCAGAGAAGTGCCTGGAGGAGCAGGAGCGCAAGCTGGCGGAGCTGACCCACCAGTTTCCAAATATGCAGGGCTCCACTAACGAGCAGGCAGGCTACAATGCCCGTCCCTCTTTCTTCCGAGAAGTCCAAGAGGAGCCGATTCCGAGTCAGTTTCGCATGCTGCAGGTGGACCCCTACGACGGGACCACCGACCCCTTGGATCATCTTGAGAGCTACAAGGCCCTCATGAGAGTCCAGAGGGTGAACAACGCTCTCCTCTACGTTGCCTTTCCTGCTACTCTCCGGAAAGCAGCTCGGGTGTGGTTTACTCGCCTTGAGCCGGAGAGCATTGGTTGCTTCGCTCAGCTGGAGCGAAAGTTCATGGCTCACTTTGATGCTTGCCGGAAGGTGCCACGAGAGACGGACAGCCTCTTCTCCATCATGCAACAAGACCACGAGCTCCTACAGGACTACATGGCTCGTTTCAAGGTTGCCGCACTGAAGATCTACAACCTTGATGAGCTAGTCGCCATGCTGGCACCAAAGAGAGGGCTCAGAACTTCCCGCCTGACCTACTCTCTTAACAAAAAGCCCCCAAGACCTACTCCGAGCTCCTCCTCCGAGTCTAGAAGTACATCCGCGCCGAGGAGGCGGACCGCATGAGGAGGGAGCTGGATGGAATACCTCTAAAGAAGCCAGCACCCAGGGAGGCCTCCGGGACTCGGAAGCCCGGGCCAACTACACCGGACTCCTGCCAAAGGTCGAAGCCGAGGAGAGACCCCATCTCGAAAGGGAGCTTCACTCCTCTCTTTGCCCCGAGGACGAAAATCTTCATGGAGATCGAGGGTGAACGCTATCTGAGGCGCCCACCCTCGCTGAGGCCGTCCAATGGTCGCGACAAGATAAAGTACTATCAGTTCCACCGGAACCACGGCCACGACACCGAGGAATGCTGCAACCTCAAGAGAAAAATTGAAAAACTCATAAAGAGGGGATACCTCGGAAGGTTCGTGGGGGGTAGACCCCCAACGGAACCTCAGGCACTCGCCGCACTCCCTCCAGTCCTTGCCGTCGACAACCGCCCCACCGAGAAGTCGGTGGGGATGATATGCTGGGGAGTCGAGAGCACTTCCAAGAAGGCCTGGGGTGGGGAAAATTTTGAGAATGTACTTCGCTTTGCGAGGGGAGAGGGGGATGAAAATAAAAATGTAAACAATGATGCTATGGTCGTCGAGATAACGATCGTAAAGCATCCTGTAAAACACATCATGCTTGATAGTGGAAAATCCACGGATGTGCCTTTTTACGATGCTTTCTCCAGGATGAACCTTTCTTCTACTCAACTCAGACCTGTGCACACACCCCTTGTCGGTTTCACAGGTGACTCCATAGGAGTCGAGAGGGAGATCACTCTCCCCGTCACTGCCGGGATGCCACCTCGGCAGAGTACCGTGATGATGACCTTCATGGTGGTAAGGCTTCCCTCAGCCTACAATGTGATCCTCGACTGACCCGGGCTCAACTTGCTCGACGCGGTCATTTCTACAAAGCAGCTGTTGGTGTAGTTCCTAACTCCTTATGGTATCGGGGAGATGAGGGGGGCACCTCAGCCAATCCAACACTACCTCCAAACCATCCCTGGGTCCAAGGTTGCTGAGGACGACCCTAGCGCAGATGACCTTGACCAAAGAGCGCAGGACCCTAGGGATGGACCGGTCGAGCGCATGCTATCATATCCCCTCGGAGCCGACCCGGCGAAGACGGTGCAAATCAGGGCGCAGCTGCAAGATGACGAGCGAGCCCATCTACTGGAGTTTCTCAGGGCGAACGCCGATGTGTTTGCCTGGATGGCTGCCAATATACCTAGGATCCCACTAGAGATCATAACCCACAAGCTGAGCATCGACCTGAAGTGTCGCCCTATGCAGCAGAAGAAGAGGAGCTTCGTGCCAAAGAGACAGAGGGCGATTGATGAGGAGGTAGACAAACTTCTCGTAGCCAGCTTCGTTCGGGAGGTGCACTATCCGAGCTGGCTGGCAAATGTAGTTATGGTAAAAAAGAATAATGGAAAGTGGAGAATCTATGTGGACTACACTGACCTCAATCGAGCCTGTCCAAAGGACAGCTTCCCTTTGTCGAAGATCGATCAGCTAGTGGATGCCACATCGGGGCACTGCTTGCTCTCTTTCATGGACGCATTCTCCGGGTACAACTAGATCCGGATGCACCCAGAGGACGAGGAGCACACTGCCTTCATCACCGACTGAGAGACGTACTGCTACTAGATGATGCCATTCGGCTTGAAGAACACTGGCACCACATACTAGCGGTTGGTCAATCGGGTCTTCAAGGACCAGATTAGCAAAAACATGCAAGTCTACGTGGACGGCATGCTCGTCATGAGGAAGCCAAGCTCAGACCACGTTGCCGACCTCACGGAAGCCTTCCACAACCTTCGAGAGCACAAGATGAGTTGAACCTGGCAAAGTGTGCTTTCGGTGTCGCAGCAGGGAAGTTCCTTGGCTTCATGGTGACCTAAAGAGGTATCGAGGCAAACCCGGAGAAGGTCCAGGCCATCATTAAAAATGAAGCATCCGACCTCGAAGAAGCAAGTTCAGTGCCTGACGGCCGGATAGCCACATTGAGCCAGTTCAACTCGAGGTCGGTGGATTGCTGCCTTCCTTTCTTCAAGGTGCTACATAGGAGGAACGACTTCACCTAGACGGAGGAGTGCAAGGTGGCCTTCGAGGAGCTTAAAGATTTCCTGGCGTCACCACCATTGCTCTCCAGGCCAAAAACCGGAGAGAAGCTCCTGCTATACCTGGCAGTTACCCCTGCGGCCGTCAGTTTGATCCTCATCTGTATGGATCAAGACGGGTCCCAGAAGCCAGTGTATTATGCCAGCAAGATCCTTCGAGATGCCGAGATCAGTACATCCGATCCGAAAAACTCATTTTTGCTCTTATCATATCTGCTCAGCGCCTCAGGCCATACTTCCAAGTACATCCGATTGTGGTCTTGACGGACCAGCCCCTGAGGGCCATGCTCAGTCACCCTGACACATTCGGATGCTTGGCCAAGTGGGCACTGAAGCTCAACAAGTTTAACATTCCGTACCGACCGAGACCATCTCAAAAGAGCCAGGTGCTGGCTGACTTCCTGGTTGAGTATGCAAGGCTCTCCGAAGAGCTGGAGCAGATGATCCTGGAGCACCAAGAGGAGCTTGGAGCCGAGGAGGAGTCATGGATCCTCCACGTTGATGGCGCATCCAATGTAGGCGAAAGCAGAGTAGGCCTCATCCTTGCAAACAGTGATGGGGTTGTAGCTGAATGCGCATTCCACTTCAAGTTCGCCGCAACTAATAACTAGGCGGAGTACGAGGCACTCCTCACGGGCCTCAGGGTATCCCGCGAGTTAGGTGTACAAAGCTTGAAGGTCTTCACTGACTCCCAACTAGTGGCCAGGCAGGTCTCCGGAGAATATGAGGCCAGAGACCCCCAGATGATGAAGTACTTAGACCGGGTCTGCTCAAGCATGACAGGTTTCCGATGCTTTAGCATCTCTCATATTCCCCGAGGTGAGAATGCTCGCGTCGATACACTATCAAGGCTTGCGACCTTGCCGGACTCGTCCCTAGGACATGCCCACGTCGAGTACCTAGAAAATCTAAGCAACGAAGCTCCCGCAGAGGTGCAGCAGATCACCCCGGAGCCGAGCTTGATAGACAGGTACATTAGATACATCACCGATGGCACCCAGTCGGAAGACCGAGCAGAGGCTGGCCTTATTAAGAAGAAAGCTTCGTGGTTCGTCCTCATGGAAGGACAACTCTACCGCCGATCTCACTCCTATCCGATCCTGAGATGCCTGAAACCTTTAGAGGCCACCTTCGTGTTGCAAGAGATATTCGAAGGCCTCTGTAAAAACCATGTTGGGGGGAGGACTCTCGTGTATAAGGCCCTCCGACAAGGATACTACTGGGAGGCCATAAGGGAGGATGCCGCGAACTTTGTGAAAAGGTGTGACCGGTGCCAGCACCACGCCCACATACAATGCCAGCCAATAGCGCCACTCTCCCAACTCTCTGCCCCATGGCCGTTCGTCCAGTGGGGAATGGACATCTTAGGTATGTTTCCCCCCGCTCCAGGGTAACGGAAATTCCTAATAGTGGCCATTGACTACTTCACCAAGTGGGTAGAAGCAGAGCCACTAGCATGGATAACGAAAGCCAACATCCACCAGTTCTTCTGGAAGTCGATCATCTATCGCTTTGGGCTGCCCCACAGCATCATCACCGAAAATGGGTGGTAGTTCGACAACTGAGAGTTCAAAGAATTTTGTGCCAAGCTCGGCATCCAGCACCGGTTCACCTCAGTGGCCCACCCTCAAACTAACAGGGAAGCTGAAGTGACCAATCGAACCATTCTCCAGGGGCTCAAAACCAGGTTAGACTGAGCCAAGGGTAGGTGGGCAGAGGAGCTCCCCATCATCCTTTGGGCCTACCATACAACGCCCAGGACGGCAACGGACGAAACGCCTTTCAACCTCACTTTTGGTGCAGAGACTGTCATTCCTGCCGAACTTGGCATGCCTACACTGCGGATACAACAATACAATGAAGCAGAAAATCCTTCATGCCTTCTTCTCAACTTGGACCTCCTTGAGAAAACCAGGGACAAGACCCGACTCCGAAGGATGGCTTACCAACAGCGCATGGCCCGGTACTATAATGCGGGGGTAAAGCCGAAGTTCTTTCGCCCTAGCGACCTGGTGCTGCACCGAGCTAAGGCATCCCATCCTCGAGAGTGCGGTAAGCTCTCACTGAACTAGGAAGGCCCCTATAAGGTGGTCGAAGCTCTTTCGCATGGAGCTTACTATCTCGTGAGACTGGACGGCACCAGATTTTCACGGACAAGGAATGCCTGCGACCTGAGAATATACTATCAGTAACGTAAGGCCCTTTCCTAATGATAATAAAAGATCTCCTTGTTGTGCAAACCATTTTTGCCTTGCAGGGATGCCTCAAGCCCGGAGCCCAGCTCCCCGGCACTCAAGCCTGGATCCCATGCTCTTCGGCAATCAAGCCCGGATCCCATGCTTTTTGGCACTTAAGCCCGGAGTCCAGTCCTTCGGTACCAAAGCCTGGAGCCCAGCTCTCTGGCACCAAAGCCCAGAGCCCAGCTCTTCGGTACTCAAGCCCAGAGCCCAGCTTTCTAGCACTCAAGCCCGGATCCCACGCTCTCCGGCACTCAAGCCCAGGGCCCAGCTCCCCGACACTCAAGCCGGGATCCCATGCTCTCCGACACTCAAGCCCGGATCCCACGCTCTCTGGCACTCAAGCTCGGAGCCCAGCTCCCCGGCACTCAAGCCCGGATCCCACACTCTCCGGCACTCAAGCCCGAATCCCATGCTCTCCGGCACTCAAGCCTACATCCCACGCTCTTCGGCACTCAAGCCCGGAGCCCAGCTCTCCGGCACTAAAGCCCGGATCCCAGCTATCCAGTATTCAAGCCCGGATCCCAATTATCAAGCATGCAAGCCCGGAGCCCAGCTCTCCGGCACTCAAGTACGGAGCCCAGCTCTCCGGTGCTCAAGTCCGAGGTCCAACTCTCCGGCACACCTGTAACGAATCCCGATGGGCCCGGAAGGGTCTTGTCAGGCAAAGCATTCAGAAACATCTATCCACTTCATGAATGAACTAGAGGTGACCCACCAAGTTGAAGGACTTCTCTCTGACTTCATCACTTGTTCAAGCTTGACAAAGTTCAAAAAAAAAAGAAAAGAAAGAGAGAAGAAGAAAGAGAGGAGAAAATAAAAAAACATGGATTTGAATGATCAATGAGTAACTTCATTGATGTTTGATGAAATTCCTTACAAGTATCTCCGGGCCCCGACAGGCTGGGTACCCCAAAGTAGAAAAAGAAAGGATGAAACTACAAGGTTCTCTACCCTACTCGGCCGTTCCCTTCCCGTGAGGGCATACGGTAGGGACGGCATCTTCTGGGACCTCTGGTGGCGGGGCCATCTCTTTGGCGGTGTCCAACGGTGGAGCTGGCTCAGCGGCAACTGGCTCTTCCCTTGTTCCCGAGAGCCTCAGTCTGCTCATCTGCTTAGCCGAGGTGAACTCTCCCACCTAGGATCGACAGTACATGAATCCCTTAGCAAAGGAGTCTGTCGTAGCTTCCTGGAACTTGGCCTCAAACTCACTTGAGGCCTTGTAGTTGGCGACCGCCTCGGCAGCCTTCTTCCTAACGATGCTGGCCTGGTAAGTTGCCTCGACTGCCTTTTTCTCCATGGCCTCTACTGATTTGGCCGCCACGGTGGCCTTCTCTTCAGCCCCTATGGCCCTCTTCTCGGCATCGGCAACCTTGGCCTCAGCGGCGATGGTCTGGACTCTCACCGCCTCCAGCTTTGCTTGAAGGGACTAGGCCCATCCCTTCTTGCTAGCGACCTCGGTGTCAAGCTCCTTGAGCCTGGCCTCCTTGGCCTTGAGCTCCTCTGACTTGCCTTGGGATTGAGTTCTCTCCTGACCTAAAGACTCCTCGAGCTCTTGGATCTGCCTTTCAGCCCTCGCCACCTCATTGCAGAGCTCCTTTATCTTCATGGTGGCATCCCAGGCATCATTGCTCCTCTGCTTCACGTCCTCTTTCAGGGACTCAATCTCTGCCACTTGCAGCCTGTCCCTCTTTGGCAGGACCGGTAGTAGTCCCTGATGAGGATGAGTTTGGCGCCGAGCTGCATGAGAGATTATGTCACTTTCGAAACTAAGGGAAAAAAGCAAAGCAAAAGAAAAGGAGCGGCACTCACCGAGAAGAGCTGGGGGAAGGTACTGTCGATGGCATCGCCTAGGAGCCTCCCTGCCTTCTCTCACTGGTCAGATGATTGGATGGCAAAATCCATCATGCACTCGGTAAGCTTCTGGTCCTTGGCCAATGAAATATTCAGCCCCAGCTTGAAGGGTAACCGGTTGTAGTCTCGGTCTCTCCTCCCTGCCGTCGATGCGGGGTCATCTACCCCTCCATCGGAGGGAATGTCTTGGGCACCCTGGGGGCTCGGCACCACCTCGAGCTGTGCTGCTGCTGCTGGCTCGGTCCCCCGCTGCTCCTCCTCCTTGACCTCGATGATCTCCGGAGGAGGGGATGCCACCACGGTGGCGGCTGCGGCGGACCTAGCCTGGGCTACCACCTCGAGCTCCTGGACTGGGGGCAGATCAATTCGCCTCGGTGCCTTGAGGCTAAGCATGGAAGTCCTGCTCGGCTTGGGAGCGAGCTTTGCCGCCCTCCTGTCCGGCTTAGGCGCGGACATAATCACCCTCCTGCTCGACTCGGTCGGTGTGGCAGGGGTAGCCCTCACGTCACCCTCCATGCGGGCCCTCTTCGAAGGAGACTCTCTGGCCTCCTCCGCCGCACCCCTCTTCTGGGTAAAGGAAAGGTCATCGAGGGAGTACTTCATGCTTGCACAAAGAAAAATATTAGTTCCAAGCTCAGAAAAGTCAAAAGGAAGACATAAGGAGATAGTGCTCGAGCCGAACTCACCCAACTGCTAGATTGGGGTAGCCCTGGCTTTGAACAGATTCTGCTCCGATAGCAGAACCTTAAGGGAGGGGACCTGGTCGGTGCGAAGCTGGTCGTAGATTTCTCAATCAGCTGACTCGACCGTGGAGTTCCGGTTTGGGGTCCGATCTAGGTCGCTCCAAGCCCAGTCGACCCCCTCTACCGAAGCAAAAAAGTACTTGCTCTTCCATCCCTTGATGGAAGAGGGGAGCTCAAACTTTAGGCCTTTCGACTGAGAAGAGATAGACCACCATCCCTCCTCGGAAGGGTGGCATTTCAGGGTGAAAAAAGTCCTGAACAAGGAAAAATGGGCAACGATCCCGTGAAAATGGCAGAGAACTACAAAGCAGAAGATTGTCCTTACGGCGTTAGGGACGAGTTGAGTAGGGACAAGGTGGTAGTGACTCAAAATAGAAAGAAAAAAGGGATGGAAAGGAAATCGAAGGCCCCCTGCAAGTGTCTCCTTATAGAGGGCGATCCGACGTGGGCCACTGGAAGTGACCCGATCCCTGGGTCGAGGAACCGAAAGACGGATGGAGTCTGGGACACCATAGGTCTCCCGGATAGTCGTTAGTTCCTCGGTGGAGATCGTCGAAATAACCCCACCAAGACCTGTCGACTGAGCAGGTTCGGCGGCTGGTTCGGGTGGGGGAGGAGGTGGAAGATTGGATGAAGGTTCCCTAATCACTATGCCTCAAGGTGCGGGCCTCCTACTAAACTCAAAGCATGTCTCTTCTTCCTCCTCATCGAAGGAAGAAGGCGACCTCGACCGGGAAGGCCTGGCCTCACCCTAGTTGGTCACAGGATGAAATCCTGAACCGAAGTGGGACATTGCAAAGGAAAAGAATGAAGAAGGAGCAGGAAGCAAGAGTAGACGAGGTCTGCGAAGTCAAGTCTCAACGAGAAGCCCTGCCTAGCCGGAAGAAGGATGAGGGGGACAAACCTGGCTGACTGTGGAGATAGGAACAACCGGAGAAGAAGAAGGGCGTTGGAGCGATGGCAGGCATGCGAAGTTTGAAAGGAGAAGTATTTTGGGAAAAGATTGCCTTTCTTTTCGATGTGACCGGATGCCTAACTGTACCGTTGCAGCGCCCCCACCAGTGGATCCGTGCCATGTGTCAGCAATCGGCAGGGGAGGCTCCTCGTTTCAGTCATGGCCGCTCTAAATCCTGCACCAGCAATAAGTATTCCTCGGACAGGGCCACGTGGCTCCCCCGCGTTGGTCCGAGGAACTGCCTCACAAAGCACCGCCGATCATGGCCATTATTGCACCGGATCCTTGCCTTTCCAGGCTACCGGAGGAAGGAGGTGAGGCCCCACAAGAGAAACTCACCTGAGAACTCCAGGCTACCGGAGGCCTACAGGAAGGTCTTGACAGATACAGCCGTTCTAGCTCCAACTCTCCTTAGCCGGCACTCCCCCTGCTCTACGCTCAACTCCTCTACACTCTCCCAGTTCATTACTCTCTCCTCCTAGCATGGAATCCATCTTCGAGACTCGACCAGGAGGATCTGTTCTCTTGGATCATTACTGACTTGACCGTCGGAGTGCCCTCGCCGGAATCCCCGGCCTGAGTCACTAGCCCTATTTTGCAGGTCTAGGTGATCTAGAGCATCGGAAGGGCGTCCCGACCTCGACCTCAGCTATGGGCTACGACGATCTTTGCGGCAACAACCATTAATAAAATAAAAGCCATGTCTTAACTAAATGAATGCATTGATTAAAATCATATATTAATTAATTATATATTATAAAATAATATTTTTAAATAAATTATATACATATTATAATAATCATAAAAAATAAAGAATAATTGATATAAATATATCTCATATTTATAATTTATTTATTATAATATTATATATATAATAAGTATACTTTTAATTTGTTGTAATTATTGTTGCCACCCGGATCGTCGTGGCCCGTAACTGCTGGTGGCATTGGAGGTCGCGCGTCCGCCTAGATGGGATGCCTCTGGTGCCTCGGGACCTGCAAGAAAGTATGTCAGTGATCCGGGCCAGGAATTCCGGCTGGGGCGCTCCGACGGTCAAGTCAGTAATGATCTAGGGGAACAAATCCTCCTGGTCGAGCCCCTCGGGATGAGCTCCACACTAGGAGGAGTGAGTGTAGTGTGTATGGAAAAACGAGAGTGGACTGGGAGAGGTGATGGCCGAGGTGGTAGTATCTTCCCCTCTCGCCTCTCTCCCTTGTTTCTGTGTTTGCTTACTTTTGGTTTACTCTGGCTGAGTTTTTTACTATGGCCTGCCTCGGGATCTCCCCGTGTTGTCAGACGTGTGCGACGAGGTATCGTGCTGTAGATGGGATGCCTCTCCTATCAGATAGTTGGGGAAGCTTCCATACGCTCTGACATTCTTTCTGCCTGCCCCCTTTCCTGGAAACCTGGCTAGACCTCGATTGGCGGGTCACCACCCTCGGGACTCATGCTATCCGGTCGGGTCTTTTCCCTGGTGGTACGGTAGGCTAGTGGGGAGCACAGTGCCTTGATGTGAGTTTCCTTTCCTTCTGGTGTGAGTGATGGCCGTGGGCATTAATGGCGGCATGGTGGGCGCTGCTGTACGACCCTCGGGAGGTTTGCCATTGTCCTTGGGGAGGAGGCGCCGCTTCCTTGGTGGTTAGTACCTCTGTTTGAGTTAGGGACCGAGCTGGAAAGGTGGGGCCCGCCTCCGATGGGCTCGCCTCGAGATGGCTCGGCGGGCAGAGTAGGGCTGAGCTTGACTCCGGACCAGTGGGACTCGGCTTCGGATGAGCTCGACCTGACGGAGGTGGGCGGGGTGCCGCCCAGCCCAAGGAATCCGACCTTGGAGGGGCTCCTTGTGGTGGAGGAGACTTGAGCTCGACTCCTGACCACGGGGCCTGACCTTAAGGGGTCCGTCTCGGGTGGCGACTTGTACTCGGCTTCGGCCTAGGTGTCCCGACCCAGCGGGAACCGACTTGGTGGAGGATGGAGCTCGACTTCGACGGGTGACCTCGTTGCTCCGAGGGATCTTTGCCCGGTGAAGGGGCTCATGTTGAAAATCCAGCGTGGCGCTTGACGGGGACTCCATGTCAGTTTGCCCGCCCCACGTCAATGATCTAGCCACATCATTTGCCCCCCACTCTCGAGGCTTGTTGGCGCGCGGTGCTCGGGGCGAAGGGAGTAATTACGGTGCTGACATGGAAAGGCGAAGAAATCTAGTATAATAATGATCGATATCGGCGATGCTTCGCACGACAGTCCTTTAAGCCTGTGTGGGGGTGCCACGCGGCCACGTCTAAGGAGAAGTTTTGGCGGGCACGGAAGTCAGAGCGGCCGCGGTCGGATTGAGGCGTTGGCCCTATCGATCGGCGACACGTGGCGAGCATCTCTTAGGAGAGCCATAACAGTACGGTCGGGTGTAGGTTGCCTCGAAGGGAAGGGTATGTTTTTTGAGACTTACTTTCTTTCAAATATTTCATGCTTGACGTCGTACAGAGGTTCTCTCCTACTTCCTCTCCGGCCACTATTGTCCTCCCAGACTTTTAGCAGGTTAGCTCCTTCTTCCTCTTTCTCCTCATCGACTAGGGGTCACTGTAGGTCTTCCTTCGTCCTCTTCTTCTTCCATGGACCGTTTTGGCCCAAACTTCCATCCTTCCTGCCAAGCCGAGGCCGGACCTTCCCGGCCGAGGAATCCTTCTTCCTCCGACGAGGAAAGGGAGGCGGCACATTACGAGTTCAGTAGGAGACCTTCCTATGGTCCTGTAGCCATTAGGGAACTCGGGTCTGCTCCCCCACCTCGCTTGGCTCTCCTTCCTGCTCCTCCCCCTGCTCTTATTCCTAAACCTGAACCTTCTCGGTTAATAGGTCCCGGAGGGATTGCTTCGGTGATTACCGCCGAGGATCTTGCGACCATCCGGGGTGCCTACGACATCCCCGAGTCCATCCACCTTTCTGTTCCTCGTCCGGGGGAGCGGGTCACATCTAGTGGTCCTCTACGGATTGCTTTCTATGAGGAGGCCTTCGCCGGGGGTCTCTGATTTCCTGTCCATCCCTTCTTTCTTTCCTTTTTAGCCAATTACCACCTTGTCCCTAGTCAGTTGGTCCCTAATGCCATTAGAACGATCTTCTATTTCATCGTTCTATGTCACTTCCACGGGATCGTCGCCTATTTCTCTCTGTTCAAGGCTTTCTTCACCCTGAAACACTACCCCACTGAGGAGGGGTGGGGGTCTCTTTATTCTCGTCCTCGGGGCATTAGGTTCGAGCTCCCCTCTTCCATCAAGGGATGGAAGAGTAGGTATTTCTTCGCCTCAATCGAAGGGATCGACTGGGTTTGAAGCGACCCAGATCGGTCTCCCAATAGGAACTCCTCCGTCGACGCAGCCGACCTCGACCTGTACGAGCTGCTCAGATCGACCGAGATCCCCTCGCTTGAGGTCCTGATGTCAGAGCGAAATCTCCACGAGGCCGGGGTCGGCTCGACATGGGAGTCAGGTGAGTTCGACTTGGCTGCCCCTTCTATTTTTCTTTCTTCATTTTCTTTCCTTTCCCCCTTCTTTTTTTTTTATACTTAGGATTGACCATATCTTCTCTGGTGCAGAAATGAAATTTTTCATGGATGAGCTGCTCTCGTTCTCCGAGGAACGAGAGCAGGCAGCTGAGGCCGATGAACCCGCTCCGAAGAGGGATCGTGTCGATGATGGTGCGAGGCCGGTGCAGGCCAGGCCGGATGCACCGATTTCTGAATGAAGGCAGAAGAGGGCGGCCGAGCCCATCTCAGAGCCTTCAGGGTAGCACAACCCGACCCCGGTGCCCAAGCCTAAGGTGGTCATCCAGGACAGGTCGGCCGTCGCTACCGCTAGGGTGGGAGCCCCTCGTCTAGAGGTCCTCGACGTCGAGGAGGACAGGGAGCTGAAGGAAGCAAAGTCGGCAACCCAAGTGCAGCCTGAAGTGGTGCCAAGCTCGTAACTAGCGTTGAAGGCACCTTCCATCGCTGAAGGGCCTGAGTCGATGGAAAAGAGAGACAGGGACTACCGCCAAGTCCCCTTCCGGTTGGGGCCCAATGTCTCCTTGATAAAGAACCCAGGCCTCGCCGAGCGGATGATGGACTTCTCAATCTAGTCCTACGACTGGCGAGAAGAGAGTGGGAGACTGCTGGGCGATGTCGTCAACTCGTCCTTCGCCAACCTCTACGCCGTAAGTTCCTCTTCGCTCGTCATGATTACTTCTGACCTTCCTTAGCACCGTAGCTAACGTGCTTTCTCTAATACAGCAAGGCATAGAACTGATCATCATCCGGGATTACTGTCGTAACTGGGCAAAAAGGGACAAGGAGCGACAGGCGGAGCTCGAGTCCCTGAAGACCGAGATGGGTCGGAAGGACGAGGAGACCCGAGAGGCTAACCTGAGGGTTAAGAGCCACATGGCCGAGGTCGTCGACGCCGTCTGGATCAAGAAGGAGCTCGAGGGAGAGCTCGAATCGAAGAGGACCCGGCTAAAAGAGCTCCGGGCCGAGTTAGAGGCAGCAAGGGAAAGGGCCACCTTTGCTGAGAAGAAGGCGGCGGCCGCTGAGAAGAGGGCCACGGAGGCGGAGGAGATGGCTACTGCCGTCGCTCGTTCCACTGAGACCACCGAGAAGGGGATGGTGGTGGCGATCCGCCAGGCCGAGCACACCGGAGAGCAACTGGCCGAGGCGAGGCACCGGGCAGATGTTGCAAGGAAGGAGGTCGCTGATGCGGTGGCTGCTTTCAAGGCCTCCCCTGAATATATAAAGGACTTCAAGGAGGCGGCGATGGAATCCTTCACAAACGGGTTTGCTTACTGCCGTACTCAGCTGTGGGGGATCCTATCCGAGGAGCGATTGGCCGTGCTCCGAGCCCCTGGCAAGAAGGCTCCAGCTCCAGCGGTGGCTGTAGCGGGGCAGGGAGCCGCTCCAGCCGGGCCTCTCCTAGAGGTGGCCTCGAAGATAGCTGAGTCGGCCTTGGTGGTGGCGATGACTGGACCAGCGCCGCAAGCAGAGATGGCTGAGTTGGTCCCTGCGGCAGCAGCAGCTGAACCAACCCCTCCGGTGAAGGCCACTCAAGAAGGTGCCCCCGCAATGGAGATGGAGGAGGGGGAAGTCCTAGCCATGCACCGCCTAGGGAAGGAGCCGGCTCAGTAGGATAGGACTTCTTGTAAAGTTTTTTTCTTTTTGTTGGACCAGGCTACCTAGCTTGTCAGGGCTCGGGAGATAATGTAACATATTCCCTTTAAGTAATGAAGAATAGTTTGGCCAATACGGCTTCTTCTCTCTTTTGTGGTGTGAATGTCTTCTCTTCTCCCCCCTTCTCCTCCCTTTTCCTTTCTTTTCTTTTTCAGTACGGGGAGGTCGGAGAGGGGAGCTCCATCTTGTATGGGCCCGAGCTTAATCCTCTTGGAGTGGGGCTCGAGACTCCGATGCCGGAGGACCGTGGCTTCGGGCTTGAGTGCCTGAGGGCTTCTCAGGTCTTGAATGCTCGAGATCGGGGCTTGGGTGTTGTCATCTTGGAGCTAGGCTCGAAGATGTGCTGGTCGGAGCGTTGGGCTCTGGGACTTGGTTGCTTGAGGACATGGCTCAGGAGTTGCCATCTTGGAGCTGGGCTCGGAGACGTGCTGGCCGGAGAGTTGGGCTCTGGGACTTGGTTGCATGAGGACATGGCTCAGGAAATGCCATCTTGGAGCTGGGCTCGGAGATGTGCTGGCCAGAGAGCTAGGCTCCGGGACTTGGTTGCCTGAGGACATGGCTCAGGAGATGCTATCTTGGAGCTGGCCTCGAAGACGTGCTGGCCGAAGAGCTAGGCTCCGGGACTTGGTTGCCTGAGGACATGGCTCAGGAGATGCCATCTTGGAGCCCAGCTCGGGGACGTGTTGACCGAAGAGCTGGGCTCCGGGACTTGGTTGTCATAGGACATGGCTCAGGAGATGCCATCTTGGAGCTGGGCTCGGAGACATGCTGGCCGGAGAGCTGGGCTCCAGGACTTGGTTGCTTGAGGTCTTCTTAGGTCTTGGTGCCGGAGCACTTGTCTCTGGGCTTGGATGCCGAGGAGCTGGGCTCGAGGCTTGAGTGCCTGAGGGCTTCTCAGGTCTTGGTGCCGGAGGACTTTTCTCCGGGCTTGGATGCCGAGAAGCTAGGCTCGAGGCTTGAGTGCCTGAGGGCTTCTCAGGTCTTGGTGCCGGAGGACTTTTCTCCAGGCTTGGATGCCGAGGAGCTGGGCTCGAGGCTTGAGTGCTTGAGGGCTTCTCAGGTCTTGGTGCCGGAGAACTTTTCTCCAGGCTTGGATGCCGAGGAGCTGGGCTCGAGGTTTGAGTGCCTGAGGGCTTCTCAGGTCTTGGTGCCATAGGACTTTTCTCCGGGCTTGGATGTCGAGGAGCTAGGCTCAAGGCTTGAGTGCCTGAGGGCTTCTCAGGTCTTGGTGCCGGAGGACTTTTCTCCGGGCTTGGATGCCTTGGAGCTGGGCTCAAGGCTTGAGTGCCTGAGGGCTTCTCAGGTCTTGGTGCCGGAGGACTTTTCTCTGGGCTTGGATGCCTTGGAGCTGGGCTCGAGGCTTGAATCCTGGAGAGCTGGGTCCCAAGTAGTGACATTCCTGCAATGCAGATAAACCATCGTGTCAAGGAAAGTCTTTATTTCTAATGGGAGAAAAACTTACAGTACTGATAGTATCTCCTCAAATTACAAGCATTCTATGTTCGTGGGAACCTGGTGCCATCCAGGTCCTCGAGATAGTAGGCCCTATGTGAGAGGGTCTCAGCCACTTTACAAGGGCCTTCCTAGTTTGTGAGAGCTTGCCGCACTCCCAGGGTTGAGACGCTTCGGCCCGGTGCAGTACCAGGTCGCCAGGTCGGAAAATCTTCAGCTTCACACGTGCATTGTAATATCGGGCAACCCGTTGTCGGTATGCCACCATCCGAAGTCGGGCTTTGTCCCTTGTTTCTTCTAGGAGGTCCAGATTGAGCAGGAGGTATGCCAAATTCTGCATCTCATCATACTGCTGCACCCGCAATATGGGCATGCCGAGCTCAATTAGGATTACTGCTTCAGCACCGAAGACGAGGTTGGAGGGTGTTTCACCCGTCGCCGTTCTGGGCATTGTATGGTAGGCCCACAGGATGCTTGGAAGTTCCTCCACCCATTTGCCCCTCGCTTGGTCCAACCTGGTGCGAAGTCCTTGAAGGATGGTCCGATTAGTTACCTCGGCTTCCCCATTTGTCTGGGGATGAGCAACCGAGGTGAACCAGTGATGGATGCCGTGTTCGGCGTAGAACCTTTCGAATTTCTGGTTGTCGAACTACCGCCCGTTATCAGTGATGACATAATTGAGGAGTCCGAAGCGGCAAATGATAGACTTCCAGAAGAATTGTTGAACACTGGCTTTTGTAATCCGAGCTAGCGGCTCCACTTTGACCCACTTGGTGAAGTAGTCGATCACCACTAGCAGGAACTTTCGCTGCCTTGGTACGGTGGGGAACGATCCTAGAATGTCCATCCCCCACTGTGCGAAAGGCTAGGGGGATGACAGTTGGGAGATCGGTGCGGCCGGTAGGCGATGTATGTGGGAATGGTGTTGGCATTTGTCACACTTCTTGACGAAGTCAGCGGCGTCTTCCCTCATCATCTCCCAGAAGTATCCCTGGTGAAGAGCCTTGTATGCCAGAGTCCTCCCCCCTACATGGTTCCCACAGAGGCCCTCGTGTATCTTCCAGAGCACGAAGGCTACCTCCGTGGCTTTGAGGCACTTCAAGAGTGGATAGGAGTAAGATCGGTAGTAGAGATGACCGTCCATTAGAACAAAATGGGTGGCCTTCCTTCTAATGAGGTCAGCTTCTCTACGATCCTATGGTAGGGGGCCATCCTGGATGTACTTGATGTACTTGTCCATCCAGCTCGGCTCGCCGGCTACTTGTTGCACCTCCTCTAGGCTTTTGTAGCTTGGATTCTCGAGATACTCGACGTAGGCGCGCCCCAGGGATGAGTCCGGTAGGGTTGCGAGCCTCGACAGTGCATCTGCACGAGCATTTTCTCCGCGAGGGATGTGTAAAATGCGAAAGTAACGGAAGCCTGCCGTGCTCAAACGAACCTTCTCCAGGTACTTCACCATCTGTGGATCTCGGGCCTCGTACTCTCCGGAGACTTGTCCGGTAACTAGTTAAGAGTCGATGAAAATCTTTAGGCTTTCGATGCCCAACTCACGGGATACCTTTATGCCCGCGAGGAGTGCTTTGTATTCCGCCTGGTTGTTCGTGGCGGCGAACTTGAAGCGGAGAGCGCATTCTGTCACCACTCTGTCGGAATTGGCGAGGATAAGGCCCGCTCTGCTTCCGTCGGAATTGGAGGCACCGTCCACGTGGAGGATCCATCGGTCCTCTCGCGGTCCGGGCTCAGCTTGGCTCTCCAGGGCCATCCGCTCTGGCTCCTCGGGGAGCCCTGTATATTCGACCATGAAGTCGGCTAGGACTTGGGCCTTCTGTGATGGCCTCGACCGGTATGCAATGTCGAACTCACTCAGAGCATCTAGCCAGTCTCCCGGAAGTCTCGGGGTGGCTTAGTATGGTCCTTAGCGGCTGATCGGGTCATAACCATGATGGGATATGCTTGGAAGTAGGGCCTGAGGTGCTTAGCATACATGATTAGTGCAAAAATAAGTTTCTCGAAGTGAGTATACCTGATCTCCGCATCGCGGAGGATTTTGCTGGTGTAGTACATCGGCTTCTAAGATTCGTCCTGATCTGTGCAGACGAGGACTGAGCTGACGGCCCTAGGTGTAACTGCCAGGTAGAGTAGGAGCTCTTCCCCTTCTTCCGATCTGGATAATAGAGGTGGAGAGGCTAGGAACTCCTTCAGCTCTTCAAAGGTCATTTTGCACTCCTCCGTCCAGGTGAAGTCATGTATTTTGCGCAATGCCTTGAAGAAAAGGAGGCAGCGGTCAGCCGACCTCGAGATGAACCAGCTTAAGGCTGCAACCCTCCCTATCAGATGTTGAACTTGCTTCTTGGATGTCGGGTGCTCCATATCAAGGATCGCCTGAACCTTCTCCGGGTTTGCTTTGATGCCTCTCTAGGTGACCATAAAGCTAAGGAACTTTCCGGTCGCCACCCCGAAAGCACACTTTGCTGGATTGAGCTTCATTTGGTGCTTCTAGAGATTGCGAAAGGCTTCATCAAGGTCGGCGATATGGTATGAGCTTGGCTTGCTCATAACGAGCATGTCATCTACATACACTTGCACATTCTAGCCAATCTGGTCCTTAAAGACCTTGTTGACAAGATGTTGGTAGTGGCTCCGGCATTCTTCAGGCCAAAGGGCATCATCTTGTAATAGTACGTCCCTCGATCGGTAATGAAGGCAGTGTGCTCCTCGTCCCCCGGGTGCATCCAGATCTGATTGTACCCGGAGAACACATCCATAAAGGAGAGTAGCCTGTGCCCTGAGGTGGTGTCCACCAGCTGGTCTATCCTTGGCAGAGGGAAGCTGTCCTTTGAGCATGCCTTGTTAAGGTCAGTGTAATCTACACAAATCCTCTACTTGCCATTGTTCTTCTTCACCATCACCACGTTCGCCAGCCAGCTCGGGTATTGCACCTCTCGGACGAAGCTGGCAGCCAAGAGTTTTCCACTTCCTCGTTGATGGCCACCTGCCTTTCTGGGACGAAACTTCTCTTCTTCTGTCGAACCGGTCTGTACTTCGAATCGACGTTGAGCTTGTGGGTGATGACTTCATGGGGATACCCGGCATGTCCACCGCTGTCTAGGCGAGCACATCTACGTTCACCCGCAGGAACTCCAACAATGGTGCCTTCTCCTTCTCGGGCAGCTGGGCTTCGATCTACACAGTCTTTGTCTGGTCAGCCCTGAGCTAGTAAGGAAGTAGGCGCTCGGCTGGGCCTCCCCTGGGATCTTGAACTCTCTGGTCGAGCTCGTCTATCTTGGGGTCCTCCTCGGGTAGTTGGGCCTCGGGGAGGGTTTGAAAGCAGTGCTGCACTGGCTGGGGCGTACCCCTCATCTCCCCCATGCCACAAGGGGTTGGGAATTGTACAAGCAATCTCTTGGTATAGATGACAGCGTTGAGGAGATTGAGCCCAGGTTGGCCCAAAATCACGTTGTAAGACGAAGGAAGCCTGACAACCGTGAACGTCATCATGATGGTACTCTGCCGAGGTGGGATCTCGGCAGTGACCGGGAGAGTGATTTCTCCCTCCACCCTTACGGAGTCTCCCATGAAACCAACAAGGAGGGTATGTGCAGGCTTTAGCTGAACAGAGAAAAGGTTCATCCTGAAGAAGGCATCGTAGAAAAGCACATCCGTGGAGCTTCCACTATCTACCATGATGCGTTTTACAAGATACTTTGCGATGGTCATCTCGATGACCACAGCATCATTATTTACATTTCTCTCCCCATCTTCCCTTTCCCTCATAAAGGGAAGTACAACCTCAGGATGCCCTACCCCCTAGGCCCTCTTGGGAGCGTGCTCGGCTCCCCAGCATATCATCCCCACCGGCTTCTCGGTAGGGCGATTATCGACCACCGGGACTGGTGGGAGGGCGACGAGCGCCTGGGATTCCGGTTGAGATCTGCCCCCCACATATCTTCCGAGGTAGCCCCTCTCGATGAGCTCTTCGATCTCCCATTTGAGATTGCAGCACTCGGTATCGTGGCCGTGGTCATGGTGGAAACGACAATACTTCGTCTTGTCACAGCTAGAGGACGGCTTCAATGGTGGTGGGCACCTCAAATAGGTCTCGCCCTCGATCTCCATGAGGATCTTCATTCTCGGGGTGAGGAGGGGGTTGAAATTCCCCTCAAAGATGGGAGCGCTTCTTGGCCTTGGTCTCGGCCGGGTGCTCTGAACTAGTGGTCCCGGCCTCCGTGCTCCAGGCACCTCAGCGGGTGCCAGCCTCTTTAGCAGCTTCCTATCGAGCTCCCGTCTTGTACGATCCACCTCCTCGGTACGGATGTACTTCTAAGCTTGGAAGAGGAGCTTGGAGTAAGTCTTCGGAGGCTTTTTGTCAAGCGAGTAGGTCAGGCGAGAAGTCCTGAGCCCTCGCTTCAAAGCCAGCATTGCGACCGGCTCCTCCAGGTTGTAGATCTCCAGCACGGCAGCTTTGAAGCAAGCCATGTAGTCCCGTAGCAGCTCGCAGTCCTGCTGCCTGATGGAGAAGAGGCTGTCTGCCTCCCATGGCATCTTGCGACAGGCATCAAAATGAATCACAAACCTCTGCCCCAGCTGGGCAAAGGAGTTGATGCTTTCTGGCTCAAGGCGGGTGAACCATACTCGAGCTGCCTTCCGAAGAGTAGCGGGAATGGCGATGCACTGGAGAGCATCAGTGGCCCCATGGATCCTCATGAGGGCCCGATCGCTTTCTAGGTGGTCCAGGATGTCGGTGGTCCCGTCGTAAGGATCCACCTGTGGCATGCGGAACCGACGGGGAATCGGCTCCGCTTGGATCTCCTGGGAGAACGGAGGTGGGCGTCATAGCCTACTGGCTCGCTGGCAGAGCCGGGCATGTTAGCAAACTGGTGGGACAGCTTTGCCAGTTTGCGGTCATGCTCCTCTAGGCACTTCTCCGCCATGCGCCTAATGGCTTCATCCGTCGACCCCTCTGCTGAGAGAGGCGGGGAGGGTGACGCAGGTGCGCGGTGCCCGTGACGAAGGGCCTTGCCCTTCCTCCCCTAGCGGGGTTTAAATGCCCCTGGGTCAAGTTGTGGTGAGCAGCTTTCTTCATCAACAGACCCGGCCCGCCATCGCTTCACCGGAGTTTGACGATTATCCCGGGGGTCTGTAACGGCCCACGGCTGTGAAGGCCTCCCATGGAAGGAACGTAGGCTATCACGGGGTGCTACGGTGTGGGCCGCAGGGGTCTCTAGCTGCTGGTGAGTAGCCAGGGACCGATGCTGGTGTTGGAGCTAGCGCACCACTGCAATGAGAGTGTGCATCTGCTGAGCAAGTGCGGTCAGTTGAACTTCTAGCGGAGGTGGTTGAACCGGGGTGGGTGGCTCCATCTCCAGACCGTGCGGGTTCCCGTGGGAAGGGGACTCCTCTGCACGGCTAGGAGAGGCTCCTCTCGCCCGAGTGGTCACCATCCTCTCGACAAACTATCCGAGCGGGGCCTGAACTGGATCGGGAGTCGTTTTGCCCCCCTTCCTGGCATGCCAATCTGTTGCCGCCCAGATTGTCGTGGCTCGTAGTTGCTGGTGGCATCAGGGGTCGTGTGTTCGCCTAGCTGGGATGCCTCCGGTGCCTCGGGACCTGCAAGAAAGCATGTTAGTGACCCGGGTCGGGGATTCCGGTAGGGGTGCTCCGACAGTTAAGTCAGTAACGATCTAGGAAAACAGATCCTCCTGGTCAAGCCCCTCAGGATGAGCTCCACACTAGGAGGAGTGAGTGTAGTGTGTATGAAAAAATAAGAGTGGACTGGGAGAGGTGATGGCCGAGGTGGTATTATCTTTCCCTCTTGCCTCCCTCCCTTGTTTCTGTATTTGCTTACTTTTGGCTTACTCTGGCTGAGTTTTTTACTATGGCTTGCCTCGAGATCTCCCCGTGTTGTCAGACGTGTGCAATGAGGTATCATGCTATAGACGGGACGCCTCTCCTATCAGATAGCCGGGGAAGCTTCCATATGCTCTATCATTCTTTCTGCTTGCCCCCTTTCCTAGAAACCTGGCTGGACCTCGATAGGTGGGTCGCCGCCCTCGGGACTCGCGCTATCCGGTCGGGTCTTTTCCTTGGTGGTACGGTAGGTTAGTGGAGAGCACGGTGCCTTGATGTGAGTTTCCTTTCCTTCTGGTGTGAGTGACAGTCGTGGGCATTAATGGTGGCATGGCGGGCGCTGCTGTACGACCCTCGGGAGGTTCGCCGTTGTCCTTCGGGAGGAGGCACCGCTTCCTTGGTGGTTGGTGCCTCTATCTCAGTTGGGGACCGAACTAGAAAGGTGGGGCCGCCTCCGATGGGCTCGCTTCGAGGTGGCTCGGCTGGGCAGAGTAGGGCTGAGCTCGACTCCGGACCAGCAAGACTCGGCTTCGGATGAGCTCGACCTGACAGAGGTTGGTGGGGTGCCGCCCAGCCTAGGGGATCCGACCTCGGAGGGGCTCCTCATGGTGGAGGAGACTTGAGCTCGACTCCTGACCACGGGGCCCGACCTTAAGGGGTCTGCCTCGGGTGGGGACTTGTACTCGGCTCCGGCATAGGCGTCTCGACCCAGCGGGAATCGACCTGGCGGAGGACGGAGCTCGGCTTCGACGGGCGACCTCGTTGCTCCGGGGGAGCTCAGCCCGGCGAAGGAGCTCATGTTGAAAATCCAGCGTGGCGCCTGACGGGGACTCTACGTCAGTTTGCCCGCCCCATGTCAGTGATCTAGCCACATCAATTATATATAATAATTATATATTTATAATTTAGTTTTAGCTCAAACCCATATTAACCTACATAATATCTGAAATATAATTTATTGCACTGTTATATCATATCTCAAGAACAACTTGAAAATAGAATAAAAATTCATACCCATGCATTGCATAGGTTATATGCTAGATGAGATGGATTCCAATACATGTATGATTTTGGAAAGGAGAATGGTCCAAGGATAAAAAACAAGCCCCTTGAGAAGAAAATATTGTTTTTGGAGTTCCCTGAATTGCGACTACACAAGCAAATTATTTAATTATAATGATAAAACTTGCTTGCCCTAAATGTAAGTGGCATCTAAATTCATTATGTTACCACCTACACCGTCATGGCTGTAGCATGGGGATGACCTCGACATCGACCTTGTCGCTCGGGAGCCAACTCACGCACCCGGACCTGCAAAACAGAGGAAACCCAGGCCGTGGATCCCGACGGGGGCACTCCGACAATCAAGTCAGTGACGATCTAGGAGAACAGATCCTCTCTTGTGAGCCCCTTTGCTCAGACTCCACACTTGGTGGAGGATATTTGGTTTGGAAAAGAGAGAGAGAGTAGAGCGAGGGTGGTAGCAGTGGAGGAGAGCCCGAGTTGTGGCTGTGCCCATCAAGACCCTTTCGATGAGTCCCCGGTAGCCCAGAGCACTTGCCCTCTAGGTTACTCTCCTGTGTGCTACCCTTTTGCTCGTTTGCTCGAGTTAGTCTTGCTTACCTTTTTTCGAGAACCTTTGGAGATTCCTTTTAGGCCAGGATCCCTCCCAGCGGCTTACCTCGGGATCTTCTCCCTCTGCAGGCATCGGAAGGTCAATGCCTGGTAGTGCTTCATGCCGTGCACACAAGTACATTCCTTATCCATGATAAGGAGTTATGTTGCTGGCTCTGACCTCCCTCCTGGTCGCTCCATTTTAAAAAATTTGGCAGAGGTTCGATCGGGTGTAAGTAGCAGCAAGAGTGATCAAGGCATCCTTGGGGGGTGCTCCTCCGTGGTCCTTGGGCGGCGGTCCGCTGCCCAAGGGAGGTGGCACCATGGGCTTTGGCTTCCAACCACTGGACCTCTCGTCTGAAGGGGGCTTGGCCTGAAGAGAGCAAGAGCTTTCAACCGAGATGGGCTTGACCTCGAGGGAGCTGCTCGGTGAACGAGCTCAAAGAGAGTAGGAGCTCGACTTTAGTCGAGGTCGGCTCGACCTCGATGGAGCCACCCGGTGAAGGAGCTCCAAGAGAACAGGAGCTCGACTTCGACCGAGGCGGGCTCGACCTCGAGAGAGCCACCCGACGAAGGAGCTCAAAGAGAGCATGAGCTCCACTTCGACCAAGGCTAGCTCGACCTCGAGGGAGCCACCCGGCGAAGGAGCTCAAAGAAATTAGGAGCTCGACTTCGATCGAGATGGGCTCGACCCCGAGGGAGCTGCCCGGTGAAGGAGCTCGAAAAAGAAAGTCTGACGTGGCAACTTCTTCCAATGTGGCATTTGACTAGGTCTGGCAGGGGATCCACATCAGCGATCTCGCTACATCATTTGCCCCCCACTCCCAGGTCCCGTTGGCACGCGACGCTCGGGGCGAAGAGAGTAAATACGGAGCTGACATGAAAAGGTAAAAATTGGGCACCATTAATGCCATGATCATCGATGCATTGTGGAGCGGACCTCCAGGCCAATGCAGGGATGACGCTTGTTCGAGGAAGCATTATGGCTGATGCAGAACTTGAAATGGTTTTGGGTGAATCGAAGCATAGTTTCTCGTCGATCTCAACATGTGGTGCCAATCCAGTGGCAGCGATTCTGAGGGGTATGGTTGATGTCTGGTCATTTCGAAAAGAAGGGAAGTTTCATGAGAATACCTCTTCTTTCGAATTCTTCGTGCCCGCCGATGGACCAGAGCTTTCCTTCATCTTCCCCATGACTGTCCTTTCTCTTGAAGGTTGTCAGATTCGTCTTCTTCTGTCCCTCCTCCTTTCTGGTTAGGTAGAATTCATCCCTAGGACCTCTCCGGACTTCATTCTTCTCCTTCTTCCTTTGATCTTCCTTAGGATGTGTTGCCCAGGTGGCTTCCCAAGAGAGGGGGTGAATTGGGATTAAAAAATCATTTCACAATTATGTGCACTTTAAAATTCTTTTAGTGTTGTGGTGCTATATGCAATGCAGAAGTAATTAAGTAAGAGCAATAAAGCAACAAGAACACAAGCACAAACACAAAGGATTTAGAGTGGTTCGGAGCAACTGGCTCCTACGTCCACTACCCAAGCACCACTTGGGATTTTCACTATATCCCCCAACCGAAATACAGTCGGATTGTTTTACCAGGCTCACAATCCAAACCTATACACTTTGGTTTTACCGGGATTACCAAAGAAACCCAAACTCCCTTTGGTTTTAAATGGAATTACCAAAGAAAATCCTAACACTTGGTTTTATACCAGGATCACCAAGAACCCAACTTATGTTTTTACAAGGCTCACCTAAAAACCTTCAACCCTCTCTTAAGACATAGCCCCTTGCTATTCTTAGAGAGAAAATAATGATAAAGAGAAGATAAACAAGCAACTATAACAAACCGAGTTTGTTTAAGTGTTGTCGATGTAGATCAAGATGAAGCCTAGCTTTGAATACACTTTAATGCTCTTCAAGCTGCTTCTTTGCTTCTTCAATGAGTGGATTCAATGATGAAGTAGAGTTGGTGAAGCTTTGAATCCTATCTTGAAAGCTCTTGAAGTAAGGCAGGTGAAAGACTTGAAGGCTCTTCAATATCTCAAGATAAATCAATAATAATCCTCTAATAATTGCTTAATCCCTCAAAAACAATCCATTTTATAGTTTTCCATGAGATATAGTCATTGTAGAGCCTAGGGATTCGTAAAAGAGCTGTTGGAGACGAAATGGGATTCAAAATTCACTTTCAGCAACTAGCCGTTATAGTGCAGGAAACTACTACTCTAGTCGGCTCGAGTTCCACGAGTCGGCTCGAAGTCTCAGACAGCCCAAAATAAATTTCTGTGAGAATTGGCTCTTCAAGCTAGAGTCGGCTCTTGCCTTCAGTAAATTCAAAATGACAAATACCCAGAGTCGACTCTTCAGACTGGAGTCGGCTCAAAGTCTCAGTTCACCAAAAACCCTAACTTTGGATGAGTCGGCTCTTGGGGCAGGAGTCGGCTCGAGTTCTCAGCCTTCAAAAATATATATTCTTTCCATGAGTCGGCTCTTAGGACAGGAGTCGGCTCTTGATACTGAAACTCCAAAATTTTCTTCGTGCCATGCCACAATAAGTCGACTCTCAATCCATGAGTTAGCTCTTGCTAAGTCTTCAATTGATGCTTCAAAGTTCTTCAAAACTCTTCATCATTTGAATCAAACAAAAGCTAATTTATATAATCTTAATTTTACAATTTTCAGCCCATTTTACAAGATTACAAAATTGATAAAACTAGGGCTTGTACCAGTTCAAGTTTATAAAATTATATACATAATTGAATTACCTTCAAATCAATTTGAAAACCATTTTAAACTAAAGGTAACCATTTTCCAGCAAAACTTCTCAAGTAATTTGAAAGAATTAGTATCAAATACATGCTCCAATATTTTGTGATCATCAAAATCATTCCAAGGGTCAACAATCTCTCCCTTTTTGATGATGACCAAATACTGGGCATGAATAGAATTTAAAACACTTTATAATTATTGTATATTCGTATTTATCAAATAATATTGATCATAGTATATATCACATAGATTGAGTATCAAGGTATCAACACAATGTATCACAATGTATCATATGTATCAAATATATAAAACTGAAAACCGTTAACACCATGTATCATATGAGCAATAAGTATCGAAACAACACATAATATAACAGGAGTATTGCATATTGAAACTTATAAAACTAACAAGTAATAAATCTCAAACAAAATCTATATTATGGCTCCCCCTTGCTATTGTAATATCATTTCTTTTTATTATCATCAAATTTTTCATGTAAACCTGTAAATCCAATGTAAACCTGTAAATCCAATATTAAGTCCAACATTCATATTAGCCTTTTCATGTTCCAAGTCATACATTCATGCACATTCATATTAACTACCTTCTCCCCCTTTTTGTCATCAACAAAAGGTGTAGAAGATAACATACATATACAGTAAGTCATATATAATAAGAAGACATATGAGAGTATCATAAGAAGATATGTGGCATGAAAAGTAATATATATATAAGAAAAAGTGAGTACATAAGTGATACAATACAATGTGCCTCAGCACAACAAAATAGTATCACAACATAAAAATATAACAATCATAGAGTCCTAAAACATCAAGATAAAAGCCTAAAAATATCAAAAAGAAGGGCTAGGATCATCACTATGGTCTTCTTCACTAGAAGAAGAACCAACTTCTAAGATTCTAGGACTAGGCTTAAATTTAGGAAATCTAGGTCTAAGATCCCTAATCCTAGTCCTAGTAGAAGTGGTAGTCCTAGAAACTTTAGTTTTAGCTTTGGCTTTAACTTTGGGCTCTGAGAAAATGATAATGAGAGTGGGTCTGACAGTCGGAGGATCAAAGGATAACGCCAAGGTGCTGGTAGTAGATAGAATCTCTGTGGCTGGAGTCTGTCCAACATCAGATCCTGGAATGTCCATACCAGCATCGGCCTCTACAGGAATATCAGTAAACTGTGTAGCCTCTCCTTGCTCACAATCAGCGCCAGTACCAGTGCCAGGTGCTGCAGTCGAAGTCGTCGGTACAGACTCGCTGGCAGAAAGCTGTATAAGAATGCTCATAATCTCCTAGAATCTGTGCTGCATCTCAGACTGAAGTAGAGTAATCCTGGTGTCAGTGTCAGATCTGAGACAAGATATCTCATCTAGTACTCTCTATAGTCTCTCATCTGTATTGGGTCCAACAGCTGTAGATCTCATGACTGGTGAACGAGGTGTGGTAAGAGCTGGCTTTGACGGTCCAGCCTCATCAGCATGTGTATCAGCCTCCTCACCAAGTCCCTCTACTACCTGAGTGTCCTCCTCTGAGTCATCTGAGTGTGCAACTGACATACCTGAAGTCTTCCGAGTCCAATGATCGTCTACTTTTATAAATCCCATCCGAGTAAGGGATTTTTCAGTGTATCTATCAGTGTGTAGAAGTAGCCGGCTGTCCTCACCTATCAAGTCTACCAAGGCATCCTGAAATAGAAGTGTGAAGACCATCCCATACGGTAGATAGGCTCGGGTCCTATGAACCACCTCTCTCATCTGTGAGAGCATGATAAAAGGTAGATTGAGAGCCTCTCCCTCAATCAGACATCTCATAAAAACAAGGTCATGCTTGCTGACCTAATCAAAATGCCCTGTCCGGGGCAAGAAAATGCAACTGATAATGTTGTACAACAGCCTCATTTCCAATGAAAGATGATTTACACTAATATGCACAATACCCTTAACATTTGATTTTTCTAGTACAAGTATAAGGGTTTTCTGCTTTTCCTTCAGAACTAATTAGCATTCACCTTCTCTTGGAATTTGAGGGATGTTTGATAGTTTCTGCTCACTAATCTCAATGTGCTTTCCTTTTACAGTTCCTTCGATATGAAAAGCACCTAAACACATACTTTCAAAGAATTGCCTGACCAGATTGGGATAGGTGGGTACATTCAATAGACAGAAATTCTTCCACCCCGGTTTATCTAGCCAATCCCCAATTTGTGATTGTTCTTGCTCCAGGAAATCGAAATCAATGCACCTACCAGGAGTTACTTGACGGTTGCCTATTAGAATCACTTGCCTGGGTGCCTGTGGCTCTTGTTCTTACTCAATGTGCTGCTCTTCCTCAGGATTGGAGGTGTCCAAGCACCTTTTCGTTCTCCTTTCCTCTGCGACAGTCCGAACCACCCACCGGGGTTTCTTTGCTACGGCTTTGCGGGGTACCATATAGCTAGGATTAAGAGTTTGGAGAGCTTGGAGAGTGTTCTAGGAAGTTTTCCTAAGATGGGAAGAGGAGTCGGCTAAGTGGAATAGAGCAAAAAGGAAAGAAACAATGAAAACTAACCTAAAAAGCCCTATTTAAAAACTTTCAGCCCGACTCTCGAGTCAGCTCACCAAATAGCCTGATGACTCAAGTCGGCTCGAGCCAAAAATCAGCCAAAAAATCGAAAAAAGTCAAAATCAATTTCAATGGATTTTTTTATACTAAAATAGTTTGTCTTAGGCTCTAGAGAGAAATTTGAAATACCTAGATAATATTTCCTTATTTCTCAAAAATTAGGTCAGAAAGTTTAAAATGGGTCACACAGCCCTAATTCGCCTCTAATTTTCTCAAATCTATCTAGACTTAGGGGTTTAGTAAAAAAGTCAACAAATTGATCTTCAGTAGGTACAAATTCTAGCTCAACAATATTATTTAAAACATAATCATGAATAAAATGATGTCTAATTTCTATGTGCTTAGTTCGTGAATGCTGAATTAAATTTTTGGACAAATTAATAGCACTAGTATTATCACATTTAATAGGAATTTTAAATTGGACAACACCATAATCTTCTAGTTGTTGCTTGATCTATAACACTTGAGCACAATAGCTCCCAGTAGTTACATATTCTATCTCAGCAATAGATAGTGCTACAGAGTTCTATTTGTGACAATGCCAAGAAATCAAATTAACACCTAGAAATTGACAAGTGCCGCTTGTACTTTTTCTATCAATTTTACAGCTCTATAATCAGCATCAAAATAACTAATTAATTTCAAAGATGTGTGCTTAGAATACCATAAGCCTACATTGCATGTGCCTTTCAGATATTTAATGATTCTTTTAATAGCTATGATGTGTGACTCTTTTGGATTATATTGAAATCGTGCACACATACAAACACTAAACAAAATGTCAGGTCTACTAGCTGTCAAATAAAGTAAAGAATCGATCATACCTCGGTACAGCTTTTGATCAATATTTGTGCCATTCTCATCTTTGTCAAGTCTACATGCAGGATTCATGGGTGTTCCAATTTCTTTGCTTGATTGCATGCCAAATTTTTAATAATCTTCTTAATGTATTTGGCCTGGTTGATTAGGATACCTTCTTTAGTTTGTTTGATTTGAAGTTCAAGAAAGTAACTCAGCTCACCCATCAAGCTCATCTCGAATTCACCCTACATTAGCTTAGCAAAATCTTGATACAAAGATTCATCAGTAGATCCAAAAATAATATCATCAACATAGATTTGAACAACTAAAATATCATTATTTTTTCTTTGAATAAATAGTGTAGTGTCAACACTACCTCTTACAAAATCATTTTCAATTAAAAACTTACTTAGTCTGTCATACCAGGCTCTAGGTGCCTATTTCAGACCATACAAAGCTTTATTTAATTTGAAAACATGATTCGGAAAAGTGTGATCAATAAAATCCGGTGGTTGCTTAACAAAAACTTCTTCAGATAAAAAACAATTCATAAATGCACTCTTTACGTCCATTTGAAATAATCTAAAGTTCATAAAGCATGCATAAGCTAATAATAGTCTAATGGCTTCAATCTAGCTACTGGTGCATAGGTTTCATCAAAATATATTCCCTCTTCTTGATTATATCCTTGTGCTACCAGTCTAGCCTTATTTCTAATTATATTTCCATCTTCATCTAGTTTATTTCTATAAACCCACTTAGTACCTATAACAGGATAGTCACTAGGTCTTTCTACTAGGGTCCAAATATTATTTCTTCTAAATTGGTTTAATTCATTATGTATTGCTAACATCCAATTATGATAAGTTTCAGCTTCTTCTATAGTGTGTGGTTCTACATGAGAAACAAAAATAATTAAATAATGTGTATCTCTATGTGTAGCTCTAGTTTCAACACCTTGAGATGGGTCTCCTATAATCAATTCCTTAGGATGTGAGTGTACATACATCCATTCTTTGGGTATATCATCATGATTTTTGCTTACCTCTTCTTCATGTGGTTCACTTGATTGTTTGTCTTTGAGAGTCAAATATTTCAGTCCATGTTCCAGAGTACCTATATCATCATCAGCAAAAAAAAATTTTCTAGAAGATGTAATGTTAGATTCATTGAAAACAACATATACAGATTCTTCAATAATCAAAGTTTTTTTATTGAAAACATGATAGGCTTTACTATTTAAAGAATATCCAAGAAAAATAGCCTTATCAGATTTTGCATCGAATTTGCCAAGATTATCCTTTCCATTGTTAAGAATAAAACATTTATAACCGAAAACATGAAAAACTTAATATTAGGTTTTCTATTATTCCAAAGTTCATAGGAGGTTTTTCTGATAATAGGTCTAATCAAAACTCTGTTCAAAGTATAGCATGCGGTATTAACAGCTTTTGCCGAAAAGTATTTTGGAAGATTTCCTTTACAAAGCATTGTTCTGGACATTTCTTCCAAAGTATGATTTTTTCTTTCTACAACACCATTTTGCTGTGGTGTTCTAGGTGCAGAGAAGTTATGATCAATACCGTGCTTTGTGCAAAAGTGATCAAAATGTTGATTTTCAAATTCAGTGCCATAATCGCTACGAATTGAAATCATAGACATATTTTTCAAATTAGTAACTCTTTTATAAAACTTTTTGAATACATTGAAAGTTTCATCTTTATGTGCAATAAACAAAATCCATGTGTATCTTGAAAAATCATCTATAATCACAAGGCTATATTTCATACCGCCTAGGCTTGTAGTCCTAGTATGTCCAAATAAGTCCATGCGAAGTAGCTCTAAGGGTCTAGTAGTAGAAACAATGTTTTTGGATTTAAAACTCTCCCACACTTGCTTTCCTAATTGACAAGCATCGCAAACATAATCAAAATTAACTTTAAATTTTGGCAAATCTTTGACTAAATCTTTTGAAATGAGTTTAGCTATAGTGTCCATACTAGCATGTCCAAGTCGTCTATGCCATAGTAAACTTGATTCCTTACTCTTTTCATTCATTGCTACAAGACTCATGTTGCTTAACATAGCTAGATCATTAAGATCTACTACATAAATATTACCAAGTCTATGTCCAATGAATTTAGTACTAGAGTCAAGTGGATCAACTACTATACACATTGATGACTTGAAGAAAACATTAAAACCAGTATCATAAAGCTGACTAATACTCAAAAGATTATGCTTTAACTTTTCTACAAGTAACACATTTTTAATGAATGTAGAAGGAGTAATTTTAATTTTACCGATACCGATTATCCTTCCTTTTCGATTATCACCAAATGTTACCATTCCACCATCTTTTTATTCTAGGATGAAGAATTGATTAGCATCACCCGTCATGTATCTTGAACAGCCACTATCCGATACCATCTTTTCTTTATATTTGTGGCTGTAAGACATCCCTGCAAGACAATCATTTAATAAATTTAGGTACCCAAGTTTTCTTGGATCCTTGCAAGTTAGTGGAATGGTTCCTTTTGGAACCCAAACTTTCTTAATTTTTTTTTTGTCATTATGTTTCAAATGACACTCAAATGCCTTATCACCAACATCATTGCAAGCATAGCATATAATTTCTGACTTTGAATAATAAGCATGAGATGATGCAAATTTAGGTCTAACTTGTTTTGAAGTGGTAAACTTAGGAGCATAAGAAGTAGATGCAGAAAATTTGTTTGAAATAGAACCTTTATAACCAATTCCAAATTTATTATTTGTCTCTCTTTGATCTTTCAAAATTAATTCAAGTTTGTTGGAACTTAGGATTAATTTTTCAACCTAAGGCTTTAGCTTTTGAACTTCCTTCTTTAAATCATCATTTTCATTTTTCAAACCTTTGTTTTTCTTACAAAGCTCTTCTTTTTCAAATTGAGTAGTCTTAAGTCTTTCATAAATAAGGTTTAATTATCTTTGCAAAATTTTATTTCTATCATCAAATTCATTTTTGTCCTTTTCAAATGTATCACACTGATTTTTTAAAGTTTTCATTTTCAAACCAGCTTTCTTATATTCTACTAATAGTTCACAAAATGCATTATGCAATTCATCATATGTAAATTCTAAGTTAGGTTTAGAAGTAGTTACCTCGTTCTCTAAACCCATAAGATAAATTTGTGCAGTCTTTGTTATTTCTTCATCCTCTTCAATGGATGTAGAATCATCACTGTCACTCCATGCAACAAGCATTGCCTTTTTTTTTCTTTTATTGATCATCTTTTTCTTTGCTTCAGGACAGTCAGGACGAATGTGTCCAGGCTTCTTGCATCCATAGCAGATTGGTACTTGATCTTTATCTTTATCCTTCTCTTTTTCTTTATCTCTCTCTTTCTTTCCCAAAATCTCATTTTCTAAATTGCTTTCTCCATCTGTTTGTTTTTCTTTTGCCCATAAACCTTTTGAATCTTCTCATTACCAGGGCTATTTCATCATTTTCTAGATCATCATCATCTGATGAGTCAGAGTCTTCATTTTTGTCTTCTTCTATAGCTTTAAATGCTATAGCTTTCTTTCTTTTGGTATCTTCCTCAATCCTTTATTGCATAGCTAATTCATGTGTGATCAGTGATCCAAGCAGTTCATCCAGTGGTAGAGTGTTTAGTTCCTTTGCTTCTTGAATAGCTGTCACCTTAGCTTCCCATTTATCTAGCAAGGATTTCAAAACTTTTTGAACAAGATTAGCATTAGTGTAAGTTCTACCAAGACTTTTAAGGCCATTTATAATATCAGTAAAGCGAGTATACATAGCAGATATAGTCTCACTAGGATCCATCTTAAATAACTCATAGTTATGTACAAGAAGATTGATTTTTGATGTCTTAACTTGTGATGTTCCTTAATGTGTAATTTCTAGCTTGTCCCAAGTTTTTTTAGCAGAATTACAAGTTGAAATTCTGTTAAACTCATTTGGATCCAAAGCACAATACAATAAATTCATCGCTTTGGCATTCAGCTCAGCTATTTTCATATCATTTTCATCCCATTCCTCTTCAGGTTTGGGAACCTCTACATCATTTACTCTAACATTGGGTGTGTGAGGTCCTTTCAGGATAATTTTTCATAAGTGAAAATCTAAGGCTTGAATGTATATTTTCATTCTTACCTTTCAATATATATTATTGGTTCCAATGAAAAGTGGAGGTCTATTTGTATATTGACCTTCGACCAATGAAGTGCTCATGGGAAGTGCCATATATCTTTACTCTAAGCAAATTTCAGAGACTCTGCTCTGATACCACTTGTTGCCCAGGTGGCTTCCTAAGAGGGAGGGTGAATTGGGATTAAAAAAACTTTTTACAATTATTTGCACTTTGAAATTATTTTAGTGTTGTGGTGCTATATGCAATGCGGAAGTAATTAAGTAAGAGCAATAAAGCAATAAGAACACAAGCACAAACACAAAGGATTTAGAGTGGTTAGGAGCAACCGGCTCCTACGTCCACTATCCAAGCACCACTTGGGATTTCTACTATATCCTCCAATCAGAATACAGTCGGATTGTTTTACCAGGCTTACAATCTAAACCTATACACTTTGGTTTTACCGGAATTACCAAACAAACCCAAACTCCCTTTGGTTTTAAATGGGATTACCAAAGAAAGCCCTAATACTTGGTTTTATACTGGGATCACCAAGAACCCAACTTAGGGTTTCACAAGGCTCACCTAAAAACCTTCAACCCTCTCTTAAGATACAGCCCCTTGAAATTCTTAGAGAGAAAATAATGATAAAGAGAAGATAAACAAGCAACTATAACAAACCGAGTTTGTTTAAGTGTTGCCGATGTAGATCAAGATGAAGCCTAGCTTTGAATGCTCTTTAATGCTCTTCAAGCTACTTCTTTGCTTCTTCAATGAGTAGATTCAATGATGAAGTAGAGTTGGTGAAGCTTTGAATCCTATCTTGAAAGCTCTTGAAGTAAGGTAGGTGAAAGACTTGAAGGCTCTTCAATATCTCAAGATAAATCAATAATAATCCTCTAATAAGTGTTTAATCCCTCAAAAATAATCCCTTTTATAGTTTTTCATGAGATATAGCCATTGTAGGGCCTAGGAATTCATGAAAGAGCTGTTGGAGACGAAATGGGATTCAAAATTCACTTTCAGCAACTAGCCGTTAGAGTGTAGGAAACAGCTACTCGAGTCGGCTCGAGTTCCACGAGTCAGCTCGAAGTCTCAGACATCCCAAAACAAATTTTTGTGAGAGTCGACTCTTCAAGCTGGAGTTGGCTCTTGCCTTCAGTAAATTCAAAATGATGAATACCCAGAGTCAGCGCTTCAGACTGGAGTCGACTCAAAGTCTCAGTTCACCAAAAACCCTAACTCTGGACGAGTCGACTCTTGGGGCAGGAGTCGGCTCGAGTTCTCAGCCTTCAAAAATATATATTCTTTCCATGAGTCTGCTCTTAGGATAGGAGTCAGCTCTTGATACTGAAACTCAGAAATTTTCTCTGTGCCGTGCCATAATGAGTCGGCTCTCGATCCATGAGTCGGCTCTTGCTAAAGTCTTCAATTGATGCTTCAAACTTCTTCAAAACTCTTCATCATTTAAATCAAACAAAAGCTAATCTATATAATCTTAATTTTATAATTTTTAGCCCATTTTACAAGATTACAAGATTGATAAATCTAGGGCTTTTACTAGTTCAAGTTCATAAAATTACATACATAATTGAATTATCTTCCAATCAATTTGAAAACCATTTTAAACTAAAGGTAACCAATTTTTTGCAAAACTTCTCAAGTAATTTGAACGAATTAGTATCAAATACATGCTCCAATATTTTGTGATCATCAAAGTCATTCCAGGGGTCAACAGGATGGTCCCCTCAGGTCGTAGCCACCGTCCCTCAAACAATCCCAATGAGGCAAGGCCTTCTCGACCGAGGACTCCTTCCTTTGATGAGGAGGAGGAAGTCCCTCTCGAGGTTCGCAGAAGGCTTCGCCCTACTAGGATCATCATAGGAGAGTCAAGGGCTCATCTTCCTCCTGTTCCCGAAGCTTCTTCTGAGCCCTCCCGATCGATTGGTCCCAGTGGCATCTCTTTGGTGATGACTGAGGAGGTCCTCTTGATCATCCGGGAAGCCTTCGGCATCCCGGACTCCATCCAGCCCTCGGTTCCATGACCGGGAGAACGGGTCACCTCTAGTGGCCCGAGATGGATCGCCCTCTACGAGGAATCCCTCGCAGGGGGTCTTCGCTTCCCTCTTTATCCTTTTTTCCTCTCCATGCTAAGCAATTATCACCTCGTCCCGGCTCAGCTAGTTCCGAATGCAGTTAGTACGATCTTTTGTTTTATTGTCCTCTATCACTTCCACAGGATTGTAGCCCATTTTTCTTTGTTCGGGGTCTTCTTCACCCTGAGGTGCCACCCATCGGTCGAGTGGTGGTTATTTCTCCCTGCCCGAAGGACATCAAGTTTGAACTTCTCTCTTTCATCAAAGGGTGGAAGATCAAATATTTCTCGCCTCCATTGAAGGAGTCGACTGGGTCTGGAGTGATCCGGACTAGACTCCGAATGGGAATGCCAAGGTCGAAGCGGCTGATCGAGAGATCTACGACCAGCTCGTTGCCGACCAAATTTCTTCCCTCTAGGTTCTGCTGTTAGAGCAGAACCTGTTCGAAGCCGGGGCCAGCCCAATCCGGGAGTTGGGTGAGTTTGGCATAAACTTTTTTTACTTCTTCTACTGGTCTATTCAAGCTCGGGCCTGACCTCGTTTCCTTCCTTTTTGCAGGTATGAAGTACTCCTTGAACCACCTCGTCGCACTTTCTCATAAGAGGGGTGCACTGGCGGGAGTTGGAGAGTCCCCATCGAAGAGGCCCCGGAGTGAGCCCAGTGAAGGCCTGGGCCTGTTGCACCCTCCGGGCTGAGTAGAAGAATGGCCAAACCAGTCCCTGAACCACCGAGACAGTAGGATCTACCTCCGGTCCGAGAGCCCAAAATGGTCATGCGGGCCCAGTCCGCTACTGTTGCTGCTGCGCCCCCACCTCCTAAAGTCGTCGAGGTGGAAGCGGGAGGGAGGAGAGGAGGGAGCCACCATCGACAGTGCCATCCGGTGTGGCGGCAAGCTTCAACAAGGGTTTGGAGCCGTGTTCGACCACCCCTGAGGGTACTGTGTCGACCTCGAAGAAGAAGAAGAGTAGCTCCCGAAAGGTGCCCATCAAGGTGGTGCCAAACTCTTCGGTGGCCCAGGATTAGTTACTGGCCGAGTGCATGATGGGCTTTGCTATCCAATCATGCGACCGGTAGGAAAGGGGAGGAAGGCTTTTGGCGAATCCCATCCTCGGTACCTTCCCATAACTCTTCTCAATAGGGCTCCTTGCCTTTTTCCACCTCAAGTTTCATTCATTTTCATTTCATTTTTCTTCTTTCTCCTCTTTCTTTCTTTTTTTTTTTGCATGGCTGACATCCTCTTTGGTGTAGCTCGGGACATACCTCCTGCTCATCCATGACTACTACAAAAATTGGACCAAGAGGGATAGGTTGAGGAGCAGGAAATTGCCTCGTTGGTGGCTAAGGCCAAGGCGAAGACGGACAAGGCCCAAGAAGTGGAGGAGAAGAACAGGGAGTTGAGGGCCGAAGCGGCGAGCACCGAGAGGCACCTTAAGGACCTTGAGGCATCTTTGGCCTAGGAGAAGGACCGGGTCAAGCATCGGGCCGAAGAGCTCAAGGCCACGAAGGCCCGAATAGAGGAGCTTAAGGTCGATGTGGCCCAAGAGGCGGAGCAGGCTTAGGCTCTCCGGGCCTAGCTGGAGGTGGTGCAGGCACAGGCTGCTGCCGTTGAAGAGAAGGCCGCGGGGGTAGGAGCCCTAATGGAGGCCATGAAGGAGGCAGCCGAGGCAGTGTCGAACTACAAGGCTTCGATGGAGTTTGACGAGGAGTTCCAGGAGGAGACCACGGACTCATTCCTTAAGGGGTACGAGTTCTGCCAGTCCAGGGTGGTGGAGCTCATCCCAGAGATGAACCTGGAGGGGCTTGCCTTCCCTGCTGCTCCATGCGGGGGCTCAATTATGGCCATAGCCGAAGCAGAGGAGGAGCCCGCGGTCGCCGTTGATGTAGCTCTACCGACGGAGGTCCGGGAGGATGTTGCCCCACCTCAGCGCCATCCCAGAAAGGAGCCGGCGGAGTAGGATAGGAGCCTCATTTCTTCTTTTTGTTCTTGTCTTTCCTACTTACTTTTGGATCGCCCGGTCTGTCGGGGGTCTGGAAATGATGTAAATTTTCTTGACTTTGAATGAAGTGTCTTTTTGTTCTACTTCTATTGCTTCCTTTGTGTTTTTACTGCTTTGACAACTTCCCTTCCTTCTCTTTTTTTTGACTGCCCATGTGCATGCTTTTGTTGCAGCGCCTTGCCTTGAGGCACCAAGTCCTTCGGCTCTTTCCTGCAGAGCTCCGGGTACAGGGGGCAGTTAGAAAGAAAGTCCTTGAGTTGTTGAGTTGTCCCTACCACGTCGAAAATGGGGTAGCGGGACTTCATGCATTTCCTTGAAGGAGGCCCGGGTGACCGCGAAACTGTCTCTAAGTGTCCGGAGTGCAACCTAGCCAGGAAGCTAAACTTGGTAAGTCCGTAAGGTGCCTCCACCAGGCTAGAACTTGGATAGATAGAGTGCGGGGCCTCTGGAGTCTCCCGATTTTGAGGTGTGGGGCTTCTGGAGTTTTTCGGCTTCGAGGTGTGGGGCTTCAGGAGTTTCCCAGCTTGAAGTGCAGTGCTTCAGCAATTTCTCGGCTTCGAGGTGCGGGGCTTCAGGAGTTTCTCGGCTTCGAGGTACGGGGCTTCAGGAGTTTTCTGGCTTCGAGGTGCGGGGCTTCAGAAGTTTCCCGGCTTGAAGTACGGGCTTCATGAGTTTTCCGGCTTGAGGTGTGGGGCTTCAGGAGTTTCCCGGTTTCGAGATGCAGGGCTTCAGGAGTTTCAAGGCTTGAAGTGTGGGGCTTCAGGAGTTTCCGGCTTGAAGTGTGGGGCTTCAGGAGTTTTTCGGCTTGAGGTACGGGGCTTTAGGAGTTTCCCGACTTGAAGTGTGGGGCTTCAGGAGTTTCTCGGCTTGAGGTGTAGGGCTTTAAGAGTTTCTCGACTTGAAGTGCGGGGCTTCAGGAGTTTCCCGGCTTGAGGTGCACTTCGAGCCCACCACCCGCCAAAGGAGCTCAAAGAGAGCAGGAGCTCGACTTCGGCCGAGACGGGCTCAACCTCGAGGGAGCCACCCGGCGAAGGAGCTCAAAGAGAGCAGGAGCTCGACTTCGGTCGAGATGGGCTCGACCCCAAGGAAGCCGCCCGGTGAAGGAGCTCGAAAAAGAAAGTCTGACATGACAACTTCTTCCAATATGGCATTTGACTGGGTCTGGCAGGGGCTCCACGTCAGCGATCCCGCTACATCACATTCCTATTCAACCAGGGCATGGAGACCTCGTATCTACTAAGACAACAGTTGGTGGTGTCTCTAGTAGTTGGAGCAGAGAGTGTCATGCCCTGAATCCAGTACCGGAATCAGCTACAAGACGGCCGCACAAATCCTATATTTTATTCGAGAGATCATGCAAAGCCTAATTACATGAGAGTCACTTACTTCAAAATTCTCATCAAATAAACTAATATTATATAAAAACAATTGAATAGTAATTAAACAATCCATTTATTCAAGTCAAAATCACTAAATGATCCATTGATTTATTACATAAATATCAGCAACCAAACTAACTGAATAAAACTAACTAAAAATCTACAATCATGGTGTTTGATCTCACACCCAACCCGATTTCTTGCTATGCATCATTTCACCACAAATCAAATGCATTACCAAGCTCGAATATCCTGCACAACTCTAAAAAAGGAAAACAAATAGGAGATTGTGAGCTTTATAGCCCAATAAGGTCTCCAAACAGTCACACCAATTATAGTATAATTTGGAAATAGCAAGAAGATAAGAGTATGCCATGTTATGCAACTAAATAACTCAAGTGTTATATATGACAAAACCTGTTGTAAAATCATGTTTCCTTTTTATGTTTCAATTTAATCATCCTTCTTCTTTAAGGTTCTGGACTAATCACGGTCATGCTTCAGCCCATGACTAGCAATCTCATAATCGACCATATACTATCCGAGCGTGGCCAGGCTAGCCCACGTACTAAGCTCGTGGCTCAAGCTATCCCAAATTTTAACCACCCGTAGTCGGCTATTCCATGTACAAAGCCCGTGGCTCAGGTTGTTTCACATTTTAACCGCCCGTGATCGGCTATTCCATATACAAAACCCGTGGCTCAGGCTGTGTAACCACAATCCCGTGGCATGGCTAGTCCAAATACCATATTTACTTGATAACACTTTATCCTTTCACATCATCATGCCAAATCATGTCATTTACAGTTTTCCAATAACCGCATCATGATCCAACCCATTTAGAAATAACTTTGTTTGATGAAACATGGTATGCATGAACATAAACAATAGTAACATCAATCATACTATCATCATGAAAAGTTAAACTATACAATGCGAAAATAATCATGCATGCTAATCTCATGTGCACGGACCAAATCATGTCATACAAAACACATATATAATACTGGTGATCATGTCCAAATATCCTTACCTTCCAGAAGCTAATTCTTGTATAACTAATATTAGTCCATATCCGAAGCTCGCTTAATACCTTTCTGCTTAGAAAGCTGATCCCCTATAATAATAAATAATTTTTATTCATAATTTTTTTATGATTCATCCAAAAATATCCTAACTGTATGAATTTCGAGGAAAAAGACTATCCAATCCTATATCCTTTTTCTCTCTCCTCTCTCTCTCTCTTCTTTCTCCTCATCTTCTCTCTCTTCTCTCTCATCATCTTCTCTCTCCTCATCTCTTTTTTTTTTCTTTTTTTTTTCCTTCTCTTTTTCTTTTTTTTTCTTTTTCCTTTCTTTTTCTTTTTTCTTTTCTTTTTTTTTCTTTCTTTCCTTTTCTTTATTTCTTCTCTTCTCTTCCTTCTTTCTTCTCTTCTTGCGACCCCTCCTCCCTGTTCTTCCTTGACTCGATCGAACCACCTCGCCCCAATTGCCGGCGATGGCCATGAGGACAGTCATTAGGAAGAAGGTTCAGTTGATGGAGAGAAGACGGCGGCACGGCCACCATTAACACACGGTCCAAGCAAAAATCAACCCGAAATTCAACCAAAAATTTTGATTAATTCTTCCTAAAATTGAATTAAAGGAGAGAAAGACTTACCGGTGATGACAAGATGGCGGCCGACCACCGGTGGAAGTTTGATCTGGATCCATTTTGAGCTGACGAGAGGAGAGATTCAAAGAGCTCGGGAAAAACCATCTCTCTCGACGGGTTACTCTAGCCTTCCAAGAGTCCCGCCCACTCTGGACGGTTCTTCGGTCAACTCCCCTCCCTCCATGGCTTTCCCTTTGACCCCTCCGGCAAATTTTCCAGTCGGATACGGGCGAACTAACCTCCCCTGTTCCGACTCCACCTACCCTATTTTTTTTTTCATTGGGTTGAAGTCGGCTGGGCTTGCCGACTTCAGCCCAAACACCTGGGTTTTGCACAGAGAGAGAGAGAGATGGAGCATGAGAAGTCTAAGTTCTAATTCCAAGTAGAACAAAGTTTTCTGCAGATCAGATGGAAAACTATCAAAATTTCAAAGGAAGAGATAGCTCATCCTATGAAAGCCTTCTTTGAGATATTATAAGGTGTGTTTTCCTGACCTTAACACTCACACAGCACTTTCACATGCTACACACCCCAAATCTCTCTCTCCTAAGTCCTTCTTTCGAATATATAAATAAATACACAGCAATCTAGCCATATAGTAAAGTAGGCACCTCTATACCTCGATCTCTGTCAAATAGAATAGATGTGACACTCTAAGTACCCACACTTATCTTACTAATTATGGGAAGCCATTATAAATATCAAATTATAATGTTGAAAAGAGAAAATTCTGCATCATTGATATCAATGAATGTTATTTTACCTTTGTTTTACTTTATCATTTACTTTTCAGTAGTGTTAACTTAAGATTTTCCTAGCATAACTTAGGCTTTAATCTATTCCAATCCATCTTCCTCAAAATAGTGATGTGACAGTGATAAAAGTCCTTAAAGATTAAGACATCTGGATTCATATTACTCCCGTATCCTCTCTTCGATCATCTTTTTTTTCGACTGTATTAATGCCGGTGGCATACCCATTTATCTATTTATCCGTCTTGCTGTTGACTCATCGAAACTAGCTTTCTAGCATGCCCATCCTTTGGTAGTGAGGAAAGTCTGGTGCCAAACAAAGTGGAAGGGGAGAACAAAAGCAATTAAGTTAATTCTTGTAATCTGCTCTATTTATATGTCTTCAACCAACGGAGGAAATTGAACTCCTCAGCCTAGAGATCAATTCAAAGCTATAAAGAATTATCTTCAAGGTAGAAATATAATCCTTCTTTGCTCGGCCAAACACGAATGTATGATCTCTATATTGCAAGATCCTGGTTCCATCAAAGATCCACGGCTTTCCGAGTCCTTAAAAAATCTTAGGCCGCTGCAGCTTTCGTATGTGTTTTACAAAAAGGATTAACTACAAGGATAAACAAAAGAAAGAGAGAGTGGATCACCTTCTCTAAGTCCCCATCTTTATAAAATCCAATTAACAAATCTCACCATTAACATTTATCATAATTTTGCATGAGAGAAGGATGTTTTTTAGCCAACTAATCCATCTTGAAGTAAAATTCCTGAATAGAAGCAAGTTAAGCAAATACTTGGGAATAATTTTGCCAAAAAGCTTTCAAGAAATCCAACTTACAAGTAATTCTATCTATATTTGTCTTTCTTGAGTAATACAAAACTTTATTAGTATAAAAAATTATCACGCCCCGAATCCAGCACCGAAATCGGCTACGCAACCGGCCGTACAAATCTTAGGTTTTATCCTAGAGATCATGCAAGGCCTAGGTACACAAAAGTCACTTACCTCAAAAAAAAATCTCATTCATCACTAAGCCTGAATATCTACACAACTTTGAGGAAAAAGAAAGTAGGGTTGTGAGCTTTACAGCCCAGTAAGGTCTCTAAACAGTCACCATCAATAATAAATTGAAAATAGCAAGAAGATAAAAGTACATATCATGCCATGCAATGAAATAACTCAAATGTCATGTACGACAAAACCTTTTGCAAAATAATGTTTCCTTTTCAAGATTTCAATTTAATCATCCTTTTTTTTCAGGGTTCTGGACTAATCACGGTCATGCTTCAGCCCATGACTGGCAATCTCATTGTCCATGCATGTGAAAGGTAATATTTGTCATGATTCAGCCTGTGACCGGCAATATCATTGTCCATGCCTGTGAAAGGCAATATTTGTCACGATTCTGCCTGTGACTGGCAAATCCATGCCTGCGATAGGCAATATTTGTCATGATTTCGCCTGTGACTGGCAAATCCATGCCTACGATAGGCAATATTTATCACGATTCCGTCTGTGACCGGCAATATCAGTAACCACGATCCCATGGCATGGCTAGTCCAATTACCATTAACACTTTATCCTTTCATATCATCATGTTAAATCCTATCACAATGTCAAATCATGAAATCTCAAATCTTTCATTGACTGGCATTACGGTCCAAACCATCAAAATATAACTTTATTGGTATAACATGATATATAGGAACATAATTAATAATCTCAAACATACTATCCATCTCGAGAAGTCAAATATACGATGCAAAACAAACATGCTTGCCAATGCTCCTATGCATGGATCAAATCATGCGATGTAAAACAATATATAAAACTGATGATCATGTCCAGAATCCTTACCTTCAATCGCTAATCCCAAATATCCGGTATCAATCTATACCCGAAGTTTGTCCACCACCTTCCTGCTCAAAAGGCTGCTCCCTTACAAAATCCTAACATCACAAATTCCAAGAAAGAAACTCTCCAATCCTCTCTCCTCCCTCTCTTCTCTTTCTCTCTTCTCTTTTTTCTCTTTCTTTCTTCCTCTCTCCTCTTTTTCCTTTCTCTTTCTCTCTCTTCTGGCTCTATGCAGGCTCTTCCCTGCTTTCTGTCGACATCCTTGGTTAAAAAAAGGAACAAAACCGATCCAAAACCATCTCAAACGTTGTCTGAGAAGTCTAAAATCATCAAGATATCTTTCCAGCCGTTTGATATGAGATCGACGCCTCAAACCGCATCAAAATCTGAATCCAAAAGTCTCTGATCAAGCCTAAACTCTCTTGGATTCATCTCAGTCGTTCGATCAAGCAATCAGACGGTCCAGATCGCTCAGAAACCCCATAGACAATGGTGGACCGTGAGAAACGCCGTGGGAAACTAGGGGGAAATAGCTGGAAAATGCCCCAGCGGCGCTCGCCCACCAGCTGGGCCGAGCCCACGCGTTTGCGCGCTCGCGCGTGTGGGCTTGGGCCACCGACTGCGCGCTCGCGTGCTCACGCAACGGGTTGGGCCGTGCTCCGTGCGCCCGCCCGTGCCCTGCGAGATCGCCCGCCCGCGCTCCCCTCGCACACCCGTCGCGCCCTGCACGTGTCACCCGCTCGCGATCGCCCGCCAATGCTCGTCCGCGTGCTCTCGCCCGCCTGTGCCCGTGCACCTGCACGTTGGGCCGCGTCCCTGGGCTGCGTGCTGGGTCTGCGAGGGTCCAGTCGGTGGGCCGGCCGGCTATTTTTTTTTTTTTTCTTTGGGGTGTTACAAAAATATTAACCATTATTGACCTTCTTTTAATATAAATTTCTAAACATAATCAATAAAAATAATTAATACAAAAGTTATAACTGATTAGGCAAAACTTTAGTGATTATCTTGATACAACTATGAAGGAAACTGATAAGCCAAAAATCGATACCCTAGTAGCTTCTTTCTTAAGGATTAAGGAGAGAATGGCATGGTTAATTCTAGCAGGGTCAATATTGCTATCATAAAACTTTTGGAAGAGGAAGAGGAGGTTACTATCAACCAAATCCCAGAAATGCTGAAAGACATATTGGCAAACGATCTGGTCCGGGCTTTGAACTAATTCAGAAAGCGTAATAGAAGAGATTGTGTGGGCACTCTTTTGAACTTCATATGAGATTTGACATTTAAATTTCTAAAACTGGCAGCCATGGCAAATACATTTCAACTAGTTAGTTTCTTATATCACATTTCATGCATCACGTGGTTATGTCATTTGCTCATATGATATTTCATGGATCACTTGATCTCATCCTATTTCATTGAGCATGATGGTAATAATGCAGTCATCAAATTACTGTACTTCATGTTTTGTAACCTGGTTGCTCTTTGATTTAGGCTTTACCCATAGCTCTATTGATGGCCAGGTTGCTTAGGAGTTCTTTGATTTATCAGAGGCTAGTCAATCTAAGAAGTACGCTCATTTTCTTAGATTTCATTGTATGAATACTAGAAACAGGGATGAATCTATATCAGAAGTATGAGATGCTTTTAAATCAACAAATTTTAGATCATATTCCATAAATGTTTCAATCCTACAAAGCTATTGTTGCGACCAAAGACTCATGGCTCGGCACGTGAGATATTATCCACTTTAGCTTATGGGTATCATGATTTTATCTTTTTGGATTATAATCCAAAAAGTGCTTCATATGGGAAGGGTGGTCCTTTTGAGAGATACCATCCTTCTTTATTATTACTACCGCCTCCTCAGTCAAGGAAGAGTCTATATATAGATAAGAGGCACATTACAATCGCAAGTTTAGGATCTGCATAGGCTACTAATATTACGACCAAGCTCATGGCTCAGTACATGAGTAGAGGTGCAAATGGGTTAGGTTGGACCGGGTCATGAGTGATTCCGATTTGACCTGGTTCTTTGAAAGGGTCCTTGTAACACCCCAAAAAATAAAAGAGAAAAAAAAAAGGGGATTGAAGCCCCGCCAGCCCACCCATTGGATCGGCCTAGACTAGTGCGCAGCCCAGGCGAGCGAGAGCGAGCTAGCGAACGGGCGCAAGGGGGTGAGCGCGCGGACGCACGAACGTGGGCGTGCGGTGTGGACGCGCGCGAACGCGGGCGTGCGATGCCAACGCATGCGAGCGGCACGGGTGATGCGGGCGACGATGCCCGGGTGAGCGCGTGAGGCGTGGCCCGGCCCGTTGCAGGGGCGCGTGAGGCACGCCCCAAGCCCATGCGCGTGGCACGCACGGGCGCGTGGGCTCAGCCCAGCTGAAGCCTGCCATCGCGTGGGCGTTTCCCACGCGTTTTCCTGGCATTTCCCAAGGCGTTTCTCATGGTCCACCATGGTCTACGCCCTTTCTGCACGATATGAACCGTCCGATCGTCCGATCGAATGGCTGGGATGAGTTTGACTGAGTTTAGGTTTGATCAGAGGCTTTTGGATTTGGATTTTGATGCGGTTTGAGGCATCGATCTCAGATCTGACGGTCGGGGAGTTTTTTTGATGGTTTTAGACTTCTCAGACGATGTTTGAGGTAGTTTTGGATTGGTTTTTATTTTTTTTTTAATCAGGGATGTTGAGGACCAACAGTGTAGAGAGCCAAAGAGCCAAGAAGAGATGAGAAGAGGAGAGAGAAAGAGAAGGGAAAAAGAGAAGAAAGGAAGAAAGAGAAAGAAGAGAAGAGAGAGAAGGGGAGAGGAAAGGGATCTTGGTTTGGAAGAAGAGAAAGGTTGTCATTCTATGATGGCATGGGATAGCGACCAGTTTTGGAGATATGTTGGGATTTGGGATAGAGAGAGGAAAGAGGAGAGAAAGATGGGAGAGAAGAGGAAGGAGAGAGAAGATGAGGAAAGAGAGAATCAGGGAAAACTTTCTTCCTCAAAATTTGTGAAACTAGGATTTGGTTTGAATAAATTTATTTATTATTTAGGAGATCAACCTTTTGAGCAGGAAGGATTTGGACGATTTCGGGTATAGATTGATACCGGATATTTGGGATTAGCGATTGAAGGTAAAGATTCTGGACATGATTACCAGTATTATTTTACATGGCATGGTTTTGATCCGAGTATTTTGGTTTAGCGCTTGAATGTAAGGAATTCTGTATCGATCACCCATTTATGTATGCATTTTACGTGGCTTGATTTGATCGAGCATATATAAATATACATATATACAGTTGCACGCATGATGTTATTTCGCATGGCATAGTTGATTCTTGTGATGGATATTGTGGTTATTTTTATTATCATCTGTATTTTATATACCATGTGTTACAGTAGTAAACAAGATCCATTCGGTCCTAACACGCATCCTCCTTGGAGGCTGGCCCGGCCACGTACTTCTCCACCTCGGCCCCAGCTCGGCCACATACTCTGCCACCTCAGCCAAGCACCTCTTCACCTCGGCCTCACCACGGTCCCACTTCGGCCAAGTGGCGGTTCAGCCCAGCTCGGCTCGGCCCAACCTCGATGGTGAACCCCAGTACCTCGGCCTCACTTCGGTCATGAGAAGTCCAACTTCGGCCTTTCAGTTCAGCTCGGCACGCTCGTGGCATGCCCAGGACAGCTCCAGCTTGGCAAGCCAGTGGCATGCCCAGATCAGCTCCAGCACCGGGCTCGAGCCAGATCGGCGCGGGTCTGCCCAGTTCGGCACGCGTGCCCAGCCCGGCACGCGTCTGCCCAATTTGGCACGCGTCCACCTCGGATCCAGCGCCTGTGCGCTCCACCCACGGGAGGCGTTCACCCACACCCAGCCACGTCCGCGCCTCCCAGCTTGGCCGGGCCGCACCCGCGTGCCCGCAGCTCTGCCTCTGCCCGTGGGAACCCACCTCGGCACAAACTCCACTCGCGGCTCCGGTCCTACCCCACTCTAGTCCGGTGATCGGTGCCCCGGTTCGGCTCCCAGCTTGGCCTGGCTGCACCCGCATGCCCGCAGCTTCGCCTACGCCCGTGGGAACCCACCTCGGCACTGCCTCCGCTCGCGGCTCCGGTCCTGCCCCGCTCCAGTCCGGCGATCGGTGTCCCGGTTCGGCTCCCAGCTTGGCCTGGCCGCACCCGTGCGCCCGCAGCTCCATCTCCGCCCGTGGGAACCCACCTCGGCACCGCCTCCGCTCACGGCTCCGGTCTTGCCCCGCTCCAGTCCGGCGATCGGTGCCCTAGTTCGGCTCCCAGCTTGGCCGAGCCACACCCGCGTGCCCGCAGCTTCGCCTCTACCGTGGGAACCCACCTCGGCGCTGCATGCCCCGGTGCCTGTCCACCCCGTCTCTGCTCGCTCCAGCGGCCGGTCGCCCGCAGGGGTCCACCCGCGGCGCGCCCGCGGGAGGCCTGCACTGCCGCCCAACGGCTTCCGGTCCAGACGCCCGTGCACCCCATCCGTCTCCTACCTCGGCGGCTCGGCGAGCCCGGCTCCGGCCTGGAGCACGCCTTACGTCCGACCGTGCCCAGTCCGGTTCCAGCTCTGACGGCTTCGGCTCCTCCCCCGGCATGCTCGCGGTGGCCGCAGCCATGTTCGCGCCTGCTCCGCGCCCGTGGCATGCCCGGTCAGCTCTGCCTCCACCCATGGTGCACCCAGCTCAGGTCCATTTCCGTTCGGCTCCCCCGCGCCGGTCCGGTGTGCCTCCGCTTGGTCCGACGCCTCGGCAGGCCCGGCTCCGGCCAGGAGCGTGTCCAACATGTGCTCATGACTCCGCCCGGCGTCCACTAGGGATCGCCTAGTGCCTTGCTCCAAGCGAAGTTGCGCACGCCTCGATCCGTGCATAAGGGGAGACCCTGCATGCCACGTCTCGGTCCGCGCGTCTGCCCCATGTGCCCCCCCGCATGCATAGAGGCCTCTGTGTATCTCGCCATGCATGGAGGGCTCCGCCTGTCTCTCTTGATCCATACATCATCATCTCCATCCAGGTACGCTTCTCAATATACAGGTACAGAAAAAGCCTGGATGATAGCCCGACACGTAAAATCACCGTTCCTTGTGCGCCTCCTACAAGGGAGGCTATATCAAAGCTCCCAGGACACAGTTTACACCAATTAGGAAGGCGTGTCCCATCCAAGGCACTGTGCCCCTTCACCAACCTCCTGAACCACCTGGAAGGAAAATGTTGACCAACCTATCTAAGCCTCCTAGGCCTGCAGAAGCCTCACAGGCCTATACCAAGAAGAATGTGCCTCTCTAAACACCAAGAGCTGCTCATCTACATAAAAGCAGCAGGAAGAGGTAAGAAGAGGTAAGAGAGAACACACTCTTCATTCTTACATTGTCTGTCACCCTCTGGCAGCAGAGAGCCCCCCAAGATCTCTGTCTCAGAGGTCCCTCATTTCCTTCGATCGTCCCACTGACTTGATCGTCGGAGTGTCTTTACCAGAATCCCTGGTACAGGTCTCCCCTATTTTACAGGTATCATCCAGATGGAAGGACGACGCGGAAGAAGATTACTCCTCACCAGAGAGGCCCACAGGAGGACCACCACTGTACCAAGCCCCCTTTCATCCCAACTATGACTATGTTCCCCTTGATCGTCTCCAACCGACGAGCCCGATGATGCTGGCGAGGAGTCCACTCACCTAGGCCATGTAAGATCTACTAGCCACAGTGATCTAGGCGGCAACATATTGGAGTGCCAAGAAGGGGGGCAGATCCATGCTCCTCAATAAGGTGGGATGATGGTTTCCACCTTTGTCCTTAGTCCCTGGGGGGCAGATCCATGTGATGGAGAACCTATGGACTAGGATGGCATGAAAATGATGAGAGATGCAATGCAAAGAAAATCACCCTTAAATCTGATTAAATTGAGACTCATAACAAGCAAGGATGATAGAAAACAACTTAAAGAAGGTATCAACTCATACAACCTCTCATGCTGGACCCCAAAATTAAGTGAGCAGAATAATAGACCCAGGACTCAGAGATTAAGAAATCCCCGATCTAGGACATGCAAACAATTAATAAAATAGATCTTGAGGATAAGGAGGTGAGTTAAAATGACACAACAGTAAATAAATATTCTCAAAGCACTAGGGTCACTCTTCCTAGGAAGATGCGGCCTAGATGATCAATAATCAGCTACTCAACGGGTGACATCGTGCTAAATGTATGTTGGCAAGGTTCCTTCAGGGGATCGTTACTGGAGAAAGACATGAAATCTTCGATCTTCTGGAGCACGGCGGTGAGGATTATGGATGATGGAATGGATGATAGGGGGGCTTAGACGGCTGGAAAATGGTAGGATAAATAGGGCCTCGCACCCCTCGACGCCGCGGGTGCAGCGAAGGCAGTCGGAGCCTCACACTCCTCGACGTTGCAATGCAACGAAGGTAGGGTTAGGGCCTCACACCCCTCAATGTTATAATTGTAACAAAGGCACTTTAGAAAGCACTCCAACAGTATTTCATTTCATCTATCCCTTTTTTCTTTTTTATACAAGAGAACCATCCCTATTTATAGGCTCAAGAACATCCTTTAGAACCCTCTATATAAAGATTAGTTTAATTTTTAAATGGGTACAAAGCTGCAAAATCTGGGGCCGCAGGAAATAAATTTGGGACTGCAAAATCCTGACAAAATCTGGAGCTGCAGGATCTGCAAAATCATGATGAAATTCGAAAGCCGAGGTTGCTGCACGGTGGTGTATACTCTTGCTTTAAAACTCACAAAACTTTTCCTTCCTTGTTGGCTTAAGAAATGTATGACACATGCTTTAAAATTGGGAAAATTTTCCCTCCTTTGCTAGCTTCTCTTGATGTTTGGCAACAAAAGACTTCATACTTTAAAACCCGAAAACAATTACTAGGTTGCATTTGCTGGATGGTTCAGAGTCTGGATCTTCCCTACGAGATCCACAGTGAGTCCTGAAATTTTGTGAAGGTGTCCTCACCAATCCTCCTAGGGTGGGAAGAACTTGACTCCGTCGAGTAAAGGCTCATCCGGCTTTGATATTCTTCCAGAAGGTCCGGGTCAATGCGTTGTAGGTCCTCTCGGGTAACCCATGAATCTTCCGACTCGGGATGTCCTTGCCACCTTACTAAGTAGGTTGATAACCATTCCACCTAGTATTGATAATTTGATCATCTAGGATTCGCTCGATCTTCTCTCGTCGCTCAGGCCTTTTTAGTGGACACTCTATGGTGGGTTCTCTCTCAAGTAATGGATCAGGTCCGAATGCCTCACTGGGTATTATTGTTGGCTCCTTATACTCAGTTAGATCTGCAATATTGAAAGTGGAGCTAATGCCTAGATCAGGAGGTAATTCAAGCACGTAAGCATTGGGTCCTACTCTCTCAATAATTTTAGTACTTCGAGAATGTAATTTCTTAATAGTTCTTGAGGGGAACCATTCTGGTATGAGTCGGATCATTACGAAATCCCCTACAAAAAATTCCTTGAATCGCTTTATAGAATCAGCTTGTATTTTATAAGCCTCATTACTTAATGTGATTTTTGGGTGATTTCCTTATGCAGATTCCTAATATGCTGTGCAAAAGATTCAGCAGACTCGGATGTCCTAGCATGCAATGGCAGGGGAATCAGGTCAAGTGGCTTGTTAGGTCGGTACCCATGGACAATCTCAAATGGGCTTTTACCGGTGGTCCTATTGACAGAACTATTGTAGGCGAACTCGGCTTTGGGTAACAGCAAGTCCCAGTTCTTAATGTTTTCGCCTACAAGACACCTAAGCAAGTTTCCTAGGCTTCGGTTCATAACTTCAGTCTGGCCGTCAGTTTGGGGATGGTAAGTAGTGGAGAATTTTAACTTGGTCCCTAACATGTGCCAGAGGGTCTTCCAAAAGTAACTGGTGAACCTAACATCTCTGTCGGATACAATTGTCTTAGGTAGGCCATGAATTCTAACTATCTCACCTAAGAATAGTTTGGCTACCTTAGAGGCATCATAAGATTGGTTGCATGGCAGGAAGTGGGCCATCTTGGAGAATCTATCAACCACAACAAAGATTGAGTCATGTTTCCTTTGGGTTCTAGGTAATCTTAACACAAAATCCATACTCAAATCCTGCCAAGGGCAACTAGGGACGGGCAAAGGAGTGTACAAGCCAGTGTTCTACTTTCGCTATTTTGCAACAGCGCACATTCAGCACCTAACCACAATTTGGGCAACATCCCTTTTCAGACTTGGCCAAAAGAAATGTTCCTCTACAGCTAGGATGGTCTTATTCTTCCCGAAATGGCCAGCTAAACTTCCTGCGTGCGTCTCCCAGACCAAAAATTCCCTCACAGACGTTCTTGGGATGCATAGCCTATTCTCCTTAAATAGGTAACCATCTAACAAGGTATACTGACTGTGTTCCTTGGATGGTCCGATACTCAAGGCTTGGTGAATCTTTCTGAAATCAGGACAGGTATCGTATTGCTCTTTAATCTGGTTAAACCCTACAACCTCGGTTTTAACAGTGCTCAGGAGTAAAGATCGTCGGCTCAGGGCGTCGGCTACCTTATTGTTAGTTCCTGCTCGATGTTTCAAAACAAAGGTATACGCCTGGATATACTCTACCCACTTAGCATGTCTAGGGTTCAACTTCTTTTGGGAACTCAGATACCTCAATGCCTCGTGATCAGAGTACAACACAAATTCATTAGGTAAAAGGTAATGTCTCCAATATCTTAGTGCTTGTACTAAGACATAAAATTCCTTGTCATAGGTAGAATACCTAAGCTTAGCCTCATTGAACTTCTCACTAAAAAAGGCTACCGGGTGGTTCTCTTGGCTTAGGACTCCTCCTATTCTTACCCCTAAGGCATCACATGCTACCTTGAACACTTTGGAAAAATCGGGCAATCTTAGGATGGGGGCCTGGGTCATTTTCTCTTTCAGCTCTAAGAAGGCTTTATCAGCAGCTTTGGTCCACTCGAAAGCTCCCTTCCTAATGCAATCAGTGATGGGTGAGACAACGGTGCTGAAACCCCTAATGAATCGTCTATAAAAGGTGGCCAGTCCGTGGAAACTACGAACTTCAGTAACAAAGGTTGGTATAGGCCACTCAACTATCGTCCTGATCTTTTCGCGATCAGCGGCTACTCCTTCTGGGGTCACGACAAATCCTAGGAAGACAACCCTACGGGTCAGAAACTCGCACTTCTTGGGATTTGCATAGAAGCTGTCTTTTCTAAGGGCCGAACACACTAACCTAAGGTGGTCCAGGTGGTCCTTCTCATTCTTGCTGTAAATCAGGATGTCATCAAAATAGACTACCACAAACTTACCGATGAACATCCTAAGGACCTGGGTCATGACTCTCATGAAAGTGCTGGGTGCATTGGATAATCCAAAAGGCATGACTACCCACTCATACAAACCATCCTTAGTCTTGATTGCTATCTTCCATTCATCCCCGGGTCGGATTCTAACTTGATGGTAGCCACTCTTAAGGTCAATCTTGGAGAAAATTATGGCTCCAGCCATCATGTCTAAGAGGTCGTTTAGGCGGGGTATGGGAAACCGATATTTGATGGTGATCTTGTTAATAGCTCGACTGTCTATGCACATTCGCCATGTGCCATCCTTTTTGGATGTCAAAAGGGCTGGGACAGCACAAGGACTCAAACTCTCTCTGATAAAATCTTTATTCAACAACTCACTAACTTGCTTATGGAGCTCTAAATGTTCCTTGGGGTTTATCCGGTAATGGGGCAGGTTAGGCAAAGTGGATCCTAGGACAAGGTCAATGGCATGCTGGATGTCCCTAAGGGGTGGAAGTTGGTCGGGCAGATCATCTTGAAATACATCCTTAAATTCTTCCAAAACTTCCAAGACTCCCTAAGGTGGGTCTTCTAAGGTTGGTTTCTTAACTTCTTTGGAGGACACTAACCAAACAGGTGAACCTTCCACAATCTCCCTTTCTAACTCTTTGGCACTAATCAGATTTAATCCAGATGTCTTCTTTTTCAAATAGCTCCCTTCTTGACTTCATCCTTAGGGGGCACTGGGTTAATGACTATCTTCTTCCCTAAGTGGTTGAAGGAACAGGAGTTGGACTTGCCAAATAGAGTGACATCATGGTCATAGAGCCAGGGTCGTCCTAAAATGATGCTGCTAACCCCCATGGGCAGCACATCACACCACACTTTCTCCTTGTATGACTGTAATTGGATGAGGACTTGACACTGGAGCTTGATGGGAATGGAGCTGGAATCTATCCAGGACACCTTGTAAGGGCTAGGATGGGGAATTGGGGTTAGCCCTAAAGTCTTGACAGTGCTAGCAGAAATGGCATTGATACAACTGCCACTATCTAGGATAACCTTACAAACCTTCTCTCCAACCTTAATGAAAGTGTGTAGGATGTTGGTCCTACGCCAGTCTTCTTGTTCCTTAGATTGGGCAAGGATATGTCTAACTACTCCACACAAGGTAGTGGGGTCACAGGTTTCCTCATCTCCCTCGTACTCTTTTGCTAAAGTCAGTCCTTCCTCATACACTTCTTCTTCCAACTCATGAACAGTCTCGGGGTTCTCTTCTTCCTCTAAACCACCTATATGGAGGGATCTAGTAGGACATTCACTGGAGTAATGGCCGGGCTGGTGACATCTAAAACAAATGCCAGGTTTTCTGGGGACCTCTACAGATTTACCTTTATTATCTTGAGGCCGGCTGGGACTGGGTCTACTAGACTCGGGTCGACTAGGGTCAGTCCGGTTTTGGTCAGGACGACTCAGATTTGGACGGGCAGGGTAAGGTCGGCTTGGATTAGGCTGGGCTGGTCTAGGGTATAGACTCCTAGCGGGTTCAATCTTTCGATAGGCGGGAGTCTTATGGAACTGCTCAAAATCCCTAGCTACCTGGTAGGCCTGCTCTAGATCTTTTACCTCCCTCAGGTAAAGCTCTCTCTTTAACTCCTCTCTCAAACCAGACCTAAATCTAGACAAAATCATGGCCTCAGATTCGTTCATCCCACACCTCATGGCCAACTCATCAAACTGGGCAATATACTCTGTGGCACTCTTGTTTCCTTGAATCAACCTATGCCACTGATCTAAAAGGCGTTGGTGGTAAGACACAGGTATGTATTTTTCCCTAAGCCTGGCTTTTAACTCTCCCCAGGTGGCTACGGGTTCCTGTCCTCTTTGCCTCATTAATCTCTCAATAGTATCCCAATACATCCGGGCTTGGCGAATTAACCTAAGCTTGGCAAACTTAAATTTCCTACCCTCCGTCATCTCGTACCACTCAAAATATTGGTCCATTTCCATTTCTCAGTCCAGGTATACCTTGGTGTCTAGGGTGCCATCAAATGTGGGGACTTCTAGTCTAATGCTCTTAAAAGCCCTATCCTCCAGATCAACAAACTCCTGATGGGGTCTTCTAGGAGGATGATCTCGGTATGGGTCAGGTTGCTGGGCCCTCCTAGGATGCGGTTCCTCGAATGGGTCAAAAGTTCTCTCTCTCCTAGGGTTAGGCTCTTCGAAAGGATCAAGATTTCTAGCCCAACTAGGGTGTGTCATCGAAGCTGGGGTGCCAGGGTCGGGCTCAGAACGCTGCTACTGGGCTCTCTCTATGGTGTCCAATCTAGCCTCAAACTGATTCAACCGGTTATCTAAGTGATTGGTCAATTGGGCAGATAACTGGGCTGACATTTGGGCAAAATGCTCTGACATAGTTCTTAGTAAAGCCTCTTGAGGGTTATCCATAGGTGTCTCGGGCTGATATGATGTCCCTGCCCTAGTAGACATGAATCAAGCACACAAGCAGAAAATTCGACTAAGGGTAACTAGACCTAGAATCTCAACTGGGGCCTAACTCAATGCAACAGGCTAACCTGTAGTAACCCTTATCCTTGGCCAGGTAGGTGTAGGGGAGTGAAGGTCCCTTTCTGCCAACCTTGGATACCAATCAGGGATTGGCCAGGTACGGCGGACCAACTCACAAGCCCTAGGTTCACTAGCCTAGACACCAAGAATAGTGGCACACACAAGATAGACTGACACAAGGAGTAGACTCGAAGTCTTGACTCGACCGTGTTGGTGTCCCTATGGCTCTCTAGAGCAAAGCAGTACGTTGCTAATTGATTTTAAATTTAAAGGCTTAGGTTCGAAAATGAGGGTGGTTGTTGTGGACTAAGGAGAGGTAATGACGTCCTCCCCTTTGTTATGAAATTGCCGCCCTTAAATAGATTTATCATGAGATGGAATGAAACATGCAATGAACCCTAGTCTAATGGTGCAAAAAAAAAAAAAAAAATTCTAGAAATTCCAGAAAAATCACATTAGACACTTAACACATCAATAGCATACCAAATGAAAGGATTTAGACAAATAAAACCTATGCTATTCTAAACATGTCTTGGAACTTAACTAAAATGGAAGAGTCAGCAAAACAACATGTAGACAGCAGAGGATTTCAGAAATTTTAACTTTTTTTGTAATTTTTTTTCTAAGGATGAGCTTTTAAATGAAGATAGATAACTGAAAATGCTACAAGGAAAAAAATATAAACAAGATAAACTAACTACTTTATATAGAGATTTAAGTAGATTACAGGCAGAAAACGTAACTAATACAGAAAAATAGTAAACAGTAAACAGGACAGCAACAACTTGCAGGAATTTTAGTTTTTTTTATAATTTTTTTCTAAAGACGAAATTTTAAACTAAGACAGCTAACTAAAAATAATACAAGTAAAAAAATACAAAACAAAGAAACTAACTACTCTTATATTGAAATTAAAATGGATTACAGGTAGGTCACAAGTGAAAACAGAAACCCTGAAGTGCAGAGACTGGAACAAGTCCTAATCTAACCTGCTCTGATACCAAATATGATGGGGAACCTATGGACTAGGATGGCATGAAAATGATGAGATGCAATGCAAAGAAAATTACCCTTAAATCTGATTAAATTGAGACTCATAACAAGCAAGGATGATAGAAAACAACTTAAGGAAGGTATCAACTCATACAACCTCTCATGCTGGACCCCAAAATTAAGTGAGCAGAATAATAGACCCAGGACTCAGAGATTAAGAAATCCCCGATCTAGGACATGCAAACAATTAATAAAACAGATCTTGAGGATAAGGAGGTGAGGTAAAATGACACAACAGTAAATAAATATTCTCAAAGCACTAGGGTCACTCTTCCTGGGAAGATGCGGCCTAGATGATCAATAATCAGCTGCTCAACGGGTGGCATCGTGCTAAATGTATGTTGGCAAGGTTCCTTCGGGGGATCGTTACCGAAGAAAGACCTTGAAATCTTCGATCTTCTGGAGCACGGCGGTGAGGATTATGGATGATGGAATGGATGATAGGGGGGCCTTAGATGGCTGAAAAATGGTAGGATAAATAGGGCCTCGCGCCCCTCGACGCCGCGGGTGCAGCGAAGGCAGTCGGAGCCTCACACTCCTCGATGTTGCAATGCAACGAAGGCAGGGTTAGGGCCTCACACCCCTCAATGTTACAATTGTAACAAAGTCACTAGAGAAAGCACTCCAACAGTATTTCATTTCATCCCTATCCCTTTTTTCTTTTTTTATACAAGAGAACCATCCCTATTTATAGGCTCAAGAACACCCTCTAGAACCCTTTATATAAAGATTAGTTTAATTTTTAAATGGGTACAAAGCTGCAAAATCTGGAGCTGCAAAATCTGGGGCTGCAGGAATCATGATGAAGGGGCTGCAGGAAATCTGGGGCTGCAAAATCTGGGGCTGCAGGAATCATGATGAAGGAAATCTGGGGCTGCAAGAAATCTGGGGCTGCAAAATGCTGATGAAGGGGCTGCAAAATCTGGGGCTGCAGGAAATCTGGGGCTGCAGAAAATCTGGGGCTGCAAAATCTGGGGCTGCAGGAAATCTGGGGCTGCAGGAAATCTGGGGCTGCAAAATCTAGGGCTGCAAAATGCTGATGAAGGGGTTGCTGATGAAGGGGTTGCTGATCATGATGAAATCCTGACAAAATCTGGAGCATGATGAAATCTGAAAGCTGGGGCTGCAGGAAATCTGGAGCATGATGAAATCTGGGACTGCAAAATCCTGACAAAATCTGGAGCATGATGAAATCTGAATGCAAATCTGGGACTGCAAAATCCTGACAAAATCTGGAGCATGATGAAATCTGAAAGCAAATCTGGGACTGCAAAATCCTGACAAAATCTGGAGCATGATGAAATCTGAAAGCTGGGGCTGCGGGAAATCTGGAGCATGATGAAATCTGGGACTGCAAAATCCTGACAAAATCTGGAGCATGATGAAATCAGAAAGCAAATCTGGGACTGCAAAATCCTGACAAAATCTGGAGCATGATGAAATCAGAAAGCAAATCTGGGACTGCAAAATCCTGACAAAATCTGGAGCATGATGAAATATGAAAGCTGGGGCTGCTGCACGGCGGTGCATGCTCTTGCTTTAAAACTCACAAAACTTTTCCTTCCTTGTTGGCTTAAGAAATGTATGACACATGCTTTATAATTGGGAAAATTTCCCCTCCTTTGCTAGCTTCTCTTGATGTTTGGCAACAAAAGACTTCATACTTTAAAACCCAAAAACAATTACTAGGTTGCATTTGCTGGATGGTTCAGAGTCTGGATCTTCCCTACGAGATCCATAGTGAGTTCTGAAATTTTATGAAGGTGTCCTCACCACCATGGTCCTCAATAAGGTGGGATGATGGTTTCCACCTTTGTCCTTAGTCCCTGGGGGGCAGATCGGGGGCACGGGGATGGGGGCACGAGAACTTCTCCCTCTCTCTCGAGGCTCCAAGGAGCGGCCTCGACCAAAAACCTTGAGCTATGAAGGTGCATCACCACCCTTGACGAGGCAACTGGCATCAGGCCAAGGATGGAGCCACCTCCCAGCGGTGCCACCATCCAAGAGCCCCACTAAAAAAAAAAAAAGAAAAGAAAAAAAAAAAGAAGAGAGGGAGGAAGGATCTGGCCATCGTGAAGAAGAAAGAAGCCCATGCGACGGAGTATGCTCCCCTGCAACGAAGCTTGCTCCCATCCAACGAAGCTTCCCCCCATCCAACAGGAGTCTCTTCTCCTCCCAAGCAATGCAGCCATTTTTCTCACACAACGGAGTATGCTCCCAAGCAACGGGGCTTGCTCCCATTCAACGAAACTTCCCCTATGCAACAGGGGTTTCATCTCCCTTGTGCAACGAAGCTTGCTCCCATGCCACGGAGCTCCTCCTCCTCCGTGCAATGGAGCCTTGTTCTCCCATGCAGAGGAGTCATATCCCTTCCCAAGGAAGACCTCCTATGATGTCATCAACGGAGCCTCAAGCTCCCATGCAAAGGGGTACCATGCTCCCATGCAATGGGCTCTCTCACAAAGCCTCGTTCTCCTATGAAGCTTCCTCCCATGCAACGGAAGCTTCCTCCCATGCAACGGGCTCTCTCCCAGGTAACAGAACCTTGTACTCCCGTGCAACGGAGCTCCCTCCCATGCGTTGGAGCCACCTCTCATGTGACGGAGCCTCCTCCCATACAACGGAGTCTCCCCCATGCCATGCAACAGGATCTCATTTCTCCCACTCAACGGAGTCATCTCCCTCATGCAACGGAGCCTCAAGCTCCCAGGCAACTAAGGTCTCCCCTCCTCCTATGCGACGGAGGTCCGTCCTCCCATGCAATGGAGCCTTGCTCCCCCATGCAACCGAGTTCTATTCTTCCATGCAAAGGAGTCTCATTCTCTCCTGAGAGGGCGGCCGACGAATTTGATCCCGACCCACTCAAGGAAGGAACATATCTTTATCTATTCATATGACCGAAGATCAACAGGTAACTCCTTCTCCGTTACATTTACACAATGAAAAACTGTGTCACAGTTCTACAGGAAAAGCTCTCGAGAGCTCTCCAACACCTCAAGACGGGAAATACCAGAGATCCCGTGCTAAAGCCAAGAAGCTGCCAAAGCTCTGCGTTCAAGCTAAGAGTCAATCAAGCTCCCTACTAAGGTCAAACTCCCGTTGAAGATGAAGAAAACTAACCCCTACTATGGTTGGGGAAGGCAATGAACGAAGCACGATTCCCGAAAGGATTAAGTAGTGAAGGCTCAGTCACTTCATGCACATCATGTGAAACTTTGGAGTAGGATTTTGCCCTCCACACAATGCGAACATGATGCAAAGGGTGGTCCTGTTCCTCTATGCGACATGGGCATCGGGTGGTACAAAATTAATAAAAGCATGATCGTCACCAACATTATTAAACGTCCTCGGCCATAGGGATGTGCAAGGCCAACCACCATGGGAAGCTTCGAAGGCCCAACCATTCACGGCCCTCCTAGCATGGCGAACCAGCGGCTCTGCCATCTCATGAAAGAGGTAAGAATCCCTCCTTAATAATTAAAGTTCCTCTCTGGTGCAACTTTGTTCTTCACCAACACAGGAACTCACCCGTTCGACTCCAAGTCCGGCGAAGTTAAGAGCTGAAGTCAAGCCCCTCAGTTCAGTCGAGCTGAAATCAAATAGAGCTGAGAAGAAGTCATGCCTCTTGATTCAGCCGAGCTGAAGCCAAGCTCTTCACTGAACCCCACATCTACGTCCTGACTATCGTCCGGAGATGTCTATAGGTAGCTCTGAAGGTCCAGCTATTTGCGGCTCGCCTCCTAGCATGCCAAACAGCTCTGCCACCTCATGAAGGATGTAAGAATACCTCCTCAATAATTAAAGTTCATCTCTAGTACATCTTTGCTCTTCATCATTACAAGAGCTCATCCGTCCGACTCTGAGTCTGGCGAAGGAAGCCTAGAGCCCGGCTTCGACGCAAAATCCTGGAGTCCAGTCCGGATGAAAGCCCGGAACCCAGTTCTGGCACAACGGGCTTAGTTCTAACATGAAATCCTGGACCTAAGTCTGGAAGGTGGAGCGGAACCCGATTCTCCCATGTGATCCTGGACCTTGGTCTGGAAGGTGGCGTGGAACCCAGTTCCCCCACGTGATCCCGGACTTCGGTCTGGAAGGTGGCACGGAACCCGATTCCCCCACGTGATCCCGGACTTCGATCTGCAAGGTGGCACGGAACCCAGTTCCCCCACGTGATCCTGGACTTCGGTCTAGAAGGTGGCGCGGAACCCGATTCCCCCACGTAATCATGGACCTCGGTCTAGAAGGTGGTGCGGAACCCAGTTCCTCCATGTGATCCCAGACTTCAGTCTGGAAGGTGGCGTGGAACCTGATTCCCCCATGTGATCCCAGACTTCGGTCTGGAAGGTGGCATGGAACCCAGTTTCCCCACGTGATCCTGGACTTCGGTCTGGAAGGTGGCGCGGAACCCGATTCCCCCACGTGATCCCGGACTTCGGTCTGGAATTTGGCACGGAACCCAGTTCCCCCATGTGATCCCAGACTTCGGTCTGGAAGGTGGCGCGAAACCCGATTCCCCTATGTGATCCCAGACTTCAGTCTGGTTGATGCCTCGAAACTCGATTCTGGCATGAAGGCCCGGATTTCAGTCCGCGTGTTATCCCTTGAGTTCCTCCACCAGGATGGCTCTCTCAAGGTCGAGCATCTGGCCTGAGTCGAACTCTTGCTCCCTTGAGCTCCTCCGCCAGGATGGCTCCCCCGAGGTCGAGCATTGCTCCCTTGAGGTCGAGCATCTGGCCTGAGTCGAACTCCTGCTCCCTTGAGTTCCTCTGCCAGGATGGCTCCTCCAAGGTCGAGCATTGCCCCCTTAAGGTCGAGCATCTAGCCTGAGTCGAATTCCTGCTCCCTTGAGTTCAAACACCAGGACGGCTCCCCCGTGGTCGAGCGTTGCTCCCCCGAGTTCGAGCATCTGACCAGAGTCGGTTTCTCTCTCCAGCTCCTTGGGCTTCTTCATCCAGGATGGCTCCAATCTTTTAGCAACTTCAATACCTTCATCAAAGGTTCCAACGGATATTCTAAACTCGGCCACATCAACTATGTGACCGGTCATGTATGTGTGCACCAAAGCTGTGCACCTCCCCAACCTCTGCCTCCATGGTACCACCTTCTACCTGGTCAAAGAAGAGTCGGACAGAAGTACTGGCATCATCATGATACACCTAACTCAAGGTAAAAACACTTACAGGCAAGTAAGTTTCAAAAACAACACCTTCTAAGTTGTGTTGCAGGATGCTCCCAGTCCATGAAAATAACAACCAGACTTGATGCCTTCATCTAGGCCTTCAAAGAACAATAGCTAATCTCTGGTAAGTTTAGTTTCATTTAATGATTAACTTCTTGCAGTCGATACAGAGCCTGCTAAAGTGCAAAGCCGAATGGATGATAATACTCCCTTTATCCAAAACGAAGACGTTTTGGACTCAGGGAGTGGGGGCATCTGTTACAGTAGTAAACAAGATCCATTCGGCCCTGACACGCATCCTCCTTGGAGGCTGGTGCAGCCACGTACTTCTCCACCTCGACCCCAGCTCGGTCACATACTCTACCACCTCGGCCTCACCACGGTTCCACTTCGACCATGTGGCGGTTCAGCCCAGCTCGGCTCGGCCCCACCTCGGCGGAGAACCCCAGTACCTCGGCCTCACTTCGGCCATGAGAAGTCCAACTTTGGCCTTTCAGTTCAGCTCGGCACGCTCGTGGCATGCCTAGGACAGCTCTAGCTTGGCAAGCTAGTGGCATGCCCAGATCAGCTCCAGCGCTGGGCCCGAGCCAGTTCGGCACGGGTCCGCCCAGTTCGGCATGCGTGCCAGCCCGGCACGCATCTGCCCAATTCGGCACGCATCCACCTCGGATCCAGCACCCGTGCGCTCCACCCACGGGAGTCGTTCACCCGCACCCAGCCACGTCCGCTCTTCCCAGCTTGGCCAGGCCGCACCCGCGCGCCCGCAGCTCTGCCTTCACCCCTAGGAACCCACCTCGGCACCGCCTCCGCTCACGGCTCTGGTCCTGCCCCGCTCCAGTCCGGTGATCGGTGCCCCAGTTCGGCTCCCAGCTTGGCCTGGCCGCACCCGAGCGCCCGCAGCTCCGCCTCCGCCCGTGGGAACCCACCTCGGCACCGCCTCCGCTCGTGGCTCCGGTCCTGCGCCGCTCCAGTCCGGCGATCGGTGCCCCGGTTCGGCTCCCAGCTTGGCCTGGATGCTCCCGCATGCTCGCAGCTCTGCCTCCGCCCGTGGGAACCCACCTCGGCACTGCCTTCGCTTGCGGCTCCGGTCCTGCCCCGCTCCAGTCTAGCGATCGGTGCCCCGGTTCGACTCCCAGCTTGGCCGGGCCGCACCCGTGTGCCCGTAGCTCCACCTCCACCCATGGGAACCCACTTTGGTGCTGCCTGCCCTGGCGCCGGTCCACCCCATCTCTGCCTGCTCCGGCGGCCGGTCGCCTGCAGGGGTCCGCCCATGGTGCGCTCGCGGGAGGCCTGCACTGCCGCCCAACGGCTTCCGGTCCAGATGCCCGTGCACCCCGTCCGTCTCCTACCTCGACGGCTTGGCGAGCCCGGCTCTGGCCTGGAGCATGCCTTACGTCCGACCGTGCCCAGTCCGGTTCCAGCTCCGACAGCTTTGGCTCCTCCCCCGGCATGCTCGCGGCGACCCCAGCCGCGTCCGTGCCTGCTTCGCGCCCGTAGCATGCCCGGTCAGCTCTGCCTCCACCCATGGCACACCTAGCTCCGGTCCGTTTCCGTTCGGCTCACCCGTGCCAGTCCGGTGCGCCTCCGCTCAGTCCGACGCCTCGACAAGCTCAGCTCCGACCAGGAGCATGTCCAATGTGTGCTCACGACTCCGCCCGGCGTCCACTAGGGATCGCCTAGTGCCCCGCTCCAAGCGAAGTTGTGCATGCCTTGATCCATGCATGAGGGGAGACCTTGCGTGCCACACTTTGGTCCGCGCATCTGCCCCATGCGCCCTGGCCCGCATGCATAGAGGCCTCTGTTTATCTCACCATCCATGGAGGGCTCCACCTGTCTCTCTTGATCCTTACATCATCGTCTCCATCTAGGTACGCTTCTCAATATACAGGTACAAAAAAAGCCTGGATGACAGCCCGACAGGTAAAATCATCGTTCCTAGTATACCTCCTACAAAGGAGGTTATATCAAAGCCCCCAGGACACAATTTACACCAATTAGGAAGGCGTGTCCCATCCAAGGCACTGTGCCCCTTCACTAACCTCCTGAACCACCTGGAAGGAAAAGGTTGACCAACCTATCTAAGCCTCCCAGGCATGCAAAAGCCTCACAGGCCTATACCAAGAAGAACGTGCCTCTCTAAACACCAAGAGCTGCTCGTCTACATAAGAGCAGCAGGAAGAGGTAAGAAGAGGTAAGAGAGAACACACTCTCTTCATTCTTATATTGTCTGTCACCCTCTGGCAGCAGAGAGTCCCCTAAGCTCTCTATCTCAGAGGTCCTTCATTTCCTTCGATCGTCCCACTGACTTGATCATCGGAGTGTCTTTGCCGGAATCCCCAGTGCAGGTTTTTCCTGTTTTGCAGGTATCATCCAGATGGAGGGACGACGCGGAAGAAGATTACTCCTCACCAGAGAAGCCCACAGGAGGACCACCACTGTACCAAGCCCCCTTTCATCCCAACTATGACTATGTTCCCATTGATCGTCTTCGACCGACAAGCCCGGTGATGCTGGCGAGGAGTCCACTCACCTAGGCCACGTAAGAGCTACTGGCCACGGTGATCTAGGCGGCAACACCATGTTTTAAAGGAAAGTGACACCAGTTATCGAGTGGGTTGGACCATGATACCGATTATTGAATGATTTGGACCATGATGCTGGTTATCGAGTGGGTTGGACTACGATACCAGTTATTGATTGGTTTGGACTATGACACTAGTTATCGAGTGGGTTGGACAACGATACCAGTTATTGATTGGTTTGGACTATGACACTAGTTATCAAGTGGGTTGGACCACGATACCAGTTATTGAATGATTTGGACTATGATACTGGTTATCGAGTGGGTTGGACCACGATACCTGTTATTGAGTGGATTAGACCATGATACCGGTTATCGAGTGGGTTGGACCATGATACTAGTTATTGAATGGACCATGACCCCGGTTATCGAGTGGGTTGAACCATGATACCAGTTATGGAATGGATTGGACTACATGATATTTGAGTTGTTTGATTGCATGATATGATATTTTAGTATGTTCATGCTATTTTCAGACTTATATACTGGGTTGTAGAGCTCTGAACCCTACTTTCTTTTTTCATAGAGTCATGCAGATATTCGGGCTTGGTGATGAATGAGATTATTTTTTGAGGTAAGCGACTCTTGTGTACCTAGTTCTTGCATGATCTCTAGGATAAAATCTAGAGTTTGTGCGACCGGTCGCGTAGCCGATTCAGGTGCTGGATTCAGGGCATGACAGTCCTAATATTAGGCCCATACCCAATCCACTAAAAAATCGGGTCGGGTCGGATCGAGTCCACTATCAAAATTTTCAATCCAATGGATCATTCAGGTTAGATCGGGTCCATAAATAATCTGGTTCTAATAAAAAAAATTAGATCTACATATGATCCAGATAAAATATAGATAATTATATTTTAATTATTACATAGTCAATTATTATTAACCATAAAATAAATGACAAACAATATTATTTTCAAAATAAATTAAGATATAAAATGATTATAACTTTATGTCTATATTAAAAATAAATTCTATACAAGTTTTAAATTATAATTTAAATGTCCAAATAGATATGATCGAACAGTATCAGTATATTCAAGTCAGGTCAGGTCCAAATTCAGTAAACCCAGACCCGACCCGAAAAATGGAATGGATCTAATTTTAGGACCCGATCCGGATGTATGGGTTACTAAAAATGGATTGGATCAGGTCTAAATGGATCGGATCAGGTCTAAACAGATCAGATCGGATCAGATCACAGGTTAACCCGATCCATTTACAACCTTATATATGAGGTATTATCTGCTCTGATATATGGGCTTTACAGTTTTGTCCCTTTGAATTTCAATCTAAAAGGTGCCTTACACCGGAAGGGTGGCCCCTTCCTATATAAGATAAAGTTTTCACTCATAATCAATGTAAGATTAATTGTGCCCTCCATTCCTATTATTATTACAGTTTGACGATCAAAGGGGAGTCTATATATGGATAAGAGGTGCCCTCCTTATTATTACCAAGTGCTATTTTTAGGTAGAAACTAATTTGTTCATGTGATTGTTTGACTTCACTTAAAGCTGCACACTGCTAATCCTCTCTATTGTGATTGTTTGACTTCACTTAAAGCTGTACATTGCTAATCCTCTCTATCTAGGTCAAAATATGCGTGTGTGAAAACATATGACATAGATATAAAGCATCCAATGTTAAAGGTATTCACTCTTAATTGTTATTCTTCATGGTGGAGTGATGCAATTAGTTGTCTGAGAGAAAAAGCTTGCATTTGGTTAGAGAGTACCTTTTTTTTGTGTTGAGAATTTTCAGTTTCTTTCTTCTTTGTGATGAATCCTGTTTGTTTAGTCCTTTTCAATCAGTAAAGATGAGGTTGTATGCTGTAATTTGTAATGGCTTCCTCTTCATTAGTCAATATGTAGAAGTAGTCCATTGCTTCAATGGGCAAATGATATAATGGAACTAACTCTTTGAATTCCAACGAGCAATACTAAATAACCAAATTCATTGCTTGCTATTGTCATGCCCTGAATCCAACATCAAAATCGGCTATGCAACTTGGCGTACAAATCCTAAATTTTATCCTAGAGATCATACAAGACCTAGGTACACAAGAGTTACTTCAAAAATCTCATCAAATAAACCAATATTATATAAACAATTGAAATAGCAATTAAACAATCAATTTATTCAAATCAAAATCACTAAATGATCAACTGATTTATTACATAAATATCAGCAACCGAACTAACTGAATAAAACTAACTAAAAATCTACAATCCTGGTATTTGATTTCATGCTCAACCCAATTCTTACTATGTATCATCTCACCATGAGTCCAATTCACTACCAAGCTCAAATATCCTGCATAACTCAGAAGGAAGAAAATAGGGGTTGTGAGCTTTACAGCCCAGTAAGGTCTTCAAACAATCACATCAATAATAGTATGATTTAAAAATAATAGGAAAACAACAGTTTCTCAGATCACGTAACCAAAACAACTCAAATGTCAAGTTTAACAAAACCAATGATAATATCATATATTTTTTTAATATTTATATTAGTTAACCTTTATCTTTAGGATTTGGACTAGCCACGGTCACACTCCAGCCTATGACTGGTATACTGTTGTCACATTCCCTCCTGTGACTGGCACACTATTTGTCATAGTCCTACCTGTGACTGGCACACAAAATTATCACAATCCCACCTGTGACTGGCATACAATTTATCACACTCCAGCCTGTGACTGGCAACATGAGTAACCACGGTACCATAATGGCATAACTAGTCCAAATACCATATTATCTTAATTAACTCTTCAGTTTTCATTAGATATCTTTTTTTTTAGGATTCTGGATTAGCCACGGTCACACTCCAGCATGTGACTGGCATACTATTATCATACTCCCACCTGTGACTAGCACACTATGCCCGTGATTGGCAACATTTGTCACAATCACACTTGTGACTGGCAACCTAAGTAACCATGGTACCGTCGTGGCATGGTTAGTCTAAACACCATATTCACTTAATTAATACTTTATCATTTCATATCATGTAATCGAATTATGTTATTTACAGATTTCAAAACAAACCCGGCATCATGGTCCAACCATCAAAAGTAATTTACTTGATAAAACATAGTATACAGGAACATAGCTTGTAACAACAACAATCATACTATCCAATATAAAAATTAAACTATTCCATGCAAAACTAATCATGCATACCGATACTTATATGCACGAATCAAATCATGTCATAATAAACATATATATAACTGGTGATCAGGTCCAGAAATCCTTACCTTCCAGAAGCTAATCCTGGTATAACTGATATTAGTCCATACCCGGAGCTCGCTCAATACTTTCCTGCTTAGAAGGTTGATCCCTTACAATAATAAATAATTTTTATTCATAAATTCTTTTATGATTTATCCATAAAATCCTAACTACATGAATTTCGAGAAAGAAAACTTTCTGATCCTCTCTCTTATATTTATTATTTATTTTATTTTTTCTTTTTTTCTTCTATCTCCTCTTTTTCTCTCCTCATTATCTCTCTCTTCGTCTTTTCTCTCTTCTCTTACTCTCTCTCCTCCCTTTTTTTCCTTTTTTTCCTTCTCTTTTTCTCATTTTTTTCTTTTTTTTTCTTTTTCGCTTTTTCTTTTCTTTCTTTTCTCTTCTCTTCCTTTTTTTTTCTTCTCTTCTCTTGAACTGATGCTTCTTTCCGCCCTTTCTCTCTTCTTCCTCGCCCACGATGGTGGGGAGACCCATGGGTGAGCCACCGGCGATACCTCCAACCACCGGAAACCACCCTGGCAAAGAAACTCTCAAGTAGGTATTTTTTTCCCGTTCCCTTCCCCTCGCCTTCTTCTCCATCGAACAGCCCTCCCTCTCTAACTCTCTTTTTTTTTCTTTCCCTTCCCTGCTTCTTCTTTTCTCCCTCTCCTTCCTCCCCTCTCTTCTTCCTCTGCTTGGCCAAACAAGGGACTCCTTTGAGATCCCGAAGGCGGAGAAGTAGCCGATGACACAGGGCCAACATCGAGGACCTAGTCATCGAGGCTGCGATGCCCCTAGCAATGGAGGATGGAGCAGAGGGTCTGGTGGAGGCCAACAGAGGGTTGGCAGGGTGAGGAGTTGGCCGGCATCCCTGTCTCGAGAGTGCAGGTTGGGTGCCAAAATGATGGTGGAAAGGGTTTTTAAAGGGATAGAGACGAGGGATCTCCTCGCCATATGGGGTGAAACCTTGATCGGTCAATGCCTTCTCCCCTCCACGACTCCCACTGGTTGACCCCAAGCCCTCCATGGCTCTCCTTTCCCAACTCCTCCGGTGATCGATTCGATCGAATCCCTCCCCTATTCCGCCTCTCAATCGCATTTTTTTTATACGTTTCAGGTTGAATCTGGCTGGGCCTGCCGACTTCGGCCCAAAAACCCATATCTCACAGCTATATTGGACATGCCTTTGCTTGATTACTATGACAATTTGGTTGCTTCGATGTAGTTCAAGTTGTTTCCATTACCTTAACTGAATAATGCATCAAGTATATATGCATTCAAGTGCCACCAAATCGGAAGCTAGAAAGGATACTATTTATCTAGTCAATGTAATTGCATTCCATCCCAAGTAAAATCTCCTCTCTCTCTCTATATATCATGCCCTGGCCCGATGCCCAAGCAGGCATACGATAGATGGCCATATGTCCTTAGGATCTACTCCTATCACATATGCAATGCCTAAATTTTAACTTTCAAATCCTTCAAAATATTGAATAATAGTGAATTCAACTTCATGACCACTAAACACAAAGAATAAGTCAAACTCATCAAAACTTTCTCCAATTTCTAAGCTCTTCACAACATAACCCTAAGCCCTAACTACTTTATAATATCTGAAAAAAGAAAAAAAATATAATGAGCTACATAAGTCTAGTAAGTTATCATAACCTCTAGTTCATAAAATATAACATTTAATATTTATTTATAAAATATAAACAGATGAAATAAGTCAAATAAATCAACATAAAATTTTTATAAAGCATAATCAACATAATTGTTTAGAATGCACAATTGATAACAATATATTTTCAAAACAAAACAACCAAGAATGGCCATCCCCTTCCACTTCACTCTCTTAGTCCCTTTGACTATGGCCATGATCGGCCCGTGACTAGTCCCGAAAGAGACTAGATCTGATTACACATGCCGTCCCATAGTCATATGCCAGTGATCACCCCACTTTTGGTGCTTCGATGTAGTTCATGTTGTTTCCATTACCTTAACTGAATAATGTATCAAGCAGATATGCATTCAAGTGCCACCAAATCGGAAGCTAGAAAGGACACTATTTATCCAGTCAATGTAATTGCATTCCATCCCATGTAAAATCTCTCTCTCTCTATCACACCCCGGCCTAATGCCCGAGCTAGGCATATGATAGATGGTCACGTATCCCTAGGGTCTAATCCTATCAAATATGCAATGCCTACCTTTTAACTTTTAAATCCTTCAAAATATTGAACTAATAGTGAATCCAACTTCATGACCACTAAACATAAAGAATAAGTCAGACTCATCAAAACTTTCTTCAATTTCTAAGCTTCACACAGCATGACCCTAAGCCCCAACTACTTTGTAGTATCTGAAAAAAGAAAAAGATATAATGAGCTACACAAGCCCAATAAGTTATCATAATCTCTAGTTCATAAAATACAAAATTTATATTTATTCATAGAACAAAAGTCGATGAAATAAGTCAAATAAATTAATATAAAATTTTATAAACAATAATCAACATAATATTTTTAAAATACACAGTTGACAACAATATGTTTCAAAAATAAAATAACCAAGAATAGCTATCCCCTTCCACTTCACTCTCCTAGTCTCTTTTAATTATGGCCATGATCAGTTCATGACTAGCCCTGAAAGAGACTAGATCTTAATTACACATACCGCCTAACAGTCATGTACCAGTGATTACCCCACTGGAGGCCTAGAAGAATACTAGATTTGATATCACATGAGATAACATGTAGCCTTAGCATATACTAGTGATCGCCCCATTGGCTAGGCTTGGAAGGAAATTAGCTCCTGACTACACTTACTGTCCATCGATCATGTACCATTGATCGCTCCACTGGAGGCCCAAAATAAGATTAGAACCTAACTCGTGTGATCATAGTCAAACTAGAGAGCATAACAACCAACAAATAATATATTTTTCAAAGTAATTTAATACAATCATTTTTAAAATAAAGGCATGTTTAACTCAATATTTTGTCAAAATATGTCTATGCATAGTATATATAAAATACTCATTTGAATAATTTAACAAAAATTAAATCTTTAAATCAAATCAAACACAGTAAAATATACTATGGATAGAGATAACTTACCAGAAATTGAATCTAGCAGAAATACGTGACTCAAACCCTAGATCTGGTACTCCTTTATTGATAAAGAAAATGAATGTTCTATAAAATAAATTATTTAAATAATTAACCCTTAATCCAAGAAAACAAAATAAGGAAAAAAAATTTTAGTCTGGTCTAGGACTAGGCTCGATTTAGATATCCATCTGGTTCAGTTGATGGGGATTGGGTTAATCAACTAGAAAATAGTCTAAATACCCTCTATTTAATGTCCAATCAAATTGATTTTATAAAATCTTGATCTCCCTTTTTAAATATTTATTTATTTTTGTCTCCTCTTTCTCTCTCCTCTTCTCCCTCCTCTTTCTCTCTCCTATTCTCTTTCCTCTCTCTCCTCTTTCACTCTTCTCTCTCCTCTTTCTTCCTTCTTCTCTCTCCTCTTCTCTCTCCTCTTTGTCTCTGTTCTTTCCTCCTCTTTCTCCCTTCTTCTCTCTCCTCTTTCTCTCCTCTTATCTTTCTCTCTCCTCTCTCTATTCTTTCTCTCTCTTATCCCTCTCCTCCTCTCTCTTCTTTTTCTCTCCTCTTATCTTTCTCTCCTCTCTCTCCTATTTCTTTCTTCTCTTTCTCTCTTCTATTTTTCTTTTCTTTTTTTTTCTTTTCTTCTTCCTCTACTTTCCTCTCTTTTCTTCTTTGGCTCAGCCTGAGCAGGAAAAGGGAAAGGAAAAAGGGTTTTTGGGAGGGTGGCTCACCAGAGCATAGTCGGAGGAAAAAGGGGGTCAGGGCGTAAAACTTGGTATAGCCGGTGGTGGTCCGATGGCCAGCAAGAAAGCTGATCGAAGAAACAAATAGAGCTCTACCCTCACTGCCACACCAAGCAAAATGCAAAACCAAAAAGAATACCGAGGGAGAAAGGAAACTTACTGGTGACGGCAAGGACACTGCCGATCACCGGAGATGGGGAAGAAAGTGGTGGTGGCTTGGTTTTTAGCTCGGGTTAAGGTGGTGTGGGGAGGAATTAAAGGTTGGATTCAAAGGGGATAAACATGACTCCACGGTGGATAAGGTCGGCCGTTCGAGAGTCCAGCCCACTCCTGATGGTCCTTTGGCCATCTCCTCCCTTCCCATGGCATCCCTTTGGTTCCTCCGGTGACCATATCGGTCAAACTAGCAGGGGACAAAGTCCCCTATTTTGTCTTCTTTCTTATTTTTTTTTGTTTTAGGTTGAAGTTGGCAGTCCGAGAATTGGTCCCAGCTGACTTGGCCCTAGAATCGGCCCACTGGCCTAGGGTTCACACACACACTCTCTCTCTCATGCATGCATCCCTTTTTTTTTGATGTATGGGATGGTAACTATAAGAAGAGATTGTAGCAGGTAACATGCTTTTGTCTTTGCATAACCATGGGAAGCTGTTGAAGCTAACAATGTCTTCTTTGTTATGTTCCTTTACAGTATTCAGATTACCTAACTAGTGTTTTAGCATTTTCTTTCAATAGAGATGGACGTCTACTGGATGTGCCATCCGGCTACACATTTGAAGAGGGATACATATATACTGTGAGTGAGCCAAATTATTTGGTCAAACTCATAAAATTTCTTGCTAGTAAAATGATGCCCTTGCTGTGATGCAATCCATGCTCATTAATCTTGCACTCATGTGCCTTATGCACTTTCTGTGTAGAATGTAAAGTCAAAATTAAGCTAAAGCCTAAACCCATTGCCTACACCTCTTCCATAAGTTGATTTGTTCAATGAGAAATAGCATAGTGAAAATTTGGGGAATTATTTGAGAATAATTATGGAATTTTATTCTTCAATTTTTCTTTTTTTCCACCTTTACGTTCTTTGTTTTGATATCAAAACCATGTATATCAATAGACTTGAGGAGCTATTCTTTATGCCTTAATAATGGTTTAAACCGCTGCTCTTTGTTATCACTATAGCACTTGCTGTCATTACTTCTTACCCGAACACTGGAGAGGTGGTACTTGCAAGCTATACTTGCAAGAAAGTCATGGCCAGAGGTTGCTCCGATGAGGATATTCTGACACTTAAATCAACTGGTAGGTAATAGAAGAAAAAAAAGCAGCAGAGACTACAGAGGATGAGCTCATCATACCTTGGGGGCTCCTAGGGAACCCCATTTTATAAGCAAAAGATGAGGATATTTTTGGGATGAAAAACTCTTAGTAGGCTTGGTGAGAAGTAATAGGGTTGATGATCCCATCATGTGAGGTGTCGGAGGATCATTCCATTTATCCAGAATACTTGTCTTCCATTAATTAAGACTTTATCTCTTGCACGAAGTTGGCCATGCCCTTAATGGTGGTGTGAACCATTGCATGGGATTGGTTATGTTCTCCTTAATTGCTAGGATTTGTTGACAATTATGGGATATGGTCTCCTGATCATGCAATCGTGTGCATAGAGATGAATATCGGTTAGTTCTTCCTTTGGTGGCCTTGAGGAGCACTACTTGAGAATTGTTGTCTGTCCTTAGATGCAAGGGCCCAGGGTTGGTCAAAGAACCTTTACGAAAGCTGAGGGTCAAGTGGGCCGAGGGTTCCAAGGTGCGGTTCTCCTATGCCTGGAGATGAGGCTTAGCTTGCAGAGCCTCAAGATACCAAGGGTGAGGAGTTGGCCCTCACATCATTTGCCTTCCACTCTTTAGTTTGAGCATGAAGGGTCTTGGGTTGAGGAGGAGACCTGGCTACGTATCCAAGAGATCTCGGTGCTGGCTTGGAGTTAATACACTTCTCAAGAGGTATGAGTGGGCTGACAAGTGCAAAGACACCACACAGTGCATTCATGGCATTTCTCAAGGGAGGGAAAGAATTTATGATGGGCTTTCCTTTTAAAAGGGGATTCAGGGCCACCCTCTGTGTGATGCAGGATGATAGTATCCTAGTTATGCATGCAGAGAATCAGAAATAAAATTTTTAGATTTTTAAGTTAGTGTTGGTTCCCGAAAAAGATATAAGAAGATGCTAGGATTTTATATAAGACAAGAAATTAAAGTGCTCATAAACTAGAACCTATAAAAAGATGGATCCTAGGACTAAGAAGCTCCTAATTAAGGCATGCCTGGATTCAAAACCTCAGACATAGAAGAGTTGGGATGGTTTTCTTACCTAGCAATGATGTTCAGGATGTCGTGGAAGGGGTCGCTCTACTCAGATCGATGCCTAGATGACCGAGTCACGTTCCCGCGGATTCACTGACTTTTTATTAGCTTGGTTCGAGAGCAAGAAGGTCCTCTTCCAATGCTCGCTTCACCTGAGGGATTTTGCAAACACCACAAGTTAGGCACGTAGATTATGGAAAAAATAGTAAACATGGTGAAAGAAGAAGATATGGCGGAAGAGAAGGCTACAGGGGACTGGCAGCCTTGGAAGATACCTGGGCATCTGGATCTTGGAGGGGTAGCCTGGGGGCTGATGGGAGGATGCCTGGGCTTCCTTGGATGGCAGCCTGGATGGGGATAGGTAGGCAGGCATTAGGGTTTGTGGTAGGTTGGAGGGTGGCGGCCTAGGTGAAGTTGTATGGGGTGGTTATAAAGGCTAGGTAAGATGGCGTCAAAGGTTCTTTGGGGATGATGGTCAGGTGGCCAAGGTAGGTTAGATGGGCGGCTAGGGTTGGCTAGGGTTTGTAAGTAATTCGGGTCTCACACCCACTCCCTTACGGAGGACAATGCACAAGGCACGAAATTGGACAAGAACAATAATCTTTCATTTATCAAAATTCTGCTTACAAAAGGGGGAGGGGAGGGGTATTTATAGACTCACTCAGCCCTCTCCCTGTCAAAGTAAGAGTATAAGTCTTTGTCAAAGTGGAATACAGAATTAAATTAAACTAGAAGACTGATCTCCTCGTAGAAGTGTGCTGGCTGACTCCTTATTGGACTGCATAGCTTTTCTTGGGCTTGGGCTAGATGGGATGCCAACTCTAGATGGGCCTTGGGATGGGGGTGCTAGATCATGAAGAGGCCTAGGAGGGTGCCCATGCAGATGGGCCGAGTGCTGGGATGCCAAGGCCTGGGCACCAAGGCTTGGGGTGCCATGGCTGGGGCACCATGGGCCTGGGGTGCTATGGGCCTAGGGGGCACTGGAATCTTATGGACCTGGAGTGCCTCCTCTTGGAGGCCTGGGGCGCCACTCCATCAAGGGTCTGGGTAGCATGAGGGGAGTCCAGATGCTAGGCTGGTGACTTGAGTGCGGGTCTAATGGTTCTCTTTTTGAACATGACTTGAATGAAAGCCAAAAAGTTATAGGACTCAAATGACTTGACTAAAACACAAAGGACTCTTAATTGGACTAACACAACTGGACTCACATAATAGGACTCAATTGATGGAATCAATTTATTACAGGACTCAATGGACTCATCTGGCTCGCTCAGTACAAGTGACTCATGACTAATGGACTACAGGACTCAAAACCCTAATCAAAAATCCACAACGGGCCTAGTAATCTCTATCTGATCCTAGTACCCGCACCACTGTGGCATCATGCTAGCTTTAGTGAGGGGAGGTCTTGCACCATTGAGAGGTGATTTTCGGTGAGTTTCCAGTGCTAAAGTTCAGGGTCATCTACGACTCTTTAGAATGGCACAAGGACTGATGGATTGAAGTGAACTGAAGAAACTTTGGAGGGCCATCAAGAAACTTCAGAAGTCTGGCATTGTTGAAAGGGACCACCGTGCACCTTTGTGGACCTAAGGAGTCCAACAAGGGATCTCTTTGCAAGAGTCCATGGTGATCCAAACTCTTTAGGGGCAAGAAACACCAAGTCCTAGGTTGCTGTACATTAAGAAGCCTGATGCAGCAACTTAGTTCGCATCCCCTACTTCTATAGACCTGGGACATGCCTCCAGATCTGAAATACCATACCCAACACCCTAGGAACCTGAACTAGGGGCATGGTACACTGAGGCTTGGAGACCTGGACCTGAAACCATGGATGAGGGAGATTCTCTGTGCAATACGAACTCTATGATAGCATCTCACATCAACAACCTTTACCCGTGTTCTTCACCTTCTGTGCCTCCTTAGCTCATACCCACCTCAAAAGTCCCTCCATGCCCTTTTTCTCTGATTCTTGATTAGATCACACCATCCTTGGGCATGGAGACTTCCTTAGGCATGAAGAAGAGAGTCCCAAAGGACTCAAACTACTAGTGCACATCCATGTAGCCGCACATCTCCTAGCATGGACACCCTCTTTCCTCTGTCCTAGGCATGCCTTCTCTTCTCTTTTCCTTAAAAAAACTAGAGGCTTGAAGCCTCCATCTAGGTGTGAAACCCTTAGCCACAAACCTCTCATGCGATAGAGAGAGAGTGTCCTTGGGAGAAGGGACTCTCAATGCTCAGAAGGGGGCATGCATGAAGTACCTACGTGCACCCCCTTCTACTTCCTAGGGCGGTATGAGTCTCCTCCTTATTGCTGCCTTGGGTGGTGTGAAAACTAGGGTGAGAGGAAGAGAAAGTTTAGGGAGAAGTTGGGATTTCATTCCTTACAAATTAGGTTATGTACAATATATATACAGACTTATACGATGCATTCAACCAAACCAACTTAACTCCATAGGCTAACCCAATCTGAATGCACTCATCCAAGTACATGTACATCCATATCTTGCCATATACTCACCCTTTTGGACCCAAACGTAGGTTATCCTTCTCACGACCCAATTTTTCTAGTCCTCGAGCCCTTAAGGTCCCAAAACCTGGGCCTCAAGATTGTGGAGGGCTGAACCTCTACCTTATGACCAAACTGGTCCTAGCCCTAGGATCTAAAATAGTCTTAGACTCCTAGAGCCATCACCATTGCTCTTCTCCTAGCCTTCCAAGGATTGGGAGCACCATATCTATACCAACAATCTCCATCCTGGTTTCCACAAGCCTTGGTAGACTTCATATGATCCATCTGCACCAACCTGCTACCGTCATACTATCACTATGCACCTTGATAGCTTCCTATGTAAACTCTAATGCTAATGACAATCCCTTCAGTCCTAGAGGTCTCTGAGATGACCACCTCTACTTGGGATGAAGATCCTTGCTTGTATCTTGGCATCTTCTTCTTCTACACTTGTACCAATCATCGCTTTAGCTTCTCTTGGAGGGATTGCAGCTCTCCTGTTTAGGCTAGTACCCACCTATCTCTCCCGGGGCCCTTCTTAGCCTTGTCATAGATATCCGAGTTCTCTCTTACTATAAACAAATCTAACATGGTCTCTCTAGAGCCATGCCTCAAAAGTACCTGCACATCCCATATAGATCCATGCAATGCATAATAGCCACTAGTGCTAGAATCTGGTACCTTTCTCTATATTTCTTATCTCTGAACCTATGCCAAATCATACTCCATCTATAGAGGTACCTTTGGCTAGTGCTCCACTTGAAACTAGACTCCTCCTTGTGCTCTTGCAAAAGATAAAATTAGATCCGAGATCAGATGCCCAATGCTATCTTCCTGGGCCTCCTGTTGCACCTCCATCACCGCTCCTCATGTTTTAGACCCTCCACACTCTACATACTCCTCTGAAACAACCAAGCAAACCTCCTTCTCTGAACTAGCAGCAACAATCTAGGAATTAGCCATCTCCACCACCCTTAGGCTCTGCAAATCTATGCTCTATTCAAACTATTGAATGTACCCCAACTACGTCCCTACCTTTCTGCATCTAAAGGTTGAATAGTTGCTTCTTCAGCTCCACCTCGACCATTATCCCTTCAAAAACCCCTCCTCTAGTATGCCATACACTCCTCATCCATCAAATTGTCCCTTGTTGCCCATCTTCCAAAGAGAACTCTATTATCTATCTGTCATACACTCCAACCTTTCCTCCAAGTCTGGATCCAACTAAAGTTAGACCAACAAATCATCCACCCATACCATCCAAAATGAGAAGCTCCCCTCCTTGTCACACCTCTCCACCTCCACCTTCAACCCACTACTCATGGTTGGCCAAACCACAATCACAACAAAGGTAGATGTAGAGAATACCTTGGACTAGGGTGTAGATTTTAACAAACCTGAAATAGATTTAGCAACCTTCTTTCTCCTTTCTTGGACACTTCCCCCTACTTCCTCCCTTAAAAACCTAACCTTCGAGAGCTCTTCTCCTTGCCTCCTACCTCATGTAGGAGTCTCACCAAGTTCTAGAAGCCTAGAACTAGTAGAGATAATCAAGATTGGCATGTAGTCAGGTTCTATTTTGAACAAAATTTCTATAGCCTTTCTCCTAGCAATTTCCGCCCTTCCATGCTTCACCAGGCTTTGATACCATGTTGAAAGGGATCGCTGTGTACTTATGTGGACCTAAGGAGACCAGCGAGGGAGCTCTTTACAAGAGCCCATGGTGATCCAGACTCTTTAGGGGTAGCAAACACTAAGCCCTAGGTAGCTGAACACTGAGAAGCCTGATTTAGCAACCAAATTTGTGTTCCCCACTTCCATAGACCTGGGAAGCACCTCTAGATCTAAAATCCCATGCCAATACCCTAGGAACAGGGCAAGGGGTGTGGTACCTTGGGTCTTAGAGATTTGGACCTAAAACCATGGATGAGAAGGAGTCCCTGTGCTATAAGAACTCCATAGCATCATCTCACATTAATAGCTTTTGCCCATGCTCTTACCTCGTGTGCTTCCTTGGCTCATACACACCTCAAAAGCCCCTCTATGCCCTTGTTCTATGATTCCTGATCAAATCACACCCTCTTTGGGCATGGAGACTTCCTTAAGCATGAAGAAAGAGAGTCCCTGAGGACTCAAAATCCTATCACACATTCATGTAGCCACACATCGCTTAGCATGCGCTCCCTCTTCCCACTTTCCTGGGCATGCCTTCTCTCCTCCTTTTCATGGGAAAATAGATGCTCGAAGCCTCCACCTGTGTGTAAATCCTTTGGCCACAAACCTCTCATGAGAGAGAGTTCCTAGGAGAAGGGACTCTCAATGCTCAGACGGGGGGTGCACGTGAAGTACCTACACACGCCCCCTTTTACTTCTTGGGGCGGCATGGGTCTCCTCCTTGTTGCTGCCTTGGGTGACATGAATACCAAGGAGAGAGGGAGAGAGAGGTTAGGGAGAAGTTAGGGTTTCATCCTCATAAATCATGTTACATATAATGTATATATAGACCAATACAATGCACTCAACCAAACCAACTTAACTCCCTAGACCAACCCAATCTGAATGCACTCATCTAAGTTCATGTACACACATATCTTGCCATGCATTCACCCTCTTGGACTCAATCCTGGTCCAAACCTGGGTTAGTGATAAGTCTATTAATTATCTTAATTTAACCATTAAGATAAATATTAATTATTTTATATTTATTAAAAATTAATATTTTTATTAATGTTTTATAGAAAAGGAGTCCATAGATTGGAAGAGCTCAATTTTTGAAGTCCAACGCATGAATGACACTTAAATCGGAGTTGGAACGAGCCCAAAACTGAATTTTGAAGCTTTTGCATGATTTTTGGAGTAGTCGGTCCACCATGGACCGGTCGCTTGATCTACAGAATCCGGCTGGTCCACCGGCAGCCATTACAACCAGTCCACGAGCCCATTCCATGGATCACTGACTTTCCTGAGCCATTTCTTTATCAAAAAGTTATCGGAGGCCATTCCCTCATTGCTGGGAACTCCCTTACCATCGGGACTCATCGATCATCGTCAAAACACTGCCCGGTCACCATCTTCAGTTTTTTCTCCCATTCAACCATTGTCTGCTATAAACCATCACTTTTAGTGCCTTTACTATCGGTCGACCACCATCCAGATGCCACCACTGCCTGCTTCTTCCCGTCAAGCCACCAAATCAAAGTTCTCTAGTGATCTTTCTCCCTGCTATTGTGCCAACCATAGCCCTATTCTTCTTCTTCTTCACCACCATGGCCCCCTCGTCCAGCCATGCTGTCTGCCTATTGCCATCAACCGACCACCATTTGAGCCACTACCGAGCCATTAGGAAAGGATGGCGACGGTGTTGGGAGATGGGACCAACCCAATCAAGGAAGGAGCACGACTCTCAAAGCACTTAATGACCTATGTTGGTTTTCATGATGTGACTGATCTCTAGACCTCTGATCAAGATTCGATGGCACCCAACCCTCAGTGGGTCAAGCACTAATTTGGAGTAGGACTCTATAGTCTACTTCAACCGGGATTTGGGTTTACCATCCTATCATTGATTTTGTAAACAATAAATCTTAGCCACTCGTACAATCTTTATGTTTAGTCCCATATAGGAAAAGCATGAAGACCTCTTCTCTGTTGAACTCTATAAAAAGGCTCCTGTATCTCTACCTGGGGGCATCAGTTTCTATAGCAGTTCTTGTACCAATTTATTTTCTTGCTTTTGTTTAGATCATGATATTAGGCTTGGAAAAGAGGAGAATTATGGAGGGGATGCTAGCGGCAGTGATGCGCTGCTAGACTTCTTCAACCTGGGATGAAGATGAAGCCCATAACTGGGTTCTATCTCTTTTTTTATATTTAATTTCTATGCTATAAAACTCATGTTCTTCTTCCATCTATCTTTTGAGTTATTTCTTTGATCGTTGATTTGATCTGCCATACATAGCCTACACCCTCTATCGACATGCTGTGATCTTAGGATATGGTACATGCCTAAGAAAGGTAGATCATAGTATGATAGATTAGATCCCTAACCTCGCAAATCAGTTAGGTAGTTTATACTTTAAGCAGACGTGTCATGATCTCTGGATACAATCCATGCCCAATAAGGGATAAATAACTCTAATCCTACAATTGCAAGAATTATTAATATTGCAATACAAAGAAAAGAAGATAAACTTGTTTGCATGGTGGATTTAGATTCCTATGTTACTTCTCCTGCTGTTTCGATTTAATCAATTAATTAGTTGTTATCTTTTAATCACTACTGCTCTCAATCTAATCTTCTATAATCAATTTTCTTTTATTTTTTTTCTCCCTTGAAATAATTGTCCTTGGTCCCTAAGGATACGATCCTGACTCATGCTAGCTATAGTAGTGAGTAGGTTTTATTTTTGACTGCCTATGACAGTGATTAGTTAGCCCCCTCGAGACCCAATTCTCCTAGGCCTTAAGCTTTTAAGGCCCCAAAACTTGGACCTCAAGACTGTGAAGGGCCGATGTTGGCGTTGACTCCTTAGTTTTGATGATTAACAAAAGGTTGAGTATATGTTTGGACTAACGTTTAATCTCAAGATAAAGTTTCAGGACTTAGGTTATTCAAAAAGAGTATCATAAGGACAATGATGAAACTAAGTTTACCTGATTTGGAAATGAGCTCTTCTACCTTGAACAAGATCAAAATTCTCATAATGGACCTTCTTGTTAAGAAATATTTGACAAAAGAAACAAAGGCTTAAAGAAACTCAAGCATGGCACGCACATCTCAAAGAGTTTCAGAAAAATTCAGATCAGAGGTCGACCACCAGAGGTCGACACCTTGTCAAAGGTCGACCACCAGAGGTCGACTCATGAAGAAAAGGAAAGTTCAGCATGGCCGGCACGGCAAAGTCTCAGTGGCACGCTTCAGAGGTCGACCACCAGAGGTCAACACCTGTCCAGAGGTCGACACCAGAGGTCGACTCATAGCCTGAGAATTCAAATGGGCAGAACTATGGTATTCTGAACTTTTGCCTAAACTTTACTGGAGGTCGACTCATGAGGTCGACACTTGATCCAGAGGTCGACTCATGAGGTCGACTCATGGCATAACGGCTAGTTTTTCTGAACTTCTGATTTGATTTCTAACGGCCATAAACGGCCATATTTTTGAATCTAACGGTCTTGTGGAGTTGTTTCAGCATGAATAAGGTATTTAACCTCCACCAAACTTCAAAAAAGACAAGGAGACAAAGTGAAAAGTGTTGATTCAAAGTACAAAGCCTTCAATCACTTCCAAGCAAAAAGAGTGAGAAAACCAAGAGATTCCCTAGCCAAAAAGTCTTCCATCTTTAAGGAATCCAACATTCAAGTGTTTGGCATTTAGTGAGATCCAAAGATTCCAAGGGAAAAGGCTTGAAGAGTCTCCATCAAGAGCTTCAACGAATTTATTATTGCTCAAAAGGAGTTTGTTTAGTTTTTAATTCATTGTATTCATACTCTTTTGTCTTTGGCTAGTTTCAAGGGAATTTGAAACTAGAGTAAGGTTTGTTGGTGATCCAATTGATAAAACCAACTAGGGTTGCTTGTTAGCCCGAAGCCAAAACAAGTGAGTAAGGTTTGTTGGTGATCCAATTGATAAAACCAACTAGGGTTGCTTGTTAGCCCGAAGCCAAAACAAGTGAGTAAGGTTTGTTGGTGATCCAATTGATAAAACCAACTAGGGTTGCTTGTTAGCCCGAAGCCAAAACAAGTGTGTAAGGTTTTGACTTGTGAGCCTGGTAAAACAAGTCGGCTGTAATCTAAAGATTATAGTGAATTTCCCAAGTGGAGCTTGGGGAGTGGATGTAGGTGCTAGGTGCACCGAACCACTATATTTCTTGTGTGTTTGGATTGCCTTTCTCTTTAACTTCTTTAGCTCTTTAATTGCCATTTTATCTCATTGCTTCCGTTGCACAATTCTTAAAGCACTATCACTCTTCACCTTAAAACTTGATAGCACATATATTGCCTTAAATTTTTAAATACCCAATTCACCCCCCCTCTTGGGCACCATATCTGGGCAACAAGTGGTATCAGAGCACCGGTACTCTCTTGTAGGTCCAACGATCTTGGTGAAAGATCATGGCCGCCCCAATTGGAATGGGTATAGTTGAAGGACAAGCATCAAATCGTCCTCCTTTCTTTAATGGCACAAACTACACTTATTGGAAAACTCGTATGCGTATTTATTTACAAGCTGTAGATTATCATATTTGGAGAATAATCACTAAAGGGCCTCATCAGCCCACTCACTTGGTTAATGGCATTATCACCCCAAAATCTGAAGAAGAATGGGATGACAATGACATCAAACAAGCTGAGTTAAATGCTAAGGCGATGAATTTGTTATTCTGTGCACTTGATCCTAGTGAATTCAACAGAATATCAAATTGTATTTCCGCCAAAGAAATTTGGGATACACTTGAGGTTACCCATGAGGGTACACACCAAGTGAAGACCACTAAGGTGAACATGCTCATTCATACGTATGAGATGTTCAGGATGGAACCAACTGAAAGCATAAGTGAAATGTATACTAGATTTACCAATATAGTAAATGGTATGAGGAGTTTGGGAAAATTATATCTAATGGTGAACTGGTTAACAAACTTCTCAGGTCTCTTCCGGCTTCATGGGATGCGAAAGTTACAGCCATAGAAGAAGCCAAGGATGTCAACACTCTACCTCTCGAGCAGCTTCTTGGATCACTGATGACCTACGAGCTTTCACTAAAGCAGAAAACAGTGGACAATGACAAGAAAAAGAAAGCCATAGCCTTCAAGTCCACTACAAAAGAAGAGTCAAGTAATGAATCTGAGGAAGAAGATGATGATGATGAGACAGCCCTAATTACAAGAAAATTTAAAAGATTCATGAGAAAGAAGAAGGGCTTCTACAAGAAAAGGCCACAAAAAGGTGATCACAACAAGGAGAAGGAGAAAGAGAAAGAAAGGGATCCACCCATCTGCTTCGAGTGCAAGAAGTCTGGACATTACAAAACGGATTGCCCTTTGCTTAAAAAGAGTAGAAGGATGTTGAGAAAGAAAGCCATGATGGCTACCTGGAGTGAGAGTGAGGACTCCAGCAGTGAAGAAGAGCAGCAGGTAGTCGCCAACTTATGTTTCATGGCCAACGAGGATAATGAGGTAAATTCTGAACCTGAAATTGAATTCACTTTCAATGAATTGCATGATGCTTTTGATGACTTAGTAATGGAATATGAAAAATTAAAATTGAAAAATAAGAAATTAAGAAAGCAAAATTTTGAGCTTACCAAAAATTCAGAAAAGTTTTCAAGTGAAATTGAAAATTTAACTCAAGAAAACAAGGAATTAAAAGAACATGTAAAAACTTTGACAAATGATAAAGATAATCTTTTAAAAGAAAATGATTCCTTGAAGAATAATAGAAATCTTAAAACTAATGAGAACTTTGAGAAACAAAATAAAGAACTAATGCTTCAAAATAAGAATTACAAGGAAGAGTTAGAAAAAGTAAAACCTTTTGTAGAAAAGTTTACTTTTAGTTCAGAAAAACTAAATATGCTTTTAAATAGTCAACATGCAGTGTTTAATAAAGCTGGACTTGGATTTAAGCCACACAATCAACAAAAACTTTACAAAAACTTTTTCATACCAGCATCTTCTAATATTACCTGCTATGCATGTGGCAAAATAGGTCATAAATCATATGTTTGTAATAGAAGAAAATTAAATACCTTTAAAAGGATTTGGGTTCCAAAAGGAACCAATTTGACTAACCCTAAAGGACCCAAGATGACTTGGGTACCTAAAGTTTCAACTTGATCAATTTTTTGCAGGTGTGCCTTGCAACCAAAAATAAAAGAAGAATGTGGTATCTGGATAGTGGTTGCTCAAGGAACATGACTGGGGATGTGAAGCAATTCTCATCACTAGCTGCTATTGATGGTGGAAACGTTACCTTTGGTGATAATGGAAAAGGCAAAATCGTCGGAATTGGTAAAATCCATATCACCCCTAATGCTTATGTAGATAATGTATTATTTGTTGATGGCTTGAAGCATAATCTTTTTAGCATTAGTCAGTTTTGTGATAAAGGTTTTAAAGTAATTTTTGAATCATCTTTGTGCATGGTATCTAGTCTAGATGTGATGGCATCAAGTTCACTGGTCTTAGGCATGGAAACATTTACATGGTTGACCTTGATGATCTAGCCATGGAAAGTGGTCAATGCCTAGTGGCTAAGGAAGCCAAGGCAAGTGAAACTAGTTGGCTTTGGCATCGTAGGCTAGGGCATGCTAGTATGCAGTTGATTTCAAAATTAAGCAAAAAGAATCTTGTAAAAGAATTGCCAAAACTCACTTTTGAAAAAGATAAAATTTGTGCTGCATGTCAATTTGGAAAACAAACCAAATCTACTTTCAAACCTAAAGGAGTAGTATCTACTACTAGACCCCTTGAATTATTGCATATGGACCTCTTTGGACCAACCAGAACAACTAGTTTGGGAGGTAAAAAATATGGGTTAGTAATTGTAGATGATTACTCACGATTTACTTGGGTAATGTTCTTAGCTCATAAAGATGAAACTTTTTCAGCTTTTGTTAAAATTCATAAAAGGGTTTCAAACGAAAAAGATCTCACTATTGTTTCTTTGCATAGTGATCATGGAACTGAATTTGAAAATCATGATTTTGAAACTTTTTGTAATGAAAATGGTATTAGTCATAATTTCTCTGCACCTAGGACACCTCAACAAAATGGGGTGGTAGAAAGAAAGAACAGGACTCTTGAAGAAATGGCACGCACAATGCTTTGCGAAAATGATTTACCTAGATATTTTTGGGCAGAAGCCATTAATACTTCCTGTTACATTTTAAATCGTGTTTTAATTCGACCTATTTTGAAGAAAACACCATATGAGCTTTGGAAAAATCGAAAACCTAATGTCAAGTATTTTCGTGTATTTGGTTGCCGCTGTTTCATATTAAACAATGGCAAAGATAATATCAGTAAATTTGATGCCAAGTCAGATGAGGGTATCCTCTTAGGATACTCTACTTCTAGCAAGGCATACAGGGTCTTCAACAGAAGAACTCTTCTGGTTGAAGAATCAATTCATATAGTGTTTGATGAATCTAACGAAAAATCTTCTAGAAAAGAAGATTCTATTGATGTTGAAACAGGTACAAAGAAGCTTGAACAATTGACAATCAATGAAGATGAGCCCAAAGGAGATGATGATCAAGAAAGTCAAGATCAAATTCAAGAAATCAATGCAACTTCACCAAAACCATTACCTAAAGAATGGAGGTATGCACATGGACACCCTAAAGAGCTAATAATAGGTGATCCATCAAAGGGGGTAAGTACACGCTCTTCTATTAGAAATATTTGTGATTATTTAGCTTTTGTATCTCAGATAGAGCCTAAGTCAATAGAAGAAGCTGAAAAAGACTGTAACTGGATTAATGCTATGCAAGATGAACTAAATCAATTTAAAAGAAATAATGTTTGGACTTTAACTGAAAGACCCCTTAATGTTTCTGTAATTGGCACAAAATGGGTTTTTAGAAATAAACTTGATGAACATGGCATTGTAATTAGAAACAAAGCTAGACTTGTTGCTAAAGGCTACAACCAGGAAGAAGGGATCGACTTCGATGAGACCTTTGCTCCTGTTGCTAGGCTAGATGCAATTAGACTTTTACTTGCATTTGCTTGTTTTATGGATTTCAAGTTATTTCAAATGGATGTAAAGAGTGCCTTTTTAAATGGATTTATTGAAGAGGAAGTTTATGTTGAACAACCTCCTGGTTTTGAAAATTATGAATTTCCTAATCATGTCTTTAAATTGCATAAAGCATTGTATGGTTTAAAGCAAGCTCCTAGAGCTTGGTATGATAGATTAAGTTCATTTTTGATGAAAAATGATTTTTCTAGAGGTAATGTAGATAATACATTGTTTTTGAAAAAGAAAAATGATGATCTCTTAGTAGTACAAATATATGTAGATGATATTATTTTTTGGTGCTACTAACGAATGTCTTTGTCAAGAATTTGCGAAGTTAATGCAGAATGAGTTCGAGATGAGCATGATGGGAGAACTCAACTTCTTCCTCGGACTCCAAATTAAGCAAACAAAAGAGGGGATCTCCATCAACCAAGCCAAGTACACAAGGGAGATATTAAAAAAGTTTGGGATGGAGACTACAAAACCAATAGGTACCCCTATGAGCTCTTCATGTAAATTAGACAAAGATGATTGTGGTAAATCGGTAGACCAAAAATTATATAGAGGCATGATTGGTTCATTGCTATATCTAACTGCCAGTAGACCAGATATAATGTTTAGTGTCTGTATGTGTGCACGTTTTCAGTCTGCTCCTAAAGAATCACATCTCTTAGCTGTAAAACGTATACTTAGATACTTATCTGGGTCTATCGAAATTGGTCTTTGGTACTCTAGAGAGTCATCATATGAATTAATTGCATATTCTGATGCTGATTTTGCTGGGTGTAAACTTGATCGAAAAAGTACTAGTGGAACTTGTCAATTCCTAGGAGTTAATTTGATTTCATGGAGCAGTAAGAAACAGAATTCGGTTGCTCTATCTACGGCGGAAGCCGAATATATAGCAGCTGGAAGCTGTTGTGCTCAGATTCTATGGATCAAACAACAACTCGAGGACTTTGGCATCAAACTAATTAAGACACCCATAAGATGTGATAATACTAGTGCAATCAATTTAACGAAAAATCCTGTACAACATTCAAGAAGCAAGCATATTGAAATAAGACATCACTTCATAAGAGATCACGTTCAAAACTCTAATGTGTTATTAGAATTTATATGTACTGATTATCAATTGGCTGATATATTCACAAAACCATTGAATGAAGATAGATTTTGTATGATTAGAAGAGAACTGGGAGTCATTGATCCTCTTGCTTGAATCTCTTCAATTTTCATCAAAATTCCTCAAAAATGATTTATAAATTCTCAATTTTGGCTAAAGGCTTTTTCTCTAAATTTTATCATTTTTTTTTCTTTTTACAGAATTTTTTATTAAGTAATTAATTGTTGGGGGTCGACACTTGAGTTTTTCAGAGGTCGACACTTGAGGTCGACACCTAAGTTATGGAGGTCGACACTTGAGGTCGACCCCTGAAAATTCTCAGAGGTCGACACTTGAACGGAAACCTGCCTTTTAAAAACCCGTCCGCAAGCCTTGTTTTTCCAATTTTTTCCTTTCCTCTCCTTCGTGTGGTCCCCCTCCAACATTCCTAAACCCTAAATAGTAGATTTCCACCCTTCTCCCTCAACCTTTTGGGAAATCCTCTCCTCTCCTCTTGCATTTCTTCGATTCAACCCTCTTTTTGACCGTACTTTTGATTTTGGACAACCGAAAGCCTTCGGATCTATCTACCTGCTAATCCCGGTTGTTTTTCAATAGAAAACACTTGTTTCTACCCTCCGTTTCTTACTTTTTCTCCATTTATTCTCTATTTTTTCCACTCTCACAAACCCTATTTCCCCATTTCACATTCGTCTCTTCTTCTCAATCCGCAAACCTCTCTTTCTCTCTCTTTTCCTCTTAGCCTTACCTCTTTGCATTTCTCCCTAAGTTACCCCTCCTCCTTACACATGGGTCCGAGAAAACTCCAGGCAGTAAGGAAAAGGAGATTGGAACAGGGGCAGGGTAGTACTGAGCGGCGAAGGAAAGTCAGACATGAGCGTGAGCCGACCCCAGAGCCACCTGCACCAGTGCCAGCCAGCCTAGTCTGGAAGAGCATTGCTAGTGGTAGGCGCGTAGATATTCCATTCTGGGATCAGCATCACTTCTTCATTGGAGATGTACTGAGAGATGCAGGTCTGGTCCATTTTTGTACGATGTCCGAGAGATCCTACCCAGACCTCATCAGGGAGTTCTATGGATCCATGGCCACTGATGGCATTAGATGGTCTGCCACAGTTCGAGGGATCGAGATTCCAGTGACACCTGAGGTCATCAGTCGCATCTGGAGGATTCCACTTCATGGCACTGCTGCCACTACGATCAGCGACAGAGAGCACGCCTTCAGGTGTATCCTAGAGCGTGAGGATGTTAGCGGCATTTCCACAGTGTCCGCTAACCAGCTTTCACTGGAGATGAGAGTGCTGCATCACATCATCGCCCGTATCTTGATTCCGAAGAGCGGGAGATTTGATTTTATCACTGAGCGTGAGCTGGTGTTGATGGTGTCCCTGAGCCAGCGGACTCCCATCAACCTCCCCAGGATCATGCTTCAGCAGATGGGTGAGGCAGCTTCTCACAGGAGACTCGTTCAGCCGTACGGTATGGGACTGACTCAGATATTCAGAGAGCATGGTGTCTCATTCGACGGCATACCCTTCAGCCAGCTACAGCACACAGATACTTATGGAGAGAAATCCCTACATAGGATGGGATTTCGACTGATCAGTGATCGATGGGTACGACGAGAGTCTGGCCAGGAGCCAGATGAGGAGGATGAGATCCGAGCTGCTGAGGCAGGGCCTTCAGGGCCTACTGATCATGGTACACCTCCTCGCCCAGCACCGGAGATAGAGACTGCGGAGCCTGAGCCATTCACGCCACCACCTTCATCAGCTCCGGCACCTACTATCACTGCGACACCACGGAGGACTTCAGTGAGGATATCGGACTTCGAGCAGCGAGTGACTGATCAGATTTCAGAGGTCCGGACAGAGATCACTGGTGTACGGCAGGAGCTTCATGATCTGCGGATACACACAGACACACGCATTAGTGCTCTTTCAGCTAGTATGGATACAGGATTCAGACAGATCCTCAGCTTACTGAGATTAGCACTGCCATCAGGGACTGCAGATCCGACAGTATCTCCTCCACATGATGATGATGATGATGATGGTGATGATGATGCCGATGACTCTAGTGGATACAGTGACAGTGATGGAGATCAGCCTGGAGCAGGTAGATCTGATGTTTCACCTGCAGAGCCGATTCCAGAGATTCCCCTTCTGCTGATCCTCCTTCCACTGATTTTCCGAGTTCAGATCCTCCAGCCACAGCTGTGCCAGTTGATATCGAGCCTACAGAGTCACTATTTGAGACTATCACTGGGATTCCGGATGACATAGATGAGCATACAGAGACAGACATCGATGATCCCACAGCTTATGAGCTAGTCAGCAGGCAGACTCCAGCTCAGTCTACTCAGCATGCAGATCCGTCCACTCCTTCAGCTACTGCCTCTGTCTCGACTTCTGTGGAGCCCTTACCTAGGACTTATAGATCTCGTAGGACTACCCCTAGGTCTGGTCCCTCTCTGAGGACTCGGAGTTCCTCACATAGGACTCCAAAATCCTCATCCAGGATCATGGGTCCTGTATCTTTTGACATACCTTCTGATGAGGAGTAGCCTCATAGTTTTATTGTTGTACTTAGTTTGCTTGTGTATGATCTGCTGTATCAGTATCTTGTGCCTACTTTATAGGCAATTTTGTAACTATATACACTTGTTTTTATCTATCTTATGACTTTTTATCAATATTGTGACATTTTGTGATATTTTATCTGATACCAGCTCTCAATATTTAAAAAAAAAAAAACCTCAGTTTAAAATGCTTTATTATATTGAATGCACAAATTGAGGGGGAGCATGTAGTCTATGCACCTAAATACTTCATTATAATTGAACATAAGTCTCATTACTATATCTTTCTCTATAACAATAAACTTTTTGATTCTTGACAAAAAGGGGGAGTAGAAAAGTAGAGTAGTATATATGTATCTATGAGACTCCATCTTATGAGTAATAAAATTTATATGATTCTTATCTTTTTTGACTTATGAGAATGTTTTCACAAAAAAGAAAGAAATAAATGAAAAGTAAAATCTTTTGACTCTTGAGAATATTTTCACAAAATTTTTATGATACACTCTTGCATGAAAGGATACTTTGAAAATTTTTTTTATTATTGCTATATTTTGCTCTTGGACTTAATTGCATATATACTCAAGGTTTTGTCATCATCAAAAAGGGGGAGATTGTTGGCGTTGACTCCTTAGTTTTGATGATTAACAAAAGGTTGAGTATATGTTTGGACTAACGTTTAATCTCAAGATAAAGTTTCAGGACTTAGGTTATTCAAAAAGAGTATCATAAGGACAATGATGAAACTAAGTTTACCTGATTTGGAAATGAGCTCTTCTACCTTGAACAAGATCAAAATTCTCATAATGGACCTTCTTGTTAAGAAATATTTGACAAAAGAAACAAAGGCTTAAAGAAACTCAAGCATGGCACGCACATCTCAAAGAGTTTCAGAAAAATTCAGATCAGAGGTCGACCACCAGAGGTCGACACCTTGTCAAAGGTCGACCACCAGAGGTCGACTCATGAAGAAAAGGAAAGTTCAGCATGGCCGGCACGGCAAAGTCTCAGTGGCACGCTTCAGAGGTCGACCACCAGAGGTCAACACCTGTCCAGAGGTCGACACCAGAGGTCGACTCATAGCCTGAGAATTCAAATGGGCAGAACTATGGTATTCTGAACTTTTGCCTAAACTTTACTGGAGGTCGACTCATGAGGTCGACACTTGATCCAGAGGTCGACTCATGAGGTCGACTCATGGCATAACGGCTAGTTTTTCTGAACTTCTGATTTGATTTCTAACGGCCATATTTTTGAATCTAACGGTCTTGTGGAGTTGTTTCAGCATGAATGAGGTATTTAACCTCCACCAAACTTCAAAAAAGACAAGGAGACAAAGTGAAAAGTGTTGATTCAAAGTACAAAGCCTTCAATCACTTCCAAGCAAAAAGAGTGAGAAAACCAAGAGATTCCCTAGCCAAAAAGTCTTCCATCTTTAAGGAATCCAACATTCAAGTGTTTGGCATTTAGTGAGGTCCAAAGATTCCAAGGGAAAAGGCTTGAAGAGTCTCCATCAAGAGCTTCAACGAATTTATTATTGCTCAAAAGGAGTTTGTTTAGTTTTTAATTCATTGTATTCATACTCTTTTGTCTTTGGCTAGTTTCAAGGGAATTTGAAACTAGAGTAAGGTTTGTTGGTGATCCAATTGATAAAACCAACTAGGGTTGCTTGTTAGCCCGAAGCCAAAACAAGTGAGTAAGGTTTGTTGGTGATCCAATTGATAAAACCAACTAGGGTTGCTTGTTAGCCCGAAGCCAAAACAAGTGAGTAAGGTTTGTTGGTGATCCAATTGATAAAACCAACTAGGGTTGCTTGTTAGCCGAAGCCAAAACAAGTGTGTAAGGTTTTGACTTGTGAGCCTGGTAAAACAAGTCGGCTGTAATCTAAAGATTATAGTGAATTTCCCAAGTGGAGCTTGGGGAGTGGATGTAGGTGCTAGGTGCACCGAACCACTATATTTCTTGTGTGTTTGGATTGCCTTTCTCTTTAACTTCTTTAGCTCTTTAATTGCCATTTTATCTCATTGCTTCCGTTGCACAATTCTTAAAGCACTATCACTCTTCACCTTAAAACTTGATAGCACATATATTGCCTTAAATTTTTAAATACCCAATTCACCCCCCTCTTGGGCACCATATCTGGGCAACAGCCGAACCTCAACCCTATGACTAAATCAGTCTTAGCCCTAGGATCCAAAATAGTCCTAGACTCCTAAATCCATTGCCATAGCTCCTCTCCTGGACTCTCAAGGCTTAGGAGCACCACATCTGCACCAACAAGCATCTCCGTCGAGTCATTACTCAGTAACTTGCAGAACCACCACCAAAAGAGCAAACATTGAAGAAGAGTGCCTCGAAATTAGTAACTCCAAGCTTTGCCAAGGGTCTAAGTACAATTGAAGACTCAGTCCAATAGCTTCTCCAACTCATCGATATGCTGAAGATGCATGGGGCCTTTCAATTGGTCATCCAGGTATGACAGCATATTTCTCTAAGTATTTTAACTTTGTATCTTCCTGACAATGATTTATCATGTAGTTGGGATAGTACCTCAACTTTTTAATGCAGTCAACTAAGGTGATAGAGATGAGGGTGGTGGCAGCCAAGGAAAGGGCCGCTTCCATCGAAAGGGAGGCTTGCAAGGCTAAAATACGAGTGTCCAAAGTGGAACAAAAATCTCAGTGATAGAAGATGCATGCCAACACTGTGATGGACATTATTGAGAGTTTAGTGAAGAAACTTAAGCAAGTGGGTGAATGGCTTGTGTCGATGCATAAGCAAATGACCGACGCCTACTTATGGAAAGTTCAAGTCATCTAGAAGCGTAGATGGAAATTACAAATTTGAAGGAGAGCTTCCACACCGAGGTCATAGACTTGAAGGATGTTATAACCTCATGCTCATGCATGAACTTGAGGACACTAGCGAGGAAGCACTCTACAAATTTTACATCAATTGGATTTCGTTTGGGCCATCAATGATCAAGCCCTAGGTCACTACACACTAATAAACCTACTGTAATGACCTAGTTTGCATCTCCCTGCTTCCACGGACCTAGAATACACATCCAAATTTCAATCCATGCCCTAACACCTTAGGAATCAGGGCTAGGGGCATGGTACCTTAGGGCTTTGAGATTGGGATATGAAACTATGGATGAGGAGTCCTTGTTTGATAGCGACTCCATGGTAGCCTCTCCCTTCAATAGCCTTTGCTCGTGCTTGTCTGTTTGTGTACTTCCTTGACTCGAACCCACCTCCAAAGCCTCTCCATTCCTCCTTTAATTTCAGATTAGATCAGAGGCCTTCCTGGATGTGGATTCCTTCATTGGACACTAGGGAGAGAGAGTCCTAGAGGACTCCAACACCTAGCCTCACAATACCTTGTCCACACCCTCTTACGCTCATCCTCCTTTCCTCCTTGCATGGGCATGCTTCCTCTCCTTCTTTCCATGGGTGATCTGAGACATGAAGCCTCCTTCTAGGTGTTAAACTCTTTATCACAAACCCCACACATGTTGGAAAGAGAGAGTCCCTGGGAGGAGGGACTCTTAGCACATGGAAGGGGGCACGCATGAGATTCCTATGCGTGTCCCCTTCTCTTTCTTTGGGGCAGCATGGAATCTCCTTGCTGCTACTTGGATAACAAGAAAATAGGAAGAGAGGGAGAGAAGAGTTAGGAAGAAATTAGGTTTGATTTCTTAATCATTAAGTTACATGGCATACCCTTTTTATAGATCAAAAGGGCCCCCTAATCCAACTAGGAATATAACTCATGAACCTAACCAAACTCAAACATTTTTCAAGGCTAATCCAATTAGGAGAGCACCTATCCAAGTCCACGTACATCCATAACTTGACCCACTTTCATAGCCACATAGATCCAAATTCTATCCAACATAGATTAGCTTCCACAAGATCCAAAATCCTGGACCTCGAGCCTATGGATCAGGAGGGCCGAACCTTCACCCTAGGACCAAACTGGTCCTAGCCCTAAGACTCTAACCTATCTTAGGCTCCTGGAGCCATTGCCATGACTCCTCTCCTAGCATTCCAAGACTTGGGAGTACCACATCTGCTAAACAATCTCCACCTTGGTGCCCACAAGCCTTGGCATGCTCCATGCTATCCATCTACACCAACTTGCACTACCATGTTGCTTCTGCATACCCTGATAGCTCCTTATGCAAACTCCATTGCTAATGCCAATTCCTTCATCCCTAGAGGCCTCTAAGATGCCTACCTCTACCTAGGTTAAAGATTCTTGCTTTTATCAGGGCATCCTCATATTTTCTGTTGGTGTCTTCCCTTTTGTACCTGCACCAGCCATCGCTTCAACTTCTCTTGGAGGGATTGCAACTTGCCTGTCATGGCTTGGACCCATTTATCTCTTTTGGGGATCACCTCAGCATCCTTATAGATATCCAAGTCCTCTCTCGCTATAACCAAACCATCTGACATGGTCTCTCCAAAGCCATGCCTCTTTGGTGCCCACACATCTCGCATCACCCCTTCAGTATATCACCACTACTAGTGCTGGAATCTAGTATCTTTCCCCGCACCTCTCTACTTTGAGCCTATACCAAATCTTCCTTCACTTGAGGAGGCACCTCTGGATGGTGCTCCACTTAAATGATGACTCATCCTAGTACCCTTGTAGAAAAAGAATTAGATCCAAGATCAGCTACCCATGATATCCTACCAGGCTTCCTGTTGCACCTTCGTCACCATTACTCCCATTGTGGACCCTCTACATTCTGTTGGCCCCTCTGAAACAACCAAGAGGAACTCTCCATCTTTTGAACTAGCAGCGATAATTTGGGAATCAATCATCTCCACTACCTGAAAGCTTCGTAAATCTATGCTCTAATCGAATCGCTGAAGGTATCCTAACTACTTCCTCACCTTCCTACATCTAAAGGCTGTATAGTTGCTTTCTCAGCTCCATCTCAACCATTATCCCTTAAGGAACCTCTTATCTAGCATGCCAAGTACTCCTTATCCATCAAAGTTCCTCCTGCTGCCCATCTTCCATAGAGAACTTTACTGCCTATCTATCATACACACTAGCCTTTTCTCTAAGACCAGATCCATCCAAAGTTGGACCAAAAAATCTACCACCAGAACCTTCCACCCCAGGAAGCTTCTCTTCCTATCAAGCCTCTCAACCTTCACCTTCAACCTACTACTCCTGGTTGGCCAAACCATAATAAGAATGAAGATAGATTTGAGGCATATCATGGAATAGGTGTGCATATTTTGGCAACCTGAAATAGAATTGCAGTAGCCTTCTTCCTCCCATCCTGGACCCCTCTTCCTACTTCCTCCCCTCAAAACCTAACATCCAGGGGATCCTCTCCTTGCCTCCTACCTAGGCTAGGAGTCTTACTAGGTTCTGAAAACCTGTGACTAGTAGAGAGAGTAAAAAATATTCTGCTATCAAATTCTATGTTGAATAGATTTCTGTAGTACCCTATTCCTTAGTTCCATGCTCACCTAGCTCTGATACTAATTATTATAACCAAATTTCTCATGCATGGACTTGAGGACACTAGTGATGAAGTACTCTACAAAATTTTGCATTGATTGGAATTCGTTTGGGCAGCTAACAATCGAGCCTTAGGTCATTGCGCACTTGAAAACCTATCGTAGTGACCTAGTTCATGTCTCCCTACTTCCATAGACCTGGGATGTGCCTCCAAATCTCCAATCCATTTCCTAACACCCTAGGAACCAGGGATAGGGGTGTGGTACCTTGGGGCTTTGAGATCTTGATATGAGACTATGGATGAGGAGGAGTCCTTGTTCAACACGGACTCCATGGCAGCTCTCCCTTCAGCAATCTTTGCTTATGCTTGTCTGTTTGTGCACTTCCTTGACTCAAACCCACCTTGAAAGCCTCTCCACTCTTCTCCTCTAATTTTAGATTAGATTAGAGGCCTTTCTGGACATGGGATCCCTTCATTGGATGCTAGGGATAAAGAGTCCCAAAGGACTCCAATACCTAGCCACACAACACCTTGCCACACACCCTCTCACATTCGTCCTCCTTTCATCCTCATGTGGGTGCGCTTCCTCTCCTTTTCATGGGAGATCTAAGCTTGAAGCCTCCTTCTAGGCATGAAACTTCTCATCACAAACCCCACACACTTTGGAGAGAGAGAGTCCCTTAGAGGAGGGACGCACATGGAAGGGGGCATGCATGAGATTCCTATGCATGCCCCCCTTCTTCTTTGGGGTGGGATGGAACCTCATTGCTGCTGCTTGGACAATAAGAAACCAAGGAGAGAGGGAGAGAAGAGTTAGGGAGAAATTAGATTTGATTTCTTAATCATTAGGTTATATGGTATGCCCCTTTTGTAGACCTAAAAGACCCTCCTAATCCAACTAGGAATACAACTCATGAACCTAACCTAACTCAAACTTCTTCAAAGGCTAATCTAATTAGGAGAGTACTTATCTAAGTTCATGTATACTCATGACTTGACTCACTCTCACACCGACTTAGACCCAACCCAATCTAACATGAATTAGCCCCCTCAAGATCTAAAATCCTGGACCTTGAGCCCATGGACTAAGAGGGATGAACCTCCATCCTAGGACCAAACCAATCCTAGTCTTAGGACTCTAACCTATCCTAGATTCCTAGAGTCATTGCCATGACTCATCTTCTAGCCTCCCAAGGCTTGGGAGCACCACATTTATGCCAATAAAGGAGGATTCTCATGATAGGATCCATTGACTATGGGATGAACTTTAGTTAACGAGGAAGGAGAAAACAGGTGGCTTTGGGGCAAGCTCTAGTAGGCTCATAGCTGGATTCCTAACCAAGGATCTTCAGGCTAGGAGTAGGAGGAGAGAACCCACCAAGCAGAGAAGGCTTGGAATAAGGTGTTGGTCGAGGCCCAGTTCCTTTGACAAGTACTCAAGGAAGAGAGGAGGAGGAATGCTATTAAGAGAGCACGGGCTCACAACCTTCATGCCGAGGAAACATGAGCGATGGTGGCCTTAAATGGCCAACTAAAGATGGTAGAGAAGACCATTGAAAGCCTAAAGAAAGACATCGACAAGAGCAGTGAAGAAGTCAGGATTCTACAGAGCAAGCTATTGCTGATTGAAGCACACTTGGGCCTTGTTGACACTCGACTCTAGCATATATAGAGAAGGGCATACGAGACTGGGTTTGAAGAATGCAAGGTAATTATTGTTGTAGGTGATCAAAATAAAACCTACTCATTATTATAGCTAGCGATGAGTCAGGATCATATCCTCGAGGATCAAGGATAATTATTTCATGGAAAATAACAAAAAAATTATTTGTAAGGATTAGATTAAGAGTAGTAGTTATTAAAAGATAACAACTATTTACTTAATTAAATCAGGATATCAGGAGAAGTAATCTAGGAATCCGAATTTACCATGCAATCAAGTTTTATCTTCTTTTCTTTATGTGGCAATATCAATAACTCTTGCAGATTCAATGTTAGAATAATTTATCTCTTATTGGGCATGGACCGTATCCGGAGATTATGACATGTCCACTTAGAGTATAAATTATATAACTGAGTTACAATGTTAGGGATCTAATCTACCATACTACGATCTACCTCTCTTACGCATGTACCGTATCCTGAGATCATGGCATACCGATAGAGGGTGTAGGCCGTGTATGCTAGATTAAATCATCGATTAGAAAAGTAACTCAAAAGGTGGAGGAAAGAAGAACATGATTTTTACTACATAGAAATCAAGTATAAAAAAAGAGATAGAACCGGTTACAGGCTTCATCTTTATCCCAGGTTGAAGGAGTCTAGCCGCGCATCACTGCCGCCAGCATCCCCTCCATAATTCTTCTCTTTCCTAAGCCTAAATTATAATGATCTAAACAAGAAAAAGAAATTAAATTAATATAAAATTTATTGAACAAATGATGCCTAGACTGCTACTTGGGGTCCTCCTTTTATAGAGCTTGTTTAGGGCTTCCTCCTAGTCAAGTTTGGAGTCAATCGAGCTCAAGATCGACCAGATATCGTGTGGAAAATTCTCAACAATCCATTTTGCATCACATGCCTCAAATCATGCCAGAAATCATGGGATATCAGCTTCCTTCCTTCTTAGGCAAACTGCATTTGACCTTGCCAAATCTGGCTGCCGCAGAGTCCTTCTCTGACTGGGACTTGGACTTGCTTCTTCGGATAGAGCACGATGGTGAGAGGTAGTGAAAGATGGCGGCGAGTGCCGTAAGGGAGGTGGTGGCATTGATTGGCACGGTGATAGGGAGGCCGATCAACAGGGTGGATGCCAGTGTCTTGAGAGCTTCTACGATGGCCTTTCCAATGGTCGGTGGTGACTGTGCTGGTATCACAAGGTGGCTCAGGTGGTGGTGAACAGTGACATCGATGATGGCAGCAGGTGGTGACCAAATGGAGAGGGAAAGGAACATGACCGAAAGGAGGGTAGGTTTTTTGGCCATAAGGGAGCTCCCGACAGCGAGGGGGCTATCTTTAGTGGTGTTGATGGCGGCTGGAGGTGATGGGAGGAAGTTCTAGTAGCTAGTGGCTTGAAATGAGGGAGTTGGTCCAGAGATAGGGTCCACGGACCGATAGCCATGGCTGCCTATGAACTGGCTCATGATTTGTAGACCCAGTAGCTGGTCCATGATGGTCTGGTTGCTTTAAAATGTATACATTTATTTTAATAAATTTTTAATTTAAATAATGGGCACGTTCGAACTCCGATTTGAGTGCTGTCTAAATCATTGGACTCCAAAAATCAAGCTCTTTCAGTCTATGAACCCTTTTCTACAAAACATCGATAAAAGTATCAATTCTTAATAAATCTAAAATAATTAATATTTATTTTAATGATTAAATTAGAATAATTAATAGACTTATCACACTCTCAACTTAATCATTGCTAGTCCCTTAGCAATGTAATTAAATAAAATTATGTATCACTAAGATTCTTCCTTGCAAAACTAGATCTATGCTTAAGGTTAAAAGAAGCTAGCTAGTATCACTAACTAAGTATTGAGTTTTCGAAGTAAATTTCACAATCATAACTATTAGAAGCTTTCTTAGAGTTCATCCAAAGATCTATAGCACTTGTATTTGTGATGGTTAACTTAGTATTTTGGTACCAGCTTGTAAGGGACAATGGTATCTTCACTTATCACATATGTTGGTTAATTTTCTATACACCCTCAATTTAAGCATATGAGCTGAGGTAGCGTTCACAGTGCCTGATTTTTTTTCTAGCATATCTTTACACTGTCCACCTTTTGACATGAATAACAACACTTACTTAGGCGAAGGTGCCAGGTTACTCAGTAGGAAACCAATATTTAGACTTGCTCTTTCTTTTTATTTTTTATTATCAGGCAGGTAGCTTTTTCCTCAAATTCAAGTTTCTCTCAATGGGATATATATTAATTACCAATTTTTAGTAATAATTTAATCTCCAATTGACCTTACAACCAATATCTAATTTACCTCATCAGTGTGCATGTGCAATGAAAGTGCTAATAACATTTAGATGACCTAAATAGGCTGCTAAAATTTTAACCAGCTAGTCTACTCCTTGGTTCACTATAGTAATTAGCCAATACTTTCTAACTCTGTTACCTTTTCCTAGTTAATTTTGCTCAAGAATTTTTTTCATGGCACATGAATTATAAAAAGTTTTTAAAATTTTTAAAAATTGCTTTCAAAATATTTTTCAAAAAGGTTTTCTCTTACCCCCAACTTAATTCCTATTATCCTCAATGGAGTAAGGAAGAATAAAACAAGGAGAAATACCATCCTGGATGAGATATGCCTCATGTAATGCCAGGAGTGATCATGCAGAGTAGTTTCTTATTCCTAGAATTAAGAATCACTGAAATAGAGGTCAAAAAAATAATAAAACTTTGGGTTGCTTTCCAAAAAGTACTAAGTTTAACATCTTCAGCCAGACATCATATCCTACTCTGGTTCATATAGAATCATAACCTTCCTAACCTCTTTAGTAGTTAATTCTAAGAATGGTTTTAGATGTTGTCCATTACTTTGAAGATAGCACCATTACTTAGATTTTCAATTTCTATAACTCCATGTGGGAAGATTTCTTTTATTATATATGGGCCAATCCATCTAGATCTTAATTTTCATAAAAATAGGTGAAGCCTTAAATTATATAAGAGAAATTTTTGCCCACGAGTAAAAGATTTTCTAAAGATAGCTTTATTGTGGAAGGTTTTAGTTCTCTCCTTATAAATTTTTGCATTTTCATATGCTTTGTTCCTAATTTTCTCAAGTTCATTCACCTATAACTTTCTCTGGTCTCTAGCTACGTCCAAATCCATGTTTAGTTCTTTTATGGCCCATATTGCCCTATGTTCTAATTCTATCGGCAAGTAACACGCCTTACCAAATACAAGCCTATAATGAGACATTCCTAAATTGGTCTTGAAGGTAGTGTGATATACCCATAGTGCATCTACTAGCTTCACTAACCAATCTTTTCTATTAGAGTTCACAGTCTTCTTTAGGATCTGTTTGATTTGTCAATTAGGAATTTCTACTTGCCCACTTGTTTGTGGGTGATAGGGTGTGGCTATCTTATGGGTGATGTTGATGCAAGGGATTGGTTGTAGAAGTGTGTTCCGCGATCACTGATGATAGCCCTTGGAATACCAAAGTGGGAAAGGATATGTTCCTTGAAAAATTTTACAATAATTTTGTTGTCATTGGTTTTAAAAGGTATTACCTCTACCCACTTGGATACATAATCTATGGCTATCAAAATGTACCCATTTCCAAAAGATTTTGGAAATGATCCCATAAAGTCAATTCCCCATACATCAAAAATTTTTATAATCAATATTGAATTCATAGACATCATATCTCTCTTTGTGATTTAGCCTATTTGCTAGTACCTAATACAACTTTTACAATATTTATAAGCATCTTTAAATAGGTTAGGCCAGTAGAATCCATATTGGAGTACGTTTGCCATTATTTTTTTTGCTCCAAAATGACCACCATAAGCTTGGTCATGGCAAAAAGATAAAATGCTCCTAACTTCTTGATCTGGGATGTATCTTCTAATAATCAGGTCAGGACATTATTTAAATAGATATAGATCATCCCAAATAAAGTATTTCACTTGGCAGAAAAGTTAATTTCTATCCTGAGCATTCTAGTGCATCAGAATCTGACTAGTGACTAAGTAATTAACTATGTTGGCATACCATGGTTCTATAGTGGTGGACATAAGTTATTCATCAGGAAAGGACTCGTTGACAGGTAGTTCTTCAGTAGGTGTGATTGCTAACCTAGATAAATGATTGGCCATAACATTTTTGATATTCTTTTTATCTCTGATTTCTAGGTTAAATTCTTGTAAGAGTAGGATCCATCTAATTAAGCATGCCTTGGCATCCTTCTTTGAAAGAAGGTTCCTAATGGTAGAGTGATTAATATAAATGACTACATGAGACCCCACTAAGTAAGACCTAAATCTTTCTAGTGCAAATATTATAGCTAATTTTTTTTTCAGTGGTAAAATAGTTGAGCTGTGTATCATTCAAGGTCTTACTAACATAGTAGATCACTCGAGGTAGCTTATCAATTCTTTGACCTAGGACCGCTCCTATGACATGATTGGATGCATCACACATAAGCTCAAAAGATTGAGTCCATATAGGTGGGTGAATGATTAGGGTTGAGGTTAATTCTCTCTTTAAATATTCAAAGAACTCAAGATATTTAGATATGAAGTCAAATTTGACTTCTTTGGCTAATAGGTTAGTCAATGGTTGAGCCACTTTGCTAAAGTTTTTGATAAATTTTTTATAAAATCCAGCATATCCAAGGAATGATCTTATTTCCTTGATTGATTTAGGTGGAGGGAGATTTGCAATCAGATCTACCATGGCCTTGTCTACCTCTATACCCCTGTTTGAAATCATGTGGCCAAGGACTATACCTTCCTTCACCATAAATTAGCACTTTTTCTAGTTAAGTATTAGATGCTTTTCCTTACATCTTTCTAAAACCAGTCTAAGGTGATATAGGCATTCAGAAAAAAAATAGACCCAAAAATGAAAAAGTCATCCATGAAAATCTCAAGAAACCATTCTACCATATCAGAGAAAATATTAATCATACACCTTTGAAAAGTAGAAGATGTATTACACAAGCCAAAGGGCATACATCTATAGGCAAAGATTTCATATGGATAGGTAAATGTTGTCTTCTCTTGATCTTCTAGTGCTGTTATAATTTGATTATAACCAGAATATCCATCCAGAAAATAGTAAAAGTCATGCCTCGCTAACTATTCTAGCATTTGGTCTATAAAGGGCAGAGAAAAGTTGTCCTACTTGGTGGCTGTATTTAATTTTCTGTAATCGATGTACACCCTCCATCTAATTTAAATTCTTGTTGGGACCAACTCATTATTGTCATTTTCAATTATCGTGACTCTCGACTTCTTGGATACTACTTGCACAGGACTTATCCAAGAACTATCTGAAGTAAGATAAATTATACCATTATCAAGGAGTTTGATAATCTCTTTTCTCACTACTTCCTTCGTGGCTAGGTTAAGTCTCCTTTGGGGGTCTCTTGTAGGCTTGGCTTCCTCCCTTAAGTGGATCCTATGTTGAACTATCGAGGAGCTAATCCCCTTTATGTCAGCCATGGTCCATCATAAAACTTCTTTATTTTCTCTTAGGACATTCAGTAATTTTCTTTATTGGGAGGAGTCTAGGTTAGCTGAAATAATTACAGGCAGGGTTTTTAATGGACCTAGGTATGCATATTTGAGGTGCTTAGGAAGTGGTTTCAGTTCTAATTTGAGTGCTTCCTCCATTGATGGTTTGGGTAATGATTCGGGTACTTTCTTTAGTGGTCAATTAGAGGTTCCCATCTTGATTTTTCATCGATTGTAGCAACCTCCTTAATTTGCTCCCCATCTTGGTTTATGCAAATTTCTAGGTCAAGCTCTTCATCACTAAGATCAATTGGTTCATAAATAGTATCCTGAACACAGTTTAAGTTGCTTGTTTGATGTATTTTGGTAAGCTTGAAAATATTAAGATCGATTAACATATTCTCAAAGAAAAGTTTCATTAATCCATTTTAGCAATTGATTTGGGCATTAGCTATGGCCAAAAATGGTCTACCTAAGATAATTGGGATGTGACTTTTTGGGTTCGTCATCGGTTCATTTTCTAGGATTACAAAGTCCACCGGATAGATAAAGTCACTAACTTTGATTAACACATGCTTTACTATTCCCCTAGGCACTTTTAAAGAGCGATCTACTAGCTATGGGGTCATTCCCGTAGGTTTTAGTTCTCCCGATCCTAGTTGCTCGTATATTGAATATGGCAATATATTAACACTCGCCCCTATGTCTAATAGAGCCCTATGTATGAGGGTGTTCCCCATAATACAAGAAATAGTGGGTGACCTTGAATCTTTGTATTTCACTAGCATGTGATTTGATAGATAAGAGCTCATACTGGCTGATAGGAAGGCTTTCTTGGGCACATTGGTAGTCTTCCTTTTGGTACATAGATCCTTAAAGAATTTGGCATAGGCTGGGACCTGTTGGATCATGTCTAGTAAGGGGATGTTTACTTTAACTTGTTTAAAGATCTCCAAAATCTTATCGTATTGGACTGAATTTTAGTTGGGATAAGTCTATTTGGGAATGGTGCAACAACCTTGATTTTTGGTTTAGCTGCTTCTGGCATGGGCTCAGCTGGTAGGTTGGGTACTATATCGGACTCTAATGCCTTAGGTGTTTCAGGCTGACCCTACTTAATAAGTTGTTTAAGTGGTGAGACATCTAATTCTTCTTTTTCATATGTACCCACCTAGTTATCTATTTATTTTCCAGATCTTAATGTATGAATGGCATTTAGTTGGTTAATCTGGACTCCTTGTTTTGATCCTTGGATGCTTAAGTTTCTAGGGTTAGCCTCGAGCTGACTTTGTAGCTTACCTCATTCCTTGTCACTCATGGTTGTGGCTAACTGACCTACCTATATCTCCAAACAAGCTATGGCCTAGGTATTAGAGGATATCTATTGCCCTGTATTTTGCATAAAGGTATTCAGGGTGGCATTGGTGCTATATATCATGGCATAGGTGTTAGCTTGGAATTTAGCTAGGATTTTCAGGGTTGTGTCCAGGAAACTAAACCTCTTTTAATTCTCATTTACTGGTTGGTTGTTGCATGTAGGATTGGACCTTGGGTTGGCTGGTTGAAGTTGGGACCACCTGCATTAGGACCTTGCGACCAAGAAAAGTTGGGATGGTTCCTCCACTCTGGATTGTAGGTTGGTGCATAAAAATTATTGGTTGTTTTTTGATAGGTTGCATTCACGTATGCACAACTGTTTTCAATTTGGGTCATGAAGTGGGGACACTCTTCTACAATATATCCTGGCTCATTGCATCCAGTGCATATAGGTGTAGGCACTTGGTTTACTTAATTTATCGAGGCCTGTCCCTTAAGTTCCAAGGCTTCTATTCTACAAATCAGCGATGCCATCTTAGCTTCTTCAACTATGGATGGAGAGATTTGGTGCATACCACCTCTTAATGGTGTTGGTTCAGATTCCCTAGTTCCCTCTAATTGTAGGCTCTTCTCTGCTAATTTTTCTACAAATTGTTAGGCTTCATTGGGTAGTTTCTGCATAAAGTCATCTTGACACATCGACTCAAGCATGGTTTTAGAGTTTGGGTTTAGACCTTCATAGAATGTTTGGCATAACCTCCAAGTCTCTATCCCATGGTATGGACATTGGCCCAACAGGTTCTTAAATTGGTCTAGACACTTTTACAAAGGCTTTCCCCCTAGTTGATAAAATTGGGTAATTTCATTTCTCAACTTGGCTATTTTATGGTATGGAAAAAGCTTTTTTAAGAATGCTTTAACAAAACCCTCCTATATTGAGATTGACTGAGAAAGTAAACTATACAGCCACTTTTTAATATTTTTCTTGAGGGCAAAGTTAATTAGCCTAAGTTTCATAGGATTTTCTAAGAGTTCATGCATCCTTATAGTATCATATACTTCCTCAAAATCTCTAGTAAAAATGTAAGCATCCTCGATTCCAGTGAATTTAGGGAGCATGTTGATAATCTGAGGCTTAATCTCAAAGCTAGCAGCTTTTGTTTAGGATAGTCGAATGCACGATGGTTAGGCAGATCCAATTGGATAATAGTAGTCTCTCAGGCTAAGGGGATGTCCTAATTCTTCCATGATTAATTTTTCTGGATCAAGGGTAGGGTTTAAATCTATCCTTACTAATCAACCAGACTTCTTTTTCCCAATTATAATTTTGAATTCCTTTTTTATTAGTTTTTTTATTATATCGAGAGAGAGGAGAGAAGAAGAAGGAAGAAAGAGAGAGAAGATGTCTAGAGATGAGAGCCTAAGGAGTCCTAAATCTAGAGATGATAAAGAAGAGTGTCTTAATTAGATTAAAGTTTCTATTAGAAAAATAAGTTGTCAAGCACTAGACTCTCTATTCTAGGGTTACCCTATATCTAGATAGCTCCTAACTATCAAGGTTGCCTTCGAGTCTTCGAAGTCAGATACCAACTAGCAACTAGCTAGATAAGGGTAAGGTCGGTGGGTGTCCCCCCATTGCTTTCCTTAGAACCAAATCAATTAACCAAGTTAGACAATGGAATCAATTAAAGAACCACCTTCATTTAGGATTGCATCATCCTTGAACCTCTTTCCTAGACACAGATGAACCAGTTAATACTGAGCTAGTCTAACTCTCAGCGTTCCTTGCCTAATGAGCTCGAAAATCCTTAGGGGCCAACATCTAATTAATTTTAAATTAAAGGCTTAGGGTTATGCATTATGAAGGGTGGTGGTTTGTAGGCCAAGGAAGGGTGATGAAATTCTCACCTTATATTATTTAGGAATTGTGCCCTTAAAGTATTTTATGGAAATATAGTGTAAATTAAGCAAGGTATCCAAACAAGTTAAAAGTATTTTAAGGTTTATTATTTATTTTCTTAAATTAATTATATTTTATGAAAAGTATCTTAGGATTTTCTTTTGGGTTATTTAAGATTAGTTAATTAAAAGAAAAAATTAATTAGATTAGAGGTTGGTTTATAAAAAGAAGGAAATTTTTTTATGTTAAGAAGTAAATAAGAAAATCTAGTAATTAAGGCAACTAAAAAAAGGCAATAACTAAAGAGAGCAATAACTATAAAAAAGAAAAAAAAATCTTTTTTTTATTTTTTTATAAAATAATTGTATCTTGATCCAGTAACGGTGCCAAAATTTGATCACTGTCGTAGGTAGTCAAAAATAAAACAAACTCACTACTATAGCTAGTAATAAGTCAGGATCATATCATTGAAGACCAAGAATAATTATTTCATGAAAAGAAAAGCAAAAGAAAATTATTGTAGAGGATTATATTAAGAATAGTTATTAAAGGAAACTAACAAGTAATTAATTAATAAAATCAAGATAGCAGGATAAGTAACCTAGGAATCTGAATCCATCATGCAAATAGATTTTATCTTCTTTCCTTTATGTTGCAATATCAATAATTCTTGCAAATTTAGAGTTAGAATAATTTATCTCTTATTGGGCATGGGCCATGTCCATAGATCACGACATGTCTGCTTAGAGTATAATCTATCTAATTGAATTACAAGATTAGGGATCTAATCTACCATACTCTGATCTACCTCTCTTAGGCACGTACCGTATCCGGAGATCATGGCACGTCGATAAAGGGTGTAGGCCATATATGCTAGATCAAATCATCGATCAAAAAATAACTCAAAAGATACATAAAAAAGAGAATGAGTTTTATTGTATAGAATTCAAGTACAAAAAGAGAGATAGAACCTGGTTACAGGCTTCATCTTCATCCCAGGTTGAAGGAGTTTAGCAGTGCATCACTGCCTCCATCATCTCTTCCATCATTCTCCTCTTTTTTAAGCCTAAATAAAATTATCTAAACAAGAAAAAAAATTAAATTAATATAAAATTTATTGAAGAAACTGATGCCTAGATTGCTGCCTGGGGTCCTTCTTATAGAGCTCATTTAGGGCTTCTTTCCGGTCAAATTTGGAGTCAATCAGGCTCAAGATCAGCTAGATGTCGTGTAAAAAATTCTCAGCCATCCATTTTGCATCACAAGCCTCAAATTATGCCAAAAATTGTACGATATCAATTTCCTTCCTTCTCGGGCAAACTGCATCCAACCTTGCCAAATCTGAATGCTGTGGAGTCCTTCTCTGACTGGGACTTGGACTCACTTCTCTCGATCCAGCATGGTGGCGAGTGGTGGTGGAAGATGGCAACCGGTGGCGTAAGGAAGGTGGTGGTGTTGGTTGACACGATGACAGGGAGTTTGATCAATAGGGTGGATATTGATGCCTTAGGAGCTTCTCCGATGGCCTTTCCAGCAGTGGGTGGTGACCGTGCTAGCATCACGGGGTGGCTCAGGCAGCGATGAAAGGTGACATCAACAATGGTAGTAGGTGGTGACCAAATAGAGAGGGAAAGGAACATGACTAGAAGGTGGGTGGTTTTTTTGGTAGTAAGAGAGCTCCCGATGGTGAAGGGGTGGTCTTCGATGGTGTTGATGGTGGTGAGAGGTGGTAGGAGGAAGTTTCGGTGGCCAGCAGATTGAAATGAGGGATTTGGTCCATGAATAGGGTCCGCGGACCGACAGCCATGGCTGCTTATGAGCCAGCTCATGATTTGTAGACCCAGTAGCTAGTCCATGGTAGACCAACTACTTTAAAATATGTGCATTTATTTTAATAAACTTTCAATTTGAATTCTAGACTTGTTCGAACTTTGATTTGAGTGCTGTCTATATCGTTGGACTCCAAAAATTAAGCTCTTTTAGTCTATGGGCTCCTTTTATGCAAAATATAAATAAAAGTATCAATTCTTAATAAATTTAAAATAATTAATATTTATTTTAATGGTTAAATTGGGATAATTAATAGACTTATCACAAGGCCTTGGTGATATAAATCCTTCCATTGGTTGAGGCAAGTTTGCTTTAGATTCCCATCCTAGCAATTTCCTGCCCAAGCTATCCTCTGCACTAGCCAAGGTCGAGGGCGATGACTTTTTCTTCCTCCTTGTTGGGTTGTGATTGCTGTAGTCATATTTTTTTTTCTTATGTTTATGTAACTATTTGACTAAAGAATGAATAAGATTTGAGTTTTCTGAAACTATCTCAAACTTGTCTAGAGATTGAATATTTGATGCTGAATTCGTAGATTCTCATTTGTTCCAAGTCTAATGGATCAATCCATGGTACTTCGCTAAAAAGGCACAAGCCTTTATTGTGGAGATCTTCCCTTGGCCCCTTGAGGTAATCAAGGATCATTCTAGTCGAGGCACTTTGGGATGAGGGTAGTGTCAGATCAATTGCACCGATGCTCAAGAAGACATTCCATCCGAGTTTCATGGAGAATGAGGGGTTAACCTTAAATGCATTACAATGGCCAAGAGAGGCATGGAACTCGAAGTGGTACTAGCCGCTAGTGCCTGTGGAAGATGAGCCGCTAGCATTCTCTACCTCTAGAATGCCTACCATCCCATGATCTACAAGAGTTTGCTTTGGCCATTCTTGGCCTACCATGTGTCAGGCATCTAATGATGGTGGTCGCTTCACCCTCAGATCTGGGCCATTGAAGGGTTTTATAAATAGTCAAAACCCAGCCCTTGCTAGATATTTTGCTTTCTTTGCCTCTATCATCTTCCTCCTTCTGAAGACTCATCTCCCCACTGGTTATCTTCTTCGGCAAGTGTCCCCACCTCCATTGCTTGACCTGAGTTAGGTCCCTCCCATTGTCTTGGAAGTCTCCTCCCATTGCCCTCTTTCTTTTATTCACTATTTTTCCCTTCTCTTTCATCTTCCTTGTATTTGGTTTCATGAGCTCATTGTGTTTATTGATTTTTGGATTATTTTTTCTTAATTTTTTTTTTATTTCTAAAAATGAGTGAAACTTCTACTTCGACTGGTTCTTGGCCTTTGAAGTTGAGTCTAGTCAAAGATAGGATTCCTATCGACACTTCGGGGACTTCCTCGGAGCATGATGATTCTGAGCTAGAAGAGTTCCCTTCAAAGAACTTCTAGTTTGAACTTGAGAAAGTGGATCTAAGCCAAATTTAGCACCAGTACCAAATCCCATCCGAGTTTGGGCTAGAAGTTCCACTCTCGATGGTTTAGGCTTATAATCCTCCCCTGGGCCAGATCACTCTTTATGAAATGTACTTTCAGGCTAGTTTGAGACTTATTCTTTTTGACTTTTTTATCAGACTCTTTCATTTCTTTAGGATATGCCCATACACAATTGTATGGAACTCATGGTGGTACATCTATGGTTTCATGGTAGTCTATCTTTTGGCTGATGTTCAATCAACTATTTTTCTTTTTAGAACTTTTTTTAACTTTGGGAAATACCCTCATCTTTTCGGGTGTTAATACACCTATATTCAAAGAAGGTAGGGTGTTTGCCCTCTTATTCAAGGTGCTCCTTCTTCAGTACATCACAGACCTCCACCGACTTCCTGAAGTATATTTTCTCATTTCTTTTGCTTTTGTTTTTCTTCGTATGTAGCCTCGATCTATCTTAATGCAGACCATTTCGGAATGATCTTCCACCTTTTTTGGAAGTATCAATGAAATTTCTTTCTTTTTAACTTGCAATACATCATACTTTATTTTTGTAGTCATGTATTTGTTTTTGCATTCTTCCATGGTTCGAGACTGTATGCCCATAAAGTCATGAATAGTGTTGTATTGGGTGTCGCTTTTGAAGATAAAAGTTAGGGTGGCTTGGTGCCTGCACTATTAGTTTTCTTTGCTCTACTAAGTGGTGCGGACACCAAGGCTAGAAAGAAATGATAGGTCAATCCCAGCTCCTTGTGGATCACCTGTGAATAAGCCCTAAACCCCAATTTCAATTGAGTCTTCTATATACAAGCCTAGTCAATTTTAATTTTTGTTTTGTCATGTTATGCCTTAGTCATGTAATTTGGTCAAACTGGGTTCAATTTGATCAAGTTGGGCAAAGTTAGTTTCAATTGAGTTTTGTAATTAGTTAGGGGGTTCATTAGTATCTTGAATGCAAGCCAAGAAGGACCCAATTCATGATGCCACATCATCTTGGATGCCTCATCACATGCCACATCATCTTGGATGCCTCATCTTGCCATGTCACCATGTCATGCCATGTCATCTTGCCATGTCATCATGTCATGCCACGTCATCACACACCATGTCACATGCCATGTGATCCTCTTGGTCGGCCACAAAGATTCAATGTGGATTCCCATCAAGAAGCCAAGTTCAACGGAGTTTAATGTCCGAAGAATCCAAGAAATCAAGAATTCAAGGAGTCCTACAAATTCAAGAGTTCCTTATTATACAAATTCAAGAATCCATCATGGATGTCCAACGAAGGATTCATCTTGACCGTCCATCATCAATTCAAACCAAAGAAGAAAGGAGTCTTTGCCGCCCACCTTATTTCAAGTGTTGTCGCCCAAATGGATGAATCTCAAGAACATTTAAATGCCAAGGATTCATGATGCCAAAGGGAAATTCAAGAGGTGGTTGTCACTCAAGGGAAGCCAATTCCAAGGAAGTTCTTGCCCTTCCCACAAGAACTAAAGAAGTTGTAACCCTTACTTTTCTAGCCTATAGTCAATGAGGGTTTATAAATACCACCCTCAACGCCCTCTTGTATTCAATTAGTTTTTCATGAAATAAAGTTGAGATATTCTCTTCAATCCTTTGCTGTGAGAGCATCGAACTCCGAAAGGGAGAGGACATGAGGTCCTTGGGCGTGAGGCCTAGTTATCTATCAACCATCCATCCAAGAAACCCTAAAGCCGCCATCCTTCCTTCTCATCTTTCTTTATTCCAATCTTTTTTACCTTCCATGCCATCTAACCTTTTCTTTTAATTGATTCCAGGTGACCAAGGTCTGAAGTGAAGGTTTCTTTGCCTTGGAACCAACCGTGTTGAAGATTGAAACCCGAAGATCGATAATCTTGAAGTTCTGCCATGAATCCTAGAGTGCTGAAATTGATCAACATCAAGAGAACTTCAAATCTTCATTGGTAAATGAAACCACTCCTCAACTCTTTAGTTCTGATCCTTGAAAGCATTAATCCTAGTTTGGATGATTTCTTAATCATCAGATCCTGTTTCCTTAATGTTGACCCCATAAGTGATTTTGATGATAACAAAATATTGGAGCATGCATTTGTTTTACTAACAACTCTTCAAGTGTTTTACAAGTTTTTGTAAGATGAATTCATTGCTCAATCTCAACTCCTATATTCTTTTTTCTTGTGTTGAGTTGTATTGTAATTGAATCTTGTAAAGAAAAACCCAAAGAAAAATTTAAGTATAAAATTAAATGGGTTCCTTCTATGTTATTTCAAGCTTTAAATTACTTTGAGTGTGTTATAAGAAGAGTTTGAAGATATCTTGAAAGTTTGAAACCTTACTGGATGAATTCTGGAAAAGAATTAAAAATTCACTGAAGAACTCATCCGAGCTGACTCGAAGAGAAGAGAGCCGACTTTGGCACATGGCATGCATGAGGATTCTGGCACACAGATATCTAAGCCAACTCTAAGGGACCCGAGTCGACTCGTCTAGAGTACTACTTCCTGAATAAGACAGGCGAGCTAACCCAAGGGGAGTCTGAGCCAACTCTATCATATTGTCAGACATCCGAGCTGACTCTTTAGTAAATCGAGCCGACTCCTCCAGAATCCAAAAAAAGAGATTTGAGAACTACAGCCAATCGAGCCGACTTTAAAGAGAAAGAGCCAACTCTTCCAGATTACATTTTTTGAAGGCCTGAGGATCTGAGTCGACTAGAATCAAGGCGAGCTGACTCTTACAGAGTGAGGAATCAAGATACTATGCAAGCGAGCCGACTAGATTGAAGAGAGTCGACTCAACCAGAACTACTCTGAGGATCCGAGCCGACTCAAGTAATCCGAGCTGACTCAAAGGTCGATTTTAGGCTTATAACGGCTAGTTCCAGAACATGGAATTTGAATCTAAAAAGTGCTCCAACGATCAAATGTCACATCCTAACGGTCTACAATAACTAAAACTACCTGAGAATGGTATAAGACTATATATTTGAGGGATTTGAACTTCTTTGAAGTAAGTTTTTGAAAAAAAGATGAAGAGTTAATGCATTATTGAATATCCAACCAAGCCAACAAGCAAGAGAGCACTGCGAGCATTCAAGATAGCCTTCAAGCCTTCACCAACTCTCATCTGAAACTTGAAGTACTTAGTAAAGAAGATATAGAAGCCATTAAAGTGCATTAAAGTGCATTCAAGTGGGCTTCTCTCGAGCTGCATTGGCAACCATTCGATAAAAAATTTGTTTGTCATTCTATTGCTTTTCTTTATAATTCTTTTATTGAATTATTGGATTATTGGTGAGCCCAGTTGAAAAACCAAATAGGTTCTTGGTTTGCCTGTGTTAAAACCAAGTGTAAGGTTCTTGGTGGTCCTGGTAAAACCAAGTTGGGTTTCTTTGGTGAGCCCGGTTTAAAAATAAAAGTATAGAGGTTTGGATTGTGATCCTGTGAAAACAATCCGACTGTATTTCGGTGGGGGATATAGTGAAAATCCCAAGTAATAATCTTGGGTAGTGGACGTAGTAGCTAGGTTACTCCGAACCACTATAATTTGTTTGTGTTTGTGTTGTGCCTTTCTTATTTGATTATGCTTCTGCATTCCATTATTCTATCACAGCACTTAACACTTATAAGGGATTTCAAAGAGCACATCATTGCTTAAATTTTTTAAATTTCCAATTCACCCCTTTTATGAAAGCCACATGGGCAACAACTGGTATTAGAGCACTATCTCTGAATACATTTAGAGTAAAGATTGATGGATCATCTTATGAGTACATCCTTGGTCGAAGGCAAATCTACTAATAGACCTCCACTCTTTACTGGCATAAATTATTCTTACTGGAAAGCTAGAATGAAAATCTATATACAAGCTATCAATTTTCAATTATGGAAGGTCATTCTAAAAGGGCCACATATTCCCATGATTAAAATTAATGGCATGGATTTCCAAAGCTTGAGGAGGACTGGGATGAACACGACATGAAGATGGGAGAATTAAATGCCAAAGCAATGAATTTATTATACTGTGCTTTGGATGCTAACGAGTTTAATCAAATTTCCAATTGCTCTTCGACAAAGAAAATTTGGGACAAACTCGAAGTGATCCACGAAGGAACTTTTCAAGTGAAGACTTCAAAAATAAATCTTCTTGTACATAGTTATGAATTATTTAAAATGAAATCTACTGAAACTATCTTTGCCATGTTTACTCGATTTACAGATATTATTAATGGTTTGAAAAGTCTTGGCACCAAATGCTGACTTAGTACAGAAGATCTTAAGATCACTTCCAGATAAGTGGGATCCCAAAGTGACTGCCATCCAAGAAGCGAAAGATCTAAATACCTTATCTCTGGATGAATTAATGGATTCACTTATCACACATGAATTGGCCATGCAGCATAGAACTGATGATGATCAAAAGAAGAAGAAGACAATTGCCTTCAAAGCTGCATTGGACTCAAAGAAAGATGAGGAATCAGAAGATGGCTGCACCTCCTCCAAAGATGATCTAGAAGACGAAGATATCGCAATGGTCATGAGGATATTTAAAAGGTTTATGGGAAAGAAGAAAGGGAGATACAATAGAAAATTTCTTAAACAAGGAGAGCACTCCAAGGACAAGGACAAGGATAAAGAAAAGGAAAAAGAACAAGTGCCCACATGCTACGAATGTAAGAAACCAGGGCACATTCATCTTGACTATCCTTTGTTAAAGAAATTCTTCAAGAAAAAGAAAAAGAAGGCGATGGTTGCCATATGGAGCAATAGCGAAGAATCCACCTCAACTGAAGAGAAAGAGACCATGAAAACTGCTAATCTTTGTCTAATGGGTCTCGAAAATGAGGTAACATCTCCCAAACCTCAATTAGAATTTATATTTAATGAATTGAATTCTACTTTTCATGATTTATTATTTGAATTCAAAAAATTTGGAGTAAAGATTAGATCCTTAAAGAATACCAATGATTCTTTACTTAAGGAAAAAGAAGAAATCTTAGAAAAGAACAACATATTGTAAAAGAATTTACATGTTTTTTCTGAAAAGTTTAAAGCTTTGGAAACTGAAAATAATGCATGTATTGACAAGAACAAATCTTTAATTACTGAAAACAATGATTTGAAAAAGGAGGTTGAAAAACGCAAGCCACTTGTTGAAAAATTTACATTATCTTCTAACAAGCTTGAGTTGATCTTAAAAGAATAAAGAATTTTTGGAAATAAAGCTAGAATCGATTTTAATTCTTCAATTTCAAATAAAATTTCAGCTACTATTTTTGTAAAACCAAAAGCTTATGTTTTAAAATTAATATCTCAAAAAGCTTTTGTAACAAATGTTTATGCTCCTAAAGCTACATTGTATGTTCCTAAGAGCTCAAATAGAAAATCTTTTATATCTACATCTTATGCATCAACATCTAGAACTTCAAAATCTGTATCTTTTCAGAATTCTAGAGTTGAATGTTATGCATACAAAGGGTTAGGACATAAAGCTTTTGAATATAATATCTTTAGAAATATCAAAAGTAAAGTAAGAAAGATTTGGGTTCTGAAAGGAACCACCTTCGCTAACCTGCAAGGACCCAAGTTAGCTTGAGTACTTAAAAGAACTTCTTGATTATCTTACAGGAATGTCTTGCAGCCCAAGAATTAAAGAAAAGATGGTATCTCGACAATGGCTGCTCAAGGTATATGACAGGTGACAAGGATCAATTTATCACCCTAGAGATGAAAGAAGGAGGTATGGTTACTTTTGGAGATAATGGCAAAGAAAAAATAATTGAAATCAGTAAGATCAAGATAACTCCCTATACTTTTATTGAAAATGTATTGCTAGTAAATAAATTGAAGCATAATTTGCTAAGCATTAGTCAATTATGTGATAAAGGCTTCAAGGTTATCTTTGAATCATCTATATATATTGTAACAAACTCTCTTGATTCTAGCAGTAAATTTATTGGATATAGACTTGGAAACATTTATATGGTAGACCTTAATGATCTTGCCATGTCAAGTAGTTCCAGTCTAGTTGTAATGAATGCTAAGACCAAGGAGTCTTGCTTACTTTGGCATAAACGATTGGGTCATGCTAGCATGCATATTATTGCCAAGTTAATTTTCAAAAATTTAGTTAGAGGCATGCCTAAGTTTAAAGTAGATTTTGATCATGTTTGTGATGCATGCCAGATGGGTAAACAAACTAGGAGGAGCTTTAAACCCAAAAATATGATTTCAACTACTAGACCTCTTGAACTACTTAATTCACATGGACTTATTTGGACCAACTAGGACCACAACTCTAGGAGGTATGAAATATGCTCTTGTGATAGTAGATGATTTTTCTAGATTTACTTGGGTTTTGTTTATAGCTCATAAAGATGAAACCTTTAAAGTATTTCAAAAATTTCACAAAAAGATTTCAAATCAAAAAAATCTTTCAATAGTTTCAATTAGGAGTGATCACGGTACCAAATTTGAAAATCAGTTTTTCGATGATTATTGCATAGAAAATGGCATTGATCATAACTTCTCCGCTCCTAGGATACCACAACAAAATGGTATTGTAGAGAGAAAAAATAGGACTTTGGAAGAGATGGCCCGACCAATGTTATGTGAAGGCAATCTTCCAAGGTACTTTTGGGCAGAAGTGGTGAACACTGCTTGTTACATTTTAAACTGCATTTTGATCCGTCCTATTTTGAAGAAAACCCCCTATGAGCTTTGGAATGAAAATAAACCCAACATTAATTATTTTCATGTATTTGGTTGTAAATGCTTTGTACTTAATAATGGTAAAGATAATCTAGAAAATTTTGATGCTAAATCAGATGAACCAATTTTTCTTGGTTATTCATTACATAGCAAAGCATATAGAGTATTTAACAAAAGAACTCTTACTGTAGAAGAATCCATGCATGTTATTTTTGATGAAACTAACCCTTCACCTTCTAAAAAAGAAGAGTGCATAGACAATGATGTAGGTACAATTCAAAAAAAAAATGAAAGATATGAGCATACAAGAAAGACCAATCAAAGGAGAACAAACGGTAAGTAAGGATCATGCTGATCTATCAGGAAAATGGAGGTACGTAACTTCTCATCCAAAAAAACTAATTATTGGTGATCCTTCACAAGGTATTAGGACTAGGTCATCATATAGAGATGCACATGATTACCTAGCCTTTGTATCACAAATATAACCTCACATCTTAGAATAAGCTGAATCTGACCCAAACTGGATGATGGCCATGCATAAAGAACTAAACCAGTTTGAAAGAAATAAGGTATGGACCTTAGTTGATAGACCTTTAGACCATCCAATCATAGGAACCAAATGGGTCTATAGAAATAAATTAGATGAGCAAGGAAACGTTGTAAGAAACAAAGCTATATTAGTGGCTAAGAGATATAACCAAGAAGAGGGCATTGATTTTGATAAAACATATGCACCTGTAGCAAGATTAGAGGCCATTAGATTACTTCTTGCATTTTCTTGCTACATGAATTTTAAACTTTTTCAAATGGATGTAAAAAGTGCATTTCTAAATGGTTTCATTTTCGAACAAGTTTTTGTAGAACAACCACCAGGTTTTGAAGATCATGTTTTTCCAAACCATGTGTTTAAATTGAATAAAGCATTATATGATTTGAAACAAGCACCTAGTGCCTGGTATGATAGACTTAGCACTTTCTTGATTGAAAATGATTTTTCAAGAAAAAATGTTGATAAAAACTCTTTTCATCAAAAAGAAAAATAATGATTTATTAGTTGTACAAATTTATGTTGATGATATTATATTTGGTATAACTAGTGAAACTCTTTTTAGAGAATTTGCTAAGTTAATGCAGGAAGAATTTGAAATGAGCATAATGGGTGAACTTAACTACTTCCTTGGACTTCAAGTAAAACAAACAAAGGAAGGAATCTTCATCAACCAAGCCAAGTACACCAAAGAAATAATCAAAAAGTTTGGTATGGAGTCAAGCAAACAAATGAACACACCCATGAGCCCATCTTGCAGATTGGACAAAGATGAAAATAGATCCAACATTGACCAAAAGCTCCATAGAGGTATGATCGGATCCTTGCTATATTTGACTGCAAGTAGACCTTATATCTTGTATAGCATATGTGTATGTGCTAGATTCCAATCTAATCCTAAAGAATCACATATGCTTGCTATTAAAAGAATTATCAAATATTTGAAAGGTACAAGTAATCTAGGTCTATGGTTTTCAAAACATTCTTCATTAAATTTAATTGGATTTTTGGATGCTGATTATACTGGTTGTAGAATTGATAGAAAAAGTACTAGCGGCACATGCCAATTTATTGGGTTGAATTTAATCTCATGGTACTGTAAGAAATAAAACTTAGTAGCACTTTCTATTGCTGAGGCAAAGTATGTTGCTACAGGGAGTTGTTGTGCACAAGGCTTATGGATTAAACAACAACTAGAAGACTTTGGTATTACACAATCTAAAATTCCAATCAAATGTAATAACACAAGTGCTATAAATTTGACAAAAAATCCAATTTAGCATTCTATAACTAAGCATATAGAGATTAGACACCATTTTATTAGAGATCATATTTTGAATTGTGACATTGAACTAGAATTTATCCCAACTGAGAACCAACTTGCTGATATTTTCACTAAGCCACTGAATCAGGATAGATTTGAAATGATTAGAGGAGAATTAGGTTTTGTGATCCTTTATAGATTTTTCTAACCTAATTTTCTTAAAATTAAGAAAAAAATATCTAGAAACCTCCTATATCAATTCAAGTTCTTTGAAAAGCTTTTCTTGAGATTTTATCAAATTAATTTCAATTTTGAATCATTTCAACTTTTGTGAAAAGTTTCTGTTCGAGTCGACTCGGGTAATTTGGTCCTGGTCGAGCCGACTCGAATCTCTGTTGATTCTATTTTTGCTCTGGTCGAGCTGACTCGGGCAATTTAGGGTTGTTAGAGCCAACTTGTATGTCGGGCAAACAGTACTTTAATAGAGCCGTAGAAGCCATTTCTGAATTTTTCTATCTCTCTATTCCCATTCTAAACCCTAACTCTCCACCAAAAACCTCTAACAAAACTCTAAAATCTTCTTCCTCAAGCTCCCATTTCACATTTCTTCCCACAAGTGTTGCAATGGCACCAAAATTGGCAGTGGGAAAGAGATCCAAAAGAACTGTACCCTTAGTGGAAGTTGAAAGAAGAATAAAGAGCCGGCAAGAGGAGCCGACTCGAGCAGCTGAGAGGGAAGAATAACAAACTGGGCAGTTGGCCTTTACTCATTCTCCATGATAGGTGATGTCAATGTCTAATCGGCCTGTCATTAGTGTTAAAAGAATTGTTTTCAAGTTTCTTGAGGAAACTGGGCTAAAAATTGGAAATTCCATAGAAGAGCCAGGGTGGAGTTACTTCTGTTCTTTGAATGTATCCACCTATCCTACCCTAGTGAGATCATTTTATGAGAATCCCATACTTGAACCTCACCACATTGAATCTACTGTTAAAGGAAAACGGGTTATTATGATAGAGGAGAGACTAAGCAGTTTGTTAGAGATGCCTGCTAATGGGTCCAAGCACTTGGTACTGAAAGATAGAGAAAAGACTCTCAAATCTATGCTGGGGAGAGAAGATGTAAGTGGAGTAGGAACTGTAATGGCTAATACACTCTCACTGGAAATGAGACTCCTCCACAATCTCATTAGTAGGATATTCCTTCCAAGGACTGGAAGATTTGACTAGGTAAGTGAACATGACCTCAGCTTTATGGAACATGTCATTCAGGGGGAGGCACTTAATTTACCCTTCATAATGATCATACAAATGAAAGAAGCAGTGAGAAAAGTTAAGGCTTGTCTACCTTATGGAATGGTTCTAACTTTATTGTTTCAAGCCTCCAGGATCAGTTTGGAAGGACAAGATGATAAACCCCTCCATCACACATATACATACACTTCCAAATCTCTACTTAGAATGGGGTATATCTGTAGTGAAGGAGTATGGAAGAAGAAGGGCACTGAAGAAAGGGCAATCGCTGCCTCCAACAGTAGCAGCAGTTCTGAGGATGACAATGAAGACCTTCCTAGGGAGATCTCCATTGCAGGACCTACAACACCAGAGGAGACTATTCCCACTTCAGAGCATATATTTGATGTACCTATTGCTGAGTTTGGGACCTCTATTGAGCCTGCTTCTAAGCCAACTGCACCTGAGTTTACTACTATGGAGACTGAGCACATTGATCTACCAGCATCTCCACCTTTGCCAGATTCCACTTATGTTCCTCCGACACCATCAGTTCAGGATCCATTTACTCACTTTACTAGTACTTCAGTGATCCAAGATTTTATGGCTTAGCAGATGAGGACTTTGACTGACAAACTGACTTGCTCCCTGACTAGTATGTTTGGCGAGTTTCACCAGTCAGTGGATGCCAGATTGGATCAGTTTGGAGGAGAGATCAGAGATCTACGCAGCAGGATTGACACACTTGAGACCTCTAGATATGTATCTCAACCAGATCTATAGCCTATCATAGATACTATCTCATCTGGTTCTGATTTAATCATGAAAACTATCAATCAAACTTTAGAAGAATTCAGCATAGAATTAAATGAAATAAGATTTAAAATGAGATCATTGGAAGAAGGAAAGAGGATGGAGGAAGACTACATAAAGGGTATTGGAATCCTAAGATCATAATTTGAAAGATTACGAGGGTTTGCTGAAGCTTTTGAGTTAGTTGCTTTAAACACTGAGGTGAAAAAGCTTCTTGAAGCAATGGAAGTGGTTCAATTTCAACTAGATCAGCTGAAAACAACAGTCATTGCAGCATTTGCTATTCCTACACCTAGACACAGACCTACACCTGGACCTACATCTACTACACATCCTAGGAAGCCAGCTCCTCATCTTTAGGCCATCCAATACTACATAGCTAGATAGTGTTTGATTGTACTGCTTTCAATTTCTTGTAATTTATATTAAAAACTTTGATTGAAATGAAAGCACTTTTGTTGACATATTTTCTGTGTTTGAAATAGATTGTGCAGTGTCTTGCTATCACATCTTCAATTGTACAATGCTAATCTGATGAATTTTAATTAAGAATAGCAAAGTTGATTTGAGAAAGTGAAATTATCTCAAACAAGTTTTATGAACTTTCTCATTCTATCATAACAATTAAGCTTTAATTGAATATTCTTTTTGATTATTGACAAAAAGGGGGAGAACTTTGAGACTGCATGAATAATTCTCTAACTATTTAAGAATATACAGAAAGGGAGAGTAAATTATTGAAACTGAATGGCTCTAGCTCAAAACTTGCAATTTGCTCTGATTGCTTTACAATTTTTTAGCTCAAGAATTAGCTCTAATACTAACAATTTTGAGCTCTGATACTTTGTATTTGTGCTAGTTTTGATACTTTGAAACATACAAACTTTGATACTCTGATGCATACAAAAGCACTATAACTAATACTATATAGTTTTTCACAAAAGCTTTGATACTTACTTGCAAATACATCTAGCTTTGATACATGTAAATGCTTACTCTCAACTACAATCATACATGTAATTGTAAAGAATTTTTCATACCCAGTGTTATGTCATCATCAAAAATGGAGAGATTGTTGACCCCATAAGTGATTTTGATGATAACAAAATATTGGAGCATGCATTTATTTTACTGACAACTCTTTAAGTGTTTTACAAGTTTTTGTATGATGAATTCATTGCTCGATCTCAACTCCTACATTTCTATTTCTTGTGTTGAGTTGTATTGTAATCGAATCTTGTAAAGAAGAACCCAAAGAAAAATTTAAGTATAAAATTAAATGGGTTACCTCTAGGTTATTTCAAGCTTTAAATTACTTTGAGTGTGTTATAAGAAGAGTTTGAAGATATCTTAAAAGCTTGAAGCCTTGCTGGATGAATTCTGGAGAAAAATTAAAAATTTACTGAAGAACTCATCCGAGCCGACTCGAAGAGAAGAGAGTCGACTCTGGCACATGGCATGCATGAGGATTCTGGCACACAGATATCCGAGCCGACTATAAGGGACCCGAGCCGACTCGTCCAGAGTACTACTTCCTGAATCAGATAGGCGAGCCGATCCAAGGGGAGTTCGAGCCAACTCTATCATATTGTCGAACATCCGAGCCGACTCTTCAGTAAATCGAGCCGACTCTAAAGAGAAAGAGCCGACTCTTTCAGACTATATTTTTTGAAGGCCTGAGGATCCGAGTCGACTAGAATCAAGGCAAGCCGACTCTTATAGAGTGAGGAATTAGGACACTGTACAAGCAAGCCGACTAGATTGAAAAGAGTTGACTCAACCAGAACTACTCTGAGGATCCAAGCCGACTTGAGTAATCTGAGCCGACTCGAAGATCGATTTCAGACTTATAACGGCTAGTTCCAGAAGTGGAATTTGAATCCAAAAAGTGCTCCAATGGTCAAATGTCACATCCCAATGGTCTACAATGACTAAAACTGCATGAGAAAGGTACAAGACTATATATCTAAGGGATTTGAACTTCTTTGAAGTAAGTTTTTGAAAAAGAGATGAAGAGTTAATGCATTATTGAATATCCAACCAAGCAAACAAGTAAGAGAGCACTGAGAGCATTCAAGATAGCCTTCAAGCCTTCACCAACTCTCATCTGAAGCTTGAAGTACTTAGTAAAGAAGCTATAAAAGCCATTAAAGTGCATTGAAGTGCATTCAAGTGGGCTTCTCTCGAGCTACATCGGCAACTATTCGACAAAAAAATTATTTGTCATTTTATTACTTTTCTTTACAATTCTTTTATTGAATTATTGGATTATTGGTGAGCCCGGTTGAAAAATCAAATAGGTTCTTGGTTAGCCTATGTTAAAACCAAGTGTAGGGTTCTTGGTGATCCTGGTAAAACCAAGTTGGGTTTCTTTGATGAGCCCAGTTTAAAAACTAAAGTGTAGAGGTTTAGATTGTGAGCCTGTGAAAATAATCCAACTATATACCGATGGAGGATATAGTAGAAATCCCAAGTGGTAATCTTGGATAGTGGACATAGGAGCTGGGTTGCTCCGAACCACTATAATTTGTTTGTGTTTGTGTTGTACCTTTCTTATTTGATTACGCTTCTGCATTCTTTTATTCTATCACAGCACTTAACACTTATAAGGGATTTCAAAGAGCACATCATTGCTTAAATTTTTTAAATTCCCAATTCACCCCCTCTTGGGAAAGTCACCTGGGCAACACTTAATTAGTTTTATAAATCTATATTGTGGGTATTGAACTAGTTGCCTAGTTGATTTCATCCAGGTTCTTTGAGTTCTTTATTCTTAGAATAGCTGAAACTAATTGATCATTGATCACATTAAAAAGAATTTAATATTGTTAAAATTAGTTTTGCATCTCTCATCCCGCATCATCTTTTGGCATCTAGTCAAGTTAAACTAGGGTTTAATTACTAGTTCTTGAAATTTCTGCATGCCGAAATCTGCATAATTATCTAAACCTAGGATTGAATTCTCATCAAAACCTTGTTGTTTTTCATTTATTTTTGCATCCATCCATCACATATTTAGTCTTCTTAAATTTTGCAATTTTCTGGAATTTTTCAAATTATAAAAAAATAGAAAAAAATCTGCAAAAGAAAATCTTAAAAATATTTACATTGCTGAAATTTTTGCAACACTAAAATAGGGCAGAAATTTAGTTTACCATAACACCTTCAAAACCTAATTTTCTTTGCATTTAAATTATTGATATTAATCTATATTAAATCTATCATTTGCATTAGGGAAAAAAAATTATTTTATTTTTTCTACAATTTCATGTGCATGCATCAATAAATCAATTTAAGGGCATTTTTACTCTGTCAGATAAGAGAAAGATTTTATCACCTTTCCTAGGTCCAAAACAACTACCCTACATCAACCCAAGCCTAACTAAAATCAAGTAGAAACCTAAAGCAGTTTAGGGACACCCACAAGGTTGGGTTCTAAGTATTGTGAGAAAACTAGTGCACCCAATCCTTTGTTTATCTTTTGAATCTGGTGTCTAAGGCTAGAGGTCCAGAGGCAAACATCCCAATTGGACTTGTGGTTTTTAATTAGGACCGTGCGATAACTAGGGGGAGCCTCCCACAACCCCACCTCTTACTTGGCCAGTGGATAGGGTAATTGTTGAATTGGCTATAACTTGAGTTGACTCATTCTACTTGACTCTAGGTCTAGGAACCCTAGAAGCTAGGATTGCATGGCCACTAGATTAGGAACTCCATATCAGCATTTCCAAACCCAAACCAATCCCACCATGGACCTTAATATTGAGGCTTTAATGAGATCTATGACTGAATAATTTAGTTAACTCAATACTAGGTTTGACTAAGTGGAAGAAAGGCTGGGTAACCTTGAAGAATCCCATATAACCTATCCAGAGCCTGAAACACCTAGACCCACTCCCCTAGGTCCAAGAGCCCAACGTAGAGAACTCACCCCTAAACCTAATCCTAGGCGCCAATATCAAGATGTTAATGATTAGGAAGAAAGAATCCTTAAGAATATACGACTTGATGTACCCACCTTTGATGGAAGTTTAGACCCTAAGGTATATACTGATTGGAAGAGTGACATGGACCAATACTTTGAATGGTATGAGATGTCAGAAGAGAGAAAATTTAAGTTTGCTAAACCTAAGTTAGTCCGACAGGCTAGATTGTATTGAAAAAATATGGAATGACTTAATCAGCAAAGAAAAGATATACCCATAGTCACATGGAGAGCTATGAAGATTAAACTTAGGGAGAAATATTTACTTTTATCCTATGAGCAAAAATTGTTAGATTAGTGGCAAAAGTTGACTCAAGGCAACAAATCTGTGTCTGAATATATAGCCAAATTCAACGAATTTGTTATAAGGTGTAGTATAGTTGAGTCGGAAGCTGTCACCCTATCTAGGTTTAGAGCAGGCTTACATGAAGATATCCAGAGGGAATTGTTCTTGAGATAAGTTCATGATTTAGAGCAAGCCTATCAAATTGCTAGGGATTGCAAGAGATTTCAGAGAGGACCCATTACCCATCGACCCAAGCCTAGCAGGTTTAGTACCCCTGGAAGTAGACCTAGTACGAGCTGATTTCCAAATAGCCGGCCCAGTCTTACCACCCCACCAGCTCGTAAGGATGACAAAAGCAAGGCACCTGAAGTCTAAAAGGATAGGAGCCAAATTGCATAATGTTTTAGGTATCATAAAGTTGGCCATTATGCTGCACAATGTCCTACACGAGCCTTACATATAGGAGAGCTTGAGGAAGAGAACCCAGAAACTATTGAAGAGTATGAGGAAGAAGTATATGAAGCTGAGAAAAATTTGGTGGATGAATATGAAGGAGATGAAGAACCCATAAAATCATCTGACCAACTAGGAGTAGTTAGATATATTCTGACACAGACCAAGAAGAATGAGAACTGGCGTAGAACTAATATCCTACAAACCTTTATTAAATTAGGGAACAAAGGATAGGAGCCGATTTCCAAATAGCTGACCCAATCTTACCACCCCACTAGCTCGTAAGGAAGACAAAGGCAAGGCACCTGAAGTCCAAAAGGACAGGAGCAAAATTGCACAATGTCTTAGGTGTCATAAAGTTGGCCATTATGCTGCACAGTGTCCTACACGAGCCTTACATATAGGAAAGCTTAAGGAAGAGAACCCAGAAACTATTGAAGAGTATAAGGAAGAAGTATATAAAGCTGAGGAAAATTTGGTTGATGAATATGAAGGAGATGAGAAACCCATAGAGTCATCTAACCAACTAGGAGTAGTTAGATGTATTCTAACTCAAACCAGGAAGAATGAGGACTGGCATATGACTAATATCCTACAAACCTTTATTAAATTAGGGAACAAAGTTTGCAAGATTATCATAGATAGTGGGAGCTGTGTTAATACCATCTCTACAAATACTGTTAAAAACTTAGGCTTACCTACAGTACCACATCCCAGCCCCTGCAAGGTATCTTGGATTGATGAAACATCTATTCCCATTAGGTTACGATGCCAGGTCCCAGTCCAAATCCAATCCTACCAAGAGAGAGTATGGTGTGATATTATTCCAATGGGGGTTAGCAGTATTATTTTAGGTAGACCCTGGTTGTATGATCATGATGCTACCCTTTTTGGCCAAACTAACTCATGTTCTTTTAACCACCATGGAAAGATAATTGTCATCAATTCGACCCCACCTAAGGACAATATCAAAAGAGGGTCTAGTAATTTGAGGGAGAAGGAACCAGGATTAAACCTAATTACTGCCAAAGAATTAGAGCACGAGATTACTGAGGGTTCACCAGTTTGGATTTTGACCGCTAAAAAAGTTCATGACCAACCCCAGAAGGAATACCCTTAGGAGATTTTAGAGTTTCTGAAAGAGTTTAAGGATGTGTTCCCTAAAAACCTCTCTGATCACTTACCACCGTTAAGGGATATATAACATGCTATAGATCTAGTCCCAAGAGCTATCTTGCCAAATCTACCACACTATAGGATGAACCCTGCCGAACATTTAGAGTTACAAAGGTAAGTAGAGAATCTTCTTAAAAAAGGATTTATTAGGAAAAGCCTGAGTCCATGTGCAGTTCCAGCTCTTTGACCCCTAAGAAAGATGGTACTTGGAGGATGTGTTTTGATAGTCGAGCCATCAATAAGATCACAGTGAAATATCGATTTCCTATACCCCGTCTTGATGACACACTAGATATGATGGCCGGTGCTACCATCTTTTCAAAGATTGACCTAAAGAGTGGCTATCACCAAGTTAGAATTAGACTCGGGGATGAATGAAAAACTATTTTTAAGACTAAGGATGGCTTATATGAATAGTTAGTGATGCCTTTTGGTCTGTCCAATGCTCCTAGTATTTTTATGAGGATCATGACTCAAGTTCTAAAAGCTTTTATTGAAAAATTTGTAGCGGTTTATTTTGATGATATCCTCATATATAGTAAAACTAAGAAGGATCACTTAGACCATCTTCGATAAGTGTGTCAAGCCCTTAGGGAGGATAATCTTTATGCTAACTTGAAAAAATGTAGTTTCATGATCCCAAGGATCATTTTTCTAGGTTTTGTAGTAACTACTGAAGGAGTGTCTGCTGATCCTGAGAAAATCAAGTTCATAGTTGAGTAGCCCATATCCAAAAACATACATGATGTTCGTAGTTTCCATGGATTAGCCACCTTCTATAGAAGATTTATTCGAGGATTTAGTACAATTGCCACACCCATTATTGATTGCCTTAGGAAGGAAACCTTTGAGTGGACTAAGAATGCCAATAGAGCCTTCCAGAAATCAAGGACAAGATGACCCAAGCTCCAATTCTGAGGTTACCTGACTTTTCAAAAGTTTTTGAAGTTGTTTGTGATGCCTCAGGAGTAGAAATTGGAGGAGTCTTGAGTCAAGAAAATCACCCAGTAGCTTTCTTTAGCGAGAAATTGAATGATGTTAGATTGAAATATTCAACTAATGATAAGGAATTATACGTAGTAGTCCAAGCCCTAAGGTATTGGAGACACTATTTGCTACCGTAGGAGTTTGTTCTTTACTTGGATCATGAAGCATTTTGATTCCTTAACTCGCAAAAGAAATTAAACCCCAGGCATGGTAAATGGATAGAATACATCAAAGCGTATACTTTTGTTTTGAAACACCACTCAGGTACTGATAACCAGGTTGCCGACGTACTTAGCCGACGCTTTATGCTCTTAAACTATGTTAGTACTAAAGTCATAGAATTTGATAAGCTAAAGGATGAATATGAGAATTGTTCTGACTTTAGTGAGATTTATGAAGCAGTTAAATAAGGACCATTTAATTTGTATAGTGAATATACCCTTCAAGATGGTTACCTTTTTAAGGAAAGTAAGCTATGTATTCCTAATACTTCCCTTAGAGACTTCCTAATTTGGGAAACACATGCAGGAGGTTTAGCTGGACATTTTGGTAAGACCATTTTAGCAGTTGAGGACCAATTCTATTGGCCAAATCTTAAAAGGAATGTTGTCCAAATTATGGCTAGATGTTGAATTTGTGTTATTGCTAAACAGCAAAAGCAAAACACTAGTCTATATACCCCTCTTCCTGTACCAAATTGTCGTAGCAAGATCTTAGCATGAATTTTATTCTTAGATTACTTAAGACCATGAGGAGACATGATTCTATTTTTGTTGTGGTCGATAGGTTCTCAAAGATGGCACATTTCCTACCTTGTTCCCAAACCTATGATGCCTCCAAGGTAGCTAAGCTTTTTCTAAATGAAATGGTTAGACTACATGATTTACCTAGAACCATAGTATTCGATAGAGATGTATGATTCATTAGTTATTTTTGAAAAACTCTCTGGCACATGTTAGGGACTAAACTTAAATTTTCTACTACCTATCACCCTCAAATCGATGGCCAGACTGAAGTAGTGAATCAAAGTCTAGGGAACTTGCTTAGATGTTTAGTTGGTGAGAATACTGCAAATTGGGACCTATTACTGCATAGAGCTGAGTTTGCATACAATGGTTCAGTTAACAAGTCCACTGGAAAAAGCCCGTTTGAAATTATCCATGGATATAAGCCAAGAAAGCCTTTAGACCTTATTCCTTTACCCATGCATGAATGCATTTCTGAGTCTACTGAGTCATATGCACAGCATATTAGAGAATTGCATAAGGAAATAAGTAAAAAGATTAATGAGAGCAATGAATTATATAAATATATGGCTAATTCAAGAAAAAGGCTCAAAGAATTTGATGAAGGAGACTTTGTTATGTGGCTTTGACCTGAATGGTTCCCACCTAGAACCATCAAGAAATTACATGCCCGTAGTGCAGAACCATACAAAATAATTAAAAAAATTGGACCTACTGCCTATATACTTGAGTTACCACCTGAATTAGGTATTAGTTCAACTTTCAATGTTTAAGACCTTGTAGAGTATAAGGAACCAACGATAATACCTAGTGAGCCTTTTAGGCATGATCCCATCCTTGAGAGTGAACCTACCCCTGAGTGTCCACCAGCCAAAATACCAAAATGGAGAGACATGATTAAGTGGATTTTGGATGATAAGATTATTGCTACTCGGAGTAAGGATTATCAACGTTACCTAGTTCGTTGGCAAGGATGACCTGAATCTAAGGATTCTTAGATCACTCGAGAAGATCTGCAAAAGATTAACCCAGACTTGCTAGAGCATTACCAAAGCCGAGTTGACCCATACTAGACAGGGTAGAGTTCCTCCCATCCCGAGAGAATTGGTGTGAACACCAAGGCTAGAAAGAAATGACAGGTCAATCCCAGCTCCTTGTGGATCACCTGTGAATAAGCCCTATACCCCAATTTCAATTAAGTCCTGTATATACAAGCCTAGTCAATTTTAATTTTTGTTTTGTCTTGTTATGCCTTAGTCATGTAATTTGGTCAAATTGGGTTCAATTTGATCAAGTGGGGCAAAGTTAGTTTCAATTGAGTTTTGTAATTAGTTAGGGGTTTCATTAGTATCTTGAATGCAAGCCAAGAAGGGACCCAATTCATGACACCACATCATCTTGGATGCCCCATCACATGCCACATCTTGGATGCCTCATCTTGCCACGTCACCATGTCATGCCATGTCATCCTCTTGGTCGGCCACAAAGATTCAATGTGGATGCCCATCAAGAAGCCAAGTTCAAGGGAGTTTCATGTCCCAAGAATCCAAGAAATCAAGAATTCAAGGAGTCCTACAAATTTAAGAGTTCCTTATTATTCAAATTCAAGAATCTATCATGGATGTCCAACAAAGGATTCGCTTGACCACTCATCATCAATTCAAACCAAAGAAGAAAGGAGTCTTTGCTGCCCACCTTATTTCAAGTGTTGTCGCCCAAATGGATGAAGCTTAAGAACATTTAAATGCCAAGGATTTATGAAGCCAAAGGGGAATTCAAGAGATGGTTGTCACCCAAGGAAAGCCAATTCCAAGGAACTTCTTGCCCTTCCCACAAGAACTCAAGAAGTTGTAACCCATACTTTTCTAGCTTATAATTCATGAGGGTCTATAAATACCACCCTCAACATCCCCTTGTATTCAATTAGTTTTTCATGAAATAAAGTTGAGATATTCTCTTCAATCCTTTATTATGAGATCATTGAACTCCGAGAGGGAGAGGACATGAGATCCTTGGGCGTGAGGCCTAGTTATCTATCAACCATCCATCCAAGAAACCCTAAAGCTGCCATCCTTCCTTCTCATCTTTCTTTATTCCAATCTTTTCCACCTTCCACACCATCTAACCTTTTCTTTTGACTGATTTTAGGTGACCAAGATCTGAAGTGAAGGTTTCTTTGCCTTGGAACCAACCGCGTTGAAGATCGGAACCCGAAGATCGATAATCTTGAAGTTTTGCCATGAATCCTAGAGTGCTGAAATTGATCTACATCAAGAGAGCTTCAAATCTTCATTAGTAAATGAAACCACTCCTCAACTCTTTAGTTCTGATCCTTTAAAGCATTAATCCTAGTTTGGGTGATTTTTTAATCACCAGATCATGTTTCTTTAATTAGTTTTGTGAATCTACATTGCGGGTATCGAACTAGTTACCTAGTTGATTTCATCTAGATTCTTTGAGTTCTTTATTCTAAGAGTTGTTGAAACTAATTGATCATTGCTCACATTAAAAAGACTTTAAGATTGTTAAAATTAGTTTTGCATATCTCATCCCGTATCACTAAGGGGCCACATTTTGTGGCAAAAGGCCTTTAAAGGATTTCATTGGCCCAGTCTATCTGACTCTTAGCTTTTTGATATGGACGAGGGTCCTATTAGTTAGCCCTCATCATTTTAATTGGGCAAGGACCCAAGTGGTTAGTTCTCACCATAGAGATGAGGGTCCTATTGGTTAGCCCTCAACATCTCGGACTAGCGAGGGTTCTAGTACTTAGCCCTCACCACTGAGTCAAGAGTCCTATGGTTAGCCCTCAACATCTTGGATGAAAGAGGGTCTTGTTGACTCAAGTATTGATTTTGATGATTAACAAAATACTTAAGTATATTCGAGTACCAACATTTCTTTGAAGTATGTTTTTAATAGAAAAAGGTACTCATCAAATCAGCTAAATTGAATTGCTTGCCAAATGATTGAAGAAGGCCTTTCTACACCAATCATTAATGGACTTAAGTATTTAAGATTTGCTTGAAAGAAATTAAAGAGTCAAGTTCAAAAATGTTTCAGCAAAGTTTTAGTCATTTTTGAAAAAGTTTCAGCAAGTGTCGACTAACAGTTCAAGTGTTGACTCATGATAGTACAAGTGTCGACTCAAGTCGGTATGCAGAAAAGAGCTTCAGATAGCATGCTTGAAGTGTTGACTCATGCTTCACAAGTGTCGACTTTAAGTATTGACTCAAGGATTGACTCAAAGCCTGAGACAAATTTTTTACAGAACATGCTGAAATTCAAAACTCACCTCAAGTGTCGACTCACAAGATGAAGTGTTGACTCACTTGAGAATTCTAGAGAGCTTCAATACAGAATTTTGAACTAGGTGTCGACTCATGAAATTTAAGTGCCAACCCTAAGTGTCAACTCATAACCTAAAGTATTGACACTTGGAATTCTGGGAACAGTAACGGCTAGTTTTTTCAAATACAGAACTCATCCTTTTCACTACCAATGGCTAGTTCCATGTCTTTAACGGTCATAAACTATCATTTAGGCCTCGGGATGGTATTTAAGTGAATTAAGTTCAAATGGAACACAAGAGAATGAGAAAAAGAAGTGAAAAAGAAAGAAAAAGAAGAGTATTCACTCATACATTCATTGAGAGCAACTACTTCTAAGTAAAAGAAGCCTTCAAGCATTCAAAGCAATCAAAAGCATTCAAGTCCAACCACTTTTGATCATTGATTGAGGCTTCATCGAATTGAAGACAAGTATTTTCATCAAGCTTCAAAGAGATAACAACTTTTTATTAGAAAGTGTTTCTTGTATTCTTTACTTCAATTTATACTTTGTTGTATCAAGGTTTTTGGTGAGCCTAAGAACATAACCAAGGAGGTTTTTGGTTATCATAATTGAAAACCAAGAAGATTTTTGGTTAGCATAGTTGAAAACCAAGAAAATTTTTGATTAGCCTAGTTGAGAATCAAGAAGATTTTTGGTTAACCTTTAAAAACTAAGAGGTTTATTTTAGTGAGCCTAGTGAAAACCAAAAGGAGTTTTGATTAGTGAGCCCAGAAAACTAATCAGCTATAATCATGAGTAATTATAATGAATTCCCGAGTGGACCTTGGGGAGTAGACGTAGGTGCCTTTGAGAGCACCGAACCATTATACTTGCCTTGTATTTGTGATTGATTGTTTCTTTTTATTTGCTCTTACCTTCATTGTAATTTAAATTTTCACTGAATACACTTTAAGAGAACACAATACTTACATCTCACTAGCACTTGATTTGATTATTAAATTGTCATACATACTTGCAAATAATTTTTAGAAACCCAATTCATACCCTCTCTTAGATTGCTTACAAGGCAACAAGTGGTATCAGAGCCACGTTCTTAGTATATATGTCTAACCACCTTGAGTAAAGATCTATGGCAGCCCCCTTGGTACTAGTATGTTGAGGGACAAGCCTCAAATAGACCACCTTATTTTAATGGCACTAACTACATATATTGGAAGACAAGAATGAGAATTTACATGCACTCTATAGACTATAATTTATGGAAAGTAGTGGATAAAGGTCCTCATATTCCTTTGGTTATGGTTAATGGTGTTTCCATCCCAAAGCTTGAAGAGGATTGGGATGAAAATGACATTAAACAATTCGAGATCAATGCGAAAGCAATTAATCTCCTTTACTGTGCATTGGATCCTAGTGAGCTTAATAGAATTTTCACATGCACCTCAGCTAAAGAAATATGGGATATACTTGAGGTCACTCATGAAAGTACCGATCAAGTGAAAAACACAAAAGTTAACATGCTAGTGCACACTTATGAAATGTTTCGCATGAAACCAAATGAATCAATCACTAGCATGTACACTAGGTTCATAAATATTGTTAATGGCATGAGAAGCCTTGGTAAAACTATGTCTAATACCGATCTTGTGAACAAAATTCTCAAGTCTCTTCCAACATCTTGGGATCCCAAAGTAATAGCTATTCAAGAAGCCAAAGATATTGAGAAACCTCCATTGGAGAAGCTAGTAGGTTCACTCATGACTTATGAGTTGAACTTAAAATAAAAAGCAATGGATATGGACAAGAATGGTATATCTTTCAAGTCTACGACACAAGAAGAATCTTCGAATGAAGAATCTTCGAATGAAGAATCAGAAGAAGAAGAAGAAGAGATGAGGATGATGAAGCTCTATTAGCAAGAAAGTTTAGGAAATTCATAAGGAAACAGAAATTTCCTTGTAAGAAAAAGTTCTAACCAAGTAAGGAAATGGGAAAAGAAAAGGAGAAAGAAAAGGACAAGGAGAAGGAGGTAGCCTGGACCTTACAAGTATGACTGTTCTCTCCTGAAGAAATCAAAGAAAAAACTTAGAAAGAAAGCAATGATAGCAACTTGGAGTGACAGTGAGGACTCCAGCTCAAAAAAAAGATCAAACCGAAGTCGCTAATCTTTGCTTCATGGCACAACATGAAGATGAGGTACATTCTGATCTTGAAGTTGATTATACTCTTGATGAATTAAGAACTACATTTGATGAGTTAATGCATGATTATAAGCTGATAATATCTGGAAATAAAAAGTTAAAAAAGCATGCAAACTCTTTCTCACATGAAAACAATTGTCTTTTAGATGAAGTTAATGATTTAAAAAATAAGATTGATGCTTTAGAAAAATGAAACAAAGCTTTATCAATGAAAAATAAAGTTTTGAAAAGATCTAAAGTAAATGTTTCAAATAATGAGCTTTTGAAGAAAAGTAAAGATCTTGAAGTAGAAAACAAGAAATATAAAGATGAACTTGATAAGGTAAAACCCTTTGTTGAAAAATTCACCTATAGTGCTGAAAAGTCAAATTTTCGTTTCAACAATCAAAGAGCTATTTTTAACAAGACTGAATTAGGTTATAGACCTCAAAAATAGCAAAAGTACTTTAAAAATTTCTTTGTACCTGCATTATCAAGCATCGCATATTTTTCTTGCAAAAGGTTAGGTCATAAAGCTTTCCAATATAATTTGAGAAAAATTAATAATTCTAGAAAGATTTGGGTTCCAAAAGGAACCACTCTTAGTACTAACCCTAAAGGACCCAAGTTGGCTTGGGTACCTAAAATCAAAACTTAATTTGTTTTACAAGTATATCTTGCAACCAAAGAAAAGAAAAGACTGTGGTATCTCGATGTGGTTGCTTAAGACACATGATAGGAGACATGAAGCAATTCACCTCTTTTGAGGTACTAAATGGAGGGAGTGTAACCTTTGGTGATAATGGTAAAGGAAAGATTATTGGTATCGGTAAGGTTTACATCTCCCCTTCTACTTGGATTGATAATGTTCTTTTAGTTGAAGGTTTAAGACATAATCTACTTAGTATTAGCCAATTTTGTGATAAAGATTTTCAAGTTATTTTTGAATCATCTCTTTGCATAATTGCTAGTCCTGATAATAACATAATGAAATTCATTGAAAAAATGCATGATAATATCTATCTAGTTGATTTGGATAATCTATCTTTGTCTAACGGTGAATGCCTAATTACAATGAATTCTACTATTAATGAGACTAGCTGGATGTGGCATCATAGATTAGGTCATGCAAGCATGTATTTACTACCAAAGTTATACAAAAAGGATTTAGTAAGAGATTTACCAAAACTTAGTTTTGAGAAAAATAAAGTTTGTGAAGCATGTCAATTTGGAAAATAAATAAAAACATCTTTCAAACCTAAAGGTTTTGTTTCAACTTTTAGGCCATTAGAGCTATTTCATATGGATCTCTTTGGACCAACTAGGACATCTAGCCTAGGAGGCAAGAGATATGGATTAGTTATAGTGGATGATGTCTCACGATTTACATAGATTCTATTTTTGGCTCATAAAGATGAATCGTTTTTAGCTTTTATAAAGTTTTATTGAAAAGTTTCCAATGAAAAAGGTATTTTAGTTATTTGTATTCGTAGTGACCTTAGTTCTAAAATTAAAAATCAAGATTTTGAAAACTTTCATAATGAAAAAGAAATTGAATATAACTTTTTTGCACCTAGGACATCTCAATAGAATGGGATGGTAGAAAGAAAAAATCATACTTTAGAAGAAATGGCACGCACAATGCTTTGTGAAAATGATTTACTAAGATATTTTTGAGTTGAAGCAGTAAATACTGCATGCTATATTTTAAGCCGTGTTTTAATTTGACCGATTTTAAACAAAACTCCATATAAGCTTTGGAAACAAAGAAAATCTACTTTGAAATATTTTCAAGTTTTCGATTGTCAATGCTTTATTATGAATAATGGTAAAGATAATTTAGAAAAATTTGATGCCAAGTTTGGTGAAGATATCTTCTTAGGATTCTCTACATCAAGCAGGGCATACAGAGTCTTTAATAAGAGAACTTTAATAGTAGAGAAATCTGTATATGTAGTATTTGAAGAATCTGTTAACAAATCCTCTAGAAAAAAGGATACTTCTGATGCATGTGCAGGTGCTGAAGAACTGAAGAAACTAACTTTAGATAATCAGCCCTCTTAAGAGAATGAAGAATATCAAGATAAGAATGAAAGAGAAGAAGTCATACAACCCACACTAAAGTATCAGGATCTACCCAAAGAGTGGAGGCATGCTCATGGACATCCTAAGGAGTTAATCCTAGGTGATCCATCAAAAGGGATAAGAACAAGATCTTCAATTAGAAATGAATGTGACTATATTGCTTTTGTTTTTCAAATTGAGCCAAAATATATTAAAGAAGTTGAAAAAGATCCTAATTGGATTAATGTAATACAAGAAGAATTGATTCAGTTTGAAAGAAACAAAGTTTGGACTCTAATAGAAAGACCATCTAATGTTTCAATTATTGGCACAAAATGGGTTTATAGAAATAAACTAGATAAAAATGGTGTAGTTACTAGAAACAAGAAAAAAGCTAAAAGTTATAATTAAGAAGAAGGCATTGATTTTGATAAAACCTTTGTACCTGTAGCTAGACTTGAAGCCATTAGATTACTTTTAGCATTTGTATGTTTTATTAACTTCAAATTATTTCAAATGGATGTTAAAAGTATATTCTTAAATGGTTATATAGCAGAATAAGTATTTGTTAAATAACCACCTAGATTTGAAAATCATGCACATCCTGATCATGTTTTCAAACTACACAAAGTACTCTATGGTTTAAAACAAGCACCCTGAGCATGGTATGAAAGACTCAGCAAGTTTTTAATTGAAAATGATTTTTCTAGAGGCCATGTTGATACCACATTATTTCTAAAAAGAAAAAATGATGATCTATCAGTAGTTCAAATTTATATTTATGACATTATTTTTGGTGCTACTAATAAAATTCTTTGTCAAGAGTTTGCCAAGCTTATGCAGGGTGAGTTCGAGATGAGTATGATGGGTGAACTTAACTTTTTTCTCGGAATCCAAATCAAGTAAACTAGAGAAGGGATCTTCATCAACCAATCTAAGTATACAAGAAAAATTTTAAAGAAGTTTGGGATGGAGACTACCAAGATAATAGATACACCTATGAGCCCCTCTTGTAAACTTGATAAAGATGAGCATAGTAAAGCTGTTGATTAGAAATTATATAGAGGTATCATAGGTTCTTTATTATATTTGACTGCTAGTAGACCAGATATCATGTTTAGTATTTGTATATATGCTAGATATCAGTATGCTCCTAAAGAATCTTATTTATTGGCTATTAAATGCACCACATTATAGCTCAGATTCTTCTACCGAAGACCGGATGATTTGACTTCATCACAGAGCAGAGCTATTGGCCAATGTGTCTATAGTACAAGGAACTTCGATATGCCTCCCAGTGCTTATGGTACATCAGTTGATAGAGGTGTTGATCGGCCAGAGACTTTGTCTACCCTACGGGATGGGATTGACAATACTCTTTAGGGCTTATGGAGTGGTCGTAGATGATGAGGCTTATAGACAGCTGCTACATAGACATTTATGACATCAAATCTCTTCATAAGATAGGGTACCATCTAGTCAGAGGCCAGTGGAGATGACGTATATCTGGTTAGGCCACTAACAAAGATGATGAGGCAGCAGAGGAAGAGTGTATCTTTTCAGGTGAGGTAGGGCCATCTGAGATACACAGAGAGACTTCTGAGGCATAGCCCGAGCCTATGGCATAGCCAGAGCCTGCTCCTCAGCTCGAGATAGCCACTCCTATACAGACAGATATCCTTGGTGCTACAGACAGTTTGGAGGATAGGGTTGCTCGCATAGAGACTGAGGTCATGATTATTCATCAGCGAGTCAACATGATACATGTGGAGATGAGGGAGAGCCATCGAGGATTGAGTGATGGCATCTCTGCTATTTTATCTGCATTAGCTAGACCTTCATCGAGCAGAGCTCCTTCACCTTCATCTACATCTAACCACCTCCAGCACCATCAGCTCCAGGACCTAATATGGTAGATGATCAGTCAGACTCCACAGAGTTTGATGTGATAGATTTCATGACGGAGCCAAAGCCAGAGATAGCAGCAGATGTTCCTTGGAGCCCCATTCCCGATGCTTCCTGATTATATCTTCAGACTTCGATTTTATCCTCACCTTCTAGATCTAATTCACATCCTCCTTTCATTCCTACACCTACTCCTATCATTCCATCTTCTGATACACCTGTGATACATTCTTCATCTATGCATATATCTTCATGAAGGAAAACTAGTGCACCGGATGCCTATCCTAGGCATGCTACACTAGGGAGTAAGTATTGTATAATTAAAATTTTAAACAATGCATATGGAAAAATCTACTCATGCACAGGATCTAACATAAACATGATTCATGAAACAGATACATAGGCATGTAAGGCAAGTGTAATAATTATAAATAATATGATAAAAACTAGATCTAAACATGCATGATAAATAACAAACCTTATAGCGCTTCCTTTTGTTCTGAATATTGGATCGAAGCAGGAAGAAGCCGATTCCAGTAGCCTTCAGAATAGATCTGCAATAGCAAGAAGAAGAAGAATCGGTCCAATCTCTCGAGGTATCCAAATGTCCACCCTCTAGAGTATCCACACGCGGGTTCTCGCTGATCCAACTCCCGGATGGATGCTAGTCCTCCAGGAATCAAAAAAAGGTCTCGGATATGTGGAGCAGGGAAAGTCAAACTGAACTTCACGGACGATCTTCTCCAAGACCGCCCATACTCCACCTAAAGCACACAATGGAGATCTAAAAACAGGGAATGAAAAAACATGGATGCAGAACAAAATTCTGCATGCAGATTTTCCGTCCTAAAACCTCTCTCACAAATCGTTATAAACCTCTCTCTGCTCCTCTCCTCACAAACTCTGTTCTTCCCTTCATCGTACGGCCATTTTTTTCATCCCATTCTCTCACGGCATACCACCAAGATACAAGAGAGGCAGAGAAAACCCAGAAAATAATAGAGGCGGAGAACACTCAAGAAAGCCAGGAAGATGTCGTGAGAGAAAACAGATAAATCCCAAACATCAATTGAAAAGCTCTTGATCGGTTTCAAATTTTTGGGAACCGTGGGCTATCACATGGTGAAAAACAGGGACCGAGAGAGGAAAACGAGCGAAAGAGATCACCATGAGACCTCTTCCAGATCACGATGCCAATGATCAAATCAGATAACCCAAGCATCAAACAAATTTCAAGCTGTTCTTATCCATGCGGCAACCGATCAACAGGTTAGGCTTATCCCAAACACACGGTAAAACAAGGCAACGAGAAAATAGGGGAAGAGGGAGAAAACAAATAGCGTGAACCAAAACGCCGTGTAAACCTTCTATGATTAAACCGGTTCAACAAGATTTAAACTGGTTCAAAAATAAAAACCCCGGTCCGACCAAACCTGATCAGTAAGAAAACCGAGTCCAGTCCTGGTCTAACAGGAACAGTTCCTGGTTGATCCAAACCAATCATGGTCGATCCAAATCAGACCAGGTGGACCAAAAAAAATTCAATGTGCGCTCAATCAGTCCATTTGACCTTAATATCGAAATGATTCCCAATCGTTGATCGACTCCCGGATCAGGAACTAATCCTCAATGGCGTGTGATCTCATAGGTTTGAACCTAAACGGTAGCACTGGAACACTTCTAGTACCAGCACAAGATACCATCTAGCAATGGATTCCGGCATCTAGATAGGTCGAAGATGCGAGAGCAATCTATCGAATCTCTGGCATATGGTTACCGTATAATTCATCCCTTTAACCTCCAATGCTCAAGATGACTCAGGGTTAGACTGCCAACCCTAACTGAGTCAATCCATAACATGTCTCAACCTCGCAAGTCCAGTGACTCCTTACTAGGACTACCCTGGTCGAGGATTTGCTAAATTGAGACACTACGAGACATTCAATCTAAATAATTTGGACAGGTCAATTCCATCTTGGTCCACCACTGCTCCACAAGTACTTTCCTGTATCTAGAAACCTTCCATCACCGGATTAGAAATCCGAGAAGTCCGGCACCAAAGCACAGGGAGTTGCTTGCAAGCTACCATGGTGACCTCAGATCGAAGGGACACATATACCCATATCCAGTCATGAACAATCCTTTGGCAGAAAGGAGCTCCACGGAATCACGTTTAATGAGATGTCACACATCCCACTTGCAGATCACATCAGTGTCACCACACTTCTTTGGTCAAGAGGACAGCCAAACGATGTGAACCACAATAACCTACACTTGATACATTGCCATCCTGTATAATGTACCCTTTGGTTGTGAACCTTTTTAGAGGACCACTCGATATATCCTCTTTATATCGAAATCAGTGCAGTCCTAAGGACTTCATCACATAAATAGAGTTCATTACAGAGAAATGAATAATGTGATGAGCTACCAAAATAAAGTTTTATTAATTCATATACAAATTACAAAACTGAGCACAACTGCCTACAGCCTAGGCGATTGATTGGCTTTGGGATACAATTCCCAACAACTCCCACTTGTACTAAAGCCAATCAGAACAATATCTAATACCCATTTTCCTTTTATAATAATCGAACTCTTTGATTCTGAGGGCTTTAGTGAAGGGGTCAGCCAGATTCTCCTTTCCATCGATCTTCATAAGATTGATGTCGCCTCGTTCCATGATCTCTCACACGAGGTGATAGCACCGCAGAATGTGCTTGGTGCGGTGATGAGACTTTGGCTCCTTAGTTTGAGCAATAGCTCCTGTGCTGTCACAAAACACTGGTACGGGACTATTTAGGAAAGGTGCCAACCCTAGCTCTCCAAGGAACTTTTGCAACCACACAGCTTCCTTTGCTGCATCTGATGTTGCAATGTACTCTACTTCGCAAACCGAGTCTACAACTGTTGCCTGCTTGGAACTCTTCCAGCAGATCGCTCCTTCATTCAGGGTAAATACAAATCCTGATACACTCTTGCTATCATCTCTATCTGACTAGAAACTGGAGTCAGTATATCCTACAAGTTTCAAGTCAGGTTCTCCATAAATCAGCTATTGGTCCTTAGTATTTCTCAAATACTTCAGGATGGTCTTAACCACCTTCCAATGCACCTCACCTGGGTCAGACTGGTATCTGCTCACCACTCCTAGTGAGTATACCATGTCTGGTCTAGTACATGTCATAGCATAAATGATAGAGCCCACTGCAAAAGCATAAGGAACTCTACTCATGCTCTCTCTTTTCTCAGGAGCTGTCGTACAATCCTTCTTGGAAAGAGTAATTCCAGAACCTATCGGAAGATAGCCTTTCTTGGAATTCTCCATGCTGAACCGTTTTAGCATGGTATCAATATACATAGACTAGGACAATCCTAGAAGCCTCTTAGATCTATCTCTATAGATCTTCATACCCAGTATGAAAAAAGCTTCACCCAAGTCCTTCATGGAGAACTGAGATGATAACCAGACCATTATTCCTTGCAATGCTGCATGTCATTCCCGATTAAGAGAATGTCATCAACGTACAGTACCAGGAATACAATCACAGAATATTAACCCACTTATAGATGCAGGGTTCCTCTCCATTCCTAACGAAGCTATACGATTTGATACACCTATCAAATCGCATGTTCCAACTTCGAGATGCTTGCTTGAGTCCATAAATGGACCTCTGCAATTTGCACACTTTTGACTCGTTTATGGATGTGAACCCTTCAGGCTGTATCATATACACCTCCTCATCCAGCTCCCCATTCAAGAAAGCGGTTCGGACATCCATCTGCCAAATCTTATAGTCAAAATGTGCTGCCAAAGCAAGCATGATCCGAATGGACTTGAGCATTGCCACAGAGGAGAACGTCTCGTCATAATCGATACCATATCACTGACGATACCCCTTGGCAACCAGAAGAGCTTTATAAGTCTCCACCTTCCCATCTGCGCCCCTTTTTTTCTTGAAAATCCACTTGCACCCAATGGGTTTTATCCCTTCAAGTGGATCAACCAATGTCCATACATTGTTGATCTCCATGGACTCCATCTTGGATCGCATGGCTCCAAGCCACGCCTCAGAGTCAGATCTCTGAAGTGCATCCATATAGGTGATCGGATCTTCATCGTTCTCATCGAGCTCAATAGGATCACCGTCCTGGACCAAGAAACCATAGTATCTGTCTGGCTGACGTGGTACTCTACCGGATCTCCTAATAATGGGTTCCGGGTGTGATCCAATCACAGTCGGTTCTATGATGTCCTTAGAGTGTGCAGGTTCTTTCACTGGTTGAACTTCACTAAGTTTAATCTTAGAGGCTACAGTTCCTTTTTCAAGGAACTCCTTTTCCAAAAAGATAGCCCTAAGAGCAACGAACACTTTCGGTTCGTCCTCCAAGTAGAAGAAATACTGGTGTGATATGCATGATGAGGATGCAAACATGTAACTCTAAAGGAGATTAACCAAAATTTAACTAGCAATTCCTACTTGCATATGAGTGATTCAACATATAAGATCAAGGAGATCTAAATAAGAAACCCTAAATGCTTATACTTAAACCCAGCTAGGAGGACTATCAAAATCTTAAAGAAATAGGACAAGATTAGAATTCGCACACAAGTCAAGCTAGCCCTATTTAATGATCCCGATCTTAAAATACTAGGAGTTCAAGCATTGAAATCTCAAGCACAAGGGATTCACTCTTAAGGTTCTCAAATGAAAGATCATACCACATAAGATGGGCCTTCTAACTTTCTGGTTTGTAGCAAGTAATCCTTCCTCTTGGATCTGGAGCCTAGAGAACCCTGCAACAAAGAAACCAAGATGATTAGAAACTTAATTAAAAGTGAGAAGATTGATGGAACTCAAAAGGAGAGTTTGTTGGAAATGATCCTTGGCGCCATGGTGGAAGCTTGTGTTGGTGTTGATCTTCTTCTTGAGAGGATGTCCTTAATTCGCTTTGAAGGAAGAGGATTGCTTGGAAGATGAAGAGTAAAAGAGAAGGATTAGGGAGAAGAAATGGTGGAGGAGAGGAAGAGGTTCACTTAGGCACAAAGATCCACATAGGCACATAGAAACACATAGAAAAGTGCTGGAAATTTGTATTCACTCATCAATTCTTTACAAGGGGCATCCAAGGCTTTAAATAAAGCCTTACAAATTTTGAAATTTCAAATCCCTAAACAAGTGGAGTAATATAAGGGGAGAGGGCTGATTTTCTTGCTTGAAATCCTCCTTGGCCAACTTCCTTGAATTTGAACTTGGGATGGCACCCTCTTGTGGTGAGGTGGCATGTGAGGTGGCATGTGGTCCCCTCTTGACGTGGCATGTGGTCCCAAGTTGAGGTGGCGCAAGTGATGTGGCATGTGGTCCCCAATTGAGTTGGCTTTGGTCTTGATTTGGGGTATACATTGTGAGTCTTCTTTAGGCTTGATGCTAGTTGACCCATTTGGATTGGACTAAGACTAGACCCGACATGGACTCGACTTACATGATTATTTTGGACTCAAAAGAAAGATTACAGGACCCAACATGGACTCGACTTACATGATTCTTTTGGACTCAAAATAAAGAAAGGTTACCGGACTCTCTAGTCCAACCATAAAGATTCGGAATGGGCTTGAATTGGTTGGAGTCTCTTTCTGATTCTGGTGCCCGCACCAATTCTCCCCTGGTGGGAGGAACTCGACCCTGTCGAGTGATAAGTTTTTAATATATCCGGGTCGATTTGTTGTAGGTCCTCTTTGGTAATCCAGGAATCTTCAGATTCAGGACGTCCTTGCCATCGAACCAGATAGCGTTGGTAGCCCTTATTTCTAGTAGTGATGATCTGGTCATCCAAGATCCTTTCAATTCTTTCCTTTCGCTCAGGAATATTTGGTGGTGGACACTCAATTGGCATTTCACTCTCAAGAGAAGTGTTAGGACCAAAAGGTTCATCAGGTATTAATGCAGGTTCCTTGTATTCTTTTAGATCGGAAACATTAAATGTAGAACTAATGCCATAACTAGGTGGTAAGTCTACTACATAAGCATTAGGTCCAATTTTCTTTATTATTTTGAAGGGTCCGGCTCCCCGAGCATGGAGTTTCTTCATAGTTCCCGGAGGAAACCTTTCTGGTTTAAGCCTAATCATTACAGAGTCTCCTTCATTAAATTCCTTTAACCGTTTATGTGAGTTAGCCATATGCCTATAGAGTTCATTGCTTGTTTGAATCTTCTGATTAATCTCCTTGTGCAAATCCTTAATATGCTGTGCATATGACTCAGCAGACTCAGATATTCGTGTATGTACTGGTAATGGAATTAGGTTTAAAGGTTTCCTAGGTTTGTATCCATGGACCACTTCGAATGGACTTTTCCCAATAGACCTATTGATCGAACTATTGTAGGCAAATTCAGCACGAGGAAGTAGTAAGTCCCAGTTTCCTAGGTTGTCGCCGACTAAACATCTTAAGAGATTTCCTAAGCTTCGGTTTACTACTTCAGTTTGGCCATCGGTTTGAGGATGATAGGCCGTAGAGAATTTCAGCTTAGTACCTAACATGTGCCAGAGGGTTTTCCAGAAGTAGCTAGTGAACTTGACATCTCTATCTGACATAATGGTCTTGGGTAAACCATGAAGCTTAACCACCTGATCTAAGAAAAGCTTGGCCACTTTCGAAGCGTCTAAAGTTTGAGAACACGGGATGAAGTGCGCCATTTTGGAGAAACGATCGACAACCACGAAAACAGAGTCATGTTTCCTAGAAGTTTTAGGTAGACCTACCACAAAATCCATACTGATATCTTGCCATGGACCATCAGGGACAGGTAAGGGCGTGTACAGACCGGTGTTCTGTCTTTGCTGTTTTGCAACAGCACAGGTCCGACACTGAGCTACGATCTGGGCAACGCTCTTTTTAAGACCAGGCCAAAAAAATTGTTCTTCCATTGCTAGGATGGTTTTGTTCCTGCCAAAATGTCCTGCTAAACCTCCAGCATGGACTTCCCAGATCAGAAATTCCCTAACAGAGGTCTTGGGAATACACAACTGATTTCCTTTGAAAAGGTATCCATCTAACAGTGTATAATCACTAGGTTCACTAGATGATCTTTGTTGCAGGGATTGATAGATGTGACCAAAATCAGGACATGTGGGATATTCATCTTTCAATCTATCGAACCCTACTACTTCAGTGCTCACAGAGGTTAACAACATAGAACGGCGGCTTAACGCATCAGCAACCCTATTTTCAGTACCGGCACGATGTTTTAAAACGAACGTGTAAGCTTGTATGAATTCTACCCATTTCCCGTGCCTAGGGTTTAATTTCTTTTGAGAACTAAGGAACCTAAGAGCTTCGTGATCAGAGAACAGGACAAACTCGTGGGGTAGAAGATAATGCCTCCAATATCGTAGAGCTTGAACTACAGCATACAGTTCCTTATCATACGTGGAATACCTTAGTCTCGCCTCATTTAACTTTTCACTGAAGTATGCTACTGGGTGATTCTCTTGACTCAAGACACCTCCAATTCCGACCCCAGAAGCATCACAAGCAACCTCAAACACCTTGGTAAAATCGGGTAACCTTAAGACAGGTGCTTGTGTCATTTTCTCCTTAATTGTTAGGAAGGCCTTACCTGCTGCTTTAGTCCACTCGAAATTTCCCTTCCTAATACAATCAGTGATTGGTGCCACTATCGTACTGAATCCTTTGATAAACCTTCTATAGAAGGTGGATAACCCATGGAAACTACGGACGTCGTGGATAGTCTTAGGCGTAGGCCACTCTACTATGGATTTAATTTTCTCAGGATCAGTGGACACCCCTTCAGATGTGACTACGAATCCTAGAAAGATAACTCTATTTGTCAGGAAATCACACTTCTTGATATTGGCATAGAGACTATCTTTTCTCAGGACTTGACAAACTTGTTTCAGGTGGGTTAAGTGGTCTGCCTTTGTTTTGCTATATATAAGTATATCATCAAAATAGACCACTACAAATCTTCCGATAAAAACCTTTAACACCTGATTCATTATTCTCATAAAAGTGCTGGGTGCATTGGACAGACCGAACGGCATGACTAACCACTCATATAATCCATCTTTAGTCTTAAAAGCGGTCTTCCATTCGTCTCCAGGCCTAACCCTAACCTGGTGATAGCCACTCTTTAGGTCTATCTTGGAAAAAATTGTTGATCCGGCTATCATATCTAACATGTCGTCTAGTCTTGGGATTGGGAATCTATACTTTACAGTGATCTTATTAATGGCACGGCTATCTATACACATCCTCCAGGTGCCATCTTTCTTAGGGGTCAGCAGAGCAGGGACTGCACATGGACTTAAGCTTTCCTTAATAAACCCCTTCCTAAGAAGTTCACCCACTTGCCTTTGCAATTCCTGGTGTTCAATTGGGTTCATCCTATAGTGAGGCAAATTAGGTAAAGTCGCTCCAGGGACTAAATCTATTGCGTGTTGTATGTCTCTTAAAGGTGGAAGGTTATCGGGGAGATCTTTTGGAAACACATCCTCAAATTCTTTCAATAATTGGACCACCTCTTGAGGGTGTTCTACAGGGCTGTGGTCCTTAATTTCCTTAGCAGCTACTACCCAAATAGGTGCTCCCTCCATGATATCTTGCTCTAATTCTTTTGCACCTATTAAATTTAATCCAATCTTCTTATCTTTCAAGCTGCTGGCTCCTCTCTTGACATTATCCTTAGGCTGGGTTGGATGAATGACAATTTTCTTGCCATTGAAATTGAAAGCACAGGAGTTTGATCGACCAAAGATGGTCACATCATGATCAAACAGCCATGGCCTGCCTAAGATGATGCTACTTACCCCCATAGGAAGAACATCACACCAGATCTTTCCCTGATAGGATTGAAGCTGGACTTGAACCTGACATCTTGACTTGATTGGTATAGAAGTGGAATCGATCCAGGACACCTTATATGGATTGGGATGTGGTACAATGGGTAATCCTAGACTTTTGGCTGCGTTAGTGGAAATGGCATTGACACAGCTTCCACTATCGATGACGATTTTACAGACCTTTTCTCCTATCCTAACAAATGTGTGTAGGATGCTAGTTCTACGCCAGTCTTCTTGCTCCTTGGTCTGTGTCATGATACGTCTCACAACTCCTAGAAAATCTGATGAGTCTATGTTCTCTTCATCTCCTTCATATTCATCAGCCAAACAATCTCCTGCTTCATAAACCTCCTCTTCATCATTCTCCAGGGGTTCTGATTCACCTTCTTCTGCCTCCCCTATATGTAAAGCTCTAGAGGGACATTGGCTCACGAAATGACCTGGTTTACGACACTTATAGCAGACTCGCTCCCTCTCACCTCGAACTTCAGGGCTCTTTCCTTTGTCTTCTCTAGGAATTAAGGGGGTGGTCGGATTGGGTCTAAGGGTTGGATTCGGGCTGGACCTTGTTCTATTGGTGGGACTAGGGACTGAGCTAGGCCTGCTGATAGGAGGGTTAAACCTACTAGATTCAGGTCGTCTAAATGTAGCTCTCCTTTGAAACCTCTCATAGTCCGTGGCAACTTGGTATGCTTGATCTAAATCATGGACTTCCCTTAAAAACAGTTCCCCTTTTATATCATCATTCAACCCTGATCTAAACCTTGATAAAGTGGCTGCTTCAGACTCGACTACGTTGCATCGCATCACAAACTCATCAAACTTAGCAACATATTCAGAAACGGTCTTGTTACCCTATGTCAATCGTTGCCACTGATCTAATAACCTTTGCTGATAAGACATAGGCAGATATTTCTCTCTAAGTTTCCTCTTCATATCTCTCCATGTTGCTATAGGTAAATCTCCCCTTTGCCTTGATATGCGTTCCACGTTTCCCCAATATAATCGAGCCTGACGAACTAGTCTGATTCTGGCAAACTTAAATCTTCTCTCTTCAGACATATCATACCAGTCAAAATACTGGTCCATGTCAGCCTCCCAGTCTATGTACACCTTAGGATCTAGGCTTCCCTCAAAGGTTGGTGCATCTAGACGGATGTTCCTTAGGGCCCGATTATCCTGATCAAAAGTATCATAGTGAGGTCTTCTAAGAGGTGGCTCTGGAGTATGATCAACATAATCCTGATGCGGTCTTCTTTGAATTGGGTCAGGTGTGTGTTCCTGTCGTTGGGCTCTAGGATGAACTGAAGGTAATCTAGGTGAAGGTGGTTCAATTGGGGTCAACCTAGCTTCTTCTAGGGCTCCTACTCTTTCCTCGAACTGACCAAATTTAGCATCCAAACGGTCCATCTTCTCGATCATAGATCTCATAAGGCTTTCCATACTAGTATCCATGGATGAACTAGGTTGGGCTTGTGAAGGGTGGTAAGGTGTGCCTGACCTAGTTGTCATGCAAACAATTAGACTCAGACCCGAACTATGAGTTTTCTAAACCGGTTAGTCCAAATAAACTGAGTTGACTAGATACAATCAAATCAACAGCTACTCTCTTCCACTGGCCAGTCAGGAGGTGGGTCTGTGGGAGGTTCCCCCAGCTTTCACTGGGTCCTAATTAAAAACCACAAGAACCGCTTAGGCTTGAGCCACTTAACCTCTATCCTTGACACCAGCTTCCAATAATAGATGAAGAAATGGGTTGCACAAGCTTTTCCAATTGAATTGAACTGGACCTAGAGTTCCAAGCTAGTTGCCTAATCAAGGTGGCAAGCTAGATTGTAGTAACTCTATACTTGGCCAGGTTTTAGAACAAGGAGAGTGTGAGATCCTGTCTCTGGCCTACCTAGGCCCGGTGGAATTGGCCCGATAGACGGATCAGCACCCAAGCCCTTAGTCCTAATTCTAGACACCAAGTAATAGGGCACACACAAGACTAGTTGACACAATGAGTTGACAATAACCCGGACTCGACCAAATTGATGTTCCTAACCCACTAGGGCAATTAATGTCTAATCAATTTTAGTTAGGGATTAGGTCGATATGCAATTTGGTAATTTTTGGGCTAGGGACAGGTGATGAAATCCTGACCCTATGTCAATTTCATGCCCTTAATTTGATTTGCCATGAGATGCATGCAAATTTCAAATTTCAGGTGCAGAAGTAGTGTGTTGCAGTTTAAATATGGTGTTGATAAGTACAGAAATAAATGTCAAAAAAATTTTAAAAAATCACAAAAAACTCCTAACTTATAGATGACATACCAGATGAAACGAAATTTCAAAATAAAATCTGTACTATTCTAGGCAGATTTTGAAATGAAGATAATGAAAAGGAACAGAACAGAAACCTTAATAACACTGATGGACTGCAGGAATTTTCATTTTCTTTGTGATTTTTTTCTTAGATTGAAATTTAAAAAGGTGATAAACAACTTAAAATGGAATAGGAAAAAAAATATTCCAATGAGGAATGTGATACTTGCCTTTGGAGTTGCAGGCGGATTACAGTCAGCCTACAGAAAATACAGCAAGCAGAAAAACAGAACGTGACCAATACAAAATTCACAAATGAAATCTAAAAAGTCCTTTGGCTTTCTTTTTCACGGGTCAATCACAATGGCACCCCGACACGCCTTAGGAGATCCCCGTGGAATGGGAAGAGAGGGTGTTTAAACCCTACTTTCTCCTAAGACCGGACGGCCTGGTAACGCCCCCGATCCAAGTACTTCAAGGACTTAATGCTATGCAATCAGGAACTTATTCTACCATGCTCTGATACCAAGATTGGTGTGATATGCATGATGAGGATGCAAACATGTAACTCTAAAGGAGATTAACCAAAATTTAACTAGCAATTCCTACTTGCATATGAGTGATTCAACATATAAGATCAAGGAGATCTAAATAAGAAACCCTAAATGCTTATACTTAAACCCAGCTAGGAGGACTATCAAAATCTTAAAGAAATAGGACAAGATTAGAATTCGCACACAAGTCAAGCTAGCCCTATTTAATGATCCCGATCTTAAAATACTAGGAGTTCAAGCATTGAAATCTCAAGCACAAGGGATTCACTCTTAAGGTTCTCAAATGAAAGATCATACCACATAAGATGGGCCTTCTAACTTTCTGGTTTGTAGCAAGTAATCCTTCCTCTTGGATCTGGAGCCTAGAGAACCCTGCAACAAAGAAACCAAGATGATTAGAAACTTAATTAAAAGTGAGAAGATTGATGGAACTCAAAAGGAGAGTTTGTTGGAAATGATCCTTGGCGCCATGGTGGAAGCTTGTGTTGGTGTTGATCTTCTTCTTGAGAGGATGTCCTTAATTCGCTTTGAAGGAAGAGGATTGCTTGGAAGATGAAGAGTAAAAGAGAAGGATTAGGGAGAAGAAATGGTGGAGGAGAGGAAGAGGTTCACTTAGGCACAAAGATCCACATAGGCACATAGAAACACATAGAAAAGTGCTGGAAATTTGTATTCACTCATCAATTCTTTACAAGGGGCATCCAAGGCTTTAAATAAAGCCTTACAAATTTTGAAATTTCAAATCCCTAAACAAGTGGAGTAATATAAGGGGAGAGGGCTGATTTTCTTGCTTGAAATCCTCCTTGGCCAACTTCCTTGAATTTGAACTTGGGATGGCACCCTCTAGTGGTGAGGTGGCGTGTGAGGTGGCATGTGGTCCCCTCTTGACGTGGCATGTGGTCCCAAGTTGAGGTGGTGCAAGTGATGTGGCATGTGGTCCCCAATTGAGTTGGCTTTGGTCTTGATTTGGGGTATACATTGTGAGTCTTCTTTAGGCTTGATGCTAGTTGACCCATTTGGATTGGACTAAGACTAGACCCGACATGGACTCGACTTACATGATTATTTTGGACTCAAAAGAAAGATTACAGGACCCAACATGGACTCGACTTACATGATTCTTTTGGACTCAAAATAAAGAAAGGTTACCGGATTCTCTAGTCCAACCATAAAGATTCGGAATGGGCTTGAATTGGTTGGAGTCTCTTTCTGATTCTGGTGCCCGCACCAAATACCCTTTTGTTTTCTTAGGGTACCCAATAAACATGCATCGATTAGACCTAGGACCAAGTTTATCTGAGTCTAAATGCTTTACATATGCCAGATAACCCCAGACCCGAAGGTGTGAAATTGATGGCTTATGTCCAGTCCATAACTCATATGGAGGGGAGACAACAGACTTACTCGGAACATTATTCAGCAAGTAACAAGCTATCTTAAGTGCATATCCCTAGAAGGATAGCAACAGAGTTGCAAAGCCCATCATAGATCGAACCATGTCCAACAAGGTTCGATTCCTCCTTTAGGACACACCATTTAGTTGGGGTGTTCCTGGAGGAGTCCACTGAGAGAGAATCTCATTCTCCTCAAGATATGTCATGAACTCATCGGATAGGTATTCACTGTCTCGATCAGATCGAAGGATTTTAATACTTTTTCCAGTTTGTTTCTCAACTTCATTACGATATCGTTTGAATATTTCAAACGACTCAGATTTATGTCTCATTAAGAAGACATAACCATACCTAGAAAGGTCGTTTGTAAATATAATGAAATATCTATATCCACCTCTAGCACTAACTGTCATGGGTCTGCATACATCAGTATGTACGAGACTCAGAAGTTCTGTAGCTCGTTCACCTTTTTCAATAAAAGGAGACTTTGTCATTTTACCAAGCAAACAGGATTTACAAGTGGGCAGTGAGTCAGAATCACTGACCTCGAGGAGGCCATCTCCTCGCAACTTGTTTATTCTATTCTGGTTAACATAACCTATCCTACGGTACCATAGATACAAATTACTGACATTTTCTATCCTTGGACATTTGTTAGACGTGTTCATTACATTAACAGGCTATGACAAAATATAAATGCCATTATTTAACTTAGCTTTCATTATCACAGAGTTATTCACAATAACTTGGCAAAAATCTCCTTTTATTGAAAGTTCATAACCATAATTGGCCAATAGGCCTACAGAGATAATGCTCATAATGAAACTAGGACAATAATGATAGTCGACTAATTCAACAGTACTAGACTCAAAAACAAGACTCAGAACTTCAACCGCCAGCACTGAAACACGATTTCCATTTCCGACACTTAGGAACTGCTCCCTATTCTCGAATCTCTTACTAATATGTAGTCCCTGCAACGAATTGCAAACATGAATAGGACTACCAGTATCCAATACCCAGTTAGCAGTATCACAAATAGAGAAATTACAAGGTTTTATCATATAAATACCTTGTCCAGCACCCTGCTGCTTTCCCTTCCTTGGCCTATTCGGGTCTAAGGATGCCTGATAAAGAGGATAGTTCCTCTTCCAGTGTCGTCCCTACTTCTTACAATAGAAGCACTCTATACTAGCTTGATCAGCTTTCACTTTCTTGGCCTAACTTGGGCCAAGAGCACTCTGCACCTTCTTTCCCTTACCTTTCTTCTTCCCTTTCTTAAAGGGACGACGACCTCTGAAACCTCCCACTAAATTCACCACCCCTTATTTAGTTGGTGGTCCTTCTCGTAAGTCTACAGCAATCCCATCAAACCATGATAATTGACTACAGGCTTATTCATTCTATAATGATCGAGAAAGTCAAGATAGGAGGAGGGTAGAGAATTCAGTATCGCATCCTTGCCGAGTTGCTCGTGCAAGGGACATCCGAGCTTGCCCAATCGTTCGATCATCTCGATCATGTACAATACATGATCAGTGACCGAACCACCATTCCGCATTTTGGCATTGTAGATGGCACAAGACACTTTGTACCACTCCACATCGTCTGGCATGTCGAAAGATTCCTTCAACCTTTGAAGAATCTTGTCTGGCTGGGCCTCCTCAAATTTACGATTGAACTCATCATTCATCGTCGCCAACATTATGCATCGAACAGTAGTTTGATCAGAAATCCCTTCAAATAAGTATCCCTGACCGAACTCCAAGCATTGGCAGGAGGGATTTCGGGTGTTGGATCCATTATCACATAAAGGATCCACTCATACTCCAAGACTATTCTTAATTTTTGATCCCAGCTATCGAAATTGGGACCCTTTAACTTCTCGCTGTCGAGAAGTGACCAGAGCGAACGGTTTAAAGACATCTGAAAGGAAAATTAGAACCAAATTAGTATATAAATTAATCAATTAAACCAAAAGACTTGGACTTTAGTCTAAAGGTCCCTCCCACTAATTTTTCAGATTGGGAGCCTCTAACTCCAATCCGTGAAATCATCATTTCATAGTGGGTACTGAAATCCAATAGACCATGTATAAGCCCGACTATGGCTGGCTCACCCATACGCGCCTAAAGGTAGGTTCTCTAACCAATTACTTTCCTAAGCAACTCTCAGTAATAAATTTTGCCCCACAGAATTCCCAATCGGCCTTGGGACCTCCTATTGCAAGTCTCTAGTTAGGTCCAACCATCAATATGACAAATCCGAAGCTTCCAGCTAACGAATGACCAAGCCTGACTATGGTCGGCCCACCTGATCACCGTTAAAAAGATTGCACTGAACCATCATTAATGGGAGAGTAATCCAAGTAACCGGATGCACACCCGTTCTATGGAACTGCCGATGTACACCAAGCTAAAGGACTCATTACTAACCCACTTAATAGGAGGCTAAGACACCATCAACTCATTGACTTAGTCTTTTTTTAGGACCTAATAATTTTAAAGAATTTTAATTAAATTTGTGACAGAAGAATAGAGAGAAGAATATGGATCAACCTTTCAATGATCAAATCAATTATCAGGAGGGTTGAATTAAATTCAACAAGTTGGTCCATGGGCACCTAAAGATCAGACAAGCTGATCAACTTGGGTGACATGGGTTAACTCAAATCAATAAGCTCTTCTAATCAATTATGGTTGACCGGATTGGCCAGGTAGGTGAGATCATGGATGAGTATCCGCCATTAACCATCTTTCCTAGACACCAACCAAGTTGGCCAGGAAAGAGGTAGCCTCATGCAGCCATGATCAAAAATACCAAACATGCCTAGACACCAATCGATTTACCAGACTCGATTAGACCAGCCTAAGAACTCGAGCTTACCACAGAGACACTAATTAGATCCATTTTAGAAGAATGGACTAACCCATCTAACTATTAGATAGATACTAAAGAGAAGGTCCTTAATCAACATTTGATTAGTTCTCTTAAGACTAATTCAACTAACCTTAGGTCTAACCCAATAAATGGACTCAATCAGACAGCTAACCCAATTAACCCGGATGGCTTATTCAAATGACATTAGGTTTCATAAACCCTAATCTGGCTTGTCATTTAATTAATCTTTCAATTCATAATTGTTAGATTATAAGCCAACTTTTAATTAAAATATTTTTAATTAAATTCATGTAAAACCCTTTTACATCTTTCATGCATCATATCTAGTCTTATCATATTAATTTATAATATTTCAAGCCATAAAAATTTTAGACATGCCAATGTATGATCATGTATCAGAATTAAAATATTTTTAATACCATAGGTTTCCTTTAAGGATCCTTCTAAAAAGGCCAACACAAACGAACCACCTCGTGCCATAGAAAATTAGGGGTTTTAAATCCTGATTAATCTTTATGGACACATGGCCATGGTGAAGGTTTCAACTAGGTTCCTAAAAGTAATCCCTAAACTAGATACAGATCCAACAATACATACAATCATGATATGCTACACATGAACCTGCTCTGATACCACTGAAGGAAAACTAGTGCACCGGAGCCTACCCTAGGCATGCTACATTAGGGACTAGGTATTGCATAATTAAAATTTTAAACAATGCATACGGAAAAACCTACTCATGCATCGGATCTAACATAAACATGATGCATGAAACAGATGCATAGGCATGTAAGGCAAGTGCAATAATTATAAATAATATGATAAAAACTAGATCTAAACATGCATGATAAATAACATACCTTATAGCGCTTCCTTTTATTCTGAATATTGGATCGAAGCAGGAAGAAGCCGATTCCAGTAGTCTTCAGAACAGATCTGCAATAGCAAGAAGAAGAATCGGTCTAATCTCTCGAGGTGTCTAAATGTCCACCCTCTAGAGTATCCATGCGTAGGCTCTCACTGATCCAACTCCCGGATAGATGCTAGTCCTCCAGGAATCAAAGAAAGGTTTCGGATATGTGGAGCAGGGAAAGCTAAACTGAACTTCACGGACGGTCTTCTCCAAGACCGCCCTTACTCCACCTAAAGCACACAATGGAGATCTAAAAACAGGGAATGAAAAAACATGGATGCAGAACAAAATTCTGCACGCAGATTTTCTGTCCCAAAACCTCTCACAAATCTTATAAACTACTCTCTACTCCTCTCCTCACAAACTCTGTTCTTCCCTTCATCGCACAGCCATTTTTTTCATCCCCTTCTCTCACGGCATACCACCAAGATACAAGAGAGGCAGAGAAAACCTAGAAAATAACAGAGGTGGAGAACACTCGAGAAAGCCAGGAAGACATCATGAGAGAAAACAGATAAATCCCAAACATCAATTGAAAAGCTCTTGATCAGTTTCAAATTTTTGGGAACCGTGGGCTATCTCACAGTGAAAAATAGGGACCAAGAGAGGAAAACGAGCGAAAGAGATCACCGTGAGACCTCTTCCAGATCGCGATACCAATGATCAAATTAGATAACCCAAGCATCAAACAAATTTCAAGATGTTCTTATCCATGCGGCAACCAATCAACAGGTTAGGCTTATCCCAAACACACTGTAAAACAAGGCAACGAGAAAACAGGGGAAGAGGGAGAAAACAAATATCATGAACCAAAACACCGTGTAAACCTTCCATGATTAAACCGGTTCAACAATATTTAAACTGGTTCAAAAAGAAAAACCCTCGTCTAACCAAACCCGATCAGTAAAAAAATCAGGTCCAATCCTGGTCTAACAGGAATAGTTCCTGGTTGACCCAAACCAATCCTGGTCGATTCAAATCAGACCAGGTGGACCAGAAAAAAATCCAATGTATGCTCAATCAGTCCATTTGACCTTAATACCGAAACGATTCCCAATCGTTGATCGACTCCCGGATCAGGAAGTAATCCTCAATGGCGAGTGACCTCATAGGTTCGAATAGAGTTGTCAACAGGTCGGGTCCGGACCCGAGACCCGCGGGTCTGGACCCAATGGATCCGGATCTGGATCTCAATCTGGATCTATTTATCTGGACCCGGACCCGACGGGTCCAGACCCGATGAACCCAAAACCTGATTAAATAAAATAATATGATATATATTTATATAAATGTGGGACGTTGGATCATAATCGAATGGTTAAAAAAATAAAAGAATAGAATCCTCCACTCTTACAAGCCCATAGGCCATAGTGGTATTCGGGTCCGGGTTCGCATCTGGATACCCGAAATCCATTCGGGTCCGGGTCTGGTATCTTAAAATTGGACCCGTCAGGTATTCGGGTCCGGGTCTGGGTCCGGTAGCTAAAATTGGGTCCGGATCTGGATATCTGGGTTTCGACTCGAGCTCGACCCATTGACAGCTCTAGGTTCGAACTTAAATGGTAGCACTGGAACACTTCCAGTACCATCACAAGATACCATATAGCAATGGGTCCCGGCGTCCGGATAAGTCGAAGATGCGAGAGCAATCTATCGAACCTCTGGCATATGGTTACCGTATAATTCATCCCTTTGACCTCCAATGCTCAAGATGACCTAGGGTTAGACTGCCAACCCTAACTGAGTCAATCCATAATATGTCTCAACCTCGCAAATCTAGTAACTCCTCACTATGACTACCCCGGTCGAGGATTTGCTAAATTGAGACACTACAAGACATTCAATCCAAACAATTTAGACAGGTCAATTCCATCTTGGTCCACCACCGCTCCACAAGTACTTGCTTATACCTGAAACCTTCCATCATCAAATTAGAAATCCGGGTAGTCCAGCACCAAAGCATAGGAAGTTGCTTGCAAGCTACCATGGTGACCTCAGGTCGGAGGGACACATATACCTATATCCAATCATAAGCAATCCTTTGATAGAAAGGAGCTCCATAGAGTCACGTTCAATGAGATGTAATACATTCCACTTGTAGATCACATCAGTGTCACCACACTCCTTTGGTCAAGAGGACAACCAAACGATGTGAACCACAATAACCTACACTTGATACATTGCCATCCTGTACAATGTATCCTTTGGTTGTGAACCTTTTTAAAGGACAACTCGATATATTCTCTCTATATCAAAGTCAGTGCAGTCCTAAGGACTTCATCACATAAATAGAGTTTATTACAGGAAAATGAATAATGTGATGAGCTGCCAAAATAAAGTTTTATTAATTCATATACAAATTATAAAACTGAGCACAACCACCTACAACCTAGGTGATTGGCTTTGGAACACAATTCCCAACACTTTCCTTATCAGAAAACTGGGATTTTATATCCCTGGTTTCCACCATCTTGATTTTGGACCCATCTTTGACCAAACACCCTTTCCTTTTGATACAGCCACTCCGGTCAGTGCTGTTCCTGCTACTAATATTACCTCCACCTCTTTTGCACCAACCAAAGGCAGGATATATGTCAGATGCAGAGGACGAGGCCATCGTGGTGTATCGAGACCTACCCAGACCTGACTCTCTGATCTTTGGCTGATGTGGCCATGATCCCGTCCTTCTATTGATACTACACCGATTGAGATTGGATCCTCTGATGATGAGAGTTCTCAGTATGATAGTCATAGCTTACATTCTAGCACTACTTGTATGCATCTATGTTTGTTTACCATCTTATATCTATATATGAAAGTTTGTATCAATGTATGAAATTTGGTATCGATGAATGAAATTTTTATATCAATGCTTGTTTATAAATACTATCTCTTTTAGTTTTTGATGTTGTCACTGTTTTTTGAATTTGTTTGTCTTTTTTATTGCTTCTTCATTTTATCCTTTCTTATCTCTAACCTTTTTTAATGATGACAAAAAGGGGAAGAGATAAGTGAGAGATAAAAGGGAAAAGAATGAATAATTTATGGTAAATGGTAAAGGGGGAGAATAAAATGAAAAATAGTTTGATGTTGGAGAGTAAAAAGGAGTAGAGTGAGAGTAAAAGAAGAGTAAAATGAGATAATGGGTTCAATAAAAAGAAAAGATTAGAGCAATAAGTGAGGGGAAGTAATCTTTCCTATGCTAAAATTTCTTGCAAAATCTCTGAAATCAGTTTTTCAGTTTATGAAAACTCTTTGAAAATCAATTTTTTGAATCACCTTTTGAGGGGGAGTATCTATGCTCTTCAATCTATTGTTCAAAGATTTTTCTATTAATTACTTTCATCATATTTCTATGTTGAGATTCTTATCTTTAAAGTATGTTTTAACTCTGATACACATTTAAAGTATCATGGTACATGTAATTTTAGCTCTGATATTCTTTTTAGTTCTAATTAATTCAAATGAGCTCTTAGACTTAAACTTTTACTTTTTCTTTACTCTGATACAAATTGCACTAAGCTTTATACTAATTAAAAATTTTTTTAAGAGCTTATTATATGAGATATACTCAAAGGTTTTATCATGATCAAAAAGAGGGAGATTGTTGACTCCATTATTGATTTTGATGATTAACAAAATATTTAAGTATATTTGAGTACTAACATTTCTTTGAAGTATGTTTTTAATAGAAAAAGGTACTCATCAAACCAGCTAAATTGAATTGCTTATCAAATGATTGAAGAAGCCCTTTTTATGGATGAAACACCAATCATTAATGGACTTAAGTATTTAAGATTTGCTTGAAAGAAATTAAAGAGTCAAGTTCAAAAAAGTTTTAGCAGAGTTTCAGTTATTTTTGAAAAAGTTTCAGCAAGTATCGACTCAGAATGTCAACTGACAGTTCAAGTATCGACTCATGACAGTGCAAATATCGACTCAAGTCGGTATGCAGATAGGAGTTTCAGATGGCATGCTTGAAGTCTCGACTTATGCTTCATAAGTGTCGACCCTAAGTGTCGATTTAAGTATCGACTTAAAGTCTGAGACAAATTTTTTATGGAACATGCTGAAATTTAAGACTCACATCAAGTGTCGACTCACAAGATGAAGTGTCGACTCACCTGAGAATTTCAAAGAGCTTCAATGTAGAATTTTGAACTAGGTGTCGACTCATGGGATTTAAGTGTCGACCCTAAGTATTGACTCACAACCTGAAGTATCGACTCTTGGACTTCTAAGAACAGTAATGACTAGTTTTTTCAAACGCAGAACTCATCCCTTTCACCCCTAATGGCTAGTTCCATGTCTCTAACTGTCATAAACCATCATTTAGGCCTTGGGATGGTATTTAAGTGAATTAAATTTAAATGGAACACAAGAGAATGAGAAAAGGAAGGGAAAAAGAAAGAAAAAGAAGAGTATTCACTCATACATTCATTGAGAGCAATTACTTCCAAGTAAAAGAAGCCTTCAAGCATTCAAAGCAATCAAAAGCATTCAAGTCCAACCACTTTGGATCATTGATTGAGACTTCGTCGAATTGAAGACAAGCATCTTCAACAAGCTTCAAAGAGATAACAGCTTTTTATTAGAAAGCTTTTCTTGTATTCTTTACTTCAATTCATACTTTGTTGTATCAAGGTTTTTGGTGATCCTAAGAACCAAACCAAGAAGATTTTTGATTAGCCTAGTTGAAAATCAAGAAAGTTTTTGGTTAGCCTAGTTGAAAACAAAGAAGGTTTTGGGTTAGCCTAGTTGAAAGCCAAGGAGGTTTTTGGTTAGCCTTTGAAAACCAAGAGGCTTCTTTTGGTGAGCCTAGTGAAAATCAAAAGGGATTTTGATTAGTGTACCCGAAAAACTAATCGGCTATAATCGTGAGTGATTATAGTGAATTCCCGAGTGGACCTTGGGGAGTGAACGTAGGTGTCTTTGAGAACACCGAACCACTATACTTGCCTTGTGTTTGTGATTGATTATTTCTTTCTATTTGCTCTTACCTTCATTGCAATTTAAATTTCCACTGCATACTCTTTAAGAGCACACAATACTTACATCTCACTAGCATTTGATTTGATTATTGAATTGGCATACATAGTTGCAAATAATTTTTAGAAACCCAATTCATCCCCCCTCTTGGGTTGCTTACTGGGTAACAGGTCTTTATGGTTAGCCCTTGCCATTAAGCTGAGGGTCCTGTTGGTTAGCCCTCGATATCTTAGATGGGCAAGGGTCCTAATGGTTATCCCTCATTATTGGCTCTTAGGCCAATCAAAGGCCATTTGGAGCCAGGACCGATCAATGGCCATTGAATTTAAAGCAGATCAAAGGCTCCTTCAATGGGTCGATTAAAAGTTATTGAATTTAAAGCTAATCAAAGGCCCTTTAATGAGTCGATCAAAGGTTGTTGAATTTAAAGTCGATCAAAGACTCTTTCAATGGGCCTATCCAAGGTTATTGAATCTAGAGCCAATCAAAGGCTCCTTCAATTTCCTATTGAATAGTGAAAATATACACCATCTAATCACAAATATCTTATTAAGAAATAGGAAAGGTTGTATTATTGATAATTCACTCAGAGATTTTCAGAGTTCCATGGACGAGGCAAAGGCATTCCATCTAATTGTATCAGGTGGTATGTTCTAGATCGGATGACCTCTTCCACTCAATATGGTCCTTCCTAGTTCAGAGAGAGCTTCCCTTAGCTAGTTGGCTATGATACTTTGGCCTATTGAAGCACAAGGTTTCCGATCTTGAAGAATTTGCCACGAACCTGTGCATTATGGTATCGAGTGATTTTTGTCGATAACTTACCATTCTTATGGCTGCTCATTCTTAAACTTCTTCCAGCAGATCTAGATTTATCTTGAGCCACTTTGAGTTATTATTTTCATCAAAATTCCCCACCCTAGGGGATGGGAGTCTCATCTTCAATGGGATGACTACTTCGATCTCGAAGGTGAGGTTGAAGGAGTCTTTCCCATCATGATCCCTTGCATAGTTCGGTAGGTCTAGAAGACATGATGCAACTTATCAGCCTACAACCCCTTTGCTTGATCGAGCCAAATCTTTAATCACTACAAAAGAGTTCTATTAGCAACCTTGGCCTTCTTATTAGCTTGGAGATGGCCAACAGAGGTAAAATAATGAATGATACCTAGGTCTTTGTAAAATTTAGCTAATTTGATATTATTGAATTGGTGACCATTATCAATGATCAAGACCTTTAGAAGGCCGAAGCAACAAACAAGGGACTTCCAGATGAAGTCCTTCACTCGAGCTTCCGCTATCTTGGCAAGAGACTTAGCTTCTATCCACCTTATAAAATAATCAATGGCCACCAATAGGAACGCCTGCTATCCAGAAGCTTAAGAAAAGGATCCAAGTATGTCCATGCTCCATTGAGTGAAGGACCATAGTGTGTTTATTGGGGTGAGAGGCAAGGTCGGTTGTCATTGCACATTTGAATAGTGCTAGCACTGGTCGCACCCTTGACCATATCAACGACATCCTATTACATGGTGGGCCAATAATATTCTTATTACAAAATCTTATAAGACAAGGACTTGCCCTCCAAGTGGTTGCTATGGATTCATTTATGGACCTCCTGTAGAGCATACTCTACCTCTAAAGGTTGTAAGACTTTCAAGAGTGGTAGGAAGGAAGACCATTTATACAACTTGTTCTCGTGGAGGACATATCGGGGAGCTTGATGTCGTATCTTGCAAGCTTCCCCTCTATCAACGACAAGGGTCTTGTTGTGAAGATATTGAACCAATGGATCAATCCAATAAGGTTCGGCATCCAACTATAATATGAGCATGGGTTTGCTAATACTAGGCACTTCCACCACTTCAAAAAAGAACTACGTACATAGCTCGTGTGGAGCGGACTCCCCAAGTTTAGATAGAGCTTCGGCACGAATGTTCTCTACACTAGGAACTTGTTGAATGTCAAAATTATGGAAGGCTAAGATCAAGTTTTTAACCTTCTGGAGACATTTCTTCATGGCTCTCCTCTCTTGCTTCATATTCATTTAACACTTGGCCAATAGTAAACTGTGAGTTGTTGTAGGCCTCTAGATGTTGTACCCCCAGCTCTTTAGATATTTTGAGACCAACAATCAAGGCTTTATATTTAGCTTCATTGTTTATAGAAGGGAATCTGAAGTGGAGGGCATACTAAATATCCTCTCCTTCAAGGCTCGTGAGGATAAATCTTGCTCTCGAGCTGGTAGAATTTAAGGACCCATCTACATATACCACCAACTGGTTCTTCAAGCCTTCTTCCATTGGATTGTCCCCCTCTAGTTTTTCCTTAGGGATAGTATAATCGATCTCAAAATTAGCTAGTACCTATACCTTTATGGAGGGCCTTGGTTGGAACATAAGGTTGAACTTAAAGAACTTGAGCACCCATTTAGCCACTCTGCCAAATGTGTCCAACCTATGTAGGGCCATTCAGAGTGGTTGATCCATGAGAATGACCATGGTATAAGCCTAGAAATAAGGACAAAGCTTCCTAGCCAAGGTCACAAGAGTAAATATTAGCTTTTTGAGCTGAGTATACCTGGTTTCAATATTTTGTAAGACTTAACTAACATAGTAAACTAGATTCTAAACTTGGTCCTTCTCTTGGATGAGAACGGAAACAATGGTCGAAGGGGAGACCGCCAGGTACATGTATAGCTCCTCGCCTTTCTCAAGCTTGCTCAAGAGTGAAAGAGTACTGAGGTAGGCTTTTAGATCTTTAAATACCTTCTAGCATTCATTGATTCATTGAAAGTCCTTTGGCTTCTTCAATATTTTGAAGAAGGGAAGGCACTGCTCAGCCTATCTAGAGACAAACTAGCTAAGGGCAGTGACCACCCTGTAAGTCATTGCACCTCCTCCATCATCCTTGGAGTGCCCATTTATCTCAGCCTGTATTTTCTCTAAGTTAACTTCGATCCCTCGGTGCAACACAATGAACTTAAGAAATTTCTTGGACGTTACCCCAAAGGCACATTTAGTTGGATTCAACTTCATCTGATATTTGTGCAGGCAATGAAGGTCTCTTCTAGGTTAACTACATGGTTCCTTGAAATGTGGCTCTTCACCAACATGTCATCTACATAGACTTTTATGTTATGGTCGATTTGGTTTTTTAAGACCTTGTTCACCAACCACTAGTAGGTCACTCCTGCAATTTTTATACTAAATGGTAATGATCCAGGCCATGGTCAAAATCCTCCCAGCCACCACTGAGTTGCTGATGAGTGAGGTGGTAGGAGAAGTAGCAGGCCAGGCTGCATCAAGCACATGCGGGGCAACTACAACTCTTGCGATGGCATCATTCGGAGTGGGCCTTCTGGCAAGGGTATTCCCTATGGCAATAGTGAGCAACAGCAGCTGGCCTCCTGGCTCAAATGATCCATCAAAAGGGGTCATCTCCCTACCCCTTGATGTTTAGATGCCCAACCAACTACATGGGAGGGTGATTGACTGCACCACCTAGTGCCTACAGGTAGGAACATGCCTGTTGGGTTGCGAGTCTTTCCTATCAATCTAGCTAACAGCTTCTTCTTTTTGGCAAGTGCTGGAGACTTGCATCATGTAAATCTGGGACCAATCCAAGAGCATAAAAAAGGAGCTTGCCCAGGTCAAACACAGGTTGGAGAACATGGAACTTGGGTGCATAGGTGCAGAGCTCAACAGTCTACTACCAAAGATGCCTGAGAGACACTCCAGTGCCAACTATATCATTCCACTACCAAGATCAAGGAGCTAACCCTAGAGCTTGAGTCCATCCACTGGAGGATTGCCAAACTTATAGCTGACAGTGGTTCTAGTGCAAGACCGGCCATGGGTGATGCTTTCATGGCGATGGTCGGGACCAACAGGGGCATGCAGATAGATGATCTTAGGGTTGTAGACTCTTAATCTATGGACCTCCCAAGTATGCAACTTGAGGGGCTATTCTCCTACCAGCAAGGAGTCTAGGTCGAGTTCTCAGCTAAAGGCAATCCGACAACTCAAAAGGTGGGTGCTGCTGATGAGGGTGTGGGTTCGTAATAAGGAAGTCTGAGTTTCCCAAAGGAAGGTTCGAACCCTCACACTAGGAATTTAAGCCTTCGATGGGGGACGTGGTGGTCCGATAAACTAGATGAAGGCCCATAATGGGAGATCACTCTCTTACGAGGAAGGCTCATTGATGTAGAGGGCTCACCACATATGAACAAGATACTAGGATAGACATGTTCAGACATGTGGCGAAGCTGTGGGTTTGGGCGATGGAGGCACAAACAACGATTGACAATCTGGAGGTGGAGCTTGTTTGCACTCTAGAAGGATAACAAGGAGTGAGCACCGATAAAAGAAGGGCTACTAAGGGTGAGTCCAAACTTTCAGCACTAAGAGGGCCTAGAGTCTTCCCAAGATATCTGATGAAGTGCGCATGCAGGGCTTCAACATCAACTTTGATGCACACGAGTCATTACACAAGCAGCACTTATACAAGGCTTCAATGAAAGCTTTGATGCATGTGAGTTCATTATGCAGGCATGCTATTGTGAGGCAGGCATGGCAATTAGGCCACTCATACCCCAAAATGTCTTGCCCAAAGAGATCCTGGATCTTGTAATGCAAAAGGAAGAAAAGTTTGGAAAAGGCCTTGGAGATTGTAAACCTTGTACTTTCTCCATCACCCAAGAAAAGAATAAAAGTTTTCTTTTCTTTAATTCCATTCCTTTTGCATGGCATTCTGCACTTTTGGATTTGCTTTTTTGCAATGCTCTGTGTACCTGATGCACTGTTGCCTGGAGAATGCCTTCAAGCAAATCTTGATATGCCATCGAGATCTCAGTGCCTGATCACCCTCCAGGAGGAGGTGAGAGGATCTGACTTGCCCCTCAATTACAGGGTGCAATATGGCCTAGCATACCGCTTGATGTAGACCCGATCCTTAGGAGAGTCTCTAACTAGATGTGACTTTGGTGCATTCATGGTGTTGCTTTAGTTGGAGCATAAAGAACATGAATGCACTACCTCCCGAGGGGATGTCAACCCTGGAAGGAATACTTGGTGCTTCATCTCCTGGTTTCAAAAAGAGCAATCATTAGCTGACAGGATGCACACACTTGTTGAGTGCTATTTGGCTGCTAGTGTGGTGGCCTTTCCCTTAACCACTCTATAAATAGAGGGCCAGGGAAGCTAGTCTTCACCAAATTCCTCTAGAGTTCTAGCGATCGGAAGGATGTTGAAACAATGGTCGACCTTCTCTGATGTCAGTGTTGTTGAGTTCCATTTCTTAATTAAAGGGTTTTTTCCTGGGTAGCTGCCTTTGCTTCAAGGGTGTGCTGATGGATACTCTTATTATCGTGAAAGGTATTGGAAATGGCTAGTGCTCTAGTCATTGGGTTATGACTATTGCTAATTGGAGGATGGGTGACGACTGCCTACCTCATCACCCAATTCCTCCTTCGTGACCCATCTTCGCATTCGGTGGTGGATAGGCCTGCAATGGGCACAACTCTGAGAACTTGCCTTGCTCGATGATTGATGAGTATATACAAGGGATGTGTAGGGGTGGCACTTCACCATCTGCGATGTAGTTTTGGGCCAGTGGGTCCCCACTATGGCTGTGGTAGGGGATAGTCTTTCAATGCCTTCAATGCCTCCTAAGGCTCCTCTCCATCTTCTGTTGGGTGAGGCTTCATGACGTTCATGGCCTCTACTTTATTGAAGGTGGCTTGCCTCCATGTTCTACACGCTGGTCGAGTTACTATAATATGATTGACATCTTCTCTCAATTGACCTATCTTGCCTTCACGTGCCTCCAAGGGGTTTGGGAACCTTCAAAACTTGGAGAAGGTTCCTCACAACTTTTCTAGGAGGAACCTCATCAAGGCATAGAAGAAACTATGGTGCTTCGAAAAGCTTTGATTTGATCCTGATCCTCCTCTTACTAGAAATGTTTTGAATGAACTTCGGAGCTCTAAGGAGTCATTTTTGCCCTCTCAAGGCTGGTGTAACTTGTCCCTACTCTTTATCTATCTTTTGAAACAATCTTAGAGCAATGTAATCTATTGAAAAGCTACAAACACGTGTAACTTGATATTCATTAATAAAAAAAAATCTTCGTTTCTTAACATCTATTTGTGTTTGTATGCATTTCTTTCAAATGACTTAGAATAGAGAGTGCAATGACCCTGCGTAGGGAATATAAGTCACCTAGGACTTTAGAAAAAGAGGTTCATCAACCCCGCTTAGGCATGGAGCTCATCTTGGACTTTCGCATAAGGGATGTCGAACCTCACTTGGGGTAGCCTCGCTCAAGACTTTGGAAATAAGGGGTGTCGAAACCCTACCTAGGACAACCTCACCGAAAACTTTAGAATAAGGGGTGTTGGAATCCCACCTGGGACAACCTTGCCTAAGACTTTGAAAATAAGAGATGTCAGAATCCTGCTTGGGACAACCTCACCTAGGACTTTAGAATAAGTGATGTCGGAACCCTACCTAGGACAACCTCGCCTAAGATTTTGGAAATAAGGGGTGTCGAAACCCTACCTAGGGTAGCCTCGTTCAAGACTTTGGAAGATGATCCTAGCTTTCACTATACATTCTTCTTAGAAACCAAAAAGGAAGATTTCTATTATTGAAGATATTAGGTTTTCGGGCCTATGGGTACATCTGACTAATAATACAGCTAGATTATCAAAATTCCAAGTGCGGGCAATAGGGATGTCATCCAGTTGCTCCAAATAATAGGTATCGAGTCGAACCACTTTGGTGATGTGATTGGGTGCTTCCCAATTTAGAAAAAGTTTTTCCCACTCTATGGGCTAGTTGGCAGCTGCCTTCTGAGGACAAGATCTCCTATTTGAAATTGCTTTGCCTTCACGTGGGAGTTGAAGTAGCATGCCATGCATTGTTGATATACAGCCATTCGAACTTGGACTTTATCCCAAATCTTCTCTAGGAGATCGAGATTCACTCTTAGATCTTCCAAATTGTGCTACTCACATAAGCTTCGACTTGACATGATGGAAAGCTTACTTCTAGAGGAATGATAGCTTCAGTTCCAAAGGCAAGGTTGAATGGCATATTGCCCATCGAAAGCTAGTGAATGGTGCGATAGGCCTAGAGGACACTATGCAATTCTTTTACCTAGAGTCCTCTAATCCTATCTAGCTAGGTCTTCAAACCTTGAAGAATCATTTGGTTAGTGATTTCAGCTTCTCCATTTGTTTATGGATACACAACTAAAGTGAATCGATGATTGATCCATAGCTCTTTGCAAAACTCCTAGAAGGATGTATTATCAAACTATCTACCATTATCGATGATGATAATGCGAGGAAGTCCAAAATGATAGATGATCAACTTCCATTCAAACTTTCGAATATCTCACTTAGTGATCTACGCCAAAGGTTCTACCTCGATCCACTTTGTGAAGTAGTCGATGGCAACTATCATAAACTTTTTTTGCCCAGTGGCTGATAGGAAAGGACCAAGGATATCCATCCCCCACTCAGTAAAAAGCCAAGAGGAGCTCAAGGAGCTAAGGGGTATTATCGGTTGGTACTGAATGTAGGCATGTCTTTGGTAACAGTCATAGCATTGCATGGCTTGACAGTAATGTTGAGAGTGCTTGGCCAATAATATCCCTATCTCAAGATATTATAGGCTAGAGCATGACCTCCAGCATGGCTGCCGCAGATCCCTTCATTAAACTCTCGAAGGGAGAAGTTTGCTTCTAAGGGACGAAGGCAATGGAGAAGTGGGGCATCGAGTAGGCCCTCTTGTAGAGCTTCCCATCGAGTACTATGAACAAGGTAGACTAGTACTTGAGCTTTCTCACTTCAGCCTTGTCCTCTGGTAGTGTTCCTTTTTGTAGGTAATGGATCAAAGGGTCCATCCAACATTGTTCGTTATCCACCTGAAAGACCAGGACTGGCTATTCCTTAATACTAGGCTTCTCAAGTTTTCTAGGTAAGCAATCTTCACGATATCTGTATAACTAAGGTTACTAGCTTTGATAGTAGGTCCGCTTGGGTATTTTTTATCCTGGGAATCTACAAAATCTCAAAGAAACTAAAGGATGAAACAATTTTTTTTACCCTTTTGAGATACTTTTTTATGGTGGGGGCTCTGGTGTCAAACTCTCCATGGACTTGTCCAACTATTAGTTAAGAATCATTGAAGGTTTTTAGGTGTTGAACTCCAAGCTATGGGTGAGCCTCAACCCCATGAGGAGGGCTTTATATTCCACCTCATTATTGGAGGCCTTGAAGTTGAAGCAAAGTGCTTGCTCGACAATGACTCCCTCTAAGCTGACGAGGATCATCCTTGTCCTAAACCTCCCAGCATTGGATGCACCATCAACATAGAAAGTCCAAGCCTTGGCCGCTGGTTTTGGCTCCATTGACTCTGGTCCAATCTCCACTCCAACTAGGATGGTGCACTCCATGAGGAAGTTTGCTAAAGCCATTGGATTTAATGGTTGGGAAAGGTTGATAATGGATATAAACTTTCCCAACTCCACTACCCACTTGGCGATCCTCTTAGAGGCATTAATCATTTATAGAATTTGATGCACAAGCTGATTGATTAGGACCATGATGGGATATGCTTGGAAATATGGATGAAGCCGCCTGCCAAAATTAGAAGGGCAAAGGCGACCTACTCCACCTTTGGGTATCGAGTCTCTACATCTTTCAGGATCTGACTGATGTAGTAAACTAGCTTCTGCATTCCATCCTCCTCTTGGATGATCACCGAACTCACGACCACAGGGAAGATAGCCAAATAAAGATAAAGCATTTTTTCCATAACCAGCCTTGTGAAAAGTGGCATAGTGATAAGGTAGGTCTTGAGCTACTTAAAGGAAACCTGGTACTTCTCCATCCACTAGAAGTCTTTGATCTGTTTCAAGGCTTTGAAAAAGGGTTGGCACTTATCATTGGACCTTGCAATAAAGAGACTCAGCTCGGTGACCTTCCCTGCAAGGTGCTGAATCTCCTTCAGACTCTTGGGGTTGACATCTCTAGGATCCCTCAGAGCTTCTTGAGGTTGGCCTCGATTCCATGGTGCGATACCATGAAACCTAGAAACTTTCCAAAAGAAACTCTGAATGCATACTTATTTAAGTTGAGCCATATATGATAACTCTATAGCATCTAAAAAGTCTCCTCCAAGGCTACTACATGCTAACTTTTCTTGGAGTTTTTAACTAGCATAAAATTGATGTACACTTCCATGTTACATCCAATCTAATCCTTGAAGATCTTGTTGACAAGATGTTGATAGGTAGCTCTGGCATTCTTCAGGCTAAAAGGCATAACTTTATAGTAGTACAGCCCCTAGTCTATGATGAACACGGTCTTCTCTTCATCCTCGAGCACCACCCAGATTTGATTGTACCTAGAAAAGGCATCCATGAAATTGAAAGTCTCATGCCTGAAGGTTGAATCCATGAGCTGATCAATTCCAGGCAGAGAAAACAATCCTTCTGGTAGGCTTTATTCAAGTTAGTGAAGTCAATATATGCCTGCCACTTACATTAGCTTTCTTCACTAGAACAACATTAGTGAGCCAATATAGGTAATAGACTTCAGGGATGAAATCAACCTCCAAAAGCTTCTCCACCTCCAGATTGATGGCACACTGTCACTCAAGAGTGAATCTTTTTTTCTTCTAGTGAACTGGGGGGTGTGAGGGATTGACATTGAGATGGTGCACCATAACCTCAGGGTCGATGTCCGGCATATCCATAGCTATCGATGCAAAGATATCAATGTTCATGTGAAGGAACTCCACCAAACAGGCCTTGGACTCTTCACTATGCTCACTCCTGATATAGACCACACAAGAGAGGTCAAATAAGTCCAAGGGAACATGAACAAGCTCTTCAACGGGCTCTCCCACTATAGCCTATATTGATATCAGAGGTCGAGGCTCTCGATGGACATGGTTTCCTTCGATTTCTTGCTTTTAAGGGTCACCACATAATATTGCCTTGCTAAAGCTCGATCACCTCAAACCTTGCCTATCCCATGGAGAGTGGGTAACCGCATGAGCATGTGGTAGGTTGAGACTACAACCCTTAGAGCATTCAAACTAGATCTTTCCAAGATGGCATTGTAGGCTATCAGGATCTTGACCACCAAAAAATTCAAAAGGATCATCGCCTGCTTTGAGGCCCAGCCAACAGTCACAGGAAGTGTTATGATGCTCTTGACAGGAACAATATCCTTAGAGAAGACAATCAAGGGAGAGCTAGCCTTTCGGAGGTGATCCTTGGGCGAGCCTATTTGAGAGAAAGCATCTTAAAACAAAATATCCATGGAGCTTCTATGATCTACTAGGATTCTTCTTATATCATAATTTGAGATAATCATCATGTGGAAATAGAACTTTGTCTGCATCAGTATCAAAGAAGATGATGGGCTCCTCCTCTGCCTTCTGGCACTTAGGCTGAGGGATCTCCATTTAGGCCATCCTGGCATAGGCTTGTCGTCTAGAGGAGCTGGCCCCCCCAGTGGCTAGTCAACCAGAGATAGTGTTGATGAGGATGTTATTCTTTGCAAGGGGTTCGACTACGAGATTGGGCTCTCGACTGGTAGCCTTAGAGGTGCTAGGATGACTAATGTAGCCACAAAGTACCCACACCAAATCAGTGCCTCAATCTCCTTCTTCAAGGTGAAGCAATCCTCAATGTCATGCTCTTAATCTCTATGGAATTGGCAATATTTCTTAGGATCCTTCCAAGCTTTCTTACTCATCTTCCCCAGCTAGTGGATAATATCCTAACCTTTGATCTCCATCAAGATTTATCCTTAGAAGCATTCATAAGGATGAAGTCCTCATAGTGGGATGGCTTGGGACTTTTAGATCAATGGTGGAATTCCTTGTCCTGCTTCTTCTACTGCTACTATTGTGGCTGAGGAGTAGGGAAAGGATGAGAGCGATCCTCTTAGGCATGCTTTTGATCACCCTTCTCCTTCTCCACCAAGCCTTCCATGGCATTGATATAGTGCTCAGCATGGTCCAAGAGCTCAAAAAGGTCTCTGGAAAACTTCTTGGAGAGGGAGAAATAAAAAGTGCCTTTACACAACCCCCTCTTCAAGGCTAACATAAAGATGGAGGGCTCGATGCCACGGACCTCTATTTTGGCTACTTTGAAGCGATCTATGTAATGGTGAAGAGACTTACCTTCCTCTTGCTAGATCGAGAAGAAAAAGTTAAAGCCTCACTTGGGCCTCTTGCTACTATGAAATTGGGCCATAAATTAATGGTCAAACTTCTCGAAAGAGTGAATCAATCCTAGTGGGAGTTAGGTGTACTGAGCTCTCATCGCTTCACTAAAAGTGGTCGGAAAGGACTTGCATATAAGGGCATCAGATTATCCCTAAAGAAGCATGAGAGACTTGAAGCTCTCTAGATGGTTAAAGGGATCGATGGTGCTACATAGGCCTCCATAGTGGGTGCCTTGACATGAAGAGTGATGGGGGATGATTTATGCATGTAAAGTATTTTTTCATGATTAAGCATGAAGCTAAGATTTTAGATCCTGAATTTCAATCCAAGATTCAAAGTATAGAATTCTATGAAAATCCTGGAAGTCATGCATGCAGAAATGAACCCTAAAGTAATAGATAAGCAGGATCGCCAAGGTTGAGAAACCCTGGTCAGGCTAGCTTTCCTACAATACCATTACTAATGAATCAAGGGGATGTACCTGGCAATGGTAGAAGTGCCTACTGAAGATTGTTCCATGAAGAGATTGCTCATGCTCTCGGATGCGGCCTGGAAGAACAAGCTTCTGACCCTGCAGATTCGTGGCTTTCTGCTCAGTGATTCAATGGCTGATCAAAAGGTATCCTTAGACTCATGAAAACTAAGGAACTTACAAATCACAATATGGGGTTAGAAAACTAAGAGTATGAATACTGAATAATTGAAAGAAGGGAAAAGAAAGGCTCTTGGATGATGGCGGCCAAGGGTTGGAAGAAACGGGCGGCTAGGATTTTGATGTTGTAGATGGAGGCAGGGTGCAGGAACAAGAAGAACTCGTACACAACTCGCACACAGCACTCACACAGCAAGGGCACATAGCAAAAAGAGAAAACTTAAATTTAATTCATCAATATTCTAAAATTTCATGAGGAGGGGAGGTATTTAAATAGGCTTACAAACTTGGGGCTCAAGTAAGGGTATTCATGAGAAATTACATTAGTCCTAAATCCATACAAAGACATAGACTAGGGCTCTCCACTTTTGACTGAGCCTCTCTCTCTCCCTCTCCTTCTCTTGGTCAGCCAAAGAGGGGTGACTCTAAGGGAGGCCGACCAAGGGGGGTGACCATAAGGGTTGGCGCCCTTCTTGATGCTCCTCATGGACCTTGGGCGGCCCAGCATGCTCCAGGCTGCGGTCTAAGTTTCCAAGGCTTTCAAATTCTCTTGATGGGTCTTCCATGGTCTTTAAGTGTGGCTTCATGACTTTAAGCTGGCTGGATCTTCGATTATCTTAAGTCTTCTACTTGCAAAATTTGACTGGACTCACTATAAAATTTACAGGACTCAAAAAATGACTAGATTAACATGAGCTGACTTGACTAATAAACTTCAAAACTTACAGGACTCAAAACTTGACATGACTCAACTGACTTGGCATTCTAGATACAGGACTCAAGTGTAGACAGGACTCCAATAGACTTACTCACAAAACTTAAATAAACTAACTTAAATTGATTAAACCTTAATTACAAATTGGACAAAACTTGGACTCACATCCTAAACTCTAATTTGATAACCACAGAAGGTTGAAATGCCTCTACCAAAGTCTAGGGCCTCTAATGTCTCCATCAATTCTCCCGCGATGGGAGGAACTCGACCCCGTCGAGTAAGGGTCACACCGAACCTGGTGCCTCTCAAGAAGGTATGAGTGGAGGCATAGCAAGTCCTCTTGAGTATCCCACGAAGCGTCGGGCCCAGGTAGACCTTGCCAACAGACCAGGTGGTGTTGAAAATCGCTATCTCGGGTCATGAAAGCTCGATCATCTATGACACACTCGATCTGTATTCCTTTCTTAGGCCAAATTATAGGTGGACACTCAGGGTCAGGTGTTAGATATTAGAATAATGAAAATTAACCCAACTTTATTTGATTTAAATTTATACTTTTTGGGATATTTTGCAGGAATTTACTCCAAAAATGAGTAGAGCTCGATTTTAGGAATCCAGCGGCGCAAACCGGACCCAAATGGGAGTTCAAATGGACCTGAAATTAATTTTAGAAGACTTTAGCATGGATTTCAAAGCGGCACTACTTTTGGAACGTCACTTAAATTCATTTGGCTGGCTCATGGTGGACCGGCTCAATGGTCCACCACATGACCCCTTGGTCCACAGCTACCATTACCCATGGCCCATGGGTAGAGCCGTGGACCGCCGAGCTCCGTTCGCTCCGAAACTTGCCTGAGGGATGCTCCCGGCGCTGCCCAAGCCATTGCCACCCTCATCGCTAGCCAGAGACTGTCCCAACAGCCGAAAAAGCTGCAAGAAACCTGTTGCTGCGTGTCATCTTCCTCTCCGCCACTTGAAGCTGTCCAAGCTCCGTCGCTGCTCTCCTGCACGCTATCGCCCGTCGCCCAGCCCGCTGTTGTCCCAAAGTCACCGCGAGCTACCACGAGCCGCTCGTTGCCATCAGCCATCCCCGTCGAAGCCGCCGACCAGAATCCATGCTCCCCATCTCCACGGGCCCAAAGCCATCCGAAGCCACCCGTTGCCGCTGCGAGCCGCCCCTTGCTGCCACCGTGAAGTCACCAGAGCCACTCCACCGTCGATCAGAAAGTCACTACAATTCGTCCAATGCCATCGGTCCTGTTTCAACCTCTCTACTGTAGCTCATTGTCGGAAGGTAGCATTTGTGCTCGAACGACGCTGGATGGACGCGGGATTGTGCGATAGAATTTTTAAGTTTAATTTTTGAGATGGAGATACTATCGTGAAGGAATTCGGATGAGGAGATAAGCACCAAGTTTGAGAAGCAGATTGGGATGAGGAAATCATCGCGGTTCCCACACGGGCCCGACATGGTGTTTCCCATCTATAAATTTCGGTCATTCTACTCTCCGAAGAGAGGATTAGAGAGAGACTTCATCCCATTCCACTTCTAATTCTCGTATTTCTGTTGTGCGAAGCTGATGTCTGGATAGATCATCTTCTCGGGATTCCACTGTAGTGCTTGGCACAGGGGGTTTATTTTATTTTTAGTCTTTCGTACTCCTTTTTTATGAGATAAAAATAGGAATTTCTTGTCAATATTTTTATGAATCATTTCATTCTTATTAGGCATAGTTTATATTCCTGGGACAAGCTATGATCAATAGGTACAGTTTGTGCTCTTAGAATAAACTATCTCTAGGAGGAATTTTCATAATTTGTATGTATCCGCTTTTTGACTAATCTATATTCCAGGGGAACGAGCCATGATCAAACAGGTACAGGTCGTCATCGTCAAGAATAGGTTATATCTGGATTGGAACGTATGGATCTCATAGAAGTAGAGTGCCAGCCCACCTAACAAGTAACCATTTGGAGTTTTGAGATTTTATCTTTTGCATTTACATTTTGTCTGTCTTAGTTAGTTAATTGATTTATATTCTATTATTAGTTAAATATTAGTTTTCTCTTTAAAAATTCTTTTTCGGAATAACACAAAAGTCTCTGTGGGTTCAACCCTTACTCATGCTATTCTACCTGAGTAGTGGTATTAAGGTTTTAGATCGGTGCGTTGCGACGGGAACTTTTGGCGTTATTCTGAACAAAAAAATTCAAAAATCAAAAATCAAAAAAAATTCAAATTTCAAATTTCAAATTCAATTTTCAAAAAAAATTCAAAATTCAAAATTCAAAATTTGAAAATTAAAAAATTAAAAAAATTAAATTTTTAATCTTGAGTGTCTTGACATAAGGTTGCCCTGGCATAACTGGGAGGTTATGTTGAATGGTTGTCCTAGGGTACAAAAAGAAAATTTTATGCTTTTTGTTTTTCATTTTTAGATTCACTTAGATAAATTTATTTTTTGCAAAATCCAAAAAAATTTATCCAGACATTTCATAATTTATTAGGATTAGAAACTTAATCACAAAAATTAAAAAAAAAAAGGTTTTAGTTTAATTTTGTTTGTTTATAACTTTTTAGACACCTTAGTTGTTGCATTTCATAATTCCAACCCATTAATTAGATAAGGTGGGGAGATCAATACCCTTCCTTAGCCCACAAACCACAACCTAACATTGACCCAAGCCTTTAATTCTAAAATTAATTAGACATCAACCCTATTAGACGTCAACCCTAGGATTTTGAGCTCAATAGGACAAGGGAACCCTAGAGTTGGACCAGGTTCAGATCATTTAATTGCTTGGTGTCTAAGGAAAGTGGTTCAGGGACAAGAGCCCGAAGGGAGGTGCATTGGTTCCGCTTATCTGGCCAATTTTTAATTGGTATCTAAGGCAAGCGATAAGGGAACCTTCACCAACCTTACACTTACCTGGCCAAGTCAGTTAATTGATCTTGGGCTTGGAGTGCTCAAAGGTAACCTTGGATCAGTTAGAAGCTGTCTAGATCCAGGTTAATCCTAGGATAGTGATTTTGATTTGTTTCACTCTTTTGAAAAAAAGAAAAAAATAATAATTAACTCTCTTTTCTCTAGCCTAGGACTCTCCTAGGAGTTTTTCCTTTAGATCTTCTCTCTCTTTCCCCCTTTTCTCTTTTTCAAAATAAAATAATAATAATAATAATAATAATAAATACCCAATCATGTATCAATTTTCTGAGTCTAGGTATGACCAAATTTATCAAGACCGAACTCATATGTCTTATAGACCAGGAGAAAATTTAAATTTTGATGCTTGCAACCCAGGTTGGGGGGCTCAATTAGATTTTTCGTGGCAACCACACCCAGTAGTTGTCCTGATATCCCAAAGACCTTCATTCGCAGATGCTTCTTATTACGATCCGTCCTATTCAGATTGTCAACCTTCTCCTTCTCCTTATAGCCTATATTTTCAAGAAAAGATTTTACAAGCACTAGATCGGATTAAAATTAGTCAAAACTTACTTAAAATTAGTCAGAACTCGCTTCTTCCTCAGACTAACCCAGAGATTGATAGATTTGCCGCAAATCAACAATCAATCATGTCTTAACAGCAATCTATCGATGAGCTTAATATATATGATTCGATTGAGGCAAAGAAATCAAACTGGTGGGATGAACCACTTCCATCATCATCTTACTCACCGATGACTTCCTTTGATGATGATATGATGGAATTCATTGAGGCTCCCCATGAACCCCAACAGAATAACATAGTAAGGGAACCATACCTCCTAGTTATCCCCAAAACCATTAGATCTCTATATGGCTCAATGTGAGGTAGATGATTTTAATGATGATGAAGATATCATAGGGAGGGATAATCTACATGACACACCACTTTTCAAACCCACCCTACTTTTGATGAAACAAGTTGAGCCAACACCTAGCCCCCCAATAGCTCCTCTGTTAGAATCCCCACAAGATTTAGAATTGACACCACTTCCTGTCGCACCTATTGACACCCTACCAGTGATCTCTAATCAGGAAGACCTAATAGTTGGTGATCTAAAGATGCATAGACAAGCTGTTGGATTGGATGTGTATGACATGAGGGATAACGATCTTAAAGAGTTTGACACTGATTTTTCCATACTTAATACTTTCGAAGATCGCATCCAAAATCCATCTATTATTTTGAAATGATATATGGAGATAGACTTACAATTAACCCTGATAAAGTGCCATCAGGAAGGGATGACATCAAGACACATCATACCCAAGAATGGGATTAGGGTAGACCTTTCTAGAGATCAAAAAATTTTTAAGCCCCCACCCCCACTCTCAGCCCAACACACACAATCCCTTCCTAATCTTCAACAAAATTGTTCTAAAATTTTTCAATATTGGTCTAGCACGCTTACCTCCTAGATTCTCTAGATTAAGGATAATCGTCGTAGAATACTCTACGAATGTTTTTCTGCCATATTGACAAGGCCTCCTGATTGGCTTGTCTTCTAAAACTACTTTTCTTGAGGGATGTACCTAAGTTCAATATCAGAAATGCTCCCTCTTAGTGTCGGCTGAAGATGTTAAACTTAGCGCTCCTGGGAGGTAGCCCAGCTCTTTCCTTAGTTCTTGCTTTTAGTTCATATTTTTAGTTTTAACTTCAAGTTCATTGTAATAAAAGAAGATTACGGGAACATGGTGATAAAAGGACATCCAATTTCATACCCTACCAGGTTGTATCCTTCCATGCCAGCCATTACGTTATTAGTATCCTTATCCATTGGGGACAATGGAAATTAAGTTAGGGGGTGAACTGCGATAATTAATCTAATCTTCGAGTAAAATTTTAATTGATTTTTCTCGAATTGAAATAATCAAGCTCACTAAATGAGGAGTGATTAACGGTTTAGAAAATTTTAGAGATACCGAGGGATGATTTATAAGGAAACCCTATAAATGGTAAAGTGTAGACCAGAAAGTTTTACAAGAGCAATTCTAGACCCTTCAGCCTATTGATCTTGATAACGAATCCTACTTATATTGGTATAGGCATCATAAAAAGTCCCAAGTTTAAAAAATTCCCAAGTTTAATAAAGGTTTTTAGCATTTCTTACTGAGTAACCGAGCCCCTTCGCCTAAGTAAGCATTGTTGTTCGCGTCAAAAGATGGGGATGTAAATAAATCTTTTGTAGATTCAGTCTTGACTAAGCCTTTTTGACTTGAGTCAGTAAGCCCGAGGGGTATTTTACACCTAATGCCCTAAAGCCAACTGGTTTGGGAGTCATTGGCTTAAAGCTCGCTATATGGGTTAACTAGAAAGCAAGATGTCAGGACATTGCACTGGCTCTACGTTTTACTTTAAAAAAAAAATGGGGACTAAATAAATATTACACCAAAACCAAAGTAAGTTGGAAGATTGAGAGTGAGATAGAAAGTTGGGAAAAGAACAACTCTTAGAACTTCTATGGACTTCACTCTACCACTAAATAGGTGGAATTGGTAATCTAATGAAGTACGTTTTTAATGGTATAACCGGGTATCCTCTGATTTTAGGGTTAGTAAGATAATTTTCATTTTATGGACCAAGTTAGCACACAAGACTAATTCATTTCCTTTACTCGAGAACGAGCAAAGTTCAAGTTGGGGGGTGTGTTAGATATTAAAATAATGAAAATTAACCCAACTTTATTTGATTTAAATGGATACCTTTTGGGATATTTTGTAGGAATTGACTCCATAAACGTGTAGTGCTCGATTTTAGAAATCCAGCAGCATAAACCGGACCCAAATGGGAGTTCAAATGGGCCTGAAATTAATTTTAGAAGACTTTAGCACGCATTTCAAAGCAGCACTACTTTTGGAACGTCACTTAAATTCATTTGGCTAGCTCACGGTGGATCGGCTCAATGGTCCACCGCACGACCCATTGGTCCACAACTGCCATTACGCATGGTCCACGGGCAGAGCCATGGACCACCGAGCTCCGTTCGCTCCGAAACTCGCTTGAGGGATGCTCCAGGCGCCGCCCAAGCCATTGCCACCCTCACCGCTGGCCGGAGACTGTCCCAACGACCAAAAAAGCCATCAAAAACCTATTGCTGCACGTCATCTTCCTCGCCGCCACTTGAAGCCGTCCAAGCTCCGTCGCTGCTCTCCCGTGTGCTACCGCTCGCCGCCCATCCCGCTGCCGTCCCAAAGTCACCGCGAGCTACCACGAGCCGCTCGTTGCCATCAGCCATCCCCATCGAAGCCGCCGGCCAGAACCCATGCTCCCCATCTCCACGGGCCCAAAGCTATCCGAAGCCACCCATCGCCACTGCGAGTCGCCCCTTGCTACCACCGTGAAGTCGCCGAAGCCACTCCACCGTCGGCCAAAAAGTCACTGCAATTCGTCCAATGCCGTCAGTCCTGTTTCAACCTCTCTACTGTAGCTCATTGTCGGAAGGTAGCGTTCGTGTTCGAACGACGCTGGATGGATGCGAGATTGTGCGATAGGATTTTTAAGTTTAATTTTTGAGATGGAGATACTATCGTGAAGGAATTCGGATAAGGAGATAAGTGCCGAGTTTGAGAAGCAGATTGGGATGAGGAAATCATCGCGGTTCCCACACGGGCCCGACACGGTGTTTCCCATCTATAAATTTCGGTCATTCTACTCTCCGAAGAGAGGATTAGAGAGAGACTTTGCCCCATTCCACTTCCAATTCTCGTATTTCTGTTGTGCGAAGCTGATGTCTGGATAGATCTTCTCGAGATTCCACTATAGTGCTTGGCATAGGGGGTTTATTTTATTTTTAATCTTTTGTACTCCTTTTTTATGAAATAAAAATAGGAATTTCTTGTCAATATTTTTATGAATCGTTTCATTCTTATTAGGCATAGTTTATATTCCTTGGACAAGCTGTGATCAATAGGTACAGTTTGTGCTCTTAAAATAAACTATCTCTAGGAGGAATTTTCATAATTTGTATGTGTCCGCTTTTTGACTAATCTATATTCTTGGGGAACGAGCCATGATCAAACAGGTACGGGTCGTCATCGTCAAGAATAGGTTATATCTGGATCGGAACGTATAGATCTCATAGAAGTAGAGTGCCAGCCCACCTAACAAGTAACCATTTAGAGTTTTGAGATTTTATCTTTTGCATTTACATTTTGTCTGTCTTAGTTAGTTAATTGATTTATATTCTGTTATTAGTTAAATATTAGTTTTCTCTTTAAAAATTCTTTTTCGAAATAACACAAAAGTCTCTGCGGGTTCGACCCTTACTCATGCTATTCTACCTGAGTAGTGGTATTAAGGTTTTAGATCGGTGCATTGCGACGCGCATCATCAAGCTCACTCTCAATGGATGGGGTAGGTTCAAAGGCCTCACTAGGAATCGCTGCCGGTTCCTTAGACTCAATCAGGTTTGCAGTATTGAAGGTAGAGCTAAAGCCAAACTTCAAGGGCAAATCATGCACATGGGGTCCTACCTTCTCTATCACTTCTAAGGATCGAGCTCTGCGGCATGAAACTTCTTTTTAGGCCTAAGCCTAACCAAGATAGAATTTCCTACATTGAATCCATTGGCTCTTATTCGAGAATTAGTCAGTTTGTTAGATATTTCATTACTTAAATTACTCTTATAGCTAATATCCTGATGCATATGCTGTGCAGTATTCAATGCAGGTGTGGACAATTGAACTAGGTTTATAGACTTATCAAGTTCAGCACCAGTTGGAAGGTCATCAGGAAGGACTTTGGGAAGAAATTCTTCTAAATTAATGTCTACCTCCTGGGGATGTTCCTTAGGGACTTATTCCTGAACCTCCTCTATGGACAACTCTCTTGAACCCTCTATTATGTTTGATCCTGTCTCAGTCACTTCTTCTTCAAATTTTGTAGTGGGTTCAGGATCCTTTTTCTTTGATTCCTCAAGGGGTTCACTCTTTAGCTTCTCTTCTACTGGACTCAATTCTTCAATATTAATAGGCTCAGGGGTTTCTTTCTATTATTCCTTAGCCTTAATTAAGTTAACTCCTGTTTTCTTCTCCTTAAGGCTACTAGAAGCTCCCTTAAATGGGTCTTTAGGTTGAGTCGGGTGAATCACAAACTTCTCTCCATGGTGACTAAATGTACAGGTATTGGTTCAACCAAACAAGATTGCATCATGATCATAAAGCCATGGTCGACCTAGGATAATACTACTAATTCCCATGGAAAGGACATCACACCAAATCTTCTCCTCATATGTTTGTAATTTGATCAAGATTTGGTATCTAGATTTGATTGGGATGGAGGTGGAATCTATCCAAGAAATATTATAGGGGCTATGATGGGGAACTGGGGTCAATCCTAAAGATTTCACTGTACTAGCAGAAATGGCATTGATACAACTCCCACTATCTATTATGATCTTGAACACCTTACCTCCTATCTTAACAAAGGTTTGTAGGATGTTGGTCCTATGCCAGTCTTCCTTAATTTGGGTCTGGGTCAAGATGCACCTAACCACTCCTAACAGGTTTTCAGACTCAGGTACTTCCTCCTCTCCCTCATACTCATTTAACAATTGTTCATTAGCTTCATAAACTTCTTCCTCATGCTCAACTATGAACTCAGGCTCATCCTCACCTAGCTCACCTATGTGTAGGGCACTGGCTGGACACTGGCTAGCAAAGTGACATGGTTTACTGCATCTATAGCACACCTTATGGGTGATGAGTTCTCTCTGACCCTCTACAGCTTTGCCTTTATCTTCTCTATGGGTCATGGAGGTACTATTTTGAGGTAGACTCGGGTCAGGGCAACTTAGACTGGGCTGACTCAGGTTGGGTTGATTTGGGTCAGGTCGACTAGGATAGGCTTGACTAAATCCTGAGTATGGGCTAGGGTTTCTAATGGGCTTAGGTTTACGAAAGATGGGCCCTTTGTGGAAATGCTCAACATTCCTAGTAATCTAGTTGGTTTGCTCTATGTCTCTGACCTCTCTCAGGTAAAGCTCCCTCTTAATGTCATCCCTAAGGCCAGCCCTAAACCTAGATAGGACATCTTCATCTTCATCTAAGTCATATCGCATGGAATACTCAGCAAATTTCGCGATGTACTCATCTACACTCTTGCTGCCCTGACTCAATCTTTGCCACTAATCCAACAAACCCTGGCGATATGAGGCTGGAATGTATTTCCCTCTAAGCTTAGCCTTCATGGCCCTCCAGGTGACTATGGGTTCATGGTCTCCTAGCCTAAGTGTTCTTTCAACAATAGCCCAATATAACCTAGCCTGGCGGATAGCTTAAGCTTGGCAAACCTAAACTTACATTTCTCATACATATCGTACCATACAAAATACTGGTCAACTTCTCCCTCCCAATCTATATAAACCTTTGAATCAATACAGCCACCAAAAGTGGGTGCATCAAGTCTAATGTTTCTGATGGGGACATCACCAGCATGGATCCCGGAGTAAGCATGGATCCCGGAGCTACACGAATCACGGAGGATATCAGAATAAATTTGTTTGGGATTTATTTTTATCTTTTGTTTGAATTTTGAATTAGGATTTGGTTGGTTAGGATTGAGATATGGATAGGCTTATCTTATCCTATCTTGTATTTGAATTTGAATCATCCTTATCTTTTTATCTTGTATTCAAATTTAAATGAGGGTTGGACAGGTTATAAATACCACCCTTAATCCTTTGTAAAAAATCAGTTTGGTTAACCAAGTGAGTTTTTAGAAAAGAGTTTTTCTTTTCGTTTGCCCCGTATGGGGAGGGTGAGAGGCCTATCTGTCCTTTGCCTTCGGGCGTCGAGGGGTGAGAGACCCTAGTCCTTCGCTTTTGGGCATCGACAGGTGTGAGATCCTAGTTATCCCTTTTCCCTGTCGAGTCCCCTCTATGGTCTTAGGGATTTTCCTTCATGGCCCCAGGTAGCGATTTGGGTGGGATGCCCTAGGCTTCGCATGTAGTGAGATGGGTGGGATGCCCTAGGCTACATGTAATGGAATGGGTGAGATGTCCTAGAGGTGAGAGGTCTCTCCGTGAATGTAAGTCCCTAGTCCTAAAGTATCCAATTTCTCTACCTTCCATCTCCATTTTTCCTTCACCACCACCAGAAAAAAATAAAAATAAAAAAAAATAGGATACCCTAATCTTCGGCAACTTCTTAGTTCGTCGATGATCCTACCCCTGATCTTCGTCCCCCATCAAATTGGTATCAGAGCCGGCTTGATTAGGGTATATGTTTTCTTCCCCAAACATCCCGGATTCATCCGCTTCATATCGATGCCGAGTGCTTCCGCCACCGCCTAAATATCCCGCTCCACCATCCCCAACATCTCTGGCCAACTCCCAATCCCACCACTACGCCGTCGGAAACTGCAGCCAAGAGGCTGTGAAGGTTTTTCTCGAGCTCAGTGCAGCTGCCGCCAACTGCCCTATGGGCCCTATGAGAAATACTCCTCTTTGTCAAGATAATTTGCCTAGATACGGCCGCCGACTCCTTCATCGAGAACTTTCGGAGCCTCGCCCATGCATCACTGCTCTAGTCTCGGTCGTCGACTTCCTCGCCCTCCCTCTCCCGAAGCCTCACCCGTGCATTGCTACTGAGATCTCCCTCTCCCACTGAGCTTCGCCCAAGCTGTGCACCTTGCTTGGAATGGGCAAGCCAGCCGTACACACTATCTGCATCCACACCCACAAGGGTGACCAACAGAGGAGGATCGTCATCATCTAGCACAAGCTCAGCATCGCCGTCACTGCCTCCATTGCGAGGCTCGGCCACCGTGAAGGTTCGTCCTGCCTGCGATCCCATTTCCCCATCGTCGATTTGCCGCGGAACCCTAGGTTCCTTCCCCCGCTGCCGCCCTGCCCTCCACCCTTGGGCTTCCTCTTTTTTGCTCCAGATCCTTTCATGAGAATCGATTCTTGGCCTGAATGATGCCGGAGATTGTCGTTCCGTTGGGGAAGGAGCTCCCCATCTGGCCGCCCAGTCCCACATCGCCGCCTCCTTCGAGATCCCGGACTACATCGTTGATGTCGTCACCACCAGTGCCCTCTGCCTCCTCGAGGCCATCCACTACCACCCTTGAAGTCTCCACAGCCGCCGGCCTCCATCCCCAATCCCAGTCACCGGCCGAGGAAGAAGAAGGCCCCTATCCCCGCACCCGTCTCCCCACCCTCGGCCTCCCCGTCCCCGGCTCATGTCGTCACCCCCCCAGCATCCACCCCGACCCCCTCCTCTGCATCGGTTGCCTCCCCTCCGGCCCCTCCGACAGTCCCCACACCTTCAGGCTCTCCTACTGGTGCCCCATCCACCAACCTCGCCACCTCACCGACTGAGGGCCCCTCCACCCCCCGGTGAGAGAGCGCCGCTGTCGTGTCCGTCGTTTGCTGGATCACGGTCGCCAGTGTAGTCACCGTCACTAGAGGAGAGCCTATCGGATCTTCTTCTCCAAGGACCGGAACCTCTGTTCTAGTTTCTCACATGCTCATCAAAGCAAAAGCAAAAAAAAAAACCTGGCACGATCGTGAAAGCAGCATCCTTCTGCATGCTTCTCAGGGCAAAGTCGGTTTCCTCTTGCTGAGTTCAAGCTGCACGGATTCTAGAGTTGCATGATTTTTAGTGCTACACAATTCTTGGAGCCGAACATATCTCATAGCAGAGCCCCTTTGATTGATTGGATTCAATTTCACCAACATCTTCCCTGACCCTAACTCGACGGAGTCGAGTTCTCCCCACCTCAGGGGAATGATGAGGACATCGCCAGCACGGATCTCGAAGCAAGCACGAATCCTGGAGCTGCATGAATCTCGGAGGATATCAGAATAAATTTGTTTAGAATTTATCTTTATCTTTTGTTTGAGTTTTGAATTAGGATTTGATTGGTTAGGATTGAGATATGGATAGGCTTATCTTATCCTATCTTGTATTTGAATTTGAATCATCCTTATCTTTTTATCTTGTATTCAAATTCAAATGAGGGTTGGACAGGTTATAAATACCACCCTTAATCCTTTGTAAAAAATCAATTTGGTTAATTAAGTGAGTTTTTATAAAAGAGTTTTTCTTTTCATTCGCCCCGTATGGGGAGGGTGAGAGGCCCGTCTGTCCTTCGCCTTCGGGCGTCAAGGGGTGAGAGACCCTAGTCCTTCACTTTCGAGTATCGAGGGGTGAGAGACCCTAATCCTTTGCTTTCGAGCATCGAGGGGTGAGAGACCCTAGTCCTTCACTTTCGGGCGTCGAGGGATGTGAGACCCTAGTTATCCCCTTTCCCCATCGAGTCCCCTCTATGGTCTTAGGGATTTTCCTTCATGGCCCCAGGTAGCGATTTGGGTGGGATGCCCTAGGCTTCGCATGTAGTGAGATGGGTGGGATGCCCTAGGCTACATGTAATGGGATGGGTGAGATATCCTAGAGGTGAGAGGTCTCTCCGTGAATGTAAGTCCCTAGTCCTAAAGTGTCCAATTTCTCTACCTTCCATCACCATTTTTCCTTCGCCACCATCATAAAAAAAAAAAATTTTTAAAAAATAGGATACCTTAATCTTTGGTGACTTCTTAGTTCGCCGACGATCCTACCCCTGATCTCCATCCCCCATCATTTTCTATAGGCCCTGTCTTCCTGGTCTATGAAATCCTGATTGGGTCTCCTTGGGTGAACCTCTAGAACTGGGTCACGATGATGGGCTCTCATAGGTTCAACCTCAAAGTATGGATTAGGATTTGGGTTTCTCCTGGGGTCAACCTCATAGTAAGGATCTCAGCATGGGGTTCTCCTAGGATGGGGAGGTGACTCAAGATTTGGTTCAGAATGGGACCTATGTGTCTCCTCTAGGGTTCCTTACCGAACATCTACTTGGTCAAATCTATGAGTCAATTGGGCATTCAATTGGGTCATCCGATCATCCATTTGGTCTAATCGGGTGTTCAATTGGGCCATCTGGTCACTCAAGGTCTTTAGGACAGCATCAAGGTGGGATTCCATGGGTTCAGTTGGTTGTGGAGGTGGTGGATGATATGAAGCTCCTAATCTAGTGCACATGCAAGACTCAAACAAATCGACTATGGGTACCTAGGCCTAGAGCCCAAATAGAATGGGTCGACTCAACTTATACACAACTCAACCCCTAATCCTTCCATTGGCCAGGTAAGAGGTGGGATGGTGGGAGGCCCCCCTGCTTAACGCAGGACCCAATTAAAGAACCATCGATCTGCTTAGGTCGTTTGACTCTGTACCTCTAGCCTAGACACCAGCTTCCAATAATAGGAGATGAATTCGGTGTACTAGTCTTCCCACAATGGTTGAACTCGACCTGTTGATGTCCCTAGATCTCTAGAGCAAATTAAGTCTAATCAATTTTAGTTAGGGTTGGGTTCAGATGTAAGGATTGTTGTTTTGGGCTAAGGAGAGGTGATCAAATCTTTCACACATTTGATATAGTAAAAGTGCCCTTAAGATAAGTTATGTAGATGATGGCACACATCTAAAATGCAAATTAGGGTTTTGTATTTTTAGTATTTTCTGATTTTGAATATTTTTTTTGTCTTTATATTTGGTAGGAAATAAAATATATAAAAAAGTACCTAATATGCAGGAAATATGCAGAAAAACTAAAATATAGAAAGATTATGCAAGAAGAACCCTAAACATATTAAAATTTGTCTTGCTGAAAAATAGAGCAGAATTGCTCTCAAAAAGTATTCCGGCGTACAAAAAACTCACAGACCGAATTAAGTCATGAGAAAACTATGAAAAATACTTTCAATTATAATAAATCCATCAAAATAAAAATCAAGATATTTGGATCTTCCTACATGCATAAATCATAAGAATAACAAACCATATACTGAGATGACTGGATGCAGAAACTAGCCTTAAACTATGCTCTGATACCAAATGATGCGGGATGATTTATGCATGCAAAGTATTTTTTTGTGATTAAGCATGAAGTTAAGGTTTTAGATCCTGAATTTCAAGCCAAGATTCAAAGTATAAAATTCTATGAAATTCTGGAAGTCATGCATGCAAAAATAAATCATAAAGTAATAGATAAGCAAGATCGCCAAGGTTGAGAAACCCTGGTCAGGCTAGCTTTTCTACAATACCACTACTGATGAATCAAGGGGGTGTACCTGGCAATGGTAGAAGTGCCTGTTAAAGATCGTTCCATGAAGAGATCGCTCATGCTCCCGGATATGGCCTGGAAGAACAAGCTGTTGACCCTGTGGATTAGCGACTTTCTGCTCAGTGATCAAACGGCTAATCAGAAGGTATCCTTGGACTCGTGGGAATTAAGGGACCTACAAATCACCATCTAGGATTAGAAAACTAAGAGTATGAAGACTGAATAATTGAAAGAAGGGATAAGAAAGGCTCTTAGATGATGGCAGCCAAGGGTTGGATGGAAGGGGCGGCTAGGGTTTTGATGTCGTAGATGGAGGCAGGGTGCAAGAATAAGAAGAACTCACACACAGCTCGCACACAGCATGCACACAGTAAGGGCACACAGCAAAGAGAGGAAACTCAAATTTAATTCATCAATATTCTGAAATTAAATGAGGAGGGGAGGCCTTTAAATAGGCTTACAAACTTGGGGCTCAAGTAAGGGTATTCATGAGAAATTACATTAGTCCTAAACCCATACAAAGACAGACTAGGGCTCTTAACTTTTGACTGAGCCTCTCTCTCTCCCTCTCCTTCTCTTGGTCGGCCAAAGAGGGGTGACTCTAAGGGAGGCCGACCAAGGGGGGTGACCATAAGGGTTGGCGCCCCTCTTGATGCTCTTCATGGGCCTTGGATGGCCCAGCATGCTCTAGGTTGCGGTCCAGGATTCCAAGGCCTTCAAATTCTATTACTGGATCTTCCATGGTCTTTAAGTATGGCACCATGACTTTAAGCTGGCTGGATCTTTTATTATCTTGAGTCTTCTACTTGCAAAATTTGATTGGACTCACTATAAAATTTATAGGACTCAGAAAATGACTAGCTCAACATGAGCTGACTTGACTGATAAACTTCAAAACTTACAGGACTCAAAACTTGACCTGACTCAACTGACTTATCATTCTAAATACAGGACTCAAGTATGGATAGGACTCCAATGGACTTACTCACAAAACTCAAATGATCTCACTTAAATTGACTAAACCCTAATTACAAATTGGACAAAACTTGGACTCACATCCTAAACTCTAATTTGATAACCATAGAGGGTTGAAATGCCTCTACCAAAGTCTGGAGCCTCTGATGTCCCCATCAAAGAGGCATCAATTCCTCTATAATCTTGTGAGAAAATGAGGGGTGAACCAAGAACTGAGGTTTACCACCAGAGATAGGTTCTATCGACAAAGCACCTTAGAGTAGTCATCTACTTCCTAGAGCTTTTGAGCAAACTCATCTTGCCACCTAGACCACCAGGGGTGGTGGCCCGAAGATTCCTCCGATAAAGTATCCTACATAGAGGAAGAAGAGACAAAAGCAAGAGGTTTGATTGACGCACCTTGATAATTATATTATATACGTATATAAAAATATTAATTTAATAATTAAACTATCTTTATTTATATTAAATTGATATTTTTATATATTATTTATATAAAAGAAGACTATCATTTTGAAAAGCTTAATTTTTGGAGTCCAACAGTATAAACGGTATTCAAATCGGAGTTCAAACGGGCCCAGAATCGAATTTCAAAAATTATTAAAGAAATTACATAAATATTAAAGCAGCCGGTCACTATGGACCGACCGCTTGGTCTACGAGAGCTTGCTTGGCCTACCATCACCATGGCTTGCAGTCCACAGCTCTGAGCCATGGACCGTTGGAGGAATATTCACTATTTTTTGTATTGAACCGCCGCCCATTCATCACTGGTCATCGCTAGTCACTAGAAGAGATGTCAAAAGGCCCTCCATGGTCGAAAAAGCCATCAGGAGACTTTGTTTTTACTGGCCGACCACCCTTTTCCTCTTCCCAGGATCATTTGCCACTAACTCACTGCCATCCAGCCACCCCGCCACACCGAGCCACCGCCCATGGCTATCCCCTTATCGCCGGGAGCCCTCTCACCACCAGAAACCCGTCGGCTGTCGTCAAAATGCTGCCCTCCACCATCTTCCTCTCCTCCACACTGTTCTCCACCATCTACCTCTCCTCCATGCTGTCACTGCCACCCCCTACCATCCCAAGCCACCGTCTAGCTATCTCATTGCCCCATCCTGGCCCTCTCTCAGTCTGATCCACCATTGCTGGCCCTCTTCCCATTACCATCTTCTCCGATCCCATCACTGCTCCTCTTCACCATCGGCCCTCTTTCAAGCATAGCAACCTTTGTCTGCCACCTCTTGCCATCGCCATCTGCCCATCATCGACCAGGAGCCTCCTCAAGGCCAGGAGAAGCCGCCCATCTCCTCTCTGTTCCTTATTCCCTATTCGGCCTCCTCCAAACCATCTGATGTTCCTTCCTACCATCCACATCAACCTATCACTGGTCACCATCTTCGTCAATCCCTCTTCCCCGCCATCCATCGTGATCAGGAGAGGAGAATCCAAGTCCCAGAAGGAGTCCCAAGATTCGAGGATTTGGAGTCACGAGAGTCCCTTCTAGACTCTGCTCTGCAAGAGAAGGAAGGAGTGCTGTCATCGATCCATCATGCAGCAGGTTGATGGCCCAGACTTTTTCCTACAATATTCAACCAATTTGGAGCCTGATTGAGTCCAAATTTGACTAGGAGGAAGCCCTACCTAAGATCAATTTAAAGGACCCAAGTGCTAAGAAGAAATCATCTTGAAGAGAGAAGTATGATACAGGATAGGAGGTCCAGCTTTGGGTTACAGGTTGGCTTCTATGAGTAAGGTTTCTTAGAGGAGAAGCTCTGCCATCTATGCCATCTTTTCACCTACGCCGATTTTAGATCAAGATCCGAGAAAAAAGTAGAGAAAGCCAGTCGCTTTAAGGAGTACGAAGGAAGAAGGGAGTTCACCGACCATCTTCCCGACGAGGCTGCATTGATCTACTTCCAGTCTTTGTTATTGCTTTTAGTAGTTTATTTAATTATTATTTTTAATTTCTTATAATTAGACTCTTCTTTTAATTAATGTAAAGTTTATTTTCATGTGATTTGGTTTTATGTCTTTTACTTTTCTTGCAAATAGATACTAAGATCCGACTAGTGGATCGAATGTACCGAGCTTTCTTTTTCATTCATACTTTTACCTTTTATTTCCTGACTTCAAACTATTTTTTTAAATCAAAGATTTCAAATCATCATAAGCACTACTTTCTCCATGGATTTGACCCGACTCACCCTTTCTACGTATTTTTAATTATATTTAGAAGTCGGTTAATTAAACTGATAGCTGCGGTATCTTAACGACAGCATCATGACCCATCAAGTTTTTGGCACCATTGGTGGGGAAGGTATAAATACTAACTTGTTTGATCTCTTTGATTTTTTGTAAATTTGGTATACTAATTTTTCTTGTTTTTTTTTGTAGATAAAAAACCAAAAAAAAGGAAAACAAATAGGAGAAAATCTTTTTTACGATTTTGGTGAGATCAACTATAATCCCAGATTTATTCCTTTTTTTATTTAATTTCTTTTAATTAGTTTCCTCCATTTCAACATAATAAAATATATATACATATATTTATATAATTTTAGTCAGTTTCTTTCTTTTCAAACTAACTTAAAAAGAAAAAAAAATCTTTTTAAATTCCTTCCTGTTTAAATAAACCTAAAAAAAGAAAAAAAATAAACCTTTTAAATAACTACCTTAAATACTAGATTTGATTTTTTGCTTTAGTTTAGAATTTCTAGTTACCTTATTTGTTTAACCTAATTTAATTTTCTTCCTCTCATATCTAACTAACCAAAATTAAAACCTACCTTCTATCATTTTTGCTTAAATTAACATAATCTAAAAAGAAAACAAACACACCACATAATACTTAATTAAAATAAAGTACCAATTAAAATTTTAAAAAATTTACTTGTTTGGGACATTTTTTTTTTTACATAGCATATTTTTATAAAATATTTTAAGGGCATAACCCCAAAAATAATATAAGGTGGGAAGTTGATAACCCTTCCTTAATCTACAAACCACCATTGATAAGAGCATAAAAATTAACCATAGTGCATTAATTTATAACTCAATTTCACTTTATTTAATTAGAATTAATATTTGTATGCAGTGTTTTAATAAAAAACCTTGCCAATCAAAGAGCATGATTTTTGGGATCCAACGGCATGAATGACACTCAATTTGGAGTTCGGATGGCCCAAAATTTAAATTTGAAGTTGTTATTAAGAAATTGCATGAATATTAGAGCAGCCGGTCCACCCACGAATATTAGAGCAGCCGGTCCACCATGGACCGGCTGCTGGGTTTGCAGGGTGCCCGACCGATCCATTGTCGCTGGTCCACGAGTTCAGTCCGTGGACCATATACCTCCCTATTGGGATATCCTGGTTCAGCTACGAACCAGGCTTCGGTTCGACTTATCGAAGCCCCGATTCTCCGGAGTACAGACTTCAAACTAAGCGAAGGCCAACTGCAAGCAACTCAAGGCTTCTCACCGAACTATAACATCCGAAGGCCAATCCTTCGAGTAGCATCTTCGGCCCCGGCCGAAGTCTGAACTACTCATCGACTTCCGAAGATACGAACTTCGGTCCCCGCCGTAGACATGATCTCCGGTCTCGAGAAAACATCAAGCCTTCGATCCATGCAAGGGGAAACCTGAAGCTTGAACCATAATCTGTTCCAAAAAGGAAACTATAACCAACGGTTACAATCGACACTCATCATGCCATGATCATGGCGCACAAATTCCTACAGCCACGCCTCCGATCTGGCCGGAACCGCTCATTGACAACCCACAATTACCAATCATGGGAGAGATTGGCTCCTTTGATCTCCGGAAAAAGAGCGGGGCACAGACCAGAGGCCATCTTTTAAATATGGATAAGAAGGATGGCTCGAGAGGTATGCATGAATAATCTCGCACATATACACTTTTAATCTCCAAGACTCTCTTTCTCTTCCACTCTCGACATCTTCCCCATTCTGTGGCTGGAACCCGCCACTGACTTAGACATCGGAATGTCCTCCACCGGAATAACTCCGGCAAGGGACCTGTTTTGTAGGTGAACCAGGGAACAGTCCTACGACGCAGCAAATCCGATCGGTCAATCCAGGGACTCCACGCCAATAGATTGGCATGCCAGGAAGGGGGGCGTATTACTAACATTTGTTAAGCTCCCTCCCAGACAAGGGAAAGAAACAAAGAATTTTTTGATGGCAAGAGGAAAAGCTCAAAATGCTTCTACAAGCCGGAGTCGTTCTCCGTCTCAAGGGGGTGCACCCCCGGAGGAGAATGATGTTCCACCTCCCACAGTTGTTGTAGGAGCACAGCAATTCGAAGCTCTTAGGAACCAGGTCGCCAACCTGATGGCCGTGGTTCAAGAGTTTCAAGACAGAGCCTTTCCGGTGGCAAACCCACCGGCTGTTTCTAGACATAGCTCTCGATCCTGAAGAAGGAGAGCACCACGGGAGGATTCAGCGCATCCCTCCCCTCGTTCTCGGCCCTCTCCCGAAGGCTAACTTCGAGACTGCCTAGGTCTGCCAATTCTCCACAAAAAGGAAAAAGGCCTAGGCAAACTTCCTCCTCCTCCTTCAAAGACTCCACTTCGGTGGAGAGAGTGCCCAAGCAGACTCCCGATTATGATAGGAGGTTCAGAGCCATCGAATCAGAGATGGTAAGGGCACGAGAATAGAGAATGTGGGATCAGAGAGATCCCGAGGACCTGATTGTGGGTGATCTACGCCCACCCTACACCAACCGCATCATGGCTGAGGACATTCCTTGGCACTTCAGGGTTTCCCAGATGGAGCCCTACGACGGCACCTCCTACCCCTTCGACCATTTGGGTAGCTTCAAAGCCCATATGATGATTCAAGGAGCTTCGGATGTAATGTACTATCTGGCATTCCCGGCTACCTTGAAGAAGTCCGCTCGGATGTGGTACTCGAGCCTGCAGCCAAGTACCATCGATTCCTTTTCTGAGTTAGAAAAATTGTTTGTCTTGCATTTCAGGACCTGCCGCAAGACTCCTCAAAATATGGACACACTCTTCCTCCTTCACCAGAATGAAGGAGAGAGCCTGAGAGATTACATCTCCAGATTCAAGGTGGCCATGCTTGAGATCCCCGATATCAACGAGCATGTGGCCATGTCAGCACTGAAGAAGGGGCTTCGAACCTCCAGGCTTACTTTTTTCCTGGACAAGCAGTTCCCTAAAAGCTACGCTGAGCTCCTATCAAGGGCTCAAAAATACACCGATGCTGAAGAGCAAGCGGTGAATCAATGTTTGATTGAAGGGAAACCCCCTTCAAAGAAGAAGAATAACAGGGGGCAAGGCCCCCAAACTTCCAATAACAACGGTGGCAGATTTGCAGACCACTGGAGAAGTCCACCCAAGCCCAGAGCATTGGGAGGAAGATTCGACTCATACACCCCCCTCAACCTCCCTCGAGAAAAGATCCTCATGGAGATAGAAAAAGAAAACTATCTCCAATGGCCCCGTCCCATGAAGGCCTCCTCTTCCGCAAGGAACGGGAACAAATTCTGCCAATTCCACCGGGACCACGCCCACAACATAGAAGAATGCATCCAACTGAGGGATGCGATCGAGGATCTCACCAAGAGAGGATACCTAGGGCAGTACATCAGTCGCCAATGACCCCGGTCGAAAGCAACTGTCCCCCAGCCACCTCCCGAAGAGGCTGAATTGCTAAATCAAAGGCCCACCAATGGAGGTGTAGGGATTATACACCGGCCCGCCAACTAGAGAAGGGATGAAGATGAAGCTTCAAAGCGACTGAAAGATAACAACTCCATCCTCTTCTCCGACGACGACCTTGGGGAGTCCGGCTCCCGCACGACGACTCTCTTGTAATTTTGACCATAGTGGTCAATTATGATGTACAGAGAGTTCTTATTGATAATGGAAGTTCGATTGATGTCTTAATGTACGATGCATTCTCCAAAATATGTTTGCCTAGACATCAACTACAAAGATCCCCCATACCACTCTCCGGTTTCGGGGGCAACCAAGTTTATGCCGAAGGGGAGATAGTGTTGCCTGTAACCCTCGGCTCTGAGCCTCAACAAAAGACATTGTCGATCAACTTCACGGTGGTCCAGATCCCCTCTGCATACAACATTATTCTAGGGAGGCCCGCCATGAACAGGTTCTAGACCGTGATCTCCTCTCACTATCTCTTGGTATGTTTCCCCACCAGGAATGGTGTTGGAGAAGTTAGAGGGAACCAGAGGATGGCACGGCAATGTCTAATGATTGAAGATAGGCATTTCAAGGATTCGACTACCCCGGATCAGCTGGATCCGAGGGATTCAACCACAAACCTTGGTGAAGCCATGGAAAGGACCATCCCGATATCTTTGAAAGAGGAAGATCCCTCCAGAGTGATGCAAATCGGGAGCACCCTTGACGAGGAAACCAGAACGAAGCTGATCCGTTTCCTTAGGGACAACACCGATGTCTTCACCTGGTCGGCTTCGGACATGCCCGAGATTCCCACCGAAGTGATTACTCATCAGCTGGAAGTAACCCCTGGGTACAAGCTGGTGCGACAAAAGAAGAGGAGCTTCACCCCCGAAAGACAGCAAGCTGTTGATGAAGAGGTTGGCAAGCTCCTCAAGGCAGGGTTCATCTGAGAAGCCCGCAACCCTGAGTGGCTGGCCAATGTGGTAATGGTGAAGAAAGCTAGCGACAAGTGGAGGATCTGTATCGACTATACAGACCTCAACAAGGCTTGCCCAAAAGATAGCTTCCCTCTTCCAAAGATTGATCAACTGGTCGATGCTACCACCGGCCACCAATTGCTGAGCTTTATGGACACCTTCTCCGGCTACAACCAGATTAGAATGGATCCATAAGAAGAGGAAAAGATGGCATTCATCACTGATAAAGGTCTCTACTACTACAAGATGATACCGTTCGGCCACAAGAACACCGGAGCAACATTTCAAAGACTCATCAATAAGGTGTTTGAAAAGCAACTGGAAAGAAATATGGAGGCCTATGTTGATGACATGATCATCAAGAGTCTCCATCGAAGAGACCACATCCGCGACTTGGAGGAGTCATTCAGCGCTCTCTGGCGCTACCAAATAAAGTTAAACCTAGCGAAATGTACCTTCGAGGTCACGTCAAATAAATTCCTGGGCTTCCTTGTCACCAAACGAGGGATTGAGGCCAACCCCGAGAAGATCCAGGCCCTGAAGGATATGTGACATCCCTCCTGTAAAAAGGAAGTCCAACAGTTGACAGGGAGGATTGCCTCCCTAAGTAGATTTATCTTTCGGTCCGCTAAGAAATGTCTTCCATTCTTCAAGGTACTTCGGCAATCAAAGGGCTTTGAATGGTCCGAAGACTATCGCATTGCCTTTAAGGAATTGAAGAAGTATTTGGAGACCCCGCCCTTACTCTCCAAGCCAAAAGAAGGCGAGGTCCTCTACCTGTACCTCTTTGCTTCAGACGAAGCAGTGAGTTCGATCCTTGTTCGGAAGGAAGAAGATGGGTCCCACAAGCCGATCTACTATATCAGCAAGATCCTGTATGATGCAGAAATGCGATATGCAAGGATGCAGAAGTTGATCTACTCATTAGTGCTTGTGGCAAAGCGACTACAACCATATTTCCAGGCCCACACTATCGTGGTGCTGACTGATCAACCTCTCAAGGCCGTTCTCCGATCTCTGGACACTTCTGAAAGGATAGCCAAGTGGCCCATGAATGATGCAGAACGGAAGCTCTGATACCAAAAATGATGCAGAACGAAAGAAGAGATGATAGGATGCGGAAGTAAATTAAGACTAATTCTTTTTTTTTCTTTTTTTTTCAGAAGTCGGCTTTGACTCAAAGGAAAGTTAAATTAAATTGAAAGAAACTATGTAATAATTGAAAGCACAATTTAAAGAAACTAGGTTATCATAGTAGTTTAGAAGTAAAGGATCGCTGGGGGTTGAGAAACTCCCAGACCTAGGATTATGCTCTGAACTTTCAACAGGACAGAAGTAAAGAGAAGAGAAGGGTTACAGACCAGGCAGTGATCTTCACAGGGTTTAGTGGAAGGACTCTCTTGAGCAGATTGTTGGATCCCCGGATTCAGATATCTTCGCAATGGATCCTCCAATACTGGTCCTTTGGCAGTGTTGGTTTCTCCTGAACTCAAGATCTGGGAAAGAAGAAGAACAATTTATGGAACCAGATACTCAAGGAAGGATTTACCAGATAGAAGAACTTGAAAGTTGATGTTGCTGAAGTCCTGATTCTCCTGGATGCTGATCTGGCTTCCTATGGGATTTGCTCTATCTTCGAAGTAGCCGAACTGGACCCGGATGCTGGTGGTCGGCCTCTACTTGGAGAGAGGGGCCGTGAGAGATGGGGTAGGCTAGGGTTTGGTGGAATGAAGAGGATGATGGGCGGCTAGGATTTGGAAGTGAAGTGGCTAACCTAGGGTTTTGGGGTTGGAGATCTCACACCTCCTCAAGGTTCCTAGAGAACCCGGATTTACTCCCTCACGGAGCTCAACACCTGAATACAAGTGCGGAAGAGAGAAACACAAAGTTGCTCACACAGAAATTGATTTCATTCATCATTAAATTCAAGAGTTACATAGAGTTGAATATATAGACATAACAAAGAAATAAAATTTTATACATTTTTCATGTGGGACTAATAGGACTAACCCATACTTTAGGCATCAAATTCTCTTCCCAAGACTCCTTCCATGAGTGGGCAGCCCAAAAACTCCAAGAAAACTTGAAAATCAGCTCCAAATGGCAGGTTATGGGGGTGTCTCCTAGTATCTCTCCATGAATCAAGGATTTTCCCTTCATGGTTTGGCTCATTTGGACACCTCCTAGTCTTGCTCCACATGTTTAGGCTTCTTCCTTTCATGGCTTTGGCACTTTTGAAAACTTTTGGGAACCTCCTTGAATTCCTCCCCAAGACATGCTCTCTTCCCTTTTATAACTTGGATTTTTATGGAACATTGTGGGGCACCTCCTTGATCCTCTCTTCAAGAAAAATTCTTGCCATCCTGGCTTGGGTTTATCTGGAAAGAAATTGGCTCCTCCTTGGATTGAGGTATCTTGATGGATTTCTCTCCTAAGTGGTGCAAGAAAAAAAGGAACTTACTTCTTGTGGTGTAGGGACCAAAGACACTGGATGGAGATGTGGCGCCTCCTGGACTCTGGCATGTGGCTGGGAGTGTGGCACCCACTTGCTTGGGCCTAGGAGAAAAAAATGTGGCACCAACCTGGAGAAGACCTAGGCCACTACTAGGACTTGTATTGAGTCAAGACTAAAATTGAGTTGACCAAGTCAACCCTTATTACAAAACCAAAAAATCCTAATTCTTCGGGCAAGGTCAATCAGAGATCCAGATGGAGCCCTGAAGTCTTCTTCTGAGTCTGGTGCCCGCACCAATGAAGCTAAGCAAATTTGACATTAGCTTCCAGCCCTGAGCGACTATGAAGGCCCAGGTGCTCTCCGATTTTCTGGCCGAGTGCACTTGGAAGTTTGAAGATGAAGCCTCTTCGGATGAAGAAGAAACCCCGAAGGAGATGAAGTCCATTTGGGTGCTTCATGTGGATGGATCTTCCAATGCTACCGGGTGCGGGGCTAGACTCATGTTGGCCGAACCTGACGGCTAGATTATAGAGTCCGTTTCTCCTTCCACGCCTCCAATAATCAGGCTGAATATGAGGCCCTACTCGCCGGACTTCGGATCACCAAAGATCTGGGAGTCCGGCAACTCCGAACCTTCTCCGGTTCTCAGTTGGTTGTGAATCAAGTCAATGGAGAGTACGCAGCCAAAAATCCAACCATGGTGCAATGCATGGAGAAGGTTCGGGCTTTATCCTCCCAACTGGAATATTTTGAAATTATTCATGTTCCCTGATCGGAGAACTCCCGGGCGGATGCACTGTCTCGACTGGCAACTACAGCATCGGAGTCTCTCGGGCGAACCTTTGTTGAACATCTTGAAACTCCAAGCATTGCCGAAGAGGCTGTAGAGGTGCGCCAGATTGATGCTGAGCCAAGCTGGATGGATCCCATCGTCAGATTCCTGAATGAAGGAGAACTACCCAAAGATAAGGCAGAGGCCAAGAAGATCCGCTGGATGGCGTCTCAGTACGTCATCTTAGACGGAACCCTCTACAAGAGATCATTCTCCCAACCACTGCTGAAATGCCTCGGACCCACCGATGCAGATTATTCATTGAGAGAGGTCCATGAGGGCATATGCGGGGATCACTTGGGAGGCAGATCTCTAGCATACAAGATTATTCGACAAGGGTATTACTGGCCCTCCATCCAGAAGGACTCAGCTGATTTCATGCGGAAGTGCGACCAATGCCAGAGGTATGCTAATATGCAGAGACAACCTGCGAGTCACCTGACTCAGTTGGCAGCCCCCGGGCCCTTTGCCCAGTGGGGGATGGACATTCTTGGCCCATTTCCACTAGCATCAGGGCAAAGGAAGTTTATCCTAGTGGCCATTGACTATTTCATGAAATGGGTGGAAGCCGAACGATTGGCCCAAATCATAGAGGGCAAGGTGGAAAGTTTTATGAAAAATTCTATCATCTTCAGGTTTGGCATCCTACACGTCATCATCACGGACAACGGGAAACAATTCGACAATCCAAAGTTCAGGGACTTCTGTGCTCGGTACCATATCCAGCATCGGCTAATATCCGTTGCTCATCCACAGTCCAACGGAGAAGTCGAAGTCACCAACCGGACCATCCTCCATGGTCTAAAAACAAGGTTGAACGTCGCCAAAGGACTTTGGACCAAAGAACTGACATTTATTCTTTGGGCATACTGAACAACCCCAAGAACAGCCACCGGTGAATCTCCGTTCAACCTAGCCTACGGTATCGAAGCCGTGCTACCTATTGAAGTCTCCCTACAGTCCCTAAGAATTGACAACTATGAAGAGCCTAAGAATTTCGATCACAGAAGGATCGATCTGGATCTACTATCAAGCACCAGGCTACAGGCCTAGATAAGAATGGTGGCATACCAGCAAAAGGTCGCCAAGTACTACAATGCAAGGGTGAAGGAGCAAACTTTCCGCACAGGGACATGGTATTATGAAGAGCAGAGGTATCCAGGCCAACGGAACAGGATAAACTCTCCCCCAACTGGGAAGGCCCATATCAAGTCGAAGAAGTCATTCGACCAGGGACATATCGACTCAAGACCCTGGAGGGGAAGACCCTATCCGGCCATGGAATGTACAAAACCTTCGCAAATACTATCAATGAAAAAGTTTCAAAAAACTCCTCTGCAAAGCTCCTCAACCCTACTCAATTCAGAATGGCTAGTTGCATCGATTGAAGACAATAGCCCGAATGACCCGATCTGAAAAATCGATCAACTGCATAAAGGAGAGTCTGATCCACTCACCTTATCGGTATGCCCGACGAGTGCAATGGATGGCCTAACCAGGCCACCAAAAAGATCAAAGATGCAGGGATGGTTTTCGTAACCTACCCTACAGTGAATCCGAACATGCACCGAGGCAGGCCTGAACAGCCTACTTTAATCATGACAGAAAGAGCACAGGGATGGTGTAAACACCCTACCCTACAGAAAATCCGAACACGTGCCTAAAAGGACCACTATTGTCCTCTTTGTCAACAACAAACACTCCCAGAACGGTCCAACGGACCCTACTTCTTCCCTACAAATCACAAGTGGTTTATAGAGTCTACATTATGGACAAATCGTGATGCAACACATCGCAGAAAATACATGGGAAGAGGTAAAAGAAAAGATCTTTCATTTCTTTCAATTTTTCTTACAAAAAGAAAAGAAAAAAAAGAGAAAAGAAAGAAAGAAACTCTCCTAAAAAGAGAGTATGAAAAAGAAAAGAAACTCTCCTAAAAAGAGATACAAAAAAAAAAGCAGCAGCAGCAGCAACAACAAGGTTAGGAAATTTGCATTAACTCCCCAACGGGTTTTTCCCATACAATCAGGGAGAGACCAGATGGGACGACGAAGGGCCCCCGAGGTTCCCGTCCGAACTCGAGTCCGACCCCTCATCGGAGTTAGAATCGAATTCGTGGCTGGGGAAGGGAACGAAGGGTTTGATATTATCCAAGCCCTTCAAGTCATAAAAGTTGGAAGGCTTTCCTTAGGCACTCCCAAAACCCCTGGTGGAAGGAGTCCAGGGCCACCACGGTGAGCTCATCCTTGAATAAGGCAGAAGTTCTGAAGTTTGCGATGGCATCCGTCGCCTACTTCTTTGCCTCCTCCGCCGTCATGGTCGCCGCCGTGACTTGGGCCCGGGCCTCCCTCAACTGAGCCTCCAGAAGGCGGACCTTCTTCTCAAGACGGTCCACCAGAGGCTCCTCCTCTTCGCCTACAGGCCCAGATGACTCCGGACTTCACTTCCTCTTGGGGTCAATAGCCCTCCTCTTCGCTGCACGACGGAGCTCGGAAGTGCTGAACCTCATGGCTAATAGAAGCAAGACACCAATAGAAATGATGGCCTACGACAGCAGGGGGCAGGGTCCTATTTATAGAAACCCTGCACCCACGATCGACTACGGGGAGGCGCATCCCACATCCTTCCCGGACGTATGAGAAGGCACTGCATGTCCAGGTGATGCTTCGAGAACCAGAAAGTCTCTCGGAAGCCATCCCCAAGATCGCAATCGCCATCGCTTCAAATCCGGAGAAATCCGCATCATGCGACAACATCATTAATGGTCACTTTTTGGAAAAAAGAGGCCCGGCAGCTCATAAGGTGCAAGAGATTACGACTGTACAAATTTTGACGTGCTACATGGATGACGGTGATCCTAATCAAATCCCCCTAATTATTGATTGGCGGGGAGAAGACTCCTGTCCGCCCTAATGGACAAGCTAAACATCCGAAGGAAGGCAATGCAACGGAGTTTTGGTCCATTCAAGGGTTCGTCCTTACCGACTGAACGGCCTTCGACCATGACTATTCAACCAAGCAGAAAAAAGAACGGTAAAATCGGCTCTTATCGACTGGACGGCCTTCGAAGGCTATCGTTCGACTAGGCAAAAGGAGAAACGATAGAACCGTTTCAGGCTACACATGATGCACAATAATGCATATGCAAAGAAAGGAGAATTCATTCTAAAATCTGGAAAAATTGCAATACAAAGTTCATTGGCAATACAAGTAAGAAAGGAAGAAAATACATTCAGAGTGATCCAGGTCACTCAACATCAGCAGGAGAAGGCTCCACACCACAGGACTGGAGCAACCTATCAACTTGTTCGGAGAGGATCTCATCAATCTGGGCCGGGACGGGAGAACCTTCAACCTGGACTCCTCCAGCCTGAGTTGCCTCCTGGGCTGAGATCAAAGCTGGGGTCACCTCCAGATTTTCGATTGGGGTAGCAGCCTCCTCCGCCGGACATGGCGACTTCTCGACCTCCCCTGCGGCTTTGGCCTCCTCCGCTTCTCCTTCCTCTCCAATTATGTTGTAGGAAGGGATCTTTGAAAGGTCGAGGTGAGGGAGGGTCTCCTTTACCTTGGAAAGCCTGTCATTGAAGCCATGCTGGTAGGCATACAAGGATGCTGCATCAATCTCTGTTTGAAATTGCGAAGACATCTTGAAGTCAGCCATGGTATTGTCTATTTGCTTCCTCAAAGCTTCGGACTCCCTCTTGGCGGCTTCGACCTCCCTCTTAGCAGCTTCGAATTCCAGGATCACCTCTTCGGCCCTCCTAGAAGCCTCCTCCGCCACCTTGGACAGGTTCTCCATCCTCTCCTGATTCTCCCTGGCAGTCCGCTCCAAGGATTCAACTTGCTTCCTACTCCTATTCCACCCTGCCTCTTGTCCTACTATCCTCGAGTGGGCACTCTTCAGTTTGCCCTTCAGGTCACGAACTTCATCAGTTACATAGACAAGACGGTCCTCCATGGATTGTTTCAGCTCCTTGGCTACTTCCCTGGTAGCCCTAGCAGTCTGAAGCTCCTCCTTGAGGTCGTAGATGAGGCTGTCCACATTCCCCAGGCCTTCCTCCATGAAGGTGAAGTCATAGACCAACTACATCAAAAAAGAAGAATCGAGGATCAAATAACTCTCAAGACAAAGGAGGTGGTGATAGTCATACCTGTTGCAGGGCGGCGAAGTCGGAATCAGACACCTTGAGAAAGCTCCGGTTTCGGAGAATTGCCAGGTTGCGGGGCTATATTATATCCTTTAACGCCTGTCTGGTTTCCTCTGGAACCAGCAGCTCTCCCATAGGTGGGAGCTCCGAAGGGTTCATAGAGCGACCTCCGGCTGAAGAAGCTCCATAGACGGACTCTCCTTCGACTTGCCGCGCTTTGCCCCTATCAACGTAGAGGGGCAAACCGGTGGCACATCCACTCCTTGAGGCAGGCCCCCCGTTGTGTCGACTGGGGAGGCGACCGCCACTAGAGTCTCGACTGGACAGGGCCTCGCTGGAACCCCTTCCGTGATCGCTACATTTTCTCCCGAGGTGCCTCGGGAAGATGAAGTGCTTTGGTCCCCTTCAGGACCATCTCTCCGAGCTTTCTTCCTAGCTGCAGACTTGGTGGAAGGGGACTGTGCCACCCTCATCTCCGAAGTCTAGCGAAGCCAGCTCAAATTGCACTTCATCCCACCACCTGCAGGCAAAGGGGATCACCTCAGTTAAATGAACTACAACGAAACCTAAAGAAGAAGAGCAGAAATTTCCACTACTATACCTAGTAAGGGGAATTTACTGATTCCTGCTCGATGGAGGTTCCTCTCCTCCAACAACTCCCGGATAGGAGCAACTTCCAAGTTGGTCAGAAGATCATAATCCAATTGATCGACCGCCAAGACTTTCTTTCCATCGTTGGTGGTCAGGCGAGGCTTCTTCCACTCAGTGTCGAAGCCCCATGGGTCGAAGGACAACACAAATACAAAGACAGGTTTCCACCCATGGATGGTGCTGGGCATATCCTTAATCACCCTACGACCCGATCTGGGACCGATCACCTACCATCCATTGCTGTGGAAGTCCCTCTTAAGGACGAAAAGGGCCAAGAACAAGTTGATCCTAGGCTCTACGTTGGTGATGCTGCACATGACCAGGAACCTGCAGATGTTCCTGATGCTATTTGGGGTCAACTGCGTTGGCACCACTTGGTACAAGTGAAAAATCTTAACAAAGAAGGGGTGCAGGGGAAACCGACGACTAGCCTTCAGGTGATCTTCGTATATAGCTAGGCACCCAAGGGGAGCTTTGTTCGCCCACTCCTCGGGCACGGGGAGGACAAAGAGAAATTCCTCAGGAATGCGGTAGCGTTCCCAAAGAAGGGTTGCCTTGCTCTGAGAAATCGAGCTGGGGACCGACTCCGGACCTACTATATCTCCGGCCCCCGAGGGCCCAACCTGCTTCCCCTGACTCTCTACGGTCTCTTCCATAACAAGGGAATGAAGCAAAGGGGTGGAAAGAGGATTCTACCTGAAGAATAGATTGGTACTCCAGAATGGTTTGGGCGGAGAATGAGATAAGTTTGAAGAAGCTTCCTTGCCCAGACCTTCACCCTTCCCCAAAAGAAAAGTAAGGGTCTCTGGACCCCCACAGAGGGTTAATTTGACTCAAGGTCACCCTGGGAGGTAACCCACTTATGACTGACCGCCAGGATAAGATCTATCCTTTATCCAACGGGCGGAGAACAACCACCACAACTATCCAAATCCCAACCAAAAGATTGCGTCAACCACTGTGCAACGGGACGAGGAGAGTAGCCTCAGGGCCACCTATTTTTCTCCAATCCGGGAATGGCACCTGTCCACCATTTGATTCTCAGATCTTGATGGGCAGCCCAATAGAGGTCCTGTAATCATTTACTATGCCGTCTCTCAGGAAGAAAGCGATAAGGCCATAATACTCTCACTTCCTGAGGCAGATCTTCACTTCGATAACTGAGAGTAGGGGAGCAACTATTGGGATATCTTGGTTCAGCTACAAACTAGGCTCTGGTTTGACTTATCGAAGCCCCAGTTCTCCGGACTACGGACTTCAGACTAAGCGAAGGCCAACTACAAGCAACTCAAGGCTTTACACCGAACTATAACATCCGAAGGCCAGTCCTTCGGGTAGCACCTTCGGCCCCGGCCAAAGTCTGAACTACTCATCGACTTCCGAAGACATGAACTTCGGTCCCCGCCATAGACATGATCTCTGGCCTTGGAGAAACATCAAGCCTTCGGCCCATGCAAGGGTAAACCCAAAGCTTGAACCACAATCTGTTCCAAAAAGGAAACTGTAACCAATGGTTACAATCGACACTCATCATGCCATGATCATGGCGTGCAAATTCCTGCAGCCACACCTCCGATCTAGCCGGAACCGCTCATTGACAACCCATGATCGCCAATCATGAGAGAGATTGGCTCCCCATGATCTTCGAAAAAAGAGCGGGCCACAGACCGGAGGCCATCTTTTAAATATGGGAAAGAAGGATGGCTCGAGAGGTACGCGTGAATAATCTTGCACATATACACTTTCAATCTCCAAGAACTCTTTTTCTCTTCCACTCTCGACATCTTCCCCATTTTGTGGCTAGAATCCGCCACTGACTTAGGCATCAGAGTGTCCTTCGCCGGAACAACTCCGGCAAGGGACCTGTTCTGCAGGTGAACCAGGGAGCGGTCCTGCCATGCAGCGGCTCCGACCGGCCGATCCAGGGACTCCACGCTAACACTCCCCAAGCCATGTCTTCACCGGGGGAGCTGCCGGATCTCTTTCCCTCGCTGCTGAGAAGCTCTTCATCGTTTGAGAAGTTGCCAAAGGTTCGAAAATGGCCAAAAAAGGATCCAAGGAAGAGCCACGATCATCTTCTTTCCATTTTCTCCTTCGATCTCCTGTTGCCACTACTTGCATCATCGCCATCGCCACTGATCTTCTTCATCGATTGTTGCTTTTCCACCCCTGCTCTTTTGGTCACCGTGGTCCTTTCCCAGATCATCATTCCTCCATGCTGCCGCTCCCATGGTCATCCTCGCCACTGCCAGGTCACCAGAAAAGCCTCCTCTGATTCCATCCACCGACGTCTCCGTCTAATGCTACCACCTGCTACTCCCATGGGATTCATCACGGTCGCCTTCTTTCCATCTTCAACCACCGTCCGAGCTGCCGAACGACCACACAACCATCACCGATCCTTTGTCCGAGCCCACCACTACCTCCTCCTCACTGTCGCTATCTTTGCTCAAGAACCTGGATGTCCGAAGGAGTAGGAGGATCGATGGATAACGCCTTCGAAGGATTCGGGATAACACCGAAGAAGTCAAGTGGTTGTGGGATAAGCAATGGTTGTATTGGTTACGGGAAGGAGAATAGGAAACTGGAAGAGGCCAATGCTGATCTCCCACAGGGTCACGCATTTGGCTCAGCTATAAAGAAAGCCGAGGAGCAGAAGCAAGGGCCCATCATCCAACACCTAGGGAGCAGAGAGGCAGAAGCCAGAGCCCATCATTTTTCTTTCCCTCCTTTTCTTCAGTTATTTTTTTTTATTTTTATTTTAACTTCAAATCCTGCTAATGGTTCAAGAGTTGAATAATTTGCAATCATATTTGATTAAAAAAAAAAATTATTTTCTTATTTTAAATTTTTTTCTTGTAATTTTTAATTTTAGCACTATGATAGATTACATTCTACAATTTATTTTTATGCTATTTAAATTCCTACCATTATGGTAGTTTTTATTTTTCATTTAAATTCTATAATTTATATTTCTTCAAGTAGTATAATCAATTTTATATCATTTTATTTTATTTTAATTTTTAAAATTTTATTTTAATCATGTCTGGCTAAGCATACCCCCCTCTAAGATTGGCGATGAAGCTAGACCATGATTAGAAGCCTTCTTTGGATTTCTTTTCGGGCTTTAATTTTTAAGAGTTTATGCTTTAATTTTTAAGATTTTATCTTTCCTTTTCAAACTTCTTGCCAAGAGACTTGATGAGCTATAATTGGGTTTCAATCCCTTCATTGTTATGCTAGGACGAAAGATAGAAGGCTCAATAATTTCTTTTATTATTTCTTTCTTTCTTTCCTTGTAAAATCTTGGTGGGTTATAGTTAATTAAATCTCTTCATAATCCATACTTGATTATTACAAAGGAGGAAGTCGAAAGGTTTTATAAAAGAGATCCTTAGAACAGTTTTCAAAATCATTGGTCTAGTGGATTCAAAAGTCCTAGATCTTTAGATCATTTATTTCATCGATTTAATTAACTTTTGCTCATTATTGTCAGCTTATCTAAGTGAGGGTTTGAACACAGTTCATACACCATTTCCTTATGGGATGACCCGTACTCACTAAAAGTGCTACTCTGCACACCGTGCGCTTGTGGTTATAACTTAAAGTTCACATCAAGTTTTTGACATCATTGCCGGGGAATTGGTTTGTTTTAAATTATGTTTTAAATTTCTTGCTCTTCGTGCTTTTAGTTTGATTTGCTAGCATCTTTATTTATTTTATTTTATTTTATTTCTTTTAAGTTGGTGAGTGCTGGAAGCCAAGTACATAATCTAAACTATTCCTTTTTCTTTCAGCATCTTATTCTTATTTTAGTTTAGTTTAGTTTTTAATTTAAACTTGTTTGACCTTTTTATTTATGCATAGCATTCTTAAATCACTTTAAGGGCACAAACCTAAATAAGATTAGGTGAGGATTTCATCACCCTTCCTTAGCCCACAAACAAGACTCCTTCATTTGCATCAACCCAAGCCTTTAAATAAAATTAATTATATGCTAACCCTAGAGACATCCGAGATTATTAGGACAAGGACACCTAAGGGTTATACCAAGCTAGATTCGATCATTGAATTGGTGTCTAGGAAAGTGGTTCAGGGATTAAGTCCCGAAGAAAGGTAGTTATTTAATTGGTTCCGTTCGCTGACCTGGCCAATCCAATTGGTATCTAAGGAAAGCAATGGGGGGACTCCCGCCAATCTTATACTTACCTGGCCAATTTAGTGAATTGGTCGAACTTGGAGTGCTTGAAGGTTGACTTGGAACAGTTAGGAGCTGTCCAGTTCTAGGTTAACCCCAGGATAAGACTAATTTTGTATGGAACTTGTTTGAAATTAAAAAAATTAAAAATTTAATTAAAAAATTTAATTAAATTACTTTAGGTATTTTCAATCGTGATTACCCTGACATAAGGTTGCCCTGGCATAACTGGAAGTTATGTTGCATGGTTGTCTTAGGGTATGAAAAGGTTGAATTGATTTATATTTTTAAAGAAAAGCTTCTAAAGAAAAAAATTTAAAAAATCTAAAAAAATAATTAAAAAAACTAAAAAAACATGAATATACAAAATTCAAAAAAATAGAAGAGATAATAGAATTAGTGAATTCTCCAACTCCTGTATGGAGAAGGATTTCGGGGCGACTTGTTTGAACCGATTTGATTCCTGTTTCAGATCCTACGACCTCTACTATAATGGATTTGACTAATCAACCCCAAACCCTTAAGGATTTATGTTATCCAGTTGGTTCTATCTAACCTTCTTGCATTAGGTTGCCTCAATCCACTACTAATAATTTTGAAATCAAACCTCAAATGATTAATATGCTTCCAAAGTTCACGGAAATAGAGGATGCATATACATATATATATATATATATATATATTAGGGAATTTGAAGAGGTTTGTGCAACTATAAGGTTACAACAATTGTTAGAGGACAAAATCAAGCTGAGACTAATCAACTTTGTCCTTCAGGATAATGCTAAAAAGTGGCTTTATAGTCTTCCAAATCAATCTGTCATGACTTGGGAGCGTTTTGTAAGAGTCTTCTTAAAGAAATACTTTCCTTATCATAAAACAGCTAAGATTAGAAATGAAATAAACCAATTTTATCAATTAGATGGTGAGTGATTTTGGAAGTACTTTAATCATTTTAAGAACCTCTTGACCCAATGTCCACATCATGGAATAGAAATTTGAAGACTATGCCAAATCATTTATGAGGGTTTAGATTCTAATTCAAGAACAATGCTAGAGTCTATGTGCCAGGGCCAATTCATGTATAAAGAATCCAATGAAGCATGGCAATTCTTAGAAGACCTAACTGAAAAAAATCAATAATGGGAAACAACTAGGGAACTAGAAAGAACCACACCTTCAAGGGGTAGAACACATCAAATGCAGACTTCCTTAGCTGCAAAAGCTAAAATTGCAACCTTAACACGTAGGTTAGAGGCTTTAGAACTTCAGAGACCAGCCAGTTTGAACCAAGTGTCTGCACCAATGTATAATGGGTGCAATGCACCAGACCATGTCCTTGAGGAATGTCCACTCCTAATGAACCCAATAGAGAATGGGTGTGCACAGGTAAATGCTACCTATCAGAGACCTATGAACAATCCTTATGCACCCACATATAACCCAGGATAGAGGAATCATCCAATTTTTTTATGGTCATAGAACCCAAATGTAGGTGGTCCTAGCTTCAATCAGCAAAACCCAAGGCCTAATCTTATGATGAACAACCTACTACCAACAGGTTTCAATATTAATGAAAAGAAACTTAGTTCTTTAGAGAAAAGCCTGGAAGCCTTAGCCAAATCCAATGCTGACACCAGTGCTACATTGAGTAATTTCATGCAAACCATAGGATAACTTTTAAATTCAAACTCTCAAGCCATAGGCCGCTTGGAAATGCAAGTGGGTCAGCTAACATCTACCATCAGTGAACGTGAACGAGGTAGGCTACCTAACCAATCTGAGCCCAACCCAAGGAACCAAAATGGTCATCCACCCCAAGGAAATCAAGTCAATCGGGTTAATGCAATTCACACTTTAAGATCAGGAAAGCAAGTGGATAGTAAGATAAATACATATGATACTATAGAAGACTTAACTACTGAGTCAGCTGAGCCAACTAATGAACAACCTACCTTATAAACTCAAGCTATTTAAACCACTAATAGTCTACCAAATCAGGAACCCATAATTTCTAAAGCTCATTTTCCAAATCGATTAATGTCTAATAAATAATCGGAACATTTAGTTAAAATGTTAGAGGTGTTTAAGAAAGTTCAAGTAAATATTCCTCTACTAGACAAGATCTAACAGGTTTGACTTATGCCAAATTCTTAAAAGACCTTTGTACTAATAAAAGGATTACCAATATACCAAAGAGAGCTTTCTTAGTAGCAAGTGTGAGTTCATATTTGTTAAGTCACATGCCTATAAAGTAAAAAGATCCAGGATCTCTAACAGTTTCCTGTCTTATAGGAGAAACCCATATTGAGAAGGCATTACTTGATTTAGGGGTTAGTGTAAATATCTTGCCATATTCAGTTTATAAGCAATTGGGATTGGAAAAACTACATCCAACAGGGATCACATTACAATTAGCAAACTGGTCTTTTAGAATCTCTAAAGGAATGGTAGAGGATGTCTTAATTAAGGTTGGCAATTTTATTTTCTCTGTTGATTTTATCGTTTTGGAAACTGAACCAGTATCGAATCCTAAAGGTCATATCCCAGTTATTTTAGGAAGACCATTCCTAGCTATTACTAATGCTGAAATCAATTGTCGAAATGGGCTTATGAAACTATTTTTGGGAATATGACTATTAAACTGAATATATTCAATTTAGAATAGGAATCTACCAATCATGCTAATGTAAATGTAATCCAAGATAAGATTTATGAACCTATAGACATTAGCGAAGAGGAAGTTGATCTCAAGTCGAGTATCTGGCCAACACATGAATATGAAGATATTGATAAAATACTTGGTGATGATAAAAATGGCAAGAGATGGGAGCCTCCTACTGAAACACTCATGGAAATGGTTAAACCATCAACCAAGCCATTAAAAGAAGAGGCACCCAAGTTAGAATTGAAACCCCTCCCCAAGTACTTGAAGTATGCATATTTAGGTCCAGATGAAACCTTGCATGTAATTATTGCATCAGACTTAAATCCTAAACAAGAGGAGGAGCTCTTGACTATTCTAAAAGAAAATTAAGAAGCAATAGGCTGGACCAAGACAGATATTAAGGGAATAAGTCCTTCCATAGTTCAACAAAGGATACACCTAGAGGAAGAGGCTAAACCAACTAGAGAAGCTCAAAGGAAATTAAATCCAATAATGAAAGAAGTAGTCAAGAAAGAGATTTTGAAGTAACTTGATAATGAAATCATTTATCCTATTTCTGATAGTTTGTGGGTAAGTCTTGCTCAAGTAATACCTAAAAAGTCTGGAGTAATAGTGATTCAAAATGAAGCAAATGAACTTATCCCAACTAGAACCCAAACAGGATGGAGGGTCTATATAGACTATAGGAAACTGAATGCTGCGACAAGGAAAGATCACTTTTCTTTGTCATTTATTGACCAGATGTTAGAGAAATTAGCCGAACAAGAGTTTTACTATTTTCTTGATGGATACTCTGGCTATAATCAGATCCCCATAGCTCCTGATGATCAAGAAAAGACTACATTCACGTGTCCATCTGGAACATTTGCTTATAGGCGTATGCCCTTTGGGTTATGCAATGCACCAGCGACCTTCCAAAGATGTATGATCAGCATTTTTTCTGACATGGTTGAACAAATCTTAGAAATTTTTATGGATGACTTTTCTGTGTTTGGCCCTACCTTCTCCGAATGTTTAAACCATCTAATACTAGTTTTAGAAAGATATAAGGAGAAGCATTTAATTCTCAAATAGAAAAAATGTCAGTTCATGGTTAGATAAGGTATAATTCTTAGCCATGTAGTTTCAAAAAGAGAAATAGAAGTTGATAAGGTCAAAGTTGAGCTGATTGCAAGTCTTCCACCATCTAAGTCTGTTAAAGAAATTCGTTCATTTTTAGGACATGCTGGATTTTACAAAAGGTTCGTACCCAATTTTAGCAAAGTGGCTTGTCCATTGACAAATATGTTAGCAAAGGAAGCAAAATTTGAGCTTACTCCTGAGTGCTTAGAGTTTTTTGAATTTCTTAAAAAGACACTCATTTTTGCACCCATCATTGATCCACCCATATGCAGTGAATCCTTTGAACTCAGTGTGATGCATCTGATCATGCTGTAGGTGCAGTTTTAGGTCAAAGGATTATTAAGCTACCTAGAGTTATTTATTATGCCAGTAAAACATTAAATGATGCGCAGCTTAATTACACGATCACAGAAAAGGAGTTCCTAGTCGTTGTGTTTGCCCTAGAAAAATTTAGGTCATGCTTGGTTGGGTCACATACCATCATTTATACTGACCACTCAGCCATCAAATATCTCCTAGCAAAGAAAGATGCTAAGGCACACCTAATAAGATGGATTCTGCTCCTTCAAGAATTTAACCTAGAAATTAAGGTTAAGAAAGGAACAGAGAATGTTGTAGCTGATCACTTGTCCTGAATCATTGTCGCACCATCTAGTGAACCACCTATCAATGAGTATTTTTCAGATGAACAACTCATATCCGTGTCCACTAAACCATGGTATGCTGATATCGTTATTTATTTAGCCATTGGTAAAGTTCCTTGTCATTGGACTACTCAGGATAAACATAAATTCTTTTCTCAAGTGAAGTATTTCATCTAGGATGATCCATACTTATTTAAACAGTGTCCTGATCAGATCATTAGGAGGTGTGTTCCGGATAATGAGGTTAGAAGTATTCTAACATCTTGTCATGATCAAGCCTATGGTGGTCACTTTGCATCTAAGAAGATAGTTACCAAAGTACTTCAATGTTAATTTTATTGGCCTAATTTATTTAAGGATGCAAATGTGTACTGTAAGAGTTGTGCTCGGTGCCAATAAATAGGTCAGATCACCAAGAGAGATATGATGCTGCTTAATCCAATCTTGGTGGTTGAGATTTTTGATGTATGGGGAATTGATTTTATGGGACCATTTCCAAACTCCTTTGGAAATGAATATATTTTAGTGGTTGTTGATTATGTGTCTAAGTGGGTAGAAGCTGTTCCATGTAGATCCACTGATAGCAAAGTGATCATTAAGTTTCTTAAGAAAAATATTCTCTCTCGTTTTGGTATTCCTAGAGCAATCATTAGTGATCGGGGGACACACTTCTGCAACCGACCCTTTGCCATATTAATGAAAAAATATAATGTTACCCATAAGTTAGATACACCATATCATCCTCAAACTAATGGGCATGTAGAAGTATCTAATAGACAAATCAAGCAAATCTTGGAGAAGACTGTTAATGCCAATAGAAAAGATTGGTCTTTGAAATTAGTTGATGCACTCTAGGCATATCGCACTGTCTATAAGACCAACCTAGGAATGTCTCCTTATAGGATTGTGTTTGGAAAATCATGTCACTTGCTTGTTGAATTAGAATACAAAGCTATGTAGGTAATTAAAAAATTGAACATGGACTTGGACTTAGAAAAAAACTATAGGAAGCTTTAGATCAATTAATTAGAAGAACTTAGAAATGAAGCTTATGAGAATGCTAAGATGTACAAAGAAAGAACAAAAGTATTTCATGATCAAAAATTCATAGAAAATCTTTTACTCATGGACAAAAAGTTTTTTTATAATTCAAGGTTACATCTTTTTCCTAGAAAGCTTAGGTCTAGATGGACAGGACCTTTCATAGTTAAGGAAGTCTTTCCGTATGGGGCTGTAGAAATTAAAAACCGAAGTAATGTGTTGTTTTCAATGTTAATGGTCAACGATCAAAACAATTCTTGGAATTATCCATAGAATCTATGGAGGAAGCCATAGTTCTTTATAAACCAACATATCTTGATTAGCCTGCTATCACTGCTTTGTCTGGCTGAAGACATTAAACTTAGCGCTCTTAGGAGGCAACCCAGCTTCTTTCTTTCTAATAATTTTTTTTTTAGCATGTTTAGGTTTAGCAAATCCTGACTCAAATAGGCTCCATTGGCTGAGTTGGCAGGAGAGCTCAAGAAAATTCCTCGATGTCTTCGTTTCCCTTTATACAATATTATGCATACAGTTAGGAATTATTTTATTTCATGGGGGATATAAAGCTGAATAAATATATATTTGGAGCTACCCTTACCTTAATAATCTTACACTTGTCGATCTTAGACTGAGGGTAAATCATACACTTTTATAAGTGATGTGGAGGGATCGCTGACGGGAGGAACCGGCAGGCGCCACGTCAAGAAAAGATGCCGCGTCGACTCTCTAGCTCAAATTTTGCTACCGAGCTGAGCTGAGCTCCCTCGGAACAACAAGCCGAGCTCAGTCCTCTGTCAGGTCATGCCCGCAAGCTCGGGATGCCTAGGTCGGAGCCATCTTCCACCCTCCAGAGCGAGACCCTCGAAGGTTAGTGCCCTACGATCGAGGTCGAGCTAAGCGCTCACCCGTCGATATGGAGCATCTCCGAGCGCGCGCCCTCTAGACCGGGTTCGCCTTCCGCCCTCCAAAGCGAGACTCTCAGAGGCTAGTGCCATGCAGTTGAGGTCGAGCTCAGTGCTCACCCACCAATGTAGAGCCTCTCCAAGCGTGCGCCCTTTGGACCGGGTTCGCCATCCACCCTCCAGAGCGAGACCCTTGAAGGATAGTGCCCTGCGATCGAGGTCGAGCTCAGCGCTCACTCGCCGATGTGGAGCCTCACCGAGTGCACGCCCTCTGGACCGGGTCCACCTTCTGCCCTCTAGAGCGAGACCCTCGAAGGCTAGTGCCCTGCGATCGAGGTCGAGCCCAGTGCTCACCCGCCAATATGGAGCCTCTCCGAGCGCGCGCCCTCTGGACCGGGTCCGCCTCCTGCCCTTCGGAGCGAGACCCTCGGAGGTTAGTGCCCTATGGTCGAGGTTGAGCAAAAGCGCTCACCCACCAATGTGGAGCCTCTCCGAGCGCGCGCCCTCCGGACCGGGCCCACTCTCTACCCTCCTCCAAGCTCAGAGCGCATAGGTTGGAGCGAGCCCTACCATTCCAGCTCAGCCCCAGCTCGGACGAGGTCATCGCCAGCCCAGAACACCGACGAGCTGCCCGAGGACTGCACTGAAGCGCCTTCCAGGCTGTACTTACCACCTGTGACCACCAATTACACTAGAAAGGCAAGCAGCACGTTGATCGAGATGTCACACTCCTCACCAACCACTCAGATCGCCCAAGAAAGAAAGCCAACCGGGAGATTCGAATCCCGCGGGTGGCTGCCCGCCATTCGAGGCACTGCCAAATTTTCTCGAATGAGGCAACCAAGAGGAATGCTGGAGTGCCTGACAACTCCCCTTATCATGAATCAGAAATGACTCCTCGGGACACCGCCACATGCACCTGACAGCCTGGCGGGGATCCCGAGACAAGCGCCCAATGGTAACCTAGTTTGCAACAAAACTCGAAGGTAACACACAACAACTCAAGAACACACAGGCAAAAAAGACAAGCCAGAGAGAGAGAGAAAGAAAAAAGAGGAGAAGGAGTGCAACCCCCACCAGCAAGAGGGGCATGGCACCACCACTACCACGAGCACAAGTGCAAGCCCGACCAGGAGGGCAAAGCACCGCTACCACCACAGTTGAAGGAAAACGAGGGATACAAGGAGAGGCGGAGGAACATGGCACCCCTCTGTCCCCGCTATCAATCTCCCCTGCAACGTTTTCACCTTCACACACATTTTCTACTCCTCCTAGAGCGAAGTCCATCAAGAGGGGCCCGACCAGGAGGATCTGTTCTCCTGGATCGTCACTGACCTGATCATTGAAGTGCCCCCGCTGGAAACCCCAACACGGGTCTCTAACCCCTGTCTCGCAGGTTCAAGAATGGAGGACCGTCGGGCGGCAAGGCGACCGCACCCAGCGCGGAGGTCCGGGAGCCGAGGATGGCTGGGCGGCAGGGGGAGCGCATCTTTGGTGCAGATAGTAGCTACGGGCCATAACGATGTTGGCGGCAACAAATTGGCACGCTAGGAAGGGGGGCAGGACGAGCGTGACTAAGTCCTCCGCCTCCCCACAGGTCAACATACCGTGGAAGAAAGGTGACAACGCAAGCTAGAAAGGTCAACAGATTGGCGACGTGGGTGCCCTCAGGCACACAGTGAATACGTGCCTGAGAAGCACGAGCGTATGCTAGCAGAGTTCTCCCACTAGTTCATTAGTATTGAGGCTCAGCTAGCGAGCCACCAGTCTACAACGCTCGCCATCGGTGAAGCCCCTCACCGGTCGCAGCGAGGCGGAGTATCATCACCTCCAGTGCGATCACGGCCATAGCATCAAAAATTGTCGCAACCGTAAGCAGGAGATCAAGAAGCTCATCAAGAAGGCTCGGGGGGCAGGGGGCCCCGAGAGTCATCTCCCCGTCATGAGGGGAGAAGAAAGCGAAAGAGAAAGGCAAACAAAGATGCCACGGTCGTTGGGATGACGATCACGAACCACCACAGGAAGCCCCCCACGAGGCGGCCGAAGCCCCATAACGAGGGGTCCGTTGCCTCGAAGAACTCAACGGCATCAGGCTCCCCCAAAGGAGGAGGGCCTACGACCTACGAAGATGCCCCCGACAAGGTAAGTCCCCTTACCAACAATCATGATAACGATTTCTCCCTTGCACGGGTATCCACATGTCTTGCAGGAAAGAATCGACAGCATCGCCGAGCCCAGCTCCAGGACGTCAGAGGACCTTCAAGCATCCCTGAGCCCAGCTCTAGGATGTTAGAGGATCTCCGAGCCACGTAGCTCCCAGCTCCAAGCATCCCTGAGCCCAGCTCTAGGATGTTAGAGGATCTCCGAGCCACGAAGCTCCCAATTCCAAGCATCCCCGAGCCTAGCTCCAGGATGTCAGAAGATCTTCGAGCCACATAGCTCCCAACTCCAAGCATCCCCGAGCCCAGCTCCAGGGTGTCAAAAAATTTTCGAGCCACGTATCTCCTAATTCCAAGCATCCCCGAGCCCAGCTCCAGGATGTCAAGAGAACTTCGAGCCACATAGCTCCCAACTCCAAGCATCCCCGAGCCCAGCTCCAGGATGTCAGAGGATCTTCGAGCCGCGTAGCTCTCCATCTCAAACATCCCTGAGCCCAGCTCCAGGACACCAACTCAAGATCGAAGCTCAGATCTCTGGCCAAGAGACCTTTGAGCCAAGCAGCTCGTAGTCAACAACATCCCCGAGCTGAGCTACAGGACACCGGCTCAAGACTGGAGCTCAGGTCTTCGACCAAGAAAACTTCAAGCCAAGCCGCTCTCCATCTCAAACGTCTCCGAGCCCAGCTCCGAGATGCCAAGAGATCATGGGGCCACGTAGCTCCCATCAATGCCTTGAGCCTAGCTCCAAGGCACCAAAGACTTGAGCCAAGACCTCAGGCAGCCCCTGGGCCCGAGCCTAGCTCCATGTCCAGGAAGGCCTCGAGCCTAGCTCCAAGGCAATCAAGACCGGTAACCCCCTTCTCTGATCTCCCCACTCGAAAAGAAGACGAGAGGGCAAGGAAAGAAAGAGAACAAAGGGGGGAGCCCGGCAAACCCCCTTCTCTGATCTCCCTACTCGAAAAGAAGACGAGAGGGGAAGGAAAGAAAGAGAACAAAGGGGGCAACCCCCCTTCTCTGATCTCCCTACTCGAAAAGAAGACGAGAGGGGAAGGAAAGAAAGAGAACAAAGGGGGGGCACTACAAGCATCCTCTTTTTGATCTCCCCACTCTAAAAAAAAACAAAAGAAAGAAGAAAAGGAAAAAAAGAGAGGGAAGGAAAGAAAGAGAACAAGAGAGGAACACGGCAAGCACCCTTATCTCTGATCTCCTCACTCATCAAAAAGGTGAGAGGGGAAGGAAAGAAAGAGAATGAGAGGGAAGTACATCATCGAAGCCACCACCTTCCAAACTCAAGACCAGAGCTCAGATCTTCGGCCAAGAGAACTTCGAGCCACGCAGCTCTCAATCATCTACGTCCCTAAGCCCAGCTCCAGGACGTCCACTCAAGACCGGAGCTCAGATCTCCGGCCAAGAGAACTTCGAGCCACGCAGCTCTTAGTCATCTACATCCCTGAGCCCAGCTCTAGGATGCCCACTTAAGACTGGAGCTCAAATCTCCAGCCAAGAGAACTTCAAGCCACACAGCTCTAGTCATCAACATCCCCGAGCCCAGCTCCAGGATGCCCACACAAGATCGGAGCTCAGATCTCCGGCCAAGAAAACTTCGAGCCATGCAGCTCTCAGTCATCTACATCCCCGAGCCTAGCTCCAGGACGCCCACTCAAGACCAGAGCTCAGATCTCCGGCCAAGAGAACTTCGAGCCACGCAGCTCTCAGTCATCAACGTCCCCGAGCCCAGCTCCAGGACGCCCACTCAAGACCAGAGCTCAGATCTCCGGCCAAGAGAACTTTGAGCCACGCAGCTCTCGGTCATCTATGTCCCTGAGCCCAGCTCCAGGATGCCCACTCAAGATCGGAGCTCATATCTCCAACCAAGAGAACTTCAAGCCATGCAGCTCTCGTCATCTACGTCCCCGTGCCCAGCTCTAGGATGCCCACTCAAGACCGGAGCTCAGATCTCCGGCCAAGAGAACTTCGAGCCACGTAGCTCTCAGACATCTACATCCCCGAGCCCAGCTCCAGGATGCCCACTCAAGACCGGAGCTCAGATCTCCAGCCAAGAGAACTTCGAGCCACGTAGCTCTCAATCATCAACGTCCCCGAGCCCAGCTCCAGGATGCCAACCCAAGACCAGAGCTCAGATCCCCAGCCAAGGGACCTCCAAGCTAGCTCTCAGACAACAACACCTTCGAGCCTAGCAGCTCTCAAGTGTCATTACTTCACCCCAAGCAAGGTGAAGCCCTTCTCTCTGATCTCCCCATGCAAAAAAAAAAAGAAGAAGAAGAGAAAAGAAGAAAGGGAATGAAAGAAAGAGAGAAAGAAGGGAAGAACCAGGCAAAGAGAACAGATGATAAAGAAGCTCAAGCTTCATTGATTAAACACAAGTTACAAGTTCTTTTGGGCCCCCGACATGCCGGGTGACCCTGGTTGAATACAAGAAATAAAAGTACAAAATGAAGCAAGGAAGAAAAGGGTCACGGCCGGCTTCTTTGCTAGATCCTGAGGCCGAGAAGTTTCTGGCTGGCCTGCCTTAACTTCGGAAGGGTCACCCATAGCTGGCATCGAAGGCTCTGGGCCCACGACTCCCATGACGACCTCCTCGCCAGCCTCCGCCTCCGAGGCCGAAAGGTACCTGAGGCAGCTACAGTCCTTGTCAGGAATAAGCACCTCGACCAGGCTGTGCAGGTACATGAAACCCTTATAAAAGGAGTCCAACGCCATCTGCTGGATTTCAGTGACGAAGTCCTCTGAAGCCTTGAATCTGGTGACGGCGTCCTCAACACCCTTCGTGGCCTCAGCGGCCACCCTCCTCAACTCGGCGGCCTCTAGCCTAGCTACCTCCATCGAGTTGGCTGCCATCTCTACCGCCTTCTCAGCTATGGCAAGTTTCTCCTTCCCAGGTGCCAGCTCCACCTGGGCAGCTCGGGCGACCTCCTTGTGCCGATCGGCCTCGATACTGTACCAGTTAAGCTTTTTCTCGATGATGGAGAGGTCATTGATCGCCTTCTTTAAGAAGCTCCGCTCCAGGTCACGAGCTGCCAGGAGTCCCTTCGCTCGCCCCTCAGCATCGGCGAGCTCTTTCTCAAGGTCCTTGACCTTCAACTCAAGGACCACGTTCGCCCCGACCTTCTCCTTCAGGTCGGCCTTCAAAGACGAAATCTCGGTGGCCTATTGCCACTCGAGACGCTCCCAGCTCTGGTAGCAGCCCTTGCTGAAAAGGGCCTCAGCATCGATCTGCACCATGAAATGAGGTCAGCCTAAAAAAAAAAAAAGAAAGAAGAAGAAGAAAAGAAAGACGGGGATAGCTCACCGAGTACAACTGGGGAAAGATGGCGCTGATGACATCGGTCAACCGCATCCCGACCATCTCTTACCGGTCGCATACCTGGATAGAGAAATCCATCATACGTTCGACTAGCTCGGGACTCAAGAGAAATGAACTTTCTGGCCCCAACCTGAAGGGGAGATGGCGCCGCGCCTCCTCCCTCCTGCTCTCTCCGTGAGCGGGCGGCCTTGCCCCGCTGGTTGAAGGATCCCGGGGGGAGGCTGACAAGCTGGTGCCGATGCAGGCAGCACCTCCATCGCGGCCCCGGTCGTAGCCCGGATCTCCTCACCCCTGACATCAGTGACGGGCTGACCCAGAGGATGGCAGGGTGTAGCGGCAGCCCAAGAAGGAAAGCCAACCGGGAGATTCGAATCCCGCAGGCGGCTGCCCACCATTCAAGGCACTGCCAAATTTCCCGAAATGAGGCAACCAAGAGGAATGCCGGAGTGCCTGATAACTCCCCTTATCACGAATCAGGAAAGACTCCTCAGGACACCGCCGCATGCACCTGACAGGCCGACGGGGATCCCGAGACAAGCACCCAATGGTAACCTACTTTGCAACAAAACTCAGAGGTAACACACAACAACTCAAGAACACACAGGCAAAAAAGACAAGCCAGAGAGAGAAAGAAAAAAGAGGAGAAGGAGTGCAACCCCCACCAGCAAGAGGGGCATGGCACCACCACCACCATGAGCACAAGCGCAAGCCTGACCAAGAGGGCAAAGCGCCGCTACCACCACAGTTGAAGGAAAACGAGGGATACAAGGAGAGGCGGAGGAACAAGGCACCCCTCTTTCATCGCTATCACTCTCCCCTTGCAACATTTTCACCTTCACACATATTTTCCACTCCTCCTAGAGCGGAGTCCATCAAGAGGGGCCCGACCAGGAGAATCTATTTCCCTGGATCGTCACTGACTTGATCATCGGAGTGTCCCCACAGGAAACCCCGGTCCGGGTCTCTAACCCCTATCTCACAGGTTCAGGAGCGAAGGACTGCTGGGCGGCAAGACAACCGCACCCAGCGAGGAGGTCCGGGAGCCGAGGATGGCTGAGCGGCAGGGGGAGTGCATCTCCAGCGCCGACAGCAACTACGGACCACGACGATCTTGGCGGCAACAATAAGTAATTGATTGAATAGTCTAGATATTGTTTGAAATATTGAGGGGTAAAATATTAATATACTCAAGTAAAAATGGTAAGTAAGAATGAAATCAAATTTCCAGATAATTTTAACCCTTCTATTTGCATTGAAGAAGAATCTAATTCTTGGATGTGTGTGGGTGTTGTTAAATGCAAAGTTCCTTTATTAGAAAAGAAAAAAAAAGTGAAATAATGAAAGCAAGTTCTAAACATTGTTCCACCAAGTAACCAGGCTTCTTCGTCTAAGTAAACGGTTGAGTCTCACATCAAAAAGTGGAGATGTGAAGAAATTTTGTTATACAGCTAGTTTTGATTTGTAGCCTTTCTGACTCAAGCCAGTAAGCTCGAGGGGTGTTCTACACCTAGTGCCCTAAGGCCAACTGGTCTGGGAAACATTGATCGAAAACTTGTTACAAGGGTCAGATAAAAAGCTTAAGAGATTAAGACATTGCATGGTTTGTATCAAAAAAAAAAGTGAAAGAATAAGTAGAATATCCTTGCACTAAAATGATATCTCACCACTCCATGGGAGTAGAAGATTTAGAAATAACAGTAGGAGTTGGCAAAGAATTATTTAGAAAAATGAAGAATTTGCACTTAACCAATTTACTTGAAACTATTAATATCCCAATGACCCATTTCATCTACTATCTAATGGAAAATCTTTTACTTATAAAAAGGGATATGAGAACAACCTTTGAGTCTAAGTAAACTTGTGTAAGGTATTAAGATTTTTGGTAGTCTCCTTAATCATTTATTTTACTCGAGGACGAGTAAGATTTAAGTTGAGGGGAGTGATAAGTGCATAAAAATTAACCATAGTGCATTAATTTATAACTCAATTTCACTTTATTTAATTAGAATTAATATTTTATGTAGTGTTTTAACAAAAGAACCCTGCCAATATGAAGAGCACGATTTTTGGGATCCAACGGCATGAACGACACTCAATTTAAAGTTCGGACGAGCTCGAGATTTTAATTTGAAGTTGTTATTAAGAAGTTGCACGAATATTAGAGTAGCTGGTCCATGGTGGACCGACTGCTGGGTTCACAGGGTGCCCGACCAGTCCATTGCCACCATTGCAGCTGGTCCATGAATTCAGTCCATGGACCACAGACCTCCCTAAGCCATGTCTTCGCCAGGGGAGCTATCGGATCTCTTTCCCTTGCTGCCGAGAGGCTCTTCATCGTCCGAGAAGTCGCCAAAGGTCCGAAAATGGCCAGAAACGGATCCAAGGAAGAGCCACGGTCATCTTCCCATTTTCTCCTCTGATCTCCTGTTGCCACTACTTGCATCATCGCCATCACCACCGGTCTTCTTCACCGATTACTGCTTTTCCTTCCCTGCTCTTCCGGTCACCGTGGTCCTTCCCCGAATCATCATTCCTCCATGCTGCCGCTCCTATGGTCGTCTTCACCACTGCCAAGTCACCAAAAAAGCCTCTTTCTCCGATTCCATCCACCGGCCATCTTCATCTAATGCTACCACCTTCTACTCCCATGGGATTCATCATGGTCACCTTCTTTTCATCTTCAACCGCCGTTCGAGCTTCCGAACAACCACACAACCATCACCGGTCCACTGTCCGAGCCCACCACTACCTCCTCCTCACTATCGCTGTCTTTGCTCAAGAACCTAGATGTCCGAAGGAGCAGGAGGATCGATGGATAATGCCCTCGAAGGATTCGGGATAACACCGAAGAAGTCAAGTGGTTATGGGATAAGCGGTGGTTGTATTGGTTACGGGAAGGAGAATAAAGAACTGAAAGAAACCAACGCTGATCTCCCACAGGGTCACACATTTGGCTCAGCTATAAAGAAAGCCAAGAAGTAGAAGCGAGGGCCCATCATCCAACACCTGGGGAGCAGAGAGGCAGAAGCCAGAGCCCGTCGTTTTTCTTCCCCTTCTTCTTCCCTTTAGTTATTTAATTTTTATTTTTATTTTAACTCCTGGCCCTGTTAATGACTTATGAGTTAAATAGTTTGTAATCAAATTTGATTAGGAATAGAAAATTACTTTTCTTATTTTAAATTTTTTGCTTGCAATTTTTAATTTTAGCACTAGGATAGATTACATTCTTGCAATTTATTTTTATGCTATTAAATTCCTGTCATTAAGGTAGTTTTTATTTTTGCATTTAATTCTTCAATTTATATTTCTACAAGTAGTATAATTGATTTTATATCATTTTATTTTATTTTATTTTTTAAATTTTATTTTAATCATGTCTAGTTAAGCATACCCTCTAGGATTGGTGATGAAGCTAGACCATGATTAGAAGCCCTTCTTTGGATTTCTTTTCGGGCTTTAATTTTTAAGAGTTTATGCTTTAATTTTTAATAGTTTATCTTTCCTTTTCAAACTTCTTGCCAAGAGACTTGATGAACTATAGTTGGATTTCAATCCCTTCATTGTTCATGCTTGATTCGGTGCAAGAAGGATAAAAATAGAAGGCTCAATAATTTCTTTTTTCATTTCTTTCTTTCTTTCCTTGTAAAATCTTGATGGGTTATAGTTGAGTTAAATCTTTTCATAATCCATACTTGGTTATTACAAAGGAGAAAGTTGAAAGGTTTTATAAAATATATCCTTAGAAAAGTTTTCGAAATCATTAATCTAGTGGATTCATTAGTCCTAGATCTTTAGATCATTTATTTCATCGATTTAATTAACTTTTGCTCATTCTTGTCAGCTTATCTAAGTGAGGGTTTGAACACAGTTCAGACAACATTTCCTCGTGGGATCGACCCGTACTCGCTGGATGTGCTATTTTGCACACCGTGCATTTGCGGTTACAACTTAAAATTCACATCAAGTTTTTGCTGCTGGGATACGATTTATTTTACTCAAGGACAAGTAAGATTTAAGTTGGAGGGAGTGATAAGTGCATAAAAATTAGTAATAAGTGCATTAATTTATTAATCAAATTTATGTTATTTCATAAAAATTAATATTTTTATGCAGTGTTTTAATAAAAGAACCCTGCCAATGCAAAGAGCATGATTTTTGGGATCCAACAATGTGAATGGCACATGAATCGGACTTTAGTTGAGCCAAAAAATGGATTTTGAAGTTACTATTAAAGAATCTACGCGAATATTGATGTAGTTGGTCCACAGTGAGCTAGCCAAATGGTCCATAAAGTAGCAGCTCGGTCCATTGCCGCCATTGCCACTGGTCCACGAGTTCAATGCATGGACCATAGGCCAAACCAAGCCATGCTTCACTAGGAAACTTGCTAGAGCTCCGTCCCTCATCGCTGGGAGTCTCCTCGTGGCTGGGAACACGCCGGAGAACCTCCTCATCATTGAAAAAATCTAATTAAGCTGTTGAGCTCCTTCTTTCACCGCCTACAACTGATCGGTCTCCGCCATGCCCTCTTCTCTTCTTTTGGAATCTCACTAGAGAAGCTCCAAAGTGGTCGGTTTTCATTTTATTGGTCTTCTTCCCATCTTGAAGTTGGCCGCTCCATCGTCAACCACCCTGCATCTTGCATTGATCTAAGCCTATTAATTAAAATCAATTAGATGCTAGCCCCTAAAAAACTCAAGCTCAATAGGACAAGGCACCCGAAAGAGTTGGACTGGGTCATGATTGGCTGATTAACTGATGTCTAAGAAAGGGGTTCAAGGATGATGTAGCTTTGAAGAAAGATGGTTTTTAATTGATTCCGTTGACTAACCTGGCTAATTTTAATTGATATCTAAGGAAAGTAATAGGGGGACCCCCACCAATCTTATCCTACTAGCTAGTTGATTAGTTAGTTTCTGACTTAGAGGGATCCAAGGTTGCCTTGGCAGTTAGGAGCTATCTAGAATTAGGGAACCCTGAGATAGAGAGTCCATGTATGCTAACTTGTTTGTAAATAAAACCCAATCCTAACTAATTCTTCTTCTCTCACTTAGCTCTAGGACTCCTCAAGCTCCTTTCTTTAGAACTCTTTTCCTTCTTCATCTCACCACTCCTCTTAAAGAAATATATAATAATAATAAATAAATAAGGATTGATCTGATCTAAAACTTTGATTGCATATCTAAATGATCAGCATAATTTGATAGACTAAATTAGTGCCATGAGCATGAAGCCTTATAGTAGAGTACCCTTTCTCCCAACACACCAAATTTATTTGAGCCCCACCCACTTTGAGAGTGAGTGCCCCTAGGTACCAATCTCTTGAGTTTAGGTATAACCGAGTTTATCAGGATCAAACCTAAACAACCTACAACTCAAGAGATAATCCATACTGTAATGCCTATAATTCATGTTGAGGGGCTCAACTAGATTTTTTGTGGCAACCACGTCCAGTGGTTACCCTGCTACCCAAGGATCTATGTTTATAGAGGAATCCTATTGTGATCAGCCCTATCCCCATTATCAACCTCCTCCAACTAATTATAGCCCATTATTTGAAGAGAAGGTTCAGTAAGCATCATACCCACCTTCTCTGCAAACCAACCTAGATGTCGATAGGTTTGCATAATTTTAATAACTGATTATAGCCCAACAGCGATATATCAACAAACTAATAGATCAATCTGATCAATGATTGATCGAGCTTAATAGAGAGGAGGGAAGTGAACTGCCTAGTCAACCTGAGAGTAATCTAGAGGGACCATATATAGCTCAAAACTTTAATGACCCTCTAGCTTTTCTTAAATAATCAACTCTGACTCCTGGGAATGAACTGGTCTTAGAATAATTCTACACAACCATAAGGACTAATATAGATAATTTGGCTAAGGTAGAAAAATATATGGAGATATTAAACTTATGGGATGAACCAATTTCATCATTACCCCACTCACCTATAGCCCCATTCCCTAGTGCCCTGAAAATCTATGCCTTCTAATGGGATGGGAGAACAAATTGATGCAAAAATAAAATTGGTCGAGACTTCCCAAGAACCATAAATGTGGACTCAATAGAGGAAGCCACCCCCATAATTCTTTTCCAGGATTTGTTAGATTCTTGTTTAGCTCAATTAAGGGTAGATGATTTTAATATAGATGGGTATAGTACTGAAGTGAATAACCCAATATAAATACCCTACTTTGAAACCATCTCATTTTTTATTGATGAACAACAAGAGCCATCACCTAGCCCATCAATAGCCCCCTTGTTAAAATCACCACCAGAACTAAAATTGAAATCACTTCCTAATGCACCCATTGAAACTCTTCCGGTGAATCTTACCTAGGAAACCCAACTCAATGGTATTCTAAAAGCACATAAAGAAGCTATCAGGTGGGATATTACTAAAATGAGGAATCAAGATCTTAAAAACTTTATAGTTGTTTTCTCCATATTTGGCACCAATTTTGAGACCTCCAAAACCTTTCCATGATATTAAAATAATGTATGGAGATAGGTCTAATATTAATCTGGAAAAGGTGTCCAACTTTAAAATGGGAAGGGACATTGACCAATCACATCATGCCTGAGAAAGGGAGTAGGGTAGACCAACCCATGATTGAAAAAATTTTTAAACTACCACCTACAATATCGGCCCAACAAGCACAATCCCTTCCTAGTTATCATATAAATTATAATAATATTTTAAATCCCAAAATAATATGCTTACCTAGTATACTTTATTGATTCGGGCTAATTATCATAGAGTACTCTATGAATGATTTTCTGTCATGATGACAAGGCCTCCTAATTGGTCATGTCTTTTTGATGTTATAAGGGACATATTAAAGTTAACGATCTACTAGACTCCCTCAAAATATCCGGCTGAAGATGTTAAACTTAGTGCTGGTTAAAAGATAACCCAACAATCTTATTTTTTTCTTTAGCATAGTTATAGGAACTTAGATAGAAGTACAAGAACCTGCTACTTCACGAAGCCTTCTTCAACTCTTAAAGTACATTCACTCTAGGTGTACTCTTTCCTATTCTTTTTTGCATATTGCATCTTTTATTTTCTTCTTCATTGAGGACAATGTTGATTAAGTTAGGAAGGAGAATAACTAATCTAATTAAGTCCTTAAGTATGATTAAAAGTAATAAGTTTTGTATCCAAATTTTATATCTATTTGAAGTTAATTAGGTCTCCTAATCAATGATTGATTAATGGCCTAGATAGTTTTAGAGATACTAAGGGGAAAATCACTAAGAAAATCCAACAAATAATAGGGTGTTGACCAAGTTAAATTTTAGGAGTGATTCCAGAACTCTCTCCCTTCTTATCTCAATAAAGAATTTGCTTATTAAGAGTAGGGGCAAAAATGTTGAGATATAAAAAGAGTCCTTAAAAAAAATTAGAGAGTCAGTCTAACCTCACAGCTCTTCTTGAACTCTTATTAAGTAACCGGGCTCCTTCACCTAAGTAAGCATTGTGGTTCGCATCAAAAGATGAGAAGGTCAAGAGATCTGTTAAGCAATGGCACCCTACTGAGTAATCAGGCCCCTTCATCTACGTAAGCATTATGGTTCTATCAAAAGGAGAGGATGCTAATACTTAAGAGGTCAAGACATTGCACTGGACTTCTCAGAAAAAAGAAAAATAAAAAAATAAGAAAAGAAGAAAAACTTAAGGACTAAAGTGTAAAAAGATAACAAACTTGACCCAAATCAAGTTGGAGGATTTAAAGAGTAAGTTGGAAAGATAGTAAGGAAGATCTCTAAAGATTTCTATGATCAACATTCAACCACTAATTGGGTTGACTCGGTGATCTAATGAAGTATCTCTTTAATGATCTGGCCAGGTATCAGCCACCTTTAGGACTGCCTAAGTCAACTTTCAATTTAAGGATAAGTTTGTATACATAGCTAATTCATCTACATTACTCGATGACGAGCAAAGTTCAAGTTGGAGGGTATGATAATTATATTATATACATACATAAATGCATTAATGTAATAATTAAACTATCTTTATTTATATTAAATTGATACTTTTATATATTATTTATAGAAAAGAAAATTATCATTATGAAGAGCTTGATTTTTGGAGTCCAACGATGAAAATGGTACTCAAATCAGAGTTTAAATGGGCCTAAAATTGAATTTCAAAATTTATTTTAGGAATTACATGAATATTAAAGCAGTCGATCCACCATGTAATGGCCGCTTGGTCTACGGGAGCTCGCCTGGTCCACTGCTGCCATGGCTCACAGTCCACGGCTCTGAGCCATGAACCATGGGAGGGATTTTTACCATTTTTTACCTTGAGCCGCTGCTCGTTCACCATCGATCATCGCCAGTCACCGGAAGAGATGCCGAGAGGCCCTCCATGATTGAAAAAGCCATTGGGAGACTTTGCTTTTACCGACCGGCCATCTATTTCCTCATCCATGGGTCGTTCATCACCAGCTCACCATCGTCCAACCACCTCATCGCATCAAGCCATTGTCCATGGCTGTCCACTCATCACTGGGAGCCCTCTCACCACCAGAAACTCACCGGCCACCGTTAAAACACTATCCTCCACCATCTTCCTCTCATCCACACTGCCCTCCACTGTCTGCCTCTCCTCCCACTGTCATCGCCACCCCCTGCCATCCCAAGCCACCGTCCAGCTGTCTTACACCCCATCTTGGCCCTCTCTCAATCCGATCCACCATCGCCGACCTTCTTCCCATTACCATCTTCTACGATCCCATCACTACTCCTCTTCATCATCGGCCCTCTTTCAAGTATAGCAACCACTATCCGCCACTTCTTGCCATCGCTGTCCACCCATCACCGACCAGGAGCCTCCTCGCGGCTAGGAGAAGCCATCCTTCTCCTCTCTGTTCCTTATTCCCTATTCGACCACCTCCAAACCATATGATGTTCCTTCCCACCGTCCACATCAACCTGTCACTAGCCACCATCTCCGTCAATCCCTCTTCCCCGCCATCCACTGTGATCGGGAGAAGAGAATCCGAGTCCCAGAAGGAGTCCCAGGATTCAGGGATTCGAAGTTGTGAGAGTCCCTTCCAGACTCTGCTACCAAAGAAAGAAGGAGTGCTATCATCGATCCATCATGTAGCAAATCAATGGCCCAGACTTTTCTTTACAATATTCAGCTAATTTGGAGCTCGATTGAGCCCAAATTTGACTGGGAGGAAGCCCTAGCCAAGATATATTTAAAGGACCCCTTGTGCTAAGAAGAAATCATCTTGGAGAGAGTTGTACGGTACAGGGTAGGAGGTCCATCTTTGGATTGCGGGTTGGCCTCTAGGAGTGAGGTTTCTAAGAGGAGAAGCTTTGTCGTCTATGCCATCTTTTTGCCTATGCTGATCTGTAGATCAAGATTCAAGGAGGAAGAAGTAAAGAAAGCTAGTTCGCTCCAATGAGTACAAAGAAAAAAGGGAGTTCGCTGACCATCTTTTTGACGAGACTGTGCTGATCTACTTCCAGTCTTTGTTATTGTATGTAGTAGTTTATTTAATTATTTTTAATTTCTTGTAATTAGATTATTTTTTAATTAATGCAAAGTTTATTTTTATGTGATTTGGATTTCTATCTTTTACTTTTCTTGAAAGTAGATGCTAAAATCCAACTAGCAGATCGAACATACCTAAGCTTTCTTTTTTTTTATACTTTTACTTTTTATTTCTTGGTTTCAAACTATTTTTTTAAAATCAAAGATATCAAATCATCATAAGCACTGCCTTCTCTATGGATTTGACCCAACTCACCCTTTTATATATTTTTAATTATATTTAGAAGTCGGTTAATTAAATTGATAGCCATGGTGTCTTAACGACAACATCACAACCTATCGCACCTCATCTGGCTCTCGATTGGAGTGATGACTATGGGATGCGACAGCTTGGTCAAGGTTTGATAGGAGGCTTGCCTCGCACCCTGAGTTGATTACCTCATCGGGGGGGCCTCTTGCTCAGAGTGGGAGTGGTACCAAGCTCGCCTCGCACCTCGGGTTGATCACCTCACTCAAGAAAGGATAGATATGTTGGAGATGGGTGGCAGGCTGGCTTCACCTTTATCCTTGGTAAGGCCTGCTGCAGGCCCTACACCAAAGTCATCAAAACTTGTACTTGCTAGAAGAGCTACTGGAATTGCTCGATAGTGACAGTCGGAGCAGTCAATAGTCTCATCTTTCCTTCTTTTGGAGGAATCAGAGATGGGTGGCCAAGGTTGCAGGAACCTCGGTGGGAGTAGACACAACCATCCTTTTTTCCTTAGCCATGGCATGAATTGAAGACAAGAAGAGTCTAGAAGCAAACTCCAAACCTCAATAAGATTTTGAACAAGCTAGCCTTTTTTATAGTACCAATCTATATTAGATCGGAAGATTGGCTGACTTGGGCTCGATTCGGGGATGACTAGAGATGAGGTGGCTACTGATGTAGAGTCGAGTCTTAACAAGATCCTATTACTGAGAGTCATATCTTATAGGACAAAGAAGATTAGAAAGTCCACACATAGTAGAGGGTTCTCTGGTGGTTGATCCTCAGATACTTAAGTTAATCTCTTAGAAAGACAAATAAAGGATGCTCAGAGTCCCCTTGATTTTAAGTAGAGTAAGTGAAGCCAGAGAAGTAGCAAAAGAGGGAGATAGAATGAGTTTTGTAGAAGAAGGAGATCTTAGTGCATATGAGACCCATTTTCGAGGAGATAGTATACAAGTGAGTGGAGTTGAAGAGGCAGGGATACATTATAAGAAGTGAAAAGTGTATATGATGGCCTACAAATATCTTGATGAAAACTCAAGTTGATGCTCAGAGTTTGGGGACTCCGTGAGCTATGAAAAACTCAAAGGTTATTAGGGAGCTCAATCTATGCTTCGAGAGTGAGAAGAGGGTTCCTTTGTTAGAAAAGAAGGACCCTGAAAGGGAGGTGAGAGCTCTCAGTTACATCTCTAACTTCTCTCCTTGTTCTTCTCCTTTCTTTTTGCCTTACCTAGAGGGTCCCGGAGAAGAGTTTATAGGCATGTACTTGATGTCTAGAAGTGGCATAGTATGCCTTGCAAGGGAGTGGCCAGCATCCGACATGTCTCAATCATGGCAGGCATGCCCATGGCAAGGACCATACAGTGGCTAGTGGAGCAAGGAGTGGAGGCTAGCACATCTCTATGATGGGGTGCCTCTTAGATGACATGCATTAATAGCAGCCGCTCCTGGATCACACGTAACTAGGATGAATGGGGGGTGGACCCGGTAATGGTCATCATCCAAGCAGAGGGTTGGTGAGCACGTGGCTTGATATCCAGTGACGAGGTCTTGAGAGATGACCTAGTCATCCAGGCTGGTTGATATGTGGCTGGCATGTATTGAAGCTTTGGCACCACACTCGACCAATCAAATCTAGATGTATGACAAACATATAACAAATTTAAAAATTAAACATATTCAACTTACTAGAAACATCTTACAAGATACATCACGAGCCCTTGATGGCCAACTGGAGAACTCGTTCACCGGCCTTGGCATTATTCGATGAATGATCCCGATCATTACATGAGACATCCTAGGCTCTCTGAATGTACTACAAAATTAAAATTTAATAATAAATATTAACTCTAAAATGAATAAATTTTAAACATATTAATTTAAGATGTACTTATGAATAGCTCTAAATGTAGATGAGCTCTCTATCCTTCAACTAAGTCAAAGGTGCTGTGACTCGGGGGGTCCTTGATCATGATGCTGAGTTTGAGAGCCGATCGCTGTACTGTATGATTGTGGGATCAATGGTGACCCCACGCATCTGGACCTAAGAGCAAAATATCTAACATAAAGAATGTTATATTAGATGATAAAGGATAAAATAATATAAAAGAGAATATCTAAAGTATTAGAGTTTACCGCATGTTGTAAGTGGCATAGAACCATGAAAGCTAGCAGCATGATCGCTCTCTTCGTGAGAGCTCTGTCTTTGAGAGCCTCTCCTCGATTGGCATGACTCCAACTTTTAGAAGATATGATGTATAATCTCTAAAAATAAAAATAAATAGTTTCATCAAATTAATTATATAATTATGGGTGGCAATATGAGATTTAAAATAATGCAAGACAAATATTTAAAATGATTGAAGGATTATATACTTAGTACTACTTATCGGCCCCTTCAGATGTTTAGTACCCTTTGTATTCTTCTTTCAATTCTTCTTCCACTTTTTCATCATCTTTTTCTTATTTCCCTTCTTGTAAATGATTGCTCTTTAAAATAAACTCAGTATGATCTATGTCTTCATGTTGGCCATCACGTAGAAGAATTCCTGGAGCATCCAACTTTGTATCTATGAAGGACTGATGAATTCCTAATGTTTCATCTCCTGAAAGCATTATGGTAAATGGGGCTCTTCTTCTTCTTCAAGCACATAATGAATGGCTCAAGACTTAATTTGTATATAGCTCACCAATCTTTCCTCTCTTCCTTGATGGAAAAGGAGTATAATGCACTTGGACAGCTTGTTGAGCTAGTATAAATGATAATCCATGTTTGATTTTAATAAGTCTGTGTGGTGGATCAACCTTCATACCTTGTCATTATCAAATCATTGACACTTAAATAGAATAACACTATTACCTTTAATGTAGGTCAACTTGATCACTTCTTCAAGGATTCTATAGTAGTAGCTCTCTATCTCTTTCCACTAGCCCTTTATACACACCGCTATTCATTATGCTCTTATAATACTATATCACTGGGTATGAAATTTAGAACTATTTATGTTATAGCCATTATAACATGCCACGTATTTTGTTAACCCATACTTTAATGGTCTTAGCTTTAGGTATTTGTTCACCCCTTGTATGACCTACATATTATAAAAAATAAATTAGAGAAATTAAAACATATTAAGTGACAATTGATGCTTACTAATTGGTGGAACCAATTTGTAAAGTTTTGTAAGTGCCATGCAGAAATTTCTTGCTCACTTATTTTTAAGTTATCCCATCTTAGCATCTCATTAATTACCTAAACATGCATAAGATAAGTATACCGAAATAAGTGATTAAAGAATTGGGATTTTGATGGACACTTAATATATAAGTTGACTTGCAATTTAACAAAATATATGTATCTACTTGTCAAAATTCAATATCAGTTAAAACTTGGCGAACCTCATTCCCAAATTCATGAGTTAGATAGGCAAATATTAAGATCTCCAGCTATGATCCCTCACCATAACTATTATCATTTCGACCAACTTGAGTCAACTTTGTCTACACACTGGGATTAAAGTAGTATCAGCTGAAATATAAAATTTCTTCTATTATACAAGCCTCTGCAATAGAACCTTCAACTCTGGCCTTACTTTTTACTTTCTTCTTGAGACTATGTATATATTTTTCAAATAAATACATCCACCTATACTGTATTAGTCCCTCCATCCTAGCTTCATATGCTAGATGAATCACGAGGTACTCCATTGAGTCGAAGAAGGTAGGAAAGGATATCTTCTTTAACTTGCATATGGTCTCCACACTGCTAGCCTCAATATTGGAGATGTGGTTGGTGGATAGTTCGGTAATACAATAATCTTTGAAGAAAAGACTAAACTTGGTCAAAGAACTCCATATGGAGTTGGAAAGGAGACAATGCTAAGCCAATGGTAGTATTCATCGGATGAAGATATGACAATCATGGCTCTTTAGCCTATATAATCTGCAATCTTTGATATTGATGCACCAAGCTAGATTACTTGCATAACCATATAAAAATTTAAGATTTTTACACCATTCGCAAATATCTTTCAACTACTCCATCATTAAGGTATATGTGCTTTTGGCTTTAGAAATTTTTCAGGTGACACCTCAACCAACTCTAATAAAGGATGCTTGCATATGTTCTTCATATCTACTTGAACCTTTGGGTTATCCTTCATCTTGCCCTTCACATCCATAATAGTATAGAAAATATTATTGAATATATTATTCTCAATGTGCATGATATCAAGCTTATGATGGATCAAATTGGTTGATCAATACATCAATTTCTAGAAGATGCTGCGTTTCATCCAGTTATGAGTTCTACCAAATTTTCAAGGTTTTTGCTTATCAAATAGTATGCTAAACTGGACTTCATTCAGTTGTGATACCCTCTGAAACACTTCCATAGCACTGAGGTGTGGGGGTGCACGGTCCCTGAAATTGTCCAGCTACTTTCAAAAAGCATGACGCTTATGAAGAAATTGGCAATGACAATCTAACTAGTAGGGCTTATAATCATGCTCAAGTTGAAATGATTTTGTATTCTCTATGCAATAGGACATGCTAGCTTTCTATGAGTACTCTATCCTGATAACATCCCATAAGAAAAAAAATTGCTAATGGTCTACTGTAGCTTTCATTACAAATTTCTACTTCAATGCATCAAAAATACATGTGCCATCAGACCATAAGACTTTTAGCTTATCAACAAGAGGTCTTTTATATATATCAATATTTCTACTAGGATGTCATGGTCCAAGAATCACTAATATAAGAAAGATATTATATTTTTTTATGCATATCCCAAGCAGCAGATTATATGGAGTAACAAAGATTGACCAATATGAATAAGGGGCTATTGCATGATTGAACGATGTAAACCTATCCATAGATAGACCCAATCAAACATTGCATCATTCTTTAGCAAACAAGGGTGACAAGTATTAAATTTCTTCAATGCCTCACTTTTGATGGATGACTCATTATATTGGTGTGCTTATGAATCCTTTCTATGTCATCTTATCTATCAACAATTTTCTTGGACAAGTAGAGCCTCTAAAGTCTAGGAGTGAGGAAAAGGTATCGAAGAACCTTGTATGGTGTGTCCTTCTGATTCCTACACTCTTATCTCGGCTTTCACCGCATATATCACATGAGCTGTTCAATTGGTCCCCCTTAGAAAAGCATGTAATCATTATGGCATGCATCTATCTTTTCGTATCCCATGCCTAATCCTTGCATCATTTTCTTTGAAGCATAGAAGCTTCCAATAAGTTTCTCATCTTTCAAAAGTAATTTCTTTATTATTGCTACCATACTATCATAACAATTGACCATCATATTAAACTCAACCTTCATGTTCAACAACTATGATATAGCTGATAATAGAGTATGTATTTCACATTCCAACCATAATGGTTCATCATTATCTTTCAGCATACGGTAGAAATTGCCATTACCAGCTTCCAGATCATCCTCTACAATCTAATTAAATTTATGACTACCCATATTTATAACCATGTCTACCATTCTATCTATGTTCTTATCCTGCTCACCTCTAACCCTTATAACCATCTCCCATGTCTTTCCATGCAAGAACCAATGCATCTAGTTTGCCATAAATCCACTCCTATATAAATAGAGAGAAATTGTATCCCTATCAAAATTTTGCTATTGCCACATCTCTTACATGAGCAATGAGCCTATTCTGGATATAAGAGTGTCCCATTTCCAAAAACATAATCATATATGTACTTATACTCTCCCTATATTCAACAAAAATCATTCCATTGACTACTTGTCGATCCATCCAACTACGATCTATGGCATACTATCTATGGATTCTGCATATATAAATATAAGGCAATTACTTATTAACTATTTTATCATTTAAAATGGCTTACATAACAAACACATCCTACCATCAACTAATAGGTATAGAAGGTCCTGTCCCATTCAGAAAATGCATTAATTGTATAGGTCAATTACAGTAATCAAATGATATGTAATAGAGGTTAAAAAAACTTTCGACAACATTTCTTCTTAGTTCTCCCTACATGACTGAAAATATGTGAGGAGAACCAAACGAAAATGATGTCTAAAATTTCTTAGAACCCTCAACATATAGTTTAATTACTACAATTACCTATATAATTAATTGCATTTTCCAAACTATCCACACTAAACAATCAATTGACCAATGTACATAATTCTCTCACCTATATACGAATATATAAATATATGGATGCCATAGAATGTGTATATTAATCAAAAGACAGGTCTATAGTTCTATGAAGTGCAATTTTTTTAAAATTAATACTAAATTAATTAGTTAAATTAACACCTAATTATAGGATGTTATAGAATATGCACTCGGCCCTTATGAGATGGCTGGTTGCCTTGGATGTTGGTTGGGACCTGAGGCCTGAGTGCACGTGGCATGCCCCGACCTCCGTATTTATAATGCTCCTCCCACCTTCCATTGGTCTGAGTGCACGGGGCATGCGAGGGGTGGTTGCCCTGGACACCAACTAAGACCTGAGGTCCAAGCACATTGGGCACATCTCGACCCCTGTGTTTGCAATCCTGCCTGGCACCTTCCCATGACCCGAGGTGTAGGGCATGTGACCTTCACCCCTGATTGTGCTCAGCATGCTGAGACCCAGGTTCCAAGCATGTAGGGAATGCATCCATGCACACCTAATTAATTAATTAATCAACTAATTAATTAATTTAATTATCATCTAATTAATTATAAAAATAAAATAAATAATTAAATTTAATTAATATATTTTAAATAAAAAATAATTTTTGATGATGGCTCTATTATCATCATCACCATTGTTAATACTTACAACATCAGTGATAGGCAGGTGCTACGGATGGTAGATCCAACATGTGTAGATTGAGGTGCGAGAATAGATAATGGTGTAGGGAGGGGAGGGTGGTGTGGGGATAGGATGGCAACATGAAGACACGATGTTAGCTTGAGGATGGTGGCACAGGGATGTGGTTGCGAAGATGGGGGCATAGCAACAGGGCAATGGGGATAACAACGTGGGAGCATGGGGATGTAGTTCTGGTAGCCGACAAGGATAGCATCTCGACGGGTGGAGAGAAAGGGGAGCAGTAGCATGAGGATGGCAAACTGCCACCAGGAGGCTAGATCTGGCCTAGGGAGCACAAGGCACAGAGTGGGGAACCACAATGGGCAGCACAGTAAGGGGAGCATGTACGATGTGGGGATTACGGTGCTGGGAGGAGGGATCCGGTGATGGGAGCAGGGCAGGGGAACGGAGGGAAATTTTTTTCACCATCGGATGCCTAAAGGATTTTGGAGACCACTGTTATTAATGGCAAAGATTGTTATCACTAAAAGTCATCAGTAAATCCTCATTTTTTTTCCATGCTGACCACTATTATTCAGGTTAATTATTAGCGATGACTAATCATTGTCGCTAATAATAAAAACTTTATCGCTAATACATTTTTAAAATAAAGAATGTAAATTTAAAAAGTATTAGTAATGATTTTTGCCATTGCTAATATTCAAAATGTTGCTACTAATAATATTAGCAATGATAAATTATCCTGTTATTTTTTAGTTGCTAAAAATACTTATTAGCAACGGCTAATTAGCCATCATTAATAAGCCTCTTTCTTGCAGTGAATTTACTCTTAGCTCCAAACTACTTCAAATGATCTTAAATAATAACATTTGATAATAAGCCTTTTTTTTATAATGAATTTACTCTTAGCTCTGAAATACTTTAAATGATCTTAAATAATCAAAGGGCTATTTTCAACAAAGTCGGTTTGGACTTTGAAACATAAAAGAAACAAAAAATTTTGAAGAACTTTGACAATGCCCCTTTTAGCTCTTTTTCAAACAACATATATTTTGTTGTGGAAAAGTAGGACATAAAGCTTATCTTTGTAATTCTAAAAAATTTAATGACAAAATGGTTAAAAAGGTATGGGTTCAAAAAGAAACCAACAAGACTAACTCCATAGGATCCAAAATGACTTGGGTACCTAAAGCTATGACTTGAATACTTATATAGATATATCTTACAGTCCAAGAAAGAAAAAGAAAATGATATCTTAATATCGGGTGCTCAAGACAAGTGACAAGATTTAATTCATCACCTTTGATGCAAAGAAAATAGGAATGATTATATTTAGAGATAATGAAAAAAGTCACATACTTGGTATTAGTAAAATTTGTATCTTCCCTTCTATATTTATTAAAAATATTTTACTAGTGACAGTTTAAAGCATAATCTTCTTAGCATAAATCAATTTTGTGATAAAAGTTGCAAAATAGTTTTTGAATCATCTATGTGCATTACATTTTTTTCTATTAATGATAGTATTGTATTTATTGGATATAGACATGACAATATCTATATAGTATATCTAAATGATTTGTCTTAAAAGAATGGTCATTGTTAGTCATCATGAATACTAAAAGCAATGAGACTAGTTAGTTATTGTTTCATAAATTAGGTCATGCAAGTATGAATTTACTTTCAAAACTTCTTAAAAGAAATATTGTAAAAGGTTTATCAAAACTAAAACTCGAAAAAATTATATTTATGATGCATGTCAATTTAAAAAATAATCTAGAAATTCTTTCAAACTAAAAGGCATGGTTTCAACTAATAAACCCTTGGAACTTCTTCATATGGCTTTGTTTGGATCTAATAGGACTACAAGCCTAGGAGGAAAATGGTATGGACTAATTATTGTTGATGATTTTCTAGATTTATATGGATTTTGTTCTTAGCATAAAAAGATGAATTATTTTTAATTTTTATAAAATTTTATTACAAAGTTTCAAATGAAAAGAGCTTTTAAATTATCTTTCTTCGTAATGATCATAAAACAGAGTTTGAAAATCAAAATCTTAAAAGCTTTTTGATGAAAAAGGAATTGAATATAGTTTTTCTACACCTAAAAAATTTCAACAAAATGGGATATTAGAAAGAAAGAATCGCACTTTAAAAGAAATAGCATGCACTATGTTGTATGAAGATGACCCCAAGATATTTTGGATGGAAGTAATAAATAGAACATGTTATGTTTTAAATCGTGTTTTGATTTTTCCAATTTTAAAGTAAACTCTATATGAACTTTGAAAAAATAGAAAATCAAACATTAGCTACTTTCATATTTTTGGATATCATTATTATTATTGAATAATAGTAAAAATAATTTAAAAATTTTGATGTTTAGTCAGATAAGAGAATCTTTTTAGGTACTCATCATCTAGCAAGATATATAAAGTCCTCAACAAAAGGATCCTTATTGTAGAAGAATCAATTCATATTATATTTGATAAAGCTAATGTTAAATCTTCAAGAAAAAAAGATGGTTTGGATGATAATGTAGAAATTTTAAAACAAAAAAGTAGAGGATCTCATACTAAAAGATTCATCCCTTAGAAATAAAGATGAAAATTTAAAGAAGGAAGATGATGGAAGTACAAAATCTTAACAAAAGAAAGATGGACTATCTAAGAAATGGGGACACCCAAAAGACCTTATTATTAGTAATTAGTCTCAAGGGATAAGAACTCAATCATCCTTAAAAGATTCTTGCAATTACTTAGCTTTTGTATCATAAATGGAACCTAAATCTATAGAAGTCGAAAACAACTCTGAATAGATAAATTCTATATAAGAAGAACTTAATCAATTTCAAAGAAATAAAGTATGGACCGTTGTAGATAAACCTATAGATCATTCTATCATTAGAGCTAAATAGATTTTCATAAATAAATAAGATAAAAATGATATAATTATAAAAAATAAAGCTAGATTAGTTGCAAAAGGATATAGTCAAGAAGAAGGTATTGACTTTGATAAAAGTTTTACACTGGTAGCTAGATTAGAAGCTATTAGATTATTATTTACCTTTTCTTATTTTATAGATTTCAAGCTTTATTAAATGGATGTCAAAAGTATATTTTTAAATAGTTTAATTTTTGAAGCGGTGTATATTAAACAACCACCCAGATTCGAAAATCATGATTTTTCAAATCATTTCTATAAATTGCATAAGGTATTATACGGTTTGAAACAAGTCCCTCATGCATGGTATGAACATTTAAGCAAATTTTTATTTAAAAATAATTTTATTAGAGGAAATGCAGATAATACCTTATTTTTTTTAAAAAAAAGATGATAATTTGCTAGTTGTTCAAATCTATGTAGATGACATTATTTTTAGTGCTACTAACAAACTTTTTTGTCAAGAATTTACTAAGTTAATGTAGAGGGAGTTCGAAATGAGCTTGATAGAATAACTTAATTTCTTTCTCAGACTTCAAATAAAGAAAATAAAAGAGGGAATCTTCATCAACCAAACAAAGTATGCAAAAGAAATATTTAAAAGATTTGGGATGGAAATTTCTAAGAAAATTGGCACACCTATAAGTTTATCATATTGATGGAAATTTCTAGGAGCCTAGGTCATCATGCTACATATGGAAGTGAATTTTAAAACAAAAATTCAAGCATGAGAACCCTAATTGGCTAGAAGAAACCCTAATTCCCGGATCCCTTTAGACATTATCAACTAATGAATCATAAATGAAGTACAAGAAATATACCTGAAATGCTATTTTCCACTTCTTTCCACAAGGCTTACAAGTGTAAGCCCTCCAACGGTGATCCACACGAGAATTGAACCAAGAAAATATTCCTTCTTCAGTTGCTTGCTTGACTAGGATTCTTCTTGATAGCCTTCTGGACTTTGACCTTTGAAGGACACCCTATCCATCTGTAGGGTACTCTGAATGCCTTCCAAAACCACTCTAGAATTTAGTATTACCCTCCTCTAGAACACTATAGGCTTATGTCTTAAATTCTAAGACTTGTCCTAGTAAGAACAACCTTGTCTTAAAGAGACAAGGTTTGTCTTAAAGGAGGAGGGAGGGAGAACAAAAACTTTCAGAATAACATTATGGCAGAATCAGATATCTGAAACTCATATCATCACCCCTATTTATAGTTTTAAGAGGGGCATATGATATGTCCTCCCAACATGTTATCAGCTATGATTTTTCAAGACCGAAGAGAAATTATCTGGCTTGAAAAATTATATCTAATATGTCTTATCATTCACCAAAGCGCATATCAGCATCCATTCTCTTTCCTGGATGATTTGTCACTTGCCACATGGCAAGTACCGATCTCTAGGAAGCCAAGAGGTGCCTTTTCAATATCCAAGCATCAGAGAAATTGAAGAGTCCTGATAGCAGAAGGACACTGCTTCAGGCCACGCGCCAAATAAAGAGATGCATCTCTTCATGCATGCATTCCCTTTTCACACCAATTCAAAACATGTTGACCGGTCAAAAACAATCCTAAGGGGCATGGGGATATGTGCCAAGAGATTCCTAAATAAATCAACCAAAGTGATTCAGCTACAGAAGGACTCTTGGTCCTTTCTACGCCCTCTCTTCCTTGGCAAGAGTCCATGCCGACTTGGACTCTAATCCAAGTGGCATTCCAAGTCCAAATAAATTAGGATAAAACCTGATAAATGTTGTCTTAACCCAGATTTAACCCAATTTAAGTCTCTCTTAAATTGGTTAATCAAAATAGCAAGCAAGTGGACCCAAGTCAACTTGGGTTAGGAATTAGGTTAGCCTACACATGCTAGTGTGCAATCTAGCTAACCAATTAGGATCCCATGATCCTAATAAAACCATGAATGACTTCCTTGGTTAACTCCCTAGTGTGTGTGACCCTTTGGATTCTACATTTAGCCAGCAGTAGGTTTAGGTTTGAGCCGATTCGATCCAATCGAACCTGATTGACCTAATTAGGTCAAATTGGCTCACCTAATTGTCTAATTCGAAACATCCATCGAATTGACTAATGAAACCAATCCAATTGGTTCATGAAAACCTACAAGATAAGATTGGCATCTAGCAACATGTCATGCCTACCCAGAAAATATGGAATTTGGTAGAAAATACCAAAATATCCTTCAGTAGAAAGTTACCGTGCAATTCAATCTTTCGATCTCCCATTATCTCGATTAAGTGATAGGTAAGGATATATGTCAAACCTTAATACTTAGTCATATCGAATCTCAGCTCGATCACGAGGACTCAACTGATGACTGATTAGAAACCACTTCTAATCTTATCCTACTTTGATCAAAGGCTTCTTGAGTCACTCATCAAAGATATTACATGGGATAACACTTCCTCTTACCAGGAATGATCGATTCCTTGTTGGTCCACTCATATCCTTCGTACACCTTCCACAATACCCAGAACACCCCGTACATGATTCAATATCATGAATGAGTATGAACCAAAAATATGGCTTAGTGTGCACAAGGAACCATGGCGACCTCAAGTCTAAAGATCACATGCATAACTCCTACTCTGAGACCTATCTTTTGACAAGCAGTAAGACTTCCATAAGATAGTCCCGGTGCGGATCAGTTCAGTGTACTAATACCCTGATGAGCATCCTTATCCTTGTATTAGTGTCTCTACACATGGTTGTGAGACCAATCATCCTCATTAACTGAGCATACATAGGATAAGCTAGTCTTACCGGATTCATCGATCCTTGAATCAATGGTCCATTGACTAGGAACATTTTGATTAGGGTTTATAGGACCTTAGGTCTCACTGTTATGATCTTTATCATAACCCTAATTCTATTGCCTTAATCTATGGGATTCATCATAATCCATAAATAAGACATAACAGTATATGATGAAAATAAATGCCTTTATTAATATAATGTCATACAAGAATTGGAACATTACAAAAATGCCCTTATAATGATTGGCTTTTAGGGCACTTTTCTTTCAATCTCCAACTTGCACTTAAGCTAATCGCCCTTATACTTTATACCCATACTATCTAAGTGTCAATCTAGCTGCTGCTTGGGTAATGCTTTAGTAAATGGGTCTGCTATATTGTTCTTTGTATCAACTCGATCGATGATAATATCTTGTCTTTCTATTATCTCTCGAACGAGGTAGAATCGTCTTAGAATGTGCTTGGACTTATGATGAGACCTCTGTTCCTTTGCTTGTGCAACAGCTCCAATGTTATCACAATACAATGGCACTGGCTGATGTACATCAGGAACCATGTCCAATTTCATGATGAATTTCTTCATCCAGACAGCTTCCTTCATAGCTTCACTTGCAGCTATGTATTCTACCTCAGTAACTGAGTCAGCTACTGTTGGCTGCTTTATACTCTTCCAACTCACTGCACCACCATTCAAGGTGAAGACATACCCCGATGTTGATTTGCTATCATCTGGATCTGATTGGAAACTAGAATTTGTATAGCCTTCTAGTTTCAATTCAGATTATTCATATACTAGAAAAATATCTTTAGTCCTTCTCAGGTACTTAAGAATATTTTTCACAGTTTTCCAATGATCCTCTCCTGGATCTGCCTGAAACCTGCTCACTATGCCCAAGGCATAAGCAACATCAGGTCTGGTACGTAACATAGCATACATAATTGATCCTACAGCCGAAGTATAAGGAATCATAGCCATCCTTTCTATTTCTTCTGATGTCTTAGGAGACATTTTCTTAGAGAGATGTATGCCTTGACTTATAGGCAAGTAACCTTTCTTACTTCCATCCATGTTGAATCTCTTCAACACTAAGTCTATGTACCTTGACTGGGATAAGCCTAGCATTCTTTTAGATCTATCTCTATAGATCTTTATACCTAGTATATAGGATGTTTCTCCCAAATCCTTCATGGAAGACTTTGATGATAACCAAGTTTTAACCGATTGTAACATTGGGATATAATTCCCAATGATTAGCATGTCATCAACATACAAGACCAAGAAAATAAGTGCACTCCCACTTGTCTTCTTATACACACATGGTTCATCCTCATTTCTAACAAAACCAAAACTCTTGATTGTTTCATCAAAATGGATGTTCCAACTCCTTGACGGTTGCTTTAGTCCATAAATAGACTTCTTTAACTTGCATACCTGGTTTGGTCTCCCACTTGAGACAAAACCTTCTGGCTATGTCATATAGACTTCTTCCTCAAGGTTTCCATTAAGAAAAGCAGTCTTGACATCCATCTGCCAGATTTCATAATCATGGTATGCTGCTATGGCAAGCAATATCCGAATGGATTTGAGCATGGCTACTGGAGAAAAGGTTTTATCATAGTCAATGCCATGTTTTTATCTAAAACCTTTTATTACCAGCCTGGCCTTGAGATTTCTAATTGAGCATCTGCTCCTATCTTCTTCTTAAAGACCTATTTATATTCTATTGGGTTAATTCCATCAAGTGGATCTACTAAGGTCCAAACCTGATTGGAATACATGGAATCCATTTCAAATTTCATGGCACTTAGCCATTTGTCGGAGTCTTTTCTCTCGACAGCTTCCGAATAGGTCATAGGATCATCATTCTAAATGATACTGGCTTCATTGTCATCCCCGATGACAAAGCCATATCTTAGAGGTACTCCCTGCATCCTGTTTGACCTTCAAAGAGGAGGTGTGTATAGTTGCTGTTCTTGATCTACAAGAACTTCTGGTTGAGGAATTTCATTTGAAGACTCGATAGGTTGTTGGTTCTGTTCTTCACATAACTCAAGTGAAGAATCACTACTTCTTTCTTGGATAAATTCTTTCTCCAAGAATGTATCATGCCTACTGACAAAAATCTTTTGCTCGGTAGCATTATAAAAGAGGTATCCATTACCTTCTTTGAGATACCAACAAACCTACACCTATCAGCCCTATCACTTAACTTATGTCCAAAGTTATTTTTAATATAAGCATAGCAACCCCAAATCTTTAAGTACTTAAGACTTAGTTTTTTGCCATTCCATAACTCATATAGAGTGCTACTTACTGACTTAGATGGAACCCTGTTCAAAATATGTGCAGCAGTTTCCAAGGCATGTCCCTAGAAAGAAATGGGAAGATCTGTGAAGCTCATCATGGACCTCACCATGTCTAACAAGGTACGATTTCTCATTTCTGCCACACCATTTAACTGGGATATATAAGGAGTCCATTCAGAGATTATGCCTTTATCTTTAAGATGGTTTAGAAACTCACTAGACAAGTATTCACCTCCTTATCAGAACGAAGAGCTTTAATACTATGTCTAGTTTGTTTTTCAACCATACTTTGATATTCTTTAAACTTATCAAAAGCTTCAGACTTGTGTTTCATAAGATATACATGACCAAACCTTGATAAATCATTAATAAAAGTGATGAAGAATATCCTCCTCTAGATTGAGTTATCATAGGTCCACATACATTAGTATGTACAAGACCTAGTAACTCAGTTACCCTATCTCCATGTCCAGTGAATGGAGACTTGATCATTTTTCCTTTGAGGCAAGACTCACAAGTTCCTAATGATTGGAAATCATAAGGGTCAAAGTAATTATCTTTGACTAACTTATTTATCCTTGACTCACTAATATGACCTAACCAGCAATGCCAGAGATATGTGACATTGACATATCTCTCTTTCTCTTCTTATCATTAATAAGAAGTATTTCATCATTGAGTTCCAAAGTTAGAAGATCATTAATAAAACAACCATGCCCAAATATTTTATTATTATGAAGAATAGAGCAGCCACTGCTCTTTACATTTATTTCATATCCTTGTTGTAATAACAAGGGTATAGAAATAATGTTTCTTACAATATTGAGTATGTAGTAACATTCTTCTAGCTTTAACATATTACCCAAAGGTAATAATAAGATATAGGTGCCCACAACTTCATCATAAATGGCCTCACCACTTGCCCCATATAGCTTGAAGTCACCTTTCTTCAAATTCCTAATTTGGTGGAGTCCCTGCAAAGAATTGCAGATATGAGATCCACATGCAGTATCTAATACCCATGAATTAGAATTTGAAGAACTCAATGATAAATTTGTTTGTATCATGTACAAACCTTTAGATGCTCCACTTGCATCTTACTTCACACTTGCAAGATATATCTTACAATTTTTCTTCCAGTGCCCTTGCTTGCCGCGATGGAAACAGGCTCCATCAGCCTTCTTAGTTTTCTTCTTATTCTGGAAGCTCTTCTTAGGGTTGAATTTTCTTTTCAAGCCCTTCTTCTTTGCCTGTTTCTTTCTTCCATCAACTAGAAGAAGATGATTCTTGTCTCCTTTAGAATGGCTCTTTGCTGTCTTAAGCATATTAAGCAACTCTGGCAATAAAGTATTCAGTTTGTTCATATGATAATTAAGAACAAACTGAGAGAAGGAATCTAGGAGTGACTGCAGGATCAAGTCCTGATTGAGTTCACCATCCATGACAAATCCTAATTGACCTAATCGGGTGATTAAGTCAATCATTTTCAATACGTGGGTTTGTACAGATGAACCCCTACTCATCCATGCATGGAACAACTACTTCGATATCTCGTATCGAGCAGCCCTACTTTGCTCTCCATATAGCTCCTTTAAATTGAGCAATATGGATTGAGGTTCCATACCTTCATGTTGCCTCTGGAGCTCATTGCTCATGGAGGCTAACATGATGCACCTGACAGTTGTACTATCATTTTGCCACATTCTGTGTGTGACAATTTCCTCCTCTGAAGCATCCTCTCCGATCATCTCAGGATCTGGAGAATCAAGAATATAGAAAAGTTTCTCCTGAGTCAGTACAATCCTCAAGTTCCTCAACCAGTCCACATAATTGGGACCGGTTAACTTGTTGGCATCTAAAAAGGCCCGTAGTGATAAATTTGAAGCCATAATGCAAATATCCTATATTTAATTAAAGAACAATATTAGCAGACCACCCAAGATGACATTCATAATTAGATAAAGACTTTTATATCTAATTATGTCTCCCACTATTTTCTTCGAATACCATAACCCTCAATCTATGATAAGCGAGAAACCTTACTGGTTTCTTTAGTGGGGTTGAGATCCTAATTCCTCATGAATTCCTTGTATGTATACAACAAACACTTATGAGTTCAAAGGTAGGACTTCCTTTCCAATTGCAATCTATGCAATTCTCAACTATTAAACTTGCCTCTAAGATACTTATGGCCTTGTGTGTACACAACAAACCATAATATCTTAATTTAGTCAGACCCTTCATTTCTATATAGCCATGATTGAATAATGTTGCCCTTGTGTGTACACAACAAAGCAACAATTCCAATCATGCTATAAAGCACCTAGTGCACCAAGACAAATTTCATATCAAACCCTAAAGTAGGCCTTGTGTGTACACAACAAACCTACTATGGTGTTGACATAAATTTTGCTTAGCATGAAGGAAGGCAAATTATAGTATTCTTAATCAATTAGCATTCCCAAATTAAGGTTTTAGATATGACCATGTTGGCCAGGTAAGTGGATGGGGTGAGGGGGTCCCCCCATTGCTTTCCTTAGATACCAATTGAATTGGCCAGGTCAGACAACGGAACCAATAAAAAAACCTCAATCTCTTTACCTTCCCAGAATAACTTGCCTAGACATCAACTAGCTGATCAAATCATAATTGGTTTTGCATCATGATTAAGTTTATATATGACTAAATATGATTTTTAATAAGGGCTTTGATGGTCTCAAACATATCCTAAATAATCATATCAACAATGTTCATAACAACAAGTATAAACATAAAGCATATCATTCCAGCATATGCATAACATTGCATGATTACCTAGCAATCATATCATAGCATAATATTTCAATACCCCGTTCACCTCACTTTTTCATGGGATATGGCCACATCGGCACCCCTACACGCCATAGGAGACCCATTGAATGGGAGGAGAGGGCCTTTAAACCCTACTTGGCTCCTATGACCGGATGGCCATGGTGACTAACCCAATCCAAATCAGTTACTAGGATAAAACTTGTTATAATGATGCATTTGATCAATGATATGCATAATATCATATCATAACAAAATCATGCTATTTTCATAATAAAATAGAAACCAAACATTTTAATTCTAATATGCATACAAACCCAATTCTGCAAGAGTCGACTCGACAGGTTTCGGGTCGACTTGGTCTCTAGTCGATCGACTCGAATAGGCTCGGGTCGACTCGGATGTGGATGTTCATGAACTTCAAAATGACACATAATTGAATAAACTAAGGGTGGCTCTGATACCACTGATGGGAATTTCTAGGAGCCTAGGTCATCATGCTACATGCAGAAGTGAATTTTAAAACAAAAAATTCAAGCATGAAAACCCTAGCTGGCTAGAAGAAACCCTAATTCCCGATCCCCTTAGACATTATCAACTAATGAATCATAAATGAAGTACAAGAAACATACCTGAAATGCTATTTTCCACTTCTTTCCACAAGGCTCACAAGTGTAAGCCCTCCAACGATGATCCACATGAGAATTGAACCAAGAAAATATTCCTTCTTCAGTTGCTTGCTTGACTAGGATTCTTCTTGACAGCATTCTGGACTTTGACCTTTGAATGAAACCCTATCCTTCTGTAGGGTACTCTGAATGCCTTTCAAAACCACTCTAGGATTTGGTATTGCCCTCCTTTAGAACACTCTAGGCTTTATGTCTTAAATTCTGAGACTTGTCCTAGTAAGAACAACCTTGTCTTAAAGAGACAAGGTTTGTCTTAAAGGAGGAGGGAGGGAGAACAAAAACTTTCAGAATAACTCTACGGTGGAATCAGATATCTGAAACTCATATCACCGCCCCTATTTATAGGTTTAAGAGGGGCGTGTGATATGTCCTCCCAACATGTTGTTAGATATGATTTTTCAAGATCGAAGAGAAATTATCTAACTTGAAAAATCATATCTAATTTGTCTTATCATTCACCAAAGCTCATATCAGCATCCATTGCCATTCTTGGACGATTGGTCACTTGCCACATGGCAAGTACCGGTCTCTAGGAAGCCAAGAGGTGCCTCTTCAATATCCAAACATCGAAGAAATTGAAGAGTCTTGATAGCAGAAGGACACTGCTTCAGGCCGCGCGCCAAATGAAGAGACGCATCTCTTCATGCACGCATTCCCTTTTCATGTCAATTCAAAATGTGTTGACCGGTCAAAAACAATCCTAAGGGACATGGGGATATGTGCCAAGAGAGTCCCAAATAAATTAGCTAAAGTGATTCATCTGCAGAAGGACTCTTGGTTTTTTCTGCACCCTCTCTTCCTTGGCACGAGCAATATTGTGCCCAAGAGTCCATGCCGACTTGGACTCTAATCCAAATGGCATTCCAAGTCCAAATAAATCAAGATAAAACCTGATAAATGCTATCTTAACCTAGACTTAACTCAATTTAAGTCTCTCTTAAATTGGTTAATCAAAATAGCAAGCAACTGGACCCAAATCGACTTGGGTTAGGAATTAGGTTAGCCTACACATGCTAGTGTGCAATCTAGCTAACCAATTAAGATCCCATGATCCTAATTAAATCATGAATGACTTTCTTAGTCAACTTCCTAGTGTGTGTGGCCCTTTGGGTTCCATATTTAGCCAGCAGTAGGTTTAGGTTTGAGTCGATCCGATCCAATCGAACCCGATTGACCTAATTAGATCAAATTGGCTCACCTAATTGTCCAATTCGAAACATCCATCGAATTGACTCATGAAACCAATCCAATTGGTTCATGAAAACCTACAAGATAAGATTGACGTCTAGCAACATGTCATGCCTACCAAGAAAATATGGAATTTGGTGGAAAATACCAAAATACCCTTTAGTAGAAAGTTACCGTGCAATTCAATCTTTCGATCTCCCATTATCTCGATTAAGTGATAGGTAAGGATATATGTCAAACCTTAACACTTAGTCATATCGAATCTCAGCTCGATCATGATGACTCAACTAATGACTGATTAGAAACCACTTATAATCTTATCCTGCTTTGATCAAAGGCTTCTTGAGTCACTCATCAAAGAGATTACATGGGATAACACTTCCTCTTACCAGGAATGATGGATTCCTTGTTGGTCCACTCACATCCTTCGTACACCTTCCACCATATCCAGAACACCCCGTACATGACTCAATGTCATGAATGAGTATGAACTAAAAATATGGCTTCGTGTGCACAAGGAACCATGGTGACCTCAGGTCTATAGATCACATGCACCACTCCTACTCTGAGACCTATCTTTTTACAAGCAGTAAGACTTTCATAAGATAGTCCCAGTGTGGATCGGTTCAGTATAATCATACCCTGATGAGCACCCTTATCCTTGTATTAGTGTCTCTACACAAATGGTTGTAAGACCAACTATCCTCATTAACTGAGCATAAATAGGATAAGCTAGTCTTACCGGATTCATCGATCCCCGAATCGATGATCCATTGACTAGAAATATTTTGATTAGGATTTATAGGAACTTAGGTCTCACTGTAATGATCTTTATCATAACCTTAATTTCATTGCCCTATTCTATGGGGTTCATCATAATCCATAAATAAGACACAATATTGTATGATGAAAATAAATGCCTTTATTAATATAATGTCATATAAGAGTTGGAAGATTACAAAAACATCCTTATAATGATTCGCTTTTAGGGCACTTTTCTTTCACATATAAGCTTGATAAAGATGAAAAAGGTAAGAGCATAGAGCAAAAACTTTATAAAGGTATGTTGGATCATTACTTTATCTTATTATTAATGGGCCAAATATAATGTTCAATATTTGTATGTGTGCAAGATATTAATTTAATCCTAAAGAGTCATATTTATTTGTTATTAGAAAGATTCTTAGATACTTATCTAGTACATTAATATTGGTTAATAGTATTGAAAATATTCTTTTATTAAATTAATTGGATATTTTGATGCTAATTTTATTAGTTATAAATTAGATAGAAAAAGTACTAATAGAACTCATTCATTTCTTGAAGTTAACTTAGTCTCATGATTTAGCCAAAAATAAAGTTTGGAAGCATTGTTTGTGATTAAAGCCGAATATATTATAACCAGAAGTTATTGTACCCAAATATTATGGATTAAGCAATAACTTAAAAATTTTGATATCAAACTAAATAACATTCTCATAAGATATGATAAATTCTAGTGAAATAAACTTAACTAAAAATATAATTTAATATTTAAGAACTAAATACATTGAGATAAGATATTATTTTATAAGAGACATGTTCAAAATGAAGGTGTAATGCTTGAATTTGTTAGTACCAATAGGTAATTAGTTAACATTTTCACCAAGCTTTTAAGTGAGGATAGGTTTAGTATGATTAGAAGAGAATTTGTCATATATGATCCATTTGCTTAAACCTCTCTTTCTCTTCTAGCACCAACAACTTTTATCTGATAGGATCCTTATCTAGTTAAGATTTGTTCTTCTTAAAATCCCTAAAACCTCTTTTGAAACCCTCTAGACCTTAATTTTTGAAATTTGTCTCAGACCTAGATTTGAGCCGGCTCAAATCCTGAATCCGAGACAACTTGAATTCTAATCCGAGTAGACTCAGCAATGGGACATTTTATTGAGAACTAGGACCTGCAGACCTTTTATTTGCCAAAAGAAAAGCCCTAAATAGTCACTTTCTTCCTTATTCATGCCCTAGAAATAGTAAATATTATAATCTTGTCCCTTCATCTATCCAAATCTTTTTGATTTACTCTTATTCCCATTGTTTTCCCTTGATTCTTTGCTATTTCTGCAAGAAATGGGGCCTCGAAAGCACTTGCTCAACAATTGAAGTGACCTTGGTCAAAAATGGTTGATGCAACTAGGCAAAGGGAGAGGTAGTGAAGGGAAGCTACTTGCAAAGCTAAAGCACCGCCAACCCAAACTAGGTCAAAGCTAGAACCATCATAGTCAACCGAGCCCTCTGCCCCCACACCACACCCTCATCCTCTCATGCTCAAACCAAAAGAATAGCTAGAAGAGTGGTCACTATAGGTAGATGGAACAATTTCAAATTTTTTAGTGATGGTGGCTTCTTATTTGGGCAGTGGATTAGGGCTCAGGGGTGAGAATAATTTTGTTTGTTAAACATTTCAACCTACCCAAGGCTTGTTAGGAAATTTTATAGGAACCTTAAGAGGATTTTAGATGGGATTTGTTTTACCATCAAGGGAGTTAAGTTTACCTTGACAAACCTAAACCTATGGTAGATTATTGGAGTTTCCTCCTAGGGCATTGTACTAGGGAGATTGGATGAGAGAAGGACTAGCCTCAGATGTGTATTTGACAGAGATGATGTTGATGGTATTAGAGATTTGATTGCTAGTACCCTATCTATAGATATGAGACTGCACCATCACATCATTGGCAGGATTTTTGATCCTAAGACTGGCCGTTTTGATTTTGTATTCGAGAGAGAGTGAGCTCTGATATACCATCTGATTTAGGGCACCTCTATGAACTTGCTGGGTCTCATGTTAGTACAGATAAGGGAGGTAGCAAATAAAGTGAAGGTATGCCTGCCCTATGGGATGGTCCTAACTCTAGTATTTGAGGCCTTCAGTGTTTCTCTTAAGGGGGAGTCCTTTAAGAAACTTTAGAGTCATGATGAGTACTGTGATCGAACCCACCATAGGATGGGGTATCAGAAGGTGAGCGGCCACTGAGTTCATAGAGTTTTGGGATATGAGCATTAGGATAAAGCAAATCCACCTGAGTCCCTTGCCCATGAGTTGAGCCCTCTTGTCCTCCACCTAGAGCATCTGATGTTCCATCCTCGGTAGCCCCTGCCCTCCTCCTGTACCAGCACCTTCTCCCTGGACACCTAGAGTTCCTCATTGCTTAAGCATATCTAATGAGTATCTTATGCAAAGAATAGCCAAGGTAGTCAGTTAGAGCAGAGATTTAGGCACTTTTTGATAGAGTTGATGGGCTTCAGGCTAAGATAAGGAGTTACTTTTTGTAGCAGCCTAGAGATTTTGAGTTGACTAATGAGACTAGCAAACTCAGGGAGAGACTCACTCTGGAGTCATGGACATTTGAACTGTTATTGATGGATTGGCCATGTCTTAACATATAAGCATGCTTTCTATCTCTCGTACCTTTACCCGCATTGTTGAGATAATGGCAGTACCAGCAAATCCAATAACATCATCTACACCATCTTCTTCAGCAACAACAGCAGCATCCAACAAACCAATTTCCAGGGCTTCACCTCCTCTTTCTACCCAGCCTATTCCTAGCCAACCTAGTCCATGTGCACCTATTAAGATCTATACTAGATTGTCTATGAGTATCCACCTCCAGCTACTGGTCCATCCTCCAGGACTAGGAGTCAAACGATTCATCATTTAGCCTTTAGAGTTGATTCCTTAGTGACTTTAGAGATCCTTTTTGATGACCAGAGTTAGATCCCTAAGACTACTTAGGATGTTCATAAGACTATCTATGCATTACTCACTATTTTGTATGACACTATGCACCCACTATCTATGTTGTTTTTATATCTCGGTGTACTACTTTGGCTTCATATTTTGTGTAGTATATTCCTTTTATATTGGATGCTTTGTGCCACTTTGTGATACCTTATCATGCTTCATAATATGATATTTTGTATATGGTGTGATTACTTTTTAAATAGTATCTATGATACTTATTTTTATCTTTCAAAGATTGTCATAAAAATTTTATTAAGGGGGAGACAAATATGTGACATGATGCTTATATTTTTTTTGGTTTATGATATAAAGAGTGAGAAAAGTATATAAATTTAAAAGGCAAATGATATATTAGAAACCTAAAGATTATGAGATTGGATTATGCTTTGATACTATGCCTTGATACTTGATACTGTGATACACGACACTGTAATATACTCTAGTACTCAATATATAATTCCTTGTGATTTTTTTGATAGCTCTGATATGTTCTGATACCAAGATAATAAAATTCTATAAGATAAATGATATCATGGAATCTTGAAATGTTAGTATTTTTGGGAATGCTTTGAATTATTTTGATCTTGAAATCATTTATTTATATACTCAAAGTTTTATCATTACCATCAAAAATAAGTTGTTGATCCCAAGGATTGATTTTGATGAATAACAAAATATTTGAATATATAATATAATTAATAAATAGAGTAAATTTATATTTTAGGAAATGTTAAAGTCATAAAAGAAAGATTTAAATTTGATAAAGTATAGATATGAAAGACATGTTTTTGAAGCTCTCAAGAAAGGAAAAGCATGTGCATTTCAAGCAAAAATCAGTATTTAAGAAAATAAAATCAAAAATTCTACAAAGGCCATAAAATCATAATTTAGCATGTAAGAGTTTTAGTCAGCACACAACCAAGTTGACTTGAATGAAATCTGAGTTGACCCCATAGGAAACATTGAAATTACAGAAGCCTAATTTTTGGAGGCTGAGAACCGAGTCTACTCAGATGGGATCCGAGTCAACTCTAATATCCAAGTCAACCTAATAGTGGAGAAATAGAAAATATTATTTAAGGAGTTAAAACCGAGTCTACTCTTTTTGGATCGTGCCTACTTGGATGGAATCCGAGTAAGCTTGAATGAAATCCTAGTTGACTCGAAAACTGCTGACAACCAAAGGCTAGTTTTATAGAAAGTATAGAACTACGTAGATTTGAATCTAACCATCATATTTCGTTCTTCAATGGCTATAAATAGTCATTTTGGCTTTGAAGATATATTAAAAGCTGACCAAACTTATTGAAGAGTAAAAATGACTAAAAGGATTCCAAGAGCAAGCAAAAGAAAGTTGAAAATAAAAAGAAAAGCCAAGAAGCATTGAATTGAGAGCTATCACTTCCCAACCACCTAAAAAGACTTCTCATCATTAACTTTTAAGTAAGGAGACAAGCTCAAAGATTCCAATAGATTTCTAGGAGCCTCTTTTTAAAGTATCATTATTTTATTCTTTCTCTTCTTTAATGAACTTTGTATTTATAATTCTCTACTTTTGTTCCTTTTATAATTAACTTCAATTAAAGATTGCAGTTAGGTTTTTTGCCAGGAATTAGTTATAAGGGTTTTGGATTATGAGCCCAGAAAAATAATCTGACTGTAATCTTGGAAAGATTATAGTAAAAATTTTCAAGAAAAAATTTGGGAAGTGGATGCAAGTGTTAGGTATACCGACCACTATAAAAATTTCTATATTTATATCTGTGTCTTCTTACTTCATTATCCTAAATTTTTGCAAATCATTTTAGTAGTGCAAGTAAATATTTCTACTTACCATCACTTTACAATTTTTAAAAAGCACCACATATTTGAATTAAATTTTTGAAAAATCCAATTCACTCATCCTTTTGGGTTGTCTAGCTGGACAACACTATAGTAACTAATTATCAATATGATTGACAATTGGATTGATTTGTAATGGTTATTGTTGCACTCAACCGGCTTTTCTTGAGTTGGACCGGCGTAGATGGGCTTCTGGCTAGTCCGGTTAGACCCCTCTCCCAAAGGTCCGACCGGTCGACCCACAAAAGGAGAGGTCCGAACGACCCACTTCCTTCGAGGTCCGACCCGTCGGCTCCCTCCACCAGAAGTCCTGGTGGATGTTCTCCAAAGTGGAAGCCCGACCGACCAACCCATGGAAGGAGAGGTTCGAGCGACCCACTTCCTTCCATGCCCGACCGGTCAGCTTCCTCTGAGCTCCTGACAGATGTTCCCTGTCAGTCGGATGACCCATCCCTGTTAAGTCCGACCGACTCATTCCCATCCTGGGAATCGCTCGAAGGCTCAAGAAGCCCTTTCCAGCTGGTTCCAAAATTCTGTTACAACAGACTCCACAACGTGGCCACGTCTCCACGCCACCTGGTCACCACCCTGATTCTCCTAGGGGTAAATCAGGACTTCTCAGCCTATCCCCTAACAGAATTTGGCAGCATTCCATGCCTACCTAAGGTGACCAGGGGACCTCCGCTTGGGGCTAAGTATACTCTTCCCTCTCCGTGTGCTATTCTCTTCGATTTCTCCATTCTGTTTCCCTCAAACTCCTGCTAACTTAAGCATCAGAGTGTCCCCCGCCGGAACACCACCGGCGCTCAGGGGACTTTGTTGCAGGTCAATCGAGAGAGGAGCACTCCAGCGTAACCGACCGAGCCCGGTCCAGGAGAAGATGCGGTAGCAGATTGGCGCTAGAGGAAGGGTGACGAACCTTCGTTTTGCTCTTTACTCTAAAAGGAGAAATCAACTGAGAAAATCTTGCAATGGCGAGGGGAAGAACTCAAAATACCTTCGCCAAAAGAGGTCATTCCTAGCACGGGTCTGAAGCACCTCCCAAGGAAGATGACACCACCGCCGTCGAACCCACCATCACTCTGGGACTACAACAGTTCCAGACTTTGCTGAACCGCATTGACACACTCACCATCACGGTCCAGCACCTCAGGGAGGCAGCCAACAACCAGTCACAACCGCCTGCGGTGTCTTGCATCAACCGTCAGCCGGTCGCCAAGGGAGGTCAGCAGCCGGAGGTTCCTCCACCTCCGCCTCGTGCTATTCCAGAGCCCCGAAGGTCCCTAGGGGCTCGTGCTGATGGGAAGAGGGTGAGGTTGGCTTCGCCCTCCTTTGCTGACTCTGTCCCCCATGACGGTCGGCATTCTACTGAAGATCCGAGGAACTATGGCAGCAAAATTATGCACATGGAAGAGCGCATCGCTGAAATTATTGAGCGGCAGAAGGCCGAGGGGGGCAGGCGTATGACACCCGCCCACCTTTCTCTGCTGAAATCTTGGGAGAGCTGATCCCCCGTCACTTTAAAATTCCTCAGGTGGATCCCTACGACAGCACTACCAACCCACTAGACCATCTGGGCACCTACAAGGCCTACATGATGGTACAGGGCACCTCCGATGCCCTTCACTGCATTGCCTTCCCAGCAACCCTGAAGAAGGCCTCTCGAATGTGGTTTACCACCATCCGACCAGGTATGATCCACTCTTTTTCTTAACTTGAGAACCTTTTTCTTTTCCATTTCAAGACATGCAGTCGAACCCCAAGGAACACCGACTGCCTCTTCCTTGTGCTTCAAAGGGAGGGAGAGACCCTCCGAGACTACATGACTCGTTTCAACTCAGCAGCCATGGAGGTCCCAGACTTGAATGAGGCTGTAGCTATGTTAGCCTTCAAGAGAGGGCTCCACTCATCCAGGCTCACATTCTCCCTAGACAAATGGTTTCCGACAAGCTACACTAAGCTGTTGGCCAGGGTACAGAAGTATGCCCTGGCAGAGGAGCAATTGGCGAGTCAACGCTAAGCTGAAGGGAGATCGGCCTCCAAGAAGCGGAGCGACAAGGCTCCCGAAGTCCAACCTCCCAGCGATGGCAACCGATCCACCCGGTGCCGAAGTCCAAAGCCGAAGGACTTCCCCAGGAGGTTCGAGACCTATGCACCCATCTCCCTTCCGAGGGAGAAGATCCTCATGGAGATCGAGAACCAGGCCTTCCTGTAAAGGCCTCGGTCGATGAGGGGCCCCTCTGCCTCTAGAAATAAAGACAAGTACTGCTGGTTCCATAGGAACCACAGGCATAACACCGAAGAGTGCCTCCAGCTGAAGGACGTCATTGAAGACCTCATCAGGAGGGGGTACCTGAACAAATACGTACGACCCCGTCGGAATTGGGCCGAGACCTCGATTGCCAAAGACCCTCTAAAGGAGGTGGAGCTTCCCAACCAGCACCCAACCGATGGGGGCGTTGGTATGCTGCATCAGCGATCTGATTGGGAGAACGAAGGGGACCAGGACATTGTGAAGAGGTCCAGGGGTTCCAATGTAATCAGTTTCTCTGACGAAGACCTCCTAGAGCCTCACCTTCCTAGAGATGACCCTGTAGTTGTGTCAGCAGTCATTGCCAACTATGATGTAAAGTACATTCTCATTGATAATGGAAGCTGTACAGAAGTTTTACTATATGATGCCTTTGTACGAATGAACTTGTCCAGATCATGGCTGCGAGAATCCCTAATGCCATTGACTGGCTTTGGAGGAAACTCTGTTGGAGTTGAAGGAGAAATAACTCTGCCCATGACCATCGAGACGGAGCCTTACCAGAGGACTTTCCTAATCAACTTCATGGTCGTACGTATGACCTTGGCGTACAACACTATTTTGGGCCGACCGGCCCTCAATAAGTTTCGGGCCATCGTATCCATTTACCATTTGCTGGCAAAGTTTTTGACTCGTAATGGAGTCGAAGAAATGAGGGGAGACCGCAGAATTGCTAGACAATGCTTGGCTATTCATGACAAGCAATTGGAAGGATGCCCTACTCTTGAACAACTTGACCCCCGGGTCGAAGCCGACAACCATGGTCAGCCTGTCGAGAAGATCGTGTTTGTTCCCCTTAGAGAGGATGACCCCACTAAGGTCCTCCAAATTATGAGCACACTCGATGAGGAGGCCAGACTGGAGCTGATTGGCTTCTTAAGGAGCAACACTAATGTCTTTGCTTGGTCGGTATCTGACATGCCAGGCATTCCGTCGGACCTCATCACTCACTAGCTTAAGGTGGATCCGACCTCATAGACCCGTCCGACAGAAAAAGAGGAGCTTCACCGCCGAAAGACAAAGGGCCATTGAAGAAGAAGTGAAGAAGCTTTCTGACGCTGGCTTCATCAGGGAGGCCCATTACCTTGAGTGGCTAGCAAATGTTGTCATGGTAAAGAAGGCTAGTGGGAAGTGGAGGATCTGTGTGGACTACACTGACCTCAACAAGGCTTGTCCGAAGGACAGCTTCCTCCTACCAAAGATCGATCAGCTGGTAGATGCCACGGCTGGCCATTAGCTCTTAAGTTTCATAGATGCCTTCTCTGGGTACAACCAGATTAGGATGCACCCTGAAGACGAAGAGAAGATGGCTTTTGTCATGAACAAAGGACTGTATTGTTACAAGATGATGCCCTTCGGCATGAAGAATACGGGTGCCACTTTCCAAAGGCTGATCAACCGAGTCTTCGAAGGGCAACTCGGAAGGAATATGGAGGCATACGTTGATGACATGATTATCAAGAGCCTCCACAGGATCGACCACATTAAGGACTTGCAGGAATCCTTTGATGCACTAAGATGCCACCGGATGAAGCTAAACCCTGCCAAGTACATATTTGGAGTGACCTCCGGGAAGTTTCTTAGTTTCTTGTTCACTCAAAGAGGGATTGAAGTCAACCCTGACAAAATTAAAGCTATCATTGACATGGCGCATCCAACCAGTAAAAAGCAAGTGTAGGAGCTCACAGGTCATATAGCTTCTCTCAGCCATTTTATCTCTCGGTCGGCGAAGAGGTCTCTACCATTCTTCAAGACCTTGCACCAGTCAAACCGCTTTCATTGGACTGATGAGTGTCGGTCAGCCTTTGAAGCACTAAAGGATTACCTGAAGAACCCTCCGCTGTTGGCCAAACCAATGGAGGGGGAAGTGTTGTACCTATACCTATCAGCGTCGGACAAGGTAGTCAGTTTTGTCCTCATGTGGGTAGGGGAAGATGGCTAGCAAAAACATGTCTATTATATCAGTAAAGTCCTCCATGATGCCGAGACAAGGTACCCTAAAGTATAGAAACTGGTCTATTCCTTGGTCATAGCGACAAAACGCCTCCGACCCTAATTCCAGGCATATCCGATCATCGTGCTGACTGATCAGCCCCTCAAGGCGGTCCTTCGAAGTCCTGACACCTCCGGTCGGCTCGCCAAGTGGGCCATCAAGCTGGGCAAGTTCAACATCTCTTTCCAATCCCGGTCGGCTTTGAAAGCTCAGGTAATCATTGTTTCATTGCACAGTGCACTTGGAGGCCGGAAGCGACCTCATTAGCAGCTGAAGCGCCTGAGGCTGATCCCGTGGAAGAGACCGAACCTGCTTGGACCCTTCATGTGGACGGAGCATCCAACCTCGCAGGGTGCGGGGCAGGCTTGATCTTAGCTGACCCCGATAGGCAGTGCCCGGAGTATGCTTTACACTTTGCATTTCAAGTGTCAAACAACCAGGCAGAGTATGAAGCCTTACTTGCAGGCCTAAGGATAGCCAATGAGTTAGGCATTGGCAGAATATGGGCCTTCTCTGACTCTTAGTTGGTGGTCAATCAAGTGAAAGGCGAATTCGAAGCAAAGGACCCGACCTTGGCCAAGTACTTGGATAAGGTACGAAACCTCGTATCTCGACTTAAATTCTTCAAAATTCTCCATATACCTCAACTGCATAACTCTCGGGTGGATGCTCTATCACGATTGGCCACCACCGCCATCAGCACCTCCGACCAACCTTTGTGGAGCACCTGCAGCGTCCAAGTATTGCTGAAGAGCCGATCGAGGTTCACCAAGTCGAGTAGGAAGCCTCATGGATGGACCAATCCTTATGTTCCTGGTCAAAGGGACTCTTCTGGATGATCCGACCAAAGCTAAGCATGTGCACTGGATGGCCTCTAAGTATGTCATTCTTGACAGCATCCTCTACAAGCGATCATTCTCACAGCTGCTGCTGAAGTGTTTGGGGCCGATCGATGCGGACTATGCACTCAGAGAGGTACATGAAGGCATCTGCGGCGACCACCTCGGAGGGAGATCCCCGACTTATAAAGTCATCCAGCAGGGATACTATTGGCCTACAATTCAGAAGGATGCATCGAACTTCATCCGAAAGTACGACGCGTGTCAAAGGTACTCTAATATCCAAAGGAGGCCCGCCAGCCAGTTGACCCCGCTTACGGTGCCTTGGCCATTTGCACAATGGGCCATGGACATCTTGGGACCCTTTCTCCCAGCATCCGGACAATGAAAATTTCTTCTTGTGGCCATTAACTACTTCACCAAATAGGTGGAGGCTAAACCACTGGTGCAAATAACGGAGGCAAAGGTGGAGAACTTCATCCGGAACGGCATTATCTTCTGATTCAGCATTCCATAGACAATCATTACTGATAATAGAAGACAGTTTGACAACTCTAAGTTTCGGGACTTCTGCCAATAATATCACATCTCCCATTGGCTTACGTCGGTCGGCCACCCTCAATCCAATGGAGAAGCTAAGGTCACCAATCGGACGATCCTGTATGGACTGAAGACCCGGTTGAACGAAGCCAAAGGGCTTTGGGCAGAAGAGCTTCACTCAGTGCTCTGGGCATATCGGAGGACTGCCCGAACGGCGACTAGGGAGACTCCATTCAACCTGACCTATGAAAGTGAAGCAGTCATCCCCGTGGAAGTCTCTTTGCAATCCCTGTGGATTGATCACTTCACTGAGCCGACCAACTCAGAGCAACGAAGGGCTGACCTAGATTTACTTGAAGAAACCAGGCTCCGGACAAGCTTAAAGATGGAGGCCTACCATCAGAAGATGGCCAGATATTACAACTCGTGGGTCAAAGCATGAACTTTCCGAGTCGAAGATTTGGTTTTGTGAAGGACGGAGATTTCAAGATCGACCGAGCAAGGGGAACTCTCCTCTAATTAGGAAGGACCCTATTGAGTCGTTGAGAAGATTCGAGCCGGAACCTACCAACTCGAGCATTTGGATGGACAGCAAATAGCACGCCCGTGGAATGTAGACAACCTTCACAAGTATTATCAATAAAGTTCACAACTTCTTCTATGAGCCAATTTTGAAAGTCCGACCCCGATCGGCAAAGGCTCTAAGGTAGCCCACTTTCGAAAGACCAACTCTGGTCGGCAGAGGCTCTAGAGCAGCCCACTTCTGAAAGTCCGACCCCGGTCGGCAAAGGCTCTAGGGTAGCCAACTTCCGAAAGTTCGACTCCAGTCGGCAGAGGCTATAGGGCAGCCTACTTCCAAAAATCTGACTCCGGTCGGCAGAGGCTCTAAGGCAGCCCACTTTCGAAAGTCCGACTCCAGTCGGTAAAGGCTCTAGGGTAGCCCGTTTCCAAAAGTCTGATCCCAGTCGGCAAAGGCTCTAGGGCAGCCCACTTCCGAAAGACTAATCCCAGTCGGCAAAGGCTCTAAGGAGCCCACTTCCAAAAATCCGACTCCGGTCGGCAGAGGCTCTAGGGCAGCCCACTTCCAAAAGTCTGACTCCAGTCGGCAGAGGCTCTATGGCAACCCACTTTTGAAAGTCCGACTCTGGTCGGTAGAGGCTCTAGGGCAGCCCACTTCCAAAAGACCGACTCCGGTCGGCAGAGGCTCTAGGACAGCCCACTTTCGAAAGACCGACTTCGGTCGCCACCATCTTCGGGTTTGAACGAGCTAACGGGTCAACACTTGGAAAGAAAATCCTAAGTATATTGGTCCGACCTGAGCTACAGTCCGTCGCCTGCCTCAACCATCTTAGGATTCGAATGAGCCGACGGATCAACACTTGGGAAGAAAATCTTAAGTATATTGATCCAGCTTGAGCTACAGTCCGTCACCCACCTCAACCATCTTCGGGTTCGGACGAGACGATGGATCAACACTTGGGAAGAAAATTCTAAGTACATTAGTCCAGCCTGAGCTACAGTCCATCGCCCGCCTCAGCCACTCTCCAGTTCTGAGCCCAGACGAGCCGACGGACTAACACTTGAAAATTCTCCTAAATGTTTAAGTTTGGATTGAGCTACTGTCTGACAGCTATTTCGAAGAACTTGCGATTCTAAAGAGCCGACTGAAAATACTTGGAAGAATTTCAAAAAGAATGTATTCCATCTTGTATACATTAATACCCATAAGTGACAAAAGGATTCTTCTATTAAGTCCGAAGAAATTCTTTACAAAAGTAGGTCAAACCTTTACAAATGCCCTAGGTCTGACCCATTGAAGGTGCGGCAAGGGCCTCAGCTTCGGCCCCGCCCGCTACAACTGGAGCTTCAACTGGGACGTCCACCGTCCCTACATCAGCTTGAGCTGGGGCTTCGGCCCTACCCTCTTCCACGCCGCCTTCAGCCTGGGGCTCGGCCCCAGCATCTGTCAGGTGCTCTTCTTCCTCCGCTGGCTCCCTTAGCTCGGTGCCAGATAGGCCAAGCTCCGAAAAAAGTCCGGCCACCCTCTTCAAGCTGTCATCAAAACCTTCTCTGTAGAAGTCCGACACCGCCTCTTCTACTTCTTCAGTGAAGTTGGCAGAAGCCTTGTACTTTGTTACGGTGTCCCAGACCTATCCCGCTGCCAGCTCCTTGGCTTCCTCAAGTTGGACTGCCAACTTCACTATAGCTGCCTGCTCGGCCTGGGCCCTCCCGTCAGCCTCAGCAAATCGCTCCTCCTCCTCTCTCTGCTGGCGGGTGAGGGAGTTCACCTCTGCCTTCCTCTTCTTCAGCCTAGCCTCCCGATCGGCTAGCTGGTCCTGCATCTCCTTTGATGCCTCTTTTGACGACTCAGCCCCTACCTGGACGGCCGACAGCCTCTCCTCCATGGACTTCAAAGATGCCTCCGTGGCTACCTGAATCGCCTCCAGCTCCTGCACCCTCTTGGTTGAGGTCTTGGCCGCATGCAATATCCGACCGATGCCGTCGTCCATCAAGGAGATGCCATGAAGAAGCTATAAGCAGAAGGCCAAGTCAGCACTATTCAAGACAATTGAAAGAAAAGAAAAAATACAAGGGGGCAAGATGGGTGTTTTACCCTCATAAGGTCGTGGTAGGACTTCTTGGCTATGTCACTCAGATTTCTCTGAATGGATAGCTCCTAGTCGGCGTCTGTCATTTCCCCCTAAGCAAACTCCGCACTCTTCTCGAGTTGTTCAGGGCATGCTAATGCTGGAATGCCTCCTGACAGACCTCTTCCTCAGACTCTTCTCCGGTCATCTCTCTTTCGGTCGTCTCTCCTTCGGTCGCCTCTCCTTCGGTCGTCCCCTTTTCCTTGTCTATAAGGGGTACCGCTTCTTCTTGGTCAGCGAGTGCTGGAGTTGACGCTGCCGCCATGCCGGATAATTTCGGCTGTTCCTACTCCAGTCGGGCGACCGACCCTCCGGCTGGAGCTGAAGATCCCGGTATTGTCTTCTTTGCCAATACCTCTGTAAGAGGGGTATTGTCTTCATCGGAGTCCACATCTACTACAGGCGCAAGCCATTCCTCCTCCCGCCTCTTCTTTTGTCTCTCCGCGGCCGGCTCCGCGGTCCGCTCTGCTACTGGGGTAGCCCTCTTCTGCACTGCCCACTGGATGACTTTGGCCTTGTCGATCTTCATTCCCCTTCCTGCTCCGAAAAAAAAGATTAGGGTAAGCAAAGGAAGGGCGTACGATGGTATAAGTGAAGCGAATGTACGGGAGGAGGTCGGTCAACCCTGGCGGCCCCTTTATTCCTACCTAGGTATCTCTAGCGGCTGACCCCTACCTAGTGAAGGATATCCTCCTTGAGCAGTTCAAACACCATGGTCGGACCGGCTCCGTCAATCTTGATAAATTTGGCCTGGTCGGCCATCAAGATCGCCCTCCCCTCATGGAGCCTCGGCCTCAGCTCTCTCCACAATGGCTCAAAGCCCCAGGACTGAAGGCTGTCTACAAAAAAGAACTTGGCCTTCCATCCATGGATGGCCGACGGAAGGCACTTCAGGATCCTTCGATTAGGGCGGGGACAAAACATCCACCACTCTCGGCTCCTAAAGTCCTTTTTTAAAAGGAAGAAGTTACTGAAGAGGGACAACCTAGGTTTGGTCTCGGCCTTGTGACAGAGCACTATGAAGCAACAGATCGCCCGAATGCTATTTGGGGTCAGCTGCACTGGAGTCACTCTGTAGAAGTTAAAGACCTCTATGAAGAAAGGGTGCAAGGGAAACCTGAGGCCAGCCTTAAGATGGGCCTCGTACATGGGAAGGTTCCCCGGTCCTAGTGGATTGTTGGCTCTACCCTCTCGGCCCGGAATGGAGAGATGAAAGGTCGACGGAATGCTGTACACTGCCTTAAGGTTTTCGACCCGTTCCCGGGTCATCACCGATTGGATCTCACTCGACCCTGGTTCCCTACGCCTATGGGCCGGACCTTGACTAATGGACGCCATTAGTGCTAAGGGAGAAGAAGGACTGGGGGACTGACCTAAGGTTGGGCTCCCAGAAGACTGGTCTTGTGGAGGGGGAGGAAGAAGCTCTCTCTTTCTCTCACGGAGCACAGTTGCAGCAGAAAATCATTCCTGAGTGCCTCATCCCCCCTTTTTATAGGTCCCAGGAGGGGCATTTACCTCCGCCTCGCGGGAGTTATAACCGTCCCATCGGCAGACGCGACTCTCCATGCCCTAGAAATCGAAGTGACCGATTGATTGGAACTGGCAGGCAGCGATCCACATGAAGACCGGATCGATGGTGCAAAGATTGTTTGGGAAGCAACATCGACCGTCTGGATGCTGCCACGTGGTGCGGCACGTCCCTCCACTTCAGTCATCACACAAGCCAGCTTGGCCCCTAATCATGGCACCTTCTCTGCATTAACTGCGACCCCTGCACCCCCAATGTGGGGGCGACATCTGTCCCTAACATCGGTCGTGGGAGATTCAAAGTGATCCAATGCGATGATTTCGCATCGAGCAGCGGACGGACGCGACCTGCACAAAAATAATGCTCCTATCCTTCAAAGCCACGTGTCCCCTCAAAGTCCAGGAGCAGGGGGGCAACTGTTGCACTCAACCGGCTTTTCCTGAGTTGGACCGGTGCAGATGGGCTTCCGGCTAGTCCGGCTGGCCCCCTCTTCCAAAGGTCCGACCGGCCGACCCACAGAAGGAGAGGTCCGAATGACCCACTTCCTTCAAGGTACGACCCGTCGACTCCCTCCACCAGAAGTCCTGGTGGACGTTCTCCAAAGCAGAAGCCCGACCGACCGACTCACGGAAGGAGAGGTCTGAATGACCCACTTCCTTCGAGGCCTGACCGGTCGGCTTCCTCAGAGCTCCTGATAGATGTTCCCTGTCAGTCAGATGACCCATCCCTGTTAAGTCCGACCGACTCATTCCCATCCTGGGAACCGCTCGAAGGCTTCAAAAGCCCTTTCCAGCTGGTACCGGAATTCTGTTACAACGGACTCCACAACGTGGCCACGTCTCCACGCCACCTGGTCACCACCCTGATTCTCTTAGGGATAAATCGGGACTTCTCAGCCTATCCCCTAACAGAATTTGGCAGCATTCCATGCCTACTTAAGATGACCAGGGGACCTCCGCATGGGGCTAAGTACACTATTCCCTCTCCGTGTGCTATTATCTTCGATTTCTCTATTTTGTTGCCCTCAAACTCATGCTAACTTAAGCATCGGAGTGTCCCCCGCCGGAATACCACCGGCGCTCAGGGGACTTTGTTGCAAGTCGACCGGGAGAGGAGCACTCCAGCATAGTTGACCGAGCCCGGTCCAGGAGAAGACATGGCAACAGTTATAAATTAAAGGAACTAAAATGCAAAGGTTGTAGGACTTAATTACAAATGTTGTAATATTAATTTGATTAGATCAAATTAATTAGTTAGGGACAAACTAGGATTTAATTGGGCTTGATTTATTTTGACCAAGTCAAATTAGTTTGAGTTTAAATTAAATTATAATTTGATTCAAATTAAAAATTTAAATTGTAATAATTTTTTTTAGAAGGATTCGTAGAAGTATCATGCCACAACTCTCTCCTCTACTTTTCTACACGCTCATATGATTTCTCGTTGGAAAAATATTGGTGCACAAAAGGAGAAGAGGTGCACAACCTTGGGACTCTCTCTCCTAGTGCCTAAAACTCCATGCCACATATACATCCACGCCCCTATCTCTCTTGTACGCACAAGAGACTTCTTTGTGAAGGACTTTTGGTGCATAATGCAAATAGAAGGCAAAAAGGGACGTCCCAGGGGGGTTCATGAAAACCAAAAGGGTTTCAGGATTGTGCATGAGAAAAATAGGAAAAACAAGATATGAAGTTTCTTCCTTCTTCCTCGTCCTCCTAAGGAAAAGAAGGTACTAGATCCAGCCTTCAAGTTGCAATCTCTACAAGGGAGCTAGCATCCCAGTGAGATCAGGATCTCGAATCACCCTGATCAGTTCAATCTTGTATAGATACTTGTAGAGGCCAGATATTTTTGTGGCTTCGACAAACCTCTAATTAAATCCATATATTTTACATCATAATAAAAAACTACCTATACAAAGATGAAGATTTTTTTTTTTATTATTGTTCTTTCTTAATTTTTTATATTAGATCTCATACTTGCATAAAATTAAAATCGAAGTTCATATTTTGAGATAAAATCTCATGCTTGCATGAAATTATAATTATTTTAATTATACTTTCCACTGCATATAAAATTTTATCATGCTTGCTAATATGGTAACTAACATGTATATATGGCAAAACATAATCTTATATGTATATTTTATGAGGGTGTAGAGATTAATCCAAAATGAATAACATTGTTGCTTATGTTCATTGAAACAATTATCTTTTTCCACGAAACTCCAATCAAAAACTGAACTAGGAAATAACCGTTACTTTAATTTAAACAATATGGGTACGTAAGTTGTTAGGGGCTGCTAGAATACGAATACTTGTTAATGAAAATTTGGGTCTTCATCTATCTGCCAACTGGCTCTTTCACTTCAGCTATCGTGGGTGTTCATTATTTTATTTTTTAAACCAAAAGGAAATGAATAAGAAACAAACTCAATTATGTGCCCCATCAGTATATTGTAGATTAGTATTTGACCTATAATTTTCTATTTAAGAGGGCGAAAATATGGATAAATTACGGCAACACAAGTTTTAAGGGACTCGATGTAACCGGGATCGAGGGAGAATCTTGCTTTTCTAGGAAACTTCGAGTCTTAGCAGCCTGTATAATAACCTTAGAGGAAGGTATTTTCTATCCTACCGCTATCTCATCACCCCACCTCATATTATATGAATAGTTTATTCCATGGATAACTTATCTACACAGCTTATTCCATCTTTCAAGTAGCCCCCTAAAGCCTCCATTCGTAAGAAACTTGCTATTTTTCTTCTATTGCATGAATCTTTTCAAACCTCCATTTGTAGATTTGTAGGTTCCCATGTTATCCTATCCGGCCCTAGAGAGCCCACTCTCTGCAAGCTGCACTCTCCTTTTAAGCCGATATCATCTCAATTTCGTGTTGTCAACCAAAGGCTCTACTTCAATCACCAACCTTCGCTCATCTATTGGTTTATAGCCGGTGATTAACAGGGCAAAAACATATGGTGTGGATCTTGCTTTATTCTTGGTGTATGCATGATTAGGTATAATTGAGATTCATTGCCAAATCCCAATCTAATAAGAATTTTATTTTTAATTGGTTATTAGTTTTAATGACTTTAGGATTCTACTCCTAGTGTTACTCTATTGAATTATTTCCTTATAAATATTGTTAAGAGTTTTCTAGCAAGTTTTTGATTTTTGAATTAAGGTAGGAATCCAACTCTCATACACGTAATACGCTATCTAAAAAACCTTTGGTATCTTCTTTGTACGTAGAAGAGTTTGAGAGCGTGTGGAATAGATAGAGTTAGATGTATCTTTTTGGTTAGGGGTGAGGGAACTTTCTTGCATAGCTTAATTTTTTTAATAAAAAAGTTTTCTTTCTAAATTTTTTGTTAGTACAATTCCAGGGATCACATATTAGCCCATAATATTTTTTTAACATAATCTTAATTTTTTTTTGTCAATATGAATATGTTTTTATTAGCATGATCTGTATCAATTGTTTTTTTTTTTTTTTTTTTTGGAGTCTATACACCGATATAAATAAAATCTAAAATGTAAATAAATTTTGAGATGTATTGAATGAAATCAAAATAGAGATAATAAAGTCAAATTTTTCTTTCTATCTATCTTTCTCTGTTTTTTTTTTTCTTCTGTAAATATTTTAACATTGTATCAGAGCCACCGATCATCTAATATGCCATTATTATCTCATCCATTTTTAATGAGACCTTCGTTGCTAATCTATCAATCTCTATTTTCCTGTGTATTCTCTATTTTCAAGATCTGTTTGGTTGGGAGTAACTTTGTAATATTTGGGCTTGGGCTGAAGTCGGTAGGCCCAACCGACTTCAACCCAAACTAGTGAAAAAAAAAGAGATTGAAACGAAGGAGATGGAGTCGGAAATAAGGGAGGCTTCCTCACTCTTATCCGGCCGGAGTTTTCACCCGGGGTCTCGGTGGAAGAGTCGTGAGGGGAGTGGGAGGTGATCGGCGACGAGTTTGGGAGGGATTGGGACTCGATTGGGTGGTGGTTGTTTTCCAAACGGCGAGGGAACCATCGGGAGTTTCTTTAAATCCCCCTCCACCGTCGTCGAATCGAGCCCAGCGAGTCCTTCCACACCGTCCTCCTCTCTGGTGAGCATCCGAGAGACCGTCGAAGTCCGGTGAGTTTAATCCAGCTTTTTTTATGTATTCGGTTCGGTTTGTTTTGGAGCCGTGATCTGTGGGTAGCCATGCCGCCGCTGTCTGCCTCCATCCTATCGAACTCAACTGGTGTCTACCTTCCCATGGCTGCTGCGGTAGCCATGGGGAGGCCGGCACGATCGAGCCGAGATAGGAGCAGCACAGAGAGGTTCAAGGAGAAGAGAAAAGAAGAGAAAGAAAGAAAAAAAAAAAAAAAGAGAGAGGAAGAGAGAGAAAGAAGAGAGTGAATCAAGGAGTTTTCTCGAAATTCATGAATATAGAGAATTTAGATTTTAATAAAATTATTTATTAATATAGAAAATCAGTCTTCTGAGCAGGAAGGCATCATGTAAATTTTAGGTACGGACTAGTTCAGGTGTAGACAGTTGATTCTTAAGAGGTAAGAATTTTGTATTGATCACCCGTTTATACATGTACTTTACGTGGCCTGACTTGATATGAGCATATATATATACATTTGCATGCATGGTGTTATTTCACATGGCATAGTTGATTTCTTGTGATGGACATTGTTGTTATTATTATTATTATCATCTGTATTTCATACACCATGTTTGAAAGAAAAGTGATATCCAGATGGGTTGGACCATGATACCAGATTGCTTAATGGGTTGGACCATGATACCGGTTATCGAGTGGGTTGGACCACGATACCGGTTATTGAATTGGTTGGACCATGACACCGATTATTATGAAATCATAAAAGACATGTTTTGACTACATTGATGAAGTATTAATAAAGTAAATACGGTATTTGGACTAGCCATACCACGGTCGCACCATGGTTATACAGCTTGAGCCACGGGCTTTGTACGTAGGAGCCGGCCACAGGTGGTTAGTACGTGGGACAGCCTGAGCCACGGGCTTTGTACGTGAGCAGGACCAACCACAGTATGCATGGTCGCTTTGTGATTGCCAGTCATGGGCTGGAGCATGACCGTGGCTAGTCCAGAACCCTAAAGATAAAGATTAATTAATAAAAATTCTAAAAGAAAACGTAAAGTTATCAAGGTTTTGTCATACATGAGGCTTGAATTATTTGACTGCATGACATGATATACTGGTATTTTGCTATTTTCATAATTATATATTATTATTGGTGTAGTCATATGGAAACCTTACTAAGCTGTATAGCTCACTCCCTACTTTTTGATTTTTTTTCAGAGACTCAGGATGCATAGCATTGTTTGGGCTGGGAGTGAGATGGAACAACGACTTTTAGTTTGTTAGTTAGTTTTATGTAGTTTTTCGGTTGCTAATACTTATTATGGATCAATGGACCATTAGTAGTTCATTTGAATAAAAGAATTGTTTAGTTATATTCATACTTTTAATTCATGTTGATACAATTACTGTGATTTTTAAATGAATGACTCTTGTGTACCTAGGCCTTGCATGATCTCTAGGGTAAAACCTAGGATTTGTGCGGCCGGTCACATAGCCGATTTCGGTGCTGGATTCGGGGCATGATAGAGTGGTATCAGAGCAAAACAGGTTCTAGGATCTTAGGGTATAAGCTCATCGAGAGAGTGTGGGTTGAATCTTAGTTGGGGTAGATAATGTAATATTTTTCTAAACAATTACATGTTAGTTGTATACTAACAATGACTGGTGTAGGATTTTCATGGTGCGTGGTGGTGTGCATGGACGTACTAGGAGGCCCACAAGATTTGCGGATGGAGCAAATGCTTGGGATCATTTTGAGTAGCACGAGGATACTAGGATCTTATCTGGTGATGAGGAGCATCCACAGGAACCAACGTCCAATCCCATGGACAACACCCCGGAGACTGGGAGTGCAGAAGCGAGAACTCCAGCAGGATCTAGAGTTCAGCCTGAGGATCAGGTGGGTCTTCCTCAGCTGATGCAATACTTAGCGCAACAACAAGCTACTGCAAGAACTGATACACTGAGATTAATGAAAGCACAACAACAATAACAGTTTATACAGCAACAGCAAAAGTTCATGCAGCAGCTATTATTATAGTAGCATCAGCAAGAAGTTAGGATTCCACAAGAATGATAAATCACTTTGATAGATTTCAAGAAGTATGCGCCACCGTATTCAAGGGAACATCTGATCCCATGGAGGCAGAGGGTTGGCTGAAAGCCGTTAAGAAAGTATTCCAGGCTTTACGGTGCTCGATAGAGGAAAAAGTTATATTTGCTACTTTCTTATTGCAAGATGAGGTAGCCGCTTGGTGGGAGTTAGAGCTTAGAAAGCAAAGACCGACTAATGTACCTTTTACCTGGGCAGATTTCAGAAAGATTTTCTATGAGAGGTACTTTCCTCAAAGTGTTCAGGTACAGAAATTTCAAGAATTTGACTTCTTGGAGCATGGTTGCTTAACCGTTTCTCAGTATGCTACAAAGTTTGAAGAATTATCGAGATATGCTCCATCACTGATAGCAAATAAAGGGATACGGGCCAAGAAATTTGAAAATGGACTTAGAGGTCGGATTCAGCATCAGGTAACTGCCTTCAAGTTAACCTATAAGGAGGTTGTCAACAAGGCACTGATAATAGAAAGAGGATTGGATGCTGCTCAGGCAGAGAGGGAAAAGATTTTGAAGAAGAGATCCAGATTAGGAGGTTATCAGAGTTAATCAAACAAAAATATCAGTGCAAAGACAAGGAAACCTGACACCGCTGCACCAAATAACAAAACTAGATAAAGGGATGATATCCAGTGCTACCGGTGTGGTGGACCACACCTTAAGCGAGATTGCACCTGGCCAGGAGGAAAATGTTACAATTATGGAAAGGAGGGTCACACTGCAGCTACGTGTCATATTGGTCAGGGGTCGTAGCATCAAGCGCCTCAAGCATCTCGTGACGGATATCAGCAGGGGGGACAACAAAAGTTGGGTACCCAAGGACGGGTGTATGCACTCACGTAGCAGGATGCCAACGCATCAAATTCAGTAGTGACAGGTATGATTAGGTTGTTTTCTAACAATGTTTATGTTCTTTTTTATGCTGGTGCCACCCACTCTTTCATATCTATTAGATTGGTTAGAGAAAGCAATGAGTTAACCTCGACACCTTTAGCATTTGAACTCTGTATTTCCACTCCAAGTGGGGATGTTTTTGTGGTTAATCGAATCTGCAAGGAGTGTAGATTGAATATCGAAGGTAGGGAGATGGAAGCTGATTTGATAGTCTTGGATATGAAGGATTTTGATGTTATCCTTGGAATGAATTGGTTAGCAGCATATCATACTTCCATCAACTATTTTGAGAAGATAGTGAGATTTCAGATTCCTGGTCAGCCAGAGTTTCACTTTATGGGTAATAAGCTAACCCCTCTGAGGAGAGTGATCTCAGCCTATATTGCCAAGTGACTCCTCAGGAAAGGCTGTGAAGGATTTTTGGCAGTAGTAATAGATACCCGACAATAGGAGCTCAGGTTGAAGGAAATACCCATTGTAAAGGAATTTGCAGAAGTCTTTCTGGATGACCTACCAAGGTTACCTCCTGATAGAGAAATCGAGTTCTCTATTGATCTTATATCGGGCACGGGTGCCATCTCCAAAGCTCTCTATAGAATGGCTCCGACAGAATTAAAAGAGCTTAAGGAGTAATTGCAAGAATTGTTGGACAAAGAATTTATAAGACCAAGCGTGTCTCCCTAGGGTGCTCCAGTCCTATTCGTAAAGAAGAAGGATGGAAGTTTTCGGCTCAGCATTGACTATCAGGAGTTGAACAAAGTGACGGTAAGGAACAAATATCCCTTACCAAGGATTAATGATTTATTTGATCAACTACATGGAGCATAGGTATTTTCAAAGATTGATCTTCGTTCTGGTTATCATCAATTGAAGATAAAGGCAGAAGATGTGCCTAAGATAACTTTTAGAACCAGATATGGACATTACGAGTTTATGGTTTTACCTTTCGGTCTGACAAATGCACCTGCAGTTTTCATGGACCTCATGAATCGAGTGTTCAGACCATATCTGGATCAGTTTGTAATGGTATTTATTGATGATATGCTGATTTATTCAAGGAGTCCACAAGCACATGAGGAACACCTAAGAATAGTATTGCAAATACTCAAGGAAGAGAAGTTGTATGCCAAGCTACAAAATTGTGAATTTTGGTTGGACAAAATTTCTTTCCTTGGCCATGTTATTTCTAAGGATGGTGTTTCTATGGATCCAAAGAAAGTGGAGGTAGTGGTAGATTGGGAGAGACCCACTAACATGTCTAAAGTTTGTAGTTTTCTGAGAATTGCAGGCTATTATCGAAGGTTTGTTGAAGGATTTTCTCTTATTGCTATACTTTTAACTCACCTGACCCAGAAATAAACAAAATTTGAATGGATAGATGAATGTGAGTAGAGTTTTCAAGAATTGAAGAAACGTTTAGTCACTGCCCCAATGCTGACTGTTCCTGCAGAGACAAGGGATTTCAGCATATACAGTGATGCATCTCGGAAGGGTCTCGGTTGTGTCCTAATGCAAAATGGAAAGGTGATAGCCTATGCCTCTAGACAATTAAAGTCTTATGAGTCAAATTATCCTACTCATGACCTGGAACTAGTAGCAGTAGTCTTTGCCTTAAAAATATGGAGGCAGTACTTGTATGGTAGCAATTGCAAAATCTTTACAAATCATAAAAGTTTAAAATATATCTTCACTCGGAAGGAGTTAAATTTAAGACAGAGAATGTGGTTGGAGTTGCTAAAAGATTATGATCTGACCATCAACTACCATCTAGGCAAGACAAATATTGTAGCAGATGCCCTGAGTAGGAAGTCCCCAAGTAAATTAGCAGCTTTAATTACTAATCAAAAGCACATCATAATGGATTTGGAGAGGTCTAAGATTGAGGTACGAATTCATAATTATGGAATTCAATTAACAAGTATTATGATACAACCTACCCTGATCGACAGAATTAAATCAACTCAAAAGAAGGATCTTGAACTATAGAGAATTAGGGAGACAGTGGAGTCTGGTGCTCAGTCAGAATTTACTATTTTCGAAGATGATATCCTGAGGTTTGGTAACAGGTTATGTGTTCCCAAGCTTCTAGAATTAAAGAATGAGATTATAGAAGAGGCGCATGGTTCAGCATATACGATGCATCTGGGTAATACAAAAATGTATTGAGATCTACGAGAAAACTTTTGGTGGACTGGTATGAAGTAGGACATAGCTCAATATGTGGCTCAGTGCTTAGTATGTCAACAGGTCAAAGCCAAGCATCAAAGACCTGCTGGACCATTGCAGTCTCTTGCGATTCCTTAGTGGAAATGAGAGCGCATTATCATGGATTTTGTGACAGGTTTGCCCAAAACCCCTAAGGAAAATAATACGGTATGGGTAATTGTGGACCGACTGACGAATTTAACTCATTTCTTATCCTTTCGTATCGGTTTCTCTCTGGAAAAATTAGCAAACTTATACATGGAACAAATTATGAGACTATATAGGATTCCAGTTTCTATAGTATCAGATCGAGACAGTAGATTTGTTTCACAATTTTGGAAGAGTCTTCACAAAGCTTTGGGGACCAAATTAAATTTTAGTACAGCATTTCATCCCCAAACTGATGGACAGTCAGAGCGAACCATCCAAATTTTGGAAGACATGTTGAGAGCTTGTGTTATGGACTTGGGTGGTGCTTAGGACTGTCATCTATCATTGATAGAGTTTGCCTATAACAACAGTTATCAAGCCAGCATTCAGATGGCACCTTTTGAGGCTTTATATGGTAGGAAGTGTAGATCTCCTATCTACTGGGATGATGTAGGAGAAAGAAAATTGTTGGGTCCAGAAATAGTGCAACAAACGGTAAAAAAGGTACAAATGATCAGGGAACGGTTACGTACTGCTCAGAGCCGATAGAAAAGTTATGCTGATAAGAGATGGAGAGAGTTAGAATTCATTGTTGGTGACCATGTCTTTTTGAAGGTGTCTCCCACAAAGGGTGTGATACGATTTGGTATACGAGGCAAGTTAAGCCCGAGATTTTTGGGACCGTTTCAAGTTTTGGATAAGGTTGGTGAGGTGGCCTACCGATTAGCGCTACCACCAGTCTTATCTGGGGTGCACAACATGTTTCATGTGTCGATGTTATGGAAGTACATTCCCGATCCCAGTCATGCAATAGATTACGTACCCTTACAATTTCAGGAGGATCTGACTTATGAGAAGGTGCCTATACGAATCATCGACAGTAAGGATCAAGAGTTGCGACACCGAACCATACCATATGTGAAGGTGCAATAAAGCAATCATAGTGAAAGAGAAGCTACATAGGAACTTGAAGCAGAGATGCGAGAAAATATCCACAGCTTTTCGAAATACCAGGTATATAAATTTCGAGGACGAAATTTCTTTTTGACGGGGGGAGAATGTAATATCTAGGCTTGGGCTGAAGTTGGCAAGCCCAGCCGACTTCAACCCAAACCAGTGAAAAAAAAGAGATTGAAACGAAGGAGATGGAGTCAGAAATAGGGGAGGCTTCCTCACCCTTATCCGGCCGGAGTTTTCGTCGGGGTTCTCGGTAGAAGAGTCATGAGGGGAGTGGGAGGTGATCGGCGATGAGTTTGGGAGGGATTGGGACTCGATTGGGTGGTGGTTGTTTTCCAAATGGTGAGGGAACCATCGGGAGTTTCTTTAAATCTCCCTCCATCATCGTCAAATCAAGCCCATCGAGTCCTCCCACACCGTCCTCCTCTCCAGTGAGCATCCGAGAGACCATCGAAGTTCGGTGAATTTAATCCAGTTATTTTTATGAATTTGGTTCGGTTTATTTTGGAGCCGTGATCCGTGGGTGGCCGCACCGCTGTCGTCTGCCTCCATCCCGTCGAACTCTCTTGGTGTCTACCTTCCCATGGCCGGCACCGGTAGCCGTGGGGAGGCTGGCACGATCGAGCCGAGATAGGAGTAGCACAGGGAGGTTCAGGGAGAAGAGAAAAGAAGAAAAGAAAGAGAGAAAAAAAGGAAGAAAAAGAGAGGAAGAGAGAGAAAGAAGAGAGAGAATTAAGGGATTTTCTTGAGATTCATGAAAATTGGGAATGTAGATTTTAATAAAATTATTTATTAATATAGAAAATCAGTCTTCTAAGCAGGAAGGCGTCGCGCAAATTTTGGGTATGGACTAGTTCAAGTGTAGACAGTTGATTCTTGAGAGGTAAGGAATTCTGTATTGATCACCCATTTATACATGTATTTAACATGGCCTGACTTAATCTGAGCATATATATATATACATTTGCATGCATGGTGTTATTTCATAATTCATAGTTGATTTCTTGTGATGGACATTGTGGTTGTTATTATTATTATCGTCTGTATTTCATACACCATGTTTGAAAGGAAAGTGATATCCGGATGGATTGGACCATGATACTGGATTGCAAAATGGGTTGGACCATGACACCGGTTATCGAGTGGGTTGGACCATGATACCGGTTATTGAATGGGTTGGACCATGACACCGATTATTGAGAAATCATAAAAGACATGTTTTAACTACATTGATGAAGTATTAATAAAGTAAATATGGTATTTGGACTAGCCATGCCACAGTCGCATCGTGGTTACATAGCCTGATCCACGGGCTTTGTACGTGAGCAGGACCGACCACAGTATGCATGGTCACTTTGCGGTTGCCAGTCATGGGCTGGAGCATGACCGTGACTAGTCCAGAACTCTAAAGATAAAGATTAATTAATAAAAATTCTAAAAGAAAAACGTAAAGTTATCAAGGTTTTATCATACATGAGGCTTGAATTATTTGACTGCATGACATGATATACTAATCTTTTGCTGTTTTTAGAATTTATATTATTATTGGTATGATCATATGAAAACCTTACTGGGCTGTATCGCTCACTCTATACTTTTTGATTTTTTTCAGAGACTAGGATGAGTAGCAAGGTTTGGGCTGGGCGTGAGATGGAATATCGACTTTTAGTTTGTTAGTTAGTTTTATGTAGTTTTTCGATTGCTGATACTTATTATGGATCAGTGGACCATTAGTAGCTAATTTGAATAAAAAATTTGTTTAGTTATATTCATACTTTTAATTCATATTGATACAATTGCTATGATTTTTAAATGAATGACTCTTGTGTACCTAGGCCTTGCATGATCTTTAGGGTAAAACCTAGAGTTTGTGTGGCCGGTCACGTAGCCAATTTCGGTGCTGGATTCGGGGCGTGACAAACTTGGCATGAAAAATAAATCTCATGTCAAATTATTATATTTGATATGAAAAGTAGAAAAGAGAGATGGTGAAAAAAATAATAGGTCTCATGCTTATTTTTTGAAGAGAGAAAGTAAAACAAATATCATAGAAGGGTTAGTATTTGGTAAATTTTCAAGTGATGATGATCCATACTTGACAAAAATATCCTTAATAAATTATATTTATTATTATTAAATATATTTTAATATCTTTTCAAATTCATTCGATAATTTTTGTTTGTAAAATAATTATAATATAAATGGTATCATACAAAGGGTCATATGATTATAGTCATTATATAAAAAATAATTGAAGATGACAATACTCTCTTAATGTAAAAAAAAAAAAATTTATTGGTTGACATATTTATAAATTTAACCATATTCTTTATAGAATTACCTTCAATCAAATGTAGTAACATTTTTTAGTGTCATTTTTTGGAAAAAAAAAATTTCACTAATCAAACATGATAAAAGTTATTTTTATCCATAATCATTTTTTCAAAAAATAATTCCAAAAAATCATTTGATTATCCTATAATTTGATATATCTCAACCAAATGGATCCTTAGTGGATCTATAGATCATCCAATTTTTGGTAGATGACTTGAAGATCATTTATTTTTAGATGAATCCGCAATCATTTTTTACCATTCTTTTCTCTTTATTTTGGCTGTTTTCCTTTCTCTAGCTTCTTCCCAATCCAATTTGAGATATTTTCCCTTTTAAGATAGTTTTTATCTTTGGCTCCTTTGTTGCTTAATTTGAGGCATTTTTCTATTTTAAAATATTTTTTCACCTAGTTTGAGTTTTTTTTTTTTGCTTTAGACTTTTTTCTATATTTAACTCTTTCATTATATAGTTCAAGATATTTTTCTTGTTTTAGATCTTTTTTTGTCTTTTGGCTCCTTTGCCATCCAATTTGATTTTTTTTTTTCTCTTCAGATATTTTTCTACCTTTGCCTTGTTCACGACCTAGTTTCAGATCTTTTCTTTTTCTTCTATAATATTTTTATTTGCAAGAATTATTAGTCTTTAGTTGTCTTCAATTTCAGCACCAGTTTTCTTTTATATGGCACTTTTGTCTACGATGATCATCGATCTTCTATTACCTTCACTTTAAGCATCAATCTTCTTTTTTATAGTATTTTTATCTACAAGAATCATTAATTTTTAGCTACCTTCTTTTCGAGCGCCAATCTTCTCTTCCTTTGCATTTTTATCTACAAGAAAAATAACAATCTTTAAATTTAAGTTGACACCTACAGTATCACCTTAAGTTTGAAGGAGAGTGTTTAGGTATCACATATCAGTCCATAATAATTTTTTTATTAGCATGATCTCATAATTTTTTTTGTTAGTATGATTCTATATTATTTTTTATTAATATAATTTTATATTATTTTTTTATTAGCATGATTCTATATTAATTATTACTATTTTTCTTGTATAAAATCTATATGCTAGTATAAATAATTCCTGAGATATATTGAATGAAATCAAAATAGAGATAATAAAATCATTTTTCTGTATCTTTCTTTCTTATTTTCCTTTTCTTCTACAAATATTTTAACATATTAATCTAACATCTCTTTCCATGTTATTTTCTTTGGCACTTGTTTTTGATCTTGGACTGGCACGATCAATCTACTCTTGGTAGTGTACCATTCTACATGGTATTAGAGCTAAGATTTTGATATTGATGGTTCTACATGGTATCAGAGCTATAGATTTGAAAAGTGGATGAGTTGTTTGTAGCTTAGATCAAATTTATTTAGAGCACATTTTAGTAATGACTTGATAGTGGGTGATTTTTGTATTTGTAGCTTGATGTGGCTGAAGAACTTTTAGTAATTTATTGTTTGGTAGTGCAAATATATGGACTCTTATTTGGTGATTCAAGAGGTGAATCATCTTGATTGATGTTATTACCATCTTTATTGATGGATTTAGTTTTGAGATGCCTGATCTTACTAATATTAATTAATAAGGTAGCTTTTACTACTACTATTTTTTTGTGAGTTGAACAATAGCTGTTATTCATATTGAAAGCCTCTTGTTAGGTCTTATTTGAAAGAACATGATTTATAGGATATCCTAGATGAATTGATAATGATGCTAATAAATACTTCAATGATGATGTTGCAAGAAGAAAGTGAAATTTGAAATCTCAAAAGATAATATGGATTATTCAAAAGTTAGTTGATAAAGAAAATTATCTCTATATTCAGGATGTGAAGGAGCCAAAGAAAGCATGGGATATTTTTGTGGTTGTCCACTCAAGTTCTAGGAAGGTGAGATATCATAAATGAAAATTATTTAAAAAATGGATTATAGTTCTACGCTTCTCCAAAGATTTTAAAAAAAAATTGCTCCAAAGATGAAGATTTGAAATAGAGAGAGCTTGATCAATTTTAGATTGAATCAACTTCTGAAGACTTAAATATAGTAAAGTTGATCAGCTTGAGGATTGATTAAGTCTAGAAGAAAATCTTGAGCAAAAGATGCTTGATTGATTAGATGCTACATCAGAAGATATCATGATCGAAGAATTTATTAATTTTGGAATTGCTTGGGAATGGTTAAAGAATGCTACAATTGATCGGAGATCCATGTTGAGAATCAAATTATGCAAAAGAGTCCTATGTTGAAGCTAACCATTATTTGGATGTTTTTTATGAAGATTTTGTCAATCATGAAGATGAAGAACCGACTGAGTTTGAGTAGTTTTATATATCAAGCAGAAAGAAGATATGCTTTGTGGAGTTGATTTTTGTTGGGCTCAAATGGTCAACATAATTTTGGTGTATTAATTAATTTTGAAGCTACTTCAAAGTTCGAGCTGTTAGAAGATCTATGTGTGAAGAATTGATTTTTCTATGTAAAAGCCAATGATGTGCATATACTCGAGGCTCGTTGAGTGGGGACGTGTAGATTGACCGAATTATTGCAACAACCTAGGATCTCATCCAAAAAAAACTAGCCAAAAGGTAATTTTAGGTTCCTTAATTTTGTATAAGTATCTAAGATCTTTGTAATAAATAATCAATGTGGGACTAAATACATGTCCATATGGGTTCTCACATACTCTCCGTGTTTAAGTCTTGGCATTCTTACCAGGCTAAGGATCCAAATCCATTCATCCATGCATAAATACCATGATCGGTTCATGGTTAGTCCAATGAACTCATAATGCAGTATCCCCTAGTCTACATAGATTATGGGTCATGTTTGCTCTGATATCATTTACAACAACCCAGGATCTTATCCCAAAAAAGGCTAGTCAAAAGGTAATTTTGGATTCCTTAGTCTTGTATAAGTACCTAGGACCTTTCCAATGAATGACCAATGTAAGACAAACATACCGGCATGGGTCCTCATAATCATAACCGGCCATTTGATATTCAATGGGATAAGTTGGATGCTCGAAAAAATCTCAACATCATGATCGTGGACTTAACACCCAGAGAAAATATTGGTGGACATAATTGATTTCAAATATATATCAAAGAAGATGAGCCATCTAATGAAATATTGCTCGAGCTAATAAAGGAGTAATGCCATTCAATTATTAGTTCAACAAGTTATTATATGGATGTTATTGTGGCTATAATAGCGATCGTATGATGGCACTTTATGACATCGGCAAATTCAATATTATCAGTATGGACTTTGTAATTAGAGGAGTATTAAGATTTATTGTCAAGTTTCAATCTAATTAAGATTTTGTTTTTAGTTGATCATTATTTTTAATGATTTTAAGATTCTATTTTTAGTGTTTCTCTTTCTAATTATGTTTCTTCAAAAGGTTATTAGAGTTTGTGTTTCCATGCATTTTTTATTTTTGAGTTAAAATAGGAGCCTAACTTCTACCGCATGATGCTCTATTTAAATAGATTTTTAGTATCTCCTTTGTATGCGGAAGAGCTTGAGAAAGCACGGAAGAGAGATAATTAAAGGTGTCCCTTTGATGAGAAATAAGGAAGCTCTTTTGGCTCAATTTTTAATAATTTTTCTCTTAAATTGTTTATATCTTTTTTTATTATTTTCTTGTTCTTTTTTCGGATTTTGTGCCAGCACAATTAATCCACGTTGGATAATATACCATTCTACATATGCTTTAATTTAGAAAGCAATGTATGGAGACAACTGGTAATCAATATCTTTCTTCCGTGATTCATAAATAGTCTCTTTAACTAGCACCACCATGGTGCTTATTAAGATTGTATTTAATAATAAATTTAGAGAGTAATAATCTCTTTTATTTTGATATACATAACTTAGTATTTGTTACTATTTTTTTTTTTAAATGACAAAATTGCATATGAGAACCCAATCAAAATAGTTTAATATTTATTATTTTTTAAAAAATAATAAAATTATCTATGAGAACCCGGCTAAAATAGTTTCTTATCTTTTTTTTTTTTTTTTCTTGAAATGGCAAAATTGTCCAAAAAAACCTAGCCAAAAGAGTTCGGTATTTATTACTTATTCTTCTTGAGTTTTTGAAGATGCCATTATCTGTCCCGGTGCCTGTTAAAATATGCCATTCATAAATTATAACTATCTTTAAATATTTTTATTGTACAAAATGTATTTTTTTTTTAAAAAAAATACAATCATGTAATTGTTCAATTAGATGGTCTCACACTCTCACCACAAGGAGGGGAAAAAAAATTACTCACAATTAGTTCAAAACTAAACCACAAGGGTTGGAGATAGGTATTTAACTTTATCTGGCATGCTGATGAGCCTGGCCGACGATCCATGGCGTTAAGTCGCCAAACACTTCGTCGATCTAGATACTGCTCGAATTCCAAATGCAAGATGGAAGTAATCTTCCAGTTATCCATGGCTTAGATTCGACGATCTCTGTATCCATAGCTTAGATTCGACGAATCACTCACAATCTACATCATTCACACGTCCCCTAAATTTCAGAGATCATGGGGATTTAAAATCCAAACATGCATTGAACCAAGGCGGGGGTAGGGAATTAGCAGTTATCCCACAATTTAAACCGCACAATTACAGCACGATTACCAAAAAAAACAGCACAATTACAGCTCGCGGACGCACGTTGCCAGCAAAACGCCGTGGCCCATTCTAAAAGATCTTGGTGGCTTGAGGAACGCTAGCGTGTACAAAGAAAACGATATACACGTGGCATCCAGTCGATGTGATTTCCACGAAAATTCCCGAGCCGTTCTATGTAAGTGGTTAGTAGATAGTTATGTACACACCACCTAGTACAGTAGGAACTTGGAAGGCCAAACGAAATAAGCAAGCTTTTTTTTAAAAAAAAAAAAATATATAAAATAAAATAAAATAGGGGTTTTAATCATGGTGTAGCATTTCATTTTAGTCTCCAATCCGTTAGATTTTTGTTCGATACAGATCATAAATTTTGCATACCTTCTTTATCTTCCGAAATTTATTCGAATCGATGAGCATGTCAGTCTAGCCTCTCTACAACATGTATCAGCTGGTTCATTTTCAATCATGTACATTCAAAAATTTTAAAATTTTAATTAAATTATTAATAAAATTACTCTTTAAATTTATGATCAGAAGATAAAGAAGGAATCCAAGTCTTTACTAACCGCACTGCCTCGTGGAGGTAATAATAGGCAAGCTTAAGGTGCAGCGTTCCTTCTATATATACGATATTACGTCCACTTTTGATCCAGTGAGATGCCTCCTCTGTTTCACTGTTGTCCATATTGATGCGTCACTGTCTAAGAAAAACGAATCACGAAAGATATTTAGCAGCACGAGTGGGCTTCTATCGTGCGAGCCGGTTTTGTATGTTTTTTGACCAAAGAACAAGTCCACTCTCACCGCACCCGGTGTTTGTTCTCCTACCACTTGAACGCGTTCCTGCGCCGCTTAACCTGATCCAGCCCCAAGGTCTGATGCCACTCTCCACCTATATATTTGGACCAGTCTTTAGTTCTCTCTAATTCCAATCCGTTCGCTTCTTGTGCTCTTACTCTCGCTGTTGTTTGTAGCTTGATGGCTCCGGAAGCACTGGACGTAACGCCGGCGTGGGCGCCGGCTTTGGTGTCGAAGTCAAGTGTTAGCGAGACGACGACGGAGGAGGTGGCCCCGCCGCCGCAGCTCGAGGCGTGGACGAAGGGGAAGCGATCGAAGCGTCATCGCTTCGACGATCACTGCCCAACCGAAGAGGAGTACCTGGCCCTCTGCCTCATGACGCTGGCCCGCGGCGAAGGTGGCCGAGGTGGAGCCGATCACCGCCCCAAGACACCCTCTCCCCCGCCGCCGCCGCCGGCGGAGGCGAGGCAGGAGTACAAGTGCTCGCTGTGCGGCAAGGCCTTCGGGTCCTACCAGGCCCTCGGCGGCCACAAGGCCAGCCACCGTAAGCCCCCCTCCTCCTCCTCCTCCGCCGGTGGCGGTGGCGGTGGCGGAGGAGGAGCAGAGGAGGTGGTCTCCAGCGGCTCAGCCTCTTCGTCAGGAGGCGGGGGGAGGGTGCACGAGTGCTCGGTGTGCCACAAGACGTTCCCGACGGGGCAGGCTCTGGGGGGGCACAAGAGGTGCCACTACGACGGTGGTGGCGCCGCCGGAGCCGCTGGTGGAAGCGGGGTGACGATGTCGGAGGCGGCGACATCGGGGCCGAGGGGGTTCGATCTGAACCTGCCGCCGCTGCCGGAGTTTGGGTGCAAAGCTACTGCAAGTCGGTGTTCGACGGCGGCGGAGGGGGAGGAGGTGCAGAGCCCTCTGGCGCTGAAGAAGCCCCGGTATATGATTCCAGCTTAGAGGAAGACGGCGGTAGCTGAAGAGACCATGACCGCCTTTGTTTAGTTTATTATATTTGCCTTTTTTTTTGTTAATGGCTGGAATTATATTTGTTTTTTAATACAAATTGGAATTATATTTGTTGGTGTACAGAGAATTGCTTATTAACTGTGAAGTTTTGTGAACATTTCGTCGTTGGTTAGAGATAAATTTTGTTTGAGAATTAAGATTAATTATTTTTATTAGTATGGACCATGGATACTGACTCGGTCCTTCATGTTGTCAGCTTACGTTATGAACTTATAATACTACTCCTGAGTATATGACTTAAGATGTTTTGCGGGCTTCGGAGGGGAAAAAGAACGGAAAAGGGTCGGAGGAGAGGGAGTGGTTCTTTAAACTCTTTTGCGTGCATGCTCACTCCCGTTGAAATGAGAGAGTTACGGACAAGACGGCCAAAAAAGGTAATTTATAAAACTGCAAATATAGCCATTGCAGAATTTTTAAAAAAAAGAAAAGAGAATTTTTTAAAAAAATGGTGGTAAAATAGAAATTCTGTCTTTCCCCCGTTCAAGAGGCCTCAATTTTGCTTGTTTCTCCCTCTGCCGTTCTGGACTTTGTGGCATGTTTTCTTGCAAGAAAATCTAGAGAAAAAATGAGTTTCGTTAGTGTTGCCGCTCTTCCTCCTGGACCGGGCTCCATGAACGCGCTGGAGAGCTCCTCGATCGATGAACCTGCAAGAAGTCCCTGAACGTCGGAGGAGGCTCCGGCGGGGACACTCCGATACTTAAGTTAGAAGAGAATTAGAGCAACAGAACGGGAAGAACTCGGAAAGAAAAAATCATAATGGACAAGAAGAACGTTATCCTTCACGGAGGTCTCCCGGGTGCCTTTTATAGGCATGGAGCGCTGCCAAATTATATTGGGGAGTAGGCTGGGAAAGCCCGAATATACCCCCAGGAGAGTATGCGTGGCGTTGAGATCATGGATGGCGGCGTGATAGGTGTATCAGAGTAGTGGCCTGGCAACAAGAGTCGTGGCCATGCGCTGGAGTCCGTTACAATAAAATGTTAGAACTGTCGGGAAGGAGAGGTTCCTGGAAACTTCGGGCGACCCCTTCAGCAATGGATCGGCTGGCCTCCCAAAAGCCGACCGGGGCGTTCAGCAGGACCTCCAGAAGCCGACCGTGGCAATCAAAGAGGCTGTCGCACGGGCGGTGAGGCGCCTGTCAGCCCCTAAAGCCCCCGGGTTGGCTCTCTTGGAAAGCCGACCGTGGAGTCGGATTCCGTGCGGGGACCAGCCGACCGGACGTCGAGGCCCAGTCCGACCGGGGATTAGCCGAATGGGCGCATCAGTTGCCCCCTTGCTCCTGGGCGTTGAGAGGCTACGTGGCTCAAAAGGACAGTAGCATGATTGCGCGCACCTGCGACGGATTCCGGACCGAGGTGTCGGGTCGCTTCGAATCCCCCTCGAACGGCGCCTTGGACAGCTGTCAGCCGCTTGTTGGGGCACAGGCGAGGCAGTTAATGCAAGTCAGGCTCATTATGAGAACCAGGCTGTCTTGCATCAATCCGGGGCGAAACGGTGCGTCGTGCCACGCGGCAGCATCTGGCCGGTTGGTGCTACCTTCAGGGTCAGTCTTGCATTGCTGATCCGGCGCGCACGCGGATCGCGATCCGCATGAGAGGGTTCTTCAGCCGCTTCGACTCCCACGGCACGGGCAGCTGCGGCTGGGAGGTGCCCGAGGTGGGCAATAACTCTTCCCCCCTTCCCTCCTCTCCCCTCGGGGCCTATAAAAGGAGGAGAAGGCGGAGCGAGGGAGCTTTTCCTGCCGCGCCTGCGCCTTGCGAGATTGAGCTTCTCCCTTCCTTCTACCGCGAAACCCGGTACTTAGGAGTCCAACCCCAGGTTAGTCCCAGCCATTCTTCCTTTTCTAGCTCCCAATGGCATCTGGCAGTAGGGGTTCATCCCATAGGCCTAGGGACCCAGGGCTGAGCGCAATACCCTCAACCATGACCCGGGAACGGGTCGAAAACCTCAAGGCAGTGTATGGCATCCCGTCCACCATGCACCTCACATTACCGGGCCGAGAGGGGAGAGCGAATAACCCATTAGGTCCAGGGACCCTCCCAATGTACAAGTCCCATCTTAAGGCCGGCCTTAGGTTCCCTCTGCACCCCCTGTTTATAGCCATCTTCAACTTCTATAGGGTAACCCCCGTGCAGCTAACCTCGAATAGTATTCGGGCGATATGCTGCTTCATAGTACTGTGCCATAGGGCCAGGTTCGACCCCAGTCTGTCCCTCTTTGGTAACTTCTTTTACCTGAAGAAGGACTTTAGGAGTCGGGAGTGGGTCCTATTCGTCCCCCGCCAAGGCCGAAAGATCTTGAAGTGCCTCCCATCGGCCGTCCACGGATCGAATGCCAGATTTTTCTTCGTCAGCAGCCTCGAGCCCTAGGGGTTCGAGCCGTTGTGGAGAGAGCCGTGGGCAAGAGTCCGCGAGGGGAGGACGGTGTCAGCGGCCAACCAGGGTGTGTTCAATGTAATTAGTAGAGCCAGCCCGGTGGCAAAATTTGAGTTATCGGGGGAAGGGATCCTTCATCAGGCGGGGATCAGCCCCCAAGGAGTCTTAGGCAAGGGTCGATCCCTCTTCTTTCAATTCCTTTAGTTTTTCCTCCCTCTCTCTTTCTAACTTTGGATGTCTGGTGGCAGGAGGAAGGATGCAACGGATTGACAAGTCCAAAGTCATCCGGTGGGCGGTGCAGAAGCGCGCCGTTCCAGAATCAGCCCTCCTGCCAGCTGCCGAGCAACAGAAGAAGAGGCGGGAGGAGGAGCGACCCGCCCCCGTCGTTGATGTCGAGTCAGACGGGGACGACATCCCCCTCACCGAGCGCAGGGCGAGAAATGTGGCAGGGGCGTCAGCCCCACCAGCAGGGTCGGCCCTCCAACAGGAGCAGGAGGGGCCGAGGGCGTCCGTCGCAGCCACGGCATCCGCTGGTCCAGAGGAAGCGGCCCCTTCGGCCGACAAGGGAAAGGGGCCGGCCACGGAGGGAGTAGCCGATAGCGGGCCCGAGCAGTCGGACGAGGAGATCTGCCAGGAGGAGTTCCAGCACTGGCATGCACTCGACCACCCCCGAAGGGCACGGAGCCTACTAAGGGGGGCCATGATCGACGCCGACTGGGAGGTGTCGATTCAAAGAAGTTTGGTCGATGCGACCGTGGAGACGTACCGCGATTTCATGAGCGTAAGGACTTAACTTTCCTACTTTATTGTTCTTCCTTCTTCCCATATAACATTAACCGGATTGTATATTTGCAGCTTCTCCACGGCATCTCCCTCATGGACGACGCCATCTGGCAAGTAGTGCAGGCCACTAAGACCTCTGCAAAGAGGATCCAGGAGCTGGAGGCGGCCCAGGAGGTTGCAGCGGCATCCCTGAAGTCATCTGAAGGAAGCCTGGCGGCAGCCCGAGCGGAGGCTGAGTCGGCGAGGGTGGCCTAGAAAGAGGCTGAAAGCAGGCTGGCCGACCGCGAGGCCAGACTAAAGAAGAAGAAGGCGAAGGCCAACTCTCTCGCTCGCCGACTAGGCGAGGAGGAAAAGCAGTCAGCAGAGGCCGACGAGAGGGCTCGGGCCGAACGGGCGATGGTGGCACAGCTAGAAGTTCAGCTCAAGGAGTCCAAGTAGCTGGCCGCAAAGTAGGTCTAGGAAACTGTGGTGGCCTACAAAGCCTCCAGCGGCTTCACTGAAGACGTGGAGGAGGCGTCCGCTGACTTCTACAGGGAGGGCTACAATGACGCCCTGAAGAAGGTGGGCCTGCTGTTCCCAAAGCTGGACCTGGCGGGTGCCGAGCTATGGGACCCGTCTGAGGGAGAGAAAGCCGAAGCGGAGCCCCCAACTGAAGGTGAAGCATGAGCGGCTAGGGTCGGAGCTCCAGCAATAGCCGACACAAAAGTGATGGCTCTTCCGGAGGACCCTCTAGTTGCAGTCGATGGGGCCGAGGTTGTGGCCCCTGACGCATCTCCCGTGGGCCGGACCTGAGGGGTTTGTAACGGTCCGACCCACCTCTTTTGTAGATATTACCTTTTGGAATGAATGAGAAGATTTATTTTTGAAACTCTTCTAATGTGTTCAAGACATTTGTTTCCAAAAATTCTTCTAAGTACCCCCGGTCGGCTTTATGGCATTGCTAGGTCACGAGCCGCCTTGGAGCGGCCGGCAGGCATGGGAAGAGTATCTTTCTCTCAGAATTTCTCCAAGTACCCTCCGTCGGCCCATCCGGGCCAGATGCCGGTAGGGTAGTTGAGAACAGTAACTTGATTTGGGCCGGATACCTGGACGCTTGCTCCTGGTCTCCGTCCGCGAGGCGGCTCGCACTGTGGCCCATCATCTTTGTGGTCCCGCGGGAGTTGTCTCGGGATGGTTGTCGACCGGGGTCGGACTTTCGGAATGGGCTACCCTAGAGCCTCTGCCGACCAAGGTCGGACTTTCAGAAGTGGGCTGCCCTAGAGCCTCTGCCGACCGAAGTCGGACTTTTGGAAGTGGGCTGCCCTAGAGCCTCTACTGACTGGGGTCGGACTTTCGGAGTGGGCTATCCTAAAGCCTCTGCCGACCGGAGTCGGACTTTCAAAAGTGAGCTGCCCTAAAGCCTCTGCCGACCGGAGTCGGACTTTCAGTAGTGGGCTACCCTAGAGCCTCTGCCGATCAGAGTCGGACTTTCGAAAGTGGGCTGCCCTAGAGTCTCTGCCAACCGGAGTCGGACTTTCGGAAGTGGGCTGCCCTAGAGCCTCTGCCGACCGGAGTCGGACTTTCGGAAGTGGGCTACCCTAGAGCCTCTACCGACCGGAGTCAGACTTTCGGAGTGGGCTAGAAGAAGTTAAAGAAGTTTGTAGACTTTATTGATAGTACTTGCGAAGATTGTCTACATTCCACGGGCGTGCTATCTGTCACCCGTCCAAGTGTGCTAGTCGGTAGGTTCTAGCCCGAATTACTTTGGTAACCCGATAAGGGCCTTCCCAATTGGGGGAGAGCTTCCCCTGTTCGGTCGGCTTCGAAACCTCCGTCTTCCGCAGGACCAGATCTCCAACTTGAAAGGTGCGCGCCTTAACCCGTGAGTTGTAATATCTGGCCATCCTTTGACAGTAAGTCGCCATCTTCATACTCGCCCGGAATCGGGTCTCGTCCAGCAGATCTAGGTCAGCCCTTCGCTACTCTAAGTTGACCGGCTTGGCGAATTGATCAATCCGCAAGGATAGTAGAGAGACCTCCACGAGGATGATGGCCTCACTCCCATAGGTCAAGTTGAACGGGGTTTCTCCCGTTGCTGACCGTGCGGTCGTCCGATACGCCCAAAGCACTGAATGAAGTTCCTCCACCCAGAGCCCCTTGGCTTCATTCAGCCGGGTCTTCAACCCATGCAGGACCGTCCTATTGGTGACTTCAGCCTCCCCATTTGACTGTGGGTGAGCGACCGACGTAAGCCGATGGGCGATGTGATATTGTCGACAGAAGTCTCGAAACTGGGAGTTGTCGAACTGCCTTCCGTTGTCAGTGATGATCATCTTCGGAATCCCAAACCAGAAGATAATGCAGTTACGGACAAAGTTTTTCACTTTGGCCACGGTTATCTGTGCCAATGCCTCTGCCTCCACCCACTTAGTAAAGTAATCAATGGCCACGAGGAGGAACTTTCGCTGACCGGAGGCTGGGAAAAAAGGTCCCAGGATATCTATCCCCCACTGAGCAAATGGCCAGGGCACCGTGAGCGGGGTCAGCTGGCTGGCTAGCCTCCTTTGGATGCCGGAGAACCTCTGGCATGCATCACACCTTCGTACGAAGTCCAAGGAGTCCTTCTGAATTGTAGGCTAGTAGTACCCTTGGCGAATGATTTTGTAAGCTAGGGACCTTCCTCCAAGATGATCGCCACAGATGCCCTCGTGCACCTCCCGGAGCGTGTAGTCTGCATCGGTCGACCCCAAGCATTTCAGTAATGGTTGGGAAAACGAGCGCTTGTAGAGGGCCCCATCAAGGATGATGTACTTAGAGGCCGTTGAGCGGATGCGCTTGGCCTCCCTCGGGTCATCCGGAAGGGCTCCCTGCACCAGGAATGCGTGGATTGGGTCATCCATGAGGCCTCTTGCTCAACTTACTGGATCTCTGTCGGTTCCTCAGCAATGTTTGGGTACTGGAGATGTTCCACGAAGGTCCGGTCGGAGGTGCCAACAGTAGCGGTGGCCAGCCGTGACAAAGCATCTGTCCGGGAGTTTTGTTGCCGGGGTATGTGAAGGATCTCAAAGAATTTAAGTCGTGACACCAGGTTCCGTACCTTGTCTAAGTACTTGGCCAAGGACGGATCCCTTGCTTCAAACTCACCCTTCACCTGATTGACCACCAGCTGGGAGTCGGAGAAGGCGCGGATCCTACCGATGCCCAGTTCACTCACTATCTTCAGCCCCGCAAGCAGAGCTTCATACTCCGCCTGATTGTTCAACACCTGGAATGTAAAATGTAGAGCATACTCTAAACATTGCCCATCGGGGTCAGCTAGAATTAGGCCTGCGCCGCACCCTGAGAGGTTGGAAGCTCCATCTACGTGCAAGGTCCAGGCAGACTCGGCTTCTCCTGCCAGATCAGCCTCTCCCGCGGGCTCCACTATGGGCATCTCGACCGTTGTCGGGGTCGGCTCCGCCCCCCAGGTGCATTCTGCGATGAAATCAGCTATCACCTGGGCTTTTAAAGATGACCGTGGCTGGAAGGAGATATCAAACTCGCCCAGTCTGACGGCCCATTTGGCGAGTCGCCCAGAGGTATCGGGGCTTTGGAGGATCGCCCTAAGGGGCAGGTCCATCAGCATGATGATGGGATGCGCCTGGAAGTAAGGTCAGAGGCACTTTGCCGCTATAACCAACGAGTACACCAGCTTTTTCACCTTAGGATATCTGACCTCGGTATCATGGAGAACCTTGCTGATGTAGTAAATGGGTCTCTGTTGGCCACCTTCCACCACCCGCACAAGGACGGCGCTGATGGCCTCACTAGAAGCTGATAGACACAAGTATAACACTTTCCCCTCCGTTGGTTTGGCCAGGAGCGGAGGGTTCCTCAAGTAGTCCTTCAAGGCTTCAAAGGCTGTCCGGCATTCATCAGTCCATTGGAAGCGGTCCAACCGGTGCAAGGTCTTGAAGAACGGGAGGGATCTCTCGGCCGACCGGGAGACAAAGCGGCTGAGAGAGGCGATACGTCCCGTAAGCTCTTGCACCTGCCTTTTACTGGTCGGATGAGTCATGTCAATGATGGCCTTGATCTTCTCGGGGTTGACCTCGATGCCTCTTTAAGTAACTAGGAAGTCGAGAAACTTTCCGAAGGTCACCCCAAAGATGCACTTAGCGGGGTTCAGCTTCATCCTGTGGCACCTCAATGCATCAAAGGACTCCTGTATGTCCCTGATGTGGTCGGCCTTATGGAGGCTTTTGATGATCATATCATCGACATACGCCTCCATGTTTCTCCCGAGCTGATCTTTAAAGACTCGGTTGATCCGCCTTTGGAAGGTGGCGCCCGCATTCTTTAGGCCGAAGGGCATCATCTTGTAGCAATACAGGCCCCTGTCCGTGACAAAGGCCATCCTCTCCTCATCTTCAGGATACATCCTGATCTGGTTATACCTAGAGAAAGCATCCATGAAGTTCAAGAGCTGGTGGCCGGCCATCACATCTACCAGCTGGTCAATTTTTGGCAAGGGGAAACTGTCTTTAGGGCACGCCTTGTTGAGGTCTGTGTAGTCCATACAGATCCTCCACTTCCCACTAGCCTCCTTCACCATGACGACATTGGCCAGCCACTCCGGGTAGTGAGACTCCCTGATGAAGCCAGCATCGAGAAGCTTCTTCACTTCCTCCTTAATGGCCCTCTGCCTTTCGGCGGCGAAGCTTCTCTTCTTTTGCCGGACGGGCCTGTAAATAGGATCCACCCTAAGCTGATGGGTGATGATATCCGCCAGGATGCCTGGCATGTCGGACGCCGACCATGCGAAGATATCTGCATTGCCCCCCAAGAGGCCGACCAGCTCCTGCCTAGCTCCCTCGCCCAGGGTGCTCCATATTTGGAGGACCCTCGTAGGATCATCCTCCCTAAGGGGCACAAATATGATCTTCTCGACAGGCCGACCGTGGCTGTCGGCTTCGTCTCTGGGATCTAGCTGCTCGAGCGTGGGGTGCCCGTCCAACTGCTTGTCGTGGATAGCTAGGCATTGCCGGGCCATTCTACGATCTCCCCTCAGCTCACCAACTCCGTCACGGGTCGGAAACTTGGCCAGCAGATGGTAAGTAGATACAATAATCCGAAACTTATTGAGGGCCAGTCGTATTAGAATTGCATTATACACCGAGGTCGTACGGATGACCACGAAGTTGACCGAGAAGGTTCGCTGGTAAGGCTCTGTTTCGAGGGTCACGGGTAAGGCAATCTCTCCTTCAACCCCGACGGAATTTCCTCCAAAGCCGGTGAGCGGTGCCACAGACTCCCACAGTTTAGACATGGATAAGTTCATCCGGATGAACGCATCATACAGTAAAACCTCCGCACAACTTTCATTATCGATAAGGACACGCTTTACATCATAATTGACGATGACAACCGATACAACCACAAGGTCATCGCCCGGGAGAAGAGGCTCCAAGAGGTCCTCATCAGAAAAGCTAATTACATTGGATCCCCTGGGCCTCTTTACAATGTCCTGGTCCTCCTTCTGGCCCCAATCGGATCGCCGATGAAGCATGCCAACGCCACCATCAGTTTGGCACTGATTGGGGAGCTCAGCCTCCCCCGGGGGGTCTCTAACAGTTGAAGTCCCAGCCCGATCCCGGCGGGGTCGGACATACTTGTTCAGATACCCCCTGCTGATGAGGTCCTCGAAGGCATCCTTCAGCTAGAGGCACTCTTCCGTGTCGTGCCCATGGACCTTGTTGAACCGGCAGTAGTTGTTCTTATTTCTGGAGGCAGGAGGTCCTCTCACCGGTCGAGGCCTTTGGAAGAAGGCCTCGTTTCCAATCTCCATCAGGATCTTCTCCCGCGGTAGGGAGAGGGGCGCATAGTTGTTGAACCGCTTGAGGTAGTCCCTCGGCTTGGGGCTCTGGCGTCGGGTGGACCAGCCATCGTTGCCGGGAGGTTGGACTGTGGGGGCCTTATCGCCCCGCTTCTTCGGGGCCGACCTCCCCTCAGCCTGGCACCTACTCGCCGATTGTTCTTCCACCGAGGCATACTTGTGCGCCTTGGCCAGCAGATCGGTGTAGCTTGTAGGGAGCTTCTTGTCAAGGGAAAACATGAACCTGGACGAGCGGAGCCCCCTCTTAAAGGCCGACATGGCCATCGCTTCATTTAAGTCAGGGATCTCCATAGCGGTCGAGTTGAAGCGGGCAATGTAGTCCCGGAGGGTCTCTCCCTCCATCTGCTGGATGAGGAAGAGGCAGTCGGTGTTCTTCGAAGCCCAGCTGCAGGTCCTGAAATAAGAAAGAAAAAGGGTCTCGAGCTGGGAAAAAGAATGAATCGTACCTGGGCGGATGGCGGAGAACACATCCGCTCAGCCTTCTTCAGGGTCGCTGGGAAGGCGATGTAGTGGAGGGCGTTGGACGCGCCCTGCACCATCATATGTGCTTTGTAGGCACCCAGGTGATCTAGGGGATCGGTGGTACCGTCGTAGGGGTCTACCTGCGGAATCTTGAAATGGCGGGGGATAGACTCTCCCAAAATCTCCACGGAGAAAGGCGGGCGGGTGTCGTGCGCCGGCTTTCCCTCAGCATTCTGCCGCTTAACTATCTCGGCAATGCGCTCCTCCATGTGCATGATCTTGCTGCCGTAGTCGTGCGGGTCTGCTACAGGGCGCCGGCTGCCAGGATGGGCAGAGTCAGCGAAAGAAGGGGAGGCTGACCTCGCCCTCTTTCCTTCAGCGCGGGCCCTCATGGACCCCTGGGGTTCTAGAACTACGTGGGATGGGGGCGGAGGTGCCTCTGGCTACTGGTTGATGCCGGCGACCAGCTGATGATTAATGCAGGAAGCCGCCGGCGGCTGCTGCTGACGATCCGCCATCTCCTGGAAGTGCTAGACCGCCAAGGTAAGCGTCTCAATGCGGTTGACCAGCGTCTGGAATTGCTGCAGCCCCAGGGTGATGGTGGGCTCGACGGCGGTGGCGGCGCTGCTTTCCGCGCAGGGTGCGCTGGGCCCTTAGTGGGAGCGTCCTCCCCTCGCAGAAATGCTCTGGGTTCTTCCTCTTGCCATAGCTGGATCTTTCCCATCTATCTTCCCTTTTAGAGCAAGGAGCGCAGCGAAGGTTCAAGGCCGCCCTCCTTCTAGCGCCAATCTGTTGCCGCTCTTCCTCCTGGACCAGGCTCGGTGGACGCGCTGGAGAGCTCCTCGACCGATGAACTTGCAAGAAGTCCCTGGACGCCGGAGGGGGCTCCGGCGGGGGACACTCCGATGCTTAAGTTAGAAGAGGGTTGGAGCAACAGAACAGGAAGAACTCGGGAAGAGAAAATCAGAATGGGCAAGAAGAACGTTACCCTTCACGGAGGTCCCCCGGGTGCCTTTTATAGGCATGGAGCGCTGCCAAATTTTGTTGGGGAGCAGGCTGGGAAAGCCCGAATATGCCCCCAGGAGAGTAGGCATGGCAGTGAGATCATGAGTGGCGGCGTGACAGGTGTGTCAGAGTAGTGGCCTGGCAACAAGAGTTGTGGCCATGCGCTGGAGTCCATTACAACAGAATGTCAGAACTGTCGGGGAGGAGAGGTTTCTGAAAACTTAGGGCGACTCCTTCAGCAGCGGATCGGCTGTCTCCCAGAAGCTGACCGAGGCATTCAGCAGGACCTCCAGAAGCCGGTCGTGGCAATCAAAGAGGCTGTCGCACAGGCGGTGAGGCGCCCGTCAGCCCCCAAAGCCCCCCGGGTCGGCTCTTTGAAAAAGCCGATCATGGAGTCGGATTCCATGCAGGGACCAACCAACCGGATGCCGGGGCCCGGTCCGATCGGGGATTAGTCGAATGGGCGCATCAATTAGTTAAAAGAATAGTACTGCATCCGAGAAAGCTAAATATCCCATGTAACATTTTCTTCAGCGACATACTTTTGCCACCCTCTTCATAGATTAGAATTAAAATTAGAATTAGAATTTTCTCAATTTTATATTTTTTAGAAAATAATGTTTGGGACCTTTCCTTTCAGCCAAGCAGACGTTGCAAATGGGCGTCAGGGACAGGGTGGAGTTGAAGCTTTGGAAGCTGCGGAGGGTGGAGGTGCCGTCTGGCAAGTGTCCGAGGCCACCATGGGTGCACTTAAAAAAAAAAAAGAGCTTTGATCAATTATCTAATATAAGCTGATATGGTGGGTATTTGTCATGTTGATAGGCTGGCGTCCATGCCAGGTATGTGGCCTAGCTGTGTCCTGCCGGGAAGTCCGTCTTCTTAGTATTTTTTTTTTCCAACCAGCTAGATATAATAACTAATGACATTTTAAGAAAATATTAATCTTTAGTCATAGAAATGTACTAAAGTTCTGGCGTGACCCCACTTGATTAAGAGAGAGAGAGCAGCAAACCAAGTTTTGCACTCGCTTGTTAACACACATTCAATTATATTTGTGACTACCTAAGGTCATAGTGATGACCTATGATATTTTTTGCAATACATGGATTATATTGGCTGTATTATACTTCATGGTTATTGTTATACCCGACCGGTTCACCATCGAACTGGGCCGTCAATCTTGCAGGGGTCCAACCGGACCATTCTTCCGAAGTCCGACTGGCGGTCTTCTTCAGAAGCCCACCCGAACCGTTTCCACTGAGCTTCCCTTCAGATGTCCGACGATCGCTCTCCTCCAGAGATCCGGCGGCCACCCTCATTCAGAAGTCTGACTTACTGAAGCTGAGGTCCGAATGACCCACTTCTGCTGGAGTCCGGCCATGATTCTCTCCTTCAGAGGACTGGCCAACCCTCCCAGTCGGCATCCGATCGATTCTCTTCAGAAGCCCAGAGAACTCCAGAAGCCTCTTTTTGTTGTAACAGAATTCTGCCATGTCAGCCCCACTACTCCACTAATCCTACGAAGTTGCCCTATCCGGGTGCCATGTGGCCACTCTCCAGATTCTTCTATGGACAGATCGGCCTTTCTCGGCCCCTCTCCTAATGAATTTTGGACTGTTCCGTGCCTATATAAGGTAACCGGGGGACCTCGTTTTGAGCTAAGTACAATCTTCTCTCTCCATACGCTGCCTCTCTCTAATTCCTCCATTCTGTTGCCCTCAAGCTCCTGCTAACTTAAGCATCGAAGTGTCCCCCGCTGGAACACCACAGGCCCTTAGAGATTTCATTGTAGGTCGACCGGGAGAAGAGCGCTCCAGCACAGTCGTCCGAGCTCGGCCTAGGAGAAGTTGCGGCAACAGATGCCAGCGGAAGTTCCTCATTATGGCTATTGATTACTTCACCAAGTGGGTAGAGGCCGAACCACTGGCACAAATCACAGAGGCCAAGGCAGAAAACTTCGTCCGGAACTGCATCATCTTCCGATTCGTTATTCCACACATAATTATTACCGACAACGGAAGGCAGTTCGACAATCCCAAATTCTGGAACTTCTGCCAGCAATATCATATCTCTCATTGGCTCATATCAGTCGGCCATCCTCAGTCCAACGGAGAGGCCGAAGTCACCAATCGGACAATCCTACATGGACTGAAAACCTGGTTGAATGAAGCCAAAGGTCTTTGGATGGAAGAACTCCATTCGGTGTTCTGGGCCTATCGAACAACTGCAAGAGCGGCAATCGGGAAGACTCCATTCAACCTGACCTACGAAAGTGAAGCTGTCATCCTCGTGGAAGTCTCTTTGCAATTCCTGCGGATTGATCACTTCGTTGAGTCAACCAACTCAGAGCAACGGAGGGCTGATCTAGATTTACTTGAAGAAACCAGGCTCCGGACAAGCTTGAAGATGGTGACATACCGTCAAAAGATGGCCAGATACTACAACTCACGGGTCAAGGCTCGAACTTTCCGAGTCGATGACCTAGTCTTACGGAGGACGAAAATTTCTAGACCGATCGAGCAAGAAAAACTCTCTCCCAATTAGGAAGGCTCGTATCGAGTCATTGAAGTAATTCGAGCCGGAACCTATCGGCTCGAACATTTAGACGGGCAGCCCGTAGCGCGTCCATGGAATGTAGACAATCTCCGCAAGTACTATCAATAAAGGCCACTTCTTCTTTTACAAAGCACTTCCAAAAGTCCGACTCTGGTCGGCAGAGGCTCTAGGGCAGCCCACTTCCGAAAGTTCGACTCCGGTCGGCAAAGGCTCTAGGGCAGCCCACTTTCGAAAGTCCGACTCTGGTTGGTAGAGGCTCTAGGACAGCCCACTTCCAAAAGTCCGACTCCGGTCAACAAAGGCTCTAGGGCAGCCCATTTCCAAAAGTCTGACTCCAGTCGATAAAGGCTCTAGGGTAGCCCATTTCTGAAAGTTCGACTCCGGTCGACAAAGACTCTAGGGCAGCCCACTTCCAAAAGTCCGACTCCGGTCGGCAAAGGCTCTAGGGCAGCCCACTTCCGAAAGTCCGACTCCGGTCGGCAAAGGCCCTAGGCAAGCCCACTTCTGAAAGTCCGACTCCGATCGGCAAAGGCTCTAGGGCAGCCCACTTCCGAAAGTCCGACTCCGGTTGGCAAAGGCTCTAGGGCAGCTCACTTCGAAAAGTCCGACTCCGATCAGCAGAGGCTCTAGGGCAGCCCACTTTCGAAAGTCTGACTCCGGTTGGTAGAGGCTCTAGGGCAGCCCACTTCCGAAAGTCCGACTCCGGTTGGCAGAGGTTCTAAGGTAGCCAACTTTCGAAAGTCCGACTCCAGTCGGTAACATCTTCAGCCCCGGACAAGCCGACAAACCAACACTTGGGAAAGTTGCTTAAGTGTCTTTGTTTGGATTGAGCTACTGTTCGGAAGGTACCTTCGACTTCAGACGAGCCGACGGACCAATACTTAGAAAAGTGTCTCGATCCGGACTGAGCTGTTGTCCAACAATCTCCTTCAGAAGGTCCAACCGAACTCCCAGATAAGCCGAAGGACCTACACTTAGAAAGATTTCTAAGCTATTGGTCTTGCATCAGGCTACTATTCGGTGGCTACTTCTTACAACCTACCAAGCTGACCGATGATATTTAGAAATATTTTTAAAAGGAAAAAGTTTCGGTCGATCTAACCGACCACATGCACATTCAGATGCAGATAATGAAGATGTGACAAAGGGATTCTATTATGTATAAAAATCATTACAAAAGGAGGAGGTCAGACCTTTACAACAAATCTAGGTCTGACCTGCCGAAGTTACATCGATTACTACCACTTCGGCTCCATCCAGCGCAGTCGAGGCTTCGGCTTCTACTTTAGTTACTTCTAGCATAGCCGGAGCAACTGCTGGAACATCCGCCGCATCCTCTTCGGCTCCGGCTTGGACATCTGACTCAAGTTCCTTTGTGCCAGCTTCGGTATGAAGCTCGGCACCTCCGATAGATGGGACCGCCTCTTCTTCAGACCCTTCCTCTTCCGCCTGCCCCGGAAGTCGTAGAGAGGAAATATCAAGCTCCGGGAAGGCAGCACCGACCTTCTCCAAGCAGTCCTCATATCCGAAGTCAAAGCTATATGAACCGGCCTCGTTCATCTCAGCCTTGAAGTCATTGGATTTCTTGTACTCCTTAACGGTCGCCGTCTTCATGACCTCTTGGGTCTTCTTCAGCAGCCCCTTGTATCTCTCGGCTTCGGCCTGGTGGCCCCTGGAGCGCCTCTCGGACTCACACAGGCGTGCATTCCTTTCGGCTACCCGACGGGCCAAGGGCTTTACCCTTCGCCTTTTGTTATTCAGCTTGGCAGCCATGATGTCCCACTGAGACAACAACTCTATCAGCTGATTCTTCTGAGCCTTTGCCTCGGCCTGCTAGGCAGAGTGCTATTCTTCGGCCGCATGAAGGATGGACAACTCCACCCTGGCGGCCATCAGGGCAACTTCTGTGGCATCTCTCGCCGCTTCGGCTGTCTCGACCTTTTTGGCTGAGTGCTCCTTCAGATCCAGCAATGCACCCAGGTCATCGTCCATCAGCAAAATATCCTAAAGAAGCTGCAAGTAATAACATAATGTTAGTCTCGTGAACCAAAACTAGGAGATCGGATGCAGATGACTTACCCCCATCATATGGTGAAAGGAGCTCCTCGCTGCCTCGTTCACCGACCGCTGACCCGACTTGTTCCAGTCAATGCCCTCGACGGCCCTCATGAGCTGGCCCCTGACCCACTCGGCATCATTAATGACAAGCTCCATCTGGCACGCGTCGTCGCTGACATCAATGGCTTCCCTCTGGTCGGCCATCTTCTCTTCGACTGTGGCCTCCCCTTCGGCCATCAGGGGAGCCTCCTCTGTCAGCTCGATGGGTGGAAAGATCAGAAATGTTCCCTTGAAGGACGGTTGCGGTTGCTCTTCTCCTGCCCGGGCAGCTTACTGCCCGATTGAGGACGAGCTCTCCGCCAGCTTCATTGCCAATCTCTCCGACAACGGCACCTCATCATCTCCGGACTCAATGGAGACAACATCAACGATCTGTTCCTTCGCCCACCTTTTTGTCGGCTTCTCGGATGTCGTCTCCTCCGTCCGCCGTCTCTTAGCTTTGTGGGTCGCCAGTTCCGTAGTCTTAACGGCCCTCCTCTAGGCCACTAGTGCTAAAACGACCGACCGGTCTGGCTTCATCTTGCCGCCTGCCAAAAGGTAAAGATGGAGTTAGCAAAAACAAAGCTGACACAAAGAAAGATGGAAGGATTTCAGTACAGGTTTTTATCCTACCCAGCTGTTGGTGTTGGCTGATCCAGCCCAATGAAGACTATCCTCGTGGAGCAAAGGATGCACGAAAACCGGGTCGTCGTCACTCAGTTTGTGGAAGTCGGCCTCCTCGGCCCTCAGTATCTTCCTCCCGTCGATGGCCTTCGGCCTCGGTTCCCTCCACGTCGGCTCAAAACCCCAGGGCTCTAAACACTCTACAAAGAAGAATCGAGACTTCCACCCGTGGATAGCCGATGGAAGTCCCCCTAATATCTTTCGACCAGGGTGGGGACTGAACATCCACCACTCCTGGCTTCAAATGTCCTGTTTCAGAAGAAAAAAGGTGGAGAACAAGGATGGCCTCGGCTCGATTCTGGCCACTCGACAAAGGACCAAGAAGCCATAGATGACCCGAATGCTATTCGGGGTCAGCTGTGAGGGAGTAATACTATAAGAATTGAAGATTTGGATGAAAAAGCTATGGAGGGGGAACCAGAGGCCGGCCTTGAGATGGTCTTCGTATAGAGGGAGGGCTCCTAAGTTCAAAGGACCACTCACCCTCCCCTCCTTACTAGGAACGGTAACGTGCAATGTGGTCGGTATGCCGTAAACGACTCTAAGGCTCTCTACCCTATCTCTGGTCATGGTCATGGGGATGTCATAGGGACTTGGTTCCTATTCCCGCGAGCGAAACTCCAACTAACAGAAGCCATTCTAATGGAGGCTACGAAAGGAGAAGAGGGTGGAGGCGGAACTAACATGCTGGGCAAAATCCCTAAGGAGGGCAATAGCAGCAGAAGAAGAAAGCTCTCTCTCCAAACCCAGGTGCAGCGAAAAACCCCCTCTGGGCATCGCCTCCTTTTATAGGCACTGAGGGGTCGCTTCCCGATGCCTCTCGAGCTCCGTGATCCAACGGCAGACAACAAGACCTCCGAATTTGACGGGAAGCCGAAGGGACACACCAGATCGCTTCTAATTGTGATCTGCGTAACCGCTTAGACAACGACGGATGGGTCACTCCGGGTATCGCACCCACCGCTCGGGTCCCGCCACGTCACCCACGTCGCATCAAGGGCTCAACGAGCGTGCATTTCAGGCTGGCAGCAATCATTGCACCGTTCCGGCATTAACTGCTCCCCCTGTCGCCGCTAATGCGGCGTTGACTCCTGTCCATGGGCATGGTTCCGGAGCAGAAGACGGCTAGTCGCAGCACACCACATCAGATTCGCAATCATCTCAAAGTACTGGCGCATTAAATGCCAAGTAATGCTCTCATCCTTCGAAGCTGCAGGACCTCTCGAAGGCCAAGAGCAGGGGGCAACTGTTATACCCGACCGGCTCACCATCGAACCGGGCGGTCAATCTTGCGGGGGTCCGACCGGGCCATGCTTCCGAAGTCCGACGGCCAGTCTTCTTCTGAAGCCCACCCGAATCGTTTCCGCTGAGCTCCCCTTCAGATGTCCGGCGATCGCTCTCCTCCAAAGGTCCGGCGGCCACCCTCCTTCAGAAGTCTGACCTACTGAAGCTGAGGTCCGAATGACCCACTTCTACTGGAGTCCGGCCACGGCTCTCTCCTTCAGAGGACCGGCCAACCCTCCTAGTCTGCATCCGATCGATTCTTTTCAGAAGCCCAGAGAACTCCAGAAGCCTCTTTCTGTTGTAACAGAATTCTGCCACGTCAGCGCCACTGCTCCACCACTTCCACGACGTTGCCCTATCCGGGTGCCACATGGCCACTTTCCAGATTCTTCTAGGGGCAGATCGGTCTTTCTCGGCCCCTCCCCTAATGAATTTTGAACTGTTCGGCGCCTATATAAAGTAACCGGGGGATCTCGTTTTGAGCTAAGTACACTTTTCCCTCTCCATACGCTGCCTCTCTCTCTAATTCCTCCATTCTGTTGCCCTCAAGTTCCTGCTAACTTAAGCATCGAAGTATCCCCGCCGGAACACCACCGGTCCTTGGAGATTTCGTTGCAGGTCGATCGAGAGAAGAGCGCTCCAGCACAGCCGTCCGAGCCTGGTCCAGGAAAGTTGTGGCATCAAAAGATGGAAGTCTATCATCCAATCAAGCCATCCTGTGTGATAGTTGTTCATCTGCTGATACGAGCCATCGAACAATAATCTACCGTGCCATCCTCGCACCGTAGAATATTTGTTATTATTTCTTTAGTCTTTTTCTGATGCTGCCATTCCTCCACATGCGTGGTGGAGGGGGCAGGGAGAAAGATCGACAGAATCCAGGCACGTTTGATGGCACGGTTCACCTATCTAGGTGGCTCTAGGTAGGACCCACCGAGGCTTCTTGTTTAGCTTTCAAATGGCACCCGATTTCTCCGACTGGAAGTAGCATGGATCTTGAGTTGGGCCCATGCACATCTTAGGTTGGATATGGTAGCAATTAGTCGGCAACTAACATAATTTAGTCTTGATGGCTGGTTGATCGGCTATGATCAGTTGCTTTATATAGGTGTAAGTTTATGTGGTGTGGTGGGGGACGTGGGTTTGTTAAGAGCTGCTTTTAGTTGCAAGTCATTTGTCACAAGGTCATGTTGATATGGATTATGGGTCCCATGACAATTAACTCCAGCATAACAGGTTGGTTGTTGTTTGAGCCAGAACAATCAAGACCACGCATTATTTCTCACAAAAAAAAAAAAAAAAAAATTGAGACACATGTTGTTCATGGACCCCAGATTGTTTCAACCCTTAGTAGTTATAAGGAATTCTTGTGTTGGATGCCTGTTATCAACTAAATTAATTGTAAAGGAGATTCACTGATCCAAATATGTCATGCAGGTTCCAATCTTTGTTAAATTAATATAGGCATTATCATGAAAAACCAAAGAAAATATATTGGATTAAGGGTAGGCAAATTGGGTTGGAATGTTGGCTTTGATCGGGTAAAATTTAGTCAGATTAAAGAATAAAGAAAAAAAAAATTCAATCCAAGCTGGTCTAAATTTTATCAAGAAATGCAAACCTAGCTTTAAGTTTTGGAATTTCTAGAAGGTATCAAATAGCAAGTTGGCATATCTTAAATATTCTTCCAGAGAGTGGGTGAGTGCTGAGCAGTTGGATGTTTTGCCTGAAACAAATGAAAGGTGACCAAATTTTGGATAAATCTCTTTCTCAATTTGTCTTTACATAGACTAGCTATTGCACAGTGACAATTCCAGATGCCGAACCCAAACTTGACCCATATAACGACATCAAGCTTAATTTCACACTAATTTTATCTGGAAGGCTGACTCGGTTTTGAATTTATAGAAACAGGTTCAAGCAAGTTGTCAAGTCCTGATCCAATTATAATCAAGTGCCCCTGTCTCAGGACAATTGGATGTATTAGATGTCCAAAGTGCCATGGATGTTAAAATTTTCAATTTAGTAGTTGCACATCTAGCCCATTGAGCACATGTGAAACCATGCCTATTGAGATGTCTCATTAATATAAATGCTTATTGTGAATATCGAATGCTATTCTCACTGATGCAGACGCATGAATAGAAGGTAGACCCACATAGTTTGAATGGTAATGAATATTCCACTGGTTAGTTACCAAAAAACACTAAGAAAGTCATTCTTATGGCTTCTGTTAACTTTGGTCCATGAGGTTGCTGAAGAAAATAAGTGGAAATGGTCCTTTCCAGAAGGTGTTGCCTCATTATGTTGAATCAGTCTTTTTAACATATTTTATAAAGCTAAGGAGTCAAATATATAGTACTCAATTTACCCTTTCATAGCTTTCAGAAAATTAAACAGTCTTCAGTCTTCTCCGCTCCCACTTGGATGACTTCTTCAAATGTTCCACCAGTTAACGGGAAGAACGCGGCATGGAAAAGAACATTGGTCTTCTAATTAACAGGCAGCTTTCATAACCTTAAATTCAAATAGATTTTGATCCTCATAGTTTCGGGAGATCCTGATGCAAAAATTGATCAAGATCAGGATCAAGCCTGTCTTGTTGGGAAAGTAGAATAATTTCAGCAATTTGGAACCATCTATATACATACATACATGCATGTGTACATATGTATGCATGTATGTATTTTTATATGCATGCGTGCATGTTTATTTATCTCGGTTTGATTTAACATTATTGGCATTCGCTAATGGGTTCATGCAGTATATGCATCGATTGGTCAATTAAAAATTGAGTGACATATGAAGCAACTAGATAATGGGGATGCGCAATTTAATGAGGCTAAAATAAATTTTCAAGTCCATGGGTGTAACCATACAATCATGCATGGATATACAATGATACATATCAATGTTTTCTTCCCAACGTTAAAGATAGTAAGGAAATATAGAATCTGAATATAGATAGATATATCATACATTTCATGGGGACCGCAGAGGATATAAACAATGGTGGATGCACACTGTATTCAGGCTGAGATTCATTTACAAGTTCATGCATGCTTGACTTTTATTTCCTCATAAAGTTAATGCATGCAACCAAACATTCATGCATGCACGTTTATATCAATTTTTCTTTCCCAATTTAGAAGATAACGAAGGAATAGCATTTGGATATGGATTTTCTCTAATTTAGACTTGACATGGACCATATGACAGACATGGGAAATGGGGGATGCACATTGTAGTCATGGGAGGAAATTATGTCTCTCATCTCCATCTCTGCCCCAGGATGATTGGTCGCAATTGACAGCGGTGGTGGTGGAATTGCAGCAATATATCTTTCCTTTTAGGTTGAAGGTTTGATCCCAATTCAGTTGTCATGCACTAAGAAAGTGGTAAGTAAGAAAACCTTATCAAAGCTTATTTTTTCTTTCTTATAGCTTCCTATTTTTCAAGGTTCTTCTTACATATACAGAATTTAAGTCTATATGCCAATTACTAAATTAGTCCAAATTGTATATGCCAATTTCTTAGTATATGCCAATTTCGTTTCTTGAAATAAATGCTTGAAGTACTTTAACAATGGCAAAAGTAGAAGCTCCTAATAGAATTAAATCTAGTTTTGTTTGGTTACTACATATATAGAACTCTTTTATAATATATATATTCTTTTTTTTTTTTTTTTTTTTTTTTTGTGAAATATGATTGGAGAGTAATAATCCTAAGTCCAAGTAGGGACCACCTTGTTGAGGATAGGGATGCCATTACCTTTTTTAACATTATGTTTTTATACGTGGAAAATAATAAGATCTTCAAAGCTAGGGTATGCACTTCATGTGGTTGATAGGGTTTTTTCTATTTTACTTAAAAGTGCTTTGTATTTTATGGTACTAAAACATGGTCTAACAAAGTCTTATTCACAAAGTTTTCATACTAGTTGAAATTCTTTTGAAATATTAAAGTCAAGAGTAAAAGTAAAATCATGTAAGAAAATTCTATTTATTTCATCACTAATTATATCGACTTATTGCGACCAACAAAATTTTATTGCAAAAAAGATTTTTAACGACAACATTAAGTTCTCATTAAAACTTATTTTTTATCATTAATTCCTTAATTTATTGTCATTTTTGGATTCTTTAATGATCATTTTCTAATATTTTGTCACTGACAAAATTATCATTAATATTTTTCTTTAATGACCATTTATATTTTGTTACTAAATATAGTATTTTTTATGGTTTTATATTTTGGTCACTAATAGTTTTATCCATGGTACCTTTAGTGACCACCTAATCAAATTTAATTTTCATCACTAAAATCTTAAATTCTTATAGAGAATGCATTAACAATGCTACTTTAGGGTAGACTTTTGGCCTTACCTCACTTCTAGTGGTGTTTGGGCCATGATGGTGATGGGTTATGTCTAGCAAAACAAATGAAAGACATCGATAAACATTCAACTCAAGGTTTTGATTCTTGATGGAGAGGTCAAGGAAAGCTTCTTCCCTTTAAATAAAAGGAGAGAGAAGTGCCCAAGTCTCTCTTATTTCATTTGGATACGCTAACCTAGTATGTAGATATTTAATTGTAAATAAAAAAAAAATCATTATACCAAGACAAGTTTCCAAATATCTCCTTCTTCTTTATGGGTATATGCCTCCAGTCTAAGTAACAGATAGGCAACAAATTGCCCTTTTGAGCAAGAGTGCCTAAGTGACTACTAAATTGTGGAGCATTTTCTCCATCAGGCTAGCCAGATTTATTAGTTTGAACATAATGATGAACACCATCAGGTCTCTTTGATACTTGAGGACATGTTGTAGGATCTCTAGTCCACCTAACATCACCTGCATAAATGATCAAATATTATCATCAACTCTTATTTTAATAAAATTAAATAAGCTACTTAATAAGGAGAGAGAATTTCAATTTACCATCATTTGTGTTTGTAGTGGTTGAGATAGATTTGGTTGGCTAGTGCTTGCAGAGGGAGATGATTGTTCAACTTGAGTGTGATAAGAAGGCACTGAAAGAAATTAAATTCAATTTTTAGAAAATAAATATTTAAGATCCAATAATTAGGATATATTTTAACATGCAAAGATATTAAAAATCATGAATCAATTAAATTAATCAGGTTAGAATAGCCATACATGAGGGAGGCTGCATGGATGGTAAAGCATTGAATTCCATTTGATATTGTGACCATCTCGAATGATAAATTCTTGGCAAAAATTGGTCTAGGATAGATGCTGGATCATTTTGTTGTGGCTGTAGCTGTGGTTGTGGCCGTGGTTGCTTCTTATAATGACCTTTACCATATGGCATGATAGGTATCTGGAAAATCCATTATCAAACCAAAAAAGTCAATAAGAAATTTGTATCTAATTTCTAACATATAACAATTTAATTTCATAAAGACAAATATCTAAAGAAATTCAATTATATTGTCATGCTAGCAAAAATTAAATCCAGAAAATATTAATACAAATAGACAAATCAAATCAAGAAGTTTGTAAAGGATGCATGAGGTAGTTTAACAATAAATGTTCTAAAAATACCTTTATTTATCTTGAAAGAATTATCAAAAATTGGATGTATAATCATCTTGAATCACCGAATTCTAAACCCTCTTCATTATGCATTTGCATTGGCTTGCTATTCAACATAGTTACTTCATCAACAATTATGTCCGGAACATTTGTCCTAACATAATTTAAATCATCAAAATCAGTAGGCAGGTTGTCTTGTAATGTAGTAGTATTGCCTAGATTGTCATCTAAGAATATGTCAGAATCATCATCAGATACATCCCCATTCAAATCATACAAGTCTCGTGTCTCTGTCTTGATGACAATTTGCCAATCGTATCAATGGCGTCATTCACATAAAACACCTGCACAGCTTGAGATACTAATATAAATAGTTCATTTGACAAGGTTTGACCAGTATTTAGTATTTGTTTGAAGTTCACAAGAGTAAATCCCACTTCATCTTACTTGATTTCTCTACCTAGCTCGTGACAATACATCTACCCAATCACATTTAAATATGACAAATTTAAAGTGGCCAAAATGATCTAGTTCAATGATATCATTTAGAATACCATAATAAGTAATATCTCCAATAATGGGATTTTTGTCCTTTGCACTTGAGAAACTTGATGCTTTGGTAATCACAACTACACCACTATTTTGACTTTTTTTATTTATCTCATAATTTTTTGTCTGAAACCTAAATCCATTGATGATGTAACCTGAATATCTTTTTGCCATATCATTAGGGCCTCGAGCTAGCTATTCAACTTCATTTGTTACATGTTCTGTTGTAGTGTAGAGTAATTTCTCAACCTAAGTAATGATCAACAATGTTACAATCCAAAAATTCCAATAATTAACATATTAATAAAATTAAAAATATGAAAGTTAACTCTTACATGAGAAGCAAACCATTCATGACAACTATTATTATGTAGTTGTTCTATATGATTTCTTCGTGCATTTAGGTACTTTGCCATAATTTTTGCAAGGTGTCTCCTACATTTCAAGGAAAAAAAAAGCAAAAAATGGTCACCAAAGTTATATTCATTTAAATGACTTGACAGAACTAGAGGTTTTACTCAAGATATGGACCAACAACATCACAATTGAATAAGATATAGCGATGTGCCTGTGAATACGTTGTGCAATCCAATAAATAGAGTTTAGTCTTCCCTACAACATGACCTGTTTGTAAGAGAAAAGATAAACCCTACCATAGTTCATTAAGACTGTCATCAAAGTTCCTTATTAGTTAATTAAACCTTGTCTCAGTGTCATGTAAGTATTGTGAACTAAATGTAATGCATTCATATGCTATATAGCCTTTTGCTATTGATCCCTCAAGTCAACTTTCGATTACGAACATAAGGCTTCAATCTATTTAAGCACCTATACAGACATAAATCAAACATAAGCTTACAAAAAATTATTAAATATTATATTTTTCAAAGTTTCATTAGATCAAATCTCTCAATAGGATACATCCAATGAACTGGTCCAGTGATCCTAACTTCAGCTACCAAATGTATAGGCAAATGAACCATAATATTAAAAAAGGAAGGAGAAAAAATTCTTTCCAAGTTACAAAGTATCATAGCTATGTGAGATTCTAATTGCCGCATTTCTGCTAATCAAACTACTTTGAAGTATAGTTCTCTAAAGAAATTGCAAAATTCAATCAATACTGAGCTGACATTTCTAGGCAAAGATCTTCTTATCACCAAAGGAAGTAGTTGTTGCATAAGAATATGACAACCATGGCTTTTAAGTCCTGATATCTTGCGCTCCTTAAGATGTATACATCGTGAGATGTTAGATGAATACCCATCTAGAACTCTTACCCTCTTTAGTACATTGTAAAAAACTTCTTTTTTAGTAAAAGCCATTGTGAAGCATGCTGGAGGCAAGTATGTTCTATTACCATATTCGCTACTCTTTGGATATAGTGCATTTCTAATATTTAACTCATATAAGTCCAAGCAAGATTTTAAATTATCTTTTGTTTTACCATCAAGATTAAATAATGTGTAAACCATATTATCACAAACATTCTTTTCAATATGCATTACATCCAAATTATGACATAGCAAAAGTGTCTCCCAATAAGGCAACGAGAAAAAAAGATACTTTTTTTTCCAATTATATGGTAGTTGTGCATTGTCATTCCTTTTTCTTCTTATTCCAGGTACACTATGTTTGTGCTTCCCAAATATAACATTTACACCTTGCAATTGTTACAGCACATCAAACCTAGATAATGGTGTACGTGTATTGCCTAATTCTATTTTATCATTAAAAGCATCTATATTGAGATGAAATCTGTGTTCTGGATCTAAGAAACGACAATGTCCTATGTAGCAATGTTTGCATCCATTCTTCAAATAATAAGAGCATGTATGCTTGTGACAAGAAGGACAAGCCATGGAACCTTTTATGCTCCATTCAGGTAGGCAAGCATAACTAGGAAAGTCACTAATGGTCTATAAAATTGCTGCGTGCATTTGAAAACTCTTTTTGCTAGTAGCATCATAAGTCTCTATCCTAACTTCCCATAATTCCTTCAACTCTTCCATCAAAGGTTGGAAATATACATCACTATCATTTCCAAGTGTAGATGGTGAAGGTGAAAGGAAGCAAGGCAGGCATGCAAAGCAGAAACATGATATTTTAAAATTATTTTAAAATATGCAGTGGAAGGCTCGGTAGATAGATCAAAATGATCTATTGATTTGCTTGCATCAGGACCTAGTATAACAATATAGCATGCAATAAAACATCAACAGCATAAAAAAGAGGCAAAAGGCATAAAGGTACCTTACCGCTATACCTTAAAGATGGAGGTAGTGAAAAGCTCTCAAGCCACACATGAGTCTGGCCTCTACGAGTAGTTCACACCGGGGCTCGACTCTGATCAACTATCTTGGAGTGCTAGCTCCTTGGAATCCTTCGGGCCGATCTTCTTCTTTTCGGAAGACAAGATGGAGAGGTGGAACCCTTCCTAACTAGCTCTCTTCCCAAGACTTAGCTTGAGTGCTAGGTGTTCTCACACCCAATCCCAAGTCCTCACAAAGTCTCTTTTTCCTTCTAGTTCTTCAACCAACCAGCAGCCTTTAAAACAACTTTTATTTATAGAGGTAGCCATGAGAGGGAGAAAGAGGAAGGAAAAGTGATTGGGAGAGAAGGTCAAGGGCCATACCAAATGGGTCCAAGCTAAAAAGGCAAGTATGACCATCATACCATGAAAGCTTGGAGCCAAAAATGCCCAGAATTCGAAATTTGAATTCAAAATTCGAAGTCAAAACCTTTCCAAAAAATATGTTCGTCATAGCCAAGTGTCGACACTTCCATTTTACCAAGTGTCGACACTTACAAGTATCAACACTTCCAAGTATCGACACTTCGAACATGGTCAATCACATTGACCTCCAGTGATGGCAAACGATTCTCAATCGTCGATCAGCCTTTAGATCAAATAGAAACCTCTATGGTGTATGACCCCATAGGTTCGAATAATAAGCTGATAGTACTGGAGCACTTCCAGTACCAGTCAAAGTCATTATCTAGCAATGATACCCGACATCCGGATAGGTCAAAAATTGCAGAGCAACTTCCAAAAAACTCTAGCATATGGTTATTGCATAATTCATCCCTTTGACCTCATAATGTTCAGGATGACCTAGGATTTGACTGCCAACCCTGATGTGGTCCATTCAGATTGTGTCTCAACTTTACAAGTTCTGTGACTCCTCACAAGAACTATCCTGGCCAATGTTGTGCTAAATTGAGACATAGCGAGTCATTCACTCTAAATTATTTGGAGGGGTCAATTCCATCTTGATCCACCACCACTCCACAAGTACTTGACTGCACCCAGAAATCTTTCATTACTAGATTAGAAATCCAGGTAGTCCGACATTAAAGTACAGTGAGTTGCTTGCAAGCTACCATGGTGACCTCAGATTTGAGGGACATATATACCCATATCCCTTCACGAGCAACCCTTTGCCAGAAGGGAGCTCCGCAAATGGTCATGTTCAGTGAGATGTCACACATATCACTCGTATGTCACATCAGTGTCACCATACTCCTTGGTCAAGAGGACAATCAACCAATGTGAGATACAACAACCTATACTTGATACATCGTCGTCCTGTAATAATGTATCATTTGGTTGTGAACCAATTTAAGAACTACTTAATATATCATCTCTATATCAAATATAATATAGTTTTAAGGACTCCATCATACAAGAGTTCCTTTCAGGAAAATGCACATGTGATGAATAGCCAAAAAAATAAGTTTTATTCATTAAAAATTCATATACAATTATAAAATAGCATAACTGTCTACAACCTAAACGATTGGTTTTGGGACACAATTTTCAACAACTTCTACTTGGACTAAAGCCAATCGATACAGAATCTCATTTTCATTTGCCATTTATAACTATCGAACTTTTGAATTTCGATGGCTTTAATGAAGGGGTCAGCCAAGTTCTCCTTTCCATCAATCTTCTGAAGGTCAATGTCACCTCGTTCTACTATCTCTCGCCCAAGGTGATAGTGCCATAGAATATGCTTTGAGCGGTGATGAGACAGCGGCTCTTTGGCTTGAGCAATGGCTCTAGTGCTGTCACAATACACTGGAATAGGACCATCTAGGAAAGGTGCCACTCCTAGCTTGCCAAGAAACTTTTGCAACCACACAACTTCCTTCACTGCATCTGATGTTGCAATGTATTCTGCTTCGTATACTGAGTCTGCCACAATAAGTTGCTTGGAACTTTTTCAGTAAATCACTCCTCCATTTAGGGTAAAGATAAATCCTAACATACTCTTGCATCATTCTTATCTAACTGGAAACTAGAGTCGGTATACCCCACAAGTTTTAAGTCAGGTTCTCCATAAATTAGCCATTGGTCCTTAGTATTTTATAAATACTTAAGGATGGTCTTTACCATTTTCTAATAAGCTTCACCTGGATCAGACTAGTATCTGCTCACTATGCCTAGTGAGTATGCCACGTCTAGTCTAGTACATGTCATGGCGTACATGATAGAACCCACTATCGAGGTATATGAGATTCTACTCCTACACTCTCTCTCCTCCAAAGTTATCGCACAATCCTTTTTGGAGAGAGTGATTCCAGTGCATATCGGGAGATAGCATTTTTTAGAATTTTCCATACTGAACCATTTCAGTATAGTGTCGATGTACATAAACTAGGATAGTCCCAGAAGCCTCTTAGATCTATCTCTATAGATCTTCATACCTGGTATGTAAGAGGCTTCTCCCAAGTCCTTCATAGAAAATTGAAATGACAACCAGACCTTTATTCCTTGCAGTGCTGGGATGTCATTCTCGATTAAGAGAATGTCATCCACATACAACACAAGAAACACGATCACAGAACTATTAGCCCACTTGTAAATGCAAGGCTCTTCTCCGTTCCTAATGAAGCCATACGACTTGATACACTTATCAAATCGCATGTTCCAACTCCATGATGCTTGCTTCAGTCCATAGATGATGGGGACTTGAGAGCCCAACCACTTCAGCAGCCACATGGGATCCTAGTCACAGTAAGAGCCATCTATTCAATCAAGGCAATCCAGGATTTTCTTAAAGTCATCTAAGCACAAAAGGAAGCAGATCAGCATCTCTTATGGAAGATGTTGACTGCCCAAGAAAAAATGGAAAGGATTATATGGCATCTCATGTCTCATATGGTGCCCCCCTGTTTCATGCAAGCTAGAAGAAAAAGAAACTTGGTGCCCAGCTTTGAAGTGGTCCCCATCCCTATTTTATGCAATCAATCTAGGCAAAAGAAGCAAGCAAGCAGGAGTCCGAGATTTTCTTCTCTCTTTATTGCTATGTATAACCCACAAATATAGAAAATTTGTGGCACCTTCCTTTCATGCAAATCCATCCATAAGGCAGCATGTTACTGTCCCCCCTCTTTGCTTTTCATTTCATGTAATCTAAGGGCTAGCTAGGGTAAATTATAAAAAGACCCCTTTCATGTATGAAGAATAACAATGGATGAATAAAATTTCTATTATTCTGTGTGAAGGATCTGTGTGATCCCAAGATATCTGTGTGATCCTTGATTTATTGTGTGAGGGCATCTGTGTGAGCCCAGGATAACTGTGTAATCCCTGATTTACTGTGTGAGGGCATCTATGTGAGCCCAGGGTATCTATGTGATCCCTTCCTCCTTTTCAAGATATCTGTGTGATCCCTAAGGCATCTGTGTGAGCCCTGTTGCTGTGTGCTTTGCTTTCCTAGGGGAATCTGTGTGAATCCCAGTTATCTTTCTAAACCCTTCGCCCTCTTCTTTCTTCTTCTAGACAAACCCTAATTCCTAGTGACTTCTCAGCTCGCCAGCAATCCTATCCCGCGCATCTGTCCTGCATCAAGAGATAGACCTTTGAAGCTTGCACACCTTTGACTCGTCTGTGGATATGAACCCTTCAGGTTGTATTATATACATCTCTTTCAGGTCACCATTCAGGAAAACTGTTCGGACATCAATTTGCTAGATTTCATAGTCAAAGTGTATCGCTAAAGCAAGCATGATCCGAATGAATTTAAGCATTGCCACAGGAGAGAACATCTAGTTATAGTCAATACCATAATGTTGATAATACCCCTTGGCAACTAGACGGGCTTTATAGGTCTCTACCTGTCCGTCTGCACCCCTTTTTCTTTTGAAAATTCATTTGCACCTAATGAATTTTATCCCTTCAGGTGGATCAATCAATGTCCATATATTGTTGATTTTCATGGACTCCATTTTGAATTTCATGGCTCCTAGCCATTTCTCAGAGTCGGACCTCTACATCGCATCCATATAGGTGATCGGATCCTCATTATCTTATTGAGTTTAATGGGATCACCGTCCTGGACCAAGAAACCGTAGTATCTATCCAGTCAACTCGGTACCCTATCGGATCTCCTTAATGGTTCATGTGTGGGCTTAGGGTATGATCTAATCACAACCGGTTCTATGTCGTCCCTTGAGTGTGTCGGGTCTTCTACTTGTTTAACTTCACCAAGTTCAATCTTAGTGGCTATAGTTCCTTCACCAAAAAACTCCTTTTCCAAAAAGATAGCCCTAAGACTGATGAACAATTTTTGTTCCTCAGCCAAGTAGAAGTAATACCCCTTAGACTCTTTTGGATATCCAACAAATAGACATCGGTCAGACCTAGGTTCAAGTTTGCCCATTTCTAAATATTTTACATAAGCCGGGCAATCCCAGACCCGAAGGTGTGAGAGAGTCACTTACGTCCAGTCCATATCTCATATGGGATTTTGCTAACGGACTTACTCGGAACCCTATTCAAAAGGTAATAGGCTGATTCCGGAGTATATCCCAAAAAGGGTAGTGGCAGAAAAGCAAAGCCCATCATGGACCGAACCATGTCTAACAGAGTTCGATTCCTCCTTTTAGACACTTCATTTAACTGAGGTATCCCTGGAGGTGTCCATTAAGAGAGAATCTCATTCTTCTCAAGATATGTCAGAAACTCACTGGAAAGATATTCACCGCCTTGATCTGATCAAAGGGTTTTGATATACCTTCTAGTTTATTTGTCTATTTCATTATGATATCATTTAAACATTTCAAACGATTCAGATTTATGTCTCATCAAGAAGACATAACCATCCTCGAAAGGTCGTTTGTAAATGTAATGAAATAACCGTACCCACTTCTCGCACTAATATTCATGGATTCGCATGCATCAGTATCTTAGAATGTCTTTGGCTCGTTCACCTTTTTTAGTAAAAGGTGACTTTGTCATCTTTCCAAGAAGACAGGACTCACAAGTTGGTAGTAAACCATTTTTACTAAAATTGGTGACCCTCACTTTTCAACCTATATATCCTGTTCCTATTAATATGACATAGCCTATAATGCCACAGGTATACATCGTTGACATTATCTATCCTAGGACATTTGCTAGACGTGTACATTACACTAACAGGTCGCGATAGTATATAAATGCTATTGTTCATATATCTATTCATCACTACAGAACCATTCCAAATGATTTTGTAAATGTCATTCTTTATTGATAGTTCATAACCATACATGGCCAATTGACCCACAGAAATGACATTCAAGATAAAAGACGGACAATAATGATACTCATTCAAAATGATTGTACAGGACTCAAAAACTAGTTTGATGACTCCTAACGCCAGGACTGGAACTTGGCTTCCATTTTTCATGTTCAAGAATCTCTCACCATCTCCGAATCTTCTACTAACTTGAAGTTCCTGTAAAGAATTACAAATATGAATTGGACTTCCTATATCCAATATCCAGTTAGTAGTATCGCAGATAGAGAAACTACAAGGTGTTATCATATAAATACCTTGTCCAGCATCGTCCCGCTGCTTTCTCTTCTTAGACCTGTTCGGATCAAGGGATGCAATATAAAGAGGGCAGTTCCTCTTCCAATGACCCTACTTCTTACAGAAGAAGCACTCCGCATGACTTTTATCAGCCTTCTCCCTCTTGGTTTGACTGGGCCCAGAAGCATTAAGCACATTTTTTCCTTTATTTTTCTTTTTTCCTTTCTTAAAGGGACGATGCCCTACCGAAGATCCTCCCACTAGATTTACCACCTCTTTGTTTAGTTGGTGGTCTTTCTCATAAGTCCACAATAACCCTAATAGACCATGGTAGTTAAGTGTAGGCTTATTCATTTTATAATGATCACGAAAATCTAGATAGAAAGAGGGCAAGGAATTTAGAATCGCATCTTTTTCGAGCTGTTCATGCAAAGAACATCCGAGCTTGTCCATGCACTCAATCATCTCGATCATATACAATATATGATCAGTGATTGAGGTGTTGGGATTTGTGTAGTGCTTCCAAGCTTTGGAGAGACTTGGAAAATCATGGCAGGGATGCTGGAGGTGATCCCTGGGTGCTTAGAGCATGCCAAGCAGTTCCTGGAGGTGTTCCAGGGGGCTCGAGATCTGGGTTTGGAGATCTTGAGGTTCGAGTCAGCTCGGGCTATGGAAGAGTCGACTCCTGCAGGTCGATAGCAGGATTGAGTTCTGGTTGAGTCGGCTCGAGGTCTGTTTGAGTCGACTCGTGGTCTGGTCGAATCGGCTCAAGGTCTGTTCGAGTCGACTCTTCTGATGGGTTTAGATCTCATGTGTTGGCCTGGGGGAAGAGAGAAAGTTTTGTTGGGCTGAGTCACGTTGACTCAGGGCTATATATATCTTGTATGAGTAGAGTCGGTGAGGGTTTTATACGAGATCCAAGAGCCATAATAGAAATCCTTTTCTCCCCAAGAAGAAAGAAAGCTCTCCTCTCTCTCCATCTCTCTGGTTCTCTCTATCGTTTGCAGTCCCATGGGGACACACCTCCACGATGGGAGCAGATGGTGTGCCCTAATCCTTCCCTGGTGATGGTTCCTTTCATGGTCATGGTAGCATCAAGTTGATCCCGGGCATTCCGTAGGTGGAGCGAGGTCGCGCTCGCACCAACATTTGGTATCAGAGCTCCTTGATGCGGTGGCATGAAGGAAGAAGGGAAGAAGGAGCAGATCTCTAATGTGAGATGTAGAGGAGGCTGCATGTGTGCAGATCGGAAGCACCATGGATCCGTCGGAGATCTCGTGGAGGTGAGATCGGAGATAAGCAGATCATAAGCATGGTGGATCTACCGGAGATCTCATCGAGAATGAGATCGGAGGTGAGGGCCTACTACCCTCCCTGGGAGAGAATTCTTGATCATGCCAGAGATGGAGATCTGGCGGATGGCCCCATGGTGACGGACGTGATCTAGATCACGATGGCATGGCTAGAGTTTAGATTGATGGATCTGAAAGCCGTGGAGGATCTTTTGCTTGGGGGTTCATGGAGTCTAGATTTGTGGATCTCCGATGGAGATGGAGATGATTTCAGCAGATATGGATGGCCTGATGGTGATGGATGAAAATTCAGATCACGTTGGCATGGATTGAAGGAGAGATGGCAGTCTTCGGTCTTCCCTTGTGCCAGATCGTGATGGCCATGATGGTGGAGAGAATGCCCGATCTATGGCATGGCTGCTAGGGAGAAGAAGCTATTCTTCTGTTGCAGCAGAGTCGGCTCTGGCACAGTAGAGCCGACTCGGTTATCTCGGAGCTAGCTCGGGCATCGCAAAGCTATCTAGGATAGAGGATGCTGGAGCAGTGTAGGTTGCAGAGCCAGCTTAAGCATCGCAAAGCTGGCTCAGCCATCGCAGAGTCGACTCAGGCAGAGAAGACGTCGGTTGCAGCAGGTATTGGCGAACGAGCATAGGCGTGATGCCGGTTGCAGGTGTGAGCTTGCTGGTCGCGAGCTCGTCGGTTGCAGGGTAATCACCGGAGACAAGTAGCGACGGCGAGGCGCACGGGATCGATCGCCGTCGGTGTCGGACGCAGCGGGTTGCGAGATCTGATCGGCCAGATCTTGCACGAATGGCTACAAGGCAGTCACCGAACATGCGGTATGGCATGCGGGCACTCACCGGAGGGGCGGTACGACGGCGGGACAGTCGCTGGAGGCGGTGCATGGTGACCGGAGGCGACAGCGGTGGCCAAGGAAATATGTGGTCCACGGTCTCTACCGTGGACCAGCAGCAATGGCAGCGATGGACCAAGGAGATTAGCGTGAACCGGTGGGTTGGTTCGCGGTGGATCGGCGGTTTATGTTTGTTATGCTCTGAATTATGTGCTAACTAGATTTTCGATGATTTCGGGCTCAATCGAACTCTGATTTGAGTCTCGCCTATGCCGTTAGATTCCATGTTTGAAGCTCTTCATGTTGAGCTAGGTTGGATCTAATGATGGAATTAGTTCATAGGGTATATGGAGATCGTGGCGCAGCAGTCGTGTATGCGAGCAGCATGAGCAGGTTGGTTCCATCTTCAGCTCTCCTAGACGGACAGAGGTTCGTGGTGTTGGGAGCAGTGTGGAGGTTTGCTGGTTGTGTGGATCTCATCGAGGATGATGGATCTTGCGGTGCAGGGGTTCGCGACGGTGGTGCAGAGCTGCGGGTCTTGTGCTATGGAGTGATGGCAGGTCTGGTGATTTGTGATTCAACACAGGTGGAGCGATACACACCAGAGATTTTTTCAAAGCATGAGTGGTAGCTCCATCGATAGTGGACCAGGCTCTTGGTCACTATGGAGGAGAGCGATCGGTAGGTCTCCAGCTACCTTGATCATGATGGAGCTGTACGTGGATGTGGTATCCCATGTGGTTGGAGATGGGTCTTGGGAGTTGATTAGCTCAGGGAGACCGAGTACATCAGCAGAGATTGATGGATGCTGGCAGCTTAGGGAGACCATAGATCGATCTCAGGGAGCACCAGAGAGGTACATCAGTAGAGCTTGATGGAGGCTGGTAGCTCAGGGAGCACCAGAGAGGTCTCAGGAGACCCGAGCACATCAGCAGAGACGGTGCCAGGTGCAGCCTCTGGAGCTGATGGAGGCTGGCAACTCAAGGAGATAGGAGACAGTCTCAGGGAGCGCCAAGGATGTCATGCAGCCTAGAGATATGCTGGGACATGAGGGACATCATGCCGCCTATGGACAGGCTGGGACGTGATGGAGCAGCCACTGGTAATGGTAGCTATGTTTAGTTACTGTATTTGAGGAGTTGTGATGAGCTCTTGAGTTTCGGAGATTCTTGCGAGGTTGCAGAGTATCCGAGACAGTCTCGGAGAGGTCCGCTGTGATGCAGAGGGTCCGAGGAGACAGCGACTGGGTACGAGGTTCAGGTCATGCTTAGTAGGGCAGCATTGAGAGGCTGGCCTCGAGATTTCTTTCTGTGGCATCAAGGGGACTTCAGTCTTAGGTGGAGCACCGGTGACAGGTGGCTTCACGGGTGGAGTAGGTTTGGACACATGTTCAGAGCGGGAGGTGTATGGAGGACCATATCCTTGCATAGACACCAGGGGTGCACTTAGCCAGGTGGAGCGAAGAGTGAAAAGTATGGCATGGCTCTATGGAGATTGTGTCAGGTAGAGTGCCAGTTACAACGAGTAACGGTTCAGGTCCGCGGGTTCTCTCCAGGGAAGTCCAAGAACATACTAATGCAGCTGCCAGACAGAAGGAAAGCAACAATCTGTGATGTCAGGATACGAGCTAAGGTCTTCAGCTATGGAGGTGGTCATCCTTGAGGTCTCCAGGTGATATTAGCAGCTAAAGGATATTGGCAGAGGCATGGATATCCACATGATGCTGTCAGGACACGCAGTTACAGCAGAGTGTGCATTGAGGACATTGCCAGGTTTGCCAAAGCTTGCGGGTACGAAGATGGAGATTGTTGGGATTGTGTGGTGCTCTCAAGATTTGGAAAGACTTGGAAGACCATGGCAGTGATGCTCAAGGCGATCCCTGGGTGCTTAGAGGCATGACAAGTAGTTCCTGGAGGTGTTCCAGGGGGCTCAAGATCTGGATTTGGAGATCTTGAGGTTGGAGTCAGCTCGGGCTATGGAGGAGTCGACTCCTGCAGGTCGACAGCAGGATTGAGTTATGGTCAAGTCGGCTCGAGGTCTGTTCGAGTCGACTCTTTTGATAGGTTTAGATCTCATATGTTGGCCCGGGGGGAGAGAGAGTTTTGTTGGGCTGAGTCATGTTGACTCAGGACTATATATATCTTGTATGAGTAGAGCCGATGAGGGTTTTACGCAAGATCCAAGAGCCAGAATAGAAATCCTCATCTTCCCAAGAAGAAAGAAAGCTCTCCTCTCTCTCCCTCTCTCTGGTTCTCTCTATCGTTTGCAGCCCCATGGGGGCACACCTCCGTGATGAGAGCGGATGGTGTGCCCCAATCCTTCCATGGTGATGGTTCCTTTCATGGTCATGGCGGCATCAAGCTGATCTCGGGCATTCCGCAGGTGGAGCGAGGTCGCGCTCACACCAACATGAGGGCCCATCACACATCCATGCATTATAGATAGCACAGGAGACCCTCTACTTCTCAACATCATCTGGTGTGCAAAAGGACTCCTTCAACCTTTGAAGGATTTTCTCTGGCTGGGCTTCCTCGAACTTGTGACTAAACTCGTCGTTCATCGCTGCCAATATTATGCATCGGACAGTGGTCCTGTCAGAGAGCCACTTCTGATAAGTATCTCTGACTGAACCCCGAGCATTGGGAGCAGGAATTTCAGGTGCCGGATCTGATATCACATACAGGATTTGCTCATGCTCCAGGATAATCTTGAGCCTTCGATACCAGCTATCGAAGTTGGATCCATTGAGCTTCTCATTGTCGAGCAGAGATTGGAGCGACAGGTTGGAAGACATCTGAAAGGAAAATCAAAACTTTATTAGTGTATATGAATTATTAACCTAAAAATATGGACTTTATTCTAAAGGCCCCTCCCACTATCTTGTTCAGACCGGTAACCTCTACCTCTAATTCGAGGAATTACTTTAATTCCTTAGTGGGTACTAGAGTCCAATAGACAACACATGAGCCCGACTTTGGCCGGCCCACCCATGCACGTCTAAAGGTAGGTTCTTCAACTGATTACTTCTCCAAGTAACCTCCAATATTTAGGTTTTGCCCCAAGGTGCACTTCAATCGGCCTTTGGGCCTCCTATTGAAGGTCCCGGTTAGGTCTAACCATTAACATGACAAAATTCAATGCTTCTAACTAATGAATAGTCAAGCCCGACTTTGGCCGGCCCACCTGACCACCATTAAGAGAGTCGCACTGAGCCATCATATTAGAAACAGCAATTCCAATAGCTCGATAAACACCCAATCTTTGGATCTGTTGATGAATACCCAACTACTGGACCCATTACCATCCCACTTAATGCGGGGCTAGGACTTGGTTATCCCTATAACTTCGTCCTTTTTATGGACCTGATAATTTAGAGTGTTTAATTTTTAATGTGACAGAAGAAGAAATGAGAAGATATGGATCAACCTTCCACTGACCACATCGATTAGCAAGGAGGGTTACACATAACAAATGATCCATGGGCACCTAAAATCAGTCAAGACTGATTAACCTTGGGTGACTTGGGTTAACACGAGTCAATGAGCTATCCAATCAATTCTGATCGACCACATTGGCCAAGTAAGTGAGATCATGGGTTGGGTTGCGCCATTAACCGTCTTGCCTTAAACACCAACCGAGTTGGCCGAGTAAAAGATAGCTCCAAAGAACCAAGATCAAAATGCCAAACTTATTTTAGACACCAATTGGTTCATCAACTCAATTAGACTAGCCTAAAGACTCGGGCTGACTACTGAGCCACAAATTAAGGATATTTAGATTTATGGACTAATCAATCTAACTATTAGAGAGATCTATAGAGAAGAAATCCTAACTCAGCATTTGATTAGATTAGTTCTCTATTTAGTCCAATGCATCTAAACATAGGTCTAACCCAATTAAGGACCTAATCGAAGCTAACCCATGACCTTTAAGGCTTATTGAAATGACTTAAAATCTTTGAATCATATTCCTAGAGTTCTTTGTCATTCAAGGTAACTTAATTCTTAATTAAGCTCAATAGCTTTCATAAATTAAAATAATTTTAATTTATCATGTAAAATAATTTTACAATGAAACAAAAAAATTGAATTCACTATTTTCCTGTATTCTGATACCAAGTGTCGACTCACCAGGAGCAAGTGTCGACACTAGGTTTGACACTTGGGTCGACTCATGGCCTGAGATAGGTTGGAAAACAGAACGCCATGTTTTCTGGTACGTGCTCATGAGTTGACACCTTCAAGGCAAAGTATCGACTCACGAGCCCAGGTGTCAACCTTTCCTGGTCAAGTGTCAACACTTCCTGGTCAAGTGTCACACTTCAGCCTTCATGAGTCAACTCAAGGGTCGACTTAAAGCCTATCACAGGACAAAAAATAATGATTTCAAATCCAAAGTTTCTCTAAACTTATAATCAAAGCCAATAAAAAAAACTCTTAGATCTCATCTAAATTTATTTTATGATCATAACATTAAATTAAAATATTTTTAATCTATATTTTCTTTTATTTTTCTTTTCATGAGTCAATTACAAGCGGCACCCCTATATGCCATAGGAGATCCCATTGAATGGGAAGAGAGGATCTTGCAGTCCTACTTCTCTCCTATGACCAGACGACCATGGTGAAGCACTCAATCCAAGTACTTAAGAGAAAACAATGATGTTAAAGCATTCTAACATTATTATACCATGAAGAACCTGGTGCTCTAATACCATTGAAGGTGAAAGGAAGCAAGGCAGGCATGTAAGGCAAAAACATGGTATTTTAAAACTATTTTAAAATATGTAGCGGAAGGCTCGGTAGATAGATCAAAATGATCTACGATCTGCCTATAACAGGACGTAGTATAATAATGTAGCATGCAATAAAACATCAACAGCAAGAAAAAGAGGCAAAAGGCATAAAGGTACCTTATCGCTATACCTTAAAGATAGAGGTAGTGAAAAGCTCTCAAGCTACACACGCGTCTGGCCTCTACGAGTAGTTCACACCGGGGCTCGACTTTGATCAACTCCCTTGGAGTGCTAGCTCCTGCGATCCTTCGGGCCGATCTTCTTCTTCTCGGAAGACAAGGAGGAGAGGTGGAACCCTTCCTAACTAGCTCTCTTTCCAAGATCTAGCTTGAGTGCTAGGTGTTCTCACACCTAATCCCAAGTCCTCACAAAGCCCCTTTTTCTTTCTAGTTCTTCAACCAACCAGTAGCCCCTAAAACAACCTTTATTTATAGAGGCAGCCATGAGAGGGAGAAAGAGGAAGGAGGAGTGATTGGGAGAGAAGGTCAAGGACCATACCAAATGGGTCCAAGCTAAAAAGGCAAGTATGACCATCATACCATGAAAGCCCGGAGCCAAAAATGCCCAGAATTCACAGGAAGAGAGCTCGAGCAATGATGGCTGTGTCCGTTGAGATTATTTCGATGAGTTCTCTGGTAGCCTCAGAGCGCTCTTTCTTGCTACTTCTTTCTCTACCTGTTTTTGTTTATCTCCTTCGAAGGTCCTCTCTCTTTCTTATAGATGGAAGGTATTGCCCATTACTAGTCTCAGGTCCGCCTTCTCCCTCATTCCCTCCCTCAGGGATGCCGTGAGTTCAATGATGGGTGGTCTTTGGGGATCGCTCCCGAGCCCCTTCCTTCTTCATAATCGGAAATTATACTGCGAGCTCTAACGCCCTGGTAGGATGCCCTGTTTGGAAAAACTTGGCAGGGCCTCAATCTGGGGGTAGACGCTTTAGGACTCGAGCCCTCTGGTGCAACCTTCTACTTCAAGGCAATGTAGACGGTCGGTGGAGGGGCGCAGCATCTCGAGTGGCACATCCTTCCCTAACTGGTATAAACGGCGGCCTGAAAGGACCTATGTATCCCGGCGAGACGGCTCCCTATAGGTCGGTGCGCTCTCTCTTCATAGGCTTTGGGTGGCTTGCCGCGTCCCATCTAGCATACCAGCTTCATGGTCGACCTTGACCATGGGTCGACCTTGCATAAAGAGATAAGGTAAACCTAGATCTCTTTCAGAGAGAGAGAGAGAGAGAGAGAGAGAGAGAGAGAGAGAGAGAGAGAGAGAGAGAGAGGAAGACGTAGTACAAATTTCATTTCATGTTTCTCCAAATTATTAGCACCGGAAAATGTGGCTGGCAAATTTTGGTTCATATCCTGCAAGCGAAAATTGTGATTGCCTGATACTACCTTTATGCAATACCAGAGGCAAGAATTAAAGTTGCAGTTGCCACCTACATGCTAACAAATTAAGATGACGGTGTACCAATTGGTTCGCAGCTCCAAGGTTGGACGATGCTGTTTAGTATCGTTTGGGCCTCAGTCCTGATTGAGGGGCAGGTCTTGGCTGGGCACCAGTGATATATTGTTGCAACTGTTTTGTGTTCAGGCCTATGGGTGGGTTTGCTGTGAGCTAAGTGCGGATCGTTCTGTAGAGGGACCATCTGGAACAAAGAGATCTTCTTCTTTTCTTTTCTTTTCTTTTTTTTCTCTTTTTTTTTTTCCTTTTTTTTAAAAAATTTCCTCCTCTCTTTGTGTGTGTGCACCCGCACGCGTGCGTGTGTGTTCACGCGCGCGCGTGTAGTTTTCGTCCTAGTTTGGGAGGCTAGGCCTCTTGGCTTCGATGGTCTCTTTAGTGTGTGTGCTTTCGGCCTGGTTGGGAGGCCAGGCCTCTTGGCTTCCATGGGCTCTTTATTCCATGGCCTCTTGGATTGCAGGATATTACTTCCATGGGCTCTTTATTTCCCGTCATCTTGCTAAAAAAAATGTAGCCGCTCCCAGTGACCAATACGGACATCTTTTAGACCCAAAGTTACTTGACCAAGTTTTGCTTTATTATTAGATATCAATTATTGCTTGTATATCCTGATAACATGTTTGTTTTCTTGCAACCCATAAATTGGTCCTGATTAAAGGTTTTGGGGAAAACATTTTATCTTAATCTTCAGAAGCCCAAGAAGTAATATCCTACATAAGAAATCTTTAAAAAAAGGGGGTTTTGTGACCATGGACTAACACGGTGGGCTTGGCCAATGCAATTTTGATTGAATACCTATTAAATATAACTTTTGAACGAAGACAAAGAATAAATGAAAGGATTATCTGACTGTGGAAATAAAGTTAGTATTTTTTTAAAAAAAAATGGTAGTAAACTACATTCCACAAGTGAAGAAGAAAAGCAAAATGCCTTGAACATATGACGCCTGCTTCCAGCATGGAAGGTACCAAAATATAGCATCCGGATGTAGATTTATGTCATATATTTGATGAGGAATGTATGAAGAACTTATCGTCAAATTATCCTTCTCTAGAACTACGGCAATGCTCAAAGGTCTTTCGGCCTTCTCCGATGGATCACGGTATTGCTTCTGGCATCTCTCGAGTGGAGACCTATAAGAAATAGTCCATTGACTAGTGGTAGCCGACAAGAAATCCTGTAATACTTAGGTCAGTAAAAGATGAGATGGGCTACAACAATCGGACCTGAATGCGATAGTGGTGTTGAATGAGCATGAGAAAGAGGTGTGTAAGCATTGGCATACTTGCGTCGGGATCTTTTCTTATCAATTTATAAGGTTACTCGGAGTAATCGCATGCCATTAGAAAGGTGGCCTTCTTGGACATGGATAACGAAATCCGTTGAGATGTTGGGATCTTGTTTTCAAAAAAAAATTTTGTTAGTATCTTTCTGTTGAGGTGGCAAATTTTATTAAGATCCTGTTCACCACGATCTTATCCACTATGATCTCCACTAAGATAGCTATAGTCGGTTAGCTTCCCTCACCTACCCAGGTTCGTGGACCCCGAGTATAAGGACATCTTTTTGTTGCTGGGAGGCCTTAGCATAATGTCCCGGTGTGCCTGACTAGGACTATACTTGTAGTTAATCAGGCCCAAATAAGTACTCGGTGAATGCCTTTCATGACATGCTTAACTAGGATTATGCTAATAGCTAGTGGGGATCGAGTAGGTATTTGGTAGATGCGCGTAAGGGGATGTCTTGCCAGTCAAGCCTAGTAGCTTGCAGCTTCTCGCCCTGAGTTGTAGTAGCTAGTCAGTGTAGGGGCCATCATTGACGTCTCCTTTATAGTCGGCTTCTCTTTATCTGGTAGTCTGGTCGTTCCTTGGTAGATACCCTGGTCATCTCCTCCATTTATCAGTGATGTAGTGTTGGGGGATTTCCAGGCACTGATCCCATTTGTTGGGAGATCCGGATCAACGCCTACGTAGCGAAAACAGCGAGAAAAAGATCAAGAACCAACCTTCTTGATCAAGAACCAGCAACAACCTATTCTTGGATTCAATATCATGCAACAAAGGAGATATAGAGAAGAGATATAGGACTAGGAGAAAAAGAGAGATTGTATTCCTTTGGAGAAGAACGTTATTACAAAACAAGAACCGAGATACCGACCTCCTCTCACATTCAAACCAACGACTCTGAAATCGCTCCACTTCCACTCGAACAATGGCTCAAACCAAGCTCTGATACCAGTTGTTGCAGAACGGATCGCAGTGGAATATGAAATTCACAAAAAAGAAAGGAAAATATAGCAAAATAAATCACTGCAACAAGCACAACACAGGGGATTATGTAGTTCGGAGACTTCTGCTCCTACGTCCATGGCCACACAAGAACAAATCTCCACTAAAGAAAAGATTTACAGGAAGTTTTACAAGATGCTCACCCCAACCCTCAAATAGGAGGAAGAAAAGAAGAAAACAAAAAATACTTCAAAAATATATCTCACCGGAAATAATTTTTGGTGGAAGATTTATTGCCTCCTTATAGTTTCTCTCTTTCTCTACCTTTTTCTATCTTGGAAAAGGTTTTCAGGGCTTCTATCGTGCTCTCTGTCTCTGTAGGCGCTTTAAATCTCTGCAGATAGGCTGCGACGGCTCTCTGCTATAAAGAGCCCGAAAAATAACTAAAACCTCATCTCAGAAGTCCCTAAACTCTCAGGAAACATCTCAAGCCATCAGATCTGAGATCAGGAGTCCAGATCATGCCAAAAATAGTGCCAGATCAAGTCCAAAACAGGTCGAATCCATCTCAGCCATCTAATCGATCGATTGGACGGTCCAGATCAACAAGAAATATCATGGACCATCATAGACCGCGAGAAATACCATGGGAAACTAGTGGGAAACATGGGGAAACGCCCAGGCACGCTACCGCTCTCGCCTGAGCCGAGCCCACGCACGCCCGCACATGCTTCGCATGGGCTTGGGCTGCGCTCCGCACGCCCGCACACCGGGTCGAGCCGCATGCTCACATGCATAGGGCCTGGGCCTAGGCCGCGTGCACCCGTCGCACATGCTTAGGCCGTGTGCGTGGGTCGGGCCGGGCCTGGCCCAATCCAGCCGTTCGGTCCATTTTTTTTGGGTTTTCGTGGGCTTGGTTTTCTTAGGCTAGGCTTGCTAAATAAGGCTCCATGCGAAAAAATTCCTGGCACTGATCCCACTTATTGGGAGATTCGGACCGGCGCCTATACGTAGTGGATGCAACGTGGAAGGATACAGTCATCCAAGATTGATGATGAGCTAAAGATAATGGCCAGGGTTACGTATGCTTCAACGGCTTGTAGCTTGATGTATGTGATGGTTTGCATGAGGCTGGACATTGCATATGCAGTGGCAGTTGTGAGCAGATACATGGCAAATCCGGGCAAGCAATACTGGAAAGCTATCAAGTGGATCCTGCGATATCTTAAAGGTACCAAGGATGTTGGCCTGTGCTACAGGAGGGGCAGTTTGACTTTACAGGGATATGCGGATGCAAACCTAGATGGCGATGATGACACGAGGAGGAGCATGACTAGGTATGTATATACCATTGGCGGGATAGCGCTAAGCTGGATCTCGTGACTGCAGAAGATCGTGGCTCTTTCCACCACCGAGGCAGAGTGTGTGGCAAACACTAAAGTTAGCAAGGAGATGATTTGGCTGCAAAATTTGCTGAAGGAGCTTAGTAGAAAGCAGAGCTACAGTGTACAATTCTGTGATAGTCAGAATACTATTCATCTGGCAAAAAATCCGATGTTCCATGCGAGAACAAAGCATATACAATTGAGGTATCATTTCATCAGGGTATTGCTTAAAGATGGATGTTTGTCACTAGAGAAAATTCAGAGCTCAAAGAATCTAGCTGGTATGCTGATAAAGGTGGTCACTGCAAAGAAATTGGGACTATGTATGGCCTTAATTGACCTCCGGAGCTAATTGATTGGAGGCACCGCACAAAATACTAACTTTTGTTTTGGAAGTTTTGTTTTGTTTTTTAGGTGGATCCTGATATGGTGTCTAAGTCTCCAAGTGGGAGAGTTGTTGGGCATAGGGCCTTATCCAGCAATCCCAGCCCAAGATGTAGTTGGTGATCGATGGTTCTTCGAGGTCAAGTAAGCAATTGCTATAATAGATGCCCCCCACTTTCGAGTCCAGAATACTATCGAATAAGTTTTTTAGACTTTGTCATTTTTGAATAAAGGGAGAAGTCATCTTTTCAGCCTCAAGGACTAGACAGATCTAGCTATCCAGGTATTTATTGGTTCATTGAAAACCGTTGCCAGCCGAGTGCTCCCATTCGTGCTTGTCTAGCAAGCACCATCTTGATAAAGACCAATGCTGACATCCTCTGACTCCGAGAAAGGTATCGGTTCTCAAGCCAATTCTAGGTTTTCGTTCTCGGGCCAAATGATCGAGTGATGTCAGGTTTGGCGTGTAGGGTCATTCTATATGATGAGTTCCTTCATGCAGGACTTCGATTGCCTTTTCATCCTTTTATTCAGAACATCCTAGATTGTACCAAGTCATTTTAGTTCAGGTGGCTCCCAACTCTTTAAAATCATCTATTCTTTTGTCATTGTTTGCCACCTGCTCAAGACCGAGCCTACGATCTCATTATTCATAGTGCTTTTTACTCTGAAGAGGCACCCAACAGCGAAAGGCTAGTGATTCATCGGCCCTCATCAAGGATGTACCATTCTCTCTAGCTTGCCTTCTTCCATCCATAATTGGAAGAGCTAGTTCTTTGTTTCCTTTGACTCCCCTTGAGAGATGAACTAGATTTGGGGTGAGCCTAATCCATCCCCGAATAAGAATGATGAAGTCCTTGCTACCAATAAGGAGGACTTCAACAAATTAATGATTATGAAGATCTCTCAGTAGTGGGATCTATTATCGGAGCAAAGTCTTTTCGATGCCGAACTCAGCCCGATCAATACATTAGGTAAGTTTCTAGAACTTTTGCTCTTTTGTCTTCCAGTGGGCTAAGTCTCTTACTCAGCTTCTTTTGCAAGTATGAAGGTATTGCTTGATGCACTAAAGGGTGCCACCGCGCGCCAATGTTGAAGAAGGTGGTAGCAAAGAAGCCCCTAATGGGTCCATCTCTAGGGAGCGCATCAGCATCGATAAAGCCTCTAGTGCCATGTCCAAGAGAGGCCCCTGTAGTTGCCGACGATGACAAGGTGGTGGTGATCGTAGCACCACAAACCTCCACTACACTGACCTCATCCCGAGCGCCAGTGATGCTAGCACCAACTCCACCAGCTCCGGTTTTGGAAGCTCCATTGGTGCCTCCTTCTTCATTACCTCCAACACCATCTTTAGCAGCAATGTGAAGACATCCAAACCCCTTAGCTCAAGCAATGGCTGGGACATCTCGAGGGAAGGCCTCGGTAACCTCCTCGAGGTCAGAAGAGACTCCTCATGATGAAGAAGATGAGTTCATTGTTACAGACACATGGGTGAAGGTGACTTTCTTGGTGCTCCACAATAAGAAATTAGCTGAAGAGCTAGTTAACATGATCCTCCTCTCCCGAGACTAGGAGGAGTGGAAATCTAGGTCACTGGAGGAGATCTTTGCCTCTTTCTTCCCAACCATCATCGTGGTAAGTACCTTTCACTCTTTGTTTTGTCAAATATCTTAATTTCTAAGCAGCTAACTTGTCTTTTTCTTGTAGTCTATGCACGATATTGACATCATGAAGGAATGCTTCAGCGGATTTGCTAAGTTGAGCTGTTCCTTGAAAGACATGGCAAAGACCGCTGAGGAGCGAGTCGAGGTCTCTGAAGAGCTAAGAAATGCAAGTGAGGCCTAAGAGGCCAAGTTCAAGGAGGAGTTGCAAGCCTTCAAGGGAACTACTCGGGAGCTAGAAGCTTGAGTAGTGAAAAATAATGAGATCATTACTAACGAACAAGCTTGGGTCACTGAGCTGGAGACAAAGTACTCTATTGTCGAAACGAAGGCATCGATTATGGAAGCTCAACTTCAAGATTTCGAGTCTAAGGTAGTGGCAATCGATGCTAGGATCTGAGTTGCTGAAGAACAGGCAAGCTCTACCAGAACCCGGGCAGTCGAGGAGTTCTGGCAGTCCAGAGCCTTCAAAGATGAAGTCACCGACAGTTGCCCGGATGCCTTCCATCTCAAGTTTTTTTAGTACAAAAAGAAGGTCACTGAGACCTTCCCGGGTCTCAACTGGGATGGTATCATCAACATTGAGCCCAAAGAGGAAGAGGAAGGAGAAGGAGAATAAGAAGAAGCCACTGGAGGGGAAGCCAAGATTGAGGCCAAACCGGAAAGCACCAAGGAAGCTCCGAAGGCAACCATTAAAATAGAGGCTATCGACATAGCCGAGGTAGTGGTTGAGACTTTCAAAGCAAATATGGCTCCAATCCTTGATGACCCAGCTATGGGCCCCTGGGAGTAAACTTTATGTATTTTCCTTCTTTTGTTTTGTATTTTGCTTTCTTTGGGCTCATCCCTCGATTCTTATCAATGAAAAAGTATTTTCTTCATTTGTGTTGCGAATATTTGAATTTGATAAGTAATATAGTCGGTATGATCCCAACCAAGTAGGTAGTAGTGCTAGCTCCAACTAGTGTAGATGCGCAATTAGACATCTAGTCGAAGAAGCACCCATTGACTGAGTACTTTTTGCTTGAACTTGGTCGAATAAGTAGTTTGAGAAACTCATAAGTCTTTTAGTTGGGCATCGGTCAGCATAGTCTAAGCTTTGGCCTCCGAGTACCAAGTTCTTAACAATTAGATTTGCATTTTCGCTTGACTACAGGAAGTCGATTATCTCTTGAAACTTCTTAAGAAATCGGCTATCTCTAGGAACTTTACTGCAAGAAGTCAGTTGTTGCTCGAAGCCTGACTATAGGAAGTTAGCTATTACATGCATTAACTAAACATACTAACCGTCCATTTAGAGCTTGTTGCCTCACTGAAAAGCAACCATGCTTGAGAATATAAACTCATTTATTGCTTTGGTGACTGTCCTCCTCGGTCGATTGGGTCGTGTCTCATGGCGGATAAGGGTTGACTCCCAACCACCTATGCTGATCTTGGAGGCTAGAGTTATAAGGTTGATGTTCCCGAATAATTGCCCAAATCTTCTTCTCAGGTTGCCCTGCATTTCAGGGCCCGGTAGCCTAAGGTAGGATAAAAATAGGGACCCTCCACCTTGCCATTTTCATAGGAACTCCAATCCAAGTAGAGCACTTCAATTTGGCCTCCCAAATTCTGCTTTGGTTACTTCCAACCAGGCAAAATCCCAATGCCTCTTGTGGGGGCACCTGGAGACATGGATTTTGATGAGGAAGAGGCAAATGGCACGGAGAAGGCACAGCACAAGAATTGAAGGTATTCTTGAAGATAGGAAAATGATACCAAAGGTCTCCTTGGAGATAGTTCCACCTGGAATATGTACCAAGTTGAACATTCTCCTGAAAAAGGCTCAAATCATGGTGGATAAGATCCCAATAAATCTTGCCATCCTAATATAAAGATGTCAATGGAGAAGATTATAGGAGACAAGATCCAATCATCTCAACAAAATTTATTACACATGTTAGAGGAGACCACATTTGCAACGACAATCAGTTATCTAGTGTAGCCCTTTAAAATAGTAAGAGGGGATCTCCGATGAGATACATTTTCTAATACTCTACTGCCACTCATATGGTCATTCAGTGACCGTCACTTTGGCTCTCAGCTCTGGCTATTGTATCCCATTTCTCCTATCCATTGACTTGAGCATCGGAGAGTTGCCATCGAAATCCCTGGTCTAGGGACTATTCTTGTAGGTTTCCGTTCGAGAGTCACTAAGAGCAGCACCCGATTCTGTCCAAGGAAGACTGGAGCACCATTGGCCACCGCCGAAGTCTAGTGAAGGATGATTTGACGGCAACATGGCGCTATCCCCTTGAAGAACAGTTGGCATCGGGCATCAGAGATGAGTCTCGGATACTAGACCTTCACTATATCGAAGATGGGGGGTTAGCCCCCATATCATTCTCTCTTTTTTTTTCTCTATTCTTGGATGAAGACGTGAGCCATTGGATAATTCCCATTTGAGAGGCTGGCCTCAGCACGATAAGATGACTTACTGCATGAAATTATGTGCTTGATATCTTAGGAAGTTCTACTATTTTTGAAAGCTTTCAAGTACAGGTGTTGGAGATCAAAGATCAGGCCAAAAAGCATCAGATCGATATGTATTTTAGCTCATGATCGGTTAAATACTCTGTGTGTCAATCAGAATACTAAAAAAGACTGCTTGATTTTCTAAATTGTTCTGTATGCGGCCATGGACAAGATCCATATGCAAATATCTCTCTCTCCCCCCGCCCCCACTCTTTCCCCTTTTTTTTTTTTTGGGATCAACTGGAGCATCAACTGCGAGTTTAACCCTATGCAAAGCCTGTTATCGAGCTGGTGCTGAAAATTAACCACAATCTTTCTCTTTGGTAAACCACAATCTTCTTTCCAAAGAATTATAATCAACTATAATAAACAAGTATGAACAAGCTTGATATGAAGATATGCATGTAGATTTCTTATAGAATTCATATATTATTCTCTAAGAAATTGTTCGACGTACGACAACCACAATGCCTAGCTATAGCTGCATTCCATTAGATCCGATATATGCATCTAGCTTAATCTGTATCTCTAATGTGAGAGGGATCAAACCTAATATACTGCGAATATTACCTTGATGCGCATCTTCATTAAACTATATAAAGCTTTGCTCCCATGGTTTAAGTTCTATCTGCTGCCACCAAGCGGGAATCTGCACCTCACCATAGGGTTGTCAACAAGCCAATTGTTTCCGACCAGCAATCACAAGCCACGAGGCAGTCGTCACCACCTGTTCGCCACCCCACCCTCTTGGGGGAGCACTGTTCCTATAATAATGGAAGGGGCACATGTTATCAACCAATTCATAGAATCCAATCTCCTAATTTATATTATGTGAGTAGATATTTTGTAACATGAGGAATATGAGAGAGTTGCCATCTAACAATTACGTGGGGGAAGGTAAAGTTAGTTGAGCCCAACTGAAACCTGCTACACCTTTAAACTATAAGGAAGCCTGGTGATGCTCATTTGTTAATTGCTGATTGTTAATGTTGATTAAAGAAAGGACTGAGAAAAGAGGAAGTAAACCAATCCAATTGAAGGATCATGTGATGGGATGTGGAGGAAAAGTTAGGTGACCTAATGAATAATGCAACATCTATAAAGATAACTGCATGCTTGCACATCAAATGGAATAAAATTATGAATGGATAATAGAAATTTAATGAAATGCAGCATTATAATATGGTATCAACTTTGAAAGTATCCTTTCCCCTTTTCTGGCATGCTGCTGGTCACTTTAACTAAATGGTTTAATGACTACTTTTTTTCTGAAAAAGGGTTTAATAACTATTGGAAGATGGGCTCCTATCAAATTTTGGCATATTGACAAGGAATAAGATTTAAAATTAAAACAATGTCACCACGACGGTGATAGCGCGGTCGGTTAAAGCACGGCTCGGTTCTTGTGTATAATTCACTGGTCACAGGTTCGAGAAATGATCCCGCGGGTGACTCGATTAAATTCCAGATTTAGTCTGGGACACATAACTGGGAGGCTGAGCGGCCGAAACTCCGATGCCGTAGTGGGGCCAGGCTGACGTACTCGTCCAGTCGTGCGGGAAGGGCACGCGGAAAAATTGCTGCTCGAATCAAACATGGTCTAGCAGGCTTGGGACCTGTTACGGGGAGCTACACCGGGGTAAAACCCTCCCTACCCTTTCTTTTATCAAAAAAAAAAAATTAAAACAATGCCTGAAATGAGAATCTAATGCTGATTGAGATCAGCGTGGAAATGTCGGAATAGGGTTTTTTTTAGGAATTTGATCGAGGTAGTCTCGGTTAAAATAAAGTTTTATATGGAACAAATTGGCTAACTTGAATTTTTGTCACTTTTTACACCCCTTGCTTCAAAAGAAAGGACAATTGGTTGGAGTCTTAACTAGTCTTGCTTGGACACAGATAGAAGAGTGTGACTTGCATCCATGAAAGAACAAAGAAAACATAAAGATGCATAGGATAAATTATAAATTTATATTAAAATACATATTTATAATTTACCAATTTTGTTTAAATATGAAAATACTTAGAAAAGCATTATTTGTTAATATCTTTGGTATATGTTAGGCCAAATCATCTTTCCTGGAACTTTGGTCCAATCAGGGGGCTCATATGACTTCTCCGATAGGATGAAATCTCGTTCTTCGATATCTTATAGGTGGATACCTACAAGATTAGCTTTCCTGAACTCGTCATTAATATGGGACTGATGATGCCCATCCATCATAATAGTATATATGTTTGCCATCCACGATTTCTAATTAACTTAAAAATATAAGAAAAATAATATGTTTGAAAGTTACTTCGATACTTTTATCTTTTGTCCATCGCATAAAATGAAAAAATACTCAGATGAGGGGTCAAACTTATTGTTGGAAGAGTGCAACCCTTTGACAAATTTTAAAAATAGCTACCATAGATCTTTGTAAACATCCAAGTATCTGATACATATTTGATAAAGAATTTTCAAGGTAACACACACACACACACACACACACATATACATATATGATACCTCCGGATTTAATTTCCATCCCCGTGCAAGAATTTTTCTGGTCTAGAAGATCTTGCACCCACAAAATATGCAAACTGCCTTATCCTTGAGAAAGGAAAAAAAAAAAAAAAGTTCTTCAGATTTAACCTTGTATCGTATATTATCAGTAAATCAGAATATTTCAATTTTATCAGATATCTTCTATCAGATAAAATAACGGAAGGTGTTACACAATCACTTCAAATAATCTATTCAGAAAAAGACAACCACTACGAACGAATAATATTGTTGCCCATGAAATTTTTTGAAAAACTATTACGCGTTTCTGATTTTTTTTTTTTTTTTTTTTTTTTTTTCCAGTTCAATACCGTGCCTCCAGCTCTCTATCTTACCCTGTGGACGTTAAGCGTCCACTCTGCCACCTTTCTTTCCGAGCCTTTTTCTTCCACGGCACGGTCTTTTAAGTTGCAACGACAAACCGGCATTTGCGCTGGATTGCGCAAAGCACCAGGTTTAGTGCTTTGGAACACTCGTCCCTCTTTTGTTTCCTTCGTTTTAAGATCTCGAGTTCCAAGAGGTCCCATATATCTTTTTGCATGGGAATATAAAACCCCTGGATACCGATTTGGGAGAGCCTGGTCCAAGAGCTAGGCATCTAAACACCTTATTGGAGGATCTTGGACAGTTTGAACCCTTTTGATGTGATCGATTTTTGTTTGGATGTTGCCTCATTGTCCCCACGATGTTTTGTCCCCCCATTAGCCCATTAAGGTGATGTAAGAAGTGATTGCAATGTAAGAAGGGGATCCTCCCTCTTCCTCGGGGATTTTGCTTGATGTAGGAGGATAGAATGGGAGGTGAGAGATTATTAATTCATGACTAAGGTATCATGTTTTTGTGAGTTTAGCATGATTTTTAGTCATGAACCAATTTCCTTCAGTGCTCTTGACTCTATTCTTTTAAATAGATTTTTTTTTTAAAAAAAAAAAAGGTAAAAAGATGGTGCAAGAAAGGTCTAGATTTTTTTTCTATTAATGAATTAAAGATTGAGATGCATGGTCTCTATCTTATACTAGTCAGATCTACTTTTATACATTTCAATTTGGATCCTTCTTTTAGTTCCAACAATATTACCTTTTTTTTTCAAAATAAATATAAATTATAAAAATAAATATATAAAAAAAAAATTAAAATCTTACCTGAGATAGATTTCAGCTTCTGTATTAATTATATCTTTACCTCTGATTAATTCTTTCTAGAATGAGAGATGCATGAAAATCTTTTTCAAAAAAAAATTGATTTGAGTTAATAATAAGCGAGATGTCATCGATTCATGATAAAGATATTACACTTTTGCGAGTTCAACATCTTTTCTAACGATGGCAATCCATTAATCATGTCCTTTGCTTCGAAGATAGGGAGCGCTAACATGGCTAGCAACTACTTGATCGAAATCAAAGCTAGTGCTTTTGTGTGAATAATTTCCTAGAGATATTTTGAGAGCGGAGGCATCCCACAATGCAAGGCAGCTTGACATGATGCAAAGTGGTCTAGATTTTAGCTAGCTAGAAGTGGTAGGCCACTAGAATTGACAAATGGTATGTGGGGAAGGGTTTCTTAATTCTTGTTTGATAATCAAAGAAGAAGATACCCTTTAGAGCTGTCATTGTCCATCCATGGGCATGTATAGGTAATACCATACCTAACTTGACATCATTGCAATTGAAAGGAATGTTGATTAGGCATGGGGTTGGGTCCCAAATGTAGATGTCCATGATTTAAACTCACTTCAACAACCTTGACAAAACATAAAGTTGTGCTAATCAAAATATAGTTCGAAAAATCGGCTACCGTAGAATTGCACCAAGACCTAGACCTAGATGTACATGTCCAGCAATCCCAAAACCATGTTGAAACCCTTTGGGAAGCCAGTTATAGCATGTGAAGCCCAATATTCTTGGCTTTAAACCAGCTCAAACATGAATGTAGCTCGAGCATATTTAGTTTTGAATCCTGAAACAAACCAACTTGGCATGGACCCGAGCTACTCATCTTGGCCATGATTATAGCTGCGATATATTTTGTATCATACAATAGGGGCACTGACCAACATGATACAATCAACATGTATAAACTATCTATTCTAATATGTTCGGCATAAGGATATCAAAATCTAAATTTTTGCATCAACGTTTTCAATCTTAAATTAATTTTTGAGTATCGAATAGGTATTTTAATTTTTTTTTTTTAAATGGTGATTAATTTGGATTTATTACATTTTCTAGGGCTTTCGATATCTCGGTTTCTATACTATTGATAGGGAACTCAAAATATCTCTATCTATTCCTATCTTCTCCATCCATCTTGACTGATACAAACTAAGATCTTGTCAATTCTTGATATCAATTAACAACCAACCCTCCGAGAAGTTCAAGATCATTAGTTCTAAAATGTTTTAAGCGGAATCAAGACAAGCATACATTTTTCAAGGTAAGGAAAAAACAACAATAGATATCAAATAGAATTTCATGCAAGTTACCAAGTTTCACTACATGATTACTATTGCTTGCTTAAATCCAAAGGCAACAATTGGATATTCTTGGAGGTCAAGTAAATAACCCACAAAAATAGATTCTTCCTTGGACAACATGTCTCAGAAATTTCCCAATTGTACATGTCTCGTAACTTAATCTCAAAAAAAAAAAAAGCTTAACGATCATTAACATGGTAGTAAACACATAATCAAATCTTTAATTTTAAATAGAAAATATCAAAAGCATGCAAACTTTGTACGGACCGTGCTATAGTCGCCAAGCCATTGTCATCCCCATATGTTATTGGCCATCTTGAACAGGGAAAAGGCCTGTGATTTTGGTTAGGTGATTTTTAAGTAAAATTAAGAAAGGCAAGCATCATTATGGAGAAGAGTGGGGAGTATGATAAATCTATGTTAGGTTCTAAAAGTATTGATGTGGTGTGTACCATTTTGGGTTTTTGGAGACCATGGCATGTGGATTTGGGACTTGGAAACATGGACACAAGTGATCCACGGAGGCAAAGGGGACAAAGTTCATCATTAGATGTAAAATTGAAGATCAAGCAGGTCTCGATGAGAAATAAACAAACATAAACCTATGGTGGTTGGAATGAGAGGAGGTGGCCAACAACCTCACAGCATGGCAAGATAGCAGCAAATTGCAAAGAGAAGTAAGGTGGGAACTACTGATCAATTATTTAGCCACTTGTGATTGAGCAACCTGCATGAAAGTAAGGATGAACAATTCTGAGCTCGATGGTCAAAAAAATACTTGATTGCTTCGCATTTAATATTAGAGAAAGCTTTTTTTTTTTTTTTTTTGGGTTAAGAATCAGGATCAATTTTGTGCCTTACTTTGTATATGTGGGATATCTCTATTTTCTGTAAAATTCTACATTAGATAGTAACATCATATTAACCATAAAAGGAAAATAATATTGTATGTGGATTGAGTGTCAATAAAGTATAAATGTTAGGAGACGATACCACCACATGCATTGTCTTGCCAAGGAAGCCTGGAGTACCTGCCTATAAAGAGTCCATCAAGTGTGTTTGTTATAAAATGCCAAGTATCCTAGTGATACAAATAAGGGAGCAAATGGATTGGCTCGGACCGGATCATGAGTGATCCCAATCCGATCCAGTTTTTTTATCAGGTCCTAATATTAGACCTAGACCCATCCCACTAAAAAATCGAATCGGATTGGATTGGGTCCACTATCAGAATTTTCAACCCAGCAGGTCATTCAGGTAGGATCGGATCCATAAATAATCCAGTTCTAATCTAAAAAGTTTGGATCTAAATATGATCCGAATAAAATATAAATAATTATATTTTAATTATTACATAGCTAACTATTATTAATCATAAAATAGATAACAAATAATATTATTTTCAAATTAAATTAAGATATAAAAATAATTATAACTCTATCTTTATGTTAAAAATAAGTTTCATATAAGTTTTAAATTATAATTTAAAGATCCAAATAGATATAATTCTAACAGTAGTAATATGTTCGAATCAGGTCAGTCAGGTCGGGTCCAAATTCAGTAAACCCAGACTCGATCTAGAAAATGAAACGAGTCTAATTTTATGATCCAACCCGAATCCACGGGTCCATAAAAATGGATTGGATCGGGTCTAAATGGATCGGGTCTAAATGGATCACGAGTCAACCCGACCCATTTTGCAGCCTTAGATACGAATGAGCTAAGTAGCTTCTCGGTTCAAACCCAAACTTCACTTGGCTTGACATATTATTATCAAGCTCAAGTTAAGTTCCAGAAACTCGAATAATTTATTAAATAAAACTTGAATGGCAAAATACTTGACTTAAAAACTTCCAAGCCTAGTCAAATACACATTTTTAATAATATTATATTTTAAATATAATACATATTATTAATTTAATATTTTAAAATATAATATAATATAATATTCGATTTTAATTATATTTTTAAAATATAATTAATATTTAAATTTAAATTCGAGTATGGCTCGTTTGATATTTGAGCTAATTTCAAATATTTTTTTTTTTAAATTTTTATCGGGTAGAGTTTGAATTTGAATATTAAGACTCGATTAATTTTGAACTGAGTTTGAGGCACGAGTATTTTAATTAAGCCTTTAGCTACTAATTGGAGGTGCATAAATAATAGATGAGCCTCTATCACGGGCTTATCTATTTCATTAATGCTCACAATGGCAGCAGGGAGTTGCTATCATTGCATGGCATTACTCAAGGTACAACACTACATGATACCAATGACAACAGAGGTGTATAAATAACAAAAATGAAATCCATTATTTTCCAAAATAATAAAAGCTTCAGTGGTGGGAAAAATGAAAAAAGCTTTCTCCCTAATCTGGACAGTTTAATTTATACGTTTACAATGACATATATTCAATGCTCTAGCCAAACTGGAGCAAAATTGTGCAGGGAGAGACAAACACATTATTACCAACCAGCCACTCTTGTGTTCAAACTATTGTGGTGGTGTATTACCATCATGTAACAACCCCAATCTTTCTAAAACAACTTAAAATTTTGCAATTACCATTTACCTAACTAGTAATACACATGACCTAGTAAGAGATTTTAAGGAGAAAAAATGACTTATGTGTGGGAGACTAAAATATTATAGGAAGAAATTATATTTTTTTGACATAATATTGAGGTTGTCTTTGTAACTAAAATATTAAAGGATATTAATTGCTTGTGATAATTTTGAAGGAATTGATTTTTATTGATTGTATTCATTACAAATGATTCAACATATATATATATATATATAATGGCCATATTACAAAATAGTCATATTACAAAATAGAAACAAAATGATCACGCTACAAATAGAAAGTTAAAATAATACAGATTTTTCTTTACTTGAATTCAAATTCAAATTTGAAATTTGAATTTGAATGACTAATATAATACTTAATTATCTACCTAATTTATCTGCTAATACTCTTACTCAAATTAGAACATGGAGATAAAATTATCCAACTTAGATAAGAGATGATGAAATTGGCTATTTCCAAGTGCCTTGATAAAGATATCTGCTAGTTGTTGCAGGGTAGGGATGTAGTGAGTTATGAGTTCATTGGTTTAATTTGTTTATAGATAAAATGGTAGTCAATTTCAATATGCTTGGTTCTTTCATAGAAAACGGATTAGAAGCAATGTGAAGAGCTGCTTGGTTGCATGGGACGTGTAAGAGAAATATATAAATCAGAGAGAAGAGCTCGAAGCCCAAGAAGCTCAGTACTAGTAGACATAACTTTGTGTTTGGCTTCAACAAAAGAATGTGAGACTGGTATGTTTCTTAGTTTTCCAAAAAAGTGGAGAATGCCCAAGTATGATAAAATAGCCAGTGGTGGAGCAACAGGTAGTAGAGCAACTTGCCTAGTCAGAATCATAATAAGTGGCTAAGGATAATTCACAGGAAGAAATATGCCTTGTCCTGGTGCCGCTTTGAGATAGTGAAAAACCTGCATGGCAGCATCAAAGTGTGGTTGGAGAGAATCATGCATAAATTGGCTAAGAATATAGATTGAATAACATAGATCCGGATGAATAATTGTCAAGAAAATTAGCCTACCAACTAAGCACCTATATAGAGAAGGATCAACTACGTTTTGACCAGTGGCACAAGATAAAGAATGATGTTGTTCCATTAAAAATGTACACGGCTTGACTCCCAGCATGCCTGTCTTGGAAAGGATGTCAAGAATATATTTTCTTTGACTGAGGACAATGCCATTCAGTGATCTGGTAACTTTAATTCTCAAAAAATATTTTAATAAACCTAGATCTTTGATATGAAACTAAGAGTGTAGATAAGTCTTGACAAAAGAGATACGGATGGGATTAATTCTGGCAAGAATAATATCATCTATATATATTAAAATGAGGACTATACTCTCATCTTGAGCATGAGTGAACAAGAAATAATTGGTCTTGGATTGTTTAAAACCGAACTGGATAATAGAGTAGGTGAATTTTTCAAACCAATTACGAGATGCTTATTTAAGTCCATACAAAGACTTGTTTAGTCTGCAAACTTATATATCACCGGGCATGTAAACCCTTGAGAAATATGCATGAAAATATTTTCATGTAAATTGATCACCTTGCAAGAAGGCATTATTGACGTCCAATTGATGCAATTTTCATTTATGTATAGTTGTTACTGCCAATAAATAGTGCACAGTGATTTATTTGGCTACAGGTACAAATATCTTGTAGTAGTCAAGACCTTCAACTTGGGTATAATCCTTAGCAACTAGTGGTGCCTTATAGTAATCAATCGATCCATTTGCCTTAGATTTTATGTGACACACCTATTTGGAATCAATAGCTCTCTTCCTAGCTAGTAAATTAACCAAATCTGTCTAATTTTTTTTCCAATTCTACAATCTCTGCTGCCAGTAGCGGACAGCCGGGGGGGCACCCCTAATTTTTTTAAGTTTTTTTTTATAAGTTAATTTTTTTTATAAATTTTTTAATATATACAAGGATGAACCGCCGGGAAGGCAGGGAGGCCCCTTGGCGGCCCCTAATTTTTTTTATTTTTTTTATAAATTAAGATTTTATGTAAACTTTTAAATATATATATATATATATATATATATATATATATATATGTTTGGCCCTTCTAAACTTGGGGATATTAAATATAACTTGAAGAATCTTACAAAAAAAAAAATGAAAATGAAACAAATATTATAAATCAGCTTTCTTTACTTGAAAGTTGGATCATTACCAATTTTATTTTTTTATTTTTATTAATTTTTTTCATAATTTTTAGAAGAAGACATAATTTTCTTTTTGTTACTCGATTAGCGTCAGTCTCTAGAATTCATCATGGTTGAAGCCACTGCATGCAGTCAATACCATCCCTTTCAACACACCGATGGATAAAATGGCGGCCGGACTTGTCATGTGATGCGATCGGTGAGAACGCTCCCATGACGAGACCAGGCGGTTGTGCATACATAAGGTCGAATACCAATGATGCGCTGGCCTATGACTACCATCTTGGTGGCCTTCGTCAGCCTCGTCACACTGACAAACACTACGTGCGATGAAGCCACGCACCGTCTTAGCGAACGGATTCATCGCGTAGCATAATCAGATCCTGGAGGGCACAGATGGGTGGGCGCCCATCATGCCTCAGGCTCTTACCAATACTACTGCACTCACATCCCATCATCTTTGGCACCATCGCTCGATGGATGTCACATCCCGCTATGCAGCACCAATGGTACTCAGCGCAATGCTACCATTACTGTGACCGGTGTGCATACATCCTCTACGAGTCCTTAATGCTTATTATTCTTCCGGTTTCAACTACTACTATAAAGAAAATATTTTCAAAAATGAAGATTGTCAAGACCAGATTATGCAACAAGATGGAAGACGATTTTTTTATCTATTTTTTAGTCACTTATATCGATAATGAGATAGCTGAAATTTTACAGTAGATTTCATTATTAATGAATTTAATATTATGAAATAGATAAGTATAATTTAAATAATATTTATAAAAAAATTATTTAAATTAATTTTAATTATTTATCAGTATTTTTATTTTTATATTTTTTGGCCTTCCTTAGAAAAATTGGTATGGTCCGTCTCTGTCTGCTGCCATAACCTCATGCCACTTTTGATTTTCAGTGGCTTATGAAAAATGTTTTGGCTCATCAGTAGAACTGATGGCCACCAAAAAAGCTAGATGTCAAGGAGAGTTTATCATAATAAACAAACTTTGAGAGAGGGTAAAGGATACCTGAAAGAGCTATTGGAGTGGCAGATGCAAGAGATTGAGTGTAGGTGGCAATTAGAAGGCATAATCTTTCAGATGGGCTAGTATTTGTTGAGTTTGAGTGGATCAAATTAATTATGGTTCAGGAATTTGGCAATGCTCAACAGAAAGATATTCTATTGGAAGCATTTCAGATGAATTATTTGAATATGTAGAAGGTTTGGATTTTGGATTGGTAGTAGGTATATATGATGGTGGATCATCAAGAATTGGCGATGGAATAATTGAATTGGTTCTCTAGTTATTATTCACTGACTCCGCTATGGAAGAAAGCTAATGTGGAAAAACATGTTCATGAAAAATTTTATCTTATGAGACAAAAAATACTATGATTTTCAAGATCATAACATGATATCCCTTTTGTCCATATGGGTAACTAAGAAATATATATCGAATGGCTCTAGAATCAAATTTAACACATGACCTTGTATGGTTATGTGCATAACATAAGCAACCAAATGCACAAAGGTAATTATAAGAGGGTGGTTGATTAAACAATAACTTATATGATATTTTTTGCGGTAAAACTGAAGTTGGCAAATGATTAATTATATGTACAGCCTTAAGCATACATTCTCCCCAAAATTTTATTGGTAAATTGGCTTGGAATCTAAGTGTTCAAGCCGCTTCTAATAAGTGTTTATGTTTGTGCTTCATAACTCCATTTTGTTGAGGGATATAAATACAAGATATTTGATGTTATATGCCCTGAGCGAGATAAAATTCTTTTATAGGTATAGATGTGAACTCACTCCAATTGTCATTACAAATGTATTTAATTTTGGAATCAAACTGTGTAGCAACCATACGACAAAAGGACACAAGATGAGTAGAAGTTTCATATTTATATTTACATAAGTAAATCCAAGTATCACTAGAAAAATCATCTATTATGGTAAGGAAATAATGTGAGTGATTAAGAGGAGTCAGATATGGTTCCCATATATTACAATAAATTAACTTAAAATAATGAGATCTTTTATTATTGCTAATAGAAAAAGGACTTATGCTTGTTTTGCACAATAACAAATATCTCAAACATGACTTTAAAAAAATTAAAAGATAGATATGGAATTTTAAACTAACTACTAAAAGAAGCATGTCCCATGCGTATATGCCAAAATAAACCAAAAAATTTGTCATAGCCTAAAGGATTGTGGATTTAATAAAAAGCGGCAGTGATAGATACCATCCCTCTATCTACCTACTCTAATTAGTTTCTTCGAGATGAGATCCTAAAATATGTAAAAATCAGGAAAGAAAATAACAATATAAGATAAATCAGAAGTCAATTTGCTAACTGAGAGCAAATTGCATGTGAAATTCAATATATAAAGAATGTTGTAAAGGGTTATATTACCAGGTAGTCTCACTTCTCCAACATATGAAATCGAAAGATTTGTACTATTTGGTAGTTTGACAAGCCTATCAAAAGGTATGGTAGTATGTGAATCTAGAATGATAGAAGATGATACCATATAGTCTGATCTCCACTATCTACAATACATATGGTAAAGGGAATAGTTTTACCTGAAAGATGATCATGAGTTGAAGTCATGGCATGCGAAGCTTGGCTAGAAGAGGATTGCATACCATTAAGAAGATTTAGCAACTGAGTGTACTATTGCATATTCAGATCTAAAATTGGTGACATGGTCTATTCTGAAGAACTGTTAGATTTACAAACAGTTGTAGCTGAAGCTCCTATAAGGTATTCCTTATTTTGTTGATTCTGTCCTTGTTTTCCAATATGGTTTAAGCTATTTTTTTCTTTTGTTCACCATGTTACTGCATCACCAATAAGCTTAAAGCAACGCTCCTTTGTGTGGCCATGGCAATGATCATACACTAACATAACATGCAATGGAAGAAGTATCTTCATAGCCATAGTCGTAGCCTCATGATTGGGTTGCTGCATGGTAGCAATAGATTGATGCTTTTCTTCTTGCAAAACTATGGACAAAATTTTACTTAAGGAAGGTAATAGATCACTATTAAGGACTTGCAATCGTACCATACTAAAACTCGAATTTCGTCTTATGAGAACTAATGGATCTTTTCTATTTCTCTTACTATAGTGAATGCCTTTCCAACACCACACTACATAGAAAGACAATGTTATATAAGTGCAACCCATCCCATAAGGCTTGAAGCTTTGAAAAATAGGCTATGACTGAGAGCCCTTCTTGTATAGTGAGAAAGATCATGCTTAAGATGATGAACTCTTGGAGCATTACTTTGTGAAAATCTTTTCTCTAAATCCATCCAAATGGCATATGCAGTGTCAGCATATGCTACACTATCATGCAAATTTCTATCAATGACATTGAACAACCACGATATAACCATGGAGTTACACTTTATCCAAGCCACAAATAAGATGGATGAACATTAGGTTTGAAAATACTTCCATCAATAAATCTTATTTTATTCTTGGCATTAAGGATATTTTGCATCACCCTTTTCCAAGTAGGGTAGTTATCTTTATTCAAAATGGCTAAAACAAATACCGTTCCTAGATTATCAAACAAGTGAAGATAATATGGAGAATCAATAGCAATGAAAGAGGAGATCACTCCCCCTATCATCAAGAAACTCTGCTCTTGTTGTTGGGATGATGCCTTGATGCATGCATCCACCTAGATCCATGTGCGGCCCATGAGCTTGCACATGCAAGAATGCAGGCAGGCCCAAGCACGCGGTTTGTTTCCCTAGGTTCGAACAAGACTTCCTAGGTGAGTGAAAAGATTTTCCCACGCGGCATTTTTGGTCTAGAGAGCACGGGGAGGAAAAATTTTTTCTACACAACATTTTTGGTCTAGAGTACACAAGAGTGGCATTCAATGTGGTCAAAACACTTAATGGGGTCAAGTGGTCATTAATGAGGTGCATGGAAGTGTGATGCAACCTATGACTATTTCTTAATGGCTCCTGTGCATCCTCACATAATCAGACATGCAAATGCATTTGGTGGGCACGATGGATAGCCTGGCATGTTCCCCAATGTGTTTGTCTACAAGAAGGCTTGATTCGTATGATCTGTGGCACGATCAACACAATTCAATCATCAAAAATAGTTTTGGGAGTCAACCTTTTATTGGATAGGCTATAGGATTTCATTTTAGATACGATATGAATCATTGGACTCTTGGTGAGATGCTCTTCATGCCAGAGACTATAAAAATAAGGACAAAGGGCCAAGGACAGGTATAAGGATCTAGGAGATGGTGAAAGGTCTCCAAAAAGTCTGGGGGGCTGAGAGTTGAGAGCGTGTAAAAAGGATTTGGGATTTCTTATTGAAAGAATTATATGGGATTGAGAGTGGGAGTTCCAATCTTATAAATTTTAATTTTTTTATATAAACCTTGCATGCCCAACTGATTGTGTATTTTATATTATTTTTTCTTTCTTTTCTTGCGGTATCAACACCAACAATCATGAACCTAAGAATAGAGATCCATATTCTATATGAGAAATTTCTCAAGAGAGTGGTATCAGTGTAGTAGATACCATAACAATTAGTATTAGAGTCCCAAATTGCTCATATTGATCAAGATCAAAGAAGATGGAGAAGATAGATACAATTGTTGCCGCTCTCGCCGCCGCGCCCGTGCCTCGGATCAGCCGATCCTTCCTGACCGCCTGGTGAGGGAGCCCCCCTTCCCGCGGAGAACCTGCAACAAAGGGGTTAGAGGACCCTGGCCAGGGATCCCGGCGAGGGAGCTCCGACGGTCAAGTCAGTAGACGACGAGAAGGAACAGACTCCCCAGCCGGACCCTCTAAAGGGTTCCAGACTTAGAGAGTTAACTGGTGAAGGAAACGCTCTGGGGACCAGAATCTCGGTTGGGCCTCCTTGCCGAGCTCACGCCCAATGTTCCCCTCTCGGGATTTCTGGTTTCTCTCTCGGAGCAAGGCCTTGTGCCGGTGCTTCCTCCTTGTCCCCAGGCTAATTGGCTTACCCTGTCGTCCCCAGATTCTCCCCTATTTATCTCCCCTCGTCGTGCGTTTGTCTTTTTCCTCCTCGGAAACTCCCCTCCCCCGTCCTCTTCTCTTTCCCCTTTTTGGTGAAGGAGGCCAGGCGGCTTCCTGACCTCGTCCGCCGGGCCCAACAGGGAAAAGGCAAAGACAGAAGAGAAAGAGGGGAGGGCGGCGCTGGCAGGGCGGCCGGTCAGGCCTCGGGCTCCATGAGAGCGCTCTCTTCCCCAAGCGCGGGCGCCATCCATCTATGGGGCCTGTTCCGTCAGGATCGGGTCTCTCGGCTGCGGGTCCTGCCGGGCCGATGCAAGTGATGTTCCGCGTGCCGCCGCCCTCCGTACAGGACGCCGTCTGGGATTCGTACGGCCCGAGGGATGGCCTCGGAGCCCGTCTCTCTCCCCAGGGCCCAAGCCGTACGAGCGGTTTGACCTCGGCTGAGTTGGGCCCGTCTCCGGGGGCCAACTGGCGAGGGGCGAGGGATCGGCCGACCTCGGCTTAGGTGGACCCCTCCTGGGTGGACACCTGGCGAGGTGGCAGGAGGTCGCCTGGCTTCGGCCGAGGTGGGCCCGTCTCCGGGTGGCCACCTGGCGAAGGGCGAAGGATCAGCCGACCTCGGCTTAGGTGGACCCCTCCTGGGTGGACACCTGGCGAGGTGGCAGGAGGTCGCCTGGCTTCGGCCGGGGTGGGCCCGTCCCCGGGTGGCCACCTGGCGAAGGGCGAAGGATCAGCCGACCTCGGCTTAGGTGGACCCCTCCTGGGTGGACACCTGGTGAGGTGGCAGGAGGTCGCCTGGCTTCGGCCGGGGTGGGCCCATCCCCGGGTGGCCACCTGGCGAAGGGCGAAGGATCAGCCGACCTCGGCTTAGGTGGACCCCTCCTGGGTGGACACCTGGCGAGGTGGCAGGAGGTCGCCTGGCTTCGGCCGGGGTGGGCCCGTCTCCGGGTGGCCACCTGGCGAAGGGCGAAGGGTCAGCCGACCTCGGCTTAGGTGGACCCCTCCTGGGTGGACACCTGGCGAGGCGGCAGGGGATCGCCCGACCTTGGCCGACCTCACTTAGGCGGACCCCTCCGGGCCCGGGCGCCAATGAGGTGGTAGAGGAACTCCGAGCCGAGCTCGACCTCGGCGAGGGCGGTTTGCCTTAGACAGTCGTCGGGCGGTGTAGTCTTGCCGATCCTGGCTTTGAGGATGTGGCGCTGACTTGGCCGGGGAAACATGCACGTGGCTCGCTCGTACTCGGTGGTACCTGAGCCTGGCCACGTCACTGTCACGGCTGTAACAGTTGCCCCCCAGCCCGCCGTTCCATCGGGACGTCGTAGAACGGAACATCGGGATTAAATGCGGATATGACGTGGAGAGGCGAAGATCTTGCATCATAATTACCACGATCCTGGTCACCGTGGCTCGATGCGGCTGAGGACCTATGGGGAGCCGTCACGCGTCGCCCACTTGCTCGTAATTAATGCGTCTCTTCGAGGCAGGGGCCGTTACTCTGCTAACGAGGCGTCGGTGTCGGGCGTGCGCCCACGTGGCGATCATCCAATGGCCTGAGACGGAATGACGGGTACGGTCGCTGTCGGGTGAGTTTGAAAGGGAGGGGACTTTCCAGAACGAGACCTTTTCCCTTGCTTCGTGGGCGGTTTGCTGCAGGCTAACAACTCCTGTTGCTCGTGCTCGTCTGGTGTATTTTCGGTGAGTGCTTCCTTCTTCTCCTCTAGCCCCCCTCGTTCTTTCTCATTTCTTTTCTGATTTTTTCCTCGTCCTTTCCCTTTCTATGGCACGCCGTCGCCATGTCTCTTCCAACCCGGACGAGGCCGGTCCATCCCGGCCGAGGACTCCATCTTCTTCCTCCACAGATGAGGAGACAATCCCGGAGGAGGTCCGCCGGCGTCTGCAACCCGGGGGTGTCACCATTGGCATCCCCAGGGGATCCGGTCCCCCCGGTTGCACCTGCCGTGCCCCTCCGTTCCCTTCCTGCTCTGCCTTCTCTTCCTGCTCCGCCTTCTCTTCCTGCCGGTCCCTCCGGTCATGCCTCCACCATGACCGAAGGTGATCTTTCTCTGCTCCGGGATGCCTACGGCATTCTGGGGTCAATTCGTTTGTTCGTTCCGCGGTCCGGGGAGCGCGTCACCATGAGTGGCCCCGGCCGCATAGCCTTCTACGAAGACTTCCTCCTTGGGGGTCTTCGGTTTCCTCTGCATCCTTTCTTTCTTTCCTTCCTTAGCCACTTCCGGCTTGTCCCGGCCCAGCTGGCTCCTAATGCCATCCGGGTCATCTTTTCCTTTATTGTTTTCTGTCATTTCCATGGGTTCGTTGCCCATTTTTCTCTCTTCAGGGCCTTGTTCACCCTGAAGAAGTGCTCTACCGATGACGGCTGGTGGTATATTTCGCCCCGGCCCAGGTGTCTCCGGTTCGACCTCCCTTCCTCAGTCAAGGGCTGGAAGAGCCGGTTTTTCTTCGCCTCGGTCGACGATGTCGACTGGGCCTGGAGTGAACCGGACCGGACCCCGAACCGAAATTCCCGGGTCGAGCCGGCGGACCAGGAGTCCTATACCCAGCTCCTGGGCGATGAGGTCCCGGCGCTCGAGGTTCTGCTCTCTGAGCAGAATCTTTTTGAGGCCGGTATCAGCCCCATCCCCGAGACCGGTGAGATTTGGCCCCGCTCTGACCTCTGCCCCCCTTTCTCTTCACAACCGAGCCGACTGACTTCCTGTTTCTTTTTTTTGTAGGGATGAAGTTTTCGTTGGAGTACCTTTTGGAGGGGGTAGCCCAGCGGGACGTCGTGGAGGTGGACGAGCCCGCAGCGAAGAGGGCTCGCACGAAGGCGAGCCGGGAGGTCGTGGCGACGACCGTGCCCAGCCGTTGCCGTCATTTCCCCGCCCAGGCCACCTCAGGGCGGGGCTACTGTTACTTCGGTCGCGCGACCCGGTGGCGCTTCCGAGAGGGCTCCAGCGCCTGCTGCTCCGCCCATCGCCGGGCCTGTCATTGCTGCCAGCTCGACAGCGCCGCCCGTGGCGACCGCCGGCCCGTCAGTTGCGGCCTCGGCTGAGGGGGCAGCCGCCGCAGGGGCCGGCCCGAAGGCCCCGGCGCCGGTGATCACCCACCGGGACTCTGTCATCCTCGACAAAGGGTTGGCAGAGAAGATGATGGAGTACGCCTCCACCGCCCGGGACCGCCGAGCTCGGGGCGGCCGGGATTACGCGGACGCGTTGCTCGGCATCCTCCCGCAGCTTTTCATGGTAAGTCCGAGCTTCTCCCTTCTCCTTTTCCCTTCTTTCGGGACTTAACTTCTTTTATTCTGAATTGTATTGCTTTTGTTATTGCAGATCGGGAACGACGTCCTCCTACTGAGGAATTTCCTCGTAGGGAACGCCAAGAGAGATTCCGAGCAGGAGCAGAACTCGGCAAGCTCGCGGCCGACGTCAAGGACTTAATGGAGAAGGGCGCCGAGCTGCGAGCCGACAAACAAGCCCTCCAGTCCGACCTGGCACGTTCCGAGGAGCGGAACAGGGAGTTGGAGGCCTCCTTGTTGGAGGAGCGGACCTCCAACCAGCGCCGAACTGAGGAGGAGGCGGCGGAGAAGGCCCGCCTGCAGGCCCATTCCCAATGGATGGAGCGCCAGCTGGAGGAGGCCCGGCGAGATGTGGCCGCGGCGAAGGACCGGAGCGCGTACGTCAACGGGCTCCTGGAGGCAGCCAAGCGGGAGGCGCAAGAGGCTGTCCCCAAATTCCGGGCTTCCGACGAGTACACGTCGGAGGTCCGGGAGGCCGCCGTGGACTCCTTCCTGAAGGGTTCCGGATGTGCCGGGAGAAGGTGGGGGCCTTCTTCCCCCAGCTGGATCTGAGCGGAGTTGTGATCGGTGGCAGGAGGCCAGGGGTGAGTGCAGGACCTCCAGCGTGGCCGAAGCGACTCCTACGGCGCCGTCGACCAGCGATGCCGCGGCCCCGGAGCAGCCCCAGGAGCCGGCCGTGGTAGAAGCCGAGGACGCAGTACCCGCGCCTTCGGCAGAGGGCTCCGACCCCGCACCCCAGTGAATCCGGCGTCGTCTTCTCCTTTGCTTCTGTTTTTCGTTTTTGCTTTGTGTTGTCTTCTCTTATCTTCTTTTTTTTGGGGAGTCCCAGCCTGTCGGGACTCCCAGTTTGTACCGACTTCTCACATCAATGGAAAATGACTTTATCGAAACCTTGATTTTTGTTTCGTCTCACCTTCCTTTTCCTTTCTTTCTGAGATGTCGGTTTGGAACACTTGAAACAGTTGCAGGCCTGGCCCTCCCATTGCTCAAGTTGAAGGATGGGGCCTGCTGAGTCGCGTCGCAGCAGAACAAGCCTCAAGTGGGCTCGGCTTTGGGTCGCCTTCATCCTTGCGCAGGCAACACGGTTTCTGCACCGCCTTCCAGGCCGAAGCCCAGGACCTCCGGACTGAACTCGGTGCCGCAGGCTTTCTCAAGCCTTGCGCGGCTTGCTGAGCTGTGCTCCGGGCTTGCGTGGGCGAACTGGGTTCGGCGCCACCTTCCAGGCCGAAGCCCGGGATCTCCGGACTGAGCTCGATGCCGCAGGCTTTCCCGAACCTTGCGCGGCTTGCTGAGCTGTGCTCCGGGCTTGCGTGGGCGAACGGGTTCGGCGCCACCTTCCAGGCCGAAGCCCAGGATCTCCGGACTGAGCTCGATGCCGCAGGCTTTCTCAAGCCTTGCGCGGCTTGCTGAGCTGTGCTCCGGGCTTGCGTGGGCGAACTGGGTTCGGCGCCACCTTCCAGGCCGAAGCCCACGATCTCCGGACTGAGCTCGATGCCGCAGGCTTTCTCAAGCCTTGCGCGGCTTGCTGAGCTGTGCTCCGGGCTTGCATGGGCGAACTGGGTTCGGCGCCACCTTCCAGGCCGAAGCCCAGGATCTCCGGACTGAGCTCGATGCCGCAGGCTTTCTCAAGCCTTGCGCGGCTTGCTGAGCTGTGCTCCGGGCTCGCGTGAGCGAACTGGGTTCGGTGCCACCTTCCAGGCCGAAGCCCAGGATCTCGGACTGAGCTCGATGCCGCGGGCCTTCTTGTTGAAGTTAGAAGGGAGTGTTTGAAGTGGGGAAGCTTTGTTACAGAAACTGGGAGCCTTACATCACTGGTAGTACATTCTCAGGTTCGAGGAGTTCCACGTCCGGAGGAACCTGGCACCTCCCAATTCTTCCAAGTAATATGCTCCATGAGGGAGGGCTTATGCCACCCGATACGGGCCTTCCCAGTTGGGCGATAGCTTGCCGCATTCCCGTGGTTGGGATGCTTCGGCGCGCCGGAGGACCAAGTCTCCGGGACGAAAAACCTTAGGCCGCACTCGGGAGTTGTAATATCTAGCAACACGTTGCCGGTACGCCGCCATTCGGATTCGGGCCCTGTCCCTTGTTTCCTCGAGAAGGTCTAGGTTGAGCATCATCCTGGCCGGGTTTTCTGTCTCGTCGTATTGCTCCATGCGCAGCGTGGGTAGGCTGAGCTCGATTGGGATGACTGCCTCGGCTCCGAAGACGAGGTTGAATGGAGTTTCGTCGGTAGCCATCCTTGGGGTGGTGTGGTATGCCCAAAGGATGCTGGGAAGCTCATCGGCCCACCTGCCCTTGGCCTGGTCCAGCCGCGTGCGGAGACCCTGAAGAATGGTCCTGTTCGTGACTTCGGCCTCCCGTTGGTCTGAGGGTGCGCCACCGAGGTAAAGCGATGCCTGATGCCGAGGTTGCTGCAGAATTCTTCGAATTCCCGGTAGTCGAACTGGCGTCCATTGTCGGTGACCACAGTGTAGGGGAGGCCGAAGCGGCAGACGATGGACTTCCAGAAGAACTTGGTGACGTTTGCTTCGGTGATCCTCGCCAAGGGTTCGGCCTGACCCACTTCGTGAAGTAGTCGATAGCCACTATCAAGAACTTCCGCTGGCCAGACGCCGGCGGGAATGGGCCCAGGAGGTCCATCCCCGACTGGGCGAACGGCCAGGGGGCTGAGAGCTGAGAGATTGGGTTGGAGGGTTGCCGCTGCACCGTGGCGTGACGCTGGCACCGGTCGCATTTCTTCACGAAGTCGGCGACGTCTTCCTTCATTGTTTCCCAGAAGTAGCCCTAACGGAGGGCCTTGTACGCCAATGCCCTGCCCCCCACGTGGTTCCCGCAGATGCCTTCGTGAATCTCCTGGAGCACAAGCTTGGCTTCTATGGGTCCTACGCACTTGAGGAGGGGGTAGGAGTAGGATCTTCGATACAACTGCCCGTCCATCAGGACAAACCGCACGGCCTTCTTCCTGATGAGGCGAGCCGCCTGTCGGTCCTCTGGCAGGGTGCCGCTGGCGATGTACGCAGCGTACTTGTCCATCCAGCTGGGCTCCTGGCTGACCTGATGGACCTCCACCGGTGCTTCGAGGCTTGGGACCTCAAGGCGCTCCACATGAGCGCGTCCCAGCATCGTGTCCGGCAGGGTCGCCAGCCGGGAGAGGGCGTCCGCACGGGCGTTCTCCCCGCGGGGGATGTGGAAGATGTTGAAGCGGCGGAACTTGGACGCGCCCGCCTTGACGAGCTCCAAGTACTTCGCCATTTGGGGGTCGTGCGCGACGTACTCCCCGGATACCTGCCCCACTACGAGCTGGGAGTCAGTGAAAGCTCTGAGGTTGGTCACGCCCAGCTCGCGGGAGACTCTCAGTCCGGCAAGAAGTGCCTCGTACTCGCCTGGTTATTTGTTGCCGGGAATTGGAAACGGAGTGCGCACTCAGCGACGACCCCGTCGCCGTTGGCAAGGATGAGCCCAGCTCCGCTCCCGCCGGAGTTTGAGGCTCCGTCTACATGGAGGATCCAGGCGTCCTCTCCGGGCTCATCGGTGCCAACCTCCATCGGTCGGGCCGATGGGCCTTCCTCGGGCTCCTTGCCCAAGCCTGCACATTCGACCAAGAAATCGGCCAGCACCTGTGCCTTCATGGCCGACCTTGGCCTGTATGCAATGTCGAACTCGTTGAGTTTCAGTGCCCACTTGGCCAATCGTCCCGAAGTATCGGGTCGGCTGAGCACCGCTTTCAGCGATTGGTCCGTCAAGACGGCGATGGGGTGCGCTTGGAAATAGGGCCTGAGACGCTGGGCAGACACTATTAGTGCAAAAACAAGTTTCTCGGGCCGGGAATACCTGAGCTCCGCATCTCGGAGAAGTTTGCTGGTATAGTACACCGGCCGCTGGAGCCCCTGGTCGTCGGTTCGGACCAAGACAGAGCTGACGGCCTCCGGGATAACCGCCAGGTAGAGGGCAAGCTCCTCCCCCTCCTCGGGCCTGGACAGTAAAGGTGGCGATGCGAGCATCTTCTTCAGCTCCTCGAAGGCCTGCTGACACTCCTCGGTCCAAGCAAAGCCATTCATCTTCCTCAGCACCTTGAAGAAGGGACGGCAGCGGTCCGCTGACCTGGAAATAAAACGGCTAAGGGCCACGACTCGGCCGGTCAGTCGTTGCACCTGCTTCTTGGAGGCGGGCTGCTCCATGTCCAGGATGGCCTGAACCTTCTCCGGGTTGGCCTCGATTCCTCTTTGAGTCACCATAAACCCTAGGAACTTACCGGCGGAGACGCCGAAAGCGCACTTCGCCGGGTTCAGCTTCATCTGATGGCGCCGGAGGTTGCCGAACGTCTCCGTCAAGTCGGCCACGTGGTCCGAATCGAGTTTGCTCATCACCAGCATGTCGTCCACGTACACCTGCATGTTGCGGCCTATCTGGTCTTTGAAGATTTTATTGACCAGACATTGGTACATCGCCCCTGCGTTCTTGAGGCCGAAAGGCATCATCCTGTAGCAAAAAGTCCCGCGGTCAGTTATGAAGGCAGTGTGCTCTTCGTCCTCCGGGTTCATCCGGATCTGGTTGTATCCGGAGAAGGCGTCCATGAACGACAAGAGGCGATGCCCCGAGGTGGTGTCGACCAGCTGGTCAATCTTTGGAAGAGGGAAACTGTCCTTTGGGCAAGCTCGGTTGAGGTCGGTGTAGTCCACACAGATCCTCCACTTACCGCTACTCTTCTTTACCATGACCACGTTTGCCAGCCAGCTAGGGTATTGGACCTCTCGGACGAAACCGATGGCGAGGAGCTTCTCTACTTCCTCGTTGATCGCCTTCTGCCTCTCCATGGCGAAGCTTCTCTTTTTCTGGCGGACCGGGCGCAACTTGGGTCCACGTTCAGCCTGTGCATAATAACCTCGGGCGGGATGCCTGGCATGTCGGCTGCTGACCAGGCGAACACGTCAGCGTTGGCGCGGAGGAACTCCAGCAAGCGGGTTCGCTCTTCCTCGGGGAGCTGGGCCCCGACTTGCACCGTCTTCAGGGGATCCGAACTGAGGGGAAAAGTCAGCAGACGCTCTACGGGCCCTCCCCTGGGTTCCTTCTCTCTCAGATCGAGGTCGTCGATATCATGGGCGAGCTCCGCGCCCCTGGCACCTGGGACCGTCTGGAGGCAGAGCGGGACTGGCTGGATCGTCCCCCTCATCTCTACGAGCCCGGAAGGCATGGGGAACTGCACCAACAGCCTCCTCGTGGAGATGGTGGCGTCCAGTTGGTTGAGCCCGGGACGCCCGAGAATGGCGTTGTAAGGTGAAGGGAGCCTGACGATGGTGAATGTAATTAGAATGGTCGCTTGCCGGGACGGGGATCCGGCAGTGACCGGGAGAGTGATTTCCCCCTCGACCCCCATTGAGTCCCCTGTAAAACCTACCAGGGGGGTGTGCACTGGCTTCAGCTGTTCGGGGGACAAATTCATCCGAGAGAATGCATCGTAAAAAAGTATGTCAGCCGAGCTTCCACTATCCACCATGATTCGATGTACAGGATGCTTCGCGATGGTCATCTCGACCACCACGGCATCGTTGTTTACATTATCATTAATTTTCCCTCCTTTGGGAGGGATTACATTCTCCGGGACTTCCCGGCTCTCTTCATTGCTCGGCCGGACCCGCGCGAGATCATGCCCACGGGCTTCTCCGTTGGGCGGTTGTCGATCGCAGGGACAGGCGGTAGGGCCGCGAGCGGCTGCCCTTCAGAGGGGGCCTCGTTCTTGATGAACTTCCTGAGGTAACCCCTCCTGATCAGCTCCTCAATCTCCCGCTTCAGATGGTGACACTCCTCCGTGTCATGCCCGTGCTCGCGATGGAACTGGCAGTACTTTGATTTGTCTCGGACGGCTCTCGGGTTCTGAGGAGGAGGTCGGCGGAGGTAGCGCTCGCCCTCGATTTCTATGAGGATCTTCGTTCGAGGTGCGAGAAGAGGGGTGTACCTCCGCTCGGGAGTGGCTTCGCCCCTCGGCCTTGGATTTGGGCGGAGGTCGGCAGATGGCCCGGGCCTCCGAGCTCCCGGGGTGTCCCTCGGGAGCGGCTTCTTTGGAGTCTTCCCGTCCAGCTCTCGACGGGTGCGGTCGGCCTCCTCCGCTCGGATGTACTTGTGGGCGCGGAGGAGGAGCTCGGAATACGTCCTGGGCGGCTTCTTGTCCAGGGAATAGGTTAGGCGGGACGTCTTGAGTCCGCGCTTCAAGGCCAGCATGGCGACGGGCTCGTCCAAGCTGTAGATCTCCAGTGCTGCGATCTTGAACCGGGTGATGTAGTCCCGGAGCAGCTCCTGGTCCTGCTGGCGGATGGAAAAGAGGCTGTCCACCTCTCTTGGCACCTTTCGACAAGCGTCGAAGTGCGCCACAAACTTTCCTTCCAACTGATGGAAGGAGCAAACGGACCCGGGCTCGAGGCGGGCGAACCAGACTCGAGCGGCCTTCCGAAGGGTTGCCGGGAAGGCGATGCACAGAAGGGCGTCGGTGGCCCCTGGACCCACATAAGAGCCTTATAGCTCTCCAAATGATCCAGGGGGTCGGTGGTTCCGTCGTAGGGATCCACCTGTGGCATGCGGAACCGTTTCGGGATTGGTTCCGCCTGGATTTCTTCAGAGAAAGGGGGGCAGGAGTCGTAGCCCGCCGGGTCTGCCGACGAGTTCTGCAGGTCGGCGAATCGGTGAGCGAACTCCGCCAGCTTGCGCTCATGCTCCTCCAGGCGCCTCTCGGCCTGGCGCCTGATGGCTTCATCGGTGGAGTCTTCCACCGAGGCTGCGGGTGAAGGGGGCGCCGATCGGTCTCGGCCCGAGGTCTGGCCTCATCGTCGCTTGCTGCGATGCACCGTTTCGGCCCCGTCGGCCGGGGATCGACTCTCGTGATCCTCCGAACCAGAATAGTTTCTCTTTACGGGAGCTTGGTGGCTCCCCCGGGGGTTGGAGATGGCCCTCGGATGGGATGGCCTGCCCTGGATTGAGCGCAGGCTCCCACGCTGCCCCGCGGCTCGGGCCGCGGGGGTCCCTAGCTGCGGCTGAGTGGCCAGGGACCGTTGCTGATGCTGAAGCTGTCGGACCGCTGAGATCAAGGTCTGCAGCTGCTGGACGATGGCCGCAAGGGATCCGTCCACCGGGGCAGGCTGCTGTGGAAGAGGAGGGGGAGCCGGAACCTCCCTTTCGGGGCTGTGGCCCCCCAGAGGGGAGTGGACATCCCCCACGCGGCTGGTGGACGCCTCACGACCACGAGTGACCACCATTGCTGGAGAGCGTGACACCTGCAAAAAGCCGGTTCCCACTAGGGGTTAGTGTCCTGCCCCCCCTACCTGGCGCGCCAATCTGTTGTCGCTCTCGCCGCCGCGCCCGTGCCTCGGATCAGCCGATCCTTCCTGACCGCCTGGTGAGGGAGCCCCACTTCCCGCGGAGAACCTGCAACAAAGGGGTTAGAGGACCCTGGCCGGGGATCCCGGCGAGGGAGCTCCGATGGTCAAGTCAGTAGACGACGAGAAGGAACAGACTCCCCAGCCGGACCCTCTAAAGGGTTCCAGACTTAGAGAGTTAACTGGTGAAGGAAACGCTCTGGGGACCAGAATCTCGGCTTGGCCTCCTTGCCGAGCTCACGCCCAGTGTTCCCCTCTCGGGATTTCTGGTTTCTCTCTCGGAGCAAGGCCTTGTGCCGGTGCTTCCTCCTTGTCCCCAGGATAATTGGCTTACCCTGTCGTCCCCAGATTCTCCCCTCTTTATCTCCCCTCGTCGTGCGTTTGTCTTTTTCCTCCTCGGAAACTCCCTCCCCCGTCCTCTTCTCTTTTCCCTTTTTGGTGAAGGAGGCCAGGCGGCTTCCTGACCTCGTCCGCCGGGCCCAGCAGGGAAAAGGCAAAGACAGAAGAGAAAGAGGGGAGGGCGGCGCTGGCAGGGCGGCCGGTCAGGCCTCGGGCTCCGTGAGAGCGCTCTCTTCTCCAAGCGCGGGCGCCATCCATCTATGGGGCCTGTTCCATCAGGATCGGGTCTCTCGGCTGCGGGTCCTGCCGGGCCGATGCAAGTGATGTTCCGCGTGCCGCCGCCCTCCGTACAGGACGCCGTCTGGGATTCGTACGGCCCGAGGGATGGCCTCGGGGCATGTCTCTCTCCCCAGGGCCCACGCCGTACGAGCGGTTTGACCTCGGCTGAGTTGGGCCCGTCTCCGGGGGCCAACTGGCGAGGGGCGAGGGATCGGCCGACCTCGGCTTAGGTGGACCCCTCCTGGGTGGACACCTGGCGAGGTGGCAGGAGGTCGCCTGGCTTCGGCCGAGGTGGGCCCGTCTCCGGGTGGCCACCTGGCGAAGGGCGAAGGATCAGCCGACCTCGGCTTAGGTGGACCCCTCCTGGGTGGACACCTGGCGAGGTGGCAGGAGGTCGCCTGGCTTCGGCCGGGGTGGGCCCGTCCCCGGGTGGCCACCTGGCGAAGGGCGAAGGATCAGCCGACCTCGGCTTAGGTGGACCCCTCCTGGGTGGACACCTGGCGAGGTGGCAGGAGGTCGCCTGGCTTCGGCCGGGGTGGGCCCGTCCCCGGGTGGCCACCTGGCGAAGGGCGAAGGATCAGCCGACCTCGGCTTAGGTGGACCCCTCCTGGGTGGACACCTGGCGAGGTGGCAGGAGGTCGCCTGGCTTCGGCCGGGGTGGGCCAGTCTCCGGGTGGCCACCTGGCGAAGGGCGAAGGGTCAGCCGACCTCGGCTTAGGTGGACCCCTCCTGGGTGGACACCTGGCGAGGCGGCAGGGGATCGCCCGACCTTAGCCGACCTCAATTAGGCGGACCCCTCCGGGCCCGGGCGCCAATGAGGTGGTAGAGGAACTCCGAGCCGAGCTCGACCTCGGCGAGGGCGGTTTGCCTTAGACAGTCATCGGGCGGTGTAGTCTTGCCGATCCTGGCTTTGAGGATGTGGCGCTGACTTGGCCGTGGAAACATGCACGTGGCTCGCTCGTACTCGGTGGTACCTGAGCCTGGCCACGTCACTGTCACGGCTGTAACAACAATCAATATAGAGATTAACTGGTTTGATAGGAAGAGCAGTTTCTTTCTCTAATAAGCGAGGATAAAAGATGTGTTGATCTAGCAAGAGTTGATCAATGCTTTATATGCGAAAAGAGGCCAGCCACCATGGAAGATAGGACTTGAAGATGGCTTCAGATGTAGGTAGTAAGCATAATCCGCTTGTATTTGATGGATGAGGTAGTGATCTATGTACTGAGCGATACTTTCCCGATGATGCTATGAGCAAAGCTCGAGGAGTTGTATATAACGAAGTCACTCACCAACATGCTTTTCCTTAGGAAGCAGTTCTACTAACTATAGATGATCAAAGAATAGAGCATGTAAGAGCACCTGAACAACTTCCAAAGGATCCTCATCGATCTCCTGGGTATCGACAAAAACATTGAGAAGATCAAGGCATTGGGCTTTCTTTCATCATTTTGTAATCCTTCGAGTCCTTGGTGATTGCTCTTCTGATGGGAAGAACACCATCAAGATGGAGGAGGTCATCTCGGTACTACTCTAGAATGAGGTTCTCAAGTGAGAGAACCAAGCTTCGAGTTCAGGTGGAAACTCAGCATTGATAATTTCTAAAGGAGCAAGTGGTAGAAGGCAGAGTGATATAGGATCATGAGACAGACAGTCCAAATAGAAGGATGTAAACATGATCAAGTGTTACTAGTATGATGAGCTAGGGCATCGTGTCAGAGATTGCCCATGGCTCAAAGATCGGATGAGGACTACTATGGCTGTGGCTAATGGTAGCGACAATGAAGGATACTATAGTGATGTACTTATGATATCCGATGAGGTATCTCCTTTTTCTCAAAGAATGTTAGATTCTGCATGTTTACATCATATTTATTGCAGAAAGGAGTTGTTTGACTCACTAGAAAGTAGAAATGGTGTTGCTCACTTGCCAAACGAATTGAGCTATGCAATCGAGGGTATTGGGATAGTTAGCTTGAAGATACATGATAGAACAGTGAAGAAATTGGATGAAGTCCAATACATACCCAATTTTTATAGAAATCTAAATTTTCTAAGTAAATTGAATTCAAAAGGCTACATGTTGAGAGCTAGTGAATGAATTTTAAAGGTTGTCTATGATAGTAGAGTCATTTTATAAGGAAAGAAGCATAGAGGATACTATCTCTTGATAGAAAGTCTAATACAAGGTAGAGTCCTTGGTGTAAAAGGAGTTCAGTGCAAGGTAAAGCTCCATGAAAAGGTAGATCGGGTACAACATGAGAGACTCAAGAGGATGACAAGCAATATCGTAAAGTAAAGTTCCTATTATCATAGAAGGCTTCTTCAAGAAGGTCTCAGATCAAGAAGAGTACAGCACATGATGGAGATAGGATCGAGCAGCCTAGCTCGACTTCCATGTTTGCCCATCCATAAGTAATAAACATTTATTCGAAGCATGAAGACAAAATCTTTCGAGTGCTTTCAAAGTTAAATAGAGGCTGAGTATTAAATTAAGATATAGATTATTGGACTGATGTCTTAACACACGTGTTCACCCAGACCCATGCATGGCCTAGGCGATTGCATGCACAAGCAGGCCCAGGTGTGCAGTTTGTTCCCTTCAGATTTGTGTGAGATTTCCCAAGCGAGCTAAAAGTTTTTCCTATATGGCATTTTTGGTCCAAAGAGCACAAGGAGAAAAAGTTTTTCCCCTTATCAAATTTTTTTTTTTCCCACATAACATTTTTGGTCCAGAGTGCATAGGAGTGGCATTCAATGTGGTCAGAGTATTTAATAGGGTCAAGTGCTCATTAATGCGGCGCATGAGAGTGTGACGCTGCCTATGACTACTTCTTCATGGCTGACATGCATCCTCGCATGATAGGATGGGCGAACACATTTGATGGGCATGATGGATGGCTTGGCACATTCCTCGGCGTGTGTGTCCATCCATGGAAAGACTTGATCTACGTGATCTATGACATGATCAATGCGATCCAATGATCATAAATAGTTTTGGAAGTTAAATTCATATTGGAGAGGTTACATGACTTCATTTTAAATGTGATTTATATCGTTGGATTTTTGATGAGATGCTTTTATATTAAATACTATAAAAATAGAGGTAGATAGCCAGAGATAGGTGTGAGGATCTAGAAGATGGTAAAGGATTCCTAGAAAGCTTGCAGGGGTTGAGAGTTAAAAGCTTGCGAGAGAAATTTGAGATTTCTTGTTGAAAAAATTATATAGAATTGAGTGTGGGTTTTCAATCTTGTAAATTTTATTTTTCTCATAATAAAATCTTGCATGTCCAATTGATTATATATTTTATTTTATTTTTTCTATTTCTTATAGCATCAACATTGAAAATCATGATCATGAGAACATGAATCTGTTTCCACACAAAAGATTTCTTGAAAGAGTGGTATCAGTGCAGTTGGTACTGCAATATTTGTGACATGATGAAGGCTATAAAAAAAAATTTGCCTAAGCTAAGAGACTCAAGAACAAGAATGATGTAAAGATAGCACAATACTTGTCATAAAAAAGATGATCAAGGCTTTGATACCATGATAAATTTTGAAGGAATTGATATTCATTGATTATATCCATTACAAATGATTTAACAAGCATATATTAACAAGTATATATACATAATATCCACATTACCAAATAGGAATCAAATAGTTATATTACAAAATAAGAACAAAATGATCATGCTACAAAATTGAAATTTAAAATAATACAAATTTTTCTTTACTTTAATTTAAATTTAAATTTTGAATTTGAATTAATATTGAAATTATTTCTCTTACATTTCTTACGCATGCCATTCAAATTTAAATTTAAAATTTGAATTTAAATATCTAATATAATACTTGATTATCTACTTAATTTATCTATGAGAAAGAGATATAGGTTGGCTAGGAGATATGATACTTGCTAGTCAGTCTAACTATCAAGCCCCGAATCCAGTACCGGGATCGGCTACACGACCGACTGCACAACCCTTGGTATCATCCTAGAAATTATGCTAGGCCTATCCTTCAATTCAATATTCAAGTAGTGGTAAAGAGTAACTTTCACTAATTATTTCTAGAATTTTTCATAAAGGTTAACAGATAGATAAAATTCAACTAAAATTTAAGATAAATCATAAAATAAGGGATTGACACCTAAATCCTAGTTCCATACTGATTGATCCCAAAGCCCGATTAATTTTCCAAATCTATAACAAAGATATAGAAAACTGGGATAGCTATACAGGCTCGGTAAATTATCATCACCTCTAATATATACATAAATATGACACGATAAATTGCAAACATATACCAATCATATATCATAAAACAACCAGCTCATAACCAAACAAAATGCAACATCACATTAATATGCACATACCATTACAAATGGTATGATATGGATGGCCAACCATTTACTTTACTCTCCTAGTCCCTCTGACTATGGCCACGATCGGCTCGTGGTTAGTCCTGAAAGAAACTATAATTCTGACTACACATATCGAAAGTGGTCATGTGCCAATGATCACTCTAATGGAGGCCTGGAAAGAAACTAGCTCTGATATCACATGAGAAAACATGCATCCTCGATATGTGCCAGCAACTACCACGCATGGCTAAAAATAAAAGGCAACAGCTTCTGACTATACATACCATACATCAGTCATGTGCCAATGATCACTCCACTAGAGGCCAGGAAGGAGACTAGGTCCTCGTATGATCATAGTCGGACTAAAGAGCGACAACAACAATACACATGACAATGAATGCAGTACAATGCAGATCAAACCATACCACACACATTTAACATTGCACAACAATCATAACATATTTAGCATGTAATACTAGAGGTCAAGATAACTTACCTGAAACTGATTCTATCAAGAATGCGTGACTCGAACTCTAGATCCTCGATAATCCCATACTGATAAAGATGATGAATGCTCTGACAAAATAAGTTAAATAATTAATTCTAAATCTAAATAAAGTAAAAGATTTCTTGATCTGATCTAGGATTAGGCTCGATCTAGATATTTATTTAAGTCCGATTGATAGGAATCGGATTAATCAATAAGAAAATAATTTAAATATCTAAAAAAATTTTTTTTATTTATTATTCTTTTCCTTCTCTCCTCTCTCTCTCTCTTCTTTCTTCTCCTCCTCTCTCCTTCTCTTCTTTCTCCTCTCTTTTTTTTTTTTTTTCTTTCTTTTTTTTTTTCTTTTCTTTTTCTTTTTTCCTTTTTCTTTTCCTTCTCTTCTCTTATCTTTTTCTTCCCCCTTCTTCTTCTTTTTTTTCCTGGTTCTTCTCTTCGACTTGGCCCGATGGATCTCCCCCCCTTCCGACTATCAAGTGACAAGGAAGGAGTTTTCCCCTCCCTCCAACGATGCTCAATAGAGCTGACCAAACATCACGAAGGATGGGCGAGGCACTGTCGGTGGCAATCCGACCACCAACCAAAATCGATGAGAAAGGAAAGAACTCCCTTGCTATCACACTTCTCCCTCCGGCGATGCTAACAGAAGCTAGAGAAGACTCACCGATGATGATGAGATGATGGCCGACCACCGGTGGAAGCTTGATCCAGATCCATTTTGAGCCGACGAGGGACGAGATTTAAAGAAAAGGCTTGGGAAGAACCTTCTTCTTGGTAGATTAATCCGACCTTCCAAGAGTCCCGCCCACCCCAGACAGTTCTCCGATCGACTCCCTTCCCGCCATGGTTCCCACCGACTCCTTCGACGATCGATTCGGTCGAGCAATCCCTCCCCTGTTCCTCCTCTTTGTTCTTCTTTTTTTTGAGTTCCGAACTGAAGTCGACAAGGGTTGCCGACTTCAACCCAAAAGGTCCAAAAAATGGGCTTTTACATTCTCCCCTCCTACAAAAAAAATTTTGGCCTCAAAATTTTAAAAAAAATCTAAGTCTTCTGAAACTCAAATATACGTAATCCAATACTCACAGTACCATTATGTCTGAAATTCAGTAATCCCAATAAGAGTCTCCATTCTTCCATCATAATACACTTTAAATTAATTATAATATCTTTAGTCCACCACACTTCCGCTGCACACTCTGATATAAATTATCAAATCCTCTAATATCTTCCAATACCCATTTCTTCGCTCAATATAATATCAATAGTAAGGTAATCTAAATTTTCTCATAGATCTTAAATTTGACTTGGAGTTTAACATATCCAATAATCTCCAACAAATATATGGAAGAATAAAAATCTAATCCAAAATTATTAACATAAGATATCAAAGATTCTACCAAGATATGTATACCATGTCCACATAATATCATTTAATCCGCTAATAGTAAATTGCAAAGCTATGCATTATCCCAAACACATTTTTTTCATTACATGTTTTAAATAATAATCCTCATAAAGATTCATCAAAAAATTTTCTTCTTAATATCATTAACTTTTTCATAACCTATATCATAAGCATCTTGCAATAGTCCCCAAAATTTATAATTCAGTAATTAACAACAAATTCGTATGCTATCATGATTTTCATCTATATCAAGTTTAAAATTCCAACATCATTCAATTAATAATTGAATATACTTATTCAACGTAACATAACACACTATACTTCCAGGTCAACACTTCTAAAACTCGATCAATTCCATTTATCAAAGATAAAGACACATCTTATCCAGCTTTTCAATATCCATAATATGCTTACTTATCATGATCAAATTATCTAATATTTTACACTTATCCAAGATCAATCTATCTACAAAAATCATAATTTTCCTTTGCATTAATCATATGCCAGATCTTACATACAATACCTAAGGATTACAAATTCAAACATCGAATCTATTCTTAGAACTTTTATCATATCATGATTGATCATAACACTAAGTTCAAATATCTTTTAAGTCATAGTCTATAGTGATGATAATCTAAATTTTAATATTACTCAAATCATATCCCCATCACTTATGTCACAGTCCTAAGTGATTATAACCCAAACTTCAATATCATTCAATCATGTCTTAATAACCATCGTATTAATTTCTAATCACTCATATCACAGTCTGCAATTATATTAAAATTAGATTTCCAAAGTAAATCAAATCCATAATATAACTCAAAATATACATCCATATATCCATTGTCTAGTCTCGATGACATTCTTCCAAAAATTAAGCTAAGGTAGTTTAATCCAACATTTTATTCATATAAGCCTTCTATATTTAGCAAAATCCTTGGAACTATAATATACACCTATCAAAAAAAATTAAGTAAACTCTTAGAATCGACAACAATTTCAGAAAATCCTAATTCTACCACACTCTCATTAACTAAATCATCTTGATCTTAAACCTTTGTTCTGATACCACTCTGTCATGCCCCGAATCCAACACCAGGATCGGCTATACGACCTGCCGCATAATCCTAGGTATCATCCTAGAGATCATGCTAGGCCTATCCTTCAATTCAATATCCAAGTAGTGGTAAATAACAAATTTCACTAATTATTCAAGAATTTTTATAAAGGTTAATAGATAAATAAAATTCAACTAAAATTAGGATAAATCATAAAATAAGGGATTAATACCTAAACTCTAGTTCCTCACTAATTGGTCCCAAAGCCCAATTGATCTTCCGGATCTATAACAAAGATATAGAAAATAGAGGATGAGCTATATAGGCTTAGTAAGTTATCATCACCTCTAAATATACATAAATATGACACAATAAATTACAAATATACACTAATCATACATCACAGAACAACCAGCTCATAACCAATCAAAATGCAATATCACATTAATATGCACATATCATTATAAATGACACGACTATGGATGGATAACTATTTACTTTACTCTCCTAGTTTCTCTAACTATGGCCACGATCGGTCCATGGCTAGTCTCGAAAGAGACTAGAATCCTGACTACACATACCGAAACTGGTCATGTGCCAGTGATCGCCCCACTCGAGATCTAGAAGGAAACTAGCTCCGATATCATATGAAAAAATATTCATCCTCAGCATGTGCCAGCAACTGCCATGCATGGCTAAAAATAAAAGGCAACTAGTTCTTGACTATACATACCGTATATTGATCATGTACCAGTGATCGTTCCACTAGAGGCCCAAAAGGAGACTAGGTTCTCGTGTGATTATAGTCAGACTAGAGAGCGACAATACCAATCACATAACAATGAATGCAGCATAATACAGATCAAACTATATTACACACATTTAATATTACACAACAATCATAACATATTTAGTATGTAATACTAGATGTTAAGATAACTTGTCTAAAATCGATTCTATCAAGAACATGCGACTCGAACTCTAGATCCTCGATACTCCCATATTGATAAAGATAATGAAGGCTCTAACAAAATAAGTTAAATAATTAATCCTGAATTTAAATAAGATAAAAGATTTTTTGATCTGCTCTAGAGTTAGGCTCGATCTAGATATTTATTTAAGTCTGGTTGATAGGAATCGGATTAATCAATAAGAAAATAATTTAAATATTCAAAATTATTTATTTATTTATTATTCTTTTTCTTTTCTCTTCTCTTCTTTCTCTCTCCTCTCTCCTTCCTCTTTCTCTCTCCTTTTTCTCTTTCCTCTTTTTTTTTCGTCTCTTTTTTTTTCTTTTTCCCTCTTTTTTTCTCTTTTTTTCTTTTCTTTTCTTTTTCCTTTTTCTTTTTTCCCTTTTTTTCTTTTCCTTCTCTTCCCTTATCTTTTCTTTCCCCTTCTTCTTTTCTTTTCATGGTTCTCCTCTTCGGCTTGGTCTGATGGGTCTCCCCCCTTATGACTATCAAGTGATAGGGAAGGAGTTTCCCCCCTCCCTCCGGCGATGCTGAATGGAGCATGGCCAAATATCACAAAGGTTGGGCGAAGTGCTGCTGGCGGCAATCCGACCACCAACAAAATCGATGAGAAGGGGAAGAACCCCCTTGCTATCACCCCCTCCCTCCGGTGATGCTAACAGAAGATAGAGGAGAAGACTTATCGACGATGACAAGATGACGGCCGACCATCGATGGAAGCTCGATCTGGATCCATTTTGAGCCGACGAGGGGCGAGATTTAAAGAAAAGGCTTGGGAAGAACCTTCTCTTTCGATGGATTAATCCAGCCTTCCAAGAGTCCTGCCCACCCCGGATGGTTCTCCGGCTGACTCCCTTCCCTCCACGACTCCCCCCCGACTCCTCCAGTGATCGATTTGGTCGAGCATTCCCTTCCCTGTTCCGCCTCTCTATTCTTCTTTTTTTCTAAGTTTTGAACTGAAGTTGGCAAGGGCCGCCAACTTCAGCCCAAAATGGACTTTTACACTAACTAAAGTACCCAAAGACTTTTACTTGAATTAGTTAAGTATTTTTATAATGAAAATAGGGATTATAAGATGGGTGAGAGAAATAGGAGAAAAAGGAAGACGAGGCATACATTGAATTAAAAAAGCAATATTTGTCATATTTTCTTAGAACTCTTACATAGATTAATTATTAAATTAATTGAATTAATTCAATATATATATATATATGGCAACTACTCCTTCTCGGCCCCAAGATGCTCATTGAATTGCCAATCGTGGTATCGGTGGTCGCCGAGTGATCAGATAGCTCTTTCATCACCGGCCATCTCCTGTAGAAATTCAGAAAGACTTTATAGTCAAAGTCGACTCCTATGTCTGTTAGACTTTTAATCGGCCTCGATCGGGATCTCCACTCGATCGGGCTTATTTAAGAGTCGATACTCGGCACCCTTTCTCGACACCTGGCCCATACTCAATGCCTAGCCCCTTCTCTTGGTGCCTAGTCATCTCGCGGCATCGAGATCGATACAGTCAGCCCCACCTACTCTAGTTAGGCCAACCTTTCCATATAATTGCTGCAATGAATATAGTCAATACGATCAACAGACGAGTTCATGGAAGATAGTATCGCAACAGAACTAGTGGTCTTTATAAAAAGGATGCTAGTGGAAAGAATCCCAAAGGACAAGATCCTAACAACCTATCATGATCTATTATGCTCACCAGAGACCACCTTCCTGGCAATCTCTTCATGGCTCTGCACAACATTATAAACAGATAAAGAGGACACCCAACGAGGTGAGGTTATTTTTCAAGGCTCATCATACTTACACTCATATGGTCATCACGGCACATAGCTTCGATTGCCGTTGCCCATTTCATCTTCTCTCTCTAATTTAATTGTCAGAGTATTCTTACCGGTAATCCCGATCCCAGCCGAAACTTTTTGTGGGACCCATCAACGGGCCACCAAGAGTAACATCCGAACATGCTGAAAGGGACCGAAAAATTTTCTGGCACACCGTACTTACCCAGAAAATGATCTAGCAACAACAACAATATATATATATTAGCCATTTACATGATGATCAAAGACCGCAAAAGAATCAAAAACTCAGGTGTAGCATAGATTAATAATTATAATACTAATACTATTCTTTTTGTCTCATAATCGACTAATATATTTCATTTCATCAAACAAATTAACAAAATTGTTTTCAAGGTGAAGCTATATCTCAACAACATCAAGAGCACAAGTCGAGCATATCTGAGATTACTAAAGTCCAGTTAAATAACTGTAGTCTGGACTCTGGAGGTGGATGCGGAAGCAAACAGAACAATAAAAACAAAGGGTGGAAAAAAGAGCATGGGCATCATTAACTCGAAAGCAGGCCGGTTGGAAGTTCGACCTCACGATAAAAAAAGAACAAAAAAAACAAAACAAGTACTTGTAAAGTATTGGAACTTGGGACGAGTTGAAAAGAAGAGCAGGTGACATTCTTTATTGACCACGCCCTGTTGAATTGAATCCATAATAACATAAAAAATATGTATATAAATCCTGGAAATTAGTATACTCAAAAGTCTCACTCACAGAGGAATCCTAGGAAATAAAGTGAACGTTTTCTTGTATCGACAGGTGGCATCATCAAATTTTTGCGACAACAACAGGGGCACAAATGTCACTTCAGCTTTAAACCTTCAACAGCGCTGGCTGGTAGGAGGCGAAAGGACGGAGAGGAGGGAGGGAAAAGAGAGATTGTGGGTTGGAAGAAGATAATAAAGAAGTATTCAATGGCAATAAAAAGGAGTGAAAGAAGAAAAAGAAAGGCTTTTTTTTTTGATATTTAAGTATCCTCTGTTCTAGAGAGAGTGAGTGGGAGAGTTGGTAAAGGAGGAAGAGTTTGGACTTCGGAGCTTATTGTTTGAATTCTTGCGGTCATTGGATTTGAGCCATTGGTTTTGAGGACCCTCTTCTTATACTTTTGCTGCTCAACAGTGGGTTTGGGTGAGTGAGGGGACTGACAGCACACAGAGAGGAGGTGTTGGCATGGGGGGGGTCATCATGGGCTTCCTGCTGCGCTTCCTGGAAGGCTCAGTTCGTGACTTTAAGGTGGCTTCCCTTTACTTTTTTCCTACTAAAGAATTTAACTATTTTCTCTTCCAAAATAATGCTGGTTTTGTTGGCTCTTGGTATTGTATTCCTCTGTTTCCTCTGTTGGTGGTGGGCTTCAATGGTTGCTTTTGGCAGCCATTATCATACACTCTTCAGTTTGGTTCATTCTTCGTTCTCCCGCTTTTCTTCTCTCCCTCTCTGCGAACCCTCTCTTTTTTCATCATTTTCTTCTCTAACATGTGGGACTCTCTGAGGTCTTCAAGCTAAGTTTTGGTTCTATTAGTCATGACTTCCTAAAGATTCGTACCTTTTGTCCATTAAAAAAAAAAACCAACCTGTTTTGCCTGGGAATTTATAACCATATACGTGTTGCCATGTTTCCCAACTTTTAAAATGAAAAAATTTATTCAATATATTCGATGTATGATATCATATGTTTTTGCACTTACCAGTACTGTATTTTGTTGTTATTTTTTTTCCACCATGATGTCCATTTCTATATGCCAATATTTTTCCCTTTCTTTGTTTATCAAAGGAAGTTTTCCATTTATTTTTTGATGGATTCTCTTTTACTATTTTAATAACCGCGCCGAAGTTTTAATGCAGTCTCACATGTTTTCTTGGCTTCCATATATTTATAGTTATCCTATATGCCTTCAGATGTGTGTTCTTACCAAGTTGATAAGATTCCTTCAAGGAAAGCAGTTGTTTTGGTCTCTTTGTTCCCCCTTCTACCTGTTAAAAAAAGATGCTCATTGTCGGGGCTTTCAATGATCTCCTTCTCCTCACTTTAATGCGCTGTTATTGTCTTGCAGGAGCTGTGATCACTCAAGTTGGGAGCTGAAGTGGAGGAACGTGTATGCAGTGGCATAAGCATTTATGCATGGGACACTAGATCTTGCAGATTTTTGGAACAAAGCGAGAAAGGGGAAAGAAAAAAAAAAGAAATGGCAATTGGAGAGCACAACGTACAGCTGAGATCAGAGAGAAATCCATAAGCAAATGGTAGGGAGGGTGGTGATGTCAACTTAGTGTTTGTTGTATGTCTCAGCTCACCCTTAATTGTTTACTACTCTAGAGAGCCTATGGCTGTCTGCTGTGCCTGACCACTTGCTTCCGGACCCCTTGGGCTCTGCTGCTGATCGGGGAAACAAGATACCTTCTCCCTTGATCTTTGGGTCTGCATGGCCCTTCAAATCTAGACCCATTTCTTCTTTCTTGGGTTGGAACCAGTCTTTCCTTTCTATTTTCGATAACAACTAAGATCAAGAAGTCTGCGTCACTCTCTTTGAAATATCAAGCTTGGCTATTGCAGCTCTTATTTATACTACCAGGGATGCAGGGTGGTGGTATAGCTGTTCTTTTGATGGTTTAAGATTTGTGGGAGATCTGCTCTTTGTGTTGCAGAAGTGGAGGGGAAGGTGTTTTGCTTTTATTCCATAATGAAGTTTATGAAGCTTGGATCAAAGCCTGATTCTTTTCAGACAGATGGGAACAACATCAGGTGATGCGACTTAAAGCTTCCATTTACTAAACAAATATTAGTTTAGAGCTTATTCTACATCTTGCTCTAGTTATTGCTTATTCTGCTCTGAATTGTGTCTATGATGTTCCTTTTCGTGCCTGCTTTCCCAATCTACCATTTAAACTTTGTGATTGGAGTGCATTAGATCAAGTTTCCGGGTAAATCATTTATTGGGTTCCACTATTGTTGGTGTTAATTCTAGGGTCCGTATTTGATCCAAATAATTTGAAACCTTTGAAGATGATAAATATTCAGGGTAGTTTGCAGATTATGTTTTGATATCTGGGTGCATAGGTGGTGAGTGATTTTTAATATCAGTTGCACTGAAAATAAATTACTTTTCATGAAGCTTCATTTGATCTAAATGACTTCCATCCACTGGCATCTGAAATTAGTCAGAAGAATGAACTCATGAAATGATTTCTACTAATTTGCTCTTCCCTTCACTTCATCCAACCTGCTGTAATTCTGTGACATGTTTTCTCTCTTGGTAATCATGCAATGTGTTTATTTATACTCTCTGCTTATGAAATGATTTCTGTTAGATTGTGTCCAGAGACCAATCATTTAACCGAATCCGTTGTTTGTAAGTTAAGCATGCAAATGTGCTGAGGTGATGAGGTGTCACCCCCTGCCGCCTCAAAACAAGCTAATATCTTGCAGGAAGGTAATTAGGAGTCCTCGGAAATTTGATCTTAAGATTGGCTGCGAAAAGTAAAATGCATGTTCGTGTGTATGGTACTCTAAAGGGAACATTACAATAAACATATGGTAATATTTCCCTTTAGGTGTCTGCTGTAGAACAACCATTTTGGATCATCTCACTCAAATTCCCAAATGCTCTACTTCACTCGAGTTAAACTTTGCACTTAAAAAAGAGATTTTAGCCCTTCCATACGTGCCAACCATACCAACTTTTAGGTTATAAAGCAAAGAAGAACCATTTAACAAGCCGCTTGGAGCAAATTAAATTGCTATGCTGCCCTAGGCTATACGCATTACTTCCATATCCTCACATCTTATCTCTCCCATTTGGTTTTCTATTTCAAAGGATGGTGCATGCCATTTCACATGGTTTTCACCTTATGGGTTCATTCCTTCAAAGTGTGCACCACATGGCTCGAGGTGTTGTCTCATGGAGTGATTAAGACTTAAGAGATCCCATGCTGTGGTGCTTCCATGGATTTATGCAACTAAAAATTCTTAGTGTATGGCTCTTTGCCTCACCTCCACTTGGCATGAGTAGGAGTTGCCATTTAGCACTTATTAATATGATTACCATTGGTAGTTGGGCTGGGAGGGTGCATGGGGGCCTCAACCTTTTTTAAGCTCAAGCGATTATTCCCGCAGAATCTTTAGGAGTATCTAGTGACAGTATATGGAACTCATGATGATCAAGAGGATCATTAGACTTGATGTAATCATTTTATTTATTATGAATATTCAGGAAGATCACTAAATTTGATATGGACCATTGTTATTGCAGATTTTCAGGATGATCACCATACTCGATGTGAATCACTTTAGCCATATGATTATCTAAAAAGGATCATGAGACCTGATATGGATCAATTTGGCCACTACTATATTAAAAAAGATTACCTCACTCAATGCAGACTATCTTGACCATTATGAGTAGGGCTGGATAGGGTCTACCAACAAGATTTGTTACATCAGAAAACTGAATCGCATGCCAAACTTCAGGAGACCATAACTTGATCTTTCAACACCTGATTGATATGCTATATTTTTTTTAAGTTATATATCTTTTCAAGATTTACAACTTTAGACTAAATCACTTAGCAGGTTACTTGAGCCAAAATTTCATCGTTTAGGCTTTGAAATGATCTAAGTTAAACTAAAACTTTTTTTTTGAAAAAGATTTTGATCAAAGATCATCTTCCAATCTGTAAAGAACTAGATAAAGAGATATAAGGCAAAATTGATATACAAGTCTAAATCTACCTCCTATAAAATTTTAATTTTTTTTATTATTTATATTAGTCATTTTCTTTTAGAGACTTAATCATATTCAAACTAGGAAGAGGAATATGATTTGAATTGTATAAGAGTAGGCCTCACTATTATAAATAGGAATTATGTATCTTAGTTTATGATACGTGAAAAATCAATAAAATAAAAGGGGACTTAAATCTTACTTTTGAAATTCTTTCATCTTCTAGTATTTTTTTGTGAGATTCAAATTGAGCGGGTTGAGAAAAATTTTCTTTCTTCCTGATCGAATCACATCATTACATTTATTCTTATTATTATTACATTATGTGGGAAATCTATTTTACTTAGGTACCACAAATATAGAAAGTTGAGATATGGCATAACATACTTTTGCCTTATCTTTCCACTTCATTGATGGTGCACAAGCCCTCTTTCTTAATACATCCACTAATTAAAATATTGTATGTTATTCCTTTGCCAAGCATAGGCCTACCAAGGTACATGGTGTCAAAACTAAGCACACACTAGCAAGGAAGAAAAAAACAAAATTATTTTAATAAATTTGCATCCGGTACTGTATGTATTTAACTCTTCTAAACAAAAGACTTTGATTGCTTTGTATAAGTGTGTAAACAAATTCTAAGCTAAAAACACATTTCTTAACTAATAAAAATTCATGATCAAAAATTATCACAATTAGCTATTGTGATTGTCCTGCAACATGTGCATCACATAGGTTCAAGTCGTTGTCATAGAAATTTGCATAACATAATTTTTGATGCATCAACAACACAAATAATCTCAAAAATCATGATAAGAATTTTAAGGGGATATGTAACTAGGTTTGCACACTAACAACATATTTTAAGGATTATCAAATTGATTGGATTAGGAAGAAGGAATAATTTTTCAATCTGCTCGACTTGAATTTCTTAAAAGGAAACTAGAAGATGGAAAAACTGCAAAAGTAGGGCTTAACTTCCTTTTTCTTTTATAAATTCTCCATCTCATAAATTGAGGTATATAATCCCTATTTATAATATGAAGTTCTCTCTTGCACAATTTAAGTAAGATTTTTTTTTGGCTTCTAAAAGAACGCTCTAGTTTTTTGAAGGATGTTCATTCTTAATCAATTCGGGTCGGATTTCTCTTTTTAATTTAAATATAACCAGGTCTATTAAAAAACATGATTAATATAAAAATTCATGCAAAAATATTAAAATTTTATAGGAGATAGGTTTCGACTTATACATCAACTTGGCCTTCTATCACTTTATCGAATGCTTCATGGATTGGAAGATAACATTCGGTCAATATTTTTTTTTTGAAAATAAAAGTTTCAATTTGCCTACCTTGTTTTGAGGCTCAAACAAAGAAATTTTAGTCCAATTTAGCCCTCTTAGGGACTAAAACAAAGTTGTAGGTCTTGAGAAGATATCTAATTTTAGAAACAAAAATTATCTCAATCTGGCATTGTATAATCCGATTATCATTTCCTGAAGTTTGGAATGCAATTTATTATTTGACGTGGTGGATTTTGCTCCTAGATTCAATCCCACCATTCTCAAAGTGGCCAAAATGATTTACATCAAGTCTAATGATTTTTTTAAATATCCATTGTGGTAATGTCCATATGATGATCCACATGGATCAAAGATATCATTAGTGCTATGGTATACTTCAATACTTATAATATCTTAACTTATATTCTATGGCATATCATGGTTCCTAAATTTTATTTCAAGGTTCACTGACTGGGAACCAGATCCTGTGTTGGCCAGCTAGCAATACGAGTTGGTACACCCTTATAGTGGACCGTACTGAGCTCAAATTGACATGGAAATAAAGGAAATTGGAAAGGAAAAAGAGAGAGTGGGGGAGAGAAAGGGAGAGGGAGGTTGGTGGAGATGCCAACGATGGCCACCAATAGTCTGCCAAGGTCATTAGAGGGCTGTTGAGGCTTCCGGGTCGTTGCAATCTTAAATTAAAGGGAGTAAAGAGAGAGGGTAGAAAGAAAATGGAGGGAAAGGTGGTGAGGAGGTCGCCAGGTGGCCATCATGGTTGCCGGACGGTAGAAAGGCTTCTTGAAGACTTGTGGCTTTGGAATAAGGATAACTTGTTACCTATTTATCAGGTCTTTTTAAAAATACAATTCATAATAAAGCCGGCAATGAATTTTTTGGCTTTCCACTATCTGGTGGCCTCCTCGCTACCTTCCCCTCCCTCCATTTCCCTCCCTTCCTAGAGGCCTCAACAAGTCACTATGGGCCTTTCCATCTCCTTCCCTCCAGTCCTTTCTCTTCCTTTATTTCCTTCTTCCTCACTTCGTTTGCATCGTCATTCCAAATTGAATGCTCGAACCCTACCAGTTGGCCGCTAGTATAGTTTGGCATGTCCTGAACCATCCAGTTCAAGCCAGTTCGGCGAACCATATTTCGTTCTATATTAAAAATGCATATTTTTAATAATTTTTTTTCAATTCTTAGATTTTTTTCCTGATGTCATTAGAAAAGGAAAAGATCAATAAGAAAAAATTCCTACTAAGGCTATTCAAATGGATGGGCATAGTGTTGAATTCGGAAAACTCTTATTCATTTTTTTTGGTAAGTGGGAAAGCTCTTATTCTTCAAAGGTAAGGCCCAATTGCTATGGTAGAGGAGGAAGGCTCAATTGGATTGTTTTTCTTAAATAGTAGCTTCTTAGATAACCAATTAGCAGTTTGCCTTGGTGAAAAAGACCAATTAAATATTCTTTTGTTTTTTGAGGTGTTGCCCTGGCCACCATGGTAACGAAGGACATCTAATTGACTTTTTCTTTATTCTTCAAGGGGACAATCCTTTTTTGCTTATTCAAGTCTTTTTTATACTCCTTTAAGGGTATATTCCTTTATATGAATTGAATCTATCTTTTACCTTCAAAACTAGTACAGTAAAGGTCCATGACCTAGTTAAGAAGTTAATTTTTTCTAGAAAGTTATCTAGAGTTGTCATGGCTTGGGATTGCTACAATAATAGAATGATGGTGAAAGAATCACACAAAGAATCTTATAAGAGAACTTATGTCTATGCTTGGTTCATGGGATAAATTTTGAGGAAATAAGAAAACTTATCTAGGTACCATTTGTAGGAAGGGACTTATTTCCATAAATAAGGACTTGTTGGCATTTTGTTGGTGAGAAGTATGTAGGAAACAAATTGCATTTAAAGCAATGTTTTAAATCCTATGTGTTGCCGTATCTTCTCCTGGGCCGGGTCGGTCGGCGATGCTGGAGTGTGCCTCTTCCGGTCGACCTGCAACAAAGTCCCCAAGGCGCCGGCGGTGTTCCGGCGGGGGGTACTCTGATGCCTAAGTCAGCCGAAGAGTGAGAACAACAGAATGAAGGAATAAAAATGGGCAGCGTTTGGAGAGGGAAGTGTGAACTTACTCTCGAGCAGGGTCCTCCGGGTACCTTATATAGGCGCGAAACAGTCCACAAATTGTTATGGGGCAGCCGAGAAAGACAGATTTGCCCATACTAGGATCTGAAGAGTGGCCACGTGGTGCCCTAAGAGGGCAAAGTCGTGGGAGTAGTGAAGAGGCGCTGCTGTGGTGGCATAATTTCGTTGTAACAAAAGGGCTTTCTGGAACTCTCTATGGTCCCGAAGCGAATCAGCCGGGCCCCAGCAGGAGTGGCCGTCGGACTTCTGCCCCAATGGTTCGGTTGTCGAAGGAGATAGAAGAGCCGGATCCCAGAAGGAGTGGCTGTCAGACCTCTGCCCCAGTGGATCGGCTATCGAAGGAGATAGATGAGCCGGACCCCAGCAGGAGTGGCCGTCGGACCTCTGCCCCAGTGGGTCGGCTATCGAAGGAGATAGATTAGCCGGATCCCAGAAGGAGTGGCGGTCAGACCTCTGCCCCAGTGGGTCGGCTATCGAAGGAGATAGATGAGCCGGACCCCAGCAGGAGTGGCCGTTGGACCTCTGCCCCAGTGGGTCGGCTACTGAAGGAGATAGATGAGCCGGACCCCAGCAGGAGTGGCCGTCGGACCTCTGCCCCAGTGGGTCGGCTGTCGAAGGAGATAGATGAGCCGGACCCCAGCAGGAGTGGCCGTCGGACATCTGCCCCAGTGGGTCGGCTACCGAAGGAAATAAATGAGCCGGACCCTAAAAGGAGTGGCCGTCGGACCTCTGCCCTAGTGGGTCGGCTGCCGAAGGAGATAGGTGAGCCGGACCCCAGTAGGAATGGCCGTCGGACCTCTACCCCAGTGGGTCAGCTTTGCACGTCCGTCGGCGTTCTCAGAGGGGCCGGTCTTGTCGGACCGCCAAAAGAAACCAGCGCGATTCAGTGGTGAGCCAGATAGGTACAACAGTTGCCCCCTTGCCCTTGAGCTTCGAGCGATTCTATGGTCTCGAAGTACGAAGGCAATATTTGGTATTAAATGCATCGGCTCCCCAAATGATGGCGAACCTGAACTGGCGTGCAGCGGCCAGTTCAATTCTGCTCCGAATCTTGGCCCTTGGACAGGTGTTGGCACCGTATTGGCGGTAGCAGTAGAGGTAGTTAATGCTGGTATGGCACCATAAAGAATCGTTAGTCCATAATGCCCGCCCGACACGACCTCGACATGACGTGAGCCACGTGGCAGGATCCGGACGGTTGGCACGGAACCTGGAGCGGCGTATCCATGGTTGGCCGGGCAGTTAGGCGGATCGCGATCAGACGTGAACCGGCGCGTCCCTTCGACGTCCCTATCCAATCAAGACATCGCGTCGAATGCCACGGATCACGGTGCTCGAGGGGCACTGGGAGGCGGCCCCTCAACACCTATAAAAGGAGGAGAGAACACCCGGAGGGGGGTCTTTCGCTGTGCCCAGGGTTGGAGAGAGTTTTTTTGTTCTGCTCCTGCCGCCCGTGCCTTAGGAATTCGCCTGCCTGGTTAGTTCCGCCCCCATCTTCTTCAATCACCACCTTCCTAAGGATGGCCCCTGTTGGTCGGATCCCAGTTCAGGGGGATAGGGAGCCTGATCCCTACAACATCCCCACCACCATGACTCGGGAGAGGGTAGAGGGTCTTAGGGCCGTATACAATATACCGACCATACTTCACCTCACAGTCCCCAACAAAGAGGGCAGAGTGAACAGTCCGATGAACTTAGGAGCCTTGCCTCTGTACGAAGACCACATAAAGGCCGGACTCCGATTTTCCCTTCAAAGCTTCTTCATCCAAATTTTTAACCACTATAGGATTACCCCATCTCAGTTGATCCCGAATAGCATTCCGGTGGTCTGCGGCTTTGTTGTCGTGTGCCGGGAAGCCGACATCGAGCCTAGGTTGTCCTTGTTCGGTAATTTCTTCCTCTTAAAACAGGACTTCCGAAGCCGAGAGTAGTAGGTATTGAGTCCGCGACCCAATCGGAAGATCTTAGGGGGACTCCCGTCGGCCATCCACTGGTGGAAGTCCCGATTTTTTTATGTAGATAGCTTGGAGCCGTGGGGATTTGAGCCGGCATTGGGGGATCCCCTATAGAGGGCAGCCGATGGGAAGAGGGTTCTGAGGGCCGATGAGACCGATTTTCACAAGCCGATTGACGAAGACCCAAAGTTCGTCGGTTTCCTGCTTTTTGAAGACAGCCTATACCGTGCTGGGATCAGCCAGCATCGAAATCTGGGTAGGATAGATACCTACGCCGGATACAATCCCCCTTTATTCTGACTGACTTGTTTGCCGACAGGTGGAAAGATGAGGCCGGACTGATCGATTGTCATGGCGCTGGCCACACAAAGGAGGGCCGGTCAGACGACAGAACTGGCGGCTCCGAAACCCAAGCGAAAACCGCAGAGGAGTCGGCACCGGAGTGGTCGAAGAAACAACAGGTGAGGGAGCCGCCTGCCGTCATCGTTTTCATTGAATCCAGCACCGGTGGCGTACCGTCACCAGGCCGTCGGCCCGTAAAGCCGAAGGAACACCCGTCGCCGCCCGTGCACTCGATCGCCAGGGAAGAAGGGGAGCGGCCACCGACATACTGTGAGGAGATCGCCCCCAAGGAGCCGAAGGCCGTCAGGAAGAGGGCCGTCGGGAAGGAAGTCGTCGATGTCAGCGATGATGCGCGCCAGCTGGAGCGTGCAATCGAAGATGCAAGGCAGGTCAGGACCTTGCTGGAGAGGGCCGTCGCCGGAACTGACTGGAACAAGAGCCGTCAGACGGTCAATGAAGCCACAAGGAGCATCTTCCACCACATGATGGGGATAAGTTGTCCGGTTCTGAACTCATCCTTATCCTTTTGGTACTAACTGCTTTATTATGGGCAACTCCTTCAAGACGCTCTGTTAATGGACGATGGCTTAGGTGAGCTTTTGGATTTGAAAGATCACTCAAGTCGGGAGGTCGAGAGGATTGAGGTGGTGAGGGATGCTGCTGAAGTGGCGCTGACGGCCGCTAGGTCGGAATTGTCCATCCTACGTGCGGCCAAAGAAAAGCGTTCTGCCTTACGGGCCGAGGCAGAGGCTCAGAAGAATCAGATCAAGGCCCTGCAAAATCAACGGGACGAACTGAGCACCCAACTGAGGGACAAAAGGCGTAAGGCGAAGCTCCTGGCCCATAAACTAGCCGAAGAGAGATCTCGCCTGTCGGAGTCAGAGAAGCGGTCAAGGAAGCATCATGCCGAGGCCGAAAAGCACAAGGCCGAAGCCGAGAAATACAAGGGGCTACTAAAATCGTCCCAAGAGTTGATGAAGTCGGCTTCCGTAACGGCCGTGAGGGAGTACAAGGCCTCAGAGGAGTGGCGGTCGGACCTCTGCCCCAGTGGGTCGGCTACCGAAGGAGATAGATGAGCCAGACCCCAGCAGGAGTGGCCGTTGGACCTCTGCCCCAGTGGGTCGGCTACCGAAGGAGATAAATGAGCCGGACCCCAGCAGGAGTGGTCATCGGATCTTTGCCCCAGTGGGTCGGCTGTCGAAGGAGATAGATGAGCCGGACCCCAGCAGGAGTGGTCGTCGGATCTTTGCCCCAGTGGGTCGGCTGTCGAAGGAGATAGATGAGCCGGACCCCAACAGGAGTGGCCGTCGGACCTCTGCCCCAGTGGGTCGGCTACCAAAGGAGATAAATGAGCCGGACCCCAGAAGGAGTGGCCGTCGGACCTCTGCCCAGTAGGTCGGCTGCCGAAGGAGATAGGTGAGCCGGACCCCAGCATGAGTGGCCGTCGGACCTCTGTCCCAGTGGGTCGGCTTTGCACGTCTGTCGGCATTCTCAGAGGGGCCAATCCTGTCGGACTGCCAAAAGAAACCGGCGCGATTCAGTGGTGAGCCAGATAGGTACAACACTATGGAATAAAGGTATCCCAATTTTTTCATGAAATGGGATGTCTTAGTGTCCCGTCCCATCTTGGCAATAGTTTCGATCATGTATCTTGGTTGATATCCTCCACCTCTCTAACTTTATTTTTTTCATTTTTTATTTCTTTTGCTTTTTTGTTCTTTTTTCTTTCTTTCCTTTTTTTTTTTTTTACCTTCCTTTCTTTCGTGTTCTTTTCTTTTCCTTTTCCTTTTCTTTCTGTCTTCTTCCTTTCTTTTTTTATTTTTATTTTTCTTCTTCATTCTTTTTACTTTTCCTGTTCTTCATCTTTCCTTCCTTTCCTTCTTTCCTCTTTTTTCTTTTCTTCTCAAATGGATGGATTTCATCCCAGTTCCATTTTCTTACCAAAATAGGATAGGATAACTATGAAGCCCATGTCCTGTAGGGATGTAAAACTTTGATTTAAAGTATAATAGACTTCACGATGTTATAGATTTTATTATAAGAACAAAATTGCCCTCCCACTTTTTTGTGTTTAGAGGTGGATAAAGGTTAAAAATAATTGGAGGAGATATCTTTCCCCTTTTCATCGTACAAGTCTATTCTACAAAAATGATGGAATAGAATTACACTTCTAACAGCCCACTCCCCCTCCCCTTTCCAACAATGGTATAGGCCTATTCCCCCTCCCACTTTTAGGTGTTTGGTAGGATATCCCCCGACTTTATGGGGTTATCCCCCGCTTATTCTCCAACCAAATGCACCCTAAAATTTGCGGGCACAATTGCTCATGGGTGTTGCTATAACCTCCTTTATCTTTCTATCTTCTTCTTCCTATTCTTGTACGCACTGTAGTATACTTTGGCATAGTGATGGGTAAGAAAGCCATTCCGATTTCTCACTTTTCATTTTATACATGGAATAATTCTGAATTTGTTTGCTTGCCCTGAGATGGAATTAGCTTAAATTGAAAAAGTTGGGTGAAATTAATTTCTCCCTTTTTTTCGCGGGAAACACTTTATTCCGACCCTCTTCATGGAGCCATCAAACCCGAGAAGGCCTAGTTTCATAGAATATGGCAGAATAAGGGGTCATTGACTGGAATAACCGACTCTATTATAATTAGCTATTGAACTAAGAAGGACTTGTCTGGTCCAAAATGAGGAAAGGATAGCCCCGGCCTTAGCCAAATATCCTTTGCCACTCTTGGATTGTTTATTCTAGTCATAGGACTTTATTATTTGACGATTGGGGTAAATTATTTCATGGGGAGGGATAGAAACATTGTTGCATCCCACTTTTATAATTCCAACTCGTTTCGTCGTAAGGCAACCAAACTGAATTTTAGCTTAGATCATGAATAACGGTAACATAAAATAGAAATCATGATTCCAGTTGGTACTTGTTGCAACCAAACACAGCCTTAGGCCATAAAGTGTAGGTGGTTTAGAAAATTGGATATGGAGGTGGCTGCGGTGCTATTTGAGACATGGTGGCAATGAGAAAGATATGGGATTGAGAGAGGATTGTTTCGAGGTTTAAGACTTTTCGTGAGCTTCGAGTGTGGCGTTCTCTTGTTGTAGGTGGATCTCTTTCGTGCATTTTGTTTTCGATAATTTAATTGTTAGATCTGTCAACAAAATCTGATAGGATTGTCCAAAATAATCGTCCTTGGAGGCTTATGGACTTAATTGTTGAAATTTAATATTTATACTGATTGGGAGGTTTTGAGTGATATGTGGGCCAACAAGCTACGGTTGATCTTGCTGGTCAAAGGGCTTGAGATTATTTACCGTTAAGGTCCGGTTGGTAGGGATTTAAATTTTTATTCATCGATCACGGATTCGAGATATGATTCCTGCGGGTGACTTGATTAAATCCAGGATATGCCCTGGAGCACGTGACCGGGTTGGGAAGAGAGCGCACTACTCCGTCGGCTTAACAGGATCAGACTGACGTACTTATCTATGATGAGAAGGGCAAGCAATAAATGTGGCCCGTATCGAACATGGCCTGGCGGGGAGGGGGTCTAGTGGGGGTGGTAGCTACGACGGGCCCTTTAATACATGAATTTTTGAATTCAATGCCATCAAAATATAGCTATATGTGCCATTGAGACTTAATAATTTGCGTTGCTGTTGTTGGGCGGTAGGCCCTCTAATACATGAATGTTTGAATGCTTGACTAGTGGATCAGTTTGGTTCTGCTTGAGTTTTTGATGGAGTGCTTGCCACTACAATATATGGTACGTTGCTAAGTCACTGTTATTTTTAAAGTTCATGCGGACAAAGTCAAATTTTTTGGATTTTTTTTTTTGATAAAATAAAAAAGGGGGGGAGGAGTTAAACTTAGGGCGTGGCCACCCCCAGATGGTCTCAATTTTATGGGATTTATTATATATATCCCTAACTTTTTCACTACTACCAACCAACAGGAACTCCAGGATTATTTTATTAATTTTTCTTTTTTTTTTTAATTTTATTTTTGGACTATTTTTTAATTTTTTATTTTATTCCCGGATTTTTTTGTCGAAATATGTCTAAACTAAGACTCGAACCCCTACCAGCTGGTTGTGAGAAATTCACAACTAGCTGCACTACTCACCAGTGGTGCTTTTTTTTCTTTTTGATATATGATCTTTGAACGTGTTAGTTTTAAATAAGATCTCATTTCATTGAGTGATAAGGATCTTTTCGTTGAGTGAATGAGGATCTTTTTTACTCAGAAGATCCATTAGAATGGTTATAATAAAATAGATTTCTGTGGTTGGGTGCCAGATACCTCCTCCCATTTTCTCAAGAAAACAATAATAATTTCCTAGCAAAGCCACTGATTTTGATATTGTTACGCTCCAAACCTAGCACTCGGCTCGGCCACATGACCGGCCACACAAATTTTAGGGTATCATCCTAGAAATCGTACTAGATCTAAAATATACAAGAATGCCATCATTTCTAATAAATAAAATTAAATAACTAAATACCATCAGAATAAATTCATAGTAACTAAATAGCCAACTTGTTCGATTATATTAGTATTACAAAAAGAACTAACTAATCCATCTATAACTCTTGTACTTGAATCTTATACTCGACACGATCCATGCTATGTATCCTGCGACACTGAAAGAAAAATAGAAATAAGGGAAGAGCTTTACAGTCTAGTAAGGATTTCCATACAGTTATACCAATAATGATATGATTCGAAAATAATAATGAAACAATAATGAACCACGAATCATAAATATCATGTCATATATTTAAAATAACTCAATTATCATAAAATCATTTAATGTCCCAGATTAATTAATAACCTTCTTTAGGATTTGGACTAATCACAATCATGCACCAGCTCATGATGGGCACATCTCAAAATCGACCATGTACTATCTATTTGTAATCAACTAACCCATGTATTATCTATCCATGGCTTGGCTATTTCATGTACTATCTATTCGTGGCTTGGCTATTCCATGTGCTATCAGTCCATGGCTTGGCTATCCCATGTAATATCCATCCGTGGCCGGCTATTCTACATACTATCCGCTCATGGCTCGGCTGTCTCATGTATTATTGACCTATTGCTTAACTATTCTCTGTGTGGTATGGCTAGTCCAAATATCATTTTCTTAATTATCAATTTATCTAAATCTCAACATGTTTGTAAAACTATATTAATTCAAAATTTTTCAAACAAGTATCATGACTCAAAGCATCCAAATATATTATATGAAAAATAACAATATCATGTTGGCAATTACAAATATCCATCATAAAGAATCAAAACGTAAATAATGTATAAATAATAATACATGCCCATGCTCATGTCCATAAACAAAATCATGCAGTATAAAAATATATATGTGAATTGGTGATTCTGTACTATCATGCCCCGAATCAAGCACCAGAATCAGCTACGTGACCGGCTGCACAACCTTAGGTTTTACCTTAGAGGTCATACTAGGCCTAGGTTCGAAATATTCATTTTATTCAAAAATCACATTAAATTAACTAATATTATTTAAATAATTTAATAATAATTAAACAGTTCATTTATTCAAATCAAAAACCACTAAATGATTCATGATTCATTATAAGTATCAGCAATCAAATTAACTAAACAAAACTAACTAAAGCATCTAAAAATTGATATTCAGTCTCATGCCCAGCTCGATCCTTGCTATGCATCCTGAGTCTCTGAAAAAATCAAAAAGTAAGGAATGGCTCTACAGCCCAATAGGGTCTCCAAACAGTCACACCAATAATAATATAATTTGAAAATAATTAGAAAATAATAGTTTATCAGATCATGCAACTAAAACAACTCAAATATCAAGAATAACAAAACCTTTGATAACATTATATTTTCTTTGAGTGTTTCCATTAGCTATCCTTCTTCTTTAGGGTTCTGGACTAATCATAGTCATGCTTCAGCCCACGACTAGTAATTTCAGTGTCACACTTCAGCCTGTGACTGACAATCTCAATATCACACTTCAGCCTATAACTGGCAGTCTCATTGTCATACTTCAGCTTATGACTGGTAATTTCATTGTCACACTTCAACCTGTGACTGGCAAATTTGAGTAACCACGATCCTGTGGCATGGCTAGTCCAAATATCGTATTCTCTTGATTAACACTTGTCCTTTCACATTATTTAGTCAAATCATGTCATTTATAATTTTTCAATGACTGGCATCACAGTCCAACCAATCCAAAAATAACTTTGTTCGATGAAACATGGTACACATAAGCATAAACAATAGTAATCAATCATACTATCTATCATGAAAAGTTAAACTATACCATGCAAAAATAATCATGCATGCCAATGCTCATGTATTCGGATCAAATCATGTCATGTAAGAAGTATATATACAACTGGTGATCATGTCCATAAATTCTTACCTTTCAGAAGCTAATCCTAGTATATCCGATATTAGTCCGTATCCGGAGCTCGCTTAATACCCCTCTGCTCAGAAGGTTAATCCCCTACAATGATAAATAATTTATTCAAATTTTTTCTACGATTCACCCGAAAAATCCTAACTTCATGTATTTCAAGAAAGAAAATTTTTCGATCATCTCTCCTATAATAATTATATTTTTATTTTTATTATTTTTTTTTATTATATTTTTATTTTCGATCATCTTCTCTCTCATTTTTTTTCTTTTTTTTTTTCTCGAATAGAAACCCCCCTTTTCTTTCTTTCTTTCTTTCTCTTCTCTTCTCCCCCTGTTGGGATATGTCGGTCCAAATACAAGCCAACCATCGACTCGACCGGCCGAAGACATTTTCCCGAACCATGCATTTTAAACCAAGATGTTCGGAAGAAACTGGGCAACTGAAGGGCAAGTCGAAATCGAAGCGCTTAACTCCATCCGAAAAGCAAGTCTACGGCCCATGCCGAAGACAGGGCCCCCAGCCCAAACCGAAGTCTGATCTTCACTGTCGACCGAAGGCATAGTCTTTGGATTACGATGAAGGCATCAGCTTCGGCCTATGTCCAAGATAAATTCTTCGATCTTTGCTGAGGAAGTAATCCCCGATCTGTCTCGAAAGAGTCCGAAGACAAAGACAGTTCTCCGATTCGACTACAGGTATTTCCCAAAAAGGGAAACCTGAAGACAGATCTCCGATCTATCTTAGGTCTTTACGAACACGATGAATAATGGTTACCATCGACTATCTCCAAGAGCGCAGTCATGGTGCGTGACTCCAGTAGCAATGCCCCCGGTTTGTCCAGAACCATTTAGTAACCATCCACGATTGCGAATTGTGGGGAAGGAGTTAACTCCCCCATCATAACTACTGGAGGGAGGACGGAACCGCAGGCCGGGGAACTCATTAAAAATAATGGTAAAAGGGGATGCTTCGGGTAAGGCACAAGATACTCTTGAAAACCTTAGAGTCTTTTCCCTCTCCATCTGATCCTCATAATCTTCCTCATTTTGTGGCTGGAACCCGCCTCTGACTTAGGCATCGGAGTGTCCCCCGCCAGAGCAACTCCGGCCAGGGATTTGTTTTGCAGGTGAACCAGGGAGCAGACCTGCGATCCAGTAGCTCCGCCCGGTCAGAAAAGGGGCTCCATGCCAACAGATTGGCACGCCAGGTAGGGGGAAAGGGCAGTGGTTTAAAAATCCATTGTTAAGCTCTCCACCTTGAAAAGGGGAAGTAAGAAATTTACGATGGCAAGAGGGAAGACTCAGATTGCTTCAACGAGTCGAAGTCGTATTCCATCCCGGGGGGGTGCACCCTCGGCAGAGAACGACATCCCACCTCCCACCTCCCACAATTATTGTGGGACAACAACAGTTCGAAGTTCTCCTGAACCAGGTCACTAACCTCACAGCTATGGTTCAGGACTTCCAGGACAGAGCTTTCCAGATGGGGCATCAGCCAGCCTTCTCTAGGCATAGCTCTCAATCCCAGAGGGAAGAGAGCCCCTCGAGAGGGGTCCACACATCTCTCCCTCCGTCCTCAGCCCTCCTCTGAAGGCCAAAGTTCAGGAATGCCCAGGCTCGTTGATTCCCTGCAGAGAGGGAAAAGGCCTAAGCAAACTTTCTCTCCTTCTGAAAACTCTACTCCCGTAGAGAAAGCACCAAAGCAGGTTCTCCCCGATTACGATGGGAAGTTTAAAGCCATCGAATCGAAAATGGCGAGAATTCGGGAGCAAAAGGATCACAACGATCTAGCGGTATGTGATCTGTGCCCCCTTACACCGATCGTATCTTGGCCGAAGTTATTCCTCGGCACTTCAGGATTTCCCAGATGGAACCCTACGATGGCACGTCCAATCCTTTTGATCATCTGGACAGTTTTAAGACCCATATGATGATCCAAGGAGCTTCGGACGGATGTACTGCCTCGCGTTCCCGACCACCTTGAAGAAAGCTGCTCGGATGTGGTACTCGAGCATACGCCCAGGTACCATCGATTCCTTATTCGAGTTAGAAAAACTGTTTGTCTTGCATTTCAGGACCTGTCGCAAGACCCCCTGAAATATAGATACGCTGTTCCTCCTTCACCAGAATGAAGGAGAAAATCTACGAGATTACATCTCCAGATTTAATGCGGTCATGCTCGAGATCTCCGATCTCAACGAGCACGTGGCCATGTCTGCACTAAAGAAGGGGCTTCGTACGTCCAGGCTCACCTTTTTCCTGGACAAGAAGTTTTCCAAAAGCTACGTTGAGCTTCTATCAAGAGCTCAGAAATATGCCGATGCCGAAGAGCAAGTGACAAACCGACGACTGGCTGAAGGGAAGCCCCCTTCAAAGAAGAAAAATAACAGGGGACAAGGCCCCCCTATTTCCAACAACAACAACAACAACAAGCATGCCGACCGCCGAAGGAGTCCTCCCAGGCCCAGAGCATTGGGCGGGAGATTCGACTCCTATATCCCCCTCAACCTCCCTCGAGAAAAGATCCTCTTGGAGATAGAGGAAGAAAGCTATCTGCAACGGCCACGTCCCATGAAGGCGTCCTCTTCCGCGAGGAATAGGAACAAATACTGTCGATTCCACCGGGACCACGGTCATAATATCGAAGAATGCATCCAGTTGAGAGATGCTATAGAGGATCTTATCAAGAGAGGATACTTGGGACAGTACGTTGGTCGCCAAGGATTTCGATCATAAGCTATTGTTCCCCAATCGGCTCCTGAGGAGGCTGAACTGCCAAACCAGAGGCCCACCAACGGAGGCGTGGGGATGATACATCGACCTACCAACTGGAGAAGAGATGAAGACGACACTCCTAAGTGGCTCAAGGACAACAATGCCATCCTCTTCTCCGATGATGATCTCGCGGGAGTTCGGCTTCCGCATGATGACCCTATTGTAATTTCGGCCGTTGTGGCCAATTATGATGTAAAACGAATTTTGGTTGATAATGGAAGTTCGACTGATGTCTTGATCTACGATGCATTCTCTCGGATGTGTTTACCTAGAAGTGAACTACGAAGATCTCCTATACCACTTACTGGCTTCGGAGGCAACCAGGTCGATGCCGAGGAAGAAATAGTACTGCCTATAACCCTCGACACTGAACCTCGATAGAAGACACTACCAATCAATTTCACGATGGTCCGAACCCCTTCGGCCTATAATATTATCCTGGGACGGCCTGCTCTGAACAAATTTCAAACTGTAGTGTCGTCTTACTACCTCTTGGTACGTTTTCCCACCAGGAATGGTGTCGGAGAAGCCAAAGGAGATCAGAGAATAGCGCGACAATGCCTGATGATCCAAGACAAGCACTCTAATGATCCTACAATTTGGGATCAGTTAGATTCGAGAGAACCGACCGCAGATTCTGGTGAACCCATGGAGAGAACTATTTCGGTGCCCTTGACTGAAGAGGACCCTACTAGGGTCGTGTAGATCAGAAGTATGCTTGATGAGAAAACCATAATGGAGCTGATTTGTTTTCTCAGGGATAATGCTGATGTCTTCACCTGGTTGGCTTCGGACATGCCAGGGATTCCAGCTGAAGTAATCACTCATCGGCTAGAAGTTGCTCCTGAATATAAGCCGGTCCGGTAAAAGAAGAGGAGCTTTGCCCTTGAAAGACAGAAGGCAATAGATGAAGAAGTGAGTAAGCTCCTCAAGGCAAGGCTCATCCGGAAAGCCCATTACCTCGAGTGGTTGGCCTATGTGGTAATGGTAAAGAAAGCTAATGGCAAGTGGAGGATCTGCATTGACTACACGAACCTTAATAAGGCTTGTCCAAAAGACAGCTTTTCTCTCCCAAAGATTGACCAACTGGTCGATGCCACTGCCGGCCATCAACTGTTAAGCTTCATGGACACTTTCTTCGGATACAATTAGATCCGAATGGATCCCCGGATGAGGAAAAGACAGCCTTCGTCACCGACAAAGATCTGTATTGCTACAAAATGATGCCATTTGGGCTCAAGAATGCTAGGATGACATTTCAGAGATTAATCAACAAGGTTGATTAATCAAAGGGAGCAGTTGGACAGAAACATGGAGGCCTATATTGATGACATGATTGTCAAGAGCCTCCTTAAAAGAAATCACATCACCGACCTGGAGGAATCATTTAGCGCTCTGCGGTGTCATCGCATGAAGCTAAATCCGACGAAGTGCACCTTTGGGTTTACTTCGAGAAAGTTTTTGGGTTTCCTCGTTACCAAGCGAGGGATAGAGGCAAACCCTAAGAAAATCCAGGCCCTCAAAGACATGAGACATCCGTCCTGCAAGAAGGAAGTTCAACAGCTGACAGGGAGGATTGCCTCCTTAAGCAGGTTCATATCTTGGTCGACCGAGAAATGCCTTTCCGTCTTCAAGGTACTTCAGCAGTCTCGGGGTTTCGAGTAGATCGAAGACTACCGTGCTACCTTTGAAGAGTTGAAGAAGTACTTAGAGACCCCACCTCTACTTTCTAAACCTCAAGAGGGGGAGGTGCTCTACTTATACCTTTCCACTTCGGACGAAGCAGTCAGTTCAGTCCTCGTCCGAAGAGAAGAAGACGGCTCTCATAAGCCGATCTACTACATCAGCAAAGTCTTGCATGATGCTGAAACGAGGTATTCAAAAATGCAGAAGCTGATATACTCTTTAATAATTGCGGCAAAGCGACTATGGCCTTACTTTCACGCCCACGCCATCGTGGTCCTGACTGATCAGCCTCTTAAGGCCATCCTCCGGTCCCCCGATACTTTAGGAAGGATAGCCAAGTGGGCTATGAAACTAAGCGAGTTTGACATTAGTTTCCAACCTCGATCGGCTATGAAGGCCCAGGTGCTCTCAGATTTCCTGGCTGAGTGCACCTGGAAGTTCGAAGATGAAGCCTCCAGCAGAAGAAGAAATCTCAAAGGACACGGAGTCTGTTTGGGTGCTCCACGTGGACGGAGCCTCCAACTCCGCCGGGTGTGGAGCCGGTCTCATATTGGCTGAACCGGATGGCCACACGGTGGAATACGCTCTCCGATTCTCCTTCCATGCTTCGAATAGCCAGACATAATACGAAAGCCGGCTTGTAGGACTTCGGATTGCCAAGAGTTTGGGAGTTCAGAGACTCCAGGCTTTTTCGGACTCTTAGTTGGTGGTAAACTAGGTTAAAGGAGAATATGAAGCTAGAGATCCCACCATGGTGCAGTACCTAAAAAAAGTATAAATCATGTCTTCTCAACTAGAGTTCTTCGAAATCATTCATGTTTCTCGATCGGAGAACTCCCGGGCAGATGCGTTGTTTCGACTTGCTACCATAACCCCGGAATCCCTTGGTCGCACCTTCGCTGAACACCTGGAAGCCCCAAGCATAGCTGAAGGAGCTGTGGAGGTGCACCAGATGAGACCGAACCAAGCTGGATGGATCCCATCATCAAGTTTTTAAACGAGGGCATGTTATCGGAAGATAAAGCAGAGGCCAAAAAGATCCGCTGGATGGCGTCCCAATATGTCATCCTAGATGGAATTCTCTACAAGAGATCATTTTCTCAGCCTCTACTGAAATGCTTGGGACCGTCATACGCTGACTACGCCGTGAGGGAGGTCCATGAAGGGATATGCGGAGATCATTTGGGGGGTAGATCCTTGGCATATAAAATTATATGCCAGGGATACTATTAGCCTTCCATTTAAAAGGATTCAGCCAACTTCGTGCAGAAATGTGATCAATGCTAAAGGTATGCCAACATACAGAGGCAACCAGTGAGTCATTTGATCCAACTGATAGCACCTTGGCCCTTCGCCCAATGGAGAATGGACATTCTTGGCCCATTCCCACTAGCATCCCGGCAGAGGAAGTTCCTCATCGTGATAATCGACTATTTCACCAAATGGGTCGAAGTTGAACCATTGGCTCACATCACGGAGGGCAAGGTCGAGAGCTTTGTCAGGAATTCCATCATATTCCGGTTTGGAATTCCACATACAATTATTACCGACAACAGGAGACAATTCGACAATCCGAAGTTCAAAGACTTCTATGCTCGGTACCATGTGCAATACAGGCTGACTTCCGTCGCCCACCCGCAGTCCAATAGGGAAGCCGAAGTAACTAATCGGACTTCCTCCATGGCTTGAAGACAAGGTTGAACGCTGCCAAGGGACTTTGGACCGAAGAACTAACCTCCGTTCTCTGGGCATACAGGACGACCCCGAGAACAGCTACTGGTGAATCGCTGTTCAACCTGGCGTACGGTATCGAAGCTGTTCTCCCTATCGAAGTCTCCCTCCAATCTCTGAGGATCGATAAATATGAAGAGCCTGAAAACTCTGATCGCAGAAGAGTTGACCTGGATCTACTACCGAGTACCAGGCTCCAGGCCCAAATGGAAATGGCGATATACCAACAAAAGGTCGCCAAATATTACAATTCCAGAGTAAAGGAACAGATTTTCTGCATGGGGGACATGGTGCTACGAAGAGCTGAAATATCCAGGCCGACTGAGCAGGGCAAACTTTCTCCCAACTAGGAAGGGCCGTACCAAGTTGAAAAAGTTATACGTCCAGGAACGTATCGACTTAAGATCTTGGACGGTAAAATTCTGTCACGGTCATGGAATGTACAAAACCTTCGCAAGTACTATTAATAAACAAACTCCAAAATTTTTTGTGCAAATCTGTTCAACATTGAATGGCCCGTTGCGCCAACTGGATGACAACCGTATGAACTGCCCGATCTAAGAAATCGACCAACGGCACAAAGGAGAGTATAATCCATTCACCTTATCGATATACCCGACGAGCGCAATAGACAGTCCAATCAGGCTTCCAAAATGATCAAAGGCACAGGGACGGTTTATGTAACCTATCCTACGGTAAATCTGAAGATGTACTGGGACGGGCCTAATCAGCCTACCTTACATCAAAGAAGGCGTAGGAATGGATTTTATAGCCTACCCTATGGAATATCCGAAGACGCACCGAGGCGGGCCTGAATAGCCTACCTTAATCGTAACAGGAATACACATGGATGGCCTAGACATTCTACCCTATGGTAAATCCGAAAATATGCTGAAGTGAATATATATCACTCATCCTGTCAATAGCAAACACTTGATGAGACGGCCCAACCGATCTCACTCCTTCTGCAGATCCTAAATGTTTTGAGAAATTTACACCTTCGACATGTCATAAGGTTTGCATTCAATAGTATGACGAATCACAGAAGAAGTATGGAAGAAGTCGGAACACTTCATTTCATTTTGAATTTTTACAAAAAAAAAAGGAAGAGGAAAAGAAAGCAAGGAGCATTGCAGATAAAGGGAAAGTGGATCTAAAGACCGCCAGCCGGCCCTTTCCCATGCCAACGGGAGGCATCAAAGCCCTGGAAGGAGGATGGAGAGGCTTCGGTGTCCCCCTCAGAGTCAGACTCCAATTCTTCTTCGAAGTCAGAATCAAACTCGTGACCAGGGAAGGGGATGGAAGGCCTAATGTTTTCCAAGCCCTTCAAATTGAAGAACTTGAAAGCCTTGTCCCGATACTCCCGAAACCCCCGATGGTACGAGTCCAAAGCCGCCTCTACAACTTCATCCTTGTAGGCGGGAGAAGCCATGAAGTCCGAGATGGCCTCCGCCAATCTCTTCCTGGACTCCTCCGCCTCTGCAGCGGCAACTTCGACTCGTGCCTTGGCCTCCACCAGGTGGGCCTCCAAGACCTGGATTTTCCTCTCCAGGCGAACAATGACCCCCTGCGGGTCATCATTGTCACCTCTCGAGGGGCCTTAGAACTCGGCTCGCCCTTGGATAGTGCCTCGGAGTCTCTCTTCATTGCCGCCTTCTTAAGTTCGGAGATGCTGAACTTCATTCTGATGGTATGCTGGAGAAGGAAGGGCAATTTCCAAAATGGGATTATGAAATTTCGATGGCCTATGACAGGGAAAGACTGGGTCCTATTTAAAAGGATCCTGCACCCACGAACGGCCACAGGGAAACATGCTCCGTGCCTTTTCCAGGTGCACCAAAGAACGCCACGTGTCGAGATGACGCCTCGAAACCCAGGTGATCGCCTGGGAATGGTATGATCGCCAATAACTACTCTCGGGGATGGCAACCGTCGGCTCTTCGGATCCAAAATGGTCTTCATCGTACGGTGACGACATTAATGGCCTCCCCTCGAAAAGGGAGGATATGGCGACACCTGGGATGCACGGGGATGCGACCGTTCGAATGTCTATACACTCGATGCGGGCAATGAGAATCATGCTCAATGTTCCTCAATCAATGGTTAACAGGAAAGTGACACTTGTCTGTCACGTCCGTTATGGATAAAAAGAGTAATTACAGTGGGTAATCGATGTCAGCCCGACTCAATCACGGTCGACCACCGGCAGCGGCATTCCGATTTTACTTCGGAATTCATCTTCAACGCCGACCTCAAATCAAATAGCCTTCGGCTCACCCATCAACCAGAAAGGACCAAACCGAAAGGAACCAATTTAAAAAACCAAATTTCTTATTTTAAGGATGAAAAACTACATCCAAAAGAAGAAATTACAACAAAATTACGTCTTGTCAGCCTCTCTGGCAATCGAAACAGGAGTAAGGGTCAACGTTTCCCCAAGCCGGGCCCTTGAGGCTACAGATTCATTCTCCGGAACGGTGAGCAAGGAGAAGTCCATGCCAGGGTAAATTCCCTTAAATTTACCCAGACAATCGGCATAACCTGAGGAATATCCTTCCAACACCGCCTTGCTTGTCTCGTCTCTAAAAACTTTGGAAGCCTTGTAAGCTTCAACAGCTCTGGAAGACCTCTCTTCGGCTTGTGCAGCCCTTTGGACGGCCGCCGAAAAGTTTGTCTCCAGTTCCTCAACCCTCCTCTCCGATTCAGCCATACGGGACTTCGACTCCTCGTATCTCGTAGCACCTCCCTTAGCAATAATTCAAGAGAGGCAATCTTCTTTCTTCTCTCTTGCGCGATGATCGTCACCTCGGCCGCCTGTGCCTGAACGGTGCTCATCTATCTCTTCAAGACATCATTAGAGGCGATGGCCCTGTCCCTTTCTTCTTCTGCAGTAGCCCGAAGCTTCTCGGCGGTATCCTTTTCAGCTACGGCTGAAGCCACCCGACTTCGGAGGCCTTCACCATAGTCGATGGATTCACAAGCACTTTTCTCCAACAGAGAAAGGTTGCAAGAAACCTACAGTGCAAGCGGCACCTATGAAATCAGCTCAATTAACGAATGCGGATGGGTAGCACACATGATTAAAGGTTACCTGCTATATTCCAAGAAAGAGGGCAGGTAAGGGATCCCCGGATTTTTCTTCCCAGCTCCACTCACGGGGGTATCACACCCCACTGGCCCCTTTCCTCCTACAACCGGGGCTACTAGCTTAATATCTTCAACATGAGGGGGAGCCCCAACAACATCTTGTGGGCTTGGTCTCACGGATGGTCTAGCCGCCACGACCCTTCTAGGAGTAACTGGCTCCTCCCCTGAAGAAGAACCTATCTCAATAGGATCATTGCTTTTGCCCTTGGTGCACGGCAGCGCCAGCACGTATTTCCGCCTTCGATCTGATCTCCTCACCTGAAAACCTCTTATTAGTTTCTCCCTGGCTACTCGCCTGAGCTGTGCAAGGTTTGGCCTCATGGTGCAACAAGCCCTCAGAGCGGTGCAAGGAGGAAGGAGCAGGGATGACATTAAAAATGGCGTTGCCTAATGCGAATGGCAAGTTATCCAAGGATATCGACACTAGCGAAATTCGAAAGCCCTCGTTCGCAATGGTTTCCTAGGCGTGCCACAGGAAGGAGCCCAACGGGTCAGAGCCTCAACTAACGCGCTGGAGGGACCATTGAAAGGCTGCAGCCACGATGATCCCTACTCCCACACGTAATTACCATCGACTTGATTGCCACTACCTCTCCAAGCGATGACATGGCAGTCACCACTTCCAGTAAATCGGTAAGTTAAAGGTTTTCTTTACATGGATACAACCCTGTCTGCCTTGCAGCTCAAAAGGAAAAGCTTGCATTTGCAAGAAAAGACTCCGCAAAGGGCAATGTGATTCAAATCATCACCAAAAGCCAACAACATTACTTAAACCAAGTTTAAAGATGCAATACGGAATACACGAAAAAGGAAAAGCTACTTGTTAATTCAGAAGAGTTTGCCAGTTACACGCTAGAGGAAAGAGGAGAAGAGATACAATGCCATACAGATCCCTAAGGATCGGCTGGAAGAGATTCAGCATCGCAAGATTGGAGCAGCCTGTCAATTTGCACAGAAAGGGTTTCCTCAACTTGGGTTAGGTCCATAGAGTCTCCAACCTGGGCCCCATCTTCAACCTGGGCTCCCTCTTCAGCTTGAACTCTATTGTCGACTTGGCTCGGAATTACATCCAAGTCTTCGGTTGCGATGTGAACCTCTTTCCTTAGGCTTGGCACCTCTTCGACTTCTTCGTCCTGGATCGAAATTATGCCAGGACCCTCAACCGTGATTGGGATCTCCTCCCTTGGGCTTGACATCTCTTCGACCTCCTCTACGGCTTCGGCCTCATCCTTCTCTTCTTCTTCCACTATGTTGAAAGCAGGGACACTAGAAAGATTAAGATTACGGAAGATCCTACTAATCTTGGCAAGTCTGTCGTTGAAACCGTGCTGATAGCTGTATAAAGTCGCTTCATTCATTTCCTCTTGGAACTGTGAGGACTTCCTAAAATCCGCTACAGCTCTATCCACCAACTCTTTCATGGCTTCGGACTCTCTCCTGGCTACTTCAGACTCCAAGGCTGACTCCTCGGCTCTTAAAGATGTCTTTTCGGCTCTTAAAGATGCATCTTCAGCCCTCCTGGTTGCCTCCTCAGTTGCCTTGGTCAGGCCGTTCATCCTCTCCTGATTCTCCTTGGCAGATTGTTCCAAGGAGTCAATTTATTTTTTATTCTTCCTCAACTCTGCATCTTGCCCAGCGATTGTCGAATGAGCACTCTTCAGCTCGCCTTTCAGGCCACGAACTTCAGCATCCACATGGGCAAGCCGATTCTCCATGGACTGCTTCAGTTCTTCGGCCACCTCCTTCTCGGCCCTGGCTGTGTGGAGTTCCTCCTTTAGGCCATGAATGAGGTCATCAACATTTCCCAGGCCCTCCTCCATGAAAGTGATGTCGTAGACCAGCTGCATCAACAAAACGAGATCATAGACCAAACAACCCTTTGGACAAAGAAAAGATAATGAAGATCTCACCTGTTGCAGGGAGAAGAAGGCAGAATCAGATATTCTGGCGAGGCTTCGACCTCGGACGACTGCCAGATCATGAGACAGCAAAGTATCCTTCAATGCCTGCCTAGCCACGGCCGGGACCAACAAACCCCCCATGGGGAAAAGCTCCGAAGAGTCCGCGAGATGGCTCCCAGCAGGAGAAGCCTCCCGAACGGGCTCCTTCTCGACTTGTAGTGCCTTGCCCCTATCCACCGCATGGGGGCAAGGCGATGGCACGTCAACCACCGGAGATGGACTCTCCCTAATTTGAACTGGAGAGATAGCCGCCGGCAAAGATTCAACTAGCTGAGGCCCTGTTGGGACCTCCATCATCGGTACCCCGTTTCCCCTAGAGGTTCCTCTAGAGGACGAAGTGCTGATACTCCTCTCAGGATCATCCCTTCGAGCCTTCTTCCGAGCCTCCGACCTTGAAGGAGGGGCCCAAGCCATCTTTTTCTCGGAGGATTGGCGGAGCTAGCCCAAGTTAGGCTTCATTCCACCGCCTGCAAAAAGAAAAACCCCTTTGAGTCAACTGGACTACAAAAGAGATGAAGGAGAAGAAGCGAAAAGCTTCCACCATTTATGCCTAATGCAGGGAATTCGCTGATCCCTGTACGATGGAGATTCCTCTCCTCCAATAATTCATGGATAGGAATGGCCTCCGAATCAGTCAGTAAATCATAATCAGACTGATCGGCTGCCATAACCTTTTTTTCCATTATTGGCAGTTAAGCGCGGCTCCTTCCACTCGCTGCTGAAATCCCACGGATCGACAGACGATACAAAAACAAAGTTGGGCTTCCACCCATGGATAGTGCTGGGCATATCCTTGATGATCTTGCGACCAGGCCGAGGACCGATCACCCACCATCCACGACCGTGAAAATCCTTCTTGAGAACAAAAAGGGCAGTAAACAAATTGGTCCTGGGGTTCACATTGGCTATGTAACACCGGACCAAAAACCCACAGATGTTTCGAATGCTATTCGGAGTCAACTGCGCAGGCACTACTTGGTATAGACGAAAAATCTTGATAAAGAAGGGATGCAGAGGAAATCGAAGGCCAGCCTTCAAATGGTCTTCGTATACAGCCAGACACCCAGCGAGTGGTTTGTTTACCCGTTCCTCAGATGTGGGAAGGATTAAAGGGAACCCTTCGGGAATGTGATAGTGTTCTCGGAGGTAGGCAACCTTTCCCAGTGAAACGGAGCTGGGAACTAACTCCGGACTCACCACATCCTCGGCCCCCAAGGACCCGACCTTTTCCTTTTGGATTCCTACAGTCTCAGCCATGATTCAAAGAATGAGGCAAAGAAACAAAAGGAAGATTCTACCTGTGGAAGGGATTGATGGCCAAGAACGTGGAAAGCTGGGCCAAAACTGAAAGTGCGAGGTTGAAGAAGCTTCCTCAGCTGGACCTTTTTCTCCTTCTCATAAAAAGACAAAGAGGCTTCAAGGCGACATCTCGATAAACGGAACCATCTTCCTAAACCCGCCACGGACGCTCGAGATGGTTGCGCAACCCCAAAACGGCCCTAAGCTGATTTGACACAGAATAGACCAAAGGTCATAATCCGTATAAATCAATGGCCAAGGTGGAGCGTACTTCTCATCCAAGGGACAGGGAAAAGCCACGACCAATGTTCAAATCCCAACCAAAAGATTGGTTGAACCGTCGCACAACAAAAAAGGAGAGACAGTCCCAGGTCCGCCCGTTCCTTTTTCACACCCCAATCAGGGGATGATAGCTGTCCATCACCTGATTCTCAGATCAGTAAGTGCACCAATCATAGATTTTGTAATCATCCACTGCACCATCCCCCAGGAGGAAAATGATAAACCAATAATACTCACTTTTCGAGGCAAATCTTCGCTTCGAAAATTAAGAGTAGGGGATAACTGTTGAGATATGTCGGTCCAAATACAAGCCAACCATCGACTCGACCGGTCGAAGATATTTTCCCGAACCATGCATTTTAAACCAAGATGTTCGGAAGAAACTGGGCAATTGATGGGCAAGTCAAAATCGAAGCACTTAACTCCATCCGAAAAGCAAGTCTACGGCCCATGCCGAAGACATGGCCCCCGGCCAAACCGAAGTCTGATTTTCGCTGTCGACCGAAGACACAGTCTTCGAATTACGATGAAGGCATCGGCTTCGGCCTATGTCCAAGATAAATTTTTCGATCTTTGCCGAGGAAGTAATCCCCGATCTATCTCGAAAGAGTCCGAAGATGAAGATAGTTCTCCGATTCGACTACAGGTATTTCCCAAAGAGAGAAACCTGAAGACAGATCTCCGATCTGTCTCAGGCCTCTATGAACACGATGAATAACGGTTACCATCGACTATCTCCAAGAGCGCAGTCATGGCGCGTGACTCTAGCAGCAATGCCCCCGGTCTGTCCGAAACCGTTTAGTAACCATCCATGATTGCTAATTAAGGGAAAGGAGTTAACTCCACCATCGTAACCGCTAGAGGGAGGACGGAACCGCAGGCCGGGCAACTCATTATAAATAATGGTAAGAGGGGATGCTCCGGGTAAGGTACAAGATACTCTTGAAAACCTTAGAGTCTTTTCCCTCTCCATCTGATCCTCCTCATAATGTTCCCCATTATGTGGCTGGAACCCATGGCTGGAACCCATCTCTGACTTAGGCATCGGAGTGTCCCCCGCCAGAGCAACTCCGGCCAGGAATTTGTTTTGCAGGTGAACTAGGGAGCGGGCCTGCGATCTAGTAGCTCCGCCCGGTCGGAAAAGGGACTCCATGCCAACAAGAACCCCCTGCTACTCCTTCCTCGGCTCAACCGAGCTAGCCTCCCATGGTTGCTGGTGGTGGCCATGGGAGGTGGTTACCGGGAAGGGCTCGATGGACCAGGGGAAAAATGGTGGCGTGGCCACCAGCGATGTACGGCCCAAAATCGAACAAAAACCAAACAAAACCCAGATTAAATCTTCCCTAAATAATAAAAAATCTCACCGGTATTGAAGAGCTCTCGGTCGCTTGCTGGAGAGGAAGAAGACGCATGAAAGAGTGCTCGATAGGGCTCGGTTTGGTAGCGGTGAGGGAGCTTTAAAGCAATCAAACCAATGGGTTTCCCTATCATTTGGGAAGCAAAACATTGTCGATCGGAGTCTTATCCTACCCAACACTACCTCCGGTCGACTCCCACTCCTCCACAACATCCCTTCCACGAATTCCGGCGAGTTTTTCGGCTGGATAAGGGGAGAATGAAAGTCCCCTGTTCTGGTTTTTCGTCCCCACATTTTTTTTTCGTTTTGGGTTGAAGTCAGCTGGGCCTGCCGACTTTGGCACAGAAAAAATCCAAATCTCACATTCTCCCCCCACCTAAGAACCAAACTACACTCTCTCAATGAACTTATACCCTAAGATCATATAACCCGGTTTGCTCGGTAACCACTCTGTCATGTCCCGAATCCAACATCAGAATCGGCTACGTGACCGGCTGCACAACCTTAGATTTTACCTTAGAGGTCATGCTAAGCCTAGGTACAAAATATTCATTTTATTTAAAAATCACATTAAATTAACCAATATTATTTAAACAATTTAATAATAACTCAATAGTTCATTTATTCAAATCAAAAATAATTAAATGGTCCACTGATTCATTATAAGTATCAGCAACTGAATTAACTAAACAAAACTAACTAAACCATCTAAAAATTGATATTTAGTCTAATGCCCAAGCCGAACCTTGCCATGCATCCTAAGTCTCTGGAAAAATCAAAAAGAAAGGAGTGAGCTCTACAGTCTAATGAGGTCTCCAAACAGTGACACCAATAATAGTATAATTTGAAAATAACTGAAAAATAATAATTCATCAGATCATGCAACCAAAACAACTCAAATATCAAGAATAACAAAATCTTTGATAATATTATGTTTTCTTTTAGTGTTTCCATTAGTTATCCTTTTTCTTTAGGGTTCTGGACTAACCATGATCATGCTTTAGCTCATGACTAGCAATCTCAGTGTCACATTTCAGCCAGTGATTGGCAATCTCAGTGTCATACTTTAGCCTGTGACTGGCAGTCTTATTATCACACTTCAGCCTGTGACTGGCAATCTCATTATCATACTTCAACCTATGACTGGCAAATCTTAGTAACCATGATTCTATGGCATGGTTAGTCCAAACACCGTATTCTCTTGATTAATATTTGTCCTTTCACATCATTTAGTCAAGTTATATCATTTACAATTTTTCAATGACCGGCATCACAGTCCAACCAATCCAAAAATAATTTTGTTTGATAAAACATGGTACACATAAACATAAACAATAATAACAACAATCATACTATTCATCATGAAAAGTCAAACTATACCATGCAAAAATAATCATGCATGCCAATGCTTATGTATTCGGATCAAATCATGTCATGTAAGAAGTATATATACAACTAGTGATCATGTATAGAAATCCTTATCTTTTAGAAGCTAATTCTAGTATATCCGATATTAGTCCATATCCAGAGCTTACTCAACACCCCTCTGCTTAGAAGGTTGTTCCCCTACAATGATAAATAATTTATTCAATTTTTTTTTATGATTCATCCGAAAAATCCTAACTTCACGTATTATGAGAAAGAAAAATTTTTGATCCTCCTATAATAGTTATATTTTTATTTTTTATTTTTTTATTTTCTTCTCTTTCTCTCTCCCCTCTTCTCTCTCCTCTTTCTCTCTCCTTATCTTCTCTCTCCTCTTTTTTTCTTTTTTTTCGAATAGAAACCCCCCCTTTTTTTTCTTTCTTTCTTCTCTTCTCCCCCGAATCCCCTACTGCTCCTTCCTTGGCTCGATCGAGCCAGCCTCCCATGGTTACTGACGGCGGCCATGGGAGGTGGTTACCGGGAAGGGCTCGGCTGACCGAGGGAAAAACGATGGCATGGCCACTGGCGGTGTACGGCCCAAAATCGAATAAAAACCAAATAAAACCTAGATTAAATCCTCCCTAAATAATAAAAAAAACTCACCGGCATTGAAGAGCTCTTGATCGCTCGCCGGAGAGGAAGAAGAAGCGTGGAAGAGGGCTCGATGGGGCTCGGTTTGGCAGCGGTGCGGGAGCTTTAAAGCAATCAAACCGATGGGTTTCCCTACCATTTGGGAAGCAAAACCTCGTCGATCGAAGTCCTATCCCATCCTAACACGTCCTCCTCCGGTCGACTCCCACTCCTCCACAGCATCCCTTCCATGAATTTTGATGAGTTTTTCAACCGAATAAGGGGAGAATGAAAGTCTCCTATTCCGGTTTTCTGGCTCCCCCCCCCTCTTTTTTTGTTTTGGGTTGAAGTCAGCTGGGCCTGCCGACTTCGGCCCAAAAAAGACCCAAATCTCACATGTACAAAATTTTTACTTCTACTGGTGACAGACTTAACATGTTAGATACCAATCTGTACTCAGATCCTGACCTAGATGTTAAAAACTCGCTCGACGTTCTCCTGCTCGGATAATTATCCTCCTACAGTGATAATCTTAATTTCAATAAATTCTATTGCATAACAATTATAAATCCAAAACCTTCTATCCTGATTTCATCAGCGGTCTATCCATTGATCCCTAGCTCCAACTTTACAACTTCCTAATCTCTAGAAGAGAAAAATTTTTAGAAAGAAAGTAGAGAGAAAATTATAGAGAGAGAAAAATTAGAGAAAAAATAGAGAAAGAACTAGCAAGAGGGAAGAGAGAGAATATTTAGTTTTATTTATTTATTTATCTTTTTTCTTCTTTTTCTTTTCTTTTTCTTTTCTTTTCCTTCCTTTTTTTTTTTCTTTTTCTTTTCTTTTCTTCTTCTCTTCTTTTTCTTTTCCTTTCTCCTTCTCTTGCTTGACCGAACAGAGCACTCCACCCCCGTTCGTTCTCCCAAGGCTTGGGGCTTTCTCACCTAGAGGAGGGTGGCCCGGGCTGTGCTCCACGACAGCATAGCCATGGGGCCAGACTTTAGTGGCTGATGGCTCTGGGTAGTGCCGGGAACAAAGTTCGATCTTCTTTAGTTAATTCGGTGATTGTCGATCACAAATTGAGCTTCCAAGGCAGAGAAAAGTGGGGAAAGAAACCCTCTAAGGGTTCTCAGTCTTGCACCTGGCTTCTTGACGGTGATCGGCTATGGCAGCGGTGGAAATCGGCAAGTTCTCTACCTTGATTCTTTGGGCTTTGGTGGGATTTTGAGAGGGGTGCTCTAGGGTTTTTAAAGAGGGCAGAAGGGAGGACTTAGATTCCAACGGAAAGGAGGCCTTAGACTCCCTTCCAACCATCCCTTTGAGTTTCAAACAGCAAACCACTTAGGGAAGAAGACTCCCAATAGACTCCCATTGGGAGTCTTCTATTTCTGAATGGAAGTTCTCCCCTGTTTCGATCGCCAGATATTACATTCTCCTGTTAAAATAATTTCATCCTCGAAATTAACTTATCTAAAGTTTAAAGAGTTGTAGATATTTATCTCTCATTTTTGTCTCAAGTTTCTAGGTAGCCTCTCTCTCGCTGTGGTTGCTCCATTATATTTTCACATACAGTATGGTCCGATGTTGTAACACTTGATCCTTCTTGTCAATAATTCATATGGGAACCTTCTCATAAATCAGATCCTCATGAAGATGTAGTGGCTCGTATTCTACTACATGACTTGGGTCTGGAATATGCTTTCATAGCATCGATACATAGAACACATTATGCACACTTGATAAAGCTGGTGGTAGTGCTAATCGATAGGCCACCTCCCTGACCCTGTCCAAAATTTCAAATGAACCTATATATCTCAGGCTCAATTTGCCATGCATTCCAAATTTCATTACACCTTTAGTGGGAGAAACTCTTAAGAAAATATGGTCACTTGAAATTCAAGTTCTCTTCTTTTGTCAGCATAGCTCTTTTGCTTACTTTGAGCTATACGAAGTCGTTCTCTAATTACTTGCACCTTGTCTATAGTTTACTGTACTATCTCTTAGCCTAATAATTTTCTTTTTTCTACATTGTCCTAACAAATAGAAGATCTATACTTTTTACTATACAATGCTTCAAAAGGCGCTATCTGGATGCTGGCTTGATAACTATTATTATAATCTAACTTTATCAATGATAAATGGCTATCCCAGGGACCACCCAAGTCCATGATGCAAGCTTTTAGCATATCTTCTAAAATTTGGATGGTTCGTTCTAATTGTCCATCGGTTTGGAGATGGAAGGCTATACTAAAAGTTAATTTGGTACCCAGAGCTTTGTGAAAACTCTTCCAAAATTGTGAAACAAATCTACTATCTCGATCTAACATAATAGTGATCGGACTCCATACAACTGCACGATCTACTCTATATACAAACTTGCTAATCTTTTCAATGAGAGATCGATTCGAAAGGGTAAGAAATAGGATAATTTTGTCAATCGATCTACAATCATCCATACTATATTATTTACCTTTAGGAGTTTTAGGCAAATCCACCATAAAGTTCATAGTTATATATTCCCAATTTTCTGAGGAATCATGAGGGATTGCAGTAGTCTGGTGGATCTTTGATGCTTGGCTTTTACCTGTTGATACATTAGGCATTGAGCTATATATCGTGCTATATCATTTTTCATACTAGACCACCAAAAATTTTCTTTAAATCTCGGTACATCTTTGTGCCTCCTGGATGCATTGTATAAACAGAATTATGAGCTTCTTCTAAAATCCCATTCTTTAATTCTTGAATCTTAGGAACATACAATCTATTACGAAACTTCAAAGTATCATCAACATGTATACAAAATTCAGATTGGATGCCAGACTCCATTGTTTCTCTAATCTTCTGAAATTCTAGATTTTTTTTATGAGCTAATTTAATTCTTTCAATCAAGGTAGGCTGCACTGTAAGATTAGCTAATTAAATTTTATGATCATGTAGTCGTATCTCATTCTTAGATCTCTCCAAATCCAACATGATATGCTTTTGATTAGTAATTAAAATTGCTAATTTACTTGAAAACCTTCTACTTAAAGCATCTGCTACAACATTTACTTTTCTTGGATGATAATTGATGGTTAGGTCATAATCTTTAAGTAACTCCACCTTCTTTGTCTCAAGTTTAGCTTCTTCTGAGTAAAGATATATTTTAAGCTTCTATGATCTGTGAAAATCTCACAGTGCCCACCATATAATAATGTCTCCATATTTATAGAGCAAAAGCTACAGTGCTAGTTACAAATCATGTATAGGATAGTTTGACTCTTATGGCTTCAACTATCTAGAGGTATAATTTATCACCTTTTCATTTTGCATTAGGACACAACTAAGACCCTTACAAAATACATTACTGTATATGGTGAAATCTCCTATTTCAGTAGGAACATTTAGAACTGAGGCTGTCACCAATCATCCTTTCAATTCTTGAAAACTTTGCTCATAGTCACTTGTCCATTCAAATTTCACTCGCTTTTGGATCATGTGGGTTAAAGGCATGGCAATAAGAGAGAATCCTTCCATAAATTTTTAATAATATCTTACCATTTCCAGGAAATGGCAAACTTTAGATACATTAGTGGATCTTTTCCAATTTACTACACCCTCAACTTTCTATGGATCAACGGAAACACCTTCCTTAGAGATGACATATCTGAGAAAAGAGACATTGTCCAACTAGAACTCGTACTTTTATAAGATAGCATACAACTTCTCTTTGAGTGTTTGCAACACTATTTTTAAATATTTTTCATATACTTGTGGGCTCCTTGAATAAATTAGTATGTCATCGATGAACACCACTATAAACTGATCTAGGTAGGGTTTGAACACCAGATTCATGAGGTCCATTAAAGCTGCAGGTGCATTCGTCAGATCAGAAGGCATGACTAGAAACTCATAATATCCATATCTGGTTCTAAAGGCTATCTTAGGCATATTCTCAATCCTTATCTTTAATTGATGGTAGCTAGAATGAAGATCAATTTTTGCAAAATACTTATGCCCCTTGTAGTTGATCGAATAGGTCATTAATCCTCGGTAAAGGATATTTATTTCATATTATTACATTGTTTAACTCCCGATAGTCTATACAAAGACAAAAACTACCATCCTTCTTCACAAATAATATCCAAGGACCCCAAGGAGATATGCTAGGTTTGATAAATACTTTATCTAGCAATCCTTGCAATTGCTCCTTGAGTTCTTTCAATTCAGTCGGAGCCATCTTGTACGGAGCTTTAGAGATGGCCCTAGTGCCAAGTATGAGATTAATGGAGAATTTGATCTCTCTATCAGGAGGTAAACCTGCAGGTCATTTGAAAAAATCTCTGGAAACTCTTTCATAATAGGAATGTCTTTTAATTTGAGCTCTTTTTATTATGTATCTACCACCACTGCTAAAAATCCTTCACAACCGTTCCTAAGGAGTGCTTGGCAATAAAGGCTGAGATTACCATCTGCTAAAAGGTTAACTTGCTATCCACAAAGTCAAACTCTAGCTGGCTAGGGATCCGAAATTTTACTACCTTCTCAGAGCAGTCAATGGAAGAATGATATGCCGCTAACCAATCCATCCCAAGGATTACATCAAAGTCCTTGATCTTTAAGATCATCAAATCTGCTTTTATCTATCTTCCTTCGATACCCAATTTATAATCCTTGCAAATTAGGTTAACTAGAATAACATCTCCACTTAGTGTAGAAATACAGAGATCGATTTCTAGAGATACTGGAGATAACTCATTGTTTTCCCTAATTAGACTAGCTTATATGAAAGAATGTGTAAAACCTGCATCAAACAGAATATAAATACTATGGATGATAACCCAATCATACCTGTCACCACCAAATTAGAAGCATTGGCATCCTGCTATGTAAGTGCATATACCCGTCCTTGGGTTCTTAGTTTCTGTTGTCCTCCTTGTTGATGTCTATCTTGAGGTGCTCGGTTAGTAAGGGTTTGTTGAGAAGCTTGAGGCACTTGGTGCTATGACTCCTGACCATTATGATACACAATTGTCTTGTGACCCTGCTTACCGCATTTGTAACATTCCCTCTTGGCCATGTACAGTCTCGCTTAAGGTGGGGCCCCCATACTTGTAACACTTAACAATACATTTTTGTTGGGTCTTATTATTTAGAGCAACATTGTCAAACTTCCTAGCCCTTGCACTGGGGTTCTTGTTATATTGACTTTGATGTTCTCTTGATCTGGACCTTTTCTTCAAAGCTTTTTTCCTGTTTACTTAGGCAATGTCCAAACCTTTTTCTATTATTAACAATTTGTTGTCGACTTCTTTATAAGTAGGTAGCTCGAATGCAATCACTTGCTGTTGGATCCGACCTCTAAGTCCATTCTCAAATTTTCTAGCCCCGATCTCCTCATCTGCTATTAATATTGGAGAATATCTGGACAGTTCTTCAAACTTTGCTCATATTAGGCAACTGTCATACTACCCTGCTCCAAGCGATCGAACTCTCAAAATTTTTAAAATTGGATACTCTGAGAGAAGTATCTCTCATAAAAAATCCTTCTAAAGTCTTTCCAAGTAATCATTTAGTCCTAACTTTTCAAGCTCCATATCCCATCCCACTAATCAGCTATCTCATCTTGTAATATGAAAGTAGCAAAATTACTTTCAACCAACTCTCGACCTTCATAGGATCAGAAGTTTTCTTGAATACCGGTGGAGCATACTTCTTAAAATCTATCAAGGTTATTTGACGCTCTTGCTGGACCCCGACTTCCTGCTATTGCTGAGAAGTCCCTTGTTGCTATTGTTGCTGTAGTAATTATTGCATAAATTGTTGTTACTACTGCATGAGTTATTGTTACTGTTGCGCCTCTACTAGCTTTATCATATCAGTTCTAGCAGTAGCTTATTGTTGCACCAGTAATTCTATAAGTTGAGAGAGGCCAACTTATTTCCTAGGCTGAACTCCAAGTCCACCTGAGGTTTTCATTTCTATTATCCCAGTCTCTGTAGTATTGTCCATGAGATTATGCAGTGAACCCTGTCAGTGCACACCACTGTTTAGTGAGATTCTAGCATCTTTTTGCTGATTCAAGGGCTTCCAAGCATTTGAACCATCCATAAATCTTGTAAGCCTCCTAGCACGTCCACACTCACCTCCACATGCCATGGAATCCTATATCGATTATTGTTAGTAGATATCACCTAAGTTTATATAAATATATTATGCTATCCTACTTATCCTATTCAATCTAATGATCGATCCACACTCTCCCTCTTTCAATTTACATCCTAGGATCCTATAACCTAGACTCTATTACCACTCTACCATGCCCCGAACCCAGCACTCTGGTCGGCAATGCGATCGGCCATACAAATCCTAGGACATCACCTTAGAGATCGTATTAGGCCTAAAATACATAAGAATCTCATCATTTCTAATAAATAAAATTAAATAACCAAATACTATCAGAATAAATTCATAGTAATTAAATAACCAACTTATTGGATTACATTGGTATCAGAAAAAAACTAACTAATCCATCTATAACTCTTATGCTCGAATCTCATACTCAACTCGATCCATGCTATGCATCCCATAACTCTAAAAGAAAAGAGAAGTGGGGGATGAGTTTTATAGTCCAGTAAGGATCTTGACACAGTTACACTAATAATGATATGATTTGAAAATAATACGAAAATAATAATGAACCACGAATCATAAATATCATGTCATGCATTCAAAATAACTCAACTATCATAAAACCATTTCATATCCCAGTTTAATCAATAAATTTTTTTAGGGTTTGAACTAATCATAATCACGCTTCAGTTCATGACAGGCACATCTCAAAATCGATCATGTACTATCTGCCATGGCCAGGCTAACCCATGTACTATTCTTTCGTGGCTTGGCTATTCCATGTATTATCAGTCTATGACTCGGCTATCTCATGTACTATCCACCCATGACCGATTATTTCATATATTGTCTGTCCATGGCTTGGCTATCCCATGTATTATCCATCCATGATTCGATTTCTTTGTGTGGCATGATTAGTCCAAATACCCTTTTCTTGATTATCAATTTATTCAAATCTCAACATGTTTATAAAACCATATTTAATTCAAGATTTTCTAAACCAGTATCATGACTTAAAGCATCCAAATATATTATATAAAAATAATAGTATCATGTTGGCAATTACAAATATCCATCATAAAGAATCAAAATATAAATAGTGCATAAATAATAATACATGTCCATGCTCATGTCCATAAATAAAATCATCCAGTATAACATATATATATATATATATATATATATATATATATATATATATATATATATATATATATATATAAACCAGTGATTATGTACAAAATCTTTACCTCTATTAGTGATGGACTTAATACGTTAGATACTAATCTACATTCGGATCCTGATCTAAGTGCTAGGAAACTGGCTCAACGTTTCCCTACCCGGATAATTGTCTTCCTACAATAATAATCTTAATATCAATAATAATTTTATTGCATAAAAATCATAAATTCAAAACCTTCTATCCGAATTTCATCAGCGGTCCACTCACTGATCCCTAGCCCCAACTTCACAACTTTCTAATCTCTATGATTGAAATTTTTAGAGAGAATATAGAGAGAAAAACTAGAGAGAAAGTAGAGAGAACTAGTGAAAGGGAAGAGAGAGGAGAGAGAACATTTATTTTTATTTATTTATTTATCCTTTTTTTTCCTTTTCTTTTTTCTTTTTTTCCTTTTTCCTTTTTCTTTTCCTTCCTTTTCTCTTTTTTCTTTTCTTTTTTTCTTTCATTTTCATTTTCATTTCTTCTTCTCTTCTTTTTCTTTTCCTTTCTCCTTCTCTCACTCGGTAGAACAGAACACCCGTGCCCCCATTCGTTCCCCCAAGACTTGGTGGGTTCTTGCCCGGAGGAGGGTGGTCGGGACTGCACTCCATGGTGGCACGGCCATGGAGCTGGATTCTAGTGGTCGACGGCTTCGAGTAGTGCTGGAAACAAAGTTCAGTCTTCTCTATTTAATCTAGCTATCGCCGGTCACAAATTGAGTTTCCAAGGCAGAGAAAAGTGGGGAAAGAAACCCTCTAAGGGTTCTCAGCCTCGCACCTAGCTTCTCGGCAATGATCGGCTGCGACGATGTTAGAAATTAATAAGTTCTTTGCCTCGATTCTTCAGGCTCTGGTGGGGTTCTGAGAAGGGTGCTCTAGGGTTTTTAAAGAGTGCTGGGAACAAAGTTCGGTCTTCTCTATTTAATCCGGCTATCACCGGTCACAAATTGATTTTCCAAGGCAGAGAAAAGTGGGGAAAGAAACCCTTTAAGGGTTCTTGGCCTCGCACCTAGCTTGTCGGCAATGATCAGCTGCGACGACGTTAGAAATTAATAAGCTTTGCCTCGATTCTTCGGTCTCTGGTAGGGTTCTGAGAAGGGTGCTCTAGGGTTTTTAAAGAGGGCGAAAGGGAGGACTTCGACTCCCTCCCGGCCTTCCCTTCGAGTTTCAAATAGGAAACCAATCGGGGAAGAAGATTTTCCATTGGGAGTTTCCTCCGTTTTCGAACAAAGTCCTCCCATGTTTCGATATTACAGATACAATCATGAAAGGCAATGGATTATTTTAAATGGTGATTTGTTGCATTGTAATATTTCAGAAAGCTATTGGAAGCTTTCTGAAATGGTACATCCCATGTTGCATTATTTTAAGTTCTTTGCCTCGATTCTTCAGGCTCTGGTGGGGTTCTGAGAAGGGTGCTCTAGGGTTTTTAAAGAGTGCTGGGAACAAAGTTCGGTCTTCTCTATTTAATCCGGCTATCACCGGTCACAAATTGATTTTCCAAGGCAGAGAAAAGTGGGGAAAGAAACCCTTTAAGGGTTCTTGGCCTCGCACCTAGCTTGTCGGCAATGATCAGCTGCGACGACGTTAGAAATTAATAAGCTTTGCCTCGATTCTTCGGGCTCTGGTAGGGTTCTGAGAAGGGTGCTCTAGGGTTTTTAAAGAGGGCGGAAGGGAGGACTTCGACTCCCTCCCGGCCTTCCCTTCGAGTTTCAAATAGGAAACCAATCGGGGAAGAAGATTCCCATTGGGAGTCTTCCTCCGTTTTCGAACAAAGTCCTCCCCTGTTTCGATATTACAGATACAATCATGAAAGGCAATGGATTATTTTAAATGGTAATTTGTTGCATTGTAATATTTTATAATATATGGGTTCTTCCATGGGATGTACCATTTCAGAAAGCTTCCAATAGCTTCATTCATCAATTTTGTGGACAAATGTTATCCTGTGTCCACTAACAGTACCACCAACATTGATGCTAACATTGGGAAGCATATTTCGGACAAACACCATTAAACGAGTTCTTTTGAAGTTTGAACCTTTATTTGCTAGTTTTCCAAATGCTATATGTTAATGTGTTCAAATGGACATTAACGACTGCAAATTCTATGTTTATACAATTGATTATTATTGGGATCTCTGGAATCGTTAATGCCTTAAAGAATGTAAATATCATATGCTTATTTACAACTACAGATGGAGTGAGAAGAAAAATAAGGTTGACACTTTTAATAAATTTAAGTGAGAATGTAAATTATTTAAGAGGAATATGCCCATGGAGATGGAAATTCTGCATTGGAGGAAGACTAGAGTTTTGCTAGTTTAAGTTATGAGGTCCATAATTTTAACATGGGCCGGTTCATAAAAATGCTACTACAATCTTATTGTCATGTAGTTAGGCATGGGTGAATGATAGAGTTCAAATTTGTCCTGAAGAATTGGAAAGAGGAAAGGCCCAAGGAAAATCTAGTCAAAAGGACTGGGAATATGGTTTGGATTGGAAGATATCGCATTGTTCTGGCAACTTCATTGAAAGAGCTGTAATAGAAAGGTTGTAGGTAATACATGATACAGTAGAAACACAATATGATATGAATTTGATCATTGGCAAATGATTTACATGATTTAAAAATTAACATGTTCATCATGTTGCATGATTCAGTCAAGAAACCAAACTATCATACAGATGAATCATTTTGGGAGATATATTTAATCATAACTGCTGTAAAATAGCAAAGTATATCCATGAATATGGAATGAAGCCATTCCAATACACGCTTGATCAAAAACCACATAAACCCTTTCAGCTTAGGTCTGATTTGATCCAGGTTTCTTTTTGTTCTAAGAAACTCTTGTATATAGTTCCTTAATGAAATTAGCTGAAGGAATTGGTACTGTCACACTGATCTTCTTAGAAATTATGAGTGTGACTGGTAATTGGAATTTGAATTCCATGTTATTTAAATGAAATAAGTGAAACGGCTTTCCTTTTTCTTGAAATAATGATACAAGCATCTTTTTCGGCTGAAAATTGATTGAAACCAAAAAAGTTTTTCTTCATGAAAAATCAAACATATTCTATATATGTTGTTTGGAAAGTGTTGTTGTTTGCTTCAAATAAAACTTTTTTTGATTGGGATTCCTTTATCATTTGATTTTTTTTCCGAAAAGTTTTGGGACGGAAGAATCTCTTTTCGATTGCACTTCTTCTCCAGCGAGCAGTGTAAAACTTTGGGACTCTTTTTCATTATTTTTCTTTAAAAGGAATATGAGGCTTTTGGTTCTAAGAAGCACCAAAAGTTTCGATTACTCTCTACTAATCGTAGCCCTTTGGTCCAATTTTTTGGTCCCTACTTGAAAAAGTATCTTTTCGTTTGATCGATTGCCGGAGTCGAGAAAGTATTGATCCATCTCTCAGATTATCTTTTCTTAATTCGTAGCCAAGACCGAGAAAGGTATTGTCTGTTTAGTTTATTGTTGCGGTTTATTTGTATCTCTTGTTTGTTATTATTTGGGGACCCTATAATTTGGGTATTTGTATCACTTTTGTATCCAATTTTGGAATAGTTATATAGTAGATTACTCCTTTGTTGGAATGTAGGCAGTTTTACCGAACCACGTAAATTTCTTGTTTTTCTTTTGCTTATTATTTATGCCTGTGAAGTGTTCGATAAATTACTTGAGTGAGAGGAAATAATTAATCAAAAGCCTAAAGTGATCCGATCTGCTGTGCACATCCCAACAACTGGTATCAAAGTATTTGGATGGCATCTGATGAGCAACAAAGTTTATCAATGGCTCAAGAGGTAGTTATTTTTCATTCCACTACCGCAAGGCATAAAGTGGCGGTGTTTGACAGCACGTGATTTTGCACTATAGAAGATAAGAATGAAATATCTATTGGTCAAGAAGGGTGTGGCAATAGCCCTCAAAGATATGGATGCAATCTCAGGAGATACTGAGACCTCCAAAGAGGAAATCAATGAAAGAGCTCTAGGAACTTTGTTTTCTGGTTTGAGTGACAAAGTCCTCTGCAATGTTATGGATCTTGATATAGATAAAGGTATATGGGATAAATTGGATAGCTTGTATATGGCAAAGTCTCTTACCAATATATTACATTTAAGAGGAAAGTTGTACATATTTCGTATGGTGAAAGGAACTTCACTCAGGGATCACTTGGATAAATATGATAAGCTTCTGCTTGATTTGGCCAATATTGGTGTTGATGTTGATGAGGAAAACAAGGCTTTGATTTTGATTTATTCTTTGTCTAAGTCTTTCGAGAGTATTACTACTACCATGTTCTATGGAAGAGAGACTATAAATCTTGAAGAGGTAGAAACCACTTTGTTATCCAACGAGCTTAGGTTGAAAGTACAGTTAGAGCATCAGACTCCAACTTCGGTACAAGGACTTACAGTTAGAGGTAGAGATGAGCAAAGAAAAGGTGGACAAGGTAGAAGCAAGTCCAAAATAAAATCAAAATCTAGGCCTAAAAGACCCGGTGTTTGTCACTTTGTAAGAAGCCAGGCTACTGAAAATCTGAATATTGGCTTCTATAGTCCAAGAAAGATAAAGGACAGTCTCAGACTTGGCATCAGTTGTAATTACTTCAAGAAATCACAGCAATGTTGCAGATGATGCAATATTTATAGTTGCCTATAGTGTTAGTCAGGCTGATACCTGGATCGTGAACTTTGAAGTATCTTTCCATGTGACACCTCATAAGGAATGGTTCTCTTCTTTTAGACTATGTGAAGGAGGTACCATTCTTCTTGGAGATGCAATCTACAAAGTGAAATATATTGATAAAGTTCAGATCAAATCTCATGTAAATACTGTAGTGATTCTAGATGATGTCAGATATGTTCCTTAACTAAAAAGAAACATTCTCTTAGTGAATGCCCTTGATAGTGTAGATTTTAAAGGTAGATGGGGTAGAGGATCTATAACTATTAATAAAGAAGTATTGACTCTATTAAGAGGCAAATTGAGTGGCATCCTTTATTATCTTGACGGCAGTATAGTAATTGGACAGGCTTCAGTAGTATGGTCCTCTATTTGGTAGTTGACACAGTTGTGGTATCGGAGGCTAGGCCACATGTCAGATAAAGGTTTACAGGAGTCGAGCAGATGTGGTCTACTAGGTGGTCAGAAGGTTGGTGCACTTGGATTATGTGAACATTGTATATTTAGAAAATAACACAGAGTCAGCTTTTCTATAGGCATGCACAAGACAGCAACTATTAAGAATAAGAGTAATATATTTACTTTCGTTTAGTGATAACTACTTTTGCAAAGTCTAGATTCATACTATTAAGAATGAGAGTAATATATTTGATATATTCAAGAAGTGGAAGGTTATGGCCGAGAGGCAGACTAAGAGAAAGGTGAAAACATTTCACACTAATAATGGATTAGAATTTTGCTTTACAGAGTTTGATAATTTTTACAAATCAGAAGGTATTGTCAGACATAAGACCACAATGGATACATCTCAGCAGAATGGTGTGGTGGAATGCATGAACTGTACATTATTAGAGAGAGTCAGATCTATGTTATCAAGTTCTGGACTGAGTAGAGATTTTCGGATAGAGGCTGCACAGCTTGTTATATTATAAACTGATCTCCAGCATCAGCACTAAGCATGAAGACTCCGGAATAACTATGGACAAGAAAACCTGCAGGCTATTCGGTACTTAGACTCTTTGGATGTTCAGCATATGCACATATCAGAGATAGAAAGCTGGATCCCAGGACTAAGAAATGCGTATTTCTTGGATACGCATATGGGGTGAAGGGCTACAGACTATGGTGCATAGAGCCCGGGTTCCAAGAATTTTAGTCAACAGGGATGTGATTTTTTATAAGACAGCCACTCTATGACAAATACAGTATAGTCCTTCACAGGGAGACCAGGTTCAGGTTCAACAGGATCGAATTATTGTTGATATTAATCAAACTGTTAGATCACAGCAGCAACAGCTGATTATTGATATTCAGAATGAGCAGGATTAGTAAATATATATAGAGATACAGATTCAGGAGGAGATTATCATGCAAGTTCAGGTTCAGGATAATAGTATTGCCACTCGCAAACCCAGGTATCAAATCAGAGCACCTCAAAGATATGGTTTTGAAGATTTTACTTGTGCTAAGTTAGTTTATTATGCTATGAGTATTGCAGACACCATTGGTAATGAGCCAATCACATATCAGGAGGCTATTAGTAGCCCACAGGCTGAGCAGTAGACCATCATTATGGTTGAAGAGCTTCAGTCTTTGGAAAAGAATCAGACTTGGAAATTAGTTAAGTTATTTAAGGGTAAGAGAGTAATTGACTGCAAATAGATCTTCAAGAAGGAGCTAGTCAGGATTTTAAATACAAGGCCAGGTTGGTAGCTAAGGGCTACAGTCAATAGGAGGGTATTGACTATAAAGAGATATTTTCTTCTACAGTTAAATACTTCTATTCGTGTGTTGCTTGCTTTGGTTGTTTCTTAGTATTTGAAGCTAGAATAGATTAATGTAAAGATAACTTTTTTACATGATGACTTAGAAGAGCAAATTTATATGCAATAGCCACCTAGTTTCCTAGCTCCAGATAAAGATCATGTATACTTGCTCGAGAGATCATTGTATGGTCTTAAACAGTCTCCAAGACAATGGTATAACAAATTTGACAGGTTTATGATCGATCATGGATTTAATAGATCTTCATATGATAGTTGCATGTATCATCAATAGTTTTTGGATGGATCTTTTTGTTATTTATTACTATATTAGATGATATGATGATTGCCGTCAAGGATATGTTAGTCATCTAGAAGCTGAAAACTAAGCTTAGTACTGCATTTGAGATGAAGGATCTTGGACCAGTAAAGAAGATACTTGGGATGGAGATCAAACATGACAAGCAGTCAGGTAGACTTTTTTTTACTCAGCATAGTTATATTAAGAAAGTCTTGTAAAGATATGATATGTTTACAGCTAAGCCAGTAATTACTTTCTTTGCCAGTCATTTCAGATTATCTGTCATGCTCTCTTCCCAGACCGAGGATAAGAAAAAATGTCTAGAGTACCTTATACGAGTAGAGTTGGTAGCATTATGTATACAATGATCTGCACTCGACTCGATATTTCACAGGTAGTAAGTGTTGTGAGCAGATACATGGACAAGCTTGGGAAGGCTCAGTAGTCAGCTATGAAAAGGATACTGAGATATCTGAAAGGCACGTCTAATTTGAGTTTGTTATTCTCCAGACTGAGTAGTTGCATTGTTATAGGATTTTATGATTCTGATTATGCTTGTGATTTGGATAGAAGAAGGTCTTTGATTGAATATATATTTACTCTCTAGTTGTGCAGTCAGTTAGAAAGCTACTTTGTAGTCTATAGTTGCTTTATCTACTATAAAGGCAGAGTATAGGGCATTGACAAAGGCTATGAAGGAAACTATCTGACTAAGAAGATTAGTACAAGATTTGGATCTCAAGCAGAATTGTTTGGATATTCATTATAACAGTCAAGCACCTTGCATCTTGCCAGAGACTTGTTAGCAGGGCAAATAGAGAAAGCTAGAATTGAAGAAAATTATCTTTATTTCCTTACATGAAAAAACTGGTAAAGAGGTTCTTATATATAGATAAAAAGAGCTATCTAGAATTTAAAAGAATAATCTAGAATACTAGCTGGACTATATAAACTAAGAAAGAACTTTTAATAAAATGCCAATAGAATGCCAAACTTGGCATCTTTAGCTAAAATAAGAATGCTAGCCCTTCCCTTTTCTTGCTAGCTAAAATAAGAATGCCAGTTGTATATAACAAATTTGGCGCACGTCTTCATCCGCCCTGAAGCTGGAGGCTGGTGAAGATCAACCAGACCGAGCTTGGGCAAAATAAATGTAAAGGCAGCAGCAGACAAAGACTTAGTGAATACATCTGCCAATTGAAGACGGGATGGAGTGTGAATAGTTTGAAAAAATCCATCTTTTATATGATCTCGAACAATATGACAATCTATATCAATATGTTTTGTACGTTCATGGAACGTTGGGTTGTTACTGATGTGAATGGCGGCTTGATTGTCGCAATGCATTGGAATGGGAGTATGGAGGGGAATATGAAAATCTTGAAGAAGAAATGAAATCCCCTTGAGCTCACAAGTTGTGCTGGCCATGCTTTTGTATTCAGCCTCAGCTGAAGAACGACTTGCGGTCGTTTGTTTCTTTGATTTTTATGAGATAAGAGCAGAGCCCAAAAAGATGCAAAATCCCGTGATTGATCTACGGTTTGTTGGACATGCTACCCAGTCAGCGTCGCAATAAGCTTGAAGCTTAAAGGATGATGATGCTGGAAAAAACATCCCCCTGGAAGGACATCCTCGTAAGTATTTAAGAACTTGAACAACAGCTTGCCAGTGAGGAATCCTTGGTGATTGAAGGAATTGACTGAGTTGTTGAATAGAGTATGTAATATCTGGTCTAGTCAGACTTAAGTATAATAATTTTCTAACAACTTTTCGGTACTTTTCTGGGTCTGGCATCAAATCTCCCATATCTGGTGATAAACGAAGAGCTTTTGCCATGGGAAAAGGGGGTAGGTTTAGCATTGGAAAGCCCACCATCTTGCAGCATGTCAAGTATGTACTTGCGTTGGCTGATAAACAAACCTTTTGATGATCGAGCAAGCTCAATTCCCAGGAAGAATTTAACATATCCCATGTCTGCAATGGTGAACTCAGAATCAAGAAATTTCTTAGTGGAGAGAATGGAACGCTTGTTTATACCAGTGATAAGAATGTCGTCAATATAAATAAGAAGAGCTTGGAAATCATCTTCAGAGGATTTGATGAATAGACAATGGTCAGAAGATGATTGAGTGAAACCGAACTCCTTGAGTTTGTTTGTAAATTGTTTGTTCCATTGATGCCCCGCTTGTTTCAACCCATAAAGGAATTTAATAAGCTTACACACCTGGCCATTGCATGCTTTTGTATAACCCTCCGACGGTATCATGTAAAGATCTTCATCAATGAAACCATGAAGGTATGCATTGTTGATATCATCTGGTGAATAAGCCATTGTTTAGCTGAAGCAATGGCGAGAAAGATGCATACCGTAACTATTTTAGCAACCGAAGAAAAACTGTCCACATAATCAATTCGTTCAATCTGGTTATAGCCCTTGGCAACCAGCCGGGCTTTGAATCTATCCACTGTGCCATCCGGCTTGTACTTTATACGTATACCCACTTCGAAGCTATGGGTTTTTTCCTGCTGGAAGTTCAGTCAATTGCCATGTATTATTGCGCTCGAGAGCACCCAATTCTTGATTCATGGCTTGAACCCACTGGATATCACTCTTAGCTTGATGATAAGAAGATGGTTCTTTGACACTTGATACATTAGCAATAAAAGCAAGATAATCATGGTTAAAGGTAGGAGCACAAATGAAATGGTTATAGGGAGAAGATGTACATGCAGAACCATTTTGATTAGGAGGTAAAGCTATTGGCAAAGAATCGTCATGTGTAATTTGTGCTACAAAATCTTATAGCCAATTTGGTTTTGAGACAATCCTAGTACTTCTACGAAGAGGTGCGACAGGGGTTATAATAGGTGGTGTAGGATATGACTCTTGATGAGGTTATGGGGTTGGACACTCAACTGGAACATTGGAAATAGGGGTGGAAAAATCATTTTGTGTAGTATCAGGTACGACGGGTATAGAAATTATGGATGAAGGACATTGATTGGATGACGAAATAGAAGACTCACGTTTATAAGGAAAAATGGACTCGTGGAAGACTACATCTCTTGACACAAATACTGTGTGTGAATTGATATCATAGACTTTATATGCTTTGTGCCCAGATGCATATCCAAGAAGTAGGCATTTTGTAGCTCATGGTTCAAATTTTGTTTTGTGTGGCTTGGTGTTGGTGGCAAAACATAAACAACCAAAGACCCTAAGGTGCCTATAATCTGGTAATTTGTGATACAAAGCTTCGAAGGGTATTTTCCAATTTAAAACTGAGGAAGGTAATCTATTTAATCTGGTAATTTGTGATACAAAGCTTTGAAGGGTATTTTTCAATTTAAAACTGAGGAAGGTAATCTATTTATTAAGTAGACAGCTGTAAGTATGGCTTCACCCCAAAATTGTTTAGGCAGATGGGATTGAAATAAGAGTGCTCGAGCTACCTGTAACATATGTTTGTGCTTCCTCTCAACTACCCTATTTTGTTATGGTGTGTGAGGACAAGATTTTTGGTGAAAGATCCCTCCATCTTGGAACATAGATTGGCAAGAGGCATTAATGAATTCCGAGCCATTATCCGTGCGAATGAATTGCACTCATTTCTGGAATTGTGTTTCTGTTAGATTCAAAAACGTAGTGAGGTGAGATAGAGTTTGGGTTTTATCTTTCATTAGGTAAGCCCAAGTTGTTCTACTAAAGTCATCAATAATGGTTAGAATAAATCTTGCTCCAGTGATTGTATGAATATGATATAGGCCCCATAAGTCTACATGTATCAATTCAAACACAGTTTTACTAGAAATTGTACTGATTGGAAAAGGTAAACACTGCTGTTTTGACAAAGGACAAACTTCACAAAGTAAAGAGTCTTTAATAGAAATATTGATATTTGGAATTTTTAACAATGTAGACTTGGGTACATGACCTAAACGTTCATGCCACGGAGTGCAAGAGTTTGTGACAGATTGAACATTATTACAACTTTTATAAAAAACAAACCATGAAGGAGTGTGTGTAAATGATGATGAATCGAGCTTGTATAAGCCAGCATGTTCTTTTCCAATAGCAATTATCTCTTTAGTCCAATGGTCCTGCAAAGTACAATGAGAAGGGAAAAAATAAACCATAATGTTAGTAGATTGTAAAAGTTTACTGATTGAAAGAAGGTTGTACTTGAAAGAGGGCGCATACAACATATCTGTGAGAGCTACTTTCGGGTGTAAAGAAATGGTGCCCACACATGTGACATTTTGTTTAGTCCCATCAGATAAGTATACGGGTGAGGGGTTAGGTGGTTTATGTGTTTGAGAAAACATTTGTATATTTGAGTATATGTGGTTGGTTGCACCTGTATCAACTATCCAGGTACCAATATTTTCATCACCTTTGCTTAGAAGACACCAATGAGGTTCATTACCTGCAAAGTTCGAATAATTGGTAGTGTTTGGTTCCATGGTCACCTTCCCCTTCATATACTTTGCTATTTCTTGCTGAATTGCAGTGGATAGATTTGCGCTCCAATCACTTGGCTGAGATGGAGGATTGAGTGGATCATTATCCATAGGGGTTTCATGAACTCGAGCTGCGTATGCCTGATTATGTTGATTAGTACATTTTTGCTTGAGCTCCTTGTACCAATCTGGGTAGCCATGCAGTTTAAAGCATGTGTCATGCATGTGACCTTGTGTCTTGCAATGAGTATAAAATCGATCATCCTTTCTAGCAAAATCACGCTTCTTGTTGCTGCTAGAATTCTGACTTTTCTTAACATTAGTCTCTTTTGTGCCCTCAACCTTATAATTCAATTCTTTAACCATCATTGCCCCAGCATGATCCATCGAATCTGAAATAGAGAGAACTTCATGTTGTTTTTCAACACAAAGCACCATAGATATGCTTTGTTCACAGCGAGTAATGGATCAAGTAGCAAGATCTGGTTGTGGACATGATCGTAGCTATCATTTAAACCCATAAGAAATTGTATCAACCTATCTTCATTCTCAATACTTGCAATAGTTTTTGCAGCCCCACATGTACAGATTGGAAAATTTCTCAAGCAAGATAACTCATCCCAAAGCTTTTTTAACTTTGTAAAATATATCATCACCGATATATTTCCTTGAGAGAATGAGCTAATTTCCCGTCTAATTTGGTAAAGCAATGGGCCATTTCTTTCACCAAATCTCTATTCAAGTTCATTCCAGAGTTCACATGCAGTAGTAACATAAAGAAACGCCTCTACTAAATCTTTAGAGAGAGTTCAAAATCCATGACAGCACCATGCTATCGACTCGTTGCCATTTTTCAAACATTGGAGATTCAGCATCAGGCATAATACATTTTCCATTTCTAAAGCCAAGTTTATCCTTAGCCTTGAGTGGGATCTTCGTCGATCGACTCCATGACAAGTAATTCAATCCAGTTAAGGGAGCGCTTACCAGGAGCGTGCCTGGATGATCAGAATTCTGAAGGTTGTAAGAATCGCCGGTAGGAACTTCGTCGATCTGAATGCCGGACTGAGTTTCCTCTTCCATGAGTTCTCGATCATCACAAAACTTAGAGTATTCTAGGCCACAATGATCATGGCTCTGATACCATGTTAGCAGGGCAAATAGAAAAAGCTAGAATTGAAGAAAATTATCTTTATTTCCTCACATGAAAAAACTGGTAAAAAGATTCTTATATATAGATAAAAAGAGCTATCTAGAATTTAAAAAAATAATCTAGAATTCTAGCTGGACTATACAAACTAAGAAAGAACTTTTAATAGAATGCCAACAGAATGCCAAACTTGGCACCTTTAGCTAAAATAAGAATGCCAGCCCTTACTTTTTCTTGCTAGCTAAAATAAGAATGCCAACTGTATATAACAAATTTGGCGCACATCTTCAAGACTAGATATATCATGAATGTACTAAGCATGTGGATATCAAGTATCACTTTATCAGAGATTTGGTGAAGGAAGGTGATATCTGCCTTTAGAAGTTGGCATTGCTCATAATCCAGCTGATATGCTCACTAAACCAATTCCAGTAGGTAAGTTTAAGACTTTCCTGAACTTAATTAGTGTGAGCACTTGGTGATGCCCTTTGAGACTTAAAGTGAGAAGGAGATTTTTTTATCCATATTTGATAGAGGTACATTATTTGTCGCAAGGAGGATTGTTGCTGTTTACTCCAAATAAAACTTCTTTTAATTAGAATTCTTTTATCGTTTGACTTATTCTCTGAAGAGTTTTGGACAGAAGAATCTATCTTCGATTGCCCTTCTCCGACGAGCAATATAAGACTTTGGGACTCTTCTTCATTATTTTCCTTTAAAAGGAGTATGAGGCTTTAGTTATAAGAAGCCCCAAAAGTCTCGACTGCTCTCTACTTATCGCAGTCCTTTGGTCCAATTTTTTGGTCCCCGCCTGAAAAAAGTATCTTTCTCTTGATCGATTGCCATAGCCGAGAAAGTATTGATCTATCTCTCAGATTATCTTCTCTTAATTCATAGCCAAGGCCGAGAAAGGTATTGTCCATTTGATTTATTGTTGCGGTTTATTTGTATCTCTTATTTGTTATTATTTGGGGACCCTATAATTTGGATATTTATATCACTTTTGTATCCAATTTCAGGATAGTTATATAGTAGATTGCTCCTCCTTTATTGTGGATATAGGCAGTTTTGCCGAACCACGTAAATTTCTTGTCTTTCTTATATTTATTATTTATACCTGTGAAGTGTTTGATAAATTGCTTGAATAAGAGGAAATAATTAATCAGAAGTCTAAAGCGATCCGATCTACTGTGCACATTCCCAACAAAGAGGGAGTATCCAGTGTTTGGTTAAGTGAGCTCATTATCAGCAAGTTGCACCTCATTCACTTTGCTAGCAAAATTCCCCTTAAATTTCTTCTTGCTTATACCTATAATAATACTCAAATTTGACGGTTCAAATTTGATTGTTTTTGCTAATTTATCTCTGTCAACATTGCAAGTATTTATCTGTTGAAATATGATTAAAGAGTTGTTCATTTTACAGGTTTGTGGCAACTGAGTTGGCAACTGACATTGTTGTTCATGTAGGAAATGTTAAATTCCGTCTACACAAGGTAAGAACTCTGCTTTTCTAGAAAACCATAATGAATATCGGAATTGGTTATGCATGCATCCTAAATGTTTGATTTCTGTGCTTTAATCCATTCACATTGTGACAAATGCACATATATTCCATGTAGTGCATGGTCCTCCTCCCCCTGTGGAAATTGTACTTCAGTAATTTAGTTGCACTTTATTGTATTAAATGGGTTAGCAAAAACTTGAGGGTACAGGCATGTTTGATTTTTTCTGCTAAATGGGGGTATTGGTTAATAATACAAAAGAATGGAGACTGACAATATAACAAATTACCATAAATCTTTTACTGCTAGATTGTTGTGTTAGCACTTGTGCATGAGTAAATCTGAGTGGTAATGATTTTACAAGTAATTACTAAGATACTTCTCACCTAGCAACTATCTTGTATATGTTAATGCTTCCTAATTATGATATCTTTTTCATGCATTCATCTTTTGAATACCATTGATGTTATTGAAAGATAGAAAAATCCAGAGGAACAAAAAGTTAATACACTTCTCATTTATGCATAGAGAAGAACATCGGTAATCCTTGTGCAATGTGTTTGATCTCTTGGTTCAGCTGGCTCAATTTCCTACAGACTCTCTTTAACCTTTTTACATATTGTGCTTACCTTCACTGCACCAATTTAAAAAATGCAGTTTCCTCTTTTGTCCAAGAGTTCTCGCTTGCAAAAGTTGGTGGCAGCTACTACTGATGAGAGCCTTAATGAGATTCACATTCCTGATATCCCCGGTGGCCCTGCTGCCTTTGAGCTTTGTGCTAAATTTTGTTATGGCATGACTGTCACCCTCAATGCTTACAATGTGGTTGCAGCCAGATGTGCAGCAGAGTATCTTGAAATGCATGAAGCTGTCGAGAAAGGGAATATGATCTATAAAATTGAAGTCTTCCTCAACACGAGCATATTCCGCAGCTGGAAAGACTCCATCATAGTTCTCCAAACTACAAAATCTCTGCTACCTTGGTCCGAGGACCTGAAGTTGGTTAGCCACTGTATAGATTCTATAGCTTCCAAGGCCTCCATCGATGCTTGTAAGGTGGAATGGTCCTACACTTACAACCGAAAGAGTCTTCTATCAGAAAATGTTCTTGATCCCCGTTGGAATGTGGTCAAAAAACAGCAGTCAGTGCCCAAGGACTGGTGGGTCGAGGACTTGTGTGAGCTTGAAATGGATTTCTACAAGCAGCTTATAATGGCTATCAAAGCTAAGGGAAGAATGTCCAGTGAAGTGATTGGAGAAGCTCTGAAAGCTTACGCATATAGAAGACTCCCAGGTTTTGGCGAAGGTTCCATGATCAATGGAAGTGATGACATGAAAAGTATGCCACTGCTAGAGACCATTATCTGGTTGTTGCCTGCAGAGAAAGGCTCGGTATCATGCAGTTTCCTTCTTAAGCTACTAAGACATGCAAGTTTATTGGATTGCGGTGAAATGGGTAAGAAAGAGATCATCAAGAGAATAGGCCACCAATTAGAAGAAGCTTCGGTGCCCGATCTTTTGATCCCCAGCATGGCAGGGGAGAACACTATCTATGATATCGACATTATCCTAAGCATAGTGGAGGAATTTGTGATGCAGGACAACAATGCTGCTCGAACCTCCCCAAAGGTATCTGAAGCGCCTGAGGAGACCAGAAGCCCAGCTTTAGTTTCAGGTGGTTCAAAGATTCTTGTAGCGAAGCTGGTTGATGGGTATCTTGCTGAGATAGCTAGAGACCCCAATTTACCTCTTTCAAAGTTTATTGATCTGGCTAAAATGGTATCAGCCGACTCGAGGCCAGTGCATGATGGGCTTTACCGTGCTATTGACATGTATCTGAAGGTAAAAATCTTGCAATCTTTCAATCTTTCAACTGCCATATTCCTTCCCTTAGTCCTTGTAAACGATTTAATTTCTTCGGCTAATCAGTCAAGGACAGATTAGAAATTCTGCATGGGAAAAAAAAAAGAAAAATCTACATTGAAGAGCTCTAATGCAGGCTTAAAACAATTAATAGTCATGAAAATATCATGTGATGAATTTGCTAGTACTCTAGTTACAAGTTTTTGAATGTTTCATTCTTATTGTTATGAGCAGGAGCACCCAGGCCTGAGCAAGAGTGAGAGAAAGAAGATATGTGGTCTGATGGATTGCAAGAAGCTTTCTGTGATTGCCTGCACTCATGCTGTGCAGAACGAGCGCCTCCCACTAAGGGTGGTAGTCCAGGTCCTCTTCTTCGAGCAGGTTAGGGCGGCAGCCGCTACTGCAGGCAGGACTGAGAACAGTGGTGGTTCCTATGGGAGCTCAAGATCAGGTGTCACCACCAACACAGAGGAAGACTGGGATGGAGTACCAACAGTAGAAGACCTCAAGTCTCTTAAGCCTATGAAGCTCATGGGTTGCAAGGAAAGCCAGAGGAGCAGCAGCAATAACAATAATGCTAGTAAGAACAATGGCAATGACAAAGCTGGCAGTGTGGAGGTGAAAGGCATGATGATGCCAAAGAAGATGCTGGGTAAGCTGCTGTCAAGCAAAGGGCAAGGAGGGGAGAACGGTAGCTCCGACACTTCCGGTAGCCCAGGCTCAGCAAACCAGGATGAGCCAAAGTCCACACCTTCAAGGAACACAGGACACTTTGTTTCATAAGCAAGATGCACCACTGGGAGCAATCATGATGAAAGCTGAAAGATGGGTTCTTTTATGCGATCTAGACCCAGTTTTTCTTGTATCATAGAAGAGGAAACTGGTTAGCATGGTTTTGGTATAAGGTTAGAATGTTAAACACAAGATAATATCAATGTGGATAAGTGTCATCGTCTATTATATCTTATTATTGCAACAAAATTAGTTAAGTCTTCCATGGACATCCATCCAACTTGACTGCAGTATTAGATGATGGGAAATACCTAATGGTTCTTGATGATCAAAAGAAAACGGGGGTAATATATTCTTGCATGTGAGTTGCTCCCTTCCTGTGGTGGCCAAATTGGTCTGCATCGAATTTGTTATCCTCCTAGATCACTTCAAAAAAGAAGGCTTGGGATCTGTCATTTTGAAAACAATCTGAAGATATACACCCAACTCTCCACCAGAAAAGAATGCTCAAGTCTTCCTTCGAAAGGCCAATTCTGATGCTAATATTCTCCAGATGGCATTCGCCTGGTTCTGTGAATGGGAGCTTCATGTCAGCTAGCAAATGGAAGCTATTCGCTTCGTCAAAGATTCAATTTTGAAACCAACTACGAAGATGTGGAAAAGCTTTACCGTCCTCTTGCCCGAAATAATCACGCATCACTTCCATTTTTTCTTTCCCTGCATTATAACACAACACAACGCTGCCACTATCTTGTTTTTATCCTCTTTCCACGGATCAATGGATGCCTATTATTCTGTGAGCGCAATCATTCCATCCTAGTTGCTTTCACTTCAAATCATTGGCTTAAATTAGGGATATAAATTGAAAGCATCGGCTGAGGAGTAATCAATCACATCTCAATCCATATGGCACGCAAGCATAGTAAAAATATAATTATTTTGTAAAAAAATAAATTTGAACAAATGAACATGAAGAAGAGATAATCTAGCAATATAAAAAAAATAAAGCATATCGAATATACGTGGTTCGATCTATCAATTCTTTGGCCTACATTCACGGGCAAGATCTCCTCGACGTTCTTTTATTCAATCTACGGCACAAGAGATACAAAAATGATGGAAGATAATATAAGAAAACTCTCTTTTCGTTATGGAGGGCTTTCAATATTATTTTTTAATATCTCTCTCTCACAAAGCCTCTCTGAATCCTTTGGTGCATGTACACAAACGTGTCAGGCTTTCCCCCTTTTAAAATAAAATACCATAGAAAACTCACGGTAGGACTCACAAAATAATCTTATTTGGACTCTAATTTATAAAGAAACCAAAATCCAATGAAAAACAAACTCTGACATGCGTCAAGTTTCTGGGGACTCGCGTGCTAGGTTTCTCCACATGAGCTTCAATGCCATCAATTCTCCCACTCGAAGACATGTGCCGAATTCCAAAAAATGTCATCCTTGGAGGTCTTGCCAACCTCCACTCCTCACATAGCTCCAAGATCGAGAGAAGCTTTACTCCAATTTAACTTCTCTCAAGTCACTGACTTCATCAACACATTTGCTGGGTTTGCATCGGTATAAATCTTCAACAGCATGACTAGACCATCATCCACCACATCTTTTATAAAATAATAATGAATGTTAATATGCTTTGTCCGAGAGTGAAATGCCTGATTTTTCATCAAATGCAACATACTTTAACTATCACAATTCACCCTCATCACATCCTGCTTCATCTTGAATTCTCTAAGAAATCTCTTGAGCCATATAGCTTCCTTACATGTGTGTGCCACTGTAATATACTCTGCCTCTATCATTAATAGTGCCATCACTGACTGAAGCTTAGATTTCTAGCTATAGCATCGCTGCTCATAGAGAATACATAACCTATGGTAGATCTCCTCTTATCCTGATTTGCTGTAAAATCAAAATCAACATATCCAATGCACTCCAAACTTGCAGAACTATAATAGAGTGAATAATCAGACGTCCCTCTCAGATACCAGAGGATTCATTTTACTATTTTTCAATGGTAGCTACTTGGATTTGTCATATACCGACTCACACTCTAATTATTTGTGCAATGTCTGGTCTTGTGCACACCATGACAAACATAAGGCTTCCTACTGTTGATGAAAAATGGTACCCAGGCCACGTCAATTTTTTTTGCTTCCATGCTGGATGATTGTTCATACAACAATTTTAAATGAATAGGAAACCGGGTAGAAACTAGCTTTGCATTATGTATATTAAAGCGCCATAGAACCTTTTCTACATATTCCTTTTGTAAAAGCCAGGCCTTCATATTCTTCCTCTCCCGTAGCACCTTCATCCCGAGTATTTAGTTTACGGCTTCTAAGTCTTTCATCTTAAACTCCTCAACTAATTGAATTTTTAGATTTAATATCCGATTCTTGCTATTCCCGTGACCATCATATGTCGATATATAATAACAAGATATAAAAGCTCCTATCATCGTTACTGTAAAAATATGCATAATGATATGTTTTCAATCGATAAAATCTCAAACTTATAATGAAGGAATCAAATTGCATGTACCAATACCTTGGTGCCTGTTTGAGACTGTACAATGATTTGTTCAGCCGACAAACCAACTGCTCCTTACCTTTTTCGATAAAATCTTCAGGTTGCGTTATATAAATCTCCTCCAGGTCATCATGCAAGAATATCGTCTTTACATCCATTTACTTGAGTTTCAAATCTATGACTGCCGCGATATCCAAAACAACTCAAATAGTAGTTAATTGAACCACTGGTGAGAAGATCTCTTCAAAGTCAATTCTTGACTTCTGAGCATAACCCTTTACCACCAAATGTGCTTTGAACCTCTTCATATTTCCATCAATATCCTTCTTCACCTTATAGATCCATCGACATTCGATCGGACTCCTCTTCTTTGGTAGAACTACAAGATCCCAGGTCTTGTTCTTCTGAAGTGACTCTATCTCCTCCTCTATAGTATAATACCACTTTCTAGTATTTGTGGACTTATAAGTCTCCCTATATGAAGTCGGCTCATCCTCCTCCACTAAAGCATCATAAGCACAAACATAGTTAGCATAAAGAATGAAACAAGTAATATAATTATCATACCTCATAAGAGGTCTAGTGACCCTCTTAGGCCTCTCGAACTCCGTTGGTAGCTCTTCCGATGAGATAGGATCTTCATATGATTGCAAAGACTCAATACCCGGTTTGTCATCAAATACTTGGTCATCAACATGTGCTTGATCTACTTGCACCTTATCGCATGTATCAAAGAACTTGATAGGAACAATGATTCTATAATCTTGCTTCTCCTTAGTGCCCTGAAAGGATTTTTCATTAAAAATAATATCTCGGCTAACAATAATCTTATGGATAGTAGGGTCCCACAATCTATATGATGGGGGACTAATATGCATGCAATTCTTTTTGTATGTTTTATATATGGGGTTAGGTGCTTAATTCTCGATTTTCAGATCAAAATTAGTTGTAGGAAATTTTGTATGAATTTTTGAAGCCACGCATGCAGATTAGGACCTAGAAAAGTACTAAAGAAGGATCGCCGGGGCTGAGAAGCCTCGGTTAGGGCAAGTTCTCCTACAATATAATTACTGGAGGTAGAGGGGGTGTACCTGACAATGTCTGAAGCACCAGGTGAAGATTGCAGCGAAGGGATCTCTCGTTCCTCGACGGATGCGGCCTGGAAAACCGAGCCAAAGACCAGCGAATACCCGGCTTTCTGCTCGGTGGTCCGATTGAGGCTTGGCTGGAGTCGTTGGATTCGTAGGAACTCAGGAACATGCAAACGACCTGTCAGGGGTTAGAAAACTCAAAGAAGATCAAGAAAATAAAGGAAAATAGCAAAGGGAAGAAAGTTTTTGGAGAGGGCTGGAAGGATGGTTGGCAGCAGGAAGATAATTGCAAACACCCGGAAGAAGAGCTCTCAAACCCCTTTATGCACACAGCAGGGTAATCACACAAAGCAATTGAAGAACTCAAGGTTTATTTCATATATCAAAATCTCCCTTCATACAAGAGGCTAAGGTCTCTTAAATAGACCCTTAACCTTGGGCTCCAAGTAAGGGCATATAAGTCTTTACATAAGAATCCTTTTCCCTCTCAAACCCTAGCAAGAAAATAAGAAAATATTAGGTAGAAAAATTCCTAAAAATTCTCTTGACTTGGCTAACACTCCAAGGATGCCTAGGGGGGCGTGTTGGGCTTCTAGGAGCAGCAAGAGGCCGGCCCAAAGGGGCTCGGGCGCATAGGTTTGGGCCTCTGGAAGCTGGGGTGGCCCAGTAGCCAGGTAGCAGGAATATTCCCTGGTATCTTGCTTCTTAGGGGCTTGGGCTTGGCGCTTGGGCTTGATTTCTTTGGACTAGGATGCAGATGAACCTCTAAAATCATAGATGCCTTGGTATATGAATATATTTTGGCATCTGGAAGGAAATCTGGGCATCTGGAGGGCATCAGCAAGGAATCAGGATTTTCTGAATTTTTCCTCCTGTGGTCTTCAAATCTTCAAGCTGGGTTGGACTTGGGCTATACTTCCATGTCTTCAATCTAGTTGGACTTGGTCTTCACTTGTATGATGTGGTCTTGAGTCTTCAATATGGTTGAATAGGACTCAAAAAAATAAAATTAGCTCGACATGAGCTGACTAACACTGGACTGAACTAGCTCAACATGAGCTGACTAGTACAGAACTGAAACTCAAAAGACTCAAATAACAACTAAAATGGACTCAGATGGGCTAAGCCCTTATTACAGATGGACTCATAAATTATTTATCAATTCATAGAGGGTTGAAAAGTCTCTGTCTTATTCTGGTGCCTCCGGTGTCCCCACCACTATACCCCTTCACTCTTTTAGCATAGCCAAGAAAGATACACCTTGGAGAGTCTTGTCCAATTTTGTTCTCTTCTCTTTTAGGATCCATGCATATGCATCTCATCTAAAGACACAGAGATGCAAATAATTTATTGGCTTGCTACTATAAATTTTCTCTGAAATTTCTAACCCAAGTGATTTTATCGGTGCTCGATTGATCAAGTAATAGACCATGCTTGCAGCCTCTGCCCAAAATCTCTTGTCAAGTTTTGCAGAACTTAGCATACTTCGGATCCTCTCCATGAGTGTTCTATTTAACCTCTCAGCTACACTATTTGTTATGGTGTACCGGGAACCATGAGGTATCGCCGAATTCCATTCTCGCCATAAAACTTCTCAAATTTTTTGGAGCAATATTCTCCTCCATTATTAGAACGTAGATATTTGATTTTCAAACCCTTTTCATTTTTCACCAGAGCTTTGAATTTCTTGAAGATCTTAAAAATATCATATTTTCACTTTAAAATGTATATCTTAGCTTTCCAAAAATAGTTATCAATGAAGGAGATGAAGTAAGAACATCCGCCCAATGACATATCAGGTGACTCTCAAGTATTTGAATGAATGAGCTCAAGAAACTCACTTCGTTGCTGTGATGAAGAGAAAGAAAGCCTTCTTTGCATACCATAGATGCATTCTTCACAAAATTCCAGTGGTGCTAATTTATATCCTGGAAGAAGCTCCTTATTTGATAATACCTATAGCCCATGCTCGCTTATATATCCCAAACGATGATACCAAACCATTGGAGACACCATCTTCGTACTCGCTACTACCACTTCTTCCACCTGGGTATCACCTACCAATTTATAAAGGCCACCTATAGACTATCCCTTCATCATAACCAAACATCCTTGACATACCTTTAGTTGATATTTCTCTCTGATAAACTTCAAGTCTTACTTACAAAACTTTCCAAATGATAGTAGACTCTTACGAAGTGTAAAAACATGCCACGCATTAGAAACTATCTGAACTATGCCATCAAACATCTTGATCTGAATATCTTCCACTCCAATCAAAAGATATGTTGTATTATTACCCAAATAAACAACTCCACAATCCCATGGTTTGTATATATAAAACCACTCCCTAAAAGAAGTTGTTACAGTAGTAAAAAAATCCATTCGGCCCTGACATGGTTCCTTCTTGGTGGCTAACGTGGCCACATGCTTTGCGGTCTCCCATCCAAAGAAGACGGTGAGTCTGCTTGAGGAAATCGGCCAGGTGGCACCTCGGCCCCACCTCGGCCATGTTCTTCGCCACCCTGGCCTCACTTCGACCATGCACTAAGTCCAGTGGAAGTTCAGCTCAGCTCGGCACCTCGGCTCCACCTCGGCAACGTCCTTCTCCACTTCGGCCCCAGCTCGACCAAGCACCTCAGTACCTTGGCCTCACTTCGGCCAAGTGCGAGGTCCAGCCTCGTGGCAGTCCAGTTCATCCCTCCACCTCGATTCGTGCCGGTCCAGCTCGACATGCACGCGCGGAGTCCTTCCGCTCGCATGCTCTAGTCCCGCGCGGCGCCCTCCGCTCGAGTGGGGTCTAGCTCCAATGCCAGGCTCTAGCCCAAGGCACGCCAAGCTCATGTTCGCGGCACGTCCGCGCCTTCCGCCCACCTCAGCTCCGACCCGTGCTGGTCCGGCGTGCCTGCGTGCCCAGTCCGGCACGTGCGGCCACCCCGGCTCAGCCTGCTTCGGTGTCCGGTCTCCCGTAGGGGTCCGCACCTTGACCTCGCCTGCACCAGGGCACCGCACCTCCACGCCCAGTCCGGATGCCCGGACGACTCCGGCTCCGCCTCTACCCATGGCGCACCCAGCTCCAGTCCTGCTTCGTCCGGCTCGCCCACGCCACCGATACTCCTCCGCTCGCGTGATGCCCATTCCCAGTCTGGCTTGCCTCCACCCGCGTGCAGTCTGGCTCAGTCTTCTCCGGCTCCGCCCAAAGCTCTGCGCCCCCGGTCCAGCACCTCGACAAGCCCGCCCCAGCTAGGAGAGCTCGCTCCGGCCCTCGTGCCTAGTACGACAAGACCGCACCTAGTCCAGTGGATGCCTGCTCCACCGGTACTCCTCCGCCCGGTCAGCTCCGCCTGTGCCAGCACCCCAGGTCCGGTGAGCCCGGTGCACAGACCGTTTCTCCACCTCTGTGCCAGTTCGGCATGACGCACGAGTGACTCCAGCCCTGCGCCAGCCCGGCGCTACCGTGCCTCCATTCGGTCCATAGTCCGCCTGCTCCGGCGGCTCCCAGTTCGGCACGACTGCCTCCGGCTCCGCCCGCACGGAGTCCCGCTCGTAGCTCCGAAGCGGAGCTCTCTAGCTCTAGTCCAGCACTTCGCCCGCATGGGCTCCGGCTCCTCAGCTCTGCCCGCTTCTCCATCAGGTCTGGCGTGCCAGACTCCATCCGGCACGTCTCCGTTCGGAGTGCTCCTCTGGCATGGCACGACTTTGCTCCAGTCAACACCAAGACCGGTGCCTTGCCCTCTCACCCGTGCTAGGGCATGACCCCGCGCGCTCCGCCACCCAGGTCAGCCCGTAGGGTTGCACCTCAGCTCCGCTCGGTCTGGCACCAAGGTCTGCCCATAGGGCTGCACCTCGACTTCGCCCACTCCACCGCCCAGGTTAGCCCGCAGGGCTACACCGTTGCTCCGCTAAGTGCCCTTCTCTGATGGGGTTCCGCGTGCCCAGATCCGCTCATATGGAGGGGTGAACATGCCTCGGTCCATGCACCTAAGGAGACCGTTGCCATGCACCTCGGTTCGCGTGTGTGAGACCCTCGCACCGCGCACCTGGGACCGTGTGCAGGGAGGGCCTTCGCCTGCATGATCCGCATGCCACGGTCCATCTAACACCGTCTCAGGTATGTTTCTCAAAGTGCAGGTATGATGACAGCCCAACACATAAAATCACCGTCCCTAGTGCGCCTCCTACAAGAAGGGCTATATTAAAGCCCCCAGGATACAGTTTATACCAATCAAGAAGGAGTGCCCCACCCAAGGCACTGTGCTCCTTCACCAACTTCCTGAACCACCCAGAAGAAGAAGGTTCACCAACCCATCTAAACCTCTCAGGCCAGCAGAAGAGCGCGCCTCCCTGAAGAGGTAAGAGGGGGTAAGAAATCACGGACCCTCTTGAGTCCTAAATTATCTTCCATTTTTGATCACTCTGTGGAAGTAGAGAGTTCTCCAAGCTTTCTACCTCAGAGGTCTTTTGTTCCCCTCGATCGTCCCACTGACTTGATCGTCGAAGTGTCTTTGCTGGAATCCCCGGCCCAGGTCTCCCCTGTTTTGTAGGTCCGCTAGACGGAAGGAGCCGATTCACGAGGCCGGGGTCCAAGCGCCCAGCGGGAGGGACCCGATGTGCCAGAGCTACAGGCCACGATGATCTTGGTGGCAATAGATTGGTGCACCAGGAAGGGGGATAGATCAAAACCCCTCAACAGGTGGACAACAGTAGCCACCTTCGTCCTCTACCCCCGAGGGGCAGACTAGGGGCATGAGGATAGGGGCACGGAAGCTCCCCCCTCTCTCGGGACTCTAGGAAGTGGTCTTGAGAAAGGATTCCAAGCTTAAAAGGGGCATCGTCATGCCAGCAAGATTAGATGGGGAATGTTCAAACCCACACCAATGCCATGGATGGCTGATCGCACAGGCTCCCACAAAAAAAAAGAAAAGAAATTAAAAATAAAGAAGGGGAAAAGAAAAAGGAAGAAGAAGAGAAGAGGAGAAGGAAAAAGGATCTAATCATAGTATTCATGCTCGTGGTCTCGTCAAACACAAGGCACTTCCCATGCAACAGAGATCTATTCTCCCGTTCAATGGAGTCCTCTTCTCCTGCGCAACGGAGCTCCTCCTCCTCCATGCAATGGAGCCTTGTTCTTCCATGCAGAAGAGTCCTATTCTTTTCTAAGGTAACCCCTTTTTACATTATCTTTGCAACGTAAAAAACTATGTTTCAGTTCTGCAAGAAGAGCTCCTACATCATCATCAACGGAGCCCTACTCTCCCCCATGCAACGAAAGCTTCCTCCTATGCAACAGGCTCTCTCCCATGTAACAGAGCCTTGTTCTCCCATGCAATGGAGCTCTCCCCCATGCAACGGAAGCTTCCTCCTATGCAACAGGCTCTCTCCCATGTAACAGAGCCTTTTTCTCCCATGCAATGGAGCTCTCCCCCATGCAACGGAAGCTTCCTCCCATGCAACGGGCTCTCTCTCATGTAACAAAGCCTTGTTCTCCCATGCAACGGATCTCTCCCCCATGCAACGGGCTCTCTCCCATGTAGTAGAGCCTTGTTCTCCCATGCAATGGAGCTCTCTCCCATGCAACGGAAGTTTCCTCCCATGCAACGGGCTCTCTTCCATATAACAGAGCCTTGTTCTTCCATGCAACGGAGCTCTCCCCCATTCAACGGAGCTCTCTCCCATGCAAAGGAGCCTCAAGCTCCCAAGCAACAGGGTCTCTTCTTCTCCTATGCAACGGAGCTTCCTCCCATGCAACGAGGTCCTCTCCCTTGCAATGAAGCCTCATGCTTCCGTGCAACGAGCGGAGTTTCATTCTCTCCTAAGATGGTGGTCAGCGAATTTAATTCTGGCCTTCTCAAGGAAGAAATATATTTTTATTTATTCATATGATAGGAGCTTAACGGATAACCCCTTTCTCCACTATATTTATAAAAAATAGTGTTTCAGTTCTACAAGAAAGGCTCCTGTACCACCATCAAGGGCAAGCACTACGGCCCGTCAGAGCCAGTCCTGCCATAAAGAATTCTTGACAAAGGCCAAAGCCGCGAAGCTCTTCACTGAGCCTTGCATCTACCGCCTGACTCTCATCCAAAGATGTCCCTAGGAAGCTCTAGAGGTCCAATCATTTGTGGCTCACCTCCTAGCATGCCGAACGAGCGGCTCTGCCATCTCATGAAGGATATAAGAATCCCTCCTCAATAATTAAAGTTCCTCTTTGGTGCGACTTTGCTCTTCATCATTACAAGTACTCGTGCATCTCGGAGTCTAGCCCGGATGGAAGCCCGAAACCCAGTTCCGGTATAAATTCCCGGACTTTAGTCCAGAAGGTGGCACGGAACCCAGTTCCCCCACGAAACCCCGAACTTCAGTCCGAAAGGTGGCGCGAAATCCAGTTCCCCCACGAAGCCCTGAACTTCAATCCGGAAGGTGGTGCGGAACCCAGTTCTCCCATGAAATCCTGGACTTCAGTCCGGAAGATCCTCGAAACCCAGTTCCGGCATGAAGGCCCGGGCTTCGATCTGCGTGTAATCCCTCGAGTTCCTCTGCCAGGGTGGCTCCCCCGAGGTCAAGCGTTGCTCCCCCGAGGTCGAGCATCTGGCCTGAGTCGAACTCCTGCTCTTTGGATTCCTCCGCCAGGATGGCTCCCCCAAGGTCGAGCATCTGGCCTGAGTCGAACTCCTACTCTTGTGGTTCCTCCATCAGGATGGCTCCCCCGAGGTCGAGCATGGCTCCCCCGAGGTTGAGCATCTGGCCTGAGTCAAACTTCTGTCCCTTGGGTTCCTCCACTAGTGTTGGCTTTGACTCCTTAGTTTTGATGATTAACAAAAGGTTGAGTATATGTTTGGACTAATGTTTAATCTCAAGATAAAGTTTCAGGACTTAGGTTATTCAAAAAGAGTATCAAAAGGACAATGATGAAACTAAGTTTACCTGATTTGGAAAAGAGCTCTTCTACCTTGGACAAGATCAAAATTCTCATAATGGACCTTCTTGTTAAGAAATATTTGACAAAAGAAACAAAGGCTTAAAGAAACTCAAGCATGGCACGCATATCTCAAGAGTTTCAGAAAAATTCAGATCAGAGGTCGACACCTTGTCAAAGGTCGACCACCAGAGGTCGACTCATGAAGAAAAGAAAAGTTCAGCATGGCCGGCATGGCAAAGTCTCAGTGGCACGCTTCAGAGGTCGACCACCAGAGGTCAACACCTGTCCAGAGGTCGACACCAGAGGTCGACTCATAGCCTGAGAATTCAAATGGGCAGAACTATGGTATTCTGAACTTTTGCCTAAATTTTACTGGAGGTCGACTCATGAGGTCGACACTTGATCCAGAGGTCGACTCATGAGGTCGACTCATGGCATAACGGCTAGTTTTTCTGAACTTCTGATTTGATTTCCAACGGCCATAAACGGCCATATTTTTGAATCTAACGGTCTTGTGGAGTTGTTTCAGCATGAATGAGGTATTTAACCTCCACCAAACTTCAAAAAAGACAAGGAGACAAAGTGAAAAAGTGTTGATTCAAAGTACAAAGCCTTCAATCACTTCCAAGCCAAAAGAGTGAGAAAACCAAGAGATTCCCTAGCAAAAAGTTTTCCATCTTTGAGGAATCCAACATTCAAGTGTTTGGCATTTAGTGAGGTCCAAAGATTCCAAGGGAAAAGGCTTGAAGAGTCTCCATCAAGAGCTTCAACGAATCTATTATTGCTCAAAAGGAGTTTGTTTAGTTTTAATTCATTGTTTCATACTCTTTTGTCTTTAGCTAGTTTCAAGGGAATTTGAAACTAGAGTGAGGTTTGTTGGTGAGCCAATTGATAAAACCAACTAGGGTTGCTTGTAAGCCCGAAGCCAAAACAAGTAAGTGAGGTTTGTTGGTGAGCCAATTGATAAAACCAACTAGGGTTGCTTGTTAGCCCGAAGCCAAAACAAGTGTGTAAGGTTTTGACTTGTGAGCCTGGTAAAACAAGTCGGCTGTAATCTAAAGATTGTAGTGGAAATTCCCAAGTGGAGCTTGGAGAGTGGATGTAGGTGCTAGGTGCACCGAACCACTATATTTCTTGTGTATTTGCATTGCCTTTCTCTTTTACTTCTTTAGCTCTTTAATTGCCATTTTATTTCATTGCTTCCGTTGCACAATTATTAAAGCACTATCACTCTTCACCTTAAAACTTGATAGCACATATATTGCTTTAAATTTTTAAATACCCAATTCACCCCCCCTCTTGGGCACCATATATGGGCAACAACTAGGATCGCTCCCCCGAGGTCGAGCATCTGGCCGGAGTCGATTTCTCTCTCTCCTGCTCCTTGTGCTTCTTCAGCCAGGATGGCTCCCATCTTCCAGCAACTTCAATGCCTTCATCAAAGGTTCTGACGGATACTCTGAGCTCGGTCATGATGACTATATGCCCATGCCCAATCATGTATGTGTGCATCCAAGTTGTGCACCTCACCAACCTCTTCCTCCATGGCGCCACCATCTATCTGGTCAAATAGGAGTCAGACTGAAGTATTGGCACCATCATAATGCAACTAACCTAAGGACGATGCACCTATAGGCAAGTTAGTTTCAAAAACACTACCTTCTACTTTATTTTGCAGGCCACTCCCCATTCATGAAGAGGATGGCCAGACCCGATGCCTTCATCTAAAGATCGATGGCTAACCTCGGGTAAGTTCAGTTCCATCTAGCAACTGACTTCTTGCAGCCATTACAGAGCCCGCTGAGGTGCAGAGCCAAATGGATAATGGTACTCTCTTTATCCAAAACGTTGATATTTTGGACTCAAGGAGTGGGGGCATCTGTTATAGTAGTAAAAAAATCCATTCAGCCCTAACACGGTATCCTCCTTGGTGGCTGACATGGCCACATGCTTCACGGCCTCCCATCCAAAGAAGACGGTGGGTCCGCTTGAGGAAATCGGCCAGGTGGCACCTCGGCCCCACCTCGGCCATGTTCTTCGCCACCCTGGCCTCACTTCGGCCATGCGCGAAGTCCAGTGAAAGCTCAGCTCAGCTCGGCACCTCGACTCCACCTCGGTAATGTCCTTCTCCACTTTGGCCCCAGCTCGGCCATGCACCTCAGTACCTCGACCTCACTTCGGCCAAGCATAAGGTCCAGCCTCGTGGCAGTCCAGTTCATACCTCCACCTTGGTCCGTGCCGATCCAGCTAGGCACGCCCGTGTGGAGTCCTTCCGCCCGCATGCTCCAGTCCCGTGCAATGCCTTCCCCTCGCATGGGGTCCAGCTCCAATGCCAGGCTCTAGCCCACGGCACACCAAGCTCCCACCCGCGGCATGCCAGGCTCATGCCTGTGGCACGTTCGCACCTTCCACCCATCTCAGCTCCGGCCAGTGCCAGTTCGGCACGCTCGCGCGCCAAGTCCAATAGGTGCGGCCACCCAGGCTCAGCCCGCTCTAGTGCTCAGTTGCTTATAAGGGTCCGCACCTCGGCCTCGCCCGTGCCAAGGCACCGCACCTACGTGCCTAATCCGAATGCCCGGACGACTCCAGCTCCGCCTCTACCCACGGTGCACCCATCTCCGGTCCGACTCTGTCCGGCTCACCCATGGCACCGGTACTCCTTCGCCCACGTGACGCCCATGCCTAGTCCGGCTTGCCTCCACTCGTGTGGAGTCCGGCTCAGTCTTCTCTGGCTCCGCCCGAAGCTCTGTGCCCCTGGTCCAGCACCTTGGCAAGCCTGCCTCTGGCCGGGAGAGCTCGCTCTGACCCTCACGCCTAGTACGGCAAGACCGCGCCAAGTCCGGTGGATGCCTGCTCCACCGGTACTCCTCCACCCGGTCGGCTCCGCTTGCACCAGCGCCCCAGGTCTGGTGAGCCCGGTGCATGGACCATTTCTCCACCTCTGTATTAGTTCTGCATGATCGCTGAGCGACTCCAGCCCTATGCCAGCCGGCGCTACCGCACCTCCGTCCGGTCCCGAGTCTGCCCGCTCCAGCGGCTCCCAGTTTGGCACGGCCGCCTCTGGCTCTGCCCACATGGAGTCCCACTCGCAGCTCTGAAGTGGAGCTCTCTGGCTCCAGTCCATCACTTTGCCCGTGTGGGCTCTAGCTCCTTGGCTCTACTCGCTTCTCCATCAGGTTCGGCATGCCAGACTCCGTCTGGCGCTCCTCCGTTTGGTCTGCTCCTCTGGCATGGCATGGCTCTGCTCCAGTCAGCGTCGAGGTTGGCGCCTCGCCCTCTCACCTGTGCTAGGGCACGACCCCGCGTGCTTCGCCGCCCAGGTCAACCCGCAGGGTTGCACCTCGACTCTGCCCGCTCTAGCACCCAGGTCTGCTCGCAGGGCTACACCTCGGCTTCGCCCACTCCACCGCCCAGGTCAGCCCGCAGGGCTGCACCCCGGCTCCACCCAGTGCCCTTCTCTGATGGGGTTCCACATGCCCATATCCACCTGCATGGAGGGGTGAACGCGCCTCGGTCCGCACACCTAAGGAGATTGTTACCATGCACCTCGGTCTGCGTGTGTGAGACCCTTGTGCTATGCATCTTAGACCGTGTGTAGGGAGGGCCTTCACCTGCATGATCCACATGCCACGATCCATCTAACACCATCTCAGGTACGTTTCTTAAAGTGCAGGTACGATGGCAGCTCGACACATAAAATCACCGTCCCTAGTAAACCTCCTACAAGAAGAGCTATATTAAAGCCTCCATGACACAGTTTATACCAATCAAGAAGGAGTGCCCCACCCAAGGCACTGTGCTCCTTCACCAACTTCCTGAACCACCCAGAAGAAGGAGGTTCACCAACCCATCTAAACCTCTCAGGCCAGCAGAAGAATGCGCCTCCCTGAACACCAAGAATCACTCGTCTACATAAGACCAGCATGAAGAGGTAAGAGGAGATAAGAAATCATGGACCCTCTTGAGTCCTAAATTATCTTCCATTTATCTTTCATTTTTGATCACCCTCTAGAAGCAGAGAGTTCCCTAAGCTCTCTACCTCAGAGGTCTTCTATTTTTCTCGATTGTCCCACTGATTTGATCGTCGGAGTGTCTTTGCCAGAATCCCCGGCCCAGGTCTCCCCTGTTTTGCAGGTCCGTCCAACGGAGGGAGCTGATTCATGAGGCCGGGGTCTGAGCACCCAGCGGGAGAGACCCGATGCACCGGAGCTACAGGCCACGATGATCTTGGTGACAACAGAAGTCATGTGCAAAGATGTCCCTGAATTTAAAATCTAGTGATGTGCAAGTTTTGATCTCTTCAATGCTATCAATGCATCCCCATCTTCTAAAGTAATCAAACTAGCTTCACCTTTTGCTCATTGCCTTGGAAGTTTCCGATTCAGCTTTGTATCAATTCCTTTAACCCGACAATCTTTCTTCACGTACCCTGATTTTCCATAATTTTAACATTTCACTTTCTTCTTGCCCTTGGATTTAGATCTCACCTTCCCTCGATCACCATGTTCTCTCTCAACAGGTCTTTCCTCTACTACCATGGCCTCCCCCGAAGAGATTCCTTGGCTAGACTTTTGCCTCATCTCCTCTGTTAGGAATGATGCAACAACCGACTCTATCTTGAGGATTTCAATATGACTTAAATTCATAATGAGATTATCTCAAGATTCTGGCATAGAACAAAGTAGAATGCTATCCTTTTCTTCTTCTTCAATTCTCACATCTAGGGCGGCAATTTTGCTTATAATGAAATTGAATACACCCAAGTGCTTTTAAATTGATGCCCCATCCTTCATCTTCAGATTGTATAATTGCCATCTCAAATAAATTTTATTTGCCAAAGACTTCTCTTCATAGAGGTTCTTCAATTTTTTCCAGACCCTTTTGCAGTAGTCTCGACCTCGATATTAAATAATACCGAATCATCCAACACCAAATAAAGATTTGCCATTGCCAGTTTATCTTTCTCATTATATTGTACATCCGACATATCTCATAATTTGTGTTCTTTTTCTTGCAAAACAATTTTACAACCATCCTTAATTGTTGCCCAGAAATGGAGCCCGAGAGGAGGTGTGAATTGGGTCTTTAAAAAATTAAAATAATTATGTGCTGGCCTTTGATGTGTTTGTGAGCAATGTGAAAAACACAATGATATGCAGCAGAAATAAAAGCTTAAATGCTAAGAGCAATAAACAAGAAGAGCAATCACACACAAACATAAGTTTTATAGTGGTTCATTTCAAACCAAGTACCTACATCCACTCTCCAAGCCACCCTTCAGAATTCCACTATAATTACACAAGGATTACAACCGACTTGTTTTACAAGGCTCACAAGTCAAAACCTAAGTTGGTTTTATCACCTAGGCTCACTAACAACCTTTACAACTTATTTTGGCTTTGGGCTCACAAGTCAAATCCTAGTTGGTTTTGTTCCTTTGGCTCACCAATAACCACAACAACCTACTTTCAAGAAACCCTTGAAAGCTAGGTCAAACAAAAGAATTTTAGAGATATAATAAATAAAACACAACAAACTCTCTTCAAAGAGTAGAATGTGAAGCTTTGAAGCTCTTGATAATTGCTTGATGTGACATGACTTTGGAATCTTCTCAAGAATACTTTTGGAAAGATGAAATGAAAGGAATGGATGCTTTTTCAGAGGAATCTCTCCTTTTTGGCTTTTGGAAGTGGAGTTCTTGAAGAATGTCTTTGTCTCTTGGATATTTTCTTGCTTTTCTTTCTTCTCTTGCTTCATGAATGTGTTTCATGAAGCTTAAATACATCAAAAACCTCCAAAAAATCATTTAAGACCGTTAGGAATAAAAAACTAGCCGTTAGAGGCTGAAAAAAGTCAGTTCATGCCGTCAGAAAATAGATCCGTTGGAGTTGTCAGAACCCATGAGTCAACACTTGGCTCTTAGGTATCGATACTTAGTTCTCAGGTGTTGACACTTGGTCCTGCAGGTGTCGACACTTGGAGCTCAGGTGTCGACACTTGATGCAAAAATCCTCCAAAAGGCATGTTCTGGATTTTCAAAAAGTCTCAAGCCTTGAGTCGATACTTGGATTCCAGGTGTCGACACTTGTGTCTCAGGTGTTGATACTTGGAACTCAGGTGTCGATACTTGGCATGCCAGACATGGATTTTTGCATGCCATTCACTGAAGTGTCGACACTTGGAACTACTTGAGTCGACACTTGAATTTGAAAATGCCAAAATGGGTTCCAAATGATCCAAAAACATAAGGATATATAATCAAACTTTAAATGCACTTATGTAAACAATAATTGAACATTTTCGAGCCCTTTTTCATGGTGAGAAGACTTCCTAAAACATGAATTTTGCCCAGCTTCAAAATACTTTCCTTTGGAGAATTTGAGGTGCATGTATCCTGAAACTCATAACTACATTTGAAATATTTGTACAAAATAGGTACTCAACATTTTGTTAATCATCAAAATCAAGGACAAACCCAACAATCTCCTCCTTTTTGATGATGACAAAATCTTGAGTATATACGCATTCAAATTCAATTTTTAGATATGATAACTCATAAACATAAACTTAAAGCTCATACAACACAATCTTAATAGAGGAGAGGTATAAGTTAAGTATGGAAATTACTTTTACTCTTCCCCTCAATGAAACATTTTGTATCAGAGCATTTCAGAGCATTTTATAATTAAGAAATGAAACATTTTATATCAGAGCTCATTTTGTATCAGAGCAATTTTAATTGAAGAATAAAATATAAAATTTAAAACTTTATATATCCTACTCTCCCTTTTTGTCAATCATTAAACAATAAAGGGAGTAAACTCCCCCTCAATAAATGCATTTAGACAAAGAAGGGCCATGATACAAGATTAGTTTTTCAAAAATTAATAAGTATCAGAGCCAAAGAGTAGGGTATCAGAGTCAATATTGTCAGAGCAAAATTTAAACATTATAAATTCAATCAATGCTATCAAAAGAATCAAGATTGATAATCAAGTGAGAAAGTGGAATATATATATAAAAGAGTGTCTTCAGTACAAAATTTGCTGAAACAATCAGCATATACTGAAACATACAACATGATAAGTACTAACATCATAGTGAAGCACATAAACAAGAAACACAAGATAAATACTAATACATCAAACAACAGAATAGTCATTTATGAGACTAATCCTCATCAAATGGAATCTCAAATGATATGGGACCAGTAATCCTGGACCTATGAGCTAGAGCTCTAGGAGTTTTCATGATACTACGACTCCTAGTCCTAGTGGAAGGTCCTATACGGGGTACAACCCTGGATGAACATGTGGAAGGCAGTGGAAGAACCTTAGCAGGAGTCATGAAAACAGGAGCAATGGAGATCGGTGTGTCATAAGGATCAGCAGGTGGAATAGCAAGTGTTCGAGTCTCTCGGCTGACCAACTCAGAGTCATCTGCACTGTCATCATTATCACTGTCATGATCAATAACAGCTATCGCTCTATCATCACTCCCATCATCTTGGTTACCACCACCAACTATATCATCGTGTCCCTCATGGTGGTCACCATCATCATCATCATCAGGAGGTGGGTCTGCAGGTGCTGCTGCTGGAGGTAGAAGGGATCTCAATAACTCCTCAATACATCCAAATCCCGCCTCCATGATCCGATGCATCTCAGCGTGCTCCTCAACAGTGTGGGCTCTAAGGCCCCCTATCTCAATGCACAACTGAATAGTACAGACACCTAATCCTATCATCTCACTCCTGATATCTGTAAACTACTATCTGACTAGCTCCTCAAAGGATGAACCAATAGTAGAAGTAGGAGCTGGAGCTGGTGAAGTGGCTAAAGCTAGAGCTGGTGTCATTGGCTCAGTCTCATTGGGTGCTGCTGCTGATCTAGGAGGTGTAACTGATGGCCCTGCCTCAGCCTCACGAATCTTATCCTCTTCATCTGGCTCCTGGCCAGACTCTCTACGTACCCAGAGACAAATCTGTACCTCATATGGTGGAGTGACCGCTCATCATATACATCCATATGAAAGATATCCTTGGAGGTCTTCCCCTCCAAAGGAACTGAGTGAGCTTGAAACAAGCATATCAATGCCATACCATAGGGTAAGCAATGTCTCTTATGAGTGGCGGCGTGTCTCATTTGAACAAGTATCAATGCTAGAAGATCGATCTCTGTCCTCTGAATCAAACAAGTCATCACCATCAACTCATGCTCTGTGATAAAATCAAACCTCCCGGTCTTCGTCAGAAGGATCCGGGCAGTGATATGGTGAAGTAGATGCATCTACATAGATAACTGGTTTGCGGTGACCGTAGCCACGCCACGAACATCCTCTCACTCTAAGATGCATCTGAATGCCTCCTCACGATCCTCAACAATAGTAGTAACAATCCCATGATGCGGGATCTCCCAAATACGACTTAGTACCTCCTCTAAAAATGGAATCTGGATGCTCTTCACTGTCGCAGTCCAAAGTATCTGTGTTGCCTAGAAATGGAGCCCAAGAGGAGGGTGAATTAGGTCTTTTAAAAATTTAAAGCAATTATGTGCCAGCCTTTGATGTGTTTGTGAGCAAAGTGAATAACACAATGATATGCAGTAAAAATAGAAGATTAAATGCTAAGAGCGATAAACAAGAAGAGCAATCACACATAAACATAAGTTTTATAGTGGTTCGGTACAAACCAAGCACCTACATCCACTCCCCAAGCCACCCTTGGAAATTTCACTATAATCTTTTTAAGATTACAGCCGACTTGTTTTATAAGGCTCACAAGTCAAAATCTAAGTTGGTTTTATCACCTAGGCTCACCAACAACCTTTACACTTGTTTTGTCTTCGGGTTCATAAGTTAACCCTAGTTGGTTTTGTCTCTTTGGCTCACCAACAACCACAACAACCTACTTTCAAGAAACCCTTGAAAGCTAGGTCAAACAAAAAGAAATTTCAGTGATACAATAAATAAAACACAACAAACTCTCTTCAAAGAGTATAATGTGAAGCTTTGAGACTCTAGTTGATGCTTGTCTTGTCTTCTCTTTGAAATCTTCTTCCAGCTCTCTTTTTGGAAGGATGAAAGGATAGACTTGTAAACTTTTTCAGGAAATCTCTCCTTTTATGGCTTTTAAAGTGATGCTCTTGAGGGAATATTGACTTTTGAGCTTTCAATGGAGTTCAATGCTTCATGAATGAGTTTGGTGAAGCTTAAATACTTCAAAAAATTCTAAAAAATGGTTTGAGACTGTTGGAGCTTCAAAACTAGCCGTTGAAAGCTTGAAAAGATAAATTTGTAACTCAGAAAAATAGATCTGTTAGAGCTGTCAGACCCCATGAGTCGACACTTGGCTCTTAAGTGTCGATACTTGGAACTCAGGTATCGACACTTGGTCCTACAGGTATCGATATTTGAATTTCAGGTGTCGACACTTGAAGCACAAGTGTCGACACTTGACCCAAAAACCCTTGGAATGGCATGTTCTGGATTTTCAAAAAGTCTCAGGCCTTGAGTCGACACTTGGATTCCAGGTATCGACACTTGTGTCCCAGGTGTCGATACTTAGAACTTAGGTGTCGATACTTGGCATGCCAATCAGGTTTTTGCATGCCATTCACTGAAGTGTCGACACTTAGAACTGCTTGAGTCGACACTTTGGTCTGAAAAATGTCAAAATGACTGCCAAATGACCCAAAAACATAAGGATATATAAATGAACTTCAAATGCACTTATGTAAACAATAATTGAATATTTTTGAGCCCTTTTTCATGATATGAAGACTTCCTAAAATATGAGTTTCGCCTAGCTTCAAGATACTTTCTTTTGACGAATTTGAGGTGCCTGTATCCTGAAACTCAAAACTACATTTGAAACATTAGTACAAAATAAGTATTCAACGTTTTGTTAATCATCAAAATCAAGGACAAATCTAACAATCTCTCTTTTTTGATGATGACAAAACCTTGAGTATTCATTCAAATTCAATTTTTAGATAAGATACTTCATAAACATGAACTTAAAGCTCATACAACACAATCAGTGAAACATTTTGTATTAGAACATTTTAAAGCATTTTAAGATAAGGAACATTTTGGATCAGAGCTCATTTCCTATCAGAGCAATTTTTTAATTGAAGAATAATATATAACATATATAAAATTTGAAACTTATATCCTACTCCCCATTTTTGTCGATCATTAAACAATAAAGGGAGTAAACTCCCCCTTAATAAATGCATTTAGACAAAGAAGGGCCATGATACAAGATTAGTTTTTCTAAAGTTAACAAGTATCAGAGCCAAAGAGTAGGGTATCAGAGTCAATATTGTCAGAGCAAAATTTAACCATTATAAACTCAATCAATGCTAGCAAAAGAATCAAGATTGATAAACAAGTGGAATATATATATAAAAGAGTATTTTTAATACAAAATTTGCTGAAACAATCAGCATACACTGACATATAAGATGGAATACATAAGCATGAAACATAAGATAAATGTCAACAACAACAACAGAATAGATATCTGCAAGGCTAATCCTCATCAGATAGAATCTCAAATGATATGGGACTAGTAATCCTGGACATATGAGCTAGAGCCCTAGAGGTCTTCATGATGCTACGACTCCTAGTCCTAGTGGAAGGTCCTATGCGGGGTACAACCCTAGATGAACGTGTAGAAGGGGGTGGAAGAGCCTCAACAAGTATGATGAAAACTGGAGTAGTGGAGATAGGTGTGTCACAAGGATCAGCAGGTGGAAAAACAGGTGACTATGTCTCTCAGCTGACCATCTTATAGCCATCTGCACCATCATCACTGTCACTGTCACTATCATGATCAATAACATCGGTCGCTCTATCAGCACTTCGATCATCTCTGTCACCACCATCAACTGTATCATCGTGTCCGTCATGGTGGTCACCATCATCATCATAGCATCAGGAGATGGAGTTGCAGGTGCTGCTGGAGGTAGAAGGGATCTCAACAAATCCTCAATCTGAGCGAAACCTGCCTCAATGGTCTGACACATCTCAGTGTGCTCCATAGTAGTATAGGCTCTCCTTCTATCTCAATACACAACTGAGTAGTATGGACACCTAACCTAACAATCTCGCTCCTGATGTCAGTAAACTGTTGTCTGACTAGCTCCTCGAAAGATGAACCAATAGTAGAGGGAAAAGCATCGGCTGGTATAGTGGCTGGAGCTAGAACTGGAGTGACTGGCTCACTGGTAGCTGCTGCTGAACGAGGAAGTGTAACTGTAGGCCCTGATGGCCCTGCCCTAGCCTCTCTGATCTCGTCCTCCTCATCTGGCTCCTGGCCAGACTTTCTACATACCTAGTGACCATAAACCAATATGTACCCCATACGGTGGAGTGAACGCTCATCATAAACATCCATATGAAGAATATCCTTGGAGGTCTCCCCCTCCAAAGGAATACTGTAAGCACGAAATAGACGTGTGAGTGCCATACTGTATGGTAAGCAATGACTCCTCTGTGTGGCAGTATCTCTCATCTGGACTAGTATCAGTGCAGGAAGATCAATCTCTGTCCTCTGAGACAAGCAAGTCATCATCATCAGCTCATGCTCTATGGTAAAATCAAACCTCCCGATCTTCGGTAGAAGGATCTGGGCAGTGATATGATGAAGCAGACACATCTCTACTTACAACTGGTTCGCGATGACCGTAGCCATGCCATGAACATCCTCATGCTCCAAGATGCATCCGAACACCTCCTCGCAATCCTCAACAGCAAAAGTAACAATCCCTCGGTGTGGGATCTCCCAGACATGACTCAGTACCTCCTCTAAAAGTAGGATCCTGATGCCTCTAACAGTTGTACTCCAAAGCAATCGACGACAATCGAGACTCCCATAAAACTCGTGCACTAGGTGTGGATAGTACTTCTCCTACATGGTGCAGAAGGTGATCAACCCAGCATCCTGAAGAGTCTGTCTAATCTGAAAGCCCTGTCTGTCAAAAAATCCAATATCCACTCGTCTGCCAGCTACGACCACCTTCCCAGACATCCTCTCTGTGGAAGGTGAAGATGGAGCTGCTGTACTGCCAGTCTGTCTGCTATCATTCCGAGCCTTCGTTCTCCTTTCTACTGAACCCGGTGCTGGTTTTCTTTTATAAGCTAACTGCTTCCTAGGTGCGATTACTACTAGCTGAGGGAAAAAGAAAGATGGAACATGGAATAGTCAAAAAGAGGAGAAGACAAGAGGAGAAATGGGGGAAGAACTAAAAACAGGAGTTTTGGCCAAGAAATTGAGCTTAAGAGTGGGAAAAATAGTACTTGGTTGTGATTTAAATCAATAATGATTTGAAGTACAGCAATTAGGGTTTGGTTCAAGAGGAAAAAATCAAATGGGTCACTTTAGGTTCAAGATCAACTTATAAACAGTGAAATCAGAGAGTAAAAGTTGAAGAAAAATAAATAAAAAATAGTGAAATCAGATAGTGCCAAGTAAAAATTGTTTCTTCCCAGTAAAAAAATGGTTTCAATAAGGAAAAAATTCAATTGTGGTTGACATCGGCCCAAAAGCTTTAACCCAATAGTGAATCCGTGTAGAACAAGGGCAAAAACCAAAAAATTAAAGTGCATAAATGGTCCACATGGGAAAAATCCAAGAATCCGAGCACAAATCCAAGAGAAATAGGGATTTTTGGTGAGAAAGAGGGCAAATCACGGGAAATCAATGAAAAAACCATGAGAAAATAGTAAAAGCATGAATTTGCGATGGAGAGTAAAGGGATTTACCGAAAAATGAAGGGCAAGAGAGGAAGACCACTGTTCCAAGATCTATGGACAGTTGGGGGACCACTAGGGCACGAGCGGAGGGAAAAGAAATCAAATAAAAATGATTCAGTGAAGTCCTAGAAAAACAGGATTTTTTGCCTGAGTGTCGACACTTGGGATTTGTCAAGTGTCGACACTTGGTCAGGTGTCGACTCTTGAAATTTTTCAAGTGTCGACACTTGGCCAAGAAAATCCCAGGAAAATCCAATAAAATCATTAAAAATCGGGGGGACTCTAATGAGGAGTTTAGGACATAAAGAATTTGAATTTGAGCACTAGAATTGGGCAAGGACAAGAATTTGAATTTGAGCACTAGAATTGGGCAAGGACTCTAATGAGGAGTTTAGGACATAAAGAATTTGAATTTGAGCACTAGAATTTGAGGGAGTTCTAAGAAAAGGGATTTATGATTCCTAACTCTCTTCTAATCATGCTAAATCTTTCTTTACTCAAAGGTTTGATAAAAATATCAGTCAATTGAATATCAGTACTAACAAATTCAGGCATCACATTAGAGTTTTGCACATGATCTCTTATGAAGTGATGTCTTATTTCAATATGTTTACTTCTTAAATGTTGCACAGGATTTTTTGTTAAATTGATTGCACTAGTGTTGTCACATCTTATGGGTGTCTTAATTAGTTTGATGCCAAAATCTTCGAGTTATTGTTTGATCCATAGAATTTGAGCACAACAGCTTCTAGCTGCTATATATTCGGCTTCCGCTGTAGATAGAGCAACTAAATTCTGTTTCTTGCTGCTTCATGAAATCAAATTGACTCCAAGAAACTGACATGTTTCACTAGTACTTTTTCGATCAAGTTTACACCCAGCAAAATCAGCATCAGAATAAGCAATCAATTCAAATGATGAATCTCTAAAGTACCAAAGATCAATATCAATAGAGCCAGACAGATATCTAAGTATGCGTTTAACAGCCAAAAGATGAGATTCTTTAGGATCAGATTGATATCTAGCACACGTACAAACACTAAACATAATATCTAGCCTACTTGCAGTTAGATATAACAATGACCCAATCATACCATGATATAATTTTTGGTCTACAGATTTACATGATTCATCTTTGTCAAGTCTACAAGAGGAGCTCATAGGTGTACCTAATGGCTTGGTGCTCTCCATCCCAAACTTCTTTAATATTTCCTTTGTATACTTGGTTTGGTTGATGAAGATCCCTTCTTTTGTTTGCTTTATCTGGAGTCCGAGAAAGAAATTGAGTTCTCCCAACATGCTCATCTCGAACTCACCCTGCATCAACTTTGCAAACTCTTGACAAAGACACTCATTAGTAGCACCGAATATGATGTCATCCACATAAACTTGTACTACTACAAGATCATCATTCTTTTTTTTCAAAAATAAAGTAGTATCTAAATTACCTATAGTAAAATCATTTTTGAGCAAGAAAGAACTTAAATTATCATACCAAGCTCTCGGAGCTTGTTTCAAACCATACAAAACTTTATGAAGTTTAAAAACATGGTTTGGAAATTCATGATTTTCAAAACCGGGAGGTTGTTCAACATAAACTTTTTCTTTGATAGAATCATTTTAAAAGGCACTTTTGACATCCATTTGAAATAATTTAAAATCCATAAAAATGCAAATACCAATAATATCCTAATTGCCTCAAGTCTAGCCACAGGAGCAAAGGTTTCATCAAAATCAATCCCTTCTTCATGATTGTATTCTTTGGCAACTAGTCTAGCTTTATTTCTAGTGATAATACCATTTTCATCAAGTTTATTTCTAAAAACTTATTTTGTGTCAATTATTGAAACATTAGTAGGTCTATCAACCAAAGTCCAAACATTATTTCTTTTGAATTAATTTAGTTAATCTTGTATAACATTTATCCAGTTACAATTATTTTCAGCTTCTTTTATAGATTTAGGTTCTACTTGAGATACAAAAACTAAATAATCACATATATTTCTAAGAGATGAATGACTACTTACACCCTTTGATGGATCACCAATGATAAGTTCTTTGGGATGTCCATGAGCATACCTCAATTCTTTAGGTAGAGAATTAACTGTAGATGTGTTTTCATCTCCTTGTACTTGATCTCTTTCATTGTCATCTTGCTCCTTGGTGGGTTCTTCATTGTTGTTCACTTCTTCATTTCTATTGATACCTATTTCATTGTCAAGAATATCTTCTTTTCTAGAAGATTTTTAGTTAGCTTCATCAAATATAACATGGATTGATTCTTCAATAACAAGTGTCCTTCTGTTGAAGATCCTGTATACCTTACTAGATGTAGAGTAGCCTAAAAAGACACCCTCATCTGACTTGGCATCAAATTTGCTTAGATTATCCTTGTCATTGTTTAAGATAAAACAACGGCATCCAAAAACTTGAAAATATTTTATTGAAGGTTTCATACATTTCCAAAACTCATAAGGTGTTTTCTTTAAAATAGGTCGGATTAAAATACGGTTCAAAATATAACATGCAGTGTTGATGGCTTCCATCCAAAAATATCTAGGTAGGTCATTTTCACAAAGCATGGTGCATACCATTTCTTCAAGAGTTCTATTTTTCCTTTTTACCACCCCATTTTGTTGAGGTGTCCTAGGTGCAGAAAATTGTGATGAATGCCATTTTCATTATAAAACTTATCAAATTCAGAATTTTTAAATTCAGTTCCATGGTCACTTCTCAAAGATACAATAGAAATACCTTTTTCATTTGAAACTCTTTTATGAAATTAATGAATGCAGAAAACATTTCATCTTTGTGTGCTAAAAACATGACCCATGTAAAACATGATAAATTGTCTATAATAACTAGACCATATTTTTTACCTCCCAAACTAGATATTCTAGTTGGCCCAAAGAGGTCCATATGAAGCAATTCTAAGGATCTAGATGTAGAGACTACTCCTTTTGGTTTAAAAAATGATTTAGTTTGTTTTCCAAGTTGCCAAGCACTACAAATCTTGTCTTTTTCAAAACTAAGTTTTGGCAAATCTTTTATCAAATTCTTTTTGCTAAGTTTTGAAATCAAATGCATACTAGCATGTCTTAGTCTACGATGCCAAAGCCAACTAGTTTCATTGATCTTGGCTTCCATTGCCACTAGACCTTGACCATTTTGAATAGGAAGATCATCAAGATCAACCATATAAATATTGCCATGCCTATGACCAATAAACTTGATGCCATTGTCATCTAGATTAGAAACAATGCACATAGAATATTTGAAAATAACTTTAAAATCTTTGTCACAAAATTGACTAATACTAGGTAAATTGTGTTTCATACCATCAACATACCAAACATTATCAATGTAAGTAGAAGGGATGATATGGACTTTACCAATTCCGACAATCTTGTCCTTTTCATTATCACCAAATATTATATTAATACCATTCTGATATTCAAGTGATAAGAACTGCTCCATATCTCCAGTCATGTACCTTGAGCAACCACTATCAAGGTACCACATTCTTCTTTTGTTGGTTGCAAGATACACCTACAAGAAAAATCAGGTGGAGACTTTAGGTACCCAAGTCATCTTGGGTCCTTTAAGGTTAGCAGTGATGATTCCTTTTGGAATCCAAACTTTCTTAACTTTGCTAATTTTTCTTTTATTGTACAAGTAAGATTTATGTCCTACAATACCACAAGTATAGCAAGTAATAGAAGATGATGTAGGTACAAAGAAATTCTTGAAAAATTTTTGCCATTTTTGAGTTTTAAAACCTAAACTGGCTTTGTTAAAAATAGCCCTTTGATTATTTAAAAGCATGTTCAATTTTTTAGAACTATATATAATTTTTTTAACAAATGGTTTAACTTTTCAAGTTCTTCTTTGTACCTTTTGTTTTCTTGAAAAATTTCATTGCTCTGTTTTGTAAACTTTTTAGTTGAAACAAGAGAATTTTTCTTTTTCAAATCTTCTTTTTCTTTTTCAAGAAGACAAACTTTATCATTCAACTTTTTATTTTCTTGAAGCAAGAAATTATTTTCAATTAAATACTTGTCATTTGTTTTTGCCAAAACCAGATTTTGCTTCTTTAATTCTTTATGCTTTGATTTCAATTTTTGAAATTCAATAACTAATTCATCAAATACCTCATGCAGTTATTCAAAAATAAATTCATTTTCAGTTTCGAATAATACCTCATCATTATTGGCCATCAAATAGAAGTTTTTAACTTCTTGCTGTTCTTCTTCTGAATTGGAGTCTTCGCTGTCACTCCAGGTTGCCATCATAGCATTCTTTCTCAATCTTTTTCTGCTCTTTTTAAGCAAGGGACAGTCCATCTTGAAGTGGCCCGATTTTTTGCACTCAAAATATGTGGGATGCTCTTTTTCTTTCTCTTTCTCTTTCTCTTTGCTAGGCTCTCCTTTTAGAGGCTTTTTCTTGAAGTTATACTTCTTCTTTCTCATGAACCTCCTAAACTTTCTAGCCATGAGAGCCATCTCATCTTCTTCATCTTTTTCTTCAGAATCTTCACTTGATTCATCTTTATTGATGACTTGAAAGCGATCACTTTCTTCTTCTTGTCAACATCCATATTCTTTTGCTTTAATGAGAGCTCATATGTCATCAATGAGCCCAACAATTGATTAAGAGGAAGAGTGTTGATGTCCTTGGCTTCTTCTATAGCAGTCACCTTTTCATCCCATGAAGTCGAAAGAGACCTGAGGAGTTTATTGACAAGTTCACCATTAGATATAATCTTTCCTAAACTTCTCATGCCATTCATAATATTTATGAACCTCGTATACATTCCACTTATATATTCAGTATGTTCCATTTTGAACATTTCATATGTGTGAATGAGCATGTTAACTTTAGTTATTTTCACTTGGTGTGTACCCTCATAGATAACCTCAAGTGTGTTCCATATTTTCTTAGCGGAGAGATAGTTTAAGATTCTATTGAATTCACTCGGATCCAAAGAGCAAAACAATAGATTCATAGCCCTAGCATTAAGCTCTATTTGCTTAATGTCATTCTCATCCCAATCATCTTCCATTTTGGGAGTGGGAATGCCATAAATTAAAATAGTTAGCTGATGAGAACATTTAATAATAGTTCTCCAAAGATTATAATCAATGGCTTGAATAAAAATGTGCATGCGAATCTTCCAATAAGTATAATTTGTGTCATTAAATAGTGGAGGATGGTTTGAAGCTTGACCTTCAACAACACCCATTCCTATTGGGACTGCCATGATCTTTCACTCAAGATCGTTGGACCTACAAGAGAGTACCGGTGCTCTGATACCACTTGTTGCCCAGAAATGGAGCCTAAGAGGGGGGGTGAATTGGGTCTTTTAAAAATTTAAAGCAATTATGTGCTGGCCTTTGATGTGTTTGTGAGCAAAGTGAATAACACAATGATATGCAGTGAAAATAAAAGATTAAATGATAAGAGCAATAAACAAGAAGAGCAATCATACACAAATACAAGTTTTATAGTGGTTCGGTACAAACCAAGCACCTACATCCACTTCCCAAGCCACCATTGGAAATTCAACTATAATCTTTTTAAGATTACAGCCGACTTGTTTTACAAGGCTCACAAGTCAAAATCTAAGTTGGTTTTATCACCTAGGCTCACCAATGTTTTGTCTTCGGGTTCACAAGTTAACCTTAGTTGGTTTTGTCTCTTTGGCTCACTAACAACCACAACAACCTACTTTCAAGAAACCCTTGAAAGTTAGGTCAAGCAAAAAGAAAGTTCAGTGATACAATAAATAAAACACAACAAACTCTCTTCAAAGAGTATAATATGAAGCTTTGAGACTCTAGTTGATGCTTGTCTTGTCTTCTCTTTGGAATCTTCTTCCAGCTCTCTTTTTGGAAGGATGAAAGGATATACTTGTAAACTTTTTCAGGGAATCTCTCCTTTTATGGCTTTTGAAGTGAAGTTCTTGAGGGAATATTGATTTTTGAGCTTTTAATGGAGTTCAATGCTTCATGAATGAGTTTGGTGAAGCTTAAATACTTCAAAAACTTTCAAAAAATGATTTGAGACCGTTGGAGCTTCAAAACTAGCCGTTGGGTGCTTGAAAAGATAAATCTACAACTCAGAAAAATAGATCCATTAGAGCTGTCAGATCTCGTGAGTCAATACTTGGCTTTTCAGTATCGACACTTGGGACTCAGGTGTCAACACTTGGTCCTGTAGGTGTCGACACTTGAATTTCAGGTGTCGATACTTGAAGCACACGTATCGACACTTGACCCAAAAACTCTTGGAATGACATGTTCTGGATTTTCAAAAAGTCTCAGGCCTTGAGTCGATACTTGGATTCTAGGTGTCGACACTTGTATCTCAGGTGTTGATACTTGAAACTCAGATGTCGACACTTGGCATGCCAGTCAGGTTTTTGCATGCCATTCACTGAAGTGTCGACACTTGGAACTGCTTGAGTCGACACTTGGGTCTGAAAAATATCAAAATGAGTGCCAAATGACCCAAAAACATAAGGATATATAAATGAACTTCAAATGCACTTATGTAAACAATAATTGAACATTTTTTAGCCCTTTTTCATGATGTGAAGACTTCCTAAAACATGAGTTTCGCCCAGCTTCAAGATACTTTCCTTTGGAGAATTTGAGGTGCTTGTATCCTGAAACTCAAAACTACATTTGAAACATTAGTACAAAATAGGTACTCAACGTTTTGTTAATCATCAAAATCAAGGGCAAACCCAACAATCCGTCGATAGTCGAGACTCCTGTAGAACTCTCACACCAGGTGTGGATAATACTTCTCTTGCATGGTGTTGAAGGGGATCAACCCAGCATCCTAAAGAACCTGTCTAATCTGAAAGCCCTGTTTGTCAAAAAATCCAAGATCCACTCTCCTGCAAGCTGCGATCACCTTCCCAAACATCTTTTCTGCTGAAGGTGTAGCTGGAGCTGCTGAATTGCCAAACTAAAATCCAATGTCATTTCGAGCTTTCGTTCTCCTTTTTGATTCCTGTCCTAGTTTCCTTTTAGAGGCCAACTGCTTTCTAGATCCCATTGCTACCAGCTGAGGGAAGAAAAATAAAATATGGAACACAGAACAGTCAAAAAGAGGAGAAGAAAAGAGGAGAAATGGGGGAAAGAACGAAAAACAGGGGTTTCAGCCAAGAAAGTGAGCTAAAGTAAGGGAAAAAGTACTTGGTTTTGATTTAAATCAACAAGGATTCGAAGAAAATTAGTTACGATTTGGTCCAAAATGGGAGGAAACCAAATGGTGTTGAAATCGGCCCAAAGAGCTTCAATGTAACAGTTAAACCATGAAGAACAAGGTAAAATTCGGAAGAATAAAGTGAGGAATCGGTCCAATAATGGAAAAATCCAAGAACCCGAGCACAAACCCAAAATCCAAGGATAAATCAGCGATTTTCGATGGGAAGGAGGAGAAATCATGGGAAATAGTGAAGAATCGGTGGAAATCTGAAGGAGAACAGTAAAAGAACATGAATCGACCGAAGAAAGTAAAGAGATTTATCGAAAAAATGGAGGGCAAGAGAGGAAGACCACTGTTCCGAGGCCTAAGGATGGTTGGGGGACCACTAGGGCACGAGCGGAGGGAAGAAAAAATAAATAAAAATTATTCGGTGAAGCCCTAGAAAAATAGGGATTTCCGCCCGAGTGTCAATACTTGGGAGTTTTCAAGTGTCGACACTTGGGATTTTTCAAGTGTCGACACTTGGCCAAGAAAATCTCAGAAAAACCCAATAAAATCATTAAAAATTAGGAGAACTCAAATGAGGTGTTTAAGACTTAAAGAATATGAATTTGAGCACTAAGAATTAGGCATGGACAAGGTTTGAGAGAGTTCTAAGAAAAGGGATCTATGATTCCTAACTCTCTTCTAATCATGCTAAATCTTTTTTCATTCAAAGGTTTGGTAAAAATATCAGCCAATTGAACATCAGTACTAACGAATTCAAGCATTATATTAGAGTTTTGCACATGATCTCTCATGAAGTGATGTCTTATTTCAATGTGTTTACATCTTGAATGTTGCACAGGATTTTTAGTTAAATTGATTGCACTAGTATTATCACATCTTATGGATGTCTTAGTTAGTTTGATACCAAAATCATCGAGTTGTTGTTTGATCCATAGAATTTGAGCACAACAGCTTCCAACTGTTATATATTTGGCTTCCGTCATAGATAGAGCAACTGAATTCTGTTTCTTGCTACTCCATGAAATCAAATTAACTCCAAGAAACCGACAAGTTCCACTAGTACTTTTTCGATCAAGTTTACATCCAGCAAAATCAGCATTAAAATAAGCAATCAATTCAAATGATGAATCTCTAGAGTACCAAAGACCAATATCAATAGAGCTAGATAGATATCTAAGTATGCCTTTAACAGCCAAAAGAAGATATTCTTTAGGATCAGACTGATATCTAGCACACATACAAATACTAAACATAATATCTGGACTACTAAAAATTAGAATAACAATGAACCAATCATGCCACGATATAACTTTTGGTCTACAAATTTACCTGATTCATCTTTATCAAGTCTACAAGAGGAGCTCATAGGCGTACCTAATGGCTTGGTGCTCTCCATCCCAAACTTTTTAAATATTTTCTTTGTGTACTTGGTTTGGTTGATGAAGATCCCCTCTTTTGTTGGCTTTATCTGGAGTCCAAGAAAGGAATTGAGTTCTCCCATCATGCTAATCTCGAACTCACCCTGAATCAACTTAGCAAACTCTTAACAAAGATACTTATTAGTAGCATCGAATATGATATCATCCATATAAACTTGTATTACTAGAAAATCATCATTCTTCTTTTTCAAAAATAAAGTAGTATTTGCATTACCTCTAGTAAAATCATTTTTAAGCAAAAATGAACTCAATCGATCATACCAAGCTCTTGGAGCTTGTTTCAAACCATACAAAGCTTTATGAAGTTTAAATACATGGTTTGGAAATTCTTGATTTTCAAAACCTGGGGGTTGTTCAGTATAAACCTCTTCTTCGATAAAATCATTTAAAAAGGCACTTTTAATATCCATTTGAAATAATTTAAAATCCATAAAACATGCAAATGCCAATAATAGCCTAATTGCCTCAAGTCTAGCCACAAGAGCAAAGGTTTCATCAAAATCAATCCCTTCCTCCTGATTGTATCCTTTGGCAACTAGTCTAGCTTTATTTCTAGTGACATTACCATTTTCATCAAGCTTATTTCTATAAATCCATTTTGTACCAATTATTGAAACATTAGAAGGTCTATCTACCAAAGTCCAAACATTATTTCTTTTGAATTGATTAAGTTCATCTTGCATACATTAATCCAATTGCAATCATTTTCAGCTTCTTCTATAGATTTAGGTTTCATTTGAGATACAAAAGCTAAATAATCACATATATTTCTAAGAGATGATCGAGTACTTACACCTTTTGATGGATCACCGATGATAAGTTCTTTGGAGTGTCCATGAGCATACCTCCATTCTTTAGGTAGAGAATTAACTGTAGATGTGTTTTCATCTCATTGTGCTTGATCTCTTTCATTGTCATCTTGCTCCTTGATGGGTTCTTCATTATTGTTTACTTATTCATTTCTATTGATACCTATATCATCATCAAGAATATCTTCTTTTCTAGAAGATTTTTGCTTAGTTTCATCAAACACCACGGGATGGATTCTTGAACAACAAGTATCATTCTATTAAAGACCCTGTATGCCTTGCTAGATGTAGAGTAGCCTAAAAAGATACCCTTATTTGACTTGGCATCAAATTTGCTTAGATTATACTTATCATTGTTTAAAATGAAACAACGGCATCCAAAAATCTAAAAATATTTGATTGAAGGTTTTCTACCCTTCCAAAGTTCATAAGGTATTTTCTTTAAAATAGGTCAGATTAAAACATGATTTATAACATAACATGCTGTATTTATGGCTTCCGCCCAAAAATATCTAGGTAAGTCATTTTTGCAAAGCATGGTGCGTGCCATTTCTTCAAGTGTTCTATTTTTTCTTTCACCATTCTATTTTGTTGAGGTGTCCTAGGTGCAGAAAAGTTATAATGAATGCCATTTTTACTACTAAACTTTTCAAATTCATGATTTTCAAATTATGTACCATGATCACTTCTTAATGAAACAATTGAAATACCTTTTTCATTTGAAACTCTTTTATAAAATGTAATGATTGCAAAAAAGGTTTTTATTTATATGAGCTAAAAACATCACCCAAGTAAAACGAGAGAAATCATCTACAATGACTAGACCATACTTCTTACCTCCTAAACTAAATATTCTAGTTGGTCTAAAGAGATCTATATAAAGTAATTCTAAGGGTCTAAATATAGAGACTACTCCTTTAGGTTTGAAAGATGATTTTATTTGTTTTCTAAGTTGACAAGCAGTACAAATCTTATCTTTTTCAAAGCTGAGTTTTGGCAAATCTTTTATCAAATCCTTTTTACAAAGTTTTGAAATCAAATGCACGCTAACATGTCCTAGTCTACGATGCCAAAGCCAACTAGTTTCATTGATCTTGGCTTTCATTGCCATTAGGTATTGATCATTTTGAACATGTAGATCATCTAGATCTACCATATAAATGTTGCCATGTCTATGACCAAGAAAATTGATGCCATTGTTATCAAGACTAGAAACAATGCATATAGAAGATTCAAAAATAACTTTAAAATCCTTATCACAAAACTGACTAATGCTAAGTAAATTATGCTTTAAACCATCAATATATAAAACATTATCTATGAAAGTAGAAGGGGTGATATGGACTTTACCAATTTCGATAATCTTGCCCTTTCCATTATCACCAAAAGTAACATTACCACCACTTTGATACTCAAGTAAGGAGAACTACTCCACATCTTGATGGGGGATAAGGGGATAGGATCGTTGGTGAGCCTAGAAGTCACCAAAATTAGGGTATCATATTTTTTTTTGAAATTTTTTAGGTAAAAGGTGGCAAAGGAATAGTGGGACTGGAAGATAGGGTTTGGAACTCATGGACTTTGGGACTTATCCTAACGAAGAGACCTCTCACCTCTAGGGCATTACACCCTCCTCGATACTTGGAGGTGCTAGGATGAATCTCAAAGGTCACGAGGGGATAAAGAAGATGGAATGGAAAGGGGGATAACTAGGGCATCATGCCCATGCCCAAAGGCAAGAAGAATCACTCTTCTAAAAACTCAAATTTTTTTCTCCCAAAACTTAACTAAACTCTATTTTTCTACAAAGGATTGAGGGTGGTATTTATAGACCTGTCCAACCCTCATTTGAATTTGAATATAAGATAAAAAGATAGAAATGATTCAAATTCAAATACAAGATAGGATAAGATAAGCCTATCCATATCTAAATCCTAACCAACCAAATCCTAATTCAAATTTCAAATAAAAAATAAATCCTAAATTTATTCTGGATATGCTCCAAGATTCGCGCGGCTCCAAGATTCGTGCTTGCTCTGGGATTCATGCTGGTAAGGTCCCCATCATTAATAATGGGGACATCGCCAGCACTAATCCCAGAGCAGCACCGATCTCGGAGCAACACATATTTCAATAAATTTATTTAGGATATATCTTTATCTTTTGAATTTGAATTATGATTTGGTTGGTTAGGATTTAGATATAGATAGGCTTATCTTATCCTATCTTGTATTTGAATTTGAATCATTCCTATCTTTTTATCTTGTATTCAATTCAAATGAGGGTTGGACAGGTCTATAAATACCACCCTCAATCCTTTGTAGAAAAATGGAGTTTAATTAAGTTTTGGGAGAAAAAAATTTGAGTTTTTAGAAGAGTGATTCTTCTTGCCTTCGGGCATGGGCGTGATGCCCTAGTTATCCCCCTTCCCATTCCATCTTCTATATCCCCTCATAACCTTTGAGATTCATCCTAGCGCCTCCAAGTATTGAGGAGGGTGTAATGCCCTAGAGGTGAGAGGTCTCTTCGTTAGGATGAGTTCCAAAGTCCATGAGTTCCAAACCCTGTCTTCCAGCTCCACTATTCCTTCGCCACCCTTTACCTAAAAAAATTCCAAAAAAAAAAAATGATACCCTAATTTTGGTGACTTCTAGGCTCACCAACGATCCTACCCCTGTCCCCCATCAATTTTGGTATCAAAGCCCAAAAAAATTAGGGTACCCAGATTCCCTTCTCTCTCGCCAGCCCTCATCATCCCCGTCCTCCCTCTTCCACCCGGTCCAGCACCCCTTGGTCACCTCCCCGTCGGATCCTCCCTGCTCCCTGTCGGCCACCAATCCCTTCCGCTTGCAACTAGAAACAGCTGATCGCCGCGGTCGAAGCTCATCAGATCGGTGCCCCCACTGCAGTAATTTCGCCTTCATCCGTTGGCCTCCCATGGGTGCTCCCTGCAGCCGATCCCATCGTGCGTCATCCCACTGTTCTCCCATCCATCTTTCCCGAGCATCGCTCCGCCATCAATGAAGCTCCTGTCCCTCGGTGTTCTGCCAGACAACACCGAGCCACCCGACCCTCCCTCCTTCCCTGTTCCTCGGGCTCACAGCAGCCTCTCCGGACGTCCCCGACGTTGGTGTCTTCTCCGGGCCACCCAACAGAATTTCTGCTCAGATCAGGATCGTCTCCTCTCGGCTCCCAAGCTCTCGGCCTCGTTCCGGACGTTAACTCTGTAGCGGATCTTCCCCAAGGCCGACTTCCCATCGTGAACCACCCCCTCCGGTCCTCCCGATGCCGTCATCAGCCCCGGATCCCCCTCCACGGATGTCCGCTAGGACGATTCCTCCACCGGAGCCTGACTCCCTGATCGGAACGAAGCTCCAAGATCGCCCCGGTGCTGTCGTCTCCACCATCCCGCGTAGCAACATCCCAGCTCCCCTATTCCACGAAGCCCCTGTTCACACGTCCAAAGAAGCTCGTCCGTAAGCCTCCTCCCGGCTTCTCCGTCACCAGATCTCCTTCTCCGGTCCTTCCTCAATGCCAGATCTACCTCCTCCGATTCTCTGTCGCCCAAACCTCCTCCGATCTACTGTTATCCAAACCTCCTCCGGTTCTCCATTGCCCAAACCAAACCTCCTCCGGTTCTCTATCGGAATCCTGCATCTACACTAGCTGAGAGAGCTCCAATACGCATATCTGTGTGGATCCACAGACCATGTAGCTCCTGTCGTACACCAGCAATCTCTATCCGGACCTCTGAAATGTGATCAGTCACTCTCTGCTCAAAGTCCGATATGCTCGCTGTAGTCCTCCGTGGTGTAGCAGTAGCAGTAGGTGCTGGAGCTGATGAGGGTGGTGGCGTGAATGGCTCAGGCTCCGCAGTCTCTGACTCTGGTGCTGGGCGAGGAGGTGTACCATGATCAGTAGGCTCTGAAGGCCCTGCCTCAGCTGCTCGGATCTCATCCTCCTCATTTGGCTCCTGGCCAGACTCTCGTCGCACCCAACGGTCACCAATCAGTCGAAATCCCATCCTATGCAGGGATTTCTCTTCATATGTATCAGTATGCTGCAGCTAACTGAAAGGTATACCATCAAATGAAACTCCATGTTCCCTGAATAGCTGTGTCAGCCCCATACCATATGGCTGAACTAGTCTCCTGTGAGATGCTGCCTCACCCATCTGCTGAAGCATGATCCTTGGAAGGTTGATGGGAGTCCGCTGTCTCAGGGACACCATCAACACCAGCTCACGCTCAGTGATAAAGTCGAACCTCCCACTCTTCGGAATCAAGATACGGGCGATGATATGATGCAGCACTCTCATCTCCAGTGAAAGCTGGTTAGCGGCTACTGTGGAAATGCCGCTAACATCCTCACGCTCTAGAACACATCTGAAGGCATGCTCTCTGTCGCTGATCGAAGTGGCAGCTGTGCCATGAAGTGGAATCCTCCAAACATGACTGATGACCTCCGGGGTCACTGGAATCTCGATCCCACGTACAGTAGCTGACCATTCAATGCCATCAGTGGCCATGGATTTATAGAACTCCCTGATGAGGTATGGGTAGAATCTCTCAGTCATCGTGCAGAAGTGAACCAGACCTGCATCTCTCAGCACATCTCCTATAAAAAAGTGATGCTGATCCCAGAAAGGTATGTCCACACATCTCCCACTCGCAATGCTCTTCCGTACTAAGCTGGCTGGCACTGGTGCAGGTGGCTCTGGGGTCGGCTCACGCTCATGTCTGACCTTTCTTCGTCGCTCAGTGCTACTTTGGCCTTGTTCCATTCTTCTTTTTCTTACTGCCAAGTGCTTTCTTGGACCCATATGGATGGAAGAGGGGTAAATTAGGGAGAAGTAGGATAATGCAAGGCTAAGATGAAAGGAACCAAGAAAAGAGAGGAGAAGAGAGGTTCACGGGTTAGTGAAATGGTAAGATAGGGTTTGTGAAAATGGAGAAAATCGAGAGTAAATGGAGGAAATGCAAGAAACGGAGGAAAGAAATGAGTGATTTCAATTGAAAAACAATCGATATTAGAGGGTGGATAGAGGCAAAAGCTTTCGGTTGTCCAAAAACAAAGTATACGGTCAAAAACGGTTAGGTTCAAAGGAGAACAAGAGGAGAGGAGAAGATTTACCCAAAAAGATGAAGGAGAGGGTCGGAAATCCACTGTTTAGAGCTTTAGGGAAGTTGGAGGGGGACCACACGAAGGATAAATGGAAAGAAATGGAGAAAAAGAGGCTTGCGGACGAGTTTTTAAAAAAGATGATTTCCATTCAAGTGTTGACCTCTAAAAATTCTCAGGGGTCGACCTCAAGTGTCGACCTCTAAAAATCTCAGGGGTCGACCTCAAGTGTCGACCTCCGAAAACTTAAGTGTCGACCTCCAAAAATAAATTAGCCAAAATAAAATTCGGTAAAATTTAAAAAATTGATAAAATTTAGAAAAATAAGCTTTAAACATATTTGAGAATTTATAAATCATTTTTGAGGAATTTTGATGAGAATTGAAGAGTTTCAAGCAAAAGGATCAATGACTCCCAGTTCTCTTCTGATCATACAAAATCTATCTTCATTCAATGGTTTTGTGAATATATCAGCCAATTGATAATCAGTACAAATAAATTCTAACAACACATTAGAGTTCTGAACATGATCTCTTATGAAGTGATGTCTTATTTCAATATGTTTGCTTCTTGAATGTTGTACAGGATTTTTCGTTAAATTGATTGCACTAGTATTATCACATCTTATGGGTGTCTTAATTAGTTTGATGCCAAAGTTCTCGAGTTGCTGTTTGATCCATAGAATCTGAGCACAACAGCTTCCAGCTGCTATATATTCGGCTTCCGCCGTAGATAGAGCAACCGAATTCTATTTCTTGCTGCTCCATGAAATCAAATTAACTCCTAGGAATTGACAAGTTCCACTAGTACTTTTACGATCAAGTTTACACCCAGCAAAATCAGCATCAGAATATGCAATTAATTCATATGATGACTCTCTAGAGTACCAAAGACCAATTTCAATTGACCCAGATAAGTATATAAATATACGTTTTACAGCTAAGAAATGTGATTCTTTAGGAGCAGACTGAAAATGTGCACATATACAAACACTAAATATTATATCTGGTCTACTGACAGTTAGATATAGCAATGAACCAATCATGCCTCTATATAATTTTTGGTCTACTGATTTACCACATTCATCTTTGTCTAATTTACATGAAGAGCTCATAGGGGTACCTATTGGTTTGGTAGTTTCCATCCCAAACTTTTTCAATATTTTCCTTGTGTACTTGGCTTGGTTGATGGAGATCCCCTCTTTGGTTTGCTTAATTTGGAGACCGAGGAAGAAGTTGAGTTCTCCCATCATGCTCATCTCGAACTCACTCTGCATTAACTTTGCAAATTCTTGACAAAGATATTCGTTAGTAGCACCAAAAATAATATCATCTACATAGATTTGTACTACTAAGAGATCATCATTTTTCTTTTTCAAAAATAATGTATTATCTACATTACCTCTAGAAAAATCATTCTTCATCAAAAATGAACTTAATCTATCATACCAAGCTCTAGGAGCTTGCTTTAAACCATACAATGCTTTATGCAATTTAAAAACATGGTTAGGAAATTCATGATTTTCAAAATCAGGAGGTTGTTCAACATAAACTTCCTCTTCAATAAATCCATTTAAAAAAGCACTCTTAACATCCATTTGAAATAACTTGAAATCCATAAAACAAGCAAAAGCAAGTAAAAGTCTAATTGCTTCTAGCCTAGCAACAGGAGCAAATGTTTCATCAAAGTTGATCCCTTCTTCCTGGTTGTAGCCTTTAGCAACAAGTCTAGCTTTGTTTCTAGTTACAATACCATGTTCATCAAGTTTATTTCTAAAAACCCATTTTGTGCCAATTACAGAAACATTAAGGGGTCTTTCAGTTAAAGTCCAAACGTTATTTCTTTTAAATTGATTTAGATCATCTTGCATAGCATTAATCCAGTTACAATCTTTTTCAGCTTCTTCAATTGACTTAGGCTCTATCTGAGATACAAAAGCTAAATAATCATAAACATTTCTAATAGAAGAGCATGTACTTACTCCCTTTGACGGATCACCAATATTAGCTCTTTGGGGTGTCCGTGTGCATACCTCCACACTTTAGGTAAAGGTTTTGGTGAAGTTGCATTGATCTCTTGAGTTTGATCTTCATTTTCTTGATCATCATCTCCTTTGGGCTCATCTTCATTGATTGTCAATTGTTCAAGCTTCTTTGCACCTGTTTCATCATCAATAGAATCTTCTTTTCTAGAAGATTTTTTGTTAGATTCATCAAACACTACATGAATTGATTTTTCAACCAGAAGAGTTCTTCTGTTGAAGACCCTGTATGCCTTGCTAGAAGTAGAGTATCCTAAGAAGATACCTGTTACAGCCGTGACAGTGACGTGGCCAGGCTCAGGTACCACCGAATTCGAGCGAGCCACGTGTATGTTTCCCCGGCCAAGTCAGCGCCACATCCTCAAAGCCAGGTTCGGCAAGACTACACCACCCGACGACTGCCTGAGGCAAACCGCCCTCGCCGAGGTTGAGCTCGGCTCGGAATTCCTCTACCACCTCATTGGCGCCCGGGCCCGGAGGGGTCTGCCTAAGTGAGGTCGGCCGAGGTCGGGCGACCCCCTGCCACCTCGCCAGGTGTCCACCCAGGAGGGGTCCACCTAAGCCGAGGTCGGCTGATCCTTCGCCCTTCGCCAGGTGGCCACCCGGAGACGGGCCCACCTCGGTCAAAGCCAGGCGACCTCCTGCCACCTCGCCAGGTGTCCACCCAGGAGGGGTCCACCTAAGCCGAGGTCGGCTGATCCTTCGCCCTTCGCCAGGTGGCCACCCGGAGACGGGCCCACCTCGGCCGAAGCCAGGCGACCTCCTGCCACCTCGCCAGGTGTCCACCCAGGAGGGGTCCACCTAAGCCGAGGTCGGCTGATCCTTCGCCCTTCGCCAGGTGGCCACCCGGAGACGGGCCCACCTCGGCCGAAGCCAGGCGACCTCCTGCCACCTCGCCAGGTGTCCACCCAGGAGGGGTCCACCTAAGCCGAGGTCGGCTGATCCTTCGCCCTTCGCCAGGTGGCCACCCGGAGACGGGCCCACCTCGGCCGAAGCCAGGCGACCTCCTGCCACCTCGCCAGGTGTCCACCCAGGAGGGGTCCACCTAAGCCGAGGTCGGCTGATCCTTCGCCCTTCGCCAGGTGGCCACCCGGAGACGGGCCCACCTCGGTCGAAGCCAGGCGACCTCCTGCCACCTCGCCAGGTGTCCACCCAGGAGGGGTCCACCTAAGCCGAGGTCGGCTAATCCTTCGCCCTTCGCCAGGTGGCCACCCGGAGACGGGCCCACCTTGGCCGAAGCCAGACGACCTCCTGCCACCTCGCCAGGTGTCCACCCAGGAGGGGTCCACCTAAGCCGAGGTCGGCTGATCCTTCGCCCTTCGCCAGGTGGCCACCCGGAGATGGGCCCACCTCGGTCGAAGCCAGGCGACCTCCTGCCACCTCGCCAGGTGTCCACCCAGGAGGGGTCCACCTAAGCCGAGGTCGGCTGATCCTTCGCCCTTCGCCAGGTGGCCACCCGGAGACGGGCCCACCTCGGTCGAAGCCAGGCGACCTCCTGCCACCTCGCCAGGTGTCCACCCAGGAGGGGTCCACCTAAGCCGAGGTCGGCTGATCCTTCGCCCTTCGCCAGGTGGCCACCCGGAGACGGGCCCACCTCGGCCGAAGCCAGGCGACCTCCTGCCACCTCGCCAGGTGTCCACCCAGGAGGGGTCCACCTAAGCCGAGGTCGGCTGATCCTTCGCCCTTCGCCAGGTGGCCACCCGGAGACGGGCCCACCTCGGCCGAAGACAGGCGACCTCCTGCCACCTCGCCAGGTGTCCACCCAGGAGGGGTCCACCTAAGCCGAGGTCGGTTGATCCTTCGCCCTTCGCCAGGTGGCCACCCGGAGACGGGCCCACCTCGGCCGAAGCCAGGCGACCTCCTGCCACCTCGCCAGGTGTCCACCCAGGAGGGGTCCACCTAAGCCGAGGTCGGCTGATCCTTCGCCCTTCGCCAGGTGGCCACCCGGAGACGGGCCCACCTCGGCCGAAGCTAGGCGACCTCCTGCCACCTCGCCAGGTGTCCATCCAGGAGGGGTCCACCTAAGCCGAGGTCGGCTGATCCTTCGCCCCTCGCCAGTTGGCCCTCGAAGACGGGCCCAACTCATCTGAGGTCAGACCGCTCGTACGAAGAGGGCCCTGGGGAGAGAGACGGGCCCCAAGGCCATCCCTCGGGCCGTACGAATCCCAGACGGCGTCCCGTACGGAGGGCGGCAGCACGCGGAACATCACTAGCATCGGCCCGACAGGTCCCGCAGCCGAGAGACGCAATCCTGATGACACAGGCCCCATAGATAGATGGCGCCCATGCTTGGGGAAGAGGGTGCTCTCACTGGGCCCGAGGCCTGACCGGTCGCCCTGTCAGCCCCGCCCTCCCCTCTTTCTCTTCTGTCTTTGCCTTTTTCCTGCTGGGCCCGGCGGACGAGGTCGGAAAGCCGCCTGGCCCCCTTCATCGAAAAGGGAAAAGAGAAGAGGACGGGGGAGGGGAGTTTCCGAGGAGGAAAAAGACAAACGCACGACGGAAGGAGATAAAGAAGGTGGAATCTGGGGACGACGAGGTAAGCCAACCAGCCTGGGGACAAGGAGGAAGCACCGGCAAAAGGCCTCGCTCCGAGAGAGAGAAACCAGAGATCCCGAGAGGGGAACACTGGGTGTGAGCTCGGCGAGGAGGCCCAGCCGAGATTCTGGTCCCCAGAGCGTTTCCTTCACCAGTTAACTCTCTAAGTCTGGAACCCTTTAGAGGGTCCGGCTGGAGAGTCTGTTCCTTCTCGTCGTCTACTGACTTGACCGTCGGAGCTCCCTCGCCGGGATCCCCGGCAAGGGTCCTCTAACCCCTTTTGTTGCAGGTTCTCCGCGGGAACGGAGGCTCCCTCGCCAGGCGGTCAGGAAGGATCGGCTGATCCGAGGCAGGGCACGGCGGTGAGAGCGGCAACAGATTGGCGCGCCAGGTAGGGGGGCAGGACACTAACCCCTAGAGGGAACCAGCTTTCTGCAGGTGTCACGCTCTCCAGCAATGGTGGTCACTCGTGGTCGCGAGGCATCCACCAGCCGTGTGGGGGAAGTCCACTCCCCTCCAGGGGGCCACAGCCCCGAAGGGTAGCTTCCGGCTCCCCCTCCTCTCCTATAACAGCCTACACCGGTGGATGGATCCCTTGCAGCTATCGTCCAGCAGCTGCAGACTTTGACCTCAGCGGTCCGGCAGCTTCAGCATTAGCAACGGTCCCTGGCCACCCAGCCGCAGCCAGGGACCCCCGCGGCCCGAGCCGCGGGGCAGCACAGGAGCCTACGCTCAATTCAGGGCAGGCCATCCCATCCGAGGGCCATCTCCAACCCCCGGGGGAGCCACCAAGCTCCCGCAAAGAGAAATTATTCCGGTTCGGAGGATCACGAGAGTCGATCCCCGACCGACGGGGCCGAAACGGCGCATCGCAGCAAGCGACGCCGAGGCCAGACCTCGCACCGAGACCGATCGGCGCCCCCTTTACCTGCAGTTTCGGTGGAAGACTCCACCGACGAAGCCATCAGGCGCCAGGCCGAGAGGCGCCTGGAGGAGCACGAGCGCAAGTTGGCAGAGTTCGCCCGATGATTCGCCGACCTGCAGAACTCGTCGGCAGACCCGGCGGGTTACGACTCCCGCCCCCCTTTCTCTGAAGAAATCCAAGCGGAACCAATCCCGAAACGGTTCCGCATGCCGCAGGTGGATCCCTACGACGGGACCACCGACCCCCTGGACCATTTGGAGAGCTATAAAGCTCTCATGAGGGTCCAGGGTGCCACCGACGCCCTTCTGTGCATCACCTTCCCGGCAACCCTTCGGAAGGCCGCTCGAGTCTGGTTCACCCGCCTCGAGCCCGGATCCATTTGCTCCTTCCATCAGTTGGAAGGAAAGTTCGTGGTGCACTTCGACGCTTGTCGGAAGGTGCCAAGAGAGGTAGACAGCCACTTCTCCATCCGCCAGCAGGACCAGGAGCTGCTCCGGGACTACATCACCCGGTTCAAGACCGCAGCCCTGGAGATCTACAGCTTGGACGAGCCCGTCGCCATGCTGGCTTTGAAGCGCGGGCTCAAGACGTCCCGCCTGACTTATTCCCTGGACAAGAAGCCGCCCAGGACATACTCCGAGCTCCTCCTCCGCGCCTATAAGTACATCCGAGCGGAGGAGGCTGACCGCACCCGTCGAGAGCTGGACGGGAAGACCCCAAAGAAGCCACTCCCGAGGGACACCTCGTGAGCTCGGAGGCCCGGGCCGTTTGCCGACCCTCACCCGAACCCAAGGTCGAGGGGCGAAGCCACTCCCGAGCGGAGGTACACCCCTCTCCTCGCACCTCGAACGAAGATCCTGATGGAAATCGAGGGCGAGCGCTACCTCCACCGACCTCCTCCTCAGAACTCGAGAGCCGTCCGAGACAAATCAAAGTACTGCCAGTTCCATCGCGAGCACGGGCATGACACGGAGGAGTGTCGCCATCTGAAGCGGGAGATTGAGGAGCTGATCAGGAGGGGTTACCTCAGGAAGTTCGTCAAGAACGAGGCCCCCTCTGAAGGGCAGCCACTCGCGACCCTATCCCCTGTCCCTGCGATCGACAACCGCCCAACGGAGAAGCCCGTGGGCATGATCTCACGCGGGTCCGGTCGAGCAATGAAGTGGGCCCGGGAAGTCCCGGAGAATGTAATCCCTCCCAAGGGAGGGGAAGTTAATGACAATGTAAACAACGATGCCGTGGTGGTCGAGATGACCATCGCGAAGCATCCTGTACATCGAATCATGATGGATAGTGGAAGCTCGGCTGACGTACTTTTTTACGATGCTTTCTCTCGGATGAACTTATCCCCCGATCTGCTGAAACCGGTGCACATCCCACTGGTAGGTTTTACAGGGGACTCCGTGGGGGTCGAAGGGGAGATCACTCTCCCGGTTACCGCCGGATCCCCGCCCCGGCAGGCGACCGTCCTAATAACATTCACCGTAGTCAGGCTCCCTTCGCCTTACAACACCATTCTCGGGCATCCCGGGCTCAACCAACTGGACGCCACCATCTCCACGAGGAGGCTGTTGGTGTAGTTCCCCATGCCTTCCGGGCTCGGAGAGATGAAGGGGACGATCCAGCCAGTCCCGCTCTGCCTCCAGACGATCCCAGGCGCCAGGGGCGCGGAGCTCGCCCATGATATTGACGACCTCGATCTGAGAGAGAAGGAACCCAGGGGAGGGCCCGTAGAGCGCCTGCTGACTTTTCCCCTCGGTTCGGATCCCCTGAAGATGGTGCAAGTCGGGGCCCAGCTCCCCGAGGAAGAGCGAACCCGCCTGCTGGAGTTCCTCCACGCCAACGTCGACGTGTTTGCCTGGTCAGAGGCCGATATGCCGGGCATCCCGCCCGAGGTCATCATGCACAAGCTGAACGTGGACCCAAGTTGCCGCCCGATCCGCCAGAAGAAGAGAAGCTTCGCCATGGAGAGGCAGAAGGCGATCAACGAGGAGGTAGAGAAGCTCCTCGCCGCCGGTTTTGTCCGGGAAGTCCAGTATCCCAGTTGGCTGGCAAACGTGGTCATGGTAAAGAAGAGTAGCGGTAAGTGGAGGATCTGTGTGGACTACACCGACCTCAACCGAGCTTGCCCAAAGGACAGCTTCCCTCTTCCAAAGATCGACCAGCTGGTCGACACCACCTCGGGGCATCGCCTCCTGTCGTTCATGGACGCCTTCTCCGGATACAACCAGATCCGGATGAACCCGGAGGACGAAGAGCACACGGCCTTCATAACTGACCGTGGGACTTTTTGCTACAGGATGATGCCTTTCGGCCTCAAGAACGCGGGGGCGACGTACCAACGTCTGGTCAATAAAATCTTCAAAGACCAGATAGGCCGCAACATGCAGGTGTACGTGGATGACATGCTGGTGATGAGCAAACTCGATTCTGACCACGTGGCTGACTTGACGGAGACGTTCGGCAACCTCCGGCCCCATCAGATGAAGTTGAACCCGACGAAGTGCGCCTTCGGCGTCTCTGCCGGAAGTTCCTAGGGTTTATGGTGACTCAAAGAGGAATCGAGGCCAACCCGGAGAAGGTCCAGGCCATCCTGGACATGGAGCAGCCCGCCTCCAAGAAGCAAGTGCAGCGACTGACCGGCCGAGTCGCGGCCCTTAGCCATTTTATTTCCAGGTCGGCGGACCGCTGCCGTCCCTTCTTCAAGGTGCTGAGGAAGATGAATGGCTTTGCTTGGACCGAGGAGTGTCAGCAGGCCTTCGAGGAGCTGAAGAAGATGCTCGCATCGCCACCTTTACTGTCCAGGCCCGAGGAGGGAGAGGAGCTTACCCTCTACCTGGCGGTTACCCCGGAGGCCGTCAGCTCTATCTTGGTCCGAACTGACGACCAGGGGATCCAGCGGCCGGTGTGCTATACCAGCAAACTCCTCCGAGACGCGGAGCTCAGGTATTCCCGGCCCGAGAAACTTGTTTTTGCGCTAATAGTGTCTGCCCAGCGTCTCAGGCCCTATTTCCAAGCGCACCACATCGCCGTCCTGACGGATCAACCGCTGAAAGCGGTGCTCAGCTGACCCGATACTTCGGGACGATTGGCCAAATGGGCACTGAAACTCAGCGAGTTCGACATTACATATAGGCCAAGGTCGGCCATGAAGGCGCAGGTGCTGGCCGATTTCTTGGTCGAATGTGCAGGCTTGGGCAAGGAGCCCGAGGAAGGCCCCCCGGCCCAGCCGATGAAGGTTGGCACCGATGAGCCCGGAGAGGACGCCTGGATCCTCCATGTAGACGGAGCCTCAAACTCCGGCGGGAGCGGAGCTGGGCTCATCCTTGCCAACGGCGACGGGGTCGTCGCCGAGTGTGCACTCCGTTTCCAATTCCCCGCAACAAATAACCAGGCGGAGTACGAGGCACTTCTTGCCAGACTGAGAGTCTCCCGCGAGCTGGGCGTGACCAACCTCAGAGCTTTCACTGACTCCCAGCTCGTGGCGAGGCAGGTATCCGGGGAGTACGTCGCACACGACCCCCAAATGGCGAGGTACTTGGAGCTTGTCAAGGCGGGCGCGTCCAAGTTCCGGCGCTTTAACATCTTCCACATTCCCCGCGGGGAGAACGCCCGCGCGGATGCCCTCTCTCGGCTGGCGACCCTGCCGGACACGATGCTGGGGCGCGCTCATGTGGAGCGCCTTGAGGTCCCAAGCCTCGAAGCACCGGTGGAGGTCCATCAGGTCAGCCAGGGGCCCAGCTGGATGGACAAGTACACTGCGTACATCACCAGCGGCACCCTGCCGGAGGACCGAGAGGCAGCTCGGCTCATCAGGAAGAAGGCCGTGCGGTTCGTCCTGATGGACGGGCAGCTGTATCGAAGATCCTACTCCTACCCACTTCTTAAGTGCGTAGGACCCACAGAAGCCAGGCTTGTGCTCCAGGAGATTCACGAAGGCATCTGCGGGAACCACGTGGGGGGCAGGGCATTGGCGTACAAGGCCCTCCGTCAGGGCTACTTCTGGGAGACAATGAAGGAAGACGCCGCCGACTTCGTGAAGAAGTGCGACCGGTGCCAGCGTCACGCCACGGTGCAGCGGCGACCCTCCAACCCAATCTCTCAGCTTTCAGCCCCCTGACCGTTCGCCCAGTGGGGGATGGACCTCCTGGGCCCATTCCCGCCGGCGTCTGGCCAGCGAAAGTTCTTGATAGTGGCTATCGACTACTTCACGAAATGGGTCGAGGCCGAACCCTTGGCGAGGATCACCGAAGCAAACGTCGCCAAGTTCTTCTGGAAGTCCATCATCTGCCGCTTCAGCCTCCCCCACACCGTGGTCATCGACAACGGATGCCAGTTCGACTGCCGGGAATTCGAAGAATTCTGCAGTGACCTCGGCATCAGGCATCGCTTTACCTCGGTGGCGCACCCTCAGACCAACGGGGAGGCCGAAGTCACGAACAGGACCATTCTTCAGGGCCTTCGCACGCGGCTGGACCAGGCCAAGGGCAGGTGGGCCGACGAGCTTCCCAGCGTCCTTTGGACATACCACACCACCCCAAGGACGGCTACCGACGAAACCCCGTTCAACCTCGTCTTCGGAACCGAGGCAGTCATCCCGATCGAGCTCAGCCTACCCACGCTGCGCGTAGAGCAATACGACGAGACAGAAAACCCGGCCAGGATGATGCTCAACCTAGACCTTCTCGAGGAAACGAGGGACAGGGCCCGAATCCGAATGGCGGCGTACCGGCAACGTGTAGCCAGATATTACAACTCCCGAGTGCGGCCGAAGGTTTTTCATCCCGGAGACTTGGTCCTCCGGCGCGCCGAAGCCTCCCAGCCACGGGAATGCGGCAAGCTATCGCCCAACTGGGAAGGCCCATATCGGGTGGCAGAAGCCCTCCCTCATGGAGCATATTACTTGGAAGAATTGGGAGGTGCCAGGTTCCCCCGGACGTGGAACTCCTCGAACCTGAGAATGTACTATCAGTGATGTAAGGCTCCCAGTTTCTGTAACAAAGCTTCCCCACTTCAAACACTCCCTTCTAACTTCGACAAGAAGGCCTACGGCATCGGGTTCAGACCGCGGACCCTGGGTTTCGGCCTGGAAGGTGGCGCCGAACCCAGTTCGCCCATGCAAGCCCGGAGCACAGCTCAGCAAGCCGCGCAAGGCTTGAGAAAGCCTGCGGCATCGAGCTCAGTCCGGAGATCCTGGGCTTCGGCCTGGAAGGTGGCGCCGAACCCAGTTCGCCCACGCAAGCCCGGAGCACAGCTCAGCAAGCCGCGCAAGGCTTGAGAAAGCCTGCTGCATCGAGCTCAGTCCGGAGATCCTGGGCTTCGGCCTGGAAGGTGGCGCCGAACCCAGTTCGCCCACGCAAGCCCGGAGCACAGCTCAGCAAGCCGCGCAAGGCTTGAGAAAGCCTGCGGCATCGAGCTCAGTCCGGAGATCCTGGGCTTCGGCCTGGAAGGTGGCACCGAACCTAGTTCGCCCACGCAAGCCCGGAGCACAGCTCAGCAAGCCGCGCAAGGCTTGAGAAAGCCTGCGGCATCGAGCTCAGTCCGGAGATCCTGGGCTTCGGCCTGGAAGGTGGCGCCAAACCCAGTTCGCCCCCGCAAGCCCGGAGCACAGCTTAGCAGGCCGCGTAAGGCATGAGAAAGCCTGCGGCACCGAGCTCAGTCCGGAGATCCTGGGCTTCGGCCTGGAAGGCGGTGCAGAAACCGTGTTGCCTGCGCAAGCATGAAGGCGACCCAAAGTCGGGCCCACTTAAGGCTTGCTCTGCTGCGACGTGACTCAGCAGGCCCCATCCTTCGATTTGAGCAATGGGAGGACCAGGCCTGCAACTGTTTCAAGTATTCCAAACCGACATCTCAGAAAGAAGGGAAAAGAAAGGTGAGATGAAATGAAAAAGAAAAACTCAAGGTTTTGATAAACTTAGATTTTCATTAATGCAAGTAGCCAGTACAAGCTGGGAGTCCCGACAGGCCGGGACTCCCCAAAAAAAGAGAAGACAACACAAGACAAAAACAACAAACAGAAGCAAAAAAGAGGAGACATCAGGAAGAAGACGCCGGGTTCACTGAGGTGCGGGGTCGGAGCCCTCTGCCGGAGGCGCGGGTGCTGCGTCCTCGACTTCTACAACGGCCGGCTCCTGGGGCTGCTCCGGGGCCGCGGCATCGCTGGTCGACGGCGCCGCAGGGGTCGCTTCGGCCGTGCTGGAGGCCCTGCTCTCGCCCCCTGGCCTCCTGCCGCCAATCACAACCCCGCTCAGATCTAGCTGGGGAAGAAGGCCCCCACCTTCTCCCGGCACATCCGGAACCCCTTCAGGAAGGAGTCCACGGCGGCCTCCCGGACCTTCGACGTGTACTCGTCGGAAGCCCGGAATTTGGGGACGGCCTCTTGCGCGTCCCGCTTGGCTGCCTCCAGGAGCCCGTTGACGTACGCGCTCCGGTCCTTCGCCGCGGTCGTGTCTCGCCGGGCCTCCTCCAGCTGGCGCTCCAGCCATTAGGAGTGGGCCTGCAGGCGGGCCTTCTCCGCCGCCTCCTCCTCTGTTCGGCGCTGGTTGGAGGTCCGCTCCTCCAACAAGGAGGCCTCCAACTCCTTGTTCCGCTCCTCGGAACGCGCCAGGTCGGACTGGAGGGCTTGTTTATCAGCTCGCAGCTCGGCGCCCTTCTCCATCAAGTCCTTGACATCGGCCGCGAGCTTGCCGAGTCTCAGCTCCCGCTCGAAGTCCCTTTTGGCGTTCCCTACGAGGAAACTCATCAGTAGGAGAACGTCGTTCCCGATCTGCAACGACAAAAGCAACACAGGTCAGAATAAAGGAAGCTAAGTCCCGAAAGAAAGAAAAAGGAGAAGGAAGAAGCTCGGACTTACCGTGAAGAGCTGCGGGAGGATCCCGAGCAGCGCGTCTGCGTAGTCCCGGCCGCCCCGAGCTCGGCGATCCCGGGCGGTGGAGGCGTACTCCATGATCTTCTCCGCCAGCCCTTTGTCAAGGATGACGGAGTCCCGGTGGGTGATCACCGGCGCCGGAGCCTTCGGGCAGGCTCCTGCGGTGGCCGCCCCCTCAGCCGAGGCCGCAATCGACGGGCCGGCGGTTGCCGCAGGTGGCGCTGTCGAGCTGGCAGCAACGACGGGCCCGGCGATGGGCGGAGCAGCAGGCGGTGGAATCCTCTCGGCGGCGGCGCCGCCAGGTCGCGCGGCCGGAGTATCAGTAGCCCCGCCCTGAGGTGGCCTGGGCGGGGAAATGACAGCAACCGGGCTGGGCACGGTCGCCGCCATGACCTCCCGGCTCGTCTCCGTGCGAGCCCTCTTCGCTGCGGGCTCGTCCACCTCCACGACATCCCGCTGGGCTGCCCCCTCCAAGAGATTCTCCAATGAAAATTTCATCCCTGCAAAATAAAAGAAACAGGAAGTCAGCCGGCTCGGTTTTGAAGAGAAGAGGGGGCAGAGGTCAAAGTGGGGCCAAATCTCACCGGTCTCACGGATGGGACTGATGCCGGCCTCAAAAAGATTCTGCTCAGAGAGCAGAACCTCGAGCGCCGGGACCACGTCGCTCAGGAGCAGGGTATAGGACTCCTGGTCCGCCGACTCGACCCGGGAATTTCGGTTCGGGGTCCGGTGCGGTTCACTCCAGGCCCAGTCGACGTCGTCGACCGAGGCGAAGAAAAACCGGCTCTTCCAGCCCTTGACCGAGGAAGGGAGGTCGAACCGGAGACACCTGGGCCGGGGCGAAATGTACCACCAGCCATCATCGGTGGAGCACTTCTTCAGGGTGAACAAGGCCCTGAAGAGGGAAAAACGGGCAACGAACCCGTGGAAGTGACAGAAAACAATAAAGGAGAAGATGACCCGGATGGCATTAGGAGCCAGCTGGGCCGGGACAAGCCGGAAGTGGCTGAGGAAGGAAAGAAAGAAATGATGCAGAGGAAACCGAAGACCCCAAAGGAGGAAGTCTTCGTAGAAGGCAATGCGGCCGGGGCCACTCATGGTGACGCGTTCCCCGGACCGCGGAACAAACAAACGGATGGACCCCGGGATGCAGTAAGCATCCCGGAGCAAAGAAAGATCACCTTCGGTCATGGTGGAGGCATGACCGGAGGGACCAGCAGGAAGAGAAGGCGGAGCAGGAAGAGAAGGCAGAGCAGGAAGGGAACGGAGGGGCACGGCAGGTGCAACCGGAGGGGACCGGATCCCCCTGGGGATACCAATGGTGATACCCCCGGGTTGCAGACGCCGGCGGACCTCCTCCGGGATTGTCTCCTCATCTGAGGAGGAAGAAGATGGAGTCCTCGGCCGGGATGGACCGGCCTCGTCCGGGTTGGAAGAGACATGGCGACGGTGCGCCATAGAAAGGGAAAGGACGAAAAAAATCAGAAAAGAAACGAGAAAGAACGAGGGGGGCTAGAGGAGAAGAAGGAGGCACTCACCGAAAATGCACCAGACGAGCGCGAGCAACAGGAGTTGTTAGCCTACAGCAAACCGCCCACGAAGCAAGGGAAAAGGCCTCGTTCTGGAAAGTCCCCTCCCTTTCAAACTCAGCCGACAGCGGCCGTACCCGTCATTCCGTCTCAGGCCACTGAATGATCGCCACGTGGGCGCACGCCCGACATCGTCGCCTCGTTAGCAGAGTAACGGCCTCTGCCTTGAAGCGACGCATTAATTGCGAGCAAGTGGGTGACGCGTGACGGCCCCCCATAGGTCTTCAGCCGCATCGAGCCACGGCGACCAGGATCGTGGCAATTATGATGCAAGATCTTCGCCTCTCCACGTCATGTCTGCATTTAATCCCGACGTTCCGTTCTACGACGCCCCAACGGAACGGCGGGCTGGGGGGCAACTGTTACAGCCGTGACAGTGACGTGGCCAGGCTCAGGTACCACCGAATTCGAGCGAGCCACGTGTATGTTTCCCCGGCCAAGTCAGCGCCACATCCTCAAAGCCAGGTTCGGCAAGACTACACCACCCGACGACTGCCTGAGGCAAACCGTCCTCGCCGAGGTCGAGCTCGGCTCGGAATTCCTCTACCACCTCATTGGCGCCCGGGCCCGGAGGGGTCTGCCTAAGTGAGGTCGGGCGACCCCCTGCCACCTCGCCAAGTGTCCACCCAGGAGGGGTCCACCTAAGCCGAGGTCGGCTGATCCTTCGCCCTTCTCCAGGTGGCCACCCGGAGACGGGCCCACCTCGGCCGAAGCCAGGCGACCTCCTGCCACCTCGCCAGGTGTCCACCTAGGAGGGGTCCACCTAAGCCGAGGTTGGCTGATCCTTCGCCCTTCGCCAGGTGGCCACCCGGAGACGGGCCCACCTCAGCCGAAGCCAGGCGACCTCCTACCACCTCGCCAGGTGTCCACCCAGGAGGGGTCCACCTAAGCCGAGGTCGGCTGATCCTTCGCCCTTCGCCAGGTGGCCACCCGGAGACGGGCCCACCTCGGCCGAAGCCAGGCGACCTCCTGCCACGTCGCCAGGTGTCCACCCAGGAGGGGTCCACCTAAGCCGAGGTCGGCTGATCCTTCGCCCTTCGCCAGGTGGCCACCTGGAGACGGGCCCAGCTCGGCCGAAGCCAGGCGACCTCCTGCCACTTCGCCAGGTGTCCACCCAGGAGGGGTCCACCTAAGCCGAGGTCGGCTGATCCTTCGCCCTTCGCCAGGTGGCCACCCGGAGATGGGCCCACCTCGGCCGAAGCCAGGCGACCTCCTGCCACCTCGCCAGGTGTCCACCCAGGAGGGGTCCACCTAAGCCGAGGTCGGCTGATCCTTGGCCCTTCGCCAGGTGGCCACCCGGAGACGGGCCCACCTCGGCCGAAGCTAGGCGACCTCCTGCCACCTCGCCAGGTGTCCACCCAGGAGGGGTCCACCTAAGCCGAGGTCGGCTGATCCTTCGCCCTTCGCCTGGTGGCCACCCGGAGACGGGCCCACCTCGGTCGAAGCTAGGCAACCTCCTTCCACCTCGCCAGGTGTCCACCCAGGAGGGGTCCACCTAAGCCGAGGTCGGCTGATCCTTCGCCCTTCGCCAGGTGGCCACCCGGAGACGGGCCCACCTCGGCCGAAGCCAGGCGACCTCCTGCCACCTCGCCAGGTGTCCACCCAGGAGGGGTCCACCTAAGCCAAGGTCGGCTGATCCTTCGCCCTTCGCCAGGTGGCCACCCGGAGACGGGCCCACCTCGGTCGAAGCCAGGCGACCTCCTGCCACCTCGCTAGGTGTCCACCCAGGAGGGGTCCACCTAAGCCGAGGTCGGCTGATCCTTCGCCCTTCGCCAGGTTGCCACCCGGAGACGGGCCCACCTCGGCCGAAGCCAGGCGACCTCCTGCCACCTCGCCAGGTGTCCACCCAGGAGGGGTCCACCTAAGCCGAGGTCGGCTGATCCTTCACCCTTCGCCAGGTGGCCACCCGGAGACGGGCCCACCTCGGCCGAAGCTAGGCGACCTCCTGCCACCTCGCCAGGTGTCCACCCAGGAGGGGTCCACCTAAGCCGAGGTCGGCTGATCCTTCGCCCCTCGCCAGTTGGCCCCCGGAGACGGGCCTAACTCAGCCGAGGTCAGACCGCTCGTACGAAGAGGGCCCTGGGGAGAGAGACGGGCCCAGAGGCCATCCCTCGGGCCGTACGAATCCCAGACGGTGTCCCGTACGGAGGGCGGCGGCACGCGGAACATCACTAGCATCGGCCCGACAGGTCCCGCAGCCGAGAGATGCAATCCTGACGACACAGGCCCCATAGATAGATGGCGCCCATGCTTGGGGAAGAGGGCGCTCTCACTGGGCCCGAGGCCTGACCGGCCGCCCTGTCAGCACCGCCCTCCCCTCTTTCTCTTCTGTCTTTGCCTTTTTCCTGCTGGGCCCGGTGGACGAGGTCGGAAAGCCGCCTGGCCCCCTTCATCGAAAAGGGAAAAGAGAAGAGGACGGGGGAGGGGAGTTTCCGAGGAGGAAAAAGACAAACGCACGATGGAAGGAGATAAAGAAGGCAGAATCTGGGGACGACGAGGTAAGCCAACCAGCCTGGGGACAAGGAGGAAGCACCGGCAAAAGGCCTCGCTCCGAGAGAGAGAAACCAGAGATCCCGAGAGGGGAACACTGGGTGTGAGCTCGGCGAGGAGGCCCAGCCGAGATTCTGGTCCCCAGAGCGTTTCCTTCACCAGTTAACTCTCTAAGTCTGGAACCCTTTAGAGGGTCCGGCTGGAGAGTCTGTTCCTTCTCGTCGTCTACTGACTTGACCGTCGGAGCTCCCTCGCCGGGATCCCCGGCCAGGGTCCTCTAACCCCTTTTGTTGCAGGTTCTCCGCGGGAACGGAGGCTCCCTCGCCAGGCGGTCAGGAAGGATCGGCTGATCCGAGGCACGGGCGCGGCGGCGAGAGCGGCAACAATACCCTCATCTGACTTGGCATCAAATTTACTGATATTGTCTTTGCCATTGTTTAATATGAAACAGCGGCAACCAAATACACGAAAATACTTAAGATTCGGTTTTCTATTTTTCAAAGCTCATATGGTGTTTTCTTCAAAATAGGTCGAATTAAAACACGATTTAAAATGTAACAGGAAGTATTAATGGCTTCTGTCCAAAAATATCTAGGTAAATCATTTTCGCAAAGCATTGTGCGTGCCATTTCTTCAAGTGTCCTATTCTTTCTTTCTACCACCCCATTTTGTTGAGGTGTCCTAGGTGCAGAAAAATTATGACTAATGCCATTTTCATTACAAAAAGCTTCAAAATCATGATTGTCAAATTCAGTTCAATGATCACAATGCAAAGAAATAATAGTGAGATCTTTTTCGTTTGAAATCCTTTTATGAAATTTAACAAAAGCTGAAAACGTTTCATCTTTATGAGCTAAAAACATTACCCAAGTAAATCGTGAGTAATCATCTATAATTACTAGCCCATATTTTTTACCTCCCAAACTAGTTGTTCTGGTTGGTCCAAAGAGGTCCATATGCAATAATTCAAGGGGTCTAGAGTAGATACTACTCCTTTAGGTTTGAAAGTAGATTTAGTTTGTTTTCCAAATTGACATGCAGCATAAATCTTATCTTTTTCAAATACGAGTTTTGGCAATTCTTTTACAAGATTCTTTTTGCTTAATTTTGAAATCAACTGTATACTAGCATGCCCTAGCCTACGATGCCAAAGCCAACTAGTTTCACTTGCCTTGGCTTCCCTAGCCACTAGGCATTGACCACTTTCCATGGCTAGATCATCAAGATCAACCATGTAAATGTTTCCATGCCTATGACTAGTGAACTTGATGCCATCGACATCAAGACTAGATACCATGCACAAAGATGATTCAAAAATAACTTTAAAACCCTTGTCACAAAACTGACTAATGCTAAAAAGATTATGCTTCAAGCCATCAACAAATAATACATTATCTACATAAGCATTAGGGGTGATATGGATTTTACCAATTCCGACGATTTTGCCTTTTCCATTATCACCAAAAGTAACGTTTCCACCATCAATAGCTGCTAGTGATGAGAATTGCTTCATATCCCCAGTCATGTGCATTGAGCAACCACTATCCAGATACCACATTCTTCTTTTATTTTTGGTTGCAAGGCACACCTGCAAAAATTAATCAAGTTGAAACTTTAGGTACCCAAGTCATCTTGGGTCCTTTAGGGTTAGTCAAATTGGTTCCTTTTGGAACCCAAATCTTTCCAAAGGTAATTAACTTTCTTCTATTACAAATATATGATTTATGTCCTAACTTACCACATGCATAGCATGTAATATTTGAAGATGCAGGTATGAAAAAGTATTTGTAAAGTTTTTGCTGATTCTGTGGCTTAAATCCAAGTCCAGCTTTGTTAAAAACTGCATGTTGACTATTTAAAAGCATACTTAATTTTTCTGAACTATAAGTAAACTTTTCTACAAAAGGTTTTACTTTTTCTAACTTTTCATTGTAATTCTTGTTTTGGAGCAACAGTTCTTTGTTTTGTTTTTTAATTTTCTCATTAGTTTTAAGACTTCTATTATTTTTCAAAGAATCATTTTCTTTTAAAAGATTGTCCTTATCATTTTTCAAGGTCTTTACATGTTCAGTTAATTTCTTGTTTTCTTGAATTAAATCTTCAATTTCAGTTGAAAACTTTTCTGAATTTTTGGTAAGCTCAAGATTTAGCTTTCTTAATTTCTTATTTTTCAGTTTTAACTTTTCATATTCCATAACTAAATCATCAAAAGCACCATGCAATTCATTGAAAGTAAATTCAACTTCAGGTTCAGAATTTACCTCATTATCTTCATTGGCCATGAAATACAGGTTGGCGACTACCTGCTGCTCTTCATCACTGCTGTAGTCCTCACTCTCACTCCAGGTAGCCATCATGGCTTTCTTTCTCAACATCCTTCGACTCATTTTAAGCAAAGGGCAATCCGTTTTATAATGTCCAGGCTTCTTGCACTCGAAGCAGATGGGTGGATCCCTTTCTTTTTCTTTCTCTTTATCTTTATTGTGATCACCTTTTTGTGGCCTTTTCTTGTAGAAGCCTTTTTCTTTCTCATGAATTTTTTGAATTTTCTTGTAATGAGAGCTGTCTCATCATCATCAGCTTCTTCTTCTGATTCATCTCTTGACTCTTCCTTTGTAGTGGACTTGAAGGCTATGGCTTTCTTTTTCTTGTCATTGTCCACTGTCTTCTGCTTTAATGAAAGCTCGTAAGTCATCAGTGATCCAAGAAGCTACTCAAGAGGTAGAGTATTGATGTCCTTGGCTTCTTCTATGGCTGTTACTTTCGCATCCCATGAAGCCAGAAGAGACCTGAGAAGTTTGTTAACCAGTTCACCATTAGATATAATTTTTCCCAAACTTCTCATACCATTTACTATATTGGTAAATCTAGTATACATTTCACTGATACTTTCAGTTGGTTCCATCCTGAACATCTCATACGTATGAATGAGCATGTTCACCTTTGTGGTCTTCACTTGGTGTGTACCCTCATGGGTAATCTCAAGTGTATCCCAAATTTCTTTGGGGAAAATATAATTTGATATTCTGTTAAATTCACTTGGGTCAAGTGCACAGAATAGCAAATTCATCGCCTTAGTATTTAACTCAGCTTGTTTGATGTCATTGTCATCCCATTCTTCTTCAGATTTTGAGGTGATAATGCCATTAACCAAGTGAGTGGGCTGATGAGGCCCTTTAGTAATTACTCTCCATATATGATAATCTACAACTTGTAAATAAATACGCATACGAGTATTCCAGTATGTGTAGTTTGTGCCATTAAAGAAAGGAGGGCGACTTGATGCTTGTCCTTCAACTACATCCATTCCAATTGGGGTGGCCATGATCTTTCACTCAAGATCGTTGGACCTACAAGAGAGTACCGGTGCTCTGATACCACTTGTTGCCCAGATATGGTGCCCAAGAAGGGGGGTGAATTGGATATTTTAAAAATTAAAGCAATATTTGTGCTATCAAGTTCAAAGGTGAAGAGTGATAGTGCTCAAGTAATTGTGCAACGGAAGCAATGAAATATAACAACAATTAAAGAGCAAAAGAAGATAGAGAGTAAAGCAATGCAAACACACAAGAAGTATAGTGGTTCGGTGCACCTAGCACCTACATCCACTCCCCAAGCTCCACTTGGGAATTTCCACTATAATCTTTTCTAGATTACAGCCGACTTATTTTACAAGGCTCACAAGTCAAAACCTTACACACTTGTTTTGGCTTCGGGCTTACAAGCAACCCTAGTTGGTTTTATCAATTGGCTCACCAACAAACCTCACTCACTTGTTTTGGCTTCGGGCTTACAAGCAACCCTAGTTGGTTTTATCAATTGGCTCACCAACAAACCTCACACTAGTTTCAAATTCCCTTGAAACTAGCCTAAGACAAAAAGAATATGAATACAATGAATAAATCAAGACAAACTCCTTTTGAGCAAAAAGTAATTCGATGTAGCTCTTGATGGAGACTCTTCAAGCCTTTCTCTTGGAATCTTTGGACCTCACTAAATGCCAAACACTTGAAAGTTGGATTCCTCAAAGATGGAAAGCTTTTGGCTAAGGAATCTCTTGGTTTTCTCACTCTTTTTGGCTTGGAATTGATTGAAGGCTTTGTACTTTCACTCTATTCTTTTTTACTTTGTCTCCTTGTCTTTTTTGAAGTTTGGTGGAGGTTAAATACCTCATTCAAGCTGAAACAACTCCACAAGACCGTTAGAATCAAAAATATGGCCGTTTACTGCCGTTAGAAATCAAATCAAAAGTTCAAAAAAACTAGCGTTATGCCATGAGTCGACCTTATGAGTCGACCTCTGGATCAAGTGTCGACCTCATGAGTCGACCTCTAGTTTATATTAGACAAAAATTCAGAAAATCATAGTTCTGCCCAGTTTGAATTCTCAGGCGATGAGTCGCCCTCTGGTGTCGACCTCTGGACAGGTGTCGACCTCTGGTGGTCGACCTCTGGAGCGTGCCACTGAAATTTTGCCGTGCCGGCCTTGCTGAACTTTTCTTTTCTTCATGAGTCGACCTCTGGTGGTCGACCTTTGGCAAGGTGTCGACCTCTGATGGTTGACCTCTGGTCTAAAATTTTTTGAAACTCTGGAGAGGTGCGTGCCTTGCTTGAATTTCTCTAAGCCTTTGTTATTTTGTCAATTGCTTCTTAATAATAAGGTCCAATATGAGAAATTTGATTTTGTTCAAGGTAGAAGAGCTCTTTCCCAAACCAGGCAAGCTTGGTTTCATCATTGTACTCTTGATACTCTTTTTGAATAACCTAAGTCCTGAATCTTTATCTTGAAATGAAACATTAGTCCAAACATATACTCAACCTTTTGTTAATCATCAAAACTAAGGAGCCAAAGCCAACACGGACGTTAACTCTACAGCGGATATTCCCCCGAGGCCGACTTCCCATCGTGAACCACCCCCTTCGGTCCTCCCGATGTCGTCATCATCCCCGGATCCCCCTCCACGGATGTCTGCTCGGCCGATTCCTCCACCGGAGCCCGACTCCTCCATCGGAACGAAGCTCCAAGATCGCCCCGGTGCTGTCCTCTCCACCATCCCGCATAGCAGCCTCCCAGCTCTCCTGTTCCATGAAGCCCCTGTTCACACGTCCAAAGAAGCTCGTCCGTAAGCCTCCTCCAGGCTTCTCCATCGCCGGATCTCCTTCTCCGGTCCTTCCCCGATGCCAGATCTACCTCCTCCGGTTCTTTGTCGCCCAAACCACCTCCGATCTCCTGTCATCCAAACCTCCTCTGGTTCTCCATCGCCCAAACCAAACCTCCTCCGGTCTTCCCTTTGCCCACAACCTTCTTCCCCCATACCATAATCTTCTTCCTCAGTGTGGCACCTCCTCAAGGTCCCATCGATCTCATGGCCCTGTAACCGAACAAAGATCAAGGAGGGGAAGATCAAGGAGGATGTCGACTTCTTGGACCAGGGCATCCACCTCCACCGTCCTCACCACCGCTCGGATCACGACGATCACCGATCGGATCTCCATGTTTGCCAGCCGCCCCAGCCCATCGCCGGTGAACGCCTGAGATCCGGCCGGAAGACCCCCCTGCTCCGTTCCCCTTCGGTCCGTGGTGAAGAAATCCCTATTGCCAACTTCAGGACCCGCACGAGTTTGAGCTACATGCATTTCAAAGTTGTACGAATTTCGAAGCTATGCGGATCTCAGAGATACACGGATGTCAAAGCTCCATAAATCTCAAAGCAGGGCTGTCAAAAAAAAAAAGAAATGTTGGGTTTTGAATGAATTGAGATGGTGAAGCATCAATCTCAGAGATGCACAGATTTTGACACAAGTAGTGCTGCACAGATTTCAGAGTTGCATAGATCTCAGAGCAAAACTTCTTTCTGAATGGATTCTGCTCCACCAAAGTCCTCGTTGATCCTGACTCGATGGAGTCGAGTTCTTCCCACCTCAGGGGAATGATGGGGACATCGCCAGCACTAATCCCGGAGTAGCACCGATCCCGGAGTAGCACTGATCTCGGAGCAGCAGATATTTCAATAAATTTATTTAGGATATATCTTTATCTTTTGAATTTTGAATTATGATTTGGTTGGTTAAGATTTAGATATGGATAGGCTTATCTTATCCTATCTTGTATTTGAATTTGAATCATTCTTATCTTTTTATCTTGTATTGAATTCAAATGAGGGTTGGACATGTCTATAAATACCACCCTTAATCCTTTGTAGAAAAATAGAGTTTAGTTAAATTTTGGAAGAAGAAAATTTGAGTTTTTAGAAGAGTGATTCTTCTTGCCTTTAGGCATGGGCCTGATGCCCTAGTTATCCCCCTTCCCATTCCATCTTCTTTATCCCCTCGTGACCTTTGAAATTCATCCTAGCACCTCCAAGTATCGAGGAGGGTGTAATGCCCTAGAGATGAGAGGTCTCTTCGTTAGGATGAGTTCCAAAGTCCATGAGTTCCAAACCCTGTCTTCCAGCTCCACTATTCCTTCGCCACCCTTTACCTAAAAAATTTCAAAAAAATATGATACCCTAATTTTGGTGACTTCTAGGCTCACCAACGATCCTACCCCTGTCCCCCATCACATCTCCAATCATGTGCCTTGAGCAACCACTGTCGAGGTACCATAATTTTTTTTATTGGTTGCAAGATTCACCTACAATAAAAATCAGGTGGAGACTTTAGGTACCCAAGTCATCTTGGGTCCTTTAAGGTTAGTAGTGATGGTTCCTTTTGGAACCCAAACTTTTCTGCCTTTACTAATTTTTTTTATTACATAAATAAGATTTATGTCCTACCTTACCACATGAATAACAACTAATTGAAGAGGAAGCAGGCACAAAGAAATTCTTGAAAAATTTTTGTTGCTTTTGAGTTTTGAAACCTAAACCAGCCTTGTTGAAAACAGCTCTTTGGTTGTTTAAAAGTATATTTAGTTTTTCAGAACTGTAAATAAATTTTTCTACAAAAAGTTTTAATTTTTCAAGTTCATTTTTATATTTCTTATTTACTTCCAAAATCTTTTTATTTTGTTTTGAAAAGTTTTCATTTGATGCAGAAAAGCTTTTTTTTTTTCAAAACTTCCTTTTCCTTTTCAAGAAGAATAATTTTATCATTTAGCTTTTTATTTTGAAGAAGCAAGCAATCATTTTCAATTGAAAACTTATCATTTGCTTTGACTAAATCCAAATTTTGCTTCTTTAGTTCTTTATGCTTTGATTTAAGTTTTTGAAATTTGATAACAAGTTCATCAAAAACTTTGTGCAACTCATCAAATGTAAACTCTTCTTCTGGTTCAGTTGTTACCTCAACATTGTTGGCCATTAGACAAAAATTTGCAACCTCCTGTTGCTCTTCTTCGGAGCTTGAATCCTCGCTGTCGCTCCAGATTGCCATCATGGCTTTCTTTCTCAATCTTCTTCTACTTTTCTTGAGTAGGGGGCAGTCCATCTTGAAGTGGCCAGGTTTCTTGCATTCAAAACATGTGGGCTACTCCTTTTCTTTCTCTTTGTCCTTCTCTTTGCTAGGCTCTCCTTTTTGAAATTTTTTCTTGAAGTTATACTTCTTCTTTCTCATGAACCTCCTAAACTTTCTAGCCATGAGAGCCGTCTCATCTTCTTCATCTTCTTCTTCAGACTCATCACTTGATTCTTCTTTTGTGGTGGACTTGAAAGTAATAATTTTCTTCTTCTTATCAACATTCACATTATTTTGCTTTAATGAGAGCTCATATGTCATCAATAAGCCTAACAGTTGCTTGAGAGGAAGAGTATCGACGTCCTTGGCTTCTTCTATAGTAGTGACCTTTGCATCCCAAGAAACCGAAAGAGACCTGAGAAGTTTATTGACAAGTTCACTATTAAATATAATCTTTCCTAAACTTCTCATACCATTCACAATATTGGTGAACCTAGTATACATTTCACTTATAGATTCAGTAGGTTCCATTTTGAACATTTCATATGTGTGAATGAGCATGTTAACTTTTATAGTTTTCACTTGGTGTGTACCCTCATTGGTAACCTCAAGTATATCCCATATTTTCTTTACGGAGAGATAATTTGAGATTCCATTAAATTCACTCAGATCCAAAGAGCAAAAATAATAGATTCATAGCCTTAGCATTAAGCTTTATTTGCTTAATGTCATTCTCATCCCAATCATCTTCCATTTTGGGAGTGGAAATGCCATTAATCAAAATAGTTGGCTGATGAGGACCTTTAATAATAGTCCTCCAAAGATTATAATCAATGGCTTGAATAAAAATGCGCATGTGAGTTTTTCAATAAGTGTAATTTGTACCATTAAATAGTGGGGGATGGTTTGATGCTTGACCTTCTACAATACCCATTCCTATTGGGGCTGTCATGATCTTTTACTCAAGATCGTTGGACCTACAAGAGAGTACCGGTGCTCTGATACCACTTGTTGCCCAGAAATGGAGCCTAAGAGAGGGGCTGAATTGGGTCTTTAAAAAATTAAAGTAATTATGTGCCGGCCTTTGATGTGTTTGTGAGAAATATGAAAAACATAATGATAAGCAGCATAAATAGAAGATTAAATGCTAAGAGCAATAAACAAGAAGAGCAATCACACACAAACACAAGTTTTATAGTGGTTCGATGCAAACCAAGCACCTATATCCACTCCCCATGCCATCCTTGGGAATTCCACTATAATCTCACAAGGATTACAGCTGACTTGTTTTACAAGGCTCACAAGTCAAAACCTAAGTTGGTTTTGTCACCTAGGCTCACCAACAACCTTTACAACTTGTTTTGGCTTCGGGCTCGTAAGTCAAACCCTAGTTGATTTTGTTCCTTTGGCTCACCAACAACCACAACAACCTACTTTCAAGAAATTCTTGAAAGCTAGGTTAAACAAAAGAATTTCAGAGATATAATAAATAAAACACAATAAACTCTCTTCAAAGAGTAGATGTGTAGCTTTGAAGCTCTTGATGATTGCTTAATATGACTTGACTTTGGAATCTTCTCAAGAACGCTTTTGGAAAGATGAAATGAAAGGAGTGGAGGCTTTTTCAGAGGAATCTCTCCTTTTTGACTTTTGGAAGTGGAGTTCTTGAAGAATGTCTTTGTTTCTTGGATATTTTCTTGCTTCTCTTTCTTCTCTTGCTTCATGAATGTGTTTGGTGAAGCTTAAATACATCAAAAACCTTCAAAAAATCGTTTAAGACTGTTAGGGATCAAAAACTAGTCATTAGAGGCTGAAAAAAGTCAGTTCAGGTCATCAGAAAATAGATCTGTTGGAGCTGCCAGAACCCGTGAGTCGATACTTGGTTGTTAGGTGTCGACACTTGGTTCTTAGGTATCGACACTTGGTCCTATAGGTGTCGACACTTGAATTTCAGGTGTCGATACTTGGAGCTCAGGTGTCGATACTTGGAGCTCAGGTGTCGACACTTGATACAAAAATCCTCCAAAAGGCATGTTCTAGATTTTCAAAAAGTCTCGGGCCTTGAGTCAACACTTGTATCTCAGGTATCGACACTTGGAACTCAGGTGTCGACACTTGGTGTGCCAGACATGGATTTTTGTGTGCCATTCACTGAAGTGTCGACACTTGGAATTGCTTGAGTCGACACTTGAGTCTGAAAATGCCAAAATGGATGCCAAATGATCCAAAAATATAAAGATATATAATCAAATTTTAAATGCACTTATGTAAACAATAATTGAATATTTTTTAGCCCTTTTTCATGGTGAGAAGACTTCCTAAAACATGACTTTTGTCCAGCTTCAAGATACTTTTCTTTGAAGAATTTGAGGTGCTTGTATCCTGAAACTCATAACTACATTTGAAACATTAGTATAAAATAGGTACTCAACATTTTATTAATCATCAAAATCAAGGGCAAACCCAACATTAATCAATACTGCCTGTATCTTCATCTTTCAAAGTACAAAGTTTGATCCATCAAATCTCGGTATCTCATATTTTGTTATCATCATTTGTCCACCATTGTTTCAAATCAAAACAACTTCAAAATGATCTCCCTACTCTGATACCAAACTGAAAGGACCAATTGAGGGATCACCGAGCACACCTCAACCCACACAGTACACAAGCATAGCAAGAAAATGATCATTTTGTAGAAAAAATAAATTTGAACAAATCGTAAAACACAAAAGAGAGATAATCTAGTAATATAAAAAGCAGAAGAAAAGCAAGTACATCGAATATACGTGGTTTGGCCTATCAGTTCTTTGGCCTACATCCATGGGCAAGACCTTCTCGACATTCTTTTATTCAATCTATAGTACAAGAGGTACAAAAATGATAAAAAAAAATATAAGAAACTCTCTTTTCATTACAGAGGGCTTTCAATATTATTTTTTAATATCTCACTCCCTCACAAAGCCTCTTTGAATCCCTTGGTACACATGCTTTTTTTCTTTTAAAAATAAAATATCATGAAGAACTCTCAGTAGGACTCACAAAGTAGAGTCCTATTTGGACTCTAGTTTACAAAGAAACTAAAATCCAATGAAAAACAAACTCTCATATGCATCAAGCTTCTAAGGACTCCTTGCGTGCTAGGCTTCTTCTCCACATGAGCTTCAACACCATCATAAATGATATCCAAAAATTTGATAACACAAACTAATATAATTATTGTATAATAATTGGACATGGATCTAAATTAAGTTTTCTATAATCTTATTAGATCAAATTCAGATTTATGTATAAGATCCGATTTCCTACTAGACTAAACTTCATGTAGTCCCTTTTCTTCATGTTTGGATTAATGTTTTTCTCATGTATATTCTCCCCAATATTCTCTCATTGCCATTTCAATTCCAAATTCCCGGTTAATGCTTAGATTCTGATTTTATATTGATTAAATATAAATATAAATATCTCTCAAAAAGTTATTGGATTTTTCTTATAAATTTTGTCCTTCACTTCTAATCATATCATGTTGCTATTCCATCATAATTGGCCATTTGTGACAGGGGTGCTCTTAGTTTTAGAAATTATGAATCCTGGGATACTTGGCCTACTAGATATTGATTTATTAATAAAATGTTTAATAAACAATTTTTAAAATTTTAGAATTTTACAAATATAAATATATTTATATATAAAATCTTATCTTAAACTTCCAAATAACTTGGTTTTCTAAAAGGATAAGATTTAATATCTTATCTTTATTTTTCTCTGCTTTCTTAAAACTCTATGGATACATCTCTTATTATTTCTCACATACTATATTAGAAAGGTTGCCTATTCTTCTCATACGAATGGAAGCACTATAAACGTATACTTCAGGAGACTTCCATAAATAAAAAGATGTATTCTTATAAAAAAAATATATTAAATCAAATGGTGATTCCAAGGGATACAATTCTTGATAAAATTTATATGAAGGAATGTATTCTAAGCATGTAACCGTGCTCACATTTTCACATCTATAAACATCCCCTTCCATCTGGATAATATCAAATTAGAGAAGAGAGTCGAGTTACTAATTGAGTGAACTAAAGTGCACACTTTATAAACAGTTCAAAAGAGAATTATGTCTATATAAAAGAGAATTGAGAGAAGTGTTAATCAAGTGTATGGATTTTCAATGCATTTGCATTTGGTTAGTTCAGGTTCAACCCTAATTCTCGGTGCATGTCAAGGAAAAAATGAAACGGTTCATTATATCTTGGGAGTATGATGCCATCAACAGTTTACACTTGAGCAAGGTGAAGCACTTTCTAAAGTGTATCGAATTGGCTAACATCAAAACTTGATTTTGTTATTTATAGAAAACTATTAATTAAATAACAAACATAAAATCAGAATATTAAAAATAAGAAAGTACTTTTTCTAATACTAAAGCTATATGATAAATTGGACTTTAAACAACTTAAATTTGTTCCAAAAAAAATCAAATTTGAATTTGAGTCTGATTATTAATTAAGTTTGAATGGCAATTCTAGTAATGAATCAAAATCTAAAGTCAAGCTAGGCTTTTCTTATACAATCCAGACGTAGATACAATCAGATCTAACCGGTTCCTCCACTGATATCAACGGATCTAACCGGTCTCTCCACTGATATCAATAGAAGGGTCCTCGTTTTTCATTTAAAAAGAAGTATATATTGATAATCGGTCTCTTCATTGATCAAGCTATAACTTTAAATTCCTATTGACTAGAACTTCAACACCCAACCTAAGTTTTAGCAGATGTACACACTCATACTCCATTACATATGTTATTGCAAATAACTATGTACTTATATGAGCATGTTATGAATTACATTGTATAGATGCAATATAATTGCATGCAAGAATTAGTATAAGCATGTAGAACATAAATGCAAGCATTTATAAACTCCGTATAAGTGTGTGCATGTAGGATTAAAACTAAATACTAATAATGAAAGGATCATGTGTTAGATTCCAGCTGGGCTCCAACAATGGAGTATTACATCATTTTGTAATAATCTCGGGTGTTGGAGCCTAGCTTGATCTACTAAATAATGACATGATAATTGATGATGTAAGTAATGGAGTATTACATCATTTTGTTCTTAATCTTTATGTATGTTATGATATATTTTTTAATAATTATTATATTTATTTTTTAGAATTTTATGAAATCAAGTTACTCTTAATAATCAGTTTATATTGTATTGACAGAAATTGATGCCGGGCAGGAGTTTATTACAAAGAACTAGACAAAGAATCCGAAAAGATATCATAAGAGTATAATTGCACCTGTAATGACCTCCGGCATATGCCTAACATTAGCATCACTGTATCATGAACTTGCTGGAACAACCGAGGATATGATTTTTGATGGAGTCAGTGCTGAAGATAATAATAAATTTTAGTTTCTCTTCACCATCATAAACTCAGACAATTCTCACTGGCACCTGATAGCGGTTGACATGCAAGAAAAGATTTTGATGCATCTGAATTCAATAAAATGCAATTCCAAGTACAAAGCAAATGCAAGGAAGTGGCACAAGATACTAGGTCCAATGTTCCATATATTCTGTAACAATGCTGATGTAATGAAATAGTCCATACAAGAGATTAGTGATTGCCCTTCCCAACCTACAGGATCACTAGACTGCAGTTTGTATTATTTGAAATACATGGATTTTATTGCTCGTAGGGATAGGCCTGATACTTGGAATTTCATAGAAAAAGATATAAGCATGTACAGCTGCTAGTTAGTAGTAATAATTTTGAGAGAGAGCCTAAATCAGAAGATTGATAGTGCTACTAAAAATTAGCATGTAAAAGCAATTTTTTTATTATATACTTTTTCTTTTCGATTCATATACTTCTGTAATATATTATACAAATTTGTAACTCAATTGATATTTATATTTTATGTATCATTCCCAAAGAAAACTTATGTAATTCATTGAAATAGTAATGTTTTTGTTGACTCTGGTCTTGATTTTGATGATTGATAAAATACTTAAGTATATATGAGTACTAATGTATGTTAAAAGTGTTTATCAGATTCAAGTACTCATTAATGTTGAAAGATTGAAAAGATTGTCATTCAGTTGAAGAAGCCATGGCATTTCAAGTTTGGACCTTGGAACATATATTGAAGACCTTGAAGGACTCAAATATTAAATTTGGATAAGTCTCGGCACTGGTCAAGTCAAGTGTCGATACTTGAAAGTGTCGATACTTGGAAGTATCGATACTTGAAGTGTCAACTCACAGAAAGCCTGGACTGATATGCAGAAAAAGTTTCAACCAGCATGCTAAAGTGTCGACTCATGGTCAGCCAAGTGTCGACTCATGAACAGTGAAGTGTTGACTTAAAGCTTGAGACCAAACATAAGACAGAACGAGCTAATTTCAAGATTTTGGTCAAGTGTCGACTCAAAATGTCGACTCATCAAATAAAGTATCTCCTCACCAGTGCAGAGTAGAAGACTTCAGAAGATATTTCTCGTCAAGTGTCGACTCACTATTCCAAGTGTGGATTCGAGGTGTCGACTCATGACCTGAAGTGTCGACACTTGAATGGACGACAGCTCTGCAATGGCTAGTTTTTTGAAGAGCAGAACTTCTCCAAAATATTTATAACGGCTAGTTTTTTTCTCTAACGGTCTCTAATGGTCATTTAAGGTTTGGAGAGCTATATAATCAATACAAATCAAATGGGAAGGTAATCCTTTGGTGAGATTATTGAATATCCTTCAAGAATTCAAAAGTAAAGTGGTTCAAGTCTTCAAGCTTTCAAAGATAAGAGAGTGCATCCAAGTTCACATCATCAAGCTACAATCAAATGCTTCAATAACTTAAAGACAAGATCTTCATCAACATTCAAGGAGCTTCAAAGAGATACTTGCTTTATTTTAGAAAGCTTTATTGTATTCTTTACTTTCATCTTACATTATTGTATCAAGATTTTTGATGAGCCTTAGAAAACCAAAAAGGTTGTTGGTTAGCCTTTGTGTAAAACCAACATAAATTGTTGGTGAGCCTGCAAAACCAACAAGATTTTTGGTTAATTGTGAAAACCAACTAGGTTGTTGGTGATCCCGTAAAACCAACATAGATTGTTAGTGATCCCGTAAAACCAACATAGGTTATTGGTGAGCCCGTAAAACCATCGGAGGTTGTTGGTTAGCCTAAGTTATAAAACTAACAAGGAGTTTTGACTTGTGAGCCCAGAAAAATAAGTTAGGTTTTGATAAATGAGCCCGGAAAACTAATCAACTGTAATCTTGGTGATTATAGTGAAATTTTCAAGAAAAACTTGGAAAGTGGATGTAGGTGTCTTGGAGTGCACTGAACCACTATATATTCTTGTATTTGTGCTTTCTTCTCTATTGCTTATTTACTCTATTAATTCCATTGCATATTTTCATTAAGCACACAAATACTTTGGCAAAATATAAGCACTTGATTTGAATTGACACATACTTATTTTATATTTATTGAAATAGTTTAAATAATTTTTAAAATCTAATTCATCCCTCCTCTTGGGTTGCATCATCACTGGGCAACAGTTTTGAATATTATTGTCTTATTACATGTAGTTTATGTATTTTTGATGTTATGTTTACTTCCAGAATGTCAAATTTCTTCATTACTATGATGATGGTATAAAGGAATGTTATGTTTCTTGACAGTGTGTCATAGTTTTTGAACTTGGATGTCATTGTATTTAAATTAGAGTATCATAGGTTTTGAACTAGGGTATCGTAACTTTTAAACTAGGGTGTCGTAATACTGTTTCATGTTATTTGATTGATCCTAGAGCACCCGTGGCAATTTTTGTTCCTTTGGGAGTCATAAACCAGGCTGTTGATGACATGTATTTAGTCAAAAAAGATTAAAAATATTTTAATTTATATTTTCTGTATGGTTATAGGTCTTAAACTAGGATGTCGTAGCTTTTGAACTAGGATGTCGTAATACTATTCCAGGTTATCTAATTGATCCTAGAGTACCTGTGGCAGTTTTTATCACTCTGGGAGTCATAAACCAAGCCATTGATGATATGTATTATGGTCAGAAGAGATTAAAAATATTTTAATTTATATTTTCTGTATGGTTGTAAGTTTTGATTAGGGTGTCGTAGATTTTGAACTAGGATATCATAGCTTTTGAACTAGGATGTTATAATACTGTTCTAAGTTATTTGATTGATCTTAAAGTATCCATGATAATTTTTGTCACTCTGGGAGTCATAAACCAAGCTACTAATAATATGTATTATGATAAGAAGGAATTAGAAACATTTTAATTTATGTTTTCTGCATGATTGTAGGTTTTGAACTAGGGTGTTGTAGGTTTTGAACTATGATGTCATAGCTTTTGAACTATGGTGTCGTAATATGCAGATTCTTCATAATTCTGTTATCCCTGTTTTAGTATTTGGCCACTTAAAATAGTATTAAAATTTATATTTCAAAATAAGAAGATTCAATAACATTTCCAATACATCCTGTATTATATTTCTCTGGATAATCTAAATATGCATAGGACTGTATGACAATTCAGAATTTTATATCCTCTCTATGTTAGTTGACTGCATACATAGTATCAAATTCATCTAAAAAAGGATTGGAAGATGGTACAGTGTGTTCAATTACTTGTTATGGTACTTTCACTATAATATGGAAAGTCTGCTTCTTGCTAGTACTACATCTTCTTTCATTTTGTATAGGAGTGTCAATAAAAGCCTTATCTATATTTTTTCTTGATCTCTTTGACTTTTTCTCGACTCCACTCTTACTTCTATTCTCTCTTGGATGACCTTTCATAGTAAGTTGGTCAGGATCTTGGATTAGAAGTTCTGTGCTTTGCTTAGCTGCACAGTTAGCATCTACAGCTCTTCTGAATAATGGTGTAAGATCTTCCATCATTAAATTGAATGCATCTTCAGACATGGAGGCTATCTCTACATGTTTCATCATCCGATGACTCATCAAAGCATATCTATGATTAATAAAATATAATATTTGTATTAGGATTTCATGACATATAATAGGTTTATGTAAACATAAAATAAGACATTTGATTTGAAACAATTCTTTGAGTGCGTATCATGATTTTCGCATTCTTTTATCATAAAATTAAGTTTTGCATTCAAGATCATCGAATTGGTATTTCATATCCTTGCACCATCTATTCAACAAGTACTTAACTGGGATATGAATTACATTGCTTTGATGAAGAACCAATAAGGCATATCTATATAGGTAACCCTTGTACTGAAAGAATCCATACTGGCAGTAACATCTACCAAAGTTTTGTCATATGATATCTCATAATTTTGTATAATCTCCTTCTTGATTTTATCAACTTCAATTCTTTCAAATGATTTAACATAATATGCATCAGGGTTGTCAACTTCTTTAACTAATTTGGCATTTGATGCAGTCATTTCAAGGACCTCATTTTAAGATTTTTTGAATATGCACCTTGTATATTTTCCTGCTATTTACCTTTCAAAAGGAGAGGATGTCTTTAGAAAAGTATTTGTTTGCAAAGTTTTATTGTCTTTCTCATTTTCTGCTTCATATCTTTTTTCCAAGGCATCTTCGTACTTTCGATGAATTTCTTGAGCATAGTTTTGGAGTTTATAAATCCATCAAAGAAGTGATTGATGCTCTTACTCCTTTATAAAGTTGGCATCCCTATTCATAAATATTCAAAAAATAAAAGTATTAAAGATAAAAAGTTTGTTGCAAATTTTTTAAAAAATGAACATTAATCATTCATAATGACTAACAAACCTGTGAAGAATGTATCTTTAAGGTAAACTAGAATCCATTTATCCCAACATTTATATATATCATTTAACCAATATACAGCCTTGCATTCTACATATTTCTCTATTAAATATGCCCATCTTTTCTCGAAAGATACTATAATAACTGAATCATCTATCGTCTCTTCAAACTCTATCATAAATTTAGGATTTGCAGTGCAAATATGGCTAATCTTTTTAGGAATCTTTTTTAAAATATGTCAAAGATAAAATCTACGTCGTGCATTGAGAAAAATATCCTTAACAGCAGCCTCGATTGCCTTATCTTGGTCAGTTATGATGGCATTAGGTGGTTGACCACCATTTACATCCATCCATGATTAGAATACCCATTTAAATATCTCAGTCATCTCATTTGATAATAATGCACAACCAAGCAATTTGGACTGTCCATGATGGTTGACTCCAACAAATGGATAAAAGGATATTTGATATATATTTATCAAATAGGTTGAGTCAAATGTCAGTACATCACTAAATTAAGTGCTTGCCAATCTTGACCTAGGATGGATTCAGAAGACAGTCCTGAGCTATCTATTATCATTCAGGTCTAAAGTATAAAAAAAATTTGGATTTTTTACTTGCATTTGTATGAAATGGATTACCATTGACTGTGTATCTCCTTTCAGCTGACTCTGACATTCTCGATAGATAAAATTATGAGCATCCTTCTCAGTGAAATTTAATTATCTTCTATCCCCTTTCCTTCTAGCCATGGCAGAGTATATTTGACTTATGGAAATATTCATGGCATGTAAATTGCTAATTTTTACCTTTTTTGGTATGCTGATGCTCCTATGAGACCGTAGATAACCAGCTAATGATATGGATAGCTCATGGTTATATTTTAGAAAAACATCAACCAATATTCACTTACCATTTTTAGAATTTAGTCATGCATTTATCAAAGCCTTATAATCAATTTTGTTAGTATCCCTAGGATTCATGGAGTTATTGATTTTTTTATATTTTTCTTGCCTCCAAAACAGAGCACTTTTTGAAAGAGAGAAAGATGCTAGTATTTATATTTGAAAGTTGATTCCTGTGACAGGACTCTAGAGCACATTCTTAGAGCAAGAGAGATTCTTCTTCAACCTTTACTGATTCCTTGGACAAAAACCAGAGCATGTTTCAGATTGAAATATTTACCAAAATCCAAGCAAGATGGCGAGAAAAAATGGCTGGAGGGAAAGGATATTTGGTCTGGACAAAAACTTCAAATAAAAGCTGAACGGTAATTAATGCTAGTCATGCTCAACTTATAACCTGTAACCCGTCCCATCATGCCATTTTAGATATAAGTGGACCAATAAGCTAAGACGGTGCAGGCCATGTTGGATTTGCTGTACCGCACGCGGTGCACAAAGACTTACTCGGCAAGAAGTTAGGAGAAAGGAGGAGTGGGCCATCTTAACCAAAAATAAAGCCTGCAAAGCTTTGTAAAATGACTGTAGCATCCAAGGAAGGCTCCTATATTTGCAGCTGCACTAGTATGATGTACAATCTAAGGGAGGATAATAAAAAAAAAAGGCTAAGGCAATGGAAGCAGTTACAAAGCCACTCTCATTAAGTGATAGGTTAAGAACAAGTTAGCCCAGCTTTCTCCCAGTACCTAAGTCCACATTTGCGCAATATATTTATTTGGCTGAATCTTTAAAGCATTTCATTAAGTAGTTATAGATGATGAAACATCAAAGAGTTGTTCGAAGATGCGTTATTGCTAGTCAACAGGAGTGGCCGAGTGGGTTATCAAGTTGAGTTGGCATTACAAATAAAGTAGTGTTAGAGAAGTATAGAACATTTGAAGGTAGCTGGCAACAATTAGGTTCTAGAATTAGGGGTGTCTCGCATTGGCAAGGATACTTTAGCTTGGATTCTGGCTTTAAAGATGTTTTTAAATAGATTTTTATTAGTCTACTTTAAGCTCGTGCTTGATGGGTGAGTTTGCTCACATTATCTGATGCTCAGGGATCATTCTTGATCCAAGCCAAAGGTGCCTACTCTACGTGGTTTCTAGTTTTCAATCCCAATTAATGCTATCTAGCTTTCTCATTTTTAACTTGCTTTCTTTACTAGTCAACATCGATATTGCCTCCATGATCCATTGACTGAAGGTATAGGGGCCTAGGGGGGGAAGTCTAGCAAAATGGTTGATAATACTAAACTCTAACATAAGACCTCGGGTCTAAAATCTTTAGTCATACTAGCATATAAGACTTGGGTCCACCAAAATGTTTGATAATGTAAAATTTTGATTCCAAAGTTGCCTAATAGGGAAAAGACATTTTCTTCTTTTTGGGTAAAACGGGAAAAAGACATTTGAGAAAGTAACATTAAAATTAAGAGTGAGGTCAGGCAAACCAATCATGTCAGTTAAGCAAATTTAGGCATAATTGACTTGTGGGCATTAAGTGATAGCCAGCTTACATGGTTCTTAATTTATTCAAACCTAGAGTCAAGGTAGCCCATGGTACTAACAATTTTTATTAGAAAGAATCCTTGAGCTTTCTTGACTCGTGCTAGTAACTATTATTCTTCTCTCGGACCTGGAGTCAAGGCAGCCCATGATACAAATATTTTTATGAGAATGAATATTCCTGAAACTTTTTTTGACTCTTTCTGGAAACTTTGATGACATGGTTTGAGTTACCTGATGAACGATTGCATGACTGATTGATTAGACATGAATTTTTTTTAATCTTTTTAAGAATAAATGAGACGTGGATACTTACTAGCAAATTCATGCAAATTACTTAACACCATTTATGCTACACTACATGTTCGCCAAAAACTTTAAGTGTGAACTAAAAAGGCCAATATGATTTTTTATAAAAAAAAGGGAGAAAAAACTGAATGGGCTACAAAGTGTTGTACATGTTGTAACCCATCTGCTTAGTTTAGCAGGTTTGTAACTACCTTTCTTCAATGGTCATGGCATTGGTCACGTTCTGACATGATATGTATGCATAATGTGTGGAGGCTTGTGGATCAATTTATTGGAACAAGCTCTTGCACCACAGGAAAGGAGAGAAATATCAATGCTAATGAAGATTTTTTCCGGTGCTAATTAGCATTACTGGAAGCCATCTCGATACTTTACAAAGTGTCAACTTTGTAGGAGTGAAGAAAAAATCTTCCAATATTTTTAAAAAGCATCGTTACATAAGGTTTGCGTCGACACTTTAAAGTATCACCAAACTTTTTTTTAAATAAGTCTACCCCTCATCCTCGCTGGAAATCTTGATAACAACCTCCCCCAATACCCCACCCCTTCTGCCGCCCTCTACTACCATCACCACTACCCCTTCGCCGACAGCAACACCCTCCCGTCCTCGAATTGTGGCCCGCCACCCAATGCCTCATGCTCTGCTGCTCACCCTCTATTGCCATAGAGGAAGCGATTGTCCGCTACCTCACCACTGCCATCCTCGAATAGTGGCCCACCGCCTAGCACCTCGTGCTTCATCGCTTCCCCTCCATCGCCATAATGGAAGCGGCCATCCGCCACCTCATTGCTCCACCTGGAGGAAGGGCACGGGCACCACCATAGGCGGAGGATGACATGGGCAAGGGAGGCATTTTGGAGGCACGAGATGTGGTCGTTAAGCCACACATAGTGCCGTGCATGGCCTGCGGGTGCCACCACAGGCACAGGAACTCTTGACAACACGGCCAGAGCTGGGCAGAACTGGCGATGCCAAAGACGACATAGTTGAGGAGGAACAGCATGACGGAGTCGCCATCTGGGGAGAAAGAGTCGGGGTAGGAGACGCGGGTGGGGGAGCCATCGGGAGGGGGTGGTGGGGAGGTAGGGGAGGAGAGGGGGCCAATAGCGGAAGAGTTGTCCCAGGAGCAGAGTCGGTGCCAAGGGATCGGGGAGAGGGAGGAGAAGACGAGGGATAGCCAAGTGGAAAATGCGAGGAGGGTGGAGGCGGTGGCAGTGGCGGTGACGACAGGGCCATAGTGGCAAGGGGGGCAAGGGCAATTAGCAGGAGCAAGGGTAGCTAGCAAGTGCAGGGGTGGCAGTGGAGGTGGGGAGCATTGGGTTTGCTATGGGGAGAATGGTGGTTGTCATCGGCGCCAACTCTCATCTCCATGACGGTGAGATGAATCAGAGCTGCAGGAGCTGGAGGGCAATATGGATCGGGAGACGGGGCTCTTTGGCAATGCAAAGGGGATGCTGGCGGTGGAGATCAGTGGAAGAAGAAGATATAGCGATGGAGGGAAAGATAAGCAGGAATAAAGATTTGGAGATTTGGGGGGCCAGCGAACTAGAAATTTGGGGAATTTGACGATGCTTTAATGCATCATCATATTTTTTAATGTTGCCTAGTAAGCAACCCAAGAAGGGGGATAAATTGGGTTTCTAAAAATTATTTGTAAGTAAGTATGCTAATTCAATAAACAAAACAAGTGCTAGAAAGATGCAATTGTAGTGTGCTCTTAAAGAGTGTGCAGCGAAAATTTAAATGTAATGAAAGTAAGAGCAAGTATAGGGAAAACAATCAACCACAAACTCTAGGCAAATATTGTGGTTCAGTGCTCTCCAAGGCACTTACATCCACTCCCCAAGGTCCACTTGGGAATTCACTATAATCATACATGATTACAGTCAATTAGTTTTCCGGGCTCACTAATCAAAATCCCTTTTGGTTTTCACAAGGCTCACCAAAAGAAACCTCTTGGTTTTCAAAGGCTAACCAAAAATCTTCTTAGTTTTCAATTAGGCTAACCAACAAGCTCCTTGGTTTTCAACTAGGCTTACCAAAAACCTTTACAACAAAGTATAAATTGAAGTAAAGAATACAAGAAAAGCTTTCTAATAAAAGCTATTATCTTTTTGAAGCTTGATAAAGATGCTTATCTTTGATTCAATGAAGCCTCAATCAATACTTAAAAGTTGTTGGACTTGAAGGCTCTTAATTGCTTTGAACGCTTGAAGGCTTCTTTTCTTGGAAGTAATTACTCTCAATGAATGTATGAGTGAATGTACTTGCTTTCTTTCTTTTTCTTTTTCTCTATTTTTTCTCCCTTGATTCCACTTCAATTTGAATCACTTAAATACCATCCCAAGGCTTAAGAGAGGGTTTATGACTGTTAGAGACATGAAACTAGTCGTTGGGAGCTAAAAGGACCAAGTTCTATATTTGAAAAACTAGCCGTTACTGTTCTCAGAACTCCAAGTGTCGACACTTCAAGTTGTGAGTCGACACTTAGGGTCGACACTTAAATCCCATGAGCCGACACCTAGTTCAAAATTATGCATTGAAGCTCTCTGGAAATCTTAGGTGAGTCGATACTTCATCTGGTGAGTCGACACTTGACATCCATGAGTCGACACTTGAGGCAAATCTTAGATTTTAGCATGTTCTGAAAAAATTCTGTCTCAGGCTTTGAGTCGATCCTTGAGTCGATACTTTGAGTCGGCACTTAAATTGTGAGTCGATACTTTGAGCGTGCAATCTGAAACTTCTTTTTGCATGTCGGCTTGAGTCGACACTTGCACTGTCATGAGTCGATACTTTAACCGTGAGTTGACACTTGCTGAAACTTCTTCAAAAATGATTAAAACTCTGCTGAATCTTTTTTCAACTGAACTCATAAATTCCTTTCGAGCAAGTCTTAAATACTTAAGTCCATTAATCACTAATGTTTCATCCATAGAAAAGGCTTCTTCAATCTTTTGACAAGCAGCTCAATTTAGCTGATTTGATGAGTACCTTTTTCTATTAAAAATATACTTCATAAAACTATTAGTACTCAAACATGATTAAGTATTTTGTTAATCATCAAAATCAATAATGGAGTCAACAATCTCTCCTTTTTTGAAGATGACAAAACCTTTAAGTATATTCCATATGATAAGCTCTTAAAAATTTTCAATAGTATAAAGCTTAATGCAATTTGTATCAGAATAAAAGAAAAAGGTAAAAGTTTAAGTCAAGAAGCTTATTTGAATTGAATTAGAACTATGAGGAATATCAGAGCTAAAATTACATAAACCATGATACTCTAAATGTGTATCAAAGTTAAAACAAACTTTAAGAATAAGAATTTCAGCATTGAAACATGATGAATGTAATCAACAGAAAAATCTTTGAACAAGAGATTGAAGAGTATAGATACTCCCCCTCAAAAGGTGATTCGAAAAACTGAATTTCAAAGAGTTTTCATAAACTGAAAAACTGATTTCAAAGATTTTGCAAGAAATTTTAGCAACTGATTACTCCCCCTCACTCATTGCTCTAATTTTACTTTTCTTTTACTCTCACTCTTATTTTTCTCTTTCACATCAAACTGCTTTTCATTTAATTCTTCCCCTTTATCATTTACCAATAATAATTCATTCTTTTCTCCTTTATCTCTCACTTTTCTTTCACTTATCTCTTCCCCTTTTTGTCATCATTAAAAAAGGTTAGAGAGAAGAAAAGATGATAATTACAGGAATTAAGCAATAATCACAAGAGGTAATATCCAAAGATAAAACATTAATATAAAAACTTTTATTCATTGAAATCCAAATTTTAAACATTTCATACATTGATACACGCATAGATACATGATAGTAAACAAACATAGAGGCATACCAGTAGTGCTGAAATGTAAACTATCTGAACATAAAGACTATCCTATGGAGTAGCCTCATCATGAGAGGATCCAATCTTGACCGGTCCAGTATTTTTAAAAGGTCAGGATCGCGGTCACATGGGTCGAAGATCAGAGAGTTTGGTCTGAGTCAGTCTCGATACGTCACGACGGCCTCGTCCTCTATATCTGACATAAGCTCTGCCTCTGACTGGTGCATAAGAGATAGAAGCTACATCAGTAGCAGAAATAGAATGGACCAGAGCGGCTGTATCAAAATCAATAGGAAGGGGGGTATGATCAAAAATAGGTCTAAAGTCAAGATGCTAGAAACCAGGGATGTAAAATCCCAGTTCCCTAATAAGGGAAGATGTATGAATAAGTGGAGAATGTAACACAGAAGTATCAGAAGATGGAATGATAGGAGTAGGTGCAGGAAAGGAAGTGTGATCATTAGGTCTGGAGAGAGGAGTGGATAAAATTAGAGTCTGAAATTATTGGGGTGTATCAGAAATGGGACTCCTAGAAGTATCAACTACAATCTCCGGCTCTAGCTCTATCATAAAATCTATCACATCAAACTCTGCGGAGTCAGTCTGATCATCTACCATGTCAAGTCCTGGAGTAGGTGCTGCTGGAGGTGAATCAGATGGAGCTGAAGGTGGAGGAGCTCTGCTCGATGAAGATCTAGCTAATGCAGATAAAATGGTAGAGATGCCATCACTCAATCCTCGATGGCTCTCCCTCATCTCCATATGTATCCTGTCGACTCGCTGACGAATGATCATCACCTCAGTCTCAATGCGAGCGACCTTGTCCTCTAAACTATCTCCAGTGCTAGGAAAATCTGTCTATGCAGTAGTGGCTGGCTCAGGCTAAGGAGTAGGATCTGGCTGTGCAGAAGGCTTGGGCTGGACCTCATGGATATCACCATCTAGCTTTGAGGGCCCTGCCTCACTTGAAAAGATACTCTCCTCCTCCGCCACATCATCATCTTTGTCAGTGGCCTGACCAGATATACGTCATCTTCACTGGCCTCTGATAAGCTGGTAACCCATCCGGTGAAGTGATTTGATGTCATAGATATTTATGTGAAGTAGCTATCTATAAGGCTCGTCGTCTACGACCACTCTATAAGCTCTAAAGAGTAATGTCAACCCCATCCTATAGGGCAGACACAGTCTCTGGCTGATTGATGCCTCAGTCAACTAATATACCATGAGCATTGGGAGGCATACTAGAGTGCGTTGTACCAAAGAAACCATGATCAAAAGCTCACGCTCTGTGATGAAGTCGAATCGTCCGGTCTTTGACAGAAGAATCCGAGCTACGATGTGGTGTAGTAACCTTATCTTAGGCGACAATCTCGAAGCGACCACAATGGCTCCCTCAAGAAGATCATCTATCTCATTAACACATCGAAGACTACTGAATCTATCCACTAGAGCATCCACAATAGATCCTCTTATAGGGATATCCCATACTCTGCTCAGAATCTCTGTGGATACTGGAACATCTCTACCACGGACCTATGCAATCCAGCCATCATTACCTCGGGCAAGTGAACCATAGAAGTCTCTAATCAGTCCAAGATAGAATCTCTCTGATAGTGAAGAAAATGGTGCAAGACCTACATCCCTTAGCCACTGCCCAATCCTGAAGTATGCTAGTCTAGGAAATCGAAGTCCACACGACATCCTCCGATGATGGTCTTCGATCCCATCCTATTTGCTATAGGAACAAGGGGTCTAGCAGGAACATCAGGCACATCTGCTACTCTATCCTCATACCTGGCCTTCGTTCTTCTCTCTTCCTCCTGAATGGATGGTCTAGGAAGCCGAACAACTTGTTTTCTAGGCTCCATTGCAAGGAAATAAGGTAGGAAAGTAAGAATGGGAGAGAACCTAGGGTTTCTACGGTGCAAAAATAGTGAAATAAGATAATGAGCAGTAAGAAACCGAAGAGAACCTATCCCAAATGGAGAAACGTGCAGTTGAATCTGAGATTGGAGGGAAGAGGATGATGGAGCTCTGTTTGGGGATGAGTCAGCTTGAACTAGAGTAAAAAATATGAAGAAAACACTTTGTTTTCCCATTTTATCTCAGTCTGTCGCCATTCAAGTATCGACTCACAACATAGAGTCAAGTGTCGATACTTCTAGGTGTTGACACTTCACTTCAACCTAAAACTAGAAAAAAAATGAGAAAATGATCATTGATCAAAATAGAACATGATTTCAATGAATTTAGAGAGATTAAACATGATTTACCAGCAATTTTGATCAATCAAAAGTTAAAAATTATGAAGAGATGGAAATTTCACTTAAAAGGGTTGATGACCCCTAATTCTCTTCTAATCATACTGAACCAATCCTCTTGGAGAGGTTTAGTCAATATGTCAGCTAGTTGTATTTCAGAACAAACAAATTCAAGCATAATATTATTATTTTCAACTTGATTTTTAATAAAATGATGCCTAATTTCAATGTGCTTACTTCTAGAGTGCTGAATAGGATTTTTAGTTTAATTTATAGCACTAGTGTTATCACATCTTATGGGTGTCTTAATTAAATTAATTCCAAAATCTTTAAGTTATTGCTTAATCCATAAGATTTGAGCACAACAACTTCCTGCTGCAATATATTCAACCTCAGCTGTGGATAGTGCAACTGAAGTTTGTTTCTTGGCAAGTTTCACTTGTACTTTTTCTATCTAATTTACACTCAGCAAAATCAGCATCTGAATAACCAATTAAATTAATAGATGAATCTCTAGAATACCACAAGCCAATATCAATTATACTAGATAAATATTTAAATATATACTTAACATCCAATAGATGAGATTCTTTTGGATCAGACTGATATCTAGCATACACACAAATACTAAACATGATATCTGGTGTACTAACAGTCAAATATAATAAATAACCAATCATTCCTCTATATAGTTTCTGATCAATAGATTTACCACATTCATCTTTATCAAGTTTACAAGAGAAGCTCATAGGTGTACCTATTGAACTGGTAGTCTCCATCCTAAACTTCTTTAAGATTTTTCTTGTATACTTAGCTTGGTTAATGAAGATCCCATCTTTGGTTTACTTGATTTGGAGTCCGAGAAAAAAGTTGAGTTCACCCATCATGCTCATTTCGAACTCTTTTTGCATAAGCTTGGCAAACTCTTGACAAATAATTTTATTAGTAGCACCGAATATAATGTCATTAATATAAATTTGTACTACTAATAAATCATCATTTTTTTTAGAAATAATGTAGTGTCAACATGGCCTCTAGAAAAATTATTTTCAATTAAGAACTTGCTAAGCCTTTTATACCATGCTCAGGGTACTTGCTTTAAACCATAAAGTACTTTGTGTGGTTTAAAAATATGATCAGGATGTGCATGATTTTCAAAACTAGGTGGTTGTTCAACAAACACTTCTTCAGAAATAAAATTATTTAGAAAAACACTTTTGACATCCATTTGAAATAATTTAAAGTTTATAAAATATGCAAATGCTAATAATAGTCTAATTACCTTAAGTCTAGCAACAGGAGCAAAGATTTCATCAAAATCAATCCCTTTCTCCTGATTGTAACCTTTGGAAACTAGCCTAGCTTTATTTCTGGTAACAATATCATTTTTATCAAGTTTGTTTCTGAAAACACATTTTATGCCAATAATTGAAACATTAAATGGTCTTTCTATTAGTGTCCAAACTTTGTTTCTTTCAAACTGATTTAATTCTTCTTGCATTGCATTAATCCAATTAGAATATTTTTCAGCTTCTTCAATACATTTTGGTTCAATTTGAGAGAAAGCAATGTAATCACATTCATTTCTAATTGAAGATCTTGTTCTTACCCCTTTTGATGGATCACCTAGGATTAACTCCTTAGGATGTCTATGAGCATACCTCCACTCTTTGGGTAGATCTGGATGCTTTGGTATGGGTTGTATGACTTCTTCTCTTTCATTCTTATCTTGATCTTCTTCATTCTCTTGAGAGGGTTGATTATCCAAAGTAAGATTCTTTAGTTCTTCAGCACCTGTACATGCATCAGAAATATCATCTTTTCTAGAGAATTTGTTAACAGATTCTTCAAATACTACATGTACAGATTCCTCTACTACTAAAATTCTCTTATTAAAGAGTAGGCTCAGGTAGGCAACCCAAGAGGGGGGGTGAATTGGATTTTATAAAACTTTTATACTATTTGCAAAGTATGAACTAAAGCAAGTATGTGCTAATGCAATTCAAGTGCTTGTGTATTTCAAATAAATGCAGCAGAAATAAAGAAATAAAAGTACAAGGAGAACAATCACACAAACATAAAGATTTATAGTGGTTCGGTGCCAACCAAGCACCTACATCCACTCCCCAAGAATCCCTTGGGAATTTCACTAAGTTTGGTTTTATAACTTAGGCTCACGAACAACCTTTACAACTTGTTTTGTCTTCGGGCTCACAAGTCAAATCCTAGTTGGTTTCAAGGCTCACCAACAACCACCCTTGGTTTTACGGGATAACCAAGAACCTAAACAACTTGTTTTGGCTTCGGGCTCACAAGTAAAACCCTAGTTGGTTTCAAGGCTCACCAACAACCACTTTGGTTTTCAAGGCTTACCAAAAATCTCTTTGATTTTCTAAGGCTCACCAAAAACCTTAAGTAAAACAATGTAAGAGCAAGTATAAATGAATACAATAAAAGCTTTCTAAAATAAAGTAAATATCTCTTTGAAGCCCTTGATTGTTGATGAAGATCTTGTCTTCAAGTTGATGAAGCCTTTGATTGATGCTGGTAGATGTAGACTTTGAATGCTCTCTTTGAAACTTGGAAGCTTGAAGGCTTTGAATCACTCAACTCTTGAATCCTTGAAGAATATTCAAAAAACTCACCAAAGGATTACTTCCCCATTTAATTTTTGATGTTTATATAGCTCTCCAAACCATAGATGATCGTTTATGACCGTTGGGGATGAAGATATGACCGTTTGAAACAAGTTGGAGAAGTTCTACAGCTTTTGAAAACTAGCCGTTACAGTCAAGTATCGACACTTGACCTCCAAGTGTCGACACTTGATTCCCAGGTGTCGACACTTGGTCTGCAAGTGTCAGCACTTGGCCTGCAAGTGTCAACACTTGATCTTTAGGTGTTGACACTTGATTGAGCCAGTACTGAAACTTCTTCAAAATTAAACTTTAAGTCCTTCCAAGTCTTCCTTATATTCCAAAGTCCTTATAACTTGATTTTTCATTAATTTAAGGACTTTTTCAATTGAAATACAAGCATTTCTTCATTCAATATGGTTGATTACTAAGATATGAAAAATATATTTAAAATACAATTAGTACTCATATATACTTAAACATTTTGTCAATCATCAAAATCAAGACCAGAGTCAACAATCTCCTCCTTTTTGATGATGACAAAACCTTTATGTATATGAATAGGGTAAGCTTAAAAAGATTAACAATAAGATAAACATGTAAGCTCAAAACAATAAGTACCAAGCTTCCCCTCAAAATATGATCCAAAAAATCTTTAAAAATATTTTTCAAAATATGCAAAATTTTCAAATTTTCAATATTTCTTCTTACTAATTCTTCCCTTTAGATAAAAACATTTTGCATTCTTCTTCCCTTTTGCACTTTCTTTCATTTTTCAAATGAGTTTTCATGTTTATCCAATCTTCCCCTTTTCATACTTAACAATTTTCTTCCCCTTTTTGACATCATGAAAAAGGATGAAATGCAATACAAAGTGGGAATGAAGTCAGAAAGAATAGCAAATAGGTCATCAAAATCAATGCATGAAATCAAATAATTATGATATCAATTGAATATGATACAAATAGAACAAGATACCACAGAATGTAAGCACATGCAAGAAATGATTTGATGTATATTATCCATTCGCCTTACTTGTTCATGGGATAAGGTCACAGCGGCACCCCTACACGTCATAAGAGAGCCCATTGAATGGGAAGAGAGGGTCTTTAAGCCCTACTTATCTCCTATGACCGGACGGCCATGGTGACTAACCCAATCCGAAGCGGTTACTAGGAATTTTTTTTAAAAATAATTTTGATACCAATAAAATATGATACCATTTGAATGTAACTTCCCTCAAATAATTAGATTTAAAAACAAGAAGGAGTATCAGAGCAATATAAGCAAAGCATGATATCAACAAGATATTCAAAGCATCAAATATGATAACAAATCTTTTGATGCTCCCCCTGAATATTATTCCTCCTTTAAAAATATGTATTTATATCAGGAATAAAACATGAAAGCTTATGCATCAAGATTTGAAAATTTTCAAGATATTCATGATTTTCAAAATACAAAGCATTTATATCACTTAAAAACTTTTAGCATGATTTCAAATTCATTTTAAGATGATTTGATATCCATACAAATGCTAGAAGTAATATGATATCAAGTCTAGCTACTAGAGCAAGGGTTTGTCAATATGCATACCTTCTTCTTAAAAGTAACCCTTAACTACTAGTTCTATACTTGATCCAAATCATTTATAGATTATGCATAGATGTCAAAAATAAAAACATATAAATCATAGCATTTCACTTGAAATAATTTAGAAACTATATTAATCAAAATCAAGTGAAGATCTAATAATCACAAGTTTGACCATGAGAGCTTGAAATCCATCAACATCAAAATGGTCATGATCATAACAAATGATTATTAGTCTAATCTTGATTCTAATCAATCACTTAAAATATTTTTCAAAGCAATATGCATCTTTAAAAGTATTTTTCATGAAATACATTAATCAAAATCAAGTGAAGGTCTCACAATTACAAGTTTAATCATGATAGCATGAAATTCATCAACATCAAGAAGTCCATGATCATAACCAATGATTATAAGTTTAAACTTGATTCTAATTAATTATTTAAAATATTTTTTTAAAGTAATTGATGCAATAATTATAAAAAAAAAATTAACTACATTTTCAATCATGAAAGGAGATGTTTAGAATTTACCAATGTACATAATCCTTCCTTTTACCATTTAGTCCAAAATGTAGCTTGTCCACATCTTCAATTGTCTTGTACAGCCATTTATCAAAAACTTCCTTTCTTCAAGTTGGGCTGCAAGACATTCTTGCAAAACAAACTAAGTGGATATTTTTGGTACCCAAACTTTCTTGGGTCCTTTATGATTAGCAATTTTGGTTCCTTTTGGAACCCAAACTTTTCTTAATCTAGAAGGATAAGCATTAAAACCACATTTATAAGATAAATTGGAAGAAGCAGGAATAGAGAAATTCTTCAAAAGTTTTTGCTTCTTTACCTCAACCAAAATATTTTTCTTATTCAAAACTTTATCACATAAATCTTTCAAAATAATATTTTCTTTTTTTAAAAATTCTTTTTCTTTAAAAAAATTATTCTTTTCATTTTTCAAAATATCAATCTTGGCATCATCATTTTTATTGGCAAGATTGGTGTTATCAAGAGAAAATGAATCTACATGCCTATTTAATTTCTTGTGCTTAATTTTTAGCAATTTATATTCATGCACAAGATCATTAGATGCATCATGTAATTCATTAAAGATAAAATTATAATAATTTTCAGCACATACCATTTTCTCATTTTCCATGAAACAAAGATGGGCAACTTCATCATCCATACTTGAATCTTCGCTATCGCTCCAAGTTGCCATCATTGCCTTGAATTTCATTTTGGCTTTGAAAGCCATTATCTTCTTTTCTGTATCAGCTTCCACTATCCTTTGCCATAAGTTCAACTCATAGGTCATGAGTGAACCGATAAGCTCCTCCAAAGATAAGGTTTCTACATCTTTAGCTTCTTGGATCGCCGTCACCTTTGGATCCCATGATTTTGGCAAGTATCTAAGAATTTTATTCACCAAATCAACATTAGTATAGATTTTGCCAAGACTTTTTAATTCATTAATAATAGTCATAAGTCTTGAAAACATATCAGATATAGATTCATAATGCATAATTTCAAAAATTTCAAAAGAATGTACAAGCAAATTAATTTTAGTGTTCTTCACTTGAAGAGTACCCTCATGAGTAACTTCAAGTGTGTCCCATATTTCCTTCACCGATGTACATGTAGAAACTCTATTAAATTCATTTAAATCCAATGCATAATAAAGCAAGTTCAATGCTTTAGCATTGAGTTCAATTTATTTAATGTCATATTCATTCCAATCCTCTTCGAGCTTTGGAATGGAAATGCCATTAACCAAAATGGAAGGAATATGAGGACCACTAACAATGATTTTCCAAAGATGATAACTAATAGATTGAATATGGATGCGCATGCGAGTTTTCCAAAATGTGTAATTTATGCCATTGAAAAACAGTGGTCTAACACTAATACTAACAAGGGTTGCCATAATCTTTAACTCAAAATCGTTAGATTTTCAATCAGAGCACCGAGCTCTGATACCAATTGTAGGCTCAGGTAGGCAACCCAAGAGGGGGGGTGAATTGGATTTTATAAAACGTTTGTACTATTTGCAAAGTGTGAACTAAAGCAAGTATGTGCTAATGCAATTCAAGTGCTTATGTATTTCAAATAAATACAGCGGAAATAAAGAAATAAAAGTACAAGGAGAACAATCACATAAACATAAAGATTTATAGTGGTTTAGTGCCAACCAAGCACCTACATCCACTCCCCAAGAATCCCTTGGGAATTCCACTAAGTTTGGTTTTATAACTTAGGCTCACCAACAACCTTTATAACTTGTTTTGTCTTCGGGCTCACAAGTCAAACCCTAGTTAGTTTCAAGGCTCACCAACAACCACCCTTGGTTTTACGGGATAACCAAGAACCTAAACAACTTGTTTTGGCTTCGGGCTCACAAGTAAAACCCTAGTTGGTTTCAAGGCTCACCAACAACCACTTTGATTTTCAAGGCTTACCAAAAATCTCTTTGGTTTTCCAAGGCTCACCAAAAATCTTAAGTAAAACAATGTAAGAGCAAGTATAAATGAATACAATAAAAACTTTCTAAAATAAAGCAAATATCTCTTTGAAGCCCTTGATTGTTGATGAAGATCTTGTCTTCAAGTTGATGAAGCCTTTGATTGATGCTAGTAGATGTAGACTTTGAATACTCTCTTTGAAACTTGGAAGCTTGAAGGCTTTAAATCACTCAACTCTTGAATCCTTGAAGAATATTCAAAAAACTCACCAAAGGATTACTTCCCCATTTGATTTTTGATGTTTATATAGCTCTCCAAACCATAGATGACCATTTATGACCGTTGGGGATGAAGATATGGCCGTTTGAAGCAAGTTGGAGAAGTTCTGCAGCTTTTAAAAACTAGCCGTTACAGTCAAGTGTCGACACTTAGTGTCGACACTTGGTCTGCAAGTGTCAGCACTTGGCCTGCAAGTGTCAACACTTGATCTTTAGGTGTTGACACTCGGTTGAGCCAGTATTGAAACTTCTTCAAAATTAAACTTTAAGTCCTTCCAAGTCTTCCTTATATTTCAAAGTCCTTATAACTTGATTTTTCATTAATTTAAGGACTTTTTAAATTGAAATACAAACATTTCTTCATTCAACATGGTTGAGTACTAAGATCTAAAAAATATACTTTAAATATAATTAGTACTCATATATACTTAAACATTTTGTCAATCATCAAAATCATGACCAGAGTCAACAACTCTGTATGCCCTACTTGTTGTAGAGTATCCTAAGAAGATACCTCATCAGACTTGGCATCAAGTTTTTCTAAGTTACTTTACCATTATTCATAATAAAGCAACGATAACCGAAAATACGAAAGTACTTCAAAGTAGGTTTTCTTTGTTTCCAAAGCTCATAAGGAGTTTTCTTTAAAATCGATCGAATTAAAATATGATTTAAAATATAGCATACGATATTTACTGCTTCAGTCCAAAAATATCTTGGTAAATCATTTTCACAAAGCATTATGCGTGCCATTTCTTCTAAAGTACGATTTTTCCTTTCTACTATTCCATTATGTTGAGATATCCTAGGTACAAAAAAATTATGTTCAATTTCTTTTTCATTACAAAAATTTTCAAAATCTTGATTTTCAAATTCAAAACCATGGTCACTACAAATACAAATAACTAAAGTACCTTTTCATTTGAGACTTTTTGATAAACTTTATAAAAGTTCAAAATGATTTATCTTTTTGAGCTAGAAATGAAACCCATGTAAATCACGAGAAATCATCCACTGTAACTAATCCATATTTCTTGCCTCTTAGGCTAGATGTCCTAGTTGGTCTAAAGAGATCCATATGGAGTAGTTCTAATGGCCTAGTAATTGAAACAAAATCTTTAGGTTTGAAAGATGTTTTTACTTGTTTTCCAAATTGACATGCTTCACAAATTTTATCTTTTTCAAAACTAAGTTTTGGCAATCCCTTACTAAATCTTTTTTGCATAATTTAAAGAGTATATAGATGCTAGTATGACCTAATCTACGATGCCACAGCCAACTAGTCTCATTAATAATGGAATTCATCGTAGCTAGCCATTCACCATTAGGCAAAGATAGATTATCCAAATCTACTAGATAGATATTACCATGTTTTCTTCTAATGAATTTCACTCCATTAATTTTAGGACTAACAATTATGCAAAGAGATGATTTAAAGACAACTTAAAAATCTTTATCACAAAATTTGCTAATATTAAGTAGATTATGTCTCAAACCTTCAACTAAAAGAATATTATTAATCCAAGTAGAAGGAGAGATGTGAACCTTACCGATACCAATAATCTTTCCTTTACCATAATCACCAAAGGTTACACTCCCTCTATTTAGTGCCTCAAAAGAGGTGAATTGCTTCACATATCCTATCATGTGTCTTGAGCAACTACTATCGAGATATCACAGTCTTTTCTTTTCTTTGGTTGCAAGACACACCTGCAAAACAAATTAAATTTTGATTTTAGGTACCCAAGCCAACTTGGATCCTTTAGGATTAGTACTAAAAGTGATTCCTTTTGGAACCCAAATCATTCTAGAATTATTGATTTTTCTTAAATCACAATGATATGCTTTATGACCTACTTTTCTACAAGAGTAACAAATGATGCTTGATGATGCAGGAATAAAGAAGTTTTTGAAAATTTTTTGCTATTTTTGGGGCTTAAAACATAATCCAGCTTTATTAAAAACAACTCTTTGGTTGTTCAAAAAAAGATTTAACTTTTCAGAATTATAGGTGAATTTTTCAACAAAAGATTTTATTCAATCAAGCTCATCTTTATATTTCTTGTTTTCTACTTCAAGATCTTTACTTTTCTTTAAAAGCTCATTGTTTGAAATATTTACTTTAGATCTTTTTAAAACTTCATTTTTCATTGATAAAGCATTATTTCATTTTTCTAAAACATCAATTTTGTTTTTCAAATCATTAATTTCATCCAAAAGATTAGAGTTTTCATGTGAGAAAGAGTTTGCATGCTTTTTCAACTTTCTATTTTTAGATAATATCAACTTATAATTATGCATTAACTCATCAAATGTAGTTCTTAATTCATCAAAAGTATAATCAACTTCAATATCAGAATGTACATCTTCTTCATGTTATGCCATGAAGCAAAGATTTGCGACTTCGATTTGTTCTTCATATGAGTTGGAGTCCTCACTATCACTTCAAGTCACCATCATTGTCTTCTTTCTAAGCCTTTTTCTTGATTTCTTTATGAGAGGGCAGTCATACTTGTAATATCCAGGCTTCTTGTATTCGAAGTAAATAGGTACCTCCTTCTTCTTGTCCTTTTCTTTCTATTTTTCTTTTCCCTTTTCCTTGCTTGGTTGAAACTTTTTCTTGTAAGGGAATTTCTTTCTCCTCATAAATTTTTTAAACTTTCTTGCTAAAAGTGCTTCATCACCCTCATTTTTTTCTTCTTCTTTTGATTCTTCATTTGAAGATTCTTCTTGAGTTGTAGACTTGAAAGCTATGCCCTTTTTTCTTCTTATCCATATCTATTGATTTTTATTTCAAGTTCAACTCATAAGTCATGAGCGAACCTACCAATTGCTCCAATGAAAGTTTATCAATATCTTTGGCTTATTGGATGGCGGTCACCTTTGGATCCCAAGATGTTGGAAGAGACCTGAGAGTTTTGTTCACAAGATTGGCATTAGACATAATTTTACTTAAGCTTCTCATGCTATTAATAATATTTGTGAACCTAGTGTATATATCAGTAATTGATTTATTAGGTTCTATTCAGAACATCTCATAAGTATGCACAAGCATGTTAACTTTTGTATTCTTCACTTGATTGGTACCCTCATGAGTAACCTCAAGTGTATCCTATATTTCTTTAACTGAGGTGCAAGTTGAGATCCTATTGAACTCACTAGGATCCAATGCATAGTAAAGGAGATTCATTGCTTTAGCATTAATCTCGGATTGTTTAATATCATTTTCATCCTAATCCTCTTCAAGCTTTGGGATGGAAACACCATTAACCATAATCGAAGGAATATGGGGATCTTTATCTACCACTTTCCATAAATTATAATCTATAGAATGCATGTAAATTTTCATTTTAGTTTTTTAATATGTATAGTTAGTACCATTAAAATAAGGTGGTTTATTTAAGGCTTGTCCCTCAACTACACTAATATCAAGGAGGGCTGCCATAGATCTTTACTTAAGACGGTTAAATCTATATACTGAGAATGTGGCTCTGATACCACTTGTTGCCCAGTAAGCAACCCAAGAAGAGGGTGAATTAGGTTTTTAAAAATTATTTGCAAGTAAGTATGCCAATTCAATAAACAAAACAAGTGCTAGAGAGATGCAAGTGCAGTGTGCTCTTAAAGAGTGTGCAGTGAAAATTTAAATGTAATGAAAATAAGAGCAAGTAAAGAGGAAATAATCAACCACAAACACAAGGCAAGTATAGTGTTTCGGTGCTCTCCAAGGCACCTACATCCACTCCCCAAGGTTCACTTGGAAATTCATTATAATCATACACGATTACAGCCGATTAGTTTTCCGGGCTCACTAATCAAAATTCCTTTCGGTTTTCACAAGGTTCACCAAAAGAAACCTCTTGGTTTTCAAAGGCTAACCAAAAATTTTCTTGGTTTTCAACTAGGCTAACCAAAAACCTTCTTGGTTTTCAACTAGACTCATCGAAAACCTTTATAATAAAGTATGAATTGAAGTAAAGAATATAAGAAAAGCTTTTTAATAAAAGATGTTATCTCTTTGAAGCTTGATGAAGATGCTTGTCTTCGATTCGATGAAGCCTCAATTAATGCTTAAAAGTTATTGGACTTGAAGGCTCTTGATTGCTTTGAATGCTTGAAGGCTTCTTTTCTTAGAAGTAATTGCTCTAAATGAATGTATGAGTAAATGCACTTGCTTTCTTTCTTTTTCTTATTCTCTATTCTTTCTTCCTTGATTCCACTTCAATTTGAATCACTTAAATACCATCCCCAGGCTTAAGAGAGGGTTTATGACCGTTAGAGACATGAAACTAGTTGTTGGGAGCTAAAAGGGCCGAGTTCTATGTTTGAAAAACTAGCCGTTACTATTCTCAGAATTTTAAGTGCCGACACTTTAGGCTGTAAGTCGATACTTAGGATCGACACTTAAATCCCATGAGTCGACACCTAGTTTAAAATTCTGCATTGAAACTCTCTGGAAATCTCAAGTGAGTCGATATTTCATCTGATGAGTCGACACATGAGTCGATACTTGACATCCATGAGTCGATACTTGAGATAAATCTTGGATTTCAACATGTTCTGAAAAAATTCTGTCTCAAACTTTGAGTTGATCCTTGAGTCGATACTTGAATTATGAGTCGATACTTTGAGCATGCTATCTAAAACTTTTTTCTACATGCCGGCTTGAGTCGACACTTGCACTATCATGAGTCGATACTTGAACTGTGAGTCGATACTTGCTGAAACTTCTTCAAAAATGACTGAAACTTTGCTGAATCCTTTTTCAATTGAACTCATTAATTCCTTTCAAGCAAGTCTTAAATACTTAAGTCCATTAATCATTGATGTTTTATCCATAGAAAGGGCTTCTTCAATCTTTTGACAAGCATCAATTTAGCTGATTTGATGAATACCTTTTTTTATTAAAAACATACTTCAAAGAATGTTAGTACTCAAACATACTTAAGTATTTTGTTAATCATCAAAATCAATAACGGAGTCAACATTTAAGAGTTGAGAAAATTCGGGAGGAGTTGGATGATACTTTAAAGCATCGTTAGAAAAATGTTTTTTAACAACATCATTGTCCTAGAAAATCAGGAAGAAAGTTCGACGATGCTTTAAAGTGTCATTGGACTTTGCTGACACTTAAAAGCATGATGGCCTTGAGCCACCTCCCGGTGCTTCATCCTAGCATTGTTACTTGATGGTGCTTTTAAAAAGCATGATGGCCTTGAGCCACCTCCCGGTGCTTCATCCTAGCATCGTTACTTGATGGTGCTTTTAAAAAGCATGATGGCCTTGAGCCACCTCCCGGTGCTTCATCCTAGCATCGTTACTTGATGGTGCTTTTAAAAAGCATGATGGCCTTGAGCCACCTCCCGGTGCTTCATCCTAGCATCGAGAAAAAATGATCATCTATTTTTAGTGTTGATCATTGTGGGGCCTCATGGCCGAGATTTGTTAGGGGCCTTATTAAGGTTCAATTTAGAGAGATAAGGAAGGAGGTTGGGGCGCTGCATAGGGCTGGATCTCACAAATCTAAAGATAACTTGTGTTTTAATATAACACGGATATTATGAAATTATTATTATTATTATTTTATTTTGATATGAGAATATTATGAAATTATAAGGGCAATGCTATGAGGTATCTTGCAATCACATAAAAAGCTAGCTTTTCATGACATGGCATGCTGGGATTCATGCAACTTATACTATAGGGACGTTCATCAAATCGCCATATGTCAAGTTAGTGCCTTGATAAAACTATATGCAGTATATAGTTTTCATACAAGATTCGCCTTGATAAAACTATATGCATCATATGTTTTATAGCTCAAACTATACGAATTTCTGACAGATTATGTTTATTCTATATGTTAATTGATTAAAAATAATCTCCCTTTCCATGCAAAACAGCCCATCATGCATTCTAAATAAGGGAGGTTTTAGAGTTACACCAAGCGCCCATGGACCGAGCGTTTACAAGCAATACTTACATGTCATGCAATGGAACACCCATTATTTCTTTTCCTTTTCTTTTTGAACACCCATCTGATGCCAAAAAAAAAAATTCTTGTAAGAGCAAAACAGAATCTACCCATAATGCTTTGCAATAAAACTATATTCACCATTTTCTAAGGACTTAATTATGTCCAAAACCCTAAAATTTTTAGAAATTTTTATTTTTATTCAAAGTTTCAACTCGTTGCAATCATGTAATCCAATTTTAGAAATATTGTAATTATTTTTCTGGTTGTTACTTTTGTTTGACGACTTTGATGGCAATGATCAGGTGCTATTACCTGACACCTAATTAATGACGATGTGGCCCGAAATTAGCTGATATGGAAATGTCTTTTCCAAACTTCTTTCTCTTCTCTCTCTTCCAACAAGGATTTTTGCTTTCCATTCCCTTCATTTCCTTCTATCCTCACCTCCGCCGGAACCCTCGCTACCTCCTACTTGACAGCTAGGCTTTGCCAATACCATTGTCAGTTCCAACCTTATCCCCCCCCCCCCGCCCCAAAGCTACCACCACCACCCAAAAAGTTCAGGGAACCTCCTTTGTAGCTTCACCAATACAAAAGAAATGGATCTGTCACTAAAATGCCTCCTCCTCTCTAAAATATTAAATACCATTTGATTCTTAGATGAGGGAGAGCCCACTTCAAACCTCTTCTCCCCAATGGCTGAAATAAAGAATGCAGTAAACCCATCAAGTGAAGCTAGAATAATAAGAAACAAAAATATATGAAAGTAGAGAAGCCGCCTACTTTTGAGAGCTTCAAGAAGCTTCTTCTCATGCAAGGACTACCAAGTAGTACAAGGGAATGGAACAAGAAGTGCAAGAGGACAGTGTGCTTTAGATCTCTCTGTAGCTTGTAGGTCAATTCAAGTATCATAAGGCCAGAAACAAATTCCCCCGACGTCTCTAAGAAAATGGCTTCTAGCATATCGTTGAAAACTCCTCCTAGTGAGACCAACAGAACTGTTTCTACCGCTTCTTCTTTTAATTATTCTACTTCTATAACTGCTCCATCATTGTCACCATCATCATCATTATCGTCATCTTCTTCTTCTCTTGGTGGGTCTTTCAGAGGAAAGCATCTGATAAGTTTCCCAAGGTGTCGTGGGAGTCATATTGCAGTTGATCTGGTTAATATGCGGTGTCAAGGTCTGCTTCCACGAGGGCTACTATTTGCCCTTGACCTGATTGTGGGGGGATTTTTTTGGAACTAGAGAGCTTGGAAGCTTCACCCGGTTAGACATGCAGAAAACTCTTCTATTCCCTTTGAACTTTTTGGACGGTGGCAGTAGCTTTAGAGGTGGCGCGCAGTGGATGAGATGGTCTTAAAAGTAGTTATTATAGTGACCACTTATTCGGTCTCAAAAACTTATCAGATGCTCAACTATTTATCAGAATATCGACTACTTCATCAACTAGGATACACTTCGATTATTGACTATAGCATCGAGTACAAAGAAGATGACTAGACCAAATAGCATAGTTGGCTAAACTAAGTAATTGCTTGATACCGAGTACTTAATCGATACCGACTACTTATATGTGACCAAATATCTATTTAGAATCGGCCAGCTACTCAGATCTAATTAGACCGATCCATGTATAGTACCAAGATTCCACTAGCAGCATGTTATCTTACCTACTCGAAGTTGATAACATTTGAGTAAGCAACAAGAGCTAATAACTTTCAGCTGTTCCAGCTAAAAATCATGGCCGACAATATCCCAATAAACTACTTTCTTCTAACAGGAGAATCCAACCTTCAAATTGAAAGTTATTATCCATGTCAGCAGAGGTCATCTCCCTAATAGCATTCAGTTACTTCAAGTAGCTCTGAAATAGGTAAGAGAGAATCCCTGACCAGGTATGACACTTCTACCGCTCCTAGACGCTTAATCTTCTATTTCTCATCACTCTTAGCTCTGATTATTATAGCCATATTTACTCGTCCCTCTAACTTGAGCATCGGAAAGTCCCCTGCCAGTTACCACCAATCAGGAAACTGTTCTTGCATATCTTTATTGGAAAGAAGCCAAGAGTAGCCACCCTTTTCTCACTAGAGAAATCCAGAGGATCCTTAGACATTGCTGGAGTTCCAGTAAGGAATGATTTGCCACAACAGATGGGCACGCCAGAAAGGGGATTCGCAAATCAAGAATCTCGAAGATCCTGGAGCTTGAAGAGATGACAAAGATAAAAATGCAAATGCAGGACTCCTCCAGCAACTACACCAGATACTCTTAGCATCATGGAGAGCCACCCAGCCAGGCGATGGAGCCTATTGCTCCGCCACCACCACCACTAGCTATCCAACAAGATATTCTCGCCACCTTGGTGCAGGAGGGGTTCCAAGGACTAGAGTGTGAGGATCCAAAGGGCTTTCAAGAGGGTTGGCAGTATAGAGAAAATCTGTAAGGACTAGAGGATCTTCTTTAAAGTTAAGAATTTTGTAAGAAATCTGGAACTTATTGTTGAGAGAAATTGCACGAGATTAAAAGTACAAGTTCTTATCTTATAAGTGATTATTTTTTTTATAGTGAAATCTTGTATGCCCTATTAATTATATCTTTTATTTTATTTTCTCTTCTTCATTCTCTTATAGTATCAATAACGATATTATGATCTTGAAAACATAGATTTGTATGAGATTTTCTAACAAGTGGTATTAGTGCAGATGGTACCATAACAACTGATATTAAAGCACTAGATTATCCATGTTGATCAAATTTGAAGAAGATGGACAAGACAAGTACAATCAAAATTGGTATTAATCAATTTGATGAAAAGAACAATTTCTTTCTCTAGTAAGCGAGGATGAAAAACATGCTCATACAATCAGGGTTGATCGACACTCTCATATGTGAGGAGAGATCGATCGTCATGGAGGACAAGACTTGGAAGTAGCTCTAGATGTAAATGATGAATACGATTTGCTTATACCATGCAGATAACATGATGATTCACGTGCTGAGTGAGACTTCCTTGATGATGATATGAGCAAAGCTCAAGAAATTGTACATGGTAAAGTTCCTCACCAATACACTCTTTCTTAGAACGTAGTTTTATCAATTATGAATAAATAAAGGACAGAGCATGCAGGAGCATCTGAATAACTTTCAGAGGATCCTTATCGATCTTTTCAATGTAAATAAAAAAGTTGAAGAGAAGATCAGGATGTTAGTCTTACTATCATTATTTCCACACTCTTTTGACTATTTTTTTAACTATAAAAGAGCACCATCAAGATAGAGGAGGTCACTTCGGTACTACTCTAGAATGCGGTTCTCATACGAGAGAACCAAGCTTCGAGTTTATGTGAGAACTTAACATTGACGATCTCTAAAGGAGTTGGCGGTAAAGGACAAAGTGACAGAGGATCGTATGGTGGATGGTCCAAATCCAAGTCGAAAGATACCAGCAAGATTAAGTACTACTGCTGTGACAAGCTAGGGCATCATATCAGAGATTGTCCGTAACTTAAGAATCGAAAGAGTGATACTATAATATTGGCCGATAGTAGTGACAGTGATGGATATGATGATGCACTCATGGTTACTGTTGCCGCTCTCGTCGCCGCGCCCGTGCCACGGATCAGCCGATCCTTCCTGACCGCCTGGCGAGGGAGCCTCCCTTCCTGCGGAGAACCTGCAACAAAGGGGTTAGAAGACCCTGGCCGGGGATCCCGGCGAGGGGGCTCCGACGGTCAAGTCAGTAGACGACGAGAAGGAACAGACTCTCCCACCCGAGCCCTCGAAAGGGTCCCAGATTTAGAGCGTTAATTGGTGAAGGAAATGCTCTGGGGACTGGAATCTCGGCTGGGCCTGCTTGTCGAACTCACGCCCAGTGTTCCCCTCTCGGGATCTCTGGTTTTTCTCTCGGTGCAAGGCCTTGTGCCCGTGCTTCCTCCTTGTCCCCAGGCTAGTTTGGCTTACCTTGTCGTCCCCAGATTCTTCCTTCTTTATCCCCTTCCGTCGCGCGTTTGTCTTTTTCTTCCTCGGGAACCCTCCTCCCCCGTCTTCTTCTCTTTTCCCTTTTTGGTGAAGGGTGCCAGGCGGCTTTCCGACCTCGTCCGTCGGGCCCAGCAGGGAAAAGGCAAAGACAGAAGAGAAAAAGAGGGAGGGCGGCGCTGGCAGAGCGGCTGGTCCTCAGGCCTCGGGCTCCGTGAGAACGCTCTCTTCCCCGAGCGTGGGCACCATCCGTTTATGGGGCCTGTTCCGTCAAGATCGGGTCTCTCGGCTGCGGGACCTGTCGGGCCGATGCAAGTGACGTTCCGCGTGCCGCCGCCCTCCGTACGGGACACCGTCTGGGGTCGGTACGGCCCGAGGGATGGCCTCGGGACCTGTCTCCTTCCCCGGGGGCCTCTCCGTACGAGCAGTCTGACCTCGGCTGAGTTGGACCCGTCTCCGGGGGCCAACTGGCGAGGGGCGAAGGATCTGCCGACCTCGGCTTAGGTGGACCCCTCCTGGGTGGACACCTGGAGAGGTGGCAGGAGGTCGCCTGGCTTCGGTCGAGGTGGACCCGTCTCCGGGTAGCCACCTGGCGAAGGGCGAAGGATCAGCTGACTTCGGCTTAGGTGGACCCCTTCTGGGTGGACACCTGGCGAGGTGGCAGGAGGTCGCCCGGCTTCGGCCGAGGTGGGCCCGTCTCCGGGTGGCCACCTGGTGCAGGGTGAAAGATCTGCCGACCTCGGTTCAGGTGGACCCCTCCTGGGTGGACACCTGGCGAGGCGGCAGGGGGCCGCCCGACCTCGGCCGACCTCACTCGGGCGGACCCCTCCGGGCCCGGGCGCCAATGAGGTGGTAGAGGAACTCCGGGCCGAGCTCGACCTCGGCGAGGGCGGTTTGCTTCAGACAGTCGTCGGGTGGTGCGGTATGCCGATCCTAGCTTTGTGGACGTGGCGCTGACTCCGGCGGGGAAACTTACACGTGGCTTGCTCTCATTCGGCGATACCTGAGCCTGGCCACGTCACTGTCACGGCTGTAACAGTTGCCCCCCAGCCTGCCGTTCCGTCGGGGCACCGTAGAACGGAACGTCGGGATTAAATGCGGACATGACGTGGGGAGGCGAAGATCTTGCATCATAATTGCCACGATCCTCGCTCGTCGTGGCTCGATGCGGCTGAAGACCTATGGGGAGCCGCCACGCGTCGTCCACTTGCCCGTAATCAATGTGTCGCTTCGGGGCAGAGGCCGTTACTCTGCTAACGAGGCGTCGGTGTCGGGCGTGCACCCACGTGGCGACCATCCAGTGGTCGGAGGCGGAATGATGGGTACGGCTGCTGTCGGCTGAGTTTGAAAGGGAGGGGACTTTCCAGAACGAGGCTTTTTCCCTTGCTTCGTGGGCGGTTTGCTGCAGGCTAACAACTTCTGCTGCTCGCGCTCGTTTGTGCATTTTCGGTGAGTGCCTTCTTCTCCTTCTCTAGCCCTCCTCCTTCTTTCTCACTTCTTTTCCGATCTTTCTATTCTTTTCTTTTCCATGGCGCGCCGTCGCCATGTCTCTTCCAACCCGGACGAGGCCGGTCCATCCCGGCCGAGGACTCCATCTTCTTCTTCCTCCTCAGGTGAGGAGGTGATTCCGGAGGAGGTCGCCGGTGTTTGCAACCCGGGGGATCACCATCGGCATCCCCAGGGGGATCCGGTCCCCTCCGGTTGCACCTGCCGTGCCCCTCCGTTCCCTTCCTGCCTTGCCTTCTCTTCCTGCTCTGCCATCTCTTCCCGTCGGTCCCTCCGGTCATGCTTCTACCATGACCGAAGGCGATCTTTCTCTACTTCGGGATGCCTATGGCATCCCGGGGTCTATCCGTCTCTTTGCTCCGCGGTCTGGGGAGCGCGTCACCATGAGTGGCCCCGGCCGCATTGCTTTCTATGAAGACTTCCTCCTCGGGGGTCTTCGTTTTCCTCTGCACCCTTTCTTTCTTTCCTTCCTCAGCCACTTCCGGCTCGTCCCGGCCCAGCTGGCTCCTAATGCCATCCGGGTCATCTTCTCCTTTATTGTCTTCTGCCACTTTCACGGGTTCGTTGCCCATTTTTCTCTCTTCAGGGCCCTGTTCACCCTGAAGAAGTGCTCCACCGATGACGGCTGGTGGTACATCTCGCCCCGGCCTTGGTGTCTCCGGTTCGACCTCCCTTCCTCGGTCAAGGGATGGAAGAGCCGGTTTTTCTTCGCCTCGGTCGACGACGTCGATTGGGCCTGGAGCGAACCGGACCGGTCGCCGAACCGAAATTCCCGAGTGGAGTCTGCGGACCAGGAGTCCTACACCCAGCTCCTGAGTGACGAGGTCCCGGCGCTCGAGGTTCTGCTCTCTGAGCAGAATCTTTTTGAGGCCGGCATCAGTCCCATCCATGAGACTGGTGAGATTTGGCCCTGCATTGATTTCTGCCTTCCCCTCTTTCTTTAAGATCGAGCTGTCTGACCTTCTGTCTTTTTCATTTTGCAGGGATGAAGTTTTCTTTGGAGAACCTCCTGGAGGGGGCGGCCCAGCGGGACGTCGAGGAGGTGGATGAGCCCGCAGCGAAGAGGGCTCGTACAGAGATGAGCCGGGAGGTCGTGGCGGCGACCGTGCCCGACCCAGTAGCTGCCATTTCCCCGCCCAGGCCACCTCAGGGCGAGGTTCCTGGTACTTCGGCCATGCGACCTGGCGGCGCCGCAGGGAGAGCTCCAGCGCCTGCCGCTCCGCCTGTCTCCAGGCCTATCATCGCCGCCAGCCCGACAGCGCCGTCTGTGGTGACCGCCGGCCCGTCGGTTGCGGCTCCGGCTGAGGGGGCAGCTGCCGTAGGGGCCGGCCCGAAGGGTCCGGCACCGGTGATCTCCCACCGGGACTCGGTCATCCTCGACAGGGGACTGGCGGAGAAGATGATGGAGTACGCCTCCACCGCCCGGGACCGCCGAGCTCGGGGCGGCCGAGACTATGCGGACGCTCTGCTCGGCATCCTTCCTCAGCTTTTCACGGTAAGTGCGAGCTTCCTCTTCTTCCTTGTTTCAACCTCGAGGCTTTCTGCCTCTGCTCTGACGTGCGTCGTTTTTGCCACTGCAGATCGGGAACGACGTCCTCTTACTGAGGAATTACTTTGTAGGGAACGCCAAGAGGGACTCCGATCGGGAGCTGAAGCTCGGCAAGCTCGCGGCCGACGTGAAGGATCTGATGGAGAAGGGGGCCGAGCTGCGAGCCGAGAAGCAAGCCCTCCAGTCCGACCTGACGCATTCCGAGGAGCGGAACAAGGAGTTGGAGGCCTCCTTGTCGGAGGAGCGGACCTCCAACCAGCGCCGAACCGAGGAGGAGGCGGCGGAGAAGGCCCGCCTGCAGGCCCACTCCCAATGGCTGGAGCGCCAGCTGGAGGAGGCCCGGTGAGAGGTGGCCGCGGCGAAGGACCGGAGCGCCTACGTCAACGGGCTCTTGGAGGCGGCCAAGCGAGAAGCGCAAGAGGCCGTCCCCAAGTTCCGGGCCTCCGATGAGTTCACGTCGGAGGTCCGGGAGGCCGCCGTGGACTCCTTCCTGAAGGGGTTCCGGATGTGCCGGGAGAAGGTGGGGGCCTTCTTCCCCCAGCTGGACCTGAGTGGGGTCGTCGTCGGCAGCAGGAAGCCAGGGGGCGAGAGCAGGGCTCCCGGCGCGGCCAAAGCGACACCTGCGGCGCCGTCGACCAGCGATGCCGCGGCCCCGGAACAGCCCCAGGAGCCGGCCACTGTAGAAGTTGAAGAAGAAGCAGCGCCCGCACCTCCGGCAGACGGCTCCGAACCCGCACCCCAGTGACCCGGCACTGCCTTTTTGCTTTATCCCTGTAGTTTTTGTTTTTTGGGGAGTCCCGGCCTGTCGGGGCTCCCAGCTTGTAGCGACCACTTATATCAATGAAGATCTGATCTTTATCGAAACCTTGGTTGTTGCTTCGTCTCACCTTTCTCTTCTTTTCTTTCTGAGATGTCGGTCTGGAACACCTGAAGTAACTGCAGGCCCGATCCTTCCATTGCTCAAATCGAAGGATGGGGCCCGTTGAGTCACGTTGCAGCAAGGCAAACCTTAAGCAGGTCCGATTTTGGGTTGCCTTCATGCCTGGGCGAACAACACGGTTTCCGCACCGTCTTCCAGGCCGAAACCCGGGATCTCCAGACTAAGCTTGGTGCCACAGGCTTTCTCAAACCTCGCGCGGCTCGCTGAGCTGTACTCCGGGCTTGCGCGGGTGAACTGGGAACGGTGCCACCTTTCGGGCCGAGGCCCAGGATCTTCCGGACTGGGCTCGATGCCGCAGGCTTTCTAAAGCCTTGCGCGGCTTGCTGAGCTGTGCTCCGGGCTTGCGTGGGCGAACTGGGTTCGGCGCCACCTTCCAGGCCGAGGCCCAGGATCTTCCGGACTGAGCTCGGTGCCGCAGGCTTTCTCAAGCCTTGCGCGGCTTGCTGAGCTGTGCTCCGGGCTTGCATGGGCGAACTGGGTTCGGTGCCACCTTCCAGGCCGAGGCCTAGGATCTTCCAGACTGAGCTCGATGCCGCAGGCTTTCTCAAGCCTTGCGCGGCTTGTTGAGCTGTGCTCCGGGCTTGCATGGGCGAACTGGGTTCGGCGCCACCTTCCAGGCCGAGGCCCAGGATCTTCCGGACTGAGCTCGGTGCCGCAGGCTTTCTCAAGCCTTGCGCGGCTTGCTGAGCTGTGCTCCGGGCTTGCGTGGGCGAACTGGGTTCGGCGCCACCTTCCAGGCCGAGGCCCAGGATCTTCCGGACTGAGCTCGATGCCGCAGGCTTTCTCAAGCCTTGCGCGGCCTGCTGAGCTGTGCTCCGGGCTTGCGTGGGCGAACTGGGTTCGGCGCCACCTTCCAGGCCGAGGCCCAGGATCTTCCGGACTGAGCTCGATGCCGCAGGCCTTCTTGTTGAAGTTAGAGGGGAGTGTTTGAAGTGGGGGAGCTTTGTTACAGAAACTGGGAGCCTTACATCACTGGTAGTACATTCTCAGGTTCGAGGAGTTCCATGTCCGGGGGAACCTGGCACCTCCCAATTCTTCCAAGTAATATGCCCCATGAGGGAGGGCTTCTGCTACCCGATATGGGCCTTCCCAGTTAGGTGAAAGCTTGCCGCATTCCCGTGGCTGGGAGGCTTCTGCGCGTCGGAGGACCAGGTCCCCGGGACGAAAAACCTTCGACCGCACTCGGGAGTTGTAATATCTGGCTACTCGTTGCCGGTATGCCGCCATTCGGATCCGGGCCTTGTCCCTCGTCTCCTCGAGAAGGTCTAGGTTGAGCATCATCCTGGCCGGGTTTTCTGTCTCGTCGTATTGCTCCACGTGCAGCGTGGGTAGGCTGAGCTCGATCGGGATGACCGCCTCGGCTCCGAAGACGAGGTTGAATGGAGTTTCGTCGGTAGCCGTCCTTGGGGTGGTGTGGTATGCCCAAAGGACGCTGGGAAGCTCGTCGACCCACCTGCCCTTGGCTTGGTCCAGCCGCGTGCGGAGGCCCTGAAGAATGGTCCTGTTCGTGACTTCGGCTTCCCCGTTGGTCTGAGGGTGCACCACCGAGGTGAAGCGATGCTTGATGCCGAGGTCGCTGCAGAAATCTTCGAACTCCCGACAGTCGAACTGGCGTCCGTTGTCGGTGACCACGGTGTGGGGGAGGCCGAAGCGGCAGACGAGATGGACTTCCAGAAGAACTTGGCGACGTTTGCTTCGGTGATTCTTGCCAAGGGCTCAGCCTCGACCCACTTTGTGAAGTAGTCGATAGCCACTATCAAAAACTTCCGCTGGCCGGACGCCGGCGGGAATGGGCCTAAGAGGTCCATCCCCCACTGGGCGAACGGCCAGGGGGCTGAGAGCTGAGAGATCGGGTTGGAGGGTTGCCGCTGCACCGTGGCGTGACGCTGGCACCGGTCGCACTTCTTCACGAAGTCGGCGGCGTCTTCCTTCATTGTCTCCCAGAAGTAGCCCTGACGGAGGGCCTTGTACGCCAATGCCCTGCCCCCCACGTGGTTCCCGCAGATGCCCTCGTGAATCTCCTGGAGCACAAGCTTGGCTTCTGCGGGTCCTACGCACTTGAGGAGGGGTAGGAGTAGGATCTTCGATACAATTGCCCATCCATCAGGACAAATCGCACGGCTTTTTTCCTGATGAGGCGAGCCGCCTGTCGGTCCTCCGGTAGGGTGCCGCTGACGATGTACGCAGCGTACTTGTCCATCCAGCTGGGCTCCTGGCTGACCTGATGGACCTCCACCGGTGCTCCGAGGCTTGGGACCTCAAGGCGCTCCACATGAGCGCGTCCCAGCATCGCGTCCGGCAGGGTCGCCAACCGGGAGAGGGCATCCGCGCGAGCATTCTCCCCGCGGGGGATATGGAAGATGTTGAAGCGCCGGAACTTGGACGCGCCCGCTTTGACGAGCTCCAAATACTTCGCCATCTGGGGGTCGTGTGCGACGTACTCCCCGGACACCTGCCCCGCCACGAGCTGGGAGTCAGTGAAAGCTCTGAGGTTGGTCACACCCAGCTCGCGGGAGACCCTCAGTCTGGCAAGAAGCGCCTCGTACTCCGCCTGGTTATTTGTCGCGGGGAATTGGAAACGGAGTGCGTACTCAGCGACGACCCCATCGCCGTTGGCAAGGATGAGCCCAGCTCCGCTTCCGCTGGAGTTTGAGGCTCCGTCTACATGGAGGATCCAGGCGTCCTCTCCGGGCTCGTCGGTGCCGACCTCCATCGGCCGGGCCGGGGGGCCCTTCTCGGGCTCCTTGCCCAAGCCTGCGCACTCGACCAAGAAATCGGCCAGCACCTGCGCCTTCATGGCCGACCTCGGTCGGTATGTAATGTCGAACTCGCTGAGTTTCAGTGCCCACTTGGCCAATCGTCCCGAGGTATCGGGTCGGCTGAGCACCGCTTTCAGCGGTTGATTCGTCAAGACGGCGATGGGATGCGCTTGGAAATAGGGCCTGAGACGCTGGGCAGACACTATTAGCGCAAAAACGAGTTTCTCAGGCCGGGAATACCTGAGCTCCGCGTCCCGGAGAAGTTTGCTGGTATAGTACACCGGCCGCTGGAGCCCCTGGTCGTCGGTTCGGACCAAGACAGAGCTGACGGCCTCCGGGGTAACCGCCAAGTAGAGGGTAAGCTCCTCCCCCTCCTCGGGTCTGGACAGTAAAGGTGGCGATGCGAGCGTCTTCTTCAGCTCCTCGAAGGCCTGCTGGCACTCCTCGGTCTAAGCAAAGCCATTCATCTTCCTCAGCACCTTGAAGAAGGGATGGCAACGGTCCGCCGACCTAGAAATAAAACGGCTAAGGACCGCAACCCGGCCGGTCAGTTGCTGCACTTGCTTCTTGGAGGCTGGCTGCTCCATGTCCAGGATGGCCTGGACCTTCTCCGGGTTGGCCTCGATTCCTCTTTGGGTCACCATAAACCCTAGGAACTTCCCGGCGGAGACGCCGAAGGCGCACTTCGCCGGGTTCAGCTTCATCTGATGGCGCCGGAGGTTGCCGAACATCTCCGTCAAGTCAGCCACGTGGTCCGAATCAAGTTTGCTCATTACCAGCATGTCGTCCACGTACACCTGCATGTTGCGGCCTATCTGGTCTTTGAAGATTTTACTGACCAGATGTTGATACGTCGCCCCTGCGTTCTTGAGGCCGAAGGGCATCATCCTGTAACAGAAAGTCCCGCGGTCAGTAATGAAGGCGGTGTGCTCTTCGTCCTCCGGGTTCATCCGGATCTGGTTATATCCAGAGAAGGCGTCCGTGAATGACAGGAGGCGATGCCCCGAGGTGGTGTCGACCAGCTGGTCGATCTTCGGCAGAGGGAAGCTGTCCTTCGGGCAAGCTCGATTGAGGTCGGTGTAGTCCACACAGATCCTCCACTTACCACTACTCTTCTTTACCATGACCACGTTTGCTAACCAGCTGGGGTATTGGCCTTCTCGGACAAAACCGGCGGTGAGGAGCTTTTCTACCTCCTCGTTGATCGCCTTCTGTCTCTCCATGACGAAGCTTCTCTTCTTCTGGCGGACCGGGCGGCAACCTGGGTCCACGTTCAGGCTGTGCATGATGATCTCGGGCGGGATGCCCGGCATGTCGGCCGCCGACCAGGCGAACACGTCAGCGTTGGCACGGAGGAACTCCAGCAGGCGGGTTCGCTCTTCCTCGGGGAGCTGGGCCCCGACTTGCACCGTCTTCAGGGGGTCCGAACCGAGGGGAAAAGTTAGCAGGCGCTCTACGGGCCCTCCCCTGGGTTCCTTCTCTCTCAGGTCGAGATCCTCGATATCGTGGGCGAGCTCTGCGCTCCTGGTTCCTGGGACTGTCTGGAGGCAGAGTGGGACCGGCTGGATCGTCCCCTTCATTTCCCCAAGCCCGGAAGGCGTGGGGAACTGCACCAGCAGCCTCCTCGTGGAGATGGTGGCGTCCAGTTGGTTGAGCCCGGGACGCCCGAGAATAGCGTTGTAAGGCGAAGGGAGCTTGACGACAGTGAATGTTATCATGACGGTCGCCTGCCGAGGCGGGGATCCGGCGATGACCGGGAGAGTGATCTCTCCTTCGACCCCCACGGAGTCCCCTGTAAAACCTACCAGTGGGATGTGCACTGGTTTCAGCTGGTCGGGAGACAAGTTCATCCGAGAGAAAGCATCGTAAAAAAGTACATCGGCCGAGCTTCCACTATCCACCATGATTCGATGTACAGGATGCTTCGCGATGGTCATCTCGACCACCACGGCATCATTGTTTACATTGTCATTAATTTCCCTCCCTTTGGGAGGGATTACATTCTCCGGGATTTCCCGGGCTCTCTTCTCTGCTCGGCCGGACCCGCGTGAGATCATGCCCACGGGCTTCTCCGTTGGGCGGTTGTCGATCGCGGGGATAGGCGGTAAGGCCGCGAGCGGCTGCCCTTCAGAGGGGACCTCGTTCTTGACGAACTTCCTGAGGTAACCCCTCCCGATCAGTTCCTCAATCTCTCGCTTCAGATGGCGACACTCCTCCATGTCATGTCCGTGCTCGCGGTGGAACTGGCAGTACTTTGATTTGTCTCGGGCGGCTCTCGAGTTCTGAGGTGGAGGTCGGCGGAGGTAGCGCTCGCCCTCGATTTCCATGAGGATCTTCGTTCGAGGTGCGAGGAGAGGGGTGTACCTCCGCTCGGGAGTGGCTTCGCCCCTCGGCTTTGGATTTGGGCGGAGGTCGGCAGATGGCCCGGGCCTCCGAGCTCCCGGGGTGTCCCTCGGGAGCGGCTTCTTTGGAGTCTTCCCGTCCAGCTCTCGATGGGTGCGGTCGGCCTCCTCCGCTCGGATGTACTTGTGGACGCGGAGGAGGAGCTCGGAATACGTCCTGGGCGGCTTCTTGTCCAGGGAATAGGTGAGGCGGGATGTCTTGAGTCCGCGCTTCAAGGCCAGCATGGCGACGGGCTCGTCCAAGCTGTAGATTTCCAGGGCTGCGGTCTTGAACCGGGTGATGTAGTCCCGGAGCAGCTCCTGGTCCTGCTGGCGGATGGAAAAGAGGTTGTCCACCTCTCTAGGCACCTTTCGACAAGCGTCGAAGTGCGCCACGAACTTTCCTTCCAACTGATGGAAGGAGCAGATGGATCCGGGCTCGAGGCGGGTGAACCAGACTCGAGCGGCCTTCCGAAGGGTTGCCGGGAAGGCGATGCACAAGAGGGCATCGGTGGCGCCCTGGACCCTCATGAGAGCTTTATAGCTCTCCAAATGGTCCAGGGGGTCGGTGGTCCCGTCGTAGGGGTCCACCTGTGGCATGCGGAACCGTTTCAGGATCGGTTCCGCCTGGATTTCTTCAGAGAAAGGGGGGCGGGAGTCGTAGCCCGCCGGGTCAGCTGACGAGTTCTGCAGGTCGGCGAACCGTCGGGCAAACTCCGCCAACTTGCGCTCGTGCTCTTCTAGGCGCCTCTCGGCCAGGCGCCTGACGGCTTCGTCGGTGGAGTCTTCCACCGAGACTGCAGGTGAAGGGGGCGTCGATCGGTCTCGGCGCGAGGTCTGGCCCCGGCGTCGCTTGCTACGATGCACCATTTCGGCCCCATCGGCCGGGGATCGACTCTCGTGATCCTCCGAACCGGAATAGTTTCTCTTTGCAGGAGCTTGGTGGCTCCCCCGGGGGTCGGAGATGGCCCTCGGGTGGGATGGCCTGCCCTGGATTGAGCGCAGGCTCCCACGCTGCCCCGCGGCTCGGGCCGCGGGGGTCCCTGGCTGCGGCTGAGTGGCTAGGGACCGTTGCTGATGCTGAAGCTGTCGGACCGCTGAGGTCAAGGTCTGCAGCTGCTGGACGATGGCCGCAAGGGATCCGTCCGCGCGGGCAGGCTGCTGTGGAAGAGGAGGGGGAGCCGGAAGCTCCTGTTCGGGGGTGTGGCCCCCTGGAGGGGAGTGGGCTTCTCCCACACGGCTGGTGGACGCCTCGCGACCACGAGTGACCACCATTGCTGGAGAGCGTGACACCTGCAGAAAGCTGGTTCCCACTAGGGGTTAGTGTCCTTCGCCCTCTACCTGGTGCGCCAATCTGTTGCCGCTCTCGTCGCCGCGCCCGTGCCACGGATCAGCCGATCCTTCCTGACCGCCTGGCGAGGGAGCCTCCCTTCCTGCGGAGAACCTGCAACAAATGGGTTAGAAGACCCTGGCCGGGGATCCCGGCGAGGGGGCTCCGACGGTCAAGTCAGTAGACGACGAGAAGGAACAGACTCTCCCACCCGGGCCCTCGAAAGGGTCCCAGATTTAGAGAGTTAATTGGTGAAGGAAATGCTCTGGGGACCGGAATCTCGGCTGGGCCTGCTTGTCGAACTCACGCCCAGTGTTCCCCTCTCGGGATCTCTGGTTTTTCTCTCGGTGCAAGGCCTTGTGCCCGTGCTTCCTCCTTGTCCCCAGGCTAGTTTGGCTTACCTTGTCGTCCCCAGATTCTTCCTTCTTTATCCCCTTCCGTCGCGCGTTTGTCTTTTTCTGCCTCGGGAACCCTCCTCCCCCGTCCTCTTCTCTTTTCCCTTTTGGTGAAGGGTGCCAGGCGGCTTTCCGACCTCGTCCGCCGGGCCCAGCAGGGAAAAGGCAAAGACAGAAGAGAAAAAGAGGGAGGGCGGCGCTGGCAGAGCGGCTGGTCGTCAGGCCTCGGGCTCCGTGAGAACGCTCTCTTCCTCGAGCGTGGGCGCCATCCGTTTATGGGGCCTGTTCCTTCAGGATCGGGTCTCTCGGCTGCGGGACCTGTCGGGCCGATGCAAGTGACGTTCCGCGTGCCGTCGCCCTCCGTACGGGACGCCGTCTGGGGTCGGTACAACCCGAGGGATGGCCTCGGGACCTGTCTCCTTTTCCGGGGGCCTCTCCGTACGAGCGGTCTGACCTCGGCTGAGTTGGACCCGTCTCCGGGGGCCAACTGGCGAGGGGCGAAGGATCTGCCAACCTCGGCTTAGGTGGACCCCTCCTGGGTGGACACCTGGAGAGGTGGCAGGAGGTCGCCTGGCTTCGGTCGAGGTGGACCCGTCTCCGGGTAGCCACCTGGCGAAGGGCGAAGGATCAGCTGACCTCGGCTTAGGTGGACCCCTTCTGGGTGGACACCTGGCGAGGTGGCAGGAGGTCGCCCGGCTTCGGCCGAGGTGGGCCCGTCTCCGGGTGGCCACCTGGTGCAGGGCGAAAGATCTGCCGACCTCGGTTCAGGTGGACCCCTCCTGGATGGACACCTGGCGAGGTGGCAGGGGACTGCCCGACCTCGGCCGACCTCACTTGGGCGGACCCCTCCGGGCCCGGGCGCCAATGAGGTGGTAGAGGAACTCCGGGCCGAGCTCGACCTCGGCGAGGGCGGTTTGCTTCAGACAGTCGTCGGGTGGTGCGGTATGCCGATCCTAGCTTTGTGGACGTGGCGCTGACTCCGGCGGGGAAACTTACACGTGGCTTGCTCTCATTCGGCGATACCTGAGCCTGGCCACGTCACTGTCACGGCTGTAACAGTTACCAATAAGGTATTTTCTTTTTTCTAGTAGTGAATTTTAGATTTTATATATCTCCATCATATGTGCTGTAAAGAGAAGTTCGATTCTTTAGAAAGTAGAGAAGGTGCTTCCACCTACCAGATGGATCAAGTTGTATAATCAAGGACAAAGGGATGGTCAGCTTAAAGTTTTATGATGAATCATTGAAAAAATTGGATGAGGTTTGATACATACCCATCTTCAGTAAGAATCTAATCTTACTGAATAAATTGGATTCAAGCGATTATACATGAAGAGCCAGTGATAGAATCTTAAAGGTTATCTATGGTAATAGGATTGTTTTGAAGGAAAAGAAGTTAAAAGGATGCTACCTCTTGACATAAGTGCAGTGCAAGGTGCAGTCCCTAATGTAGATAGGAGCTTAGTGTGAGGTGGAACTCTAAGAGCAGATGGATTGGGCACGAGATGAGAGATCCAGACAATGATAGATGAAGTTGCATGGTGAAGTTTCTATTATCGTAAAAAGTTTTTCCAAGCAGGTTTCAGGTAAGGTGAGCATAGCAGATAACAAAGATGAGATAGAGTGGCTTAGCTCGATTTCCATATTTGTCATCCATGAGCAATGGGCATTTATCCCAAGACATGGGACAAGATCTTTTAAGAGCTCTCAAAGTTAAATGGAGACCAAATATCAAGTTGAGATAGAGATTGCTAAGAAAAAATGCTTCAATTCTACTTAGAAGAGGCCCACTGGAATACAACCTGTGAGAAGAAGCCCAAAACTCAGCTTGAAGCTTGAAAGGGGGCCTAGCCTAGTGCACGCGGCCTAGCCTGGCTCGTGGCTCATGCGCGCACATGATATTCATGGCCCAAGCACATGCAGTCACCGGTCTGGCCTGTAGTACACAGTGCACAAGCGTAGTCCACAAGATCACATTTTGCGAGGTCCATGGATCGTGTGACGTGCTTTACATGATGTAGATGGTTTCCCCACGTGTTTTGCATGGTCTACATGTGCGGACATGCACGGGCACTGCATGGTGCTTGGGGGTTGGTTGGTTCACAAGGGGGAGGCTGTGTGGCTATTTTAGCACGGTTCATGGATTTGGGATGCATTTCTAGTTTCGTTTAGACTCCATTTTTAACATGGATTGGATCTCTGGATTTTTATCGAAGAGGGCTTCGACATAAAAAGTTATAAAGGGTGTCAAAATTTATAAAAAGAGTAATAGAGAGCTAGAAAGATTGGAGTGTAAAGATCAAGAGGACTTCTAGGAGGGATGGTAATGACAAAGAAAACTTGTAGGAGCTAGAGGGTCTTCTTAAATATTAAAAGCTTTATGAGGGATTTGGAACTTTTTGTTAAGAGATTATACAAGATTGAGAGTACGAGTTCTTATATTGTAAGTAATTATTTTTCTCATAGTGAAGTCTTGTATATCATGTTGATTAGATCTTTTATTTTTTTATTTTATTTAATTTCTTCTCTTGCAATATCACAATGATATTATGATTTTGGAAACATGAATTTGTATTCATATGAAAGATTTTTTAACAAATGATATCAGTGTAGATGGTACTACAATAATCTCATCTACTCGAAGTTATTAACATCCGAGTAAGCAGCAAGAGCTAGTAACTTCTAGCTATTCCAGTTGGAGATTATGACAAACAATATTTGAGCAAACCACTATTCTTCTACTGGAAGAATTCCAACCTCCCAACAGAAAGTTATTATCTACGTAAGTAGAGGCCACCTCCCTAATGACATTCAGTTACTCCGAATAGCTCTATAAATAGATAAGAGGGGATCCCTGATAAGGTATAACACTTTTATCACTTTTAGATACTCAGTCTTCTTTCTTTTATAACTTTTAGCTTTGGCTACTCTAGCCCATTTCACTCTTTCAACTAACTTAAGTATCGGAGGGTTTCTCGCCGGTTACTACCGATAGCTCTTAGCTTCGACTGCCGTAGCCTATTTCACTTCTCCAACTAATTTAAATATCAAAGGGCTCCCCGCTGGTTACTACAAGTCAAGAGACTGTTCTTGTAGATTTTTATCGGAGAGAGGTCAAGAGTAGCTATCCTTTTCATATTGGAGAAGCTCGGAAGATCTTCAGGTGTCACTGGAGTTCTAGTAAAGAATGATTTGGCTGCAATAGTAGTGATGGGCATAGTGAAGAGTTTCAAGCTAGCTAGTGGTGTAATTGGAGATACCAATGATGATATAGGAGGTGGTATTTAGAGTTGCTGTATCAGTATTTATAAATTATCATATGATAGCACGTGATCATTAATTTCTATTACAATCATCAAACAAAAGTCGACAACAAGTGAAGTAATTGTAATATCAAAAAAGTTAGATGATTTGATCACAATAAATTAAAATTCAGAATAGAAATAAAATCTTTTAAAATATTCAAAATTTTTAGTATAATTAAACTTTCTCCAAATAATTAATAACCATCTCGTTATCTCCACCATTTCATCAAAACCTCCAAATCCAACATTACGTCAACTCTTTCCAAAATACATTACATATTTTAGAATCATATATTATCATGCCTGCTTTATACAATATACAAAATGTCTTTTCTTTTATGAGCCGACCTCCAGAAATACACCGAGCTTAAGAGGCCACTAATCAATGTAGCAAAAAAGAATAGCCTAGTGAAGAGTATTAATGGCTCAACATATCTTCCTTCTCGAGCCATACAAAATTCTCTCCCTACGAAGCCCACCACTCAAACATGTCGCCTTAGCCTTTAATTAATGTAATTACACACCAAAAAAAAAAAAAGTCTTCTTTTTTAACCAAAAAACAAGTTCAATAACAAAGATTATCTTTTTACTGGCAGGTTTATCGCTAAAGCGGTAGCCCGATTGGTAGAGAGCTTATCTTATTACCAACAGATCGGCGATTCGAGACATGATCCCGCGGGTGACTAAGACCCTTTATCCCTGATCTACTGCGGAGAGGTGCGGACCCTTTATCCCCGATCTACTGGAGAGAGGTGCGGAGCTTGTCTTATTACCAACAGATCGGCGGTTCGAGACATGATCCCACGGGTGACTAAGACCCTTTATCCCCGATCTACTGCGGAGAGGTGCGGGTGACTAAGACCCTTTATCCCCGATCTACTGGAGAGAGGCGCGAATCTGAACGTCCCGTATCGAAATTTATCCTCTCCTATCATTTTTTTTTATCAAAAAAAAAATATCATTTATTGATTTATTGTGATTTAGTCACAGTCGATTTTATAATTTAAAATAAATTATTTCATAATCTATCATAAAATAATTATTTAAAAATTTAAATTAATCAAAATAATTTATTTTAATTTTTATAATTATTTAAAAATAAATTAAAATAATAATTTATTTTGGATAAAATTAAGATAATCAAATATTATGAGAGAATTATTATAACAAGAGACATTAAAAAGAAAAAAGGAAAAAAAAAAAAAACAAAGCTTTACTGCATTACGTGGCAGTCAAGACACTGGTTCTGACAGCAGCATATCATATTAGATTCATACCCACAAATGGTTCCACGCTGGTTCCACAAGTGCATAGCATGATGGATTCCTTAACAAAAATTTAAAAAGAGAGAGGAATGGAACTCTGCAAAGCAAGTAAGACCAAAAAGCCAAATTAGTTTCCGCCGCATCTTTCACGGGATTCCCCCATCCATCCCCCCCATATCCAAACTCCGACACAAATCCCGCGTCAAAGCATTCAAAACGTTCCGAAAACCTTTCATTGTCTCTGGACAAATCTGAATCGTTCTTTGGCGCGAAAGATACAACCCGCCCTCCCCTGTCCGGCGGGGAGAGGTGGAAGGATCATAACTCCCTGGGGTCCACGAATATGGACGCCCCCGGCGGCGACTTGGTCCAGTCCCCCACCGCACCGCCGTCGCTGTAGCCCTCCGCCAGCCGCTTCACGCACCACAGGTCCTCGCACGACAGCCTCCTCCAGTGCGGGATCCCCTGCCGGAGCGGCTCGCATGCCGCCATCTCCGCCGCCACCACCCCGCATCCTCCCGGTGTGTCCCTCCCCATGTTGTGCGCGTGCCGGCACAAAGCCCCCACCATCCCCGCCGCCGCCGGCCCGTGCCCCCCTACCCCATAGAGAAACAGCGCCCCGAACGGCCGGAATATGTCCGGCACCGACGGGATCCGCAGCCACGGCAGCGCCCAGTCCGCCGCCCGCGTCGCCCACGCCAGCCCCCGCTGCACCGCCGACCCCCCCCGCAGCTCCAGCCGGAACACCCCCCCGCAGTTCCACACGCTCACCACCGCCCACGACTCCGGCGGCGTCGCCAGGAACTCCTCCGCCCCCGGCCATTCCCATCCCCCCCGTCCGCCACCGCCGCCGGCTGCCGGCACGGCCAGGAAGGTGCCGAGGGAGAGGGGGTTGGAGAGGACGGCGTCGATGTCTCGGGGGAAGAACTCCGTGGTGGAGAAGCGGCGGCGGTATAGGGTCTCGGCGTCGGCCGTAGGGAGGCGGAGGATGCGGACGCTTCCGGGAATGGTGAGACGGTGGGCGAACACCGGGTGGACCAGGATCACCGGTGTCCGGAACTCGGAGTACCCGCACCGCCCAGTGAACAGCCGAATCGACGCTTCATTGTCCTTCTCCGTCGCCATATACGCGTACTCCGCCCCCTGCTCTTTGAACCACTCTTCCAACCTCCTCACCAACTTCATGCCAATTCCCATCCTCCTATATTTATATATTTTTTAAATTAACCAAACATATCTTAATAAATCATTAATAATTAATGTTTAATAATCAGTATATACGCGCACATAAAGAGACAATAGTGATGGTGGACTTACCGGCAGGAGGGGGAGACGCGGAGGCCGAGGGTGCAGGCGACCTTGGCGTAGATTGGGATAGGGAGCGGGTTCTGGTGCTTCGCGGCGGCGTTTCGTGGGATGTTCTTGCCACAGATGATGGTCTTCACACTCCCGCGAATTAACCCTACGATCTCTTTCACCGGCCCACACTTTTCCGCCACCTAAAAATTTTCAATTTAATTAAATTTAATGATTAAAAGGTATTAAAACAACAAACATTTATGCGAATAACATATTAGCAAATAAAAAAGATAATAATAATAATAATAATAATAATAATACCAGCATGTGGAAGGCCGGGGAGTGGCGGACGCGGGAGACGGGGTCGCCGAGGTTATCGGTGAAGAGACTCATCTCACCGTTGGGCCCCACCTCGCACATCCTCTCCATGGCCTCCACCCTCAGGCGGTCCCTCTCCTCATACTCTCTCACCACAAATCCCTCTTCCGTCATCTCTCTTATTCTGTCTCTGGCAATAAGCAGCTATACTGCTGTCGGTATTGGTATTGTAAGCAAGCAGCAGTATAGATGGCAGGGAGAGAGGAGAGGACTTAGACCACTCTTTTTCTTGGAAGTCGGACAGAAGGAGAGGAGAAGAGAGTGGAAGCGATGGCTTTATATCAATCTGTTGAATCACCAGTAGAGCAACAAGGGAACGAGGAGAAGAAGAGTACGTTGGCTCTTTTTGGGCCGCTTGGTTTGGTGCGTGAGTTGTTTGGTGTATGGAGTTGCAATGGTATATTTATTCTAGTTTGTATAGGTTGATGGGGTGGCATGAGGGGCTTCCTCTCTCTCTCTCTCTCGAATTTTAATTTCCTATGTCTAGAATCTTTTCCTTCTCTCCTCTCTACCCTACGCACTCTCCATGTATCTCATTTATATTATTATTATTATTATTATTATTATTATTTAATAAAAAAAGATAGGGGGATAAATTCGATGTAGCTATCTTTGCAAACCCCCACCCCATAGGGATGCAAATTAGTCGGATCGGATTAGATCATGAGTTATCCCGATTTGATCCGATCAAAGAGTCAGATCGGATTAGGTCATGAGTGATCCCGATTCGACTCGATTCTTTGATTGGGTCCTAATATTAGATCCAAACCCAATTCACTAGAAAATCGGGCCGGATCGGGTCGGGTCCACTATCAGAATTTTCAACCCAACGGATCATTCGGGTTGTATCGGATTTATAAATAACCCGGTTCTAATATAAAAAATTTGGAATTATATATGATCCAGATAAAATATAGACAACTATATTTAATTATTATATAGTCAACTATTATTAACCATAAAATAAATAACAAACAATATTATTTTCAAAATAAATTAAAATATAAAAATAATTATACCTCTATCTCTATACTAAAAATAAGTTCCATACAAGTTTTAAATTATAATTTAAAGATTCAAATAGATATCATTCTAATACTAATAGTATGCTTAAGTCGGGTAAGGTCAGAACGGGTCCAAATTCAGTAAACCCGTACCTGACTCAGAAAATGAAATATATCTAATTTTATGACCCGACCCAGATCCATGGGTCTCTAAAAATGGGTTGGATCGGGTCTAAGTGGATCGAGTTGGATTGGGTTGGGTGGGACCCATTTGCACCTTACCACCCTACCGAGAAATGTTCGATTCAAGGTGCTTGATTTTCACAGTTTTTTTCCACCTAAGGGTGAGTAGGTCAACCCCACACCACCGAGGTGCCAACTGGTTAGAACGGGAAAGAAGAAGGATCCTAGCCTCTCACTCACCCAATCGTCACGGGCCTTAGAGGATAATCCTGAATTTAATCGTGAAGTAAGAAAAGAGAGAACTTGAGCTTTGAAGTCAGCTTTCAAGCCTTCACCAACTCTTATCAGAAGCTTGAAGCAACTTTTGAGGAAAGCAAGGAAGCCATTGAAGTGCATTGAAGGGCATTCAATTGAGCTTCACTAGAGCTGCATTGGCAACCACCAGACAACTTAGTTTGTCATTTCTGTTACTTTTCATTCTACTATTAGAATACTTGGGTTATTGGTGAACCCGCCTATAAAAACCAAATAGGTTTCTTTGGTGAGCCTACTTAAAACCAAAGTGTAGAGGTTCTAGGTGAGCATGTGAAAACTGGTATCAGAGCAGTTCTTTGGAACTATTTCACATGGACCTTTGTGTGATACATCAAACAAGTGTAAATGCTTACTATGATATACATCTATACTTGTGAATAGAATAGATTTTTTCATGCCCAGTGTTTTGTCATCATCAAAAAGGGGGAGATTGTTGATCCCTAAAGTGATTTTGATGATAACAAAATATTAGAGCATGTATTTGGTTATCTAACAACTCTTCAAATGGTTGACAAGTTTTTGTAGGACGACTACTTTGACATTTTTTAAACCCTACAATCTTTATTTCTTTGTGTTGAGTTGTAAGTAATTAGAATCTTGTAAAGAAGAACCCAACAAAAAATTTTCCTATTTGAATCAAAGATAAAGAGTTGCTTCTACTAGTTTTCAAGCTTTAATTTCTCTTGATATTATTGTAAGAAGATCTTAAGGAAGTCTTCAAAGCTTGGCATGTGAGTTCTGAAGAATAGAAATTGGTCTGGCTGAAGAACCAATCTCGAGCCAATTGGATGGAGGAACCAGCCGACTCTGGCACTAGCACAAGAAAGAAAATCTCTGGTGCGCAGACCCAGCCGACTGGCACCAAGTCTCAGCCGACTCGTCCAGAACTTGGTTGAAAATGTTCTGAGAACCTCAAGGATCCGAGCCGACTGGATTTCAGCCTAGCTGACTCGTCCAGAGTGAACTATTTTCTCGACTGTGGAACCTAGCCGACTGGTATTCAACCCAGCCGACCCGAACTAAAGGATCTCCTATGATTAATTCTTTAGGGTAAGATGTAACATACCTCCAGTCTCTCGATAGATCGGTATGATCCTTACTTACCATTTCTTCTCTGTCTTGAGTGTCTTTATCTTGAATGCTCAAGTCCTCCATTCCTTTTTGCAACGTACCTGCATCATTATCTATGCACTCTTCTTGTCTAGAAGGTATAGGGTTAGTTTCAATAAATATAACATATATTGACTCTTCAACAGTAAGAATCCTTTTATTAAAAACCCCATATGCTTTGCTATGTAATGAATAACCTAGGAAAATTGCATCATCAGCTTTAGAATCAAATTTTTCTAAATTATCTTTTCCATTATTATGCACAAAGCATTTGCAACCAAACACATGAAAATAACTGATATTAGATTTTCTATCATTCCAAAGCTTATAGGAGGATTTCTTTAAAATAGAATGGATCAAAATGCGGTTTAAAATATAGCATGCAGTGTTCACCGCTTTTGCCCAAAAGTACTTTAGAAGATTGCCTTCGCACAACATTGTGCGAGCCATTTCTTTCAATGTCCTATTTTTCTTTTCTACAACACCATTTTGTTGAGGTGTTCTAAGAGCAGAGAAGTTGTGATCAATGCCAAATTCAGTACAATAATCTTCAAAAAATTGATTTTCAAATTCAGTTCCATGATCACTTCTAATTAAAATTAAAGATAAGTTCTTTTGATTTGAAACCTTTTTATGGAATTTTCTGAAAACATGAAAGGTTTCATCTTTTGAAGCAATAAACAAAACCCAAGTAAATCTTGAAAAATCATCTACTATCACAAGAGCATATTTCATACCTCCTAGGCTTGTGGTCCTAGTAGGTCCGAAAAGGTCCATGTGAAGTAGTTCAAGTGGTCTTGTTGTAGAAACTATATTCTTTAATTTAAAACTCTTCCTAGTTTGTTTATTCATTTGGCATGCATCACAAACATGATCAAAATTAACTTTGAACTTAGGCATGTCTCTAACAAGATCTTTAGAAATCAATTTGGCAATAGTATGCATGCTAGCATGACCTAATCATCTATGCCATAGTAAACACGACTCTTTGGTCTTAGCATTCATTACAACTAGACTAGGGCTACTTGACATGGCAAGATCATTAAGATCTACCATATAGATATTTCCAAGTCTATGTCTAATGAACTATTTTTAACCTCCTTTTTTAGTTCAATATTTTCAGTAATTAAATCATTGTTTTTCCTTTCACATAAGAGATTTTCATTTTTTAGCTTTTCATTTCTTTCAGAAAAGTCATGCAGTTCTTTTTACAATAAAAGGTTTTTTTCTAAAATTTTATTTTTCTGTTTAAGTAAAGAATCATTCATATTTTTCAATGATTTTATCTTTACTCCAGCTTTCTTAAATTCAGATAATAGATCATGAAATGCAAAATTTAATTCGTCAAACATAAATTCAGTGCAATTGCTAGGGGATGTTACCTCATCTTCGAGACCCATTAAATACAAATTTACAGCCTTGGTGGTCTCTTCTTCTTCAGATGAAGATGATTCTTCACTATCGGTCCATGTGGCAACCATGGCTTTCTTCTTCTTTTTCTGTCTGAAGGATTTCTTCAATAGAGGACAGTTTGGACGAATGTGCCCCGGCTTCTTGCATTCATAGAATGTGGGGACTGCTTCTTTATCTTTCTCTCTGTCCTTTTCTTTTTCTTTTTCGTAATCCTTCCTATGGAATTTCCGGTTGAATCTTCCTTTCTTTCTTCCCATGAACTTTCTGAATCTCCTCACAACCATTGCAATATCATCGTCTTCTAGGTCATCATTGGAGGAGGTGCTTTCTTCTTCAGATTCTTCATCATCCCTCTTTGATTCGGTAACAGCTCTGAAGGCTATTGTTTTCTTTTTCTTCTGTTCGTCTTTAGTTCTGTGCTGCATAGTCAGCTCATGGGTGATGAGTGATCCTAGTAGTTCATCCAGTGGTAATGTGTTGAGGTCTTTGGCCTCCTGGATTGCTGTCACTTTGGGATCCCACTTGTCAGGTAAAAATCGGAGTATCTTCTGAAATAGATCAGCATTTGAGTACATCCTGCCAAGACTCTTCAAACCATTAATAGTATATATAAATCTAGAGAACATGGTAGAAATTGTTTTAGAAGGTTTCATTTTAAACAGTTCATAGTTGTGAACTAAAAGATTTATCTTTGAGGTTTTTACTTGGGAAGTTCTCTCATGGGTCACTTCGAGTTTATCCCAGATTTCCTTTGCTGAAGAGCAAGTAAAAATTCGGTTGAACTCATTTGCATCCAAAGCATAGTATAGTACTTTGGCATTCAATTTCCCTATTTTCATGTCATGATCATCCCAGTCTTCTTCAGGCTTAGGGATGTCCACGCCATCAACTTTGATCGTGGGAATGTGTGGCCCTTTTAAGATGACCTTCAACAATTGAAAATCAACAGCTTGAATGTAAATTTTCATTCGTGCTTTTCAATAAGAATAATTAGTACCTATGAATAGTGGAGGTCTATTTGTTGACTGGCCTTCGACCAAGGATGTACTCATGGGATGAGCCATCAATCTTTACTCGAGTAATCAGAGACACTGCTCTGATACCAACTGTTGTCCAGGTGGCTTTTCCCAAGAGGGGGGTGAATTGGGAATTACAAAATTTCTTGCAAATATGTACACAAGTAATTCCTTTTAGTGGTAGAGTGTTGTGTTAATCAGAATTAAGTACGGAAGCTGAAAAGTAAGTAAAGCACTGGTATCAGAGCTTTCTTTGGTGAACCCTTTCAAAACCAAAGTATAGAGGTTGAGATTGTGAGCTTGAAAAATAATCCAACTATATTTCGGTTTAGGGGATATAGTGGAAATCCCTGAGTGGTGAACTTGGGTAGTGGACGTAGGAGCTGGGTTGCTCCGAACCACTCTAAACTTATTCTGTTTGTGTTGTGCTTTACTTTTCAGCTTCCGCACTTAATTCTGATTAACACAACACTCTACCACTAAAAAGAATTACTTGTGCACATATTTGCAAGAAATTTTGTAATTCCCAATTCACCCCCCTCTGGGGAAAAGCCACCTGGGCAACAAATCGAGTATTCCATAGAGTCACACCTCGAATCCGTGACCTGTTGGTTATGAGGCAAGACCCCAACCAGCTGGGCTATCATCTTGGTGGTATCTCATTTATTTTTATTGCGAGCAAGTAGTAAAGGCTATGGAAAGAACGTGGACATGGAGGACTGGAAAGTGGAGGGCAGAGTGGATAGACAGAAGTGGTGGCTATGATTGCGTGTAGACCTCCATCTAGGATGACAATCAGGTTGGGTTGAACATATACAGATCAAGTCATATATAAATCAGATCAGAAAAGTCTCAACATGAACCTAATCTATTTATTAAATGGATTGTAATTTAAAAACTGAGCATGATCCATTTAATAAATAGGTAACCCGATTTGACATGTTTAACATATTTATTAAATGGATAACCTGCTAACCCAACTCGACCCGATCTATTTAACCCATTTAATAATTGGATAACCTGTTTATCTAATCAAACCCGATCCAATATGTTTAATAAATAGATAATTTTACTTAACCTGACCCAACCCAATCTGACCTATATATTAAATGGGTTAAACGGATTAAACAGGTTAGGTCTAAAAAACTTGAACTTGATCCATTTATTAAATGAGTTAAATGGGTCGATCCATTTATGACTCGAATCCATTTATTTCATATCCAAACCTGTTTATGACAGGTCGAACATGGATTGAATTGATGGGTCGGGTCATAATTTGCCATCCCTATCTCTAGCGGGTGTGTTGACGGGTGTTTTATCATTTATAATCAACTATTTTTTCAAACAGAAGGCATTCCATGCCATAATTATCATTACTTACGATACAATGAAAAAAAATGAATGTAAGGATACATTTCCAAAATATTATTTTTAATAATTAATTTTAATATTTTATTATTTATAATCATTTATTTTTTTAGGCAAATAGCGCCTCATGTCATAATTATGATTACTTATGATAGGAAGAAAATCAGGATGCATACCCCAAAAAAAAAAACCTTTTTTTAACAATTAATGTTGATGTTTTACCATTTATAGTCGTTTATTTCTCCAAAACAAAAGGCATCCCATGTCATAATTGTGGTTACTTAGGATATAACAGATAGAACGAAAATCAGGATCCACACCCAAAAAAAAAATCTATTTTTTAATAAGTAATTTTAGTGTTTTATCATTTATTTCTTTTAACACAAGATGTCTCATGTCATAATTATGGTTATTATGGTTATTTAGTGTGGAATGAAAATCAGGGTGCATACCCAAAAAAAATTATTTTTAATAATTAATTACGATATTTATCATTTATAGTCATTTAAACAGTAGGCATCTCATGTTATAATTATGATTACTCAGGGTAGAACGAAAATAAGGATGCATACGAAAAAATATATTTTTAATTTTTAAATTACTTGATCATTCAACTTTTAATTGATAGTTAAATTTTTAATTATTTGACTGTTAAATTTTTAATAACTTAACTATCAAACTTTTAATCATTTATTTATTAAATTTTTAATTTATGGCAAATTTTAATGAACTAATAAAAATCTAAATGATCATAAAAATCTAAATGGCTATAAAAAGATCTTGTTGGATCCTTGGCTAGCAACTAGCTTTTAAGTATTTGATCATTAGATTTTTAATTTTTGACTAGCTTTAATAAACTAATAAAAATTCAAATAGTTATATTTAATGGCTATAAAAAGATTTTCTTATATCTTTATCTAACAAGCCATCCAAAAATTCTCCTAGCTTCATCTTCTACCTTATCCAAAACTTTTTAATTTTGACTGGCTTTAATAAACTAATAAAAATTCAAATTATTATATTTAATGACTATAAAAAGATTTTCTTGTATCATTATCTAACAAGCTATCCAAAAATTCTCCTAGCTTCTTCATCTTCTACCTTTTTCCTTCTCCAAGTTTCTTACAAATTTTTTCAATTTTTTCTTCCCAGATATTGAAAGAATCTTTATCAACCTACATCATGGTCATGCCGTAGGTGGAAGAATCCCAATCATTTCTCAGGATGGTGTTTTCAATTATTTCTACATAAGGAACATAAATACATCTTAGGATATACTTTACATGCTTTCAGATTTATTTCTTGGTTTTTACGATTTCATATAAATCATTTATATTTTTTTATTATAAAATTCTTGTTAGTTTTATTTAATTACATCCATAATCTTTAAAGTATAGTTCTAACAATCTAAGGTATACTTTTGAATTGTGATTAAAGGGATTAATAGGGATTTAATCTGAGAATTAGGTGTATATGGAGATTATTACTTGAGTTGATTTCATCCATCTTCTAGAAAAGTACCTCTGATTTTTCCTGCAGATACTATGTACCATAAAAAATACAATTTTTAATCTTTGTCTCTATCTATTTTTTAATGTAATTTATGGATGCACATACAAGTATATCACTGCAGCATTTTTCTTTGAGATCTGATATTTCTAGATTACTTGTTATTTTATTTATATATGTCTTGCTAAGATTTTCCTAAGACTTGGTTGATTGGCTATGTTATATATATATAACTGAAATATTTTTTAAATTCTTCACCCACATGCCACAAATATGGATCTCTTTTGTGAACTCTATCATCTAAAAGGTGATATGCCTTCAATTATTTTGATTGAAGAATGCAGGAATTTACTAAGCATGTTCATAGAAAATCATTTTTTAGAGTTCTCTGGTAACATCACTCTCCACTTGGATCTTTAATACTAATTAGATTGATAAATATTATTAACAATTTCGAAATTTGTTCTCAACTAGATTTTGCAACTCTAGTCCTGATTTTTTTTCTTTTATTGTCCTTCCTATAAATGTTTTGTCACTATTTCCATTTAGGTTGATCAAGCAATCAATAAGCCATTGCTAACAAGCATGTTTATTATTAGATTTTCATATGATAATTAAAACCATGATAAGACCTTATTTATCTACTTGAAATTAATTGGGTTGGTTCTGGTTTGATCTATTTATGTACTTTATCGATCAAATTTTATTGATGGAGTACATGACCCATCAGAAATTTCTGATAGGTGGTCACTTGTAGATTTTAATTAGAAAAATAGTAACAAAATATATTTAATATATCTCAAAATCTTTTGACAAATTTTTGATAGATTATTTGTTAGAACCGATTCCATCAAAAAATCTATCAATTTTTTTATTTTTTTTAAATAATTAAAAATATTTGTAATGAATTTAGTGATAAATTATTTATCAGTAATATTTCTAATAAAATTTACCATCAAAAATATAATTTTAATAAAATTTAAATTATTAAAATGATTTTTCTAGTGGAAAGTCAATCAGAAATATTTTAACAAATATAACATAAATTTTTTGATAGATTATTATCCATCAAAAAATTGGTGTCAATAATTCTCAAATTATTTGAATGGTTGTTTCTGATGGTAATGCAGTCAAAAATATTTTAACAAATATAAAGTAAATTCTCTAATGGATTATCTATCAAAAAATTAGCATAAAGATTTATGAGGATGAATCAAGTCCACTACCAAAGAAGAATCAAGTGATGAATCCGAAGAAGAGGATGATGAAGATGAGACGGCCCTCATTACTAGAAAGTTTAAAAGATTTATGAGGAAGAAAAAGGGTTTTTATAAGAAAAAGCCTCAAAAAGGAGACTATAGCAAAGAAAAAGAAAAGGAGAAGGAAAGGGAGTAACCCACTTGCTTTGAGTGTAAGAAACCCGGTCACTTCAAGTTGGATTGCCCCATACTCAAGAAAAGCAGAAAGAAACTCAAGAAAAAGGTTATGATGGCAACATAAAGCGAGAGTGAAGATTCGAGTTCTGATGAAGAGCAGCAAGAGGTCGCCAACCTTTGCTTTATGGCCAACGAAGAAGAAGAGGTAAGCCTTGAACTTGAAAAAGAATTTACTTTCGAAGAATTGCATGAAGTTTTTGATGAACTTGTTGAATTTTGAAAACTTAAGATAAAGAACAAAGAACTAAGAAAGCAAAATTCGGAGTTAATTAAAACAAATGATAAGTTTTTGACAAAGAATGATTGTTTGTTTCAAGAAAATAAATAGTTAACTATTAAAACTACTTCTTTGGAAAAAGATTTGAAAAAGGATAAAACATTTGCCACAAATGAAAAGCTTGTCAAAGAGAACAAAGAGTATTTGCAAGAAAATTAGAAGTACAAGAAAGAACTTGAAAAACTAAAACTTTTTGTTGAAAAATTTACTTATAGTTCTGAAAAGCTTAACATGCTTTTGAATAACCAAAGTGCTGTTTTTAACAAAACGAGATTAGGTTTCAAACCTTAAAAATAATAAAAGTATTTTAAAAATTTCTTTGTACCTGCTTCATTAAATTTTACTCGTCATACATGTGGTAAAGTAGGGCATAAATCATATATGTGCAATAAAAGAAAATTAAATCCTGTTAGAATGGTGTGGGTTCCAAAAGAAACCATTTCAACTAACCCTAAAGGATCCAAGATGACTTGGGTACCTAAAATTTTCACTTGACTTATTTTTATAGGTGTGTCTTGCAACCAAGGATAAAAGAAGAATATAGTATCTTGACAGCGGTTGCTCAAGGCACATGACTGGGGATGTGAGATAATTCTCATCTCTAGAAGCTATGAATGGTGGAAATGTGATTTTTGGTGATAATGGAAAGGAAAAAATCGTTGGTATTGGTAAAGTCCATATCACCCCTACTTCCTTTGTTGATAATGTTTTGTTAATTGATGGTTTAAAGTATAATCTATTTAGCATAAGTCAATTTTGTGATAAAGGATTTAAAGTTCTTTTCGAATATTCTTTATGTATGGTATCTAGTCTATATAATAATGGCATCAAGTTCATTGGTCATAAGCATGGAAACATTTACACGGTTGATCTTGATGATCTATCTATGAAAAATGGTCAATACCTAGTGGCAAAAGAAGCCAAGACAAATGAAACTAGTTGACTTTGGCATCATAGGCTAGGATATGCAAGTATGTATTTGATTTCAAAATTAAATAAAAAAAATATTGTAAAAGATTTGCCAAAACTCATTTTTGAAAAAGATAAGATTTGTAGTGTATGTCAACTTGAAAAATAGACAAAATCTTCTTTCAAACCTAAAGAAGTAGTATCTACCACTAGACCCTTAGAATTATTTCATATGGACCTTTTTGGATCAACTAGACAACTAGTTTGAGAGGTAAGAAGTATGGGTTAGTTATTATAGATGACTATTCACATTTTACATGGGTAATGTTTTTGGCATGCAAAGATGAAAATTTTCTGCATTCATTAAATTTTATAAAAAGGTTTCAAATGAAAAAGGTGTCTCAATTATCTCTTTAAGAGCGATCATATTACTGAATTTGAAAATCATAATTTTGAAAACTTTTGCAATGAAAATGGTGTGGATCACAATTTTTCTGCACCTAGGACACCTCAACAAAATGAGATGGTAGAAAGAAAAAATAAAACTCTTGAAAAAATGGCATGCATGATACTTTGTGAAAATGATTTATCTAGATATTTTTTGGCAGAAGCCATAAATATTGCATGTTATGTTTTAAATCGTGTTTTAATTTGACATATTTTGAAGAAAACACCATATGAACTTTGGAAAAACAGAAAACCCACTATTAAATATTTTCATATTTTTGGATGCCGTTGTTTTATTCTAAACAATGATAAAGATAACCTCAGCAAATTTGATGCCAAGTCAGATGAGGATATCTTCTTAGGATACTCTACTTCTAGAAAGGCATACAGGGTCTTTAACAGAAGAACTCTTCTAGTTGAAGAATCCATACATGTAGTGTTAAATGAGACTAATGATAAATCTTCTAGAAAAGAAGATACTGTTGATGATGTTACAAGTACTCAAAAGTTTGAAAGAATGACAATTAATGAAGAACCTTCCAAGGAGCAAGATGATAATCAGGACAATGAAGGAGAACAAGTAAAAGCTTCATCTTCACCCAATCCACTACCTAAAGAATGGATATATGCTCATGGACATCCCAAAGAACTTATAATTGGTGATCCATCAAAAGGGGTAAGTACTCGTTCATCTTTAAGAAATGTTTGTGATTACTTAGCTTTTGTTTCTCAAATAGAACCAAAATCATTTGAAGAAGCTGAAAATGATTACAATTGGATAAATGCTATGCAAGATGACCTAAACCAATTTAAAAGAAATAAAGGTTGGAAATTAGTTGAAAGACCTTCAAATATTTCTATAATAGGAACAAAATGGGTTTTCAGAAATAAACTTTATGAAAATGGTTTGGTTACTAGAAATAAAGCTAGGCTAGTTGCCAAAGGCTATAATCAGGAGGAAGGGATTGATTTTGATGAAACCTTTGCTCATGTTGCTAGACTTGAAGCAATTAGACTATTATTAGTATTTGCATAATTCATGAATTTCAAACTATTTCAAATGGATGTCAAAAGTGCCTTTTTGAATGATTTTATTGAAGAAGAAGTTTATGTTGAACAACCCCCCAGTTTTGAAAATCATGAATTTTTCAATCATATTTTTAGACTTCATAAAGCTTTGTATGGTTTAAAACAAGCTTCAAGAGCTTGGTATGAAAGATTAAGTAGATTTTTGCTTGAAAATGGTTTTTCTAGAGGAAATGTAGACACTACTTTATTTTTGAAAAGAAGAATAATGATCTCTTAGTAGTACAAATGTATGTCGATGATATTATTTTCGGTGCTACTAATAAAATTTTGTATCAAGAGTTTTCCAAGCTTATGCAGGGTGAGTTTGAGATGAGCATGATAGGAGAACTGAATTTTTTTCTTAGACTTCAGATTAAGCAAACCAAAAAAGAGATCTTTATCAACCAAATCAAATACATAAAAGAAATATTAAAGAAGTTTGGGATGGAGAGCACCAAGTCATTAGGTACTCCTATGAGCCCCTCTTGTAAATTAGATAAAGATGAATCTGGTAAAAATGTAGATCAAAAGTTATATAGAGGTATCATTGGTTCACTGTTTTATTTGACTGCTAGTAGGCCAGATATAATGTTCAGCATATGTATATGTTCATGATATCAGTCTGCTCCTAAAGAGTCTCATTTATTAGCTGTTAAACGTATACTTAGATATCTATCTGGCTCTATTAATATTGAACTTTGATACTCTAGAGATTCATTTATTGAACTAATTGCATATTCTGATGCTGATTTTGCTGGTTGTAAACTTGATAGAAAAAGTACTAGTGAAACTTGTCAATTTCTAGGAGTTAATTTGATTTCATAGTTTAGCAAGAAATAGAATTCAGTTGCTCTATGTATGGCAAAAGCCAAATATATAGTAGCCTAAAGCTATTGTACTTAAATCTTATGGATCAAACAACAACTTGAAGATTTTGGCATCAAACTAACTAAGACACCAATAAGATGTGATAATACTAGTGCAATTAATTTGACTAAAAATCTTGTTCAATACTCAAAAAGCAAACATATTGAAATAAGACATTATTTCATAAGAGATTATATGCAAAATGATAATGTAATGCTTGATTTAGTGTGTACTGATAATTAATTAGCATATATTTTTACAAAACCTCTAAGTGAAGATAAATTTTGCATGACCAGAAGGAAACTTGGTGTCATCGATCCTTTTTGTCTAAACCCTCCAAATTCTTGTTGAAATCCTCCAAAGATCTCTCAAAATTATTCAAATATCTCTTAGAATATCTCATAGATTTTTCTTGGGTTTTTCTGGATTTTATTGAAATTTGTTTTTTGCTTGCCCGAGGTTAAGTGTCGACACTTGAAAAATTGCCAAGTGTCGACTCACCAGAAGTGTCGACACTTGAGCAATTTCAAAGTGTTGACTCATAATGTCGGGACTGAGATTTTTAGGGCCTTCCGTAAACCCTTTTAACCTAATTTTTCTCCTTCCCTTAGAGTCGTGTGATCCCCAAAGCTGTCCAAACCTCCAAGAACAGTGGATTGCCCCTTCTAGCCTTCAAATATTAGGTATTTCTCCTCTCTTTTTCGTGGATTTTTCGGTCAAACCGTATCTCCTTGATTTCCCTTTCATTTTTTTTGTATTTGGTCCGAACCTTACATCATTGCTGTGTTTTTGGCCAAAACTCTTGATCCTTTCATGAATTTTCCCTCTTATCTGAGCCGACTTCTACTCTTTTGGATTGCTTTGGCTTGTGGCTTGCTCAGTTTCTCTTTTCTCCTTTGTCACCACATTTTCTCCCTGTTCTTCCCGCATTCCAACCCTTTCTATCATCTCTAACTTATTTCTCCATTTTAGGTCCTCTTTCGGCCTATTGCTCTTCCCTCTCTTGTTTCCTTAGCCTTCTTTCCTCTTCCATGTCCCTCTTCTCGGTGTTGTCTGTGAAATGGGTCCCCGGAAGCAACTGGCCTATAGAAAAAGAAGATCTGAGCGGGGTCAGTCTAGCAGGGAAAGAAAAACCAAGGCCCGTCAAGATCCAGCTGAGCAAGCAGAGCAAGTTTTTCATGAGCAGTCTTCACCCTCTTCCCTTGGAGCAGCTAGAGTTATGGGGAAGACCATTGCTTGTGGTAGACGTGTGGATATACAATTTTGGGAATCATAAAGCTTCATTATCGGAGACTTACTGAGAGCAGCTGGGCTTATTCACTTCTGTACTATACGAGAGCGTTACTACCCCCAACTTATCAGAGAGTTTTATGGCAGTATGGCCACTGATGGCCTTCGATGGATAGCTGTAGTTAGGGGAGTTGAGATCCATGTGACCCCTGACCTGATTACCAGAGTATGGTAGATCCCACTCTGCGACAGAGCCGTGAACAGTGTTGGGAACCGAGAGGTAGCCTTTCGATGTATCCTGGAGCGGGACGATATGGAGGGCATCTCAGTTGTTTCTATGAACTAGCTCTCGATCGAGATGCGAGTTCTTCATCACATCATTGCTCGGATTCTGATTTCGAAGATCGGGCAATTTGATTTTATTAATGAGAGGGAGTTGGTTTTGATGGTGGCTCTGAGATAGCAGTCCCCCATCAACTTGCCGATGATTATGATCCACCAGATGGGATAGGCAGCCACCCAACATAGATTATGTTTACCTTATGGCATGGCGCTGACCCAGCTGTTCAAAGATTTCAGTGTTCCATTGGAGGGAGAGCCCTCCAAAGAGATCCTCCATATGGATACATATGGAGATAGATCTCTTCACAGGATGGGATTCCGATAGATCAGTGGACGATGAGTGCGTAGAGAGTCTGGCCAAGAGCCAGATGAGGAAGATGAGATTAGAGCACCTGAGGCAGGACCTTTTGGACCTGCTGAGCAGATTACACCTCCTAGGCCTGCACCAGTCCGGCCTGAGCAGCATGAGCCAGTCACTCCTCCAGCTGCACCTATTCTTGCTTCTTCACCACAGCCCTCTGTCAGGACTGACTCAGACTTTGAGCAGAGGATTTCATATCAAATCTCATACGTCCATAAGGAGATATCACAGGTACGAACTGAGCTACATGGTTTGCGTGCACACACTGACTTATAGATTAGCTTTCTTCATGCTACGACTGAGGTTGGATTTGTGCAGATACAGAGATTGTTAAGATCATTGAAGCCTTCTAGCACTACTATTAGATATGCACCTCCACCTCCCCCTATTGATGGTGATTGTGGTGAGTCTGATGGTTACAGTGATAGTGGCAATGATGGAGATGATGATGATGGTGATCAATCTGGTGGCGATAGTGTAGTTCCAGCTAATCCTACTCCTGCTCCCACAGTTGATACTTCTGCAGATCCTCCTCCAGCAGTAGATGATGTTGAGCATACTGATATACTTGGTGAGACTGCTACTGACGGCGATACGGTTGTTGAGTCTGACAGTGGTGGTGATGATGGAGACTCCCAGGTTGTTAGCAGAGAGGCTCAGACTCCTGCTATACTTGATCACAGTTCAGATATCCCCACTGAGGTTCAGTCAGATGCTTCTTCAGCCTATCAAACTCCTTTCGAGACTTTCACTCGTGCCATATCCAAGACTACTAGGGTCATACCTAGATCAGGACCCTCTCTTAAGACTAGAAGCCTTACCCATAAGACTCCTAGATCCTCTGCTACTAGGATCAGGGCACCGATCTTTTTTAAACTTCTATCTGATGGAGAGTAGCTTCACAGACTCTTAGTTTGCTTATACCTCTCTTTTAGTTTGATTATGTTTCAGATCATGCATGTTTCAGCTTATGTATCTTTTCAGTTTATGTATGTTTCAGCTCATGTTGTACTGAAAGCATTGATATATGAAAGTTTAGTTTGATACATGAAAGCTTATGTTATTTCTTTGCTCACTCCTTTCTTTGTTTCTTTCGGTATGCATTGATTCAGGGGGAGAAATCCCTTTTCTTGCTTAATGATGACAAAAAGGGAGAGTAAGAAAGATAATATAAGCAACATCATATTCTCACAGATTACTTAAGATAGGGGGAGATCTTGAATTCTCTTACCTTGATATTCTTTGAAACATTGCTCTATGAACTGAAAATCTATTTTATTTTCACTAAAATAAGTATATGAATCTTATTTGTTGTCAAATATGAAGATACTTCGATAAATTCATACTTTTTCAAAACTCTTGATACCATACTAGTCAATTTTTGAAATCTATTTGCTTATATACTCAAGGTTTTGTCATTATCAAAAAGGAGAAGATTGTTGGCTTTGGCTCCTTAATTTTAATAAATAACAAAATACTGAGTATATGTTTGGACTAACATTTCAATTGGAGTATGAATTTCAGGTCACATGTACATCAATTTTTTCAACAATAAGGTATCAAGTTACTAAATTGAGAGCAAGAAGTTTCTCATGTTTGATTGAGCTTTTCACCTTGGAACTTTGTCAAAACAATTTCTTTGGCCTTCATGAAGAACTATTGAATGGATTAATGGATAAATTATTAAGGAATTCAAGTTTGGAACGCTTTTTTGGATGGCACAGGATCAAGTGTCGACTCAAGAGGTCGACTCACAAGCCAAGTGTCGACTCACATGGTCGACTCATGAAGAAAATTCAGAAGTTTTAGAAGACCGGTACACAAAGTCTCAGTGGCACGCAGCAAGTGTCGATTCATGAGGTCAAATCACACTTCAAGTATCGACTCATGAGACTCATCGCCTGAAAAAAATTCTGGGACATAACTTCATGTTTTCTAGATTCTGCATCAAGTGTCGACTCATGAGGTCAACTCAAGGTCTAACGGCTAGTTTTTCAGAATTTTAGAATTGCTTCCAAATGGTTCTAAATGGCTGCTTTTTGAATTCTAACGATCTTCAATAGTCTTTTCAGTGGATTTGAGGTATTTAACACTCATCAAACCTCATAAAGAAAACAAGAAAGAGTGAATTCATATGAGACAAACTCCAATCATTTGAAAAGATAAGAAAAGTATGTTTAAAGAGATTCCCTTGCAAAAAGCCTCTTATATTTGAGTTGTTAAGGTTTCAAGTGCTTGACCATAATTGTGCATTCAAGAGATTCCAAGGAGAAGTCAACTTAAGCAATCAAGAGAGCTTCAACGATCTTCATTTCAACTCATTCTAGGAGCTTTTATTGTGCTCTTTTATTACATTCTTATTCTTACTTTGTTGACCTAGTTTTCAAGGTTTTTGAAGCTAGGTTGTAAAGTTTGTTGGTGAGCCAAAGGAATAAAACCAACTAGGATTTGACTTATGAGTCCGAAGACAAAACAAGTTGTAAAGGTTGTTGGTGAGCCTAAGTGATAAAACCAACTTAGGTTTTGACTTGTGAGCCTAGGAAAACAAGTCGGCTGTAATCTTGGAAAGATTATAGTAAAATTTTCAAGGAAAAGCATGGGGAGTGGATGTAGGTGCTTGGAGTGCACTGAACCACTATAAATTCTTGTGTTTGTGTGTGATTGCTTTCTTTATTACTTGCTCTTCCATACTTGCATTTAAATTTTGCTGTTATCCATTGCATATCTCTTAGAGCTAAACCACTTTGTTTCACAAACACTTCAAGACCAACATATAATTGTTTTAAATTTTTAAAAGATCCAATTCATCTCCCCTCTTGGGCTCCATTTCTGGGCAACACTCATATTTAGTAAAATGTACTCCTACATTCTATTTACATGCCATACCAGTGTCTTCATACCCCTTGGTTAAGAGGACAATCAACTCATATGGCACACCATGACCTATATTCAATAAACATTATTATCTTTTAATAACATATTATTTGGTCACGAATAAGTTTAAGAACTACATGATAAATCCTTTTTTATTGAATGAAAGTAGTTTTAATGATTTCATCATAAAAAAGTTCATTACAAGAAGATGCACATATGATGAATTGCTAAATAACTTTTATTAATCAATAATTTATAACACAACCATCTATAAATTAGATGATTGGCTTTATGATACAATTCCTAACAACTCTCACTTAGATTAAAGCCAATCAGAACAATATCTAATATCCATCTTCCATTTATAATCATTGAACTCTTTGATTCCAATGGTTTTAGTAAATGGATCAACTGGGTTCTCTTTTCTATTGATCTTCTGAAACTCGACATCATCTCATTCCATAATCTCTTATATAAGGCAATAGCAATATCGGATGTGCTTGGTTCTCTGATAAGACTTTGGTTCTTTCACGTGAGTTATGGCTCTAATGCTATCATAATATAGAAGAACTAGACCATTAATAGAGGGTGCCACTCCAAGCTCGTCGATGAACTTCTACAACCAAATAGCTTTCTTTGCAGCATCGGATGCCACAATGTATTCTGCCTTGCAAGTAGAATCGGCTATAATATGTTGCTTGAAATTTTTTCAATATATCGCTCCATCATTTTAGATAAATATAAAAGTTGATAAACTTTTGTTATCATCCTGATCTGACTAAAAACTAAAATCAGTATATCCCATAAGTTTTAAGTCAGAATCTCCATAACTGAGCCATTAGTCCTTAGTATTTCTTAAATACTTAAGGTTGTCTTCATAATTTTCTAATGATTCTCACTCAGTTCAGACTGGTATTTACTCATTATCCCTAGTGAATTGACTACATCCGATCTTGTACATGTCATGGCATACATGATAGAATCCACTACTGAGACATGAAATTTTATGCATATGCTCTCTCTCTTTAGGAGTTATTAACAGTCCTTCTTATAGAAAGAAATTTTTTAGCCTATCGGTAGATAGCCTTTCTTGAAATTCTCCATGCTGAACCTTTTAAGTACAGTATCAATGTACATGGATTGGGATAATCCAAGCAATCTCTTAAATCTATTTTTATAGATCTTCATTCTAAAAATGTAGGATGCTTCTTCCAAATCTTTCATTGAGAACTGAGATGATAATCAAACTTTTATCCCCTTTAATTCATGGATATCATTTTCAATTAAGAGAATGTCATCCATATACAACATAAAGAACATTATTATAAAACTATTAGCCCACTTATAAATACAAGGTTCTTCTTTGTTCTTAATGAAGCTATACGTTCTGATCATCTTATCAAAATGCATGTTCCAACTCTTAGATGACTACTTTAATCCATAAATGAACCTCTGAAGCTTACATACCTTTGACTCATTTGTGGATATGAAATCTTCTGGTTATATCATATACACTTCTTCATTTAGCTCCTTATTTAGAAAAGCTATCTTGACATCCATTTGCTAAACTTCATAATCAAAGTATGCTGCTATTGTAAGTATAATCTGAATAGATTTGAGCATTGCAATAGAAAAAATATTTCATCATAGTCAATATCATAACATTGACAATATTCCTTGACAAGCAATCAAGCTTTATAAGTCTCCATCTTCTCATCTGCACCCCTTTTTCTTTTGAAAATATTTGCACTTATTGGATTTTATCCCTTCATGCCAATCAATGAGTATCCATACACCATTGATCTTCATGGACTCCATTTCAGATTTTATAGTTTCAAGCCACTTATCAGAGTCAAATCTTTGCACGGAATCCATATAGGTGATCGGATCCTTATTATTTTTATCAAGTTTAATAGGATCACCATCCTAAACTAAGAAATCATAGTATCTATCCGATTGATGCAGTACTCTACCAGATCTCCTTAAAGGCCCTCTATAATGGACTTTGGGTTTGATCTAATTAAAACCAGTTCTATATTTGTATTGGTTTGTATCGGTTCATCTACCTCTCAAACTTCACTAAGTTCAACCTTAGTGACTTTAATTCCTTCTCTAAAAAACTTTTTTTCTAAAAAGATAGCTTTAAGACTGACGAACATCTTTTGTTCTTTAGTAAGATAGAAAAAATAACCCTTAGTTTTTTTAGGATACCCAATGAAAAGATATTTATCAAACCATGGTCCAAGATTATCTATCTTTAAATGTTTGATATAAGTTGGGCAGCCCCAAATCCTAAGGTGTGAGAGTACTAGCTTATGTCTTGTCTATATCTCATGTGGTGTTTTATCGATAGATTTGCTCGGGACCTTATTAAGTAACAAGCCATCTCAAAAGTATATCCCAAAAAGAGATTGGTAGACTTGCATAGCCCATCATAGACTGAACCATGTTTAATAGTGTTTGATTCCTTTTTTCTGATACTTTATTATACTAAGATATTTTAGGAGGTGTCTATTTTGAGGGAATTCCATTCTCTTCTAGATAAGTTATAAACTCACTAGTAAGGTATTCTTCTCTTTGGTTTGATCGAAAAGTTTTAATATACTTTCCAATTTATTTTTCTATCTCACTATGAAATCATTTGAACATTTCAAATGATTCATATTTATTCTTCATAAGATAGACATATCCATATCAGTAAAGGTTAAGAAGTAGTTATATTTATCTCCGGCACTGGTGTACATCGGTCCACATACATCAATATATATTAGACTTAGAATTTCATTAGCTTTTTCACCTTTTCTAGTCAAAGGTAACTTAGTTATTTTTCCAAGAAGATAGGATTTACAAGTCGGCAATGATTCACAATCATTAATATCAAGGATTTCCTCTATCATTAACCTATTAATCTTGTTCTTGTTAATATAACCGAGCCTATAGTGCCAAAAATAGGCATCGTTAACATTATTTAATCTAGGGTATTTTTAGAAGTGTACATTATACTAACAATCTATGATAGTATATAGATACCAATTTTCAATTGCCCACACATCATAGTAACACCATTCATAATAATATTACAAAGATCATTCTTTATTAAAATTTCAAATCCTTTCTTGGCCAAAAAGGTCTATAGAAATGACATTCAACAAGAATATTGGATAATAGTGATAATCACTTAAAATGATATTGCAAGAATTGAAAACAAGCTTGATAATTCCAAAAGCTAGGATTGGAACTTGACTTTTATCTCTCACATTCAGGAATCTCTCACCGTTCTCAAATCTTCTACTAACCTGAAGTCCTTGCAATAAATTATAAATGTGAATTGGACTTCCGATATCCAATACTTAGTAAGTAGTATCACAAATAGAGAAGTTACAAGGTGTTATCATATAATTACCTTGTCAAGTAATAGCTTGCTACTTTCTTTTATTCGACCTATTCGGGTCCAGGGAAGTAATATAAAGATAACAGTTTCTCTTTCAATGACCCTGCTTCTTATAGTGAAAGCACTCTGCCTAACTTTTATTGGCCTTGGACTTCTTGGTCTAAGTGGGTTGAGATGCCACAGCATGCTGCACCTTATTTTTCTTCTTCCCTTTCTTAAAGGGATGATGCCTAGAAGTAGACCCACCAACAACATTCACTGATTATTTATAGAGCTAGTTATCCTTCTTATAAGTCTATAGCAATCTTAGCAAACCATGATAGTTTACTGTAGGCTTCATCATTCTCTAATGGCTAAGAAAGTCTAGGTAGGACTTGGATAAAGAATTCAGAATTGCATATTCCCTAGCTGCACATTGTAGGAAAACTTAAGTTTACTCAAGTAATCGATTTGCTTGATCATGTACAATACATGATCAGTGACCGACATCCCTTCATGCATCTGAGCATTAAAAATAATATAAGAGATCTCGTGCCTCTCAACATCATTAGGTATGCTGAAGGACCTTTCAATACTTAAAGCATGTTCTCCAGCTAAACATCCTTAAACTTGTGACTGAACTTGTCATTCATAGCCACCCTCATAATACAATACATAGTGGTTCAGTCATTAAGCCACTTCAGGTAAGTATCCCTGACCACACCACAAGCATTAAGAGCACACTCCTCAGGTGCCAGATCTATAATTACATACAAGATCCATTTATGCTCCAGGACTATCTTGAGCTTTCGATACCAGCTATCAAAATTGGATTCCATCAACTTGTCATTGTCCAACAATGACCGGAGTGACAAGGTAGTAGCCATTACTGAAAAGAAAATATAAGACCAATTTAGTATATGAATTATTAAATCCTAAAGACTTTGACTTTAGTCTAAAGGTTCTACTACTATTTTATATGAATTCATAGCCTCTACCTCCAATTAGAGGAAATACATTAATTCCTTAGCAGGTATTAGAATCCATACAAACTGTACATGGGCCCGAGTTTGGCTTAGCCAACCCTTATGTGTCCATAGGTAAGTTATTAACCAATTGTTTCTTCAAATTACTTCTAGTAAGTATTTTACCCTAGGCACCTCTTCAGCAAGAATGTGGCACCTCCACTTAAAGTTCTAGTTGGGTCCAACCATTAATATGATAAGACTTAGTGCTTCTAACCAATGAATGGTCAAGTTCCAGTGTGGCTTGGCCTACTTGACTACCATTAAGAAAGTTACAACTGATTCATCATATTATGAATGATAATTTTAATATACAGATAAACACTAGCCATGTGGCACCTCCAATGATTATCTAGACTATTGGATTCATTATCATCCACCTAATGGGAGGCTATGATTCAGTTATCCCCATAACTTTATCATTTTAAATACCTAATAATTTAGAAGATTTATATGCATGCAATAAATAGAGAAGAAAAGACATGAACCAGTTAGTCAAAAATCCTTCCACTGACTTCATCAAGTCTTAGAAGAGGGTTTGAGACTAGCTAGTCGAAGGGCACCTAAATCAGCATACTGATTAACCTTACTGGCATGGTTCAACTCAAATCACTAACTGACCTAATTAAAAGTTGATTGACCACTTTAGCCAGGTAAGTAAAAATTGATAGAAGGGTTCTTGTTTTTTTCCTTAGACACCAATCTTAATTGACTAGGAAAGAGAAAGTTCCAATTAAAAATTCTTTTCAACCACTTACCTTCGATACCAATTAGTTTGTTAATTTTGATTCAATAACCTAATTACTTGGGCTTAACCACTAAGTCATAATCAGGTCCATTTAATCGAAGATATGGACTTGATCAAGCTACAACAATTGAGTTTGATTTAGAAAAAAGATAATCTAATTCAACTTTTGATTAAATTTTAATCAATTTCTCTATTTAGTCTATATTCATTTGATTCTAATCTTAAGTCTAACCTAGTTAAGTGACCTAATTAAAGCTAAACCATAACCACAAGGCCTATGAATTGGCTTAAGATCTTTCATTCTCAAATCTAGATCTTTCAACCATCAAAACATAATTCTTAATTAAGTTTATGAACATTTAAAAATTGAAATAATTTCAATTTAAATTGTAAAACTCTTTTTACAAATGTTCATGCAAGAAAATTTTTATTTATAGCCATGAGTCGACTCACCCTGAATTTGAGTCGACTCATCGATGAGTTGAGTCACTATGAGTCGACTTATCATTGTAATTGTGACTCATAGAAGAGGAATAGAGACCTGTTATTCTCAGTTTGCATCTTTGAATCAACTCTACAATAACTTGAGTCAACTCACCAGGATCATGAGTTGACTTATCAGGGCCATAAGTTGGCTCATGCAGGCTGATAGCAATACTTGTAGTTTTTAGATCTAATTTTATGCTAAATATTTTAACATAACAAATCATAAATTCTTTTTATATCATAAATTCTTTTTAGATCTAATATAAATAAGTTTATGGTTTTAGATCAAAATCACAAGGATTAAAATAATTTTAATCAAAATTTTTATGGTTCTTCTTCATAAGTCATATCACAAGTGACACTCTTACATGCTATACAAGACCCCATCGAATAGGAAGAGAGGGCTTTTAAATCTTGCTTTTCTCTTATAACTGAACAGCCATGGAAATTCTACTCAATCCAAGCACTAAGCACAAAGGTTAAATCAAGTAAAACTTCACATTTGCATACAATCATATCTTGCCAAATGAACCTGGCTCTAATATCAATTGAAGGAGAAATCGAGGGCCATTTCATGCATGAATTTCAAAACTTTTTTAAAATTTAAAATAAAAAAATAATTTAGATTAATCTAATTAATTTATCATGCATTAAATCAAATCTACAAATATCCTATGCAAGGATTATGACATGATAATGATGCATATAAATGAAATCAGAAATTCAAGAGAGCAAGCATAGATTATAACTATGTTATAAAATCGATACTATAGATCACATCTACAATATCAATGATTTAAAACTCATTGCCTCTGCATGGGTCAAAGATCTCCACAGTTGAAAACCATGGAGATAAGGTTCTTCTAAGCTACTTACTCATATGGCCTCTACAAGATATCTACATGAAGTCCCATGCTAACCAAGCTCTCTGGAGTTCTAGCTCCTTGTAGAGACCTTGATGGCTGATCAAACCTTTTTCTTCAGACCATTTGGACTCTCCAGAGAAAGAATAATACATGAGAGGAGAGGAAGTAGTGGAGGAAAAATAAAAGAAATAAGAAACCCTTTCTTTTTCTCTTCCCAAAACCTAGTAGAAGACCTGGGAAATCTCCATGTCCAAGAGAACTTATCTCTCCTTCATAACCCCACACTTCCCACTCTATTTCTAGTTAGAAGACCTTCATCAACCTCATTAGCCTCCCATAACCCATTCTTAGCCCATTAAAAGGTGGCATCTAAGAGAGGGTTAGGGAGTTAGGAGAGTTAGGATAAAATGAGGTGGATTTGATTCAAAATCAAAATCAACTCATTTTAAATTCAAATTCAAATTTAAAATTTAAACTCAAAATTCAAATTTTGAACATGGGGCTTTGGGTGCACGAGTGTTATCCAATCTAATTGGATCTGAGCTCAATTGATTTTGATCTTAAACCAAATCACATTTGATTAGATCCAAAGTCCTAATCTAATTAGAAATTAATTGAGCCCATGCCTTGATCAAATTAGGAATCAAATCTTTTTAGTGATTAGGTCATCTTATAACCTAATTGGATCATCCTAATTGAATCCAATTCAACTAGACTTGATCCAATCCATATTGCTCAATCAAATCAAGCTAATTAACAATCCAATTGCCAATTAACCTTTCTATAATTCACTAATTCTTAGTGAATCACTGATGAGTTGACTCATGAATAATATAAATGAATCGACTCACTAATGAGTTGATTCAAGGTTAATCATCAACCCAATTTGATAATTAAACCATGAAATGATTCATAATCATTGATCAACCATCAGATCAGTTAGGAACTTTATTATGTGTGATCCCATAGGTTCGAACACTAAGCCGGTAGCACAGGAATAACTTCTTATACCTATTGAAGTGACCATCTAGCAATGAAACTAGATGTTCGGATAGGTCGAATCATTGCAAAATAACATTCAAGAACCCTTGGCATATAGCTACCATATAATTCATCCCTTTGACCCTCAATGCTCAGGATGACTTCAAGGTTAAATTATCAACCCTTAATCAGTACAACCATATAATGTCTCAACCTTACAAATCCTATAACCCCTCGTAAGGATTATCTTGCTCAAGGTTTTGCTAAATTAAAACACAGTAAGGCATGTTCTCCAATATCTTGGAGTGGTCAATTCTATATTGACTCACATACAAACTTTACAAGTACTTGACTGTATCCAGAAACCTTCCATCACTGAATTAAAAATTTAGATAGTTTGGCACCAAAGTACTATGAGTTGCTTGCAAGTCACCATGATGATCTCAGGTCTGAGGGACACTTATATCTATATCCTTTTCAAGCAACCCTTAGCAATAGAGTGCTTCACAGTGGTAATGTTCAGTAAAAGTACTCCTATATTCTACCTACATGCTATACCAGTGTTTCTATACTCTTAAGTTAAGTGGACAACCAATCCATATGGCACAATGATCTATACTTGATAAACATTATTATCCTATAATAATATATTATTTTGTTGTAAACAAGTTTAAGAACCACATGATAAATCTTTTTTTATTGAATGAAAGTAGTTCTAAGGACTTCATTATGAAAGTGTTCATTGCAGGAAGATGCACTATGATGAACTACCAAATAACTTTTACTAATTAATAATTCATATATAATTAGCATAATTATTTACAGATTAGATGATTGGTTTTAGGACAATTTCTAATAGGTTCTTGATAGCAAGTGAACTAAGTTATGATTATTAGGAAATTACCAAGAGATATTTGGCTCTAGTTGTATCTTTCATATGAATGAATGATTGATCTTATTTCATTATAGTAACTATTAGAAGGAAAAAAATGCTTTGAAAGCAATGCACATGAAGAGAAGGAGATATGTTATAATGCTTTAAGAGTAGTGCCAGATGCCATCCAACAAATGTTGCTGTGAAAGAAGAGTAATTATTCATTCACGTGAAGGATACAACTTGCTCCTAAGATATTCAACATGTAATCAGAAGTATTTTCCAATTCTCAAACCATTTTCTTCCTGGGGTTTGTCTTTTTTTAATGGTTATTACAAATCGCTGTTGGATGAGATGACATGGAGGATTGCTTGTTGAGAATTGTATCCTAATACCAATCATCTAACTTGTAAATAGTTATATTTTATAATTATATATGAATTATTATGAATAAAAAATATTTTTGATAATTTATCACATTGCATCTTCCTGTAATGAGATCTTGTATGATGGAGTCCTTAGAACTACATCTTATATGATAAAAAAAGAATTTATCGTATAGTTCTTAAATTTGTTCACAACTAAATGATATATTATCATAAGATGATAACGTATCGAGTATAGATCATTGTATGCCATATGGATTGGTTGTCTTCTTAACCAAGGTGTGTGGAGATAATGGTATGGCATGCAGGTAAAGTGTAAGATATTTTACTGAATGTGACCCACCTTTAGAGCATTCTTCTGCCGAGTGTTGCTCATGAAGGGATATAAATAAAAGTATCCCTTAGATCTGAGATCACCATGGTGACTTATAAGCAACTCACTGTACTTTGATGCTAGATTATCTAGATTTTTAATTTAATGATAGAAGGTTTCTGGGTGCAGTTCAGTACTTGTGGAGTCGGTATATGAGTCAAGATGGGATTGTTCCCTCCAAATATTAGAGTAAATACCTCACCATATTTTAATTTAGCAAAACCTTAGCCATGATAGATCTTGTAAGGAGTCACAGGACTTGTAATGTTGAAACACATTCTCGATGATATATTTAAGGGCTGGCAGTTGAACCCTGAAGTCATCATGAGCATTAAGGGTTAAATGGATGAATTATATAATAACCATATGTCAGAGGTTTTTAATTGTTGCTTTGCAAATTTTGACCTATCCAAATGTTGGGTGTCATTACTAGATGGTGACTTGATTCGTGTAGAAATTATTCATGTACTACTGGCTTAGTGTTTAAACCTATAGGATCACATACAATAAAAATTTCTACCCGATCTGATGGCTGATCAATGATTATGAATTATTTTATGATTTAATTATCAGTATTATTGATAGTTAACCTTGAATCGATACTTGGATGAGTCAACACTTCGGTGAGTCAACACTTGAAGTTTTTCTAAGTGTTGACTTATTATTAGTGCAAAAATTGTGATAAGAATTTTTCATTAATAACTAATGAATTATTGGAGATTAATCTGTAATTGGATTGTTGGTTAGCTCAATTTGATTAAGCAATAAAATTTGGATCAAGACAAATAAGTTTTGGCTTGAGCTCGAATTGAGTCCAATTAAATTGGACCTAATCCATGCATTTTAAATTTGAATTTTGAATTCAAATTTAAACAGGTTTCTAGATTCAAATTCAAACTTTAATTTTGAATTCAAATTTGAATTTGAACTTGAATTTTGAATTTAGGTTCTTAACCTCCTTATCTTCTCTTCCCTTTTATCTTCTTAATCTACTTTAACTCCTTAACTCCCTTTGGGCACCTATTTAGAATGGGTGGTTGGTGGGTGTGAGGAGTGATCAAAAATTGATCTAAGTTAGAGAGAAGTAAAGGGCTAGCTAAAAGTTTTTCTACCTAAAAAAAAGCTAGAGTGGGGAAGAGAGGAAAGGGCTTTGAGTATGTGTTCCCTAGTATTTTTACTAGGATTTAGGAAGAAAGAAGGGAAAAGGAGTTTCTAGTTCATCTTCTCCACCTCCTCTATTCTCTCACAGGTTCTTCTTTAGCTCCAGGAGTGTCCTGACATTTAGAGAAGGAAGGAAGATCGGTTGTTGAGGTTCCAAAGGAGCTAGCACTTCGAGAGAACTAGTCAGGATAGCATTCTTGTGTGGATTACCTATAGAAATTAGGCACATTGTGTGACTAGTAGGGTCTTCATACCTCCACTTTCCAGCAACAGCAAGTGTCATTTACTACTAAAAGGTAATGAGTTGTTGAACTATTTGGCTGTAGATGTAGTTTATAATATTAGGTTTGTAGCATAAGCATGATCTATGCTTTTTTATTTGCTCTTATTTCAGTATATGTTTATATACATTATATCATATCAGGATCCTACTATAGGTTATTTATGATTTGATCATTTGCTTGCATATGCTAATCTGATTAATCTATTGCTTTCGCTATTTATATTAATTCAAAAAGTTTGAAAATGCATGCAAGAAACTCTATATTTTCTGTTCAATTAGTATCAGAGCTTGTGTTCATTTGGCATGTTATGAATGTATATAAAAACTAAAATTTGTCTATTTGCTTAGTACTTGAATTGGGTGGATTCACCAGGCTGTCCGGTTATAAGAGATAAGTTTAAAGGCCCTCACTTCCCATTTAAAGGGATCTTTTATGGCATGTAGGGGTGCCACTTGTATCATGACCAATGAAGAAGAACCACAAAAGCTCAAGATTAAAATCATTTTGATCTTAGAAATTAGGTCTAAAAATCATATGTTTGTTTAGATAAGATCTAAAATGCATTTATGATTAGTTATGTTAAATAGTTTAGCATAAAGTTTATATCTAGATATGGACTTATTTCTGTTAGCCTGCAGGTGTCGACACTTGGCCTTGATTATCAATACTTGGCCTTGTGAGTTGACACTTTTTATATAGGTGTCGACTAAAGTGTGCAAACTAAAAAAATTGGTCTTTGTTTGCTCTCTTTAAGTTAATGTCACAACGTCAAGTATCGACTCATGGTAACTCAACTTATGGGTGAGTCGATACTTTAATTTGTAAAATAATTTTTAAAACAAAACTCAATAATTTGAATTTTGTATTCTTTGATGTGAGTCGATTTTTGACTAGGAAGTATTGAGATTTGAGAATTAAAAAACTTAAAGTCATTTTTTATAAATTTTTGGATTCATGATTGAGCTAAAGTCAGGTTCATTAACTAGATTAGACCTAAGATTCGAAGAATTATGAGTTAATAAGAGAAAATTAAATTTAATCAAGTGTTAAGTTAGAGCCTCTTCTCTTTTAGATCATTCATAATAGTTGTTGTTTGATTAAGTCAATGCCTCTAATTGGACCTGATTATGGCCCAGTAGTTAGACCCCAGTTTTTAATCTAGTCTAACTGAATCTAGTAAACCAATTGGTGTCTAACATAAGTTTGGTATTTTGATTATGGTTTTAGGGCTATCTCTTACCTGGCCAACTCATTTAGTATCTAAGAAAAGAGGTTAATGGTAGAACCCTCCCATTGATCTCACTTACCTAGCCAATATGGTCAATTAGGTTTGATCAAGATAGCTTATTGATTTGAGTAAACCCTTGCCATTAAGGTTGATCACTTTGACTAATTTAGGTGTCCTTGAATTGGTTTGTCTTGAACCTTTTCTATGACTTGAAAAAGTCAGTGGGAGGATTCTTGACTTACTAGTTTATGTTTTCTCTATTTTATCTATCATATATAAGTTTAAATTCTCTAAATTATTAGATCCTTAAAATGATGGAGTTATGGGGATAACTAAGTCATAGCCTTTCATTAAGTGGATGGTATCGAGTTTAATAATTAGGTGATCATTAGAAGGCCCAAAGGCCTAAAGATCATTTGGGTGTTGAAATTGTCATTCATAATATATGGCTTAATACAACTCTCTTAATGATGGTCAGGTGCATCGGCCAAAGTCAGGCTTGATATTCATTGGTTATAAACATTGAATTTTATCATGTTAATAGTTGGACCTAATTAGGATTTTTACTAGAAAGTTCAAAGGTCTACTGAAAAGAAATCTCAGGCAAAATTGATTATTAGAAATTATTTGGAGAACCAATTGGTTTAGAAAGGTTCAACAAGTAGAGAAACCGACACATTTAAGGGACAACATAGAACTGGTTGTGATTAGTTCACACCCAGAGCCCACACAATAACCATTAAGGAGATCCGGTAGGGTACCGAGTTGACCAGACAGATACTATGATTTCTTGGTCCGGGATGGTGATCCCATTGAACTCGATGAGAACAATGATGATCCGATCTCCTATATGGATACGATGCAGAGGTTCGACTCTGAGAAATGGCTAGGAGCCATAAAATCCGAAATGAAGTCCATGGAAATCAATAATGTATGGACATTTGTTGATCAACCTGAGGGGATAAAATCTATTGGGTGCAAATGGATTTTCAAAAAAAAAAGGTGCAGACGGGTAAATAGAGACCTATAAAGCCCGTCTGGTTGTCAAAGGGTATCGTCAACATTATGGTATTGACTATGACAAGACATTCTCTCCTGTGGCAATACTCAAATCCATTCGGATCATGCTTACTTTAGTGGCACACTTTGACTATGAAATCTGGTAAATGGATGTCTGAATAGCTTTCCTGAATGGTGAGCTGAAAGAGAAAGTATATATGATACAACCTGAAGGGTTCATATCCACAGACGAGTCAAAGGTGTGCAAACTTCAAAGGTCCATCTATGGACTGAAACAAGCATCACAGAGTTAGAACATACGATTTGATAAGTGTATTAAGTCATATGGCTTCGTTAGGAATGGAGAAGAACCTTGCATTTACAAATGGGTTAATGGTTCTGTGATTATGTTCCTTGTGTTGTATGTGGATGACATTTTTTTAATCAGGAATGACATTTCAGCACTACAAGGAATAAAGGTCTGGTTATCATCGCAGTTCTCTATGAAGGACTTGGGTGAAGCCTCTTACATACTGGGTATGAAGATCTATAGAGATAGATCTAAGAGGCTTCTGGGACTATCCTAGTCTATGTACATCAGCACAGTGCTAAAGCGGTTCAGCATGAAAAATTTCAAAAAAGACTATCTCTCGATAGGCACTGGAATTGCTCTCTCCAAAAGGGATTGTGTGACAACTATTAAGGAGAGAGAGCGTATGAGAAGAATCCCATATGCTTCGATAGTGGGTTCTATCATGTACGCCATGACATGTACTAGACCAGACATGGTATACTAACTAGGCATAGTGAGCAGATACCAGTCTGACCCAGGTGAAGCTCATTGGAAAGTGGTAAAGACCATCCTTAAGTATTTGCAAAATACTACGGACCAATGGCTAATTTATAGAGAACCTGACTTAAAACTTGAGGGATATACTGACTCCAATTTTCAGTCAGATAAGGATGATAGCAAGAGTGTGTCAGGATTTGTCTTTACCCTAAATGGAGGAGCGATTTGCTAGAAAAGTTTCAAGCAGCCTACTGTGGCGGACTCAGTATACGAAGCAAAATACATTGCAGCATCGGATGCAGCAAAGGAAGCAATATGGTTGTGAAAGTTCCTTGGCAAGCTGGGAGTGGCACCTTACTTGGATGGTCCTATTCTGGTGTATTGTGATAGCACTAGAGCCATTGCACAAGCCAAAGAGCCGAAGTCTCATCATCGCATAAAATACATTCTGCGATGCTATCATCTTGTACAAGAGATCATGGAACGAGGTGACATTGACCTTCAGAAAATTGATGGAAAGGAGAACCCGGCTGACCCCTTCACTAAAGTTATCGGAGTTCAAGAGTTTGATAGTTGTAAATAAAAAATGGGAATAATATTCTATACCGATTGTCTTTAGTCCAAGTGTGAGTTGTTGAGAATTGTGTCCCAAAGCTAATCATTTAGGCTATAGACGGTTGTGCTATTTTATAATTGCATAAAAATTTTTAATGAATAAAAATTATTCTTTTGGCTGTTCATCACATGTGCATTTTCCTGAAAAGAAATCTTGTGTGATGGAGTCCTTAGAACTACATTATATTTGTTATAGAGAGGATATATCAAGTAGTTCTTAAACTGGTTCACAACCAAAGGATATATTGTTATGGGATGGCGATGTATCAAGTGTAGGTTGTTGTATATCATGTTTGTTGGTTGTCCTCTTAACCAAGAAGTGTAGAGACACTGATGTGACATATAGGTGAAATGTATGACATCTCACTGAATGTGACCAACTGCGGAGCTCCCTTCTGCAAAAGGATTGCTCGCAAAGGGATATGGGTATATGTGTTCCTCAGACCTGAGATCGCCATGGTAGCTTACAAGCAACTTACTTTATTTTGGTGCCAAACTACCTGGATTTCTAGTCTAGTGATGAAAGACTTATGGGTATAGTCAAGTACTTATGGAGCGATGGTGGATCAAGATGGGATTGGCCCCTCCAAATGGTTTGGAGTGAATGACTCACTATGTCTCAATTTGGCAAAACCTTTGTCAGGGTAGTTCTTGTGAGGAGTCAGAACTTGTAAGGTTGAGACACGATTTGGATGTACCAGGTTGGGATTGGCAGTCAAACCCTAGGCATCCTGAGCATTTTAAGGTCAAAGAAATGAATTATGTGGTAACCATATGCTACAGATTCTAGAAAATTGCTCTGCAATCTTTGACCTATCTGGATATCGGGTATCATTGCTAGATGAGGACTTTGACTGATATTGAAAGTGATCCAGTGCTATCGGCTTAGTGTTCAAACCTATGGGGTCACACACTATAGGGATTTCTATCTGATCTAAAGGCTGATCGATGATTGAGAATCATTTGCCATCACTGGAGGTTAATGTAATTGACCATGTTCTAAGTGTCGACACACTTGGCTGTGATGAGCAGAAATTCTGGAAAGATTTCTGGGAAGGTTTTGACTTTGAATTTTGAAATCTGGCTAGTTTTGGCTCCAAGCTTTCATGGAATGATGGTTATTCTTGCCATTTAAGCTTGGAACCTATTTGGTATAGCCCTCAACCTTCTCTCCCAATCACTCCTCCTTCCTCATTCTCCCTCTCATGGTTGCCTTTATAGATAAGGTTGTTTTAAGGCTGCCAAGCTGGATGAAACCATTTTCTTGTTGAAGAGTTTTCTTGCTACTGAGATTCTAAGAGGGAAGAGAAAATGGCCTTATGAGGACTAGGATATTGGGTGTGTGAATACCTAGCACTCAAGCTAGATCTTGGGAAGAGAGCTAGTTAGGAAGGGTTCCACTTCTCCTCCTTGTCTTCTGAGAAGAAGAAGATCAGCGTAAAGGATCCCAAGGAGCTAGCACTTTGAGGGAGTTGATCAGAGTCGAGCCCCGGTGTGAACTACCTGTAGAGGCCAGACACGTGTGTGGCTCGAGGGCTTTTTCCACAACATCCTTCAAAGGTATAATGGTAAGGTATCTTTATATCTTTGGTTCTTTTCTTGCTTATGATGTTTATCGCATGCTGCATTATCATACTAGGTCCTATTGCAAGCAGTTTGGTAGATTGTTTTGATCGATCTACTAAGTCTTCCGCTGATTTTATTTTAAAATAGTTTTAAAATATCTTTCTGTCATGCATGCTCGCCTACATTTTTTTTCACCTTCAAGCACGCTACTGCAACTCCCGCGAAAGGCCCCGGTGAAGAGGTTGAGGCCCAACCGGGTGGAGCCTACTATGCTGCCAGCCTCGGTGGTGCCCGATGTATGCAAACCTAGAGCACGAGTGATTTAAAAATGCACTACCGGTAATGTAGGGTTTCCTCTCAATTATTAAAGTTCCTTTTTGGTACAATTTTATCTTTTACCTGTGCAGGAACGTATCCATCCGACTCCAAGTTTGGCAGACTAAGCAGGAAACTTACGAAGCCCAGCACCTCTAAGCTAGGAAACTTTGAAGTCCCGCACCTCTAAGCCAAGAAACATACAAAGCCCCGCACCTCTAAGCCAAGAAACAAACGAAGCCGCGCACCTCTAAGCTTGGAAACTTATGAAGCATCGCAACCTCAAGCTGGGTCCTCCCAAAAGGACCACACTCTTCACCATGCTTATAATTCGGAGGTGGCGGCAGGGCAACCCGCCATCTACCGCTTGACTCATAGTTCGGCACCCTCAAGATGGGCCCCTCCAAAAGGCCCACACTCTTCGCCGTGCTCACAAACCGAAGGTGGTGGCAAGGCAACCCACCATCTGCCACTTGACTCACAGTTCGGTACTCTCAAGCCGGGTCCCTCCAGTAGGCCCGCACTCTTCGCCATGCTCACAGTCTGGAGGTGGCGGCAGGGCAACCGGCCATCTACCGCTTGATTCATAATTTGGCACTCTTAAGCCAGGTCCTCACAAAAGGCCCACATTCTTCATCATGCTCACAGTCTGGAGGTGGCGGTAGGGAACCCGCCATCTACCACTTGACTTACAGTTTGGTACCCTCAAGCTAGGTCCTCCCAGAAGGCCCGTACTCTTCGCCATGCTCATAGTTCGGAGGTGGCAGCAGGGTAACTCGCCATCTACCGCTTGACTCACAGTTCGACACTCTTAAGCCAGGTCCTCCCAAAAGGCTAGCACTCTTCACCGTGCTCACAGTCTGGAGGTGGTGGCAGGGTAACCTGCCATCTACCGCTTAACTCACAGTTCGGCACTCTCAAGCCGGGTCCTCCTAAAAGGCCCGCACTCTTTGCCATGCTCACAGTCCGAAGGTGGCGGCAGGGCAACCCGCCATCTATTGCTTGACTCACAATTTGGCACTCTCAAGCCGAGTCCCTCCAGTAGGCCCACACTCCTCGCCGTGATCATAGTTTGGAGGTTGTGGCAGGGCAACACGCCATCTACCGCTTGACTCACAGTTCGGCACCTTCAAGCCAGGTCCTCCCAAAAGGCCCGCACTCTTCACCATGCTCACAATTTGGAGGGGCGACAGGGCAACTTGCCATCTACCACTCGACTCATAGTTCGGTACTCTCAAGTCGGGTCCTCCCAAAAGGCTCGCACTCCTCTCCATGCTCAGTTTGGAGGTGGCAGCAGGGCAACTCGCTATCTATCGCTTGACTTAGTTCGGCACCCTCAAGTTGGGTCCTCCCAAAAGGTCCGCACTCTTCACCGTGCTCACAATCTGGAGGTGGCGACAGGGCAACCCGCCATCTACCGCTTGACTCACAGTTCGGCACTCTCAAGGTGGGTCCTCCCAAAAGGCCCGCACTCTTCGCCATGCTCACAGTCCGGAGGTGGTGGCAGGGCAACCCGCCATCTACCACTTAACTTACAGTTCGGCATCCTGAAACCAAGCTTTTCCTGAAAGGCCCGCACTCTTTGCTATGCTCACAGTCCGAAGGTGGTGGCAGGGTAACCCGCCATCTACCGCTTGACTCATAGTTCGGCACCCTCAAGCCGGGCACCTCCAAAAGGCCCACACTCTTCGCTGTGATCACAGTCCGGAGGTGGCGCCAGGGCAACCCCCATCTACCGCTTGACTCACAGTTCGGCACCCTCAAGCCGGGCCCCTCCAGCAGGCCCGCTTCCTTCACTGGGCCCTCTAGAAGGCCTATACCCTCCGCCTCACTCACAGCCCGGGGATGTCAGTGGGAAACTTCTAAAGCCCCACTATCTACTACTTGGCTCGCAACTTGGCAAACCAAGAAGCCCCATAAGCATTTTGCGCTCAAGACCGCACGGCCCTAAGGCCGGCGGGGCAAGAGTGGGATGCTTGCAGAGTCCTCCAGGCCGACCTCAGGACTCCAACATCACCCCACAATAGCCGAAGGCCTAGGTCAAGCTTACGACAACCATGGAAGTCTGCTTCCCTGCTATGGAGACTTAAGAAGCAGAGGAAGGGAAGAAGTAAAAATGAAACCCGTCGGTTGGGTTAAGGAGTTGTGTCCTTCATAAGCCTAGAGGGGCTTCCCTTGGAGCAGTTCAAGTAAAAAAAAAAAAGAAGAAAGAGACACATGTTGATTAAAAGAAATGGAGAGCTTTCATTGATCAAAAATTTTGTACATCGTGGCGACCCTCGAAAAGCCAGGAAGTCTTTCAACAACTCAATTACAAAGTGAAAGGAAACAGGCTTAGGCCTCCCTCACCGCTCCTCGCCTGACCAATGGGTAGGTCCTTTCAGTATGGCCACAATGCTGACCGAAGGGCATTCTCAGCATCTCTGGCTCTGGACTCTAACTCCGGTCCGGCGCGCCTCCAGCCACCTGGGTTATCCTGCTCCAGAGTGCACCTCCCATAGGTGTCGGAGGTACGGGCGACACCGGAGGGGGGACGTTCCACTCCCTTTTACCCAAGGAGGCAGGCACCCATCAGCGCCATGACCGCTACGGTCGCCTCTATGGTGACCACGACCTCCTCCGCCGAGGCAGCCATTTCGCCGCCCCCCTCGGGGTGCTCTTCCCCTTCTCCTCTTTCCTCCAGGGGGTGGCATTGAGCTTGGCGGATTCCTTCTCAAGACCAAACATCCCACCGGGATGTCGGCCGGTCCCTCCTGAAGGGTCATTATCTGGCCTGTAACATCGGTCGACGCTTCCTGAAGGGTCATTATCTGGTCCGCGGGCTCTCGGGACCGGGCGGCCTGAGCCCGAAATTTGTTCCGCCCCAAGTCCGAGCGGTGGTTCCCCTTATTGACACTTGGCGAGAAGAAAGCAGAAAGCAAGAAGAAGAAAGGGAGGACCCTGGTGTCTCCCAGGGAATTGCAAGATGCAAGTGGAAATCTGATCCCCTGCACCCAAGAAGGCTCTTATAAAGGCGAGGGGATGGAACCTTTTTGAGAGGAGTCTGCCCCCCCCCCCCCCCCCCCCCCCCGCCCCCCATCGCATCGTCTCCCGAGGTATGCCACATGTCGGCATCCTCCGGCGTCGACGCTTCAGTTCAAGCGCAATCTTTAATGGCCCCTTTAAAGGGCTATGCCGTGGCATTGCCCCATTGGTGTGGAAGCATGGATTTCGGGGCACCGACGCCCGAGGCATTGATGGCGCAGGGGGCGTGCCCCTCCATGTCAGCGTGGTCATTACTTCCTTCGTCCCGAGTGTCACTTCGTCCTTCGGGCCCGAGAGTTGGGGGCATCTGATTTGGCATATCCAATGACATAGAGCCTCTGCTGGCATCCCTGCTGACAAAGAGCCTGCCACCCGGGCGCGGTGGCCAAATGAAGAGCTAAGATGAGCCCTCCTATCAAGGTCAGCTCCCAACCGGTGTCGTGCTCATAAGGCGAGCCCTCTGTCTGAGGTCAGCTCCCGGCCAGGGTCATGCTCATGTTGCCAAGGTGAGCCCTCCTGTAAAGGTCAGCTCCCAGCCGGGGTCATGCTCATAAGGCGAGCCCTTTGTTGAGGCCAACTCCTGGTCGGGGTCATGCTCATGCTGCCAAGGTGAGCCCTCGTACCGAGGTCAGCTCCCAGCCAGGGTCATGCTCATAAGACGAGCCCTCCGTCTGAGGTCAGCTCCTGGCCGGGGTCGTGCTCATGCTGCTAAGGCGAGCCCTCTTGTCGAGGTCAGCTCCCAACTGGGGTCGTGCTCATGAGGCAAGCCCTCCGTCTGAGGTTAGCTCCCGATTGGGGTCGTGCTCATGCTACCAAGGCGAGTCTCCCTGTCGAGGTAGGGCTCCATCCTACCTTATTGAGGTCAAGTTCCCACCAGTGATAAGAAGGATCGACAGGAATTCAAACCATTACAAGAAGGTTCCCGATTGCCTGCAACCTTTGAGGGGCGGTGCACGCCCGGCCATGAACCCAAGCTCTGCAATGTGCCGCCCACGTGCTCTGAGTAGCCTGCGCTCCACTAGGTCTTGCACCCTGTTATGGGCCCCCACGTTGACAACCATCAATCGGAAGCTTCAACCCCCACGACATGAAGCCTAAACCTTCCCTGAGAGGGGTATTTTATTAAGTCCCCAGGGCCCTCCAATGCTCCAACTGTCACTCCAAAAATGGAAACACCCCACCGTGGCACGTGGCTTAATGGCACAACGCCCGCCCCACCTACGGGGAACTGCACCATCAGAAGGGACATAATCTGTGCCACGCTGGCATACACCCTCGAAAAGAAAGGATCTCCTTCCAAGGATCGGTCGAATAGGAGGACAGCCACAGGCAACAGGAAGCCCCTCCCAGAGAGGGCATATAAAAAAGGGACACCGGAACAAAGCCCTGGGGGGAGAAGGAGGGGCTCGGGGCCATCCCTTATACATGAGATCAAGAAGGAGGAGAAAAGGAGAACGGGAGGCCCCTCCCAGAGAGAGGGCACACATGCAAAAAAGAAGGGAGAAGGAGAAGCAAACAGGTGATAAGGAGATGAAGAGTGAGTGAGCAAGGGACCACCAACAGACCCTTCCAAACTCTCTGCTCCCATCTTCGCTTGTTCTTTCCACCTCTATTCTACCTTTCGCCCCGTACGTGGAGAGCCCCCCAAGCTCTCCGCCACAGGTGTTCTGTTCCCCTTGATCGTCCCATCTGACTTGATCGTCAGAGTGTCCCCGCTAGAATTTCTGGCCCGGGTCTCCTCTTTTTTGCAGGGTGGTCGGACCAAGGAGCCGCTAGGGAAGGAGGAGGGATGAGTGCCCTCATGGGAACTCGACGCATCCACGACACATCGGAGCTACAGGCCACGGTGATCTTGGCGGCAACACTACCAAGTTGTGAATCTTGCTTTCTTAGAAAGATGACCAGGTCACCTTTTATTAGAAAAGGTGAATGGGCCAATGAGATTCTAAGTCTGATATATATTGAAGTATGCATACCTATGAATACTAGTGCCATAGATAGGTACAACTATTTAATTATAGTTACAGATGACCTTCCGAGGTAGAGTTATGTCTTTCTTATGAGACATAAATTTGAGTCATTTGAAATATTCAAACAATATCGTAATGAGATAGAAAATAAACTAGGAAGAGTATTAAAACTTTTTGATCAAATCGAGGAGGGAAATACCTTACTTGTGAGTTTCTGACTTATCTTGAAGAGAATGTGATCCTCTCTTAATAGATTCTTCCACTACAGCAAAACAGAGTATAGGCAACTGTTTTCTCCCGACGCTCCAGTGAAGCACCGGAAAGACCCAGGAACCCGCCGACGGTTTGTCGAAGCGCCGGGAAGTTTATGAAGTCCGCCGACACTTATAAGCACCGGGAAGTTTATGCCAATTCCGTCGATGCTTAAAAGCGTCGGCAATTCTCCCCGCCATTTTTCCTCAACCCTGCCGACGCTTTTTAGAAGTGTCGGCAATTCACCTCAACCCACCGACACTTAAAAGCGTCGGCGGAAAGCGTCACCGGACTCAGTTTTTCCACCCCCAGCCCGAGCCCTAGCCTCATTTCCTTCGGCCGCCGCCACCTGAAACCACATTTTTTCCTCCTCCCTCTCCCTGGTCTTCATCTCCGGCATTTCTTTCAGTCCCTCGCCGCATCTCCGGTGCCTTCTTCTCCACCGCATTGCTCCGAAGCTCGGTAAGTTTTTTTTTTTTCTTGCTATGTCATATATTTTGGGTTTAAAGGATTTTGGAATTTTTTCTAAGATGAATCACTAAAGAAGGAAATAATACTTTCACATTCATGAAGTGCATGGATGGCATTAGTTTTTAATTGGGCCCTAGATGGCATTAGTTTAATTTAATTGCATGATTCTAATGATTTAATATTTATTTTATTGTGAAGATTTCCTTTCTTTTTCCATTACTAATGTCATGTTCAACTATAACATTTCAAATTTATTTTGAATCTTTCCTCATCCATAACAAACATGCACATGCTTTAGGGGGATAATATATACTTATTGTTTCGAGTTGGTTAAAAAAAAATTTCAACTTTATAATTCCCTTAAAATCTTGAATAATCTTTGTTACCTATTTCTTAACTTGGAGGGGATTTGTCATGTGGATGAAAAGATTAAGTAAAGAAGAGATGTAGACCATCAAGATGGTAATCTAGTTGGTTGGTGATGGTAATCTAGGATGGGAGCCTACGCTGGATTAATTTTCTATCATTTTTTTACTAAAAAAATATAGATAAATATGGTCAATGGAGATATATCTATATAAAACAAACATAGCATTTTTAGCCTAATTCTAGTTTTAAATGCTGATAGTAGTAATTAATGGGTTGTCTCTACCACACGAACTTCGTTTACACAAATAGGGCCATTATTCCAAATGCAAACCTGTTATGAAAGGGTTTGGTAAATGGCCGCATAATGGAGGAGGTGGTGAGGGCTGTTTGAATGGTACGAAAGGGTTGAAATTAGAATGACGCTCTCCTAAAATGCTTTGGCTCGTGCAAGTGGGGTCCTGTTAAATATTTTGGATCAAGCAATCAAAGATATGATAAGATATTTGGGGGCAATGCAGTTCGATCCACTGCCCATATTAGGAAATATGAAATTTTGTTGAGATTTGCTGTCCGTCCAATAATTGGATTTCATCTTGCAAACAAAAATCTTGATTTCAGATATCATATGGATTCCATCATATCTGCTTCTTTGCTTTGGATACATTAATTTAAATTTAGAAGTATGCGTATGCGATCACATTATAAGTTGATAGGTTTGAATGAAACAATTTTGAAAGGGAAAAACCACCCGATATTATGATACAAGACCTAAATTGTCTCAGGGCAAAGAGTCTAATATCCAATAATAGTCCTCAGGGCAAACATCCAATTCCAAGTGGTATGGTGCTAACTGGCACCACCTGGTATGGTGCTAACTGGCAAACCTTGATATCAAGTGTCTAATGTTTCTCTTCTACTTTTCTTTTCAAATTAAGCTATCTTTAACAGATTGTTATATAAATCCATATAATAATAGGCATTTCTAGAATGGTCAAACAGGAAGAGGTGAAATATGACTCTAAATGCCTAGGAGTCAAAACAAATGCCATGCCTGATATCCTTGTGCGTTTATGCATAGTGATGCTCCCTTCAGTTTAATCTTATCAAGCTTTGTTCCATCTATTGGTTGACTAAATAACCAAGACCTTAAGGATCTCAAGATAAATAACTCTTTTTTATGTTCATTACTTACTTTCTATCTATTCTAGATGTCTAGCTTGAATGTTGGAAGATCCTTGCCAGAGCTAACTCCGGCTAAAAACTTTGTTTATAGATCACTTCAGTGATGATTACTTCGATATCAAAATCTACTGCAACATGTCCGATAAGTTGTCCATAAATAACTCCATTTTTATATATTTCAATACCATCTATAGTTTTGTTACGATCAATTATGATTTTTTATATATTTTTTTAAAAACTTGCATTGCATTGAAACATAGACCCGTCAATTGATTAAAGTACATATTCTAGATGTCTAGCTTGAATGTTGGAAGATCCTTGCCAGAGCTAACTCCGGCTAAAAACTTTGTTTATAGATCACTTCAGTGATGATTACTTCGATATCAAAATCTACTGCAACATGTCCGATAAGTTGTCCATGAATAACTCCATTTTTATATATTTCAATACCATCTGTAGTTTTGTTACGATCAATTATGATTTTTTATATATTTTTTTAAAAACTTGCATTGCATTGAAACATAGACCCGTCAATTGATTAAAGTACATATTCTACACGATCCGTATAATTATTTAATTTTTGTATGGATGGTAGAAATATGTACAGTGGTCAATTGAATGTCCAGTTTGGACAGTTTGAGAATTGCAAATAATTTTATAGGTGCTTACAGTAATCAAACGGTATGGATAGAGTTCCAGATATATTTCGGATATCATTTCCTTTTAGTTCTCCTCATACATATTTATTTGTATGGGAAGAACTAAGGGAAAATGCTACCGAAATTTTTCTGGAACTTCTATTGCGTATCCTTTGGTTACTGTAAATGACCTATATAATTAATGCAATTCTTAAATGGGATAGGACCTCTTTACCTATTAGTTGGTGATAGGGTGGTGCGGGCACCAGACTCAGAAGAAGACTTCAGGGCTCCATCTGGATTTCTGATTGACCTTGCCCGAAGAATTAGGGTTTTCTGGTTTTGTGATAAGGGTTAACCTGATCAACTCAATTTTGAGTCTGTAATTTTGTCATTTCAATTTTTGTTGGGTCATGTTGACTCAGTCCAAGTCCAAGGCCCAGGTAGGTGTCATTCCCTTTGCCATAGGGCACCACATTTTCCAGCTACAAGTGGGTGCCACACTCCCTGCCACATCTCCATCCAGTGTACCTTGGTCCCCATGCCTCAAGTAAGCAGGTTCTTTTTTCTTGCACCACTTGGGGGAGAAATCCATCAAGATACCTCAATCCAAGGAGGAGCCAACTTCTTTCCAGATAAACCCAAGCCAGGATGGCAAGAATTTTTCTTGAAGAGAGGATCAAGGAGGTGCCCCACAATGTTCCATAAAAATCCAAGTTATAAAAGGGAAGAGAGCATGTCTTGGGGAGAAAATCAAGGAGGCACCCAAAAGTTTCCTAAAGTGCCAAAGCCATGAAAGGAAGAAGCCTAAACTTGTGGAGCAAGACTAGGAGGTGTCCAAAAGAGCCAAACCATGAAGGGAAAATCCTTGATTCATGGAGAGATACTAGGAGACACCCCCATAACATACCATTTGGAGCTGATTTTCAAGTTTTCTTGGAGTTTTTGGGCTGCCCACTCATGGAAGGAGTCTTGGGAAGAGAATTTGATGCCTAAAGTGTGGGTTAGTCCTATTAGTCCCACATGGGAAGTGTATGAAATTTTATTTCTTTGTTATGTCTATATATTCAACTCTATGTAACTCTTGAATTAAAATAAGATGAATGAAACCAAATTTTTTTGTGAGCAAACTTTGTGTTTTCTCTCTTCTGCACTTGCATCCAGGTGTTGAGCTCCGTGAGGGAGTAAATCCGGGTTCCCCAGGAACCTTGAGGAGGTGTGAGATCTCCAAAACCCAAATCCTAGGTTAGCCACTCCACTCCCAAACCCTAGCCACCATCACCCTTCTCTTTCCACCAAACCCTAGCATATTCCACCTCCCATGGCCCCTCTCTCCAAGTCCAGGCTGATCACCAGCATCCAGCTACAGTCCGGATACTTCAGATCCCAAGTTCTTTCTAGAGGGAGTCGAATCAGCCTTCAAGAGAATCCGGATCTCAGCGACATCAGCCTTCAAGTTCTTCGAACTAGTAAATCCTTCCCTGAGTCTCTGAATCCCTCACTTGTTTTTCTTCTTCCTAGATCTTGAGTCCAGGAGAAGCCGACCAAACCACAAGACCAGTATTGGAGGATCCATTGCGAAGATAGCCAAATCCGAGGATCCAACAATCTGCTCGAGAGAGTTCTTCCACCCAAATTTTGAGAAGATCACTGTCTGGTTAGTAAACCATCTCTCCTCTCTATTTCTGTCATGTTGAAAGTTCAGAGCGAAACCCTAGGTCTGGGAGTTTCTCAACCCCCAGCGATCTGTTACTTCTGAACTACTCTGATAATTTAGTTTCTTCTAAATTATGCTTTCAATCCTTACCTAGTTTCCTTCAACTTAGTTTAGCTTTACTTTGAGTCAAAGCCAATTTCTGAAATATATATATAAAAAAAAAGAAATTAATCCGAAATTTACTTTCGCATAAGCTTCTTTGTTCTTTGTTCTGCATCATTTTGGTATCAGAGCTTCCATTCTGCATCATTTTTGGTATCAGAGCCCTCTCTAGGGTTTCTGACTTGCTTGCATGTTTTGAGTGTCTCTCTTTTTTACTTTGTCTGCTCGAAGTAGACTCCCCAGGACGTCCGGTCCTAGGAACGAAGTGAGGTACAAGCCTCCTCTTCCCATTCCATGGGGTGTTCCTAGGGCGTGTAGGGGATCCGCTGGGTTACAACTTCGTAGCAGGAATTGTAAACGGGGGAAGCATTCTATTTTCAGTCTGTAACTGTCCTATTGCAGGAATTGTTTCTCATTGTAGGTAACTCCAAATTACGTGATTTTTATTTTGCTGGAACCAGTTAATTGAAACTATTTTACATAATTTTACTGTAATTTATTGGTTTCTATGAAATTTCTGAGAGTTAAATTACTGCAACTCTGTTTTTGTGTTCTGCAATCCATTTATTTTTGAGTGTTCATCTCTTAATTCATCTTAAGGATATTTGAGCATCTAAGATAAGGGGAGGAGTTGATAACCTCTCCTTAGCCCAAAACCACCACCCCTTCATTCGAACCTAAGCCTTTAATCTAAAAATTGATTAGACCTAATTTGCCCTAGTGGGCTAGGGACATCAACAAGTCGGGTCAAGGCTAGTGTTGAGTCAGTTTGTCTGGTTACTCTGTGTGTGCTTTGTACTCAGTGTCTAGAATGGTGGTTCAGGGATTCCATCCCGAAGGGCTTGTGTGCTGGTCCGCCTACCTGGCCAATCTCTGATTGGTGTCTAGGATTGGCATTCAGGGACCTAACACTCCCCTTACACCTGCCTGGCTGAGTCCTGAGTTACTACAGGCTAGCTTGCCACTCTGATTGGGCATCTAGTTTGGGCTCTAGGTCTAGTTAACCCGTAGTCGTTCAGTTGAGTCTCATTTTGTGTGCTTGATTGCATCATGTCTACCCGGAATGGTGTACCCTACCAACCTGGTCAAACCCAACCTGATTTAGAGGCCATGGTTAGAGCTCTTACTGAGAGTATGAACAAATTGAGTCAGGATGTGACTGCTAATGTTGCCCAGTGTAAAGAACAAGTCCATGAGAATTTTACCCAGCTTAGGGATCGAGTCCAAGTACTTGAGAAACGTAGACATCAAAATTGGACCCCTGATCCAAAATTTAATAGGCCCCAACCTCACCCATGCCAGGAACCTAGGAGGACCTTATACCGTGATCCCGAGCATAACCTTAGGAAGCCTAACCATGATATCTATAGTGTGGATCGTGTCTATGAGAGGTCCTTACAATATTCTAGACCAGTAACTCAACAACCCAAGTCTTCTAGATCAAACCGTTTAGATCCACACCCATGCCCAAGTAAGGTCTCTACTAGCTTGAAACTCAGTGTGACCCAGGTTTCTATATCTCAAGAATGTTTGTTTTGTGGAGAAAGAGGCCATAAATCTAGTCAGTGCCCATGCATAGGACTGGCTTGTGCATAGCTAAGTGGTAAGAATCCTAAGGATGACATTAATGAGGGAGAACCCAAGCCTACCAATGAGGAAGAACGGTTAGGTATGACAAGCCTAGAATCAGTTGACCCAATTACCACTGACCCGAAACCCATTGAAGATGGCATCGAGGAAGTATATGATGCTGGCTTGAGTCTAGTTGATGAATGTGAGGGGGAAGAACTTGAAGAATGTGACATTGATACTATTGGTTCCTTACCTGAGGAGACCTTGGAAAGCAACCAAGTGGTAGGACCTAGTTCAGAAATTCAAGAGATTTGTGAGAACAAGGTTCCTTTAGTCAAATACCCCCAGGAAGAACTCATAGTGTTAGCCCGAGATATCAGTGCGTATCCTCTAATGACAGTCATTCTCCAAGTACCAATTGAAGATCTTTGCACTAAACTGTTTAAGTTTGCCCACCCTATGGTAGATCCTCTCCTTAGGATGACTGAATCAAGCCTCTTACAATTGGACCTTGTCCCATGCTCAGCCACTAAGGTCTCTCCCGTAATCTCAGTTGAACATCCTTGTCTTGAGCGGATTGATTCACCCAGTCCTGTAGAAGTCCTCCTTATGACCCCAGACCCCTTCCTTCGCATGACTGACCTAACCTTCTATAGAGTATACCTTTCCGCACCCATAGGTCAAATTTCAAGTCTTGAGGTCATCATCCATAAGCCCTCCCATGAATCATTCTCTAATCCAGTTCTTGAGAAAGTGGATCATTATTTGCTTAGAGAACAAACCTTAACTATTGCAATCACATGTCCTAGGCTACTTCCCGAACCATCTCTTGATCCATTCCTAGGAGTAGCAAATTTTTCCTTTCGTAAGGATGACCAGTTGACACTCATAGATCACCATTCAAACCTTCAGGTCACCACCTTTAGTCAACAGGTAATTCGAGACTCCACCTCATATCTCCTCCCTTTCTCTAGGACTTCCAATGCTTCTTACACCATCCAAGTATACTTTGTCGAAGCCTTTAGAGTGAACCACGTGTCAGAACCTATTAGGTTTGCCACCTACTTCTGGAAGACCTTATGGCACCTACTAGGCATCCATAATAAGTTTTCATGCTCTGCATGCCCTCCTCCGACCCAAGGTCAAACCTAGAGAGCCTTAGTTTGTTAGGTTTAGACCTAGGGTTCCTTTGTAATAAAGTCCATTCTTTAGGAACGTGTCGTCAGTCTAGTTTAGTTTTCTTGACCCTTTACTAGGCTTTGGCTCAGATTTTGGTTTGATTGAGAGCACCAGGAATTGGGATTTGTATTTTGTCCAGGGCTGAAATTGCATTCAGTGTTTCGATCAATAGGTCTATAGGCTAGAGTCCCTTTGAAATTGTTCATGGATACAAGCCTCACACACCACTTGATCTGATTTCACTATTAGCCCACATACACAAGTCTCTTGATGCACTTGCATAGCATGTAAAGGACTTGCATAAAGAAATTCATGCCAAAATAACTTTAAGTAATGAAACTTATAAGAAGTTGGCTGATTCTCAAAGACGAGTCAAAACTTTTGTTGAGAGAGAGACTATGTAATGATTAGGTTAAGGCCTGAGCGATTTTCTCCTGGAACCGTTAGAATGTTATATGCTAGAGGAGCTGGACCATTTAGAGTAGTGAAGAGAGTAGGATCCAATGCCTATGTGCTTGAGTTGCCTCCAGAACTAGGCAATAGCTCTACTTTCAACATTACAGACCTAGTAGAGTACAGGGAGCCAGCTGTGATTCCCAGTGAGCCTTTTGAACCTAATCCTGTTATTGAGAGTGATCCCGACCCTGTGTGTCCACCAACAAACTGGCCTGTGAGGAAAGAGCAGATTGAAAAGATCCTGGATGATCAGGTTATCTCTACTCGTAATCGAGGATACTAAAGATACTTGTTCCGCTGGCAAGGAAGGCCAGACTCTGATGACTCTTGGATCTCCCGAGAAGAACTACAAGATTTGGATCCGGACCTCTTGGAGAGATACCAGAGCCAACTTGAGCCTTACTCGACAAGGTGGAGTTCCTCCCACCCCGGGAGAATTGGTGCAGGCACCAGACTCAGAAGAAGACTTCAGGGTTCCATCTGGATCTCTGATTGACCTTGCCCGAAGAATTAGGATTTTCTGGTTTTGTGATAAGGGTTGACCTGATCAACTCAATTTTGAGTCTGTAATTTTGTCATTTCAATTTTTGTTGGGTCATGTTGACTCAGTCCAAGTCCAAGGCCCAGGTAGGTGTCATTCCCTTTGCCATAGGGCACCACATTTTCCAGCTACAAGTGGGTGCCACACTCCCTGCCACATCTCCATCCAGTGTACCTTGGTCCCCACGCCTCAAGAAAGCAGGTTCTTTTTTCTTGCACCACTTGGGGGAGAAATCCATCAAGATACCTCAATCCAAGGAGGAGCCAACTTCTTTCCAGATAAACCCAAGCCAGGATGGCAAGAATTTTTCTTGAAGAGAGGATCAAGAAGGTGCCCCACAATGTTCCATAAAAATCCAAGTTATAAAAGGGAAGAGAGCATGTCTTGGGGAGAAAATCAAGGAGGCACCCAAAAGTTTCCTAAAGTGCCAAAGCCATGAAAGGAAGAAGCCTAAACTTGTGGAGCAAGACTAGGAGGTGTCCAAAAGAGCCAAACCATGAAGGAAAAATCCTTGATTCATGGAGAGATACTAGGAGACACCCCCACAACATGCCATTTGGAGTTGATTTTCAAGTTTTCTTGGAGTTTTTGGGCTGCCCACTCATGGAAGGAGTCTTGGGAAGAGAATTTGATGCCTAAAGTGTGGGTTAGTCCTATTAGTCCCACATGGGAAGTGTATGAAATTTTATTTCTTTGTTATGTCTATATATTCAACTCTATGTAACTCTTGAATTAAAATAAGATGAATGAAACCAAATTTTTTTGTGAGCAAACTTTGTGTTTTCTCTCTTCCGCACTTGCATCCAGGTGTTGAGCTCCGTGAGGGAGTAAATCCGGGTTCCCCAGGAACCTTGAGGAGGTGTGAGATCTCCAAAACCCAAATCCTAGGTTAGCCACTCCACTCCCAAACCCTAGCCGCCATCACCCTTCTCTTTCCACCAAACCCTAGCATATTCCACCTCCCACGGCCCCTCTCTCCAAGTCCAGGCCGATCACCAGCATCCAGCTACAGTCCGGATACTTCAGATCCCAAGTTCTTTCCAGAGGGAGTCGAATCAGCCTTCAAGAGAATCCGGATCTCAGCGACATCAGCCTTCAAGTTCTTCGAACTAGTAAATCCTTCCCTGAGTCTCTGAATCCCTCACTTGTTTTTCTTCTTCCCAGATCTTGAGTCCAGGAGAAGCCGACCAAACCACAAGACCAGTATTGGAGGATCCATTGCGAAGATAGCCGAATCCGAGGATCCAACAATCTGCTCGAGAGAGTTCTTCCACCCAAATTCTGAGAAGATCACTGTCTGGTTAGTAAATCATCTCTCCTCTCTATTTCTGTCATGTTGAAAGTTCAGAGCGAAACCCTAGGTCTGGGAGTTTCTCAACCCCCAGCGATCCGTTACTTCTGAACTACTCTGATAATTTAGTTTATTCTAAATTATGCTTTCAATCCTTACCTAGTTTCCTTCAACTTAGTTTAGCTTTATTTTGAGTCAAAGCCAATTTCTGAAATATATAAAAAAAAAAAAAAGAAATTAATCCAAAATTTACTTCTGCATAAGCTTCTTTGTTCATTGTTCTGCATCATTTTTGGTATCAGAGCTTCCGTTCTGCATCAGTTTGAGAATTGCAAATAATTTTATAGGTGCTTACAGTAATCAAACGGTACGGATAGAGTTCCAGATATATTTTGGATATCATTTTCTTTTAGTTCTCCTCATACATATTTATTTGTATGGGAAGAACTAAGGGAAAATGCTGCCGAAATTTTTCTGGAACTTCTATTGCGTATCCTTTGATTACTGTAAATGACCTATATAATTAATGCAATTCTTAAATGGGATAGGACCTCTTTACCTATTAGTTGGTGATAGGGTGCATTTAATAATACTATAATTGATCTATTGAATAAACTTATTTTAAATTTGTTCTGTTCTTATAAATATTTATTTATTTCAGTTATCTTTTTCTTACAATGGATAAGAGTTGGATAACTAAATCGAGGAATAGCAAAGAATATCTAGATGGAGTACAGAATTTCATTAAATTTGGTATGGAGAGAAGTAGTATCAGTGGAAAGATTTTATGTCAATGCCGAAAATGTGTAAATTCCAGTTCTCTATATCCAAATATTGTTGAAGAACATTTGGTATGGAATGATTTTTTAAGAGATTATACTGAGTAGTTTTTTTATGGAGAGTCAATGTTACAATCTACATGTAACCAAACCTCTAACATGGAACATATACCTGATTTTGGATCCAGTAACCAACAGAAAAATCTTGCAAGAGATGATAATATCAGGGGTTTGCTCAGAGATGCTTTTGAATATGGAGCTTAACATCCTGGAGATTACAGTGGAGGATAAGTAGTAGCCGGGTTACCTGAGAATCCTATATTTACTGAATCTATACATTATGGAGAGCTGATACCCCCAACTAATGTTGGAACATATCATTATCAGAAGCTGATCAGAGATGCAGATCAAGAATTATATGCCGGTTGCAAGAACTTTTCAAAAATTTCTTTTCTTGTGCATTTGTTTCATATAAAATACTTGAATGGATGGTCTGGCAAGAGTTTTATTATGCTGCTCAAGTTGTTAAAGGATGCATTTCCTGAAGGTACTAGTTTACCAACATCTTGTTATGAAGCCAAAAAACTAGTAAAGGAATTGGATCTTGGATACGAAAAGATTCATAGCTGTCCAAATGATTGTATATTATATCGGGGAGAACATGCCGATCAAGAGTCGTGCCATGTATGTGGATGTTCACGATGGATGAAGCAAAAAGAAAATGAGAGTGAGGGATTAGATAAATTGGATGCAACATACATTAAACAAAAGCCGGTGAAGGTATTACGCTATTTCCCTCTTGTACCTAGATTGAAAAGGATCTATGCATCATCAAAGACAGCTTCGTCAATGAGATGGCATGATGAAAGCCGTACAAAAGATGGAATGCTGAGACACCCAGCGGATAGTTTAGCATGGAAAGCATTTGATGACAGACATCCTGATTTTGTATCTGATGCTCGTAATGTCAGGCTGGGTTTAGCTAGTGATGGGTTCAATCCATTTCGGACTTTAAGTTCTGTCTATAGCACTTGGCCAGTTGTACTGATTCCTTATAATTTGCCACCATGGATATGCATGAAACAGTCTTCACTTATTTTATCAATGGTCATTCCAGGTGATAAGGGTCCAGGCAATGATATTGATATTTTTTTACAACCTTTAATAGATGAATTGAAACAACTGTGGGAGGGTATCAGTGCAATTAATGCTTCGAATGGCCAAACATTCAATCTACGGGCAGCTCTATTATGGACTGTTAACGATTTTCCTGCATATGTTAATTTATCTGGCTGGAGCACTAAGGGACGAGTTGCATGTCCTTCTTGTGGTGAATCAACCCATTCAATTTGGTTAAAACATGGAGGAAAGTTCTGTTATATGGGACATCATCGATGGTTGGAGGCAAATCATCCATTTCGATTTCAGAAGAATTTATTTGATGGTACCATAGAGTTGGGATCTGCTCCAATTCTACCTTCTGGTTCTGATATTCGTAGACAAATGCTTGGTATCAGACACAGTTATGGCAAGATGATAAAGTCCTCTAAAAAGCGAGGAAGAGATGATGTTGAGACTTCGGTACAAGAAGAAGTATCGGAGGAAGTCAATACTTGCACCTTAGATACGGCAGTGTTCGAGGATCCGGATAATTTCTTTGAAGTTGAAAATGATGATGATATAATCACAGCAACTACCCATCAGCATACTAAACAATTATGGAAGAAAAGAAGCATATTTTTTGACTTACCTTATTGGGATCATAATATACTCCGGCATAATCTTGATGTTATGCATTTAGAAAAGAATGCTTGTGATAATTTGATTGGAACAATATTAAATCTTGATAGAAAGACTAAAGATAACATGAAGGCGCGTCTTGATTTAAAAGAAATGGGCATCCGACATGAACTTCATCCACAAGTGCTTGCAAATGATAGAACTTATATTCCTCATGCATGTTATACAATATCTAGTCGAGAAAAAGATCTCTTCCTGACAGTTTTAAAGAATATCAAAGTTCCTGATGGATATGCCTCAAATATTTCACGATGTGTGAATCTGAAAGAGCGCAAAATTTCAAATCTTAAAAATCATGATGGACATATATTAATGCAAGATATTCTTCCATTGGCTTTAAGGTCGTCAATGCCAAAACAAGTTATTATAGTTGTTTTTCAGTTATCATCATTCTTCAAGGTATTATGTTCTAAGGTTCTTGATCCTCAGGAGCTTGATTAGTTGCAATCTCAAGTCGTACTTACATTATGTCAGATGGAAAAGATTTTTTCTCCTGTATTTTTTACTATTATGGTTCATCTACTCATTCACCTAGCTTCGGAAGCTAAACTTGGTGGACCGGTACAGTACAGATGGATGTACCCAATTGAGAGGTAATGCTGTAAAACTTAAATTTTATAATTTATATAACTTTTTCATTATTTAATATGATATAAATATCATACTTTTTGAAGGTATCTTGTACGTTTGAAGGATTATGTACGAAACAAAGCCCATCCTGAGGGCTCAATAGCAGAGGGATATATTGCTGAAGAGTGTTTAACATTTTGTTCAAGATATCTCGAAGGTGTTGAGACTGTATTCAATCGACCTCAACGTCATGGTGATACAATGGAGAATACAGATCTATACAAATTTGCATCATCTAGAAGATTTATAGAAAAAGCTGAAAGTATTGTTCTTGACCATAAATCCATGTCACAAGCACATCGTTATGTATTGCTACATAGTGACATAATATCTGATCATCGCAGGTTAGTCTATCTACACATGGATAATACTAAATATTAGACATGTTGTTGTCAAACTTATATTTGATTGTCATATAGTGAATTTTATCTGTACAACGACAAGCCAATCATTCCACTCATCCTAATCCAAGGATTGAACAAAGATGGTTGGTTGAGTTATTCCCTAATTGGCTTGCCAATCAGGTTAGTATATATAAGTCGTATAATAATTTTATATATTTTTAACATCGAATAAATGATCGATAATTGATATTATAATTTTTAGGTACCGGTACTGATGGAGAAAAATAGTTTAGCTGAATTAATTGCACTTGCCAGAGGTCCAAATTATATTGTGAACAAATATAATGGTTTTATTATAAATGGCTTTAAATTTCATACCAAGGAGCGCGAGAAACTTAGGAAAACTCAGAACAGTGGTGTTATAGTTGAAGCAGATGGAAAATCTTATTATGGTATACTTAAAGATATTTTGGAGTTGGATTATTATGGAAATTTTAAAGTTGTATTATTTCGATGTGATTGGGTGGATATAAATACACCGAGAGGTTTGAAAAAGGATTCAAACGGATTCATACTTGTCAATTTTTCAAGATTGATACATACGGGTGTGTTATTGAAGGATGATCCATTTATCTTTTTATCTCAAGCTCGACAAGTTTTTTATGTACAAGACTCGAAAGATAAAGAATGGGCTACTGTTATTAAGACAAAACCCAGAGACTTGTATGACATTGGAAAAAGGGTGGAAGAAGAAGATGATGATACTTACACTCAATGTATGCCTTATAATATTGTACCGGATGATCATATAAATGATACAACCATTTTGGTTAGGTTGGATTCCGAGGAAGGTATAACTGGTTGATTATGACAAGTAAGTAGTTTGTAAGATGGTTTACATTTTTTGCATTAATGATTATGTTATATTTTAAATTGCAATTCATTTCCGCTATAATTTGATTATAATGTTGATTGACTTATTTTTAAATAATGCAGGTTAGGTACACCATACCTCAAAGAAAGCGATTAGCAGATGTATAGTTTCAGTTTTCCCAGACCGAGGCTGGTACTCTTCATCACAGCAGCCCGAGGGCAGTCGATTAGTTTCACATCGGTCTGATGGCAGTCCCTCTATTCCTGCACATCAGGCCGATGCTACTACTTCTACACCTCAGGACGACGTTATTCCCTCTGAGTCCACACATCATGATCCTTCTATGGATCATCCTGATGACGAGCCTATCGTCGATGATATACAGATACAGGGTACATAATTTAATAATTCTATCTCATTTCAATTCATGCATATGCATTAGTTTTGATATACAATGTTCTGTATTTTTTTTTTGTAGATGGATCCGGGAGACTCAGGCGTAGGCGAGCACGCCGTGGTCAGCTATGTCCCCTGAATTATTCGAAGTGGAACGACATGCTTCCTGCATATAAAATAGAAATACTACGAGTTGTGCAGGTAAAAAAATTAATATATTATTGTATATCTTAGGTTTTTAATAATTGAATTTCTTATTTCATTTAATATTTATTTTATTGTTTAATTAAATTGTAGAGCAAGTTCGTTCTTCCTTCAGATTCATCTGATTTTGTGCTTAAGTCTCTCAATCACAAGTGGAAATAATATAGGACGAAGTTGAAGAGAGACTACAAGCTAGAGGGTAGAACAGAGGAGCAGGTTGTAGCTACCTGTCCTCCTGATGTTCACCCTCATCAGTGGATGGAGCTGGTGCACTATTGGTTCTCCGAGAGGGCACAGGTTGTGTAGCATCATCAAACACTTTGAAATTTATTAATTTTCACTTGTCATAATTATATTTATACAATATATAACATTGTTTTAATTTTATTTTGCAGACGTATTCTGATATTGGTAGAGCTGCACGAGCTTCTCAGTCTATTCCTCACACAGCAGGGTCCAAGAGTTATGCACGGCTTAGGCATGAGTTTGTATGTTTCTCATCCCATAATACTTTTAGTATACTTTTAGTTTTAACATCATGTATCATCATGTATCATGCATGTGCTATGTATCATGGTACGGGGATATAAGATGTGTTATTTTGAATTTTTTTATAATATTTATTCTTTACATAGGCTGATCAGCAGGGGAGGGAGCCTGGTGAGGTGGAGTTCTATCAGATGACTCACGTTCACCAGGATGGCAGTTTTGTTCGGGACGAGTCCAGAGATATATATGTATTTTTTATTTATGTTATATTATGATTTATATTTTTATTTTTATTAAGTATTAATATATGTGTTTTTTATAAAATACAGAATATGGCTACCTCTATGATCTCCGAGCGTGCTGGCGAGGGTTCATCATCTACACAGAGTAGTCGCATCGAGACCGAGGTATTCTCGGAGTTGATGGGACCAGAGCATCCTAGACGAGTGAGGGGTTATGGGATTGGAGTTACCCCTACTCAGTTATCTGAGGTACGTAGATATACTCGGGATACTAGAGAGAGTCATGATCAGTTACATGTTCGTCAGCTCCAGGAGGAGATAGCAGAGCTCCGACAGACACGTGATGCAGACAGAGCAGAGATGCAGACCATTAGGTCTCAGCTAGAGCATGTTACATCTGTGCTGCATATGTTCATGTCATCTCAGGTAAGTAATTATTTATTAATTTTGTATGTATCTAATAATTTAGAATATATATAATGTATGTATTATAATTCCTGATGTATATCTTGCAGGTTCCTGGTGCATCTGCGAGCCGCAGACCTGACGACGACCAGCCTCCCACGGATCAGTGATGCCAGATGATTTTTTTATTATTTATGTATGTCTTTTTGTTTTTTGAACTTGGATTGATATGTTTATATATATATAAAAAAATTTTTATATTTGGTTTGTATTTGTGTTTGTGTATGTTGGATGTGATATGTGATACAAGTTTGAATATTTTCATTTGTTTGTGTATGTTGGATGTGATACAGGTTTGAATGTTTCATTTTTATAATGTATACAGGTTATGGGTTTGTATATATGGCTGTTTATTTTTTTTTTAAAAAAAAAAATCTACCGACGCTTTAAAGCGTCCATAAACTTAAAAATAGCGACGCTTTAAAGCGTCGCTAGATTTAAAACTAGCAACGCTTTAAAACGTCGGTAAATAAAATTTAGCGACGCTTTAAAGTATCGGCAAATGCCGACGCTTTTTACAAGCGTCGGCAGGTTGCGTCCCAACGCTTGCATAGGCGACACTTTACAAAACGTCGGGAGATTATTTAGCGATTCTTAAAAGCATCGGAAAAGATCAAAAAAAGCGTCGCTAAAGCCCAGATTCACTGTAGTGTTCTAGGGATGCCTTGGTTAAATAGAGTGTCTGAAAGGAAGAATCGGATTCTATTAGACATGGTTTGATTCATAATAGGATTTGTGAGTCTACTAATCTTCTTTTGAGGATATACTCTAAAGTTAGCTTGTATAATTAAGGAGAGTGCTCCATTTCTGTGTCTTTGCAATTGTTTTAGGTTGGACGATCATATTTCTTATGCCGGTGGCAACCGTTCGTTGGCTGGTATTTTAAAAATTCAAAGTAATTTCTACAAAAAATAATGATTATCATATATCCGTCTAAATCCAAGGTAGTCATTATCAACTAATTGGTTTAGTGCAATCACATCGACCACAATATTTAAGTAGGTGATTTCCAGTGGCCTTCTTCGTAACCTGCCACTTATTCGTGCGACCAGTCATTGGGTTCCTACTAAGTGCTAGGAACATGGAGGTTGGGTAGGTAACCTAATTATCGAAGGTAATTCTCCATCAATTATATAAGACATTGCCTTGCATGGATGTCAAATGAAGATGCGATGGGACTGACTAACTGTGAGAAAGCAATGATGGTGATCATGATGATTGGTTACATCCATGATAGGGATGGCAGGTATGACATTTGTGATGATTGGTTGCATGAGTTCCATGTGACTTCATGGAAACAAGAAATGATTCTTCCTGTCGGTTGATGTTTGTCTGACTTGAAGACAAACCATGAGAGGACCGATAGGGTCAATAAGAAAAGTAATGTTGAACTCAATGACTTCAAACCAAAGGCATCATCTGAGGAAATTGCTTAGAAAAGTTGGAACATATTAACAAAACAAGCAGTGGTGACAATTCCATCTTGTGACATTAATTCAATCTTGATGTGTTAGAACAACAAATCAAGTTTTTTTATTTTTTTATCTCCACTCAACCATTATTTATGTCTCGAAAACATATGATACCATGGTTAATTTAACACATATCAAATTTTCCCAGGCAAAGAAGATAGAAGCAACGATTAAGACCATGGATTTTGCTACATTAAATCTTGTTTTCAGCCACCGGCATATTGCCCAGAAATCGTATACAGTCCCTTTTACATTTCAATTGCAGCATCAAACACAATGCAGTGTTCTCGGGCTCGAATGAGACTCATTGGCCATAAAAATCCTGCGTCCATTGCTCGAGGAATAATGGAGATTAATTAAAAGTTTAGCCAACAGTTGGTATCTTATTCTTCTTCCATCATCCAGATCTGGTTTTGTATTTTTCATAGAAAAAAAAAATTGATCAATCTTCTTTAATAATATTGATCATTAATTGTACTATAGATAAATTTTAAAACAGTTCGGACTTCTTATTCATCTATCTATCCAAATCTTGAAATAATCATTGTCCGATTTAATGATGAATTTGTGTGACAGAAAATGAATCCTTCTTTACTGTAAAAAGATACAATCTTGGCCCTCTTCTTCCATCCACCATTGGCTCTCATTTGACTTTTTTTTTTTTTTTTTTTTTTTGAAAAACAAGTGTGTCCACTTGCTTGGAAGTCCAACCACCAGGGCTTTCTCCAAACCACTTCCTTGGAAGCTCATGGCATAGAGACCTTCAATCGACACGGGCTGTACCTCATTTGGTCGTAAAGGGTGTATAGTTTTTCAAATCAAAAGATTTCTAAGCTTTTCTTTATTCATCCTTTTGTTCTGAGGCCATTAAGTCCTTGTCTACGGGTTCTTATGGTGCAGTTTCCACGCAAGTGTCCGACCCGCACAACAACGACTTCTAACAAAAAAAAAAAAAAAACCGTTGGCTACTTTTAACAGGGGTGTATGCAGTTAAAAAATAAATAAAAAAAAATCGTTACTGCCGCGTGGCATAGCTAGTTATGAAATTTTTCTCACGATCAATTGACAGAAATTTGAACTCTATTTTGAAGATATTTTGACTAAAAAATCTGGAAGTAAAATAATCTCGTGAAGCCTCTGTTGACCGGTGATGGTGAAAAAATTAGAAATATATAATAAATCCCGTCCACTCGGCTGACATCAGTGATAGTCAAGATATATATTATAAATTTTGTTCACTTGACTGACGTCAATGATAATTAGGTTGACATACTCATCTTCGAATAGGGAATGGCTACGAAAAATTAATATGTACAGTATATTGAATATTTTTTAGCTAGGATTGAAAAACCGTCCGGAAGTAACCACAATCTAACTCCCCTATTCATAAAAAAGATTAAAAAAAAATTTAAAAAATCAAACTTGTGATCAAGTCAAATCTCATTCAGTGAAAGGCCGTCAACATCCCAGTAGCTGGTGAGATATGATAAAATTATAATCCGAGAGGGGCACGAGGATGTGGCGTGGGACCCTTGTTTGTTTTCCCTACGAAGAAGTATAAAATTATTTTTTAGTTGAGACCTGGTAACGAAGTCAAGACTGAATCCTTTCTCATACCTGATATGGTCAATATGGATATAAATTATAGAATCATTATAGCGTCAAATTAATATTCATGTACTTATATCTGTCAAAGAGCAAAAAAATATAGACTTGGGTATGCCGTTTGGACATAGCAATATCCGATTCTTATTTTAATATTTAATTATATTTGTCATTCTATTTATTATTGTATGGTTCCAAAAATTTTAAACAATGACTGCATCAACATGTCTTAAATTTAGTTTAGTTTTCATATGGTAATATCTGTGATTTGTGGATTACTTCTCAACGATCAATCTTTTAATTCAATATATATATCTTAGTGTTGCCACCAAAATCATGATGGCCCATAACTTCCACCAACACCGGAGTGTGCTCCTCCTGCTGCCTGCCATTCCCGGTTCCCGGATCTCCATGCTAGGTGCGGCCGCCTCGCTGCCCGGCGATCTTCCTCTCCTGGACATGCGAGACAATGGTTAGAGACCCGGGTCGGGATTTCTGGTGGGGGCACTCCGACGATCAAGTCAGTGATGATCCAGGGGAACAGATCCTCCTGGTCGGGTCCCTCTTGATAGACTCCGTACTAAGAGGAGTAAAAGATATGTCGGTGAAGAAGAAAAGTAGCAGGGGGAGAGTGATAGCGGGGACAAAGAGGTTCCATGCTCCTCCACTTCTCCTTGTTTCTCGGCGACTTTCTCTCGACCGTGGTGTTGGTGGTAGCACTTCACTCTCTATGCCGAGCTTGCGCTTGTGTTGGTGGTGGTGATGGCGGCCATGGTGGTGCCATCCCCCCTCTCTCTTTTTTTCTGGCTTGTCCTTTGCCTGTGTGTTCGAGTTGTTGTTTTACCTTCAGGTTCATGGTGAACTTGGTTACCGTTTGGTGCTTGTCTCGGGATTCCCGCCAGGCTGTTAGACGCACGTGGCGGTGTCCTAGGGAGCCTTTCCTGATTCATAATAAGGTGCATTGTCAGGCGCTCTGACACTCCTCTTAGTTGCCTCGTTCCGGAAAATTTGGGGGTGCCTCGAATGGCGGGCTGCCGCCCGCGGGATTTGAATCTGCCGGTTGGCCTTTTTTTCTGGGTAATCTGAGTGGTTGGTGAGGAATGTAGCATCTTGATCAACGCGCTGCCTACCTTTCTGGTGTAACTGGCGGTTTCAGGCAGTCAGTACGGTCTCGGGGGCACTCCGGTACGGTCCTCGGGCGGCTCGCCGGTGTCCTCGGCTGGTGAAGACCTCGTCCAGGCTAGGACCGAGCTGGGATGACAAGTCTCGCTCTATCCTAGGCACTTCGAGCTTCCAGGAATGCCTGGGCAGAGAGGGGTGGAAGGCGGACCCGGTCCAGAGGGCGCGCGCTCAGAGAGGCTCCACATCGGTGGATGAGCTCTTGGCTCGACCTCGACCGTAGGGCACTAGCCTCCGAGGGTCTCGCTCTGGAGGGCGGAAGGCAGACCCAATTCAGAGGGCGCATGCTCGGAGAGGCTCCACATCGGCGAGTGAGCTCTTGGCTCGACCTCGACCGCAGGGCACTGGCCTCCGAGGGTCTCGCTCTGGAGGGCGGAAGGCGAGCCCGGTCCAGAGGGCGCACGCTCGGAGAGGCTCCATATCGGCGGGTGAGCTCTTGGCTCGACCTCGACCGCAGGGCACTAGCCTCTGAGGGTCTCGCTCTGGAGGGTGGAAGGAGGACCCGGTCCAGAGGGCGCGCGCTTAGAGAGGCTCCATATCGGCGGTGAGCTCTTGGCTCGACCTCGACCATAGGGCACTAGCCTCCGAGGGTCTCGTTCTGAAGGGCGGAAGGCGGCTCCGACCTAGACGTCGAGCTTATGAGCCCGACCTGGCGGAGGACTGAACTCGACTTGCTGCCTTGGGGGAGCTCGCTCAGCTCAGCTCGGTAGTGGGGTTCGAGCTGGAGGGTCGACATGGCGTCTTCTCTTGACGTGGCGCCTTCAGGTTTCTCCACGTCAGCGGTCTTGCCACATCATTTGCCCCCCCACTTCCGAGGCCCGTTAGTGCGCAGTGTTCGGGTTGAAGGGAGTAATTACGGTGCTGACATGGAAAGGTAAAGATCTGGCACGATGATGGCCATGATTGCTGGCGCTTCGGGAACCGCCCTTGCGGGCCAATACGAGGATGTCACGTGGCCACGTCCAAGGAGCAGTTAATGCTGGCGTAGAATGCAGAGCGGCCGGGACGCCATTCTGACCGATGGGAGGCACGTGGCGTAGATCCATTGGTGGAGCGGTTGAATCGATAGGAATCCCTTGGGTCATTTCGAAATAAAAGGAAGGCCTTACTCGAACCATCTATTCTTTTTAAATTCTCCGTGCCTGCTGTTGCCGCGCCCAAGCTTCTTCTTCCTTCCAGTCGCCCCGAATTTTTCTAAGGCAACAGGTTAGCTTCTTCTTCTTCCTTCCCCCACTAAAATAGAGTTCCTTCCCGGGGTCTGCTGTCTCCTCTTCGGTCTTTAGCTTTGAGTTTTTTTTTTTGCTTCTCCTTTGTCTTTGAGGATATCCCATTTCAGTCCGGGCTTCTGTCCCTCCACTGATTAGGGCGAGGCCGGTCCCTCCGAGCGGAGGCTGGCATCTTATTCCTCTTCTTCTGACGGGGAGGGAGATGTGGCTCACTTTGAGCTCAGTAGGAGGTTCCCTCTCGGTCTGGTTCTCATTAGGAAACCGGGATCTGGTCCTTCTTTGCCTCCTCCTTCTTCCGCTCCCGCTTTCGAGTCTGTCTGGCCTGCAGGTCCTGGTGGGGTCGCTTCCACGATCACCGCCGGGGAACTCAGGACTGTCCGGGATGTCTATGGCATCCCACCTTCTGTCCAGCTCATGATCCCTTGTCCGGGGAAGCGGGTCACTTCGAGTGGCCCGGGTCGTCTTGCCTTCTATGAGGGGACCTTCTTTGGAGGTCTTGGCTTCCCTTTCCATCCTTTCTTTCTATCAATCTTAGATAATTATCGTTTGGTCTCAAAGCAGCTGGTGCCAAACGCTATTAGGGTTATTTTCTCCCTCATTGTGCTTTGCCATCTTCAAGGGTTCGTGGCCCAATTTTCTTTGTTCAGGGCTTTCTTTGCCCTGAAGCACCACCCAACCGAGGATGGGTGGAGGTCTTTGTCCTCTCGCCCGAAGGGCATTAAGTTTGAGCTCCCCTCTTCCATCAAGGGATAGAAGAGTAAGTTCTTCTTTGTCGAGGTCGAGGGGGTTGACTGGGTCTGGAGTGATCCGGACAAGTCCCGCAATCGAAACTCTGCGGTCGATATGGCTGACCAAGATGATTACGAGCAGCTCCGCAGCACACAGATTCCTCCTCTCGAGGTCCTGTTTTCTGAGCAGAACCTCGCCAACTCCAGGGTCGATCCAGCGAATGGGTCGGGTGAGTTCGACCTGAACTCTTCTCTTCCTTCCTTTATGCACTCCTTGTGTAGTTTCCCACAAGTTCTGACTGCTGTGCAATTTACATGCAGGCATGATCTTCTTCGAGAGTGACCTTTTGGCCATTACCAAGAAGAGGCGACCGACCGGACTGGCCGGGGAGCCTGCTTCCAGGCGGGCCCGGGGTGAGAGCGCTTTTACGGCCGCCCAAATGGTAGTGATCGGTCTGGGCTCGACTGTGGCTGTTGGCTCGAGCTCAGAGGAGCCCCACGCTGCTCCCGCGCCGGTGGAGAGGTCGGCTCCCACGGTGCTGAGGCCTGCCCAGTAGGCTCCCGCTATAGAGCCCGAGGTGGTAGTTCGGGCGACGGCCACCGTAGTTGCTGCCGCACCCTGCCCTCCTCCGGGCCCGTCCGTCGCCGACTCCAGGGGTAAGGAGACCTGGGCCACTCCCAAGGCCACGACAGATGTGCCGCCTGCGCTGGCACCGGCCTCCCAGCCGGCCCCCCGGGGTCCTTCGGCCAACGGTGCACCGCCGCCCACCCATGGAGAGAGTCGGAGGGAGGAGGGGTGACGCTACCTCTCCTTCATGATGGAGCTAGAGAACTCGGTCCTCCGGAGCCCCGAGCTTGCCAAACACTTGATGGACATCTCCATCCAAGCATGCGACCGGCAAGAGATGGCCGGGATGCATGTGGCCGACGTCTTCAAAATTTTCTTCTCTCAGCTGTATTCGGTGAGTCCCTTTATCTCTTTCATTTGTTCTTCACTTCATTTTCATTCATTCATCATCATTCCATTTTATTTTTATTTTTTTGTTGATCTCTCCTTTTATTTTTTTGTTGTGCAAATTGGTGCTGAGGCCCTTTACATCAGGGGCCATTTCCAGAGCGGAGAGCGTCTCGAGCGGCAACAGGCCGCTAAGATCGAATCTTTGAAGGCCAACCTAAAAGAGAAGGTCGGGGCAAGTGGGGCCCTTGAGTCGAAGATCAAGGACCTTGAAAAAGAGCTTGCCGATGCTGAGGGGCGAGCGAAAGGGCTCCTGGCGGCTCGCGATCTGGAGCGGAGCCGTTCGAAGAAGGCAATCGATGACCTCTCCGTCGTCGAAAAGAAACTAAATTGGTATAGTGCCGAGGCCGACCGGCACAAGGAGATCGTCTGAGCCACCCAGGCGGAACCGGCGGCCATGAAGGAGAAGCTTGCCGCTGCTGAGAAGGCGGCAGAGACGGCAACCAATTCGACGGAGGCAGCCAGGCTGAAGGCCGTCGAGTTGGAGAGGGTGGCTACCGAGGCCACGAGGAACATCGAGAATGCCGTCGCCGACTTCAGGGCTTCGGAGGAGTTCGTTGCCGATATCTAGCAGATGGTGTCGGACTCTTTTTACAAGGGTTTCATGTACTTGCACAGCTGGGTCGAGATGCTTGTTCCTGATGAGGACCGTGGCTGTCTTGAGTACCCTTCGGCCACGGAGGAGGAAGCGGATGAAGAGGTCGTCGCGGGAGGCGTGGACTTAGAGCCTCAGGCACTGGTTGAGGGTGGCTCTTCCGCGGCTAGCGCAGCTCAGCCGAAGTCTTCTGAGGGCGGGAGCTCTCGGCCTCAGGACCCGGCAACGAAGCCGGCCGGTGCAGAGTGACTCTTTTCTTCCTTGCTTTGCTTCGCACTTTTTATTTCTTGTACTTGTTCAGGGTCTCCCGGCATGTCGGGGGCCCAAAATACACTTGTAGTTTGTGTTTAATCAATGAAGCTTGGATTGCTTTATCAGATGCTCTCTTCCCTTCTCTCTCTCTTTTTTTTGTTTTGCTTTGTTGTTTTTGTTTGAGGACATCAGAGAGAAGGGCTTCACTTTGCTTGAGGTTGAGTCACAACACTTGAGGGCCACTAAGCCCAAAGGTGTCATTGGTTGAGGGTCGTGCGGCTCGAGGCTCTCTTGGCCGGAGATTTGAGCTCCGGTCTTGAGAAGGCGTCCTGGAGCTGGGCTCGGGGATGAAGATTGCTGAGAGCTGCTTGGCTCGAAGTTCTCTTGGCCGGAGATCTGAGCTTCGATCTTGAGAAGGTATCCTGGAGCTGGGCTCGGGGACGATAATTGCTGAGAGCTGCTTGGCTCGAAGTTCTCTTGGCCAGAGATCTGAGCTCCGGTCTTGAGAAGGTGTCCTGGAGCAGGGCTCGGGGACGATGATTGCTAAGAGCTGCTTGACTCGAAGTTCTCTTGGCTGGAGATCTGAGCTCCGGTCTTGAGAAGATGTCCTGGAGCTGGGCTCGGGGACGATGATTGCTGAGAGCTGCTTGGCTTGAAGTTCTCTTGGCTGGAGATCTGAGCTCCGGTCTTGAGAAGGAGTCCTGGAACTGGGCTCAGGGATGAAGATTGCTGAGAGTTGCTGAAAGTGGTGGCTTCGGTGATGCTGTATTTTTTTCTTATTCTCTCTTTCTTTCCTTCCCCACTCTTCTTCTTTCTCTTTTCCTTTTACCTTTCACTTTTCTTTTCATTCATTTCATCATTTTTCATCATTTTCTTCTTCTTCTTCTTTTTAGAGTGGGGAGATCAGAGGAGAAGATGCTGGCTGGACCCCCATTTTGTTCTCTTACTTTCCTTCCCCCCTCATCTTCTTTTCGAGTGGGGAGATCAGAGAAGGGGCTGCCGGGCTTCCCCCTTTTGTTCCCTTTCTTTCCTTCCCCTCTCGTCTTCTTTTCGAGTAGGGAGATCAGGAAAAGGGGGGTTACTGGTCTTGATTGCCTTGGAGCTAGGCTCGAGGCCTTCCTGGATGTGGAGCAAGGCTCGGGCCCAGGGGGTTGCTGAGATCTTGGCTCAGGTCTTTGGCACCTTGGAGCTAGGCTCGAGGCATTTACGGGAGCTACGTGGCCCCGTGATCCCTTGGCGTCTCGGAGCTAGGCTCGGAGATGTTTGAGATAGAGAGCTGCTTGGCTCGAAGTTCCTTCGACATCTTGGAGCTGGGCTCGGTGATATTTGGAGTTGGAGAGCTACGTGGTTCGAAGTTCCTCTGGCACCCTGGAGCTGGGCTCGGGAGTGCTGGGAAGTAGGAGCTACGTGGCTCGGAGATTCTTCGACATCCTAGAGTTGGGCTCGGGGATGCTTGGAGTTGGGAGTTATGCGGCTCGAAGTTCCTCTGGCGCCCTGGAGCTGGGCTCGGGAGTGCTGGGAAGTGGGAGCTACGTGGCTCAGAGATTCTTCGACGTCCTGGAGCTCGGTTCGGGGATGCTTGGAGTTGGGGAGTTACGCGGCTCGAAGTTCCTCTGGCACCCTAGAGCTGGGCTCGGGAGCGCTGGGAAGTGGGAGCTACATGGCTCGAAGTTCCTCTGGTGCCTTGGAGCTAGGCTTGGGAGCGCTAGGAAGTGGGAGCTACGTGGCTCGGAGATTCTTTGACGTCCTGGAGCTGGGCTCGGGGACGTTGTTGACTATTTCCTGCAAAATATACGGACACCCATGTAAGGAAAAAAATCGTTACCATAATTACTGGTGAGGGGACTTACCTCATTGGGGGCGTCTTCGTGGGCTATAGGCCCTCCTCCCTCGGGGAGCCTGATGCCATCGAGTTCTTCGAGGTAATGGACCTCTCGTGATGGGACTTAGGCCACCTCGTGGGGGCCTTCCCATGGTGGTTCGCCACCGTCGTGCTGACGACCGTGACATCTTTATTTAGCTTTCTTCTTGCTGCATGGTGGGGAGATTGCCCTTGGAGCTCTGTGCTCCCCGAGTCTTTTTGAGTACATGCGCAATTCTCCAGGCGATCACACCTACTGCTTTTGTGGTGGTGCAGCTGTCGGTGGTTGAAGCCGACAGGGGACCGGCGAGCGCTTGGGGGCCTCGCTTGGAGTTTGCCCCCGACAAATCTTGGGAGGTGGGTCTCCTTGTTGGGCTTCTCGATCTCCTGCTCACGGTCGTGATGCCTTTTGATATCGCGGGCGTGACCACAGTGGAGGCAATGGCACTCCGCCGCACTATGGCCGGTGAAGGACTCCACTGGTAGTGGACGTTGCAGTCTGGAGGCTCGACAGCTGAGTCTCGCGTACTGACGGACCAGTGGGGGGATCCCACCAGCTGGTGCTGATGCTTCTCCAAGTGCGCTCTCGCTGTGTGCCAGTTGGTTTCGTCAACAGATTCCCCGTAGAAGGGGACAGGGGAATGACGTATTGGAGAGGCCTAGAAAAGATTGCCTGGCTGTTGACCTTTCCAACACATGTCACCACCGTTCTTTTGCGGTGTGTTGACCTGGGGAATGGTGAATGACTTAGTCATGCCTGTCTCCCCCTTCCTGGCATGCCAATCTGTTGCCGCCAAGACCGTCGTGGCCCATAGCTCCCACCGGCGCCGGAGTGCGCTCCTCCTGCTGCCTGCCATTCCCGGTTCCCGGATCTCCATGCTAGGTGTGGCCGCCTTGCTGCCCAGCGATCTTCCTCTCCTGGACCTGCGAGACAATGGTTAGAGACCCGGGTCGGGGTTTCTGGCGGGGGCACTCGGACGATCAAGTCAGTGACGATCCAAGGGAACAGATCATCCTGGTTGGGCCCCTCTTGATGGACTTCGTACTAGGAGGAGTAAAAGATGTGTCGGTGAAGGAGAAAAGCAGTAGGGGGAGAGTGATAGTAGGGATAAAGGGGTTCCCTGTTCCTCCACTTCTCCTTGTTTCCCGGTGACTTTCTCTCGACCGTGGTGTTGGTGGTAGCGCTTCGCTCTCTAAGCCGAGCTTGCACTTGTGTTGGTGGTGGTAATGGCGGCCATGGTGGTGCCATCCCCCTTCTCTCTTTTTTTTTCTGGCTTATCCTTTGCCTATGTGTTCGAGTTGTTTTACCTTCAGGTTTATGGTGTACTTGGTTATCATTTGGTGCTTTTCTCGGGATTCCTGCCGGGCTGTCAGACGCACGCGGTAGTGTCCCAGAGAGCCTTTTCTGATTCATGATAAGGTGCGTTGTCAGGTGCTCCGACACTCCTCTTGGTTGCCCTGTTCCAAAAAATTTGGGGGTGCCTCGAATGGCGGGCTGCCGCCCGTGGGATTCGAATCTCCCGGTTGGCCTTCTTTTCTGGGTAATCTGAGTGGTTGGTGAGGAATGTAGCATCTCGATCAATGCGTTGCCTGCCTTTCTGGTGTAATTGGCGATTTCAGGCGGTCAGTATGGTCTGGGGGCCGCTCCAGTACCGTCCTCGGGCGGCTCGCCGGTGTTCTCGGCTGGTGAGGACCTCGTCCGGGCTAGGGCAGAGCTGGGACGGCAAGGCTCGCTCTATCCTAGGCGCTCCGAGCTTACGGGGATGCCTGGACAGAGAGGGGCGGAAGGCGGACCCGGTCCAAAGGGCGCGCGCTCGGAGAGGCTCCACATTGGCGGGTGAGCTCTTGGCTCGACCTCGACCGCAAGGCACTAGCCTCTGAGGGTCTCGCTCTGGAGGGCGGAAGGCAGATTCGGTCCATAGGGCGCACGCTCAGAGAGTCTCCACATCGGCGGGTGAGCTCTTAGCTCGACCTCGACCGCAAGGCACTAGCTTACGAGGGTCTCGCTCTGGAGGACGGAAGGTGGGCCCGGTCCAGAGGGCGCGCGCTCGGAGAGGCTCCACATCGGTGGGTGAGCTCTTAGCTCGACCTCGACCGCAGGGCACGAGCCTCCGAGGGTCTCGATCTGGAGGGCGGAAGGCGGACCCGGTCCAGAGGGCACGTGCTCAGAGAGGCTCCACATCGGTGGGTGAGCTCTTGGCTCCACCTCAACCGCAGGGCACCAGCCTTCGAGGGTCTCGCTCTGGAGGGCGGAAGGCGGACCCGGTGCAGAGGGCGCGTGCTCGGAGAGACTCCACATCGGTGGGTGAGCTCTTGGCTCGACGTCGATCGCAGGTCACTAGCCTCCGAGGGTCTCGCTCTAGAGGGCAAAAGGCTGACCCAGTCTAGAGGGCGCGCGCTCAGAGAGGCTCCACATCGGTGGGTGAGCTCTTGGCTCGACCTCGACCGTAGGGCACTAGCCTCCGAGGGTCTCGCTCTGGAGGGTGGAAGGCGGACCCGGTCCAGAGGGCGCGTGCTCGGAGAGGCTCCATATCGACGGGTGAGCTCTTGGCTCGACCTCGACCGCAGGGCACTAGCCTCTGAGGGTCTCGCTCTGGAGGGCGGAAGGCGGACCCAATCCAGAGGGCGCATGCTCGGAGAGGCTCCACATCGACGGGTGAGCTCTTGGCTCGACCTCGACCGCAGGGCACTAGCCTCCGAGTGTCTCGCTCTGGAGGGCGGAAGGCGGACCCGGTCCAGAGGGCGCGTGCTCGGAGAGGCTCCACATCGGCGGGTGAGCTCTTGGCTCGACCTCGACCGCAGGGCACTAGCCTCCGAGGGTCTCGCTTTGGAGGATGGAAGGCGGACCGGTCCAGAGGGCGCGTGCTCGGAGAGGCTCCACATCGGCGGGTGAGCTCTTGGCTCAACCTCGACCACTGGGCACTAGCCTCCGAGGGTCTTGCTCTGGAGGGCGGAAGGCGACTCCGACTTAGACATCGAGCTAATGAGCCTGACCTGGCGGAGGACTGAACTCGACTTGCTGCCCTGCGGGAGCTCAGCTCGGTAGTGGGATCCGAGCTGGAGGGTCGACGTGGCGTCTTCTCTTGACATGGCGCCTTCAGGTTTTTCACGTCAGCGATTTTGCCACATCACTTAGTAAAATTATTGGATCCACTGAAAGAGGCAAGCAATTAAATAGATATCACTATGTTGTTTTTTTATACTAGAAGATAACCAAAAAAAATAAAAATTAAGGGACTTTTTTTTCAAATAATAATATATAAATAAAACAATTTTTTATTCTCAAAATTGATGATCATATTTGAATTCATTTACAATTTTTCTGTCTAATATATATATATATATATATATATATATATATATATATATATATATATATATATATATAATTGGATATACATATCAACAAACTGATCTTCAATCAATATTGTATTTATTGTTAACACCGTTGCTTGGCATGCATGAGAGAAAAATAGATGATAATGATCATTGAGTTATTAAAAATTTTTTATAATTAATGTCACTTGATGGATATATTTTTAATTTCTTTTGTTAAGTCATTATTATCTATGGTCTTCGTTGAATTCAAAAGGGTAGATTATGAGAGGAACGGGTCAAGTCATCTTGTAGCCTCTTGGCTTCTTCATATTATAAATCAACATGATTATGACTTGGTTAGTTTCCTTAAGCATACACATCCACCATTCCAAATGATCCAGCCTGTAATTAACAAAAAAACAAAGACTGTTAAGACCGTGACTGATTAACTCATAGCAACGATAACATATCATTTCCATGAAAACTTGCATTAATAAAGAAGCGAGTCAAGGTGCTACGAAAGTTCATCATGGTTTCCTTGGAGTTGGATTGCAACGGCTACTAAGATATCAAGAATAATTAAGAGAGAAGTTCAAGAGTAATATAAAAAAGCAAATCGTAGTGCAAGCAAGGTTCATCATGGTTTCCCTGGAGTTGGATCGAGACACTCACTAAGATGCCGCGCGCAAGTAAAGGGAGAAATTCCAAGAGTAATAAAAAAAAAAAAGTAAATCATAGTGCTAGCAAGATTCATGGTGGTTTCCTAGGAGTTGGATTGCAATGACTGCTAAATTGTCAAGAGTAAGAAGAGAAGTTCAAGAGTAACATTCACCAAATACACATTGATACTAAAAAACATTGCAAGATATAATGAAGGAATGATGCGGAGATGAGTACCAGTTATGCTACATTAAAGTAATCCAAGTAAGAATATAGTGATAGTCAACTCATTTATTATCTCTTGCTTACTTCTTTCCTATTCATGTTCTTCCTTCTCTCTCTATCATTGGTTTTGTTTGTTTTTCCTATATCCACTTATTGCATGATCTCCAATGATAATGAAGTATGGTTCTTTTCAAAAGAATATCTCTGGAACAAGGTAAGTATCAAAATTTTGTTTAAAGTAACATAAGTTGAGTTTCATGTACAGCTCAAATAATTTACTTGCTTGACTTAGAAAATCTGCCCCTTAACTAATAGCTAGAAGTGCAGGATTTTTTTTAAATAATATTTTTGAAAATAAAAAAATCGAAATAGGGCTCCTCTAAATAATTTTATTAAATTAACATAGTTTTGGCCATGTGTTGCTATTTTAAAAATTTTTATTGCCACATGGGGGATGGATAGGGATGTGGAGAAGATACAGGTATTACCTGTATTTTCTAACTAAAGATGCAGGTTAAATTTGCATCTTTAGAGAAGATCGAACTCAAAAAAAAATCCACTTGAAAACACAGGTTCTACCTATGTCTTTTAAACCTTCCAAAAAAAAAAAAAAAAAAAAAAAAAAAGCCCTTCTTCATTAAATGATGCCGGCCTTTTCTAAACAAGCCAAAAGAAAAAAAAAAAAAACCTTTATTCGTTAAATAAAGCCAGCCTTTATATTGTAACATAATAAAATTTAAAAAACATAATAAAATTTAAAATAACATAATAAAATATTTAAAATAATATAATTAAATTTAAAAAAATAAAAAAAATTACAGGTAAAGTGAAGCAGTAGGTCGCACCTACGACTTCATCTTATTCTTGCATCTCTATTTTAAAATTAAAAATTAAAAAATTAAAAAATTCAAAATATATAAGTAAAGTCATAAATTGTTACCTTAATAATAATATAAAATATTAATATTATAAAATAAAATTTATTATAATATATATATATTTTATAAATAATATAATAAATGTAATAAATATATTATAATATATTAAATTATATATTATATTATAAAATATAATAATTATAATAAATATTTTATAATATAATATAAAATTTATAATTTAGTAGGTGCCAGTCTAGTCGCCAGTCCGGTGGCCTGATTGGCGATCAACTAGCGATCAGATTGACACCGACCAGGTAGCCGAACTAGCTGTCAAATCGGTGGTCGAAGCTGGACTGGTTGTTGAACTGATGGCTAGATCGATGACTAGATTGGCTCCGACTTAGTGGTCAAACTGGTGGCCGGATTGGCAACCATATCGGTAGTCAGACTAGCACAGACCTAACAATCGAACTAGCTATCGAATTGGTGACCTGTCTGGCTATCAGATCGGTGGTCGAACTGGCGACCGGACTAGCGACTGGACTAGCATCGACTTGATGATCGGATTGGCTATCGGATCGGTAGTCAGACTGGCAGCTCGATCGGTGGTCGAACTGGCACCAACTTGGTAGCTAGACTAGCTATCGGATAAGGAGCTAAACTGGTGGTCAAATCGGTAACTAGACTAGATGTTGAACTGATGGCTAGACTGGCACCGACCTGGTAGTCGGACTAGTTGCTGGACCGGTGGTCAAATTGATAGCCAAATCAGCGATCGAATTGGCACCGACCTGGTGATTAGATTGGCTATTGCAATGGTGGCCACCAATCGGTCTCCAGTTCGGTCGTCAGTCCGGATCTTTATCCAATAGTCAGTCTGGCTTCTAGGACGGTGCCAGTCCGATCACCGGTCTGGTTGCCAATCTGGTCATCAATCGATAGCTAGTCCGAGCATCGACTGGTCGCCAGTTCGATCACCGGTCCAATAGCTAGTCCAGTCATCGATCTGGATGCCAGTTTGACCGTCGATCCGATCACCAGTCTGGCCATCCATCCAATTTCCAGTATAGCCATCGATTCGATAGCTAATCCGATCATCGATTCGATTGCCTATTTGGTCGCCAAGCCGGTACCAGTCCTACCGCTATGTTGGTGCCAGTTCGACTCGGACTGGCAGACTGGCGACCGAACTGGTTTCAAATAAAATCGGACTAGCACCAGGCTGGTGGCCGGATTGACGACCAGACCGATATCGGCCTGGTGACCAGATTGGTGGTTGGATTAGCACCAGGTTGATGTAGACTAGCAAATTGACGATCAGATTGGCGACTAGACTGGCACAGACTAAATTATAAATTTTATCTTATATTCTAAAATATTTATTATATTTATTATATTTTATAATATATAATATAATATATAATTAAAATATTATAATATATTTATTATAATATTTATTATATATTATAATAAATTTTATTTTATAATTTTAATATTTTATATTATTATTAAGGTAATAATTTATGATTTTATTTATATATTTTTTATTTTTTTATTTTTTTTATTTTAAAAATGGAGGTGCATGAATAAGATGAAGTCGTAGGTGCGACCTGCGGCTTCACTTTACCTACAGCTTTTTTTTAATTTTTTAATTTTTAATTTTATTATGTTATTTTAAATATTTCATATATTATACTTGATTATGTTATTTTAAATATTTTTAATTTTATTATGTTATCTTAAATATTTTAAATATTTTATTATATTATTTTAAATTTTATTATGTTTTTAAAATTTTATTATTTTAAAATATAAAGGCCGGCTTCATCTAATGAAGAAGGTTTTTTTTTTCTTTTGGCTGGTTTAGAAAAGGTCGACTTCATTTAATAAAGAAGGTTTTTTTTTGGCTGGTTTAGAAGGTGCAGGCCTGATTTTTTTTGGATTCAGTCTTCTCTAAAAATACAGGTAAAACTTGTATCTTTAGTTAGAAAATATAGGTAACACCTGTATCTTTTCCACGTCCTCATCCATTTTATGTGGTGATAAAAATTTTAAAAAATAATAACACATGATCAAAATTATGTTAGTTTGATAAAATTATTTAAAGGAGCCATATTTTGATATTTTTATTTTAATAAATATTATTTAAAAAACTTGAGAAGTGCAACAAGACATTGCATTTTCATACTTTTTAATAATAATTATAGAAGTTTTTGTCAAGAATTTTTTTTATTAAAGAAATGGAGAGGGGCACCAATTGGATTTTTTTAAAAATAATATTATTTTAATTAATAATTATAAAAAATAAGTTTTTTGAGTTTTTTTTACCAAAATAGATATTTTTTTGTTAGGTGGCATGTACGGTGAGAAATCGCAGGTGCCACCTGCGATTTCTCCACCTAATTTTTTTTTCATTTCAAATTTTAATAAAAATTAAAAAACAAAAAAAATAATAAAAATTTTTAAAAATTAATAAATAATTTAAATAATTTAAAAAAATTAAAAAAATAATAAAATAATCATATGATATTATAATAATATATTTTAATATTTTATATTATGATAAATATTTTATATTTTAAAATATAATAAATATATTATAATTTATTATATTATATCTTATATATTATAACACAGTATAAAATTTTTTAAATTTTTTTAAAAAATTAGAAAAAATTTAAAAAAATTAAAAAATAATCACCAGGTCGATACCATCTGGTCGCCAGCTCGATACCAGTTCGGTCGACAGCTCGATGTTAGTCCGATCCCCTACTCAAGAACGGTGGCCAAACTGGTGGCAAGATCCTGGCGATCGGACCAGTGGTTGGATTTGTGGCAGGACTGAGGCTGGACCAGTGGCAAGACCGGCGGTCAGATCGATGGTTGGACCCTAGCGACCGGATCGATGGTCAGATCGATGGCAAGACTAGGGGTTGGACCGGTGGTAGAAAAGGTGGTCGAACCCTGGCAGCTAGACCGGTGGGAGAACTGGGGGCCGGACCGATGGCAGGATCGATGGCCAGATCCTGGCGATCGGATCGGTGGTCGGATCCTGGCGATCGGATCGGTGGTCGGATCCTGGCGATCGGATCGGTGGTCGGATCCTGGCGATCGGATTGGTGGCCGGATCAGCGACCGGACCCTGGCAGCCAGATTGATGGGAGGACCGAGGGCCAGACCGGTGGCAAGACAAGTGGTGGGACCGGTGGCAGGAATTTCTGAAAACCCCTGTTATAAGAAAAATTTCATTCCTGATATTTAAAATTACATTACATAAGAATACCTGATAATCAATTTAGATAACATACAACGCAAGTGAAATAGGATCATGGAGACGAGTCGAATATGTAAATTGCAAGAATTTGTAAATATTTTATTATTAAAACTAATTATCATCATGGGTCCATACAAGATGAATACATGTTACAAGAATAAGAAGATAACATACATACTCATACAATATAACAATGAAATTGAGTTCTCAAAAGAAAAAAAAAATTGTTACAATTGACTTAAAATCTGGGAGCTATTTCATGCGTTGCATTTTAGTTGCTAACCATTAGCACCAACTTGTAGTAGCTTAGTTTAGCAAACTACTCTCCAAACCATTTTGAAACAATATAGCCCCTGCAATAAAAGAATAGTATTTTTCTATAACAATAAAACATTGTTAATAGTGCAAAATCTTATATTTTCATAAATTATCTGAATTTAGATATATGAAATTCCAAACCTGTATAGTAAATTATTTATGACAACCGACATAAGTAACCTGAAAATTAACACGGCAACATAACAGTCATGATTTAAAGATGAAAAACTAGAAATACAGGCATTTGATCAAAAGACCAGTTTCGTATTACTATCCATATGAGAGGTCAATATCCTGGAACTTTAAGGGCTACTGAGAACATAAGCATAGCACATAACAACTATCATAACTACTAGTACAAATATGTATTTACAAATTATGGCTCAGGACAGCGAAGCTAATGTCACTTGAGCATCACGGCTATAAAAGCAAAACAACAAATGTGTAATTCCACTCTTGCCTCTCAGCAATGCTCAATCAATAGGCAGCCCATCATCATTGCTACACATGTAATATGTCTCTTATGTAATCAAAGAAGTAGAACAAAGTAAGCCAAAATCAAAAAATTAAAACTTATCCAGAATTTGAACATATAAAGCTCTAGGAACTCATACAACTAACTTACAGTATATACTTCCTACTTTCATCACATGACCTTAGCTCATCTAACTAAATAACAACAATCACTTGCTGCTTTCAATTCGTTAGTTAACTTGTTTTGATATAACATCTAGAAGATCAACATTCCTAGGTTGGGACTTCTATCACTATATCATTATATTGAAGTTAAAACATCAAAAAGTAGGGATACTATCAAAAAGTGGGGACAATTATAGCACTGCAAAACTTTAAAGTCAATGTTAAGGTGATTGAAAATAGGATTCTATAGATACTATCAAAGTTATTACCATGCAATGGACTGCAATCTTGCGAAGCAGAGGTATAGAAACCATGTTCCTTTTGTCCATCAAGCACCAAATTACTTCTAAGCATATCAACTTAACAGCAGAAATTTAAGAAAACAATCACTTTGATTCAGTAGTAGAATAAATAAAGAAAAAAGTACCACATCAATGGCTGCCAAAGAGAAAAGAGAGAGAAAAGCATCTATGATAACCATCTATATGTATGCACACAATACTCATAATAGGATAGAAAAGGAGCTCTATATGTCTTGATACATATAGAGCTCTATATGTATTGATATGCAATCATCTATATGTATTGATACAACACTAAAAACAGGCTTATATGAAAACTATATAACAACTATCGAAAGACATCACTAAAACTCAAGAGCATGCAGCTTGATTTCCTGTATTGTTGTTAAAACAAAATGATACTCAGATTTCATAATACATTGCAGTAGTAAGAAAGTTAGCCATGGTAAATATACTAAGTTATCAAATAACATAAAAATTTGAACTTAATTGAAGGATGCATTGGGGGACTTACGTCACATGTTACGAGTAACCCATAGCCTATTAGCTACAGAATTGCATAGTTCATCACCTCTTTGAGATTTGTCGTTCCCTATAATCAAATAAGGGTCGACATCGTCCTCATCATGGTCACCAGGCAAGGGTTCAATTGACACATTGAAGTATCTGTCGTTTCCTTGGGTGCAGTGTAAAGTTGTGAATGATGCATCAAGCCATTACAATATATTTTTGGACCTTGAAGGGATATGGGATGGAACTCCTAAGAATCTTATATCATTTCTTAAGAATCCCAAAGGCGTTCTCTACGCAATTCCTGAGTTGAGCATGTCGATGGTTGTATAAATCCCGACAGTTGCTATATCTTCAAGCCCTAAGATTGTTAAACATACTTAGGTGGTACCTGTTGCCCCAAAAAGGAGCAAAAAACCTATCTGTATTTGTATATCTCGAGTCAACAAGATAAAATTTTTCTATATATGACCAATGCAATTACTTATGGAAATCAAAACTTTTCTAGAAATATAAATTCAATTAAATGTAGAAGCTTTTGAATACCTTCTGGTATAATGAAGCCTCCTGATTCGACACACCAATGTAGGTCTCTCATGTTAGTAGCAGATCCTTCCCATCCAGTACAAATAAAAAGGAAAGAGTAATTAAATGAAATTGCAGCCATAACATTGTGAGAAATGATGCCCCTTTGATTATGAAATCTTAGTTGTTTGTTTTTCTTGATTAAAGCAGGTATATGCGTATTATCGTCCGCTCCAATAGCATTTTGTGATGCAGCCAACTAAATCATATACAATTTAACATAATTGAAAATTAAATACAAATGTTAAAGTCCTTCATAGGTACCGTGAAGTAAGGATGGAAATAGTTGTTTTCATGGATCCGTGGGTGCACGCCAATATCGTCACCCGGTTGAACTATAAATTCTTACTTCAATAAACAAATTACTTTCATCACATTGTTAAAATGTCAGGATATAGTCTCCCTTGAGTGCTGAAAAGTTTCAGCCAAAACTCTATTAATTACACCATGACCTATGCCTTATAGAAAATAAGCTAAGTGCTCCTGTACTGAAATATTGCATGTGCTTATTAAAAGGCCACGTGATACAAGCATTCTTTTAGCTTCAAGAATATACTGTTTGTCATCTTAAAGTGGTCATAACCTCTATCTAGATGGCCACTCAATATACTGTTATGAGGTCGTGACCTGAGAATGGATGAGTTTGACATGGCACTTTTGTAATTACGTTATAATCATGCACATTAATGATGCTACTACTTATCAGTATAGTTAGGACATCCTGCCAATAATTATCCTCATCTATTAAAGATGCCATGAGCTCGTGCAATGTATCCATCTATTAAACAAAGAGAGAAGTTAAAGATACAAGCATATGTATAACTATGTGTTGACAGGCAGTAATTAAATACACTATATTATAGTAACAAGCAATCCATAAAACTAACAAGCATATTCATATTTACAACAAAATTTGTCATAACAAAGTTCATACATGACATAATATAGGTTAATATAGAAAAGACATACATCACAAAATATAATCCCTTAACCCAAACATGCTAAAAATATGTCAAGGCTAACCATGACGGCCAAATTCTTTTTGATGTGTTGGAGGTGTAGAGGTGGTATGCATGAATTCCTCGAAACTTCCATGAGAAGAAAGGGTACAACCCTGGAAAATGCTATCTTCATTGCTTGGCTTGAATGATGCCTGCATGAATGGAATAGGGCCACACGGAGTAGCAGCATACATTCGAGGAGGCACAAATACATGGGGGACACCTTGATGGACACCATTCATTAGAGAAGGCATAAAAACATTACACACATGAGCATAACTTCCAGTAGGGGCTACCATTGAATGTGGTACATGGTAGAAGTCATCCATTTATCTTTTAAGCCAAGCTTCTAGTAGTGGCCCTTCTTAATACATAAAGAACCATCTATTTATCTCATTTTTAAAGGTCTCCCCTATAGCAACAATACAATTAGGTGTAATCCTAGGAAGACTCTCTAACTTCTGTATATACTCATCAATGGAATATATTGTAGGATGGGAAAGATCATCTCTTTTGAAGATATCATTAGTAATTTCCAATCTCTTTCTACCTTGATCCACCAAATCTAAAAGGGCATCAGTTGCATCAATACTGGGCCTAGTCCTACATGCTGTAGGAGTAATGGATACAGACCTTGTCCTCTTTCCAACATTAAAGGATGGACGTGCATCTACAGAAGATTTTGGTGGTAGAGTTGAGGTACATGTAGTTAGGCTATTTGGAGATACATCATCAAAGAGGTCAAGAAGACCAGATGATGAGTAGGAGACCCCACCACTTTGTTATGATAGTTGACCGACGTTGATGTTATCTAAATTTATCCGATCGACTTCCTTGTTCGAGGTATCATTGTTCGATACCCAATCTAGAATAGGAGAAGTATCTCCCCGTTGACCTGTGACTGTGTTCTTGGAAAAAAGGATGTCTATGTCGTCGTATACAGGAAATCGCTTACCCTTTATCCGAGCATACTCCTTGTTAACCTGTTAACAGTAATTTAAATGTCATTATTATAATGTTCCCAAAAGCATGCTATGTATGAATTCTACATCAGTCAACCACTCACCGAGATGACCTCCTCCTATATCTATTCATCACCATATATAGGCACTTTTAGTATAGGATTCCATCCCTATCCAGATCGATTAGATAAGTTGTAATACAAGTTAAAGGTCTTCTTCAGAATCTTCAACTGATTCTTGAGGTTCCTATAAGTAAAGGACTTATTTGTCTGTGCATTAAATGAAGTAGTCATCTTCTTCCATGTTTCTTGAGTGAAAGTACCATGGTGATAATTGCCTTCGTTGTTCTCTTGCCTCATTAAGGTAAGCATGATCATATCAAGAGCATCGATCCAGTTAGGTGCTCTAATACGAGATGTTCCTTCCCTTGCATCAACTTCTTTTCCTTCTTTTTTGGATTTAAGCATCTTATCTACAGTATCCCATACATTATAAAATTAAGATAAAAAGAATATGTATTGTTACAATTGGCTTCATAATGAAGAAAAAAATGAATGATAACAAAGACATGTTATGGAACAAGGTAATAAAACCAACGGAATATGTATGTGCCGAGACATGTAAGTGGGATAAAAGTAATCCATAATTTAAAATATTGAAAAACATGTATGCCTCAGAATAAGCAACATTATAGACACGGGAGCATCACAGCTACAGGAATAACTACTTATTAGGGTAGTCTATCATGTAAATTATAGTCAAACCCTTATCTCCTAGCAATGCTCATTCTTAAGGTAGCCTATCATCATTGGCAAAATATAATATAAAACATATATTATAGAACATAAAATACATAGAAATATTCGAAATAAGAAAAATGTTGCAAAAATCAATAAAATATCGAAACCATAAAATTAAACAATGCCTCTACATTTTTATAAAAGGCTGCCAAACATTTATTCATCCAAATGAATAAATTGAAAAATATATATGCCTCCGAATAAGCAACATTAGAGACACTGGAGCATCATGGCTATGAGATAGAATAACTACTTATTAAGATTGCCTATCATGTAAATGTAGTTATACCCTTGTCTCCTAACAATGCTCATTCTTAAGGCATCCTATCATCATTGGCAAAATATAATATAATAGATTATTATGGAACATGTTATACTTGGAAACAATGAAAATAAAATAACTTTTGCAAATTGACTTAAAATTCTGAAACCCTAAACTTTAAAAATGCCTTAACATTGTTATAAAAGGCCGACAAATATTTATTCATCCAACAAAATATTTTATTGGAATCTCTATGCCTGAATAATATTATTTTACATTTCTATGAAACCTATGTGCCCAATATAATACTTAGCTGGAAAGAAATATCAATGAACCTGTAAACTATTCTTTATAACTAGAACTAATCCCCTGCCTACCCTTATATGGCACATTCGTTGACGTGGAGCCCCTGCTGGTGGTTGCTCTGGTAAGAGATCCGCCATGTGGACATAGTGGCCAAACAAAGAGCCAAGGTGAGCTCTCCTGCCAAGGTCAACTCCCAGCCGGGGTCGTGTTCATAGGGCGAGCCCTCTGTCTGAGGCTAGCTTCCGGCCAGGGTTATGCTTATGCTGCCAAGGTGAGCCCTCATACTGAGGTCAGCTCCCAGCTGGGGTCGTGCTCATAGGGCGAGCCCTTTGTCTGAGGCCAGCTCCCGGCCAGGGTCATGCTCATGTTGCCAAGGAGAGCCCTCCTACCGAGGTAAGCTCCCAACCAGGATCGTGCTTATTCTGCCAGAGCGAGCCCTCCATTTGAGGCCAGCTCCTGGTCAAAGTCATGCTCATGTTGCCAAGACAAGCCTTTCTATCGAGGTAAGCTCCCAGTCAGGGTCGTGCTCATAGGATGAGCCCTCCGTCTGAGGCTAGCTCCCGGCCGGGGTCATGCTCATGCTGCCAAGGCAAGCCCTCCTGCCGAGGTCAGCTCCTAGCCGGGGTCGTGCTCATAGGGCGAGCCCTCCGTTTGAGGCCAGCTCTCGACCGAGGTCGTTCTCATGCTGCCAAGGTGAGCCCTCCTGCCGAGGTTAGCTCTCAGTTGGGGTTGTGCTCATGCTACTAGGGCGAGCCCTCTGTTTGAGACCAGCTCTTGGCCGGGGTAGTGCTCATGCTGCCAAAGCGAGCCCTCCCGTCGACGTCAGCTCCTAGCCAAGGTTGTGCTCAAGGACGAGCCCTCCGTCTGAGGCCAGCTCCTGACCGGGGTCATGCTCATGCTACCAAGGCGAGCCCTCCTATCGAGGTCAGCTCCCAACCGGGGTCATGCTCATAGGATGAGCCCTCTATCTGAGGCCAGCTCCTGACTAAGGTCATGCTCATGATGCCAAGACGAGCCCTCCTGTCAAGGTCAACTCCTAGCCGAGGTCATGCTCATAGGGCAAGCCCTCCATCTAAGGCCAGCTCTCGGCCGGGGTCGTGCTCATTCTGCCGAGGCAAGCGCTCCTACCGAGGTCAGCTCCCAATAGTGGTCATGCTCATAAGGTGAGCCCCTCATCCGAGGCCAACTCCTAACTGGGGTCATGTTCATGCTTCCAAGGGTGGGGCTCCCAAAGCGAGCCCCTTCCCTACCTTGCAGAGGATAGAATTCCTGCCAGTAGCAAAGGAGGGAAGGATCAACAGAAATTCAAACTATGGCGAGGGGGTCCCCGTCCACCTGCAGCCTTTGGGAGGAGATGCACACCCTGTTATTAATTTAAGCTCTACAACACACCACCCGTATGCTCTGTATAAGGTGTGCTCTGCCAGGCCCCTGGTCCTGTAGCGTACCGCCACATTGACGATCATGCAACCGGGGGTCTCAACCCTTGCAACACAAAACCTGAACCTCCCCCAAGAAGAGTATTCCATTAGGGCTACAAGCCCTGCGATGCTCCGATGATCCCTCCTGGAATAAAAATGTTCCACCGTGGCTTGGGTCTCTGCGGCACGGTGCTCGCCCGTTCCACGGGGAGCTGCACCACCAAGGGGACAAGGTTTGTGCCATACCAGCAAACATCTCCAACAGAAAGATCTCCTTCAAAGGACCGGTCCAAAGGGGGGAGCAAGTCAAGCAAAAGAGAGCCCCCTCCAAAGGGGGCACCGAGAAAAGGACATCTCAAGAAAGCCCCAGACCTAGTCTGGGCCATCGTTCTTATATAAAATAGAAGAAAGAATCCACAAAGGGAAAGGAGGCAATCGATAAGAGAGACAGAGAGCTAACGGGCTAGGAACCAGCCAGCAAAACCTCCTAAGCTCTTTGATCCCAGCTCGCCCTTGTCTTTGCATTTTCAATTATATTTTTCACCCTCTACACATGGAGAGTCTCCAAGCTCTCCACCGAAGAGGTTTTGTTTTCCTAGATCATCCCACTAACCTGATCATTGGAGTGTCCCCATTAAAATCCCTGGCCCGGGTCTCCTCTATGTTGCAGGGCTGCCGACCAAAAAGCGCATGGAGCAGAGGATCGAGTGCCCAGTGGAAACCTGACATGCCAGCTACAGGCCATGATGATCTTGGCAACAATAGATTGGTATGCCAGGTAGGGGGAACGGAGTACTAGAACTCCAGCGACTTTTGGAAGTCCAACCGCGAGTCCCCCCACTACCAGCAAAGCATGTGCAGAAGGCTTGGAGCTCCATGGTGACAACGAGAGCACGTGAGGCTTCCACCAGTTGGGCGGGGATCCACCATCACAGTGACCAGAGCCCATAAAGGGGGCTCCCCGCTCCACCATCACCGCCTTCGAGGGACTCCCAAATCATCGCACTAGCCCAGCAGGTCCATGCCCTGGCTGCGATGATGCACTAGCTCCATCAAAGACACCGGTCCGTGGCAACACAGCAATAGCCAGGGATGCCGGTGGCTCATGTCACCGACCCCCATACTAGCCTGCAGTTTTTCTGGGAGGGGCCATTGCATGCGGTCTCCCACCTGAGAGGGGACCACCAAGTGATCGGGAAGAGGTAGCACAATGGTCTAACTGGCTAGGAGAGCCGCTCCCCGGCCTCGGACCATGGTGCGCACTCCTACCAACGGTGCCAGCATGGCCAGGAACTTATGCAAGAGTTCTCCCACTCCGCACCTCCTTCACCCCTGATAGCCTCTACCGAGGGATCGATTGATGAGGCCATCCATCGCAAGGCGGAGAGATGCCTCGAAGAGCAGAAGTGCAAACTGGCTAAACTTTTTCGTCGGTTTGTAAAGATTTAGGGCTCCCCCAACGAGCCTGCGGGTTATGACACCAACCCCCCTTTCTCCCGCAGAATCCAAGAGGAATCGAGTCCCAATCGATTCTGCATGCCCTAGGTTGATCTCTAGCATGGGACAACTCTCCCTAGACCACTTGAAAAGCTACAAGATCCTTATGAGGGTCCACAGGCTACTAACGCTCTCCTCTACATCGCCTTCCCGGCTACCCTGCGGAAGGCTGCTCGAGTTTGGTTCTCCAGACTCGAGTCGGAAAGCATTGACTCCTCCCAGTTGGAGAAGAGATTCGAGGCACACTTCGATGTGTATAGGAAGGTGCCACGTGAGGCTGACAACCTCTTCTCGATTGATCAGCAGGATCGAGAGTCTCTTCGGGGCTACGTGTCTCATTTTAAGGTCGCCACCCTAAAGATCTACCATCTCAATGAGCCGGTTACTATGCTAACCCTGAAGAGGGAGTTGTGGACCTCCCGCTTCACCTACTCCATCGATAAGAAGCCTTTAAAGACTTTTTTAGAGCTTCTCCTCTGGGCCAACAAGTACATCCTCGCGAAGGAGGCAGATCACACCATGAGGGAGCTCGATAGGAGACCCCTCAAAAGGCAGGCTATTAGGAAAACATCCATTCCCCAAGCCTAGAAGTTGGCACCGGCACCATGGCCGAGGTCGAGACCTAGAGTCAACCCCACCAAGGAAGAGAAGTTCACTCCTCTCCTTGCCTAGAGAGTGAAGATTCTTATGGAGATTGAGGGCAAGCACTTCTTGCACTCTCCTCCTCCTCTGAGGCCATCCGCTAGACACGACTGGTCCTGCTATTGCCACTTTCACCGGGACCACGGCCATGACACAAAGGAATGCCACCACCTGAAAAGGGAGATAGAAGACCTGATCAAGCACAACTACCTCGAAAAGTACATGGAGGGAGGAGGTCCCTCGACAGTCCATAATGAAGAGCACCGTCCACTTGCCATCAACAACCAGCCTACCAAGAAGCCGATAGGAATGATTTCCTCAGGGGCAGGCCGAACCCCGAAGAGGGCTAGGGGGAGAGAGGAGAGTGATGATGTACTCCCCTACGTGGAAGAGGGGTCGGCCAGGATAAATAATCCAAATAATGATGCTGTCATCATGAAAATGATGATAGCGAAACATCCTGTAAAGTGAATCATGGTATATAGTGGAAGCTCTACAAATATCCTTTTTTATGATACTTTTGCAAGGATGAACTTGTCTACTGATCAAATAAAATTGGTATTCACACCCATAGTGGGTTCATCAAGGACTCAGTTGGAGTTGAGGAAGAGATCACGCTCCCAATAACTACCAGGATCCCATCTCGGCAAAGGATTGTGCTGACGACCTTTACCGTGGTGAGAGTCCCTTCACCTTACAATGCAATTCTGGGACATCCCGGACTCAACCTGCTCGATGCCACTATTTTTACAAGGTGTCTCCTCATTCAGTTCTCGACCCCTCGTGAGATCGAGGAGATAAGAGGGTCATGCCAGCCTGTCCAGCACTACCTGTAGACAGTTCCGGGGCTACGAGGAGTCGATTCGGATCCAGTCATTGACCAGCCAAATTCAACAGAGCCGGAGTCGAAGGGCGGACATGTTGAGCTCTTATTGTCCTTCCCTTTGGGAGAAGATCCCTTGAGGACGGTGAAGTTGGGGGCCCTGCTACCTGAGGAGGAGAGATCCCATCTGCTTAGCTTCCTACGGGCCAACGCGGACATCTTCACTTGGATTGCCACCGACATGCTCAGCATCCCTCCAGAAGTGATCACCCATAAGCTGAATGTCAATCCCAACTATCATCCAATTCGATAGAAGAATGGAAGCTTTGCCCCAGAGCGCAGAAAGTGATCGATGAAGAAGTAGAGAAACTTCTCGTAGCGAGCTTCATTCACAAGGTATGCAACCCTGACTGGCTTGTAAATGTGGGAATGGTCAGGAAAGCCTCTAGAAAGTGGAGGATCTGTGTAGACTATACCGACCTCAACCGGGCATGCCCAAAGGATAGCTTCCCACTCTCCAAGATCGACCAGCTGGTGGACGCGACCTCGGAACACAAGTTCCTTAGCTTCAAGACGCATTCTTCGGATACAACCAAATCCGCATGCATCTAGGGGACGAGGAGCACACGACATTCACGACTGACTGAGGTACATACTGTTACAAGATAATGCCATTTGGTCTCAAGAATGCAGGGGCCACGTACCAGCGACTAGTCAGCAAGGTCTTCAAGGACCAGATCGACTGCAATATGCAGGTATATGTAGATGACATGATCATCATGAGTGGCCCGGAGTCAGATCATGTTGCTGACCTGGTGGTGGCTTTCGACAACCTCTACCTCTATCAGATGAAGCTGAACCCTGCTAAGTGTGCATTTGGCATGGCGGCGGGAATGTTTCTAGGATTTATGGTCACCCAGAGAGGAATAGAGGCCAACCCTGAGAAGATCCAGGTGATTTCCAACACGAGACACCTTGTCTCCAAGAAGGAGGTTCAACGCCTGACTGGATGCATCGCAGCATTGACCCACTTCATCTCGTATTTAGTCGAGCACTGCCAGCCCTTCTTCAAGGTGCTGTGGAAGATGAATGACTTCACTTGGATGGAAGAATGTCGGGAGGTGTTTGAGGGGCTGAGGAAGCTATTCGCCTCCCCACCATTGCTGTCCAGGCCGGAGCCTAGGGAAGAGCTCCTCTTGTACCTGATAGTTTAACCAGAGGTGGTTAGCTCGGTGCTGGTCTGCATCAATAAGGATGGCAACCAACGGCTAGTCTACTATGTCAGCAAGTTGCTCTGCGATACAGAAACTAGGTACACCCGATCTGAAAAGATCATTTTCGTACTAATAATGTCTGTGCAGCACCTCAGGCCCTATTTCCAACTGCACCTCATTGCTGCCTTGATCGATCAGCCCTTAAGGGCCATCCTAAGCCGCCCTGATACTTTGAGGTTATTGGCCAAATAGGCGGTAAAACTCAACAAGTTTGACATCACCTGCCGCCCATGACCGTTGCAAAAAGCCCAGGTCCTAACCGATTTCCTGGTGGAATGCACCTAGGTAGATGAGAACCCAGAGGAGGCAGGCCAGCAAACCGAGCCCGGGCTAGACCAGGCTTAGAAGGCGATGACATGGATCCTTTACGTTGATGGCACATCTAATGCTAGAGATAGCAGAGACGGTCTCAATCTTGCCAACTCCGACGGGGTTGTTGCAAGTATGTGCTACAGTTCCTCTTCAAGGCGACCAACAATCAAGCTGAATATGAGGCTCTCCTCGCAGGACTAAAAGTGTCTCGTGAGTTGGGTGTCAAGAGATTGAAGGTCTTCATCGATTCTCAGCTTGTGGTGGGCTAAGTCTCCGGTGAGTACAAAGCTCGAGATCCAATGATGGCGAAGTACCTGGACAAGGTGCATTCGTATACGGCGAACCTCTAGTACTTCAGCATCTCCCATATCCCACGAGTGAAGAATGCTCGAGATGATGTCCTCTCCAGACTGGCCACCCTACTGGAGTCATTGTTGGGGCATATCTTTGTCGAGTACCTCGAAGCACCCAGTTATGAATCCATAGCAAAAGTCCAGCAAGTCATCACTGAGGTCAGCTGGATGGACCCCAACATTAAGTACCTCACTATCGATGCCCTACCTGAGGATTGAAAGGAAGCCGGCTTCCTCAAGAAGAAGGTCATGCATTATGTGATGATGGATGGGCAGTTGTACCGGAGGTCTTACTCTTATCCCCTATTGAAGTGTCTGAAGCCCTAGGAAGTCACCTACGTGCTCCAAGAAATATATAAAGGCATCTGCGACAATCATGTGGGGGGCAGACTCTAGCTTACAAGGCCCTCCGGCAAGGATATTTTTGGAAGATCATGCGGGAAGACGCTGCCAGCTTCATGAAGAAGTGTGACCGTTGTCAACGCCATGCCCATATCCAGCGATAGCCGGCGGCCCCACTCTCCCAACTATTAGCTCCGTGGCCATTTTTCCTATATGGAATGGACATCTTAGGCCCTTTCCTCCTGCGTCTGGCCAACGAAAGTTCTTAATTGTGACCATCAACTACTTCACTAAGTGGGTCAAGGCCGAACCCCTGGCTCAAATAACGGAGGCGAAGGTTAGGTCCTTCTTCTGGAAGTCTGCCATCTGTCGGTTCGAGCTTCCGTACTTAATCATAATGGACAACGGACGGCAGTTTGACAACCAGGCTTTCGAGGAGTTCTATGCCGACCTCAGCATTTGTCACCACTTCACCTTGATGGCTCATCCTCAGACCAACAAGAAGGCCAAGGTGACTAACCGGACCATCCTGTAAGGGCTCTACTCAAGGCTGGATGAGGCCAAGGGCCGATGGACCGAAGAGTTGCCCAGTGTGCTGTGGGCTTACCACACAACACCCCGCACGGCCATCGATGAGATGCCCTTCAACCTCATCTTTGGCACTAAATCTATGATCATAATGGAGCTTGGCTTGCCCACACTTCAGATTGAGTAGTATGACAAAGCCGAGAATCCAGCCTATCTCCTCCTCAACCTGGATCTGCTAGACGAGATAAGAGACAAAGCCCGACTCTTGATGGCGGCCTACCTGCAAAGGGTAGCATGCCATTACAACTCCTGCATGAGGCTTAAGGCATTCCGACCAAGCAACCTCATCCTCAGGTGGGCGGAAGCATCCCAACCAGGGGAATGCGACAAACTCTCCCCAAACTAGAAATGCCCCTACAAGGTGATTGAGGCTTTACCAGGTGGGGCCTACTACCTTGCCGGACTGGATGGCACCCGGTTCACGCGGACATGGAATGTGAGCAATTTGAGAATGTACTACCAGTGATGTAAGACTCCTTTCTCAATCATTAAAGTTCCTTTTTGGAGCAAACTTGTCTTTCACCTGTGCGGGAACATCTCCGTCCGACTCCAAATCTGACGGATCAAGCTGGAAAACTTATGAAGCATCGCATCTCAAAGTCGGAAAACTTACAAAGCCCTACACCTCAAAGCCAGGAAACTTACGAAGCCCCACACCTCAAGCCAGAAAACTTACGAAGCCCCACATCTGTCACCTTGCTCATAGTCCGGAGATGTTTGCTAGGGAACCCTTGAAGTCCTGCCATCTATCGCTTGACTCACAGCATGGCTAATCTCATCAAGAAGCCCCGCATCTATCACCTTGCTCACAATCCAGAGATGTTTGCTAGGGAACCCTTGAAGTCTAGCTATCTATCGCTTGACTCATAGCATGGCTAATCCCATCAAGAAGCCCCGTATTTTTCGCCCTACTCACAGTCCAGAGATGTTTGCTGGGGAACCCTTGAAGTCCAGCCATCTATCGCTTGACTCACAGCATGGCTAATCCCATCAAGAAGCTCTAGGAATCTAGCATCCGGCCTGGCTCGCAGTCTGGAGATGTTTGCGAGGAAACTCTTGAAGTCCAACCATCTGTTGCTTGACTCACAGCATGGCCAATCAAATCAAGGAGCTCCAGAAGTCTTGCACTCGAGTCTGCATGACTACAAGCCTAGAAAAGTAGGAATGAATTATTCCGAGAAATCTTCGTACCAATTCTAGGGCTACATAATCAACCTGCAGTAATGGGGTCCGGGGGAAAACACACGCCTCTGGCCACCATAAAGATTATTCCTTTACCATGCAGAAAGGTAAAGGAATTAAGGATAAAAGGAGAAGATAAAGTCCGAACTAAAGCATTACCAAAGTTTGACTATTCCCTCATTACAAAGATGAATCCTTCACAAGCTTTGAAGGACCCTCTGAAAGTATCTTAAGGCAAAAAAAAAAAAAAAGAAGGATGAATAAATAGTCAATGCCAGTTTGAAGGAAAGGGTGCCTTTTTCATTGATCAAAATGTTTTTACATCCTATGAAGGCCCTCGATAGGCCGGGAAGCCTTCCAAAAACCTAAGTTGTAAGATAAAGAGGGAAGAAGGCTACGTTAGAGCTTAAACCTTGCTCGTCGATGAGTAGTTTCCTTTGATGTTGGTGCAACATTTGCCGGAGGGGCATCCCGGGTGGCTCCGGCTCTGGACTCTACCCTTGGGATTGTCGCACCCTTGGCCTCGATGTTCTTAGGCATCGGAGAGATGGCCTTAGCTGTTCTCTTCTTGGCCTCCTCCTCGCCCAGTTGCATTGGAGGGTCTATGCTCTACCCCTCAAGCGGGCTGCCCCCGTCGCTAGGGCTGCCATTTCCTCCGCTCTCCCCCTTCTCTTCCTTGAGGGAAACCTCAAGCTTAGCGGATTTCTTCTCTAAGCCGAACATCCTTGCCGTGATACCGGCCGGCCCTTCCTGAAGGGTCATTTCCTAGCCCACAAGTTCTTGGGACCAGGTGGCCTGGTCCCAGGGTTTGTCTCGCTCCACGCCTAGGCAGTCATTCCGCCTCGTGGATGCTTGGCAAAGAGCTCTCCCCCAACACAATATGAAGGGGAAAAGCAATAAGGAAAAGGAAAGTAGGAGAAAGGAAGGAGGGGGAAAGAAAAGGTCCCAACCTACCAAGAAATTGCAGGTGCAGGAACCACGGAGGGGAACTGGTTTCTTACGCCCGGAAAAGCCCTATATAAAGGTGAAAAGATTGTAAGGAAACCGTTCCCACCAATGAGGGGCGATACATACATTTTAAAACTTTTCTAAATGCATGCAGCAACGAAAGGCGATAAAATAATTTATATCTATAAATGTTAATATAATTAACACAAGCCCCTACCAGGATCTAGATGCAACTGGAGTAATATAAATATGAAATCATGCAATAATAATTATATCATACATAATTAAAAACATACCTTAGTGACATTCACCAAAGGCTGCAGCAAGATCCCAGGCTCTCAGTCGCGATCCCAAGGATGGCTCGAACCTGTGGAAGGGACTCCTGTTCTGCTAGCAGCACGCTCGTACTGCCTTTGCTGGTATCCACACATGTCTCATCGTAGCTAAGTCATAGAGGATACTAGACTGCTAGATCCTTGAAGCCCTCTCATCTTTCAGCAACTCGGGCTTACTTCAAAAGGTGTCCCGATCGATAGCTGGACCGGCCTCTGGCTTCTATCTTGCAAACTGGCCTTTGCAAGATCTAGGACCTGTTTTCCTCTCCTTCCTCTTATCTAAATAACCTCTCAATATTTGGAAGAAAGACTAAGAGAAGGAGAGGGAATGAATGAGAGGGAGAGGGAACCTTTGGTAGCAAAAAACCCATATGGATGATATTCCCTTCTCCCCTTCTCTTCACTCACCCAAGCACTCCCTCAATTACTCATGCTTGGTCGACCACCCTCCTCCCTCTCCTTACATAGGCCATCATCCAATAATGCTATAAAACCATGTGTGTGTGAAAACATTTAAAGCGGAGAAGAAGATCCTCTCTTTTAATGCTTTCATACTATCATGAAATCCTTCTTAAGCCTTTTCACATGGAAGACTTTCTTCCTTCTTCTCCACTCCTATTAATGAGGTCAATTTCCCATTCCAAGTCACCACCCTTAGTGATTATGATAAATTAATGAAGGGTTTACCAAGTCAAAAATGGGAGGAGACTAGTGTGAACACAAGACTTAAGAAGGTTCCAAGTAATAAATGAGAGGAGACTAAGTTTGCTTATGTCATTCCTCTTCATTCATGCTTACATCATGCAACCATCATCTCATGTGGCATGTGGAAGGAGAGAGGGAGAGTGCCATGTGGCATGAGGAGAGAGAGTCCCAGTCCAATTGGGCTCTGACTCATGGTCCAATTTCAAATTGATTTGACACTCAAATCAAAAGCCAAATTTAAACCCAATCAAACCTATTTCGAAAAGGCTGTTGACCCAACATAATCTAAATTAATTAAAATTAAATTAAATCTGATGTAATTTAATTAATAATTAATCCATAATTAATTAGGTCATCTCTTAATTGTAATAATTATAATTAGGTCCAAATCGATTTGCTGATTAGTTACTTAAGCCCCTAATGTGTGTGACCCCTCAGGTTCAAACACTAAACTGGTAGCACGAGAACATTTCTAGTACCAGCCAAAGTTATCATCTAGTAATGACATCCAGTATCCTGATAGGTTGAAAAATTGCAGAGCAACCTGAACCTATCGAATATGGAATAGCACTGAACTTATTTCTTGATCTTCCTGATGCTCTGGATGGCATAGGATTAAACTACCCAACCCTAATCAATCCATCTCAATATGTCTCAAACAAAGAATCCTTGTAATCCTTTACAAGGAATGCCCTAGTCAAGGTCTTTCTTAATTGAGACATACTAAGCATTCAATCCAAATCATTTAGAGAGATCAATCCTATCTCGATCCTATGATCGCTACACAAGTACTTGACTGTACCTAGTAACCTTCCATCATCAGATTAGAAATCTAGGTAGTTTGGCACCTAAGCACAGTGAGTTGCTTGCAAGCTGCCATAGTGATCTCAAGTCAGAGAAATAATTCATGTCCACATTCTAATGCAAGACTCCTCTTCGACAGAAAGAGAGTCCCGTATGGAGTCATGTTCAGTGAAGTGTCAAAACACAATACCTGATGTCATACTAGCATCTCCATGCTACTTGGTTAAGAGGACAACCAACAGATATGACATCAATGACCTACTCTCAATATACCATCGTCCTGAACAGTGTATCCTTTAGTTGCGAACCAGTTTATGAACTACATGATGTATCCTCTCTACATCGCATACAAGGTAGCTCAAAGAACATCATCACACAAGAGTTCAATTAGGAAGATGACATGTGATGAACAACCAGAATAAGTTTTTTATTCAATTCAATAATTCATACATATACATGAGTTGCACAACCATCTACAGCTTAGATGATTGGCTTTGGGATACAATTCCCAACAAGGACAAGTCCCTTTCAAATGACCCAAAGCCTGCATCGCCTCGAACCTATTGAAGGCATGCACCATATCTCACCTGGACTAGCCAGGGCATGCCACATGTCGGGACCCGTTGAAAGCGATGCTTCGATCCGAAGGCAATTCCTTCGAGCCCGATGATAGCATTTATGGCTGCTTTTTGAAAAGGGCTAATATGGCATTGTGTTGTTGATATGGAGGCATGATCTCTCGAGCATCGATGCATAAGGCATTGATGGTGTAGGAAGTGCAACCCTCCATGTCAGCGTGATCATTACTCCCCTCACCCTGTGCATCACTTTGTTCTCTGGGCTCGAGAGTTGAGGGTATCTGATATGGCACATTCACTGACGTGGAGCCCCTGCTATCGGTCGCTCTGATAAGAGATCCTCCACCTGGACACGGTGGCCAAACAAAGAGCCAAGGTGAGCCCTCCAGTTGAGATCAGCTCCCAGCCAAGGTTGTGCTCATAGGGTGAGCTCTCCATTTGAGGCCAGCTCCCGACCGAAGTCATGCTCATGCTGCCAAGACGAACCCTCCTACTGAGGTCAGCTCCCAGTCGAAGTCGTGCTTAGAGTGTGAGCCCTCCGTCAGAGTCCAGCTCACGACCAAGGTCGTGCTCATGCTGCCAGGACAAGCCCTCCTACCAAGGTCAGCTCCTAGCCAGGGTCATGCTCATGCTACCAGGGCAAGCCCTCTGTTTGAGGCCAACTCCCGGCCGGGGTCGTGCTCATGCTACTAAGGCGAGCCCTCTTGCCGAGGTCAGCTCCCAGCCAGGGTCGTGCTTATGCAACCAAGGCGAGCCCTCCATTTGAGGCTAGCTCCCGGCCGGGGTCGTGCTCATGCTGCCAGGGCGAGCCCTCCGTTTGAGGCTAGCTTCTAGCCGGGGTCGTGCTCATGCTACCAAGGCAATCCTTCCTGCCAAGGTCAACTCCCAGCAGGGGTCGTGCTCATGATGCCAGCGTGAGCCCTCCATCTGAGGCCAGCTCCTGGCTAGGGTCATGCTCATGCTGCCAAGGCGAGCCCTCCTGTCGAGGTCAGCTCCCAGCCGAGATCGTGCTCATAAGGTGAGCCCTCCATAAGAGGCCAGCTCATGACCAGGGTCGTGCTCATGCTGCCAAGGCAAGCCCTCATGCTAAGGTTAGCTCCTAGCCAGGGTCGTGCTCATGCTACCACGGTGAACCCTTCATCTGAGGCTAGCTCTCGGCCGGGGTCGTGCTCATGCTGCTAAGGCGACCCCTCCTGCCGAGGTCAGCTCCCGGCTAGGGTTGTGCTCATGCTGCCAGGGCGAGTCCTCCGTTTGAGGCCAGCTCCCGGCCGGGATCGTGCTCATGCTGCCAAGGCGAGCCCTCCTGTTGAGGTCAGCTCCCAGCTAGGGTCATGCAAATAGGACAAGCCCTCCGCCTGAGGCTAGCTCCTGGCCGGGGTCGTGCTCATGCTACCAAGGTGAGCCTTCCTTTCAAGGTCAACTCCCAACCGGGGTTGTGCTCATAGGGCGAGTCCTCTGTTTATGGCCAACTCCCGGCCGAGATCGTGCTCATATTGCCAAGACGAGCCCTTCTGTCTCGTCAGCTTCCAGCCATGGTCATGCTCATAGGGCGAGCCCTCCGTCTGAGGCCAGCTCCCGGCCGGAGTCATGCTCATGCTACCATGACGAGCCCTCCTGCTGAGGTTAGTTCCCAGTCGAGGTCGTGCTCATAGGGCAAGCCACCCGTCTGAGGACAGCTCTCGGTCGAGGTTGTACTCATGCTTGCAGGGACGGGGCTCCCGAAGCGAGCCCCTTTCTTGCCTTGCAGAGGACAGAATTCCTGCCAGCGGCAAAGGAGGGAAGGATCAACAGAAATTCAAACTACGGCGAGGGGGTCCCCATCCACCTGCAGCCTTTAGGAGGAGATGCATGCCCTGCCATTAATTCAAGCTTTGCAACATGCCACTCGCATTCTCTGTACAAGGTGTGCTCCTTTAGGCCCCGGGTCCTATAGCATACTGCCACGTCGACGATCGTGCAACCGGGGGTCTCAACCCTCGTGACACAAAACCTAAACCTCCCTCAAGAGGAGTATTCCACTAAGGCCATATATCCTGCGATGCTCCGACGGTCCCTCCAGGAATAGAAACGTTCCACCGTGGTTCGGGGCTTAGCGGCATAGTGCCCGCTCCTCCCATAGGGAGCTTTACCACCAAGGGGACAAGGTTTGTGCCGTGCCAGCGAATACCCTCAATGGAAGGATCTCTGTCAAAGGACCCGTCCAATGGGAGGAGCAAGGCAGACAACAGAAAGCCCCCCTCCAAAGGGGGCACCAAGAAAAGGACATCTCAGGGAAGCCCCAGATCTGGTCTGGGCCATCATTCTCATATAAAACAGAATAAAGAGTCCCCAGAGGGGAAGGAGGCAATCGATAAGAGAGACAGAGAGCTAACGGGCTAGGAACCAGCCAGCGAAACCTCCCAAGCTCTTTGATCCTAGCCCGCCTTTATCTTTAAATTTTTAGTTCTATCTTTCACCCTCTACACGCGGAGAGTCCCCAAGCTCTCTGTTGAAGAGGTTCTGTTCTCCTAGATCATCCTATTGACTTGACCATCGGAGTGTCCCTGCCGAAATTCCCAGCTCGGATCTCCTCTATTTTGTAGGGCAACCGATCAAAGAGCACATTGGAGTAGAGGACCAAGCGCCCAGTGGGAACCCGACATGCCAGTTATAGGCCATGGTGATCTTGGCGGCAACATACCCAAATAAAAATTTAAAAAATTAACATATTCAAAGTATTTAATCTAAACTTATCATTACATATGATGATTGGATAGCTATTTTAATTCCCATCACAACCTAAGATAGATTGTCAATTTACAAGATTACAGTTGATTTTGGTAGTAAGAACAAACATGCTCTGTCATCAGGCCAGGTATATATGTCTAAGATATATCGGATATCAAAAAATAATATGCACAAATGAACACACTTAGAACTAATCCATATCAAACAACTTTTGATAGGCTAAAAGTAATCCTCTATCTAAAGAAGGAAGAACAGGTGGATCTATGGAATGTATATAATGGTGATTATCCAAAAAAGGTTAGGTTTTCCCTAATTAAAATCAATCGGTCATTTCCAAGCTGAGATAGTCTTCTCTATTGAACCTTGGCAAGCAAATACATATAAAGGAAGAAAGCAAGGCCGACTTATGGTATTTACTTCATATCCACACCTCTGAGCCTAGAAATAGAAGAAAAAAAGCTCAAATCATGTGATCTCCGAAGCCTTTCCAAGCTTTTGGGTGAAAATACAGAGTTCGAACAACTCAAGTTTAAATAATACAATGTTCCGAGGAGAATGGCTAAGAGCAAGGCATGAAAGAATGTGCAGTAACAATTGTATATATAAAACAAAATATCATTTATAAGAGCTTTGATGGGTAACACTCTACCTGATACTGCTTCTGAGTCCAATCCACCGTCAAGGCAAGGGCTGCCACTAGTATAAGCGGCTGCTCTTCTTCTGAGAGCTAGATCCAACAAGGAAATACAGAGAGAGACGTTTAAAGAGAGAGGAAGAGAAGAGGAGGGAAATCGAAAGTCCGAAAGAAAAAATCAGAAACCATGCAACTCTGGTTGGAAGATTCAATGCTCAAAGATGATGGAAATACAGAGACGGAGTCCTTCGATTTCAAGATGAAACAACAATGTTACCTAAAATCCTAGTGATGGAGAAAGAAGGTAGCGGTCGATGGATCGATCAATCAAAATGAAAAGAAGTTTAACCTTTTTTTGTTTTTTTTACCATATATTTCTAGAATAATAAAAATTAGAATAGATCTATTTTATGGAGGAGCATGAAATACAAATTCTTCGTTGGCTGAAATACTGATTTGAATGAACCTCATCATTTTTTTTTTTTATGTAATCCAGGAGAATGATATAAAATAAATTTTTATTTTTATCAGGAAAAAAAAAAAAAAAAAAAACAGGCAGGCAAGTCCGCAAGGGAGTAGAGTTTATTTAATATCTTTGACGGTTTAAAGCGACTTTGACGCAGACTTAGACAAGCACGAGTCACCTCAGACCTCCAATGTGCTGACAAGCGTACTTCGAGAAGTGGAAAAGGTTTAGGTTTTATTCCCTCGCCAAATACCAGCCGACAAATATGACTCCCAAACCTTAGTTCTTGTTTTTTTGATAAAGCAAGAAGGGGGAAGATGTTAGATCCGGGCGTGATCATTTTCAGATAATTTTTTAATTTTAATTAAAAAAAAATATTTGATATACGGTATATATAAATCTTAGTTTTTTTGACGACCAGCTTAAACCTTCATATGATCCGAGGCCAAATAAAAAAAAAAAAAGAAAAAAAAAAAAAAAAAAAGAAAAGAAATGTATATTGGCATGATTTTAGGGTAGATCAAACATGACCCAAATCTAAGATAAGCGTAGATCAAAAAAAATTTTAAAACAATATCGAAAAAAAATATAGTATAGGAAAAAATTCTCTGGATCACCTCACTCTTGACCAAAAATAAAATACAGAACACCTCAAAAAAAAAAATTAAAAAAATCCCAAAAAACTTCACGGTGCTCCCTCCGTTGCTTGATAAAAAATCGTACACGCTTCCCACTTAAAAATAAAAATCTACCGGTCAAGCCTTTGGACTCAACTTAACTAAAAAGAACAAGCATGAAGGAGCAAAACAAAAAAATTACCATTAAAATGGTAGCCCAATTAGTTGATAGAAATCTTATCTCATTACCGATCGATTAAAAATTTAAGATATAATTTTATAAATAGATAATTTGATTAAATTTAAAAATTTTTCTATAATCCATGATAGTTGATCTAAATAAAAGATCAGGATGCACGATAATTGATACAAATAAGAGATCAGGACATATGACAATTAGTGTAAATGAGAGATAAGAGATCAAGAGGAACCTGCGGCAGTTGATGTAAATAAGAGATCAGGACTCGCGACAGTTGATGTAAATGAGAAATAAGAGATCAGGACCCGTGACAGTTGATATAAATAAGAGATCAAGACCCACGACAGTTGGTGTAAATAAGAGATCAAGACCCATGATAGTTGGTGTAAATGTGAGATCAGGATCTTCCTTTTTTATCTCTGTTCTAAGCATTGTGTAAGTTCTAAGCATTGTGTAAGTAAAAGATCAGGATCATCCATTTTATCTCCGTTCTAAGCATCTTGAATTAAATATTACCGGACGGGATGGAGGCCTGTAGAATAGCTATACCAGGATTTATCCATTTATTTTTTTTAATAGCTACACCAGAATTTATCCTTTATTTTTTTTTTACTTAAAAACAAAATAAGAAAAGAAAAAAAAAAAAAAAAAAAAAAAGAAATAAATTGGTGTTCGGGAGCTTGTGATGGCACGATACGGTCTCTCGTTGCAAACCCAAAGCTAATAATGCTCAGCTTGTCGCGGAAAGCTTCAAACTGCTTGACAATCAGTCTTTTTTTTTTTTATCAGTCCTTTAAAAAAATATTTGCCAGCAAATCTTCGGTAGAAATGGAAAGCCAATTGAGCTTGTCGCGCTAAGCTTCAAGCTGCTTGACCATCAATCCTTTAAATAAATATTTACTAGCTGATCTTTTATAGGAATTGAAAGCCAATTAACTTCTTCATCTACAATTTTTTTATAAAATAATAATAAAATTTAATATACTTAATTCTTGCATGAAATATTAAATTTGTTGTCAAATAAATATTATTTTTATTATGATTGTTGCCGCCACGACCACCTTCGACCTGTAGCTTGGCGGGTCTTGAGGCCATGCAGGTCTCTCCGTATGCCATCAAATGCCTCGTCGGTGCACACTCCAAGTTGCCGGACGATCCTGCAAAAAAGGAAAGATCCGGGCTAGGATCATGATGGGAACACTCTGACGGTCAAGTTAGTAGGGTGATCGAGGGCAACAAATCCTCAGTCATAGAGGCCTCGGTGACCACCATGAAGAGGACTTTTCAAAAAAGAAGATAACATTTCTAGGATTTCTTACCACCACTTTCTATGGGGTTTGCCTTCCTTTTCTTGTTTACCTTCACTGGCGATCCCTCTTACCGATATATATGGTAGTCAATGCTTATGGAATAGATGATGCATTCTGGTTGCGTATCCCTTTTTAGGAGGGGTGCAGGCCTAGCATGACCCCATGATACAGAAACTAGAGTCTCAGTAGGGCCTTCTCTGTAGCGGGTGCAGGCAGCATGCTATGGCATTTCCTCTTGGAAAAGGGTGCAGGCCCAGCAGGACCTCGCAAGACAGGAACTGGAGTCTTGGCTGGGCTCCTTTTGCAACGAGTGCAGGCAGTGTGTTGCAAGATTTGCTTCCTTGTGAAGGGTGTAGGTCCCGTGGGGCTCGGAGTCCCAATAGAATCTTCTGCGAGGGAGAGGGACGGTGTGCTGCGCGACTCCGACAGTGCATGCCACTGTGGGGGGTGCAAGGTAGGCATGGCACCATTCTTCCCCCATGGCATGTCACGGCAAATTCGGCATGGATAGTGACCTTGCCCTCTCTAGTCACCGTCTGGCTTCATAGGGGCCAAACATGGCATGCATACTTGTTTGGGATAGTTGCATCCTCTAGCATTTTCTTCCTCTCCCAGCATGCAGGGGCCAATTCCAGCCAAGGTTCAGGTGGGCATGGGGCTCTATTCTGCCAGGAGCTCTACTCGGGCAAGAGCTTGGTTTGCATGTGCCATGTCAACAGTCTACCATGTTAGATTCGTGTGCCACATTGGCTGCCCAGGTGCCACGTCAGTGCTTAGCCACATCAGATGCCCCCACTACCGAGCTCAGGGCGCATCATGACTTTTCGGGTTTGGGGTGAATGGAGTAATGACATCGCTGACATGGAAGGCTGCCACACTCACGTCAGTAAATACCATGGCCTCTAATGATTTGCAGATTGTGCCTATGCTAATCGAGGGGCACCATGTCAGTGGGAGTGGTGACCCAAAGTGACATCTTTACGTCTCCTAGAGTGATGTTTCGTGAGTCGAAACATCCTGGACAACTGAGATTGACACGCGTCCGAATCCCGTTGGTTGGCAGAGTGGGGGCCGCATTGATTGGCCTGTTTAGCTTGAAAGGGGGTTTTGCCATCTCTTTCAAATAAGTGGCTCATCCCTTCATGCCTTTTCAAAGATCTTCGAGCGAAGGAGGAACAGAGAAGAAAGAGGGGAGCTCCTCACCCATTCTTGGAACTCTTGACCCAAAATCTCTTGCAGGTTAGTCCCTTGCGCTTAGGTTTTCCTTCTCCCCCTTGTTCCTTCCTCCTTCATGAGTTCTTCCAGAGGCGGGTGCCATCCCCGGAGCGTCCCCTGGTCCACCCTAGCATGGTAGAGCCATCCCGAGTGAGGCCTCCTTCCTTGGATAGCGAGGAGGATGTTCCTTTCAGAGTCCCCCAGGTCCCCGCTAGACAGTGGATCCCAATACCTTGTATTTATCTCCCCCTCCATCTTCAAGCCAAGATATGGCCGGTCCGTCTGGGATCGCTTCGACAATGACCAGGATGGATGCCCTCCATCTTCGGAGCACTTACGAGATCCTGGATTTCATGTAGATCACAGCTCCGGACCCGGGGGAGCGGGTTACCTCAGGTGGGCTGGGCCGAGTCACCCTGTATGAAGACTTTTTTCTTGCCGGCTTCTAGCTCTCTCTTCATCCTTTTATTCTATCTTTCCTGGACCACTATAGATTAGTTCTGACCCAGCTTATCCCGAACACCTTTAGGGTCATCTCTTTTTTCATAATACTATGCCACTTTCATGGTATAGTTGCCCAATTTTTTCTTTTTAGGACCCTCTTCACTTTGAAATGCCACCCCACAGATAGGGGGTGGTTGTTTGTAGCACCCCATCCTGGGATGCTTAGGTTCAACCTGCCCACTTCTATCAAGGGATGGAAGAGCTGGTTTCTCTTTACCTCGGTCGAGAGGATCAACTAGGTTTGGTGAGACCCCAACCAGTCTTCTAATCAGAATGCCATGGTGGAGCCTGCTGATCAGGAGGTGTACGATCAACTTGTCACCTCAAGGGTTCCACGTGGGTGGGACCACCTATCCAAGTAGAACATGTTCGATGTCGTTATTAGTCTAATCTGGTCCTTAGGTAATATTTGAAATCTGCATCCTTCGATAATTTTTGGAGACTAACCGAATCCTTCTTGTTGATGCAGATATGAAATTCTCCATTGATAAAATCAAGAAGATGACCCACAAGTGGTCATCATCGACGAGGTCCCGGGAGCAGCCGATGAAGAGGCCCTGCAGGGAGCCGGAGCAAAGGCCTCACGGGGAGCCATCAGCTTGCCCTGAGAAGAGAGGGCCCAGGACTCCCTAATGCCAGTTACAGAGGTGACCGGGGGCATAGCCCCGAGATCAAGCAGGAGTGATGAGCCAAGAGAGGGGACACCTCAGGCCCCTCCAGAGGCTCCTGAGATCATTAAGGTCCCACCATCCCTTGAAGTGACCACCATGCCAGAGCTGGAGGGCAATCCAGCTCTACCTGTGGTCGCTGCAGCGGTAGAGTCTCGTCTAGTGGACCTGTTGCCAGTGGGTCCTTCTTCATCCGTAGCCTCGACCCCTAGGGTGGCCAGGGTGTCCATGCTGGTGCCGCCTCAGGCATCGGTTACCCTCAATGCGGGCTTGGTCGAGAGGTTACTGGGGTTCATCCTGCAACCTCGGGAATGTCGGGAGAGGGCTGGTCACTCACTGGGGACACCATTACTGGAATCTTCCCTCAGTTTCTCACAGTAAGCCTTCCCTTCTTTTCTTCTCTCCATTTTTTTGCTGGGCTCATGGCTTCTCCTTGGTTTCTGCCTTAGGTCATCCAAGATGCGTTCCCGGTCAAGGATGCATGCCAGGTGCTATTCCAGTGGGACATGAAGTCCCGCGATGGGGCTGACACCATTGAAGCTAAAGCTAAGGTCCTTACAGAGCAATTGCCAGCCTTGGAGGCTCAAGTGAAGGAATTGAAGATCGAGCTTAGGCAAACTTGGAACTTCGTTGCTGTCCTTGAGCTGCGTGTAGACGACCGCGAGGCCATGATCATGGAGAAGGGGAAGTATATCACCCACCTGAAGGAGAACCTCGCCAGGTCCACCTTTACATCCCTCCGCCTAGAGGGGCAACTGTAGGGCCTCCAAGTGTGGCTGAATCTGGCGAAGGAGCAAGTCATGGCGGCCGAGAAGAAGGCTACTGTTACTACGGTGGTGATGGAGGCCACAAAGAGGAAAGCGATCAAGTCCATCATGTGGTACAAGGCCTCGATGGAGTTTGAGGATGAAGTAAGGGAGGCCATCTACGACACATTCTTCAAAGGCTTTAAAGAATGCAAGAAGAAGATGGCACAGCTCTTCCACCTCTCAAACTTGCACGATGTCATCCTAGACGGGTCTAAAGAAAGATGCGGGTGAGGCAGACCCACCCATAGAAGCCACCCCAGTAGAACTTGCTGAACTCGAAGTTGGCTTGGCTCTGTCTCAAGTGTCCTAGGTGGCCATGACCGCCATGATGTCAGCTCGGTGGAGCTCGGTGAGGGAGGCCATCGAGCGAACAATGGTTGAGATGGGGACGATGATAGAAGCCACTATGAAGGCCATCAAGTCTGGTGGTATTTCAGCATCAACTTCTGGATCGTGACTGGCCTAGGGCCCTTCTGATGCTTTCTCTTCCTTTTTCTTATCTTTTCTGTACTTAGAATACTTTGTTGAACTCCTTGACCTATCAGGGAGTTAAACTAATTTCAAGTAATGAATTGTGTTTCTTGCCAATCTAATCTTCTTTCCTTACTCCCTTTTCTCTTCTTTTTCTTCTTCTTTTGGTGCCAATCATCTAGCCCACCTACCAAGCAGTGGGGTAATTGGGTGAACCATCAGAGATGGCAGTGCTAGGCCGCGTTCCACCTATCTTTGAGCCAGTAAAGATTAGCCCAGGATAAGAGAGGCAGACATGGGTGCCATAGTGCAGGTCTTCATAAGGATGGCACTATGAGGCACCTTGTCCTCTCTTTAGCTGGATACAAAGTTTTAGGAGTGAGCATGGAGCTGAGGGGTGGGCTACCTAGAGTGGAGGTGCTGCAAGGCTTTTTGTCTTTCTCCGCTGGACCCGAGGGGCCAGCGAATGAGTGAGGGGCCATGGAGCTTTCCGACTTTCTTCACCAGACCTGGGGTCTGACAGATGGGTGCAGGGCTTTGGAGCTCCTAGCTTTCTTCACCGGACATGGGGTTCGATAGATAGGTATGGGGCTTTGGAGCTCCCAGCTTTCTTCGCCGGACCTAGGATATGATGGATAGGTGCTAGGCTTTGGAGCTCCCAGCTTTCTTTGTCAGACCTGGGGTCTGATGGATAGCTACAGGGCTTTGAAGCTCCCAGTTTTCTTTGCTGGACCTAGGGTTCGATGGATATGTATGGAACTTCGGATCTCCTGGCTTTCTTTACCAGACCTGGGGTCCGACGGATAGGTGCGGGGCTTTGGAGCTCCCAATTTTCTTCACCAGACTTGGGATCCAATGGATAGGTGCAGGGCTTTGGAGCTCCTGACTTTCTTCACCGGACCTAGGGTCCGACGGATAGGTACTCTTTGGAGAGGTGAAGCCAAATCGTGTCGCTAAGGAGGTATTCCATTCCATCCTTGAGTAGGGGGTGTACATCATTGGTAATACATCCTCAAGTTGCTCGCATTCCACGTCCACGGGATCTGGGTGCTGTCAAGCTAGCTATCCTGTAAGCACCTTGGTGTAGGGCTTCGACTACCCTGTAAGGTTCTTTCTAATTAGGTGATAGCTTTCCATCTATGCTAGGCTATGACACTTCTTCCTGCCTCAAGATGAGGTCCCCTGGGCAAAAGGCTTTCAGCTTTACTCGGGAGTTATAACACCAGGCCTCCTGCTGGCGATACGTGGCCATGAAATGTCAGGCTTTGTTCCTCATCTCATCCAGCAGATCGAGGTTGAGTAGAAGATGTGATGGATTGCTTGTCTTGTCGAACTGCTCTACCCTCAGTGTCAGTAAACCAATTTCCACTGGTAGCACCACCTCAATGCCGAAGATTAGATTGAATGATGTCTGGTCTATCATAGCTCGAGGGGTGGTGTGGTAGTCCTATAGCATGCTAGGGAGTTCTTCCATCCACCAGCCCTTTGCTTCATCTAGACAGGGGCGAAGTCCCTGGAGGATGGTGCGGTTGGTCATCTTAGCCTCCCTATTAGTCTACAGGTGGCCCACGACATGAAGCAGTGGTAGATGTCCAACTTGGCATAGAACTCTTTGAATGCCTGGTTGTTGAACTGCCGTCCATTGTCAGTGATGACAATATGGGAGAGACCGAAGTGGCAGATGATCGACTTCCAAAGAAATTCTCTAGCTTTGGCCTCAATGATCCATGCCAGGGGCTCGGCCTTTACCCATTCAGTGAAGTAGTCGATGGTGATGATCAGATATCTTCGCTGGCTGGATGCTAGAGGAAATGGTCCCAATATATCCATTCTCCATTAGGTGAATGGCCAGGGAGAGAAAAGTTGGCACAGTAGTGAAGCCGACCATCGTTGGATGTGCGCGTGTCGCTAGCAGTGATTGCACCTTTGTACAAACTCAACCGCATCTTCTCGCATGGTATTCGAGTAATAACCCTACCTCAAAACTTTGTAAGCTAGGCTCTGCCCCCATGTGATTTCTGCAGATGCCTTCATGAATCTCCTAGAGGACGTAGGTGGCTTCGAAAGGTTTCAGGCACTTCAACAAGGATAGAGTAGGATCTCCAATAGAGTTGTCCATCCATCAGCACGAAACGGGTTACCTTCCACTTCAAGAGGCTAGCTTCTATGCAATCTTCAAGCAAAATACCTTCGGCTATGTACCTAATGTAAGGATCCATCCAGCTTGGCTCATGGTTGACTTGCTGGACCTCCCCACTCATTCCAAGGCTGGAGGCCTCTAGGTACTCAATGAAGGCTCACCCTAGCGAGGAATCAGGCGAGGTGCAAGCTTAAAGAGAGTGTCAGCATGGGCATTCTCTCCCCGAGGGATGTGGGAGATGCTGAAGTGCCAAAGGTTAATTAGCCATATGAGAGCGCACCTCATCTAGGTTCTTCACCATGAGGGGATCGTGAGCCGCGAACTCATCTATAACTTGGCCATCCACGAGTTGTGAATTAGTAAAGACCCTTAGGCTCATGACCCCCAGCTCGTAAGATACCCTTAGCCCTGCTAGGAGGGCCTCATACTTGACTCAATTATTGGTTGTTTTAAAGAGGAAATATAAGGCATACTCAGCCACCACCCCTTCCTGGTTGGTGAGGTTGAGATCGGCTCTGCTCCCCCCTAAGTTTGATGCACCATCGATGTGGAATATCCACACCATCTTCCCTTTGGTTAGATGTCATGCCAGCTCAGGCAGTGCCTCCTCCGGGTTGTCGCCCGTCCATGAGCACTCTACCAGGAAGTCGACTAGGACCTGGGCCTTCTGAGATAGTCTTAGATAATACAAGATGTCAAACTCATTAAGCTTTATCACCCACTTGGCCAGGCACCCCGAGGTATCTAGTTGGCTCAAAATGGCTATCAAAGGTTGATCAGTGAGGACCACAATCGGATGGACTTGTAAGTAGGGCCTAAAATGCTAAGCAGACAGGATTAGTACAAAAATAACTTTCTTAAATCTAGTGTACCTAAGTTCCATGTCATGCAGTGCCTTGCTAGTATAGTAGACTGGCTTTTGGGTGCCATCCTCGTCAATTCAAACCAGTTTTGAGCTGACGGTGCTTGGGGACACGACCAAGTAAAGGATGAGATCCTCTTTAGCTTCAAGTCTAAAGAGCAAGGGGGCGAGGTAAGAATCTGTTTTAGCCCCTCAGAAGCCTTCCTATGCTCTTCAGACTAGGTAAAGTCGTGCATCTTGCATAGCACCTTGAAGAATGATAGGTAGCGCTCAGTCGAGCATGAGATAAATCGACTGAGTGCGATGACACGATCAGTCAAGCACTGGACCTCCTTCTTCGAGGTTGGGTGCTTCATATTTGTAATGGCCTGGATCTTCTCAAAATTCATCTCAATCCCACACTGGGTGACCATGAAGCCCAAGAACTTCCCAGCCACGACACCGAATGTACACTTCACTAGGTTCAACTTTATCTGATGAAGGTGTAGTTTGTCGAAAGCTTCCGTTAAGTCAGTAACATGATTTGATTCTTGACCGCTCATGATGAGCATATTGTCCATGTAGACTTGCATGTTATGGCCTATTTGATTTTTGAAGAGCTTGCTGACCAAGTGCTGATAGGTCGCTCCCATATTCTTAGGCCGAACGACATCACCTTATAACATAATGTTTCACCATCGATCACAAATGCGGTGTGCACCTCATCCTCTGGGTCTATGAAGATCTGGTTGTATCCTGAGAATGCATCCATCACTACAAGAAAAAAGATTTTTTCCAACAAGAAATTTCGTTGGAAAAAGTAATGAAAACTGCTGGAAAAATTTTTCTTGACGGATTTTAAGTCCGTTGGGAATCATTGGCAAAACTCCTGTTGGCAAAAAAAAATGATGATATGGAAGGCCATCAAAAAAAGTTTAGTTTTTATGACGGAAATTATCCTGTTGGAAAAAGCTGATTTATAACGATAAGTTATCTGTCAAAAAAAATAAACTCTTTCACCATAGCTTTATTACTGTTGGGAATAATTGAAAGTTTTACCAACAAATATATATCCGTTGGCAAAAAGTATAAGTATCAACTCATATATACTTATTTTAGCAACGACTATAAACATACTCGTTGAAAAAGGTATACTTTCACTAGCTAATTATTATTGATGAATATACTTTGCTAGAAATATTTTTTTCATATTTTTGGTTTAAAAAATATCCAAATTATAAATTAGCCCACATATTAAATAAAGATAAGTTACAAAATTAATATTGAATCAATTATTAAATATATGCCTGCCAATGCTACAAAATTCTCAAAATGAAAACTCAAAACTTAATTAATCAAACCATAAGATTTAATCAAATTACACAATTTATCCACCATAGACAATGTATAAGTTGTTCACATATATGTATCAACATAATTACATATAGTCATACCTAACCTAACTAGTAACCACCAGAAGCCAGAAGCTAAATTCCCATAAAATAAAAGAAAGTTTTGTTTCCATTATATGATGTTTCAGCCATGAAGATGCCCGCAACAATAAAAATGCTTGGACTCGTTTCTTTGCTCTGCGCGATAATTCCACCTACATCCAAATCAAACAAACATGCAAGTTAATCTCAATTACATAATTCATGTAAATTAGTATTTCAGATAACACTTTATAAAATTAAAAACTGATCAAATTTATTTTCTTGTATGATAAATTACTTGAAACCATGCAATACAAGTATCATTAATAAGCAGCATATAAAGTATTAATAGGATCATGTTTTATGGTGCTGGACTTTTAGAATTTTGATAAAAACTATTTAAATGTCAAATTCATTAATATACAGAAACTACTTTACAATAATAAATATACCTCAAAAAAGTGATGTTTGTTCTACTTGCTCTCCCACTTTCTTTGCTACCAAATTCATTAATGTTGTAAGTTTTTCTTTCACATCTTGTAACTCCTTTTCAGTGTCTTGAAATTTTTTCTTCATGTCATGCAATTCATTTTTAGTGGTTTTAAGTCTTAATTCTGCAATTTCAGCTCTTTTCTCAGTCTGTTAAATTCTTATATCAGCATTTTCTACTCTTTTCATTGCCTCTTCAACTTTATGATTTGCATCTACGATCATGGTCTTTGATTCTTGAGCTTGAATAGATCTCAAAGTAGATTGATTTGGACCCATTCATCCACAAAGAAGACGACCACATTTATTTGGGCCAAAAACATATATAAATATTTCTTCATCGTTAAGAAAAACTCTTCCTCATCATGCTTCTGTTTAAGTTCTTTCACTTGTGCCTACATTGAAATTTAAATTCTCAAGTGATTAACAATCGCACTTTTTACCTAAACTAAGAACACAATAACCCTAGGTTCTTTGAATGCAAATCAAGTTACATAAGTAATAGAAATCAACAATAATAGATTAAGATGAATGACTATCAGCACATGTAATTTCCTTTATCCTAAATCCTCTAGCAATTCATATTGTACTACCTATTACAACTTGAAAACATCTTAGCTAGAACTTAACTCTTCATATATGCCATCATTTGATTAAAAAATGCCTGCACAGATGGTGAATACCAAAGATGTTGGAAGTGTTTCAGTATAATAAAAACTACAAATTTACATCACACATATAGGAGAATGCCATACAGTAATAGAAGTGTTGTAAATATCTAAAATATATTAAGATCCTCCATTTTTGCTTAATAGACATGTTACTTTCTGCAATTTTTATTTGTTTAATGAAGTACTAAATGATCCACTTGATGATCAAAAAATTTATAATCTTTGAATCTCCTTTTCATTAGTAATTTTGGGTGTTTGCTAAACTTTCACCAATGTTCACTTAGGAATCCAAGGAAATGATAATATGCTTGAACTGGTAGGTAGCTTGATAGTTTAATGCTTATGTTAGTGATAGTTAGCTATTCAAACTACATGTTCACTGGCTTAAATGTTATGTGTCGGCATCAAGTGGTCATTAATATTGTCTTGAAATAGATTTGTAATTGAAAATCATGTTTTGCATGACTAACAGTAGTCAAATTATAGTTGGAAAAAAAAGCTGTTATGAAAGGCATTCCTCTAGAACAAACTTATGACGTAGATATTTCTCCCCCAAGACCTAAAAGGACGCCAAGCAGTCCATATCTTCGGAAGACTATGGTAGGTTCAGTCTCTCTAACTAGGGATACAATGAACAACAAATCATCAAAATCTATTTCTCTTATGCTAAAGAAAATATAGAATAACATAAAGTTTCAAGAATAAAACCATTCAAGATTCTCAAAAGCAATTCTCTTCTAATATACATGAACATTTGCATACCATTTTTTCTTCAGCTGCAACATCAACTAAAGAACTATTCTTACACGTGTGGGTCTTTTCAAATATTTCCAACCTACTTGGTAGCACCCTATTTGCAGCCTGGATTTGTAATTAAAAAATTAGTAAAAATAAAAAGAATACACAAGTATAAGGTCAGAATTATAAAAGAAATTTATATTGTTTGTAGTATTCATACCAGCCGTTACTCAATTACATTGAAAGCAGTCCTACTAGTACAAGGAACCATATTTAGTTTTGATCTATTTTTTATATTTTCCTTGCTCATTTTTTGTAAGTAAATATTGATGAATTAGTTAAATTAATACTAGAAAGACACTTAAAAAACAATCATCTTTCTATTGCTTCATACTCACCTTTTTCATACTTGAAAAGTTTCATTATTTCAATGCACAACAAGCCATTCCCAATCATCCTTGATAATTACCTCATCTAGTAAGCGCTTTAATTTTTCTTGATCTTTATGTTGATTCTTATAAATTTCATACAACACATTGTTATACTCTCTATATCGATCACTAAGTTTTCTTATCACATATTTTGTCCTTCTTATAACTTCTACCTTATCAAGTCCTTCTTCAAAGAGGATAAAATAATCCTATAAAAAGATAACATAATTTAGTAAATGTTAAGATTATTGATGTTCTAATTAAAAAACTAACAAAAATCTTACCATGATGTGATTAATCATATACCTTATTTTATCCTTAGGAATTTCACTCCATCCTTTAACTTTAAAGGGTACAAAGGAACAATTTGTAACTATTGTACCACACCAACTTGCAAATTGAGTACAATTCTTTCCTGCAATTCTTTCTTTGTGATCACACTCCATTATTTTCTTAGTCTTTGAATTTTTCAACTCATTGTTCAAAGTCCTCCCTCATCCTCTTTTTATAGTATTCATGACTAAACCTGCAAAATCAAAAGCATAAAAAAAGAAATTAAAGAACTACTTCGAATAAAAAGAATTAAGAATATATATAAAGTATAATATTTAAAGATACTTACTAAAGTTATCATATTCACCTTCTTGCTTACAATCAACATTATCTCTAGTAGTAGGTGGAAGGCCTTATTAGATGATAGCATTAACTTCTGTGCCTCTATCTTTAGTAATGCATCTCCCTTTGCAATTACTAGCTTCAGCCATAATTATCTATCTTTATATATTAAGTTAGTAAAACTTCTGCTTGTTCCATATGGTATTACAAACTTAGTAAAGAAACAAGAACCATGTATCATCAAAACAATGCAATTAATAAATATTAAAATAAATTTCATTAAAGGGCTTTCATAAAAATGGCCAGTCCAAAGTAGAAAAAGAACAAAACCTAATAAAATTATGAAAATATATAACATGTAGTGCTCACATAAGTAAATAACTTGTACAAAAGCTCATCCCATCATAGTTCTTCCTCCCCACTATCATTATCATCCTCATCATCATAATCATCTATTGATGTAGAAATTTTGCTGCTAGAGAGGCCATCATGATCTTCATCAGAATCATCTTCCATTGTAAATTTTTCAATATTTTCAAGCCTATCCTCATTCGACAACTCTGCATCGATACTTCAAGGAGGAAGGCCATTCCTAACCCAATCATCCACTTCATTATAATTTTTTATCATATTTGACATAACTTCAGGATGGAATGATTCATTTAGCCGAAATACACATTTTTCCTCCAAACCGATGCTCTCTTCCTCAATCAACATATCATAGAAGGCACGAGGTTGTGTCTTAATGACCACAAGAAAATCAAGCTTAATATTATCTTGAACATAGAAAACTTGCTCCACCTGATATGCAAGCACATATGGCTCATTGGTATTCAATTCTCGTTTAGTATTGACATTTATATAGCCATAACGATCTTTCTCGATTTCCCTACCAGGGTTATAAACATCCTACCATATACATTTGAATAAAACAATTCGATTTCCTCCATATAATGCAATTCTACAATGTCGTTAGCACATCATATCTTCATAACTGCTTAGGAGGTGACCTTAGCTCTTTCTCACCATTAAATTCCTTTTTAGAATTTCACCATTTGTGATTAAGGGCCAAGAAATGATGACTACCAATATAGCAGAACTTTCCACAATGCTTCTTCCAATATGAATTTGTATTTTTATTACAGCAAAGACATGCTAGCTTCCCTTTAGTACTCCATCTTGACAAATTGCCATATGCATGAAAGTCATTTATAGTCCATAAGACCATTGCATGCATTCGAAAGTTTTGTTTCATTGAGGCATCGTATGTATCGACTCTTTTTTCCATAACTCCTTTAACTTCTCAATTAATGATTGTAGATACACATCAATATCATTGCCTGGAACTTTTGGACCAGGAATAAGCAATGCCAAAATAGAGGAAGGTTGTTTCATATATAACCATGTTTCATACATAACCATGGTGGTAAATTATAAGGAATAAGCACCACAAGCCATGTACTATGTACAATACTCATATTTTCAAATGGATTGAATCAATCACTTGCTAATCCAAGTCTCATATTACGAGGCTCTATAGCAAATGATGGATATAACTCATCTAAATGTTTCCATACTTGAGAATTTGCTGGATGCCTTAAAGCCCTATCCTTAAGGTGTTTGTCATGATGCCATTTCATGTCTGAAGTAGTTTTTAAAAATATATACAACTTCTGAAACCTCAGAATCAATGAAAAGTGCCATAAAGGCTTAATAGGAATTTTTTTGCAACCTTTCAAAGATGAAGATTTTATAAAATTTGCTTTGTCTCTATTTGATTTCTATCGAGATGCCCCACATATAACACAGTGGTTCTTATTAGCATACTCTTTCCAAAACAACATACAATCATTGGTGCATGCATTAATTTTCTCATAATAAAGGCCTAGATTTCAAATCATCTTTCTAGCTTTATAAAATGAATTTGGTAATGTCTCACCCTTGGGAAGTGACTCCTTAAATAATTTAAGCAAAGCATCAAAAGCCTTGTTACTCAACCCATGAAGATATTTTAGTTGTCATAGCTTTAAAACAAAAGATAGCTTTGAGCACTTCTTGTAATTCGGATATAAACATGTCTCGATCTCACTTCGTAGTTTATGAAACTTTGAAGGTCCCTCATGAGGCTCATCTTGGTCATTTGCATTTAAATTTGTAAAGTTGTCACTCTTTAAATAAGGGACTCCACACACATTATGTATCAACTCTTGCATATCATCAATCTCCTCATCTTCCATATCAGTTTCTTCATTGACATCAACATTATCACTTTCAATGTTGCCTACACCTTCACCATGTAATGACCACTAAGCATAAGATGGGACTATCCCATGAATCACAAGATCAGCCATAACATCATCTCGATATTTATATCGAGTATTGTTACATTTGATATAAGGGCACCAAATTTTATCCCCTAGATCTGTGTGCTCGAATGCAAAATCAAGAAAATTTTTGATGCAAAGTCAAAAAAATCTTTCACTCCATTTCTATATTCAAGAGATAATCTATTAGTAATCTACATCCAGTTTTTACTTATTCCAGCCATTCCATCCTATCAATTAAGAAAAAAATTAGGAAAATATTAACAAGTTGCAAAAGCATATTATCAACAAAATAATGAAAGCTACAAATTGGATGGTCATATGTACAAACTGATCCTAGAGTAAATTTGAAATTTATAAAATATAATATAAAACATCAAAAAAGAGTGCCAAAGATTAATTATGAATGAATCACATGAGGCTGATTTACTATAAAATAATTAAATGGTTATTACTCATCTATGTCAAATAGAAACATATATACAAGAAAAATAAACAACCAGACAGTACCAAAATATGCAATTTTTATCTATATGCTTGTCAAAATATGCAAAACTAGCTTAAATGCTAAATGATATTATATTATAACAAGATTTCAAATATAAACACCAAGGATTTGTGTTCACATAACATAAATAAGTACATTATTAATCAAGATGAAAGATTAAACTTGTCTGAGCAAATGAACAGGACATAAAAATATATATGGTAATATGTTCAGACATAGGCATACACTCATAAATAAAGATGCTCATATACATCTAGTGGCTGACTATTAATCAAGCTACCATTAGAGAATGCAACCTAATTGACCTAGTGGAATAACATCAATGATCAATTATACGACAGCTGATCAAGCCTAAAAGAAGCCATGGTGGAATAGCTTCAACGATCTATCATTTTTTCCCCCTCCACACCCCCCCCCCCCCACCGCCCACCCCCAACCCAAAAAAAAACCCTTAAGAAAGTAGCAATTAAATGGGTTAACAATGAATGTCAAGCTTGATATAGTTATTTTGAGAAGGTTGCTTGATATGAAGATATCCAGGCACTTTCTAAAGTGATGTTTAAGTTGTATAATGGATCATGATAATAATGAAAGCTTGATCAACAAATTGTTTCTTAAAAAATTAAGGATTTCTTTTACTTTAGAAATCTAAACCATGATTTAATTAATTTCATGCCACCATGTTAGGCATGCATTATAGAAATGCATCTAAAGGTGCCAACTAGTTTATCTGATATACTTCACCACTGTTCATGATCTCACTGAATTTTAATAGACCTTGGCCATATTCTAAGAAATATAGCATATGAACAAAACAAAGTGAACAAAGGTAGGTCACCTGTAATATCTTAAGCAAATTATTGTAATAACTTTTTATGTTTATTATTTTTTTGAGCAAACATTATAATGACCAGTCACAGCTTTTCATGATACTAAAAGAAAGAAGTCCAAGAGACTGCATTATGAGATAAAAAACTCTAGGACTCAAAAACTTAGATGAAAAAGGTTGCTCCTCTAGAAATGTCTCAAATTAAAGTTTGCCTACATTCTAACTTTAAGCATCTTTTTGCAGATGAACCTTTACTGATTTATCAAAAGTAAAATATTCCTGATGTTATTTAAGACTATCAGTGTATGCGAAATATAAACTGTGTAGAATATCCTTATTAATTATTTTGGGAATTTAGAATTTTTGGTCTACAAAATCAAGAAAGAAAAATACCTAAAATAGTAATTAAAATCCAAATTTTGACTTCTGTTGGCCCTTGAAATGGTAGAATTGAATTGAGGACAGTATGATATTCTAGATGGCATCTGGAAAATGTGGTCAAAATGGACATTCTAATGATCAACAAATCCAAATTACTGAAGTTAAAATTACTGAAGATTAAAAAACTATGTATAAATACAAGTAAGTACAAATGTGCATGTACATGCGTGTGTCAATATATATATATATATATATATCCTACATGACTAGTCTCCTGCAATTCTATATACTGAAATCCATATACAAAGCTATTAGCCAAGAAATTAACTATAGCCGATGCCATCAAATAAAATATAATATGCACATACCATTTTATATATGAATCTATTATTCTTTTTGTGTAGTGATCGATATTCTAGTAGTATACTAAACAACATGAATGTAAGATTATTAAATTGGAAGAATACCGCCAAAAATAGGTTAAAGGAAAGGGGAGTGGAGGATATGATTAGAGTAGAAAGGCCAACTTTTTGTTCTGCATATGGTTGTCTGGCCGAAGACTTGAAAGAGAACTGGGATTAAAGAAAGCAAGGACATGGGGTTATGCATGGTTAGCTATAGCTTATCTTCAATTCCATTCACTTTGTCCCCCTGACCACTCATCAATCCCTTGTTTCGTTGGTGTAACTCCTCTTTAAAAGAGCTCTGATAAGTCGTTGCCCACTCTACGATGCTTCGCTCATGGCCGTAGGAATGTAGGGATTTCTACTAGCTACGGCTAAGCCCTTTTCTCCACACCTCTACATCCGAGTCCTGTTCTTGCCGACCTACTGGAACTATATTAGCCCCATCGAGCACCACAATTCCTGTCATGATCCCGGACAGAAAATATATTCTTAAAGCACCGGAAGAAAAAAGGATTGAAAGAAGCCCCCGTCAATGTGGTGGAGCACCGTGGAGGCACGGGGGGCCATGGGCCCCCCTGACTTTCCTAATCTACTATTTCTCTGTTTCTCTCACCCTCCTTTCTTCTTTCTTGAGCTATTCCCTCTCTCTCTTTTGGACCCTCGGCCCCCCCTCCCCCCGTGGCCCCGCCCCTCCCCATTGCCGACCTCGACCCTCCTCCCCCGGTGGCCCCCCCCGTGGCCCTACCCCTCCCCAATGCTGACCTCGACTACCCTCCCCTGGCGGCCCTGCCCCTCCCTATTGCCGACCTCAACGGTGGTTCTCGAGTCGAGTCCAAGGAGAAGGTCCCTACATCATCACCTCCATCGACCAGCACCCGGCCCCCCACTGCTGTCATGCTCTTCCTCTTACCTCGCTGGATTTATCAAAGAAATCACAAAAAAATAAATCAACCAAAAAACAAGGAACTCATGACAGGGAGTTGTGACACCGATGATCAATCGCCTTCACGAGGGTTGTCGGCACTCATCCACCTTCACCTCCACCGGTGAATCGGGTTGCCGATGTACTAGGGTTGGAAATGGAGAAGATGTGCATGAATTAAAATGCCTCTCCGAATGAATCATGGGACTTACCAAAAAAAAAAGGGTCATGGGATATAATCTTGGCGGGCCACTTAGCACCAATGAAAAAAAAAATGAAGCCCATTCCCATCACCCAATCCGGACGGTCCATTGGAAATAAAATTATTTTCCTGATTATCCCTCATCCATCGAAAAAAATTACACATAACAATATACTTCCAACAAATATAAATGTTTATTGGAAAAAAATACTTTTTCCTACATATAATTTATTATCTGTGGGGAATAATTGTTGCAAATACCCTTTTTTCTTGTAGTGCATGAAGCTGAGTAGCCAGCATCTCGATGTTGCATCCACAAGCTGGTTGATCTTAGGCAGCAAAAAACTATCCTTTGAACATGCCCGATTGAAGTCGGTGTAGTCCATGCAGATTCTCCACTTCCCGCTCACCTTCTTGACCATAACTACATTAGCGAGCCATTGAGGGTAACATACATCTCGGATAAAGCCCATAGCAAGTAGCTTCTTGACCTCCTCACTTATCGCCCTCTATCATTTTGGTGCAAAACTTTTCTTCTTCTACTGAACTGGTCACCACTTTGGGTCGATATTCAACCTGTGGTTGATCACGTCAGGAGAAATCTCGGGCATATCCAAGGTGGACCAGGCAAAGACATCCGCGTTCACCATAAGTAGCCTAGCATCTGGGCTCTTTCTTCATCGAACAAGAGGGCTCCCACTTGCACTATCTTTGTAGGGTCCTCGTTGAGAGGGAATGATAGCAGGTGCTCGATGGTTATCTCTCTTAAATCCTATTATCTCTGGTCTAGTTGGTCCATGTCGAGGCTGTCGTCGACCTTCTGAACTTCGGGAACATTCGGCAGGCAATATCAGGCCGTCCGTCGATCACCTCTCATTTCCCCGATCTCATGTGGGGTTAGGAATTGAATAAGGATGCACCTGGTCAAGATGACCGCATCAAGCTGGTTCAGCCTGAGATGCCCTAGGATCACGTTATAGACTGAAGGGAGCTTGACCATAGTAAAAGTCATCAAGATCTTTCTCTACCAGGGTGGCGACCCAATCGTGACCGGGAGTGTGATCTCCCACTCAACCCCGATAGAGTCTCTGGTGAAGCCAACAAAGGGTGTGAACACCGGCTTGAGCAAGTCAAGAGACAGGTTCATCCTTGCAAAAGCATCATAAAAAAGGATATCAAAGAAGCTTCCACTATCGACTATAATCTTTTCTACATGGTGTTTTGCTATTATCATCTCTATGACAACAACATCATTATTGGAAGTTACTTTCCCCACTAAATCCCTTCCTATCAAAGGGGTTACATCAATATCCCTCTCCCTATCTCTAGTTCTCTTTGGTCTTTTCCCTACCCCTCGGGTAATCATCCCCACTGGCTTCTCCATGGTTTGGTTGTCTGTGGCAGCATGATGGGCCTTGGCACCCTGATCCCTGGGTGGAGATTGTCCCCCAACATAGTTTTTGAGGTAGCCCCGCTGAATCAATTCCTCGATCTCCCTCTTCAAGTGATGGTAGTCCTCGGTGTCATGGCCATGGTCCTAGTAAAACTGGCAATACTTGGACTTGTCACAGCCGTTGGATGGTTTTAGCAGGGGTGGATGATGCAAAAAGTTCTCATCCTTGATCTCCATTAGGATCTTAGCTCTTGGGACGAGGAGAGGAGTATACCCATTATCCTTAATAGAGATGTTCTTTAGCTTGGAGTTGGTCTGAGAAGTTGTGGCAAACTTCTACTCTCGAGACCTGCCTTGCTCCTCATGGGCTTGCCTCTTTGGAGGCCTCCCGTCTAACTCTCTTTGAGTGCGGTCAGCTTCTTCTATGCGAATGTACTTCTGGGCATGGAATAGAAGCTCTGAGTAGGACTTGGGGAGTTTTTTGCTGAGGGAGTAGGTGAATCGAGAGATTCTAAGTCCTCTCTTTAGGGCCAACATGGCAATAGGCCCATCCAAGTTATAGATTTCTATAGCGGCCACCTTGAAACAAGTGACATAGTCCTTGAGGGACTCGTGATCTTATTGGCAGACCGAGAAGAGGCTGTTAGCTTCTCGTGGCACCTTGCGGCAGGCATCAAAGTGTGCCACAAACTTTCTCTTCAGTTGCTCAAAAGAGTTGATCCTCCCTGGCTCAAGACGGGAGTACCAAACTCGAGCTACGCTTCAGAGCATAGCGGGAAAGCAGTGCAAAGGAGAGTGTCGTTCACCCCCTCGACCCGCATGAGGGTCTTGTAGCTCTCAAGGTGATCTAGGAGGTCTGTGGTCCCATTGTAGGGATCCAGCTAGGGCATGCAAAACCTGGTAGGACCGCGGGGTTATCGTTAAAACACCGTGGCTATCAGTTTAAAATCTGACTTCTTAAAATATTTAAAAATGCATAGCAAGAGGAGTCGGGTCGAATCCACAGAGAAGGCGGTGTTTAGGATTTGAAATCTTTCTGATCTTGTAAAAAAAAAATATTTGAAGTCGAAAATATAAAAAAAATTAAAATTGCAGGAAAATTAAACTTGGCACTAGGATCTATTATTTAGATCCTAGCATCTACTTGCAGACAAGATGAAAGACAGGAGTTAAAAAGAGATATTGCATTGATTGAATTTTAAGGTCTAAATACAATGCAAAAAAAAACTAAATTAATAAAACAAGTAACAAAGATAAGAACTGATCGGCGCAGCCTCGTCGGGAAGATAGCTCCTTCCTTCGTACTCCGTGGAGTGAACTGGGCTTCCTCTGTGTCTTCTTCTTCGGATCTTGATCTCAGAGAGAGAAGGCTGGAAGATGGTGTAGGGACACGCTCTCCTTTGAGAAACCTCACTCCCAAAAGCCAACCCATAACCCAAGCAATGCCCTCTACCCTGTACCTTATCTTTTCTCTGAGATCCCCTTGTCTTGTGCATTGGGGTTCATTTTATAATTGACCGGAGAGGGGAGCTCGTTGCACACTAGCGATGTGGGACAAAAAAAAATACCGTGACCGCTCCATTGCTGCTCCGTTGATTACGCCGCTTGTGGACTGCCCGTGGAGAATGCCCATGGATTGCTCGTAGACTGCTCGTAGATGGCGCTCCGGCAAGCCAGCTCGTGGAACCACTGTGGAGCGCGTGGAGAAGCTTGGCCATGCGCGTGGAGGAGCTCGGCAACGCGCGTGGAGCTCGTGAATGCGTGAGGAGCGCGGAAACATCCTGTAGCCCGTGGAGTGCTTGCCCGTGGACTGCGCCACCGTGAAGGGCGTGGCCATGGAGAACGCCACCGTGGAGGGCGTGGGCTGCACGTGGAGGAGCTTGGCCGTGCGCGTGGAGGAGCTCGGCAACGCGCGTGGAGGAGCTCGGCAACGCCACCGCCGGAGCTTCTCCTCTGGCCGTGGACACGTGAAGAACGTGGGCTGCCTCCTCTCGTTTGTCGCCAAAAAACACCGCCACCGACCGTCAAACCACCGCCAGAGCTTCTCCTCCGGCCAGGGACACCGCCGGCGTGCTTCCCAGCGAATTTCGGTGCCTCTGGAGGGCTGTGGTCCACGGCCTATTCCATGGACCGGCAGCCATGGCTGCCGGTGAACCAAACTGCAATAAAAAAACTAGCAACCGGTCCATGATGGACCGGCTGCTCCAAAAATCGTGCAGCATCAAAATATGTGCAAAAATCTTAGAAAATTCATAACTTCTTCATTTCAAACCCGATTTAAGTACCGTTTGCGTCGTTGGATTCCATAAATCAAGATCTACCTATTGGTGGGTTTCAATCTTATTAATTTTACCGATTCCATGATCATTAATTATAATTATTAAATATTTTATTAATCATTTAAATGGGTGCGTGGTGCTTTGACTTGAAATCTATTTTTCATGAACATATTCTAATTTCATATTTTTCAAAGATATTTTTTAAAATAATTAGTTTTGCAAGAAAGTCCAAATTAATTATGAAATTAGGTTATTAAAAGAATATTAGCACCAATAATTAACTAAAATACTTAAAATAAACGTGTAAATCCATGATTTATCAAACCCCCCAACTTACTTATTGCTAGTCCCTTAGCAATGCAAAAAGTATAACTATGTGTCACAAAGATCATCCTTTACAAAAATAGATCCAGGTTTGAGAGTAAAAAGATCTAGCAAGTATCACTAACTAAGTATTGAGTTTCAGAAATAAATTTTGCAGTCAGCATAATTAGAAACTTTCTTAGAGTTCATCTAAAGATCTACAGCACTTGTGTTTGTGATGACTAACTTAACATTTTGGTACTAGTTTGCAAGAACAAATGTATCTTTGATTAATACTTACTTTGGTTAATTTTCTATACATCCCTAAATTAAGCTTATGAACTGAGTTAGCTTTCACACTACCTGATTTTTTTTATTTTTTTTTTTGCTGAGCATCCTGGCCTTCCCTTCACCGTTTGACGCGAACCTCCACACTTGACTTAGGTGCAGAGACCCGGTTACTAAGTTTAGGGCGATCCACATATACTCTATGTTTTGCACTTTCATTTCAGGTAGGTAGCTCTTTCCTCAATTAAAAAAAAATTTAAATTGGGATATATATCAATTACCAGTTTTCAGTGATAATTAAGTCCTCAATTGTCCTTACAACTAATACTAACTTTGTCTCATCAGCGTGCATGTGCAATGGAAGTGCTAATAGCCTTTAGGTGATCTAAGTAGGCCCTAAAAGTCTGACACGCTAGTCTACTTCTTGACTCGCTATAGTCATTAGCAACACTCTCTAACTCTTATTACTTTTCCTAGTCTATCTTGCTCCAGATTTATTTTTGATGCATGAAAACTTTTTTTTTTTTAAAAAAAAGAGATATTTGTCCCGACCCCCCAACTTAAATACCATTGTCCCTAATGGTATAAAAAAAAATAAATAAACCATAAGAACTAAAAATGTAAAGGGATACCTGAGAAGAGGAGCTCATGAACAATGTAGAGGCTGCAAATTTTTTTTTTTTTTTGAATTAAAAAAAATATTGAGTACATATTGGGTTGCCTCCCAACAAGCGCTAAGTTTAATGTCTTCAGCCAGACATAATGCAGCTCAGTTCAGTGTGGGTCAGTTAATGTTACTTGGTGATGGTTCGATTTGTTGATATTCCTTCAATGTATGGTTTTAAACATTGACCATTCACCTTAAAGAAGTTTCTTGACCTAGGATCATAAATTTTGACTGCACCATGGAGGAAAACTTGGTTAACAATGTAAGGTCCATCCCATCTAGATCTCAATTTTCCAGGAAATAATCGAAGCCTTGAATTAAATAACCAGACTTGTTGATTTGGCTCAAAGATTTTCCTAGAAATAAATTGATCATGAAAGGCTTTCATTTTCTCTTTATAAATACGTGAATTTTCATAAGCCTCTCGCCTCAGTTCATCTAGTTCACTCAGTTGCAACATCCGGTTAGAACCAGCTTGCTTTAAATCAAAATTTAATTGCTTAATCATCCAATATGCTCTATGTTCAAATTCTACCGGAAGATGACATGCTTTTCCAAAGATCAGCCTATAGGGAGACATTCCAATGGAATTCTTGTAAGCTGTCCGATAGGCCCATAATGCATCATCTAATCGATCTAACCAGTTTCTATGATCGGGCCTAATAGTCTTTTGCAAAATGTTCTTGATCTCCCCATTGGATACTTCCACTTGGCCACTTGTTTGCGGGTGATAAGGTGTAGCTACTTTATGTGTGACCCCATATTTTTGCAAAAGCATTCGAAATTGGTAGTTTGTGAAATGGGCACCTCCGTCGCTAATGATGGCACGAGGAAATCCGAACCTAGAGAAGATATTCTTTTGAACAAACTTTATGACTACCTTATGATCATTGGTTCGTGTTGCCATTGCCTCAATCCATTTAGAAACATAATTGACAGCCACCAAAATATATTCAAAACCATTAGAGGGTGGAAAGGGTCCCATAAAATCAATTCCCTAAACGTCAAAGATTTCAACTACCAAGATTGGATTTAAAGGCATCATGTCTTTTCTTGAAATATTTCCTAAGGCTTGACACCTAAGACATTCTTTGCCAAAAGTATAGACATCCTTAAACAATGTCGGCCAGTAAAATCCACTTTGCAAAACTTTAGCCACAGTTTTTCGACCAGAAAAATGTCCTCCGCAAGCAAGGGTGTGGAAAAAATTCAAAATACTCAGATGTTCAGATTCAGGAACACACCTACGGATGATTTGATCAGCACAGATTCGAAAGAGTTCAGGATCTTCCCAAAAGTAATATTTAATTTGAGCAAAGAATCGATCCTTTTCATTCTTGGACTAGCCATCAGGGATTTGTCCAACCACTAAGTAGTTCACAATATCTGCAAACCAAGGTGCCTTTGCATGTGAAACTGCTAAGAGCTGTTCATCCGGAAAAGATTCTTCAATTGATGCAGGTTCACACTCTTCAACTAAAATCCTAGATAGATGGTCTGCTACAACATTCTCAGATCCTTTCTTGTCTCGAACTTCAATATCAAACTCTTGTAGCAGTAAGATCCATCTAATCAATTATGGTTTAGCATCTTTTTTTGAGAGCAGGTATCTCAAAGCCGAGTGATCCGAATAAACCACAATCTTGGAACCTAAAAGATATGATCTAAACTTTTCCAGGGCAAACACCACAGCTAGCAACTCCTTTTCAGTAGTGGTATAATTTTTTAGGGCATCATTCAAAGTTCTGCTAGAATAATAAATCACTATGGGACATTTATTTACCCTTTGGCCTAAGACAGCTCCTATGGCAAAGTCTGAAGCATCACACATGATTTCAAAAGGTAGTGACCAATCTGGGGGTTGGATGATTGGGGCTTGGGTCACAGCTTCCTTTAGAAACTCAAAAGCCTTAAGACAATCTTCATCAAAATTGAAAGGAACGTCCTTGGCGAGCAGATTACACAAAGGACGGGAAATTTTGGAAAAGTCTTTGATGAAGCGACGATAGAATCCTACATGGCCGAGAAAAGATCGAATTTGTCTGATAGAGATGGGTGGAGGAAGTTTGGAGATCAATTCAACCTTTGCTTTATCTACCTCGATCCCTCTCTTAGATACAATATGTCCTAAAACAATCCCTTCTCGAACCATGAAATGGCTCTTCTCCCAGCTCAGAACTAAATTAGCCTCAATACATCGTTTTAATATTTTCTTCAAATTATTGAGGCAACTCTCAAAAGATTCTTCAAAGACTGAAAAATCATCCATAAAAATTTCTAAGAAATCTCCTACCATGTCCGAGAAAATTGATATCATGCACCTTTGAAAGGTTGCAGGTGCATTACACAAACCGAAAGGCATTCTACGGAAAGCAAAGGTTCCAAAGGGACATGTGAAGGTGGTCTTTTCTTGGTCTCCTGGATAGATTGCTACCTGGTTGTATCCTGAGTATCCATCTAAGAAGCAAAAGTATTGCTGGCCAGCTAATCTTTCTAGGATCTGATCAATAAATGGTAAGGGATAGTGGTCTTTGCGGGTAGCTGCATTAAGTTTTCTATAATCTATACAGACACGCCACCCAGTAGAAAGTTGTGTTGGCACTAAATCCCCATGATCAGTACGGACAACCGTGAGTCCAGATTTCTTTGGAACGACTTGAGTAGGACTCACCCAGTGGCTATCAGAAATAGGATAAATAATACCAGCATCTAACCATTTAATCACTTCCTTCTTGACCACTTCTTGCATGTTTGGGTTGAGCCGTCTTTGCATTTCTTAGTAGGCTTGGCACTATCCTCAGTATAGATATGGTGCATACAAATTGATGGACTAATGCCTTTTAAATCAGCAATGGCCCAACCAATGGCCTCCCTATGTGTTTTCAGAACATCTATCAATTGGTTTTCCTGCTCAATGGTTAGGTCAGAAGCAATGATCACAGGCAGGGTTTTGTCAGGTCCTAAAAACACATACTTAAGTGATTCAGGCAAAGTTTTTAGTTCAAGTTGTGGTGGGGCCTGAATCGAAGGATGCAAAGGCTCAGTTCCTAGGTCAGGTAAGGATTCAGTTTGCATTGACCAAGGTGGTGAAGGTTGAGGTGAATCAAGTAGGGCATTTACCTCTTGGACTTGGGTTTCAGCAATAAGCTTGTCATCTTCCATCAAATTGGAGGAAAATTCAGACTCAACAATCTCATCTACTAAACTAATCACAGAACAATTTTCCTCCTCTCGAGCAAACTTTGAGGCATTAAAAATATTAATTCTCACCTTTTGATCCCCAAAAGAAATGTCCATAGCTCCCGTTTTACAATTGATATTGGCATTGGCAGTGGCTAGGAATGGATGACCTAAGATTATGGGATTCTAATTTAGCTCTTGGGATGGTTCCATGTCTAGTATGAGGAAGTCTACTGGGAAATAACATTGGTTCACTCTAACTAAGACATCCTCAATCAAACCACGTGGTGTTTTGATAGATCTATCGGCTAGTTGAAGAATGACTGAGTGGGTTTTAGTTCACCTATCCTAAATTTTTCATAGACCGAGGTTGGAAGAAGGTTCACACTAGCTCCTAGGTCTAACAGGACTCGGTCAAAGGTAATGCCTCCTATAACACAAGAAATCAAAGGAGCACCGGGGTCTTTCATTTTCTGAGGTAATTAATTCAACAAAACTGCACTTACATCCTCAGACAATATGATTCTCTTTATGGTTCGTGGCTCACGCTTTTGGGTGCAGAGTTCTTTGAGAAATTTAGTGTAAGATGGAACGTGCTGAATTGCATCGAGGAGGGGTAAATTAATATGGACTTGCTTGAATAATTCCATTAGCTCCTCGTTGCGTGCTCCTTGCTTTTTACGGGAAGAGCCAGCTTTTAGGGCTGAAGGGAACGGGACTCTAGGTTTATAAGTCTCAGGTAATTCATCTGCTCTCTTCTTTCCTTTCTCATTTAAATCGAAACCAGTATCAGTACTAGTCCCGGGCTCAGGCTCTTCTACATGGTTAGTCTTAGTATTAACATCATCTTCTAACTTCTCATTCTTGCTAGCATCAGTACTAGCCTCTCTCTCCTGGTCTTGATATGGGTCCCTAAGAATCCTACCACTTCTAAGCTCTGAAATTGCTTTGGCATTCTCAAATTGAGGGTTCTTAGGTGGAACATTAGGCTGAAGAATGAGTGGGTTGTTTCTAGGGTTCGGTATTGGTTGACTCGGTAGTTGACCTGGTTCTCTCCTCATAGTAGATTCAGCTAACTGTCCTATTTGAACTTCTAACCTGGCAATAGATTGTTGTTGGGTCATGATTAATTGTTGAAGTTGATCAAACCTATCGTCGGCCAGATTGGTCTGTTGAGGAGGTTGATATGATGACTGATGATGATATGGTGGCTGAGCAGGCTGACTAGGCTGACCTCTATTATAGGCATAGTTTTGGTATGGGGGCCTATTTTGAAAGTTCCATGCAGGAGGAGTTTGGGTCTGAACCTGAGTCTGTTGTGGTTTCCAAGAAAAATTAGGATGGTTTCTCCAACCCGGGTTATAAGTATTTGAAAATGGGTCATTACCCGGCTTGGAGTAACCTTGAGCAGCTTGGACTTGTTCTTGGATGAAAGGTGGTAACTGTGCAACCGTAGGACATTCATTCATGTGATGGGCTGGGCTAGCACAGATAGAACAAATCTCCTGATGATTAGAGGGTGATGGGTATTGTGATGGGTGTGATGGGTATTGTGCAGGAGATTGTTGACTGAGGGCTAGGACTTGGTCCAACTTTTGAGAAAGGAGGTCGACTGTATCTAATCTTTGGGATATTAGGTTCAAGTCGACATTGGAATTTGAATGTCTAATTTCATAAACCCCTGCCCGCTTTTGGTGAGGAATCGATCTTTCATATGAAGTCAAAGAAGCATGGTTGATCGAATTTTCACTTAAGGTTTCAAACAAGGTATAGGCTTCATCCTCACTTCTACTCATGAATGCACCTCCACAAGATGCATCCACCATCTGTCTATACTGGTCTCCTAATCCCTCATAAAAAGCTTGGACAATTTGCCACTTAGACAGACCATGATGTGGGCATTTTCTAAGGAGTTCCTTAAGTCTCTCCCATGATTCATGAATTTGTTCACCAGGAAGCTGAGCAAATCCAGTGATGGCTTGCCTCATGGTGTTGGTTCGACCTATAGAATAGAATTTCTTAAGGAACTCGTGCTGCATTTCAGCCCAAGTTCGAATTGGTTTCCCTATTGTGCCAAGCCAGTACTTGGCCTTATCCTTAAGTGAGAAGGGGAACAAGGTTAGCCTAAGGGCATCATCAGTAAAATCTTGGATCTTCACCGTATAACATATTTCTAGAAACTCATCTAGATGCTTATAAGGATCTTCGTTGGTATTCCCATAAAAGGAAGGGAGCATCTGGATTGTGGCAGACTTGATCTCAAATTGTCTAGCAGGTATTTCAGGTAAATGGATACAAGTCGATGGGTTGTAGGTGGAAGGAATAAAGTATTCCTTCATCTGTCTTGGTGGTTCTTCAAGGTTTCCAGCCATTTGATTTTTTGGTGTACTATGGATCAGCCGTTCAATTTCAGGGTTGAAGTCAACTAGGTCTGGAAATAAAGATCTTCTACCGTGCATGTAACAGTGCAACCCAAATATGTGAATCAAAAATTTATATATATATATATATATATATATATATTGTTATTTTCAAACACTTATCAAACAGATTTCTATCCTAGGCTCCCTAATTCTAGACAGCTCCTAACTTCCAAGACCGCCTTGGAGCCCTCCAAGTCAAAGACCAATTAGCTAACTGGCCAGGTAAGGGTAAGGTCGGTGGAGTTTCCCTCTTTGCTTGCCTTATACACCAATTGAAAATTAGCCAGGTAAGCGGATCCAACCACCTTCCTTCGGGACGTAATCCCTGAACCCATTTCCTAGACACCAGTCACCCAACTAATCTTGACCCGGTCCAACTCTTCCGGGTGCCCTGTCCTATTGAGCTCGAGTTCCTTAGGGCTGACGTCTAGTTAATTTTATTTAGAAGGCTTAGGTATGCAAAATGAGGGGTGATGGTTTGTGGGCTAAGGAAGGGTATTGAACTCCCCACCTTATCTTGTTTATGGATTAGTGCCCTTAAGATGATTATGAGATTATGAAATGCAATAAGATGTCCAAAATAAAAGTTATAAACACACAAAATTAAATTAAAGTGATATATTTTTTTTAATTTTGTGATTAAGTTTCTAATCCTAATAAATTATGAAATGTCTGGGCAATTTTTTTTTGGATTTTGCAGAAAAGATAAATTTACCTAAATGAATCTAAAAATGAAAAAAAAAATTGTTTGAAATTTGAAATTTGAAATTTGAAATTTTTTTTTTTTGGAAATAAGAAAAGAAACTAAAAAGGAAAATAATTAATATGTAAAAGAGGAAAGAAAGTTTACTGATTGGGAGACTTTCTTCCTCTTCCGCTTTTCTCCCCCCTTTTTTTTAAAATTTTTTTTTTATCTGCAAGAAAAAGAAAAGTTAGGACGGTATAAAAAAAAATCAAAAAGATCAAAAACTATTATTTTAATGCCTTCCTCGGCAACGGTGCCAAAAACTTGGTAGGACCGTGGGGTTGTCGTTAAAACACTGTGGCTATCAGTTTAAAATCTGACTTCTTAAAATATTTAAAAATGCATAGCAGGAGGAGTCGGGTCGAATCCACAGAGAAGGCGGTGTTTAGGATTTGAAATCTTTTTGATCTTGTAAAAAAAAAAATATTTGAAGTCGAAAAATATAAAAAAATTAAAATTGCAGGAAAATTAAACTTGGCACTAGGATCTATTATTTAGATCCTAGCATCTACTTGCAGACAAGATGAAAGACAGGAGTTAAAAAGAGATATTGCATTGATTGAATTTTAAGGTCTAAATACAATGCAAAAAAAAACTAAATTAATAAAACAAGTAACAAAGATAAGAACAGATCGGCGCAGCCTCGTCGGGAAGATAGCTCCTTCCTTCGTACTCTGTGGAGCGAAGTGGGCTTCCTCTGCGTCTTCTTCTTCGGATCTTGATCTCAGAGAGAGAAGGCTGGAAGATGGTGTAGGGACACGCTCTCCTTTGAGAAACCTCACTCCCAAAAGCCAACCCGTAACCCAAGCAATGCCCTCTACCCTGTACCTTGTCTTTTCTCCGAGATCCCCCTGTCTTGTGCATTAGGGTTCATTTTATAATTGACCAGAGAGGGGAGCTCGTTGCACACTAGCGATGTGGGACAAAAAAAAATACCGTGACCGCTCCATTGCTGCTCCGTTGATTACGCCGCTCGTGGACTGCTCGTGGAGAACGCCCGTGGATTGCTCGTAGACTACTTGTAGACGGCGCTCCGGCAAGCCAGCTCGTGGAACCACCGTGGAGCGCGTGGAGAAGCTTGGCCGTGCGCGTGGAGGAGCTCGGCAACGCGCGTGGAGCTCGTGAATGCGTGAGGAGCGTGGCAACGTCCTGCAGCCCGTGGAGTGCTTGCCCGTGGACTGCGCCACCGTGGAGGGTGTGGGCTGCGCGTGGAGGAGCTTGGCCGTGCGCGTGGAGGAGCTCGGCAACGCGTGTGGAGGAGCTCGGCAACGCCACCGCCAGAGTGTCTCCTCCGGCCGTGGACACGTGAAGAACGTGGGCTTCCTCCTCTCGTTTGCCACCAAAAAACACCGCCACCGACCGTCAAACCACCGCCGGAGCTTCTCCTCCGGCCAGGGACACCGCCGGCGTGCTTCCCGGCGAATTTCGGTGCCTCTGGAGGGCTGTGGTCCACGGCCTATTCCGTGGACTGGCAGCCATGGCTGCCGGTGAACCAAACTGCAATAAAAAAATGAGCAGCCGGTCCATGAATCAAGCTTAGAAATCAAGCTTGATTCATGGACCGGTTGCTCCAAAAATCGTGCACCATCAAAAGGTGTGCAAAAATCTTAGAAAATTCATAACTTCTTCATTTCAAACCTGATTTAAGTACCGTTTGCGTCGTTGGATTCCATAAATCAAGCTCTACCTATTGGTGGGTTTCAATCTTATTAATTTTACCGATTCCATGATCATTAATTATAATTATTAAATATTTTATTAATCATTTAAATGGGTGTGTGGTGCTTTGACTTGAAATCTATTTTTCATGAACGTATTCTAATTTCATATTTTTCAAAGATATTTTTTAAAATAATTAGTTTTGCAAGAAAGTCCAAATTAATTATGAAATTAGGTTATTAAAAGAATATTAGCACCAATAATTAACTAAAATACTTAAAATAAATGTGTAAATCCATGATTTATTAGAACCGACAGGGGATTAGTTCCTTTTGGATCCAGCGAGAAAATGGAGGGCATGAGTTGTAGCCCGTCGGCTCATGGGAAGCACCCTGGACGTCAGCGAACTGGTGGGCAAGGTTAGCCAGCCTGCGTTCATGCTCCTCAGCCTACCACTAGATGGCCTCATCGGTGGATCCCTCGATCGAGGTCGTTGGTAAGGAAGAAGGTGGAGATCGAGGGAGCTTGCACTTGAGCCCCCGCCCGTACCTCCATCATCGGTGCAACGGGCTATCATAGTTCAAGTCTGGGGAGTGATGCTCCCGATAACCGAGCTGTTCCAGTGTCTATCACCTAAGGCACACTGGCCTTTCCATGGGTGAGGCGGGGAGCATGAATATGAGGCGGCTTGTGGATTTTTAGGGGCCATTATGGTGGGGGTCGTAGGGGTCCCTGGTAGCTGCTGCATTATCATGGACAGGTGCTGGTGTTGCAGATGCCGCACCGCTGCTGATAAGTCTATCAATTATTCCAATTTTTTCATTAAAATAAATATTTATTAATTAATATTTATTAAGAATTGATACTTTTTATTGATGTTTTATAAAAAAGAAGTCCATTGATTAAAAGAGCTCGATTTTTGGAGTTCAACGATGCAAACATTATGTGAATTGGAGTTTAAACAGGTTCGAAATCGAATTTTAAAAAGTAACAAGAAAAATGCACACCTTTTAAAGCAGCCGATCCACCATGGACCAGCTGCTTGGTTTATGAAGTGAAGACTGGTCCACCGGTAGCCATTGTTGCCAGTCCATGAAACCATTCATGGACCAACCTCCTCCCAAGCAGCACATCTCACCCGCCAGTCACCACCCACTACTGGAGAACCCCCAAGAGCTTCGCCACGGCCGGAGAACTTGCCAAAATGTCATATTTTCGATCGACAGCCCTCCTTCCCCATTTTTCTGGCTACCTATTGCTCCTTCATCCACCACCAGATCACTGCCATTTGCAGCTGTCCCTCTCACTGTCGACCACCATCCCTCATTGTCGGCTTCCTTCCGGTCAAGCCACCGAGCCACAGCAAGCCACCCGTCCCCTGTTGGTTGACCTCTCAATCCCCCTCACCACCAGTTACCCAATCCTTGCACCACCTCCCACTGCCAGTTGCCCCCTTGTTGTCACCATCCATCAGCCACTGCTCTTCCCTGCTCCAAGTTCCAGCCAAGGTCCCCTAGTTTTTGTTTCCACTTTCCCTTCTCTCCACCAATCTGCCATAGCTGCCCCCACACCCTGTTCCATGCCGCTTGGAGCTACTGGTCATCTTCTCTCACTAATACCGCCCAGTGCCACCTCCACCTCCCAGCATGAGATTCCTACCGGCCATCACTGATTCTCAGTCTAGGAACATCTTGCTACAACTTTTGGTGGAGCTGAGTCAAATGTGGAGGGGTCTAAGGCACAAACAGTGCAATCCACGACATCCTATCTTGGCCATCCAAAGCATGGATCTAATGGCTGATAAGGATCCCCACTTGAAGTGTGATTTGTATGATTTAGGTGATCAAACAGTCCAGAGACACTAGAAATCAACCATCTCATGGCTCATATTAATCTGACTTAATCAAGAGTCTCCTCTAAGCTCTATTTAAAGGATCCTGGGCTAAGAAGAAATTATCCTGGAGAGAGTAGTACAGTATAGGGTAGAAGGCTTAGTTATGGGCTGTTGGTTGGTCTCTAAAAGTGAGGTTTCCTAGAAGAGAAGCTCTATCGTCTATGCCATCTTTCTGCTTATACCAATCTTTAGATCAAGATCTAAAGAGGAAGAAGAAGAGGAAGCCCAGTCCGCTCCATAAAGTATGATGGAAGGAGGCGACATGACATCAACCAACTTCCCGACGAGGCTATGCCAATCAACTTCAAATTCTTTGTTATTGCTTTCATCGTTTATTATTATTTTTAGTCCCTTGTAATTAGATTTTAATTAATGCAAAGTTTATTTTTATGCCATTTAATTTTTTTTATTTTCTTGCCAGTAGATGCTATGATCCAACTAGCAGATCGAACATATTAGCTTTAATTCTTTTTTGCACGTTTAATTTTTATTTTTCCTGACTTCAAACTCATTTTCCTTTCTATTTTATAAAAATCAAAGATTTCAATTTATCCTAAGCACTGCCTTCTTCGTGGATTTGACCCGACTTGCTACTATTTACTTATTTTTAATTTATTAGAAGTTGGTTAATTAAACTGATAACTATGGTATCTTAATGACAACATCGCGGCTTTTTAAATTTTTGGTATCATTACCAGGAAAGGCACGAATACTAATATTTTGATCTTTTTGATTTTCTTGTAAATTTAGTATACTAATTTTTTCTTGTTTTTTTGTAGATCCAAAAAAAGCCAAAAAATATAAAAAAAGGAAGAGAAAAGAGGAAAAGGAAACTTTCACGATTTTAGTGAGATCAAGCCTAACCCTAGTTTACTTTCCTTTTTTTTAGTTACTTCTAATTAATTTCTACCTTTTTATATTAACAAAAAAAAAACTTCACTTTTTTTTGTTTCCTTTGATTAGCCTTCTTTTTTAAAAAAACCTACCTAATTTCTTTTAGATTTGCTTCCTTTTTTTTTATCGCTTTCCTCCCTTTCAAACTAACATAAAAGAATTTTTTTTTTTGATTTATTCCTTTTAATTAGTTTCTTTCTTTTCAAACTAACCTAAAAGAAATTCTTTTAAATTCCTTTCTTTTTAAATAAACCTAAAAAAGAAAAAATATTTAACCTTTTAAATTGCTGCCTTAAATACTAGATTTGATTCTCTATACTTTAGTTTAGAATATCTAGTCACTTTATTTATTTAACCTAATTTAGTTTTTTTCTTCTCATATCTAACTAACCAAAAAAATCAAAACCTACATTCTATTCTTTTTGCTTAAATTAACATAATCTAAAAAAAATAAATACATCACATAATATTTAATTAAAATAGAGTAACTAACTAAACCTTAAAAGACTATTACTTGTTTGGGACATCTTCCTGTTTTGCATAGCATATTTCTAAAAAATAACATAAGGTGGAAAGTTGATAATCCTTCCTTGGTCCATAAACTACCACCCTATATCTTGCATTGATCAAAGCCTTTAATTAAAATCAATTAGACGTCAGCCACTAAGAAACTCGAGCTCAATGGGACAAGGCACCTGAAAGAATTGGACCGGGCCAATATTGGCTGATTAATTGGTATCTAGGAAAGGGGTTCAAGGATGATGTAGCCCTGAAAAAAATTAATTTTTAATTGGTTCCATTGACTGACCTGGCTAATCTAATTGGTGTCTAAGAAAAGCAATAAGGGGACCCCCACCAATCTTATCCTTACCTGGCCAATTGATTAGTTAGTTTCTGACTTGGAGGGCTCCAAGATTGTCTTGGCAGTTAGGAGTTGTCTAGAATTAGGGAATCTTAAGATAGAGAGTCCATGTTATGCTAACTTGTTTATAAATAACACCAAACCCTAATTAATTCTTCTTCTCTCTCTCTTAGATCTAGGACTCCTTAGGCCCTCTTCTTTATAACTCTTCTCTTTCTTCATCTCACCACTCCTCTTAAAAAAATAGTAATAATAATAATAATAAATATATATATAAATAAATAAAGATTGCTCTAATCTAAAATTTTGATTACTTATCCAAGTAATCAGAACAATCCGATAGACTGAATCAATGCCAAGAGAATGAATTCTTATAATAGAGTACCATTTCTTCTGGCATACCAAGTTTATTCGAGCCCCACCCACTTCGAGAGTGAGTGGCCCATCAGGTACCAATCCTTGAGTTTAGGTATGACCAAGTTTATCAAGATCAAATCCAAACGACCTACAACTCAAGAGATAATCTATACTATAGTTTCTATAATTCATATTGGGGGGCTCAACCAAACTTTTCATAGCAACCACACCCAGTGGTTCCCCCAGTAATCCAAGAATCCATGTTCATAGAGGCACCCTGTTATGATCAGCCTTATCTACATTATCAACCTTCTTCAACTAATTATAGCTCCTTATTTGAAGAGAAGGTTCAGCAAGCATCATACCCACCTCCTGTACAAACCAACCTAGAGGTCGATAGGTTTGCCCATTTTCAACAAATGATTATAACCCAACAGCAATCTATCGATAAACTAATAGATTAAACTGACCAACGATTAATTAAGCTTAATAGAAAGGAGGGAGGTAAACTACCTAGTCAACCTGAGAGTAACCTAGAGGGACCATACCTAGCTTAAAACTTTAATGACTCTCTATCTTTTCCTGAACAATCAACTCTGACATCTGGGAATGAACTGGTCTTAGAATAACTTTGCACAACTATAAAGACCAATATAGATAATCTAACTAAGGCAGAAAAATATATGGAGAAACTAAACTTATAGGACAAACCAATTCCATCATTACACCACTCACCTATGGTCCCAATCTCCAGTGCCCTAGAATTATCTATGCTTTTTAATGGGATGGGAGAACAAATTGATGCAATGATGGAATTGGTAGAATCTTCCCAAGAAATAGAAATGCATGACTCAATAGAGGAAGCCACTCCCATAATTTTTTTCCAGGATTTGTTCAATCCCTGTCTGGCTCAACTCAGGGTAGATGATTTTAATATAGATTGGTATACCTCACAAGTGAATATCCAATACAAATATCCTACTTTTAAACCATTCTACTTTCGATTGATGAACAACAAGAGCCATCACCTAGCCCACCAATAGCCCCCTTATTAGAATCACCACCTGATCTAAATCTGAAATCACTTCCCGATGCACCCAGTGAAACTTTCCCGGTGAACCTTACCCAGGAAGTCCAACTTAATGGCATTCTAAAAGTATATAAAGAAGCTATCGGATGTGATATTACTGAAATAAGGGATCAAGATCTTAAAAATTTCATAATTAATTTCTCTATTTTTAGTACTACTCTTGAGGACTGCCTCTAAAATCTTTTCATGATATTAAAAAGATGTATGGAGATAGGTTTGATATTAATCTAGATAAGGTATCCAACTTTAATATGGGAAGGGAAGTTAACTAAGCACATCATGCCCGAGAAAGGATATAGGGTTAAATCAACTCAAAAGTGAAGAAATTTTTAAACTACCACCTCCAATCTTGGTCCAACAAACATAATCCCTTCCTAATCATCATATAAACCATAATAATATTTTTAAATCATGGAATAATATACTTACCCAGTTTACTTTATTGAGTCAGGCTAATCATCATAAAGTACTGTATGAATGATTTTCTACCATGATGACAAGGCCTCTCAATTGACCTTGCCCTTTTGATGTTATGAGGGATACATTAAAGTTAATCAATTATTGGACTCTCTCATAATGTCCGGCTGAAGACATTAAACTTAGCACTTATTGGGAGGTAACCCAATATTTATTTTTTATATGCTTATAAATAAAATAAAAAAATATTTTAAAAAATATTAAAAAATATTAAAAAATATTAAAAAATTCCAATCTAAGTTGACTATTACAGTCTTCATCTTGTTACTAAGCTCCTCTTCTTACGTAACCTCTATCCCTATATATTTCTTTTTATCCTTATGGTTTAAATTTATTTCTTGAACTTGTTTATACCATTAGGGATAATGGTATTTAAGTTAAGGGGATAGGGAACTTTATAATTTTTGAAAAACTTTTAAAAATTATTAAAAAATTTTGAAAAATCTTTGAAAACCTTGAAAATAGAAAAAAATTATCCTTTATAAACCACGTGCCATGAAAATTCTTGAGCAAAATAGACTAGAAAAAGGATAATAGAGTTAGAAAGCCTTCATTAATGGCATAGTAAGTTAAGAAGTAGACTAGCTTGTCAGACTTTTAGAACCTGTTTAGATTATCCAAAGGCTATTAGCACTTTCATCGTACATGCAGTTTACCTATGGAACCCAATCTTGAAATATTGTTAAGGACCGTGACTAAAAAGTTTGATACCATAACTGAGCAATTAGGATAAATGAACAAAAAGTTAGGTCAAGTGAAGAATCGAATTGGGACCCTTGAAGAGATCCGAATGACCCCCACCGAACCTGAGTCACTTAGGCCAATTCCTCAAGGTCCAAGAGTCAATCATCATGAATTCACTCCTGAGTACAACCCAAGAGGACTTCACCATGACTTCATAAAAAAAGTCCATAGAATCCATGCTGAGCCTGAATCACCTAGGCCAATTTCCTGTGCCCATCATCATGACTTCACCCCTGAATACACTCTTAGGTGACTTCACCAAGACTTTTTATATCAGGATGAAAGAGCCATGAGGAGCATTTGATTGGAGGCTCCTATCTTTGATGGAAGCCTAGACCCTAAGGCCTACATTGATTGGGAGGGAGAAATGGACTAATATTTTGAATGGTATGAGATGATTGAAGAAAGAAAGTACAAGTTTGACAAACTAAGATTAGTCCGCTAGGCTAGACTATACTGGGGGAATGTTGAACGAATGATTAGACAAAGAGGAGACATGGCCATAGCTACCTAGAGAGCCATGAAGCTTAGACTTAGGAAAAAGTTCTTCCCTATGTCTTATCACCAGAGACTCTTAGATCAGTGGCAAAGATTGACCCAGGGTAATAAGACTGTGTCTGAATATATTGCTAAATTTGATAAGTTTGCAATGAGATGCAATATTGATGAGTCTGAAGCTATAACACTATCCCGATTTCGAGCTGGTTTGCATGAGGACATCCAGAAAGAGTTGTTTCTAAAGGAAGTCAATGATCTCGAGCAAGCTTATCAAATAGCTAGAGACTGTGAGAGATTCCAAAGGGGACCAATCATCCATCGGACTGAACCATTTAGGAATAGTGCCCCTACTCAAAAACCAGGGTTTAACCAAATACGCCCAAACCGCCCCACTCCTACTATCCCATCAAGCCAATCAAGTGATAAGGGTAAGGCCCCTGAAGTTCAAAGGAGTAGTCACCCTAATGTCCATTGCTTTAAATGTAACAAAAAGGGTCACTACGCTAACCAATGCCCTACCGATCCTTACATATAGGAGAGCTAGCTGATGAAGAGACTGAACCCACTAGAGAGTGTGAAAAAGAGGTTTATGAAGCTGAGTCAAATTTGATAAATGAGTATGATGAAGATGAAGAAGAGATTGATCAAAGTAAGACATTAGGAGTTGTTAGAATCTTGGCCCAAACAAAGGAAAAGGAGGATTGGAAAAGGACCAATGTACTTCAAACATTTGTCAAGATGAAGGAGAAGGTATATAAAATCATTATAGACAATGGGAGCTGTGTGAATACGATTTCAACCAAAGCCCTTAAGAATCTAGGCTTGACCCTTGATCCCCATCCCAATCCCTATAAGATGTCTTGGATAGATTCAACTTCCATTCCTATCAAGTCAAGATGTCAAGTTCCCATTTAGTTCAATTCTACCAGGAAAAGGTTTGGTGTGATGTCCTTCCCATGGGGGTAAGTAGTATCATATTGGGTAGACCTTGGTTATATGACCATGATGCTACTTTGTTTGGCTGATCCAATTCTTGTTCATTCACTTACCAAGGGAAGAATATTGTTATTAATTCGACCCCATCTAAAGGCAACATCAAAAGAGAATCTAGTGATCTAAAAGAAAAAAAACAAGATCTAAATTTGATTGATTCCAAGGATTTGGAAAGAGAAGTCAATGAAGGATCACCCATGTAGATCTTGACTCTTAGGGAAGTTCAGGAACAAAACCCTAAAGAACCACCCGAGGAAGTCGAAAAAATCATGAAGGATTTCAAATATATATTTCCAAAAGACTTACCTGATCACCTACCCCCACTAAGGAATATCCAGCATGCTATTGATTTAGTCCCGGGAGCTACCTTGCCCAACCTACCACACTATAGGTTGAAGCTGAGCTACAAAAACAAGTTAGAGATCTCCTCCAAAAAGGGTTCATTATGGAGAGTCTAAGTCCTTATGCAGCACCTACCCCATTGACCCCTAAGAAGGATGGCACATGGAGAAGTGTATCGATAGTCATGCCATCAACAAGATCACGGTCAAGTATCGATTCCTTATTCCTCGCCTTGATGATATGCTCGATATGATGACCGAAGCCACTATTTTCTCCAAGATTGACCTTAAGAGTGGCTATCACCAGGTTAGGATTAGACCTGGAGATGAGTGGAAGACAGCATTCAAAACTAAGGATAGTCTTTATGAGTGGTTAGTGATGCCTTTTGGCCTTTCAAATGCTTCAAGTATATTTATGAGGATCATGACTCAAGTCTTAAGGCCATTCATGGAAAAATTTATTGTGGTCTATTTTGATGATATTCTTATCTATAGCAAGACTAAAGAAGACCACCTAGATCACCTTCGTCAAGTCTGTCTTGTCCTTAGAAAAGAAAGCCTCTATGCCAATCTGAAGAAAAGTAAATTCATGACCCACAGAGTAATCTTTCTAGGGTTTGTTGTTACCACTGAAGGAGTATTTGCTGGTCCAGAGAAAGTTAAGTCCATAGTTGAGTGGCCTGAACCCAAAAGTATGCATGATGTACGTAGCTTTCATGGCCTTGCCACCTTCTATAGGAGATTCATTCGAGGGTTTAGTACCATCGTTGCCCCAATCATAGATTGTCTTAAGAAAGAAACTTTTGAATGGACCAAACATGCCAATAAAGCCTTCCTTAAGATTAAAGAGAGAATGACACAAGCACCAGTCCTAAGATTACACGACTTTTTAAAGATTTTTGAGGTTGCTTGTGATGCCTCTGGAACTGGAATTGATGGAGTTTTGAGTCAAGAAAACCACCCTATAGCCTTCTTTAGTGAGAAACTAAATGGTGCGAAGTTGAGGTATTCTACTTATGATAAGGAATTGTATGTTGTAGTTCAAGCTTTGAGGCGCTAGAGACATTATCTATTATTACAGGTGTTTGTCCTATATTCCGACCATAAAGCACTCCAATTCCTTAGTTCCCAAAAGAAGTTAAATCCTAGGCATGGCAAATGGGTAGAATACATTAAGCCTATACCTTTGTTCTGAAATACCATGGCGGCACTGAAAATAGTGTTGCCAATGCATTAAGTCGACATTCTATGCTCCTGACATCTATGAGTACTGAAATCATAGGATTTGATAAATTGAAAGAGGAATACAAAAACTATCCTAACTTTAATAAAATTTTTAATAAAATTTTTAAGTCTATCATAACAAAAACTATCCATGAGATCCTTCCTATATTAATTTGAATGTGACATGCATGCGGGTGTCTAATTTTTGATCTACTAGTTTCTTGCTTAGAAGATAATTATCTCTCTTATGCTTAATTTCGATTCATGCTTGTAATCCATTGCTCATCATGGATAGCTGGTCATATAGAGTACATCATCATCCATTTATTTCGTTCATTTTTGTCCCACATCAGATATTATACATCTAGCAAGGCATACAGAGTCTTTGACAAAAAAACTCTCATTGTTAAAGAATCTATTTATATTGTATTTGATGAATCTAATGATAAATCTTTTAATAAAAAAGATATTTTGGATGATGATATAAGTCTTCAAAGGATGAAAAGTTTGACTCTAAAGAATACACCCTTTAAGAACCATGAAGAAGATCAAAAGGATGAAGAATAAGAAAAAATCTCAATAGCATAAGAAAAAATCTCAATGGCAAAATGATCTACATAAAGAGCAGAGGTATGCTCATGGATATCCAAAAGAACTAATTATAGGTGATCCATCAAAAGGGATAAGAGCATGGTCTTCTCTTAGGAATATTTATAACTTCTTATCTTTGTATCTCAAATAAAATCTAAAAGTATAGAAGAAGCTGCAAAAGATCTTAATTGGATTAATGCAATATAAGAAGAGCTAAATTAATTTGAAATAAATAAATTTTGGATTTTAGTAGAAAGACCACCTAATTTTTTAATAATTGTCATTAAATGGGTGTTTAGAAATAGTTAGATGAAAATGGAATTGCCACTAGAAATAAAACTAAATTAGTTACTAAAGGATACAATCAAGAGGAGGGCATTGATTTTGATGAAACGTTTGTACCTATTGCTAGATTAAAAGTAATTAAATTATTACTTACATTTGCATGTTTCATGAATTTTAAATTATTTTAAATGGATGTTAAAAATACTTTTTTAAATGGATACATGGCAAAAAAGGTTTATATAGAACAATCACCTAGTTTTGGAAATCATTTTTGTCCAAATTATGTTTACAAATTATATGAAGCTTTATATGGTTTAAAATAAGCTCCACATGTATGGTATGATAGATTAAGCAGATTTTTACTTAAAAATAGTTTTCTAAGAGGAAATGTAGACACTACTTTGTTTTTGAAAAATAAGAATGATAACTTATTAGTAATACAAATATATGTTGATGATATTATTTTTGGTGCCACTAATAAAATTCTTTGTTAAGAGTTTACTAAGTTAATACAGGAGAGCTTGAGATGAGTATGATGGAAGAGCTAAACTTTTTCCCCAGACTCCAAATCAAGCAAACTAAAGAGAAAATCTTCATCAATTAAGTAAAATATACTAGAGAAATACTCAAGAAATTTGGAATGAAGACTACAAAATCACTTGGCATACCTATGAATTGCTATTGTAATCTTGACAAAGATGAGAATGGTAAGAGATCGATCAAAAATTATATAGAGATATTGTTGGTTCTTTGTTTTATCTTACTACAAATAGACCAAATATTATATTCAGTATTTTATGTATGCTAGATATTAGTCAAATCCTAAGGAATCACATTTATTAGCTATTAAAAGATTACCTAGATATTTATTTGGCACTATTGATATTGGATTGTGATACTCTGAACAATTATCAATTGAAATAATTATATATTTAGATGCTAATTTTTCTAAATATAAATTAGATAGAAAAAGTACAAGTGGAACATGTCAATTTCTTAGAGTTATTTTAATCTCCTAGTTAAGCAAGAAATAAATTTTAGTTGTACTATCCATGATTAAAACCAAATATGTAGCAGCTGAAAGTTGTTGTGCTTAAATCTTATAGTTTAAATAATAACTCAAAGTGTTTGGCATCAAACTAAGTAAATTTTTTTATAATATATGATAACACTAGTGCAATTAATCTAACTAAGAATCCTATTCAATATTCAAGAAGTAAGTATATTGAATTAAGATACCACTTTATAAGAGATCATGTACAAAATGGTAATGTAATACTTGATTTTGTTTGCACTAATAGACAATAGTAGATATCTTTACCAAACCTCTTAGTGAAGATAATTTTGCATGATTAAGAGAGAACTAAGAGTCATAGATCATTTTGACTAGACTTTTTATCTTCTTTAAATTCTTGCTCATATCAATTTCAAATTAATTGAAACCATACCTCTCTTAATCATTTTGATCCTCCTAAAATTATTGAATAAATCCTCTTTATCTCTTTTTCAAGAAAATTCAATTTTCTATTTCGACTCTACCTTGAGTCGACTCAATTTTTTCACCATGAGCCAACTCATCGATGAGTCAACCCATGAGGTATTTTTGTGTCTTGACTCATTGACAGAAACTTTATTTTCTAGGGCTAGCTCATGATCCTTTTTTTTCTTTCTAAATTCTCATTTCTCTCCTAAAACTTTATTAAAACTCTCCTAAGTCTTCCTAATAGTAGATGTCTTGATCTTCACCTTCCATTTGTTAAAATCCCATTTAATCCCTTATGATCCAAGTGCTATGGGGCCAAGGAAATAGTTAGCCCATAGGGAGAAGCATCCTCGATCCATTTCTAGTGGTTCAAGAGGTGGAGAACTCTGTTCGAAGGCTAGGCACAACCCTAAGCCAAGGATGGAGGCTCGAGCACCCCCTCCTTCTCCCTTGGCCGAGAGGGTTGCCAGTCAGGTTATTTCTTGTGGGAGGTGGATTGATTTTGGATAGTTCGATGGAGAGGGCTTCTTCATTAGTCTGTGTATCTACTCTGTAGGCTATGAGGCTTCTGCTCTATGAGGGAGAGGTACTATCCCTATCTCATGAAAGATTTTAATGGATTATTAGCTAGAGGAGGAGATGGATGGAAATCTATTGTCCGTGGCACCCATATCTCTATTTTAGATAAGCTATTGAGTTGAGTTTGGGGGATTCCTCGTCATAGACCTACTGTGGATTGCTTAAGCAATAAGGAAGCTAGCTTTAGATGTATCCTGGAGAGAGAGGATGTTTGGAGCAACTCTATAGTGATGGCAAACCATTTATCCATTGAGATAAGGCTACTACATCATGTGATTGCAGGGATTTTAGTACCAAAGACTAGGAGATTTGACTTCATTATAGAGAGAGCTAATGTTGATGGTTATATTTGTTCAAGGGACTATCATTAACCTGTCGAGGATCATGTTTCGATAGATGCTAACGGGATGGGTCTAATTCGTATTTTTAGAGAGCTTGGTGTATTGCTTGAGGGCGAGGCCTTCAAGGAGTTGTTGCACACCAATACATATGATGATTAATCCTTACACCATTTGAGGTACCAGAATATTGGTGGTTGGTGGGTGCGCTGAGTGTCAGGATAAGAGGCAGGTTCAAACTTAGATAGGAAGATTACAGTAGCTCAGATAGGGCCTTTAGAGCTACCCATTGACACAGCACCTTAACAGTCTGAGCCAGTCACCCATCCAATAATTGGACTGTCAAATTTCCCTACTGCATCATCTCCCAGGACTCCAGGTATTCTTCATCCTTGAATCAAATTAGATGAATAGTTAGTGAAGAGGATAGCCATGTTGGTGACTAATTCTATTAGGATTGAGGTTTAGACATTATCTGGTAGAGTAGATGAGCTATAAACAGAGATTCAAGGACTAAGGACTGAGGTGCATGACACACTTGCACAGTTCAGGGAAAGGATGGAGTCAAGATTCTTAGAAGTCTTAATAGCCATTCAGTAACTTACACCTGCTACTGCTCCTGCCTGTTCTTCAATTCCTCTACTATATTCTCTACCATAGCCACCATCAGCACCTCAGCCACTTGCAACACTAGAGCACCACCAACAACTGACCTAGTACTTCTTTCAGATCATTAGCCAGATCAACCATCAATTCCACTATTTGATCAGCCCACTCAGCTAACTATTAGAGCTGTTGGATTTCATACTCTATGATTCCATCATTCTGGTCCTTCTAGTAGGACCAGAAGTCTGACCTATAGGAAACCTAGGCCTTTAGCCTCTAGGATTAGGATTATGGCTCTCATTATCATTGATTTCTTCTTAGATGAGGATTAGCATTATAGGCTACATCTATAGGATCTTAGCTTTTACTTATTTATGATCAATTTTATGTATCTTGATGTACTACAGTACATTCATTTTGTACTAATACTCAATGTTGCCCAGCTAAAGCAACCCAAGAGGGGGGTGAATTGGATTTCAAAAACTTTTTGCAAAGATTAAAACAAGTGCTAGTGTGTTTGCAAGTATTTGTATGCTCAACAAGATTATGTCGCATAAGTAATAATGTAAATGCAAGAAAAAAAATATAAGCAATCACAAACACAAGAATTTATGGTGGTTTGATGCACACCAAACACCTACGTCCACTCCCCAAGGTTCACTAGGATATTTCACTATAATCCTTCTTGATTATAGTAGATTAGTTTTCCCGGGCTCACTAATCAAAACCCCTTTGATTTTTACAAGGCTAACCAAAAATCTAGTTGGTTTTCGCAAGGCTCACCAACAACCTAGTTGATTTTTCAAACAAGGCTAACTAATAACCTAATTGATTTTTCAAACAAGGCTCACCAACAACCCAAACACTAGTTTCAATTCACTTGAAACTAGGACCAATAATATAAATCAAGTATAATTTAAGAGTACAATAAGCTTTCAAAATAAAAACAAATATCTCTTTGAAGCTCTTTGATTGTTGTTGAGAAGCTTGTCTCCAAGTTATTGAAGCCTTAATCAAAGCTTGAGAGTTGGACTTGAATGCTCTTGAATGCTTGAAGGCTCAACTTCACTCAAAAGTAATGAACTCTTAATGAATATTTGAATAATTTACAATGAAAACTCATTAGTTTCTTCCCTCTTGTGTTTGGTCCACTTTAAATACCTTTTCAAGCCTTAAATGACTATTTATGACCATTGGAGAGGAGAAAATAGTCGTTAGACATAAAAAGGATCAAATCTGTGCTTCAAAAAACTAGCCATTACTATTCATTCAGACCTGTAGGTGTCGACACTTCAGGTCATGAGTCGACTTATGTATCGACACTTGAGTCAACCTAAGTCAAAAATATTTTTTGAAGCTCTCTGGAGTGCTCTGGTGCATTGACACATCTTCTGATGAGTCGACACTTGAGTCAACACTTCATATTCATGAGTCGACACTTGAACAAAATTTAGAATTCAGCATGTTCTGTCTTTATTTTGGTCTCAGGCCTTGAGTCGACACTTGCCTGACTATGAATTAATACATGAGTCGACATTTGGATTTCATGAGTCGACACTTCATACGTGCCTGCTAAAACTCTTTTTACATATAGCTTATGGTTCTATGAGTCGATATCTTGAGTCGACACTTGATCTTCATGAGTCGACACTTGACTGAAACTTTGCTGAAACTTGCTAAAACTTTGCTTAAACTTGCTGAAACTTTGTCAAATTCAAATTTTGACTCCTTCAAGGTCATTTTTATATGCCAAAGTCCATATTACTTGAAACTTCTTTAATTTAGGTGACTTCTACATTAGTTTGACAAGTATTTGAATTCTTCAACACAGTACAACTTTGATGAGTACATTGTTCTGATAAACATAATTTAAATACATAGTTAGTACTCAAACATACTTAAGTATTTTGTTATTTTTTAAAATCAATCCAGAAGTCAACAATCTCTCCTTTTTTTGATGATGACAAATTCTTTAAGCATATACACATTATAAGCTCAAAAGATTTGCAATAAGTTTTAGAGCATTTGACTGTTAGTATCAGAGCTAATGATAATAAGTATCAGAGCTAGGATGAAATGATTATCAAAAGCAAAAACTCATCTACAATGTATCAGAGCTATATATGTATATATAAGAAAGAATTCAATTCATACAGTTTCAATGTATCAGAGTTGTAGATATATATAAGAAAGAATTCAATTCGTATAGTTCTAATGTATCAGAGTTGTAACTATAATATATCAAAGCTATAATTAAAATGAGTTGGAGCTATATACTTGAATGAGATGTTCAAAAGGTGTATCAGAGCTAAAATAGATTTGAAAGATAAGCATTTGAGCAGAAACAAGTTGATCATGAAAATTGTCAGGGCAAAAACTTTAAGAGTATCCAAGTAAATAATACAATATAAAGATAGAGAATATCAAGACATGAAAAGTATCAGAGCATATTAGAGAAAATAATATAACATAAAGATAGAGAGTATCAGAGTAAAAATATTAGAGCATGAAGAGTATCAGGACATGAAAATAAAAACTATTAGAGCATAAAAATAAAAAATATCAAATCATAACAACAATAAAGAGTATCAGAGTAAGAATATAAGACATAAGGAGTATTAGAGTAAAAATGAGTAAAAATATATTAGAGCATAAAGCTGAAGCTCACCCTAAATATATGATCTAAAAAATATTTTTCAAAATCTTCAAATTTTTATTACTTTTCTCCCCCTTACCATTTATTTTGATACTACAAAATATTAAACATTTCCATTTTCCATTTTCATTACCATTAATTTTTGATTTCATTATCATTAATTCAATATCATTATCATTAATTCTCTTCCTTTTTGTCATCATCATAAAAGAAAAAGGTGAAAGATAGTAACAAAACTGAGTACACAAGAAATTGATACAATTCCAAATATTGATTCAAAAAATTCAAAATCTGATGCATAATATTCGAAACATTGATATAGAGTTTGATACAAACAACATATAACAGATATATGACTGATACAACTGATACACTGATATACTAATCAATCCTAAGGGGTGCTGTCCTCATCAGAGGAAGACCCGATCTCAAGAATGATAGGTCCCATAATCCTAGAGGGACGGGGTCGCGGCCACATTGGCCAGAGATCAGCAAGTCTAGTGCAGACAACTTTAGGAATATCACAACATCCTCGGCTTCGATTTTTGGCTCATGCTTTCCCTCTGGCTCATGCTGAAGAAGAAGCTACATTAGGAGTAGAGTCAAGAAATGGTACAAGGTTAGGATCAGTATCAGTATCAAGAATAAATGGAGTGATATCAAAAATGGGACCATATGATAGAATGTGGAAACCATGAGTATAAAATCCTAGCTCTCTGGTCATGGGAGATGCAAAGAAGTGGAAGGAATTACTGGTGTCCTATTGGAGAAAGTAGGGGGTACACCAATGGAAGGTGTAGGTAGGTCAGCTAAAGTATCAAAAGGGTCAGTATAAAGAATGGGTGTGGAAATAATAGGATCTGAAGAATTAGGTAAAACGGGGGCACTAGGAAGGATGGGAGTCTCAAGGGTAGGACTGGGTGGAGCTAGAGCAGCCTCTGAGGTCCTCGTCTCATCAGTCATGCACATCATCCTGATCAGCTACAGTATCCGGCTCAAGATCTGCTATGAAGTCATCAATATCGAAGTCTACAGATGAATCATCCTGTCCGTCTCCCATCCCAGTGTCTGCAGGTGGAGCTGGCGGTGATGGTGGAGGTGAAGGTGGCCTGCTAGAAGATAATCCCTGTATAGTAGCCAAAATAGCAGTGAAACTCTCCCTCATCTCCTGAAAACCTGCTCTCATCTTCTCATGCATCAGATCTACTCGCTGTCTAATGATCTGCATCTCACCCTCTAGTCGAGTGATCCGCTCCTCGGTACTATCTAAAGAAGGTGGCACCTCAACATGTGCCAATACTGATGGCTCGGGCCGTGTCTTAGGTATATCTCTATATGGCTCAGATGGCCTGGCCTCATCTCTATGTACATCCTCCTCCTCAGCATCTGCATCAACATCCTCCTCATCATCCTGGTCAGTATCAAATGCTTGACCTGAAGTCATGTGCCTCCACTTACCTCTATGTCTCTGATACCTCATCCTGTGCAAAGACCTCTTGTCGTACACATCTGTATATAGTAGTTGTCAGTAGGGCTCTCCATCAGGATCCACTCCGTATGCCCTAAATAGCATAGTAAGACCCATCCTATAGGGTAGACAAAGTCTCCTGCTGGTCGCTGCCTCCATCATCTGATGTACCATAAGCATCGGTAGGCAAACTGGAGTCCTCTGTATCAGGGCAATCATCACTAGAAGCTCCCTCTCAATGATGAAATCGAAATGCCTAGTCTTCGACAGAAGGACCCGGGCAAGTATATGGTGCAGGAGCCTCATCTCTGGTGATAGTCATGAAGCTACAATGCTGGCTCCGTCTCCAATATCATCACTCTTAAATATACACCTATAGCCACTGGATCCTGTCTACAAGTGAGTTTGCTACTATACCGTTCATCAGTATCTCCAATACTATGCTCAGTATCTCTGCTATCAGTGGTATAGTAGTCCCTTTGATCTCTGCCATCCACCCATAAGCTCCTCGGGCCAGGGTACCATAAAACTCCCTCATCAATGCTAGATAGAATCTCTCCCTGAGGGAATAGAAATGAGCAAGTCCTACATCTCTCAGCCAGTCATCGATCCAAAAATACTGCAGGTCCATGAAGTCAAAATCCACTCTTCATCCCCCGATAATGGCCTTGGAGGCCATCCGATCTGCTCCAGGGACTGGTGGTCTGACTGGAATCTCCTACTGAGTTGTTGCCTCTGTAGACTGATTGTCATGACGAGCTTTCATGCACTGCTCCACACCTAGAGTGGAAGGTCAAGGCCTCATAACCAACTATTTCTTAAGTCCCATCATCCAGGAAAAAGGGAATATAAAAATGGAAAGGGAATAACAAACGAAGTCATGGTGAAACCATGAAGAACGGTGGAATGTGAGGGCAAGATCAAGCTCAAACTCAAAATGGAATGGTTAGAACAGTGAATAGGAACAATTGGAAGTGTGGGAATAGTAGGGGGAAGTGTCGACTCAAGAGAAATGGGAAAAAAAATAAGAAAAATTGGATCAAATTTTCTATTTCTTCACCAGTTCCTATCGGTCAAGAAATTGACAAGTTAACTCCATAAGATAGTGCAACTGAATTTTGTTTCTTGCTAAACCATAAGATTAAGTTAACTACAAGAAATTGACAATTTCCAGAATTATTATTTTATCTAATTTAAAACCAGCAAAATCAGCATCGGAATATGCAATCAAATCTATAGTTGAATTCTTAAAGTACCATAATCCAATATCAAGAGTACCAGACAAATATCTAAGTATGCATTTAGCAGCCATTGAATGTGATTCCTTAGGCTCAGATTGATATCTAGCACACATGCATACACTAAATATAATATCTGGTCTACTTGTAGTTAAGTACAGTAAAGAACCAATGATGCCTCTATAAAATTTTTGATCAACTTTCTTACCAGATTCATCTTTGTCAAGTTTACATGAAGGGCTCATAGGTGTCCCAAAAGGTTTAGTCTTCTCCATCCCAAACTTTTCAGAATCTTCTTTATGTATTTAGCTTGGTTGATAAAGATCCCTTCACTAATTTGCTTGATCTGGAGTCCAAGAAAATAGCTCAATTCTCCCATCATGCTCATCTCGAACTCTTCCTGCATTAGCTTAGCAAATTCTTGACAAAGAGATTCATTAATGGCACCAAAGATGATATCATCGATATAGATCTATACTACCAAGAGATCATCAGCCTTTTTCTTTAAAAATAAGGTTGTATCTACATGATCCCTAGTAAATCCATTATCAATTAAAAATTTACTTAGTCTTTCATACCATGCTCGGGGTGCCTGTTTTAAACCATAGAGTGCTTTATGCAATTTAAAAACATGGTCAAGATATGCATGATTTTCAAAATCACATAGTTGTTCTACAAAAACTTCTTCAGCTATGTAACCATTCAAAAATATACTTTTAACATCTATTTAAAATAATTTAAAATCTATAAAACATGCAAAAGCTAGAAGTAATCTAATAGCTTCAAGTCTAGCTACTAGAGCAAAGGTTTCATCAAAATTAATTTCTTCTTGATTGTAACCCTTAGCTACCAGTCTAGCCTTATTTCTAGTTATTATTTCATTTTCATTTAATTTATTTTTAAATATCCATTTAGTACTAATTATGGAAGCTTTAGATAGTCTTTCTATTAATGTCCAAACTTTATTTCTTTTAAATTAATTTAATTTCTCTTGCATAGCAATCATCCAATTTGGATCTTTTTCGACTTCTTATATGCATTTAGGTTCTACTTGTGAAACAAAATCAATATAATCACATACATTTCTAAGGGAGGATATAGTTCTTATCCCTTTTGTTGGATCTTCTAAAATTAATTCCTTAGGATATCCATGAGTATCCTCCATTCTTTGGGTAGACCTTTGTCCTTTGGTGAAGATCTTATGGCTTCTCCTTCATTTTCCTTGTTTTGATCTTCTTCACTTTCTTTGGAAGGGGGATCATCCAAAGTCAGTTTCTTAAGTCCTTCAACACCAGCAGTATCATCAAAAGTATCCTCTTTTCTAGAGGACTTGTTAGTAGACTCTTCAAATACAATATGCACAGACTCTTCTACTACAAGTATTCTTTTGTTAAAAGCTTTGTATGCCTTGCTAGATATAGAGTATCCTAAGAAGATACCTTCATCTGACTTGGTATCAAATTTGCCTAAATTATCTTTTTCATTGTTCAATATAAAACATTGACAACCAAATACACGAAAATACTTTAAAGTAGATTTTTTCTTTCCAAAGTTCATAGGGGATTTTCTTTAAAATTGGTAGGATTAAAACTCGGTTTAAAATATAACATCCAATATTAAAAGCTTTGGTCCAAATATATCTAAGAAGATCATTTTTGCAAAGCATTGTGCATGCCATTTCTTTTAAAATCCTATTTTTTCTTTCTATCATCCCATTTTGTTGAGGTATCCTAGGTGTAGAAAAATTGTGTTCAATGCCTTTTTCATTGCAAAAATCTTTAAAATTTTAACTTTCAAATTTAGTTCTATGATCCCTTCAAATACAAATAATAGAAGTACCTTTTTAATTTGAAGCTTTTCTATAAAATTTTGTAAAAGCCATGAAAGATTCATCTTTATGTGCTAAAAATAAAACTCAAGTAAATCGAGAAAAATCATCAACTATAACTAATCCATATATCTTGCCTCCTAAGCTTGTGGTCCTAGTTGGTCTAAAAAGATCCATATGGAGTAGTTCTAGTGGCCTAGAAGTTGAAACAATCCTGTTAGTTTTAAAAGAGGTTCGTGTTTATTTTCCAAATTGACAAGCATCACAAATTTTATCTTTTCTAAATCTAAGTTTTGGTAAATCTTTAACTAAATCATTTTTACACAATTTAAGAAGTAAATGCATGCTTGCATGACCTAATTTACGATGCCATAATTGAGTTGTCTCATTAATTGTGGCATTTATTGCAACTAGGCATTCACCATCTTGTATAGGTAAATTATCAAGATCAACAAGATAGATGTTGCCATGCCTATTTTCAATAAATTTCACTCCATTATCATCAAGACTAGATACTATAATCTCCTTTTCTCGTTGGTTGCAAGACACACTTGCAAAACAAATCAAGTTTTTGCTTTAGGTATCCAAGCCATCTTGGACCCTTTTGGGTTAGTAGTTATGATTTTTTTTGGAACCCAAATTTTTCTGTAATTATTTACTTTTCTAAGATTGCATTGATAAGCTTTATGCCCAAATTTTCTACAACTAAAGAAAGTAACATTAAATGATGCTATAACAAAGAATTTTTTGAAAAATTTTTGTTTCTTTTGTTGCTTGTAACCGAGTCCAGCATTATCAAATATAGCTCTTTGATTATTCAACAATAAATTTAACTTTTCAGAACTAAATATTAAATTTCAATAAAAGGTTTCACTTTATAAAGCTCATCTTTTAATTTCTTGTTTTCTATCTCAAGGTCTTTATTTTTCTTTAAAAGCTCATTATTTGGAATAAAGGTCTTGGGTCTTTTTAAAACTTTTATTTCTTTTGATAAAGAATTTTTTTATTTTTTCAAAACATCAATCTTGACTTTTAGATCATGATTTTCATTAACAAGATTGTTGTTTTCAACAGAAAAGGAATCAACAAGCTTTTTCAACTTTTTGTGCTCAATTTTAATAATTTGTACTCATGCATAAGTTCATCAAAAGCATCTCTAGGTTCTTCAAAAGTAAATTCAAATTCAAGTTCAGATTGTACCTCATCTTCATGTACCATGAGGCAGAGATTGGTGACTTCTTGTTATTCTTCCTCTGAACTGGAGTCTTCGCTATTGCTCCAGGTTGCCATCATTGCTTTCTTCTTGAACTTCTTTTTAAACTTCTTAAGGAGAGGATAATCAACCTTGTAGTGACCGGGCTTCTTACATTCAAAGCAAATAGGTTGATTCTTCTCCTTTTTTTCTTTTTCTTTATCTTTGCCTTTAACTTTACCAGACTCTCCTTTTTGTTGCTTCTTTTTATAAGAATACTTCTTCTTCCTCATGAATCTTCTAAATTTTCTAGCCACTAAAGCCTCTTTGTTTTCATTTTCACTTTCTTCTGATTCTTCACTTGAAGGATCATTTGATGTAGTGGATTTAAAAGTAATTGTTTTCTTCTTTCTATCCACATCCACTGCCTTTTGCTTCAAGTTCAACTCATAAGTCATGAGTGAACTAACAAGTTGCTCCAAGGGAAGTGCCTTAATATCTTTTACTTCTTGGATTGCCGTGACCTTCAGATCCCATAAAGTTGGCAAAGATCTAAGAATTTTATTAACAAGGCCAGCGTTAGACATTACTTTGCCAAGACTTCTTATACCATTGATAATATTAGAAAATCTTGTATATATATCAGTTATAGATTTATTAGGCTCCATTCTAAACATTTCATATGTATGAATGAGCATATTTACTTTAGTATTCTTCACTTAATGGATTCCCTTATGATGCAGGACTATTCATGCATGCTAATTATTTTTTGTGTTAGGAATTAAGTTAGAAGTTTGTATCCCGAATTTCAAGCTAAGATATTAAGTAAGGAATTCTATAGAAAATATGAAGCACGGGCATGCAGAAATAAATCCTAAAAGTGAAGAAACAAGATTGCCAAGGATAAAAAGCCCCGGTTAGGACTAGCTCTTTTGTAATACCACTACCAAAGGAGTCTAGGGGGTGTAACTAGCAGAGATTTGAAGTTCGATTCATGAAGAGTTTGCTCTATGCTCTTAGATGCGGACTGGAAAACAAAGCTATTGACCCTCCGGATTCATGGTTTTCAATCTGGTGGTCCGAAAGCTGGTCAAATGGAATCCTTGGAATGTGAACTCTGAAGGACCTACAAATCACCTATCAGGAGTTACAAAATAAGAAAAAGTAGGGTTAGATCACTGAAAGAAGGAGGGGAAGAGGTTTGAAGAAGGTGGCCAAAAGGTGAAGAAGGCTGGCAGCTTGGAGGCAGGGTGCAAAGATCACACAGATATCCTTAATCACATAGAAATTCACACAGAATTTTGAGAAAAACTCAAGAGAAATTCATTTATAACAATTCATAATAATTGATCATTGATCATTAGTTATAAGAGGGTGGAGGGGTGGGGTATTTATAAATGTTCCCATGCCCTCTCCTAGTTAGGATAGGAATAAAAAATTTGATAGGAAGAAGGATTACAAAGTGGCCTAGAACTAAGAGTACACAATTTAAGTAGAAATAAAATTTAATCTCCTAGTTAGAAGTGGACTCTTCTCCTTCTTTGACTTAGTTAAGGGCTCCTTATGGGCTTGGACTAGGATGAAATTCTCTTGGGCTGCTTTAACTTTTTTACTCCCTATTGGGCTTGGACTTGGGCACCAACCTTGTGGGACTGGGCTTGGAGGGGCACCAAAGGTAAGAATAGGCCCGAGGACGTCATGGCCTGATGGAATGAGGAGCCAGGGACTTGGACTTGGGCCGAGGGCGCCACTTCATGAATTCTTGTGGGCTGGTATGTTGGAGTGCTTCTCCTAGAGGACTTGGGCAGCATGAAGGAAGTCCAGATGCTGGACTGGTGACTTGAGTGTGGGTCCAATGGTCCTCCTCTTGAATATGACTTGAATGAAAGTAATTACAGGACTCAAAGGGGCCTAATTGACAAGACTCAAAGTAGGCCGAATAATGCAAATGGACTCAATTGAACTCAAGACTCAAAGGACTTAGTGAATCTAATCGACTCACATTATTTAAGGACTCAAATTGACACAAAACCTCAAAATAATAAACACTGATAATGAACTGACTCAACCAACTTAGTTCAATTGAGCCAAACATAACCAAAAACTTGACTCATAAATCCTAATGGTGTGAGTCTACTCTAAATAGAGGACTCAAGTATAACAAGACCTGAAAACAAAACTCAAGGTCCAAATACAGGACTCAAATGGCTAACACAGCTAGATTATTGGACTCGGAGATAAAATTTGAATCATGGCTAAGAGACTCAAACTCAGGGACCCATGGTGAACTAGGGTTGACCTGATGTCCCCATCAATTCTTCCAGGATGGGAGGAACTCGACCCTGTCAAGTAAGGATCACTCTGGCTCAGGTATCTCTCAAGATGGTCTAGGTTGAGGCACAGCAAGTCTTCTCGAGCAATCCATGAATAGTCGGATTCTGGTCAACCAGCGTTGATAACCGCGGCCCCGGGTCGTGATAGCTTGATCGTCCAGGATACGCTCGATCCATATTCCTCCCTTAAGCAAATTTAGTAGACACTCAAGTAAGGTTTCTCTCTCAAAGGATGGGTGAGGTCCAAAAATCTCACTAAGAATCACTGTCGGTTTCCTATACTTAACCAAGTTCGCGATATTGAAGGTAAAGATAATACCTAAATCTAAGCTCAGATCAAGCACATAGGCATTGGGTTCCACTTTTTTTATCACTCTAAAGGGTTCAACTCTACGAGCATGAAGCTTCTTAACCATAACAGAATCTCCTACATTAAATTTCATGGCTCTTTCGGGAATTAGCCAGTTTGTTTCAAAATTAATGCTTAATGCAGATGATGCACCTGACTTGTACTGACACCTAACAAAAATGCAGACTTAACTATGAATTCCTATCGGAGGAAATTTATTGGACTCTTTGGGTCTAAACCTAACAGACTATAGGCTCTCTAGGTTTGATCCTGGTTTGGCATGTACATGAAAATTTATAATGGACTCCTCACAAATGCCATTGAGTATGCCAGAAGTAAGATGCAAACCTAACATGCACAATGAATGTATGCAATATGTTAATCTCAACAAGATGCAAGCTAATGATCCTAGAAATGCTGGAGGTTTCTGGAAAGGGTAGAAAATAAGAGGTGGGTTCAGGATTAGTCTGGTAAGATAGAAAATAAGAAAAGGGTTCGGGATTGATTGGAAAGAACAAGATACAAGAAGGAATTTCCGGGATTAGTCCTAAACTAATAAGGTTGACCTTATGGGGATGAGGTATATCGAAAAGGTTTGCATAACGGAAGAATGGGTCACTAATCTTAAGGAAGAGGTCTTTAATGGAAACTATTGAAGGGGATTCATCCTAAGGGTACTGATAAGCCAAGTCCTTAATAAAGTCTTCTAGTTCATGAAATTTAGGACTGGCCGGTTCTATAATTTGGCTTTCTTCTAGTGGCTCCTTGGGTAAGATTCTAACAGTAGTATCTGGGTTCTCTTCCTCTAACTGTACTTCTACTACAGGTCAGTTTGGGTGTGGTCAGGGTTAGCTAACTATAGATTGGCTTTAGTCTATGTATAGTCAGGGTCAGCTAATTCTAGGTTGGCTTCTACCTGGGTATCTACTGGGTCAACTAATTCTAGGTCTTCTATAAGGAACTCCTCTTCTCCCTCATACTCGTCCACTAAGCTCTCATCAGCTTCATGCTCCTCTACCAGACATGGATCAGCCTAATATACTTCTACATTGGGTTCAAACTCATCTTCATCTAGCTCACCTAGGTGTAGGGCGCTGACTAGACACTGGCTAACAAAATGGCCTGGTTTGCGACATCTAAAACACTCTCTTGGGGGATTGGAACTAGACTTGCCTCTATTTTTTCTATGGGACATAGTGGTACTGGGCTGGGGTTGGCTCGGGTTGGGCTGGTTAGGATCTGGTCCTGGACTAGGGGCACTAGTCCTAAAGGGTTTAGGTTGACTAATATTAGGCTCATATCTAGGGATACTAATCCTATGGGGATCAGGTCGACTAAGGGAAATTGGGCTATATCCATAGGTACTGATCCTATCAGATTCGGGTTGGCTAAGGGCAACTGGCCTAGTACTGGACTCATAGGATGTGGATTCAGATCTATGGGTTATGGATTCACTAGACTCATAGGACATGGGTACATAAGATATGGGTTTAGAGGATCTGGGTGAAGGTAAAAAACACCTACACCTAGCATACAATATGCAAAAAAACAGGGCAGAGAATATGCATTTTAAAATATTTTAAAGACATGCATAGCGGAAGGCTCGGTAGATAGATCAAAACTATCTACCGATATGCCCGCAACAGGATCTAGTGTAAAAACCTAGCATGCATATAATCATCTAAACAAGAAAGCAACATAAATATAAAGGTCATACCTCTATACCTCGAAGAATGCCGGAGAGAAGCAATGAAGAGCTGAGAGAAGGATGAGGGCGCTCGAGCCACACACACGTCTGGCCTCTACAGGATGTCCACACCTGGGCTCGTCTCTGATCAACTCCCTTGGAGTGCTAGCTCTTCGGGATCCGTGGACCGAATTTCTTCTTCCAGGAAGACAAGAAAGATAGCAGGAACCCCTTCCCAAATTTCTTTCCCAAGACCTAGCTTGATTGCTAGGTAGCTCACACCCAAACCCTAAAGCTCTCACTCTTCTCGACCTTTTTCTCCCAAGAAATAGTTGCTGTTCTTGTATGTCTAACCCCAGCAACCACCATAATGTCTCACATTTATAGAGGCAGCAGGGAGAGGGAGAAGAAAGAAGGAAAAGAGATGAGAGAAGAGAATGGAGGAGAGGATCAAGGGCATGCCAAATGGGTCTAACCCATTTGGGCATGTATGACTTTCATACCATAAAGGTTTGGAGCCAAAACAGGTTTGAATTCAAAATTCAAACTAGGTCAAACCACCAAAAACCTCCCACGAAATCTTTCCAAAAATCTGCTCGTCACAGGAAGTGTCGACACTCGAAAATTGCCAAATGTCAACACTTCAAGTGTCGACACCTACAAAAATCCAAGTATCGACACTTGGAGCAAAGTCAACCAAATTGACTTCAGGTGACGGTAAACGATTCTCAATCGTTGATTAGCCCAAAAGATCATATAGAAATTCTCTATGGTGTGTGACCCCATAGGTTCGAACACTAAACCGGTAGCACTAGAACATTTTCAGTACCAGTCAAAGCCCTCATCTAGCAATGGTACCTGATGTCCGGATAGGTCGAAGATGCAGAGCACCTCACAAGAACCTCTGGCATATGGTTGCTGCATAATTCATCCCTTTGACCTTACAATGCTCAGGATGACCTAGAGTTCGATTGCCAACCTTAATTTGGTCTATCCAGATCATGTCTCAACCTCACAAGTTTTGTGACTCCTTATAAGAACTACCCTGGCCAAGGTTTTGCTGAATTGAGATATAGTGAGCCATTCACCCCAAACTATTTGGAGAGGTCAATTCTATCTTGATCCACCACCGCTCCACAAGTACTTAACTGCACCCAAAAACCTTCCATCACTGGATTAGAAATCCAGGTAGTCCGGCACCAAAGTACAGTGAGTTGCTTGCAAGCTGCCATGGTGATCTCAGGTCTGAGGGACACATATACCCATATCCCTTCGTGAGCAACCCTTTGGTAGAAGGGAGCTCCGCAGATGGTCACGTTCAGTGAAATGTCATACACTTCACTTGTATATCATATCAGTATCTCCACACTCCTTGGTTAAGAGGATAACCAATAAATATGACATACAACAACCTATACTTGATACATTATCATCCTATAACAATGTATCCTTTGGTTGTGAACCACTTTAAGAACTACTTGATATATCCTCTCTATATCAAAACAAAGTAGTTCTAAGGACTCCATCATAAAAGAGTTCATTACAGGAAAATATAAAATGATGGATAGCCCAAAATAAATAACTTTTATTTATTATTAAAAATTTATATACAAAATAGCACAACCGTCTACAGCCAAGATGATTGCTTTGGGACACAATTCCCAACAACTCCCACTTGGACTAAAGCCAATAAGTACAGAATCTCATTCCCATTTTTTATTTACAACAATCGAACTCTTGAACTCTGATGGCTTTAGTGAAGGGGTCAGCCATGTTCTCCTTTCCATCGATCTTCAGAAGGTCAATGTCACCTCGTTCCATGATCTCTCATACAAGGTGATAGCACCACAGAATATGCTTTGTGCGGTGATGAGACTTCGGCTCTTTGGCTTGAGCAATGGCTCCAGTGTTGTCACAGTACACTGAAATAGGACCATCCAGGGAAGGTGCCACTCCCAGCTCGCCAAGAAACTTCCGCAACCACACAGCTTCCTTCGCCGCATCAGATGCTGCAATGTACTCTGCTTTGCATACAGAGTCTGCCATAGTAGGCTGCTTGGAACTTTTCCAGCAGACAGCACCTCCGTTTAGGGTAAAGACAAAACCCGATACACTCTTGCTATCATCTTTATCTGACTGGAAACTAGAGTCAGTATACCCCACAAGTTTCAAGTCAGATTCTCTATAAATGAGCCATTGGTCTTTAGTATTTCGTAAATACTTAAGGATGGTTTTTACCACTTTCCAATGAGCTTCACCTAGGTTAGACTGGTATCTGCTCACTACACCTAGTGAGTATGCCACGTCTGGTCTAGTACATGTCATGGCATACATGATAGAACCCACTGCTGAAGTATATAGAATTCTACTCATACGCTCTCTCTTCTCAGGAGTTATCGCATAATTCCTTTTGGAGAGATCAATTCTAGTGCCTATCAGGAGATAGCCCTTCTTGGAATTCTCCATGCTGAACCGTTTCAGCACAGTATCGATGTACGTAGACTGGGACAGTCCCAAAAGTCTCTTAGATCTATCTCTATAGATCTTCATACCCAGTATGTAAGAGGCCTCACCCAAGTCCTTCATAGAGAACTGAGATGATAACCAGCCCTTTATTCCTTGCAGTGCTGCGATGTTATTCCAGATTAAAAGAATGTCATCCACATACAGCACAAGGAATACAATCACAGAACCGTTAGCCCATTTGTAAATGCAAGGTTCTCTCCATTCCTAACAAAGCCATATGACTTGATACACTTATCAAATCGCATGTTCCAACTCCTTGATGATTGCTTCAGTCCATAGATGGACTTTTGAAGCTTGCACACCTTTGACTCGTCTGTGGATGTGAACCCTTCAGGTTGTATCATATACACCTCTTCTTCCAGCTCACCATTCAGGAAAGCTGTTTGGACATCCATTTGCCAGATTTCATAGTCAAAGTGCACAGCTAAAGCAAGCATAATCCGAATGGATTTGAGCATTGCCACAGGAGAGAACGTCTCGTCATAGTCAATACCATAACGTTGACGATACCCCTTGGCAACCAGACGGGCTTTATAGGTCTCCACCTGTCCGTCTGCGCCCCTTTTCCTTTTGAAAATCCATTTGCACCCAATGGATTTTATCCCTTCAGGTGGATCAACCAATGTCCATACATTGTTGATCTCCATGGACTCCATTTTGGATTTCATGGCTCCTAGCCATGATTCAGAGTCGGACCTCTGTAATGCATCTATATAGGTGATCAGATCCTCATTGTTCTCATCGAGTTTAATGGGATCACCGTCTCAGACAAAGAAATCGTAGTATCTGTTCGATCGGCACGGTACTCTACCGGGTCTCCTTAATGGTTCAGGAGTGGGCTCTGGGTGTGATCTAATCACAACCGATTCTATGTAGTCACTTAAATGTGTCGGTTCTTCTACTTGTTGAACTTTACTAAGTTCAATCTTAGCGGCTACAGTTCCTTCACCAAGGAACTCCTTTTACAAAAAGATAGCCCTAAGACTGATGAACAATTTTTGTTCCTCAACTAAGTAGAAGTAATACCTCTTAGACTCCTTTGGATACCCAACAAATAGGCACCAGTTAGACCTAGGTCCAAGTTTGTCTATTTCCAAACATTTTACATAAGCTGGGCACCCCCAGACCCGAAGGTGTTAAAGTGTTGGCTTACGTCCAGTCCACGTCTTATATGGTGTTTTACTAATGGACTTACTTTGAGCCCTATTCAGAAGGTAACAGGCTGATTCTAAAGCATATCCCCAAAAGGATATCGACAGAGAAGCAAAGCCCATCATGGATCGAACCATGTCTAACAGGTATCGATTCCTCCTCTCAAACACTCCATTTAATTGGGGCATCCCTGGAGGCGTCCACTGAGAGAGAATCCCATTCTCCTCAAGATATGTCAGAAACTCACTAGAAAGGTATTCACTGCCTCGATCAGATCAAAGGGTTTTGATAAACTTTTCAGTTTGTTTTTCTACTTTACTACGATATCGTTTAAACATTTCAAACGACTCAGACTTACATCTCATCAAGAAGACATAACCGAACCTCGAAAGGTCATCTGTGAAAGTAATGAAATAAATGTACCCACCCCTAGCACTAACATTCATGGGTCTGCATACAGCAGTATGTACCAGACTCAGAATTTCTTTGGCTCGTTCACCTTTTCTAGTAAAAGGTAACTTAGTCAATTTTCTAAGAAGACAGGACTCACAGATTGGAAGTGAACTATCTTCACTAAAATTGAGAAGACCCTCGGTTTTCAACCTGTTTATTCTGTTCTTATTTATATGACCTAGCCTATAATGCTATAGGTATACTTCACTGACATTATCTATCCTAGGGCATTTGCTAGACGTGTACATTATACTAACAGGTCGCGATAGTACATAGATGCCATCATGCATTTGTCCATTCAAAATTACAGAACCATTCAAAATGATTTTTCAAATGTCATTCTTTATTAATAGTTCATAACCATACATGGCCAATTGGCCTACAGAAATGATATTCAAAATAAAAAGACAAAAATGACACTCATTCAAAATGATAGTACAGGACTTGAAAACAAGTTTAAGGACTCCCAATGCTAGAACTGGAACTTGGCTTCCATTTCCCATGTTCAAGAACCTCTCGCCATTCTTGAATCTTCTACTAACTTGAAGTCCCTACAAAGAATTGCAAATATGAATTGGACTTTCTGTATCCAATACCCAGTTAGTAGTATCGCAAAACAGAGAAACTACAACGTGTTATCATATAAATACCTTGTCTAAGACCATCCTGCAGCTTTCTCTTCTTGGACCTGTTCGGATCAAGGGATGCAATATAAAGAGGACAGTTCCTCTTCCAGTGTCCCTGCTTCTTGTAGAAGAAGCACTCTACATGACTCTGATCAACCTTCACTTTCTTGGCCTGACTGGGGCCAGAAGTACTAAGCACCTTTTTCCCTTTATTCTTCTTCTTCTTCCCTTTCTTAAAGGGATGACATCCTCTCGAAGAACCTCCCACTAGATTCACCACCCCTTTATTCAACTGGTGGTCTTTCTCAAAAGTCTGCAGCAACCCCAACAGACCATGGTAGTTAACTGCAGGCTTGTTCATTCTATAATGATCGAGAAAGTCTAGATAAAAGGAGGGGAGAGAATTGAAAATCGCATCTTTCCCAAGCTGTTCATGAAAGGGATAGCCGAGCTTGCCCAGGTGCTCAATCATCTCGATCATATATAATACATGATCAGTGACTGAGGCTCCATCACGCATCCGTGCATTATAGATAGCACAGGAGATCCTGTACCTCTCAATGTCATCTGGTATTCCGAAAAACTCCTTCAACTTTTAAAGGATTTCTTCCGGCTGGGCTTCCTCGAACTTGTGACTGAACTCGTCGTTCATCGCAGCCAACATGATGCATCAAACAGTGGTCCTATCAGAGAGCCACTTCTGATAAGTGTCTCTGGCCGAACCCCGAGCATTGGCAGCAGGGATCTTAGGTGCCGAATATGATATCACATATAAGATCCGTTCGTGCTCCAGGATAATCCTGAGCCTTCGATACCAGCTATCGAAGTTGGGTCCATTGAGCTTCTCGTAGTCGAGAAGAGACCAGAGTGACAGGTTGGAAGACATCTGAAAGGAAAACCAAAACTAATTAGTGTATATGAATTATTAATCTAAAGACATGGACTTTAGTCCAAAGGTCCCTCCCACTATTTTGCACAGATTGGTAGCCTCTACCTTCAATCCAAGGAATTACTTTAATTCCTTAGCGGGTACTAGAGTCCAATAGACAACACATGACCCCGACTTTGGCCGGTCCACCCATGCATGTCTAAAGGTAGGTTACTTCCAAGTAACAATCACCTAAGCTTACTTTGGGTTATTATCTCCAAGTAAAGAAAGCCCAGATCAGCCTTTGGGCCTCCTATTGAAGGTCCCAGTTTGGTCCAACCATTAACATGACAAAATTCAATGCTTCTAACTAACGAATGGTCAAGCCCGACTTTGGCCGGCCCACCTGACCACCGTTAAGAGAGTCGCACTGAGCCATCATATTAGGAATAGTAATTCTAATAGCCCGATGACCACCCGATCTTTGGATCTGCCGATGAACACCAAACTAATGGACACATTACTATCCCACTTAATGGGAGGCTAGGACTTGGTTATCTCTATAACTTTGTCCTTTAAGGACCTAATAATTTAGAGGGTTTTAATTAATGTGACAGATGAAGAGAAGAAAAGACATGGATCAACCTCCCACTGACCACATCAGCTATCTAAGAGGGTTACACATAACCAATGATCCATGGGCACCTAAAATCAGTCAAGACTGATTAACCTTGGGTGACAAGGGTTAACACGAGTCAATGAGCTATCTAATCAATCCTGATTGACCACATTGGCCAGGTAAGTGAGACCATGGGTTGGGTTCCACCATTAACCGTCTTGCCTAGATACCAACAGAGTTGGTCAGGTAAGAGGTAGCCCCAAAGAACCATGATCACAATGCCAAACTTACCTCAACACCAATCGGTTCATTAGACTCGATTAGACTAGCCTAGAGACTCGGGCTTTCCACTGAGCCATAAATTAGATCCATTTAGATTATGGACTAATCAATCTAACTATTAGATAGATCTAGAGAAGAAATCCTAACTCAACTTTTGATTAGATTAGTTCTCTAACTTGTCCAATGAATCTAAACTTAGGTCTAACCCAATCAAAGACCTAATAGAAGCTAATCCATGACCCTTAAGGCTTATTGAAATGACTTAAGATCTTTGAATCATATTCCTAGAGTTCTTAGTCAATCTTAATTCAAAATTAAGTTCAATAGCCTTAAATAAATTAAAATAATTTTAATTTATCATGTAAAATAGTTTTACAACAAATTCAAAATTTAAATTCACTATTTTCAGTATTTTTTGTAGCCAAGTGTCGACACTTCAAGAGCAAGCGTCAACTCAAGGCCTGAGACAGGGAACAGAAAATAGAACAATATGTTTTCTGGCACGCCTCAAGTGTGGACACTTCAAGGGTCAAGTGTCGACACTTCAGGGACAAGTGTCGACACTCTAGCCTGTCTTAGAACAAAGACAGAAACCAGATCTCAGGAAAAATTTCCATGAGCCAACACTTCAAAGGCCAAGTGTCGACTCATAGCCTGAGACAAAGAAAAAAACAGTGATTTTAAATCCGATGTTTCTCCAAAACATCCAATCAAAAACCGATCAAAATAACTTTTAGATCTTATCTAAAGTCATTTTATGATCATGCCATTAGATTAAAGCATTTTTAACCTACAAATTACTTTCTTCTTATTTTCTTTTTCATGAGCCTATCACAGTGGCACCCCTACACGTCATAGGAGACCCCAATGAATGGGACGAGAGGTCTTGCAGCCCTACTTCTCTCCTATAACCAGACGGCCTGGTGAAGCACTCAATCCAAGTACTTAAGAAAGAAAGGAGATGATATAAGCATGCTAGCATTATTATACTACAAAATGAACATATTGCTCTGATACCATTGAAGGTGAAAAACACTTACACCTAGCATACAATATGCAAGAAACAGGATAGAGAATATGCATTTTAAAATATTTTTAAGACATGCATAGCGAAAGGCTCGGTAGATAGATCAAAACTATCTACTGATCTGCCCGCAACAGGATATAGTATAAAAACCTAGCATGCATATAATCATCAAAATAAGAAAGCAACATAAATATAAAGGTCATACCTCTATACCTCGGAGAATGCCGAGAGAGAAGCAATGAAGAGCTGAGAGAAGGATGAGGGTGCTCGAGCCACACGTGCGTCTGGCCTCTACAGATATCCACACCTAGGCTCGTCTCTGATCAACTCCCTTAGAGTGCTAGCTCTTCGGGATCCGTGGGCCAAACTTCTTCTTCCAGGAAGACAAGAAAGATAGGAGGACCCTTCCCAAATCTCTTTCCCAAGACCTAGCTTGATTGCTAGGTAGCTCACACCCAAACCCTAAAGCTCTCACTCTTCTCAACCTTTTTCTCCCAAGAAATAGTTGCTGTTCTTGTATGTCTAACCCTAGCAGCCACCATAATGTCTCACATTATAGAGGCGGTTGGGAGAGGGAGAAGAAGGAAGGAGGAGAGATGATGGGAGAGAATGGCGGAGAGGATCAAGGGCATGCCAAATGGGTCTAACCCATTTGGGCATGTATGACTTCATACCATAAAGGTTTGGAGCCAAAACTGGTTTGAATTCAAAATTCAAACCAGGTCAAACCTGCCCAAAAACCTCCCATGAAATCTTTCCAGAAATCTGCTCGTCACAAGAAGTGTCGACACTCGAAAATTTCCAAGTGTCGACACTTCACCAAGTGTCGACACCTGCAAAAATCCAAGTGTCGACACTTAGAGCAAAGTCAACCAAATTGACTTCAGGTGACGGTAAACGATTCTCAATCATTGATTAGCCCAAAAGATTAGATAGAAATCCTCTATGGTGTGTGACTCCATAGGTTCGAACACTAAACCGGTAGCAATGGAACATTTGCAGTACCAGTCAAAGTCCTCATCTAGCAATGATACCCGACATCCAGATAGGTCGAAGATGCAGAGCACCTCACAAGAACCTCTGGCATATGGTTGCTACATAATTCATCCCTTTGACCTTACAATGCTCAGGATGACCTAGGGTTCGACTGCCAACCCTAATTTGGTCTATCCAGATCATGTCTCAACCTCACAAGTTTTGTGACTCCTCACAAGAACTACCCTGGTCAAGGTTTGCTGAATTGAGACATAGTGAGCCATTCACTCCAAACTATTTAGAGAGGTCAATTCCATCTTGATCCACCACCGCTCCACAAGTACTTGAGTGCACCCAGAAACCTTTCATCACTGGATTAGAAATCCAGGTAGTCTAGCACCAAAATATAGTGAGTTGCTTGCAAGCTGCCATGGTGATCTCAGGTCTGAGGGACACATATAGCCATATCCCTTCGCGAATAATCCTTTGGCAGAAGGGAGCTCCGTAGATGGTCACGTTCAGTGAAATGTCATACACTTCACTTGTATATCACATCAGTGTCTCCACACTCCTTGGTTAAGAGGACAACCAACAAATGTGACATACAACAACCTATACTTGATACATTGTCATCCTATAACAATGTATCCTTCGGTTGTGAACCACTTTAAGAACTACTTGATATATCCTCTCTATATCAAAATAAAGTAGTTCTAAGAACTCCATCATACAAGAGTTCATTACAGAAAAATGTAAAATAATGTACAGCCAAAAATAAATAACTTTTATTTATTATTAAAAATTCATATACAAAATAGCACAACCGTCTACAGCCTAGATGATTGGCTTTGAGACACAATTCCAACACTAGGTGCATAAGTTCTAGAATCATAGGTTCTATAGTCTTAGGATCTAGAGTTATAGGATCTAGAGTCATACGATTTGGGCTTAGGACCTATAGGTTAGGATCTCTTGGGCTCAGGGTATGGGTCAGGGTATTGGGCTCTCCTAGAATTGGGAGGTGGGGGACATGAGGTCCTAAGGTCAGGCTCATGTTTAGGTCTGATATGGGTCTCAGGGGTTTTCTCTAGGTTTCTAATTGGTTCCCTACCTGGTCAAACCTATTGGTTAATTGGTCAAGCCTATTAGTTGCTTGGTCATTTGATTGGGTCATTTGGTCAAATCTAAGATTCAATTAGGTCATCTGGGTGGTCAATTGGGAATTAGATTGGTCAAGTTTATGGTTCATCTGGGCAAACTGATTTTGGGATTGCATGTTGGATAGGTTAATTTGAGTGGTTAATTGGGCATTTGTCTGGTTTAGCTGGGCTAACTGATCAGTAAGGGATTTCATGAAGGTTTCAAAATTGGATTCCATGGTTGAGCTGGGTTGGGGTTTAGATTGTTGGTATTGGGTTTCTAACCTAATGGTCATGTAATCAATCAAACAAGTTAATATGATGTAGTCAAGTATACAAAGTGAAAATGGACTCAGCTTGCTAGACCTAAAGCTAAAATTGAATGGGTCTACTCAACTTACACTTAACTCAATAGCTAATCCTTCTATTGGACAGGTAAAAGGTGGGGTGATAGGAGGCTCCCCCTGCCTGTGACAGGGTCCTAATTAAAAACCACAAGTCTACTTAGAGTATTTGCCTCTAGACCTCTAGCCTTAGACACCAGTTTTCAGAAATAGCTGGGAAATTAGGTGCACTAGTTGGTCTACACAATTCGGACCTGACCTGTTGGTATCCCTAGCTCTCCAGAAAAATTAGGTTGCTAATTAATTTTAATTAAGGCTTGGGTTCTAATGCTGGATGGTTATTTTGGGCCCAAGACATGTGATGAATCTTGCCCTGATCTGAGAGAGAAAATTATCCTTAAAATTGATTTAATGAAATGATGAACACACTATGAGCCCTAATGCAACTAATAACAATCAGAAAAATAAAATATTTTTTTCTTTTATGAGGTGGTAAATTAAATTTAAGTTGATTAAATTATCAAACAAAATTTGGGCTTGGGTGAGGTAGGGATTGGAAGTTGATTAGATTTGGTTTAGTCAAGTATGCAAAACTGAAATTAGGATTTGCTTGGAAGCAGAATTGATATAGTTTTCTATGCAGAAGAAAAAATAAAAAAAAAATAAGGATAGAGGCTGACAGTGAAAATGATCCCTACCAAGTTTGATGCACAACAAAATTCATATGATGATGCAACACCTAGGGTTTCAGACTCTATGTAGAAAATCAGGATTTATGTTAGGGTTTCTAGGATGCAGATTTCTTTATACATTTTTGTTTCAGTAAAAATAATTAAAAGTTATGACAATTGTCAAGACTGATCAGAGAGTATGTCATGTAAATTTAAATAAAAAAAAAATTCCTAAGATGATGAAATAGACTAAAACTCAGACCCCTAATGTAGAGATAGGATGTAGAAGTTTTCTAGGGCTTAAAAAATAGGCATGCAAAAATTCTAAAGACCGCAATAAATCATGATAAAATTCTAAAAGATAATATAAATTATGATAAATCTAGAAAAATAAAAATCAGAATTTTTTGATCTATCTAAATATAGAAACAATAAAAACAATAGACCATATATAAAATTATGGGATGCAAAAACTAGCCCTAAACATGATCTGATACTAAATGATGCAAAACTATTCATGCATGCCAATTATCTTTTGTGTTAGGCATTAAGTTAAGAGTTTGTATCTTGAATTTCAAGCCAAGATATTAAGTAGAGAATTCTATAGAAAATATGAAGCACAAGCATGCAGAAATAAACCCAAAAAGTGAAGAAACAGGACCGCTAAGGCTAAGAAGCCCTGGTTAGGACTAGCTCTTCTATAATACCACTACTAGAGGAGTCTAGGGGGTGTACCTGGTAGAGATTTAAGTTTGATCCTTGAAGAGTTCACTCTATACTCTTGGATGCGGCCTGAAAAATAAAGCTATCGATCTTGCGGATTCATGGCTTTCAATTCGATGGCCCGAAAGCTGGTCAGATGGAATCCTTAGAATTATGAACTCTGAGAGACATACAAATCACCTATCAGGGATTAGAAAATAAGAAAAAGTAGGGTTAGATCTCTGAAAGAAGAAGGAGGGGAAGAGGTTTGAAGAAGGCGGCCAAGAGGTGAAGAAGGCTGGTGGCTTGGAGGCAGGGCGCAGGGATCACACAAATTCTCTGAGGTATCACACAGATACCCTTAATCACACAAGAATTCACATAGAATTTTGAGAAAAAACTCAAGAGAAATTCATTCATAATAATTGATCATTGATCATTAGTTACAAGAGGGTGGAGGGGGGATATTATAGATGTTTCCATGCCCTCTCCTAGTTATGATAGGAATACAAAATTTGATAGGGAGAAGGATTACAAAGTGGCCTAGAACTAGGAGTACATAATTGAGTAGAAATAAAATTTAATCTCTTAGTTAGAAGTGGACTCTTCTCCTTCTTTGACTTGGTTAAGGGTTCCTTATGGGCTTGGGCTGGGATGAAATTCTCTTGGGCTACTTTGACTTTTCCACTCCCTGCTGGGCTTGGACTTGGGCACCAACCTTGTGGGACTAGGCTTAGAGGGGTGCCAAAGGTAAGAATAGGCCTGAGGGCATCATGGCCTGATGGAATGAGGATGCTAAGGACTTGGACTTAGGCCTGGGGCACCACTTCATGAATTCTTGTGGGCTGGTATGTTAAGGTGCTTCTTCTGGAGGACTTGGGCAGCATGAAGGAAGTCCAAATGCTAGGCTGGTGACTTGAGTGTGGGTCCAATGGTCCTCCTCTTGAATATAACTTGAATGAAAGTAATTACACGACTTAAAGGGGCCTAATTAACAAGACTCAAAGTAGGCCGAATAATACAAATGGACTCAATTGAACTTAGGACTCAATTGACTTAGTGAATATAATCGACTCACATTATTACAAGACTCAAATTGACACAACCTCAAAATAACAAACACTCATAATGAACTGACTCAACCAACTTAGTTCAACTGAGCCGAACATAATCAAAAACTTGACTCATAAACCCTAATGGTATGAGTCGACTCTAAATACAGGACTCAAGTATAACAAGGCCTGAAAATAAAACTCAAGGCCCAAATACAGGACTCAAACAGCTAACACAGCCAGATTATTGAACTCAAAGATAAAATTTGAATCATGGCTAAGGGACTCAAACTCAGGGATCCATAATGAACTAGGGTTGACCTGATGTCCCCATCACCTTATGGGTAACCTCAAGTATGTCCCAAAATTTTTTTGCCGATGCATATGTGGATATCCTATTGAATTCACTAAGATCCAATGCACAATAAAGTAAATTCATTGCTTTGGTATTAAGCTTCGATTGCTTAATATCATTTTTATCCCAATCCTCTTCTAGTTTTGGAATGAAAACACCATTAACTATCATTAAAGGAACATGGGAACCTTTATCAACAACTTTCCAATGATTGTAATCTATTGAATGCATATAAATTCTCATGCAGGTTTTCCAATATGTATAATTAGTGCCATTAAGAAAAGGTGATCCATTTGAGGCTTGACCCTCTACAACACTAGAACTTATTGGGATTGCATATATCTTTAACTCAAGGTAGTTAGACCTATTAGCTGAGTACAAGGCTCTAATACCACTTGTTGTCCCGCTAAAGCAATCTAAGAGGATGGGTGAATTGGGTTTCAAAACTTTTTTGTGAAGATTAAAACAAGTGCTAGTATGTTTGCAAGTGTTTGTGTGCCCAACAAGAGTATGTAGCAAGTAATAATGTAAATACAAGAAAAGAAAAATAAGTAATTACAAATACATGAATTTATAGTGGTTTGGTGTATACCAAGCACCTACGTCCACTCCCTAAGTTTCTCTTGAATATTTCACTATAATACTTCCTTGATTACAGTAGATTAGTTTTCCAGGCTCACTAATCAAAACCCCTTTGATTTTCACAAGGCTAACCAAAAACCTAGTTGGATTTTCAAACAAGGCTCATCAACAATCCAAATACTAGTTTCAATTCACTTGAAACTAGGAACAATAAGATAAATCAAGTATAATGTAAGAGTACTATAGGCTTTCAAAATAAAAGCAAATATCTCTTTGAAGCTTTGATTGTTGTTGAAAAGCTTGTCTCCAAGTTGTTGAAGCCTTAATCAATGCTTCAGAGTTGGACTTGAATGCTGTTGTGTTGCCCAGTTCAAACTGCTCCATTCAGATTCTCTGAAAAAATAGTTGAGTCACCATAAGGTCCATGTGTCGACACATCAACTATTCCTCAACTTCTGCAAGTTCTGTGGCTTGAAAGTCTCAGGCGATGTGTTGATCCATGTTGTGGCACCTTGAGTCGACACATAAGGTCCATGTGTCAACAATCAACTGTGGCCATTTGAAACATTACTGCGTACCGGCCTGAGTCGACACTTCTTCTTCATGTGTCGACACATCATGTCATGTGTCGACACCTTGAGTCGACACTTCATTGAAAAATTATAGAAATTGCTGAACTTGTGCTGGAACATGTTTCCATTTTCCTTAGTCATCTATTCAACCATTTCTTTGAGTGTCCCAGTCTTGTTTGAGCAGTTATTTCATTCAACCTTAGTTCTTCAACAAATGTACTTCTTCAAATTTTATGAGCATCTTTCAATGAAAACACACTTAAAGTAAATCATTAGTCCTCAAATTATACTTAACTATTTTGCTTATCATCAAAATCAATTAGTGGAGTCAACATGTTGAATGCTTGAAGGCTCAACTTCACTCAAAAGTAATGAACTCTTAATGAATATTTGAATAATTTGCAATGAATGCTCATTAGTTTCTTCCCTCTTGTGTTTGGTCCACTTTAAATACCTTTCCAATCCTTAAATGACCATTTATGATCATTGGAGAGGAAAAAATAGCCATTCGACATAAAAATGACCAAATCTGTGCTTCAAAAAACTAGCCGTTACTGTTTATTCAAACATACAAGTATCGACACTTCAGGTCATTAGTCGACCCATGTGTTGATACTTGAGTCGACACTAGGTCAAAAAAAATTTTTGAAGCTCGCTAGAATGTTCTGGTGCGTCGACACTTCTTCTGATGAGTCGACACTTCATATTCATGAGTCGACACTTGGACAAAATTTAGAATTTAGCATGTTCTGTCTTCATTTTGATTCCAGGCCTTGAGTCAATACTTGCCTAACCATGAGTCGACACTTGGATTCCATGAGTCAACACTTCATGCGTACCGGCTGAAACTCTTTCTACATATCAGCTTAGGGTTCTGAAAGTCGACACCTTGAGTCGACACTTGATCTTCATGAGTCGATACTTGGCTGAAACTTGCTAAAACTTTATCAAATTCAAAATTTAACTCCTTCAAGGTCATTCTTATGTGCCAAAGTCTATGTTACTTGAAATTCCATTAATTTAGGTAACTTCTACATCAGTTTGACAAGCATTTGAATTCTTCAACACGATACAACTTTAATGAGTATATTGTTCTGATAAATACACTTTAAACACACAGTTAGTACTTAATATACTTAAGTATTTTTATCATCAAAATCAATCCAGGAGTCAATACTCATCTATTATTATCTTTACTTTTTGAAATGAAATTATATGTAAAATGAAATTCTCCTCTTTTGGTACATGCTTGCTTTAATAGTTACACATGGATATTTATATCGGAAGTATTATTGAAATGATTGTCTTTGATTTGCAATGATTATTTTTAGTTACAATGATTTGATATTGGGGTGAAAAAATGAAACTTGCATTATTTATTGTTTGAATGATAACAAAAAGGGGGAGAAGTGATGAAAAATGATTATATAACCATGAAGAAATGAATGCAAGTTAAAGCATGAAGAAATGAAAGTTGATTAATTAGAAGTTGATTATATAGCAAAAGTAAATAAATACAAGATATAAGGGGAGCAAAAGAAAAAAGTAGAATTGAGAAAAAGTTTAAGCCTAAATATCATCTCTTAATACACTTTGATACATGAATCTAATCTTCTAGATATGTCTCGATACATACTAAAACAGCTATAATATATGCTTTGTTACATTAATATATACTCTAAACATTACTATATGCTTTAATATACTATCGATACATAGGTAAATAATCTGATACATTTATATTCAAGTATTTTTTCATGAATCTAATATGTAAATGCATTGATACACTCATTATAATAATCAAATTATACTTTGATATGACTATGCTCCGTTGAAAACATTGTTAATCTTATGCTTTGATACTCTAAGAAAACTAAAAATTATTCTCACTTTGATACCAAAAGTCTTTAGTAATTTCAATCCTTGAAGTTACTCCAAATTAATATGCTTATATATATACTCAAAGTTTTATCATCATCAAAAGGGAGGAGATTATTGACTTCGACCTTGATTTTGATGAATAACAAAATATTTGAATATATATATGAGGTACTAATAATAAAAACTAGTTCAAGAGGATTGGTGATTACTTAGATTTGAGATCTCGACATATCACAGTAACAATTTAAAATATTAAGGATTAATTTTTATATATACTGATATATAATTAGACTAATAAATTTGTAAAATGTATAGGTGGATTATGAAAGTACTTCATAGCACGATACGGTGAGAACCTAGCATCTCAGTCCCTTCTTGACCTTAAGGGATGGCTCAAGGCTACCGAAGGGGTAATGTAGGCCAGGGTAAGGTAGAACCCAAGAGGGGGGGTGAATGGTCTTTAAAAACTTTTGTAATACTTCAAATAATGTACCAATTCAAAATATATATTTGTGAGATCAAAAATATGTACAGCAAAAATTAAGAGTGAGTCAAAATAATGCATACGACAAAAATTAAAATCAGATAAAATAATCATAATTAAAATAATTTATAGTAGTTCGGTGCACTCCAAGGCACCTAATCCACTTCCCAAGTTTTTCTTGGAATTCACTATAATTATCGAGATTATAGCTAACTTGTTTTCCAAGATCACAAGTCAAAATCCCTTTGTTTTCACAGGCTAACCAAAAACCCCTTGGTTTTCCAGGCTAACCAAAACCCTTGTTAGTTTTGCGGGCTCACCAACACCTAGTTGGTTTTTACCGGATAACCAATAACCTCGATGATTTTTCAGGCTAACCAACAACCTTACTTGTTTTGCGAGCTAACAAATCAAAACCCTTGTTGGTTTTTATTACATTAGCTCACCAACAACCTTGATGGTTTTTCCAAGGCTTACCATCAACCTAAATACAATATATAGAATGAAAATAAAAGCTTTCTTACAAAGCAAATATTTCGTTAAGGCACATGATTGTTGATGTTGAGCTTGTCTTCATGTTGTAGAAGCTTCAATGGATGCTTGAAGATGTTGCTCTTGGAAGCTCCCTCTCTTCTTTGAATTCTTGGAGGCTCAACATCTTAACAAATGGATCCTTAAAATATCCTTCACATATTTTTACTTAAAAACCAAAGGATTTATCTTTCAAACCATGGATCCTCTTCCTTCTTCTTTAGAATTTCTTTTTGAAGTATTTAAATAACCTCCCAACACTTAAATGATTGTTGTAGCCATTAAAGAGGAAAAATTAGCCGTTGGAGCCAAGTTGGGGAAGTTCTACACTTCAGAAAAACTAGCCGTTACAGTCCAAGTGTCGACACTTGACCTTCATGAGTTGACACTTCATTTTCTTGAGTCGACACTTTATTTCCTTGAGTCGACACTTGATCAAAGATATTTCTGAAGTCTTCTGCTCTGCACTGGTGAGTCGACAGTTCTTCTAGTGAGTCAACCCTTGAGTCGACACTGAGTCCATGAGTCGACACTTGACCAAACTCTAAAATTCTTGTTCTGTCTTCTGTTTGGTCTCAGGCCTTGAGTCGACACTTCACTGTTCATGAGTTGACACTTGAGTCGATACCTTATTTCTATGAGTCGACACTTGGCTGCACCAATACTGAAACTTCTTCAAATTCAATTCTTGAGTAGTTGTAACTGATTTATACACTTAACGTATAATTAGTACTCAAATATACTTAAGTGTTTTGTCATAATCAAAACCAGAGTCAACAATCTATCCTTTTTTGATAAGGACAGAACCTTTAAGTATATAACAAAGGTAAGCTCAAAAATAAACATAATATGCTCTAAAGGATTAACAATAAGCATAGAGCAATGTAGCAATGAAAAACTTGAGCTCCTCCTGAAAATATGATCTAAAAATGATTTTTCAAAAGCTCCCCCTTAACATATGTTTTGTAAATTCTTTTCAAAGCTTTTCAAAAAATTCAAACTTTCAAATTTTCAAACTTGGGCTGCCATGATCTTTAACTCAAAACTGTTAGATTTTCAAAAAGAGTACCGGGCTCTGATACCAATTATAGGTTAGGATATGGTAGCAACCCAAGGGGGGGAATGAATTGGACTTTAAAATTTTTGCAATACTTCAAATAATGTGCCAATTCAAAACATGTGTTTATGAGATCAAGATAATGTGCAGCAAAAATTAAGAAGTAAATGCAAGAATGAAACAATCACAAATACAAAAAATTTATAGTGGTTCGGTGCACTCCAATGCACCTACATCCACTCTCCAAGTTTTTCTTGGAAATTCACTATAATCACCAAGATTATAGCCAACTTATTTTCCAAGCTCACAAGTCAAAATTCCTTGGTTTTCACAGGCTAACCAAAAACCCCTTGATTTTCCAGGCTAACCAAAAACCTTGTTGGTTTTGCGGGCTCACCAAAAACCTAGTTGGTTTTACGGGATGACCAACAACCTAGATGGTTTTTTGGGCTAACCAACAACCTTACTTGTTTTGCGAGCTAACAAGTCAAAACCCTTGTGGTTTTTATCACATAGGCTTACCAACAACCTTGATGGTTTTTTCAAGGCTCACCATCAACCTTGATGGTTTTTCCAAGGCTCACCATCAACCTAAATACAATAATATAAGAATGAAAATAAAAAGCTTTCTTACAAAGCAAATATTTCATTGAAGTACATTGATTGTTGATGTTAAGCTTATCTCCATATTATAAAAGCTTCGATGGATACTTGAAGATGTTGCTCTTGGAAGCTCCCTCTTCTCTTTGAATTCTTGGAGGCTCAACATCTCAATAAATGGATCCTTAAATTATCCTTCACATATTTTCACTTAAAAACCAAAGGATTTATCTTTCAAACCATGGATCCTCTTCCCTCTTCTTTAGAATTGCTTCCCCAAGTGTTTAAATAATCTCCTGATACTTAAATGACCGTTTGTAGTCGTTAGGAAGAAAAAACTAGCCATTGGAGCCAAGTTGGAGAAGTTCTGCACTTCAGAAAAACTAGCTGTTACAGTCCAAGTGTCAACACTTGACCTTCGTGAGTCGACACTTCATTTTCTTGAGTCGACACTTGATCAAAGATATTTTTTGAAGTCTTTTGCTCTGCACTGGTGAGTCGACACTTCTTCTGGTGAGTCGATACCTTGAGTCAACATTTTGAGTCCATGAGTCGATACTTGACCAAACTCTGAAATTACCTCATTCTATCTTCTATTTGGTCTTAGGCCTTGAGTCGACACTTCACTGTTCATGAGTCGACACTTGAGTTGACACCTTGTTTCCATGAGTCGACACTTGGCTGCACCAGTAATGAAACTTCTTCAAATTCAATTCTTGAGTACCTGTAACTGATTTATATACTTAATGCATAATTAGTACTCAAATATACTTAAGTATTTTATCATAATCAAAACCAGAGTCAACAGGTAAGTAGGAGCTGAGTAATAGAATTCAGGCGTAGCTTCGACCCTCTCATAGCTTGCCTTTCTTCAGCATCCTCTTCTCAAGTCTCGACAATCCAGAAGTTGGGTGATGCACATGTTGAGAATGTTGTGACCCATCTTTTTGCCCAATGATATCAAAGCTTTTGGAACACCATCTATAATACGGTCATAGAGATTCTCCAAGAGCCGCATCTACGTGATTAACTAGTTTCATTATCACAACCATCATAGCAGGTAAGTCTATTAATAATTTATTATTTATTTTAGATTTTTATAGTTATAATCTTTAAATATTTAGGTTAGATTTATGGAAGGATTTAGGGATAAAAATTCAATCTAACCATCTAATCGATAGGTCGGGAGCACTTATAGTTTCGTATTATCAAATGAAATGTGTAGGAATAATCTATTCAAGAATCGAAGGAGTATATTAAAACATAGCCTCCATATTGATATATACATATATATTTCCATATCAAAACTTATTAATAATAAATTATTTTTTCATTATAGGATGTTGGGACATCCAGCTCTCATCCATCGATTGCTAGATAAGATGTATAGGAGCAGGAGGATGATGATAACAACATGGAGAATCTCACATTATTATTATTTTTTTGTTTTGATATTATGTATTTAATTTTTTTACTTGTAAAGCAATATAAATTTATAAATTTATATATTTTATACTTAATATAATATAATTAATTTTTTTATTTGTAATTATGGTTATTAATTATTAATTTACTTTTAATAAGATTTAAGAATTATAATTTTTGTTATTAAAATTAAAATAGATTTTTAAAAAATAATTACTATTTTTTAAAAAAAAAAAAATATTAATGATGGCTATAGCAATGATAATTACCATCACCAAGCCTTATTACCAATGGCTATATTTTATTAGCAACAACATATTTTGATTGCTAATATTTTTTAAATTAATTATTTTTGAAACTCAAAATATTATTAGTGATGGTAATTTTCATTGCTAATAGCCATCTCTAATAACCATTATTAGCACAGCATTATTTTGTTATCGCTAATAGTGGTAATTAACAATAGAGGTATTTAAGATGGATTATTAGCGATAACAAATTTACTATTAGTGATGATAATTAGCTAGCGCTAATAATCATTTTTCGTGTAGTGTAATGAACTTTATCACTCGGTGCTTCTCTTTTTGGCAAAATCTAACCATATCAATCCATTTCTAGTGACTTCCTGATCACATGTTTTGGAAGCCAACAAACATTTTTCATAATTATTCAAACAAGTGTACTCGCTTTGTAAGGTTCCATAATTACCTCTTGGACTTCATTGTTTTAGTGTTTCTCTACTTGCAAGAATCTTGAGAGCGCTCTTCATAAACTTTTCATAATTATTCTAGCATGCATCCACAATTTTGTTGTAGCTTTTTGTAATTTGCAAAGCTATATGAGTGTGGTGCATCTTCTCTTCTTAGGTTCTATCAGGCCATTATCACTACCAAATTTGCATGTGGAATCCCTATTTTGGAGACCAACAAACATCTTTCACAAGTACTGTAGCAATCATTTTATATTGGTACATACGTTCACTCTTTATCAAACTTAACTATGAAGTGATTGTCTACTATTAAAGAAAATTCCCTGATTAGGTTCACTAGAATGAAACCCATGAGGAGATCTAATCCAAAAAGCATGCAGCCAGAGTGCAGCACTGCCTAGGCACCATGGTGCACCACACGGTCCAAGCACATGAATTTGGACAGCACTTCTTGTAGTCCATGGTATTTTCCAGAGGTTTCACGTAGCTCACGTGCATGATTTGTGCAATCAAATGGTGGAGCGCATTCCTAGGCAAGATCTGATGCTCCAGGATGAGTCTGACTCCTATCCTACATGATGCATGGTAATTTTGGTTCATCTAATGGTGGTCGAATGGTTGGAAACTCTCCTGAGGGTCAAATTGGAATTGGAAAAGGAATCGAAGTCCTTTTTCAATGTGATTTGAATTATCAGGCTCCTATCAAAGTACTCTTCAATAAGAAACATCCCAAAGGCTATAAATGGGGATAGAAGGGTCAAGCACTAGTGCGAAGATCCAAAGAATTTTCAGGATAGGTGGTAGTGGTAGAAAAGTCTGTAGATGCTAGAGGGTCTCCTTGAGAGTTAAGAGATTTGTAAAAGATTTGGAACTTCTTATTGAGAGAAATTATGTGGGATTAAAAGTATGAGTTTTTATATTATAAGTAATTATTTTTTTCATAGTGAAATTTAGAATGCCTTATTAATTATGTTTTCTATTTATTTTTTCTTCTTCTTTCTTTTGTGGCATCAACAATGACATTATGATCTTGAACATGGGAATCCATATTCTGTACGAGAGATTCTTCAATAAGTGTATTAGTACAGGTAGTACTATAATAAATGGTATCAAAGTCCTAGATTGTCCATGTTGATTGAGATTGAAGAAGATGGAGAAGACAAATACAGTCAAAGTTGATATCAACCATTCAATAGGAAGAGTAATTTTTCTCTCTAGCAAACAAAGATAAAAGACGTGCTCATCTAGTAGGGGTTGATCAATGTTCTTATATATAGAAGGCCAGCTAGTATAGAGGACAAGACTTAGAAGTAGCTCCAAATATAGGCTATGAGTATGATCCACTTGTACCTGATAGATGATTTGATGATCCATGTATTGAGCAAAACTTCTCCATAGTGATATGGCAAAGCTCGAGGAGTTGTATATGGTAAAGTCACTTCCCAACATGCTCTTTCTTTGAAAGCAATTTTATAAACTATAGATGATCGAATGACAGAGCATGCATGAGCATGCATGAGCATCAGGTGTTAATCTTGCTATTATTACTTTCATACTCCTTCGAGTCATTGGTAACTATTCTTATAATAGGAAAGGGCACTATCACAATGGTGGTCACTTCAGTACTTTTTAGAATGAGATTCTATGACTCCTTTAATTGATTTTGATGATAAGCAAAATGGTTAAGTATAAGTTGAAGACTAATGATTTGCTTTGAGTGTATTTTTATTGAAAAGGTGCTGACAAAATTTGATGAGCCCAATTATTTTGAAGAAGCCAAGTTTGAATGAAAAGATTGCTCAAATGAAGACTTGGACACTCAAGAGTTGGTTGATTGGATGGCTAAGATAAATAAAAATTTGTTCCAGCTTAAATTCAGCACTTTTTGTGTATTTTTCAGAGAAGTGTCGACTTTAAAGTGTCGACACATGACATAAAGTGTCAATACAAGGAGATGAAGTAATCGACTCAGGCTGGTACGTAGCAATGTTTCAAATGGCACAGAGAAGTGTCGACACATGGACCTGAAGTATCGACTCAAGGTGTCGACACATAGATCAACATATCGTTTGAGACTTTCAAGCCACAGAACTTGCAGAAGTTGAAGGAACAGCTGAAGTATCGACACATGGAAGCAAGGTGTCAACTCAAGGTGTCGACTCAATTGAGCAAGTGTCGACATATCTGAGATTTCTAAAGAATCTGAATGGAGCAATTTGAACTAGGTGTTGACTCAAGAAGATCATGTGTTGACCTTATGTGTCAACCCAACTGAGAAAGTGTCGACACATGGAGTTCTGGCAACAGTAACGGCTAGTTTTTTCAAACGCAAAACTCGCCCAAATTGCGCCAATGGCTAGATTTTCAAGTGTAATGGCTAGAAATCGGTTTTGAGGCCTTGGAAAGATATTTATATGCTCCAAAGTCAATCAAAATACAAGAGTTTGAATACTATTGAAGAACATTAAAGAGTTTTGAGAAGAGAGAAGAAAAGTGAGCTTTAACTCCAATTCATTGAAGTTTCAACCACTCTCAAGCTAAAGGAAGCCTTTAAGCATTCAAGATCCTCAAGAGCATTGAATCATCCATTCTTGGGCATTCAAAAGGCTTCAACAAGTGCAAAGCAACTCTACATCGAGCTACAAAGAGATATCCGCTTTGTTTTAGAAAGCTACATTGGTTCTTTACTTTTAAACCATATTTCTTGTAAGGGTTCTTGGTTAGCCTATTGTAAAACCATATGAGGTTATTGGTAAGCCTTGGAAAACCAATTAGGTTGGTGGTTAGCCCGCAAAATCACTAAGGTTCTTTGTTAGCCTGAAAAACCAAGGGAGGTTTTTTGTTAGCCTTTGAAAACCAATTAGGTTATTGGTTAGCCCATAAAACCAAGTGAGATTTTGACTTGTTGTCCTTGTAAAAATAAGTTAGGTTTTTGATTAGTGAGCCTGCAAAACTAATCAACTGTAATCGGGTGTGATTATAGTGAATTCCCAAGGAGATCTTGGGGAGTGGATGTAGGTGCATTGATTGGCACCGAACCACTATAGTTCTTGGTGTTTATGATTGCTTGATCTTCTCTCTCTCCCTGCTCTTTACTTATTGCTCTTTATTTTTGTTGCATTATTATCTTAGAGCATTGCAATTGCTTTTAAAAGTACCTTGCTAACTTATTTGTTGAATTGGATTGCATTGTTTAGTATCAAGTAATATTAGTTGTCAAATTTTTAGAGACCCAATTCACCCCCCCTTTTGGGTTGCTTACTGGGCAACAAGTGGTATCAGAGCCCTGTTCTCAGTGTATAGGCTTTACCGCCTTGAGTAAAGATCTATGGCAACTCTAATTGATACTAGTGTAGTTGAGGGACAAGCTCAAATAGACCTCCTTTTTTCAATGGTATAAACTATACTTATTAGAAAACTAGGATGAGAATTTATATGCATTCTATTGATTATAATTTATGGAAAGTAGTTGATAAGGGTCCTCATATTCCTTCGGTGGTGGTTATGGTGTTTTCATCCCAAAGCTTGAAGAGGATTGGGATGAAAATGATATTAAACAATCCGAGATTATGCTAAGGCAATGAATCTTCTTTATTATGCATTAGATCTTAGTGAATTTAATAGGATATCTACATGCATGTCTGGCAAAGAAATATGAGACATACTTGAAGTTACCCATGAGGGTACCGATCAAGTGAAGAACACTAAAGTTAATATATTATGCACACTCATGAGATGTTCCGTATAGAACCAAATGAATCTATCACTGATATGTACACAAGATTCACAAATATGGTTAATGGTATGAGAAGTCTTGGTAAAGTCATGTTTAATGCTGATCTTGTGAATAAAATTCTTAGGTCACTTCCAACATCATGGGATCCGAAGGTGACCGCAATTCAAGAAGGAAAGATGTCGACAAGCTGCCTCTTGAGCAGTTAGTTGGATCACTCATGACTTATGAGCTCAATCTGAAACAAAAATCAATGGACATGGATAAGAAAAAGAAGGGGATTGCTTTCAAGTCAAACATACAAGAAGAATCCTCAATAGATGAGTCCGAAGATGAAGAAGAATATGAAGGTGAAGAAGCCCTCCTTGCACGAAAGTTTAAAAGATTCATGAAGATGAAGAAATTTCCTTACAAAAAGAAGTATCAATCCAAGGAAAAAGAAAAAGAAAAGAAAAGAAAAAGAAAAGGAAAAGGAAAGGAGAAGGAAGTACCTATATGCTTGGAGTAAAAGAAGCCGAGACACTACAAGTTTGACTGTCCTCTCCTCAAGAAATCCAGAAAGAAATTAGGAGAAAGTAATGATGGCCACTTGGAGTGACAGCGAAGACTCCAATTTTGAAAAAGAGCAGATCGAAGTTGCAAATCTCTGCTTCATGGCACATCAGGACAATGATGAGGTAAATTCCGATACTAAAATTGATTTCACATTCGATGAACTTAGGAATGCTTTTGAAGAACTCATGCATGATTATAAACTAGTTTTATCTGAAAATAAGAAATTGAAAAAGCATGCAAATAGTTTCTCTTTTGAAAACAATTCTTTACTAAATGATGTTAGTACTTTGAAATCTAAATTATATGTTTTAGAAAAGAAACAATGCTTTGTCTATAAAAATAAAGTTTTAAAAAGACCTAAAAATATTATTTTTAACAATGATCTTTTAAAGAAAAACAAGGATTTAGAACTTGAAAATACTAAATACAAAAATGAACTTGAAAAGATAAACCTTTTGTTGAAAAATTTACTTATAGTTCAAAAAAGCTAAACCTACTTTTAAATAATCAAAGAGTAGTTTTCAATAAAGCAGTTTAGGATATAAACCACAGAAACAATAAAAGTATTTCAAAAACTATTTTGTACCTGCATCATCCAGCATTACTTGTTTTACTTGCAAAAAGTTAAGACACAAATCATTTCAATGTAACTTTAGAAAAATCAATTCTTTTGGTAAAGTGTGGATTCCAAAAGGAACCATTTTGAATGCTAACCCTAAAGGACCCAAGTTGACTTGGATACGTAAAAACAAAGCTTGATTTTATTGCAGGTGTGTCTTGCAACCAAGGAGAACAAAAGATTTTTGTATCTAGATAGTGGTTGCTCAAGACACATGATGGAAGATGAAAGCAATTCACTTCTCTTGAAGCCTTGAATGGAGGGAGTGTGACCTTCGGTGATAATGGTAAAGAAAAAATCATTGGTATTGGTAAGATTCACATAACTCTTTCTAATAGTATTAATAATGTACTTTTAGTAGATGATTTGAAACATAATCTTTTAAGCATCAGTTAGTTTTACGATAAAGGTTTTCAAGTAGTTTTTAAATCATCATATTGCATGATTACTAGTCTGGATATAAATGGAGTACAATTCATTGAAAAAAGGCATGGAAATATTTATTTGGTAGACCTAGATAATCTATCTTTGCCTAATGGAGAATGCCTTGTTGTAATGAATTATACTAAGGAAGAGACTAGTTGGCTATGGCATAGAAGATTAGGGCATGCTAGTATGTATCTTATCTCAAAACTTTATAAAAAGAATTTAGTTAGAGATTTACCTGAACTTAGTTTTGAAAAAAGATAGAATTTGTCAAGCATGTCAATTTGATAAACAAGTCAAAACTTCTTTCAAACTAAAAGGATTTGTTACTACTAGTAGGCCACTTAAACTACTTTATATGGATCTCTTTGGACCAACCAGAATATCAAGTCTAGGAGGCAAGAGATATAGATTAGTCATTGTGGATGTTTTTCAAAATTCACATGGATTTACTTTTTAGCACAAAAAGATGAATCATTTTCAGCATTTATAAAGTTTTATCGAAAAGTTTTAAACGAAAAAGGTGTTTCAGTTATTTATATTTGTAATGATCATGGAACTGAATTTGAAAATCAAGATTTCAAAAACTTTTGCAATGAAAAAGGAATAGAACATAATTTTTGCTGCACCTAGGACACCTCAGCAAAATGGGGTAGTAGAAAGGAGAAATCATACTTTGAAAGAAATTGCATGCACTATGCTTTGAAAATGATTTGCCAAGGTATTTTTGGACTAAAGCTATTAATACAGCCTGTTATATTTAAATCGAGTTTTAATTCGCCCTATTTTAAAGAAAACTCCTTATGAACTTTGGAACCAAAGAAAATCGACTTTGAAATATTTTAGAGTTTTTGGTTGTAAATGTTTTGTTTTAAATAATGGAAAGGATCATCTTAGAAAGTTCGATGCCAAGTCTGATGAAGGTATCTTCTTAGGATACTCTACATCAAGCAAGGCATACAGAGTATTTAATAAATAAACTTTGGTTGTAAGAGTCAGTACATGTTATCTTTGAAGAATCTTCTAACAAATCCTCGAGAAAAAAGGATACATCTGATGAATGTGCAGGTGCTGACAAGCTTCAGAAGCTGACATTGAATGATCAAGCTCAACCAAATGAAGAAGATCAAGACAAGAATGAAAAAGAAGATGACACTCCAAAGCATCAATATCTATCAAAAGAGTGGAGGTATGCTCATGGACATCCTAAGGAATTAATCTTAGGTGATCCATCTAAAGGGGTAAGAACTCGAGCTTCAATTAGAAATGAATGTGATTATATAGCATTTGTATCTCAAGTAGAACCTAAATGTTTTGAAGAAGCTGAAAAAGACTCTAATTGGATTAATGCTATGCAAGAAGAACTAATTCAATTTGATAGAAATAATATTTTGACACTTGTAGAAAGACCATCTAATGTTTCAATTATTGGCACTAAATGGATATTTAGGAATAAATTAGATGAAAATGGTATTGTTATTAGAAATAAAGATAAGCTAGTTGCTAAAGGCTACAATCAGGAGGAAGGGATTGACTTTGATGAAACTTTTACTCCTGTTGCTAGACTTGAAGCAATTAGACTATTATAACATTTGCTTGTTTTATGAATTTCAAATTATTTCAAATGGATGTTAAGAGTGCTTTCTTAAATGATTTTATAACTGAAAAGATTTTTGTTGAACAACCACCTGGATTTGAAAATCATGCACATCCTAATCATGTTTTCAAATGCACAAAGCACTTTATGATTAAAGCAAGCACCTAGAGCATGGTATGAAAGACTAAGCAAATTTCTAATTAAAATGAATTTTCTAGAGAAAATGTTGATAAGACACTATTTTTGAAAAAGAAAGATAATGATTATAGTAGTACAAATATATGTTGATGATATTATTTTCGGTGCTACTAATGAAATTCTTTGTCAAGAGTTTGCTAAGCTAATACAGGGTGAGTTCGAGATGAGCATGATGGGAGAACTCAATTTCTTTCTTGAACTCCAGATTAAGCAAACTACATATGGTATCTTCATCAACCAAGCTAAGTACACAAAGAAATTATTAAGAAGTTTGGAATGGAGACTACTAAACAATAGGTATGCCTATGAGCCCCTCTTGTAGACTTGATAAAGATGAACATGGTAAATCTGTAGATCAAGATATACAGAGGTATGATAGGCTCCTTATTATATCTAACTACTAGTAGACTAGATATGTTTAGTATTTGCATGTATGCTAGATATCAGTCTGAACCTAAAGAATCACATCTTATGGCTGTTAAGCGCATTATTAGATATCTATCTGGTACTATTAGTATTGGTTTTTGGTATTCTAGAAATTTATCTACTGAATTAATCAGATATTCTGATGCGGACTTTGCTGGTTGTAGATTGGATAGAAAGAGTACTAGTGATACTTGCCAATTTCTTGGAGTTAACTTAATCTCATGGTTTAGCAAGAAACAAACTTCAATTGCACTATCCATAGCTGAAGCTGAGTATATTATAGCAGGAAGTTGTTGTGCTCAAATCTTGTGGATTAAGCAACAACTTGAAGACTTTGGAATCAAGTTGGTTAGTACTCCTATTAAATGTGATAATACCAGTGTTATTTACTTGACTAAAAATCTTGTTCAACATTCTAGGAGTAAGCACATTGAAATTAGACATCATTTCATTAAGGATCATGTAGAAAACAATGATATTTTGCTTGAATTTATCAGTACTGAATTTCAATTAGCTGATATTTTAACTAAACCTCTTCTGGAAGATCGATTCTGTATGATTAGAAGAGAGCTCGGGATCATCAATCCGTTTGATTAAATTTTTCCTACATTTTGACTCAAACTAGATCAATTTGACCTTAATCATGATAAATCTTGCTCAATCATTGTTGATTTGACTCTAAAATCATCATATTTCAATTGATTTTGATCTGCCCTTGAAATCCCTGAATTTTTGTTTTTAAGTCGATGTGTCGACACATCGATGTGTCGACACCAAAATGTGTCGACACATGCATGAGCCGACACATGAATGACAACGGACTGAGATTTAAGGGGTTTTCAAACCATTTTTCTTCCTAAATATTTTCTCCTTCGATCCAACACAAGGGTTTAAGGTATCCATACTATTCCTTCCACTGTTTCATTGCTTTTACCTATTGTTTCTTTGATTTGGAAGATCGGTAGCCAGTTTTTTGGTTAGAACTCTCCTAGTTTTGATTTCTAAACCCTAGAAACTCCAAATTTCAACCAAAATCCTGTCCAAATCTTTCAATCCAAGCAATGGGACCTCATAAACAAGTTGTTCGTCGACCTCGTCAGTCAAACCAAGAAGAAGAGCGAAGGATGAAGGCCCGACATGAGTCTAGAGCTACAGATCCGCCCGCCGACCTTTGTTTGTTTCGTCTAGCCGGATGAGCTCAAAGATTGTGGTTGGAGGATATCGAGTGAATTTTTTATTTGTCGACCAGCAGCATTTTCGGATTGAAGAGTGGATTCGACAGGCTGGTCTGACCACATTCTGTTCACTTAGTGAGAGGTATTATCCCGGGCTGATGAGAGAGTTTTATGGATCACTCGCCCGCGGGACAGATGGTTAGTTGGCACAGGTCAGAGGATGGGATATCCCCATTGCTTCAGAGATTCTGAGCAGAGTATGGGATATACCGATGATGGGATCTATTGTTGACAGTTTGATGGATCGAGTCAGTGGTCTTCAATGCATATTTTAGTCAGACATTCTACCAGAGGGAGCCACTGTACCAGCATCCAGGTTATCCATAGAGATGGGACTACTACATCACATCGTCGCCCAGATACTTCTGCCGAAGACTGGACATTTCGACTATATCACCGAGCGGGAGTTGCTCGTGATGGTCTCACTGGTTCAGCGCATGCCAGAATAAATTCTTGTTCTGATGGTACATCAGATTACAGAGGTGTCGACTAGCTAGAGGCTCTGCTTACCTTATGGCATGGGATTGACAGTATTATTTAAGGAGTATGGAGTCAGCTTTCAGGATGAGCTATATCGTATATTGCTTCGTACCGATGTGTATGACATCAAGTCATTGCATCGGATGGGCTATCACTTGTTCCGAGGCCAGTGGACTCACAGGATATCAGGTCAGGTCGAGGACCGAGCTGATGATGATGACGCAGTAGACGAGGAGTGCATTCTCTCTGGTGAGGCAGGACCTAGCAAGACTCAGCTTAAGATGGTAGCGCAACCAGTGATTGCTCCTCAATCTGATCCTTCTACATCAGCACAGCCTCAGCCAGCACAGACAGAGACTCCAGGCATTTAGATAGTTTAGAGGATAGAGTTAGACACATCGAGATAGACGTATTTATCATGAGACAGCGTCTTGACGTATTCATAGTTGAGACGAGAGATAGCCATATTGGACTTAGTCATGGCATCTCGGCTATTCTTTTTGCACTGTCCAGATCCTCAGCAAGTGCTCCAGTAGCCGATACTACTCCTGCGCCTGCTCATGTACCTACTCCTGCACCAGTGGATGACATTGATGATATTGGCACTGGTGTTGATATTACTATTGGAGATGGTGATACTGTTGGTGATATAGTTATTGGAGATGACGATGGAGACGAGGAGACTAACTCAGACAGATTTGACTTTGCTGATCTTACTTCAGAGCCAGTTGAGGAGGTGATGACTGACTTGCTGACGAGTCCTGTTCCTGACCCATCTTGTTTACCTGCTTATATTCCTATTCCATCTTCTCCTTCTAGATCGAATGATCGCACTCCTATTTCTATTCCTATTCTCTCTCCAGTTATCGATACACCTATTATTGATTCCCCTGATATTGATATTCCTGATATTCATGCACCTATCATCGAGACCCCCATTGTTGATACACCGATTATGGATATACCGATACATTCTACAATTGATACTTTTATTTTTGATACGCCTGTTGTATCATCAGCTGTTACCCCCATCCTTGACATACAGATTATTGACACTCCTACTCTTCACACATCATCGCTTATTTGAGAGCTTGGATTTATATATTCGGCTTTCAGTATCTTGACTCTGGCCCTTTATTTGATCGCACACCTCTTCCAGCGGTTGCTGAGATTGTTGTTTCGATCACTTCCGTTCCTACGAAGAATATTGCCTCTACCTCTACTACTCCAGCCAGAGGTCGAACATATGCTCATCGCAGAGGACATGGTCGTCGTACCCCTCCACAGCCGACCAAGACCAGACTTAGAGATCTTTGATCGAGATGCCGCCGCGAGCTCGATTCTTCACTGATATAGGACCGATTGAGATCGGTTCATCTTCTGATGAGTCCATGGATGAGGATTAGGACCTTTATGTACTTTTAGATAGTTTGTTTTTATGCTTCTATGTATTTTTGTCTTTGTTATACATATGTTGTATAAGTTCTAAGTTTATATGAAAAAACTTGTTATTCCTCATCTTATATCTGTGATGAAAATGAATGTTATATCTTGAATTGCTTTTATACTTCAATGTCTTCACGCTTGTTTGAATGACTTTCTTAAAGACAAAGGGGGAGTAGTTTAGAAAATGAGTAGATTAACTCAATGCTATATCTTGACTACTCAATCTGTTTATTTTTCCTATCTTTTTAATGATAACAAAAAAGGGGAGTAATTTAGTGAGATTTAAGTATAAATGTGTATACTTCACAAAAAAAGGGGGAGTAGTTTTGATTTATATTTGTGATATGCAAGTAGTAAACAAATTTTTTGAAAACCTGAATTGAAAATTATTTACAAAATTTCTTAAGAAAGGGGAGCTTTACTTTATTTTCATTTGAAATCCTTTCAAAATGAATTTCATCTTAAAACCCCTCTTTAAATGCTTGAAAAGATTCTTACAAATTTGTCATGAATCATTGATTCAGGAGGAGCTTTGTTTGCTGAAATTTTCTTGTAGAGTATCATGATACATGTTTTCTATACATTTAAATAAATCCCAAAACTCTGATACTCTCTAACAAGCTCTAGCTCTATTACTTGTATTCCGAATGGTCATATAATTAATGCAAGTAATGTTGATATACTTAATGCTTTCAATTTTTTGCACCTTGATCAATTCTCTTAAAAGCTTTGTTTTAAAGTAATTTATACTTAAGGATTTTGTCATCATCAAAAGGGAGAGATTGTTGACTCCTTTAATTGATTTTGATAATAAGCAAAATGGTTAAGTATAAGTTGAGGACTAATGATTTACTTTGAGTGTGTTTTTATTGAAAAGGTGCTTACAAAATTTGATGAAGCCCAATTATTTTGAAGAAGCCAAGTTTGAATGAAAAGATTGCTCAAATAAGAGTTGGTTGATTGGATGGCTAAGATAAATGAAAATTTGTTCCAACTCAAATCAGTACTTTCTGTGATTTTTCAGAGAAGTGTCGACTTAAAGTGTCGACACATGACATGAAGTGTCGACACATGGAGATGAAGTATCGACTCAGGCCGGAACGCAGCAATATTTCAAATGGCACAGATAAAGTGCCAACACATGGACCTGAAGTGTCGACTCAAGGTGTTGATACATGGATCAACATATCGCCTGAGACTTTCAAGCCACAGAACTTGCAGGAATTGAAGGAACAGCTGAAGTGTTGACACATGAATGCAAGGTGTCGACTCAACTGAGAAAGTGTCGACACATCTAAGATTTCCAATGAATTTGAATGGAGCAATTCGAACTAGGTGTCGACTCAAGAAGATCATGTGTCGACCTTATGTATCGACTCAACTGAGAAAGTGTTGACATATGGAGTTCTGGCAACAGTAATGGCTAGTTTTTTCAAATGCAGAACTTGCCCAAATTGCCTCCAATGGCTAGTTTTTCAAGTGTAATGGCTAGAAATCAATTTTGAGGCCTTGGAAAGATATTTATATGCTCCAAAGTCAAATCAAAACACAAGAGTTTGAATACTATTGAAGAATATTAAAGAGTTTTGAGAAGAGAGAGAAAAGTGAGCTTTAACTCCAATTCATTAAAGTTTCAACCACTCTCAAGCTAAAGGGGGCCTTCAAGAATTCAAGATCCTTCAAGAGCATTGAAGATCATCCATTCTTGGGCATTCAAAAGGCTTCAATAAGTGCAAAGCAACTCTACATCGAGCTACAAAGAGATATCCGCTTTGTTTTAGAAAGCTTACATTGGCTCTTTACTTTTAAACTATATTCTTGTAAGGGTTCTGGTTAGCCTATTATAAAACCAAGTGAGATTATTGGTAAGCCTTGGAAAACTAATTAGGTTGGTGGTTAGCCCGCAAAACCACTAAGGTTCTTAGTTAGCCCGAAAAATCAAGGGAGGTTGTTGGTTAGCCTTTGAAAACCAATTAGGTTCTTGGTTAGCCAGTAAAATCAAGTGAGGTTTTGACTTGTTGGCCTTGTGAAAACAAGTTGAATTTTTATTAGTGAGCCCGCAAAACTAATCAACTGTAATCGGGTGTGATTATAGTGATTCCTAAGGGAATCTTGGGGAGTGGATGTAGGTGCATTGATTGGCACCGAACCACTATAGTTCTTGGTGTTTATGATTGCTTGATCTCTCTCTCCCTGCTCTTTACTTATTGCTCTTTATTTCTGCTGCATTATTATCTTAGAGCATTGCAATTGCTTTTAAAAGTACTTGCTAACTTATTTGCTGAATTGGATTGCATTGTTTAGTATCAAGTAATATTAGTTGTCAAATTTTTAGAGACCCAATTCACCCCCCCCTCTTGGGTTGCTTACTGGGCAACAGGTTCTCACGTGAGGGAACCAAGTTTCGAGTTCATGCAGGAACTCAGCATTGGCAATCTCTAGAGGAGCTGATGGTAGAAGGCAGAGTGATAGAAGATAACAAGATGGGAGGTCCAGGTCGAAGACTGCGATCAAGATCAAGTACTACTGGTGCAACGAGTTACGGCATCATATCAAAGATTATCCATAACTCAAAAATTGAATGAGTGCTATTATGGCGATGGCCAATAGTAGCGACAGTAATGGATATAGTGATGCATCATGGCATCTAATGAGATATCTTCTTTTCAGTAGTGGATTATAGATTTGTATGTTTCTATCTATATATTGCAGAAATGAGTGTTCAACTCTCCAAAGAGTAGAGAGGGTATTGTTCATTTACCAAATAGATCGATTTGTATGATAAAAAAAAAAGTGACAGTCAGCTTAAGGCTTCATGATGAAATATCGAGAAAATTAAACGAGCTTTGATACATACCCAACTTCAGTAAGAATCTAATCTCACTAAATAAATTGGGTTTAAATAGCTATATGTAGAGAGCTGATGATAGAATCCTAAAGGTTATCCATGATAGTAGGGTTGTCATGCAAGGAAGAAGCATGGAGGATTTTATCTCTTGATAGGTGTTTAGTGCAAGGTGAAGTCCCTAATGCAAATAGGGGCTTAGTGTGAGGTAGAGCTCTAAGAGCAAGTGGATCGAGCACAAGATGAGAAATTTAGGAGAATAACAGGTAACATCACACGGTGAAGTTCTTATTACTACAGGAGATTTACCAAGTAGGTCTTAGGTCAAAGTAAGCATAGCACATGACAAAGATAAGATCGAATGGCCTATTTTGACTCTTATATTTGTCCATCTATGAGCAACAGATATTTTCCTCAAGCCATGGGGGTGGCAGTTACAAGCTCTCAAAGTCAAATGGAGGCCAAATGTCAAGTCAAGGTGGAGATTGTAAAGGAAAAATGCCTTGATTTGGTCCACTAGAATGAAACCCGCGAGGGGATCCAGTCCATAAAGAAACTAGGCCTGGCCCAGACCCACGTGCGCAGCGTGTGCACACGGTCCGGGCACGGGCACTTTGCATAGTCCATGGCATTTCCAAGGGGTTTCATGCAACTCATGCACTTGATTTGCATGATCAGATGATCAAGCATGTTCCCAGGCGAGATCTAATGCTCTAGGGTGAGTCCGACTCCAATCCATGCATGGGCACTTAGACCATGCTTCTCATGGTCCATGGCATTTCCTAGAGGTTTCATGCAGCTCACGTGCACGATTTGCACAATCAAATTGCCGAGCACATTCCCAGGCGAGATCTAATGCTCTAGGGTGAGTTCGACTTTGATCCACCATGATGCGTGGCAATTTTGACACATCTAATGGTGACCAAATGGTTGGGGACTCTCTCGAGCATCAAACAGGAGTTGAAAAAGGAATCAGAGTTCTTTTCTAACACGTTTGAATCACCAGACTTCTGTCAAATACTCTTCAACAGAAAGACATCCCATAGGCTATAAATGGAGGGCAAATAGTTCGGAGCACTAGTATGAAGATCCAAAGGGTTTTCATGAGGGATGGAGTGGTAGAGAAAGCCTATAGGGACTAAAGGATCTATTTGAAAGTTGAAAGCTTTGTAAAGAATTTAAGACTTCTTATTGAGAAAAATTATACGTGATTAAGAGTACGAGATTTTATCCTATAAGTGATTAGTGATTATATTTTTAATAATGAAGTCTTGCATGTCCTATTAAATTATGTTTTCTATATTATTTTCTTTTTTTCCTCTATTGCAGCATCAACAATGACATCATGATCTTGGATATGGAATTTATATTTCGTATGAGAAATTACTCAATAAGTGATATCAGTACAAGTGGTACTACATAGTATACTTCTTAAGGTCAACTAGACTAGATCATCTATGAAAGAGCTACGTGTGGAATCACATGATTTAAAGGCCAAAAACATGTTGGATCTTTACTCCGACATTAGTACTCTATCATGTGATGTCACTATTTGTTAAAAGTTTGTAGGGCTATTGCTGCACCTCTCTAAGCTGATCAAGTGAGCTGTGCTGAAGTTAGATCGAGTTCTTAAGGATCTTCAAAGGTTGGCTGATATCTTGTCAAGAACTTTGGGAGCAGTCCGATCTCTTTCTTTGACTTGCAAAAGTCCTCAACATTGGAGAAATTAGTGAGATTCTCTAGTAGGGGGATACTCCGATACTTAAGTCAGCTTTGAGAGAGAGAATAGTAGAAGAAAATGGAGACAGAACGAATATTTAGAAAAGTTATTCCCAAGAGATCTCTTTGATTTCCTATTTATAAAAGTAGAGAGATGAGTTAATTAGGCAGTTATAACTGTTTATAAGATGGTTATACCTTTAAGAAAGTAGTTAGATAGGTTAGGCATACTATGCCTGATATCTTTTTATATACAACCGGTCATCCATACAGTAACAAGGGCATAGCCACTTATGGCCACTCCAATAATATTACATGGATTCACATATTTTGAAGTGGCAAATGTTTCCATGAAAGCTTCAACAATTGTACTCCATGGTCCGACAAACGGCTCCATCAATCAACCAAGAATGCCATTAAGGACATGTTTGAGAGGGAGTTGGGCTCTAGAATAAAAGTAGAAATTGATGAACTCCTATTCTAGTCATTTGATGGGAGGAATCCTATTTTGGTTCTAATTCTAAAAAGAAATTAATAGGAATGTCTCAATACCACAAAATCCAATCATAACTTTTTTTAGTATTCAAATTTTATTCCGATTCCGATTCCGATTCTAGTTACAAATTAAATATATTAAAGAATACGGTCATTTCGATTTTCATTCCAATCTATTTCGATTTCAATTTTCATCATGAATCAAGCGTATACCCTAAGTCTCTAACTTTGTTAGCATCCTAAGCATATCCATGAAAACAAGGAAAGGAAGACAACCACCTTAGCAATCAAACAATCATGCCAACAAAGATAAAACAGCAAATCACGGATCCTACCATGCATAGTTTGCGCTACAGAGCACCATGTAATACTTGATGGCTGCCTTTAAGAAATGGATGGCCATCAATGGCCTTACATGTCATACATGGTGCATCTTGTTTGATGATTGTTCGTCTCTTGATAAAAGTTATCAGGTGCTGCACCATAAGAATCATGCAAGCATATGTACGGTTCTATATTGGCTATATACCCGATAAATTTGAATATTTATATAAGCCAAGGAATCCAAAAATATTTTTAACTAATATTTTAAATGAAGATATTGTAGATCAGAGGATATCGTAGCATAGGTTTGTTGAGACCGATCATGGGCTAATATAGTGGTGTTGGTGATTGTATATATTTGATGGACTAATAGTGGTGTTGGTGATTATATATATTTAATGAGACTGTGTTGGTGATTATATATATTTAACGGATCTGGTTCGGTAAGAATGCTTGACCAAAACGGAAAGAATATTGGAAGATTATATGAACATATATATTTAATCTCATATTAATTATTTACTGGATAGATCTTGGATACTTATTTAGATAAGGTATTGGATTGTAATGCTAACTAAACACGGCCGAGGAACCTAGGTGAAATCGTCAATAATTGACCCATCTTGCTCACCCATCTCAGGTGATGGAGCTCAGACCCGGGATCGTCCCAAAATGACAATTAGCACGAAGGCACAGGCCTCGCGGACGTTTATGACCATGTTTCAATTTGGGCGGCTGGTGGCCTATGATATATCGTGTCCAAGTAATCAATCCTCGAGTGTCTCTGGTTTCGATCGAGGTCGTGGTACATGACACGGATTGGCTTTATTTGCTCGCTTCTGAGGTGCAGGAAACACATGATATTTGGAGTATTCGTGAGACAAAAATGGGTCAAAAATCCAGTTCAGATTCTGCCAAATTATTGGGGCCTTGGCAGGCGGCTTGGTGCTTTCTTTGCAGCAGCAGCGCAAGATCGTTTGATATATCACGGGGCGGTGTTGGCTCGTTCCTTTGTTAGCACATAAATACCAACTTGAATCTTTCCTTCAAGTCCCAAAGTTTATTTTGAACTTTAATTTGTCTTCCATTGCGATAGATCGATGATCGCATGCTCCTTTTCGCACCTGGCATGCTGAATCCAATGTTCTCCTCGGAAACGTGATGCGCGTCCGTACATAAATGAAATTGAATATTCGAAAAAACCGTCATCTTAATTTTTAGAATCGTATCTTCGACATTTTATATCTTTCGGTCAGAAGCATCCGGTGCTTGACGGTGGTGATTGGGAGGAAGCTAGCATTTGTGGTTTTTTTCGGTTTCTAAATATACTTATTTTTTTAGAAAAAAAAAAAAAGTATAACTTATCCTGGATACATGCGCGCATTCACATATATACAAATAAATTTTTTTTTTTCATAAACAGTCTTACAATATTAGCTACTAGTGATCATAAACGTTATCTTAGATATTTATATAAGATTAAGAAATATAAACAATATCTTCGACTAAGGTATAAAATCTTAGATTAAGATAACTAGCATCAGAACAGACATGACTCGAGCACGATATATGGATTAGGAGACTTTGTAACATGGGTACATTAGAGCTGACCGTTGATTGATTAAATATTTGTAATTGGATTTGATCGGATCTAAACTCCTGGCCTGATAGGAATGCCAGAATTTAAATGATAAGGGTGAAAATCTGTATAGATCTGTATTTAGTGAGATTGCATTGCAGGCCTTATGAAGGCATGCAAAAGATCATTGCTGCCATTCATGAAATGGGCTCTCTAGTCTTCATCACATTTTTTAATTAATTAATTTATATGGTATGCTAAACCACCTTCTTGCCCTCGAGAACTTTTTTTATGGGTGTCATCAATTTATGGTTGGCGATCCGGTATGCAAGCTAGTTATCCTTGCTATAAATGATCACTCATGCTCCATATAAACTAGAGAATAAGACCCCAAATATCAAGAGAGGGTGAGCCTTCAAAGATCCAAATATTTTAGTGGCTCACAACTCCTTGAATTGCCGCAGAACTAAGCCAAAAAATCAATAGCACCTGCATCCGCAAATAACATGCACTTACTGAAATTTCTATTTGCTGTCATTATAATAAAAACAATAGCCATTATTTGCTATGATAATGATATATATAGATGAATTAAAAAAAAAAAAAAAAAAAGAGATATTTATTAAATAGTTAATTCGAGCAATTGTTATTTTTCATCTAATGATAGAAATTAAAATTAAAATTATTATTCGACATGGATAAATAGTATAAATGCATGCTAAACAACAATCATCATTCTTAGAAGAAGAATCACATTCATTTAAACTTTAGTTATTAATAATGATTACAGTATTATTATTAAGAAAATCGTTCTTGATACCTACTCACGATGAATATAATATCGATTGAAATATTTTTTTCTAAAATTTTTAATAATAATATTATGTAGTCTCACGGGATGTTTTTGAAATGGCCATGAGGCCTTGCACCTCGTGGCAACCTGGACAAGATTTTTTTTTTTTTTTTTTGGCCTCAAACACGTACGCTAACATCAGAGTCTGAACATGGATATTTATGTACGATATTTCAGGTGCCAGTCAGTACCTAATTCACTGGAAGACAAAAGATCAGGAGGTGGAGGCAATAGGCCTATGAAAGCAAAACTGACAGGCACCTCATCCATGCGGACCCATCATTCCATGATACGTGATGCCAACTTGGATGCGTGATAGGCCTCGTGAATTAAAATAAATAATAATAATAATAATAATAATAAAGGTTCAATCCCATCGGATTATGTTAGATTTGGAACGTCCTTTCTAACATTAATGCGTGATAGGTCTCATAATTTTTTTTATATATATATAAAAAAAAAAAAAAAAAAAAGGAAAGAGGGGCTTCGATCCTATCAAGCTATGTTTGATTTGGATCGTAATTTTTTTACGTATCCTTTCCATCGTTGATGCGTGATAGGCCTCGTGAATTTTTTTTTTTTTATAAAGAAAAGGAAGAAAAGAAGAGCTTCAATCCCATCAGGCTATGTTCGATTTAGATCGTAATTTTTTTAAGTATCATTTCTATCATTGATGAGTACGTCAGCCTAATATCACTAAAACATCGGAATGGTGCGCTCTCTTACCGCTCCGATCACGTATTCCAGAAAAATTCCTGGATTTAATCGAGTTATCCGTGATGATCATGACTCGAATCCGTGACCGGTGGGAGGTGAGGCTAAGTCTCGTGAAATACTCTGATTTTTGGAAAAGTTTTTTTTTTTTTGCCACTAGCGCATGACGCAGCTGGTTGTGAGAAAAGTGGCAGAGGTTCGAGCCTCGATTGGGCAATTTTCGACGAAAATCCGGGGATAAAATATAAAAAGAAAAAAATTAATAAAATAAAATAAGAAAAAAATTAATAAAATAATCCTGGAATCTCTGTTGACCGGTGGTAGTGAAAAAAGTTAGGGATATAAATAATAAATTTCGTTCACTCGGCTGACGCCAATGATAAAGTTAGGGATATATATAATAAATTTCGTTCACTCGATTGACGCCAGTGGTAGTCAAGTTGACGTACTCACCTTCGGATGGGGAATGACTGCAGAAAAATTAATATACACCGTATATCGAACATTTCTTAGCTGGGATTGGGGGACCGTCTGGGGGTGGCCATGCCCGGGATCTAACTCCCCCTCCTTTTGTTTTACCAAAAAAATAAAAAAAAAAAGCTCCCATTTCTTTTTTTTTTTTCCAGCATTTTAGAGATACAAAAACCACTTCTCATCTCTCAATAGTTCACCAAACAATTTTATATAAAATATTTTTTAACCATCCTAAAACTCTGCAAATTATAATATAAAAGGGTTGCAGAGGCAAACCTCTGCAGAGGCATATCCAGTGAATAGAGATTTTACTGATGTTGAAAAGTGCTGCTAAAAAAAAAACTATATATATCCCTGATATCTTTAACGGTACTTTCGCTGACTTAATACTTTTGTTAGCCTAATATTGTCAATAATTATGTGGTTATTTAATATGCTTTCATATATGCTGCTTCTAAGTCTCTTTTAAGTAATATTCTTTAATATTTAGCAGCTTTTCTAAAATGCGGCCAATTCATTTAATAATATTAAAAAATATCTCATAAAAGAAAGATAAAAAAAAAAAAAAAGATGAAGTAGATAGCCAGGCTTTAAAATGTTGTTAAAGGTTAATTAGTAGCATTGAAAAGTGCTGGAAAAAAATCTAGACCGTAATAGTCACCTTAAAAGGTAGATTTAGCATTGGGCTGCTCGGATTCGAAGACTTGCTAGTATGGAAACTCTCTTTATATCTTAATGATTATATGGGTACTTTATTAGATTTGCTCTATCACTTTTCTTGCATTTTTATTATCTATATTACGTACTACACTTGGTTATCCAGGAATTATATTGTCTTCAATATCTTTGAGTGTCCTTCCAAATTAGTTATGGAAAAAGCTCGGATCCATGCTGACGAGTATATGAGGACATCTCTATTGATGTCGGAGAACTAGGATTTTACTATTGCTCCTCCAACACCTTACCGGGTTTTCATTGCTTGGAAACCCCTCTTCCGACATTCTTTACCATCAATTTCGACGGAAGTATATCAGGTACTTATGGTGGTGCTAGTTTTGTCATCCGTGGCCCAGGCCATGGAGGATTCGCACGATTGAAGGTCACTATTTTATTCAGCCGACGATCCCTGTAGTTGAGTTGCGGGGTGTCTAGGCCGATATTGTTTACGCTCGGAGGATCCTGCAGATTGAACATCTCATTATTAAGGAAAACTCTGCCACCATAATAGCATAGATTCAGGAGGCCCGGAGATTGGTACTACATTCATTCTTTCAAAAATTGCTCACCTTCATCAGGACTACTCTGACTGTATCATCAGGCATGTATATAAAGAGACAAACTCCATGGCGGACTAGGTAGCTTTCTATGTTGTCCATCACTCTGGATCTGAATTGTCGACTGACCTGGGATGTTCAACGATCTTTTCTTGATATAGTTCTTTCAAATTTTTTGGATTGTATTTATACTAGATCCTTACCTTGAATGAATGCACCACCTTATAAAAAAAAAATAATACTTTTATAAATATTAATATTATTTTATTCTTTTAATTTTTAAAATATTTTTTTAAGATATTTTCGTGTACCAATGATAACTATTTTTAGCAATTAAGTATCACAGCTTTATTCAATCTATTCGGAACCTGTTTGAAATATATATGTTATATTATTTATATATTATTATGTTAATGATACTTTTTTGAAACATCAATAGTATCCCACAAAATCAAATTAAAAATATAAATTGCATTGTTTAAGCAAAAGTATAAACATGCTATGAAAATGATAAACTAAAAACATTTGTTGCGCTGCTACGGCAGTAGCACAGTTGGTAGAGATGCAGTCCCGTCTCTCTCCGATCATGAATTCGAGACATGAATCCATAAATGACTTGATTAAATTTCAGATTTCTGGAAGCACGTGACTGGAGACGGGACGGCTGCTACTCTGGCATCGTAGCGGTACTAGACTGACGTACTCATCGATTGATGGGAAGACATACATAAAATTATGATCTGAATCGAACAATCACCAGTGGGATGGGACTCGATAGGGGAGCTACGCCGGGATTTATCCCCATCCCTTTCGTTCTATAAAAAAAAAAAAAAAATTGTTGCAATTTATGAGAAATTGTGTACAGAAATATGGAAAAAAAAATTTGAAGTTCAAAACAATTTACAAAATGTATTATGTTAATAAGTTTTTTATAAATTAAAATAAATTATGGTTGACCAAGTACAAATGCATGCAAGCTTTTTTCTGACAGATAGCAATAGATAATAAGTTGAAAAATTGGTCGACAAAAGTAGGCTACAATAAGTCACCTAGGCAGGATTTTTTTAAATAATTTTTTAATAAATATTTATAAAATTAAAGTTGTTTGAAATATATTTACATGACTATCATAAATTTATTTGCATGATGGCAACAACAGAGGCTACAGGTTGAGCCTATGATTTCAAATTCAAAATAAAATATAAAAAATATTAAAATAATATAATAAATTAAAAATTAAAGAAATTAAAAAAATCATAGGTTGTACCTGTGGTTTCATTTTATTCTTACATCTTCATTTTTCAAATAAAAAATTTAAAAAATTTAAAAATTAAAAAATATATAAGCAAAGTCATAAATTATTATCGTAATAATATAAAATTTAATATTATAAAATAAAATTTATTATATATAATAAATAATATAAATAGTATAATAAATATAATAAATATTTTATAATATTATATAATATAATTTTAGTCGTTACCAATCCAGCCTCCAATCTGACTACCAGGTCGGTGCCAATCCGGTCATGAGTCCAATCGCCAGCTGATGCTAGTTCAATCGTCAATCCGGTGCCAGTTCGATCGCTAGTCTAATCGCTAGTCCGGCGACCGACCGACACCGACCTGATAGTCGAACTAGCAACCGAACTAGTACCAGACTAGCGACGGACTGGCATGACCTACAGGCGGACTAGCGACTAGACTGCATCAAACTGATGATCGAACTAGCGACCGGCCTAGCACCAGGCTGGTAGTCAAACTGGCAATCAAACTGGCACCAACTTAGCAGCCGGACTGGTAATCGGACTAGTACCAAGCTAGTAGTCTAGTCTAGCACCGGCTTGACAAATGAACTGGCAACTGGACTAGCACCGAACTGGCAACTGGAATAGCAACGAGACTAGCACCAGGTTTACGATCGGACTAGCGACCAAACTGGTATCGATCTAGTGACCGGATTGGTGATTCGACTAGCACCGGGCTGGCGATCGACTAGTACCATCCTGACGGGTGAACTGACGACTGGACTGGCGACCGAACTAGTGCAAGGCTGGTACCCGGATTGGTGACTGAACTGGCACCGACTTGACCACTAGACTAGCGACTGAATTAGTACCGGGTAAAGGATCGGATTGGCACCGGACTGGCGACCGGATTGGTGACCGGACTAGTATTGATTGGCAACCAGACTAGCACCGATTTGATGACGGACTGGCACTGGCCCGATGGGCGAACTGGTGACTGGACTAGCACCAACTAAATTATAAATTTATATTATATTATAAATTATTTATTATATTTATAATATAATATATAATTTATAATTTAATTTATTATAATATATATTATTTATTGTATATTATAATAAATTTTATTTTATAATATAAAATTTTATATTATTATTAAAATAATAATTTATGATTTTATTTATATATTTTTAAATTTTTTAAATTTTTATTTGAAAAATAAAAATACAGGAACAAGATGAAGTCTTACATATGACCTGTGATTTCATTTGAGATGAAGCCACATGTTATACACGTAAATTCTCTTAATTTTTGTAAAATTTTTTATTATATTATATTATTTTAAATATTTTTATATTTTTATTTTGAAAATTGAAGCCGCAGGTCGAATCACTTAGTTTTGATGTAGCCGCCATGGCGTAAATACGTTAGTTTTGTAAATATATTTTAAACAACATTAATTTCGTAAATATTTATTAAAAATATTATTTTAAAAAAAATCTCATCAGGGCATGTTGTTTCTCAAATCTGCCCTTGGGCACAAATAAAAGATGTGCCCGGCATAGCGTCTTTTTTGGACAGGTCTAAAATGGCGTTAAGAGGAAACCACCGGAAAGGATGGGATTTTGCGGGCCCACAAAGATCTTGTCCTGTATGTCCACAAAATTTCAAATTAACTGGAGAATGATATATACTTTCTTATGTAACACGATATCTAAAGCTGCACTGGTTTCGATCCCGTTACGCATGCCATTTCAAACCATTATCAACACACGCAGGGAACTAAACGCCAATGAAGTGCTGTAAAAGATTGTCTTTAACATGTAACGGTCCACCAAAAGACAAAAAGAAATTAAATAACAAAAGGAAATAGAGTAGGCCATGATCAGCTTTTACCTCATTCCAAGATTTTTCTAGTGCAAGCTAATGGATAAACAGGAGACTTTGGATTTGCAAAGAAAATTGCATTTGGCACTACAACTGGTGATGGTGTCCAACTTATGTGCTGGGATCTACCGACTAATATAAATCGTGTGAATGCTAAGACAAGGACAGAGAAAAAATAAAAAATAAAAAAAATAAGTGCAAAAATGACGTGGCCATGACGATAGGTAGAAAAAAGAAAAAATAATTAATTTATTAAAATGAGATAATTTATTTCAATTTAATTTGATAAAATTTAAGTATATCGTTATCGACCCCGAAAGCTATAAATTAAGTAGTTTTAATATTTAAAAAATCTTCTATAAAGAAAAATAAGAAAAATTTCGTCGGACACGAAGATGCTTAATATTGATATATTATACTGTGATAGATATTGTATTTTGCTTGGCAAGCCTTTAGTATGCTGCAAAGAAATTTTATGGTATCAATTATTTGATAAAATGAAAGTTTGATTTGAATTTCGGTTTCATGATTGTTACCTCAATATTGAAGGGTTTCTACGTAAATCTCATATTTTTATATTTAATTTGATTTATATTTTATTGGATTTGATATTATTAAATTATTATCTATTTTAATTAGTATATAGGATATAGAATTTATCATGGCTTCTTTTTTTTTTTTTGGTAAACCGAATAAGGGAGGGGGAGGTAAACCCCACTGTAGCTGTCCCCACTGGGCCCCCAACCCGTCTAGGCCATGTTCGATTTGAACCGTAATTTTTTCGTGTATCCTTCCTATCTGAAGGTGAGGCACCACTAAAGCGCTAGAGTTGAGCGCCCCTTCTCGTACCTCAGAAAAAATTTCGGGATTTAATCGAGTAACACACGAGTTCAAATTTCGAACCGTGATCGAGGGGACGATGAGTAAAGCGCCCACCAGCTGCGCTACCACCTTGCTGGCTTATCACGGCTCTTTCATTCCAACAATAATGACCTTGGACTGCAAATTTAGCATGCAAGTCCCGTCACGATGGTGACAAGGAAGTTTAGGCATAGAAAATATAGGTTGTATATAAGAGAAGTTAGCAAATATATAACTTCTCACATTAGTAACGCCGCCAGTAAACAATGCAAAAGAACATTCCGCCTGCTGCTGATTGATCAACCGAGACCTCAAAGATCCCTCCATCCCCAATCTTCATGGAACCTGGATTTAAATAATTGGCAAATTGATAATGAAACACCATCAGCAATGTAAACGTTAGCAAGTCCAAAACATACAAATAAATATCAAGATTTGTTTCACTTGTAGCTCGTTCCACCCTTACCGGAGCTGAGAATATCTTTTTTGAAGTTAAAGGGAGGTAAGTTCCACCCGGCCTTTGTTGCATGGCTAAAGGATTGCAAATGGCGAAAAAAGCTATCATAGAGCGATCGGCGACCAACGAAAGTAAAGAACACCGGTATAGATACAACTTTGGTGTGCAACCAGTGCAGAGACAACCAATGAGGAAGAAATCAGAGTAATAAGTATCCAGCCGAAGAAAATCCATATAAACTAGACGAGAGAAAGATCAAAGAGCTTCAGGGAAAAAAGAAAATTTGTCATACACTTTTCATCGAACAGTTTACATGCAACTCATGCACACCAATAGATTTTTTGATTTCCTAACCCAAAAGCAGAACAGTGAGAACACCAAAAGAAACTACCATAGCAGTCAGCGAAGTTCGCAGATGGCTTGTGCTGCTACATTTTCCCCGGATCGTCCGCCTCACGTATGTTGCCTCGTCCGGTGCCCGCGATGCCCCGTGGATCGCGATCTTCGACAGCCGCTGGGCTTTGCGGAAAGTGGGCTTTGATTAGAGCTTCTGGGCAGCCCATTTTTCACCGTATGCTACAGATTATATTCATGGCATTGCTGGTTTTAGAAGTATTGTGTTTCTTATCATAAAAAAAAAAAGAAAGAGATGGGGGATCCATCTGTGCTAGGTTCAGATTTTTTCAAGGATGCACCCCTTCCCTCGGCTTGTGTCTTGGCGTCCGGTTTTCATCTCTCAAGGTCTGTGCGAAGGTTGAGAGGGGGTTTGCGAGGCCACTTTACCAAGGCTATAGCTCACAAAACCAAGTTTTACTGATCAAGGTTCTAGCGAGGATCGATGCTACTGAATATTTAACCCTTTTATGGACATTCATCCTAGCCACGGCTGACCTGGATCTTGGATTTAGCCGACCTCATGCTATTCCAGGATCCAATCTTAAATCTAATAGACCTCCAATTTTTGGTGAATGATCTTTCTCTGAGCACCGGAGAGCTAGATATGTCGAATACTGCCACACGGGTCTCTAGCCCGAGCTCGACTATCCAATACCTTGGTTTTTGCCAAGATGAGAAAGGGTCGGGCACGGTTGACTTGGAGCTGATCGAGAGACGAGGACCGAAGTCCAATTCTGCAAGATCACCATTTCTAATAAGTAAGCTCTTCCCAAATGTTCGAACTCCAGATAAGGGAGTTACTGAGATAAGGCAACTACTGGATGACTTCAAGTAGCAAATGTGGGATGAGATTCTCACCGGCTCGATTCTGGTACTCTTTTCAAAAATGGCCAATGCCCTGGGTATACATAGCCATGACTCTCCCCCTGTAAATAGAGGAAAAAAGGAAATTCTGGTTAAGTCTCTTAAGCTCCAAAAGATACTCCTCTACTCCAACCCAGTTCCTTCTCTCTACTCTTCGAATCCCAATTGACTTGGGCATTGGAAGGTCTCCACTGGAAAACCTTCCGACCAGGAACTTTTTTACAGGTCGTGGTCTCGGCACCTCGGAGGTAGTAGCACCTTCTTCACCTTGTCTATTCTTGATACTATAATTACTTTGTATTTTTCCGAAGAACCCTTGAGGCGGCATCACCCACATCAATCTCCTCATCTTTCGAAGACATGCACCTCATCAATTCTCAAGAACATCTAGACTGACCTCAGCATCAGTCCAAGTTTTGGTAGTAACAGTACGGTGCTAGAAGAAGGGCTTTAGTCCATTGCAAGAGAAAGCATTTTATCATGAGACCATGGAGAGAAGCCTTAAATGACTCACACTATTTTAATAGCACTTGATCTAGCAATGTTCAACAAGAGGTGGCACCAGAGCCCGTTGAAGTACCACCTCCTCCTTAGCCCATGCTAGCAATCACTAATGACAAGCCTTAGGAGAAGAATAAAGAAGGTGAATACAAGAGCAGGGGCCGAAGCATAGAGGCCATCGAGGTGACAAAAGCTCACACCAATTTCAGACATGACCTTGTTCTAATTTGATGAGGATTCTATCTCGAAATTGTCTACCTTGACTTCCACCTTGAAGATTCGAAAACTACACCCTACTCGATGCACCCTGTGCATAGACATTGATGGAGATTGTGAACAAAGGAAACTTACCTTAGCCAAGGAAGATGCTAGCCTCACCTCACAGGAGAAATGTGAATAAGCATTGCTGGAACCACCACAATTATGACCATGACATCAAAAAATGTATGTGGCTCAAGGATGAAATCGAAGTGCTTATCAGGTATGCAGACAACTCCAACAATATGTCAAAGAATAGCCAAACTAGAATGATACCCAAGCCAAACCCTAGCAACTTGAAGGGAATCGGAATAAGCCCATTGTCGACACCATCACCATCTCTGGGGTTAGGTTGGCAACACGCTCTTAGCTGAGCTGGAGGGATGCCCTAAAGATGCGAAAGAGTACAGATCTGATGACACGAGACAAGCCTCAAAGGGATGTAATGCTGATGATATAATTTTTAGTCATAATAAATGAAAACTTCTTCTTTTTAGGAATCCTTTCCAAGTATGTTGGGCTGATAATGATGAAGGGGATAACCTTTCAAGGATCCCTTGTGATGATGAAGGGTTTAATCAAGCAAAACATCAAGCTAAACTTATAGGTTCTCTGAGTAAGAGTTGTTTGATGATCACTTATTTAATGAATGGATGTAATGACTCAATAAAATCTAAAGAAACATTTGTCCTTTGTTCAAACTGAAAGAAGAAAAATCATTTGATTTGGGAAATACCTATTTGAGTTTTTTTATGAGTCTAGTTGCGAAGTCTACATAGTAAATAGTTGGTATGAATCATAGTTCAAATATTTATGAATCATAGTTCAAATATTTCTTTTCATGATCTATTCTATATATTCCGTGCTCCAAACACAAGAATAAAACCTTCTGAGGACCTTTTGCTAAGATAAAGGGACTAACTTCTGAGGATCCCTCATGATGATAAAAAGGCTAATCTTTCAAGAACCCCTCACATAGATGAAGGGGCTAACATTCTATGGACTCCTCGTGATGATGAAGGGGCCAATATTTTGAGAACCCCTCATAAGAACAAAGGGGCTAACCTTCCAAAGATCCCTCACAAAGATGAAGGGCAAACTTTCTGAGGAGCTAATCTTCTAAGAACCTCTTATAAAGATAAAGGGATTAACCTTCTAAGAACTCCTTATGATGACAAAGGGACTAATCTTCCAAGGATCCCTCGCGAAGATGAAGGGGCTAACATTTGGAGGACCCCTTATAAAGATGAAAGGGCTAACCTTTCAAAGATCTTTTGTAATGATAAAGGGGCTAACTTTCTGAGGAACCCTTACAGAGATGAAGGGACTAATCTTTCGGAAACTTCTTATGAAAATGAAAGAGTTAACATTTTGAGGATCTCTCGTGAAGACAAAGAGATTAACCTTCCAAGGATCCCTTGAGAAAATGAAGAAGCTAACTTCCAAGGCCCCCTCATGAAGATGAAGGGGCTAACTTTTTGAGAATCCCTTATGACAACGAAGGGAATAATCCCCTAAGGTTCCTTAGATGAGTCAAGCAGAGGTTAAAAATGATGACAAAGGGGCTAACCCTCTGAAGATCCCTCAACTATCCAACTAGCTATCCTTGTACTCAGATGAGTTGAGCGAAGGTCAAGGATAATGATGCATGGGCTAATCCTCAAAGGACCCCTCATCTAAGACCAACTAGTATTTCTCATGCTCAGAAGAGTTGAATTTAGGCCCCATCTACTATAAAGCTAAGAATGAATAATTTCGGTAGCCTACGCTTGACATAGTTCCTCGCCTATGAACATGCTCAGAAATTACCTACCTTTACAACTTAAGGGATGTAGTGGTATGCATCTCTTATCCAAGCTAGATCAAAGCCTCAAAAATGTCTAAGGACAACAGGAGCTTGGATGGCTCCAATCTGAGGATGATCCATTTAACCCCTGCTAATATGTGACAAGTGACAACTCTTGATTAGGGGAGGCCAATCTTAAATGGCTCCTCATCATCAATGGCACAGATTAAAAGGTTGAGTGATCAAATGGACAGAAAGCACCTATGTGGCTACTAGTAGTCACACCATGGATTCAATTGCCAAGGTGGATTCATTAAATGGTGAAGCAGCCTTGGCCTTGAGTTCTTACTCTCTTTGCCTGATCTCCACTCAATCCCAGACTTGATAGTACGGAGCAAGTATTATGAGCATTGATCCCAACATTGGGCAACCTATATCTCGGATTTAGTTGAGGTGTATAAGGGTCGGCTAAGGCCGACATTTTGCTGTCCGAGGATGTAGTATTAAATCTAGTAGATCTCCCATTTTTGGTGAGCGATCTTTTCCCTAGCATTGAAGAGCAAAATAAGATAGGTACTATTGTAGGCCTCCAGCTGCCCTTGGTTGTCCAAGACCTCATTTTTGGTCAAGGTGAGAAAGGGTTGGCCATGGTCAACTTGGACAGGATTGAAGTCCAATGTAGCAAGGTCACCATTTTTAATAAGTAATCTCTCCAAATATCCAAACTCTAGATAAGGTAGTTACAATTGCCCAAATTTTGTTGACTGTAGATAAAGTAATCACTGAGCGACTCCACATTACAAATGCAAGGCAAGATCCATGCCAGCATGATTCTTGCATCCTGTCTGGAAATGACCAACCTCTCGATGCACACAACCATGACTCTTTTCCTATAGAGGAAAAATAGGAACCTAGGTAAGTCTCTTGAGTCCTAAAAGACATTCCTCTACTCCACCTTGATTCTCCCTCCCTATTTTCTGAATCCCAACTGATTTGAGATTTGGAGAGTCCTTGCAAGAAAATCTTCTGGCCAAGAACATTTTTGCATGTCTCAATCTTCTCACCTTGGAGGCAGTAGTACCTTCTTCACCTCATCTATTCCTGAGGCTATATTCACCTTGTATTTTTTTGAGGACTCCTTGGGTGGAATCACTAGCATCCACCTCTTTATCTTTCTAAGACCCACATCATCCACCTCGTCATTTCTTAAGGATATCCATATCGACTTCAATGGTAGCCCAGATTTTGGCAACAACAAACCCCATCCTCTTTCTCAAGAGATATGAGGTAACATGATCCAAGCATGCACTTAGTGGAGCTCTTTTGATTCTTATTAAGTTGACCATGATCAAATTATTAAACATGTTGTTGTTATTATTATTATTGCTGGTATTATTATTTATGGTCAAATACTCACTATCTAGACATGACACAAACCAGACCTGACCTGAACATTGTGATCATTAGTTGTTTCCACCTCTGCTGAGAATGGGTCCAGTTCATGTAAGGTACAACAACTAAGACCCAATGGACTTATTTTATCTTATATCCAAATTTAAATCAAAGAATGTATAATCCCATAGTTGCTTCTACTAGCAGATCCAAAACATATTAGGGTATCAAGTTGTATATCAATTGCAGTCAAGAATTTATTAAGTTATTTGTCTTGTTTTAGCATTTGTTTTAGCACTTTTGTCCACAGCCATGGCACAAAATCTATCCTTCCAAACACTTCCCATTCTCTGCACTAAATCCCACCATTCCAACTAGTAAACCAACCATTCCTCATTGAGTTCCAATCATTTTTGCCTGTCTTCAGACCATTGCCATCAAATCCTAGCAAAAAACCCATGCCATTCCATCATTATTTGGCTTGTAGTCCATGAGAAAGGGTTATGGACCATCTCCAATGGCTGCCATGGACCACTCCTTGCTTGCATAAACCAACTAGTTCGTCCACCATGGACTAGCTGGTTTTTGTTTAGGCAATTTAGGATATTTGGGTTGACTATGCTTCATTTTGAGCCCAATTGGACTTGGTTCGAACCAGATTTAAGCTGCATGCACTTAATTACCTGTAAAATAGATTAAAAAGTATCTAATTTTTATAATTAATTTTATACTTCAATTAATTTCATATACTAATTTTTTTGATTAGAAAGTATAAAATTAATACTTTTAGTAAGGTAATTTAAGTATTTATTAGCCACCGTATGTGATCCTGAAGGCTTGCTTGCTCCAAAGTTCTCTAAAGGGCCACGGATTGCTTCTCACCAAAACCCCTGCTCACTCCAAAGTTCTCCAAAGGGTTGGAACCAGAGGTAGGCGATGCTCTTCCCCCCAGTAGCGATCTCCTCCCCTAGTGGCGTTCTCCTCTCGTGGTGGTGCTCTACCCCCTAGCGGCAATCTCCTCCCATGACAACATTCTCACTCCCCTGATCTCACGGTGCTACACCTCCCCCTGTTGTTCTTCGGCCTCCCTCCTCCCCCCCATCGTGGCCCAACCCCCCTCCCCCCACCATCCCCATGCCTCACAATGGCATGCCTCGCCCCTCTTCTTCGACAGCACACCTCTCAATAACGTGGTGGGCATTAGGAGCCTATCGCTAGAGGGGCCTTTTGCTTGTGGAGACATTAAGGAGGCTGAGGAAGCCTTCAACATCATGGAGGGGGTGGTCATCGAAGGTGAGGAAGGTGAGATGTGTGGCTTGAAGGAGAAAGTGCCATCATGGCTTAAAGAGCTTGACCAGTTTTGCCACCAGCCCTTCCGCCATTCTTTCTTAGAGACTGAAGCTTGAAAAGGTGGGATTCACTTCACCTTTCTTTTTTGTTATAGTTGGGTCTTACATGGGTTGTAGGCAGGTCGAGTCAGGTAACCCATGTTAGGAAGTGGTGCACAGTAGGACAAAAAGAAAGCCTGAAAAATAAATAAAGAATACAAGCACAAGCAACACACAGGGATTACGTGGTTCGGAGCCTCCTGCTCCCACATCCATGGCTGCACATGATCAAACCTCCACTATGAAGAAGGAATACAGGAAGTTATTACAATAAAGAGCCCTCCTTGGATGCAAACCCTAGCCCAATCGAAAGAAATAAAAAGAATAAAAAATCACAGAAGAAACCCTTGCCCTCCCTCTGCCTTTCTCTCTCTTCCCTTTGTTTTCTCCCTTGGAAAACCCTTGAATAACTTTTCTAGTTGTTAAAAAACTCTCTGGCTCTCTGTTCTTCGTTGAAGCAGCTTTGGCATCCTCTATTAAGAAGAGAACGAAAACCAGTCTAGTCCATGTCCAAAATGCATCTCCATGTTACTATAGAAAACCAATTGAAGCAAAAAATGTTTTAGGCCGTCAGATCTGCGATCAACATCTCAAATTGCATCAAGATCCGAGTAAAACATCCCTGATCATGCCCGGAATTATTCTTAGCCATCGGATCATGCATCCGACAACCCAAGGCAGCCCAAACACCCATGGACTGCATGAGAAATCGCACGGTCCACCGTGAGTCGTGAGAAATGCCAGAGAAATGCCCTACTCTGCTGCAACCTTGGTCTGGGCCAAGCCCTCGTGCACCCGTGTGACCGCCGGCTGGGACTGGACTACGTGCCTGCATGCCCGCCGGCTGGGCCTGGGCTGTGTGCTCGTGCATGCACGTGTACTCGTGCATGCACGTGCGCCTGCGCGCTTGGGTCGCGCATGTGGGTTGGGCCGGGTGCAATATGGTGGGCCAAAATAGTTCCTTTCCATTTTTTTTTGGTTTTTCTGCTGGGCTTCTGGGATTTTTTGGGCTCGAATCTTGGATGGATATGGCTCAACACTGATGCAGGACAAACCTAGGACTGATGAAAAATAGTAAATTTTTTTTTTATATTTTTTAAGATATTAATTCAGTGGCTAAAGATTCGAAAATAAGAAAGAATCATCAGAAAGACTAGTAATGCTAGAAACTAACATACCCGCAAGATAACTCATGCAGAATAATAATAAGCCAGGACATGAGAATTAAGAAATTCTCGACTTAGGATAGTGTACCTGTCATCAGATCAGAATAAAAGAGGGGGAAGGCTTTTACCAGGCAGCGATTGTAGTTTCTTCGATGAAGAGATCTCTCAGCCTCTAGATGGCACGTGGAAGAACAAGCCTTTAGTTCTCAAATCTGAAGGCGATCTGGATCCGATTTGAAGGCAAAGAAAGCCTTTTTTGGGAAGGGGAAACACCTTAAGGATCTGCAAAATATCAAGGTTAGGCATGAATCAGGTAATCAAAGAAAAAAATAATAAGATGAAACAAGGAAGGAAAGGGATTAGGGCAATGGGCTGGCGGCAATGAAGCAGGAAGAGCTCTTGATCTGGGCATCTTGAAGGCTTCTCTTTTGGATGTGGCTAATGCTTGGAGGTCTGATTTGCTACTTGGGGCTTGGAGGATTGCAATGATAGGGGTCGGCCAATATAAGAGAATAAACCAAACAAACCAAAGAACAAACACAAGAACACAGTCTTGAAAACAATTCAGCAGAGTTTAATTCATAAGAGTTGATTGATTACAAGAGGAGGAGGGTTTGGGTGCATGGGCTTTGGGCCCTGGAGGCCTGGGATGCTTGGAGCAGGAATATTCTAGGTTTCTTGGTTCTGGGCTGGAATATACCTAGAATCTTGGTTCTTCATGGACTTGGGCCTTGTATTCACTTAGGCTGGGGTGCAGGTAAGTCTTTGGGATTATATTATGACCTGGTCTGGGAATATATGCTAGCATCTAGAGGGAATCGGGGCATCTAGAAAATATCTGAGGGCATGTGGGTATCTTGTAGGAATCTTGGACCCTGGGTTGGCATACAAGATCCAATTGGGTGATATGAAGACCTCTGGCTCCTGGATGAGACCTGGTGGAACTCCAAAGTAGTGTATCCTCTTCTCTTGTATTAAAATAAACTCTTACTAGACTCATACTTAAGTACAGGACTCAATAAACTGGACTGGGTTGAGACGAATCAACTAGTCTCAACTTATTACTGGACTTAATCTTACTTGCTTACAAAATTGTGACACATGATTAAGGTTCTAAAAAAAATCCTAATCAGTAAACCATATGGGATCCAGTGATCTATGTCTAATCTTGGTGTCCCCACCACACACCCAACAACTCTCCCACTTGGAGACTTAGACATCTAAACTTGCATCCACCTGAAATATCAAAAGTAAACTTCCAAAGAAACATAAAAATAAGTCAGTATCCTATACATCACCTCCAATCAACTAGTTTTGGAGACCAATTGAGGCCTTGCATAGCTCCAATTTCTCTGTAGTGACTATATTTGTCAGCATATCCATCGAATTCTTCGATCCTTAGATCTTCTCCAGTGACAGACATCCATCTTCAAGTAGTATCATGATAAAATGGTACCTTAGCTATCTGTGCTTCATTCTTGCATGGAACATCGGGTTCTTTGTCAGATGGATAGCACTCTACTTGTCACAAAATAAGACACTGCAGCTCTACTCTCTACCCAACTTTGTCAGCAACTTCTGTAGCCAAATCATCTCTTTGCTGGCTTCTGTGATTACGACATACTCCACCTTGGTGATAGAAAGAGCCATGATCTTCTACAACTATGAGACCTAGCTCATCGATGTCCTGCCAACGGTATACATGTACCTTGTCATGCTCTTCCAAGTGTCGGCATCACCACCAAGATCTACATCAACATAGCCCTGTAAAGTCTGATTGCCTCTATGGTAATAAGATCAACGTTCTTGGTACCTTTCAGATATCTTAGAATCTACCTGACAGTTTTCGAATGTTGCTTGCCTAGATTTGCCATGTACCTGCTCACAGCTTCCATTGCATGTGCAATGTCAAGCATCATGCAAATCATCACATACATCAAGCTGTCGATCACTGAAGCATACGGAACCCTGGCCATTATCTTTAGCTCATCATCAACCTTGGATGACTATTCCTTCAAATCTTAAAGTGCATAGCCAAAGGTGTCTCCACGGGCTTTTTTTTGGTTAAAAAGCTAGGGTTTTTGAATCTTTTAGCAGCCCTTGGTTTAGTTAGATTTCAAAGTTCTTTTTTTCCTCTCTTTCTTTTACTTGCAATATTGAAGCTTGTTCTAATAAAAGGTGTGGCTTTATAAAAAAAGTTTATGAGTAGATGCTGGTGTTTGGAATCATAACCAAAAAAATAAAAACCTTATTTGTTATTTCATGAAAGTGAAATTTTTTAACCATTGTTTGACTTACCGGTAGTTCGAGTGGTTTAGGGGTTATGTGAGTCGTTATTCCTGGGCAGAACATCAATTTTAATAACTATTTATATTTCAAAATGGTAGTTAACTTGTAGTTTAAAGTCTGAAATTGTTCATTCTAGAACATGCTATCAATCTATTGATCTATCATTTGTAGTCTATGTATCTGGGAAACTTATTGCTTATTTGGATGGCTGAAGACCTTATGTGCGGTAGAAGATACTCCTGGCTAGAAGTTCCATGGCAACACTTAAATTCAATATCCCTATTATCTATTCAAAGTGAATTACCTTGAAGGAGGAATTTGCAATCACTTATTGTTATTGACCATCATTTCAAAAAAATATCTCAGTATCCTTTACTAATTTTTATTTTTTTATATTTATTTTAGATATATATATATATGGACATAGATTGGAGTTGGTTGAATCTACCAAGATATCAAAAATTAATTTATAAGGCTAGAATTTGTATATATATAATACTTAGATTCTCATTTTTCTCAACATTTTTCTTTTTAGAAGAACATTAGAGTACCTGAAGGGAGCTAATAGATTTATCAAGTATGCATGTTGGAGATTGGAAAGAGATATATTTAACTGTCCTTGTCTACATGTGTTTGTGATCTGACCTATAACAGGGATACAATTAGAGTATATTTAGCTTTTAATGGAGTTATTAGAGATAAGAGATTTTGGAAATTGTGTTCTGGTATTTCAACTCGATGCACCCTATGCATAGACATTGATGGAGATTGTGAACAAAGGAAACTTACCTTAGCCAAGGAAGATGCTAGCCTCATCTCACAGGAGATGTGAATAAGCATTGCTGGAACCACCACAATTATGACCATGACATCAAGGAATATATGTGGCTCAAGGATGAAATCAAAGTGCTTATCATGCATGCAGACAACTCCAACAATATGTCAAAGAATAGCCAAACTAGAATGATACCCAAGCCAAACCCTAGCAACTTAAAGGGAATCAGAATAGGCCAATTGTCGATGCCATCACCATCTTTGGGGTTAGGTTGGCAACATGCTCTTAGCTGAGCTGGAGGGATGCCCTAAATATGCAAAAGAGTACAGATCTGATAACACGAGACAAGCCTCAAAGGGGTGTGTTGCCGATCTCGCCACCGTGCCTGTGGCTTCGGAGCCGCCGATCCGACTAGACCATCTTGCCCCTGGGGTCTCCTGGCTCTTCGAACCTGCAAGGCAAGGTCAGAAACCCTGGCCGGGGGTCCCGATGAGGGAGCTCCGACGGTCAAGTTAGTAAACGGCGAGAGGGAACAGAATCTTCGAGACGGGCCCCCGAAGGAGTCCCTGACTTAGAGATCGTGCTAGCAAGAAAGATCTAAGGAAGGATAGAAATCCGGCCGAGTTCCTCCATCGAGCTCACACCAAAGGTCCTCTCTCAGGATCTTGAATCCTGCTCTTAGAACGGAATCTCCTCTCCCGGCCTTTGTTTATTGCTTACCTTGTCGTCTACTCTCCCCTTCCTTTTAACTCCTCATGCTGTCTTTTCGTTTGCCGCCCTTGGGAGGCTCCTTCGTTGCTTTCAACCCCTTCCCTCCATCTCTTTCCCCTTCTGGATCAAAGAACCAGGCGGCTTCCCCGCCTTGCTTGCCGAGCCTAGCGAGGAAAGAGTAAAGGGAGGGCGCCGGTCAGACCGTCGACCAGACCTTGGGCTGAGCGTGAGCGCTCATCTTCCCAGGCACCGACGATGCCCGTTATTAGGTCCTGTTTTGTCAGGACTTCCTCTCTCGACTGCGGGACCTGTCGGGCCGATGTAAGCGATGTTTCGCATGTCGCTGCCAACCGTACGGGCGCTACTCTCGGGGTGCGGCGTGCACGGCTCGAGGGGCAATCTTGGAGCTCGTGCTCCTGCTCCTCGGAAGCTTCTCCGCACATGTTGGCCTACCTCGGTCGAGGTGGGACCGTCTCAGAGCGCCACCCGGCGAGGGAGCAGGGGGCCGCTGGCTTCGGCCGAGGTGGACCCCTCCTGGGTGGACACCTAGCGAAGCGGCAGAGGGGCGCTCGACTTCGGTCGAGGTGGTCCCGTCTCCGGGCGCCAACTGGCGAAGGAGCGAGGGGGCCCGGCTCGACCTCGGCTGGGTGGGACCGTCTCAAGGCACCACCTGGCAAGGGAGCGGGGAGGCCGCCAGCTTTGATCGAGGTGGACCCCTCCTGGGTGGACACCTGGCGGAGAGGCAGAGGGGCGCCCGACTTCGGCCGAGGTGGTCCCGTCTTCGGGCACCACCTGGCGAAGGAGTGAGGGGCCCGGCTCGACCTCGGCCGAGGTGGGACCGTCTCAGGGTGCCACCTGGCGAGGGAGTAGGGAGGCCGCCGGCTTCGACCGAGGTGGATCCCTCCTGGGTGGACACCTGGCGGAGCGGCAGAGGGGCGCCCGACTTCGGCCGAGGTGGTCCCGTCTCCGTGCGCCACCTGGCGAAGGAGCGAGGGGCCCGGCTCGACCTTGGTCGAGGTGGGACCGTCTCAGGGTGCCACCTGGCGAGGGAGTAGGGGGGCCGCCTGCTTCGGTCGAGGTGGACCCCTCCTGGGTGGACACCTGGCGGAGCGGTAGAGGGGCGCTCGACTTCGACCGAGGTGGTCCCGTCTCCGAGTGCCACCTGGCGAAGGACCGAGGGGCCCGGCTCGACCTCGGTCGAGGTGGGACCGTCTCAGGGTGCCACCTGGCAAGGGAGCAGGGGGCCGTCGGCTTCGGCCAAGGTGGACCCCTCCTGGGTGGACACCTGGCGGAGTGGCAGAGGGGCACCCGACTTCGACCGAGGTGGTCCCGTCTCCGGGCGCCACCTGCCGAATGAGCGAGGGGGGCCCGGACCGTCTCAGGGTGCCACCTGGCAAGGGAGCAGGGAGGCCGCCGGCTTCGACCGAGGTGGACCCCTCCTGGGTGGACACCTGGCAGAGCGGCAGAGGGGCGCTCCACTTCGGCCGAGGTGGTCCCATCTCCGGGCGCCACCTGGCGAAGGAGCGAGGGGCCCGGCTCGACCTCGACCGTGGTGGGACCGTCTCGGGGTGCCACCTGGCGAGAGAGCAGGGAGGCCACCGGCTTCGCCGAGGTGGACCCCTCCTGGGTGGACACCTGGTGGAGCGGTAGGAAGGCCTGGACCGACCTCGACTTCGGCCGAGGCGGAGCCACACCTGACTTTGCCAAAAAAACTCCACGTGGCTCGAATCACGCCCAGCAAAATTTGAGACATGCCACGTCATCGTTACGGCCGTAACAGGGTGTAATACCGATGATATAATTTTTAGTCATAATAAATGAAAACTTCTTCTTTTTAGGAATCCTTTCCAATTATGTTGGGCTTATAATGATGAAGGGGATAACCTTCCGAGGATCCCTTGTGATGATGAAGGGGTTTAATCAAGCAAAACATCAAGCTAAACTTATAGGTTCTCTGAGTAAGAGTTGTTTGATGATCACTTATTTAATGAATGGATGTAATGACTTAATAAAATCTAAAGAAGCATTTGTCCTTTGTTCAAATTGAAAGAAGAAAAATCATTTGATTTGGAAAATAACTATTAGAATTTTTTTATGAGTCTAGTTGCGAAGTCTACATAGTAAACAGTAGGTATGAATCATAGTTCAAATATTTATTATTGCCGCCTAAACCGTCGTGGCCTGTAGCTGAAGATGACCTCAGACCGTGCCCCAATCGCTCAGGATCCTGCTCGGATGCCCGGACCTGCAAAACAAAGGAGACCCGGGCTGGTGATCCCGGTGGGGGCACTACGATGCTTAAGTCAGTGGCGGTCCAGGAGAACAGATCCTCCCGGTCGAGTTTCATAGGTGGACTCCACGCTAGGAGGAGAAACTTGTGAAAATTAGAGAGTGTGAGTAGGTCAAGAGTGGAGCATGGAGTGGCAGTGGAGGAGAGCCTAAGCGGGATGGCTGTGTTCATCAAGGCCCTTCCTGTGGATCTCCGATAGCCTAAAGCGGTGGCTCTCCTGTGTATTGCCCCCTCTTGCTCATTTCTTGTTCACCACTTGGATTGACTTACCTCGTTTGAACCTTGGGGAACTCCTTTTAGCTAGGATCGTTGCATGCCACTTACCTCGGGATCTTCCCCTCACTTGCAGGCATGTGCAGCGATATCCAATGCCATGTGCGAGGTGCCTTTTCCCATCCGTGATAGGGAACAGCACCGTGCATTCTGACATTCCTTCTGGTCGCTCTATTTTGGAAAGCATGGCAGTGCTTCGATCGACGGGCGGCCACCCCTTGGATTCGAATCCTCTGGGTTGACTTCCTCTTTCGGGTGGCATAGACGGTCGACCGGGAGCGTAGCACCTCGATCGGGGGGACCCTTTCTTTCAGGCGTAAGTGATAGTTGGGGTAGTTATTGCGGCCCGGCATGTGCCCCTCTGTGGCCTCCGGTTACAGATCTCTTCGTCCAAGGTGGGGCGAGCTCAGAAAGGTGGAGCTCGACTTCGGCTACAACATCTTGACCTGAAGGGAGCAAGCCTGGCGAAGGAGTCCAGAGAGGCTGAGCTCGACTTTGGCCACGGTGTCTTAACCCGAAGGGAGCCAGCTTGGCGAAGGAGTCCGGAGAGGCGGAGCTTGACTTTGGCCACAGCGTCTCGACCTGAAGGGAGCCAGCCTGGCAAAGGAATCTAGGCAGAGGCGGAGCTCGACTTCGACCATGGTGTCTCGACCCGAAGGGAACCAACCTAGTGAAGGAGTCTAGAGAGGCGGAGCTCAACTTCGACCATGGCATCTCGATCCGAAGGGAGCTAGCCTAGTGAGGAGTCTGGGTAGAGGCGGAGCTCGACTTTGGCCATGGCGTCTTAACTCGAAGGGAGCCAGCCTGGCGAAGGAGTCCGGGCAGAGGCGGAGCTCAACTTCAACCACGGCATCTCGACCCGAAGGGAGCTAGCCTAGCGAAGGAGTGAGGGAGGTGGAGCTCGACTTCGGCCACGAAGTCTCGACCCAAAGGGAGCCAGCATGGCGAAGGAGCCCGGAGAAAGAATCTGACATGGCAGCTTCATCCGACATGGCGTGTGACAAGGTCTGACAAGGGTTCCACGTCAGCGATCCCGCCACATCATTTGTCCCCCACTCTCAAGTCCCGTTGGCATGCGGCGCTTGGGGCGAAGGGAGTAAATATGGTGCTGACATGGAAAGGAAGAAATCCGGTGCAATGATGGCCACGATCCAGGTGCTTCGCGATGCGGTTCTCCAAACTAATGAGGGGGAGCCACGTGGGCACGTCTGAGGAGCACTTTGATGCGGGACTAACTAGATGCAAGATGCAAGTGATTTTTTTTTGTTTGTGATTTTTAGATTTTTTTATGGATTTAGGATTTTTGAAGACAAACAAGAGTAGATATAGGGTTTCTAGAATAATAAGAACTTCAAGCAAGCAAGTAAGTCCCTAAATAAGGATAAGAAGAGGACCCCGGGATTGAGAAACCTCACAGAACTTAGCTCTCGAATCAATACCAACTCAGGAGTTTTAGGATTGCAAACCTTAAAAGTTTTGAAGCACCCGATGCCGAGTTCACTTGCTCTCGTAGATGCATCCTGGATGATCGAGCCCTCAAACCCCGTGGATGCGCTGGCTTTCCGTCCGAAGGTCTCAAAGGCAAGGAAGACCAACTCCGTATTCGTGGTACCTAGAGGACCTATGAGCAATCAAGGGAAGAGTTAGGATCCAACTAGAAGAAAACAAGAGATGAAGGAATAAGAGTTGAGGTTGGTGGTGGATGGAGTTCTTCTTGCTATGCGCCAAGATGGATCATCCCGATGGACTCCGAGCTCGAAGATGGAGGATGGCTTGCATGGAAGAGAAGGTAACTTGAGGCCTCACACCTCTTGATGCCCGAAGGCGAAGGTGCTCCCTCACGGAGATCGACGTTCTTAAGGAACGAAGGCAACTAACAAGAAGAGTAACACTCAAATCTTTTTCTTTTCATTCATCAACATTCCACATTACAAGGGAGAGGGTAAGGTCCTTTATATAAGCACCTTAAGACCTATTCAAAATTTGAATGAAAAATATAAAGCTTTATGAAAAGGGGGCACCCAAATTCAGGTTTTTTCTTCTCCTTTGGCCGACCAACATCTTGATTGTGTTTGATGGCATGGCTTGACTTTGGGCTTGGAAGATGGAGGTTGTCTTGGTGCCCTTGGACTCTTGATCTTCCTTCCATAGCTGGTCAAATATTTTGGGAAGAAAGCTTGATATGAGAGCTTGAAGCAAGGGACTTGTCTCTTCATATCTTTAACTCCTTTTGACCTTCCATGGCTGACCAAGTATTTTGGGAAGATAGCTTGATATGAGGGCTTGAAGCAAGGGACTTGTCTCTTCATATCTTTAACTCCTTTTGACCTTCCATGGCTGACCAAGTATTTTGGAAAGATGGCTAGCAAGGGACTTGTCTTCACAATCTTCAACCCCCATTGACTTTCCTTGGCCGCCCACCCATCTTTGGAGATAATCATGATAGGGGGAGGGAAGGTAGGCTTGTATCTAGTGATGTTGTCCCTTTGGCTTGATGGTGTCCAAGAAATCATCACATCTTCTAGATTTGTGCCGCCCACATGGCAAGGTAAAGTGGCGCCACATGAGATGATGAGGTGGTGCCCTAGGACTGAATTGGCATCCTTCATGGCTTGGCCCAATAGTAATTGGACTAGACTCAATATCCACTTCTTCTTCAAACAGGCTTGGACCCAATCTTCGAGTAGACTCGAGCTTGGATCAATACAAGGTTTATTGACCTAACTTGACCACATTGGCCAAGGTACAGGACTAAAACAAAAGTACATGACTCAAAGTAAAGAATTACATAGGCTTGAAGTCTAATTACATGACCCAAAAGATGAAATCCTAATCCAAGATCCTCAGAGGGTTGAGGAGCCTCAGTCTGATCATGGTGCCCACACCAATTCTTCCGGGGTGGGAGGAACTCGATGCTGTCGAGTAAGGATTGATTTGGCTTTGATATTTCTTCAGAAGGTTAGGGTCGAGGTGCTGCAAGTCCTCTCGGGTATCCCACGAATCATCGAACTGCAGTCGGCCTTGCCATCGGACCAAGTAACACTGATAGCCTTTGCCCCGGGTGGTCATAGCTTGATCATCCAAGACACGCTCGATCCGCTCTCCTCTCTCAGGTAAAATTGGAGGTGGACACTCTGGATCGGGTTCGCTCTCAAATGAAAGGTTAGGCCTAAATGGCTTACTGGGTATGTTTGCTGGTTCTCTATACTCGACTAAGTCCGAGATATTGAAAGTCAAGCTAATGCCATAATCCGGGGATAGCTCAAGCACATAAGCATTATGACCAACTCTCCTTATCACTCTAAAGGGGCTAGCTCCACGAGCATGAAGTTTCTTAATGGTTCCTGGTGAAAATCATTCAGGCCTAAGCCTAATCATTACAGAATCCCCTTGATCAAACTCTTTGGTTCTCTTTCGGGAATCAGCCAAATTATTTTAAAAATTGTACTTAATGCAGAATTCTAACATGATGCAAAATGCATACTCAACTAAACATTCCTATAGAACAGAATTTTATTGAACTCTCTAGGGCCTAAATCTAGCAAATTATTGACTCTCTAGGTTTGACCCTGGTCTGGTATGCACAAGAAAATTTACCATGGGTTCCTAGCAAATGCCATAAGGTCTTCCAAAAGTAGGTCATAAATGGGATGGGCTCTAAAGGTTCATGCAACCTGGTGACTTCAATAAAATGTAACCTAATGGCTTTAGAAACATGTATAGACTCAGGAAAGGGTAGAAAATTGGAATCAAAGTCTTGGGGCAATCTATGGAAGCATGAAATAGACCATGGTTACTCAGGATGACCTTAAGACTTGAACACTGATCTATGGGTGCACTTGTCCTAACCTCATGATTAATACTAGAAGGATCTATAGGTGCAAGTTCTAGGGTAGGTGGGTTGCTCCTAGAAGGTGGAAGGTCATCAGGAAGGTCTTTGGAAAGTTTATCTTGAAAGTCCTCTAAACTAATGTCTGCTTCTTGTTCTTGGACCTTCTTATGGGCATTACTTGAGAACCTTCACTTTCATCGACTTTGTTTGATCCTGACTTGGTCATTTCTTCTTCAAATTCCGTAGTGAGTTCAAGATCATTATCCCTGATTCCTTAATGATTTCAACCTTGGGTCCATCTTCATCTCACTTCTCCACTAAACTTGATTCAAGGATTTCCTCTTGGGATTCCTTAATAGGCTCGGGGGTTTCTTCACTTAAATTCTCAGTGGGCTCAATCTTTTCTCCCTGAAGTTCTTCCGAAGGCTTTTCTCCCTGGGTCGATTCATGAGTTTCTCTAGTGGTAGGGGTTCCCTCAGTATTCTTCTTCTCTAACTCCTTGTCACTAATCAGGTTGACTACAGGTTTCTTTTCCTTAAGGCTACTTGATTCTCTTTTAACTTGGTCCATGAACTCCTGATTGGGTCTCCTAGGGTGAACCTCTCGGGCTGGGTTAGGGTGTGGGACTCTTTCGGACTCAGTCTTTAAGGAGGGATCATGTTGAGGGAATCACCTAAGATGGGGAGGTGATTTAAACTCTGGTTTAGTGTGGGACTTCTGGGTCCTCTCCAGAGTTTCTAGCCTTGTTAAACCTTGATAAAGCTTATCAAACCTACTGTTCATCCTAGTTAACTGTTTAATGAGGACCTTTAGTTTATCCTTGCGATTGTTCTCTATGGATTCACTTGATTGGGAATGATAGGGGTGAAAGGGGACTCCTGATCTAGTTGACATGCAACACACAATGAAAAATGCTATGGGTTTGCTAGACCTAAGAGTTCAATCACAATAAGTCCACGTAGAAGACACACAGCACAATCAACTAGCCCTTTCACCGGCTAGGTAAGAGGTGAGAGTGTGGGAGGCCCCCCTTGCTTTCGCAAAGATCCAATTAAGGAACCACAACACCGCTTAGGTCGTTTGACGCTGGACCTCTTGCCTTAGACACCGGCTTTTCGGTACCAATTGAAGCATTGTATGCAATCAGCTTTCCCAAAATGGTCAAATCCAACTCGTTGATGTCCCTAATCTATTAGATTGCTACTCGATTTTAGATTAGGTTTGGGCTCGAAAAGCAAGGGTGGTTGTTTTTGAGCTAAGGAAAGGTAATGACTTCCTTCTCTTATCTTTTGATATTGACGCCCTTAAATGACTGATGAAAATGATGGCACACAAATGATCTAATGAGATGTATCTAAGTTATGTTTTTGGATTTTTGATGGATGATAGCAGAAATAAGATGATGGAAATGACAAGATATGAACCTAAATGCAAAACTAAACTATTTGAGAAATGAAAACATGAAAATATGCACTTGCTGACAATCTCAAAACAGATTTTGTTCTTAGGTAGTATTCCAGCATGTAGAAATTCTACAGGTTGCAATAAAATCTAAGAAAATTTTCAAAATTACTTTCAGTTATGTAAAATCTAACAAAATAAAAATCAAAAGATTTGAAGATTCCTACAAACAGTAACACCTAAAATAACAGACCATATACTGAAAGAAAAAAAATGCAGAAATTTAAAGAAGATATGATCTAATGATGCCAAAATTTTCTTTTGGATTTTTTTTAGAACTTTTCTCCTTATGTTCCCCTTCAAAGGTCAACCACAGTGGCACCCCTACATGCCATAGGAAATCCCCGTGGAATGGGAAGTGAGGGTCTTGCAGCTCTTCTTGTTTCCTATGACCGGACGGCCTGGTGAAGCACCTAATCCAAGTACTTAAGAAGCGCTAAGTCCTAACCATGCTCTGATACCAGAATGGTGCAGGACTAACTAGATGCAAGATGCAAGTGATTTTTTTTTGTTTGTGACTTTTAGGTTGTTTATGGATTTAGGATTCCCGAAGACAGATAAGAGTAGATATAGGGTTTCTAGAATAACAAGAACTTCAAGCAAGCAAGGAAGTCCCTAAACAAGGATAAGAAGAGGATCCCGGGATTGAGAAACCCCGTAGGACTTAGCTCTCAAATCAATACCAACTTAGGAGTTTTAGAATTGCAAACCTTAAAAGTTTTGAATCACCCGATGCCGAGTTCACTCGCTCTGGCGGATGCAACCTGGAGATCGAGCCCTCAACCCCGCGGATACGCCGGCTTTTCATCCGAAGGTCTCGAAGGCAAGGGAAATCGACTCCGTATTCATAGTACCTGGAGGACCTGCGAGCAACCAAGGGAAGAGTTAGGATCCAACTAGAAGAAAACAAGAGATGAAGGAATGAGAGTTGAGGTTGGTGGTGGATGGAGTTCTTCTTGCTAGGCGCCAAGGTGGATCATCCCGATGGACTCCGAGCTTGAAGATGGAGGATGGCTTGCATGAAAGAGAAGGTAACTTGAGGCCTCATACCTTTCGACACCCGAAGGCGAAGGCGCTCCCTCAAGGAGATCGACGTTCTTAAGGAACGAAGGCAACTAACGAGAAGAGTAACACTCAAATCTTTTTCTTTTCATTCATCAACATTCTACATTACAAGGGAGGGGGTAAGGTCCTTTATATAGGCACCTTAAGACCTATTCAATATTTGAATGAAAAATACAAAGCTTCATGAAAAGGGGGCATCCAAATTCAGATTTTTTCTTCTCCTTTGGCCGACCAACATCTTGATTATGTTTGATGACATGGCTTGACTTTGGGCTTGGAAGATGGAGGTTGTCTTGGCACCCTTGGACTTTTGATCTTCCTTCCATAGCTGGTCAAATATTTTGGGAAGAAAGCTTGATATGAGGGCTTGAAGCAAGGAACTTGTCTCTTCATGTCTTTAACTCCTTTTGACCTTTCATGGCTGACCAAGTATTTTGGAAAGATAGCTTGATATGAGGGCTTGAAGCAAGGGACTTGTCTCTTCATATCCTTAACTCCTTTTGACCTTCCACGGCTGACCAAGTATTTTGGGAAGATGGCTTGATATGGGGGGCTTGAAGCAAGGGACTTATCTTCACAATCTTCAACTCCCATTGACTTTCCTTAGCTGCCCACTCATCTTTGGAGATAAGCATGATAGGGGGAGAGAAGGTAGGCTTGTATCTAGTGAAGTTGTCCCTTTTGGCTTGATGGTGTCCAAGAAATCATCACATCTTCTAGATTTGTGCCTGGCCTGATGTGCAAGAAGCTGACGTGTAATCCCTATCAGATGCCATGTCGAAAAAAGCTGCCACGATAGACACTCCTCCTCGGACTCCTTTGTCGGGTCGAGCTCCCTCAGGATGTCGGGGTGGTCCGTCAAAGCCGAGTTCTGTCCTTCGCCAGGTCAGCACCTACAAGCCCGAGATGCCTAAGACGGAGCTGAGCAACCTCCTTCACCAGATCGAGCCCCTTCGAGGCCGAGCCCCCTAGATCGGAGTCGAGCCTAGCCCTCCTCCACCATGTCGAGCTCCTCCGAGGCTGAGCCCTCTGGGCTAGAGTCGCGTGCTGACCTCCTCCGCCAGATTGAGCCCCTCCAAGGTCGAGCCCCCTGGGCTAGAGTCGAGCCTTGCTCCTCTCCGTCAGCTCGAGCCCCTCCGAGGCCGAGCCTTCTGTGCAGGAGTCGAGCCTAGCCCTCCTCCGGGTCGAGCCCCCTCAAAGTCGAGCCCCTTTGGTCCGGAGTCGAGCCCAGCCTCCTCCACCAAAGTGGAGCCCCTTCGAGGCCGAGCCCCTTGGAGTTGAGTCCCAGCTCTTCAGTTCGGCAACCACCTCGGACAATGGCACTGGCCACCGAGGGGGCGAAGCCACCCTCCCAAGGCACCGGCGAGCCACCCGAGGATAGCAGGGAAGCACCCTTCAAGCCGTAATAACTGTCCGCAGCTACCACTTACACCAGAAGAGCAAGTAGCTCCCTAACTGAGGTGCCATGCTCTCCACCAACCACCCACGCCACCCGAAAAAGGAAATCAACAAGGGAATTCGAATCTCGGGGGTGGCGGCCCCCTGATCGAGGCCCTGCCAAGTTTTTCGGAATGGAGCGACTAGAATGAATATCAGAGCACTTGGTAGCTTCCCTTATTATGAACCAGGAAAGATGTCATGTCCATGGCACGGAATACCACCACACGCGCTTCCTAGCATGGGAGAGATCTCGAGGTCGGTGTTCAATAACCACCTGGACTTAAAAGAACCTTTGACACCCCCGGTGGGAAGGTAAGCTGAAACAAAACAAGTTAAGCCACAAACACCCAAGCAAGTGAGAGAGAAGAGGCCACACAGGAGAATCACCAAGAAGACTGAGAATTCAAGGCTCCCAGAGATCCGTGGGAAGGATCATCTGGACACAGCCATCCAGCTCCAGTTCACCTCGGCCACCACCATTCCTAGCTTGCTTGCACCCCACTCACACCCATTCACTCCTCCTAGCGTGGAGTCCATCTTAGGGGCTCGACCAGGAGGATCTGTTCTCCTGGATCATCACTGACTTGACTGTCGGAGTTCCCCCATCGAAATTCCTGGCCCGGGTCTCTAATCCTTGTTTTGTAGGTCCCGACGAGCAGGCCGGTCCCAAAGAGACAAGGGGCAATCCAACTCTGACAGCAACTATGGGCCACGATGATCTTGGTGGCAACACCGCCCACTTGACAAGGTGAAGTGACGCCACATGGGATGATGAGGTGGCACCCTAGGGCTGAATTGGCATCCTTCATGGCTTGGCCCAATAGTAATTAGACTAGACTCAATGTCCACTTCTTCTTCAAACAGGCTTGGGTCCAATCTTCAAGTAGACTCGGGCTTGGATCAATACAAGGTTTATTGACCTAACTTGATCACATTGGCCAAGGTACAGGACTAAAACAAAAGTGCATGACTCAAAGTAAAGAATTACATAGGCTTGAAGCCTAATTACATGACCCAAAAGATGAAACCCTAATCCGAGATCCTCAGAGGGTTGAGGAGCCTCAGTCTGATCCTGGTGCCCACACCACACTTATTGCTGGCATAGAATCCAAAGTAGCCATGGTAGAAGCGAGGCATCATCTTCGTCGATTGCTGACACGTGGTGCAGGTGGTGGTGGTGCTGTAACGGTACAGTTAGGTATCTGGTCACTTCGAAAGGAAAGGCAATTTTTTCCAAAATACATCTCCTTTCAAATATTGCATGCCCGCCATCGTACCAGAGCTCCTTCTCCCCCAGCCATCCTTGTCTTCCAAAGTATTGACTCTATTAATTAATTTTGATGATAAGCAAAATGGTTAAGTATAAGTTGAGGACTAATGATTTGCTTTGAGTGTGTTTTTTATTGAAAAGGTGCTCACAAAATTTGATGAAGCTCAATTATTTTAAAGAAGCCAAGTTTGAATGAAAAGATTGCTCACAAAGCGACTTGGATACTTAAGAGTTGGTTGAATGGATGGCTAAGTCAAATGAAAACTTGTTCCAGCTCAAATTCAGTACTTTCTATGAATTTTTCAGAGAAATGTCGACTCAAAGTGTCAACACATGATATGAAGTGTCGACACATGGAGATGAAGTATCGACTCAGGCTGGTATGCAGCAATGTTTCAGATGGCATAGATGAAGTGTCGACACATGGACCTGAAGTGTCGACTCAAGGTGTCGACACATGGATCAATACATCGCCTGAGACTTTCAAGCCACAGAACATGCAGAAGTTGAATGAACAACTGAAGTGTTGACACATGGAAGCAAGGTGTCGACTCAAGGTATCGACTCAACTGAGAAAGTGTCGACACATCTGAGATTTCCAGAGAATCTGAATGGAGTAAGTTGAACTAAGTGTCGACTCAAGAAGATCAAGTGTCAACTTTATGTATCGACTCAACTGAGGAAGTGTCGACACATAGAGTTCTGGCAATAGTAACGGCTAGTTTTTTCAAAACAGAACTCATCCAAATTACCCCCAACGGCTAGTTTTTCAAGTGTAAGGGCTAGAAATCAGTTTTGAAGCCTTGGGAAGGTATTTATATGCTCCAAAGTCAAATCAAATATAAGATTTTGAAAAACATTAAAGAGCTTTGAGAAAAGAGAAGAGAAGTGAGCTTTAACTCCAATTCATTAAAGTTTCAACCACTCTCAAGCTAAAGGAAGCCTTCAAGCATTCAAAAGCCTTCAAGAGCATTGAAGATCATCCATTCTTGGGCATTCAAAAGGCTTCAACAAGTACAAAGCAACTCTACATCGAGCTACATCGAGATATTCGCTTTGTTTTAGAAAGCTTACATTGGTTCTTTACATTTAAACCATATTTTTTGTAAGGATTCTTGGTTAGCCTATTGTAAAACCAAGTGAGGTTATTGGTAAGCCTTGAAAAACCAATTAGGTTGGTGGTTAGCCCGCAAAATCACTAAGGTTCTTGGTTAGCCCGGAAAACCAAGGGAGGTTGTTGGTTAGCCTTATGAAAACCAATTAGGTTCTTGGTTAGGCCGTAAAACCAAGTGAGGTTGTGACTTGTGAGCCTTGTGAAAATAAGTCAGGTTTTGATTAGTGAGCCTAGAAAACTAATCGGCTGTAATCTTATGATTATAGTGAATTTCCAAGGGGATCTTGGAGAGTGGATGTAGGTGCATTGTATAGCACCGAACTACTATAGTTCTTGGTATTTGTGATTGCTTGATCTCTCTCTCTTTGCTCTTTATTTATTGCTCTTTAATTATGCTGTACTATTATCTTAGAGCATTGTAATTGTTTAATAGTACCTTGCTAACTTATTTGTTGAATTGGTTTACATTGATTAGTATCAAGTTTTATTAAGTTAGTTTGTCAAATTATTTTTTAGAGACCCAATTCACCCCCCCTCTTGGGTTGCTCACTGGGCAACAAGTGGTATTAGAGCCCTGTTCTCAGTATATAGGCTTTATCGTCTTGAGTAAAGATCTATGGCAGCCCCAATTGGTACTAGTATAGTTGAGGGACAAGCCTCAAATAGACCTCCATTTTTTAATGGAATAAATTATATATTGGAAAACTAGGATGAGAATTTATATGCATTCTATTGATTACAATTTATGGAAAATAGTTGATAAGGGTCCTCATATTCCTTCGGTGGTGGTTAATGGTGTTTCCATCCCAAAGCTCGAAGAGGATTAGGATAAAAATGATATTAAACAATCCGAGATTGATGCTAAGGTAATGAATCTCCTTTATTGTGCATTAGATCCTAGTGAATTTAATAGGATATCTACATGCATGTCTGCTAAAGAAATATGGGACATACTTGAATTACCCTTGAGAGTACCGATCAAGTGAAGAATACTAAAGATATGTTAGTGCACACTTATGAGATGTTCCATATGGAACCAAATGAATCTATATTGATATGTACACAAGATTATACATAATATAGTTAATGGTATGAGAAGTTGGTAAAGTCATGTCTAATGCTGATCTTGTGAATAAAATTCTTAGGTCACTTCCAACATCATGGGATTCGAAGGTGACCGCAATTCAAAAAGCAAAGGATGTCGACAAGTTACCTCTTGAGCAGCTAGTTGGATCGCTCATGACTTATGAGCTCAATCTGAAACAAAATCTATGGACATGGATAAGAACAAGAAGGAGATTGCTTTCAAGTCAAATATTCAAGAAGAATCCTCAATTGATGAGTCCGAAGATAAAGAGGAAGAAGAAGGTAAAGAAGCCCTCCTTGCACAAAGTTTAGAAGATTCATGAAGAGGAGGAAATTTCCTTACAAAAAGAAATATCAATCCAAGAAAAAAGGAAAAGAGAAAGAGAAAGAAAAAGAAAAGGAAAAGGAGAAGGAAGTACCTACATACTTCGAGTGCAAGAAGCCGGGACACTACAAGTTTAATTATCCTCTCCTCAAGAAATCCAGAAAGAAATTAAGGAAGAAAGCAATGATGGCCACTTGGAGTGATAGCGAAGACTCCAATTCTGAAGAAGAGCAGACCGAAGTTGCAAATCTCTGCTTCATGGCACATCAGGACAATGATAAGATAAATTCCGACATTGAAATTGATTTCACATTTGATGAACTTAGGAATGCTTTTGAAGAACTCATGCATGATTATAAACTAGTTTTATCTGAAAATAAGAAATTGAAAAATCATGCAAATAGTTTCTCTTTTGAAAACAATACTTTACTTAATGATGTTAGTGTTTTGAAATCTAAATTAGATGTTTTAGAAAAGAAAAACAATGCTCTGTCTATGGAAAACGAAGTTTTAAAAAAATCTAAAAATATTATTTCTGACAATGATCTTTTAAAGAAAAACAAGGATTTAGAACTTGAAAATGCTATTACAAAAATGAACTTGAAAAGATAAAACATTTTGTTGACAAATTTGCTATAGTTCAGAAAAGTTAAATTTACTCTTAAATAATCAAATAGTAGTTTTTAATAAGCCAAGTTTAGGATATAAACCACAGAAGCAACAAAAGTATTTCAAAAACTTTTTGTACCTGCATCATCTAGCATTACTTATTTACTTGCAAAAAGCTAGGTCATAAATCATATCAATGTAATTTTAGAAAAATCATTTCTTTTGGTAAAATGTGGGTTCCAAAAAGAACCATTTTGAATGCTAATCCAAAAGGACCCAAGTTGGCTTGGGTACCTAAAAACAAAGCTTGATTTTATTGCAGGTGTGTCTTGCAACCAAGGAGAACAAATAATTTGGCATCTTGACAGTGGTTGCTCAAGGCACATAAATGGAGATGTGAAGCAATTCACTTCTCTTGAAGCTTTGAATGGAGGGAGTGTGACCTTCGGTGATAATGATAAAGGAAAAATCATTGGTATTGGTAAGGTTCACATAACTCCTTCTAGTAGTATTAATAATGTACTTTTAGTAGATGGTTTGAAACATAATCTTTTAAGCATTAGTCAGTTTTGTGATAAAGGTTTTCAAGTAGTTTTTAAATCATTATATTGCATGATTACTAGTCCGGATATAAATGGAGTACAATTCATTGAAAAAAGGCATGAAAATATTTATTTGGTAGACCTAGATGATATATCTTTGCCTAATGGAGAATGCCTTGTTGCAATGAATTCTACTAAGAAAGAGACTAGTTGGCTATGGCATAGAAGATTAGGGCATGCTAGTATGTATCTTATTTCAAAACTTTGCAAAAAGAATTTGGTTAGAGATTTACCTGAACTTAGTTTTGAAAAAGATAGAATTTGTCAAGCATGTCAATTTGATAAACAAATCAAAACTTCTTTCAAACCAAAAGGATTTGTAACTACTAGTAGGCCACTTGAACTACTTCATATGGATCTCTTTGGACCAACTAGAACATCAAGCCTAGGAGGCAAGAGATATGGATTAGTCATTGTGGATGATTTTTCAAGATTCACATGAGTTTTCTTTTTAGCACAAAAAGATGAATCATTTTCTGTATTTATAAAGTTTTATCGAAAAGTTTCAAACGAGAAAGGTATTTCAGTTGTTTGTATCCGTAGTGATTATAGAACTAAATTTGAAAATCAAGATTTCGAAAACTTTTGCAATGAAAAAGGAATAGAATATAGTTTTTCTGTACCTAGGATATCTCAGCAAAATGGGGTAGTAGAAAGGAAAAACCGTACTTTGGAAGAAATAGCACGCACTATGCTTTGTGAAAATGATTTGCCAAGATATTTTTGGGCTGAAGCTATTAATACAGCCTGTTATATTTAAATCAAGTTTTAATCCGCCCTATTTTAAAGAAAACTCCTTATGAACTTTGGAACCAAAGAAAACTGACTTTGAAATATTTTCGAGTTTTGGTTGTAAATATTTTGTTTGAATAATGGAAAGGATCATCTTGGAAAGTTCGATGCCAAGTCTGATGAAGGTATCTTCTTAGGATACTCTACATCAAGCAGGGCATACAGAGTATTTTATAAACAAAATTTGGTTGTAGAAGAGTCTGTGCATGTTGTTTTTTAAGAATGTACTAACAAGTCCTCGAGAAAAGATGATACATCTAATGAATGTGCAGGTACTAACAAGCTTCAGAAGCTGACATTGAATGATAAAGCTCAACCAAATGAAGAAGATCAAGACAAGGATGAGAAAGAAGATGGCACTCCAAAGCATCAAGATCTACCTAAGGAGTGAGGTATGTTCATGGACATCCTAAGAAATTAATCTAGGTGATCCATCTAAAGGATAAGAACTCGAGTTCAATTAGAAATGAATGTGATTATATAGCATTTGTATCTCAAGTAGAATCTAAATATTTTGAAGAAGCTGAAAAAGACCTCTAATTGGATCAATGCTATGCAAGAAGAATTAATTCAATTTGATAGAAATAATGTTGGACACTTATAGAAAGACCATCTAATGTTTCAATTATTGGCACTAAATGGGTATTTAGGAATAAATTAAATGAAAATGGATTGTTGTTCGAAATAAAGCTAGGCTAGTTGCTAAAGGCTACAATCAGAGGAAGGGATTGACTTTGATGAAATTTTTGCTCCTGTTACTAGACTTGAAGCAATTAGACTATTATTAGCATTTGCTTGTTTTATGAATTTCAAACTATTTCAAATGGATATTAAGAGTGCTTTCTTAAATGGTTTTATAACTGAAAAAGTTTTTGTTGAACAACCACCTGGTTTTGAAAATCATGCATGCACATCCTGATCATGTTTTCAAATTGCATAAAGCACTTTATGGTTTAAAGCAAGCACCTCGAGCATGGAATGAAAGACTAAGCAAATTTCTGATTAAAAATGAATTTTCTAGAGAAATGTTGATAAAACACTATTTTTGAAAAGGAAATATATGATTTGTTAGTAGTACAAATATATGTTGATGACATCATTTTCAGTGCTACTAATGAAATTCTTTGTCAAGAGTTTGCTAAGCTAATGCAGGGTGAGTTCGAGATGAGCATGATGGGAGAACTCATTTCTTTCTCGGACTCCAGATCAAGCAAACTGCTGATAGTATTTTCATTAACCAAGCTAAGTATACAACAGAAATTATCAAGAAGTTTGGAATAGAGACTACTAAACCAATAGGTACCCTATGAGCCCCCTTGTAGACTTGATAAGATGAACATGGTAATCAGTAGATCAAAAGTTATACAGAGGTATGATAGCTCCTTATTATATCTAACTGCTAGTAGACTAGATATAATATTTAGTGTTTGCATGTGTGCTAGATATCAGTCTGAACTAAAGAATCACATCTTATGGCTGTTAAGCACATAATTAGTATTTGTCTGATACTATTAGTATTTTTATGGTATTCTAGAAATTCATCTACTGAATGGATTGGATTTCTGATACGGATTTTGCTGTTGTAATTGGATAGAAAGAGTACTAGTGATACTTGCTAATTTCTTGGAGTTAACTTAATCTCATGGTTTAGCAAGAAACAAACTTCAGTTGCACTATCCACAGCTGAGGCTGTTATATTGCAGCAGGAAGTTGTGCTCAAATCTTGTAGATTAAGCAACAACTTGAAGACTTTGGAATCAAGTTAGCTAGTACACCTATTAAATGTGATAATACCAGTACTATTTGCTTGACTAAAAATACTGTTCAACACTCTAGGAGTAAGCACATTGAAATTAGACATCATTTCATTAGGGATCATGTAGAAAACAATGATGTTTGCTTGAATTTATCAGTACTGAATTTTAATTAGCTATTTTAACTAAACCTCTTCTGGAAGATCAGTTCTGTATGATTAGAAGAGAGCTCGGGATCATCAATCTGTTTGATTAAATTTTTTCTATATTTTTGACTCAAACTAGATCAATTTGACCTTAATCATGATAAATCTTGCTCAATCATTGTTGATTTGACTCTAAATTCATCATATTTTAATTGATTTTGATCTACCCTTGAAATCCCTGATTTTTGGTTTTTAAGTCGATGTGTCGACACATCTATGTGTCGACACCTAAATGTGTCGACACATGCGTGAGCCGACACATGAACGACAATGGACACGATTTAAGGAGTTTCCGAACCATTTTCTCTCCCAAGATTTTTCTACTTCGAGCGCCGACACAAGGGTTTAAGGTATCCATACTGTTCCTTCCACTGTTTCGTTGCTTTTGCCTATTGTTTCTTTGATTTGGAAGATCGGTAACCGGTTTTTTGGTTAGAACTCTCCTAGGTTTTGATTTCTAAATCCTAGAAACTCTAAATTTCCACCAAAAACCTGCCCAATTCTTCAATCCAAGTAATAGGACCTCGCAAACAAGTTGTTTGTCGACCTCGTTAGTCAAACCAAGAAGAAGAGCGAAGGACGAAGGCCCGACATGAGTCTAGAGCTGCAGATCCGCCCACACGATCTTTGTTTGTTCTGTCTAGCTAGATGAGCTCAAAGACTGTGGTTGGAGGATGCAGAGTGGACTTTTCATTTGTGGACCAGCAGCATTTTCGGATTGGAGAGTGGATTCGACAGGCTAGTCTGATTACTTTCTGTTCACCCAGTGAGAGGTATTACCCCGAGCTGATGAGAGAGTTTTATGGATCACTTGCCCGCAGGACAGATGGTTGGTTGGCACAGGTCAGAGGACGGGATATCCCCATTACTTCAGAGATTCTGAGCAGAGTATGGGATATACCGATGACGGGATCTGTTATTGACTGTTTGATGGATCGAGTTAGTGGTCTTCAGTACATTTTCGAGTCTGACATTCTACCAGAGGGAGCCACTGTACCAGCATCCAGGTTATCCACAGAGATGAGACTACTGCACCACATCATACCTCAGATTCTTCTGTCGAAGACCGGACGTTTTGACTATATCACCGAGCGAGAGTTGCTCGTGATGGTCTCACTGGTTCAGCGCATGCTAGTATGTATTCCATTACTGATGGTATATCAGATTACAGAGGCGTCGACTAGCCAGAGGCTCTGCTTACCTTATGGCATGGGATTGATAGTATTGTTTAGGGAGTATGAAGTCAGCTTTCAAGATGAACCCTATCGTACATTGCTTCATATCGATGTGTATGACATCAGGACACTTCATCGGATGGGCTATCACTTGTTTCGAGGCATCGTCTTGACGTATTCATAGCTAAGACAAGAGAGAGCCATATTGGACTTAGTCATGGCATCTAGGCTATTCTTTCTGCACTGTCCAGATCCTCAGCGAGTGCTCCAGTTGCTGATGCTGCTCCTGCGCTTGCTCATGTACTTGCTCCTGCACCAGCGGATGATATTGATGATATTGATACTAGTGTTGATATTATTATTGGAGATGGTGATACTGTTGGTGATACAGTTATTATAGACGATGATGGAGATGAGGAGACTGACTCAGATAGATTTGACATTGTTGATCTTACTTCAGAGCCAGTTGCGGAGGTGACGGATGACTTGCCTACGAGCCCTGTTGATCCATCTTGTTCACCTGCCCAAATTCCTATTCCATCTTCTCCTTCTAGATCGGATGATTGCACACCTGTTCCTATTCATATTCTCTCTCCAGTGATCGATACACCCATTATTGATTTCCCTGATATTGATATTCTTGATATTCATACACCTATCATTGAGACCCCCATTCTTGATACACCGATTATGGGCATACTGATACATTCTATAGCTGATACTCCTGTTCTTGATACACCTGTTGTTACATCAACTGAGACTCCTATCTTTGACACACAGATTACTGATACTCCTACACTTCATACATCATCATTGATTCGAGAGCTTGGATTTTATACACCCGGTTTTTAGTATCTTGACTCCGACCTTTCATTTAATCGCACACCTCTTTTTAGCGATGGCTGAGATTGTTGTTCCAATCACTTTTATTCCTGCGAAGGATATTGCATCTACCTCTACTGCTCCAGCCAGAGGTCGGACATATGCTCGTCGCAGAGGACGTGATCATCGCACCCCTCCATAGCTGACCAGGACCAGACTTAGAGATCTTCGATCGAGATGGCAGAGAGCTTGATTCTTCACTAATACAGGATCAATTGAGATCGGTTCATCCGTAGATGATTCCATGGATGAGGTTAGAACTTTTATGTACTGTTAGATAGTTTGTTCTTATGATTTTATGTATTTTTATCTTTGTTATGTTGTACAAGTTTTAAATTTATATGAAAAATGTTTGTTGTTCCTCATCTCTATGTATTTGATGCAAATGAATGATATATCTTGAATTGCTCTTCAATGTCTTCACTCTTGAATAAATGAATGAATTTTAAAAGGGGAGTAGTTCTGATTACTCAATTTATTTATTTTTTCTATCTTTTTTAATGATAACAAAGAGGGGGAGTAATTTAGTGACATTTAAGTATAAATGAGTATACTTCATATGCAAGGATAAGACAAATTTTTGAAAAACCTGAATTGAAAATCATTTACAAAATTCCTTGAGAGAGGGGGAGCTTTACTTTATTTTCATTTGAAAATCCTTTCAAAATGAATTTCATCATAAAACCCCTCTTTAAATGTTTGAAAAGATTCTTACAAATTTTGTTATGAATCATTGATTCAGGGGGAGCTTTATTATTTGCTGAAATCTTTCTTGTAGAGTATCATGATACATGTTTTCTATGCATTTAAATGAATATCAAAACTCTAATACTCTCTATCTTTATAACAAGCTCTGGCACTATTACTTGTGTTCTGAATTGTCGTATCATTAATGCAAGTAATGTTGATGTTCTTAATGCTTTCAATTTTATGCACCTTGATCAATTCTCTTAAAAACTGTATTTAAAGCAATTTATTAAGGGTTTTGTTATCATCAAAAAGGGAAAGATTGTTGACTCCATTAATTGATTTTGATGATAAGCAAAACTGTTAAGTATAAGTTGAGGACTAATGATTTGCTTAAAGTATATTTTTTGTTGAAATGGTGCTCACAAAATTTGATGAAGCCTAATTATTTTGAAGAAGCCAAGTTTGAATGAAAAGATTGCTCAAAAAGAGACTTGGACACTTAAGAGTTGGTTGAATGGATGGCTAAGTCAAATGGAAACTTGTTCCAGCTCAAATTCAGCACTTTCTATGAGTTTTTCAGAGAAGTGTCGACTCAAAGTGTCGACACATGGCATAAAGTGTCGACACATGGAGATGAAGTATCAACTCAGGTCGGTATGCAGTAATGTTTCAAATGGCACAGATGAAGTGTCGACACATGGACCTGAACTGTCGACTCGAGGTGTTGACACATGGATCAACACATCGCCTGAGACTTTCAAGCTACAAAACTTGCAGAAGTTGAAGGAACAGCTGAAGTGTCGACACATGGAAGCAAGGTGTCGACTCAACTGAGAAAAGTGTCGACACATCTAAGATTTCCAGAGAATCTGAATGGAGTAAGTTGAGCTAAGTGTCGACTCAAGAAGATCAAGTATCGACCTTATGTATTGACTCAACTGAGGAAGTGTCGACACATGGAGTTCTGGCAACAGTAACGGCTAGTTTTTTCAAATGTAGAACTCGCCCAAATTGCCTCCAACGGCTAGTTTTTCAAGTGTAACGGCTAGAAATCAGTTTTGAGGCCTTGGAAAGGTATTTATATGCTCCAAAGTCAAATCAAAATATAAGATTTTGAAGAACATTAAAGAGCATTGAGAAAAGAGAAGAGAAGTGAGCTTTAACTCCAATTCATTGAAGTTTCAACCACTCTCAAGCTAAAGGAAGCCTTCAAGAGCATTGAAGATCATCCATTCTTGGGCATTCAAAAGGCTTCAACAAGTGTAAAGCAACTCTACATCAAGCTACATCGAGATATTCACTTTGTTTTAGAAAGCTTACATTGGTTCTTTACATTTAAACCATATTTCTTGTAAGGATTCTTGGTTAGCCTATTGTAAAACCAAGTGAGGTTATTGGTAAGCCTTGAAAAATCAATTAGGTTGGTGGTTAGCCCACAAATCACTAAGGTTCTTGGTTAGCCCAGAAAACCAAGGGAGGTTGTTGGTTAGCCTTGTGAAAACCAATTAGGTTCTTGGTTAGCCTGTAAAACCAAGTGAGGTTGTGACTTGTGAGCCTTGTGAAAACAAGTCAGGTTTTGATTAGTGAGCCCGGAAAACTAATCGACTGTAATGTTGTGATTATAGTAAATTTCCAAGGGGATCTTAGGGAGTGGATGTAGGTGCATTGTATAGCACCGAACCACTATAGTTCTTGGTGTTTGTGATTGCTTGATCTCTCTCTCTCTTTGCTCTTTATTTATTGCTCTTTAATTCCATTGCACTATTATCTTAGAGCATTATAATTGTTTTAATAGTACCTTGCTAACTTATTTGTTGAATTGGTTTGAATTGATTAGTATCAAGTTTTATTAAGTTAATTTGTCAAATTATTTTTTAGAGACCCAATTCACCCCCCTCTTGGGTTGCTTACTTGGCAACACAAAGTTAGCCAGGTTCGTCTCCTTCTCCCTCTCCCGGCTGGGTAGAACTTTCTTCTAGGACTAGGATCTTCCTAGACCTTATCCATTTTCTTCTTCTCCTCTGTCCTTCGACTTCGTTTTCTTCCTCTAAATGTCTTGCTTTGGTCCAAACTTTCATCCTTCGATCGACCAAAGTGAGGCTGGGCCTTCTCGGTCGAGGCCGCCTTCTTCCTCTAATGAGGAGGAAGAGATGCGCTTCGAGATCAGTAGGAGGCCCCGCCCCACTGGGATCATGATTAAGGAGTCTAAGGCCTACCCTCCATCTCCTCCTCCACCTTAACCCACCCCGAACCCTCTCGATCGACAGGTCCCGGTGGGGTTGCTTCGACGATCACCGTCGAGGAACTTGCGACCATTCGGGAGACCTATGGTGTCCCGGACTCCATCCGACTCTTGATCCCTTGACCAGGGGAGTGGGTCACCTCCAGTGGCCCGTGCTGGATCGCCCTCTACGAGGAAACCCTCGTAGGGGACCTTTGATTTCCTTTTCATCCATTCTTTCTCTCCATGCTAAGCAACTATCATCTTGTTCCTGCTTAGCTAGTTTCCAATGCCATCAGGACGATCTTTTGCTTTATAGTTCTTTGCCACTTCTATGGAATTGTTGCTCGTTTCTTCCTATTCAGGGTCTTCTTCACTCTGAACGCCACGGTGCCACCCTTCTGAGGAGGGGTGGTGGTCTATCTCCTCTCGTCCAAGGGCATCAATTTGAGCTCCCCTCTTTCATCAAAGGATGAAGAGTAAATACTTCTTCACCTCGATCGAGAGAGTCGATTGGGTTTGGAGTGACCTAGATCGATCCCTTAACCGAAATTCAGCGATCAAAGTGGCTAATCAAGATATCTACGACCAGCTCCATACCGACTAGGTCCCCTCCCTCGAGGTTCTGCTATCAAAGTAGAATCTATTCGAAGTAGGGGTCAGCCTAATGCGGGAGTTAGGTGAGTTCGACTCAAGCTTTATCTTCTTGTGCTTTCTCCTTGAATTTCTGAGCTCGGAGCTAACATTTTCTTTCTTCGTGCAGGCATGAAGTTCTCCTTAGATGACCTCCTCGCACTCCCAGAAGAGGGGTCTAGTAGCGGGGGTCAGCGAGTCCCTCTCAAAGAGAGCCCGTGAAGAGAGCGGCGCGGGGGCTGCACCTACCGCACCAACCTAACCGAGCGGGAGGAGGGTTGAACCCGCCCCCGAGCAGGACAGGAGGGCTGCCGAGCTCACTCCTGAGCCACCAAGGCATCATGATCCGCTCCCGGCCTAGGAACCTAAGGTGGTTGTTCGGGCTAGATCTGCCGCTACCGTCACTGCCATGGCATCTCCTCCTCCAGAGATCGTCAAGGTCGAAGAGGACGGAGAGCGAGAGAGAGTAGAGCCGACATCAGCGGCACCGTATGGAGTGGCACCGAGCTCCCACCATGCCCCCGATGTTTCCTCAGCCGGTGGAGTGGGCAACTCTGCACCGGCGATAAATAGGAGGGAGAAGGACTACAGTAGGGTGCCCTTCAAGTTGGCACCGAACGTTTCCCTGGTTCGGGACCAGAATGTCGCCGAGCATATGATGGACTTCACCATCCAGTCATGCGATCGGTGGGAGAAGGCGGGGAAGCTCTTGGGCGATGCCATCAGCAGCACCTTCCCCCAACTCTTCTCGATAAGTGCCTCTTTCCTTCTCCTCGCCTCATTCCTTTCTTCTTATCTCTATGGCTGACATCTTCTTTGGTATAGCTCGGCACTGAACTCCTGCTCATCAAAGACTACTATAGAAACTGGGCCAGAAGGGACAGGGAGCGAGGAGCGCAACTTGATTTCCTGACGACCGAGTCGAGGCAGAAGAGTGACGAGGCCTGGGAAGCCAATTTGAAGAATAAAGAGCTCCAAGGCAAGGTCGTAAGACCCGAAAGGCGTGTAAAGGAGCTCGAGGAGTCTTTGGACCAGGAGAGGAGCTGGTCCAAGATTAGGGTGGAAGAGCTCAAGGCCAAGGAGGCTAGGCTGAAAGAGCTCAACGCTGAAGCCGCCAGAGAGAAGGAATAGGCCTAGTCCCTTCGGGCAGAACTGGGGGCGGTGAAGGAGCGGACCACTGCCGCCAAGAAGAAAGCCGTTGCTGCCGAGAAGAAAGCCACTGCTGCCGAGAAGAAAGTCGCAAGCACTGAAGAGAAGGCCACGGCGGCAGTCAACTCGGTGGAGGCTGCAAAGAAGGAGGCCGCCGAGGCAGTTGAAAGATACAAGGCCTCCGAGGAGTTCGCCGCCGAGTTCCTCGAAGTGGCGATGGACTCCTTTCTCAAGGGATTCATGCATTGCCAGTCCAGGGTGGAGGACCTTGTCCCGAACAAGAACAAAGATAGGCTCTGACTCTCGGGGTCTAGGGAGCGAGCCCAAACCTGACCTGGGCTAGGCGGAGGAACCAACTGCTGCTACCGACCTAGCTTCGCCGGTGGTGGTCACCGAAGATGAAGCCCCGTCACTGAAGGCCCCAGAAGGTGACACCCCACCCGAGTGCCGTCCTGGGAAGGAGCCGGTCGGGTAGCATAGGGTCCCATTGTAGTTTTTTTTTTTTGATCTAGGCTACCCGGCATGTCGAGGCCCAGCAACAGTGTACAATTTTGCCAAGTATTAATGAAATTTTTTTTTCAATCATCTCAACTTGTGTTTCTTTTCATTTCTTGTACTTTGTCAACCATCTTCCCTTCACTTCTTGACTGTCTGTGTGCATGTACTTGTGTAGGCGCCTGGCCTTGAAGCACCAAGCATTCGGGCCCTTCTCTGCCGAGTCCCGAACACTCGAGGAGGTGAGGAAGGAGTTCTTAGCTTGCTGAGTCCCTCCCACCTCGCGGGCGAAGTGGTTGTAGGTCCTTGAGTGCTTTGCTTGAGGAGGTCTATTTGACCTCGGCTGGGACCAGCTCGAGGTATGCACGACAAGGTTTGGACCCACTAAGTGACTGTGAGGTGCCGAGCTTTAGGAGTTCCCAGGCTTGAGGGTGTTGAGCTATGAGTCAGGCGGTAGATGGCGAAACTTCTGGAGTGTCCTGCTGAAATCTCCGGACTGTGAGGACAGCAGCAGGTGCAGGGCTTCAGGAGTTTCTAGGCTTAAGTGCCGGGCTTTAGGAGTTTTCGAGCTTAGTGCATGCTGAGATGTGAGTTAGGCGGTAGATAGTGAAACTTCTGGAGTGTCCCGTTGATATCTCCAAACTGTGAGGATAGCAGCAGGGTGCCGGGCTTCAGGAGTTTCCGGGCTTAAGTGCCGGGCTTCAGGAGTTTTCGGGCTTATGTGCCGGGCTTCAGGAGTTTCCGGGCTTGAGTGTCAGGCTTCAGGAGTTTCTGGGCTTAGGTGCCGGGCTTCAGGAGTTTCTGGGCTTAGGTGCCGGGCTTCAGGAGTTTCTGGGCTTGAGTGCCGGGCTTCAGGAGTTTCTGGGCTTAGTGTGTGCTGAGCTATGAGTCAGGCGATAGAGGGCGGAACTTCTGGAGTGTCCCGCTGACATCTCTAGATTGTGAGGATAGCAGAAAGTGCTAGGCTTCAGAAGTTTTCGGGCTTAAGTGCCAGGCTTCAGGAGTTTTTGGGCTTAGTGCATGCTAAGTTGTGAGTCAGGCGATAGATGACGAAACTTCTGGAGTGTCCCGCTGACATCTCCGGACTATGAGGACAGTAGCAGGTGCTGGGCTTCAGGAGTTTCCAGGCTTCAGGAGTTTCCAGGCTTAAGTGCCAGGTTTCAGGAGTTTCCGGGCTTAGGTGCTGGGCTTCAGGAGTTTTCGGGCTTAGGTGCTGGGCTTCAGGAGTTTCCGGGCTTGAGTGCCGGGCTTCAGGAGTTTTCGGGCTTAGGTGCCGGACTTCAGGAGTTTCCAGGCTTGAGTGCCGGGCTTCAGGAGTTTTCGAGCTTAGTGCGTGCTGAGCTGTGAGTCAGGCGATTGATGGCGAAACTTCTGGAGTGTCTCGCTGACATCTCCAGACTGTGAGGACAGCAACAGGTGCCGGGCTTCAGGAGTTTCCGGGCCTAGGTGTCGAGCTTCAGGAGTTTCTGGACAACGATGTCCCTGCAAGGCAAAAGTGATTTGCATAAAGAGGATCTTTATTATTAATGGGGGGAAAGCCTTACATTACTGAAAGTATATTCTCAGATTGTCGGCATTCCATGTCTATGGGAATCTGGCACCGTCCAGCTCCGCTAGGTAGTAGGCTCCACGAGGAAGAGCTTCGATCACTTTATAGGGGCCCTCCCAATTCGATGAGAGCTTGCCGCATTCTTGGGGTCAGGAGGCTTCACCTCGGCACAGCACCAGGTCACCTAGGCAGAAGACCTTTGGCTTCACCCGGGCATTGTAGTACCGAGCTACTTGCTGCCGGTAAGCCACCATCTGGAGTCGAGCCTTGTCTCTGGTTTCCTCGAGGAGGTCCAAGTTAAGAAGAAGGCAGGCCAGATTCTCTGTCTCATTGTACTGCTGTACCCGTAGCATGGGCACACCGAGTTCGACCAGGATGATGGCCTTTGCATCGAAGACGAGGCTGAAAGGCGTCTTACCCGTGGCTGTCCTGGATGTTGTGTGGTAGGCCCAAAGAATGCTGGGAAGTTCTTTTGCCCACCTACCCTTGGCCTGATCTAGCCTGGTTCTGAGTCCTTGGAGGATAGTCCAGTTGGTTACCTCGGCCTCTCCGTTGGTCTGGGGGTGAGCCATCGAGGTGAAGCAGTGTTGAATGCTGAGCTCAGCACAGAACTCTTCGAACTCCCAGTTGTCAAATTACCATCCATTGCGATGATGATGTTGTGGGGGAGCCTGAAGCGACAGATGATCGACTTCCAGAAGAATTGGCGGACCTTGACTTCTGTGATCCGTGCTAGTGGCTCTGCTTCTATCCACTTGGTGAAGTAGTCAATAGCCACTATCAAGAATTTCTGTTGCCCTGATGCAGGAGGGAATGGACCTAGGATGTCCATTCCCCACTGGGCAAACGGCCAAGGTGCGGAGAGCTGGGAGAGCGGCATCGCTGGTTGACGATGTATGCGGGCGTGGCGCTGGCACCGGTCACACTTCCTCATGAAGTCGGCAGCATCCTCCTTCATGGTCTCCCAGTAATATCCCTGGCGTAGGGCCTTGTACGCCAGTGTCCTTCCTCCTATATGATTCCCGCAGAGGCCTCGTGTATCTCTTGGAGTACAAAGGCTGCCTCTACGGGTCTCAGGCACTTTAGGAGCGGATAGGAGTAGGATCGGTGATAGAGCTATCCTTCCATCAGGATGAACCGCAAGGCCTTCTTCCTGACAAGGCCTACCTCTGTACGACCTTCTGGTAGGGTGCCGTCGGTGATGTATCTGACATAGCTATCCATCTAGCTCTGCTCTGGGATGACTTGCTGCACCTCTTCGGGAGCTTCGTTGCTCGGACTCTCAAGGTACTCGATGTGGGCACGCCCTAGTGATGAGTCTGGTAAGGTCGCGAGTCTTGACAGCGTATCGATGCGAGCATTCTCTCCATGAGGGATGTGGGAGATGCTGAAGCATCGGAAGCCTGTCGTGCTCGAGCGGATCCATTCTAGGTACTTCATCATCTGGGGATCTCTGGCTTCATACTCTCCGAAGACCTGTCCGACCACCAACTGGGAGTTAGTGAAGACCTTTAGGTTTTGCACACCCAGCTCGTGGGATACCTTTAGGCTCGCGAGGAGTGCCTCGTACTCCGCCTGGTTGTTTATAGCGGTGAACTTGAAGCGGAGTGCACATTCAGCTACAATCCCATCACTGTTGGCGAGGATGAGGCATGCTCCACTTCCGCCTGCGTTGGACGTTTCATCGACGTGGAGGATCCAAGACTCCTCCGTGCCTCCGGGATCCATTTGGTGTTCCGGCATGGTCTGCTCCGACTTTTCGGCAAATCCCGCGCACTCGACCAGGAAATTGGCCAGCACCTGGGCCTTTTGAGATGACCTCAGCCAATACGCGATGTCGAACTCGCTGAGCTTCAATGCCCACTTGGCCAATCGTTTGGATGTGTCAGGGCGACTGAGCACAGCCCTCAGGGGTTGGTCCGTCAGGACCATGATCAGATGCGCTTGGAAGTATGGCCTAAGACGCTGAGCAGACATGATAAGAGCAAAAATTAGCTCTTTGGATCGGGTGTACCTGATCTCTGTATCCCGAAGGATTTTGCTGATATAGTACACCGGCTTCTAGGATCCGTCCTGATCCATGCGAACAAAAACCTAGCTGACGGCCTCCAGGGTGACCGCTAGGTATAGTAGGAGTTCTTCTCCCTCCTCCAGCCTGGAGAGCAAGGGCGGTGACGCCAAGAAATCTTTCAGCTCCTCAAAGGCTGCTCTGTATTCTTCGATCCAGACGAAGTCATGCATTTTGCGCAGCGCCTTGAAGAAAAGGAAACAGCGGTCTGCCGACCTCGAGATGAACCGACTCAATGCTGCGATCCGACCCGTCAGGCACTGGACCTGCTTCGTCGAGGTTGGATGCTCCATGTCGATAATTGCCTGGACCTTCTCCGGGTTCGCCTCGATTCCCATCTGCATCACCATGAAGTCAAGAAACTTCCCTGCTACTACATCGAAGGCGCACTTTGTCAGGTTCAGCTTCATCTTATGCTCTCGGAGGTTATGGAAGGCTTGTACCAGGTCGGCGACATGGTCCAAGCTTGGCTTGCTCATGACGAGCATGTCGTCCATATACACTTGCATGTTTCTGCCAATCTGATCCTTGAAGACCTGACTGACCAACCTCTGGTACGTGGCGCCAGCATTCTTCAAGCCGAATGGCATCATCTGGTAGCAGTACATCCCTCGGTCGGTGATGAAGGTAGTGTGCTCATCGTCTTCCGGATGCATCCGAATCTGGTTGTATTCAGAGAATGCATCCATGAAGGAGAGCAGCGGTGCCCCGAGGTGGCGTCCACTAACTAGTCGATCTTCGACAGAGGGAAGCTATTTTTTGGACAGGCTCGATTGAGGTTGGTGTAGTCCACACAGATCCTCCACTTTCCATTATTCTTCTTGACCATAACTACATTCGCCAGCCAGCTTGGATATTGTACTTCTCGAACAAAGCCAGCTACGAGGAGTTTATCCACCTCCTCATTGATCGTCCGTTGCCTCTTTGGAGCGAAACTTCTTTTCTTCTATCAAACAAGACGATACTTCGGGTTCATGCTCAGCTTGTGGATGATGACTGCAGGGGGAATCCCAGGCATATCGACCGCCGTCCAAGCGAATACGTTAGCGTTCGCTCAAAGAAACTCCAATAGGTGGGCCCGCTCATCTTCGGGTAGCTGGGCCTCGATTTGCATCATCTTCGCCGGGTCGGCTCCGAGCGGGTACAATAGCAGGTGCTCAACTGGGCCTCTCCTGGGGTCATCCTCGGAGGCTTTGGCCCCAGGAATGGCTTGGAGACAATGCTAGATCGGCTGAGGTGCCCCCCTCAATTTCCTGACACCGTAAGGAGTAGGAAACTGCACCAATAGCCGCTTCGTAGAAATGACCGCGTCGAGTAGGTTGAGCCCAGGCCGGCCAAGAATCACGTTGTAGGCTGAGGGGAGCCTAACAATCGTGAAGGTCATCATGACGGTACTCTTCCGAGATGGCGTCCCAGCAGTGACGGGGAGAGTGATTTCCCCTCGACTCTTACGGAGTCCCCTGTGAAACCGATGAGGGGTGTGTGCACAGATCTAAGCCAAGGGGAGAACAGATTCATCCTGGAGAAAGCATCATAAAAAAGAACATCAATCAAACTTCCACTATCGACCATAATTCGCTTTACAAGATGCTTTGCGATCGTTATCTCGACGACCACAGCATCATTATTTACATTTTCATTTTCAACCTCCCTCTCCCTTACAAAGGGAAGTACATTTTCAGACCCCTCTCCTCCCCGGCCCTCTTGGGGGCACGCTCGATTCCCCAGCAGATCATCCCCACAGGTTTTTCGGTGAGACAGTTGTTGACTGCAGGAACTAGAGGGAAAGCAGCGAGCGCCTGAGATTCCGCCGGGACCTTGCCCCCCACGAACCTTCCGAGATAGCCCCTCCTTATGAGGTCTTCAATCTCCCTCTTGAGATACCGGTATTTCTCGATGGAACGGTTGTCGAATTGGAGGGAAGCTCAGCATCAACAGATAAGTTAATCAGTAAAAAAATGATCAATTTTTTATAATATTTATCAAAAAAAATTAATTTAAAAAAATTTATAAATATAAACCTAATTTAGTTATAATTCAATAATTTTGCTGGTTGCACCCATCCAACTTATAAATTTTATTAGCTTTCAGCCTGACCATCCAAGCTATCTTTTATTAAAAGGAAAATTATTAAACACGAGTTCCGCAATTATCTGCTTGTATGCATGCGTGATGTGATGCTCAGGCACAAATTGTCCACAATTGGCGGTCGGCAATGGACTGGTCGCGATAACCATGTGCCAAATCTGGAAGGCAGGATTCTTTCGCCCTTAGAGTCGTCCCTTTCATTGTTGGAGAAAGTGGCATACGATACCAAGGAGAAAGAAGAGGTTGGATATTATAGAGCCCCTTTAGATACGAACTAGCTATTATATTCTTGTAAATGATATATATGTTTCTATATTTAGAATTTTTTTTAATAAATAAAAATAATTATTAGAGTAAATAGGATGGATTTTTTTTAAATAATATTTTTAAAAATTTTAATTTTTAAATTAAAGTCGATCGAAATATATTTACGGATTTAGGTGTACGGCCTATCCCAAAAAAAAAGAAAAATGAAATTACATGTTGAAACTGTGATTTCAAAAAAAAAATTAAAAAAAAATAAAAAATTGCTTGAAATCGTAGGTTAAACTTGCAATTTCTCCTCCACCTTTTTTATTTTAAATTTTAATAAAAAATAAAAATTAAAAAAAAATTTAAAAAAAAAAAATTAAAAATAATAATATGATACTATAATAATTTTTTAAATTATTATAACCTACGATTTCGTAGTCCAGTCGCCAATCCAGCTATTGGTCTGATAGCCAGTCCGGTTCCGGTCATTGATCCGACAGCCAGTTCGGCTGCTAGGTCGGTGCCAGTTCGATTGCCGGTTTAGCTGCCAGTCCGACCACTGATCTGACAGTCGGTCACCGGTCCGACGGTCGATCTGATCGCCAGGATCCGGCCACCGGTCCGGTCGCCAGGATCCGGCCACCGATCTGGTCACCAGGATCCGGCCACCTGTCCGGCCGCTGGTCCTGCCACCCATACGGTCACCGGTCTAGTCGCTAGGGTCCGGCTATTGGTTCGACTATCGGCGGTCGAACCGGAGCCGGATCGGTGGCCAGATCCCGGCGACTAGACTGGTGACCGTATGGGTGCAGGACCAACGGCTGGACCGGTGGCTAGACCCTGGTGGCCGGACCGGCGGTCAGATCGATGGCTGGATCCTGGCGATCGGATTGATCGTCAGACCGGTGACCGATCATCGGACCAGTGGTCGGACTGACAGCTAGACCGGCGATTGGACTGGCACCGATCTAGCAGTCGAACTGGCATCGGATCAATGGCCGGAGCCGGAATAGCTATCAGACCGGTGGCCAGATTGACGACCGGACTGTGAAATCGCAAGTTATAATAATTTAAAAGAATTATTACAATATCATATTATTATTTTTTATTTTTTTAATTTTTTATTAATTTTTTGTTTTTTATTTTTTATTAAATTTAAAATAAAAAAATGTCGAGAAGAAATTGCAAGTTGGATCAGTGTTTTCTTGAAATCGTAGATTGAACCTGCGATTTCAAGCAATTTTTTATTTTTTTAAAATTTATTTTTTGAAATCGCAGATTCAACATGCGATTTCATTTTTTTTTTTTTTGAAGGCCGTACATCTAAATCCATAAATATATTTCGATCGACATTAATTTGAAAAATAAAATTAAAAAAAAAATTTAAAAAAAAACCCAACAGGATGCGCTCGGAAACGATGAGATGAGTAAGGTTCATGATAACATGGAAGGTGCAGATCAGTAACAAAGATGTAGCTAATGATCATAAATGCACTTGTGATCAAATTTGGGCATGGGGGATTGGTAAGAAAACAGCCAAAAATCGCAGGTCAGCTTCTTCCAACTATTTAATGCGGCTCACCCAGTTGTAGCTGATGACTAACAAACCCCTCGTGACTATCACTTTCCAAATGCCAGATTCTACCACATTCCTTGGGTTAACGTAATTTTTATCTTGCGGACTTCTCATATGAGATTAAAAATTCAAGCATTAATGAAAGCAGGAGAATTAGATACAGGTATTTCCACCATATTTACCATGCTTGTCTTGATGCCATGCAAGATGCCGAATGGAGGTGTGGTTATTGAGATGACTTCAACATTTGCTAATTTCAACTAATATGTGAGTGGAGCTAAATTTCTGCACCTTTATCCTCCGGCATCATTTTTTTCTTTAATTTTAATTCTTTCTTTTACAACATAAAATTGCAGTTCCATTTGGAATTTGCTGACATGGTTGAAATGGCTACTAAGTTAGATAGCTCCGAATTTTTTTCCTTCGATGTAAGCTTTCCAAAACCTACAAAATGAAAAAATAAGAAAATTCGATCACATATGGGTGGTTTCCTGTGATGGACCCTCTAATATCTAAGTTAGTCTTTCACAGAAGCAAATAGAAAAATAACAGTAACTTCTAAATGGGTGATTGATGGTGGAGCGATAACGAGATGGAATAAAATTAGGCGAGATAATAGAAATGGGCATAGGCGAGGTAATGGAAATGGCAAATTGTCACGGTGGGATGTAGGTGAGGCAATATAGGTGGGCTTTGATGAGATTCACGAGAATGAGCAAGGTTTAGATGAGATAAGGTAGTCCTAGCCTTCACTCGGATAGAGATTTGGAACTCTCGGGTAGTTCTGGGAAGATTGTCAAGAGAATATTTAGGATTTTTAGAGACATGCCTAGAAAAACCCTTGTAGAAAAGGAACTTTTCGATAGAGCACCTGAAGGAGAATTTATGTGGAGGATTTGGGAAACAAATTTATAGACAAAGTATATGAAGTACTCGGTGCCTATATTGGTGTTGTGTGGTGCAGAAAACGGTGGTTTGCATACCGTTGTAAAATGCATATCCCTAGAGGAGTGACCGAAGATGGTACTGAGCATGTTTATACAACAGACCTGCTTCCGTAGGGTGCCTGCATTAATAAGTAGTAGCTGGTGTCAGAAAGTCATGGCACAGGTTAATTGCCCCGGTAGGAGGAGGGCATGCTAGACTTCCTTGCATAAAGTTTGTATTGGACCAGCGGCGCCTCAACGCCCGCACGACCCATGAAGGCAAAAAAAAAAAAAAAAAACACACACGTAGGGCCCAGCAGAAGGAAACTCAGAAGGAGACAAAATCTGCACGGATCTCAATGCGAACGACGGTCACGAGCAGCGTTGCAATCAAACTGCGATTGGGAGAGCTACAAGACTCCGATTTGGATTCTGTTTGGACCGTTGGACTCTTGTGAGATACTCTACGTAGTGGAGGCTACAAATTCATGGGTAGAGACACAGATAGAGAGAAGGATGAAAAAATGGTAAGATGTCTTTTGTAAATGGCTGATTGAGAGCTTGAGAGAAGGATTCGGGATTTCTTGTTGAGATATATTTGTACGGGGTTGAGAGAGAGTTCAATCTGTAAATTTATTTTTCATAGTGAAACCTTTTGCATCCCCAAAAAATTGTATTTATTATCTTTTCTTCTTTCTCTTGTAGTATCGACATCGACAATCGACGATCCTGTTTCGCTTCCGTAATAACAGGTATCAGAGCAAGTTGATACCAATCCCAACAACTGGTATCAGAACACAGGTTGTCCATAGTTGATCGAGATCGAAGAAGATGGAGAAGACATGTGCAATTAAAGTGGAGATCAGCAGGTTTGATGGGAAGAGCAACTTCTCTCTCTTGCAAGCGAGGGTGAAAGACGTGCTTATCCAGCAAGAGCTGATCGATGCTCTCATATGCGATGAGAGACCAAACACCATAGAGCCGAATACTTGGAAAACGGTTTCAGATGCATGCGGTAAGTACAATCCGCTTATACCTGACGAATAATGTGGTGATCCATGTACTAAACAAGTCTTTCTCGACGGCGTTGTAGAAGAAGCTGGAGGAGCTATACATGGCGAAGTCCATCACCAATACCTTGTTCCTTTGGAAGCAGTTCTATCAATTATGGATGGCCGAGGGATAGAGTGTGTAGGAGCACCTGAGCAATTTCCAGAGGATCCTCACTGATCTCATTAGTGTCGGTGAAAAAGTTGAGGAGAAGACCCGGGCACTTGTATTGCTGTCATCCCTACCACAGTCCTTCGAGTCCTTGGTGACTGCTCTTCTAGTGGGAAAGAGCACCATCAAGATGGAGGAGGTGACATCGGTGCTACTTCAGAACGAGGTTCTCAAGAGGGAGAACCAGGCTTCGAGTTCAGGTGGGAACTCAGCGTTGACAGTTTCTGGAGGTGCAAGCGACTGGAGGCGGAGTGACAAAGGATCGCGAGAAGGACGATCCAAGTCAAAGGATGCCAGCAAGATCAGGTATTTTCGGTGCGATGAGTTGGGGCATCGTGTCAGAGATTGCCCGCAGCTCAGGGATCGGATAAGGGCTGCTACGGCGGTGGCCGATAGTGGCGATGACGGATACATCAGCGATGTACTCTTGGTATCCGACGAGGTAACCCCTTCTTCCAAGGGGGTTTTGGATTTTGCCTATCCATACCATGTTTGTTGCAGGGAGGAGATGTTTGACTCTCTAGACAGTAGAGAGGGTTCTGTCCACATAGCAGATGGATCGAGATGTGCGATTGTGGGCGTCGAGATAGTCAGCTTGAAGACATATGATAGGACAGTGAAGAAACTGGGTGAGGTCCGATGCATACCCAGTTTTAGCAAGAATCTAATTTCTCTTGGCAAATTGGACTTAAGTGGCTAAAGGTGGAGAGCTGGTGATGGAGTCTTAAAGGTCTTGCGTGGCAATAGGATTGTTTTGCAAGGGAAGAAGCATGGGGGTCACTACCTCTTGACAGGGAGTCCAATGCGAGGTGGAGTCCTTGGTGCAGATAGGAGTCCAATACGAGGTGGAGCTCCGACAGCAGATGGATCAGGCACGGGATGCGAGACTCGGAAGGACGACATGCGACGTCGCAAAGTGAAGTTTCTATTACCGCAGGAGACTTTCTCGAGTAGGTCTCAGGTCGATGTGAGCACAGCACATGACGAAGATGGGATCGAACAGCCTGGCTCGACTCCCATATTTGCCATCCATGATCAGGCGATTGTCCCAGGGCATGGGGGTGTTAGAATCCTTAGAAGCTTTCAAGTCAGGTGAAGGCGGTGCATTGAGTCGAGGTGGAGGTTGTTGGACCAGCGGCGCCTCAACACCCGTGCGACCCACGAAGGCAAAAAAAAAAAACACACACACGTGGGGCGCGGCAGAAGGAAACTCAGAAGTAGAAAAATCTGCACGGATCTCAATGCGATCGACGATCACGAGCAGCGTTGCAATCAAACTACGATTCGGAAAGTTACAGGACTCCGATTTGGATTCTGTTTGGATCGTTGGACTCCTGGTGAGATACTCTACGCAGTGGAGGCTACAAATTCATGGGTAGAGACACAGACTGAGAGAGAAGGATAAAAAAGTGGTAAGAGGTCTCTTGTAAAGGGCTGATCGAGAGCTTGAGAGAAGGATTCAGGGTTTCTTGTTGAGAGATATTTGTACGGGGTTGAGAGAGAGTTCAATATGTAAGTTTATTTTTTATAGTGAAACCTTTGCATGTCCAAAAAAATTGTATTTATTATCTTCATTCTTTCTCTTGTGGTATCGACATCGACAATCGACGATCCTGTTCGCTTCCGTAATAACCGGTATCAGAGCGAGTTGATACCGATCCCAACAGTTTGAGGCCACACATTGAAATATGAGAAGGTTGCTTCTTGTACCGAGCGGTGGATGAGATGGCTTTGTGTTGAATTGGTGGGTGAGGTAGCGAGCTATACAAAATTCACATGAACTTGGCTTTTTCTGGATACATCAATAAATATCAATTATATACTATTTTTTTTAATAAAAATGAATGTCTAGAAAAATCATATGTAAGAATTTTAAAAAAATAAATGACAACTGAAAAGAGATATCTGTTCCAACCACATACAACGTAGATCCAGCAACATATAATCCCATCCAATTTGCTGTGCTGTTTACATTTTTTTTTTTTTTTTTTTCCAAAAAACTGAAGGGCTACAGCCATTCTTCAACAACCCTGACACAAAGATGGAGATAAGTATCTGAAGTAATCGATAGAGATCCATCTTATAATTGTCAAGAAGTCCCCTTCCAGATATGACGTGTTCAAATTTTAGTGGCATGTGATCCATGTTTCAATGCGGTACGCAATACCATTAGAAATAGCAGTGTCAAACAATGTAACCTCTTGTCTAATAAGCACCACTCGTACTTCTAATGACAAGACTTGCTTTACCCAAATTACTTTCATTTAACACATACTTGTCAAGGTTAACTTCGAGGAAACTAAGGAATGATAGCTTCCATATAAAATAACGCATACAAGAGGATGCAGAATTTGCAAAAGGAAAGGAACAATTTTTTCCTGCCATCCAAAACACCTTCAAGATATTAGCTTGAACGTATTCCTGTACCCGACTGGCTGCTTTCAAGAGAATGGATGCGAGGCCCAGTTTTTATTGGACTGGATTTGGGTTGAAGTCGGCGGTCCTTGCCGACTTCAGTTCAAATTCATTCTAGTTCGGAAGTTCGAATTTTCTGGCTGGAAATCCGGAGAAGTCCGTCGACGCCGCCGGAGGTGGGGGATAAGGGTCTTCCTCGAATTTTTTTAGGGGCATCGGGTGCCTCTGTTGATCCGGAATACCCCCTATCAGTGGACGTCGATGGCTCCTTCGTGTGTCCCTGCCCTCGCCGGAGTGCTCTCCACCGGTGGTCGCTGCGATCGGAACCATCTCGCCGGTAAGTTCTTCCTCCTCGGGAAATGTTGGGTGTAGGGATGTTTGGCAGGGAGGAAGGAAGAATCCGATTGATTCTTCTTCTTCGTTGAAACCGAGGGTAGTGGCCGGCGATGGGAGGTCACCGCCGGATTCCTCCTCTCATGCAAACGTTATGGGCGGCCGATCACAGGGATCGCCGCCGTTCCTCCGCTTGCTTGGGGGGGGGAAGGGATTTTGATCGGCCTGATGACGGAGAGGGATGCCTCTGTTACAGGGGGCGGTTTTCGGCTCGGTGCTCACCGGCTGACGGTCGGACGGCCGCGTAGGTATCGCCGGACCCTCTCTTTTCTCCGGCGAGTGCCTTGGTGGTCGGACGGGAGGATCGCCGTCGATCCTCCCTGGTTCTTCCGTGAAGACGGGACGGTGCAGTGGCTAGGAGTGTTTGGCCTGGGCTCGATTTAATCGGGGCTTGGCTGGGCCGGGCTTGGCTGGGCCAGCATTGTTGGGCCGGGCGTGGCTGAGCAGGCCTTTTGGGCCGGACCGGTTGAGCCATGCCCTGTTGGGCTGGGCCTATATCTTGGATGGGCTGACCAGTAAAGACACCATTAGGAAAGTAAATAAAAATAATAAATAAAAGAAAAAGGAAGGTGGAGGAAGGGAGGAAAGAAATTGTCTAGGAATGTCCCGAGGAATTTAATTTATGTTAATTTTTTTTTTTATAGGAATTAATTATATCAAATTATAAACAAAATAATTTGTGATACAAGATCGTCATCATCCCTGGAAAATCGGGTTTAGTACTTAGTTGGTGAAATTGTAAGTTATCACTCATCGATATAACTTTTACCATGCATGATTATTTGACTCTTAGTTAATTTTTACGGCTTATATTATATGCATACATGTATCTCGATGTGTTATGAAATGTAAACAAAGACTAGGATTAAGATTATGGTTGATTTGAATTTAGCTGTTCTCTAGTTCGACTATGATCACACGAGGATCTAGACTCCTTTGGGCCTCCAGCGGGGCTATCGCTGGCACATGACCGATGAGCGGTATGTGACACAGGAGTTAGTTGTTTTATTCTAGCACATGCTGGGAAGTATGTTTTCGTGTGATACTCAGAGCTAGACTCCTTTTGGGCCTTCAGCGGGGCTATCGCTGGTACATGACTGATGTGCAGTATGTGACACAGGTCTAGACTCTTTTGGGGCGAGCCACGGGCGATCGTGGCCATAGTATGAGGGACTAAGTGAGTGTGTATGGATGGCCATCTTAAATTTGTATGACGTCAGAAAAATAAATAAAAAGGTTAATAATGAGAAATGGCTTATATCTTATGGTTGCTCACATGCATGGAGTTACTCTAGATTCATGGTAAATTTATATTTGTGATATATGATGACTTACTAAGTTTAGGAGAAACTCATTCCTTTCCCTTGCATTTTTTTTCAGAATTAGAGGAACACATGGGCCAGGGATTCAATCAGTGAGGCTTAGGATCTAGTGGACACTATCATTTTATTATTATTTTTATTTTTTTATTGTCTGAAATTTGTTTATATTAAATGTGTGACGGTTAGCTTTACGAACATTGGATCTACTTGCTTGGATTTATTTTTATGGTTTAATTGCTTGGGTATTCATTTTATTTAAGAAATGGTTGGTACAGGTCTGGTATGTCCCTGGAAAGATTGAACCCCAGAACATACGGCCGTCTGTCGCACTTCTGGCCCAGGTCTTGGAATTGGAGCGCGACAATGGATCTCGAATCTTAGTATTACTTGAATAATACGGTCATTTCTCTCGTAGAAAATCCCATACAATCTCGTTCCTTTAAAAAGCCAATTATAAAGCCACTGTCTTTCCTTATCATTCAATCATATTCTTCACATAATTTCTCATCAAGGTTAAAGGGGCATGTCAATACCCACTTAACTGTTTAGACACATTGCACTACAAACCATTAATGATGGATTTACAAATGCCGTTGCCTGTGAGTAACACCATGAAAAGCTTATTTTGTACATAAAAAAAAAAGTTCTTCCTGCCAGATATGAAAAAGTGGAATTTTTTTTTAAAATAATATTAAAAAAATTTAATTACCAAAATAAGTGATTCTTTATTTATTTACCGATTTAGGTGGCACGTGGCATATAACGGGATATTTTCGAAAAAAAAAAATTGCCACATCGGACGGCGTACGAGGACGTATGAATTCGGCTTTTGAAAAGACGAATTCTCAGTTAAATTCATCTTTTCAAAAGCCGAATTCAAGTTCCCGTACGCAACCCGTATTGGTAGTCTGCGAGCTCGCCACGTGGTCTGCGAGCTCGCCACGTGATGACATTTCTGAAACCGTCTTTCGAAAAGATGAATTCAACTGAGAATTCATCTTTCCGAAAGACGATTTCAGGCAGAACGACCCCCCCCGCAGGCCTTCTTCTTCCGTTCTTCCGCCAACCCTCTTCCCCCGGCTCATCCCTCCCCCCTCCCGGCCCATCCCCTCTCCCGGTCCCCTGTCTCTTGATGCGTGTCGTAATGCACCGATTAGAACCTTAATCCATACTCTAAAGGGTAGAATAGCGGGGAGTAAGGGTTCTAAATCGGTGCATTACGACAGCATCAGATTTTTGGCGCCGTTGCCGGGGACTTTCGGCGTTATTCTGAAAAAAAAAAAATATAATCAACAATTTAAAAAAAAAAAAAAAAAAAAAATCAATTTTCAAAAATTTACATTCCAATTTTCATTTTCGATCTTGAGTGCCCTGATATAAGGTTGCCCTGGCATAACTGGGAGGTTATGTTGAATGGTTGTCCTAGGGTACAAAAAGGTGAACAACACAAAAAAAATTTAGAACACACAAAAAAAAAAATTTAGATTCACTTAGGTAAATTTATTTTTTTTGCAAAACCAAAAAAATTACACAGACATTTATAATTTATTAGGATCAGATACTTAATCATCAAAATTAAAAAAAAATTAAGTTTAATTTTATTTTTTATAACTTTTTGGACACCTTAGCTGTTGCATTTATAATTTCATAATATATCTTAAGGGCACAACCCATTAATCAGATAAGGTGGGGAGATCAATACCCTTCCTTAGCCCACAAATCATCAATCCAGCATGCATGACCCAAGCCTTTAATTTTAAAATTAATTAGACGTCAACCCTAAGGATTTCGAGCTCAATAGGACAAGGAAACCTTAGAGTTGGACCGGGTTCAGATCATTTAATTCCTTGGTGTCTAAGGAAAGTGGTTCAGGGACTAGAGCCCGAAGGGACGTGAGTTGGTTCCGCTTACCTGGCCAATTATAATTGGTGTCTAAGGCAAGCGATAAGGGAACCTTCACCCACCTTACACTACCTGGCCAAGTCAGTTAATTGATCTTGGGCTTGGAGTGCTCGAAGGTAACCTTGGATCAGTTAGGAGTGTCTAGATCCAGGTTAACCCTAGGATAGTGATTTTGATTTGTTTTACTTGTTGATTAAAAAAAAAAAAAATTAATTAATTAACTTTCTTTTTAGTTTAGGATTCTCTTAGGAACTTCTCTTTAGACCTCTTCTCATCTTCTTCCAATTAAAAAAAAAAATTAAAGAAATCTTGATTGCTGTTTGCTTTAGGAGGGAGGGTGTATGTTAGTATATTCTAGGCGCCGACTTCGTGAACCTAAACATATATCCCTAGATCCGAAAATCGAAGGCTCCAGTAGAGCAACCAGCCCAGGTACTATGGATCCTAATCAAGGAATTGACCCTCCGCTGAAGGAGTACTTTACTCCTTCAAAATACACTTATTCACCTTGTATCCAAGTACCCCTGTAGATGCATCCAGTACGAAATCAAGTCCAGTGTGATTCAGATGTTACCTCTTTTACGGACTTGCAACTGAAGACCCATACAAACATCTAGATGAATTTCTAGAAATCTGTTCCACTGTTAAGATCCAAAATTTCTCCGACGATGCTTAAGGCTTAGGTTATTCCCTTTTTCTCTGAAAGATAAAGCCAAATATTGGTGAATTCCCTAGACACCGTGACAATTTCAACTTGGGATCAACTTCAGAGGAGTTCCTTAAGAAATTTTTCCATAGGAAAGACGAATCAAATTAGAAAAGCCATTACTAGTTTTTCCCAATTAGATGGAGAAATGTTTCATGAAACCTGGAGAGATTGAAAGAGCTAATTAGAAAATGTCCTCACCATGCCATACCCAAATGGCAATTAGTCCAGTGCTTTTATGACGGTTTGTCAGAAAGGCACCGGCAAATGGTGGATGCCTCATGGGAGGAACGTTCATGCTTAAAAATGAACATGAGGCATGGCAGTGTTTGAAACGTTAAGTGAAAATTCTCTACATCATATGTCAGCTGCCGTAGAGATCTCACAGGACCTGTAGAACCTAAGAGGGGAGGTATGTATGAAGTTGGTCGTGCTGTAGACATCTACAGCAAGGTTGATGAGCTATCTCAGAAGCTCGACCACTTTTGCAAGCTGGAAATAATTCCTCCTCATCTCATCCTACTCATGAAGTCTGTATATCTGCTCGAGTTCCACCCATACCTTAGGTGATTGTCCATCAGCTACCAATTCTGAGCTTCTTCAGAGCAAGTCATCAAGCTCAAACCCGAATGGCTCCTAGACAGGAAACGATCTTATTCGAACACATACAATCCTGGCTGGCGCAATCACCCGAATTTTTCTTGGAAACCCCAATCCGGAATCAATTCTTCCGTAAGGCCAAACTATCAGGAGACCAAATTTCAAAGCATGCAATTCCTCAATATCAAAATGCCCCAAGCTCCACAACCTCCGCCGAACAATCTTGATCCTTCCTTTCAAGAAAAGATCCTTCAAACTTGAAGGAGGGGCTGAACATGAATACCCAATCCTTCACTCCATACCCAATCCATTGCCAAGCTAAATCCTTCACTCCATACCCAATCCATTGCCAAGCTAAATCCTTCACTCCATACCAATCCATGCCAAGCTAGAGACTCAGATAGGTCAGCTAGCTACAGCTTCAATCGGAGAGAAGAGGGTAAGTTGCCTAGCCAGCCCATTATCAACCCCAGGGTCATACATGGTGAGAGTTCCACTGGACCTGAAATTTTCTGAACACGCTAAATTGTTATCACCTTAAGAAGTGGAAAAACATTAGATCAACCTGACCCGACCCGAAGTAGAGCTGGCTAGGCCAGAGAAAAAGAATGAAGAGGAGAAGGAATCCATTGGTCAAGTACCTGTACCTAAGGCTCCATTCCCGAGCTTGGAGTCACCTTTACCATTGGATAAGAAAAATTTAAAATGAATGAGATGCTTGAATTATTCAAGCAAGTTCAAATCAATTTACCTCTCCTCGATGCCATCAAGCAAGTACCGGCGTATGCCAAATTTCTTAAGGATTTGTGCACTCAAAAACGAAAATCTAAGGCACTATCCCTAAGAAAATCTCTTACTGAGAAGCCAGCTCAGTTTTCAGCAAATAGCTCCACCAAACTCAAAGACCCAGGTACCCCAATTATCTCTTGTGTCATAGGGGACCTTACAATCAAGAAAGCCTTGTTAGATTTAGGTGCGAGTGTAACCTTCTCCCAGGATCAATGTATGATCTGTTTAAATTCGGAGAATTAAAACCCACGACGGTGACCTACAGTTAGCTGATCGATCCGTCAAGGCACCCGTGGAATGCTCGAGGATGTGTTGGAAAAGTAGATGAGTTCTACTTCCCGGTTGATTTTCTTGTTTTGGACATGGAGTCTAGCGGTAGCCCTAGTCAGATACCCATCATTCTTGGAAGACTTCCTAGCTACCGCTAATGCTTGCATAAATGCAGAACAGGGGTTATGGACGTCTCTTTTGGGAATAAGAAAATGCGGTTGAATATTTTTAATGCATGCCAAGGCCACCCTCTTATGATCATAACGAAGTAAACATGATAGAAGAAGTAGTAAATAGGAATCTTCCTGTGTGCTTAATTCGGATCCTTTGCAAGCATGTTTGACACATTTAGGAATGACGATTTTGATATTGATGATGAAGTGAATGCTTTGTTAGAGCCACCCAAGTTTAGTACCATTCCTCCTTGGACTGTGAAATTTGAATCATTACGACTCAATCAAGCCCTTAGTGCCATCCTTAGAAGCACCACCCAATCTGGAATTGAAGCCTCTTCCTGACAAGTTAAAGTATTCTTTTCTGGATCCAATGATACCCTTCCGGTAATCATTGCATCTACTTGACCTCTGATCAGGAACAAAATTGATGAATGTACTTAGGGACATAAAGAGGCAATAGGATGGACAATAGCTGATCTTAAGGGAATTGACCCTTCTGTTTGCATGCACCACATTCACTGTGAAGCAGAAGCTAAACCACATAGGGACATGCAACGGAGGCTAAATCCAAACATGCGAGAAATTGTTAAAAAAGAAGTGGTAAATGGTGGATGCTGGTATCATTTATCCAATTTCGGATAGCCAATGGTCAGCCCAACTCAGGTAGTACCTAAAAAGTCAGGTATACTGTCATTCAGAATGAAAAGGGTGAGTCAATTTCTACCGAGCAACCACTAGTGGAGAGTGTGTATAGATTACGGAAACTGAATGCTGTTACTAGGAAAGATCATTTCCCTGCCTTTTATTGATCAAATTCTAGAACGACTAGCAGGGCAGAGTTTCTTTTGTTTCCTGGATGGATATTCAGGATACAACCAGGTTCCAGTATTTCCTGCAGACCAGAAAAGACCACCTTTACTTGCCCTTTTGGAACGTTTGCATTCAGGCGTATGCCTTTTGGTCTCTGTAATGCACCAGCCACCTTTCAACGATGTATGTTGGCCTTATTCTCCGATATGGTTGGTCATTTCCTTGAAGTGTTTATGGATGATTTTTCTGTTTTTGGATCTTCATTCGAGGACTGTCTCCATAATTTGGCTAAGGTATTGAAACGCTGTATAGAAACCAACTTAGTCTTAAGTTGGGAGAAGAGTCATTTATGGTTTGTGAGGGAATTGTACTCGGACACATTGTTTCTGAGCGAGGGATTGAGGTTGACAAGGCTAAGGTTGAATTAATCTCGAAATTACCTCCCCCGACCTCGGTTAGACAAGTACGATCCTTCCTTGGCCATGCTGGTTTTATAGACGATTCATCAAGGATTTCAGCAAAATCTCTCGACCATTGTGTGATTACTTGCCAAAGACAGTCTTTGATTTTAGTAAAAATGTTTGACCGCTTTGACATTCTTCGAACTGCTTGACCACTGCACCTATCATCAACCCCCAGATTGGACTCTGCCATTGAAATCATGTGTGATGCTTCTGATTATGCTGTAGGAGCTGTTTTAGGACAGAAGCTCAAAGGGAACCCATGTAATTTACTATGCTAGAAAACTCTTTCAGATGCACAAATGAACTATACCACTACTGAAAAAGAATTACTAGCAGTTGTATTCGCCCTAGAAAAATTTCGATCATATTATTAGGGTCTAAGGTCCTAGTTTACTCTGATCATGCTGCATTAAGACATCTCCTATCCAAAAAGGATACCAAGCCTAGACTGATTCGATGGATTCTTTTGTTACAAGAATTTGACTTAGAAATTTGGATAAGAAAGGTTCTGAAAATATGGTAGCAGATCACATTTCTAGGATCTTAGTAGAATACAACAAGGAAATTATTGGAGATAGGTTCCTGATGAGCAACTATTCTCAATTTCTTCTACCAGTAATCTCCCCTGGTTTGCCCATATTGTGAATTATCTGGTAACAGGGCAAGTTCCTCCATACTGGTCGCACAAGAAAAGATAGGTTCTTTTCGCAAATCAAATATTATTTTGGGAGGAACCTGAATTGTTTAAACACTGTTCAGATCAAGTGATAAGGCGATGTGTCCTGAAAGTGAATCAAGAGTATACTCAATTTTTGTCATTCTCTTGCATGTGGGGACACTTTAGTGGGAGAAAAACTGCAGCAAAGGTGCTGCAAAGTGGATTTTATTGGCCAACTCTCTTTAAAGATGCACATGAATTTGGCCGTAATGCTCAAGTGTCAACAAAGGGGGAATATTTCACGAAAAGATATGATGCCCCTAAACCCCATTTTAGTTGTTGAATTTTGATGTTGGGGTATTGACTTATGGGACCATTCCTCTTTCCTTGGATATGAGTACATTTTGGTAGCAGTCGATTATGTTCGAAATGGATTGAAGCTGTGGCAACTCGAACTAATGATCACAAAGTTGTGATCAAGTTCATTCAACATAACATCTTTAGTCGGTTTGGGTGCCCAAGGGCCATTATTAGTGATGGAGGTGCATTTCACAAATAGACACTTTGACGCATGATGAAAAGTATGGAATTACCCATAAAGTAGCAACAACCATACCATCCTCAGACTAGTGGTCAGGTAGAAGTTTCGAATAGAGAGATCAAGCACATTCTTGAGAAAACGGTAAGACCCGATAGGAAAGATTGGTCCGAACGTTTGATGACGCTTTATGGGCTTACCGAACTGCTTTCAAGACCCCTCTAGGAATGTCTCCGTACCGGTTAGTGTTTGGAAAGGCTTGTCACCTACCTGTTGAATTGGAACATCGTGCATTTTGGGCTATCAAGCAATTAATTTTGATATGAGAATGCAAGTTTCCATAGAAAACTTCAGTTAAGTGAGTTGGAAGAGTTACGAAATGAAGCGTATGAGAGTTCGAAAATTTACAAGGCTCGAACGAAGGCTTATCATGACAAATTCATTAATAGAAAATCATTTGAGCCTAATCAAAAAGTGTGGCTCTACAACTCTAGGTTACGTCTTTTTCCCGGAAAACTCCGCTCACGATGGGATGGACCTTTTGTAGTAACTCAAGTATTTTCCCATGGAGCTGTTGAACTTAAGGATCCTAAGCAAGGGAATGTTTTTAAGGTGAATGGCCAGCGGTTGAAACCGTATATTGAAGGAATCAGTGATGGAGAAGTTGTTGAAACTCTTGATCTTGAACAACCAGTGTTGCTGTGATGATGAACTTTGTCTGGCTGAAGACGTAAAATTAGCGCTCCTGGGAGGCAGCCCAGCTCTTTCCTTAGTTCATATTTTAACTTCTAGTTCTTTATTTTTAGAATAAATGGAGTAATAAAAGAAGATTGCGGAACATGGTGATAGAAGGACGTCTAATTCCATACCTACCAGGTTGTATCCTTCCATGCCATTTAGTTATTAATATTCTCTTCCATTAGGGACAATGGAAATTAAGTTGGGGGGTGAGGTAATTAATTAAATCAAATCCTCGAGTAAAATTTTAATCAGTTTTGTGTACAGAATTCGTCTCGAATGAAAATAATCAAGCTCACTAAATGAGGAGTGATCAATGGTTTAGAAAATTTTAGAGATACTGAGGGATAATTTATCAAGAAAACCCTATAAGTGTAGATTGTAGTCCAGAAAATTTAGAAGAGTAATTCCAGACCCTTCGGCCTATTGATCTTAATAATGAATCTTACTTATTTATGGAAGTCTTACTTATTTTGGTATAGGCATTATAAAAAGTCCCCAGTTAAAAAAATTCTGAGGATTTTAGCATCTCTCACTGAGTAACCGGGCCCTTCGCCTAAGTAAGCGTTGTTGTTCGCGTCAAAAGTGAGGATGTAACGAAATCTTTCGTAGAGTAGTCTTGACTTAGCCTTTTTAACTCGAGTCAGTAAGCCCGAGGGGTGTTTACACTAATGCCCTAAAGCCACTGGTTTGGGAGTCATGGCTTAAAGCTCGCTACAAGGGTTAATTAGAAAGCAAGGTGTCAGGACATTGCACTGACTTACATTAATCAAAAAAAAAAAAAAAAAAAAAAAAAAAGAAAAGAAAAAGAAAAAGAAAAGAAAAGTGGGGACTAAATAAATATTGCATCAAAACCAAACTAAGTTGGAAGATTTAGATAGTGAGATAGAAAGTTGGGAACGAAAAAAACTCTAAAACTTCTATGGACTTTATTCTACTACTAAATGGGTGGAATTGGTAATCCAATGAAGTACCTTTTTAATAGTCAAACCATGTATCCTTTGATTTTAGGGTTAGTACGATAATCTTCTTTCATGGACCAATCTTAGTACACAAGACTCATCCATTTCTTTACTCGAGGACGAGCAAAGTTTAAGTTGAGGGGTGTGTTAGACATTAGAATAATGAAAATTAACCCAACTTTATTGATTAAAATAAACTTTTGTGATACTTTGCAGGAATTGACTCCATAAACGTGTAGATCTTGATTTAGGAGTCCAACGACGCAAACGAATGTAATTCGGACTCAAACGGGCCGAAATGGATTTTAGAAGGTTTAGCACGGATTTCAGAGCTGCACGATTTTGGAGCGACCTTAAAATCCTTTTGGTTTGGCTCACGGTGGACCGGCTCAATGGTCCACCGTATGGGCTGCTGGTCCACGGCAGCATTGCTGCCGGTCCACGGGCGGAGCCGTGGACCACCGTGCTCCGATCGCGCGAAAATCGCCGGAGAGCTTCCCCTGGCACCGTCGAAGCCACGGCAACTTTCCCGTCGGTCGAAGAGCTCCCGTTCGGCCGGAAAAATGGCCGGAAGTCGGCTCTGCCCAAGCCCGAAGCCGCCCACCGTCTGTCTGTGCCCGAAGCCGGCCCGCGCGCCGCCCACGGCACGCCGCCACCCACGGCCAGCCGAAGCCGTCGCGCCCTCCGCCCACGCCCAGCCGTCTCCGCCCTCCGCCCAAGCACGCCGCGCCGCCCGCGAGCTCCAGCCTGCTGCCGCCCAGCCGAAGTCCGCCCTCGTGTCCGCCCCTGCGCCGCACGCCGGGAAGACGCCCTCCGCCCAAGCAGCCGCCGTCCAGCCGTCCGCAGGCCACGACGCCGCCTAGCCGCCCACGCCCAGCCGCCGCTGCCGTGCGCAGCGCCTCGCCCACGCCCAGCCGCGTCCAGCCGCCACGGCCACGCCACCGTCCGCACGCCTCCGCCCCTTCGCGAGCGCCCAACCGCCCAGCCGTTCAGCCTGCTGCCGTCCAGCCGCACGCGAGTGCCTCTCCGCCGCCGTCCGCCATGCTGCATGTCCGCCGAGCTCTCCACCCCAGCCGCGCCTCTCTGCCCGCAGTGCGTCTGCCCTTGTCACCGTCATTCAGACCGGGATGTCCGAAAACAAGGAAGCATCGGAACGAGAAGAAATGTCGGACGACGCTGGATGGACGCGGGATGTGCGATAGAATTTTGAATTAATTTTTGAGATGGGGATGATCGTAAAAAAATCAGATAAGGAGATCGGATTGAGATGAAGAAATCACCGCGCTTTCCACACGGACCCGACACGGTATTTTTCAGCTATAAATACCTCGGTGATTCTTTTCTCGGGGGAGGAGGAATTTTGGGAGGTTCCACTTGCTGTCCATAGTTCCACCTGTTGCTGTGACAGAGAGTCAGAGTCATATAAAAAGGGAGAAAGGGACCCTTGTTCCCTTACTTTTATTTTCTCTGTACTCCAATTTTTATGCAATAAAATTTATTTGTTTTATATAATCCATGTCTGCTTATTTTATTTTAGTCATGCTGGAGTCATGTTGGATTAGCGTTAAGGTAAGTTGTAGTGAATTAGTTTTGACTGACCTATACCTAAGGGACGGGCCGTGATCCAAGGATACGGGCCGTACTCTTGAGATAGGTCATATCTAAATTATTTTCACAGATATTATTTGCATTTAATCTTGCATTAGTCTAGTTATTTTAGTTATTTTAAGTCAAAAGAAAATACTTTTTCAAGATAACCCAAAGTCTCTGTGGATCGACCCTTACTCCCGCTATTCTACCCTTTAGAGTAGTGGAATTAAGGTTCTAAATCGGTGCATTACGACACGCATCAGATTTTTGGCGCCGTTGCCGGGGACTTTATAATGCCTATACAAAATAAGTAATGCACCGATCCCCTTCTCTTTTCCTTCCCCACCTCCTCGGCCCCACCCCCCGGCCCATCCTCTCTTCCCCCCCCCCTCCCTGCCCTCCTCTCTCCGGTCCCTGTCTGTCTTCCCCCCTCCCCCATTTCCCTCTCCTGGTCCATCTTATATCGGTCCACCCCATACTTTTTAAAGGTTTGATTTTTTTTGATCCGTCTAATTTAATTTTTTTTTGTTCTTCAATGGTCTCTATGATTATTTTTTAAAATTTTTGTTTGTTTGTTGCTAGATCTATTCGAAGGAATCCGATTCGAAAGAAGTCCAGGATATTTGAAAATATACAGAAATTACTATATTTCTTTTGTTATATTTTTTTGAATAATATTATTATGTTGTTTGTGGTAAAAACTTAGAATAATTAGTAGGATAATTTTGGTATGAAATTTAGAATAATTAGTAGATAATTTTGTTTGATTTATGCTATTTTTGTTATAATATATGTATTTATATATTTTTGTTTATATTTATATAATATGTAATTGATAATTGTATAATTATAATTGTATTGATAATAATTAATTAAATTATAATATAATTATAAATTAGTGTATTGATATTATAATTGTAATATAATTATTCTAATTATTAAATTTTAATATTTAGTATTCTAATATAATTGTAATTGTATTGATAATTTAATTAAATTAAAAATGTATATTATAAATTAATGTATTGATTTAATTGTAAAAATATTCTAATTATTAAATTTTAATATTAGTATTATAATAATTGTAATTGTATTGATAATGATTAAGTAAAAGTATATATATAAATTAATGTATTTATATTTTTTATAATATCATTATTCTAATTATTAGATTTAATATTTAGTATTATGATATAATTGTAATTGTATTGATAATGGTTAATTAATAAAAAAGTATATATTATAAATAAATATATTGATATTATTTTGTAATAAAATTATTCTAATATTAAGATTTTAATATTTAGTATTATGATATAATTGTATTGTATTTAAATGATTAATAAATAAAAAAGTATATATTATAAATTAATGTATTGATATTATATTTATAATATCGTTATTCTAATTATTAAGATTTTAATATTTTGTATTATGATATAATTGTAATTGTATTGATAATGGTTAATTAAATAAAAAGTATATATTATAAATAAATGTATTGATATTATATTTGTAATCATTATTTTTTAGTAAGATTTTAATATTTAGTATTATGATATAATTGTAATTGTATTGATAATGATTAATTAAATAAAAAGTATATATTATAAATAAATGTATTGATATTATATTTATAATATCGTTATTCTAATTATTAAAATTTTAATATTTTGTATTATGATATAATTGTAATTGTATTGTAAGGTTAATAAATAAAAAAGTATATATTATAATAAATGTATTGATATTATATTTGTAATAAAATTATTCTAATTAGTAGATTTTATATTTAGTATTATGATATAATTGTAATTGTATTTAATGATTAATTAAATAAAAAAGATATATTATAAATAATGTATTGATATTATATTTATAATCATTATTCTAATTATTAAGATTTTATATTTTGTGTTATGATAATTGTAATTGTATTGATAATGGTTAATAAATAAAAAAGTATATATTATAAATAAAGTATTGTATTATATTTGTAATATATTATTTTAATTAGTAAGATTTTAATATTTAGTATTATGATATAATTGTAATTATTGATAATGTTAATTAATAAAAAAGTATATATTATAAATAAAGTATTGAATTATATTTGTAATATGATTATTTAATTAATGTGCCGAATGAATTAGATTAAGCTTTGATTTTCTATATATATTTTTATAAAATTTGCATTTCATTAAACCGTAGACCGTCAATGCTTGAAATGCATATTCTGTAGTATCCGTACATGTTTTATACTTGTACAGATCTGAGAATTATGCATGTTGATCAATTGATGTCCATTTGGACATTTGGGAATTGCAAATTTTTACAGGTCAATTTATAGTAATCAAACGACGTGCAATGAAGGCCGAATGAAATTTTGATCATCATTTTCTTTTTGTTCTTCGCATACATAAATATTTGTATGTGGAGAACTAAGGAAATGCTGCCGAAATTTTATTTGTCTTCATTGCATACCGTTTGATTACTATAAGTTGACACGTAAATTAATGCAATTCTGAATGGGATAGGGCCTTTACCTAGTATTGATGATAGGATGCATTCATCGTGATAGTAAATAATTATTTTTTAATTTTATTGTCATATTAATTATGTAATTTAATTAGTTTGTATGATATCAATATATGAGAAGTTATTTCTAATATATTTTGTTAATTAAACATGTAGGATATAATGGAAAAAATCACAGCATTATGTTATTTGGGTGGTTCTATGATTAATGGATCAAATGGAATTGAGTACAATCAGGGACCAAAAAAGGCAATTAGAATCAGTTATGATATGACATTCCAAGAGTTGGAGAACAAATATGTAGAGTTCTCCGTATTGATAGAACTGGAAAAAAAGTTTTATTATCTATAGATTCCCAAGTTGTCCAGCCGACATTTGTAAGTACGAACCTGTTCCATTAACGATGATGAAGATATGGAGATGATGTTTTCAACTATCAGTTCACATCATGTATATCGGATGCAGAGTTATATATAGATACCAAACCATCGAAGCTCCTAACCTGATTGTGAAAAGGATGATTACGAAGAAGCTGTTCGAAATATAGCAACAACTCGTGTAACTGAACAGGTTCTATCATATAGTACCCGAATATTGCAGATAATGAGTGGAAATATTGGCTCAGTTTTTACTGTAGATCCATTGCGGTGGACAGTACTGTACCGGAAAGTAATATTAGAGAAGCATCAATATATACAACTGCTGATGACAGGGTGCATGTCGATAATCAACTTTTTAGTGAGAATGATGATGAAAGTGAACATGACTTGCTGACAAAGGTGACGAGGCCGGTACTTCACATCCAATACGAAGTCCGATGATACCTGTTCCAAATTATTCTACATTTGAAGCTCCATCTAGAACATTTACCCGATTGATTGAAATGCTGCAAATATGTCAATTATTATTCAATGCAGGAACCATGTTATATGGCAAAGGAATAAGGAGTTACGTAAGGACTCCGCTTTATAGATAAGGCAAATTGCAGACTGCAGTAAACAATATTCTGTTGAAAGATATCATGAATTCAAAGTTATTGAATCAATCCAAATCTATGGCATGTCAAATGTAAGAGCAGAGATTCTGGTTGTCAGTGGATGCTGAGAGTATTAAACGGCATAATTTTTTGAGATCTCACGATATACCGGTCCTCATACATGCTTATCTGCAATGATGTCTCAAGATCATTCTGGTTTGGACTTCACTTTAATTGCTAATGAATTCAGGACCTGGTTAAAGAAATTCTACCATTGCTATTGCTGGACTTGGTGCAGTCATAAAGAACAAATACACTATACACCAAGTTATAGAAAATTATGGGATGCCAAACAAAAGGCGATAGCGATGCTATTCGGAGATTGGATGTGTCATATCAATTGCTTCCGAAATGGTTGCATGTTGTACCAACATTTAATCCAGGTATCTGGGTAAATTTATCAGCACTCCAACTGGTATACCAAATTGTGCCCAGTTTGATCGTGTATTTTGGGCCTTTGCACCCTCGATTGAAGGGTTTAAGCACTGTCGTCCGGTCATAAGTATCGATGCTACTTTCATGTATGGAAATATAAAGATAAATTATGATCGCAACTGCTATTGATAAATAATCAGATCTTTCCACTTGCATTTGTATTGTGATGAAGAGTCAGCGGACACCTGGGGTTGGTTCTTAGCTTGTATCATAAATTTTGTTACAACATGTCAGGAATTTGTCTAATTTTGATCGACATGCTGGTATACTTGCTGCAGTACAGAATGAGTATCTGGGTTGGCAGCCCCGCATGCTTATCATGTATATTGCCTGCGTCACATGGCAAGTAACTTCAATTCAAGATTCCGTGATCCCAAACTAAGAGATGTGGTGAAAAGAGCTGAACGCAAACGCAGCCTAGAAAATTCCATAATACATGAGAAAATTGAGGAATTTAACCAGAAGCTGTTCAGTGTTGAATGAAATTCCTTTAGCAAAATGGACACGTTCACATGATGACGGACGACGATATGGGATGATGACAACTAATATATCTGAGTATTTCAATGGAGTTCTGAAAAATGCTTGATTTCTTTCCATAACAGCATTGGTACAGTTGACTTTCTTTCGGCTTTGTATATTTTGAAGGCTGACGTTTCAAGCAATAGAGGCATGGACATAAATGAAAGGTTTACTCCTTTTGTTACGGGACATGTCATCTCAACCAAGCCAAAGCGACATCGCATACTATTACCCGATTTGATAGAGCAACTAGCTTGTTCCAAGTCCAACGCTAGACGTGGACCGAACATGACAAGGTGAATACACAGGTATTTACGATCTTTATGTATCATTGAAAATATGTTATTACGTTGTGTACATGCTGAATTATGATTTTTGATGCTGTAGGTTGTTCATCTTTCCCAGCAGACATGTACATGTCAAAGTGGCAAGTTTTCATTTACCTTGTTCTCACGTCATGGCTGCTTGTGCACATGTTGCCATTGATTTTAAAATATACATGTGATCGGTACTATACATTACACGATTATCATCGAACTTATATGCTACAATTTCAACCATTCCTCATGAAGATATTGGCCCCAGCAAAATGAACACGGTATCATTATACCTGATGTAAATAGGTCGCAACAGAAAGGTAGGCCACGATCCACGAGGACAGAAATGATATGGATAGAACCGGCAACAACAGACGCAAGTGTACTCTGTAAAGAAGAAGGGCATGATAGGTCAATGTCCAAGGCTTCTACAAGCAGATTAGTTAAATATATCAGTCATATTTTACAGATGTTTTAATATATGGATTGTAATGTATTAGGCTAATCTTGTCATTGCTTTATTTTTATTTGATGGATTGTAATATATGGATATGTTTTATTGTCTGATGTTTATAGCTTGTATATGGATTGATGTCCTTACTATGCATAAATGGGCTTTGTGATTGATTTTCTTTGAGTTATCGCAGTTATAGACTTGGTCCTTTTGATAGTAGTGTACTACATGGTCAGCCTTCACATAGATCATCTTTGGTCTGGGAGGGACGGATGTTGTTTGCACTGTCGACATCGAGAGATGGTTATGTGCAGATCGATACCGCTCGATCGTCGTATTTTGCTATTGCTGATGCAGTCCGATTTATGGTCTAGCACGTGTTGGATTTATTATATTGGACTGGCATTTGATCACTGCTCTCGTCGCGCGGTGGTGTCCAGAGACGCTTGCCAATAGATGGTCTACCAGTGACGGTAGTACACGGGTAGACTGGAGGCAGCTTTGTCTTGAGTTATTAGGGATCTCCCACCAGATGATAGATTGCATGGATCACGACTGAGCTTGGTCTGGCTTACTGAGCACTTCCAGGATTTAGCATTCGATGCGGACGAGGCAGCCATTCAGTGCTATGCTCGAGCATATATTTTACAGTTGATGGGTGGCTGCCTTTTTATGGATAAATTCTGGGAACAACATGCATCTATTATTTCTACCTTCGAGACGGCCGGACAATATAGTTGGGGTAGCGCTGGACTCACTTGGTTGTATAGAGAGATAGTGCAGGGCGAGTCACAGAGATGTTACTGATATTGCTGGTCCGCTGTTGCTACTACAGCTGGGCATGAGATAGAGTTCCGATTCTTGCACCCCATAGATTACTTCGACATGCTCCAGATCCGATGATCGATTTTGATGATGATGGAGCCGTTTACCACAGGGACCATTAGGGATAGGTGAGTTTAGAATTTACATAATATTTTTAACCGTGTATGATATATACTATTTTATTTAATTAATTTAATTAATTTATTTTGTAGATGGAGAGATCATTTCTGTCACACAGGTACCTATGCATGTGGTCTCTTCGTATCGTTATTTACTTGATCGACTGCGACCCGACGAGGTAATGATTATTTAAATTTTTGGTAATGATTGACTTGTTTTATTTGTTCTTGTTAATAAATTATGCTTTAAATTATTTATACACAGTGCATATGCCAGATCAGTTCGATACTTGTTCTGCATTATATCGTATTGATATGAGAGGACGATCTGATCAGGATTGGTCTACCGTTCATCGGGATTATATACAGTTATGGATGAGTCGTCATGACTATTTATACATGGTGATCCATTCGATGGTACCATGATTATCACGATCCTTATATGCAGTGGTATCGTAGGATCACTCGTCGATTCATCAGTCGCAATGATGCAGTATATGATTACATAGTAAGTAATTTAAATTTTATTATTTAAATTATAAGTTTAAATTTTGTCAAACTAATTATTTTTTTTATTTACAGGATAGTAGTTTTGCGACGATACTTGAGCGTGCGACGACCTCCCCGAATATACAGGATATATGTCATTCTGCCCTCCATACTCTTGGCGAGCATGCACGGATTCCACTATATGAGTTTTATCAGGAGGGAGACAGGGAGGACAAGACTCCTTCGCCTTATTATCCATATGCATCTTCATCCAGAACACCTCCGCCAGCTCATCACAGACGAGGTACGAGACGAGATAGCATTGTTCCACATCCGATGCACGAGTTCACATCTACTAAGGATGTGGCAGCACATTTTGATTATACTACTGCACCGGATTTCATGGGCCGGCAACATGATTATTCCGGACATGGAGCATCGTCGTCATATCATGTATCTGCACAGCAGGCATCACATGATGTAGAGCATGCTGCATATCAGGCATTGCACGATATAGAGCATAAGAATGAGCATCATCAGCCACCTCCGATCCGTCATCGTATACAGCCTGCACGCACTAGGAGACGGCTACCATGTGGGACCGAATAGTCATTTATTTTCGAATATATTGTAATTCATATTTTCTTGTTAATTTTAAAAATTATGTTTTTAATATATATGTTTATTATATGTGTTGTGGTCCAATATATAAGAATTATTTATATAGGTGTTTATTTATATATGTGTTTTTATGTGTTCTGGTCACCAGTCCGATTACCAGGATCGATCATGGGTTCACTTATTGGTCTTGCTACTGATTCGATCATCCGTTCATCTACTGATCCGATCATCGGTCCACATATCGATCTTAAAATGATAAGAATCATTTATTTGCTTAAGTAAATTAAAAAATATATAAAAATAAATTAAATTTATGAAAATAATAAATTATTTTAGCATTTATTAAAATTCATGATTTCTCATTAATTTTTAAATTTTTTATTAAATTTTAATTAAAATAATATTATTTGGTGAAATCATATATACAATCGATAATTTATCATTATTTTATTTAATAAAAAAAATATAAAATTTTTATCAATTTTTTAATAATTTTTTTTTATTTTTAACGTAATTTGTAAATAATATATTTAAAATATTTTAATTTATATATTAATTATTTAATAATAATAATAATAAATTTTTTTTCTTTTTCCAGTAAAATCGTGGAAGGATTCGACCCTCGGTCACTGTCCTGTCTTTTTTTTTTAATAAATCAATATTTTAATAAATATCTTTCCTTTACGAAATTACTAATAACTTATTAATTCGGGGGATTAACTGGATTCGTCTTTACGAAAGACGAATCTAGTCAGAACTAGATTCGTCTTTTCAAAAGACGAGTCTAGTTCTGGTTTCGTCTTACAAAGACGAATCCAGTAATTTGGATTCTCTTCGTAAAACGATCTATCTAATTTTTTTTTAAAAAAATTATTAAATTATTCGTCTTTCAAGTCAGTACCGATATGAAAGTCAAGTCCATAACGACCAATCACCTACAAATAATTTCGTTCCCTATTTATAATTTTTATTTTATTATTAAAAATATTTTTAAAAAATTACTCGAAAAAGTGGCAGGTACCGATATGAAAAGTGGCAAGTGCCATAACGGAGAATCAGTACAAATGGTTGATGGTTGAGTTGCCCATCAAGGATTTAGGTAACCTTTCATGTGCCTATCATAGGCTATGTATTCAAACTTGATAAATTTTATAACTAAAAATAATTACCATATATGAGGTGTGGGAGATTGTTTTTTTTTTTTTTTACTGGTATAAAGGTGTGGTGGATTGTTGGGTAGCCAAGTTATCATTAGTAAGTTTAGGTACTTTTCAGACGCATTTAATGGACTTAAATTTTTTTCCAATGATACATATGCCAGACCTGGTAAATTTGTAGCATTTTTAGCCAAGATTGCCGATTCTAGACATCAATCTAGTTTGTAATCTTGCTTTCGATATCGCGCTGCACGTGCTCTGCTTTGACCCGTGAATGAACTCCGGGAAACATTTTCATGCCGCCACCACCAACGCGAAGGAAAACGACTTCCGAGGACATCGCGATTCGGAGAGCCGATCGGACGGCTTGTATCGCATGTATCCAACGAGCCCGGCCGGCCCCTGTTGACCCAAATCGAGACAGCGACACTCGAGTGAACCGACCAATCTAGGAGGGGGGGCGGTCGTTATAATTTTCGATGCCGGTCTGGGGCATTTCCGTCATTTCAGATTCGTCCAAGACCGGTCCACGCCACTCCACGGGGTGCGCTCATCTTCCAAGCGGGAAACTCCGAGCGCAAATAAAATCCTTATCTCTCGCCTCGTGAAAGAGATAGCCAGCGACGGGCGGGTGGGCAGGCGGCGGGCGAGAGAGATGGGAGAAAATTTTTAGAGCGAAAGGGGAGGAAAAGGTGGGATTTTTATCCGCGACAGAGCGAGAGAGGGGACGGCAATGGAGGACGTGAGACGCACCACGGCATGGGTCGCGAGCCGCGCTTCTCACGTGAAGGTGGACTCCTCAGGTGCCGCTTGCCTTCCTTGTCTAAGTGGGGTTAGGGTTTAGAGATGTTGTTCTTGTTCTCTGTTTCTTGTTCGTGATGATATCTGGGGGAATGAATGCACTTAATCTATTTTTATATATGCGAATCGCTACGTGGTTTTGCTCTGTTCTTTTTGTTTATTTTCCTTTTTTTTTTTTTTTTTTTTTTTTTTTTTCTTTGAGGGATTAAGAGTGAGAATACTTTGTTGAAGAAAGATTCCCGTAATACTGATGGAAGATTTAAAGCTTTTTTATCAGAACTAGACAAATCTTAGGTATTCTTTTTTTTTTTTCCTAATAATTTTATTTTTGATTCTGTTCTGTTTTTAATTTTTAGGATTTCTGATGTTTAATCTTTGAATAAATCTTTTTTTATAAACTTATGCATTCCTTTGGTTTTATGGAATTTCAGAGGAAGTTTCTGGCCAGGGATAGTTGTGGTTGTATAGAATTTCTTCTCCTTGTTTTTCTCTGTATTTCATCCCTGTTTAGTTGGGAATCGGGGAAGAAATAGGGATGGCAATGGGCCGGGTTTTTAACTATCCAAATTCAAACTTGAATACTCAATAAACTATACAAATTCAGTCAAAACACTATTGAGACTGAATTTTTTTTATCCAAATCTATCTCAATCAGGTATCAGGTAATTCAGATTTACCTGGTCCGAATCCAATTGAGTCACATTAAATATTTTTTATTTTTATCAACTTTAAAATCATATACTATTCTATAAATCATGCATACATTAAATAAATAAAATTCAACTATTTTTTTTTAGTTCAATAACACTTAGTTTTATATTCAATAAAAATAAAATATATTAATATAATATATATTAATTATATATATTAAAATATTAAAATAATTCAGGCCGGGTTTAGTTTGGATGTATATCTATCCAGTCCCGATCCAAATTCAAGTTAAGCATTTGGGTTTTACTCAAACCTGATCCAAACCCAATCAAAGCGTTGACTACCCGATCGGGTATCTATGGGTTGGATTTTATTACCATCCTTAGAAAAAAAAAAGAAAAGAAAATATAGTAAGGAGAGAAAGAAAGGAAAAGAAAAGAAAAGAAGTATATTTCTTTCCTTTTATTGGTAGTTTAAAGAAAGAAAAGAAACTCTTCCCTTCTTGGCTAGTAGTAAAGAAAAAAGGGAGGAGAAAGAAGAAAGTAGGCCATGATCTCACAACATTTATATGGATGGTGAGACCTACGTGAATGATTGGGCTCAAAATTCATAGGATTCATGGCTTGGATTAGTGTAACTAGGAAAAATCAGCCTAGAAAAACTTATATTCCGAAATAACACCTCAGCTGCTGAGTTTTTTTTTTCACCTTCCTATGGGATTGGGCCAGTCCACTCAAAAGGTGATCTTGGCCACTTGTAAACTTAGGCCTTGCCCAGCCTATAATCCAAGCTTTTGATAGTTGTAGTGACTCAACCCATGAATCTCATGAGATTTTGAGCCCAACCATCCAAATAGACCCTAAAAGTTTTTATTTTTCTTATCTATCCCACTTGTTCTTCATGGGAACAAATAGTATATGCTTTCAATGAATTTGACTTAAAAACTTCTTTGTTCAGAAACTTTCTTTTTCAACCGTTATTACTCTATAATCAGCAAATAACTGTTCTGTAAGCTTTCACATCTTAGCGGATGTGGTTACTGGAATACTTCATTGTGTAGAAGAATTTGTCATGATCATTTGCTGCCTCACTGTTACTTGCCAACAGAGCAATGGTAACTTTACCACTGCTCCCTTGAATGTGCACATGAACGGTACTTTAACATTCGTAGAACTGTAATTTTTCACAGGTTAACAAAAATTTGGAGGCAAATTGTGTTTTCTCCCATGGGCCCTTTCATTCAAAGTTATGTTGCACGGTATTGGAATTGCAATTAAACACCAGATTCAGTTTCTCTGTTTCTTTATGTTTTGTTAATTCTTCTTAAAGATATTCCATACTGCATGTTTTCTGAGGTACACGAGTCCTTGTCAGTGATTTATTGAATAATGAATAATTACAAAAATTGTTCCAGAACACCTCGAATTCGCAAACAAGACCAGAATTAATACCAATGTACAATGCTTTTCCTGTTTGTAGTCACTCTAACACCATTAATATGTTAACAAAACTTCATGACACGTTTAATAGGGAAGCATTCAAGACTTGTAGGGAAGCATTCAAGACTTGGTGCTTCATTCTCCCCATGTCATGGTGGGGAATGAGAAAGAAGCAAAACATTAAAATGTTCAACGTAGTTTACTGATGAGGATATTTTAGAGTATATTAATGGGTTTCGAGGCTGCTTGTGATTCTGCATTTGTTATGTAAATAAGATTTTCCTTGTCCCTTTCATTTTTTATTTCTTTCTTTCTATGAGGCTTCTTATAATCTACTTAAATTGTTAAGTAATATCTAAGTCTTATTTTATCAATGTTATCTTTGTTTTTTAGTAATAAATTTAAGGAGCTCTCCGCTGTATACATCTATTTTCTTAACTTCCCCCTCTTATGGGTTCCCTCCATTTTGCTGATGAAAAATCATTTATAAAAGCTGACCATTTATTCCTTAACCTTCAACTGCTATCTTAATCTGCAGCCCTAGCATTGGTTTACTTTCTGGTCCCCTTGATTTTCCTTGTTCAGTGATGGAATTGCTACCTAGTCCTTGATGCTATTTCCTTGCTTGACCAGCTGACTTATATGCTCTTAAATTTCTTTGCATATGTGAATGGCATACCATTTAACTCTTTTCACATTTCTCTTGTCACCCATTCTTTATTATGATCCTTTTTTCTGGAATGATTATAGTTTATTGCACTTTCAAGTACAATTAGTATTATTCTCATCTAATTATTATGTAATTCATTTGATTTTCTTTATTGTCAGAACTGGAGAAAGTAGTGGACAATATTGAAGGTTCAATTCCAAAAGTTGAATGGAATTTTGAGGGTATTCACTACTTTGACAATGGGCCACTTACAGTTCAGTACCTATTTGTTTTGGACACATTGAACTTCTGTTTTTGGCCAGGTATATTTTTCTTTCTTCCAATTAACAGCAATCCTTACATTCAACTGTCCTTGTTATTTGGAGCATGCTATGTTATGGTGCATCCCACTTAAAGTTTTAGCAGTTGGCGTTAGAACTGTGTTTATTATGTCTGACATTGAAAAGATCTCATTTTCATTATGCTCATGTAGCTCATCATATGCTAGCCTTAATAATATTTTAAGTTGACTGTTAAATACTCTTTGTTCTGAGGATGTTGCATGATGCTGTTTGAGCAATTTTTGGAAATTTAAGGTTTTCATAAGATCCACAGAGGCTTTGTCCTTCCTTTTGGTTATGTAGCTCATATTTCTTAGACATCACATCCATTTTGTCATTAACATATATTCTCCATAAACCAAGAGATCTTTTTTATGTTTTTTCCCACCTAGTTTCGTAATACCTCTCCACTTCTTGCATAGACAAACATGCTCACAGCTCTATACATTTATGTAACTCACGGAGTCACCAAGTAAAATCAATCAGATTTTGACAAGCTTTGCCTCATGGAAAGTTGCTGATAGTTTTTTAATGCTGATTTCATTTATTCCTCTTGGTAACTAGAATTTACGATTTCCTCTTTTCATCCATGCACATGTCAGAAGTTATCATTTAATTATTGTCACGGACTGACACATCATGTGCCAGCATGTCCCTGTTTCATCTGAGTCAGAGAATGGAACTGCTTTCGTGCCAGTGCTGTGTGCCAATAAGTTACTAGCATGGTACATAATGTGCCATATCATGCATGGAAACCACATTCTAATCCATGGTTATTAACAATGCTAGATACACAATCAGTTAGTTGTTTCTTCTCAGTTTAATAAACTCAACATGCTTGCATTTTGTTGATTACTTTTCATTTTAGAAAAAACTTAAATTGCTCTTGAAAAATATTTATATGAAGAATATTGTTACTATGAGAAATGGACAGGGCATCATGTGCCAGAAGATTTCGTGGGACCATATCTTCAGCTTTGGAAGAGCAAATTCAAAGAAGCATGCAATATGTCAATAGATCAAAGTGGAAAGTAACTTAATTCTGTACAAGATCAGCAAATTACCCATTACCTCATCATCATGAGTTAGTCTTTGGCTTGCGCAATACGTTCTTCTTGAATGCAATATTGAGCACAAGGCTGCTGTTGTTGATGTCCAGATACTTGATGTCTTCATTGTTAGAAACAAGGTTTTAAATCCCCTGAAATAGAGGTGTCCGGTTTTTTCATGGAATGGGACCCTGCTGTTTTGTCCCATCCTGGCTGCAGTCTTGGTTATACTCCCTGCAGATATCCTCTATTTCTCTCCCATTCTTCTTTTCCTTTTTTCTTCTACTTTTCTTTCTTTCCTTTCTTTTTCCTTTCCTTTTCTTCTCCCTTCCTTTCTTTTACATTTTTTCTTCTTTTCTTTCACATCTTCCTTCAATCTTCATTTCCTTCTTTTCTCTTTTCTTCTCTTCTCCACTTGGACAGGTTTCGGAGTTCCAAACCTATTCTTGTCCTGTTTTTCACAGGAATGGCATGGGATGGCCAGGATACCCCTCGTTCCATCGGGATGTATAACCTCAGCTAGAAACATGTAAATCTTTAGGAATAATAAAATTGCTCAAGCGCTTGCTTTAAATGGAACTTTCTTTTATGCTTTTTCCTAAGTTATCCAGTCCTATGGTTCCTCCTATTCTAGGTTATAACCTTTTCCTCAAGCAACGCCTGTTGAGTATGCTCCCCTCCTTTGGCTCCTTAGCCTCTTCAGCTTCCATCTTCTTCTAATCTCTGATGTCTACAACTGTTACATCAGGCACCTCTTCTCCTTCTCTAGACCTAATTTCTTATTGAAGTTTTCTTACTAATGCTGTCACCTCATACCACCTCTCAAATTCTGGCTATCGATCCACCTTGAATAATATCACCCTGCTTTAGCATGTCATTTTGAGAAGAAGCATCACAAACCTGATCATTATGATTTATTCTAACAAATTCCTACGAACATTTATGGTCCATTTCAAAAACATGCTACTAAGCTCTCGCAACCAGTTGGCACTCCATTCCACATGTGAGAGCTCCCATGTTTGAATTAGTTGGTGATATCATGACTACACTTCCAAAAAGAAAAATGACAATCCTAAGAGCTTTTCTCTTGTGATAAATGTGACCATTCCAGCATATAAACACCATGCAATGAACAATACTCAAATCAAGAACCAGAAGAAATAGAATCACTTTTCTTTTTTTTTTTCTTTGTTAGAAATGGCTAAACAAGCTACATGATGTTTTTGACATTGTTTATCATATTGATCCAAACTTGATCATCCTCCATGGCTGTAAACTTTGAAATTTAGAGTAAAGAAAACCTCCGGCTGACATTTTAAAAAAAATGCTAAGATGTTATGAATTATAGTGGAGTGGAAACTTTGAGTAAAACTCCGTGGAAACTTTTCTTGGCATTGATAGGTCCCTTTACTTACCACTCTTTCCTTTTTGTTTGCTTCTCTCTGCTTTGAATATTTAGTTGCAGTGTAGAGTTTAATGAGATCATGGAAATGACCTCTGTCCTATATAAGCTGTTGGGATCATGACTACACCGGTACTTCAAAATTGGAAACATTGGGTAAGCATCCCAGATATGTTTTGGGATGAAGCAGTGATTTCTTTTATTTTGATGAGTGCACTTTTTTATGATGGACGGTTAATTTCAGAACCTCTGATATTGTGTTAAATGAAGTCATGGTCATGATGTTATTGCATGTAGTATGGAATATATTATGATGATGAACTTTTATACTCCTCCAGCTGTATCCTTTCCTTTTTGCCACCAACTATCAGTCTATCCATGGTTTGTATCCCACATTGTAACAATGTCCAAGCTTCACACACTATACCTTTCTATGGGAATAATCGCACATTGTGACACTGTATCCCCACTTTGTAACAAGATCATATATAATTTATCTCAAGGGCGTTTTACTGGGAGTAGATATTCAGCAATGTGTGTGGTAGTTTGAGCAGGAAAGTGCACCTGTAGCATGCCAAGAACCATGAAAATACCAAAACATCATATCTTGAAAATTAAAATTTATCTCAAGGGCTATTTACTGGGAGTAGATATTCAGCAATGTGTGTGTAGTTTGAGCAGGGAAAGTGCACCTGTAGCATGCCACCATGAAAATACCAAAACATCATATCTTGAAAATTAAAATGCTTAAAAGGCAAAAGTCATGAGATCAGTTGCTTGATGATATGATAAATTTCTTTGACAACAAAGATATTCAGCCATGCAAAACATATCAAGATGCATGTTTACTAAAATATGTACTATTCAGCACTCCTTGCAAATGCATTGCTTTTCTAGATTTAGCATTCAAAATATCAAGTTTCTTTCGTTTTCTCTTTTTTTTTCTCTACTTTTTTTCCCCAGCCAATGGTACTGATTTGATGCTCCAATTACTTATGCTAACCAGATAAGATTTGAGCTATAATCATTTGGCTTTGGCTTAAAGGTTGCTTTGCAGAATGACAACTGTGCCCTTGATGCAGATCGTCTACAGAGTTACAGTGGTATCTATTTTATCCTCGAACCTTGATTTCCTTGCAATCATGTACGTGAATTTAGCCTTGGTCTATTTTTGGTATTTTTGAGTTATGCGCACTTGTAATGGTTTTTACAAGCAATTACTGTATGAGAATTAGTATGTGACCATAGAGATGAGAATTACATTGTCAAAACTATTAGGTCCACAACTGCGTGAATGTTGAAGTGGCCACGCCCACTTCCGCTAGAGGAGGAACGAGTACGGTTACTGCATGAGGTACCATTCTCTTTGTCCATTCTTGACAATTCAAAAATTAAAACTATGGGCATTTTTTTTTTGAACCATTATCATAGTACTTCAGTTCACTGATGTTTGACTCTTAATCATCTATCTGCTTGTGTTCTTTTTGCTTCATTTTATTTCCTAGATCCTTGGATTAGGGTGTGTAGATCATATTTATCTTTTCTAGATGCAATACACTGTTGCTTGCAAAAATAAGTTAATTGTTTAAGGAAGTTTCCAGTGCCTTTTTATTTTGGCTTTAATTCCTTTCAGGTTGGACTGGGACTGGAGAGAAGCTTTAAGGGTGAGGCAGCCAACATTGTAAAGTCTTGTGGAAATTCTGCTGTCACTCTAGTTGCACTTGTTGCACGTCACTTTCCAGGTAAGCTTTTCTTGTTGTTTGTACTTGTCATGCCGTTAAGTCTGCAGATGACTTCTGAGAAGTTGATTGATCAGTTCAATGAACTCCACAGCAAGAAATTAACATATTTGCAAGCTGTGGATATCAGATAACATGTAGAGATTTTGAAAATATTACGAAGTTTAAACTTATGAGACACTCAGCAATGTTCTTTATTGTGAAATAATGAAGCAGTATGCAGACTCACTGCGCCAAAACATTAATGAAAGAGAAAAATCAGATGTCTCTTATTGTTGTATGGTGCCACTAACATATTATCTTTTAGGCTCTTTACATCCAAAAAATTTCATATAATATTAGAAATTATTTACTTTCAATGGCAATCCATATGTTTGTACAAGGATAATGAATTAAATTGTATATTATATGATGATAAAGCAAAAAAACTTCAAATTTCTGAAAGTATTCACGATGTCATTGAACAAGAATTACAGATGTGGTATTGTTAAATGTTTTCTTAGCATTTTTACAGATCGAACTATTGTTGTTATACGAAGAAGTGTGTTTGTAGAAGATTTTTACATAGGATTTTCAGGATATGGTGGTTTTGGAAATTTATATTTATTGTTTTGGGATCATTGTAACATGCATCTATGTATATGCCATTTTTATTGAATGCTATAAATAGATGCTGCTCGTTTATCACTTGTTTCTATATTGATTTTTCATGAGATAACTGTCAATGCTTCTACTTTGGTGTATTTTAAGGTAACTTGTGAATGAATCCATGACCCCAAGGTCAAAAATACTCTTGTCAACCATCTGATGTTTGGAGTCATGGGAATCTTCAAGGCTTTGATAAGAATATCGAACAGTGGAACATGATATATTGAATCAATTTAGATGCATGGGAGAAGGATTCAGTTTGGAAATTTAATATAAGCAAATTATTATGTATTTCACTCTAATCTAGTTTTATATTTCAAGTGTCCTCTTTCTTGTGAAATAACATGAGCATTGTTCTCTCTTGCATTTATAATTTCCATATTACGTCTCGCAACTACAGTCATTATTTTCCCCCTTTGTGACTTGATTTATCATGGAAGTTGGTTTTAATCCTATTACCTGAAAGCTTTAAATATTATTATTAGTTGACCTACATGCTCAAAACTTTCTTGAGTCTACTTTGTAGATAACATTTTGCTGCATGCATTTTTATCTGTTTACAATTTTGGTACAAAATGTTGTCATAATCTGGTACATTTTAAACTAGTTTTCGAGATCATTCATTATACAAGGGTCACCAGGTTTTCTATACAAAAGGGCACAAATTTTGCTGCTGATTTATGGGTGCCTTCAGGGTCAAGGATATGGAAGATTCTATGACATGAGCTCCATTACAATATTTGCAGACTATATCGTCCCTGCTGTACTCAGGCACTTGGCGTGCTGAAATATAGTTCAGCCTTATCTAACTCTATTGATTCTAATGATGAAATAGCTCCTGGTAGTGAGGAGGAAGTAGAGATACGTGCTTGCTCTATTTATGCTGTGGAAAAAATGAGAGAACTCATTGAATCAAAATTCAGGAAGCAGGTATACCAATTTATTGTTCAAGTTCTGTTTTGAATGTGTGATGCCCATTGTTAAGCATATATTTGCATGCTCGGTGTGCTTCACTTTAGTCTGACAAAATTACTTCATGAGAGAATTTTTTCCAGGTAAAGTGAACATATGCCACATACATTGAGATTGCAAATGAGGCTGCCTTTCTTTAAAAAGACCACATTTCAAATTCTATATTTCATTGATGTTGCAGTATTAATATAAATAAAGAGGGAAAAAGTAGGTTAATAAAGCACAGAAAAACTATTTCGTACCGTGGCTCAAAAAAAAAAAAAAAAAAAAAAAAAAAAAAAAAAAAAAAAAAACACTCATAAAGCCAATGGATACCTGGGTATGGATCCATGGTATTTCCAGTGTGCTGGGCCGTTACTACAAGAGAGAACTGGGTCAATAGTTGATGAACTCATATGTTACTCAGCCATCTTTCCTAGTATTGGGAGTGAAACCCTGTACTATCAAGTTTGATCCCTTCTAACGAAGATTAGTCAATCGTACAAAAGAATGGGCCAGTAGCTTCTAGAAAGAAAGTGTAGCCATTTCCGTGTTTTTTAAACACGCTATTCTTCAGAAATGTGCAACACATCTCATAGAATATGAATACGTTTGTGAACACTATAATTTTTGTGTAGCAAAAAGACTTCTAAGACTTTTCAATAAAATTAGAAGGATCTTTTGCTGAAGGTTTGAGGTGATATCTTCTTTTTCCTGGCATCATTCTTGAAGTAGATGCGCTAACCAATCTCCAAATGGATCTTTTGCAGGTGCTGAGTGTAGAAATGGATCTTTGGCTCTGGTCCTGTGGTGTTCAGAACCCTTCTTTGCGGCATCATCGTACACTTTCAATATACTATTGAGTTAATTAAAAGCCGCATGCTGCGGTCATGACCAGTTTCTTTATCCTTTGAAGACAGATTTGAGTTTCTTTTGTCTAATGTATGTAGCTGGACATGTCTTGTTGGCAAAATTTGAAGGAATCAATAATGTTTTAGACTGACATTTTGCTACATGGTAACCCTGGAAGGGCAGGAAATTTATGGTTTATTGATTTATTTGCCAGTCAATCTCTGATGTATTTTATTGATGTTGTTGAATGGTTGCAAACCTTTGGAGATCAAAATCCAGACCTGACCATGGACTAAAAACAAAGTCCAGTTAAAAAGAAGGTTGAGCCAACTTGATTGCCAAAGTTTGATGGGATCTTGATTACGAGCTACACGATACGGTCTAGGTTTGGTCTGAAACATAGAAATTTTGTTCGTGCACGAGTCGGTTACACCTGTAGCCATTTAAAGCAAACTTGGTCAGGCGCAAACTGGGTTTTTTGTTTGAGGACTCTAATCTGATGCACTTGACCCAATTGGGCTGTTGCGCTGTTGCGGTCATTCTAAGCCCACCCAAGTTTTGGCCCAATGACCCGAATCATTTTTGAGTTAGCCAATCCAAAATTGCAACAATGGGAAAGAACCAAAGGAATCTCTTGCTGATTATAAAATAGATGCAAGGAAGCTTTTGTTGAGCTAATGGGTTGCAAGTTGCCCATATTTAGGAAATCTTAGGCGTGGAAAGCTCCCTTCTGACTCGCTACCAAGTCTCTTGTAAAGTTTGGACACCTGCGCTGTAGTTTGTCCTCATATCTTTGAAACTCGTGCTTTCATGGCTGAGCCTGGACGTTCTGGTTCAAATAATTGGTGCCAGTTTGGTTTTGGCACCTTGCCGGATTTCCTGAGACATGAAGTCATGAAATAAAATCAAAGTGGGTCAGGCATTACTATTTACTGCGGCGATATGGGTCAGGCATATTATGCGGACTGCTAGGGTCGGATAGTGGTTCTTATTAGCTTGTGTCATGTAACGGGGGTGTGCCAACCAAGGTTCAATTCTTGCTGGTTGGTTGAAGCTTTGTAGCAAAAATCCAGGCATCATGATGTTTTTAGATAGACCTCTAATAATATACCTTGCTTGCATTGTATGTATGTACGTGCCTTCACTATTATAATGCAAATTATTTCAAGTCCAAAATCTTTGTTTATACTTGAATATTGCAAGCTGTCTCTCCAAAAGGGCACTGCACGCGTGCACTTTTGAGCTTCTGTCTGTACCTAAGCTAAAAAATTTGTCTCCGCGGGACTCTCATGCATACCCTTTTTTAATAGAAGAATTGTTTCCCCTTATTTTTATAACAAATATTGAGATCAGTTAGTTCAGCTCTTAAGGTAAACTAGATAAGAAGTGGGAGTTACATGTATCAAATTGGGGATCGAAGCCACTGATGCTTCCCTCTCATGTAGATCGATCAGTGGTCTTAATCTTTGCTACTCTCTCATTCCACGTACCCATCATCATGAGCCCATCATGAGTTTTAGCTAAATCGAGGCTATTGGGCTCTAAGGTTTCATAGGGACGGACATGCTAGATTTGAAAGGGCTTAGAGGTACCAATTTATTGCTTCGTCATGGAAAGTGAAAGATATTCTGCATAATTGTGTGCCTGCTTGTGAGTTTTGGTGCACCAACATTTTGTTTAGTAGTATGATCATGGACAACACCTCATAGCTATGCTTATATCGAACAAAAATGCTCTTTTTTGATGATAATGGACCAAAAAACATGCTCCCGAAAAATTGAACACCATAACCTTAAATAAGAAATGCATGGTTAGTCTCTCAAAAATAAAGGTTTGATTTTAGGTAGACAATGATGTAATTGACCATCCTCACCAGAATGCACATTTGGCTTGATGGTGGCAATAGATTTGTACATTCCTGTTGACGTGGAACCTTCGTCGACCGGGGGGAGCCACTGGATTGCCGGTTTGCTTCACTGGATACCTGCAAAACATATCCCTGACCGGATTTTCTCCGATGGGATACACTCCGATGCCTAAGTTAGAGATAGGTTTCCAGCCACAGAATGGAGAGTTTTCTGAGGAGGAGGAAAGATGGTGAAAGTATTATCTTTTCAGGCTTGCGTAGCGTACCTTGAGTGTCCCCTTTTACCAGTATTTATAGTTGGCGTGCTGTGTGTAGAAGCTCACCCACATATGGTTAAGACGGGGTTGATTAACTTTACCCCGCGTATAACCATAAGTGGTTGCCAATTGATTTTGACCAGTCTGGAATCGTTGGTGTTGGAGTTAGTGGCTACATGGCCACCTCGATGTGGTTGCGATTGAAGGTAGTGGCCACGGGGTCGATCGTAATCACCGTATCAACGTTCGAAGATTTGAGATCAACCGGAGATTCACTTTTAGACCTCTTCTTCAAGAGGGACCGGCATTGAATTGGTGAAATGTCTTCGGTTTGTCCTTTCTGTGACAAGCCGAAGACACCTCTATCGTTTGCGGTGGAGTCTTTCCCTTCGGAATGGATTGTGAAGCGAAGCTGGCATCGTCTTCAAACCAGTCTTCTTCGGATCAGCCTTCTTCGACCGATGTGCAGAAGACTGGTCAATGGTTGGTAATGGTAGAACTCTTTGGGACTAACGTTTTCGGCCAAGGCCGAAGACTGACCCTACGATATGATGAAGGCAGGGTCGTCGCTTTGTCTACCCACGTAGCTTCCTACGGGTGTTCCGATTTAGATGTCTGATTCAGAAGGAACTTGGCGAGTGGTTGAACCAGTAATTAGCCTGTGCTGAACCAACATATCATAACAATTGCCTCCCACTCTCAGTTTTCGAAGCAATGATTTGCCTTGAAGAGTGAGAGTATTAATGGATTATCGTATTCCGCCAGAAAAAGTACAACCAATGATGGTGAATCTTTGGTCCGGTCGCTCGTCATAACTGATATCTGATTCAAAGATCAAGTTGAGGATAGCTGTCGCTTTCCTATTGGAACATGAAAAGGAAAGAGTCAGTCGACGGGTCACGTCTCTTCTTTCTGTTGTTGCGATTCGGTCGATCCTTTAATTGGGATATGGGTAGAGGACGTGGCCTCATCCCGTCCCTTGGAGAAGGTATGGGATTCATCTCCGTCGTTGGGTGAAGTCAAGCGGATCATGGCTCTTGGTTCTTTCCGCATCGAATCAGCTTGTCATCGCTTGGAGTTTCGCACCCATCCCAGGCATCTACATACGTGGCGCATTCAGAGGGAGGGTGCCTCTTTTTTCGAGGAGCTCTAAAATGCTTCTTGTCCCCTTATAAAGGGAGAGGGAGGATTGGTCGAAGAAGCTTCTCCGCTCCTGTTTGCCTTTGCTTTCTGCTCAGCTTTTCTTGTTTCTAGTCTCTAGTTTCTTTCGCAGGTAGGGTTTCCCTGCTCCTTCCTCTTTCTTTTTCAGCATGGATATATCTCTAGGAGTTTGCACCGCCAGCGGGGGGGAGGCCGGGCCTTCAGGTTCTGTTAGGGATGCCGCAGCTGAATTAGATCGAAGCTAGTTTCCAGTTCTGTTTCTCTTAAGAAAATAGCCCACCTTCAGGAACGTTATCGCATTCCCGAAGGTTTCCTTCTAGTGCTCCCTAAACCTGAAGAGCGGGTAAATAGGCCTCCCGCCAGGCGCATCGCCGTATACAAGACCATTTGAAAGCCGGTCTTCGTTTTCCCTTCATCATTTTCTCATTAGGATCTTTAGCATATATCAGATTGTTCCTACACAGTTGACTCCGAACAGTATTCGGAACATCTGCGAATTTCTGGTCCGATGCCATATAGCTAATGTAAGGCTAGGACCTGTTTATTCACTTCCCTCTTTATGTTAAAGAGGGATTTCCATGGCTATGGATGGTGGGTCATTGGCCCTCGTCCCGGCCATAAAATAATGAAGGACATGCCTAGTGCCATCCATAGATGGAAGCCAAACTTTGTCTTTGTCTCCTCTACTCAGCCATGGGGTTTCGACAGTGAGTGGAGAGAACCTCATTTGGATGCTAATGCTGGCAAGAAGGTTCTGGTGGCCAACCAACCTGACTATACCTTGTTGTTTGGTTCGGAAGTCGTTTCCATTCGAGAGCTTTTAGAAGAGAGGAACTTTCATCTTGCTGTGATCAGTGAGTCCTCTGTGTTAGGTATAGACAATACAAGACTTCAACTCCTTATTTCATGGCTCTTCTTTCTAGCTAATTCTGAAATCTGCTTTTATCTGCAGGTGGCAGGATGAGGCCTAATTTGGGCTTACTTCGTCAATCTGCCAAGAGGAATGGCTCAGGCCCCTTCTTCGGGATCTGAGGTCCAAAAAAAAGCCTGAGAGGAAGGAATCAGTAGAAGTGCTACGTCCTCCAGGGGGACGTCTGGGGGGGACGAAGTCCCTCCAATAGAGCTTTCGATAGAGCTCCCACCGGCTGTGCCTTTGTCGAGGGCTAGCTCTCTGATCCAAATCACGGAGAGTCCAACTCCGACAGCTGATGCGCCACCGCCTTGCCCCTCTGCGATGGACAAGGGCAAGGCACCATAAATTGAAGAGGGATTTGTGGGGAATACTCCTTTGGACAGGGACTGCGAGGTAGACCTCTCGAAGTTTTCTAACGCGAGAGGTCTCGTACACCCTGATGTAGCTAGGCAGATACTGAAGGGTGTTTTGCTACCCCATGACTAGGCAATCACTGGGAGTTGGCGCCTTGCCAAAGTATCCGATTCCATTTTTTCCTCTTTACTACAGGTAAACAGCTGCAGCTTTTTTTGTCCCCAGTTGGCTGTTTATATCATAATCAGTCTTATGTTTTAATCCATTGATACAGCTGGTCCACGACATCACCTTTTTAGAGGAGGGTCTGGAGGGCATCGACAACTTCCTCCACAGCTTAAAGGAGGAGCTTCAGATGGCCAAGGCCGAAAAGGAGGTGGTCGAGGAATTAAAGCTGTCCATAAAAGAGATGCTCACCCGCAAAGACGTCGAAGTCCAGAATTTGAAAGGCGAGCTGAAGAAGGCTCAACTAAAGATCTGAAAACAGGAGGCAAAGCTGAGAAAGAGAAAAAATAGGTTCATTCCTTGGAGTATTTGCCAGGAAAAACCAGAAGAAGGTCGAAGATATGGCCAAGATGACTGGTGAGGCGGTCAAAGAGAGCCAAGAAGCGACTCTGAGCGGCGCAGCAGCGAAGGTGTCCGAAACCTTACGAGAACGGGCAACCCAGGCAGTCGCAGACTTCAAAAAGTCTTTGCAGTTCAAGGAGGAGGTGACTGAAGCAAGTTTTTCAGTTACAAATATGGCTTTAATGACGGACTCAAAGGGGTCGGCAAAGTTTTCCCTGACCTCGACCTCTCCGACATCACAGCGTACGAGATCGAAGAAGAGGAAGAGGAAGGCTTTATGGCCCCTACTGAGACTGAAGAAGTGCCAGGTCAGACTGAGGAAGTTCCGGTTGTGGCAGAAGAGTTAGCCATGGCGAGTCTGGTAGCTTTGGTCCAAGTTGAAGAGGTCCAAGCTGAGGAGGCCTTGGCTCCAGTTTAGATTGAGGAGATTCTTCCTTTCGCTGACCCAGGCTTCTACAACTACCTGATAGAGTCAAGCAGGCTTTGTGCCTTGTACCTCTTGCTTTTTCTTTTGTAAGAGGGATGATATGTAATTAACACCCTCTTCAATACTAATGAAGGCTGACTTTCTCTTCTAACAAGTAATAGTTTTTGAACTGGAATGCTCAATAAAAAATCTTCTAAATATAAAGTCTTCGGATAGGTTATAGCCTTCAAGGTAGGAAACCGTCTGCTAACTCGAATGCACGTTTTTTCATTGTCGGAAGTCTTCGAACTTTGGCTTTGACAAGGATGTTGACCTTGGTGGTAACCGAATAATTCGACTATTCGTCAAGTCGGCTTTCTCTTATCATAAACTCATTCCTTTGGCTTCAGGACTTATAATTAAGGAATCCCATCTTCAAGGGCAACTTTTGGTTTACCAATAGCTTGCCAGCTGCCGCGCCGTCATTGGGGAGGGAGTTATTGCCCAGACCATGGGATCATGGCAATCGGAGTCGTTAAGGCTGCGTATGTCAGAGATCAGATCGGTCGCAACCTTTCACTTCCAGTGGTCCCCCCCACGCAGATCAAGACCCTTATTAGTTAGGGCAGGGGTAATGGCATGATCGGAGACTCACTTGGAATATGAGTGTTTAATTTGAGCCTTTGCTAGTCTCGGTAAAAGAAAAGGAGGCTCTTAGAGGTCAAACTTTTAGTTGCTTTTGGCAAAGTTGCTCTCTGTGCCATCTTTCACTCCTTCCCCCTACACTACCTGAAGAGCTTATCGAAGCATGAAACTAGACGTGGCGAGGCTTAGGCAGGTGGCGAGGAAAGCGGTTGGTGACGGGCCCTCCGGTAAGGAGATCAGAGCGATGGTGAAGTTGTCTTGGCACTGCCATGGGTCCAGATTGGAGGTGACACCCCAATCGAAATAGGTTCTTCTTCAATGAATGGAGATACTTTCTTTCCAAAATGATGTTAAGTGTGAACTCTTCGACGTAGCAGATAGTAGAAGAGTCTGTACAATCACTTGGATCAATTTACCGCTAGGATAGGCCAATTAAGTCATCTTCGAGGCGTCTATCGATAACAGAGTGGTTGTTTGGATCCACTTCGGCACGTCTGCGGATTTACCGTAGGAAGGATGCTTAGACCATCCATGTGCCTTCAATTAATGTTAGGGCAGATTGATTAGGCCCACCTCGGTGCGTCTTCAAATTTACCGTAAGGTAGGTTGTGTAAACCATCCCTGCGCCTTCAGTTGATGTTAAGGCAGGCTAATTAGGCCAACCTCGGCGCGTCTTCGGATTTACCGTAGGATAGGTTATGTGAACCATCCCTGCGCTTCAGTTGATGTTAAGGCAGGCTGATTAGGTCCACCTCGGCGCGTCTTCGAATTTACCATAGGGTAGGTTGTGTGAACCATCCCTGTACCATCAGTTGATCATAAGGTGGCCTGATTGGGCTTTCCTTTACACTTGTTAGACATACCGATAAGACGAGTGGATCAGACCCACCTTTGCACTTTTTTGTCGGTCTTATCGGGCGGGTTGTCGAGATCATCCTTGTGTCATTGACTGATGATAGGCAGGCTAACCAGATCTATTTTCAAATGGACTTTTATTGAAGTCTTCCATGATGGAAACTTTCATTGATAGTACTTGCGAAGATTTTGTACATTCCAAAGCTGAGGTAGCACAACACCATCCAAAGTCTCGAGCCGATACGTCCCTGGATGTATGACTCCTTGATTTGGTAGGGGTCTTCCCAATTAGAAAAAACTTGCCTTGTTCCGTCGGCCTGAATACTTTGAACCTTTGCAGCACTAAGTCTTCAGGATGAAAGATTGGCTCATTTATCCTGGACTTGTAATATTTAGCAACCTTCTGTAATATGCCGCCATCTTCATTTGAGCCTGAAGTCTGGTGCCTTATAGTAGATCTTCCCTTCGGTGCTCTGAATTTTCAGTATCCTTGTACTTGTCGATCCTTAAATGGGGACTCGCTGGTAGCCGTTCTGAGAGTTGTTGTTGTTGGGTGCAGGGAGATCAGTTTCTTGTTATCTTCTTCTTCGGAATAGATTTTCCTTTAGCCAGTCATCGATTTGCGCTTGCTCTTCAGCATCGGCATATTCTGAGCCATTGACAGGAGCTCAGCATAGCTTGTTGGAAATCTTTTATCCAGGATAGTACCTAGTGACCGAGTTTTGAAGGGGACATGCTACGTACTCGTTGAGATCGGATCTCGAGAGCCGAATTGAATCGAGATTAATCTTGACTCTGTATTCGGTAGTAGAGCTTCGTGTCGGGATCCATCGATGGCTCACTATGGCCATTAGATTGACTGAGAAGGTCATTGAAATGAGGAGTACATTCCGAGTGATCATCTTCGAAAAGAAGAGAAACAAACAAGAACCAATTTTCAAACTCAGAAAATGTGATATTACTTGAAAATGCATTGATGTACATACCAGCAGTAGCAAGGCTGCAAGTGCAGGAAGGTGCCATAAGGTCAGACATGCATCATGAGGCCCTTGACTCATCATGTAGCTAGCTGTCCAGATCAAGCGGGTCGGTAGTCGCATCATAAGGCTCCATTTAAAGGACCTTAAAATGCCAAGGGCTATTTCGGCAATGATGCCAAGAGTGAAGGGGGGATGCGAATCGTAAGCCACGAACTCGTCATCCTTCTTCTGATCATTAAGCCTCGTAACTTGTGATTCGAGAGCCCCAAGATTTCATTATAGTCAAGGCGGGCTTCTTTCGGTACGTCCCTTTTGAAGTAGAATCTTTGGAGGAGAGCGAGAGAGATCATCTAGATCTCTTCTCCCTTCGCAGGTGTCGATCGGCTTCGGGTGCCGAGAGCTTAGGCCTTCGGGAGAAAGCCGATCATGGGGAAAAAGTTGGGTAGACCCATGACGCTGATTTCCCCTCCCTTGGGATCGATGACTGTATCTGGAGGTGGCTGGCGGGTGCCCCACCTAGAAAGCTGCATCCTGGAAATTCTGAGCTATGGTTGTCAGAGCGTCAACCTGGTTCAGAAGAGCCTCGAACTGCTATTGTCCCACCATAAGTGTGGGAGGTGGAAGATTGTTCTCCACCGGGATGTCATTCCTCTGAGAGGGAGGATAGCCCCTGCTCGTCGAAGCGTTTTGAGTTTTTCAATTCGCCATCAGGGCTTCTTCTCACTCTCTTTCTGAAGCATGGGAGCTACCAGTAGATGGTGAGTCCGAGCTACTGCGGACTGTCAACTTTAGCTTCCCTTACCTGGTGCGCCAATTTATTGATGTGGAACCTTCGTCAACCGGGCGGAGCCGCCGGATTGCCAGTTTGCTTCCCTGGATACTTGCAAAATAGGTCCCTGACCGGATTTTTTCTGGGGGGACACTCCGATGCCTAAGTTAGAGATAGGTTCCAGCCACAGAATGGAGAGTTTCCGAGGAGGAGGAAAGATGGTGAAAGTATTCTCTTTTCCAGGTTTGCGTAGCGTACCTTGAGTGTCCGCTCTTACCATATTTATAGTTGCCATGCCAATGTATAGTTAGGCTCACCTACCTACGGTTAAGACGGGATTGATTAACTTTATCCCGCGTATAACCATAAATGGTTGCCAATTGATTCTGACCATTCTGGAGTCGTTGGTGTTGGAATTAGTAGCTACGTGGCCACCCTGATGTGGTTGCGATTGGAGGTAGTGGCTACGCGGTCGATTGTAACCACCGCATCCACATTTGAAGATTTGAGATCAACCAGAGATTCGCTTTTAGGTCTCTTCTTCAGGAGGGACCGGTATTGAATTGGCGAAATGTCTTCGATTTGTCCTCTCTGGGATAAGTCGAAGACACCTCTGTCGTTTGCGGCGGAGTCTTTCCCTTTGAAATGGATTGTGGAGCGAAGTCGGCATCATCTTCGGACCAGTCTTCTTCGGATCGGCCTTCTTCAACCGGTGTGCAGGAGATTGGTCAATGGTTGGTCGTGGTAGAACTCTTTGGGACTAACGCCTTCGGCCAAGGCCAAAGACTGATCCAACGATATGACGAAGGCAGGATCGTCACTTTGTCTATCCACGTACTTCCTACGAGTGCTCCGGTTTAGATGTTTGATTCAGAAAGAACTTGGCAAGCGGTTGAACCGGTAATTAGCCTATGCTGAACCGACATATCGCAACAATTCCAAATGTGGATGTTGGTGTATACAATTCATTAAGTTGGTTTGGTTGTCACTGCAGTGGTTCTCTGAACAAAGATTCATATCATTGTTTACTAGACCAACACATTGCTTCAAGTAAGAGGATGCACATCCCCTCAAAGCTTCCAAAATGGAGCAATAGGTTAAGTTTCAGGTGCATATGATGACATTTGCCTAGCTGATCCCAACATATGATTCATGGTTATCTCCTATTTTCTAGCTGATCGACTTTATACTTGCACCAAGATGCATGGCTTGACCTGCCCACTGTCTCTAATGATCCTTTTATCTTTACTAAATCTGCCGGACTCACTTTAATGCAACCATATGAATCAAGTTCACTAATCGTGCACGGCTTTAGCTCACAAAATTTTGAGAAGATTTCAGTAGAAACCATCATCTGGAGATATTTTTAAGAAGACTGCAATATCTAAGTTTCTAATAAAACAAGCAAGTGCAGCTGTTTATTTTTAGTTTTGCCATAATAATCTCATATAACAGCGGGAGATCACTTATATTATACTCCTGTATGCTGTTTCACTTTGTTCTGAAGTGCTTGGCTTGCAACCAACCTGCAAGCCAACTTTATAGGCCTAAATCCCACTTTTGTAACGTGGTTTTGGACCAGGATTTACTATATCATGGGCTAATAATAAAGTCTATGAAAACTTATTGTATGTCTGGCCTATTTGAAGGATGCAGCGAAAATGTTGGGGACTAAACTGAAGACCGAAGGGACACATGCAAATTATTGTAGTGTTGCCCCTGGAAACAAACTACAATGCCTAAATAAAGAAAGAAATTTAAGCCGCAGGGATAAAAGTAAGTGCACCTGGTGGGGATTGTACTCCATCCCTATTCCATGAATAAGCTTGTGCCTGTCACAGAGACGGGATTCCAATAATTGAGGGAACCCCTCCCACTCTCAACTTGTTCAAAGAGAATATATCATTGTCCCCCCATGGTGTTACCTCCATCATGGACTCCACGGCTCATCCTCGTCCTCTCGACAGAGAAAAAGGCATTGGGGCCACAGCCAAAGGTTCTACAGGATAAAAATAGGTCCAGTGTACATGCAGTACAGGAGCATATATATTAATAGTTTGCATGTAGCTCCTGACCAATTTTGAAGTTTTATATTAAACCCTTGAGTCTCTAAGACTAAAACTTAAGGTTGAATTAATCCTTCTGAAGGCAGCATCTAACTTGTTCGGTTGGATGACATAAATAAGAGTTGAGAGAGGGTTTCTTGCATGGCATATGACCTTAATTTATGTATTAGACTTTTTTTCAAAAATGTCTATGACCAACTAGGGCAACATATCGGTCAATGCAGGATTTGGCCCCCTTTTCAGCCAATGCTTGATGAAGCTTTGAGCAATACTCTATCAAGCTCATAAGAATGACGGATTGTCATATCTATAATTAGTGAGAATTATTTTTCTATTTCCTTCTCATATATAAATGACCAGCCATGACAGGGACGGAACAAACAAAGATATGAGTACAATTAACGATTGCCACTCAATCTTCAGGCCCATGCGATAATTAAGAATTGATGAAAAATAGCTGTGATAGGTGGGTGCCAAGTAAAGTTTGCATTTGCCATTCCTAGAGAAACACATCAGCTCCTGCTTGGAAATTTCACAAACCAAACAATATTTGAGAAATCATTAGCCTTTTTCATGGAGTAGGTGGATGGCTGTAAACAATGGATGTATCCAAGTATTAGAAAGCGTTTGAGGGGCTAATTGCAAATCAAGGCGATTACACGCCAGCCGCTGTCATCGGGTGGACCTGATTCTTATGGCCTTTGGCCAAAATGCTAAAAGCTAGTGTCTCCTTTATAATTTAAAACGATTAGCGCCTTAGCGGGCATTAACGAAAGAAAACCTTTTTTAAAAAAAAATAGGAACAAGGTACGACTCCTTGGCGCATCGCTAATCAGGCGCCAGAGGAATCAGACGGTGGAGAGGGGGACCAGCCGCGGAAAACACGGGGCCGCCCCCACGCCCCCCAGGACCTTGGAACCTTAATCCCCCCACGGCCCATGCTTTTAACCCCGAACCCAAGGCGGTACCGGACCACCATTCCACCACGCTTGCCTTAACACCAGAATCGAGTTAGGCTAACCCCGGTGTCGGTTATATATACCCCCGCCACCCGCTTCGACCCCGTCCCTCCTCCTTCTCCTGCCTCGTTATCATGTTCCTGCTTGCCAAGTAACTAGTAGGAAAAAATATATTCTTTTGTTTTTTTAACAAAAAGTTTAAGAGAGAGAGAGAGAGAGAGAGAGAGAGAGGAGAGAGAGAGAGAGGAGAACAAACTCTGACCCGTGGGGAGGAAATCTCCAGCGATCTAGGCTTAGGGTTTGGTTGCGTCTCCGGCGACGATCGGAAGGCCGGTTGATGAGATCTCGCCGCCGAGAGGGGAGGGAGGATGAGCTGCAATGGCTGCCGAATTCTCCGGAAGGGGTGCAGCGAGGCCTGCATTCTCCGGCCGTGTCTCCAGTGGATCGAGAGTCCCGAGGCCCAGGGGCATGCTACCGTCTTCGTCGCCAAATTCTTCGGCCGCGCCGGCCTCATGTCTTTCATCTCTGCCGTTCCGGAGGCCCAGCGCCCTGGTTTTCCCCTAATCCCAATCAGTTCACAAGCTTTCCCGAGCACCGATCGGTTTGATTTCAAGTTGTTCTGACCTTCTCTATTTGATCTTTAGCTTTGTTCCAGTCGCTGCTGTTCGAAGCGTGCGGGCGGACGATCAACCCGGTGAACGGCGCGGTGGGGCTGCTGTCGAGCGGGAACTGGCCCCTCTGCTGGGCGGCGGTGGAGACGGTGCTCCGCGGTGGGACGCTCCGGCCGCTGCCGGATCTCGACGACGCCGCCGCCGCGGGCGGCGGACTGTATGTGCCCCCCGAAGGTGGCGGGTGGTCCTCCGCGGTCAAGCAGCGAAAGGCCTCCAACTGCCAACGACGTGCCGGCGCCGCCCTGCGATCTGGACTCTGCCTGACGCCTGGGTCCGCGGCCGCGGCGCGGGAGGAGAGGCGGCCGAGGCCGGAGACGCCGTCGATGACCTCGGAGGGGTCCGTGACGACGAGCGGCGAGAGCGTCGGCGATCTCCAGCCACGCCTCCTCAACCTCTTCGTCTGAGATGAGCTTTTGCTCGGAATTATGTCGTTGCTGTGGGGTCTTGATGCCCTGGTGAAAATTTTCGAGTTCCTATTTGTAGCCGGCTAAGCTTTTTATTTGGCTGTCTTCTTATTTTTCCTCTTGTAAAACTACCGGTCTGGATTCCGCTACCAGGGGGAGATGAGAAGTCCGGTGACCGCACCGCTCTTTTCCTGACCATGAAGTGTATTATCTCTAATTAAATTAAATAAATTAAAAAACTACTTTACTTTGCCCTGCCTTTGATTTATTCAACTTTTTTCTTTTTTCTTTTTTCTTTTTTACTTAACAACCTTCAGATTTCAATTACCCGTGGGATCGAGGAAAGAACAGGGGAAAGGAAGGATCCGGTGCTCCGCCGACCAGGGCCTGAAAAGGCCACGCTTTGGCACAGCGCCGCGTAAGTATCTTAAGGCCACTTGATCCTAGTGAGGACCCAGGAGATGAACGTGTACTTAGAAATCAAAGCTAAAGCGGCGAGTTATTTAGAGGGTTCTATCTCTCTCGTTATGATCCAAACCTTTAGATTTTTTAAACGAATAAACAAGAAGAGAAGGATTCGGACGGTGATGGGTGAGAATTTGAGTCGTAGCGAGGAGAAAGATCTTGTGTAGGAGAGAGTGGGAGGGGGGACGGATCTTGCGTAGGGAGCAACACGGAAGGTTCCCAGAATTTGCACGTGTTGCTCCACGGTCGGATTGATCCACTACTCAACGGATGGATCAGATCTAAGCGAGAGGGTATCGAATGGTAGGCCCACTCGGCGGCAGGTCGCGACACAACAAAAGGCTGGGACTCAGAGGGGATAGCGTCACATCAGATGTAGCAGAGCGGCGAGCAGCACAGGTGTGCGGCGGACGTCAGCGTCGAATTGGGCGGGGCGAAGGTTCCGCTCTCTCTGTCTCTGGTTGTGGGGAATGACCCGGTGGTGGGGCCCAACTCCACTCGCCCGAGCGAAGCGGGGCCCCCATTATTTCTTTCCCCTTTAGCTAAAGTTCCGCCTCTTTTCTTGCCATTTTTTTTTTTTTAAGGGCGTTTCCATGAATTGTGCTCGCTGTTGGCCGCGTCCCGCCGCGTTCCCTGACGTGGGCCCCGCCGCGTTCCCTGACGTGGGCCCCGCCGCGCACGAGGGACGGAGAGCTCCAACCACGCTCGATCTTTCCGTCCGCTTTCCCATCCAAATATTCGCGGCCGGCTAAGAGATAGGGTCGAGGGAAAGTGTGGTGTAAGCGTGTCCCTCGCGTGGAATCCATCGACTTGGGACGTCCTTTAGTTCTGTTGGCGTGGGGTTTTCCGATCGATCGATCGGAATCGCTATATTATAATCGTTTTCTAATTTTTTTATAAAATAATTTTTTGTCAGAATTATTCATACTTTGATGTCTAAATCAGTGATGGATTTCAGTTACAGAACAAGAAAGATATCGAGAATGAAAAAGAAAAACAGTTCTTGAAAATTAAAAGTATCGAAAGTGGAAGAGAAACTTGGAAATTAAAAGTATCGAAAGTGGAAGAGAAAAAAAGTTCTTGAAAATTGAAAGTGTATGTATGAGAGATTATTCACGCGTGCCTCTCGAGCCACCCACTTTTTTCCGGAGATCATGGGAAGCCAATCTCTCCCATGGCGATCATGGATTGTCAATGAGCGGTTCCGGCCAATTGGAGGCGTGCTGCAGGAATGCGTGCATGATCATGGAATGATGAGTATCGATTGTAACCGTTGGTTACAGTTTCCTTTTTGGAACAGATTGTAGTTCAAGCTTCGGTTTCCCTCTTGCGTGGGTCGAGGCTTGATATTTTCCCGGGCTGAAGATTATGTCTACGGCGGGGACCGAAGTTCGTATTTTCGGAAGTCGATGAGTAGTTCAGACTTCGGCCTGGGCCGAAGGTGCTATCCGAAGGACTAGCCTTCGGATGTTGTAGTTCGGTGTGAAGCCTTGAGTTGCTTTGCGGTTGGCCTTCGCTTAGTCCGAAGTCCGTAGTCCGGAGAACGGGGCTTCGATAAGTCGAACCGGAGCTTGGTTCGTAGCTGAAACCAGGATATCCCAACAGTTGCCCCTCTACTCTCAGTTGTCGAAGCGAAAATCTGCCTCGAGAAGTGAGAGTATTATGGCCTTATCGTTTTGTTCCTGAGAGACGGCGCAGTGAATAATTACGGGACCTCTATTGGGCTGTCCATCATGATATGAAAATCAGATGGTGGATAGGTGCCATTCCTGGATTGGAAAAAGTAGGTGGCCTGAGCTATCTCTTTTTGTCCCGTTGGATGAAGGATAGATCTTATCCTGGCGGTCATTCGTAAGTGGGCTGCCCTAGAGCCTCTGCCGACCGGAGTAGACTTTCGAAGTGGGCTGCCCTAAGCCTTTGCCGACTGTGAGTCGGACTTTCGGAGCGGGCTGCCCTAGAGCCTTTGCCGACCGGAGTCGGACTTTCGGAAGCGGGTGCGCCCTAGAGCCTTTGCCGACCGGAGTCGGACTTTCGAAAGCAGGCTACCCTAGAGCCTTTACTGACCGAGTGGGTGGTCTTCGGAAGCGGCTGCTCTGAGCGCTTTGCCGACCGGAGTCGGACTTTCGAAGCAGGCTGTCCTAGAGCTTTGCCGACCGACAGGGAGGAAAACAGTGGTCCTTTTAGGCACGTGTTCGGATTTTCTGTAGGGTTGGGTGTTTACACCATCCATGTGCACTTTCTGTCATGATTAAGGTAGGCGTTCAGGCCCGCCTCCGCGTGTGTGTTCGGATTCACCGTAGGGTTAGGGTTACGAAAACATCCATGCGCGCCTTTGATCTTTTGGTGGCCTGGTTAGACATCCTTGCGCCGTTGGGCATACGCGATAAGGTGAGTGGATTAGACTCTCCTGTTGCGCAATTGACCGATTTTCAGATCGGTCATTTGGGCTATTGTCGTCCACTCGATGTAACTAGCCATTCTGAGTTGAGTAGGGGGGGGAGGAGCTTTGCACAGGAGTTTTTTAGAACTTTTTCATTGATAGTATTTACGAAGGTTTTGTTCATTCCATAGCCGGGATAGGGTCTTCCCCTCTAGGGTCTTGAGTCGATATGTCCCGGTCAAATGACTTCTTCGACTTGATATGGGCCTTCCCAGTTGGGGATAGTTTACCCTGTTCCGTTGGCCTGACATTTCTGCTCTTCGCAATACCATGTCCCCCGTGCGGAAAGTTTTCTCCTTCACCCTTGCGTTGTAGTACTTGGCGACCTTTTGCTGGTATGCCGCCATTCTTATCTGGGCCTATAGCCTGGTGCTTGACAGCAAATCCAGATCAGTCCTTCTACGATCGGAATTCTCAGGCTCTTCATAGTTGTCAATTCTCAGGACTGTAGGAGGGGACTTCGATAGGTATCACGACTTCGTCGGTACCGTAGGCTATGTTGAACAAAGATTCACACGGTGGTTGTTCTTGGAGTAGTTTGGTACACCCAAAGAACAGGGTAGGTCAGTTTTTCGACCCAAAGCCCTTTGGCGGCGTTCAACCTTGTCTTCAGACCATGGAAGATGGTCCGGTTGGTGACTTCAGCTTCGTTGGACTGTGGATGAGCAACGGATGTTAGCCGATGCTGGATATGGTACCGAGCACAGAAGTCCTTGGAACTTCGGATTGTCGAATTATCTCTCGTATCCACATTGCCCTCTGTGATCTGGGCCAATGGTTCGGCTTCCACCACTTCGTGAAATAGTCGATGGCCACTAGGAGAAACTTCCTTTATCAATAAGAACTCTCTGTACATCATAATTGGCCACTGACGGCGAAATTACAAGAGGGTCGTTGTGCGGGAGCCAAACTCCCGCAAGGTCATCGTCGGAGAAGAGGATGGAGTTGTTATCTTTCAATCGCTTTGAAGCTTCATCTTCATCCCTTCTCCAGTGGGGGCCGGTGTATTATTCCTACTCTCCGTTGGTGGGCCTTTGATTGGTAATTCGGCCTCTTCGGGAGGTGGTGCTGGGGAACAGTTACTTTCGACCGGGATCCCTGGCGACCGATTTACCGCCCCAGGTATCCTCTCTTGATAGATCCTCGATCGCATCTCTCAGCTGGATGCATTCTTCTGTTGTGGCCGTGGTCCCGGTGGAATCGGCAGAATTTGTTCCTGTTCCTTTCAGAAGAGGAGGCCTTCATGGGACAAGGCCGTTGGAGATAGTTTTCTTTTTCTATCTGTATGAGGATCTTCTCTCGAGGGAGGTTGAGGGGGGTGTAGGAGTCGAATCTTCCTCCCAATTTGGGCTTGGAAGGGCTTCTCCGGCGCTGCATATCTGCCGCCATTGTTATTGAAGTTTGGGGGCGGGCCTTGCCCTGTTATTCTTCTTCTTTGAAGGGGGTTTCCCTTCAATCAACGTCGATTTGTCGCCTGCTCTTCAGCATCGGCGTATTCTGAGCCCTTGATAGGAGCTCAGTATAGCTTTTAGAAAACTTCTTGTTCAGGGAAAAGTAAGCCTGGAGTTTGAAGCACCCTTCTTCAGTGCTGACATGGCCACGTGCTCGTTGAGATCGGGGATCTCAAGCATGGTCGCATTGAACCTGGAGATGTATCTCTCAAGCGTCTCTCCTTCATTCGGTGGAGGAAGAGTGTGTCCGTATTCCAAGGAGTCTTCTGTGGTAGGTCCTGAAATGCAAGACAAACAATTTTTCTAACTCGGAAAAGGAATCGATGGTACCTGGGTGCAGGCTGCGAGTACCACATCCGAGCGGACTTCTTCAAGGTAGCCAGGAACGCTAGATAGTACATTGCGTCCGAAGCTCCTTGAATCTCATATGGCTTTGAAGCTGTCCAAATGGTTGGAGAGGGGTCAGAGGTGTCGTCGTAGGGTTCCATCTGGGGAACTCTGAAGTGCGAGGAATGTCCTCAGCCATGATGCGGTCGGTGTAGGGTGGGCTGATCACCCACAATCAAGTCCTCGTTATCTCTCTAATCCGGCATTCTCTATTATCGCACCCTTTCCATCTCTGATTCGTGCTCTGAACCTCCCATCATAATCGGCAGTCTGCTTGGGCGCTCTCTCCACGGAGTGGAGTCTTCGAAGGAGGAGGAGGAAGTTTGCCTAGGTCTTTTTCCTTTTTGTGGGGAATCGGCAGACCTACAATCTCGAAGTTCAGCCTTCGGGAGAGGGCCGAGAACGGGGGAGGGATGCGCTGAATCCTCCCGTGGTGCTTTCCTTCTTCAGGATCGAGAGCTATGTCTAGAAAACCAGCCGGTGGTTTGCCACTGGAAAGGCTCTGTCTTGAACTCTTGAACCATGGCCGTCAGGTTGGCGACCTGGTTCATAAGAGCTTCGAACTGCTGTGCTCCCACAACAATCATGGAGGGGGTGGAACATCGTTCTCCTCGAGAGTGCACTCCATAAGACGGAGCACAACTCCGACTTGTAGAAGCATTTTGAGCTTTTCTCTTGCCATCAAAAATTCTTTGTTCTTTCCCTTATCTGGGAGGGAGTTAACAAATGTTAGTAATACGCCCCCCTTCCTGGCGTGCCAATCTGTTGGCGTGGAGTCCCTGGATCGGTCGGTCGGAAGCCGCTACATCGCAGGACCGCTCCCTGGTTCCTCTGCAAAACAGGTCCCTTATCGAAGTTGTTCCGGCGGAGAACACTCCAATACCTAAGTCAGTGGCGGATTCTAGCCACAGAATGGGAAAGATGTCGAGAGTGAAGAGAAAAAGAATTCTTGGAGATTGAAAGTGTATGTGTGCGAGATTATTCACGCGTACCTCTCGAGCCATCCTTCTTACCTATATTTAAAAGATGGCCTTCCGGTCTATGGCCCGCTCTTTTCCCAGAGATCATGGGGAGCCAATCTCTCCAAGATCGGCGATCGTGGGTTGTCAATGATCGGTTCTGGCCAGATCGGAGGCATGACTACAGGAATTGCGCGCCATGATCATGGCATGATGAGTATCGATTGTAACCGTTGTTACAGTTTCTTTTTTAAACAGATTATGGTTCAAGCTTCGGGTTCCCCTTGCGTGGGCCGAAGGCTTGATATTTTCCCGAGACCGGATATCATGTCTACAACGGGGACCGAAGTTCGTATCTTCGGAAGTCGATGAGTAGTTCAGACTTCGGCTGGGGACTGAAGGTGCTACCCGAAGGACTGGCCTTTGGACGTTGTAGTTCGGTGTGAAGCCTTGATTTGCTTGCGGTTGGCCTTCGCTTAGTCCGAAGTCCATAGTCCGGAGAATTGGGGCTTCGATAAGTCGAAATCGGAGCTTGGTTCGTAGCTAAACCAGGATATCCCACAAGTTCCGTGTATTTTGATCGAGGTCGGAACGGATCATGAAACGGGTGACTCCCCGGTGAAAAGTTAGGGCCAAAAATTAATCTATTTTAAAAATTACAATTGGAATGAAGGCGTGGAGTTGTGCGTCTAAAGATGTATTCGGATCACAGTCGATGAGTACCTGTGCTCACGTTTCTTCGATCATGAATTTGAGATATAATTCATGCGATAATTTGATTAAATTTAAAAATTTTTTCTAGGATACATGACTGGAGATAGAAAGAAGCATTCTACTCTAGCACTTAGTGAAGTCAGACTGACGTACTCACTTTCGGATGAGAAAGGTATTCGAAAAAATAGCTACCCAAATTGAACATGACTTGGCGGGATGGGGGTCCAGCAGAGGCAGCTACAACGAGAATTTTTCTCACTTTTGGATGGAAAGGATATTGCAAAAAAATAGCTATCCGAATCGAACATGGCTTGGCAGGATCGGGGCCCTAATGGGGGCAGCTATAGCGGAGATTTTTCTCCACCCATCCCTTTGTTTCAGCAAAAAAAAAAGGTGTTCGGATGTGATTGGAAATTGTTTATAAAATTTATGGATTGCCTAGTATAATAAAACAATTATAGGATTACAAATTTGGCAACATATATATCCAAAATCATTCCTACATATCTATAAATTTAAATTTAATACAATCTATAATTTTATGAATTGAATTGGTTCAATCCATAAATTTTAATTTTTTTTAGGCAAAAGGATAGTTGGGATAAATCTAGCATAGCCTTTATTCTTTGAAAATTATTTGATATCCAATGATGAGTACGTCAACCCGACATCATCACCAAGGTGCTAACTGGTCAGAATGGGAAAGGACTCTAGTCTCTCACTCACCCAATCGTCACGAGTCTCAGGGGATAACTCTGAATTTAATCAAGTCTTCTGCAGAGTCATGCCTCGAATCCGTCACCTGTTGGTTGTGAAGTAAGACCCTAACTAGCTAAGCTATCGCCCTTGGCAGTATTTTTAAAATTTTTAGTTTAACCATATCTAAACGATCCTCAATAATATTTAAATTTAAGGAAATCATTCCATTTGGACATGGAGCTATCCGGGCCAAGCAAAATTATTAAAAGTTTTTGTTTTTCGTGGATCATCGTGGTTCCAAATTTAGAAGCTTTATCCCTCTAAAACTTAAAACCTAGTTTTTTTACCATTTATTAGACAAAGTCTCAACAATGTTGGTTGCAAAAATAGATGTGAATGTACCATCAAAATGGTAGCCTAGTTGGTTGGGATCTTGTCTCACAATCAATTGATCACGAGTTCGAGAAATGACTTTGCGAAAGACTTGGCTAATCCAGGAATTATTTCCTAGGACCCATGATGGTGGGGGTTAAGTAAGAGATCAAGATCTTTTCTAGTTTTCCATTCTAACTAGTTGATATCTTGGTAGTGTCGGGTTGATGTACTCATCCTCGGATGGAAAAAGGCCTTGCATCAAACATTCCCATTACCAGGTATATCCTGGAACCGTTCGTACGTTATGGAATGTGTCCAATCCACGTAATAGGATGATTCCAATGTAAGCCTTTTCGTTTTTAGTAGGACTCTTTTCTAGAATAAGTGATGAAAATCATTCTTGATTCTACTCTCTTTTTGGATTCTCCACTTCATAAAGTATTGCATTTTTTTTTTTGATACAGAAAAGGGATAGGAGGATAAACCTAGTGTAGCTATCCCCATAGGCTCCCATCCCACTCGAAAATGTTTGATTCATGTGCTAGATTTTTGCAGCCTTTTCCTACTCGAAGTGAGTACGTCAATCGCGATACACCACCAGGCACCAGCTAGTAAGAATGGAGACTTGGGGAGATCCTGACATCTCACTCACTAATCATCATGGACCTCAGAAGAAAATTCCTGGATTTAATCGAGTCTTTCATAAAGTCACTCCACCAAGTATTGCACTTTTGGGCAAGGTTTTGACATCACATTACAAGGCTACACCCATTATTGCATTTACTTTTCTAATTTGTTGTATCTCTCATCTAGGTCATACCTCGATACTTTCTTATTTAGCATTTCTTATTTTATTTAATCTTATCCTTTACCGGTTAGAAATTTTTATAATTTATTTTGCCTAATAATATTCTGATAGATCCTTAAAATTATGGTTATTATTGCCGCCAAGATCGCCGTGGCCTGTAGCTCTGACATGGCATGAACTCGTCGAGCTCCCATTGGGTGCTCGGTCCTCTTCGGGCATGGCCTGCAAAAAAGAGGAGACCCGGGCCGGAATTCCAACGGGGATACTCCGAGATCAAGTCAGTTCGGGACGATCAAGGAGAATGGAACCTCTATGGCGAAGAGCTTGGGGACTCTCTGCGTAGAGGATGAAAGATTGAATTGAAATGGAAAGATAAGGTAGAGTGGAGATTAGAGAGCTGGGAGGTTCTCTCGGCTAGCTCCTTGCTTATGTGCTCTCTGAGTCTTACCAGTTGCCTCTCTTCCCCTTCGGGGGTCCTTTCTTCTATTTTTATATGGATAGGAGTGGCCTAGACAAGTGATGAGGACATCAACAAGAAGAAAACATTTTTTTCAACTAATTCTCTTGATATCTTTTTTTGCAGCTATATAGTGTACTTAGGATTAATGAGAACCTTAATAATGACCACCAATCCTTGAAGACAAAGACCAATTCATGAGCCGACTCATGAAAGAAGGCCACCAGTCCCTTGAGTCGATCAAGTCCAACTTCAAGCATGCCCAAGTCAAAGCCCAAGCAAAGTCAAGATACCACCTTTTGAAGCCCATGACACCATCTCTTAGAAGCCAATTTATTCTTCACATGGGACATATTTTGGGAGACATAAGACAACACATCAAGCATTTTGAGGGAAAGTATGGGACCACTCCTCACTCACCCCAACAACCCCCCAACCAACTTGTCATGTGGGATGCCACATCACATGACACCTAGGGCTCCACATCAGCAATTAGAAGCTATGTCAAAGCCACCTAGGTTCCACATAGCAAGGTGTTACAACCTCTTACCTAGAAATTGTTTCTTGTTGCAACTATGTAACCAAAGAGTTAGATTTAACTAGAAATGGTTAGCTACCCTAACTCCACCTCCCCTCCTCACTTGGCCGACCTCTAAGGCTATAAATAGGATCCAAGGCTCCCCTTGTAAGGCATTCCATGTATGAAGTATTTTGAGAATTAATGAAGGTTTTCTTCTTGTTGAGTTCTATCTTGAGTTCTTCTTGTATGGAGTGTTTAGTTCTTCTAGTTGGAATGATTTAGTCCTTTAAGTTGGAGTGTTTAAATTCGTATTTGAGAAGGGAGTGAGAGGTCCTTTGAGTGTGTGTTGGAAGTGATTGCTGCTTTGAATATTGAAGAGTGTGACGCCATTATTGAGTGCTCCAAGTTCAAGCCCCAAGTTCCAAGCTGTCGGCCTTGTTTCTTTCCTTGTCTCTCTTGCTTCCATTCCAACCTCAATTCCCCTTCCATGTCTAATTCCAAGTTTGTTTGCAGGTTCTCTCAAGTTCCCACATCCAAGAGGAAGGTCTCCATGTCATTGATCAAGGGCAAGGTAAGTCCCAAAGTAGAGAGTGATCATCTTGCCTTCTAGTCCTCAAATCATGAGTGTTGAGAGCTTCTTCTTCCATCGAATATTTTAGCCATCATTGTTGGTAGAAAACTCTTCCTAAGCTTCATTAGATCTGATCATTTAAGGTTAACTTGTAACTTAGTCCTGTATGATGGTTTCTGATATGGCAAAAAGCTGACGTGTAATCCTATCATGTGCCATGTCAGAAAAATCGCTACGGTGGACACCCCATTTCAGACCCCTTTGACCGAGCCGAGCTCCTCCAAAATAATGAGGCAGCCCGCCAAAGTCGAGTTCCGACCTCCGCCAGGTCGGCACCCACGAGCCCGGGACACCTAGGCCAGAGCCGAGCGACCTCTTTCACCAGATCGAGCCCCTCTGAGGCTGATCCCCCTGGACCGGAGTTGAGCTCAGCCCTCCTTCGTCAGGTCGAGCCCTCCAAGGCCGAGCCCTCTGGGCTGGGGTCCACCGCTGACCTCCTCCGCCAGATCGAGCCCCTCCGAGGCTGAACCCCTGGGCCGGAGTCGAAACAGCCCTCCTCCGCCAGGTAAAGCCCCTCCGACACCGAGCCCTCTGAGCAGGAGTCGAGCCTTCCTCTGCCGGGTCGAGCCCCTCCGAGGTCGAGCTCCCTGGACGCGAGTCGAGCTCAGCCTCCTCCGCCAGGTCGAGCCCCCGAGCCGAAGCCAAGTCCTAGCTCTCCAGTTCGGCAACCACCTCGGATAATGCCGCCGGGCACCAAGGGGGGCGGAGCTACCCCCGAGGCACGGCGAGTCGCTCGAGGACCACGAAGAAGCGTCCATCAAATCATAATAACTGTCTGCAGCCACCACTTACACCAGAATGGGAAGCAACTCCCTAACCAGGATGCCATGCTCTCCACACCACCCTACACCACCCGAAAGAAGAAGGCAACCAGAAGGCTCGAACCCAGGGTGGTAGCTCCCCAATCGAGACACTACCAGGCTTCTTGGAATGGAGCAACCGAAAGAATGTCAGAACACATGGTAGATCCCTCATCACAACCAGGAAAACATCCCATCCACGACATGGACACACCGCCGTATGTGCCTGACAGCACGGACCAGGAGAGAGACGTCCCGTCCGAGGTATGGAATGCCACCACACGTGCCTGACAGCATGGGGGAAATCCCGAGGTAGGCATTCAATGATTACCTGGGCTTAAAATTCCCTTCGACACCGAAAAAAGGAGGTAACTCAAGCTAAACAACAAGCATCCAAACAAGTGAAGGGAAGGAGGCCACACAGGAGGACCGATCCATCTCGGCCACCACCTTTCCTAGCACACTTGCACCCCACTCTCCTCTACTAACACCATTCACTCCTCTTAGTGTGGAGTCCGTCAAGTGGGGCTCGACCAGGAGGATCTGCTCCCCTGGATCGTCGTTGACTTGACCATCGGAGTGCCCTCACGAAATCCCCAGCCCGGGGTACTGATCTTTTTTTTACAAGTCCTGAGGTGCAGGCCATCCCTGAGAAGACGAGGGGCGATCCGACGTCGACAGTAGCTACGGGCCATGACAATCTTGGTGAATCCAGATTGGCATGCCAGGAAGGGGGTTGACGTAAGTCCTTTGTCCTAAAACCCAGTCCCTCTGCAAGTGGGTCCGTCGGGAGGATGGTGACGACGTAGGGAGGGAAGCTTCCACCAGCCGTGTGGGAGACTCTCCCCCTCGAGAAGACCTGCACGTTCCAGAGGTGGAACTGTGCTCTACCATCACTGATGGAATCTCAGCTGGCCGCACTCGCCCAACAGATGCAAATCCTTGCTACAGCAGTGCACCAGCTCCAGCACCAGCAACGGTCCTTGGCTATCCATCAATAGCCAGGAACCCTTGTGGCCCACACTGTAGTACCCCGCAATAGCCTACGTTCCTTCCAAGGAAGGCCTTTGCAACCGCGGGCCATCACCAACCCCCGGGATAGTCACCAGACTCCGGTGAAAAGACAACGAGCCAAATTTGTCGACAGGGAGAGCTGCTCCCTGACCCTTGAGCGGGTGGCGGCCAAACCCTGCCTAGGTCAAAAAGGCAAGTCCTCCCTTCATGGGCACCGTGCACCCATGTCACCTTCTGCGTCTCTTTCAGCAGAGGGTTCTACTGACGAGGCCGTCAGGCGCACAGCTGAGAAGTACCTGGAGGAGCACGAGCACAAGTTGGTGGAGCTATCCCGCCGATTTGCAAACATGCAAGGCTTTATTGACGAGCCATCGGGCTACGACGCCCGTCCCCCTTCTCCCAAGAGATCCAAGAAGAGTCGGTTCTCAGCCGGTTCCGGATGCCATAGGTGGATCCCTACGATGGGACCACCGACCCCTGGACCACCTGGAAAGCTACAGGGCCCTCATGAGGGTCAAGGGGGCCACCGACACCCTCTTTTACATCGCCTTCCCAGCAACCGTCCGGAGGGTGGCGCGGGTCTGGTTCACACCGTCTCAAGCCCGAAAGCATTGGTTCTTTCGCTTAGCTGGAGCGGAAGTTCGTGGCCCACTTCGACGCTTGTCAGAAGGTGCCACATGAAGCAGATAGCCTCTTCTCCATCCGACAACAGGACTACGAGCCCCTACGAGACTATGTAGCCTGCTTCAAGGTTGCCGCGTTGGAGATTTATAACCTTGAAGAGCCAGTCGCCATGTTGGCACTAAAGCGAGGGCTCAAGACCTCCCGCTTGACCTACTCGCTCGACAAGAAGCCCCCCAAGTGCTTCTCCGAGCTCCTCCTGGTGCGGGCACCAGACTCAGAAGAAGATTTCAGGGCTCCATCTGGATCTCTGATTGACCTTACCCGAAGAATTAGGGTTTTCTGATTTTGTAATAAGGGTTGACTTGGTCAACTCAATTTTAGTTGAGTCTGTATTTCCCTGCAATTTAAATTTTGTTGAGTCATGTTGACTCAGTTCAAGTCCTAGTAGTGGTCTAGGTCTTCTCCAGGGTATCACATTTTCTCCCAAGCCCAAGCAAGTGGGTGCCACACTCCCAGCCACACTCCCAGCCACACGCCAAGTCCAAGAGGCACCACAAATCCATCCCAGTGTCTTGGTCCCCACACCCAAGGGAGCAAGAAATTTTCTTGAAGCCAAAATCAAGGAGGTGCCCATATGTACCTTAAAAGGCCAAGCTAAAGGAGGAAAGAAGCATTTCTTGGGGAGCACTTCAAGGGGGCGCCCAATCCATGCCTAAAAAGCCCAAAGCAAAGTTGGGAAGAGCCATGACTTGCGGAGAGAAAGAAAAGGAGGTGTCCAAAAGAGTTGAGCCATGGAAGGAAAAAAATATTTCTTGAAGAGCAAAGCTAGGAGGCGCCACCTACTTACCATTTGAAGCTTTCAATCAACATTTATGGAACCTCTTGGCCGGCCATATGGGAAGGAATTGATTCTACAAACCTAATTTGAAGATCCATCCTATTAGTCTCACATGAAAAGATGTAAAACCCTGACCTCTTATAAAGTCCTATAAAATAAACCCCTATTGTAAGTTTTGAAGACATCTGATGAATGAATCCAATTTATGTGTGAGCAAACTTTGTGTTTCTCTCTTCCGCACTTGCATCCAAGTGTTGAGCTCCATGAGGGAGTAAATTCGGGTTCCCCAGGAACCTTGAGGAGGTGTGAGATCTCTAACACCAAAACCCTAGGTTAGCCACTTCACTTCCAAACCCTAGCCGCCCATCATCCTCTTCACTCCACCAAACCCTAGTCTACCCATCTCTCACGGCTCCTCTCTCCAAGTAGAGGCCGACCACCAGCATCCAGGTCCAGTTCGGCTGCTTCGAAGACAGAGCAAATCCCAGAGGAAGCCAGATCAGCATCCAGGAGAATCAGGCTTTCAGCAACATCAAGTTCTTCTATCTGGTAAATCCTTCCTTGAGTATCTGGTTCCATAAATTGTTCTTCTTCTTTCCCAGATCTTGAGTTCAGAAGAAGCCAACTCTGTCAAAGGACCAGTATTGGAGGATCCATTATGAAGGTATCCGAATCCGGGGATCCAACAATCTGCTCAAGAGAGTCCTTCCACTAAATTCTGTGAAGATCACTGCCTGGTCTGTAACCCTTATCTTCTCTTTACTTCTATCCTGTTAAAAGTTCAGAGCGAAACCCTAGGTCTGGAAGTTTCTCAACCCCCAGCGATCCTTTACTTCTGAACTACTCTGATAACCTAGTTTCTTTAAATTATGCTTTCAATTATTACATAGTTTCTTTCAATTTAGTTTAACTTTCCTTTGAGTCAAAGCCAACTTCTGAAAATATATATATATATATAAAAAGAATTAGTCTTAATTTACTTCCGTATCGCATCATCTCTTCATTCGTTCTGCATCATTTTGGTATCAGAGCCCTGTCTAGGGTTTCTGACTTGCTTGCATGTTTTGAGTGTCTCTCTTTTTACTTTGTCTGCTCGAAGTAGACTCCCCAGGACGTCCGGTCCTAGGAACGAAGCGAGGTGCAAGCCTCCTCTTCCCATTCCACGGGGTGTTCTTAGGGCATGTAAGGGATCCGCTGGGTTACAACTTCGTAGCAGGAATTGTAAACGGGGGAAGCATTCTGTTTTCAGTCTGTAACTATCCTTTTGCAGGAATTGTTTCTCATTGTAAGTAGCTCCAAATTATATGATTTTTATTTTTCTAGAACCAGTATAATTGAAACTATTTTACACAATTTTACTGTAATTTATTGGTTTCTGTAGAATTTCTGAGAGTTAAATTATAGCAATTCTGTTTCTGTATTTCTGCAATTCAATTTTTGAGTGATCATCTCCTAATTCATCTTAAGGACAATTGAGCATCTAAGATAAGGGGAGGAGTTGATAACCTCTCCTTAGCCCAAAACCACCACCCATTCATTCGATCCTAAGCCTAATTTTAAAATTTATTAAACTTAATTTGCCCTAGTGGGCTAGGGACACCAACGAGTCGGGTCTAGGCTAGTGTTGAGTCAGTTTGTCTAGTTACTCTGTGTGTGCTTTGTACTCAGTGTCTAGAATGGTGGTTCAGGGATTCTATCCCGAAGGGCTTGTGTGCTGGTCCGCCTACCTGGCCAATCTCTGATTGGTATCTAGGATTGGCAATTAGGGACCTAATACTCCCCTTATACCTGCCTGGCTGAGTCCCGAGTTACTACAGGCTAGCTTGCCACTCTGATTGGGCATCTAGTTTGGGCTCTAGGTCTAGTTAGCCCGTAGTCATTTCAGTCGAGTCTCATTTGGTGTGCTTGCTTGCATCATCATGTCCACCCAGAATGGAGTACCCTACCAACCTGGTCAAACCCAACTTGATTTAGAGGCCATGATTAGAACTCTTACCGAAAGTATGACCAAATTAAGTCAGGATATGAATGAGGGTTTTGCCTAATTTAGAGACCGAGCCCAGGGACTTGAGAAACGTAGACATCAAAGTTGGACCCCTGATCCAAAATTTAATAGGCCCCAACCTCACCCATGCCAGGAGCCTAGGAGGACCTTATACCGTGATCTTGAGCATAACCCTAGGAGCCTATATCCATACTTGGTTGACTCAGAAAAGGGACCCGTTAGGAACACCGAACCTTATGCACCCACTTTTGATGGAAGACAAGAGACATATATTAAGTGGGAAGAACAAATGGATCGATATTTTGAGTGCACTAACATATCGAAATTAGGACAAGTTAGGTTGGCCAAAACCAAGTTCACCAAACATGCTAGGTCGCATTGGTATGCTATTGAGCGTGAGTGTTATCAAAGAAAAGAGGAAATATATACTTGGAGAGATATGAGAAGTAAGTTGAGAGATAGGTACCTCAGTAGATCCTATAAGAAAAGACTTTTAGACCAATGGTACCAATTGCAACAAGGTAATAGGCCTGTGTCTAAATATATCGAGGACTTCCAGTGGTATGACATGAAATGCAATACCATTGAGACCGAAGCTCAGATCACATCGAGGTTTAGGGTTGGGTTACACCCAGACATTTATAGGAAGCTATGCCTTGAAAAGACCAATAAGTTAGACCGAGCCTACCAAGAAGCCCAAGACTATGAGTGGTCTTTAAGATATAACCAATCAAGTACTTTGGACTTAAAGCCAACCTCTACCAACTTGAGTCAAGTTCCGATTGATCTGACACCCGTAGTGAACCAGACTCTTGTTTGTCAATTCCCACTTGTGTCACCTCTTGACCAGAAGGATAACACTAAGAAGGAGTTAGGCATGGTCATCCCAAAATTAGTTGACCCGACCAGAGCCGTACTTAAAGAGGAATCAAAGGAGAATAGATTAGAACCTTTCAGTGAGATTGAGGAAGAAATATATGAGCCTGACATAAGTTTGATAGATGAATATGAAGAAGAAGAATTTGAGGATATCTCTCTCGATAATTCAATTAACCAACTCCTACCTAATGGGGTTATTGAGGGGACCCCTGCCACTCAAGGAATTCAGGAGCCAACCCTAAGAGAAGACCCTTTTGAGAAAGCTCAGGAAGAGAAAATTACACCCAATGAAAGTTTAAGTGAGAATACCCCTGAACTCATTGAGGAATCCAAAGAAGACACCCCTGAGTCAAATCTGGTAGAGAAGTGTGAAGAAGGAAGGGGTTCACAAAAATTGCCCATTGAAAAGGTCCAAGAACAAGAAAAAGACAGTAGCTTAGAGGACTTTCTAGATAAACATTCCAAAGACCTTCCTGATAACCTTCCACCTTCTAGGAGCACCCAGCCTACCCTAGAACTTGCACTTGTAGACCCTCCTAGAACAAATCATGAGGTTTGGATGAGTGCACCTATAGAACAATGTCCTCATTTTAAGGTCGTCATGAATAACCAAGGTATGTTTCTTGTTTCCTATAAGCCACCTCAAAACTCTGATTCTTATTTCCTACCCTTCCCTGAATCTTCTCATGTTTCTAGAGCTATGGGATTACACTTTACTAAGATTTCTAGGTTGCAAGACTCCTTAGAACCTATTAGGTTTGCCACCTACTTCTGGAAGACCTTATGGCACCTACTAGGCATCCATAATAAGTTTTCATGCTCTGCATGCCCTCCTCCGACCCAAGGTCAAACCTAGAGAGCCTTAGTTTGTTAGGTTTAGACCTAGGGTTCCTTTGGAATAAAGTCCATTCTTTAGGAATGCATCGTCAGTCTAGTTTAGTTTTTCTTAACCCTTTACCAGGCTTTGGCTCAGATTTTGATTTGATTGAGAGCACCAGGAATTGGGATTTGTATTTTGTCCAGGGCTGAAATTGCATTCAATGTTTCGATCAATAGGTCTATAGGCTAGAGTCCCTTTGAAATTGTTCATGGATACAAGCCTCACACACCACATGACCTGATTTTACTATTAGCCCACACACACAAGTCTCTTGATGCACTTGCATAGCATGTAAAGGACTTTCATAAAGAAATTCATGCCAAAATAAATTTAAGTAATGAAACTTATAAGAAGTTGGCTGATTCTCAAAGGCGAGTCAAAACTTTTGTTGAGGGAGACTATGTAATGATTAGGTTAAGGCCTGAACGGTTTCCTTCTGAAACCATTAGAAAGTTACATGCTAGAGGAGCTGGACCATTTAGAGTGGTGAAGAGAGTAGGATCCAATGCCTATGTGCTCGAGTTACCTTCAGAACTAGGCATTAGCTCCACTTTCAACATTACAGACCTAGTAGAGTATAGAGAGCCAGCTGTGATTCCCAGTGAGCCTTTTGAGCCTAATTCTGCTCTTGAGAGTGAACCCAACCCTGTGTGTCCACCAACAAACTGGCCTGTGAGGAAAGAGCAGATTGAAAAGATCCTGGATGATCAGGTTATCTCTACTCGTAATCGAGGATACCAAAGATACCTGGTCTGCTGGCAAGGAAGGCCAGATTCTGATAACTCTTGGATCTCCCGAGAAGAATTACAAGAATTGAACCCAGACCTCTTGGAGAGATACCAGAGCCAACTTGATCCATACTCGACAGGGTCGAGTTCCTCCCACCCCGGGAGAATTGGTGCGGGCACCAGACTCAGAAGAAGACTTCAGGGCTCCATCTGGATCTCTGATTGACCTTGCCCGAAGAATTAGGGTTTTCTGGTTTTGTAATAAGGGTTGACTTGGTCAACTCAATTTTAGTTGAGTCTGTATTTTCCTGTAATTTAAATTTTGTTGAGTCATGTTGACTCAGTTCAAGTCCTAGTAGTGGTCTAGGTCTTCTACAGGGTGTCACATTTTCTCCCAAGCCCAAGCAAGTGGGCGCCACACTCCCAGCCACACTCCTAGCCACAAGCCAAGTCCAAGAGGTGCCACAAATCCATCCCAGTGTCTTGGTCCCCACACCCAAGGGAGCAAGAAATTTTCTTGAAGCCAAAATCAAGGAGGCGCCCCATATGTACCTTAAAAGGCCAAGCTAAAGGAGGAAAGAAGCATTTCTTGGGGAGCACTTCAAGGGGGCGCCCAATCCATGCCTAAAAAGCCCAAAGCAAAGTTGGGAAGAGCCATGACTTGCGGAGAAAGAAAAGGAGGTGTCCAAAAGAGTTGAGCCATGGAAGGAAAAAATATTTCTTGAAGAGCAAAGCTAGGAGGCGCCACCTACTTACCATTTGAAGCTTTCAATCAACATTTATGGAACCTCTTGGCCGGCCATATGGGAAGGAATTGATTCTACAAACCTAATTTGAAGATCCATCCTATTAGTCCCACTTGGGAAGATGTAAAACCTGACCTCTTGTAAAGTCCTATAAAATAAACCCCTCTTGTAAGTTTTGAAGACATCTGATGAATGAATCCAATTTATGTGTGAGCAAACTTTGTGTTTCTCTCTTCCGCACTTGCATCCAGGTGTTGAGCTCCATGAGGGAGTAAATCCAGGTTCCCTAGGAACCTTGAGGAGGTGTGAGATCTCCAACCCCAAAACCCTAGGTTAGCCACTTCACTTCCAAACCCTAGCCGCCCATCATCCTCTTCACTCCACCAAACCCTAGCCTACCCCATCTCTCACGACCCCTCTCTCCAAGTAGAGGCCGACCACCAGCATCCAGGTCCAGTTCGGCTGCTTCGAAGACAGAGCAAATCCCAGAGGAAGCCAGATCAGCATCCAGGAGAATCAGGCTTTCAACAACATCAAGTTCTTCTATCTGGTAAATCCTTCCTTGAGTATCTGGTTCCATAAATTGTTCTTCTTCTTTCCTAGATCTTGAGTTTAGAAGAAGCCAACTCTGTCAAAGGACCAGTATTGGAGGATCCATTACGAAGGTATCCGAATCCGGGGATCCAACAATCTGCTCAAGAGAGTCATTCCATTAAATTCTGTGAAGATCACTGCCTGGTTTGTAACCCTTCTCTTTTTTTTTACTTCTGTCCTGTTGAAAGTTCAGAGCGAAACCCTAGGTCTGGGAGTTTCTCAACCCCCAGCGATCCTTTACTTCTGAACTACTCTGATAACCTAGTTTCTTTAAATTGTGCTTTCAATTATTACATAGTTTCTTTCAATTTAGTTTAACTTTCCTTTGAGTCAAAGCCAACTTCTAAAAATATATATATATAAAAAAAAAGAATTAGTCTTAATTTACTTCCGCATCGCATCATCTCTTCATTCGTTCTGCATCACCTCCTCCGAGATCAAAAGTACATCCATGCTGAGGAGGTAGACCGTACAAGAAGGGAGCTGGATGGGAAGCCATTGAAGAAGCCGGCTCTGACCGAGACGTCCGGGACATAGAAGCCAGGGCCTCCGGCTCTGAACTTCTGTCAGGGGCCGAGACCGAGGTGCGCTCCTACTCCAGAGGAGAGACTCACCCCCCTGCTCGCCCTAAGGACAAAAATCCTGATAGAGATCGAAGGTGAGCCCTACCTGAAGTGCCCACCTCCGATGAGTCCATCCACTAGCCATGACAAGATGAAGTATTGTCGCTACCACCGTGACCATGGCCACGACACCGAGGAATGCCATAACCTCAAGAAAGAAATCGAAGAACTCATCAAGAGGGGCTACCTCGAGAGATTCATGGGGGGCAGACCTCCAGCGGAACCTCAGGTGCTCGTCGCTCTCCCGCCAATTCTAGCAGTTGATAATCGCCCTACCGAGAAGCCGGTGGGATGATATGTTGGGAAGCCGAGCGCGCATCTAAGGGGGCCCGGGGGATAGAGTATTCTGAAAATGTACCATCCTTTATGAGGGGAGGGGGAGATGGGAAAAAAATGTAAATAATGATGCTGTGGTCATCGAGATGAAAATCGTAAAGCACCTTATAAAATGCATCATGGTTGATAGTAGAAGCTTCACAGATGTGCTTTTTTATGATGCCTTATCCAGAATGAACCTATCCTCCACCCAACTCATACCTGTGCTCACACCCCTTATCGGTTTTACATGGGATTCTGTGAGGGTAGAAGGAGGATCACTCTCCCAGTCACCACCGGGACCCCACCTCGGCAGGCCATAGTTATGGTAACCTTCACAGTGGTTAGGCTTCCTTTGGCCTACAACATGATCCTTGGCCGACCCGGGCTCAATCTGCTTGACGCCGTCATTTCCACAAAGCGGCTGCTGGTGCAGTTCCCAACTCCCTACATAGTCGGCGAGATGAGAGGTGCGCCTCAACCGGTACAGCATTGTTTCCAAACTCTCCCCAGGACCAAAGTCCCCGAGGATGATCTTAGGGCGGACGACCTCGACCAAAGGGTACAAGACCCCAGGGGTGGCCCCGCCGAGCACCTATTGTCTTATCTGCTCGGAGCTGACCAGGAGAAGATGGTGCAGATCAGGGCCTAGCTACAAGAAGAGGAAAGTGCCCACCTGTTGGAGTTCTTATGGGCGAACGCAGATGTGTTCGCCTGGACGGTGGTCGATATGCTAGGTGTCCCCTCTGACATCATCACCCACAAGCTGAGCATTGACCTGAAGTGCAGGCCAGTTCGACAGAAGAAGAAGAGTTTCGCCCCGAGAGGCAGGCGGTAATCAACGAGGAAGTCGACAAACTCCTCGCTACCAATTTTGTCCGGGAGGTACAATACCCAAGCTGGCTGGCGAATGTGGTGATGGTGAAGAAAAGTAACGGTAAATGGAGGATCTGCGTGGACTACACCGACCTCAACAAGGCATGCCCGAAAGATAGTTTTTCTTTACCAAAGATTGACCAACTGGTAGACACCACCTCGGGTCACCAGCTGCTTTCCTTCATGGATGCATTCTCCGGATACAATCAGATCCGGATGCATCCAGAGGACGAGGAGCACACCGCCTTCATCATCGACCAAGGGACATACTGCTACAAGATGATGCCCTTTGGTCTGAAGAATGCCGGGGCCACGTACCAGTGTCTGGTCAACAGGGTCTTCAAGTATCAGATTGGCCGAAACATGCAAGTGTACGTGGATAACATACTTGTCACGAGCAAGCCGAGCTCGGACCACGTCGTCGACCTCACTAAAGCCTTCAACAACCTCCGAAAGCACCAGATGAAACTGAACCCAGCAAAGTGCGCCTTCGGAGTGGCGGCAGGAAGGTTCCTTGGTTTCATGGTTACTCAGAGGGGTATTGAAGCTAACCTGGAGAAGGTCCAGGCGATCGTCGACATGGAGCACCCGACGTCCAAGTAGCAGGTCCGGCACCTGACAGGACGTATTACAGCTCTGAGTCAGTTCATCTCGAGGTTGGCCAACTGCTACCTTCCCTTCTTCAAGACGCTGTGCAAGATGCATGACTTCGCCTGGATGGAGGAGTGCAAGACAGCTTTCGAAGGGCTGAAGGGGTTCCTAGCATCTCCTCCACTGCTCTCCAAACCGGAGGTGGGGGAGGAGCTCTTGCTCTACCTGGCGGTCACACCTGGAGCCGTCAACTCAATTTTCGTCCGTGCCAATGAGGACGGATCTCAAAAGCCGGTATACTACACTAGCAAAATCCTCCGTGACACGAAGATCAGGTACACCCGCTCTGAGAAACTTATTTTTGCTCTAATAATGTCTGCTAAGCGCCTCAAGCCTTACTTCCAAGCACATCCTATCATGGTCATGACAGATCAGCCATTGAGGACCATACTTAGCTGCCCCGAAATGTCTGGGTGGTTGGCCAAGTGGTCCCTGATGCTGAGCAAATTCGATATCGCGTATCGACCAAGGTCATCGTAGAAGGCACAGGTCCTATCCGACTTTGTGGTCAAGTGCACCGGACTTGTCGAGGAGCCGGAGCATCAAGCTCAGCCCGAAATGGAGGAGGAACCCTGGATCCTCCATGTGGATGGCGCGTCTAACTTCGGACAGAGCGGGGCAGGCCTCATTCTCGCCAATAGCAGCGGCATTGTAGCAGAATATGCTCTCCGTTTCAAGTTCGCTGCAATGAATAATCAGGTAGAGTATGAGGCACTCCTCGCAAGCCTAAGGGTCTCACGCAAGCTGGGCATACAAAACTTGAAAGTCTTTATCGACTCTTAACTGGTGGTCGGACAAGTTTCTGGAGAATACGAAGCTAGGGATCCCTAGATGACGAAGTACCTGGAGTGAGTCCGCTCATGCACGGCAGGCTTCCAACACTTCAACATCTTCCATATCCACCGCGGAGAGAATGCTCGCGTGGATGCACTGTCAAGACTTGTGATCCTACCAGACTCGTCGCTGGGGCATGCGTATATTGAGTACCTCGAAAATCCAAGCTATGAAGCCCCAGAGGAGGTACAGCAAGTCACCCGGGAGCCGAGCTAGATGGGCAAGTACATCAGATACATCATCGATGGTACTTTGCTTGAGGACCGTGCGGAAGTCAGCCTCATCAAAAAAAAAGGCTCTCGGTTCGTCCTGATGGAAGGATAGCTCTACCATTGATCCTACTCATACCCACTCCTGAAGTGCCTGAGACCCGCGAAAGTAGCCCTCGTTCTCCAGGAGATACATGAAGGCCTGTACGGGAACCACGTGGGAGGAAGGATGTTGGCGTACAAAGCTCTCCGCCAGGGATACTTTTGGGAGACAATGAGGGATGACGCCGCCAACTTCGTGAAGAGGTGCGACAAATTCCAGCGCCATGCCCACATACAACGGCAATCGACGGTGCCAATCTCACAGCTCTCAGCCCTTTAGCCATTCGCCCAGTGGAGAATGGACATCTTAGGACCATTCCCCGTGCATGGGGGTAATGGAGGTTCTTGATGGTGGCAATCGATTACTTCACCAAATGGATGGAAGCGGAGCCACTGGCGCGAATCACAGAAGCCAAGGTCCGTCAGTTCTTCTGGAAATCAGTAATATGCCGCTTCGAACTATCCCGCTGCATCATCACCGGCAATGGGTGGCAGTTTGACAATTGGGAGATCGAAGGTTTTTGTGCCGAGCACTGCATCCAGCACCGTTTCACCTCCATCGCTTACCCCGAGATAAACGGAGAAGTCGAAGTGACCAACTGGACCATTCTCCAGGGACTCAGGACCAGGCTGGACCAGGCCAAGGGCAGGTGGGTAGAAGAACTCCCAAGTGTTCTCTGGGCCTACCACACAACCCCCAGGATGGTGATGGATAAAACACCCTTCAACCTTGTCTTCGGTGCCGACGCCGTGGTCCCAGTCGAGCTCGGCGTGCCCATGCTGCGGGTGTGGCAATATGACGAAGCACAGAACTCGGTGCACCTTCTACTCAACTTAGACCTCCTCGAGGAGACTAGAGACAAAGCTCGGTTCCGGATGGCAGCATACGACAACGAGTTGCCCGATACTACAACGCCCAAGAAAGGCCCAAGGTCTTTCGACCTGGCGACCTGGTGCTCCACCGAGCTGAAGCGTCTCAACCCCAGGAGTGCGGCAAGCTCTCGCCAAACTGGGAAGGTCCCTATAAGGTGGTCGAAGCTCTTCTGCATGGAGCCTACTACCTTAAGAACTTGGACGGTGCCAGGTTCCTGCGAACATGGAACGCCTGCAACCTGAGAAAATATTATCAGTAATGTAAGGCTCACCCTTTAAAATAAATAAAGGTTTCCTTTTGCATGAACCACTCTCCGCCTTGTAGGAAGATCGCTGCCCGGCCGAGGGTCCGGCATGCCAAAACTCGGAGCCCAGCACTCCGACACCAAAGCCCGGGGTCCAGTTCTCCAACATCAATAGTGTAAGACTCCTTTTCACCAATAATCAAAGTTTCCTTTGTACAAATACATTTTGCCTTGCAGGAGGATCTCTGCTCGACCCCAGGTCCGGCCATCAAGCCCGGAGCCAAGCTCTCCGGCCACCAAGTCTTCGAGCCCAGCTCTAAGACACCAAAGCCCGGAGCCAAGCTCTCTGGCCACCAAATCTTCGAGCCCAGCTCCAAGACATCGAAGCCGGAGCCAAGCTCTCCAACCACCAAGTCTTCGAGCCCAGCTCCAAGACATCAAAGCCCGAAGCTCAAATCTCTGGCCACCAAAGCCCGAAGCCAAGCTCTCCGGCCACCAAGTCTTCGAGCCTAGCTCCAAGACACCAAAGCTCGGAGCCAAGTTCTCCGACCACCAAGTCTTTGAGCCCATCTCCAAGACATCAAAGTCTGGAGCTCAGATCTCTGGCCACCAAAGCCTAGAGCCAAGCTCTCCGGCCACCAAGTCTTCGAGCCCAGCTCCAAGACATCAAAGCCCGGAACTCAGATCTCTGGCCACCAAAGCCCGAAGCCAAGCTCTCTGGCCACCAAGTCTTTGAGCCCAGCTCCGTGACACCAAAGCCCGGAGCCAAGCTCTTTGGCCACCAAGACTTTGAGCCCAACTTCGAGACATCAAAGCCCGGAGCCAAGCTCTCCGGCCACCAAGTCTTCGAGCCCAGCTCTGAGATACCAAAGCCCGGAGCCAAGCTCTCCGGCCACCAAGTCTTCTGATGGGGGGCAGTTATGAGATGATGCAATTCATATGAAATCAGTAATAAGCAAATGAATGATGAAGTAAATAAATGCAGCAATTCAAGTAATGAAATAGGAATTTAAAGATAGGAATCTAAATATTAAACTTAACTAAAAATGAGACCGATCAAAGAGATTAAGAGGAGGACCTTCGTGGTTAAGAACCACTCAGATTAGGGTTTAGTATTATAATAATTGCATATCTAAAAAAATATCAAAGAGGGTTATCCGATAATTAATAGTTATGACTTTAGCACTGGGAACACTCAAAGAAGAACATCCGAGATGACAGGGAGATTCCTAAGATTGCAGGGTTTTTTGTATCCAGTTCCTTGGCACGGGACACCTTCTTCTTCGAATCTGGAAATCCGGGGATCCTGCAACAAAAGAAAGATGTAGGGGAAGGTTAGAGGGAAAGGTTGAGATGAAGAAGTGATGGAAAAAGTGAAAGGAAGCTCGGAGTAGTCTTGTTGAATATCCTCTTTTGCTTCATTTGGATGACGACTCTCGGCAGGAACTTGGGAGAACTCCTTGGATGATTGATTTCATCAAAGAGGTGGAAGAGATGTGGACTCTTGAAAGCTCCTTGTATTGGCTGAATAGACTAAGAGGGAGGGGGGAGATAGGTTTGAAGAGGGAAATTGGAAGAAGAAGAGCACTCTAGGCCTCACACCCACCCTCTCACAGGGGACCAAGCATTCAAGCAAGGGAGTTTTCTTTCAAGAAAACTTCATCTCATTCATTTAATTTTCAGCATCATCTTACAAGAAGGTTTGGAGCCTTTATTTTATAGACTTCCAAGCCTTTTGAAATTCAAAATTTGAATTACATCTAAATGAAGGAGAGAATGATGGGCGATTTTTTGATGAGAGGCACTGAATGTGGAGGAGAATGAGGCTTCATTTGAATTTTGAAATCTTTCTTCTCTTGGTTCTTGATGAGGGCGCTGAATGTTGAGGATAATGAGGCTTCATTCGAATTTGAAATCTTTCTTCCCTTGGGCGACCATCAAAGGTGAGGTGTCCAGGTGATGTGGCGAAGTAGAGTGATAAAGTGGCCTCCAAGTTGGTGATCCCATGGTCCATGCACCCACTTTCCTTATTTGGACTGATGTGCTTGAAATTAGAGTGGACTTGTTGTGCTGAAACCATATTGGACTCGGACTGAACTACTCTTGACTCAATTGCAATAAAGAACCTAATTACAGGACTTAGTTAACCAAATGAAATAAATACAGGACTCAATTAAACTTATTGTAGGATTCAGACTTTCAATCTTCTATCCATAAGTAGTCTAGCTTTATCTGTACTGCTTAAAGTCTCTTCCTGAGCCTGGTGCCCGCACCAATTCTTCCCTAGTGGGAGAAACTCGACCCTGTCGAGTATGGATCGGCCTGACTGTGATATTTTTTTAGAAGGTCCGGGTCAATTTGCTACAGATCCTCTCGGGTAATCCAGGAGTCCTCAGAATCTGGTCGGCCTTGCCAATGAACCACATAGCGTTGATAATCCTTATTTCTAATGGTAATCACCTGGTTATCCAAGATACATTCAACTTTATCTCTGGTCTGGTGGAATTGCTGTTGGGCACTTGGGTATGGTTTTGCTCTCAAAGGTGGGATAAGGCCCAAAAGGCTCGCTAGGAATTAATGCCGGTTCTTTATATTCTATCATATCAGCAATATTAAAAGTAGAACTAATGCCATAATCCAAAGGTAACTCTAACACATATGCATTAGGTCCAATTTTCTTAGTTACTTTGAAAGGTCCAGCTCCTCGGGCATGCTATTTTTTCATAGTTCCCGAAGGAAACCTTTTAGGTCTAAGTTTAATCATTACATAGTCCCTTCATTAAATTCTTTCATTCGTTTACATGAATTAACCATATGTTTATAGACTTCATTGCTCATTTGAATCATTTTACTAATTCCTTATGCAAATTCTTTATATGCTGTGCACATGACTTTGCGGACTTTGAAACTTACACAGACACCTATAAAATGCAGACTTAACTAGGCATTCTTATTGAGAGGAATTTTATTGGACTCTCTCTGGGCCTAAACCTAATAGACTATAGATTCTCTAAGTTTGATCCTGGTTTGGCATGCACATGAAAATTTACAGTGGATCCCTAGCAAATGCCATAAGGTCTTCCAGAAGTAGGTCGCAAACCTAACATACTCACAGCACTGGTACAACTGAACGACCTCAACAAAGTGTAATTTGATATTTTGGGGAACATTGGAAGCCTTAGGGTACGATAGGATATAAAATTGAAGTCTTGGAATAATCTATTGGAAACATGAAATAGACCCTAGTTATTCAAGATGACCTTAAGATTTGAATATTGATCTATGGGTGTCATAAGGTCAAATTGTTGGATGGAGAATTTGGTCATTGTAAGTGCAAATTTTTCATGAAAGGAAGACTTGGTCAGTTCCAAAAAAAGGTTATTGACTGGGGTTGAAGAAAGAACTCTTCACAAGGGAGCTGAATGAGGTCTTGGGTTGAGGCTAAAGGAGTAGGCTTTTCCTGAGGGCATTGATTTACAGGAACCAAGTCCCCACTAATTTCCTGTGGTTCTGATGTTTCAGGACTAGGCTCAACACTCTTATCTTCTACAAGAAGTTCCTCAGGTAAGGTACTAGAGTTGTCCTTCTCGAAGTCTTCTCCTTCATATTCATCTACCAAGCTCATGTCAGCATCGTGTACTTCTATCATGGGTTCTAATTCTTTCTCCTTTAATTGTTCTTTCAGTATGGCTTCATTCTGGTCAACTAATCCTGGGTTGGACATACCTAATTCCTTTTCAATGTCATCCTTCTGGGTTGGAGGTGATACAAAAGTCTGGTTCACACTAGGTGTCAGACCAATGGGGATATGATTCAAGCTGGTAGAGGTTGGATTTAGGTCCAAAGTACTTGATCTAGCATGCTTCAAGGATCGCTCATAGTTTTGGACTACTCAGTAGGCTTGCTCCAAACTATAGATATTATGTCTAAACAATTCTCTCTGGATATCTTCCCTCAAACCCTCTTCAAATCGGATTAGGATATCATATGGATCCATTTTCATAATATAGCACATTAGATGCTCAAATCTATCAATATAATCATTGACTGATCCATTATCTTGGATCAACCTCTCTAAGTGGTATAGGAGATTTTGTTGGTAGGACACAGGGATATACCTTTCACGAAGCTTGCTCTTCATTTCTTTCCAGGTCCTAATGGGTTCGTGTCTCTCATACGCCCTCCTTCCCTGAACATTATTCCAATAAGCTTGCTCTTCCGAGACATCAAAGCCTGGAGCCAAGCTCTCGGGCCACCAAGTCTTCGAGCCCAGCTCCAAGACATCAAAGCCCGGAGCCAAGCTCTCCAGCCACCAAGTCTTCGAGCCCAGCTCCGAGACACCAAAGCCCGGAGCCAAGCTCTCCGGCCACCAAGTCTTCGAGCCCATCTCCGAGATACCAAAGCCCGAAGCCAAGCTCTCCAGCCACCAAGTCTTCGAGCCTAGCTTCGAGACATCAAAGCTCGAAGCCAAGCTCTCCGGCCACCAAGTCTTCGAGCCCAACTTCGAGACATCAAAGCCCGGAGCCAAGCTCTTCGGCCACCAAGCCTTCGAGCCCAGCTCCAAGACATCAAGGACCGGGCTCAAATCCCCGACCATCAAGGCCCGGAGCTCAGATCTCTCCGTCCATCAAAGCTCGGAGCTCAACTCTACGGCGTTGAAGTTCGGGACACTTAGGAACAAGGTGGAAACCTCTCCTCTAACCTTATCACAAAAAAAAAAGAGAGAAAAAGAAGGAGAAAGAGAGAGAAAGGGAGAGAGGAGATGGTGGAGTACATACAAGCCAAGATGGATGAAAACTTTCACTTCATTAAGGTTACTTGGTTCATTACAAGTGCCCCCAGGCCCCCGACATACCGGGTGGCCCAGGCCAAGAGCTAAGAAAACAAAAAATAATCCTATCCTACTCGGGCGGCTCCCCGCCAGGACTCCATGGCCGTGAGGTGTCATCTCCAGGAACCCCGAGCTACACATCTCCGACCTCGGCAACCACTGCCGGTGAAGAAGGTTCGGGGGTGGCCGCCGACTCCCCAGCATTGCCTGGACCTGGAGCCAACCCCGCGTCAGGAGCGATGGGGTATCTCAGAAGGTGTTGGCCTTTGTCAGATACGTACTCCCGGATCCTTAATCGCTAGTACGAGAAGCCCTTGAAAAAGGACTCCGATGCCGTTTCATGGAACTCGGTGGCGAACTCCTCCGAGGCCCTGTACCTTGCCACGGCCTCTTCAGCCCACTTCTTCGCCTCGATGCTTGCTCCTTCACCGCCGCTGCTTCTTTCTCGATGGTTGCGACCCTCTCCTCGGTGACGACCAGATGCTCCTTTGTCAAATCCAGTTCAGCCTGAAGGGACTGAGCATTCCCCTTCTGCCTGATCGCCTCGGCATTGAACTCTGTTAGCCTCCTTTCGGTCACCATGAGTTCCTCAGCTTTCTTCTTTGACTGGCCCCGCTCCTAGTTGAGGTATTTCTGGAGCTCCTTCGAGCACCTCTCGGCACTGGCAAGTCCTTTTTGAAGCTCCTCATTCTTCAGGCCGAGCTCTCGGGAGGCGTCGGACTTCTCCTTCAGCTTGGTCTTCAAGGCCTCGACCTCCACTGCTCATTGCTGGTCATTCTTCAATCAGTTCTGATAGCAATATCTGATCAGCAGGGTCTCGGCATTGATCTGCACCAAACGAGACATCAAAAAAAAAAAGAAAAAAAAAAAGAGAAGAAGAGAGGAAGTAAAGCCACTCACCATGAAGAGTAGGGGGAAGATGCTACTAATTGCATCCCCCAGCACCTTCCCGGCCATGTCCCGCCGGTCGCATGAATGGATTAAAAAATCCATCATACGCTTGGCCAGCTTCCGGTCCCGGAGCAGCGAGATGTCGGGCCCCAGTCTGAATAGGATTCGACGGTAGTCTCTTTCCCTCCTACTTGCCCCCGAGGTGGAATCACCCACTCCGCTAGCGGAAGAGGCCTCGGGGCCGATTGGGAGCTCGGTGCCCCCTCATGTGTCACCCCAGCACCGGCTCCGCCCCTCCCCGCACCTCCTCCTCGATGACGATGAGCTCCTGAGGAGGAGGTGGCATGATGGCAACGGCTGCAGCAGCGGCCTTGGCCTGGATGACCACTTCAGGCTCCGGGGTGGGGATCGGCTCTCGTCGCCTCGGCCGCTCCAGCACAGGCCCGGCTGCCCCCTGCTCTAGCTCGGACATAGCATCCACCACTCCCCTTCCTTGCATAAAGGCAGCCTCGGGCTCCCTCCTCCTCGGCTCGGTCGGCTCAGCAAGAGCGGCCGCCGATGTGCCCTCATCACGAGCCCTCTTCGGAGAGGACTCCTCAGCCAATCCCGACGGAGGGCTCTTCCAGGTGATCGAAAGTAGGTCATCCATCGAGAACTTCATGCCTGCATATGGAAGATACAATGTTAGTTCCGGAACAGGGGAAGCAGATTAAGAGGGCAGAAGGGACTCGAGCCGAACTCACCCAACTCTCCCGTTGGGCTAACCCCGGCCTCGGCAAGGTTCTATTATGACAACAGAACCTCGAGGGAAGAAATCTAGGCGGTGCAGAGCAGCTCGTAAACATCCTTGTCGGCTGCTTCGATCATAAAATTTTGATTGGGGGATCGATCTGGGACGCTCCACACCCAGTCAACCCCCTCGACTATGGCAAAGAAAAATTTACTCTTCCATCCTTTGATGTAAGAGAGAAGTTCAAATCTGATGCCCCTTGGGCGAGAAGAGAGAGACCACCACACATCTTCGGTGGGGTGGCGCTTCAGAGTGAAGAAGGCTCTGAACAAAGAGAAACGGGCAACGATCCCATGGAAGTGACAATGCACGATGAAGCAGAAGATGGTCCTTACGGCATTTGAGACGAGTTGAGCAGGGACCAAACGATAGTTGCTCAACACAGATAGAAAGAAAGGATGGAAAGGGAAGCGGAGCCCTCCCGAGAAGGTCTCCTCATAGAAGGCGATCCGGTCCGGGCTACTGGAAGTAACCCGATCCCCTGGTCAAGGGACGAGAGCCGGACAGAGTACGGGATGCCATAGATATCCCGAATTATCTCCAGTTCCTCAGCCAAGATTGTCGAAGCAATCCCACCGGGATATGTGGACCGAGAAGGCTTCGGAACGGGTTCAACTGGGGGAAGAGGAAGAGTAGGAACAGGGCCCCCTCTCCCTCCTCATCATCATCAGAAGAAGATGGCGGTCTCAGCCTAGAGGGTCCGGCCTCATCCTGGTTAGTTGAAGGACGAAAACTTGGCCCGAAATGAGACATGACGAAGAAGATCAAGGAAGGAAGGAGAAAGTGGATGAGAGTCTGGAGGGGAACCTAGCCCTAAGAGGAAGATCCTACTCGACCGAGGCAAGGAAGAAGGAAACTAACCTGCTGTGAACTTTGGAAGACAAGAATGGCCGGATGGACGAAAGAAGAGCCTTGGCACGATGGCGGGCATGCAGGATTTGAAAAGAGATACTCTTCGGGAGAGGTCACTTTTCCTTTTGAAGTGATTGGTGTCCGACCATATCGTTACAGCCCCCCATCATCAGATCTGTGCCATGTGTCGACAATCGGCAAGGCTGGCACCTGGCTTCGATTGCGGCCGCTTTGAATTCTGTGCCTGCAATAACTACTCCTCGGTCGTGTCCACGTGGCACCCCCGGATAGGCTGAAGAAACTGCTTCCCAAAGCGGCAGCGATCGTGGCCATCATTGCACCATATTCTCGCCTTTCCATGTCAGCACTGCATTTACTCCCTTCGTCCCGAGCGCCCCGTGCTAACGGGACTCGGGAGTGAGGGGCAAATGATATGGCAAAAAGCTGACGTGTAATCCCTGTCAGGTGCCATGTCAGAAAAACTGCAACGGTGGACACCCCATCTCAGACCCCTTTGACTAGGTTGAGTTCCTCCAAAATAATGAGGTGGCCCGCCAAAGCCGAGTTCCATCCTTCGCCAGGTCTGCACCCGCGAGCACGGGACACCTAAGCGAGAGCCAAGCGACCTCCTTCACCAGATTGAGCCCCTCCGAGGCTGAGCCCCCTGGACCGGAGTCGAGCTCAGCCCTCCTCCGCCAGGTCGAGCCCCTTCGAGGTCGAGCCCTATGGGCTCGGGTCGCGCACTAACCTCCTCTGCCAGATCGAGCCTCCTAGGCCGGAGTCGAGCTCAGCCCTCCTCCGCTAGGTAGAGCCCCTCCGAGGCTGAGCCCTCTGGTAGGAGTTGAACCTTCCTCCACCGGGTCGAGCCCCTCCTAGGTCGAGCTCCCTGGACCGGAGTCGAGCTCAACCTCCTCCGCCAGGTCGAGCCAATCAAAGGTCAAGCCCCCGAGCTGGAGCCAAGTCCCAACTCTCTAGTTCAGCAACCACCTCGGACAATGCCGTCGGGCACACCAGGGGGACGGAGCTACCCCCGAGGCACCGATGAGTCACCCAAGGACCATGAAGAAGTGCCCATCAAATCATAATAACTATTCACAGCCACCACTTACACCAGAAGGGGAAGAAACTCACTGACCGGGATGCCACGCTCTCCACCAATGCCTGCACCACCCGAAAGAAGAAGTCAACTAGAAGGCTCGAAACTCAGGGACGACGGCCCACCAATCGAGATACTACCAGGCTTCCCAGAATGGAGCAACCGGAAGGAATGTCAGAACGCATGATAGTTTCCCTCATCAAAAACCAGGAAAAATGTCCCGTCCACGGCATAGAACACCGCCACACGTGCCTGACAGCACAGACTAGGAGAGACGTCCCGTCCGCGATATGGAACGCTGCCACACGTGCCTGACAGCATGGGAGGAATCCAGAGGTATGCGTTTAATGATTACCTGGGCTTAAAAGTACCTTCGACACCCGAAAAAAAGAGGTAACTCAAGCTAAACAACAAGCATCCAAGCAAGTGAAGGGAAGGAGGCCACACAGGAGGACCTATCCACCTCGGCCACCACCTTTCCTAGCACACTTGCACCCCCACTCTCACTCTACTGACACCATTCACTCCTAGCGTGGAGTCCATCAAGAGGGGCTCGACCAGGAGGATCTGTTTTCCTGGATTATCACTGACTTAACCATCGGAGTGCCCTCGCCAGAATCCCCGACCCGGTATCTGATCTTGTTTTTGCAGGTCCTGTGGTGCAGGCCATCCCCGAGAAGATGAGGGGCGATCCGATTTGACAGTAGCTACGGCCCTAACGATCTTAGCTGCAATAGTTTCCTTGCCATGAAGATCTTAATCTTTATTTAAACTAGATCTACATACGGGTAATGGTAACTTAGATCAACTATCTCCTTATGAAGATTCTTTCTTGGATTATTTAGATCATTTATTTAATAATTAATTGCTCAAGTTTGCTTGTTGGTTAGTTTGCTAAAACTCTCCCTCATCATTTTATGTTCCCCCCATCAATTTTTTTTGTATCAAAGCTTATGGTTATTAGGGTCAAGTGTTTGATTGCTGAAATTTCTGTTTTAGTATTCACCCAAATTTTCATGAATTTTAGTAATTTTTTCACATAGCAAGAAATCCACAAAATACTTTTCCAGTACTTAGTGTGTTAGATTCGAATATAAAATCAAAAAATATTTTCTTTTTATTTTTGGATTTAAAAATTGAGTTCTTAGATTATTTCTGAAGTTCTGTCCGAATTCTGTTTCTGCCTTCCATTTCATTTAATTTTAAAAAAATATAAAAATATTTTTATAAATTTTTAATTTTAGATCTGAGATTCAAACTTCGATTTTTATTATTTCCCACTAGAACTTGAATTTTAGAAGGATTAGAATTTGAAATCAAATTTGAATTCAGGTTGTTAAGAGTTAGCTAAATTGCTGGAACATTCTAGCAACTGTTTTCAAACTACCTTCTCAACAACATTCGAGTTATCCCAAGTCAAAACATTAAGATCCAATTATTATCTGAGAGTTACCAAATAAATTTTATTTTAATTTTTTTGATTTTTAAAAAATTAATTTTGAATTTTTAAAACTAGCTAGTTGAAAGTTGTTCCCTGCTGAAATTTTCTTTTACAACAAGCTTTCAAAATGAATTTGTTAACCAATTCTAGGAATTAAGTTTCAAAATTTGGAATCTGGAATCTTCACTAATATTTTAACAATTAAAATTTTAATTTTAATTTTTTTAAAATTCTAAATTTTAATTTTGAATTTTTTAAAACTAGTTGACTAAAGTTGTTAGGGCTGAAACTATCTTGCAACAACTCTAACTTCTAGAATGATTTTTAATCATAATTTGAGATTTAAATTTTAAAATTTAATTTCTGAAATCTAGATTTCAAAATCTATTATTTTCAATTTATTTTTTTTTTTGGAATTTTTTTTTAAAATTCGGGTTTGAATCGCATGTTTGTGCTAATACTAGTGTTGTGTTATCTAGTTGGTGAATTGTTTATGCATCTATTCCTAAATCTAATAAGGACATTCAATCATAACATATGGGAAGGAGGTCATTACCTTTCCTTGGCCCAAAACAATCACCCATATTTGTATTGACCTAATCATAATTGAAATCAAGTAGGAACCTAAAACTAGGGACACCCACAAGTCGGGTTCAAGTGCAAGATAAGACCAATATTAGTTGAGTTTGTACTTACTTGTTGAAATTGGTGTCTAAGGCAAGAGGTCCAATGGCAAACACCTTAAGTGGACTTACGATTTTTAATTAGGACCTCCTGAAAGCGAGGGGAGCCTCCCGCAACCCCACCTCTTACCTACTAGTGGAAAAGGTAATTACAACTTTAACTAGTACTTAGTCAATTCCTGTATTTTGAACTTTTAGGTCTAGGAGTCCTAGATTGTTTGTACTGCTTGCCCATTTGATCTGAAGCCCTAAGCCAACAATCCTACACGTATCCATGGATCCTAATCTTGAATTCTTTATAAGGACCCTGACTAAAAAATTTGATACCCTAACTAAACAATTAGGACAAGTGAACAAAGAGTTAAGGCAAGTAAATATCAAATCGGGAAATCTCGATAAAGATCGCTTGACTGTACTAATCCTAAATCACCTCCTATTGGTCCAAGATCCCATTATCATGATCTCACCCCTAAGTATAAACTTAGATACCCCTGCCAAGATTTGTAGATCAGGAGGAGAGAGTCTTTGGGAGCAATCGAGCCTATGCACCCACTTTTGATGGAAACCCTGAGGTGTACGTCGATTAGGAGAAGAAAATAGATCAGTACTTTGAATTTGATAAAATGTCAGAAGTAAAGAAATGTCAATTTGTCAAATTAAATCTAGTCCGACACGCTAAGTCATATTGAGAACATATTGAGCACAAAAGTTATTATAGTGAGGATAAAATAATTACTTGAAGAGATTGAAGAGTAAGTTGAGGGCAAAGTACTAGGCAAATCTTATAAGCAAAATTTTTCCAACCTAATGGTACAAATTGAGACAAGATGCTGAAACTGCGTTTAAATATATTGCTAAATTTAATAAGTATGAGGGAGATGAAGAAGAGACTAAACCCATGGAAGAATTAGAGGAAAAATCTCCTAAACCTATTGAAAATTTAAGGATGAAATAAAATCAAGTCTTGTCTAAATGAAGGCTAGAAAAAGAAAATCCTAAACCCGTTGAAGAACTTAAGAAAAAATTATGAAGCTGGGTCTAACCTTATGGATGAATATGATCAAGACATTACTTGAGGATAAATAATTACCCAACCTAAGAAAGTCAACCATGGAATAATCAACTTAAAGAAGATGAAATCCAAGGACAAAATCATGAAAAGCAATCCAAGGATATGATAAAGGACCCGGAATTAATCAAAGTTGAAGATTTAGATCTAGAGATTAATGAAGGATCACCTAATGAGGTAATGACCATCAGAAAAAACCTAGAACTAATTCTAAAGGATCAACCCCAAGAAATTGTAGAACCTTCAAAGAATTTAACATAAGGATTGGAAGTTAAGAGATGGTAGGAATTGAAAGATGCAAATGAAAGAGATGGAAGATGGAAATTGTATCCCTGATATTGCCCTGAGCCTGATCACCCACTATGTTACATGCACTCTCCTATTCCACCAACCTGGGACATCCATCATACCATTGATTTGGTCCTAATAATATTCAATATTACTTTTTAAGACTTATGGCATATATCAACTAAATTAGATTCACTGCACTTACCTAAAGTTGTGTGCCAGAGTCTTCAAAGCCATTTAAGGGATATTGGAAATTAGAAACTTTGTTTTCCTAGCCCAACAATAAAGTTTAGTTCATAGATAATAAAGTCCATTTGAGCATGTTTTATTTTGGTGTCATTTATTTTTGATATCATTTGACCTTCCCATGCAAGGGTCCATGATTATGAGATCATATGCATAGCATGATTAGTAAGAAAATTTAAGCAATGAAATTAACAAGCATATGATTAACTCACATAAAAGAACCAAAGAATTTCAGGAAGGAGACTATGTCATGGTAAGGCCAAACCTGAATGGTTACATGCCTAGTGCCGGTCCTTTTCAAAATAATAAAAAAATTTGGACCTAATATTGCTAGATTTACCATCTAACTTGGTATCAGTTCCACTTTCAACATTTCAGATCTAGTAGAGTATAAGGAACCGACAATGATACCTAGTGAGCAAGTTGGGCCTAATTCTATCTTTGAGAGTGAGCCAATCCTTAAGTATCCACCAGCCATATTTTCAAAGTGGCGAGATAGGATTGAGCGAATCTTAGATGACAAGATTATCACTACTCGAAACAAGACTATCAGCGATACTTGGTTCACTGGCAAGGATGTCCTAATTCTGAAGACTCATGGATAACTCGAGAAGACCTACAAGATCAATCCCCGACCTACTAGAGTATTACCAAAGTCAAACTGATTCTTACACGACGGAGTCGAGCTCTTTTCCACCTGGGAGACTGATGGAACATCAACAAGAAGAAGAACAACATTTTTCCAACTAATTCTCTTGATATTTTTTTGCAGCTAATTAGTGCACTTAGGATTAATGAGAACCTTGGAATAAACTCACCAAACCATTGAAGACAAAGACCAATTCATGAGCTGACTCATGAAAGAAGGCCACTAGTCCCTTAATCGATCAAGACAACATCAGCATGCCCAAGTCAAAGCCTAAGCAAGTCAAGATACCACCTTTGAAGCCCATGATGCCACCTCTTAGAAGCCCATTTATTCTTCACATGGGACATATTTTGAGAGACATAAGAGAAAACGCATCAAGCATTTTGGGGAAGCATGGGACCACTCCTCACTCATCGAACAACCCCCAACCAACTTGCCATGTGGGATGCCACACCACATGACACCTAGGCTCCACATTAGCAATTAAAAGCCATGTCAAAGCCACCTAGGTTTCACATAGCAGTTGTTACAACCTCTTACCTAGAAGTTGTTTTTGTTGCAACTATATAACCAAAGGAGTTGGATTTAACTAGAAATAGTTAGCTACCCTAACTCCACCTCCCCTCCTCACTTGGCCGACCTCTAAGGCTATAAATAGGGTCTAAGGCTCCCCTTGTAAGGCATTCTATGTATAAAATATTTTGAGAATTAATAAAGATTTTCTTCTTGTTGAGTTCTATCTTGAGTTCTTCTAGTATGGAGTGATTTTAGTTCGTCTAGTTGGGAGTGATTTAGTCCTTTAAGAGTATTTAATTTGTGTTGAGAAGGAGTAGTGAGGTCCTTTGAGTGTGTGTTGAGATTGATCTGCTTTGAAGATTGAAGAGTGTGACACCATTATTGAGGGCTCCAAGTTCAAGCCCCAAGTTCTAAGCCACCAGCTTTTTTTCTTCCCCTTTCTCTCTTGCTTCCATTCCAACCTCAATTCCCCTTCCATGTCTAATTCCAAGTTGTTTGCAGGTTCTATCAAGTTTCCACATCCAAAAGGAAGGTCTCCATGCCATTGATCAAGGGCAAGGTAAGTCCTAAATAGAGATTGATCATCTTACCTTCTAGTCTCAAATCCATGAGTGTTGAGAATTTTCTTCCATCAATATTTTAGCTATCATTGTTGATAGAAAAACACTTCCTAAGCTTCATTAGATCTGATCATTGAAGGTTAACTTATCCTAGTAGTGATGGTTTCCTTGCCATGAAAATCCTAATCTTTATTTTGAACTAGATTTAATTACGGGTATTATAAATTAGATCAACTAGTCTCCTTATGAAGATTCTTTTCTTGGATTAATTTAGACCATTATTTGATATTAATTCTCATGTTTACTTGCTGGTTAGCTTGCTAAAACTCTCCATTCATCATTTTATTTTCGTCCCCCATCACAACCCTGGGGCTCATTGAGATGTTCCTTTTCTTGTATCCCTTTCTGGAGGGGTTTCCTTTGTTTGTAGCCTCCCCTGTCGGATCAGTTTCTGGAGGAGACCCTTCTATTTGGGGGTGATTGCCAGCATAGTACAGATCTTGTCCCTTAGTGGTGCAATTCTTCGTAGGAGGGGGCGGGCACCGTGCCGCTGAGCCCCGAGCCATGGTGGAGCATTTTCCTTCTAGGAGGGACCATCAATATGTCGCATGGCTTATGGCCTAATGGAATACTCTTCATGGAGGAAGTCAGGTTCTGTGTCACGAGGATTAGTGTCCTCAGTTGCATGGTTGTTGACGTGGCGGTGCACCATAGGATGTGGAGCCTGGCAGGGCATGCATTCTATAGGACATGCAGGTGGTGCATTACAGGATTTGGATTTTCTGGCAGGCATGCACCACTTCTGGGGGGTCGCAGGGGCTGGAAGATAAAATATAAAGCCTCCAAATATCTATGCATGAAGGGAAGTTTTATAAGAGATCATTCTCTCTACCCGTCCTTAGATGCCTATGCCCATCCGAGGCTAAGTATGCTTTGAGGGAAGTTCACGAAGGAATATGTCATGACCATGTTAGAAAGAAGATGCTAGCAGATAAGCTACTCCTACAAGGGATATTGATCCATAATGTAGCAGGATGCAAAGGACTTAGTCATGTGATGTGATACCTACCAAAGAAAATCAAACATTCAGTATCTTTTCATCATGCGATCACTCCCATATGCACCTCATAACCTTTTATGCAATGAGAAATGGACATCCTCAACCCATTTCTGCCTACCTCGGGATAATAAAAATTTTCTTTGGTGTTTGTTAATTATTTACAAAATGGATGGAAGCCGAGCCACTGACCCATATCATCGAAGCAAAGTCATAGACTTTGTATGGAAAGTCATTATCTACAGCTTCAAAGTCCCCCGAGTGCTGATCACTAACAACAGATGATAATTAGTCGAAGCCAGATTTGAGGAATTTTATAAGAACAGGTAATCTTGCATCACTTCACTTCAATGGCTCACCCCCAAGCAAATAGAGAGGCAAGAGTTATAAACCAGACCCTTTCTAAGGGATCAAGAAAGGCTTGATAAGTCAAAGGATCATGGGCTGATGAGCTCCATTGTACTTTGGGCATATAGAATGACATTGAGGGTCCTGATAGGGAACACCCTTTAGTTGGCTTTTAGGATTGAAGCTATAATACCAGTCAAGCTCAGAGTCCCCTCAGCACTGGTCACAACTTTGATGAATAGACTAACTCAAAAGGTGACTCACCAATCTAGATCTTCTGGACGAAGCTCGAGAGAGAGCATATGTTATAATGACATTATCCGACATAAGGTTGCCTGCTATTTTAACTCCAAGGTCCAAGACAAAACTTTAAGGTTGGTGACCTAGTGCTATGTCGAGGAGTAGAAGTCTCCCACCAGGCCAAAGAGGTAAACTCTCGTCGAATTGGGAAGGATCTTATGTGGTGGAAGAGATTGTCAGTCAGGGACCCATAGACTAAAGTAACTAGACCTCTATACTTCGACCCTAGAATTTAGCTATTTCTAGATATATCCTTAGTAATCTAGCCCTCTACTCATTAAATAAATCTTTTTTCTATGCTTATCCTTTATCAATTGGTAGTGAAGAGTCCTCTAATGAAGACTTCCAAGCCAGACTTCCCTAGATCAAGCAAAATTTTATCCAAAAACTTGTCAGATAGGTACTCCTAGTCCGAAGTCCAAGAATGTATCAGATAGGGAATCCTAATTGGGTGCTTAAAGCTCGGATAGTGATCCTTGGCCAAAAACCTGGGTTTTATCAAATATGGCCTGATCGATGCCCTTGAAATTAAACTTCTGTAGAAATACAAAAGATACAAGAACACAACTAAGTTATCTCGAACATAGTAAAAAGCAAACAAGAACAGAACATAAAAATGTTAAAATTTTTTATTTTTATTAAGAAGTTTCGATACATGTGCTCGTAGCCTTATGGCTAGGTTACATTGCTCCCTATTTTTTAAAGTATAGATTAGGTGGTAGCACCCATCAAAGAACTGGAGGACTCCAGGACCCCTAGCTCTAGAGTGACCAAGTCCCCCCCCCTTGCAAAGCCAAAGGAAGCCTCCTGCTTAACTTGAAAGTAGCTAAGCATGCTTCAACCTATAGTGGTGCCACCGGGAGGAGTGCATTATGAAGGTGAAGGCAACTTGGGTATGAACAAAGCTTCCCTCCATGTAGGGCCAGTGTGATGAAGAGCACATGACCCATGAGCAAAAGGTAGTTAGTCAACAAGCTAAGAACACCACCAAAATTTGGGAGATGATCCTCTATGGGCTCTTGAGCTAATACTCCTACCTATCACCTAAGGTGGGACATGCCGTCAGCCTTTTCATTGAAGCTCAGGCACCACCTGAGGAGGAATTTGAGGAAAGGTGCATATATTGAACCTTCCTCCTTGGGTTATGTTTGCCGACAGCTGCAGTAGTGGCGATGTAGCTGGTATGCCAGCAATTTTCAATACCTTCCATTCCAAGGTTGGCACCCGTTGATCCACCCTTGAAATGGTCTATCTAAAGAAAATGCATCAATGGAATGGAGAGCCCTACAACTCAGGGCCATGCCAGAAGCCAGGTATGGCAACCCCCTTGGCATCTTGACAAAAAAGTGTGTAGGTTTTAATTACTCCCCTCCATTTTGTGACTATGGTATTGATTTTGATGATTGACAAAATACTAAGTATATATAAGTACTAATTGTGTGTTTTAGTGTATTTATCAGATTAAGTACTCATATCAATTGAAAGAACAAAATGCTTGTATTTCAGTTGAAGAATCCTTTAATTCATGGAATTTTAAGTATAAGGACTTTGGAATATAAAAGACTTGGAAGCTTAAAGTTTAATTTTGGAAAGTTTCAGTAAGTTTCAGTATTGGCACACTCAAGTGTCGACTCATGAAGATGTCAAAGTATCGACTCAAGGCTGAGAATAAGAAAAATACAGAACTGTGTCAATCCAGAATTTTTGCCTTAAGCTGCCTGTCAAGTGTCGACTCACCATCAAGTGTCGACTCATGAAGAAATCAAATGTTGACTCATGAAGACTCAAATGTTGACTCACCATTCAAGTATCGACACTTTATAACGACTAGTTTTTTAGAAGTACAGAATTAATTCTAACTTTCTTCAAACGACTAGTTTTTCATCTCCAACAGTCATAAATGATCATCTATGGTTTGGAGAGCTATATAAACACCAAAATCAATGGGGAAGCAATCTTATGATGAGATCATTGAATATCCTTCAAGGATTCAAGAGTGAGTGGTTCAAGCCTTCAAGCTTTCAAAGATAAGAGAGATGATCTAAGCCCACAATATCAAGCTTCATTCAAAGGTATCAACAAATTAAAGACAAGCTTCTTCAACATCATCCAAGCTTTAAAGAGATACTTGCTTTATTTTAGAAAGCTTTATTGTATTCTTTATTTTCATTCTTACATTGTTGTATCAAGATTTTTGATAAGCCTTGGAAAATCAAAGAGGTTGTTGGTTAGCCTTTGTGTAAAACCAATATAGGTTGTTGGTGAGCCCGTAAAACCATCGGATATTGTTGGTTAGCCTAAGTTATACAGATTCTTAGATAGTGCATCCACTCAAATCCTTCAAAGACTCATAATTTCAACACTCATTACCATAGTCTCCACCATATTGCTGGACCTTCCAGCACACCTTAAGATCCATAATCACTGATATATCTGAGCAATTAGAATAGCATGCTTAAACTTATACGGTAGTCCATGTCATATTTTAATGAGGTATGGCAAGCTCTATGCAAATGATAAGATTTCATTAAAGGAGACAAGGCATTCTTGTCAATAATAAGTTCTAGACGACACGTGGAGAAATTTGTCACTTCCCACTAGATCAGCTAAGATTCCTGATATGGCTGTATCCACTGACGTGGATCCTTCTGGACCCTAGTCGCCAGCCAGTCGGTGGAGGTGCCACCTAAGCCTAGCTTCCGAGCAAGGAGCCGAAGTGAGTCCCCTACCGAGGTCAGTTCCCGGTCGAGGTCGAACTCAAGCTGCCATCAAGTGCAGGAGGGAAAGCGACAAAGATTCAAATCATAGCAGAAAAGAGAGTTGCCTCCACCGAGACCTTACTGCTGAGACTATGTAATGGCACGCGGCAACCCACCACCTAAGGCATGCGAAGGGGGGTGCCTCACCGAAGCACCAGGCCCCCCAGGCCTCAATTTACACCGATCAGGAAGGAACGTCCCTGTCAAGGCACGGTGCTCCCTGGTCTACCGTTTGCACCAGCCACAAGTGGAAGGCCATGCCAGAGGATTCAAATCCTAGGGCAGCCACCCGCATGCCAATGCTTTGCCAGGTTTTCCAAAACATGGTGACTAACAAGAACACCAAAGCCAGCGACATAACTCCCCCCCTCAAAGGGAAATACTGGAGCTCATGCATAGTTCTCGCGTGCTGCCAGATGTCACCCCTGGGACTGCCCCAATAGGGAAACATCTAGAAAGCAAGGAAGAGAACACATGGCCTCTCCACAACAAAAACAAAGAGTGGCCTCCGGACAAAAATGAAGGACAAGAGGCAAAAGTCCAGCAAGGGTTAAGGGAGGCAAAGGTTGGCACACAGAAGGGGGAGCAAGCCAGACACAACGCTCTGGGGCTACCGAGAAATTCATCAAAAGAATCCCATGGACACAGCCAACCCTGCTCCAGCCCTCCTTCTCTACTAACACCCTACACTCACTTTCTTTTCTAAAAAAACATGACCCCCGACCATGGAAACCTCATCGGGAGTCATAGAGGGGTATCTATTTTCCTGGATTGCCCACTGACTTGATCATCGGAGTGCCCTCGCCGGAATCCCCGGCCCACACCTATTGGCATGCTCACAGTCCGGAGATGTCAGCGGGACTCTCTAGAAGTTTTGCCATCTATCACAAGCTCATAGTTTGACACCTCAAGTCGGAAAACTCTTGAAGCCTCGCACCTGTCACTGTGCTCACAGTCCATATATGTCAGCAAGACTTCCTAGAAGTTCTGCCATCTAACGTAGCTCACAATTCGGTACTTCAAGCCAGGAAACTCATGAAGCCCCACACCTATCACTGTGCTCATGGTCTGGAGATGTCAGCGGGACTCTCCAGAATTTTGCCATCTACCGTAGCTCACAGTTCAGCATTGTTGCCGCCAGGATCATCGTGGCCCGTAGCTCCTACCGGTGCCAGAGTGCGTTCCCTTCGCTGCCTGGCGGTCCTCTGCTCCTGGACCTATAAAACAGGGATTAGTGATCCGGGCTAGAAATTCTGATGGGGGCACTCCGACGGTCAAGTAGTGATGATCCAGGGGACAGATCCTCCTCGTCGGGCCCCTCTTATGGACTCCACACTAGGAGGAGTAAAAGATGTGTGTGAAGACAGAAATGTTGCAGGGGAAGAATGATAGCGGGGACAGAGGGGTTCCTTGTTTCTCCGCCTCTCCTTATTTCCCTCGTTTCTCATCGACTGTGGTGGTGGTGGTGACGCTTTGCCCTCTTGGTCGAGCTTGCGCTTGTGTTGTGGTGCCATGCCCCTCTTCCTGGTGGGGGTTGCACCTCTCTTTTTTTTGTTCTTGGCTTATGTTTTTGCCTGTGTGTTGGGCTGTCAAGTGTCGACTCACCAATCAAGTGTCGACTCATGAAGAAATCAAATGTTGACTCATGAAGAACTTAAGTGTTGACTCACCAGATTCAAGTATCGACACTTGGTGTAACGACTAGTTTTTTAGAAGTACAGATTGATTCTAACTTTTTCAAACGACTAGTTTTTCATCTCCAACAGTCATAATGTTTCATCTATGGTTTGGAGAGCTATATAAACACCAAAAATCAAATGGGGAAGCAATCTTTTGGTGAGATCATTGAATATCCTTTAAGGATTCAAGAGTTGAGTGGTTCAAGCCTTCAAGCTTTCAAAGATAAGAGAGATAATCCAAGCCCACAATATAGCTTCATTCAAAGTCTTCAACAAATTGAAGACAAGCTTCTTCAACATCATCCAAGGGCTTCAAAGAGATACTTTCTTTATTTTAGAAAGCTTTATTGTATTCTTTATTTTCGAAAGCTTTATTGTATTCTTTATTTTCATTCTTACATTATTGTATCAAGATTTTTTATGAGCCTCGGAAAATCAAAGAGGTTGTTGGTTAGCTTTTGCGAAAAACCAATATAGATTGTTAGTGAGCTCGTAAAACCATCGGAGGTTGTTGGTTATCCTAAGTTATACAGATTCTTAGATAGTGCATCCACTTAAATCCTTCAAAGACTCATAATTTCGACACTCACTACCATAGTCTCCACCACGTTGCTGGACCTTCCATCACACCTTAAGATCCCTAATCACTGATATATCTGAGCAATTAAGATAGCATGCTTAAACTTATTCGGTAGTCCATGTCATTATTAATGAGGTGTGGCAAGCTCTATGCAAATGATAAGATTTCATTAAAGGAGGCAAGGCATTCCTTGTCAATAATAAGTTCCAGACGACACGTGGAGAAATTTGTCACTTCCCACCAGATCAGCTAGGATTCCTGATATGGCTGTATCCACTGACGTGGAGCCCTTCTGGACACCAGTCGCCAGCCAGTCGGTGGAGGTGCCACCTAAGCCTAGCTCTCGAGCAAGGAGCCGAAGTGAGTCCCCTGCGGAGGTCAGTTCCCGGTCGAGGTCCAACTCAAGCTGCCATCAAGTGCAGGAAGGAAAGTGACAAAGATTCAAATCATAGCGGGAAAGAGAGTTGCCTCCACCGAGACCCTACTGCTGAGATAGTGTAACTGGCAGGCGGCAACCCACCGCCTGAGGCCTGCGAAGGGGGGTGACTCACCGAAGCACTAGGGCCCCCCAGGCCTCAGTTTACACCGATCAGGAAGGAACGTCCTTATCAAGGCGTGGTGCTCCCCGGTCTACCGTTTGCATCACCCACTAGTGGAAGGCCGTGCCAGAGGATTCAAACCCTAGGGCGGCTGCCCGCATGCCAATGCATTACCAGGATTTCCAAAACATAGTGACCAACAAGAACACCAAAGCCAGCGACATAACTCCCCACCTCAAAGGAAAAAACTGGAGCTCATGCATAGTTCCCGCGTGCTGCCAGATATCACCCCTGGGACTCCCAAAAGGAAAACATCTAGAAAGCAAGGAAGAGGACACATGGCCTCTCCACAACAAAAAACAAGAGAGCCCTCCGAACAAAAAGGAAGGACAAGAGGTAAAAGTCCAGCAAGGGTTAAGGGAGGTAAAGGTTGGCACACAGAAGGGGGAGCAAGCCAGACACAACGCTCTGGGGCTACCGAGCAATTCATCGAAAGAATCCCATGGACACAGCCAACCCTGCTCCAGCCCTCCTTCTTTGCTAACACCTACACTCACTTTCTTTTCTAAAAAACATGACCCCCGACCATGGAAACCTCATCGAGAGTCATAGAGGGGTATCTGTTTTCCTGGATTGCCCACTGACTTGATCATCGGAGTGCCCTCGCCGAAATCCCCGGCCCAGGTCTCTTTTTCTTTTGCAAGGTTCTGGGAATGTACATAGGATCCCAAGCGAGAGGGCCGACGCCCGATGCAGACCGGAGCTACATGCCATGACAATCTAGGCGGAAACAGATTGGGGTGCCAAGAAAGGTGGACAGGCAGGATGCTGAAACATCATCAAACTAGCCCCCCCACCATGAAAGCAGTTCCACTTGAGGCATGTTCCTAACATGCGTACAGGAAGCTTTTGCCCACTGTGCGAAGGGCCCTCCTTCTCATGGAGGCCCATGTAGCTTAGAGGGGGAGCTCCCTGCTCCACCACAACCACCTCCAATGGATGTCCAACCCACCGCACTCGCCCAGCAGATGCAAGTGCTGTCTGTGGCAGTGCGGCAATTACAACACCAGCAATGGTCCCTGGCTACCCAGCAGCAGCCAGGGACCCCTGTGGCCCAAGTCGCCACCCCCCGTGGCAGTCTACATCCCTTCCAAGGAAGGCCTTCACGGTCGTAGGCCATGACTAATCCCCGGATAGCCTCCGGCCCCCGACGAAGCGATAGAGGAGCATGTCAATCGACCGGGAGAACCAATCCCTAGGCTTAAAGCACACCTCCCATAGGCACCATAGACATTGCCAGAGCAAGGCCCCCCATCACAACCCTCCTCAGCATTCACCTCCATCCTCTTTAGCAACCTTGGTGGAAGACTCCACTGGTTAGGCTATCAAGCACGTGCCAGAGAAGTGCATGAAAAATAAGAGCGTAGGCTGGCAGAGCTGTCTCGCCAGTTTGCCAACATGCTAGACTCCTCCAAAGCTGGCGGGCTATGATGTCCATCCCCCTTTCTCTCGAGAGATCCAAAAGAGCATGATCCTGAGTCGATTCAACATGCCTCAAGTGGATCCCTACGATGAGACCACTAATCCCTTGGACCATCTAAAGAGCTACAAGGCTCTCATAAGAGTCTAGGAGGCAATAGATGCCCTCCTCTACATTGCCTTCCCCGCTACCTTGCGGAAGGTCGCTCGAGTCTGGTTACCCTCCTTAAGCCCGAAAGCATCAGTTCATTCGCAGAGCTGGAAAGAAGGTTCGTGGCATACTTCGATGCTTGCCAAAAGATGTCGCAAGAAGCCAATAGCCTTTTCTCCATCAAGCAGCCAGACCACGAGCCCTTGCAGGATTATGTGGCCCACTTCAAGGTCATCATGCTAGAGATCTATAACCTGGATGAGATCATCACCATGATGGTGCTGAAGAAGGCTCCAGAGTTCTCGCTTGACTTACTCCCTGGATAAGAAGTCGCCGAAGATGTACTCCGACCTCCTCCTCCGCGTTCACATGTTGTTCGTGCTGAGGAGGCAGACTATGCCAGGAGAGAGCTGGATGGGAAGCCCTTGAAGAGATAAGCTCTAGCGGAGGCTCCAGAGGCATGCAGGCCCAGGCCGAACCCCATTTTCTGGGCGTGGCATAAGCCAAAGGGCAGTCCCACTATGGGAGAAGCATACACCCCTCTCCTCGCCAAGAGATCGAAGATCCTCATGAGATCGAGTGCGAGCACTGCCTGCATCGCCCTCCCCTACTGGGGTCGTCCGTGGCCATGATAAGACAAAATACTACCAGTTTTATTATGGCCATGGCCATGACATCGAGGACTGCCACCACCTCAAAAGAGAAATCAAAGATCTGATAAGGAGGGGCTACCTCAGAAAGTTTGTGGGGGGTAAGACCCCTGCAGAGCCCCAAAAACTTGGCTCTTCCTTCTGCCCTTGCAGTTGATGACCGGGCCACCGCGAGGCTGTGGGCATGATGTGTTGGGGGGAAGTTCTCCCAAGACTAAGAAGGCCCATATAGAGTAGTCGAGGTCCTTCCACCTAGTGCCTACCTCCTCATCGAGATCAATGGTGATGAAAGTCTAAGGGCTTACCTTCAAAAATGTAAGGCTTCCCACTTTTCAATAAAAGTTTCCTTTCGATACAATGTTGTCTTTGCCATGCAGGAAAACCATCGCCTGACCCCAAGCATGGCAATCCAAGCCGGGAAACTCTTGAAGCCCCACACATATTGTCATGCTCACAATTTGGAGATGTCAGCGGGACTCTCCAGAAGTTTTGCAATCTATCGCAGGCTCATAGTTTGACACCTCAAGTTGGAAAACTCTTGAAGCCTCGCACCTGTCACCGTGCTCACAGTTCAGATATGTTAGCAAGACTCCCCAGAAGTTCCGCCATCTAACATAGGCTCACAATTCGGTACCTCAAGCCGGGAAACTCATGAATCCCCACACCTATCACTGTGCTCATGGTCTGGAGATGTCGGCGAGACTCTCCAGAAGTTTCGCCATCTACCGTAGGCTCACAGTTTGGCACTGTTGCCACCAGGATCGTCATGGCCTATAGCTCTTGCCGGTGCCGGAGTGCACTCCCTTCGCCGCCTTGCGTCCTCTGCTCCTGGACCTGTGAAACAGGGTTAGTGATCCAGGCCGGGAATTCCGGCGGGGGCACTCCGACGGTCAAGTCAGTGACGATCCAGGGAAACAATCCTCCTCGTTGGGCCCCTCTTGATGGACTCCACACTAGGAGGAGTAAAAGACGTGTGTGAAGACAGAACATTATAGGGGGAGACTGATAGCAAGGATAGAGGGGTTCCTTGTTCCTCCGCCTCTCCTTGTTTCCCTCGTTTCTCGTCGACTGTGGTGGTGGTGGTGATGCTTCGCCCTCTTGTTCGAGCTTGCGCTTGTGTTGGTGGTGCCATGCCCCTCTTCCTAGTGGGGGTTGCACCTCTCTCTTTTTTTTTGTTCTTGGCTTGTGTTTTTGCCTGTATTTTGGGGTTGTTGTGTTACCTCCAAGATTGTTGCAACTAGGTTACCGTTGGGCGCTTGTCTTAGGATCCCTACTGTGCTGTCAGGTGCATGCGATGGTGTCCCGAGGAGTCCTTCCTTAATCATGATAAGGGGAGTTGTCAGGCACTCCGACACTCCTCTTGGTCGCCTTATTCCAAGAAACCTGGCAGTGCCTTGAATGGTGGGCCGCCGTCCATGGGATTCGAACCTCCCAGATGGCTTCCTCTCTTGGGTGATCCGGGTGGTTGGTGAAAAGTGTGGCACCTCAATCAGTGTGCTTCTTTCCTTTCTAGTGTAACTGGTTGTGGGTGGTCAATACGGCATGGAAGGCGCTCCAGTGCAATCCTCGGGTAGCTCGCCAGCGTTCTGGGCTGGTGAGGACCTCGTCCGGGATGGGGCTGAGCTGGAACGGCAGGGCTCGCTCTGACCTTGATGCTCCGAGCTTGCGAGGGCATATTGGTGGAGGAGGGTAGAGTGCCGGCCCAGTTTGGAGGGCGCGCACTCGGAGAGGCTCCACGTTGGCGGGTGAGCGCTGAGCTCAACCTCGACCACAGGGCACTAACCTCCGAGGGTCTTGCTCTGGAGGTCAAGAGGCGGACTCGGTCCAGAGGGCGTGCGCTCAGAGTGGCTCCATGTTGGTGGGTGCCACTGAGCTCGACCTTGACCACAGGGCACTAACCTCCGAGGGTCTCACTCTGGAGGGCAGGAGGCGGACCCGGTCCAGAGGGAGCGCACTCAGAGAGGCTCCACGTTGGAGGGTAAGCATTGAGCTCGACCTCGACCACGAGGCACTAACCTCCGAGGGTCTCGCTATAGAGGGCAGAAGGCAGACCCGATCCAGAGGGCGCGGGCTTGAAGAGGCTCCACTTTGGCGGTGAGCGCTGAGCTCGACCTCGACCACTGGGCACTAACCTCTGAGGGTCTCGCTCTGGAGGGCAGAAGGCGAACCCGGTCCAGAGGGCACGCGCTCGGAGAGGCTCCATGTTGGCAAGTGAGCACTGAGCTCGACCTGGACCATAGGGCACTAACCTCCGAGGGACTCGCTCTGGAGGGTAGAAGGTGAACCCGGTCCAGAGGGCGCACGCTCGGAGAGGCTCCATGTTGGCGAGTGAGCACTGAGCTCGACCTCGACCACAGGGCACTAACCTCCGAGGGTCTCGCTCTGGAGGGTAGGATACGGCTCCGACCTAGGCATCCCAAGCTCGCGGGCCTGACCTGGCGGAGGACAGAGCTCGGCTCGCTGTCTTGAGGGAGCTCAGCTCAGCTCGGTAGTGGAGTCCGGGCTAGAGAGTTGACGCGGCGTCTGACGTAGCATCTTTTCTTGACGTGGCATTTGCTGGTTCCTCCACGTCAGCGATCCCACCACATCATTTGCCCCCCACTCCCGAGGGTCGTTAGTGCGTGACGCTCGGGTCAAAGGGAGTAATTGCAATGCTGACATGGAAAGGTGGAAATCTGGCATGATGATGGCCATGATTGCTTGCGCTTCGGGGAACGGCCCTGCGGACCAATCCAGGGGTGCCATGTGGCTACATCTGAGAAGCAATTAATGTTGGCATAGAATTCAGAGCAGCCAGGACACCATTTTCGTCGATGGGCAGCATGTGGCATGGATCTGTCGGCATAGGGGTTGAATCGGTACGAATCCATCGGGTCATTTCGAAATAAAAAGAGGACCTTACCCAAAACATCTATTCTTTTTGATTTCTCCATGCCTGCTGCTGCTGCGCCCAAGCTTCCTTCTTCCTCCCATTTGCCTCGAGTTTTCTAAGGAATCAGGTCAGTTTCTTCTTCCTTCTCCCCCACTTCGAGTTCTTCATTCCCCTTATTCTTGAGGATGTCCCGGTTTTGTCTGGGCTTCCACCCCTCCACTGATCAGGGCAAGGTTGGTCCTTCTGAGAGGAGGCCGGTGTCTTCTTCTTCTTCTTCTGACGGGGAGGAAGATGCAACTCGCTTCAAGCTCAGTAGGAGGCATCCTCCCGGTCCAGTACTCATCAGGGAACCAGGATCCGTTTCTTCTCTCCCTCCTCCTTCTGCTCCCACTTCTGAGTCCGACCGTTCCACAGGTCCTGGTAGGGTCGCCTCGACGATCACCGCTAGGAAACTTAGAATCGTTCGGGATGTCTATGGCATCCCGCCTTCTGTCCGGCTCATGATCCCTCGTCTAGGAGAACGGGTCACTTCCAGTGGCCCGGGCCATCTTGCTTTTTATGAGGGGACCTTCTCTGGGGGTCTCTGGCTTCCTTTCCACCCTTTCTTCCTGTCCATCTTGGATAATTATCGTTTGGTCCCTGCTCAGTTAGTGCCAAATGCCATTAGGTTATTTTTTCTTTCATTGTGCTCGACCACCTCCACGGGTTTGTTGCCCGATTTTCCTTGTTCAGGAAATTCTTCGCCCTGAAGCGCCACCCAACGAGGATATGTGGTGGTCCTTGTCCTCCCGCCCGAAGGGCATCAAGTTTGAGCTCCCCTATTCCATCAGGGGATGGAAGAGTAAGTTTTTCTTTATTGAGGTTGAGGGGTTCGACTGGGTCTGGAGCGATCCGGACAAGTCTCCAAACCAAAATTTTGTGGTCGATGCGACTGACCGGGATGATTACGAGCAGCTCTGCACCATCCAGATTCCTCCTCTCGAGGTCCTGTTATCTGAGCAGAACCTCACCGACTCCGGGGTCGACCCAATGAATGGGTTGGGTGAGTTCGACCTGAACTTTCCTTTTCCTTTTTTCGTCCACTTCTTGTATTGTTTCGCTTGAACTCTAACTGTTGTGTAGCTTGCATGCAGGAATGATTTTCTCCGAGAATGACTTGTTGGCGATCACCCGGAAGAGGCCACCGACCGGCTGGCCGTGGAGCCTTCGTCGAGGCATGTCCGAGGCAAGAGCGCTCCTGTGGCTGCCCCCACTATGGTGATTGGTCTGAGCTCGGCTACTCCAGTTGGTCCAAGCTCGGAGGCGGCTCGCGCTGCTCCTGCATCGGTGGAGAGGGTGGTCTCTGCGGTGCCAAGGTCAGTCCAAGAGTTCCCAGCTACAGAGCCTGAAGTAGTGGTCCGAGCAAGGGCCGTAGCTGCTGCCGCCGCATCCTGCCATCCTCTGAGTTCGCCCGTCATAGAGATCAGGGATGAGGAGGTCCAGGCTGTGACTAGGACCATGACCGAGGCGCCGCCTGCACCGGTGCCAGCTTCTCAGCCTACCCCCCGGACTCTTCAGCCAGCGGGGCGAGGCCATCCACTTCTGGAGAGGGCAGGAAGGAGGAGGCACGATGCCGTCTCCCCTTCAGGATGGGGCCGAAGAGCTCGTTCCTTCAGAGCCCCGAACTGGCCGAGCGCGTGATGGACTTCTCGGTCCAGACGTGCAACGGCAAGAGATTATCCCCTAGTTGTACTCGGCGAGCCATCTCTTCATTTCTTTCTTTTTATTTTTCCCTTTTTTTATGAGCTGACCTCTTTTTATGGTGCAGATCAGTGTTGAGGCCCTCTTCATCAAGGGCTGCTATTGGAACTGGGAGCGTCTCGAGCGGTAATGGTTGGCTAAGATCGAATCCCTAAAAACTGACCTGAAGGAGATGGTCGGGGCAAGCGGGGCCCTTGAATTGAAGGTCAAGGACCTTGAGGCACAGCTCGCCGATGCCGAGGGGCGCACGAAGAGACTTTTGGAGGCCCACGACCTGGAGCGGGGCCGTGCAAGGAAGGTCGTTGAAGATCTCTCCTCCGTGGAGAAGAACTGAACTGGTATAGTGCCGAGGCTGATCGGCACAAGAGGCCTCCCGGGTTGCCCAGGCGGAGCTGGTAGCAGGGAGGGAGAAATTGGCCGTAACTGAGAGAGCGACGAAGGTGGCGGCTGATGTGGACATCGCCAGCATGGATCCCGGAGCAAGCACGAATCCTGAAACTACACGAATCTTGGAGGATATCCAGAATAAATTTGCTTGGGATTTATCTTTTTTTTTGTTTGAATTTTGAATTAGGATTTGGTTGGTTAGGATTGAGATATGGAAGGCTTATCTTATCTTATCCTGTATTTGAATTTGAGTCATCACTATCTTTTTATCCTGTATTCAAATTCAAATGAGGTTGGACAGGTCTATAAATACCACCCTCAGTCCTTTATAAAAAAATCAGTTCAGTTCATAAAAAAATTTGAGTTTTTAGAAGAGTGATTCTTCTTGCCTTTTCCTTCGGGCATGGGCGTGATGCCCTAGTTATCCCCTTTCCCAATCCATTTTCTTTAATCCCTCATGACCTTTGAGATTCAACCTAGCATCTCCAAGTATCGAGGAGGGGTGTAATACCTTAGAGGTGAGAGGTCTCTTCGTTAGGATGAGTCCCAAAGTCCATGAGATCCAGATCCCTGTCCTCCATCCCCACTATTCCTTCGCCATCCCTAGAAAGAAATACCAAAAAAAATAGTACCCTAATTTAGGTGACTTCTAGGCTCACCAACGATCCTACCCATCTGTCCCCCATCAATTTTGGTATCAGAGCCGGAGGATTAGGGTATTACCATCTCCTTTCTTTCCCATCAACCCAGATCCATCGCCACACCGACGCCCCTACTGCCATCACCCAATCACAGATCCCTCCATCCATCGAGCCGCACCCGATCCCCCTCACCATCCCCATCGTTATCTCTTCCTAGTTCTAGTTCTTGCTGGTGACCACCGAGTCGATCGCTTCCACCCGTTCCACAGTTGGACAACACATTTCATTTCCATTGTCGGTCTCACAAGCCCACCACCGACCGGACATCACAGCTCCCTCAATCGAGTTCTCCACCCCAGTCACCCTTTTCCCTATTCTCGCATGCCACCATCCCCTGCCTTGGCCTCCCTTCCTATGAATGGTTGTCCGAGTTCCTCCTTGGCCTTGCCCCATCGCTGCCCTTCCAAACCAAGAGAGGCCCACCAGAAGATCCTCCTCTTCCGAATGGATGTCCTTACCCTTAATTAAGTCAGCTTCTCCCATGTCTACTGCCAACCTCATTCTTCTCCAACCCCATATCTCGTAGTGACTACAACCTTGCCTTGCCGATGACCCCGACTCCAAAACCATCGGAGGATCCAGGTCACCGTCTGCCGAACCCCGTCTGCTACCGTCCTTGCCTCACCATCGCCATCTATGCCGCAGTTGTGCCATCGCCTCCGACCCTAAATCCCAGATCCAAAGATGGCGAGAGGCCTGAATTGATGCAGAACAAATAAAGGGATGCGATGCAGAAGTAAATTAAGATTAACTAATTTTTTTGTTGTTTCTATATGTTTGTAGAAGTTGGCTTCAAATCAAAGAAAAGTTAACCTAACATTGGAAAGATACTAATATGATAATTGAAAGCACAATTTTAAGGAAACTAAATTATCAGAGTAGTTCAGAAGCAACGGATCGCTGGGGGTTGAGAAACTCCCAGACCTAGGGTTTCGCTCCGAACTTTCAACAGAACAGAAATAAAGAGAAGAGATGGTTTACCTAACCAGACAATGATCTTCACAGATTTGGTGGAAGAACTCTCCCGAGCAGATTGTTGGATCCTCGGATTCAGATATCTTCGCAATGGATCCTCCAATACTGGTCCTTTGGCGGGTTGGCTTCTCCTGAACTCAAGATCTGGAAGAGAAGAAAAATAATTGATGGAATCAGAGAGTCAAGGAAAAGATTTACCAGGTTGATGAACTAAAGATTGAAATTGCTGAAAACTGGATTCTCTGGATGTTGATGTGATTTTCCTTGGAACTTGCTCTGGATCTGAAGTTGCCGGACTGGATCTGGATGAAGGTGGATGGCTGGACTTGTAGAGAGAGAGAGGCGTGGGAGATGGATGGATCTAGGGTTGATGGATTGAAAATAATGAAGGGTGGCTAGGGTTTTGGAATTTCAAGTGGCTAACCTAGGGTTTGGATAAAGATGGAGATCTCTCACCTCCTCAAGGCTCCAATGGAACCCGGATTACCCCCTCACGGAGCTCAACACTTAGAATAGTGCGGAAGAAGAGAAACCTAGGTCACTCAACACAAGAGAATAGCAAAAATAATTTTTCTTCATTGATTTCAAAGTTACAAAGAGAGGTCTATTATATAGACCTAAAATTTTTTTCTAGCTTGTACAAATTCCATGTGGGACTAAACTCTTCCAACCTCTAGATTAGGTAGAAAACCCCCTTCTTGGTCGACCAAGACTTCAAAAAAAATTGGGACGGCCATAAAGGAATTTTTTTTGGAATTTTTATGGCGCCTCCTTTGGAGTTGGATTTGGATTTGGAGTCCTCCTCTTCTTATGGCATTTCTTCTTTTCTTCCACTCCAAGTTAAGCTCTTTGATTTTGATTTGAACTTCAATTGGATGTCCTTCTTTGATTTCTTCTCCAAGAGAAGTTTTCTTCCTTCTTTGCTTAGGTAAAATAGGCAGGTATGGGCGCTCCTTTAAATTAGCTTCCAATTTGATTTTTTCTTCTTTGGGTGTGGGGACCATGACACTGGGATGCCTCTGTGGCACCTCCTGGACTCTGGCGTGTGCTCGGAGTGTGGCTGGGCGTGTGGCTTGGAGTGTGGCCTCCACTTGCTTGAACCTTGATTTGATTGGAAGACAAATGTGGCACCATTTTGGACCAAATTGAAACCACATCGGGACTTGCACCGAGTCTACATGACTCAACAAAATTAAATGGTGACTCAAGAAATAAATAAAAAAAAATAAACTGGTTGACCAGGTCAACCTTTATTACAAACCCTAATTTCTCGGGCAATGTCAATCAGAGATCCAGATGGAGCCCTGAAGTCTTTTTCTGAGTCTAGTGCCCGCACCAATTCTCCCGGGGTGGGAGGAACTCGACCCTGTCGAGTAAGGCTCAAGTTGGCTCTGGTATCTCTCCAAGAGGTCTGGGTCCAATTCTTGTAATTCTTCTCGGGAGATCCAAGAGTCATCAGAATCTAGCGTTCCTTGCCAGCGGACCAGGTATCTTTGGTATCCTCGATTACGAGTAGAGATAACCTGATCATCCAGGATCTTTTCAATCTGCTCTTTCCTCACAGGCCAGTTTGTTGGTGGACACACAGGGTCGGGATCACTCTCAATGATGGGTTAGGCTCAAAAGGCTCACTAGGAATCACAGCTGGCTCCCTGTACTCTACTAAGTCTGTAATGTTGAAAGTAGAGCTAATGCCTAGTTCTGGAGGCAACTCGAGCACATAGGCATTGGATCCTACTCTCTTACCACTCTAAATGGTCCAGCTCCCCTAGCATGTAACTTTCTAACGGTTCCAGGAGGAAACCGTTCAGGCCTTAACCTAATCATCACATAGTCTCCCTCAACAAAAGATTTGACTCGCCTTTGAGTATCAGCCAAACTTCTTATAAGTTTCATTACTTAAATTTATTTTGGCATGAATTTCTTTATGCAAGTCTTTTACATGCTGTGCAAAATTCTCAGCAGACTCGGAGACTCGAGTGTGGACAGGTAAAGGGACTAGGTCAAGAGGTGTGTGAGGTTTGTACCCATGTACAATTTCAAATGGACTCTTACCCGTAGACCTATTGACCGAGTCATTGTACGCAAATTCTGCCCTTGGTAGGTATAAATCCCAATTTCTGGTGTTTTCACCAACAAGACATCTCAGCAGATTTCCTAGGCTACGGTTCACTACTTCAGTTTGGCCATCAGTTTGGGGATGATAGGCAGTTGAAAACTTAAGTTTTGTCCCTAACTTATGCCAAAGGGTCTTCCAAAAGTAACTGGTGAACCGGACATCCCTATCTGAAACGATTGTCTTAGGTAGGCCATGGAGTCTAACTATCTCATTGAAGAAAAGTGTGGCTACCTTAGACGCATCAAAGGTTTGGGAACAAGGCAAGAAGTGGGCCATTTTAGAGAATCGGTCGACTATGACACAGATAGAATCATGTCTCCTCTGGGTCTTAGGTAAACCTAACACAAAATCCATACTCACATCTTGCCAAGGACGATCTGGGACAGGGAGTGGGGTATAAAGGCCAGTGTTTTGTTTTCGCTGTTTGGCAACAGTGCAGGTTCGACATCTAGCTACAATATTAGCTACATCCCTTTTCAAGCTAGGCCAGAAAAAGTAGTCTTCAATAGCTAGAATGGTCTTGTCTTTTCCAAAATGGCCGGCTAAACCTCCAGCATGGATTTCCCAAATCAAAAATTTCCTAAGAGAAGTTCTAGGGATGCAAAGCCTATTTTTGAAGAACAAAAAACCATCTACAAGGGTATAATCTTGGTGATTACTAGATGGTCCTTGAACTAGATCCTGATACACAATTGTGAAATCCGGACAAGACTCATATTCCTCTTTGATTTGCTCAAACCCTATGACCTCAGTTCTAACAGAAGTTAATAACAGAGATCGGCGACTAAGGGCATCAGCTACCTTATTCTCAACTCCAGCCTTATGTTTCAGGACAAAAGTATAGGACTGGATATTCTACCCACTTAGCATGCCTAGGGTAAGCTTCTTTTGGGAGTTCAGAAATCTAAGAGCCTCATGGTCCGAAAAATAGTACAAATTCCTGCGGTAGCAAATAATGTCTCCAGTAACGCAAAGCTTGCACCACCGCATAAAATTCCTTATCATAGGTAGAATACCTAAGCTTAGCATCATTAAGTTTTTCACTAAAGAATGCTATGGGATGATTCTCTTGGCTTAGGACTCCACCTATTCCTACACTGAAGCATCACAGGCAACCTCAAATACTTTAGAAAAATCGGGTAATCTCAGAATGGGTGCCTGGGTCATTTATCCTTAAGATCTAGGAAGGCTTTATGGGCTGACTTAGTCCAATGAAATTCTCCCTTCCTAATACAATCAGTGATAGGAGCAGCTAAAGTACTAAACCCCTTGATGAATCGCCTATAGAAGGTAGCCAAGCCATGGAAACTTCTAACTTCATGCACATTGGTGGCTCTGGCCAGTCTACTATGGACCTAATTTCTCAGGATCGGCCGCCACGCCGTCAGGGGTTACTACAAAACCAAGAAAGATAACTCTACTAGTCATGAATTCACACCTTAAGATTATCGTAGAGTCTATCATTCCTCAAAACTTGGCAGACTGCTCTAAGGTGGCCTAGGTGATCTGCTGGGGTCTTACTATAGATCAGGATGTCATCAAAATAGACCACCACAAATTTTCCTATGAAAGCTCTAAGTACCTGGGTCATAATTCTCATGAAAGTACTAGGGGCATTGGATAACCCAAAAGGCATAACAACCCATTCATAAAGACCATCCTTAGTTTTGAAAGCAGTTTTCCATTCATCCCCGGGTCTAATCCTAACCTGATGATAGCCGCTTCTGAGATCAATCTTAGAAAAAACCATTGCACCAGCCATCATATCAAGCATGTCATCTAGTCTAGGGATGGGAAACCTATATTTGATTGTAATTTTATTGATGGCACGACTGTCAACACACATCCTCCACGTGCCATCTTTCTTTGGGGTCAGTAAGGCTGGGACTGCGCAAGGGCTAAGACTTTCTCTAATAAACCCCTTCCTCAATAATTCTCCAACCTGCTTTTGCAGTTCTTCATGCTCAGATGGATTCATCCTGTAATGGGGCAAGTTGGGCAAAGTCGCTCCTGGGATTAGATCTATGGCATGCTGGATATCCCTAAGAGGTGGAAGGTGGTTTGGCAAATCCTCGGGAAAGACATCCTCAATTCTTTTAACACAGGTTTAACTTCTTGAGGAGGCTCTGAGGGTTCCGAAGTTCTAAGTTCCTTAGCAGTCAACATCCAGATGGGTGAACCACTATGAATTTCTTGTTCTAGATCCTTAGCACTGATTAGGTTCACTCCAGTTTCATCTCCTTAACCTTACCGGCTCCTTTAGTTACCTTGTCCTTAGGGGGAACGGAATGGATCGTAATCTTCTTCCCATTGAAACTAAAGACACAGGTATTGGATTTTCCTAAGAGGGTGGCATCATGATCATACAACCAAGGTCTTCCGAGAATTATACTGCTCACCCCCATGGGTAAGACATCGCACCAAATCTTTTCATGATAAGATTGCATTTGGATTTGGACTTGACATCTAGACTGGATGGGTATGGAGGTAGAATCTACCCAAGAAACCTTATAGGGGTTGGGATGGGGAACTGGGATTAAGCCTAACATCTTGACAGTGCTAGTAGAGATGGCATTTACACAGCTCCCACTATTTATGATGATCTTACATACCTTATCCCCTAATTTAAGAAAAGTCTGTAGGATGTTAGTCCTACGCCAATCCTCTTGAACTAGATTCTGGGATAGGATGCATCTTACAACTCCTAATTGGTCAGATTCATTGGGTTCCTCCTCTCCTTCATACTCCTCAACCAAATTCACTCCGACCTCATAAACTTCTTCTTCAAATTCTCACTGGGCTCGGAATTATCATCTCTCCCTCTTCTATGTAAAGGGATCTCCGTGGGCACTGGCTAGCAACATGACCTACCTTATGACACTTGAAACAGGCTATGGCAGTACACTGACTGGAAATGTGACCTGGTTTCTGACACTTAAAACAGGTGATATTTGAACTAGGGGTTCTCTGGGTGTCAGGTGCCTTACCTTTGTCCATGGGCCTAGGGGTAGAAGTACCCTGAAAAGGTTTACTAGGGATAACTTGGCTAGGTCCATTCCTTGGGATTGGGGCACTAACCCTAGAAGGTATAGGCCCTCTCTGAAATTTCTCAGTGTTCAGTGCAATCTGGTAGGCTTGGTCTAGATCAGTAACCTCTCTCAGAAATAGTTCTCTCTTTGATCTTCCCTCAGTCCAGCCCTAAATCTAGACAAAGTGACTTCGTGGGCTTCACTCACATCACATCTCATTAGGTATTCATCAAAAGTAGCTATGTAGTCTGAGACAGATCGGTTTCCTTGTTTCAGGTTTTGCCATTGGTCTAACAGGTTTTGCTGGTATGAAATGGGTAGGTATTTATCTCTCAGTTTTTCTTTCATACCCTGCCAAGTGGTTATGGGCTCAACATTCCGTCTCCTAGTGGTTAGCTCAATGTTCCCCCAGTATAACCTAGCTGACGCACTAATTTCATCTTGGCAAACTTGTATTCCTCTCCTCAGACATAGCATACCACTCAAAGTATTGGTCCATCTCACCCTCCCAATCAGAATACACCTTAGGGTTTAGACTACCATCAAAAGTGGGTGCATCTAATTTGATGTTCCTGATGAACCTATCATCTCTATCTTCAGGCTCTGGGTCAGGCCTCCTATGATTAGGTTCAGGATCTCTATATAAAGGCCTTCTAGGCTCCTGATGTGGGTGAGGTTGAGGCACATTAAAATCGGGGTCAGGAGTCCAATTCCGATGTCTAGGTTCTTCAAGTACTTGGACTCGGTCCCTAAGTTGGGTAAGATCCTCATGAATTTGTGTGCTAAACTGGGCCACAGTGTTTGTCATATCCTGATTCATTTTAGCCATACTTTCAGTAAGAGTTCTGATCATGGCCTCTAAATCAGGTTGGGTTGACCAGGTTGATATGGCACTCCGTTTCTGGTAGACATGATGATTCAAGCAAGCACACAAAATGAGACTAGACTAAATCGACTACTGGATCACTAGACCTAGAGTCCAAACTAGATGCCCAATCAGAGTGGCAAGCTAGCCTGTAGTAACTCAGGACTCAGCCAGGAGGCAGTGTCAGGCGTTATTCCAAAGGTCCTGATGCCATCCTAGAACCATCAGTGATTGGCCAGGTAGGCGGACCAGCACACAAGCCCTTCGGGACGTAGTCCCTAAACCACCGTTCTAGACACTGAGTGCTAAGCACACACAGAATAACTCGGCAAACTGACTCAACACTAGCCTAGACCCGACCAATGGTGTCCCTAGCCCACTAGGGCAAATTAGGTCTAACTGATTTTAAATTAGGTCTAGGTTCGAATGATTGGATGGTGGTTTTGGGCTAAGGAGAGGTAATCAACTCCTCCCCTTATCTTAGATGCTCAATTGCCCTTAAGTAAATTATGAGATGATCACTCCAAAAAGAATTGAATTGCAGAACACAAAAAATAGAGTTGCTGTGTTTTAATTCTCAGAATTTTTACCGAAACCAATAAATCACAGAAAAATATGAAAATAGAATCAATTATATTGGTTTCAAAGAAGCAAAAATCATGCAATCGGAGTTTTATGTAGGGAGAAATAATTCAGACAAAAGGGAAATTACGGGCTGCAAACTAGATTGTCTCCCCGTTTATAATCCTGCTACGAAGTTATAACCATGGATCCCCTACACGCCTAGGAAACACCCGTGGAATGGGAGGAGGAGGCTTGCGCCTCGCTTAGTCCTAGGACCGGACGTCCTGGGGAGTCTACTTCGAGCAGACAAAATAAAAAGAGAACAATCAAACAAGCAAGCAAGCAAATCAGAAAACCCTAGACTGGGCTCTGATACAAAAATGATGCAGAACAAATAAAGGGATGCGATGCGGAAGTAAATTAAGATTAACTAATTTTTTTGTTGGTTTTATATGTTTGTAGAAGTGGCTTCAAATCAAAGAAAAGTTAACCTAACATTGAAAGATACTAATATGATAATTGAAAGCACAATTTAAGGAAACTAAATTATCAGAGTAGTTCAGAAGCAACGGATCGCTGGGGGGAGAAACTCCCAGACCTAGGGTTTGCTCCGAACTTTCAACAGAACAGAAATAAAGAGAAGAGATGGTTTACCTAACCAGACAATGATCTTCACAGATTTTGGTGGAAGAACTCTCCCGAGCAGATTGTTGGATCCCGGATTCAGATATCTTCGCAGGATCCTCCAATACTGGTCCTTTGGCGGGTTGGCTTCTCTGAACTCAAGATCTGGAAGAGAAGAAAAACAATTGATGGAATCAGAGAGTCAAGGGAAAGATTTACCAGGTTGATGAACTAGAAGATTGAATTGCTGAAACTGGATTCTCCTGGATGTTGATGTGATTTTCCTTGGAACTTGCTCTGGATCTGAAGTGCCGAACTGGATCTGGATGAAGGTGGACGGCTGGACTTGTAGAGAGAGAGGCCGTGGGAGATGGATGGATCTAGGGTTTGATGGATTGAAAATAATGAAGGGTGCTAGGGTTTTGGAATTTCAAGTGGCTAACCTAGGGTTTTTGGATAAAGATGGAGATCTCTCACCTCCTCAAGGCTCCAATGGAACCGGATTAGAATAGTGCGGAAGAAGAAGAAAACCTAGGTCACTCAATACAAGAGAATAGCAAAAATAATTTTTCTTCATTGATTTTCAAAGTTACAAAGAGAGGTCTATTATATAGACCTAAAATCTTCTTCTAGCTTGTACAAAATTCTCATGTGGACTAAACTCTTCCAACCTCTAGATTAGGTAGAAAAACCCCCTTCTTGGTCGACCAAAGACTTCAAAAAAAATTGGGACGGCCATAAAGGTTTTTTTTGGAATTTTTATGGCGCCTCCTTTGGAGTTGGATTTGGATTTGGAGTCCTCCTCTTCTTATGGCATTTCTTCTTTTCTTCCACTCCAAGTTAAGCTCTTGATTTGATTGATTTGAACTTCAATTGGATGTCCTTCTTTGATTCTTCTCCAAGAGAAGTTTTCTTCCTTCTTTGCTTAGGTAAAATAGGCAGAGGTATGGGCGCCTCCTTTAAATTAGCTTCCAATTTGATTTTTTCTTCTTTGGGGTTGGGGGGACCATGACACTGGGATGCCTCTGTGGCACCTCCTGGACTCTGGCGTGTGCTCGGAGTGTGGCTGGGCATGTGGCTTGGAGTGTGGCCTCCACTTGCTTGAACCTTGATTTGATTGGAAGACAAATGTGGCACCATTTTGGACCAAATTGAAACCACATCGGGACTTGCACCGAGTCAACATGACTCAACAAAATTAAATGGTGACTCAAGAAAATAAATAAAAATAAATAAACTGGTTGACCAGGTCAACCTTTATAAAAACCCTAATTTCTCGGGCAATGTCAATCAGAGATCCAGATGGAGCCCTGAAGTCTTCTTCTGAGTCTGGGTGCCCGCACCATGAATGCCCAAGGATGCAGCAATCCATCTTAGTCCACATCATCTGGGTTTCATCCTCGGCTTCGCATCTGTTCGGCTTTCCATGAATCAATCAAACCACATTCGTCTGATCTCCGCCATCGCCCTTCCCCCATTGCTGCCATCGCCCGGAACCGCCTCCCGGGATCGCCATCCGGAACCCTGCGGACACGCCCGGAACCTCCTCCACCGCTTGGACAGCCATGGATCACAACGCCTAGTCCCCGTGCCACCCACCTCTTCTTCCGTCCGCTGCGTCTGTGAAGTCTCCTCAGCCACCAGCCTCCATCCCCAATTCCAGTCACCGACCAAGGAAGATGAAGCCTCTACCCCGCCCCGTCTCCCCACCCTCGGTTATGTCATCACCCCCCAACATCCACCCCGACCCCTTCTGCCGGCCGCCTCCCCCCGACCCCTCCACGGTCCCCACACCTTGGGCTCTCCCCCGGTGCCCGTCCACCAACCTCGCCACTCCGCCGATTAAGGGCCCCCTCTGCCCCGGGGGAAAGAGCGCGCCATCGCGTCCGTCAGATCTCGGTCATCGATGCAGTCGTCATTGCTGGAGGGAGAGCCCGAAATCCCTATTCTGGTTTTTCGCATGCTCGTCAAAGCACAAAAAAAAAACCCTGGCACAATCATGAAAGCAGCATCCTTCTACACGCTTCTTAAGGCCAAAGCCGGCTTCCTTTTGTCGAGTTCAAGCTACACGAATTCTAGAGTTACATGATTCAATGCTGCTGATTTTCGGAGCTGAACAGATTCAGAGCAGAGCCCTTTTGATTGATTGGATTCGGTTTCACCAACCACCCCCCTATCCTGACTCGACGGAGTCGAGTTCTCCCCACCACAAGGGAATGATGGGGACATCGCGCAGCATGGATCCCAGAGCAAGCACGAATCCTGGAACTGCACGAATCTCGGAGGATATCCAGAAAAAATTTGCTGGGATTATCTTTATCTTTTGTTTGAATTTGAATTAGGATTTGGTTGGTTAGGATTGAGATATGGATAGGCTATCTATCCTATCTTGTATGTGAATTGAGTCATCACTATATTTTTATCCTGTATTCAAATTCAAATAAGAGTTGGAACAGGTCTATAAATACCACCCTCAGTTCTTTGTAAAAAAAATCAGTTCAGTTCATAAAAAAATTTAAGTTTTTAGAAGAGTGATTCTTCTTGCCTTCGCCTTCGGGCATGGGCGTGATGCCCTAGTTATCCCCCTTTCCAATCCATTTTCTTTAACCCTCATGACCTTTGAGATTCAACCTAGCGCATCCAAGTACGAGGAGGGTGTAATGCCTTAGAGGTGAGAGTTCTGTCTTGTTAGGATGAGTTCCAAAGTTCATGAGATCCAGATCCTTGTCCTCCATCCCCACTATTCATTCGCCATCCCTAGAAAAAAAAATACAAAAAAAATAGTACCCTAATTTAGGTGACTTCTAGGCTCACCAACGATCCTACTAGCCCCTCGTTGTCCCACATCAGTGGCCAAGTCGACAGAGGCTGCTAGGCTGGAGGCCGTCGAGTCGAGGTGGGTAGCCGCTGAGGCCAAGAAGGGTGCTGAGGACGCCGTCACGAAGTTCAAGACTTTGAAGGAGTTCATCACCGAAATCCATCAGATGGCATCGGACTCCTTCTACAAGGTTTCATGTTTTTCGCGGCCAAGTCAAGGCACTCATCCCGAGGAAAGCCGTTAGCCACCTCAGGTATCCTTCGGCCTCGGACGCGGAGCCCAATGAGGAGGTTGCTGTGGAAGCCGTGGCCTCAAGGCCTCTGATGTCAGCAGAGGCTAATCCATCCGAGGTTAGGGCTGCTTAGCCGGAAGCTCCTGAAGGCGAGAATTCTCAGCCTCCGGGCTCAGCAGGAAACCGGACGGTGTAGAGTAGGCTTTCCTTCTTGCCTCATTTTATATTTTTGTTTCTTGTACTTAGTCAGGGTCACCCGGCATGTCGGGGGCCCGCAAGACCCTTGTAACTTGTGTTCAATCAATGAAACTTGAGTTTCTTTACCATCTGTTTCTTGCTGGCTCTTCCCTTTTTTCCCTCTTTCTTCAACTCCCATTCTTTCTCTCCTCTCTTTCTTCTTTGTTTTTATATGAGTGGGGAGATCAGAGAGAAGGGCCTCGGTACGGGCACCAGATCAGAAAAAAGACTTCAGGGCTCCATCTGGATCTCTGATTGACCTTGCCCGAAGAATTAGGGTTTCTGATTTTGTAATAAGGGTTGACTTGGTCAACTCAATTTAGTCTTGAGTCTGTATTTCCCTGCAATTTAAATTTTGTTGAGTCATGTTGACTCAGTTCAAGTCCTAGTAGTGGTCTAGGTCTTCTCCAGGTTGGTGCCACTTTTTTTCAGTCAAGTCAAGGTCCAGGGTGCCACATTTTTTCTTCCAGGCCCAAGCAAGTGGGCGCCACACTCCAACCACACGCCAGAGTCTAGGAGGCACCACATCCATCCAATGTCTTGGTCCCTACACCATAAGAAGTAAGTTCCTTTTTTTTCTGCACCACTTGGGAGAGAAATCCATCAAGATACCTCAATCCAAGGAGGAGCCAATTTCTTTCCAGATAAATCCAAGCCAGGATGGCAAGAATTTTTCTTGAAGAAGGATCAAGGAGGTGCCCCACAATGCTCCATAAAAATCCAAGTTATAAAAGGGAAGAGAGCATGTCTTGGGAGGAATTCAAGGAGATTCCCAAAAGTTTTCAAAAGTGCCAAAGCCATGAAAGGAAGAAGCTTAAACTTGTGGGAGCAAGACTAGGAGGAGTCCAAATGAGCCAAACCATGAAGGAAAAAATCCTTGATTCATGGAGAGATACTAGGAGACACCCCCATAACCTGCCATTTGGAGCTGATTTTCAAGTTTTTCTTGGATGTTTTTGGGCTGCCCACTCATGGAAGGAGTCTTGAGAATATAATTTGATGCCTAAAGTGTGGGTTAGTTCTATTAGTCCCACATGGAAAATGTATAAAATTTTATTTCTTTGTTATGTCTATATATTCAACTCTATGTAACTCTTGAATTTAATGATGAATGAAATCAATTTCTTGTGAGCACTTTGTGTTTCTCTCTTCCGCACTTGTGTTCAGGTGTGAGCTCCGTGAGGAGTAAAAATCCGGGTTTCCTAGGAACCTTGAGGAGGTGTGAGATCTCCAACCCCAAAACCTACAAAAAACCCTAGGTTAGCCACTTCAATTCCAAACCCTAGCCGCCCATCATCTTCTCATTCCACCAATCATCCAAATCCTAAACCTACCTCATCATCTTACGGCCCCTCTCTTCCAAGTAGAGGCCGACCATCAACATCAGGTCCAGATCGGCTACTTCGAATACAGAGCAAATCCCAGAGGAAGTCAGATCAGCATCCAGAGAATCAGGATTTCAGCAACATCAATTTTTTCAAGTTCTTCTTATCTGGTAAATCCTTTCTTTGAGTATCTGGTTCCTTAACTTGTTCTTCTTTTCCCAGATCCGAGAGTTTAGGAAAAGCCAACTCTGCCAAAGGGCCAGTATTGGAGGATCCATTGCAAAGATATCCGAATCCGAGGATCCAACAATCTGCTCGAGAGTCCTTCCTTCCACCAAACTCTGTGAAGATCACTGCCTGGTACATAACCCTTCCCTTATCTTTATTTCTGTCCTGTTGAAAGTTCAGAGCGAAACCCTAGGTCTGGGAGTTTCTCAACCCCCAGCGATCCTTTACTTCTGAACTACTCTGATAATCTAGTTTCTTTGAATTGTGCTTCAATTATTATATAGTTTCTTTCAATTTAGTTTAACTTTCCTTTGAGTCAAAGCCGACTTCTGAAAATATATATATAAAAAATAATAAATAAATAACAGATTTTAATTTACTTTCGCATAGCATTAACTTTTTTGTTCTGCATCAATTTTGGTTCAGAGCTTTCGTTCTGTATCAATTTGGTATCAGAGCCTGTCTAGGGTTTCTGACTTGCTTGCATGTTTTGAGTGTCTCTCTTTTTTTACTTTGTCTGCTCGAAGTAGACTCCCCAGGACGTCCGGCCTAGGAACGAAGCGAGGTGCAAGCCTCCTCTTCCCATTCCATGGGGTGTTCCTAGGTCATGTAGGGGATCCACTGGGTTATAACTTCGTAGCAGGAATTGTAAACGGGGGAGCATTCTATTTTCAGTCTGTAACTACCATGTTGCAGAATTGTTTCTCATTGTAGGTAACTCCAAATTATGTGATTTTCATTTTCTAGAACCAGTATAATTGAAACTATTTTACATAATTTTACTGTAATTTATTGGTTTCTGTGAAATTTCTGAGAGGTTAAATTACAGCAATTCTGTTTCTATGTTTCTGCAATTCAATTTTTTTTGGGTGATCATCTCCTAATTCATCTTAATGGCAATTGAGCATCTAAGATAAGGGAAGGAGTTGATAACCTCTCCTTAACCCAAAACCACCACCCATTCATTCGATCCTAAGCCTAATTTTAAATTTATTAGACTTAATTATCCTAGTGGGCTAGGAACACCAACTGGTCAGGTCCAGCCTAGGTTTAGTCAGTTTGTCTGGTTACTTTGTGTGTGCTTTGTACTCAGTGTAGTAGAACAGAACAGTGATTCAGGGTCTACGTCCCGAAGGACTTGTGTGCTGGTCCGCCTACCTGGCCAATCACTGATGGTGTCTAGGATTGGCAATTAGGGACCTAACACTCCCCTTACACTGCCTGGCTGAGTCCGAGTTACTACAAGCTAGCTTGCCACTCTGATTGGGCATCTAGTTTGACTCTAGGTCTAGTGAGCCAGTAGTCGCTTTAGTCTAGTCACATTCTGTGTGCTTGCTTGCATCATCATGTCCACCCGGAACGGAGTACCCTCCCAACTGGTCAAACCCAACTGATTTAGAGGCCATGGTTAGAACTCTTACCGAAAGTATGAACAAATTGAGTCAGGATATGACTGCTACTGTTGCCCAATTTAGGGAACAAGTCCATGAGGATCTTACCCAGCTTAAGGATCGAGTCCAAGTACTTGGGGAACCTAGACATCAGAATTGGACTCCTGACCAGATTTTAATGTGCCTCAACCTCACCCACACCAGGAGCCTAGGAGGACCTTATATCGTGATCCCGAGCATAACCCTAGGAAGCCTAACCATGATATCTATAGTATGGATCGTGTCTATGAGAGGTCCTTACAATATTCTAGACCAGTCACTCAACAATCCAGTCTTCTAGATCAAACCATTTAGATCCACACCCATGCCCAAGTAAGGTCTCTACTAGCTTGAAACCCAGTGTGACCCAGGTTCCTATATTCAAGAATGTTGGTTTTTGGGAGAAAGAGGCCAGAAATCTAGTCAGTGCCCATGCATAGGACTGGCTTGTGCACAGCTAAGTGGTAAGAATCCTAAGGATGACATAATGAGGGAGAACCAAAGCCTACTAATGAGGAAGAAAGGTTAGGTATGACAAGCCCAGAATCAGTTGACCCGATTACCACTGACCCGAAACCCATTGAAGATGGCATCGAGGAAGTATATGATGCTGGCTTGAGTCTAGTTGATGAATAGAGGGGGAAGAGAACTGAAGAACTTGAAGAATGTGACATCGATACTATTGTTCTTACCTGAGGAGACCTTGGAGAGCAACCAAGTGGTAGGACCTAGTTCAGAAATTTTAAGAGATTTGTAAGAACTAGGTTCCTTTAGTCAATACCCCCAGGAAGAACTCATAGTGTTAGCCCGAGCTATCAGTTCGTATCCTCTAATGACAGTCTTTTCCAAGTACCAATTGAAGATCTTTGCACTTAACTGTTTAAGTTTGCCCACCCTATGGTAGATCCTCTCCTTAGGATGACTGAATCAAGCCTCTTACAATTGGACCTTGTCCCATGCCCAGCCACTAATGTCTCTCCCGTAATCTCAGTTGTTGAACATCCTGTCTTGAGCGGAATGATTCACCCAGTCTTGTAGAAGTCCTCCTTATGGCCCCAGACCCCTTCCTTCGCATGACTGACCTACCCTTCTATAGAGAGTATACCTTTCTGCACCCATAGGTCAAATTTCAAGTCTTGAGGTCGTCATCCATAGGCCTTCCATGAATCATTCTCTAATCCATTTCTTGAGAAAGTGGATCATTATTTGCTTAGAGAAAAACCTTAACTGTTGCAATCACATGTCCTAGGCTACTTCCCGAACCATCTCTTGATCCATTCCTGGGAGTAGCAAACTTTTCCTTTCGTAAGAATGACCAGTTGACACTCTAGATCACCATCAAACCTTCAGGTCACCACCTTTAGTCAGCAGGTAATTCGAGACTCCACCTCATATTTCCTCCCTTCTCTAGGACTTCCAATGCTTCTTACACCATCCAAGTATACTTGTCGAAGTCTTTAGAATGAACCACGTGTCAGAACCTATTAGATTTGCCACCTACTTCTGGAAGACCTTACTAGGCATCCATGATAAGTTTTTATGCTCTGCATGCCATCCTCCGACCAAGGTCAAACCTAGAGAGCCTTAGTTTGTTAGGTTTAGACTTAGGGTTCCTTTGGAATAAAGTCCATTCTTTAGGAATGTGTCATTAGTCTAGTTTAGGTTTCTTGACCCTTTACTAGGCTTTGGCTCAGATTTTGGTTTGATTGCAGCACCAGGAATTGGGATTTGTATTTTGTCCAGGGCTAAATTGCATTCAATTTTCGATCAATAGGTCTATAGGCTAGAGTCCCTTTGAAATTGTTCATGGATACAAGCCTACACACCACTTGATCTGATTTCACTATTGCCCACACACAAGTCTCTTGATGCACTTGCATAGCATGTAAAGGACTTGTATAAAAAAATTCATGCCAAAATAACTTTAAGTAATGAAACTTATAAGAAGTTGGCTGATTCTCAAAGACGAGTCAAAACTTTGTTGAGGAAGAGACTATGTAATGATTAGGTTAAGGCCTGAGCGGTTTTTCCTGGAACGTTAGAAAGTTACATGCTAAAGGAGCTGGACCTTAGAGTAGTGAAGAGAGTAGGATCCAATGCCTATGTGCTCGAGTTGCCTCCAGAACTAGGCAATAGCTCTACTTTCAACATTACAGACTTAGTAGAGTATAGGGAGCAGCTGTGATTCTAGTAAGCCTTTGAAACCTAATCCTGTTATTGAGAGTGATCCCGACCCTGTGTATCCACCAACAAACTGGCCTGTGAGGAAAGAGCAGATTGAAAAGATCCTGGATGATCAAGTTATCTCTACTCGTAATCGAGGATACCAAAGATACCTAGTCCGCTGGCAAAGGAAGGCCAGATTCTGATGACTCTTGGATCTCCCGAGAAGAATTAGAAGAATTGGACCCAGACCTCTTGGAGAGATACCAGAGACAGCTTGATCCATACTCGACAGGGTCGAGTTCCTCCCACCCCGGGAGAATTGGTGCGGGCACCAGACTCAAAAGAAGACTTCATGGCTCCATCTGGATCTATGATTGACCTTGCCCGAAGAATTAGGGTTTCTGGTTTTGTAATAAGGGTTGACTTGGTCAACTCAATTTTAGTCTTGAGTCTGTATTTCCTACAATTTAAATTTTGTTGAGTCATGTTGACTCAGTACAAGTCCTAGTAGTGGTCTAGGTCTCCAGGTTGGTGCCACTTTTGTTCAGCCAAGTCAAGGTCCAGGGTGCCACATTTTTTCTCCCAGGCCCAAGCAAAGTGGGCGCCACACTCCCAACCACACGCCAGAGTCCAGGAGGCGCCACATCTCCATCCAATGTCTTTGGTCCCTATACCATAAGAAAGTAAGTTCCTTTTTTTTCTTGCACCACTTGGAGAGAAATCCATCAAGATACCTCAATCCAAGGGGAGCCAATTTCTTTCCAGATAAACCCAAGCCAGGATGGCAAGAATTTCTTGAAGAGAGGATCAAGGAGGTGCCCCACAATGTTCCATAAAAATCTAAGTTATAAAAGGGAAGCGAGCATGTCCTGGGGAGGAATTCAAGGAGGTTCTCAAAAGTTTCCAAAAGTGCCAAAGCCATGAAAGGAAGAAGCCTAAACTTGTGGAGCAAGACTAGGAGGTGTCCAAATGAGCCAAACATGAAGGGAAAATCCTTGATTCATGGAGAGATACTAGGAGACACCCCCATAACCTGTCATTTGGAGCTGATTTTCAAGTTTTCTTGGAGTTTTTGCGCTGCCCACTCATGGAAGGAGTCTTGGGAAAAGAATTTGATGCCTAAAGTGTGGTTAGTTCTATTAGTCCCACATGGAAAATGTATAAAATTTTATTTCTTTGTTATGTCTATATATCAACTCTATGTAACTCTCGAATTTAATGATGAATGAAATCAATTTCTTTGTGAGCAACTTTGTGTTTCTCTCTTCCGCACTTGTGTTCAGGTGTTGAGCTCCGTGAGGGAGTAAAATCCGGGTTCCCTAGGAACCTTGAGGAGGTGTGAGATCTCCAACCCCAAAACCCTACCAAAACCCTAGGTTAGCCATTTCAATTCCAAACCCTAGCCGCCCCATCTTCTTCATTCCACCAATCATCCAAACCCTAATCTACCTCATCATCTCACGACCCCTCTCTTCCAAGTAGAGGCCGACCACCAACATCCAGGTCCAGATCGGCTACTTCGAATACAGAGCAAATCCCAGAGGAAGTCAGATCAGCATCCAAGAGAATCAGGATTTCAGCAACATCAATTTTTTTCAAGTTCTTCTTATCTAGTAAATCCTTTTTTTGAGTATATGGTTCCTTAACTTGTTGCTTCTTTCTTTCCCAGATCCTGAGTTCAGGAGAAGCTAACTCTGCCAAAGGGCTAGCATTGGAGGATCCATTGCGAAGATATCCGAATCCGAGGATCCAACAATCTGCCGAGAGAGTCCTTCCACCAAACTCTGTGAAGATCACTGCCTGGTACATAACCCTTCCCTTCTCTTTATTTCTGTCCTGTTGAAAGTTCAGAGCGAAACCCTAGGTCTGGGAGTTTCTCAACCCCCAGCGATCCTTTACTTCTGAACTACTCTGATAATCTAGTTTCTTTGAATTGTGCTTTCAATTATTATATAGTTTCTTTCAATTTAGTTTAACTTTCCTTGAGTCAAAGCCAACTTCTGAAAATATAAATAAATAAATAAATAAATAAATACATTAATTTTAATTTACTTCCTCATCGCATCATCTTTTTGTCCTGCATCAATTTTGGTATCAGAGCTTTCGTTTTGCATCATCCTCACCTTGCTTGGGGTGAGTTATGACACTTGAGAGCTGCTGGGCTCGAAGGGTTGTTGACTGAGAGCCATGCGGCTCGAAGGTCCCTTGGCCGGAAATCTAAGCTCCGGTCTTAGGCTGGCATCCTGGAGCTAGGGTCGAGGATGTTGGTAACTGAGAGCTGCGCGGCTCGAAGGTCTCTTGGCCGGAGATCTGAGCTCTGGTCTTGAGTAGGCATCCTGGAGCTGGGCTCAGGAACATTGTTGGCTGAGAGCTGCTTGGCTCGAAGGTCCCTTGGCTGGAAGTCTGAGCTCCGATCTTGGGCAAGCATCCTGGAGCTGGGCTCGGGGATGTTGATGACTGAGAGCTGCGTGGCTCGAAGTTCTATTGGCCGGAGATCTGAGCTACGGTCTTGAGTAGGCGTCCTGGAGCTGGGCTCGGGAATGTTGTTGACTGAGAGCTGCTTGGGTCGAAGGTCCCTTTGCTGGAGGTCTAAGCTCCGGTCTTGGGCAGGCATCCTGGAGCTGGGCTCGGGGATGTTGATGACTGAGAGCTACGTGGCTCGAAGTTCTCTTGGCCGGAGATCTGAGCTCCGGTCTTGAGTGGGCATCTGCAGCTGGGCTTAGGGACGTTGATGACTGAGAGCTGCGTGGCTCGAAGTTCTCTTGGCCGGAGATCTGAGCTCCGATCTTGAGTAGGCAACCTGGAGCTGGGCTCAGGGGATGTTGCTAACTGAGAGCTGCATGGCTCGAAGTTCTCTTGGTCGGAGATCTGAGCTTCGATCTTGAGTTGGCATCCTAGAGCTTGGCTCGAGGATGTTTTTGGCTGAGAGTTGCTTGGCTCGAAGGTCCCTTGGCCGGAGGTCTGAGCTCCGGTCTTGGGCAGGCATCCTGGAGCTAGGCTCGAGGACGTTGATGACTGAGAGCTGCATGGCTCGAAGTTCTCTTGGCCGGAGATCTGAGGCTCCGGTCTTGAGTAGGCATCCTAGAGCTGGGCTCAGGGACGTTGATGACTGAGAGCTGCATGGCTCGAAGTTCTCTTGGCCGGAGATCTGAGCTTCGGTCTTGAGTAGGTATCCTGGAGCTGGGCTCGGGGACATTGTTGGCTGAGAGCTGCTTGGCTCGAAGGTCCCTTGGCCGAAGGTCTGAGCTCCGGTCTTGGGCAGGCATCCTGGAGCTGGGCTCGGGGACATTGATGACTGAGAGCTACATGGCTCGAAGTTTTCTTGGCCAGAGATCTGAGCTCCGGTCTTGAGTAGGCATCCTGGAGCTGGGCTCGAGAACGTTGTTGACTGAGAGCTGCGTGGCTCAAAGTTGTCTTGGCCGGAGATCTGAGCTCCGGTCTTGAGTAGGCATCCTGGAGCTGGGCTCGAGGACGTTGTTGGTTGAGAGCTGCTTAGCTTGAAGGTCCCTTGTCGGAGGTCTGAGCTCCGGTCTGGGCAGGTATCCTGGAGCTGGGCTCGGGGACATTGATGACTGAGAGCTGCGTGGCTCGAAGTTCTCTTGGTCGGAGATCTGAGCTTCGGTCTTGAGTAGGCATCCTGGAGCTGCGCTCGGGGACATTGATGACTGAGAGCTACGTGGCTCGAAGTTCTCTTGGCCAGAGATCTGAGTTCCATTCTTGGGTAGGCATCCTGGAGCTGGGCTCGGGGACGTTGTTGACTAAGAGCTGAGTGGTTCGAAGTTCTCTTGGCCGGAGATCTAAGCTCCGGTCTTGAGTAGGCATCCTAGAGATGGGCTCGGGGATGTTGTGTTGACTAAGAGCTGCATGGCTCGAAGTTCTCTTGACCGGAGATCTGAGCTCCGATCTTGAGTAGGCATCCTGGAGCTGGGCTCGGGGACGTTGTTGGCTGAGAACTGCTTGGCTCGAAGGTCCCTTGGCCGGAGGTATGAGCTGCGGTCTTGGGCAGGTATCCTGGAGCTGGGCTCGGGGACATTGATGACTGAGAGCTGCGTGGCTCGAAGTTCTCTTGGCCGGAGATCTGAGCTTGACCTTGAGTAGGCATCCTGGAGCTGGGCTCGGGGACGTTGGTGATTGAGAAGTGGCGGCTTGTTCCCCTCTCGTTCTCTTTCTTTCCTTCCCCCCTCCTTTTTCCTTTTTCTTCTCTCTTTTTTTTTTTTTTTTGGAGTGGGGAGATCAGAGAAGAGGGTGCTTACCGTGTTCCCCTCTTGTTCTCTTTCTTTCCTTCCCCTCTCGTCTTCTTTCGAGTGGGGAGATCAGAGAAGAGGGTGCTTGCCGGTTCCCCTCTTGTTCTCTTCTTTCCTTCCCCTCTCGTCTTCTTTTCGAGTGGGGAGATCAGAGAAGAAGGTTACCAGACTTGATTGCCTTGGAGCTAGGCTCGAGGCCTTCCTAAGTGTGGAGCTAGGCTCGGGTCCAGGGGTTGCTTGAGGGCTTGGCTCAGGTTGTTGGTGCCTTGGAGCTAGGCTCGAGGCGTTAATGAGAGCTACTTGGCCCATGATTTCTTGGCATCTCGGAGCTGGGCTTGGAGACGTTTGAGACTGAGAGCGGCTTGGCTCGATGATCCCTCGGCCGGAGATCTGAGGTCCGGTCTTGGGCAGGCATCCTAGAGCTGGGCCGGGGATGTTGTTGATTGAGAGCTGCATGGCTCGAAGGTCCTTTGACGTCCTGGAGCTAGGCTCGGGGGCGTCGTTGATTCTTCCCTGCAAGACACATGGACACTCATGCAAGGAAAAATCGTTATCATCATTATCGATAAGAAACCTTACCTTGTTGGTGGCGTCTTCGCAGGTCACGAACCCTCCTCTTTCAAGGGAGCCTGATGCCGTCAGGATCTCTGAGGGAACAGGTCCCTCGTGATGGAGCTTCGGCCACCTTGTAGGGGCCTGCCCGTGGTGGTTCGTGATCGTCATCTTGACGACCATGGCATCTTTATTTACCTTTCCCCTTCTAGCACAATTGGGAGTACATTCTCAAGGTCCCATGCCCCCTAGGTCTTCTTGGATGCGCACGCGGCTCCCCCAGTGACCACGCCCACCGGCTTCACGGTGGGGCAGCTGTTGATGGGTGGAGCCAGCGGGAGAGTGGCAAGCGCCTGGGACCCCACTTGAGGTCTGCCCCCCGCAAACCTTTGGAGGTAGCCTTTCTTGATGAGCTTCTCGACCTCCTACTTGAGATTGCGACATTTCCCGGTGTCATGGCTGTGATCGCAGTGAGGGCGACACTACTCCATCTCGTCATGGCCGGTTAAGGGCTTCAAGAGTGATGGGTGTCGTAGCCCGGTGGCTCGCTGGTTGAGCCTTGCATACCGGCGAACCGGTGGGAAAGCTCCGCTAGCTTGCGCTCATGCTTCTCCAGGCGTGCTTTCGCTGTGCACCTGATGGCTTCGTCAGCGGATCCTTTCGTCAAAGGGGACGGAAAAGGTGACGTGGGTGCCCTTAGGAAGGAGGAGCCCCTTGCGCAGCTGATAGAGACCTTTCAAGCTTGTGTCGTCACCATTCTTCTGCGGAGTGTCAATCTGTAAAGAGGTGGAGAACTTGATCATGCCCGTCCGCCCCTACCTGGTGTGCCAATCTGTTACTACCAGGATCGCCGTGGCCCGTAGCTCCTACCGGTGCCATAGTGCGCTCCCTTCGCTGCCTGGTGGTCCTCTGCTCTTGGACCTACGAAACAGGAGTTAGTGACTTAGGCCGGGAATTCTGGCAGGGGCACTCCGATGATCAAGTCAGTGACAATCCAGGGGAACAGATCCTCCTCGTCGGGTCCCTCTTGATGGACTCCGCACTAGGAGGAGAAAAAGATGTGTATGAAGATGGAAACGTTGCAGGGGGAGAATGATAGCGGGGACAGAGGGTTCCCTGTTCCTCCGCCTCTCCTTGTTTCCATCGTTTCTCGTCGACTGTGGTGGTAGTGGTGATGCTTCGCCCTCTTGTAGAGCTTGCGCTTGTATTGGTGGTGCCATACCCTCTTCCTGGTGGGGGTTGCACCTCTCTTTTTTTGTTCTTGGCTTGTATTTTTGCCTGTGTGTTGGGATTGTTGTGTTACCTACGAGTTTGTTGCAACTAGGTTACCATTGGGCGCTTGTCTCGGGATCCCCGCTGGAATGTCAGGCGCATGCGATGGTGTCCCGAGGAGTCTTTCCTGATTCATGATAAGGAGAGCTGTCAGGCACTCCAACACTCCTCTTGGTCGCCTCATTCCAGAAAACTTGGCAGTGCCTTGAATGGTGGGCCGCCGTCCACGGGATTCGAACCTCCCGATTGGCTTCCTCTCTTGGATGATCCGGGGGTTGGTGAGGAGTGTGGTGCCTCGATCAGCGTGCTTCTTTCCTTTAGTGTAATTGGTGGTTGCAGGTGGTCAATACGGTCTGGAAGGCACTCTAGTGCAGTCCTCGGGTGGCTCGCCGGTGTTCTGGGCTGGTGAGGACCTCGTCCGAGCTGGGGCTGAGCTGGAACGGCAGGGCTCGCTCCGACCTAGATGCTTCGAGCTTGCGGGGGCATCTTGGTGGAGGAGGGCAGAGTGCAGGCCCGGTTCGGAGGGTGCGCGCTCGGAGTGGCTCCACGTTGGCGGGTGAGTGCTGAGCTTGACCTCGACCATAGGGCACTAACCTCCATGGGTCTCGCTCTGGAGGGCAGGAGGCAGACCCGGTCCAAAAGGCGCGCGCTCGGAGAGGTTCCACGTTGACGGGTGAGTGCTGAGCTCGACCTCGACCACAGGGCACTAACCTCCGAGGATCTCGCTCTGGAGGGTAGGAGGTGGACCCGGTCAAAAGGGCGCACACTCGGAGAGGCTTCACGTTGGCGGGTGAGCGCTGAGCTCGACCTCGACCACAGGGCACTAACCTCTGAGGGTCTCGCTCTGGAGGGCAGAAGGCGGACCCAGTCCAGAGGGCGCGCGCTTGGAGAGGCTCCACATTGGCGTGTGAGCGCTGAGCTCGACCACCAAATTGCAACCATAAGCTCTGTCCATTAGTGAAGATTGCAACCATAAGCTCTGTCCCATCAAGTCTTTCTGCTGGGCTGGCTCCCCCCAGGTCAAGACTCCAGCAGAAGCCCGATTCCTCGAGTCCCTTCACTGGGTTGGCTTCCTCCTGGTCGAGACTCCAGCCAAAGTCAGACTCCACCTTCTGCTAGGCTGGCTCTCCCAAGGTCGAGACTCCAGTAGAAGCCCGGTTCCACCTCGAAGCTCTTCTGCTGGGCTAGCTCCCCCCAGGCCGAGACTCCAATTAAAGCCCGATTCCTCGAGTCCCTTCACTGGGCTGGCTCCCCCTAGTCGAGACTTCCACCGAAGTCAGTCTCCACCTTCTGTTGGCCTGGCACCCCCTGGTCGAGACTCCAGCAGAAGCCCAGTTCCACCTTGAAGCTCTTCTGCTGGGCCGGCTCCCCCCAGGTCAAGACTCCAGCAGAAGCCGAACTTATCTCCATGTATTCCCACCGAGCTAGCCCTTTAAAGTGCATCCTCACGGAGCACATAGTTGCGACCCCCGGCAGGCCTCCTTCGGAGCGCTCAGGCAGAGAGAAGAAGAAGAAGAAGAAGAAAGAAGAAGAAGAAGAAGAAGAAGAAGAAGAAGAGAAGAAGAGGAAGAAAAAGAAGAAGAAGAAGACAAGAAGAAGAAGCGCACAGTAGTCAAAGCAAAAGCCTTCATTGATCAAAAGTCCCTTACATCCTACGGAGGTTCCCGACAGGCCAGGAAGCCTCCCGAAGATCTAAGTTACAAGTAAGAAAGGATCCTCCCTGGTAGTACTCCCGGAAGTAGTTGGGGGAGCGCCAGTCCTTCTTTCAGGTGGGCTTCCTGGGAAGGAGGATGGCGGTGCCTCCGCTTCTAGCTGCCCGTCCTCCCCAGGAAGTCACGGGTCTCCAGAACCCGACATTGGCTTCACCCGGAGGATGTGGGTACTCTTCCACAAGTGAACATCTGAGGAAGGGATACAATGGCGCATCCTCCTCGACCACGCCATCTTTCTTAGATTTCACCGAACTGGTGATTCCAAGCTTAGCTATGGCCACTCCTTATTAGGCCACTCTCAGTAGCACCACAGCAACCACGGCCTTCTCCACGGTGACTACGATCGCCGCGGTCCCCTCATTAAGTCGCATGACCAGGCGCACCCAGGAGGTTCGCAAGTAGGCTACTTCTATCATACAAGCCACCACCTTCTCTGCCCCCAGGGCCTCTCCACTTTTTCCTCCTTCAGGAAAATCTCGAGCTTAGCGGACTTCTTCTCCGACTAGGATGTCCCCGCTCGGACACCAGCCAAACATCCCCGGAGAAGCATCAGGCAACCTCCCGGACCTGAAGCTCACCAGAAGACCTCCCTTGGCACAAGCCAGAAGAGAAGAGTCAGAGAAAAGGTATTGGAGAGAAGAGGATGTTCTGCGAAGGCCCATCCGCCTGTGCTTAAAAAGGCGAGGGATGACTTCTCTGCAATGGATCCTGCCGACCCCTCGTACCGATTGAAGGTATGCACCTCATTAATTGCCAGGCCAGCCAGAAGGTGCCACATGCTAGCACCGGACGATCCGCGCGCCTCATTCTCAGAGGATTCATATCAACCCAGGAGAAGCATTTATGGCCACCATCGGAAAGCCGAAGCACCATGAAACCCTCCATCAATGCGAAGGTGTGGTCTTCGAAGCACAGGCGCATGGAGACGTCGATGACGTAAAGGATGCCCCAGTCCACGTCAGCATGATCATTACTCTCCATGTCCCGAGCATCGCATCGTCTTCCAGGCTCGAAAGTGGGGGGCAACTAATACGACTGTATCCATTGATGTGGAGCCCATCTGGATGCCAGTCGCCAGCTAGCCAATGGAGGTGCCACCTAAGCCTAATGCTCGAGCAAGGAGCCTAAGTGAGTCCCCTGCCGAGGTCAGTTCCCGGTCGAGGTCGAACTCAAGCTGCCATCAAGCACAGGAGGGAAAGCGACAGAGATTCAAATCATGGCGGGAAAGAGAGTTGCCTCCATCGAGACCCTGCACTGAGATAGTACAACTGACAGGCGGCAACCCGCCGCCTGAGACCTGTGAAGGGGGTGCCTTGCCGAAGCACCAGGGCCCCTCAGGCCTCAATTTTCAGCAGTCAGGAAGGAACGTCCCCGTCAAGGCACGGCGCTCCCCGGTCTACCATATGCACCAACAATAAGTGGAAGGCAGTGTCAGAGGATTCAAACCCGGGGGCGGCTGCCCGCATGCCAATGCTCTACCAGGTTTCTCAAAATATAGCGACCAACCAGAACACCAGAGCCAGCGACATAACTCCCCACCTCAAAGGAGAAAATGGGAGCTCACGTGCAGTTCACGCGTGTTGCCAGATGTCACCCCCTGGGACTCCCCCAAAAGGAAAACATCTGGAAAGCAAGGAAAAGGACACAGCCTCTCCACAACAAAAAACAAAGAGGGGCCTCCGAACGAAAAGGGATGACAAGAGGCAAAAATCCAGCAAGGGGTAAGGGAGGTAATGGTTGGCACACAGAAGGGGGAGCAAGCCAGATGCAATGCTCTGGGGCTACCGGGAAATTCGTCGGAAGAATCCCACGAACACAGCCGACCCTGCTCCAGCCCTTCTTCTTTACTAACACCCTACACTCACTTTCTTTTCTCAAAAAACATGACCCCCAACCGTGGAAACCTCATCGGGAGTCACGGTGGGGGATCTGTTCCCCTGGATTGCCCACTGACTTGATCATCGGAGTGCCCTCGCCAAAATTCTCGACCCGGATCTCTCTTTCTTTTACAAGGATCCGAGAATTCATGCAAGATTCCAGGCGAGGAGGTCGATGCCCGACACCGCACCGGAGCTACAGGCCGCGACGGTCCAGGTGGCAATAATTCCCATTAAAGAGGACAAGACATTCCTTGTCAACAGTAAGCTCCAGGCGACACATGGAGAAATCTATCACTTTCCATCGGTTCAGCTAAGATTCTGCATATCCCGAAATATTGATGAATCTCCACATATAAAAAGGGCTCCATGCAAGTCTCCAAGGTACGCAACCTTTTCCCGTCTATGCTCTTCATACTGTTAGGCTAGAAACTGGCTTGAGCATCGGATCCTTTGTTATGGCCAACCCCAGTGGAGCTTTTTATAGATACCGCTCTGTAGAGACCAGCTTGCACTGCCTACTCTAGGACCAGCTCTAGCATCCCCGACACTCGATAGATTTTAGCACCAACATAATTCAAAAGACGTTTCGCATGAAAATGATGGTCCCTTCCTATAAAAGCAAGAATTCCTCTTGACTCACAATCAATATAGAACTAATGATCCCCTCCCACCACAACAATGATTATTGAAAACTCTACAATTTTCGATAAATTAAGCTAGGGTACAAATGAAATTAACATATTTTTAATATATGTCATATCTAGATTGGCAACTAGTTTATTTATCAAACCAAATTTGTTATTCATCAAAATATATACCTATGAAACACATCGCGGACCTGGTTAATCTAAATTAGGGCATATATGGATGCACCAAATGTTTTTTTTTCAATTTGTGACACATTCTAATGGAACCTGGGAATCAGTCGCTTTGCTAGATTCTAAAATAATACAAACATTTGTCATGCATCAAGTGTGCAAAATACATGTATTTGAAAAAAACCCGATCACAAAGGGCAGGCTAGCTACATGATGGTTCACCTTTTTTTTTTTTTTTTTTTGGTTGTTTCACATTGAACCTAAACATCTACTTATGGACAAAAGGTTACAATCATCTAAATGAGCATGTCACCTTGTCCAAATTATTTTGGATTTGATTTTTTTAGTGGCAAAAGCATACCTAAGCCATCAACAACCTCACCAACAGATACAACTATAATGACCACCGCCACTTCTATCAAGTCACAAGAAAGCAGCAAGGGATATTTTCTTCCAAAATAGAGATGCAAAGGAAAAGGACAAAACTAACATTGATCTATTTGCCAGATTAACATTAGAAGGATAATTGATCCATCCGATCACGTATTTTAATGGAGACGAGGGACGTGGGCTTGTTGTCATGTCCCTTGGCACTTTAATTTGGACCCCATGGACATTATTCCCTATGTGCATTCCATACATATAAACAAGAATGACAGAACGTTGGGAGGTGTATATGTTGTCCTATGACTCGCATCTCTCCCTTGTATGTGTATCAACATCAGAAAAGGCTAAACTAATCTACAAAATTGATGAATAATCCTGAGAAAGAAAGGTTAGTGCCTGATTAGGGGGTAAGAGCCATGCGTTAGGGTGGTGCTTCCCCTTAACTATAAATAAAATATTTGGATGCCGACTAACATTGGTTCTTTAGAGTTAATGCATTTATTTTCATGTTCATCCATGACCGCTCTCATAGACATATGTCGCGCGAGATGGTCAAGAGGTCCATATTGGTGTTTTAGTTCGAACCCTAATCCATCATTTAAAGTGCCACAATTCCATGCAGTCTTCGATAGCTAATATCAAGAGATGAACGGTCATCATCTGGTGCACATCGTGCGTGACATGGTAGGCACTTGCAAAAGATCTTATTTGCCAGTAGTCCATCTTTTGATAGCAGCCATCTAAAGATCGTACGATACTTTACGATGCGACCCGTGGGTCATCATTCGGTGTACATCGTGCATGACATGCACGCTTGTAAAGGATAATTAGTTGTCAGCAGTCCATCTTTTGATAGTAGCCATCATCCAAAGATCGTATGTTACTTTACGATGTGGCCCGTGGGTTATCATTTGGTGCACATCATGTATGACATGGTATGCGCTTGTAAAGGATCTTATTTATTAGCAGTCCATCTTTTGATAGCAGTCATTTAAAGATCGTACCTGTGTAACACATCGGATCCATGCTCATATACATTTGTGCCTCCAAGGAAAGCTCACCCCTTCTGGTTTTTAATTCAGGCATGCACCTCATGAGAGGCGTTAGCTCGCAAGCAATCACTCTACGTTGCATCCTTATCCAAAGGCAGGGAATCATAAATATATATGAAACAACAGCCACATAACTATTAAAATGCTAGAGATCAGGCTGGAAAGTAAAGCTCCGGGCGTGGCAAACCTAATACGCACAAAGGCCACAATCTATGCTAACTATATAATGTCGTATGTACCCTTCCATGAGCGATGATTAGGAGGGGAACAAGGGGGAACATCAAACAAAAAGTAGCAGTCCCCTGGACCCCTTTTCCATTCCCTTTCCTTTTTTTTCCCCCCCCCCCCCTTTATCTCCGGCCATTTTGGCTTCTTTATAGGTTGCTAGGCAGTGGAGCCTTATCAAGTTCACGCACCTGGCACGGAGAACAAGGCTAAGGCTTATCATGTGATTGGCTTTAACGATGGTTCTAGGTGGTATCATGATAGGCTTAAGATAATCCAATTGGTTTCCCCCCGCCCTTGTTTTTATATATCAACTTGTGACCTGGATTCCACATTTCCCTTATAAGGTTGCTTCCTTTCCATCCAGCATGGGACCGGCCGGGTCCAGGTCGCACTCTTCTAGGATATGATTATTCTTGGATCTCTTTGTGCACTTGCCCATGACCTCCTATTCTCGATATTTGGTTACACTCTATGTAATTTAGTCTGCAATCCATCAGGTAATGTTCGATACAAGTTGTTCGGATTTGTACAAGTTTTTTCTATCTAAAGATGAGTATGTCAACATGATATCACCAAGATGCGGTTGATAGAATGGAGATGAGAAAGATTCTGAACTTTTATTCATATTAACGATCACGGGCCCGGAATAAATCTTGAATTCTTCTTTTGCTTTTTAATGGCAGTTTTTGCTGGATAGAAGGATCATTCCTGATCATATCGCATTCATTGTATAAAGAATACTTTGCTTCGGTTTCCAATAATGAATTAGTTCTGATGTGTCAAGTGGGTATTGGTGTAATGCAAGCATTTGTAAGTAATGGATGGGCTTATTTTGTACATCTCTGATAATCAAGAAGTGTTTGGATGCCAGTGTTTTTTTTTTTTTTTTTTTCTAAGTTTTACCGCTCTTGCAATAAGTTCTTGTCAGCCAGGCATTGGTTGTTAACCGCATAATAAAATTAAATTATATTTATACATCAATATTCGTGGGGTGGGGAAGCCTTTGCTGGTTGGAAATAAGTCACGTTTTGGTACGGGCAGTGAACGCAAACTACGGTACGGTTGACGCAATACGGACCAGACCTTGACTATTAGATTCACACTGATCTGGTAACACTCTTTCCAATTTATTACTCGGAGAGAAAGTATCAAACGGCAAGTGGCACCCTCTTCAACGGATGACCATTTGATTCAACCGTGCCAGAGGAAAAAAATATATCAAAATGTACCGAGAAAAATAAATACTGCTATACAAGGAAAAAGTTATGCCCTGCACGGTCCTATAAAGGTTATAGAACCATCGATGATTTATCAAATATTTATTTTGATTATTATTATAAAAATAAGAAGCTATATATATATATATATATACATGATTGGCAACATCCACGTACATGTTAAGTATGATATAATTTTTTGATTCAAGGTCTCATAGCTAGAAATCTGCATGAATTGATTCTTTTTTACTAACCAATACAGATAAATAATTTGATGCTAACTTGATGCAAAGCACCAAACCCACCTAATCCAACACAGGCCACATTTCTGATTGGTAGAGTGGAAGGTGGGAGTGGACCATTGCAACCCAAATTCAAAAAGAGAAAGATGAATGCGTACTTTATAGACAAACTCATGTTGTATTTGTCTCGTGAGCAAAGATTGTGCAACTAAAACTCACATGAACACAGCTCTATGGTGGAGCGAACAGTACTGGAGTGGACATGGTCACGTTGACAAAACCTCTTCCAATGGATCTTATTTTCTTTAAAGAAAAAGGAGAAAGAAAAATTATAGGTCTCCTTCTTCTTCTTCTTCTTCTTTTGAAAAATAAAAAGATAAGAAAGATAAATCTGGCATAGCTATCCCCGTAGATCCCTTTCCCACCGGAAAATGTTCGATTCAAAATGCTAAATTTTCGCAGTCTTGGTGGTGCCAGCTAGTCAGAACGGAAAAGAAGAAGTTGGTGGTGCCAGCTAGTCAGAACGGAAAAGAAGAAGGACCATGTTCTTTCACTCACCCAACTATTATGGGTCTCAGGGGATAATCCCTAAATTTAATCGAGTCTTCCGTAGAGTCACGCATCGAACTCGTAACCTGTTGGTTGTGAAACAAGATCCCAACCAGCTAGGTTACCATCTTAATGATTTATAGATCTCCCTTAACATATGGAAATGTACCTTGGATTATTGGTTGTTCCCTATGTAAATTGAACCACAAAGCAGACGTTGACAGGTCAAGCACCAAGAGATAGAACAAAGTTATTGCAGATCAAAGAGAATAGGATACCACTATTTTATAAAATATCATGTTACAGTATTAACCAACCCATTCGGCCTTGACACAACATCCTCCTTGGTAGCTGACGCGATCACATACTTCTTCATATCGGCCCCATCTCGGCCATGTACTTCTCCACCACGACCCCACCTCAGCCATGAGCGGAGTCCTGCTCCTTAGATGCCTAGTCTGCACCGAGGTCAGCCCCAAGTCTACGCCGAGGTCAGCCCCAAGTCAGCTCCAAGTCAGCCCCAGGCCGGCTTCAGCCGCGCCCACCTCGGGGCCTCAGCATGCTCCAGCCCAACGCAGCACGCCCGCGCTAGGGCACCAAGCCTGCACCAGGGTCAAACCCGCGTGGAGTCCGCGGCTCCGCCCGGCACCATCGAAGCTCCGCACCGCGGCATGCCCGCGTGGAGTTCGTGCCTCAACCCGGCACGATCCCATCTCTGCACCGCGGCATGCCCGCCTGGCATGCCCGCGCCTCAGCCCGGCACGGTCTCAGCTCCGCACCGCAACACGCCCGCCTGGCACGCCCGCGGCTCAGCCCGACACCGTCCTAGCTCCGCACCGTGGCACGCCCGCCTGGTGCGCCAGCGCCTCAGCCCGGCATGGTCCCATCTTCACACCGAGGCACGTCGGCCTAGCACGCCCGCGGCTCAGCCCGGCATCGTCCCAGCTCCGCACCGCGGCATGCCCGCCTGGCGCGCCCGAGGCTCAGCCCGGCACCGTCCCTGCTCCGCACCCCGGTTCCAGCTCCACCCTGCGCGCAGCTCCGCCCTCCCGCGCTCCGGCTTCGTGGCAGGGCTCTCCAACCCCGCAAGCCAGCACGGTTCGTCGATGCAGCTGGGGGTGGCATCAGTCCAGCCCCAGGGCGAAGCTTCGTCTCCCAAGATGGCAGCTCGGCATGCGCTGCTCCGACCGGAACGAAGCCCCTCCGGCTCCAGTTCAGCCCGGCAACCCAGACACGCCCACGCTTGCCCAGTTTGGATCAGCTCGAAGTCCCTCCGGCGTGCCCACATCGGTCCGGCGGCTGGGGAGCTCCGCCGTCCAGCTCTGGCTCTGGTGCACCCACACCGTCTGTCCACTAGGGGCAATGCGCCTCCACGGACAAGCACGCCCGTGCATAGCCCAGCATCTCGTCAATGGTTGGGAGCCATGCATGGGTCCGCACCATGCACCACGTGGAGCCTCTACAGGCTTCACCTCGATCAATGTGCATGAAAAAACTCTATGGGCTTTCTCTCGGTCCGCACGCCCGTGTGTTGTACAGAAGTAGCATCCCAGCCAGTTCGGCACTTTGGCATCTCAGCCCAGCTCGGCCGCTGGGAGCATCGCGCAGTTCTGTCTCATTCACGTGGGCCGGTGCATTTCCCGAGGGGCCCCATCCGCGTGGGTCCTATAGCATGCTACCTGCAAAGGAGGACTACGTTGAAGCTTCCCAAGCCACTGTCTGCACTAATCAGGAAATAGTGCCCTGCTCAAGGCACTGTACCCCTTCACCAACTCTCTGAACCTCCCAGAAGAGGAAGCCTCACAGGCTATCCTAGCCTCACAGGCCTACAACAAGAAGAGCACGCCTCCCCAAACGATAGAGACCACTCATCTACATAAGACCAGCTTGAAGAGGTTAGGGGGAGGTAAGAGAATAACACACTCTCTTCATTCTTACATTATATTCCATTTTTTATCACCCTCTAGAAGTAGGGAGTCCCCCAAGCTCTCCATCTCAGAGGTCTTCTATTCCCTTCGATCGTCCTACTGACTTGATCGTCGGAGTGTCTTTGCCGGAATCCCCAGCCCAGGTCTTCCTTGTCTTGCAGGTCTTCACTCGCGACGGATGATACAGACAAGATTGCTCCCCACTGGAGAGGCCCACAGGAGGACCACAGCATAGCTTCAAGCCCCTTTCATCCCTACAACGATCCCTCTGAGCACGGCGACTCCACCAAGCCCCGCGGCGAAGGGTCTGTTCCCCTTGATCATCTCCGACCGACGAGCCCGGTGACGCTGGCGGGGAGTCCACTCACCTAGGCCATGTAAGAGCTGCAAGCCACGACGATCTTGGCGGTAACAGATTGGCACGCCAGGTAGGGGGCAGATCCATGCTCCTCAACAGAGTGGGATAGCCGTTTCCATCTTTATCCTTAGTCCCAGGGGCAAATCGGGGGCACAGGGATGGGGGCACGATAACTTCTCCCTCTCTCTCGAGGCTCCAAGGAATTGCCTCAACCAAAAATCCTGAGCTGTGAAGGTGCATCGCCACTCTTGACAGGGCAGCACGCAGCAAGCCGAAGATGGAGCCACCTCCGGGTAGTGCCACGTTCCACGAACCCCACTCAAAAAAAAAAAGGAGAGAGAGAAGAAGAGAAAAAGGAGAAAGGGAGGAAGGGTCTGACCATCGTAGAGAGGGAAAAAATTCATGCAACATGGTTTCCAACTCTCCCATGTAATGGGGTTCCACCTTCCTATGCAACGGGACTCCAACTCTCCCATGCGACAGGAGTCTCATGCTCCCATAAACCAGGAGCCCTTTTGCTCCCATGCAACGAAGTTTCCTCCCATGTGATGGAGTATGCTCCCATGCAACGGAGCTTGCTCCCATCCAACAGAGCTCCCTCCCATGCTACAGGGGGTCTCATTTTCCTTGTGCAACGGAGCCTCTTCCCATGCAACGGAGCTTACTCCCATGCAATGAGGCTTACTCCCATCCAACGGAGCCATTTTTCTCATATAACAGGAGCTTTTGCTCCCATGCAACGTTGTTTCCTCCCATGTGACGGAGCATGCTCCCATGCAACGGAGTTTGCTCCCATCCAACGGAGCTCCCTCCCATGCTACAAGGGGTCTAATCTCCCTTGTGCAACGGAGCCTGTTCCCATGCAACGGAGTTTCCTCCCATGCAACGAGGTCATTTCTTTCCATGCAACGAAGCTTCCTCCCAAGCAACAGGACTCCTATTCCCCATGCAACAGAGTCATCTTCTCCATGCAACGGGAGTCTTATTTCCTCCCACACAACAGGATCTCATCTCTCCCGAGCAATAGGATTCCACTCCTCCCATGCAATGGAGTCATCTCCTTCATGCAACAGATGTCCCACGTCCTCCCATGCAACGGAGGTCCATCCTCCCACGTAACGGAGCCTTGCTCTCCCATGTAACCGAGTTCTATTCTTCTGTGCAAAGGAGTCCCATTCTCTCCTGAGAGGGTGGCCGGCGAATTTTATCCCGGCCCGCTCAAGGAAGAAACATATTTTTATCTATTCATACAACCGGAGCTCAACAGGTAATTCCTTCTCTGCTACATTTATACAATGAAAAACTATTTCAGTTCTACAAGAAAAGCTCCCGCAAGCTCAGAACGCCTAGGCCGGAGCCCTGTCCTCCTCCTCCAGGTCGAGCTCCTCGAAGGCGAGAGCCCCCTGGGCCAGAGTCGGGCCATCGACGCCCTTCGCCAAGTTGAGCCTGGTCGAGGTCGAGCCCCCTCAGAGTCGAGCCCTGCCCTCCTCCTCCAGGTCGAGCCCCTCGAAGGCGAGAGCCCCCTGGGCCAGAGTCAGGCCATCGACGCCCTCCGCCAGGTTGAGCCTCTTCGAGGTCGAGCCCCCACGGAGTCGGGCCGGAGTAGGGCCACCGACACCCTCCGCCAGGTTGAGCCTCTTCGAGGTCGAGCCCCCTGGGCCTAAGGCTGCAAATGGGTCGGGTTGACCTGTGACCCGACCCGACCCGATCCATTTAGATCCGATCCAACCCATTTTTATGGACCCGTGGATCTGGGTTGCGTCTTAAAATTAGACCCATTCTATTTTTCGGGTCGGGTCTGGATTTACTAAATTTGGACCCGACCCGACCCGATTCGAACATACTAATACTGTTAAAATTATATCTTTTTGGACCTTTAAATTATAATTTAAAACTTGTATGGAACTAGTTATAATTATTTTTATATCTTAATTTATTTTTAAAATAATATTATTTGTTATCTATTTTATAGTTAATAATAGTTAGCTATATATAATTAAAATATAGTTGTCTATATTTTATTCGGATCATATTTAGATCCAAACTTTGTAGATTAGAACTAGATTATTTATGGACCCAATCCAACCCGAATGACCCGTTGGGTTAAAAATTATGATAGTGGACCCGACCCGACCGGATCCGATTTTCTAGCAGATTAGACCTGGATCCATTATTAGGACCCGATCAAAGAACCAGGTCGGATCGGGGTCACTTATGACCCGATCCGACCCGACCCATTCGCACCCCTACCTGGGTCGGAGTCGAGCCCTCCTGGTGATAAAGCTCGGATCCCACGCTCTCCGACCCCAAAGCCTCAAGCCTAGTTCCAAGGCATCAAAGCTCGGATCCCATGCTCTCCGGCCCCAAAGCCCTGAGCCCAGCTCTCAGGCCATCAAGCATTGAGCCTAGCTTCAAGGCATCAAAGCCCGGATCCCACGCTCTCCGGCCCCAAAGTCCTGAGCCCAGCTCTCAGGCCATCAAGAATTGAGCCTAGCTTCAAGGCATCAAAGCCCGGATCCCACGCTCTCCAGCCCCAAAGCCTCAAGCCTAGCTCCCAGGCATCAAAGCCCTGAGCCCATCTCTCAGGCCATCAAGCCCTAAGCCCAACTCTTAGGCCATTAAGCCTCAAGCCTAGCTCCCAGTTATCAAAGCCCTGAGCCCAGCTTTCAGGCCCTCAAGACGGGAAATGCCAGAGGTCCCGCACCAAAGCCAAGAAGCTTCCAAAGCTCTGCATTCAAGCCAAGAGTCAATCAAGCCTCTCAGTGAAGTAGAATTGAGGCCAAGTTCCTCACTGAAATCAAGCTTCTCAATAAACCAGAGCTGAAACCAAACTCTCTAATGAAGCTGAGCCCCTTACCAAAGTCAAGCTCTTTGATGAGACCAAGCTCCTTGCTGAGGTCAAACTCCCGTTGGAGATGAAGAAGACTAGCCCCCACTATTGCTTGGGAAGGCAACGAATGAGGCATGATTCCCAAAAGGAGGAAGCTGTGAAGGCCCAATCACTTCACACATATCGTGCGAGACTATGGAGTGGGACTATGTCCTCTACACCATGCAAACATAATGCAAAGGGTGGTCCTATTCCTCCATACAACATAGGCATTAGATGGTACGAAGCTAATAAATGCATGCACTGACCTGCTCCCCTCCTGAGGGCTTCCGCAACACTATCATCACCAACATCATTAAATATTCCCAACCGCTGGGATGCACAAGGCCAACCATCGTGGAAGCTTATGATGGCTGCACCTCCACCAGCTGGAGTTTACGATGGCCGCACATGCGCTAGCAGACAACCGCTCCTTGAGTTCCTCCCCCAGGATGGCTCTCCCGAAGTCGAGCATCTGGCCGGGGTCGATCTCTCTCTCTTACTCCTCGAGCTTCTTCAGCCAGGATGGTTCCCATCTTCCAACAATTTCAATGCCTTCATCAAAGGTTCCGAGGGATGCTCTGAGCTTGACCATGTCAACTATATGCCCGGTCATATGTGTGTGCACCCAAGTTGTGCACCTCACCAACCTCCTCACTGAGCCTCGCATCCATCGCTTGACTCTCAGTTCAGCTCTTGTCTTACTCACAGTCCGGAGATGTCCACAGAGACTCCAAGAAGTCCCGCCATCTACTGAGAAACTCACAGTTTGGCATTTGCTGTACTCACAGTCCGGAAATGTTCATGGGAGGCTCCGGATGCCCAACCATTTACGACTCGCCTCCTAGCACGGCGAACCAGCGGCTCTGCCATCTCATGAAGGAGGTAAGGATCCCTTCTTAATTAAAGTTCCTCTCTGGTGCAACTTTGCTCTTCACCAATACAGGGACATGCCAGTCCGACTCCAAGTCTGGCGAAGTTAAGAACTCCAGTCAAGCTCCTCAGTTCAGCCGAGCTGAACTCAAGTCAAGCTCTTCAGTTCAGCCGAGCTGAAGTCAACTGAAGCTGAGCTGAAGTCAAGTTTCTCAGTTCAACCGAGCTGAAGTCAAGTTCCTCAGTTCAGCCGAGCTGAAGTCAACTGAAGCTGAGCTGAAGTCAAGTTCCTCAGTTCAACCGAGCTGAAGTCAACTGAAGTCGAGCTGAAGTCAAGCTCCTCAGTTCAGCCGAGCTGAAATCAAATAAAGCTGAGCTGAACTCAAGTTAAGCTCCTCAGTTCAGCCAAGCTGAAGTCAAATAAAGCCGAGCTGAACTCAAGTCAAGCTCCTCAGTTCAGCCGAGCTGAAGTCAATTGAAGCCGAGCTGAGGTCAAGTTTCTCAGTTCAACCGAGCTGAAGTCATGCCCCTTGATCCAGCCGAGCTGAAGTCATGTCCCTTGATTCAGCCAAGCTGAAGCCTAGCTCTTCACTGAGCCCCGCATCTACCGCCTGACCCCCATCCGGAGATGGCCACGGGTAGCTCTGGAGGTCCAACCATTTGCGGCTCGCCTCCTAGCATGCTAAACAAGCAGCTTTGCCACATCACGAAGGATGTAAGAATCCCTCCTCAATAATTAAAGTTCCACTTTGGTGCAACTTTGCTCTTCATCATTATAGGAGCTCATCCGTTTGACTCCAAGTTTGGCGAAGCAAGCCCGGAATCCCCGGCACCTAAAGACCGGAAACTCTGGCACCTAAAGCCCGGAATCCCCGGCACCTAAAGACCGAAAATCCCGGCACCTAAAGCCCGGAGTCCCCGGCATCTAAAGACCGAAACCCCGGCACCTAAAGACCAGAAACCCCAGCACCTAAAGACCCACCTAAAGACCGAAAAACCCAGCACCTAAAGCCCCGAGTCCCCGGCACCTAAAGCCCGGAATCCCCGGCATCTAAAGACCGAAAACTTCGGCCCCTAAAGCCCGGAATCCCAAACACCTAAAGATCGGAAACCCCGGAACCTAAAGCCCGGAGTCCCCGGCACCTAAAGCCCGAATCCCCGGCACCTAAAGCCCGGAGTCCCCGACACCTAAAGCCCAGAATCCCCAGCATCTAAAGACTGGAAACCCAGCACCTAAAGCCCGGAATCCCCGGCACCTAAAGCCCGGAATCCCCGACACCTAAAGCCCGGAATCCTAGGCACCTAAAGCCCGGAATCCTCGGCACCTAAAGACCGGAAACCCCGGCACCTAAAGCCGGAAACCCCGGCACCTAAAGCCCGGAGTCCCCGGTACCTAAAGCCCAGAACCCCGGCACCTAAAGACCGGTAACCCCGGCACCTAAAGCCCGGAATCCCCGACACCTAAAGACCGGAAACCCCAGCACCTAAAGCCCAGAGTTCCGGGCATCTAAAGATCGAAAACCCCGGCACCTAAAGACCGGAAACCCGGCACCTAAAGCCCGGAGTCCCCGGCACCTAAAGCCCGGAATCCCTGGCATCTAAAGATCGAAAACCCCGACATCTAAAGCTCGGAGTCCCCGGCACCTAAAAACCGGAATCCCCAGCACCCAAAGACCGAAAACCCAGGCACCTAAAGCCCGAAATCCCCGGCACCTAAAGCCCGGAGTCCCGGCACCTAAAGACCAGAATCCCATGCACCTAAACTGGAAACCTCGGGACCTAAAAGCCCAGAGTCCCCGGCACCTAAAGACCGAAACCCCGGCACTCCAAGATCAGAAATCCCGGCATCTGTTACAGTAGTAACCAACCCATTCGGCCCAGACACAACATCCTCCTTGGTGGCTGACGCGGCAATGTACTTCTCCATATCAGCCCCATCTCGGCCATGTACTTCACCTCGGCCCCACCTCGGCCATAAGTGGAGTCCTGCTCCTTTGCTGCCCAGTATGCGCCAAGGTCAGCCCCAAGTCTGTGCCAAGGTCAGCCCCAGGCCGGCATCAGCGCGCCCAGCTCGATGCCTCCGCACACTCCAGCCCAGTGCGGCACGCCCGCGTCAGGGCACCAAGCCCGCACCAAGGTCAAACCAGCGTGGAGTCCACGGCTCAGCCCAGCACCATCCCAGCTCCACACCGCGGCACGCCCGCGTGGAGTCCATGCCTCAACCCGGCACGATCCCAGCTCCGCACCGCGGCATGCCCGCCTAGCCACCTGCAGCTCAGCCCGGCACCACCATCTCAGCTCTACATCACGGCACGCCCACCTGGCGCGCTCGTGGCTCAGCCCGGTACCATCCCAGCTCCGCACCGTGGCACGCCCGCCTGGCACGCCCGTAGCTCAACCCAGCACCATCCCAGCTCCACACCGCGGCATGCCCGCCTGGTGCGACCGTGACTTAGCCCAGCATCGTCTCAGCTCTGCACCATGGCACGCCCGCCTGGTGCGCCCGCACCTCAGCCTGGCATGGTCCCAGCTTCGCACCGTGGCACGCCCGCCTGGCACGCCCGTGGCTCAGCTCGGCACCATCCCTGCTCCGCACCCCGGCTCCGGCTCCACCCTGTGCGCGGCTCCACCCTCCCGCACTCCGGCTCCGTCCACTCTGGCTTCGTGGCAGGGCTCTCCAACCCTGCAAGTCGGCACGATTCGTCGATGCGACTGGGGGCGACATCAGTCCAGCCCCAGGGTGAAGCTCCGCCTCCCAGGACGACAGCTCAGTGCGCGCTGCTCCGACAGGGAACGAAGCCGCTCCGGCTCCAGTTCAGCCCGGTAACCCAGACCACCTGGCTTGCCCAATTTGGCTCTGCCCGAAGTCTCTTCGACGCGCCCGCATTGGTCTGGCGGCTGGGGAGCTCCGCCGTCCAACTCCAGCTTCGGTGCACCCACACCGATCTGTCCACTGGGGGGCAGTGTGCCTTCGCGAACAAGCGCGCCCGTGCATGGCCCGGCATCTCAGCAATCATCGAGAGCCGCACATGAGTCCGCTCCATGCACCACGTGGAGCCTCTATAGGCTTCACCTCGATCAACATGCATGGAAAAAGTCTACGGGCTTTCTCTCGGTCCGTGCGCCCGTGTGCTATACAGAAGTAGCGTCCTAGCCTGTTCAGCACTTTGGCATCTCAGCCCAGCTCGGTCGCTGGGAGCATCGCGTAGTTCGGCCTCATTCACGTGGGCCCGACATGTTTTTCGAGGGGCCCCATCTGCGTGGATCCTATAGCACGCTGCCTACAAAGGAGGATTACGTTGAAGCTTTCCAAGCCACTGTTTGCACTAATCAGGAAATAGTGCCTTGCCCAAGGCACTATACCCCTTCACCAACTCTCTGAACCTCCTAGAAGAGAAAGCCTCAGAGGCTATCCTAGCCTCACAGGTCTACAACAAGAAGAGCACGCCTCCCCAAACGACAGAGACCACTCATCTACATAAGACCAACTTGAAGAAGTAAGGGGGAGATAAGAGAAATAACACACTCTCTTCATTCTTACATTATATTCTATTTTTTATCACCCTCTAGAAGTAGGGAGTCCCCCAAGCTCCCACCTTAGAGGTCTTCTGTTCCCTTCGATCGTCCCACTGACTTGATCGTCGGAGTGTCTTTGCCGGAATTCCCGGCCCAGGTCTCCCCTGTCTTGCAAGTCTTCACTCACGATGGACGATACAGAGAAGATTGCTCCCCACCGAAGAGGCCCATAGGAGGACCACAGCGCAGCTTCAAGCCCCTTTCATCCCTACAACTATCTCTCACAGCGCGGCGGCTCCACCAAGCCCTGCGGCAGAGGATCTGTTCTCCTTGATCATCTCCGACCGACGAGTCCAGTGACACTGGCAGGAAGTCCACTCATCTAGGCCACGTAAAAGCTACAGGCCACAGCGATCTTGGCGGCAACATATCCGATTTATCAAAAAAAAAAAAAGAATAGGCTATATGGAGTGTAAAGCCCTTGATCTCTTGAAGTCTTTTTCACAATATCAATTAATCAAAATTATATATCAGAAGGCATCTGCATGTGTCTTTTGACTGTGATTAATGGCATGCCAACTTAATCCTCCTAAAGTAGGGTTTATTAATGTTCATGTTTTTTAAAGGTTTAAGTGAAGGTGCCACTAGAGCTTTTTAATAAGAGATTAGAATGCTTTGGTGTGGTGTGGATCAGAAGCATAAAGTCCAAACTAAATAAGGCTTTCTTAAGAAAAGAAAAATCCAAGATTGCAAAGATGTAGATAGTTTCAACTTTCAAGGCAAAATACTCTAAGTGTGATATATTGAAGTTTTAATAATTGAAACACTCCAAAATCATTGGAGTGAATCTAGAATAATTTGCATATATGTGCATTAATATATAATAGGTTTTATTTCCCCCAGTTTGGAGAGAATCTAGCATGCCTTACCTTTTTGACATGTGCTTATGTTGAAAGACTTTAATAATTAATGCTACAATTACGAAGAATATGCTCCTTAAATTTGTTAAACAGAACCATGCAAGGAGATTAATAAAAAGAACAACTAGCTATACCGAGATTAAGATTAAAAATAATACAATATTGCTCATGACAGGTTTATCTTCTCTTCTATTGCTCAACATTTACCATAACTTGTGCCAATGAGAATGAAACGCATCTTCTTAACTTGCACCACCAACATTGCTTATCTTTCTCCTTGCCTCTTTCTATTTTTCTAAAAGAAAAGTGGTAGAAAATTAAGCTCCATCCTTCTCCTCTAGGCTTCCAAGAAATCTGCCCACTTTGCATGTTTTATTGATTATTATAGCCTTATAAATACCTAACGGAAGCGTTCGCCCTTCAAAGAACTAGAGCCATCTTCTTGCCCTATATTTTATGTTGCTATTTCTTTCTTAAAGGGCATTATTTAGTGCCTTACAAGTACACCAAAAAAAAAATCCCCTCTTTCCAATATTTATGTATATTTTTTTGAAAAAAAAAATGTTTTGTATATTTTTTTTAAAAAAATCTATGGAATCAGAACTTTGAATGTGGAATTGTAAAAGCATGATCGAGAAGATGGTCTAATAAGGGCACCGTTAACGTGGATTCGAGGTATGATCTCATGGATGATTTAGTTAAATCTAAAAATTTTTTGGAATCCATAATTACTGATCTGAGTGAAAGATCAAGATTTTTTATTTTTTCATTTTAATGACCGGTATTTTAGTGATATCATGTTGACATACCGATTTTAGATGAAAAAAAAATTATAAAATCTGAACATCCTGGATCATTATATTTTTTTTTATTTATTAAAAAAAATATAACGAGGACCGTTGGATAAGTTCAACTTTGAACCAATTGCAGGCAAGGCCCTTAATGCAGATATCTAAATAGAAGATTTCAGAAGCTGAAAGCACCCAATCGATTTACAGATTCCGGGAGTTAATAATTGCAAGAGTCTTGACAATAAAATTGGTATCGCACCGTTTCCATTCCACCGTCACCAGGAGACCTCCACGGAATGTATTCAAATAAATAATAAAAAAGGTACTAAAAAGAACCAAACAATCCAGCACGTGTCCTCCTATCGTGCATCACTCGCCCGCTTTTTTTCTTTTTTTTTTTTTTTTTTTTCCTCCCCACACTTCGAAAGTTCGATGCGGGACAGTCTACTTGTAAGGTGTGCCAACCGTTGACGTCTCCGTCACGTTCTCTGGAAGGAATTACCGAGGCGTGCCACCTTCACTTGGAAGATTCTTGTGCAGGCCACAATGAATTTTAGAACAGGATTATCCTGATTAAATTCATTTTATTTTAAAATATTTTTATAATTAAATTATAAAATATTTTTAATTTAAATTTAATATTTTTTTAAAATTTTATTTTTAAAAAATTAAATTATTTTTTAAAATTTTTAAATATTTAAGATAATTTATCTTTTATTTATCAATAATTAGTATTAGCTTGTTAATACAATGAATGAAAATATTTCTCATTTGTATTTATCAATAATTAGTATTAGCTTGTTAATACAATGAATGAAAATATTTCTCGTTTGTATAGAATGAATCGCCGGCAAGGAAGAGATTGTGATGGAGAGAGCCATCATGAAGGGAAACGGATAAATCGTAAATATTGACTTAAAAATGAGGGTAATAGTGTTAAAGACTTTATAAATAAGATTGGATTAAGAGAAGTTGAGAAGAAAATGAAGGAAGAAATACCGGTGAAGAAGGGATGAAGGTAGAATGGGCATAGAAGGGGTGGGCTTATAGATAGGCTTGAAGAAGGATGACAACATAAAGGAGAAAACAGTAAGGGAAAAGTTGAGGAGGGCGAAAGAAGGGTCATCGATGAAGAATGGACAGAAATGAAGGGAGCCATCATGGAGGGAGAAGGATTATGGACAAACTTAGAGGAGGATGACAAGGAGAAAAAGAATGCTAGAAGAAATAGAGGAAGAATGAGGGGTTGCTAGCGAGAAGGAACAAAATGAAGGGAGTCACTATAGAAAGGGAGGGCACATGATGGCTTGAAGGGGACGAGAAAAGCAGTGTGTGAAGAGGAAGGGAGGGAAGAAGGGGCCATTGATGAGAATAAGAGAGATGGAGGGAGGTGCTATAGAGGAGAAAGGGGAAAGGAGGGATGGTGGCAATGAAAAAGAATGAGAGCAAGTGAAGAGATGGAACGAGAGGCCGTAGGGACAAGTATAGCTTTATCATTGTATGAAATGATGGTATTATTTTTATTATTTGATATCACCAATTCGTTAATAGAGATCCAGGACTACTTTGAAATATTCCTAAAATTTAAAAAGCTAATTTCACTTTTATCTATTTGACAGGGAGATGTAAGTGAAATTAAATTAAAATTAAGATGATATTCCAATAGTTTATCCTAAAATTACATTCTGATCTGCTTGATAAATTCATATTCTCTTCACCCACGTAGAAAACTATGACAGGCCTTGACCTTTCAATTATTTTATTAAACTTTTATTCACATTACGGAAGGTAATTAGAAATTAAGTGGATACCAGTCATGGCTTAACACAGCGGTCATTAGAAATGTACAATGATTTTGGAGAGCCAGCATCCTATTAGATACTTGTACTACTGTTATAGATGTTTGTGATCATTCATTGATTAAAGATCGATGTTTTACTTTAAAAAATTTGATAAACTCAATTTGTAATAACCCACCATTGGGCCCTTGGGCCAGCCCGAAACAACTAAGACCTATGCAAGATTGTGCTTGGCACATGAGTAAAGGAAGGAAGAAGTATCTGAATGGGAGACTTCTCCTCTCTCGACTCCCATCAAAACCAGATGATAGCCTACCAAATTTGGATTAAAAAATCCATAGAACCCATCTATAAGTAGTAATCTCTCTCCATAGATTTTTCATCACAAATTGCTTAAAAAATAACTGTCTAATTTGAGTTCTTTTCCTTGGGATTTCACCAGGCCTCAAGAGCCCACTAGAAAGGTATCACCTCATCACCTTCCTTTTCTCAAATTTTTGGCTATTTAGAACCAGTGAACCGTTGGTTTTGGATAAGAACAAGGTCTCCCCTATTTTTTTTCCTTTTTTTTTTTGATTTTCTTGATTTGCCGACCGTTGGCAACCAGGGCCATTGCCCGGGTCATCTCATCTTTGCCACCACTAGGAGCCACCGCAGGTGGCTAGCACAAGCCTTCCCATGCTCTGTCAAGAGGAAGAGGGAGGGAATGTTTAGTCCTGAGAAAGAAAAACAAGAGAAGGGAAACCGAGCTCTGTGCTCTTTTCTTCTTTTTTATTTTATTTTTTTCTTAATCTATTCTTTTCTCTCTCTTTCCCAATTTTTTTCTTTTCTCTTTCCTAAGGATCAAGGAATTGTGAAAGTGGAGTAAGGGACTTGTCGATGGACCCATATAAACCCTGATAGAGGGTTTTTAGATAGATGAACTATATATCATGAATTTTATTTATTAATATTAATTTTGCTTTTATAGGAGAACAATCCATTAGACAAGAAATGTCGAGCAGGGATTTTGATGCCCATATCATAATTAGTAAGTTCAACTTACCATCAATTGTGGTAAGAATCTCCATACTTGATCACTGGTGTAAATATTTGTTTAATGATTTGCCCATCGAATTTGTATTATAAGATTTGCAATAGTGGATTTGATTTGCATGAGATGATATGACTTTCATGATTTTCAATATGAGTGTCATTTATGTTTACTATATATAAATATCAGCTATTGGAGATATGTTGTATGACAAAGTTTTAGTCAGTTTGAGATTGTAAATTCACCCGTAAGTTAGCAATTGAACTAGTCAAGAATCACTACATAAAAATGAAGTATTAGCGACAGGAAACAAGTCGTCACTAACACCCATTTTTACTAACCACAAAATTGATTAAAAAGATATTCCATTGCTAATTATTGCAGTGGAATCTTGACTATTAGTAATAGCTAAGCCATCGCTACAACTTTTAGAATTCTATTTTATTTTTAAAATATCTAAAATTTTTATTTGCGATGAAATTTATTTATTAGTGACAGAAAAGGCCATCGCTAAAAAATTTTAATTATTGGTGATGGAATTAGCAATGGCATTTTGCCATCGCTAATAGTCTCACTAAAAATAATAAATTAGTGACCACTATTAGCGACAGCATGCGTTGCCATTGCTAACAGTGATCCCATTTAGCCCTTTCCGGGAGTCCAAGTTAAGAAAACATTTTTCTCCCCTCCTCCCGAATTTGTTCTCCCCTTCCCCGATTCCCCCACTCCCCCACTAGTGCTCCCCCTCTCTCGCCGGTGCTCCCTCAATGGTGCTTCCCCTCCCTCACCGGTGCTCTCTCGATAATGCTCCCTTAATGGTGCTCCCCCTCCCTCATCGATGCTCCCTCTTTGGTTCTCCCCCTCCCTCACTAGTGCTCCCTCGATGGTGCTCTCCCTTCCTTGTTGGTGCTCCCTCTCCCTCATCGATGCTCCCTCGATGATGCTCCCTCACTGGTGCTCCCCTTCCATTACCGATGCTCACCCCTCCCTCACTGGTGCTCCCCGTCCCTCACTGGTTTTCCCCATCCCTTGCCCCCCCTACCAACCTCCACACTCCCCCACCCGCACCCTCTAGTTCCCCCACTCCCCCGCTGGCTCCCCCTCTCCTGTCGGCTCTCCCTCTTCCACCGGCTCCTCCTCCCTACTGTTCTCGTAGCCATTCCTTCTTCCACGGTCATTCACCCTCCCCCTGCTCAAATTTGTTCTCCTCGTGGCCATTCTTCCTCCCCGTAGCCCTGCACCAGTGTTCTCGTAGCTATTCTTCCACCCAGCAGCCCTGTGCCACTGTTCCGATGATTGTTTGCCCTCCCTATAGTCCTGTGCCACTGTTCTTGTGGCCCTTCGCTATCCTCTCCATGGCCTGATGTTCCTTGCGACCCTTCATTACTGTTCCCATGGCTATTCACCTCCATGTAGCGCTTCACCACCCTCTCTGCCACCCAACAATTTTCATGGCCCCATTGCCACCATCCATTCCTGCTTCTCAGCACCTCAATTTGTGTGCATTGAATCCATTGGGTCCACTCGTGTGCATTGGATCTACCTAGATATGCTAGTTGGACATGCCATCCATGATGCCCACTGTTATTTGTTTTGGTAAATATTGTTTGATGAGTATTGGCAGTGGTGGTGACAGCAGTAACAAATTATTGCTAAAAATTTATTTATTTAAATATTTAATTAAATATGATCAGTTAACTATTAATGATATTGATTAGTTATAATTAGAGATTATTTGTTAATTAGTTATATACTTTATTAATTAGATGTTTATTTAATTAATTAGTTGTTTTATTAATTAGTTGTTTAATTATTAATTATTAATTAGATATTTATTTGATTGATAACTTAGTTGTCTATTAATTAGTTATTTATATAATTGATTAGCTATTATTTAATTAATTAGTTATTTATTTATATATATCTTATTATTATTATTAGTTATTTATTAATTATTTGTTTTATTTATTTAATTAGTAGTTTAGATAATTGATTAGCTATTAATTTATTAATTAGTTATTTCTTAATTAGTTAATTAATTAGGTGTGCATGGATGCATATACTGCATTCATGAAACTCGAGTCTCGACATACAGAGCACAAGCTGAGGCCCTAAGTTCCTTTAGTGCTAAGGCATAATTATAGATGCTGATCTTGCAATGAAAGGTATCAGGAATGGCTGGTGCGACAGCTATATCACTGCTACTATCACAGGTTGAATTATGGATTTTAAATACCTCATCACTTTGCTTCTCCTTGAGTAGGACAAGGACACAAATAGATGAAAAAGACCTAGTGGCATCATTGTGATAATAGGTGGCACCACTCCGATGTCTTAAAGCATCCTAGAAGCCTTTTGGAGTTGTATGAGGGTCCTGCCATTGCTGGCGAGGTATAGACTTTTGGAGTTATTTTCCTGATCTCTCAAAAAAATTGTTTAATCATTGTTGCCGCCAAGATCATCGTGGCCTGTAGCTGAGGTCGAGTCGGCATGCACTCCTATCGCTCGGGATCCTGCTCGGACCCAGGTCCTGCAAAATAGAGTTGTGACTCGGCTGGAGATTCTGGTAGGGGCACTCCAACGGTCAAGTCAATAATGATCCAGGGAAACAGATCCTCCTGGTCGAGCCCCGAGGGTGGACTCCATGCTAGGAGAGAATATGTGATGTGATAGAGTGCGAATCGGCTGAGCACAGATTATGGGAGTGACAGCAGAGGAGAGCTCGAGCTGGGTGGCTGTGTCCACCTAGATCCTTCCTGGAGTTTTGCGGTAGCCTCGAGTGTTGTCTTCCTATGCGTTGCCCCCTTCTTGCTCCTTGGACCTCACTCGATAAACTCCTAGCTTGAGTGAAAAACTTACCTTGTTTGAATCTGAGAGATCCCTTTTAGCTAGGGGTGTTGTGCGCCACTTACCTCGGGATCTTTCCCTTGCTTACGGGTGCGTGTTGTGATGTTTCATGCTGCCTTTCCATTCTGGTGGTATGGAAGCTACCATTTCCTCTGACATTCTTTCTGGTCGCTCCCTTTTGGATAACTTAGCAGGGCCTCGATCGATAGGCCGCCGCTTCCTGGATCTGGACCTACTGGTTGACTTCCGATTTTGGAGGGTGCAGCCGATTGGTGGAGAATGCAGGGCCTCGATCGAAGAATTCCTTCCATTTCAGTGTAAGTGGCAGCTGGGATCATCATCGTGGTCTGGTAGGTATCTTTTTGCAATCCTCGGGCGCCAGGCCATCATCCAGGGAGAGCGGCAACTTCCTTCGGTTGCAGATCTCTTCGTCTGAGATGGAGTCGATCTAGAGAGGCGGAGCTCGACTTTGGCCTCGGTATCTCGACCCGGAGGGAGTGCGGCCAAGTGAAGGAGAGGCAGAGCTGGACTTCGGCCTCGGCGTCTCGACCTGGGGGAGCGCGACCGGGCGAAGGAGGAGGAGCTCGACTTCAGTCTCGGCGTCTCGACCCGAAGGGAGCACGGTCAGGCGAATGAGTCTGGGTGGAGACATCCCATGTGGCAGCTTTGTCCAACATGGCGCCTGACAGGGGTCCCACGTCAGTGATCACTCCACATCACTTGCCCCTCACTCCCGGCCCATTGGTGCGCGGTGCTCGGGGCAAAGGGAGTAATTGCAATGCTGACATGGAAAGGCAAAAATCTGGTGCAATAATGATCATGATCGCCGGCGCTTCATGAGACGGTTCTCCAAGCCAGTGCAGAAGAGCCACGTGGACACGTCCAAGGAGCAGTTATTACTGGCATGGAATTCGAAGTGGTTATGATCAAAGCGAGGCATCCTACTTGCCGATGGTCGACACGTGGTGCAAATCCATCGGTGGAGATACTGTGACGGTACGGTTAGGCATTCGGTCACTTCGAAATGAAAGACAGATTTTTTCAAAACATCTCTTTCAAATCTCGCGTGCCCGCCATCGTACCAAAATTTTCTCTCTTCTCCCCCGCCATCTTAGACTCCCCCAGTTGACCAGGTTCATCTCTGTCTTCCCTCGTCTCCCAGCAGGGTAGGATTTCCCTTTAAGCTTAGGCTCTTCTCGGACGTAGTCCTTCTTCTTCTTCTCTTCCAGCCTTCTTCTTCTTCATCCTCTCGGATATCTCGTTTCGGACCCAACTTCTGTCCCTCAACCAACCAGGGTGAGGCGGGGCCTTCTAGGCTAAGGCCACCTTCTTCCTCCGATGAGGAGGAGGAAGAGACGTGCTTCGAGTTTAGCAAAAGGCACCCCCCACCGGAATAGCCATTAGAGAGCCCAGAGCTAGCCCCCCTCCTCCTCCACCCGAACCCGCCCTTGAACCTGCTCAGTCGACAAGTCCTAGCCTGGATGTTTTGACAATCTCTGTTGAGAAACTGGCGACCATCCGGGATGTCTATGGCATCCCTTACTTCGTCCGGCTATCGGTTCCTCGATCGAGGGAACGAGTCTCCTCCAGTGGCCTGGGCCGTATCGCCCTCTACGATGAGACCCTCGCGGGGGGACTTCAGTTTCCCTTCCATCCTTTTTTTCTTTCCGTGCTGAGCAACTTTTATCTCGTCCCTGCCCAGCTCGTCCCGAATGCTGTGAAGGCCATTTTTTGCTTCATGGTACTCTATCACTTTCACGGGATTATAACCAATTTTTCCTTGTTCAGGGCCTTTTTTATCCTGAAGCGCCACCCTTTCAAGGAGGGGTGGTGGTCCATCTATTCTTGCCTGAGGGGCATTAAGTTTGAACTCCCCTCTTCCATCAAAGGATGGAAGAGCAAATATTTTTTTGCAATGGTTGAGGGGGTCGACTGGGTTTGGAACGACCTAGATCGATCCCCTAACCGAGACTCCATGGTCAAAGTAGCTGACCGAGAGGTATTCGAGCAGCTTCACACCGTCCAGATTCCTTCACTCGAGGTTCTGCTGTCATAGCAGAACCTCTTCGAGGTCGAGTTCAACCCAACAAGAGAGTTGGGTGAGTTCGACTCGAACTTTTCTCCTTGTGCCTTTTTTTGTCTTTTTGAGCTTGGAGTTGATATTCTTTCATCTATGTGCATGTATGAAGTTCTCACTAGATGACCTGCTCTCGATCACCAAGAAAAGGGGTCCTCCAGCGGCGGTCGACGAGTCCCCCTCGAAGAGGGCTCGCAACGAAAGTGGCGCGATGACCGCTCTCGCTGCATCGACTGAGTCGAGCAGAAGGGAAGCCGAGACCGTCCCTGAGCAAGGAGGAGGGCAGTCAAGGTGAGCCTGAGCTGGGCCAGAGGGCTGCTGAGCCCGCGCCAGAGCGACCGAGGTGACGAGAGCCGGTCCTGGCCCAGAGACTGAGGTGGTCATCCGGGCCAGGGCCACTGCTGCAGCCGTCGCCATGATGTCTCCTCCTCCGAAGATCGTCATCGTCGATGAGGGGGAAGTGTAAGGAGGAATAGAGCTAGCATCGAAGGCGCTGTCCGAGTTGGCACCCATGCCCTCGAAGCCTCTTCTGCCGGTGGAGCGAGCGACTCCACGTCCGGGCAAGCAGGAGGGAGAGGGACTACCATCGAGTCCCCTTCAAGCTGGTGCCAAATGTCTCCCTGGTCCAGGACCAGGGCCTGGTAGAGCGCATGATGGATTTTGCAATCCAGTCATGTGATCGACGGGAGAAGTCGAGAAACTGCTGGGGATGCAATCGGCAGCACATTCCCCCATCTCTTTTCGGTAAGCAACATCATCTGCTTCACCTCTTCCTTTTCTCTTATGCATTTGTCGTAACATCCTCTTCAGAGCAGCTCGGCACCGAGCTCCTTCTAATCAAAGACTGTTGTAAGAACTGGTTGAAAAAGGACAAGCAGTGAGCAGTGGAGCTCGAGTCTTTGAAGATCGAGCTAAGACAGAAGAATGACGACTCCTGGGAGCTTAGCATGAGAACAAGGAGCTTCAAGGGAAGCTCACAAGTGCCAAAGGCATTTGAAGGAGCTCTAGGAGAGTCTTGACCGGGAACGGAACCGGTCAAAGAGCGTGGCAGAGGAACTCAAGGCAACCGAGTTGAGGATGACCGAGTTCAATGCCGAAGTGATGTGGTACGAGGGGGTTAGGGCTAGGGATGCTAGATGCCAAAAAGGATGCTTAAGATGCGAAGGAATTCTTTTTTAGGGTTGTTGATTTTTTTTTTAGATATTTTTTTTTCTTTTCTTTGTTTTTTTAGGGTTTCGATTCTCGATCACAAGCAAAGATAAGAAATACGAAGAACAGTAATGGAAAATTATGCTAGCAGTTCAAAGCCCTAAAAGTAAGAACAAGAACAGGACCCCGGGATTAAGAAACCCCGGTAGGACTAGCTCGACCTACAATATCTACTTATGAGATAAAGAGAAAGCAAACCTCAAACTTCTGAAGCACCCGGTGCAGAGATCGCTCAACTCGGTGGATGCGGCCTGGATGCCCGAGCAGTCGAACCCGTGGGAGCGCTGGCTTTGGGTCAGGAGGTCGCGATGGCAAAGCTGACTGTCTCCAATGCTCGAGATGCCAGGGAGGACCTGTAGGCAAACAAAGAAGGTCAGTGGAATGTGGAGATGTACGGAAAGGAATTGAACTGGAGTTGGGAAGGGGCTTCGAGCCCGGTGTCTGGCTGGATTCCGAAGTCGAAGTTGGAGATAACTTGGGGCCTCACACCCCACGACATCCCGGAGGACGAAGGAATGTGGCCTCACACCATGCGACGTCCTGGAGGACGAAGGATTCGCGACTCCCTGGGGCAACGGACAGGTGGCCTCACACCACTCGACGTCCCTGGGGACAAAGGCAATTCCACTCGAACCTAGCCTAAGAGATAATGATTGGAGGTGGAAGAAACTCAAACTCAATCACTCAATTTTTTATTCATCCATTCATTAGTTCTACAAAGGGAGGGATTGGGTCCTTTAAATAGGCACCCAAGGCCCTTTTGAAATTCAAAATACAAATCTCATGGTGGCGCCAAAAAATTTTCCACATCCCTATTTCTTTGGCCGACCAAATATTTGGAGTTGGGCGTGGCATGAGCAAAGGCTTGGAGAGGGGGATTGGTCCTTGACTTCCTTCCTTAGCATGCTTAATTTGGGAAGAGGAGTGGGGCATGGCTTGCTTGGAGGGATGTGTTCCCTTGGGCTCTTCACGCCATCTTCTAGGATTGATTCTAGGTCGACCAAGGGTGAACTCCACGGGGCGTTGCATGGTTGAGGGCTTGAAGAAGGGAGTGTATCTTGTGACCTTCCTTCCTTGTAAGAGCATTTTGGAAGAAAACTTGGGAGGAGAATTGCTTTGGGGCTTGGTTCCTTCAAAGATCTTCAACGCCCTCTTTAGATGGAACAAGGCGTGATATGGGGGAGGGAAGAGGGGGATGTTGTCCAAGGCATGTGGAAAGCAAGAGGAGGCCACTTTGTTTCCCTTCTTGGATGCCCAAGTGGCAGCTGATGTGGCGCCACGTAGTAGCTGAGGTGGCACCACGTAGGTAGCTGAGGTGGCACCTGAGTTGGCATTATCCCAAGTAGAAGGGGTGGGTTGGCCCACCAGAACTTGAGTTGGTGAAGAAAACCAGAGTGACTTCAATTGGGCTTGGGCCCAGTCCAAACTCAGACTCGAACAAATACAGGACTCAAGACCTAACTTGACCCAAATTGGCCAAGGTACAGGACTAAACAACTTTGACAAGAAATAACAATGTGTTTTTTTGGGCTCAAGGCCTTATTACATGACTCATAGAGAGGGGAACCCTAATCTAAGATCCACAGAGGGTTGAGGAGCCTCTGTCGGATCCTGGTGCCCACACCAATTCTCCCGGGATGGGAGGAACTCGACCCTGTCGAGTAAGGGTTAGTTTGGCTTTGGTACCTCTCTAGGATGTCGGGGTCGATGCGCTGCAAGTCCTCCCGTGTGATCCACGAGTCATCGGATTCGGGTCAGCCTTGCCATCGGACCAGGTAACGCTGGTAGCCTTTGCCCTGGGTAGTGATGGCTTGGTCATCCAGGACATGCTCGATCCGCTCTCCTCGCTCAGGTATATTGGAGGTGGACACTCAGGTTCAGGTTCACTCTCAAAAGGGAGGTCAGGCCCAAATGGCTCATTGGGTATGTTTGCGGGTTCTCTATACTCGACTAAGTCAGAGATATTGAATGTCGAGCTAATTCTATAATCCGGAGGTAGTTCAAGCACATAGGCGTTAGGGCCTATTCTCCTAATTACTTTAAAGGGACCCGCCCCACGAGCATGAATTTTTAACGGTTCCCAGTGGAAACCGTTCAGGCCTGAGCCTAATCATTACAAAATCCTCTATGTCAAACTCTTTGGTTTGCTTTCGGGAATCAACCAAATTATTAAAAAATTATTTAATGCATAATCCTAACATGATGCAAAATGCAGACTCAACTATGCATCCCTACTGAAAAAAAAAAAATTTATTGGATGCTCTAAGGCCTAGACCTAACAGATTATGGACCTCTAGGTTTGACCCTAGTCTGGTATGTACAAGAAAAATTATCAAGGATCCCTAACAAATGCCATAAAGTGTACCAAAAGTAAATAGCAAAAGGGATGGGTTCTAATGAGTCATGCAGCCTGGTGATTTCAACGAAATGCAACCCCATGGCTCTAAAAATGCGAGACGGCTCTGGGAAGGGGAGAAAATAGGAGTCGGAGTCTTGGGGTAATCTCTGGGCGTCATGAAATAGACCTTGGTTGTTCAGGATAATCTTAAGATTTGGACATTGTTCTATAGGTGCAAGTTCCAAGGCTAGATGGGTGTTCCTAAATGATGGAAGGTCATTAGGAAGGTCTTTGGGAATGTTATCTTGAGAGTCCTCAAAACTGATGTCTACCTCCTGGGGGGGTTCTATAGGGACTTATTCCTGGACCTCCTCTAAGGGCAATACTTGTGAACCCTTACCATCCTCTACAATGTTCGATCCTGGCTCAATTACTCCTTCACAATCTCTAATGGGTTCAGGATCTTTTTCTTTTGGTTCCTCGATGAATTCTACCTGGGGCCCATCTACACCATATTTTACTAAACTGGATTCACAGATGTCTTCATTCAATTCTTTAATGGGCTGGGAGTTTCTTTCCCTAGATTTTCAATGGGTTCAACCTTAAAGTCTTCAAGGTGTTCAACAATGGGTTCAGGTTCAGTTTCAGTCGGTTCATCTATAAGTAGGGCAGGGGCGGTGCACTGACTAGCAAAATGCTCAGGTTTATGGCACCTATAGCTGTTACCTTGGGGATCGGGTCTCCTCTGGACTTCAATAGCCTCACCCTTGTCCTCTCTACTGTATTGGGGTTGATTCAGACTGGGAAGACTAGGACTAGGTCAGGCTAGGCTTGGTCGACTGGGGTTAGATCGGTTCGGGCTTGGTCGACTTGGGTAAGCCTGGCTGTAACCTTGGGTGGATCCGGGGATACGGCTTTGGTTCCTAAAGTGCTCAGGTCTTCTGTAGACGAGAGCTCTCTGGAAATGATCACGGAGCCTAGCAGCTTCCTCTATGGGTCCTAGTCTGACCTCTATTTGATCACATCTATTAGTCAACTGGTTGCTTAATTGAGTCATGTATTGAGTTAGGGCTCCAATGTCAGCTCGCAGTTGGTCCATGGTGTCGGTAGAGGGTGGAGAAGGTGGGTGAAAAGAGGTTCCTGATCTAGTGCACATGTAACAAACGATGCTACAGTTTGCTAGACCTAGGAGATCTCTCCAAATATAAAGTCAAGAAGATGAACCTGGAAGTAGTAACTTGGCACCTGGCCAGGTAAGTGTAAGGTGAGTGGAGGTTCCTCTTTGCTTGCCTAGACACCAATTATAAATTAGCCAGGTAAGCGAACCAACCCACTTCTCTTCGGGCTCTAGTCCCTAAACCACTTGCCTAGACACCAGCTACTCAAGCACACACCAACAAGCAATCTAGCTTGGCTCGGCACTTGGGTCGACCCGACTCGTGGGTGTCCCTAGCTCACTAGAGCAGATTAAATGTCTAATCGATTTTAGTTAATGGCTAGGGTTCGATATGTCGGGTGGTGGTTTTTGGGCTAGGGACAGGTAATGAAATCCTGACCCTATGTTAATTTGGCGCCCTTAAGATAAGTTATGTGAAACGAAGCACAATAATGACTAATGAAATGACTTTTTTTTTTTTGTGTGTGTCTTTTAGATGTGTGAATGCTAAACAAAATGCAGGAATTAAAATATACCCCTAAATGCAAGAAATAAACTAGATGGATGAATGAAGTAAGAAATGAGATGCTTGCTGAAATTTTAGACCTGAGATTTTCTTAGGTAGTATTTTGGCTTGTAAAAATTCTACAAACTGAAATAAAATCTAAACAAATAGACAAAAATACTTTGAAATGAATACGATCTAATAAAATAGAAATCACAAAATTTGGATGTCTCTACAGGGAGAAACAATCCAATGATCAGACCATATACAGGCTGACCAGAATGCAGAAAATGAAGGAAAATAAAATAAAGATGCACTAGTCCTAGCCTTGCTCTGATACCAGAAATGATGTGGTACGAGGGGGTTAGGGCTAGGGATGCTGGATGCCAATAAGGATGCTTAAGATACGAAGGAATTCTTTTTAGGGTTGTTGATTTTTTTTTTTTAGATATTTTTTTTCTTTTCTTTATTTTTAGGGTTTCGATTCCCGATCACAAGCAAAGATAAGAAATACGAAGAACAGTAATGGAAGATTATGCTAGCAGTTCAAAGCCCTAAAAATAAGAACGAGAATAGGACCCCGGATTAAGAAACCTCGGTAGGACTAGCTCGACCTACAATATCTACTTATGAGATAAAGAGAAGGCAAATCTCAAACTTCTGAAGCGCCCGGTGCAGAGATCGCTTAACTCGGCGGATGCGGCCTGGATGCCCGAGCAGTCGAACCCGTGGGAGCGCTGGCTTTGGGTTTGGAGGTCGCGATGGCAAATCTGACTATCTCTAATGCTCGAGATGCCAGGGAGGACCTGTAGGCAAACAAAAGAAAGGTCGGTGGAATGTGGAGATGTACGGAAAGGAATTGAACTGGAGTTGGGAAGGGGCTTCGAGCCCGGTGTCTGGCTGGATTCCGAAGTCGAAGTTGGAGAAAACTTGGGGCCTCGCACCCCGCGATGTCTCGAAGGACGAAGGAATGTGGCCTCACACCACGCGACATCTTGAAGGACGAAGGATTCGCGATGCCCTGGGGCGACGGACAAGTGGCCTCACACCACTCGACGTCCCTGGGGACAAAGGCAATTCCACTCGAACCTAGCCTAAGAGACAATGGTTGGAGGGTGGAAGAAACTCAAACTCAATCACTCAATTTTTCATTCATCCATTCATTATTTCTACAAAGGGAGGGATTGGGTCCTTTAAATAGGCACCCAAGGCCCTTTTGAAATTCAAAATACAAATCTCATGGTGGCGCCAAAAAATTTTCCACATCCCTATTTCTTTGGCCGACCAAATATTTGGAGTTGGGCGTGGCATGAGCAAAGGCTTGGAGAGGGGGATTGGTCCTTGACTTCCTTCCTTAGCATGCTTAATTTGGGAAGAGGAGTGGGGCATGGCTTGCTTGGAGGGATGTGTTCCCTTGGGCTCTTCACGCCATCTTCTAGGATTGATTCTAGGTCGACCAAGGGTGAACTCCACGGGGCGTTGCATGGTTGAGGGCTTGAAGAGGGGAGTGTATCTTGTGACCTTCCTTCCTTGCAAGAGCATTTTGGGAAGAAAACTTGGGAGGAGGCTTGCTTTGGGGCTTGGTTCCTTCAAAGATCTTCAACGCCCTCTTTAGATGGAACAAGGCGTGATGTGGGGGAGGGAAGAGGGGGATGTTGTCCAAGGCATGTGGAAAGCAAGAGGAGGCCACTTTGTTTCCCTTCTTGGATGCCCAAGTGGCAGCTGATGTGGTGCCACATAGGTAGCTGAGGTGGCACCTGAGTTGGCATTATCCCAAGTAGAAGGGGTGGGTTGGCCCACCAGAACTTGAGTTGGTGAAGAAAACCAGAGTGATTCAATTGGGCTTGGGCCCAGTCCAAACTCAGACTCGAACAAATACAGGACTCAAGACCTACCTTGACCCAAATTGGCCAAGGTACAGGACTAAACAACTTTGACAAGAAATAACAATGTTTTTTTGGGCTCAAGGCCTTATTACATGACTCATAGAGAGGGGAACCCTAATCTGAGATCCACAGAGGGTTGAGGAGCCTCTGTCAGATCCTGGTGCCCACACCACGAAGCTCTCCGGTAGAAGGGTGTGCCCAATCTCTCCAGGCCAAGTTGGAGGTGGCAAGGGAGAGATTGATTGCCACCGAGAAGAGGGTCATCGCCGCCGAGAAAGAGACAGCTACGACGATCGAGGCAGCGGAGGTGGCAAAGAAAGAGGCCGTCGAGGTGGTCAGACAAGCTGAGGCCGCCAAGAAGGGAGCCGCGGGGGCCATGGCGAGGTACAGGGCTTTGGAGGAGTTCGCCGTAGAGTTCCACGCGATGGCATCGGACTCCTTCAAAGGCTTTATGTATCTCCACTCCAGGGTGGAGGGCTTTATCTCGGATAAGGGCCGAAGGTTCCTCAGATACCTCGGGGCTTCGGACGGGGAGCCGGCCCCAAGCTTGGATGCTGCTGAGAAGCCGACTGCAACCTCTGAACCTACTCCGGTAGTGGTGGTCACTGAAACCGAAGCCGAAGCCGCGCAGCCCGAGGCCCCTGAGAGTGACGTCCCGATGGCACATCGTCCCAAAAAGGGGCCGGCCCAGTAGGGTAGGGGCCTTTGTGGCTGTTTTTCTTTCTTCATTTTCTTGCCTTTGGTCTGGGCTACCCGGCATGTCGGGGTCCAGGAACACTTGTATTAAATTGTTGGTTATCAATGAAGGAACATTTTCAGTTATCTCTTGCTTGAATCTCCTTCTCTTCTTTTTTTTTTGAGTCTCGAACATGCGATGAAGTTAGAGAGAAGTTCTTCAACTTGCCGAGTTGGTTCCACTTTGTGTGCGAAGTGGATGAATGTTTCTGAATGCTTTGTTTGATAAGATCCTTCCGGTCTCACCGGGATCAACTCCAGGTGTGCATGACAAGGCCGAGCTCGGAGTTTGCATTCGTTGGAAATGTCAGGTGATTGCGAGGCTCCGGTCTTCAGAAGTTTCCGAGCCTGAGGTGCCGGGTTGACCAGTCTTTGGTGCCGGAGAACTAGACTCCGGGCTTGAGTACCGGAGAACTGGGCTCCGGGCTTTGGTGCCGGAGAGCGTGGGCTCCGAGCTTTGGTACCAGAAAGCTGGGCTCCGTGCTTTGGTGCCAGAGAGCATGGGATCCGGGCTTTGGTGCCGGAGAGCATGGGATCCGGGCTTTGGTGCCAGAGAGCTGGGCTCCGGGCTTTGGTGCCGGAGAGTTGGACTCCGTTCTTTGATGCTGGAGAGCTGGACTCCGGGCTTTGGTGCCGGAGAGCTGGACTCCGGGCTTAAGCATGCCAGACCTTAGGCTAGGCAATGATATCCCTGCAAGGCAAAAGAAGATTGCACAAAAGAGGGTCTTTTTATTATTAGGAAGAGGCCTTACATTACTGATAGTATTTTCTCAGGTTGCAGGCATTCCACGTCCGCGGGAATCTGGCACCGTCCAGACTCGCGAGATAGTAAGCTCCATGTGGGAAAGCTTCGACCACCTTGTAGGGACCTTCCCAGTTCGGCGAGAGCTTGTCACACTCTCGGGGTTGAGACTTCGGCTCGGTGCAACACCAGGTCGCCGGGTGGAAGACCTTCAGCTTTACCCGTGCATTGTAGTACCGGGCCACACGCTGCCGGTAAGCCACCATCCGGAGTCGAGCCTTATCCCTAGTTTCCTTAAGGAGGTCTAGGTTGAGAAGAAGACGCGCCGAATTCTCTGCTTCACTGTACTGTTGTGTCCGCAGTGTGGGCACGTCGAGTTCGACTGGAAAAATGGCTTCTGAGCTGAAAGTGAGGTTGAAAGGCATTTCATCCGTTGCCATCCTAGGCATTGTGTGGTAGGCCTAGAGAATGATAGGGAGTTCTTCTGCCCACCTGCCCTTGGAGAATGGTCCGGTTGGTCACCTCAGCTTCTTCATTGGTCTGGGGATGAGCTACCGAAGTGAAACAATGCTGAATGCCGAGCTCGGTACAAAATTCTTCGAACTCCCGGTTGTCAAATTTTCGTCCGTCATCAGTGATGATGCTGTGAGGAAGCCCAAAGCGGTCGATGATCGACTTCCAAAAGAATTAACGGACCTTGGCTTTTGTGATCCGTGCTAGTGGCTCGGCTTCTACCCACTTGGTGAAGTAGTCGATGGCTACTACTAAAAACTTCCGTTGCCCGAATGCAGGAGAAAATGGACCTAAAATGTCCATTCCCCACTGGGCGAACGGCCATGGCGGAGAGCTGGGAGAGCGGTGCCGCTGGCTGATGCTGTATGTGGGCGTGGTGTTGGCACCAATCACACCTCTTCACGAAATCAGCAGTGTCCTCCCTTATGGTCTCCTAGTAGTATCACTGTCGGAGGGCCTTGTATGCAAGAGTCCTCCCCTCAACATGGTTTTGCAAAGGCCTTCGTGTATCTCCTGGAGCACGAAAGTTGCCTCTGAAGGTCTCAGGCATTTCAGGAGCGGATAGGAGTAGGATCGGTGGTAGAGCTGTCCTTCCATGAGGATGAACCGAGAGGCCTTTTTCTTGATAAGGTTGGCCTCCACGCGGTCTTCCGGCAGGGTGCCATCGATAATGTATCTGATGTACCTATTCATCCAGCTCGGCTTCGAGGTGACTTGCTGCACCTCTGTTGAAGCTTCGTTGCTTGGATTTTCGAGGTACTCAATTTGGGCGTGCCCTAGTGATGAGTCCGGCAAGGTTGCAAGTCTTGATAGTGCATCGACGTGAGCATTCTCATCTCGGGGGACGTGAGAGATGCTGAAGCATCGAAAACCTGTCGTGCTTGAGCGGACTCGCTCTAAGTACTTCATCATCTGGGGATTTCTAGCTTCATACTCTTCGAAGACTTGTCCAGCCACCAGTTAGGAGTCAGTGAAAACCTTCAAGCTTCATACACCCAGCTCGCGCAAGACCTTGAGGCCTACGAGGAGTGCCTCGTACTCCGCCTGGTTATTTGTTGCGATGAACTTGAAGTGGAGTGTGCATTCAACACAACTCCATCGCTGTTAGCGAGGATGAGATCTGCTCCGCTTCTGCCTGCATTGGACACGCCGTTGACATGGAGGATCCAGGACTCCTCCTCGGCACCTAGCTCCACTTGGTGCTCCAGCATTGTCTGCTCTGGCTCTTCAACAAGTCCCACGCACTCGACCAGGAAGTCGGCCAGCACCCAGGCCTTCTAGGATGATCTCGGTCTGTACGTGATGTCGAACTCGCTGAGCTTCAGTGCCCATTTGGCAAAATGTCTGGATGTGTCTAGATGACTGGGCACAGCCCTCAAGGGCTGGTCCATCAGGACCACGATCGGGTGCGCTTGGAAGTACGGCCTGAGATGCTGAGCAGACATGATAAGAGCAAAAATGAGTTTTTCGGATTGGGTGTACCTGAACTCAGCATCCCAGAGGATCTTGCTGGTGTAGTACACCAACTTTTGGGACCCGTCCTGATCCGTGCGGACAAGGACCGAACTGACAGCTCCAGGGGTGATCGCCAGGTACAGCAAGAGCTCCTCTCCCATCTCTAGTCTGGAGAGCAGTGGCAGTGACACCAGGAAATCTTTAAGCTCCTCGAAGGCCGCCTTGCAATCCTCTGTTTAGGTGAAGTTGTTCATCTTGTGCAGCACCTTAAAGAAAGGAAGAAAGCAGTCCGCTCACCTCGAGATGAATCGGCTTAATGCAGCAATCCGACCCATCAGGCATTGCACCTATTTCTTTGAGGTTGGATGCTTGATGGGGGACCCGAAACCTATCCGGGTTTCACCTTTTATTTATTTATTATTTTAAAAAAAAATTAGAATTTTTGTATTTTAGTTATTCCCGCTATTCCACCTATTCCCTTTATTCCCATGTTATCCCGGTGTTATTCCAACTTTATTCCAGGCTATTCCTATCTCCTTCAACCTCTAGGAAAAAATCACAGAGGTCATTTTTTTTTCGATTTTTGCCCCACCGGTTCGCGATCTGCCGTGCTCGACCCCCGCCACTGCCGCCCGCCGCCGGCGCTCCGCCGACCAGCCGCCCTGCCGCCCCGCCGGCATCCCTGGGCCTCACGCCCGTGGGAAGTCCAGCAGACCGTGGAAGACCAACTGTCGCCCACGGCCGCCGCCGTCATTTCGCCGCCTGGCCGCCGTGCCACCCCGCCGCTGCCGCCCGCCGCCGGCGCTCCGCCGATCCGCCGCCTTGCCGCCCCGCCGGCAGCCCTGGGGCCTCACGCCCATGGGAAGTCCAGCGGCCCGTGGAAGACCAACGGTCGCCCACGGCCGCCGTTTCGCCGCCTGGCCGCCGTGCCACCCCGCCACTGCCGCCCGCCCGCCGGCGCACCATCGATCCGCCGCCCCGCCAGCAGCCCTGGGGCCTCACGCCCGTGGGAAGACCAGCGGCCCGTGGAAGACCAACGGTCGCCCACGACCGCCGTCGCCGTCCGCCCGCCGACGCGCCACCATGCCGCCCGCCGCCGCCCGCTGGGCCGGGTGCCGAAGGTCCAGGTGCCCCTGTTGCTCGGCCGTGAAGGAGCTTTCGCATGCTTTTCAGAGCAGCCAAATGAAGCTTCTGCATGCTTCTCAAAGCGGTGGAAGAAGAGTTGTTTTGCACGATTTTTGGAGTAGCACGAGTTTCAGAGCAGAGGGGATTTCAAAATTCAAATAAACGGGATTTATTTGGTAATTTTTTAATGAATGTAATTTGGGAAATTTGGAGATTTTGATTTTGAATTTGATTTCAAAATCAAGGAAGGATTTCAGGGGATTTTATTTTTGAATTTAAAAGGGATATGGACATCTATAAATATCCATACTCCTCTTGTAATAAAATAGTTGAATGAAGTTTTTGAGTGTTCTTCCGATGTGTGGTTCTGGGCTGAGGTCCTTTTTCCTTCGTCCTTCGGGATGTAGAGGGGTGTGAGGCCCCAAGTATCTCCTTTCTCCCTCCCACCTTCGTGTCTTCCCCTCGTGGCCTTGAGAACCATCCTAGCGCCTCTAAGTACTGAGGAGGGCGTAATGCCTTAGAGGTGGACGGTCTCTTCGTTAGGGTGAGTCCCAAGATCCATGAGTTCTCCCCGACCCCCGTCCTTCGTGACCTTGAGATCCATTCTAGCACCTCTAAGTATTGAGGAGGGCGTAATGCCTTAGAGGTGGACGGTCTCTTCGTTAGGATGAGTCCCAAGGTCTAGGAGTTCCCGTCCCAGCCTCCCATCCCCATCGTTCCTTCGCCATCTCCGCCAAGAAAATTTAAAAAACCAAAAAAGCCCAGTCGTTTTAGGATTTTCAGGGGTCGTTATATCCTAGTCCGGAGGCTTCTTAGCCCTCCCATGATCCTTGGTTTGCTTTAGGTGTTTTGCCTCTTTTCAAAATAACAATAGGTTTTCTTCGTGTCCTTCGTTCTACATCAATGCTCCATGTTGATGATCGCCTGGACCTTCTCCAGGTTTGCCTCGATTCTTCTTTAGATCACCATGAAGCCAAGGAACTTCCCTGCTGCTACTCCGAAAGCGTACTTCACCGGATGCAGCTTCATCTTATGCTACCAGAGATTTTGGAAAGCTTCCACGAGATTGGCGATGTGGCCCGACCTCGGCTTGCTCATGACGAGCATGTCGTCCACATATACTAGCATGTTCCTGCCAATATGGTCCCTGATGACCCGATTGACCAGGTACTGGTATGTGGTGCCAGTATTCTTCAAGCCAAACGGCATCATTCAATAGCAGTACGTCCCTCGGTCAGTGACAAAGGTAGTATGCTCCATGTCCTTAGGGTACATCCGGATCTGGTTATATCCGAAAAATGCATCCATAAAGGAGAGCAAGCGGTGCCCTGAGGTGGCATCCACTAACTGGTCGATCTTCGACAAAGCAAAACTGTCCTTCGGACAGGCTCGGTTGAGGTCGGTGTAGTCCACACAGATCTTTCACTTTTCATTATTCTTCTTTATCATAACCACATTTGCCAGTCAGCTCAGATATTGCACTTCCCGAATGAAGCCGGACGCGAGGAGTTTGTCCACCTCCTCGTTAATCGCCCTTTATCTCTCCGGTACAAAATTTCTTTTCTTTTACCGCACAGGACGATACTTTGGGTCGATACTCAACTTATGAGTGATGATTTCTAGTGGGATCCCAGGCATGTCGGCCACCATCCAAGCAAACATGTCAGCGTTCGCCTGGAGAAACTCTAGTAGGTGGGCTCGCTCATCATCTTGTAGATGCGCCCCAATCTGCACCATCTTCACCGAGTCGGTTCGGAGAGGATACGATAGCAGGCGCTCGACCGGGCCACCTTTGGGATCCTGCGCCCTTTGGTCGAGGTCGTTTGTGCTGGGGTCATCCTCGGTAGCCTTGGCCCCGGGGACGGTTTGGAGGCAGTGCTGGATTGGCTAATGTGCCCTCCTCATCTCCCCGACGCCGTAGGGAGTTGGAAACTGCACCAACAGCCATTTTGTGGAAATGACCGTGTTGAGCAAGTTGAGCCTGGGTCGGTCAAGGATCATGTTGTAGGCTAAGGAAAGTCTAACAACCGTAAAAGTCACCATGATGATACTCTGCCGAGGTGGCATCCTGGTAGTAACGGGGAGAGTGATCTCCCCCTCGACTCCTACAGAGTCACCTGTGAAACCACCGAGGGGTGTGTGCACAGGTCTGAGCTGAGCAGAGGATAGGTTCATCCTGGAGAAAGCATCATAAAAAAGTATATCGGTGGAGCTCCCACTATCAACCATGATGCATTTTACAGGATGCTTCACGGTCGTCATCTCGACGACCACGGCATCATCATTTATATTTTTATTTTTAACCCCCCTTTCCCTCATAAAGTATATTCTTAAGATCCTCTCCCCCCGGGCCTTCTTGGAAGCGTGCTCGACTCCCAGCATATCATCCCCACCGGCTTCTCGGTAGGGCAGTTGCCGACTGCAGGGACTGGAGGGACTGCGGCGAGCACCTGAGATTCCACTGGGGGTCTGCCCCCCACAAACCTTTCGAGGTAGCCCCTCTTTATGAGTTCTTCAATCTCCTTCTTGAGGTGCCGGCATTCCTCGGTATCGTGGTCATGGTCGCGATGAAATTGACAATATTTCACCCTATCATGACCAACAGATGGCCTCAGCAGAGGTGGGTGCTTTAGATAGCGCTCACCCTCGATCTCCATGAGGATCTTCATCCTCGGGGCAAGGAGAGGCATATAACTCTCTTCTGGGATAGGGTCTCTCCTTGGCTTCGACCTCTGGCAGAAGTTCGGCGTGGCTAGTCTGGGCTTCCGCGTCCCGGAGGTCTCCCCGGGAGCTGGCTTCTTCAGGGGGCTTTTGTCCAGCTCCCTCCTCGTGCGATCCGTCTCCTCGACATGGATGTACTTCTGGACTCGAAAGAGGAGCTCAGAGTAAGTCTTGGGGGCTTCTTGTCGAGAGAGTAAGTCAGGCGAGAAGTCCTGAGCCCTCTCTTCAGTGCCAGCATAATAACTGGCTCATTAAGGTTATAGATCTCCAGCACGGCAACTTTGAAGCGGGCCACGTAGTCCCATAGGAGCTTATGGTCCTGCTGCCTGATAGAGAAGAGGTTGTCTACCTCTCTTGGCACCTTCCGGCAGGCATCGAAGTGAGCCACGAACTTCTGCTCCAGCTGAACGAAGCAACTGATGCTCTCCGGCTCGAGTCAGGTGAACCATACCCAAGCTACCTTCCGGAGAGTGGCAGGAAAGGCGATGCAGAGAAGAGCATTGGTTGCCCCTTGGACTCTCATGAGGGCCTTGTAGCTCTCAAGATGATCCAAGAAATCGGTGGTCCCATCGTAGGGATCCACCTGTGGCATGCGGAACCGGCTCGGAACTGGCTCCTCTTGAACTTCTCGAGAGAAAGGGGGACGGGCGTCGTAGCCCACCAGCTCACTAGCGGAGCCCTGCAAATTTGCAAACTGGCGAGAGAGCTCCGCCAGCTTACACTCCTGCTCTTCCAGGCACTTCTCTGCCATGCTCCTGATGGCCTCGTCAGTCGAACCCTCCACGGAGGCTGATGGAGCCGGAGAAGGAGACATGTGAGGCAAATGATGTGGAATCTTGCCTTTTCGACCTCGATGGGGTCTAGCTGTTACCCGCTCGAGAGTCAGGGATCGGCTCTCCTGATCAGTAGATCCGGCCCGTTGCCTCTTCATCGGTGTCAAGTGGTTTCCCCGGTAGTCGATGGTGGCCTGCGACTGTGAAGGCCTTCCTTGGAAGGAACGTAGGCTGTCGCGAGGTGCTGCAGCATGGGTCATGGGAGTCCCTGGCTCCTGGTGGGTAGCTAAGGACCGGTGCTGGTGCTGGAGCTGGTGCACTACTGTAGTAAGAATCTACATCTGCTGGGTGAGTGCAGCCAACTGAGTTTCTGCCAGAGGTGGTTGAGCTGGAGCAGAGAGCTTTCCTTCTGGACTATGCAGGTCCCCATGGGAAGAGGGATCTCCCGCATGGCTGGTGGAGACTTCTCTCGCTCGCGTCATCACCATCCTTCAGGTGAGCTGCTTAAAAGGGGATTGGGTTGAATCAGAATGTGTCCTACCCTGCCCCCTATCTGGTATGCCAATCTGTTGCCACCAAGATCATCTGGCCTGTAGCTGAGGTCGAGGTCGGCATGTGCTCTTGTCACTCGGGATCTTGCTCGGGCGCCCGGTCATGCAAAACAAAGTTAGTGACCCGAGGCCGGGGATTCTGATGGGGGCATTTCGATGATCAATTCAATAACGATCCAGGAGAACAGATCCTCCTGGTCGAGCCCCGAGGGTGGACTTCATGCTAGGAGGAGAATATGTGATGTGATAGAGTGCGAATCGGCCAAGCATAGATTGTGGGAGTGACAGCAGAGGAGAGCCCGAGCTAGGTGGCTGTGTCAGTCTAGACCCCTCCTGGGGGTTTTGCGGTAGCCTCGAGCGTTGTCTTCCTGTGCGCTGCCCCCTTCTTGCTCCTTAGACCTCACTCGACAGAATCCTAGCTTGTGTGAAAAACTCACCTCGTTTAAATCTGAGAGACCCCTTTTAGCTGGGGGTGTTGCGCGCCGCTTACCTCGGGATCTTTCCCATGCTTACGGGCACGTGTGGCGATGTTTCATGCCATGGATGGGTTGCCTTTCCATTCTGGTGGTATGGAAGCTACCATTTTCTCTGACATTCCTTCTGGTCGCTCCCTTTTAGGTAACTTAGCAAGGCCTCGATCGACGGGCCACCGCTTCCTGGATCTGGACCTACTGGTTGACTTTCGATTTGGAGGGTGCAGTCGGTTGGTGGAGAATACAGGGCCTTGATCGGAGGATTCCTTCCATTTTGGTGTAAGTGGCAGCTGGGATCATCATCGCGGCCTGGCGGGTATCTTTTCGCAGTCCTCGAGCATCGGGCCATCGTCCAGGGAGAGCGACAACTTTCTTCGGTTGCAGATCTCTTCGTTCGAGATGGAGCCGATCTAAAGAGGCAGAGCTTGACTTTGGCCTCAGCATCTCGACCTGGAGGGAGCGCGGTCGGGCAAAGGAGAGGCGGAGCTTGATTTCAGCCTTGGAGTCTTGACCCGGAGGGAGCGCGGTCGAGCGAAGGAGTTCAGGTGGAGACATCCCACATGGCAACTTTGTCCGACTTGGCATCTGACAGGGGTCCCATCTCAGCAATCATGCCACATTAATCATCATCCTCCTACATTTGACTATCATCATCATCCTGTATTATCATGTTTTAACATATATAAATAATTATTATTAATGAATTCATATTTTATAACATTATCATATTTTAATATATGAATTATTATTATTGATAAATTTATATTTTATAATATTATCATATTTTAATATATATAAACTATTATTATTGATGAATTCTTGATTAATCCATGTTTTATAAGTGTATAAATAATTAATTAATTAATTAGATATTTATTTTTATAAAAATTGTATCGCAAAGAATAGTAGACCCATCTTTTAATGAATATACACATTCTATGATATCCATATATTTATATATTTTTATAGAATGTAAGAATTATATACATTGGTTAATTGATTATCCAGTTTAGATAGTTTAGAAATTATAATTAATTCTATAGATAATTACGGTAATCAAATAGTATGTTGAGGGTTCATTAAAAATTTTGGATAGCATTTTTCTTTAGTTCTCCTCATACATCTTCAGCCATATAGAGAGAATTAACAAAAAATACTATCAAAATTTCTTTCGATCTCTATTATATATTGTTTGATTACTGTACTTGATCTATAGAATTAATGCAATTCTTGAATCGGATAGTGCATTTCTTTACCCATTAGTTAATGATAGGATGCATTAAATGATACAAGAAGGTTGCGGCAATTCTAAAATTGTATTAAAATACTATCAAAATTTCTTTCGATCTCTATTATATATTGTTTGATTACTGTACTTGATCTATAGAATTAATGCAATTCTTGAATGGGATAGTGCATTTCTTTATCCATTAGTTAATGATAGGATGCATTAAATGATACAAGATGGTTGCGGCAATTCTAAAATTATATTAAAATACTATCAAAATTTCTTTCGATCTCTATTATATATTGTTTGATTACTGTACTTGATCTATAGAATTAATGCAATTCTTGAATGGGATAGTATATTTCTTTACCCATTAGTTAATGATATGATGCATTAAATGATACAAGAAGGTTGCGGCAATTCTAAAATTGTATCCCATTACTAAAGGCATAACTCAGAAACTAGATGCGACATTCTGGATGCAAGAGATAAGAGTTTAGATGCCTGGGTAGAGATCATTTCCGAGAGGTGCTCGGATTTAGAAGTGTCATCCAAGAAAGAAGTAGGGCTTCGAAGAAAAGTACTTGAGTAAGAACAAAATCTTCACAACGGAGAGGCATAGGAGTGCTTCACTGGAGGTAAAGTACTATAAGTCAGAGGACCAGAAGTTCATTGCAAGCAAAGAGCACTACTTATTGATCTTTTCAAATATTTGGTACCTTTCAAGTTTTTTATCTAATTTTTTTTACTTATTTATCCTCTTCCTCTTCCTCTTCTTTTTTTTCATCCACTTCATGGATAGAAAAAAATCTATCCAAGAAGAGGAAGAAGAGAAAGAAGATAAAGAAGAGAATAAAGAATCAGATTAAGAATTCGAAGGGTATCAAATAAATAAAGAGGCTGATAAGTAGTGCTCCTCACTTATGATGAATTTTTGGATCTCTGACTTCTTATGCTTTACCTCCAATAAAGCACTCCTATACTTTTCTATCATGAAGATTTTGCTCATGCTCGAGTATTTTTCTTCGAAGTTCACCTCTTCTTTCTTGGGCTTTACTTTCAAGTCCGAGCACCTTTCAACAACAGCTCCACCTAAGCATCGAAGCTCTTATATCTCATGTCCAAAATATCACCTTCGATCATTCTCATTCTTTCGAGTTTCGTCTTTAATGATGTGATACAAACTCAGAATCTCTACAATCTTCTTGTATCATTTTATTTCTTACATTGCCTTTAATCATTTTAAGTATTTGTCTTGCCATGTTAAATGATAAAATAATTTATAAGAATTTGAATTATATTTATGTATATAGAATCTTTAAATAGTGTGCCATGGATCATAATTGGATAGACCATCGAATAGTTGACATGATGATTTTTGTTGATTATAAGGAGGGAATCAAGTATTTCTATGATTATGTTTCTGGGAATGTGGTACTCTTAATTAAAAGACAGGCTTGTTGTCCTTGTAACAACTATGTTAATAGGGAAATGCTTGATAGGGATATAATTGATATATCAAGGTTCAGTGGTCCAGCATAGCAACAAGGCTTCGACTCTATCCGAACATATGTCAGCTAGCTCAAGTGATGAGGTAATCTCCCAATGCCTCACCACATGGACTCAAAGATGCATTCATGTCAATCATTATCGGTCTACTCGATCGATCCATCCATGCATACTTTTGCTGGAGCAATCATTAATGTTTGCCACCTAAGGACTGCCCTGCCATAATGACACGAACTTAGCCATTGGCTTATCACAAGGGGTGTCGACATGGGCATGGAACGATGCTATGAAGGGTTGACATGGCCCAAAATTTATAATGCTCCTCGATACCTTGGAACCCTTGGGGTAGAGTTTAGCTGGATGCCTTGTTAGGGTAGTGAGAGGAGCAACGGTTAGCCAAGGAATGGCATAGTCATAGCATGATATCAGGGAGTTCGAGAGGCTTCATATTTGGCATGACGATGGTTTGCCAAGATATGTGATCGCTGTTGTGGATGGTCAAAAATAAAAACCTAACTCACTATTATAACTAGGAAGAGTAGGGATCGTATCCTCGAAGATCAAGGATAATTATTTCATGAAGAAAGTAAAGAAGGAAATAAATATTTAGATTTTTAAAAGGTAGATGATGGTTTAATTAAAACTAATTAATTTAAATTACATATAAGATCGAGAGATTTATATGATAAAAAGATATCTTCAGGTAATCACATACATAAATTCTGTACTTGTTCCAATCCAAGTAACCAAAATTCATAATTATTTCAGAATCTTTCAAACTAATATCTAGTATAGGCTATCTTGCTAAGTACAAACCATATCCTATTAAGATCATGGCTCATCCCACAAGTATAGACTATCCAACGATTGAGTCAAATAGATCATAATAAGATACTGAATAAAATCCTAGAATTAATTATCTATGTTGAGCATGGACCATATCGTGTCAAGATCATGATCTGTCCCACCTATAGATAATTAATTTTAGAAAATCAAATAGAAGAGAGTTTAAAAGAAATAAAAAGCTTTATTCAATTGCATAGAGTAGAAAAAATATAAAATCTTAAGTATAGAAACTTGTACTTCTCTATAGACTGCACCTCAATCAAGCATGGCTCTTGGATACATCTTCTTGATGATTCAAAGCTCTACCACGGCACCTCCTCTCTTAAAGAATTCTTTGTCTTTACTCCCCTCCCTCTCTCTCCAAGCCTAGAACTAAATTACAAAAGAAAATAAAAATTATATTATGGCTGGCTGTGCTCATGGCTCCCTGTTCCTTTCTTCTCCATAGTTTCCATTTTATTGAGCTTTAAATAGGTTGAATCCCATTCAAACTAGAAGAAGAAATAACTTAAAATTAGGCTTTGATGTTCTAGACTTATTCTAGCCATTTGATCATGATCATATGCTTGAAATCTCATCAAAATCCATAGCATACACTCTTAAATGAAATAGGAATGAACTGGGGTTGTCGAATTTGTCTTAGTGGTTCTCTGCCATTGGTTTGCAAAGATCACTACCTGATTCACGAGTCCAAGTCCTTTATCAAGTAGGAATCCATATCAACCATTAGATCTTCACTTAGATTGAATCCTTGCCATGAATGAATGGCCATGCTTCCTGTTCCAAATCACCCCAACCATCTTTGCTCGTAGATGCCGCCCTGGGGCCATAGACCATCATTGCTGGAATGGTTTCTGCTCACCGACGATGCTGTCATCACCTTCCTCTAACTGTGGACGAGAAGCGGTGGTGAACAAAGAGAACAGAGAGTAATGGTGGGAGGATGGTCATGAGGAAGGAAGGCAATAGAGTCTGGCCATGGTGATGGGGAAGAGGGTTCTTGGGATGATGGAAAGAATGGTTGGCAATGGTGGGCAATAGCTCAAGCAAAAAAGAAGACCATGGCTAGTGGTGGTCTCAAGCTAAGGGAAGTGACAATGATAGTGGGGAGGCTGACAATGATGAAGATAGGAAGAAGGCTGGTTGGTGATGGGCATGGTGGCATCTCGAGAATGGCCAGATCGGGGATGGTGATGGTGGCTAGCATGGTAGTTTTGGGCAATCAAACGGTGGAAGAAGATGGTGGAGGATGGTGTCAAGGATGTCTTTCCAGTGCTTTCGCTGACCATGGATGGGTTCTCGAAAGCCTTTTTGGCCAGCGACTGTGTCTCCGATGGCTTCTCCGGTGAGGATCAGACTCGAGAAGGAAGATGGTCCACAAAATGACTCCGTAGACTACATTCAATGGCCACCATGGACCGCAGCCTGCTTCTATAGACCGAGCGGCCAGTCCACCATGGACCGGCTACTTTAAAATCCATGCTAAAAGTTAATATATAGATTTTTCTTAATTCTAGGCCTATTTGAACTCTGATTTAAAACTATTTATGCTGTTAGATTTTAAAAATCAAGCTCTTTTTATTTATTGACTCCTTTTCTACAAAACACTAATAAAAATATCAATTTTTAAGAAATATAGATCAATTTTATTCATTTTATTGTTTAAATTGAGATATTTAATAGACTTATCAGCATGTGTTGAGACTCAAGGAATCCTCTTGGTTTTGAGGAGGAATGCAAGGATTTGCCCGTATTCCCGACTCCTCCAAACCCGTAGCGTATGGGTTCGCCAAGGCATGGTTGTGAGGCAAGGCAGTGCCATGCCTGAATTGTCTCGCATGGAGACATTCAGGGTAATGCTGATCGGACGAGCTGGCTAATTATATGGGGATGAGGATTTCCAAGAGATTGAGCCTTGAAGAATTGTCTAGGCTACTTTATGTGTTCTTGATCTTAGTGATGGAATGATGAGGTGATAAAGGACCAATCGAGCAAGGTTTGGCCTTCCAAATAGGCAAGTCTCGTGAGCATTGCGGGGTGACATCTTGCGGGGATCCATGGGAGCCAGTTGGCCATGGAGTTCAAGTGTGGCATATGGAATTTTGATCAAGGTATATGCCTTAGAGCTGGACCAAGGATCAAGGATGGCCAAGAGGGTCATAACGAGGAGAGGACAATGAGATGCAAGGATTAGTCGATCAAAGATATTTACTTGATAGACAGACTTAGATGCCAATATCATGGCAGTGCATAAGGTGCAAACAGGCCATGGACATAGAATATTGGACGTATGGTTATGGGTCTTCAAGACCATGGCAATGCATAATGATGTGCGAGTAGCCCGTGAATATTATTGAGCATTATGGCCATTGATGAGAAGCCATGCTGAGGATACAAGATCGGGATCATGGCACAAGAGCTTGTGGGAGAGCTTGGATGGCAGAACCTGGGAGAGCTTTGGATGTGCCTGATCAATCATAGCTTTGTGGGGTTATGGGACATGTCAGCTTGGCGGGTCAGCTAGGTGACACTAGAGATGGTTTACCTGAGCCTCATGCAGAGTGGAGGCATTGCATGGTCATGTCATGTGAGTTTGGTCTGTGTATTTCTAAAGGATAGCATAGAAGCTTGCGGATCAGTGACATAGTGGTTATGTCATGGTATGGAAGTATTTGAAGATTTGAGATATCTCGGGTGAGTAGTACTTGGCTTGTGGGGCAAAGCTATCAAGTTGGCATAAAGGTGTTGAGTTGTGAAGCACTCTTAGAAAGAGTTTAATGTTAAGGCACTGAGGTATGCATGAGTATCATAGTTGACCTGAGGGTCGGGTTTCTTTCAAGCACTTGAGAGTGTCGCATATGTTCAGTTCGATAGTATTGCTAGGTAGGGGTATGGAGGTGCATGCATGGCTATATGGCTGGACTACTACACGTTTATATGTATATATGAGGAAGGACTCAGAAGGGCTAGCCTTAATGTGTGGCATGCCAGGGCACCGCACGGGTGTTTGAGTCAGAAAATACTCATCCCGTGATAGTTGATATCATAGCAAAGGTTGCTCAGTTGATAGTCGACATTATGCTTATTGTAGTTGCTGATTCGAGGATATCCAAAGCAGTAGAAGATCTAGAGAGTGTTGGAAGTCTAGTGTCTACGGAGATGGATGTCTAAGTTTGTTGTGGGTGTAAAGACTCAGAGAGGGGGAGCAAATTGCAAAGATGATGTGCTCGGTGTTGAATGCTTAAGGTTGCATATCGATTGCATGCATGGATAGAAGCCCGTAAATGTAAAAGTCTACTAGTTTGTGGCTACAGGATGGGATTCAAGGTGAAGAGTGCTAATGAATGCTAAAGCACTTGAGCTATATGTACAATTGTATGGTAGAGCATCTTGTGGGACCAGAGTTTGCACAAAGATAGAGTTAGAGAAATGGACTGAGGTACTATGGTGTGTCTATAGTGCAGAGGAGGATGTAGTATCCAAATTTTATAAGTGTAGGCCGAGAAAAAGTTTTAGAGAGTCGAGGAACCTAGGTGCACAAAGATGTGGAACATTTGGAAAGAGCCATCTCTTATGTGGGAGACTGTGGCATGGAAGCACATGAATGACAAATTTGAACTAAACTTCATGGAACTGCTCTCAGGGTGAAGGCATGGAAAGCCGAGGTACTAGAGATAGTGGAACTACTCTTAGGGTGAAGGCACAGGAAAGCCAAGATACTAGAGGTACTGAACTACTCTTAAGGTGAAGGCATGGAAAGTCGAGGTACTAGAGGTGATGGAATTGCTCTCAGGGTGAAGGCACAAGAAAGACGAGGTACTAGAGGTAGTTGTTGGCCTAGGTGGCCATGGTGCAGAGGCACTAGTGTTAGACATGCTATGAGGCAAGTTCAGGCTCAGATGTCAGATGTAAGAGGGTGTTGAGGTATTGGAGTCAGAGGAGTGAGGCAAGCCTGTGGGGTAGCCTTGCATTGGTACTATTGACTCGGGGTGAAGACATAAAAGGCAGTTAAGATAGGTTGAGTATGCCAGGAAGCAGCATGAATAGCGGTTCTATATAGACAGACATTTGGTGCTCGGAGTGAAGACTGCTATGTTAAGGGACTCAAGCAATGTAGAAGTCACCTTGATCAAATATCAGGGTTTCACTTGGAAGTAGCTATGGATTTGTGTTGGTATGAGATGGCATAGAGACATGGAGGCGACTTGTTAGTACTTGGCATCGGTGCGGTGTGGAAAGCCTAAATGTATGGTGTTGAATAGAAAGGTCAAAATTACCACAAGGCCATAAGGTGGGTACAAAGTAAGATCAAGCATTTAAGAAAGAGTTGCTCGAAGGGACTCATCGGGTGGGCCGCTCCTAGATCTAGTTGGACAGGAGTTAAGCCTTGGATGTAATCCAAGGAGTGCCATTTTATATTGTTAGCAGTGAATTAAAGGAGGATGCTTTGGCAGAAGTAGTGGCCACTCTCATATTAGGATAATTAGGAGTTAAGCCTTGGAAGAGTCCGAGGAGTTCTACAAGGATTGTCAGCCAAAGTTGAAGGTCAAAGGATAGCCGAAGTTGAAGGTTAGAGGACCACCAAAAGAGCTCATGAATGTAGTGGCTGCTCTCAGATTGGGGCAATCAGGAGTCAAGCCTTGGAAGAGTCCGAGGAGTGCCTTGTAGTTGGATGGTTAGAGGATTGCAAAGTGCTTAGAAGATGTGGTGGCCACTCCCAGATTGGGATAATTGGGAGTCAAGCCTTGGAAGAGTCTGAGGAGTGCCATGCAGTTTGAAAGGTTAGAGGACTATAGTGGATGTCTGATAGGATCACGATTTTGTTGTTAAGACATCGCAACTATTAGTTTAATTAACCGACTTTTAAGTAAAAGTAAAAACACATAGAGAGGATGAGTCGGGTTGAATCCATGAAGAAGGTAGTACGTAGGATAGTTTAAAATCTTTGATTTTTATAAAATAAAGAAAAAAATAGTTTTAAGCTAGTAAAATGGAGAATCAAAGTATAATAAAGAATGAAAACTTGGTATGCTCAATCCGTTAGTCAGATCTTAGCATCTACTTGCAAGGAAAGTAAAAGACAAAATTTTAAATTATAAAAAACTAAACTGAATATTAATGAAACTAGGATTCTACTACAAGAAATTAAAAGTATAATTGAATGAAACTAAAAACAATTATAAAGAAAGCTAGAATAGAGGTTGGAAGTAGATCAGCGCAGCTTTGTCAGGAAGACGATCGACAAGCTTCCTTCTTCCTTTGTACTTCTGACAGCAAACTGGGCTTCTCTACTTCTTCCTCTCTAGTTTTGGATCTTGAAGATGAAGACAACTCGAAGATGGTGTAGGGATAGCACTCTCCTCCAAGATACCTCGCTCTTAGAGGCCAACCTATAACCCAAGTAATGCCCTCTATCCTGTACCCCACTATCTCCAGCATGATTTTTGCTTAGCCCAGAGGTCCTTTAAATACAGCTTGTTTAGGGCTTCCTCCGAGTCAAATTTGGAGTCAATCAGACTTAACATCAGCTTAATATCATGCAAGGAATTCTTAGCCATCTGATGTGTTGCATGATGGATCGAGGTAGCTTCTTCTTTCTCGGGCAAATAGAGTATGATCCGGACTCCTACCGCATCCCGAATTCTCTAGATCCCCCTCTCCCACCAGAATTTGGAGGACTTGCTTTTCCCCATCGGACAGTCGGCAACGCGAGGCGGCAGGCGATGGTAGGTGGTAGTGATGGGCAACAGTGGTAGAGAGGATCAATGGTGGATGGGAAGAAAGCTGATTAAAGAGGGTGGATCTAGCACCTTGGGAGCTTCTCTGGTAGTGGGCAGCAACCGTGCCGGCATCACAGGATGGCTCAGGCGATGGTGAAGGGTGACATTGTCAGTGGCAGCAAGCAAGGACCAAATAGAGGGGAAAAGGGACATGACTGGAAGGTGGTCAGTGGCTTTTCCAGCCATTATGCAGCTCCCGACAGCGAGGGGCACAGATCCAGTATTTCCTCCAACAACGGACGGTGACTGGTGACGGTAGTGGTGCCAGAATCGCTTTATGGTCCATGGATAAGGTTTGTGGACCGACAGCAATGGCTGCTAGTGGACCGTTCTGGCATTTATGAACCAAGCAGTCGGTCCATGGTGGACTGGCTGCTTTAGTATTCATGTAATTTCTTTATTAACTTTGAAATTTTGATTCCGGATCCATTTGAACTTTAATTTGAGTATCGTCTATGCCGTTGGACTTCAAAAATCAAGTTTTTTCAATCTATATACTTCTTTTCTATAAAATATTAATAAAAGTATCAATTCTACATAAATATAAAATAATAAATATTTATTTTAATGGTTAAATTAAGATAATTAATAAACTTATCATACCCTCCAACTTAATCATTGCTAGTCCCTTAGCACTATAATTAAAATCAAATCATGTATCACTAAGATCCTCCTTTGCAAAATTAGATCTAGGCTTAAGGTTGAAAGAAGCTAGCTAGTATCACTAAGTATTGAGTTTTTGAAATAAATTTCGTAGTCAGAACTATTAGAAACTTTCTTAGAGTTCATCCAAAGATCTACAACACTTGTGCTTGTGATAGGTAACTTAGTATTTCGGTACTAGCTTGTAAGAAATAATGGTATCTTCACCTATCACCTACTTTGGTCAATTTTCAATACACCCTCAATTTAAATACATGTACAGAGGTAGCTTTCAAACTACCTGATTTTTTTTATGATATCTTTACACTGCCCACTTTCTGACATGAACAACAATGCTTACTTAGACAAAGGTGCCTGGTTACTCGTTAGAAAACCAATGTTTAGAACTTGCCTTTTTTCTTTCTTTTTTTAATTATTTTTTTAAATTTTTTAGGTAGGTAGCTCTTTTCTCAAATTCAAGTTTCTTTTAATGAGGTGTATATCAATTACCAATTTTCAGTAATAGTTGAATCTTCAATTAACCTTACAATTATTACCTAGTTTACCTTGCCAGTGTATATGTGCGAAGGAAGTACTAATAGCCTTTAGCTGACCTAAGTAGGCTGCTAAAAGTTTGACTAGCTAATCTACTCCTTTGCTTGTTACAGTAATTAGTACATACTTTCTAACTCTATTACCTTTTCTTAGTCTATTTTGCTCAAGAATCTCTTTCATAACATATGGTTTAAATTTTTTTTAAATTTTTTTAAAGATTACCACGGTATTTTAAAATATTTTTTCAAAAAGTTTTCCCTTACCCCCTAACTTAATTTTTATTATCCTCAATGAAGTAAGAAAAAATTAGGATATGAATGTAAGACAAGGAGAGGTACCACCTGGACTAGATATACATCTTGAGTTTTAGGTGCATCTATAAAGAGTGGTCCATTATTCCTACAAAAATTACTAAAACAAAAATCAATGAAAAGATTAGGTTGCCTCTCAATAAGTGCTAAGTTTAATATCTTCAGCCAAACACATAGCAACTTAGTTTAGTATAGATCAGTTAATGTTACTTGATCAATGGTTTGATTTGATGATATCCCTTCAATATATGGTTTTAATCGTTAACCATTTACCTTTAAAAAAAATCCTATCCTAAGATCAAGAATCTTGACTGCACCATGGGGGAACACTTGATTTACTATGTAAGGTCCATCCCATCTAGATCTCAGTTTTCCAAGAAATAATCGAAGCCTTGAATTAAATAACCATACTTGTTGATTAGGCTTAAAGGTCTTCCTAGAGATGTGTTTATCATGAAAGGCTTTCATTTTTTCTTTATAGATGCATAAATTTTCATAGGCCTCTCATCTCAGTTCATTCAGTTCCTTTAGCTGTAACATCTGATTAGAACCAGCTTGTTTCAAATCAAAATTTAATTGCTTGATTGCCCAATATGCTTTATGTTCAAGTTCTACTGGAAGATGACATGCTTTTCCATAAATTAGTCTATAGGGAGACATACCAATAAGATTCTTATAAGCTGTCATGTAGGCCCATAATTCATCATCTATTCATTCCAACTAGTCTTTACGATCAGGCCTAATAGTCTTTTATAGGATGTTCTTGATCTCCCTATTAGACACTTCTACCTGACCATTAGTTTGTGGGTGGTACGGTATGGCTACCTTATGTGTGATCCCATATCTTCGTAGTAACATTCGAAACTGGTAGTTTGTGAAATGGATACCTCCATCGTTATTGATGGCACGTGAAAATCTGAACCTAGAAAAGATATTCTTTTGAACAAATATGATAACTACCTTATGTTCATTGGTTCGGTTTGCCATTGCTTCAATCCACTTAGAAACATAATCGATAGCTACCAAAATATATTTAAAACCATTGGAGGGTGGAAAGGGTCCCATGAAATCAATTTCCCAAACATCAAAGATTTCAACTATCAAGATGGAGTTTAAAGGCATCATGTCTTTTCTTGAAATATTTTTTAATGCTTGACATTTGGAACATTCTTGACTAAAAATATGGGCATCCTTAAATAATGTAAGCCAGTAAAATCCACTTTGTAACACCTTAGCTACAGTTTTTCTACCATAGAAGTGTCCTCTGCAAGCAAGAGTGTGACAAAAATTTAAGATACTTAGTTGTTCAGACTCAGGGACACATCTACGATGATCTGATTAGCACAAATTTGAAAAAGTTCTAGATATTCTCAAAAATAATACTTGATTTGAGCAAAGAATCTATCCTTTTCATTCTTAGACCAGTCATCAGGAACTTGTCCAACTACTAAATAATTAACTATATCTGCAAACCAAGGGGCCTTTGTATGTGAAACTGCTAGGAGTTGCTCATTAGGAAAAGATTCTTCAATTAATGTAGATTCATAATCTTCAACTAGGATTCTAGATAGATGTTCTGCTATAATATTTTCTGATCCCTTCTTATCTCGAATTTCAATATCAAATTCTTGTAGCATCAAGGTCCATCTAATTAAGCATGGTTTAGCATCTTTCTTTGAGAGCAGGTATCTCAAAGCTGAGTGATCTGAATAAATCATGATCTTGGACCCTAATAAATAAGATCAAAATTTTTCCAAGGCAAACACTATAGCTAGTAACTCTTTTTCAGTGGTTGTATAATTCTTTTGGGCTTCATTTAGAGTTTTGCTGGTATAATAAATTAATGTAGGATATTTGTTTACCCTTTGGCCCAAAATAGCTCTTATGGCATAGTCTGAAGTGTCACACATTATTTCAAAAGGTAGTAACCAATATGGGGATTGGATGATCGGGGCTTTGGTCACAGCTTCTTTTAAAAACTCATAGGCTATAAGACAGTCTTCATCAAAGTTAAACAAGATATCCCTAATGAGCATATTACATAAAGGATGGGATATTTTAGAAAAGCCTTTGATGAAGCAACGATAGAATCCTATATGGCCAAGAAAAGATCGAATCTACTTGACAGAATTGGGTGGAGGAAGTTTAGAAATTAATTCAACCTTAGCTCTATCAACCTCAATCCCCCTTTCTGACATAATATACCGTAGGACGATCCCTTCTTGAACCATGAAATGACTTTTCTCCCAGCTTAAAACTAGATTGGCCTCAATGCATCATTTTAATATCTTCTTTAAATTGTTAAGGCGACTCTTAAAAGATTCTCCAAAGATTGAAAAGTCATCTATGAAAATTTTCAAGAAATCTCCCACAATATCCTAGAAAATCGATATCATGCATCTTTGAAAGGTTGAAAGTGCATTACACAATCCATAGGGCATTCTATGAAAAGCAAAGTTTCCATAGGAACAGGTGAAAGTGATCTTTTCTTGGTCTCCTAGATAGATTGCTACTTGATTATATCCAGAGTATCCATCTAAAAAGTAGAGATATCATTAGCCAGCTAGTCTCTCCAAAATTTGGTCAATAAAAGGTAAGGGGAAGTGGTCTTTGCAAGTGGCTGCATTAAGTTTTCAATAATCGATACAGACATGCCACACAATGGAAAGTCTTGTTGGCACTAGATCCCCTTGGTCGGTACGACAACCGTGAGTCCAAATTTCTTGGGAACAACTTAAGTGGGACTTACCCAATGGCTGTCAGAAATGGAATAAATGATACCAATATCTAACCATTTAATTACTTCCTTCTTGACCACTTCTTGCATATTTAGGTTGAGCCATCTTTGCATTTCTTAGATTGGTTTGGCATTATCCTTTGTATAAATGCGATGCATGCAAATTGATAGACTAATACCTTTCAAGTCAACAACGGTCCAACTTATGGCCTCCTTATGTATCTTTAGAACATCCATTAATTGATCTTCCTACTCATGGGTTAGGTTAGAAGCAATGATTACTGGTAGAGTTTTCTCGGGTCCTAAGAATACAAATTTGAGTGATTCGAGCAAAGGTTTTAATTCTAATTATAGTGGAACCTGAGTCGAAGGACATATGGTGCAGTTCCTAAATCAGGTAAAGGTTCAGTTGTCATTGACTAAGGTCGTGAATGTGATGGGTGAGGTGGATCGAGCAGGACATTCACCTCCTGAACTTGGGTTTCTTCATTAAGCTCATTATCATCCATCAAATTGGAGGAGGTCTTAGACTCAATTATTTCATCTATCTGATCAATCACATAACAACTTTCCTCCTTTTGAATAAATTTTGAGGCATTAAAAATATTAATTTTTACCTTTTGATCAATGGCTAAGAATAGTTGACCTAAAATTATGGGGTTCTGATTTAGCTCTTGGGATGGTTCCATGTCAAGTATAAGGAAGTCTACTGGAAAATAACACTGGTTTACTCTAACTACAGCATCCTCAATCAAACCATGAAGAGTCTTAACAGATCTATCTGCTAGTTGTAGGATGACTGACGTAGGTTTTAGTTTTCTTATCCCAATTTTTTTATAAATTAAGGTTGAAAGAAGGTTCATGCTAGCTCTTAAATCCAATAAGACTCGATCAAAGGTGATGCCTCCTATAATACAGGAAATCAAAGGAGCACCAGGATCTTTCATTTTCTAAGGTAATTGGTTTAACAGGACTATAATTACATCCTCAGATAATACAATTCTTTTCATACTACGTGACTCATGTTTTAGGATACAAAGTTTCTTGAGAAATTTAGCGTAAGCCAGAACATGCTGAATTACATCAAAAAGTGGTAAATTAATATGTACTTGCTTGAATAATTTCATCAATTCCTTGTTACGTGCTCCGTGGCTTTTGCATGGAGAACCAGCTTCTAGGGCTGAAGGGAATGGAACTCTAGGTTTATATGTATCGGGCAACTCATCTACTATCTTTCTTCCTTTATCTTTCTCATTCAGATTTGAATCGGCATCAATACCTATTTCGAGCTCAGGTTCTTTCATGAGGTTAGTCTCAGTATGAGCCTCTTCTTCTAAGTTCAGTTTTTTGGCTAGCATCAATACTAGCCTCTCCCACCAAGTCTAGGTATGGATCTCTAAGAATCCTACCACTTCTAAGCTTAGAGATTGCTTTGGCATTCTTAAATTGGAGATTCTTATGTGGGACATTTGATTGAAGGTTGGACGGGTTGTTCCTAGGGTTTGCTATCGGTTGGCTTGGTAATCGACATGGTTCCCTTCTTATGGTGGACTTAGCTATTTATCCTATTTGTGCTTCTAACCTGGCGATTGATTGTTATTGAGCTATGATTAGTTGTTGGAGTTGATTAAACCTATCATCGACTAGATTGATCTATTGAAGGGGTTGGTATGATTGCTGATTATGATAAGATGGCTGCGTAGACTGACTAGGTTGACTAGGCTGACCTCTATTATAGGCATAGTTTTGGTATTGGGGTCTGTTTTAAGAGTTTTGCAAATGAGAAGTTTGGGTCGGAGCTTGAGTCCATTGAGTCTTCCAAGAAAAATTGGGATGGTTCCTTCAACCTAGGTTATTTGTATTTGAGAATGGATCATTAACTGGCTTGGAGTAACCTTGGGCAGCTTGGACTTGTTCTTGATGAATGGTGGTAATTATGCAATTATAGGATATTCATTCACATGATGGGCTAGGCTAGCATAGATAGAACAAATCTCCTGATGATTAGAAGGTGATGGGCACTATGCAGGAGACTGTTGACCGAGAGCTAGGATTTGATCTATTTTATAGGCAAGAAGGTCGACTGTATATAGTCTCTAGGCTATTAGGTTCAAGTCGATATTGGGAGTAGAATTTGACTATTTAATTTCATAGACTCATGCCCGCTTTTGATGAGGAATTGATCTTTCATAGAAAGATAATGAAGCATGATTGATTGAATTTTCACTTAGAATTTCAAATAGAGCATAGGCTTCATCCTCACTCTTACTCATGAATGCACCTCCATAAGATGCATCCACCATCTATCTATATTGGTCTCCTAGATCCTTATATAATGCTTAAACAATTTGCCACTTAGATAGACCATGGTGTAGGCATTTTCTAAGAAGTTCCTTAAGTCTCTTCCATGATTCATGAATTAGGTCTCTTAAAAGTTAAGCTAATCTAGTGATAGCTCGCCTCATGGTATTGGTTCTACCTATGGGATAGAATTTCTTAAGAAATTCGTGCTACATCTCATTCCAAGTTCGAATTGGTCTTCCTGTTATGCCAAGCCAGTATTTGGCTTTATCCTTAAGTGAGAAAGGGAATAGGGTCAATCTAAGTGCATATTAGTAAAATATTGGATCTTCACCGTAGAACAAATTTCTAAAAATTCATCTAAATGCTTATAAGGGTCTTCATTGGAATTCCCATAAAAAGATGGGAGAATTTGGATGGTAGTGGACTTGATCTCATAGTTTCTTGCAGGTATATCGAGTAAATGGATACAAGTCGATGGATTGTAGGTAGTAGAAATGAAGTACTTTTTTATCTGCCTAGGTGGTTCTTCAGGAATTTTAGCCATTTGATTATTTGGTTTGATATGGATCAACCGTTCAATTTCAAGGTTGGGTTCAACCAGGTCAGAAAATAAAAATGTCATATCGTTCATATACCAATGTAACACTAATATGTAACAAAAAAAAATTTAAAAGTTTTTTTAAAAAAAGTAGATTAGAAAAGAATGAAGGAGGTCTAAGGAGAAGTCCTTACGAGTCCATAATCTAAGAGGATAGAAAAGACTTAATTTTATTTTTTTATTTTTTTATTTTTTTATAAATTTCAAATACTTGTCAAACAGATTGCTATCCTGGGTTACCCTAATTTTAGACAACTTCTAACTTCCAAGGCAACCTTAGAGCCCTCCAAGTCAAAACTAACTAATCAACTGGTCAAGTAAGGGTAAGATTGGTGAGGATCCCTCCATTGCTTTCCTTAGATACCAATTAAAATTGGCCAGGTCGATCAATAAAATTAATTAAAAACTACCTTTCTTTAGGACTATATCATCCTTGAACCCCTTTTCTAGACACCAGTTAATCAATCAATTCTGACTCGGTCCAACTCTTTTGGATGCCTTGTCCTATTGAGCTCAAGTTTCTTAGGGGCTAACATCTAATTGATTTTAATTAATAGGCTTGGGTCAATGCAAGATGCAAAGTGATGGTTTGTTGGCTAAGGAAGGGTTATCAACTCCCCACCTTATGTTGTTTGTGGGTTAATGCCCTTAAGATATTTTATGGAAATATGCTAAGCAAAACAGGAAGATGTCCCAAACAAGTAATAGTCTTTTAAGATTTAGTTAGTTACTCTATTTTAGTTAAGTGTTATACAGTATTTTGATTTTCTTTTTATATTATGTTATTTAAAGCAAGAGAGATAAAAAATAGATTTTAATCTTGGTTAATTAGATGTAAGAAAAAAAGACTAAAATTAGGTTAAGCAAATAAAAAAACTATAGGTCTTATAATTAAGATAAAAAATCAAATTAGTATTTAAGGCAATTAATTAAAAGGTTAAGTTTTTTTGGGGGTTAATTTAGAAAAGGAAGAAACTAAAAAAAAAATCTTTTATGTTAATTTGAAAAAGGAGGCAAGCAATAAAAAATGGAAACAAATATTAAAAAATTAGGTAGGTTTTAAAAAAAGAGACTAATCAAAGGAAATAAAAAAGAAAAAAAAATGGTTAATATAAAAAGTAAAAATCAATTATAAGTAACTAAAAAAAATTAATATAGGGTAGGATTGATCTCACCAAAATTATAAAAATTTTATTCTCCTCTTTTTTTTTTTTTTTTTTTTTATTTATAAAAAATAAAAAATAGTAAACTAAATTTACAAGAAATTAAAGAGATCATAAATGCTAGCATTCGTACCTTTTTTAGCAACAGTGCCAAAAACTTGATAAGATCATGATGTTGTCATTAAGATACCGTGACTATCAGTTTAATTAACTAACTTTTAAGTAAAAGTAAAAAATATAGAAAGAATGAGTTCGATTGAATCCACGAAGAAGGTAGTGCATAGGATAGTTTGAAATCTTTGATTTTTATAAAATAAAGAAAAAAATAGTTTGAAATCAATTAAACAAAGAATCAAAGTGCAATAGAGAATGAAAACTTGGTACGATCATCCACTAGTTAAATCTTATCATCTATTTGCAAGAAATTTAAATTATAAAAAAAACTTAATATTAATTAAACCAGGATCCTACTGCAAGAAATTAAAAGTGTAATTGAATAAAACTAAAAACAATTATAAAGAAAGCTAGAATAGAGATTGGAAGTAGATCGGTGCAGCTTCGTCAAGAAGAAGGTCAACGAGCTTCCTTCTTCCTTCGTACTTCTAAGAGTGAACTGGGCTTCTCTACTTCTTCCTCTCTGATTTTGGATCTTGAAGATGAAGTTGGCTTGAAGATGGCACAGAGACAGCACTCTCCTCCAAGATATCCCACTCTTAGAGGCCAACCTGTAATCCAAGTAGTGCCCTCTATCCTGTACCGTGCTCTCTCTAGGATGATTTCTTCTTAGCCCATGGGTCCTTTAAATAGAGCTCGTCTAGGGCTTCCTCCCGATCAAATTTAAAGTCAATCGAGATCAAGATCGGCCAGATATTGTACAAGAAATTCTTAACCATCCGATGTAATGCATGATGGATTGAAGCAGCTCCTTCCTTCTCGGGCAAATAGAGTCTGATTTAGACTCCTACCATATCCCGAATTCTCAAGATCCCCCTCTCCCATCGAGATTCAGAGGACTTGCTTCTCGCCATCAGATGGCTAATGGTGCAAGGCGGCAGGCGGTGGCAGGAGGCGATAGTGGGCAATAGTGGCAAAGAGGATCAATGGTGGATTAGAAGAAAGCCGATCAAAGAGGGTGGATGCTGGCACCTTGGGAGCTTCTCCGGTAGTTGGTGGTGATCATGCCGGCATCACGGGATGGCTCAGGTGGCGGTGAAGGGTGACATCGTTAGTGGCAACAAGCATGGACCAAACGGAGGGGAAAAGGGACACGATCGGAAGGTGGTCGGTGGCTTTTCTGGCCATTATATAGCTACCGGCAATGAGGGGGATGGCTCCAGTGTTTCCTCCGGTGACGAGTGATGGTAGCGGCACCGGAATCGCTCTACGGTCCATGGATAAGGGTCATGAACCGGTAGAAATGTCTACCGATGGATCGTTCGGGCATTTATGAACCAAGCAGTCGGTCCATGGTGGACCGGCTACTATAATATTCATATAATTTCTTTATTAACTTTCAAAATTTGATTCCGGGCCTATTTGAACTCTGATTTAAGGATCATTGATGCTGTTGGACTCCAAAATTAAGCTCTTTCAATCTATAAGCTTCTTTTCTACAAAACATTAATAAAAAGTATCAATTTTAAATAAATATAAAGTAATTAATATTTATTTTAATAGTTAAATTGGGATAATTAATAGACTTATCAATATCTAGTGTAGAGGACGACATCAGCATATGAGAAGTATGGGTTCCATGGAATAGTCAGTATGGTGTGGATAATAGATTCTCAATAGTGGAGAAAGGATCAAGGACACCGAGGCCATGGGGCTCTGGCTCGAGGAATCATGGTTGCAGTGGCTACAACAGACTTTGGTCGTGGTGACCAATAATCCAAGTAGTGGTTTGGACATCAACGAGGGCATTGATAGTTTAAGTGGGGGAGAATTGTCATGGACTTAGCCATTGGCTTGTCATAGAGGGTGCTGATATGAACATGGCACAGTGCTTTGAAGGGTTGGTATGGTCCAGGATTTGCAATGCTCCTTAATACCTTGGAAACCACAGGATGGAGTTTAGCTGGATGCCTTGTTGGGATAGTGAGGGGAGCAATGGTTAGCCAAGGAATGCCATAGTCATGGCATGATATCAAGAGGCTGAGGAGGCTTGACATTTGACATGGCAGTGGTTCACTAAGACATGTGTTGAGACTTAAGGAATCCTCTTGGTTTTGAGGAGGGATGCAGGGCTTTGGTCATATTCCTGACTCTCCTAGACCCATAAGGTATGGTCCACCATGGTGCGGTTGTGGGCTAAAATGGTGCCATGCCCGGATGGTCTCACATGGAGGCATTCAAGGCAATGCTAGTCGAACGAGCTGGCCACATTATACAGGGATGGAGATTTCCGAGAGGTTGAGCCTCGAGAAATTTTCTGGGCTACGTTATATATTCTTGATCTTTATGATGGAGCGAAGAGGTGATAGAGGACCAGTCGGCCAAGAGTTTGGCCTATCCCAATAGGCAAGTCTCGTGAGCATTACGGGGTGATGTCTTGCAAGGATCCATGGGAGTAGGCCGACCATGGAGTTTAAGTGTAGTTTATAGAATTTTGATCGAGGTATATGCCTTGGAGCTGGGCCAGGATCAAGGATGGCTTAAAGGGTTATGCTGAGGAAAGGACAGTGGGATGCAGGTTTAGTTGATCGAAGATATTTACTTGATGGGCAAACTTGGATGCCAATATCCTTGCAGTGCACATGGTGCATGCAAGCCATGGATATAGAATGTTGGACAATATGATCGTAGGTCTTTAGGACCATGGCAATGCATAGTGATATGTGAGCAGGCCGTGAACATTATTGGACGGTACGGCCATTAATGAGAAGGCATGTTAAGTATGCAAGATCAGGATCGTGGCACAAGAGCTTGTGGGGAGCTTGGATGGCAGAACCTGGGAGAGCTTTGGATGTGTCCAATCAACCATAGCTTTGTGGGCCTACAGGGTGCGTCGACTTGGCGGGTCGGATAGGTGACACTAGAGATGGTTTGCTTGAGTCTGATGTAGAGTAGAGGTATTGCATGATTGTGTCATGTGAGCTTGGTTTGTATATTTCTGAAGGGCAGAATGGTGGCTTGTGGATCAATGGCATAGTGATTATGTCATGGAATGAAAGTACTCAGAGATTTGAGATATCTCGAGTGAGTAGTACTTGGCTTGAGGGGCAAAGCTATCGAGTTATCATACAGATGCCGAGCTATGAAGCACTCTTGGAAAGAGTCTAATGTTAAGGTATGGAGGTGTGCATAAGTATTGCAGTTGACCTGAGAGTCGGGTTGCTTGCGGGCACTTGAGAGTACCGCATATGTTTAGTTTGACAATATTGCTAGGCAGGGCATGGAGGTGCATGCTTGGCTATATGGCTGGATTGCTGCACATTTATATGTATGTCCGAGGAAAGGACTTAAGAGGGTTGGCCTTGGTGTATGACATGTTGGGGCACCGCATGGGTTTTTGAGTTAGAAAACACTCACCCCGTGAAAGCAAGGACATGCATGTCAGCCACTACTCCTTACCTCACCTATCTGGCATGGTTCTCCTCTTCGAGCATGCCTATAGTAGCCAGAACATGCCAACTATTATCCCCTATCTTTAGGTGTCAAGTATATGCCTATAACATGATTATCGATAACCCTCCAGGTAAGAAGGCCAAAGTCAAATAGGACAAAGTGAGGACACAAGATGAAGAACAAGGGAAGATAATGGAGACGGAACCAAGATCCCACTCTTCTCATCGGTAATAATATAGTAGAAATAAGATTCAATAGCGACAGTAATATTTTATCATGAATTTTTTTAATTTTTTAAAAATAAAAATTTATTACCGATAATATTAAAGATAGCAAACATCATTGGAAAAAATCTATCAGTGATGGCTTTTATTAGCAACGGCTTTATTTTATCGGTAACCATTTTTTCAATTTTTTAAAAAAATTAGGAAAATATTATTAGCAATGGATTTGTCATCACTAATAGCCATCTCTAATACCCATTATTAGATATGCCATTTTTGTTGTCGCTAATACCAATATTTTATGACCAGGATTTATGTGACGGATTAATAACAACGGCTGGCCATTGCTTATAGTATTAGTAATAGCAAACCTATTATTAATGACGGTAATTAGCTATTACTAATAATTAATTTTCTTGTAGTGAATAAAGCATAATCATTCAAACAGATGAAAGTGGTTTGGACTAACCTCGTCATGTGGGATAACCTCTATAAGCTTATGCATAAGATAGCCTCCAATAGCTAATACCTAGAATAACCTCCATAAGGTTGTGTGGGATAGCTTACAAGGCTTACACATGGGATAGACTCCAAGAGCTTATGCTTGGGATAGCTTTCATAGGGAGTAGTCTCCAAGAGCTTATGCTTGGGATAGCTTTTATAGGGAGTAGTCTCCAAGAGCTTATGCTTGGGATAGCTTTCATAGACTTACGTGAGACTTTGATCCTTGGACTAGGAAATAGTTTTAGCTAATCCAAAGTTGAAAAGAAAGGGGTTGATGAAACCTAAAAAAGTGATAAGAGAATTAAAAGATAAGGCACATGAAAACAAGGCTAGGTAAAGAGTTTTACTTGTTAGCATGTGATGATCCATCTTTTTGAGAAAATGTATGATTGATACATGCTTTATTGATATTTAAGCTATTTAGAATATATGATATGTATTTTTATATAGCATGTTTTCATTTTGACATTGCTTATTATTATTATCAAATTATTTATTATATTGGTATAGATGTATGGTAATTCTTACTAAGATGAAAAAGCTAATACCCTATATTACATTTTTTCAAAGACATAAGATGCTTAGTTCGGATAGTTGGGTGAGAGGTCAAGAACCAAAATTGTTAGTCCATTTGTTAGTTTGATTTCTAGTACCACAGAACATTTGAATGATTGTGATTGAACAACTCGTGATGGATTTATTTAGTTAACATTTTTAGTCATTTATTATTTGAGTAAATTTAGATTTTTTCAAAACTCGGGTGTATTCAATAGGTGTTACATGAGCTCTAAGGCATTGCTCTAAGGTTTATGTAGTTATATTGCATAGCCAACCAAATGTTAGGTTTGGGACATGATAAAATATTATCAAAGCTTATATTATGATCACTTGAAATTGTGACATAAGTGACTAGGGTATGACAGAGTGGTTATTAAGGACATGATAGAAGTATAGAAGTAGTACAAACAGACTCAAAGTTTGGATTAAATACAATTGGTATTGCAATACATGTGCCAAAGGGTTGGCATATAATGAGCAAAAAAGGGCTACATGATTTTGTCCTTGATCTCAATGGTGAGGTTAACCTAAGATGAGTATAAGAGGCTGACTATGAAATATATTGTTATACTAGTAGGTTATATTATACAATGTATACTTATTTAATTATTATTTGGAAAGATTTTGGAACCTTGAACTTGATAGGGTGCAAATTATTATGATCTTTCTAATTTTGTGGTTAATTGTTGATTTGTAAAATTTTGGCTTTATCGGAAAAGAGTTGTTTAGAGTGCAGCCTAAAAGAGTTATAATATTAGAGTATTCTTCGAGGTTTAAACTTGTACGTGGATCATTAAAAGAACCAATATATAAAGAAAAACATATTTGTGGTGCTGTGAATGCATGTAATCCTCAATTGGTGGATTTAATTTTATTGTAAGGATATAAAACTTATATATTGGTGGAATCTTTAATAATCACCATCTTGGATTGGGTTACTTGATTTTTCTTATAGTTATTGGAGATAATTTGGTGTGTTAAATTTCCAGTCAAAGTTATGCTTATGAGTAGATTTATGAAATCTAGCTACAATTGTTGAATTAAATAAAAAAATAGTTTTGGAAGATGTTGTATGAGCTTATTATATAAAGGACAAGATTTCAGGGTGTATTTATCGATTAGTGTTAGAGATTATGGTGAAGGTAACCCTATGACAAATAATATGATCGATCCTACTTATATGAGAATTGAATTGGAGTCATTTAATTTGCTAGAAGTGGAAAATAACCTTCTAAGAAAAAAGCTGATCTAAATTGTCTAATTAAATTATCAAAGAAGCCATGATTTGTTTAAGCTTAAACTAGAGTTATTAAATCTTGGAAAGATGGTGAAGTTTATGCAAGGGCTTCAAACATGGAAGGTGGCTCAAGTTTTAATCTTCACGTGGTATGCACAAGGTATAGTAAGGGCAAAGAGACTCAAAAGTTTTATCTTAGTTCTACCTAAAAATTTGAAATATTAGATCATTTAGTCCAAGTGTAAAGTGCTACCCTAATCAAAAATCATAGAGGATTTGACAAATTTATATCAAAGTCTACAACGAAAGGATGGTAGTTTAAGTCATTTTCAATCAAGTCCCAAATATTAGCCCTAATTTGTGAGGTGTTATGATAGAGGACTTTGATTTTAAATGAGGCTATTAAGAGCTAAAGAACAAGACAAAAGCTAAGGATGTGCCAAGGATAGCCTTCAGAATAAGAAATGGACACTATAAATTTTTAGTTATGCCCTTTGGTTTAATAAATGCACTTGTAGTCTCTGTGGATCTCATAAAATGAGTATTCAAACCTTACCTAGATCAATTTATGGTAGTATTTATTGATGATATCTTGATCTACTCAAAGATCCCATAAGAGCTTAAGGAATATCTAAAGATAGTGTTGCAAACTCTTTAGAAAAAAGAAGCTGTATGCTAAACTATAAAAAGTATGAGTTTTGGTTAAATAGTGCCAACTTTCTCAACTATATTATCTCCAAGGACGATGTATCTATTGATCAAAAGAAAGTAGAGGTAATAATTGAGTGGAGCCGACCCACTAATATTTCCAAGGTGCATAGCTTCTCGGGAATGGCTAATACTGCTGAAGATTTGTAAAGGAATTCTCTCGCATTGCTAAGCCTCTATCTCCATTGACTCAAGCTAATAAAGTTTGAATGGATAGATGATTACAAGTTTTCAAGCACTGAAAAAAATGCTTAATGTCAGCTTCATTGTTAAGGGTTGTATCTGGAATATGAGATTTTACCATCTATGGTGATGCCTCTTGTAAATGACTTGGTTGTGTTCTAATGCAAAATGAAAAGACATAGCATATGCCTTTAGACAGTTAAAGTTATATGAGTTGAACTATCCTATAAATGATTCAGAGTTGCTAGTTGCAGTGTTTGCTCTAAAAATATGGAGATATTATTTACTTGGCAGGCGCTACAACATTTTCATAGATTATAAGCATTGAAGTATTTTACTAAATAAGAGATAAACTTGAGATAAAAAAGATGGCTAGAGTTACTAAAAGATTATGACCTAATCATTAATTATCATCCAAGAAAGGCAAATGTCATAATTGATGCTTTGAGTATAAAATTTTGGAGTGAGTTAGCGGCTCTAATTACTATACAAAAAGCACATTTATTTGACTTGAAAAGATATGAGATTGAGATGTGATTAAATAATCCTGAAGTTTGACTTGTTAATCTTATGGTGTAGCCTATCCTGATCGAAAAATTAAGTCATTTTAAAAGAAGATTTTAAAATTATAGAAAATAAGAGAAATAATAGTCTATTGTCCAATTTGAATTTTGTGTATATATGGATGGTTCTTTAAAGGTTTGGTAATAATTTGTGTATTCCTAAAATTCTAAAATTAAAGAATAAGACTCTAGAGGAGACTCACAATTTAGCTAATACAGTATACCTAGAAGGCACTAAGATGTACCGAGATTTGAGAATAAATCTCTGGTGATTTGGTATGAAAAAATGGATATCACATAGTATGCGGCAGAGTGTTTGGTATATTAGGAGGTCATCAAGGTTGAGCTTCAGAGACTTTGGATACCATTGTGGTCTCTTCTTATTCCTCGGTGAAAATCAGAGCATATTACCATAGATGTTTGGGTTGCAAAAACCCCTAAAGGTAAGAATGCCATATGGGTGATTGTTGATCAATTAACAAAATCAGCCCATGTCTTACCCCTTTCTAGTTGGCAGGATAGTATATAGAGGAGATCATGAGGCTACATGGGGTTTCGGTTATTATTGTGTTATATTAAGAAATTAGATTTGTTTCATAAATTAGGAAGTCTTCACAAAGCTCTTGGTACCAAATTAATCTTTGGCACAACATTCCAACCTAAATTGAAATATGAGCTATTATATCTTTATGAGGATTGACCTATGAGAAGATTCTGATATGAATTATCAACAAGAAGGATTCAGTATTGCAGCATCAGACCATACCTTATATGATGGTACAATGGAGTACCATGACGAAGAGAGGCTACTTGGGAACTCAAAGCAAAAATAAAAGACAATCACCCACAACTCTTCAAAACTTCAAGCAAGTTAATTCGAGGACAAGATTTTTTAAGGGGGAAAGAATATAATAACCTAGTATTGGGCACTTGGGCCAGCCTAAAACAACCAAGGCCCATGCAGGATTGTGTTTGGCACTTGAGTAAAGGGAGGAAGAAGACTCCAAACTCATAGTCTTCTTCTTTCCTTATTCCCTTCAAAACCGGATGATAGCTTAACAAGCTTGGCTTAAAGAAGTCGTAGAACTCATCTATAAGCAGTAATCTCCCTCTCCATGGATTTTTCATCACAAATTTCTCAAAAAATCATTGTCAATTATGAGTTCATTTCCTTGGAATTTCACCAAAGCAATCATCGGATTTTTCCCTTATTTGAGCCTTGTCGAAGCTTGCTGGAGAGGTATCACCCATTACCTTCTTTTTCTTAGTTGTCTAGCTATTTAGAGCCAATGAACCACTAGTTTTGGGTAAAAATAAAGTCTCCCCTGTTTGCATTTTCTTCTTTGATTTTCTTGATCCATCGACCACTGGCAGCTAGGGCTACTACCCAGGGTCATCTTGTCTTTTTGCCATCACCAGTTACTGCTTCAGGTGACCAACATGAGCTTTCCTGTACCCTAGCAAGAGGAAGAGGGGAGGGAATGTTTAGTCCTAGGGAGGAAGAAGAGAGAGAGACCAGTCTTGCTTCTCTTTCCTTCTTTTTTATTTTATATTTTCTTTAATTTATTTGTTTCTCTTCCCTAGTTTTTTCTTTTTCTCCTCCTAAAGATAAAGGAATTTGTGAAAGTGGAATCAAGGAACATGTAGGTGGATCCCCGATAAACTCCAACAAAGGGTTCTAGATAAATAAACTATATACCTTCAATTTTATGTATTAGTACTAATTTTGATTCTACACAAGAACAATCTATTAGATAGGAAAAGGTCAAGCAAGATTTTTGACACAGACCATAAACTAGTGAATCGGTTGTCATCAATTGAGGTAAGAATCTCTATACTTAATCAATGTTAACATTTGTTTAATAATTTGCACATCGAATTGATATATTGTGAGATTTACAATAATGGGTTTAATTTGCATGAGATGATATAGCTTCTATCATTTTCGGTATAAGTATTATATATATTTACTATACGTAAATATTAGTTATTAAAGATACATTATATACCTTTAGTCAGTTTGAGAATTATAAATTCATTGATAAATTAGTAATTCAACTGATCAAGAGTAAAATATAATCATTCAAACAGATAAAAGTAATTTGAACTAATCTCGTTACGTGGGATAGCCTCTACAAACTTATGTATAAAATAGCCTCTAGGTGCTGATGCCTGAGATAATCTCTATAAACTTAAACGTATAATAACCTCATAGCCTTTACGAGTTTATGCATAGGATAGCCTCTACAGAATTATACATAGAATAATCTCTAGGACCTTGTCTAGAATAACCTATATAAAATTACGCATGAGAGTTTGATTTAGTCACGAACTAAGGGCATGATCTTGGTTAGTCTAAAGTCAAAAAGAAAAAATTAATAAAACATGAAAACTATGATAAGAAAATTGGAGGATAAGGTATATGAAACAATGCTAAGTAAAGAATTTTACTTGTTAGCATGTAGTGATCCATCTTTTTGAGAAAATGTATAATTAATACATGCTTTATTGATATTAAAGCTATCCAGGATACATGATATGTATTTTTAAACAGTATTTATTATTTTAAAATTATTTATTATATTAGTATAAATATACAATGATTTTTATGAATCTAGTATTAGTTAGTTCAATTTTTAATACCACAGAACATTTAAATAATTATAATTGAATAAATTAATATTTACTCATATAGACCTTTTTAGTTGATGTTTTTAATCCTTGTCATTTGAATAAATTTAAATTTTATTGAAATTCTAATATATTCAATAGGCCTTACATGAACTCTAAGATTCACGTGGACATGTCACGTGGCTAACCTAGATACTGGATTTAGGATATGACACAAAATTGCACCGATATCTTTAGGATTTCCAAACATCATCCATTCTAAACATTACATGAAACACAACAGGTTCACCATCCCCTGTCTCAGCCGGGCCACCACTTTCATGGAAGGCCACAAAACCAACCAATCAAGATGGGAAGGTGACCTTCAAAAGTACAAGGCACTAACAACATGACAAGAAGGAACACTGAGGATCATAACTACAAAGACAAAATCTAGACACCCAACAAAACATTACGAATCCAAGGTATACAAAACCATTCATCGAACCACGGGGATCATGGTCAAAACATGCACCGGGATGCATGGAGAGAGCACGATATGGCGGTAAAATTTCTACCGCCAGTCTAGAAGAGTGCGCAGGTTTCTTATAGCTTTGTTAATTGACTGGATTGAATAAAAAATGATAATTTATGCCCCCATACATCAATTAAGTAGGTTTGAATTTGACATAAATAAAGTTGGGTCATAAACGGGTTATCCCATCTAAACCTGTCAATTCAGTGACTAGAGGATAAAATGAGATACCATGACTAGGACCTACATCACTTACAACTTACCCCAAAAAAGTTTACATACACTGATGGTCTTACACCATGAAATAGTGGCGGCCTGAATAAGGGCACATATAGGAGAAACCAATGGCAAAGTAATTGCAAAGAATAATGGACTCCTTAGTCAATTTCCTCTTAACTTTGCCATTTATATCATGATACAAAGAGGCATCATTCTTGACAGAGAGCAATGCCCACAGTAAAATAAAACCAAAGCAACACAAACAATGTTCACCTCTTACACCATCTAGGACTTTGAACAACTACCATATAGCAACAGATGGATGAGATACAAACATTTTTGAGGAGGAAACTGGTGATCTTTCTTGTCCCTAAACAAAAGAGTAAAATAAAGCATAACAGATATACAAAAGCTTTCCTTTGATTGCTAAAGTAGAAAAGTATTTTGTATACAGCTAACGTATATGCTGCAAGGAAAAAAGGCCATACCTGTGATAATATGCATGCAAAAATACATGAATCAACCACCCTAGTCGAGATCAACAGAAGCCTTGCAGCACTCGCTTCGCATCCAACAAGCCACCATGCTTTATTACCATTGCACAATCTCCAATTAGAAAAAGAAGAGGTTGCAGTGATGTTAGTGATCACAGAGGCAGAATCGACTCAAAAATTTCATCTAGTTGGGTCTCCGTTTTAGTTGTATCATGTGCCCTTGCAGGCTGCACTGTCTCACCTGTTCTCCAAGCATTTTGTATTAACAAACAATATGTGAAGGTCGGTAATTGTTAAAGAAGGAACTGTTTTAGCTTGCTCTGATATGATTGCATCAGGAGGCAGATGGGTTCGCATAGGAACTTGAGTTGGCATGCAAAGGCCACCCTTCCCTCTACCACAAAAAAAAAAACCACCCTCCCCAACAAAAGGGCAAAATAGAAAAAAAGTAAAGATAAGCAACCCAGAGGATCATGCCATTGCCCATAATCACATGCATGGAGGGACAATTCATGGGACTCTTCTAAACTTTGACCCCCTTCCATTTGCCCAATAGTATGATCACATCATGGAACTAGTTAAACCATTCCCAGAAAATAATAAATCTGGCAGTGTGACATACATGCATAGTTGCTAACATGGACAAGAGATCTCTAGATTGATCCAGTAATGCTTGTTCTTGAGCTGCCATTTTAGCAAGTTCAGATACCAAGGAACTTGTCCCTTCTACCTGCAGACAATGCGTTAAATTTACATCATGAGAGAGAGAGGATCATTCAAATAAAGCAAACCTGACCATACTGGAGGAAATATAATAAGATCAAATAAAGACTGAAAAAGAAGGAAAGAAAAGCTTTTTCCCTTATTGTTCAAAAGGATGCATCACCTATCAAAATTGTAACTTTTGCAGAATGCTACAATGACCAGTAGGCTTGCCATATTATATGCTAATCTCACATTGATTGACCAACATTCAATGTGCATTGGCTTGGCAATTCCATCTTGCCCGTTCAATCAGTCAGAACTCAAAAATGAATTCTGGACTCAGATTGCCTTTACTTTGTGCGCGCGCACGCGTGCATGCATGCATGTGTTTAGTGTAGATATAACAAATTACAATGTCTCTCGGACAGTGTTCTTTATTTTTTATGGGTATTTATACAAATTACAAAATGTTCACTATTTATCTCTTGAGGGCATGCTAGAATTTTAACTAATCAAATATGGTATAAAATCAAATAATATTAAATGAAGAAGATGAATCAAGGTTTGACTGAGATTTTTATACTAGGTTGTCCAAGTGGTTGCTTGGGCATCTAGGATGCGGTCTCTAACAAGTAACTTGGTGCATAAGTGAATTGAGTGACATGGTAGGTCATTCTACATTGCATCTAATCCTAATCAACAGTGGGTCACCAATTTGGTGGATCTAGTCAATAGACATACATGTTAAATAAGTAGTAAGTAGACTTCAGACTTCTTTTCTACTGTTTTGAAAATATCCATTGTCATAAGCTGCCATAAGTTGCATACACCAAGTAGCAAAATATAATTGAAATGAATTAAAAGTTTCCCTTTCTTTGAAATTTTATGAGAAAGAACACAACAAAAATCTATACATGTTAGAGTTTCAGTAGTAACTTATTACAAGTTATTTACTATAACATACAAATGTTTAGAATGTCACTGGGAAAATTTAGTGCAGATTATAGATATAACAAATTACAAAATCACCGGGAAAGCTCTCTTTATTGTTGATGAGTATTTATACAAAATATTCACTACGTCTAGAGGCATCTTAAAGATGTTAATTTATCAAATATATTACAAAATTAAATAGTCTTAAATGAAGTTCATGAATCAAGATTGACCAAGAGAATTTTATACTAAGTTGTCTACAGTGATTGATTGGGCCCCTAGGAAGTGGTCTATTGTGGATGAGAACAAATAACTTGGTGCATGAGCAAGTGAACTGGGTGACTTGATAGGTGCATAATGCATTGCATTCAATCCTACTCAACAATGGGTCAACCAATTGGGTGTATATAATCGACAGGCATGCATGCTAAATAAATAATAAGTAGACTTCAGACAACTTCTCTTTTTTGTTCTACAAATCTCAATTATGTGATAAGTTGGCACAAGGTAAATGCACCAAGTAGCCAAATATGATTGAAATGCTCTTTTATTGTCCCCTATTCTTGGGCATTTTATGAGAGAACATAATGGAAAATTGGAAATGCTCTTTTCTTGTTCCCCTTTCTTGTAATTTATTATAATTTATTTATATCATAACATACAAACATCTAGTATGCCATCCTTTGATTTTATTTGTTTATTCTTTGGATGAATTTGCATATATTGTAAGCATAATATCTTTATAAATGTGCAACCTAAGTGTGCTCTGGAACCAAAATGGATACTAGAAGTTGTATTCATGGAAGAACCTTCTGCCAATAGAAAGTCTTAACTAGATTCTAATTGAGGTGTGAACCATATCATCACATCCTCACTGGTGAAATTTGTCAGACAATCACCTACTTAGATCCATCTCTAGCAACCAATATTGGAAGTTCGTGAAGTCAGGAGAGATTTTAATTTCATCTCACACGGATTCTGTATGTGTTACCCAACCACGTAAGGTTGTTAGGATGATAAATTGACCTTTTACAATGCATGTTTCAATAATTTGTGGCTGTATCTATCTTTAATTGTTATCTTTCCTGGCAATTCTTCATCTTATAAAAATATAAAATACCTTATAACTGATCTTCCTTGCAAGATACATCATTATCATGAAGAATTCCCTATCTCCCTCCTTTTTTCTTTTTAACTTGATTTTGCATTTGGTTAGGCTTCTATGACATATGATCACATTACCGGAGTCAGAGATCCTAATTTTTAAATTGTTTTCTAAGGTCAACTTTATGAATGAACCCAAATTGCATTTTTATAGTTTTTCAATCAGGGATTTTGATGCCCTTCTTCTATCTTGGCTTTAAACATAAACCAAAGTTATTTAGTTTTATGATCCCAATTCTAAACCTTCGATTATCATTTCTTAACACTTCTAAACATTTTTCATCTCATCTAATGAATTTGTGTGCTTCTTTCTACCCATTTCTTGCAATGAATGTGTTGATCTTACTATTCATGATCAATATGAAATATTCTTAGTTTTTAAACCATGATAATGCCTTTTTTTCTACTTATAGCCCATTAGCCATAAAACTAAATAGCCAATATTTTGCTAATTTAAGCCATTGCTTATCATATGAGCAAGGAGGTTGAATGTCTATAAAGTAGATCTAGGCTTCCCAGCATAAGCATGTAGCATTCCATAGTACCCTCTTGCATGATTTGATTACCTTTATTTTCGAAGTCATTTTATTAGTTCTATATGTGTTGCCCAGAGATGGTAACCTACGAGGGGGGATAAATTGGGTTTTTAAAAACTTTGATATGAATTTTGTTTCCAAAAAAATTTCAAAATTGATTGTGCTGTGCTAGGATAAAATTGAGCAAAAGATGAAGTAAAGGCAAGCACACAATCAGAAATACAAATAATTTTATAGTGGTTCAGTACCAAACTCAGCACCTACATCCACTTTCCAAGTCTATCAACTTAGAAAGTTCAACTATAATCTCAAATAATTACAATCTGATTATTTTTATGGGTTCACAATCCAATCCAATTGATTTTTCCTATCTTACCAATCCAAACACTACAACCAGCTGGTTTTCACAGGCTCGCCAGCAAGAACCTTTACGCATCCAATTTATGGCTTAGATCAATATTCAAAAACCAAGTTTCTTTCTTAAAAAAACCTATCACAACATTATAAAGATGATATACAAGAATTTAAAGCACAGAAAATAAAATCTCTAAGCTCTTAGAGAAGCTGGAGTAATTGAGCTTTAATTATACGAGCTTCCTCTTTGAATAGCTTGCAGGGGCTTAATTAAAGGTTTGAATGCTTTGTTCATATGGTTATTGGCTCTATTGAATGCACAAATCCTCTGACTTGAACTAAGTAAATATAGGGATGTGACAATTTAAAAGCTCTTAGGATGCCTTCCTCTTTTCCTCTTAGTTTCATTCACTTTCTTGCTTAATATTTCCAAAAAAATGCTTCCTAATTTAATTTTGCCTCATTTATAACCTTAACAATGGTTGTAATTAATATTTTGGTTGTTGAAACTCGAAAATAGCCGTTAGATACTAAATATTACCATTAGAAATAGTTTGAAAAACTAGGTATTATGTTGTCATAATTCTATAAGTTGGCTCATCCAAAATCTTAATCGGCTAGAATAAAACATTGGATCAGCTAAGTGAAACTCTAAGTCGACTCAGGAACAGGTGCACGTTTTCTTGCTTTCTGTCTTTTCTATCCGCGGTCAATTCAGATATCTCTTTATTCAACTAACTCCCTATCTTGGTCGACTAACTTGTTTTTTGAGTCAGCTCAGAGAAATGTGAAGTTTTACTTTTATCTTCTTCTGACTCAGAGATTGAGTCAACTAACCAATATCTTGAACCAGCTAACTTCCTAACTCAGTCAGCTCACTTGAATTCTGGATTAGCTCAAGAAGATATTTAAAATATTCACTCTTCTATCTTTCAACGTGAGTCTAAGACCGAGTCAACTATCCATTTGTGTCAGTCGGCTATCGCCCTATCTAAGTCAATTCAGAAGAATGCTTAGTCAGCTAAGAAAAATTTATAGGTTTTTCACCTTTTTTTCTCTCAAACTAAGACTAAGTCGGCTAGGCTTCTATTTTGGTCAACTCAGAGATGTGCCAAATATGCCCTAAGCTGATTTCCTCTATTCTTGAGTAGCATTCTTTGTTCAAGGATATTCCAAGCTAGACTTGCTTTCTTTAAATTGATGTTTGAAAAGTTAGACTTGTTGAGAAATCTTTCTATGTTAGATTTGCTTTCCACAAATGTTTTAAGTTTCTTAAATGCTGGATTCGGTTTCTTTGCTTCCATTTCTTGAAAAATTAATTTTAGAAATCATTAAAGCTTGTCATTTTAGAGGATTTCTTCTTGAATGAGATCAATCATTAAGCATTCCAAAAATTCTTACAAATAAAATTAATGATGAACAAAATTCATATGATTTCAATGGAGTGTCAAAAAATCTGTGGGCAACTGAATGTTCCGAAAGCAATCTATACGTATCAAATTAAGTGGACATGCTATTTATCACATGGCCAAGTGTGACTTCTAGATGACTTATTTGCCATGCATGTATCATGCAGCCATGAACTTTGTACTTGTGAGTAGCTTATCTTGAAATAATGTATCTATTTACTTGGGTTGTATGTTAGATTATTAAATGACTAATTTATGAAGTATGCATCATGTAGCCATGTATTGTGTACCGGAGAACCCCATATTCTGGAAACTGTATATCGATTTGCTTGAAGGTGAGTATTGATTGTTGGATAACTAATTTACTAGATGTGTATCACGTGATCATGTACTATGTATTGATGAATATTATATTATGAAAATTGTGTATTGATTTGCTCCAAGATGTATATTAGATTGCTAGATGACTTATTTGCCAGGTGTGTATCATGTGTATCATGTGGCCATTGACTATGTACTGGTGAAGGGAGGAGGGACTCATGGATGGACGGAGAGGGATGGATGTCTCCCCAAGGAAAAAGTACTATGAGATGTATGGCATGAGGATGCTTTATGCATTTCCATTCTTTTTTAAAGTCATATAATGGGTGGACTCTATTAGTAGGAGTTCCATCCCACCTTGCCTCTTCAATTTTCATTTAAGATCAGTGCCATGAGGTACATGGCAAGAAAGAAAGCAATCTCTAGGTGATCTCCTCTAGAGCACACAGTAAAGGATTTTTATTCAGCAAGAAAGATTGAGGGATGGTTACCAGCCAATAGGACCGTCTCAGACTATTTTTAGGCAACTACCATAAAATGGCTGCACTCCAACTATCGTTGCCACAATTGCAATAGCTCATTTTCCCATTCTCTATTTATATTTATTTTTTATATTTTTTATTAAAAAATGTTAGAGGCTTGCAAAATATAAATCAATAATTCTATATAGAAGTCGATGAGTGTACTAAGACCAGGACTCCCAACACTAGTTATGGACCACCATCATATTAAAATGGTCAAGTAAAAATGGCTATCTATCAAGTAAAAATAAATGAAATTCAACTGTCCTATAAAGCATGAAATTTACCTTCTTTCAAGTTGTTCAACAAATGAACGAATGTCAGTCACTAGATTCTGCACTACATCACCCTTTCTCTTCTGAGACAGGAGCTACCTCTCCATTGGTGACCGTTCTCTGGCTACAACATATCGGATGATGCTTTAACAACTCCTGAATCGGATGATGTCCTATAAAGTACCGTAACAATGCCCAATTATAAGCATTGGATGTCAGTATTATGGTTAAACAAGCATTTAGGACAAAGGCCATACCACACTCAGTGCTAGATGACAAGACTATTGGGCTTTATCATTTCCTCAGCATTTTAACTTTTGACTGAGTCATCTATAATCTGCTTATGTATAAAACCAAATATAGAAAAGTAACTCATAATCTTACACCACTAAACTGCATGTCCAATCACTTCAAAACCTCAAGAAGTTCATTTTAATTTTTAAATAAAACAACCAACAGCTTCTCTAAAATGATGGAAATCACACAAAGTCACTTCATCTTATTTCTTGGGCACCATAAAAGCCACAAGATGACTAGTTAGGGTTGACGGTGAATCAAAACCTTAGACCCTTTCACATTCCCATCCAACATAGATCAACACTGTTGAATTTGTGGTAGCTGGTAAGTAAATATGTCAGGAAATTCAACTGAAAAAATCCTTTTATTTTCATTTGCTTCACATTAGAAACATGTGCTGCTGTTATTTTTCTGCCCTAAACACATCTGCTTTTCACATGTAACACATTAAAAGCAGTGAACACAGATTTATATGCAAACAACATTTATGGCAAACAAAGATAATGATGAACAACGATTGTATAATTTCACAGTGGAGTGTCAAAACATTTATGGGGACAACTGAAAGCTCGGAAGGCAATCTGTACATGTAAAATTACGTGGACATGCTATTTATTTACTAATAAAGAACACTGTCAAACAAAAACTTTTTTCAGTCACAGGTCAAAGATTAAGACACCAATTGTGGTTTTCTTGTGCTGCCATTAAAATGTGAAACTCTCTATGACACAAGTTTGACTAGAGAAAGACATTTTAAGGGAGGCACTAGCTCCAGTATTACCTTAGAAAGATATCTAAACACTCATCAAGCAGAAAACTAAAAGACATTTTAATAGATAATATATGTAAAAATGGATATCATGAAGGTATTCACCTTTGACAATAGAGATCATATTGAGGATCCAATTGCCTGCATCACATCAACTGCTGAACCAACAGTATCTTCCACTTCTTGGATGTCTGCCCGTTAAAAAAATAGAAATCAACTATTTAATTTGCAATGTTGGGACAAAATAATTATGTTAATTTATTATTTTTTTTACTGGATATCTAAAGGTACAAATTAACCTTTGCTCCTCCGACAATAGGAAGACAGAGCGTGCTAGCCTTTAACACTTCAATAGCTCCTAATAAAGCAATAGAATGATCCAAAAGAGACCACTCCTCCAAATAGGTCATCTACATTGATCAAATATTACCATGTTTAGATCTGCACAAATCAAAACACTTCAAATATTGAGCAAGTCACATCATCCTGAGAAATTTTCTAGAAAGATTTTCAAGATAATTGTATTTGCTTTATTAGAAATGTATTTTTATCTCTTTGGTTTGTTTCACAATTTATGAAGCACATGCAATAGCTTTTAAGATTAAGCTTTCACAGGAAATTTTACCATTATGGAAAACTGTTCCTTGAGGATACAAGCTGCCTAGACATTAAACTACCATATATCATGTTTCCATTAAACCAATGCCATATTTCTGTACAAGATACCTAAAAAAATCATCCATAAAAAGCAATTAGCAGTTGGTAGGAAAACAGACTAAACTAAGGATCACGTAAATCACTGGGTAAATAACAACAGAACAGCTGAATATCTCAGACATGCTCAACACCAACATGGAACTTTTGAAAATGAGTGAATGTGCTCCCATCCATAGGCAAAAGCTTTTTTCCATAAAAAAAGAGGGGAACTGACTAAATATTGTGGTTAGCATGCTTTTTTTTCTGAAAGAAAAGATGCCTTTATGATAGAAGGCCAAGAGACTAAACAAGTCCCTGTACCATGTCAGAAAGTAGGAACATGGTTTAGGGATATCAAATAGGGATGGCAATTTTTACCAACCCGAAGAATACCCAATCAAATCTGACCTGAATGGGACGGGTTTTACCATATCCATTTATATATGGGATGGGTATGAATTTTATATATAAAACCTGAGGCAGGGTCGGGTCGGACGTGAGTAATGGTATGCCCCGCCCCGAACCCAACCTGGTTATATGATTTATGTTTTTTTCAGTATTCCCAAATCCATTCCCAATCCCTACCGATCCTTGGAAGCTTCGAGAGAGACGCGTCTTCTTCCTCTGCCGGCTCAGCATCTTAATTCCTCCATCAGCTCCATTCCTTTGACCGCATCTCCGTTCCTCCACTAGCTCCATTCCTCCACCCACATCTCCGTTCCTCCATCGGCTCCACATCTCCATTCCTCCACCGGTTCCGTTCCTCCAAGACTACTCCCAGTCCCCGGACGCCTCAGATGAATGCCGTGGCCCGCACCTCTTGGATGTTGCTGATGCACACCAAAAAAAAATGCCTCGAAGATGCCAATGTCTCTGTGCTTCGACGCTTAGAGCCAGTCGTGCAAGCTTAGTTAAGCGATAAGCCTCCTTCCTCGGTCTCCCATACCCCATTTGGCCATTCCTTAACTCGACAACCCCCGGTCCCTGGTCTTAGACCGTCGAAACTTTCCTCTCTTTGCCCTTGAAGCTTTCCTCTACGTTCTTCCTCATTCAGCCTTTTTTTTGTGAATTTCAAATCCCAACTGGGTATACCTGACCTAACCCAACTCAGGCACTCTTTTTTTCCACCCGACCTGACCTGACCCAAGACAGGCATGGGAAGGGTATGGGGCGGAATTTTTTTAGCAAGGCAGGTACGGGTTTTGAATGACCCAACCCAAATCCAATCCATTGCCATCCCTAATATCAAATGAAAGAAGACGACTCTTTGGGTATGTCCTTTGTGGGAGGATATCTATGTTGGGTAGGGGTAAATGGAAACCTGATACAATGGATAGCATGAACAACATGAACATAAAGAAGGGTGTGGTGTCATGAGTTTGAGTTCATGAAAAAGGCATTATTAGAAAGAGGCCTTATAATTTGTCAATTAGCATGGATGAGAAAGATAATGATTTCAATAGAAATGAAAGTAAAAATTTGCAAGGCCATAATGAAGCAGGAAGAAGACATGAAGTTTCTCATAAAATTTTCCTTATTAACTTCTCATAATGATTTCAATACCCCCTCCAATACTGATTTGGCAAACCATGGGGCATGCCATTATTTACCGGGCTTAAGCATATACCAAACACTAGTTTCATAATAAGGGGGCCTATGTTGGAGATGGAGATGGTTGTTTTGAGTTTTGGAGGCAAGGGTGAGGATTCCAACCAAGGGATCTTAAAGTTGAATTTACAAGTATGGAGGTCAAATCCCTTGGACTAGGATTCAGCCCCAATTTTCAATCTTAGACTTGAAGGAGATTAAAGCCTAAGATTAACTCCAACATTCGATGTCAAGATCAATTGCATGACCTAGAAAGGTACATGTCCAGATTTCTTATAAAATAAGAAAGCCACATGCATTTGGTTCCGGGTCCAGGTTTCATATTTACCATCTATCCAGAATAGACATACTTTGAATTGGTGCTAATTGATGAAGAATCTTGAATTTATTATTTCACTTTTCATCTAGGAGGGGGACCTAGAGTTGGTGTAGTCCAAATATCATGTGATTTCCTAAAATATATTTAATTGTATTATTTCAACATCCAAATTTTTGTGCATTAAAAATACATAAACTTCGAATATCTTAAAATTTATTTGATGTACTTGTTGATGAATATTGATGAAATCAGGGCTGATATGTTCAGCACATTTTTCTATCACAAACAGGTCATTAGTTAAGCCCGAATCAAACCCAAGTTGACCGAGAAGTTTTATGCAAGGATTTAAGTCCCGCCGGGTCAGGGGTCGTCCCGACCGTCCTATCCCGTACCTCTGAGTTTCTAGCATAGGGGACGGGCACGGGATCCCAAAACACTCCTCCGACCTCCGTCCTGGCTATCCCAGCTTCATTCCAGCTGGATTAGGTGCTGGTACGACCATCTCGAAGAAGCCTTAATTTTTTTTTAATTTTCGATGTCGTGACTCAGAATGAAGAAAAAGAAGAGGGAAATACTAACCTATTTGCTTGCTTTCTTACAGATCTATCAGTGTCGCCGTTGGCATCGTCACTGGGAAGTAAGAGGCGCATAGCCATGGCGCAACCAGAAGGAAGGGCCGAGAAGACGAGGACCTCTTGAGAACGTGGAGGAGAGAGGAATCTGGAAGGGAGGGAGGAGGGATGGAGGAAGAACCGAAGGAGCCGTCGGGCATCGGCCATGGGGCAACCGGTCGAGCAAGGGAGGAAAGAGCCATCGGGCGTCAGCCATGGGGCTAGGCTCTCTAATCCCAAAAATAGCGGTGTTTTAAGTTAAAACCTAAGAGGCTACGATGGCGAGACAGGTCACGGGGGCATACGGACTGAAATATATCACGAGAAGACGGGTCACGAGGGCATACGGACTGAAATATATTGGACTGAACAACGATCTCAGATTGAAATATATCAAAATATATAGACTGAACAGCGATCGATCATGGGATGTGTAAAATAAATTATACAGACATGGACAAGACAGGTAGAGAAAAAATGGATTACAGATTTATAATTTTTTTTTGTTTTTTAATAGATAGGTCTTGGATTCCCTTTAATGATCAAATTAACGGTAAAATAGACCTACAATTTTTTTCCCATTTTCTAATAGACAGATTTCGGATTCTTTTTAATGTTCAATTCAACAGTAAAATGAATCATGAATTATTTTTAACGGTCGAATCAATATGACAAAATAAAACAATGGTAAACTTGAGATGCAATGTTAAATAGGGATAAACTTATTTCACAGAAAGCGGAAAGCAAAAGGAGAAATCCATCGCATATCTTAGTGATAGTGTTCTTACAGAAGGAAGAAGGAAACCTTGTTTGAAGAAGAAGATTGCTCTACTTATTTTTTAAAAATTTCATAAGAAAGCGATAATTCTTCAGCTCTTGATCCAAAATATTATACTAATTAAAATTTAAAATATTTTTTTAATCAATAAATTATGATTTATTATATTATTGTCATTACTTTCTAACTGTTTTATTTTATATTGGAAGATTTTACAGGAGGGAAAATGAGGGAGACGTCTTAAATGCTTCATTTCTTAAAATTTTAACGAAATTCGCGAACGGTATTCCTACTTTTCTAAAATTTCATATTTAGATCTTGCACATGTACAAAAACTTATCCCAATTTAATTTGGTTCTTGTTTGATAATATTAAATAAGCTCATGCAATTATAAATATAATTTCTTGTTTAGTTTAAATATTAATCAATTACAAATATAACCTAAACTTGCGATCTATATGGTCAAGATTGCAATCCATTTAGCCAAGACTTGTGACTTGGTACTCTGACATCATAATTATTTTTTTATGATACATAAGACCTTTTAAAATAATAATTATAATATTTATAGACCTTAATACAACCTGAAAATCAATAAAAATTAAGAAAAAAAATCAAATAGAGCAAACTATAAACGGTTAAGCTTATATGTACTGTTATGCTTCCACATATTGGGTGCAGAAAATTTATTGTACAATTACCTAATAGTTCATGTATCATTTTATTATTTCAAAAAATAATCAATTAATAAATAATTTTGAAAATTCAAAAACTAATAAAAAAATTTATTAGAAATAAAACTCACTATTTATCTAGTAGGATTGTGGAATAGCCATTCCGTTCATCATATCCAAAAATCAACTTGAATAAGCATAATTTGCTGGACTTAATCCTCCACAAGAAATAAGTTTAAAAAGAGATCCTAGATAAGTTTCAAAGAACTCAGTACACTAGTGAAGAATATATCAAAGACACTAAGGCAAAAATGCAAGATTGAAAAATATGAGCTATAATAAGTTTGGATTTAAATGATGATAATTTATACTAATTTTATTTTTTACAAAAAGTTAAAAATTTTAGCAATAACATGTCATATTACATTGAAAACAGTCCAAAAACAAATGTTAACTTGTTTTTTAATTTACTTTTTTGAACTAAACTTTTCTAGCATATTTTTAACCATTTTATTTATGCACACATTTTATTATTTAATACCATAGTTGCCAGAATTGATAAAAAGGATTTTTAAGAAATACCTTTAATAACAAGAACACCTTTACTAACAAGATTGTTAGAAAGTAGAAGAAGGTTTAAAATTCTGGCTACTAAATTTAGTGCTTATATCACAATTCTAGTTAAGCACTTACTTAAGTACCAGTTTTCTGATAATGCACTACTTATTAATATGAATTAACAAAAAGCTATTAAATATTTTAATAAATTTTAAAAAATATGGATATAGCATAAGTACCTAAAATCTAATTTTGAGATACTCATACTTATTAATTTCATAATTAATGTTAAATTAGATGGAGCCCGATAGCATGCAACAGAAGGATCCAGATATTAGATGGCGTTTTGAAAAAATGGAAAAAGACCGGCATCAATGAAAATGTAATTTCTTTGTACATGAAAATAAATGAGGTGGAGTCATCCGATTGAAACAACACTTGATGGGTGGCTTCAATAATGTCAAGAAGTATCCAAAGGTACCTATGAAGGTTCGAGTGAGATGAGGGAGCATATTGAGAAAGAAAAAGAGACGAAGATAGCATCTAGAGCTCGAAGAAAAGCAGTTGATCATCGCATATCTCAATCATTTGTTTATATAGACTTAGATGATAACGATTATGTTGATCCAAATGATTTAGAGGCAACTATCTACAAGATGCTATCCAGGCCTCTCGACAGGACCAGTGGCAACAAGAGGAGGTTTTGAGATAGAGCACAATTTGGATGCTCTCAATTTGAAAAAGGTGGTGGCTCTGATGCAGAGTCAAAGCAACCAAGAATTGATGACTACATAAATAAGGACAAGAAAAAATAAATAGGAAGGGCAATTGCCAATTGATTTCATTTTAGCCATATTCCAGCATGGACGGCGACGAATACGTACTTTCGATCAATGATTAGTACAGTTCAAAAAGCCGGTCCAGGTATTGATCCTCCGTACCTTATGAGATTCATGGACCATATTTGTAACAAGTCGCAGATATCAAAGCCTGGATTGAGAGTTATAAAAGAGAGTGGAATATTTATGGAATGACATTGATGTGCGATGGTTGGTCTGGCCCTGTTAGGAGCATTATTAACTTTCTTGTATATTGTGATAAGATAACCATCTTTCATACTTCAATTGATGCTTCAGATAAAATACATGACTCCAATTATATTTTGGGATTGATAAGAGATGTAGATGAAATTGGTGAGTACATCATCCAAGTGGTCACAGACATGGAGCAAACTATATAAAAGTAGGAAAGGATCTGATATTAGAAAAATATTTATATTGGACTCCTTGGGCAGCACATTGTATATATATGATGATGAAGGGTATTGGACAGCTACCATAGATAAAATCTGTAGTAGAAAACAAGCAGGCAGTATCCAAATACATCTACAAGCATACCTGGATACTTGCTCTTATGAAAAAATATGAACAAGGAGAGCTACTTAGATCAGGATTGATAAGATTTGTGACTAATTACATAGCATTGAAGAGTCTTAATAATAAGCCTAGTTTGAGGGCTATGATGACTTCTGATGAATGGAGGGCTTCTAAATATGCAAACACCAATGATGGACGATGTGTTGATGGTATTGTATTGAGTAATAATTTTTGGGACAGATGCTCAGAGATGATTAAGGCAATAGAGCCCTTGTATGTAGTGCTATAGATAGTAGATATCGAGAAATTTCCTCAGATGGACTATGTATATCCCAAAATGTCTGCTTGCAAAGAAAAGATCATACTAATAGGATAGAAGAAAGCAGCACCATATTTGCGTATTATTGAGGACAGATGGGATACTCAAATAGGAAAAGACTTGTACTTGGCAGGTAAAACTTGTTTGAAACTCAACTATCATGTATCCTTTATTGAATAAGTTATGAATATCTTTGCTTTTCATTAATACTATTCTTTTTTTCATGCAGCCTATTATTTAAATCCCAAATATCAGTATGATCATAACATTATCTTGGATGAAGAGCTTTTGATAGCCCCGAGGAATGTCGTGTATATGCTAGAAAGTGATTTAGACTTGGCTGCATAAGCTATAAGTGAGGTAATAAAAGAATATATACCTATCATAGTAGGAAAGCCATTACATTTTTAAAATATATTAAATTATTAAATTTAGATGACCTTTAATGAGAAGTCTATATTGATTAGGCAGGAAAAAATTTTCTAGAGAGGAAAAGAAGCTTTAGAGAACAAGAAGCATACAAATCTATATCTAAAATGTCACCAGGTATAAATATTGGATTATTTTTTATTATCCATATATCTATATATAGCTAAGGAGTTAAGCATAATAATATATATTATTTTATTTAAGATTTTAAATACAGGAGAATGATGGGTCTAGTAGAGTACATCCGTGCCAAATCTAAGAAAAACTGCTATTTAGATCCTATCACAAACAGTCTCATCAAGTGGATGCGAGTGCAATTGGAGTACATTTTACCTGATCCATATGAAAATTAAAAATTGCTTAACCTCACAAAGATTAAGAGATCTAGTCTTTGTATACTATAATATGAGGTTGAAGCTCGGATATGTCAATGAAAAAAAGAGCCTAGGCAAGATGATCCATTCAAGGACTTTGTCCATGATGAGGATCCAATGTTGAACTGGGTTACAGATCAAGAAACACGAGATCTACTAATATTAGATGAGCCAGAAGATCCTCCTCGACCATGCAAAACAATAGCACATGAGGCAGGAGTACAGGATGTAGATCGATGGACAGTCTCTCATTTATCTCCCATTCAGAGTGGAATGCAAGATGATGGTAGATCAGGTAGTAAGCGATCTAAAGATTATGATCAACGATTTGATCGTGAAATATTTAAATCTAGATATCAAACACGAATTTTCACAAATAGCCAAGACATTGAGACCAGCAGTAAAGGCGGGGCAACTCAATTAGAAAAAGCCAAAGAGTTGTAATTGAAAACAAATATAGAAAGTCCAAATCAAAGATGAAGGTGATAATTGATCCAATAGCAGTAATTAATGATGTGCCAGTTCGAAATGATGATAGTGAAATACCTGAATCCTCAGATCCTAGATTGCCTAGATCATCTCAGGATAATAGTAATGATGTTAATGATAGCAAGAGTGATGATGGATCTGATGATCATGATAATCAGGATGGAGGTGGTGAAGCATGCGGGATTAGTCCTTTTTATCGAAGAAGCATATTTCAGCCATGTTACACAAGACCAGGATCATGGAGTCAGCCGTAATTCTAGATATCAAAATGAGGAAGAGTTGCTGGCCTATAGGAGGGAAAAAAATTATTGCAGGATGTGGCATACAGACTAAAGATATTTTGGATCATTTTCATGAGTTACGAATAACTGAGAAATGTCAACGTCAAGCATACCCGGGATTTATGGAATGGATGGAGCAAAATGCGAAACACAGATTCGAGTTCGAGCAAGTTAGGTCATCATCATCATCAACTAGAATAGAATCTATTGGAATGAATGATTCAGATGTATATTCTCAATGGTCATTTCCTGAAGAGTATTCTCATATACCTTGTAAATACATTTCTGGATCACAATATGGTATTGCCTTTTATTATCCTCATCCAGGATGGCATGTCTCTTATTCAATATACTATCAAGAGGGTTATCCTGAACAATATCAAATACAAAATGAACAAGGATTCGCCGAACATCAAAATTGGCAATATATTCAAAGCCCCGATTATGAGCAGACCCGGATGTTTATGAGGTCATAGGCATTCCACTTGGAATTAGTAATGATTTTGATATGTTTATGTTAAGCTGATGATTCATTTTTGTAATATTGAAAATGATTTATTACATAACATTAGCATTATCATATTTTTTTATACAAGTAACTAAGCTCAAATAGTATGCACTGTAATTTTTTCATCTAACTTCAATATTTATGCTTTATCAAGCTTTCGTGCAACATCATTTACAAGAAATCATTGCTTGGTAATCAAGAAAGAATCTTCAACAACCTATAAAATCATAATACATTATAATGTTAGTTTTAAATAGAACAAGTTTATCATAAATACATTATTTTGAAAATTCAAATATATTTAAATAATAAATAAAATAATAAAATCTCAAAATAAATTTAAAAATATATATATATATATAAGGACATCACAAGTACGTACCGGGATGCCCGATCAAGATGGCCACCGGTACGGGACGGGATGTGGGGCGTCCCATTCCGGGCCAAAAACGGGATGCCCCCGTCCTACGGGATTTAAAACCTTGGTTTTATATAAATGACCACTTATTGGCACATTTTGGTCCACCCATCCTAATTTAAGTGGTCAGCCCATTTTCATAAAATAGTGTTGTTGGGATCTAAGAGTGGTGCCATGCGGCACACCCTTCTCTCCATCTGCTCCACTTCAGCATTTCTTTTCCTTTCTTCTCTTCTTTCCCTTATTTTTTCTCTTCTTATAAATCTGCTACTACTCTCGTTCTCTCTTGCATATCTTTTCTGTTATGATAAATGGTAGATCCTGTTGTATAGTATCAGAGCAAATCTAGGGCCTTTTTATTGCCCTTTCTCAGAAGAAGTCATCTCAAATATACAAGGAGGAAGGGCCTGAGCTCTGAGTAGTTTCCGTTTTTATTCACTCTCCTAATATGCACGTTATTCAATCCTGAGTTGTTAGTATTTGAAACTCTCATTTTAATTGAAGCGCATGATGCCATGAAAAGAGGGTGGTATAAGGCTTGGAAGTTCTCTGTTGTCTGTTCTATATCGTGTGATCATACATTAAAGATGATAATCCAGGACAGCCAGATGCTTGTAAGGGCTCTGTTTTTAATCCCTTGGACTTATTCCACTGTTTGCTGTCAAGAAAAGGTATGGTCATAGAAATCTGCATGTTTGATCTCCCATGCTCGATATTGAAATCTTTTGTACCATCCTTTATTCCCAAAGATTTTTCTGGTTGCATCAGATATCATTAATCTGTTGTTAGCATTTCCTTTTCTGCAGTCATTACCTTTATCTGCGATTTTCTTTTAGAATAGCTGGTTTACACAATGATACGAAGGCAGTGTCTCTATGGGTGATATGTTTGGTGTACAAATAACATCTGCTAAACTGTGTGCAGCCAAGAATTAACTTCAGTGGGGAAAGGTTGTGCAAGTTTGTGCGAATCCCAAACACAAGCATGAGTCTTGTTGAAAAATCCACCTTTTAGTAGTGAGAAGATGAAGGAATGGAGAAGGAAAATTCTCACATCATAATATTATTGTGGAATTACTGCCAGAAGAAACTTAATGTTTTATTAGTATGTAATCCACACATCGCAGTGAGATTTATCTGAAATCAAAAATAAAATTTAAAATATTTTAAACACATAAATTTTCATATAATATAATATAAGTTTTCTTCATTAACCAATGAACTAACATCCATGCTAATCTTCATCTTCCATAACCTCTTCATTTAAACTGAAAATATGAATATCAAAAAAAAATTATTAGAATACTACTGAAGAGAGAAGGTTCCATAACAAAAAAAAAAATCAAAAAAATAGAAGAAATAAACCATAACATTTGAAATTAAATTATCTACAGAGAAATTTAAAAAAGATTAAAAAAACTAATAATTAAGGTAGGTTACTAGTTGTGCTAGGGGATTTTTTAGAAGGTGTTTTTGGAAAAAATTTAATATGAATCTATTTTTCAACAGTTGAAATAATAAATCTTTATTGAATCTGAGATGAAGAAGGCTTGGAGCTAAAACTTTTGGTAAATTAACAAGTCTAAATTCACTTTTCAACATATATTGGTGACCATGAGATTATACATGCCATCGTCGAAACTTTATAAATCAAATATATTCTAAAACACATAAGTGCCACAAAGGATGTTTCTAATAACAAATGGCCGAGTAAATCTATCATATTTTGCATAAACTGCAAGATTAGGTATTGAGATACCAATTAGTTGCTGAGCTAATTTTTCAAAACTTATAAAGATCACTATACCTATTTCATCTTCAACAATACTATTTAATTTATACCTTAAGACAATAAAGATATTATTTTTTTCTAATAAAAATATATTCATTTTTACTAAATAAAATATAGCATTACAAAACGTATTGCAACTTTAGCATGGTAAAGAGGGTTGATTATTTTTACCAAATTGATTGCAACAAAAAATATCATCATAAATCTTTATTGCAGCCCTACAATTATAATGTACTTTTATGTCACCAACCATAGGTGTCAATTGATTTTAAACTTACTTTGTAGGTAAATTTTACCTCTTAAAAAATAATTAAATAATTTTAATTTTTTTGCATATGCAAGTTATTGGACATTATAAAACATCATCCCACAAAATATCACCAACCAAACCCTAACCAACCCTAGTTAAACTAACAATATACCCAGACCCAATTCGAAAAAATAAACGAAATCTATATTTCAATCTAACCTTGGCTAATAATTTTTTGAGCACAATCTCTAGTACAACATTAAACCAATCTAGCCTAACATGTGTCGAGCATATCCAAAGCCCATATATTATCAGATATTAATTTTTAAAAAATTAATCAGCAAATATAATCTATAATTTTAAATTTTTTTTTCTAAATACCATTTTTCTAAGCCTAATATGTATGTATGTATGTATGTGTGTGTATATATATTATCAATTTGTATAATCAAAACTATCAATTTTATTTATTTTGATCTTTAAATTTTTTTTGAGCCATATATAATAAATTTAAATATTTCTATACATTTCGGTATAAGATCTCAAACCTTATTTATACTGATCTTTAGATGTTTTTCAAAACACATATAATAAATTTAAATATTTCTACATGTTCAATATAGGATCCTAAAATTAATTTTAAAAATTCAAAAAAATCTTTTGTGACAACCGTCATCAAATTAATACAATCAACTTTATTTTTATTTTTTCAATATTTTTTTCCCAAGTATAATAACTCCACGTATTTTGCATTATCAAACATTAATTATTAAAATTCATCTAAAAAATCAAAAAATAAAATAAAATACAATACATGACCCCCAAAATACAATGGGTCAATATTGCATTTAATGCTGCAATAGACTTAAGGATGGCAGTCAGATTAATTTTTAAGGATGCCTAATCCCTCCGGAACCCAAATAAGATATATTTAGCAAAACATTATAAAGTTTGGATGGATTTAGAATTTAAAATTAAAACTTGTTCGGATTTTGGATTTGCTTGTTGGGTGTATATATATATATATATATATAAAGATATGTATATAACCGGGGGATGAGAGGATTTGAGCTCTAAATCTTTAGATAGCCTAACTACTACCTTAACCAATAAAGTTATATCTATTTTTAAAATTAAGTAATAATATATTTATACACTTCAAACTATTACATATATATATATATATATATATATATATATATATATATATACCCAACACAAAAAGCCATCCATCATCTCATCTTTCCCTATTTGGTCACCACTCCAAGCCTCCCAACCGATTGAGACTCCCGGAATGGAAAAAAACAGAGGAAAAATCAAGGGGAAAACATAAGAAAAATCAATGAAAACAAAGGAAAGATGGAAAAAGTTAAATATATAACCACCCAACAAAAAGACTAGACAATGTCTTAGATTCCCTATTCGGTCGCCACTCCAAGCCTCCCACCTGATTGAGACTCCTGGGATGGAAAAAAAAAAGAGGAAAAATCAGGGGAAAACATAAGAAATATCATTGAAAACAAAGGAAAGATGGGAAAAATTAGAAGGGAAGACCCTTTCCCACAGTTTTTTTTGGCTTCTTTTTCTTTTCATTTCATTCTCTTATTTGAAGATCTATGGGGAAGGAGAGCATGTCAGGGAGATCAGAGGGTTTCTTAAGTTCTGGTTGGGGTTTTTTGTCAAGCATGTGGGATTTTGTGCAAGTTGTGGCGGTGTGAGTTGGTCCCTTAAGGTTTTGAGAGCTTAATCTAGGTAAAAGCATGATACTTTGGAGGGTTTTGAGATTTTCCATTGAAAGGATTCTTCTATAGCCACAATTTTTTTTCAATTCACAGCTAAAAGGAAAAAAAATCCCACCACTATTTTTTTTTTTTTTTTTTAAGTGTGCATAGGGGAGTTCAAAAGCCACTACTTCCCTCCCTCTCTGCCTCCACTTCTCTCAATGGACGGGGGAGAGAGGGGCACAGGTTGGGGCGAGGGAAGAGCTATGGCAATGGACAGTTCTAGAAGGAAAAAAAATGCTGTGTACAGAGGCATGGCAACAGGGTTGGAGAAGGCTTCGAAGGGAGAAAAAAATACTGCTTCCACACTTGGCGCGTTGAGAGTTTGACACTTGGCATGTTGGGAGTCCTCTGGACTCCCCTTTAATGTAGTGTATAGAAGATACAACCAAACGGACTTGGGAAATTACCATGCTACTCTGTGAGGAAAACATCGCTCAAATTTGTGAAATATATGAGCAGATTTTTCAATTAGAGCAAGGGAACAAGTCACTTCATGACTACCACAACAACTTGAAGGGATTACTGGAGGAACTAAATGCTTATGAACCTCTCATAGATGATGTATAGAAACAAAGGCAGCAAAGGGAGGAATTTAGAGTGGCTAAATTCCTATCATGGCTTAGTCATGGATATAAACATCTAAAGAGTCAACTTATGACCAGTAATGACCATCCTTCTTCAAAAAATATTTATGCTCCCCTTCAGCATGTAGCTATTGCCTCTACTCAGCCCTTCGGAGAAAGATCAGCTTTTGTATCTTCCCGTGGAGATGTTGGAGGTCATGATGATAGTAGACAACGTTGTGGAGGTCGTAGTGGACAGGGCAGAGGATGTGAAACCAACAATATGAAATGTACTAAATATGGTTGCAAAACTCATATATTGAATCATTGCTGGGGTTGTTAGGAAACTAGTTTGGGCCAAAGTAACATGGTTTCCATTCCCAGAGAAGAATACAAGTAGCTTCACATGCAGGAGAATGCTTCCAAGGCTACCAATAGTCCAGTCAAGTACTTTATTAGTAAATCATGCATCCCATTCTTCTCCTTGTATCATTGATTCAGGAGCTTCAGATCGAATGACTGGTACTGTTAGCTTCTTTTCCTCTCTTAGTACCTATTCTTCTTCCAAGAATGTTCTATTAGCAAACGATACATTATCTCCTGTTTCAGGCCAGGGGAAAGTTCAGGTTTCCCATTCCTTATTATTATCCCCTGTTTTATATGTGACTCAAATTCCTTGTAACTTACTTTCCACAACCCAGTTGACTAAAGCATTGAACTACAATGCAACATCTTATCCAACTCATGAATTTCAGGATCTTTATACAAGAAAGATGATTGGTGGATGACACAAAGGAGGATCATGGTGGCAGTTGTTAAGCTGTGTTAGGTCGCAAAGAATCATTAATTAGATGATATTGTCACTTATGGCATCCATTTGTCTCTATTTTACATCCTGTTTGTCCTAATATGTCTGGAACTTTAGATGAGTTGTGTGAATTTGCTAAACAGCATAAAACAGTGTTCCATCCCCATGCTAGTAAACACAGTAGTTATCCCTTTGCATTCATGCATGGTGATATCTAGACTTCTTACACACCACTCCTAATGGTTTTCTATATTTTGTCATATTTATTTAAGATTTTCTCATATGACATGGTTTTATCTCATGAAATGAAAAAAAATGAAATTTTCTCCATGTTTAAAATATTTCATAAAGAAGTGATTAATCACTTTAGCACAAATATTAAAGTTCTTAGAATTGATAATCAAGGGAAGTATATGTCAAAAGAATTTGTTCATATCTTCAGGATCAAGAAATCTTCTCACAAACATCATATGTTGCCACCCCTCAGCAAAATGGAGCTGTAGAACAGCAAATCCAGCATTTACTTGAGATATCCAGTGCCCTTATTTTTGAAAGAAATGTTCCGAAAAGAAATGTTCCAAAAATTTATTGGAGTGATGTTGTGTTAACTGCTCACTATTTACAAAATAGAGTATCATCTAATCTATTCTAGGAAATAAAATTCCTATGGAAGGTCGTGTCCTCATGAACCTCTTTTTCTGATCATTCCTGGTATCTTTAGATGTGTTTGTTTTGTTCACAATCTCAATCCATCTCTAGAAAAGTTGCATCCTACATCTTTCTGATATATGCTTGTAGGATATTCTCGCTCTTAGAAGGGTAATAAATCTTATGAACTTGTTAGACATTAGAGGTATACTCGAATGATACCTTCTATGAAGAAATTTCATATGCCGTGATGCGTCAATTTGCCGAAGACACTTATCTATCTCAGAGTGGAAATGAGATTCCATCACCTATTCTTCCTCTTCCAATTGATGAACCATCTCACATGCCACAAGTTAAAAGAGACATGTCAACCAAATATGTACACTAGATGAAAGAAGAATAAAAGCTCTGAAGATACGACCTTCAGTCAACCATCTGACTCAAGGAGAGATCCAAGTACAGTTATACACTTCGTCCATGCTATTCCTAATGATGATGTACCCATTGCTCTCAAAAAGCCTAAGAAATACCATACTTCACATTCTATAGGTCATTTTGTTTCATTTGACTCACTTTTTCCTAAGTCCTTAGCCCTTGTTGTTTCCTCTAACTCTACTCCAAAAAATTTTCAGGAAGCCCTCTAAAATCCTGGCTGGAGAAAGGAAAAGATAGATGAAATAGAAGCGCTCCCAAAGATGATACATGGGAACTGGTACCATTACCTATTGGAAAATACACTATTAGTTGTCATCAGATGTATAACTGTATATAATTAAATTTTCAACCTGATGGTTCGATTAAAAGATACAAGGTCAGGCTCATAGCTAAATGCTACAATGAAGCAATCGGTGTTGACTATTTCTAGACCTTTTCTCCAGTGGCCAAGCTTAACTCCGTTAGAGAAATTATTTTGTTGCAATGAATCTTGAATGATCCTTATTGCAATGAACCTTGATGTGAAGAAAGTGATCTTGCATGGAGGTTTATCCAAAGAGTTCTATATGGATTCACTACCCGGATTTGCTCCAACCAAAGGTTCAGGTCTAGTGTGCCACTTCATATGGTTAGAAGCAGTGGTGAAGCCAGGGTCCAGATTTCATAAATTCCATTAGACTCTCCATTGATTCAGTTATGCCCCCACCCCTTGGCCAAAACAGCCAAGCCAAATTTACAGCTTCCTATCCCTGCAGAACTCAACCACTCACCTACCATTGTTACTTGTCGCCCATCTACAATCACCCCATCTTAATCGGCATTTAATATTTTCAATGAAGCTGAAATTTTAAATGGAATCCTCATCAAATATGGAATGCCTACATTAACTAATTTAAATTTTAATCAACTTTAACCTTTACCAACCACAGACACCTGTGTTAATTGTATCTCTACCAGAAAAGTGATGAAGCCCAACACCCTGTCCTGTTTCCTGCCCCACCTCAATCATTTACATGGACGTATCGGATCTCTTCTCCAACAGTGAGACCACTGTTGTTGGAAGACTCAATGCCCCCTGCTATATTTCTTATGGGTTTTAAATATTTCATTATTTATTATATCTACCATTTATAAAATGTAAGAGATAAAATCTCTAGCTCCCGCTCTATTTGTATAATTCATCTCTTCCTACAATTTGCCTACAACGTATCATACAAACATTGGTTTTGCATGATCCTTTTTTGCAAGCATGCAACCAATATCTAATTCAACAAATATCTAATTAGATTAAATTATCATATCATGACACAATTTTTTTATTTAAACAATTTATCAGTCCGATATAGTGTCTGCATTGTGAAATTCTTAAAGTGAATTGTAGGATTTTGGTTTCCTTTTTTCCAGATTTATGGTTCTAATTCAACATATTTTTAAGACCTTTTCTTTTATTGAATCATCTTATAATGCCAACCATGTTTGTTTTCATCTATTATATAATACTACTTATGTAAATATAAAATAATAACACAAATCCGAAATCTCAGGTGCATTAGAGTAAAGAACAACACAATGCATTGGCTGAGTTTTAAGTTTAAATCATCAAGTCAGGCAATACCAATTCAATAATTAATTCAACCAAATGTTTCACTGAAGCAATTTGGATCACATAGTCCCCGAGTCACAATCCTAAATTTCAAAACATGCCTGAAAACATTAGATGGAAATAGTGTTTGAAATGACATCTTTAAGACAATATTTCTGCAAAAGCCAGGTTCTTTCAGGTTCCACAAAGGTACAATCCCAGTTCCATCCCTAGCAACAAAAAGGCTAGTCTAAGATTTTCAAGGAAATACTCAGTAGCCATTATACATTAACATCCAAAACATCCAAATATATAATGAAGAGTGTGGCAATTTTGTGAAATTATAGAAGTTGAGTATTTTACAGATAAGAAACATGGCAATAATCCAGAACCAAAATTAAAATTGAAAAAGAAACCTTGCAGTGATATCAAAAAGGGAGAAAAAAAAAGATATAGAGAGAGAGAAGAAGAAGAAGATAAAGACTTGCTTGCCCCTTAAGAATAGAAATTAGTTTTAGATTTTGTTTCAGAAACTGTAGTTTGATCCTTTTAATAGTGACAGAATCACGCAACTCTGATGTAGTTGTCCATGCATTATACAATTTTTTTCTGATACAAATCAAATGAAAGAATTTGAAGACAAGCCATCTATGTTATTCTTAATAAAGCTTGGGAGGGAGTTCTTCACTCCTTCCGCTTACATTAAAAAAAAGGGCATCTATGTTACGCTAATAAAGATCAGGGGAAAGAATTAAGCTATTACTATTCAAGATCTTACATGCAAGCTAAGCCTAAACATATATGGTGAAGGCAGCTAAAAGAGAAATTAAGATGTCTAAAGAACTGGCCAGCAGTTGAAATTGGACTATAAACAGCAGAATTCATGCATAAATATTATTGAACACCATGCTTGCACTAATAAAAAAAGGAAAAAGAAAGATCACCGCCATTGGATAACCTTGAATATATGCACAAGCCCTAATTCCATGAAATTGCATATAAAGCCACACCATGTTGCAAAACAGCCAGCACACTATTCACTTGACATTCTGATAAGCACACTTTTGATGAGCACACTCGATGTGTAGCAAGTTCGAGTGCTGTGCTTCAATGAAAGGACTAGACAAATATTTCTGTTCTAACAGTATTCAGCCACAGAGGCATTATAACAAGGTTCGTGTGGCTAGGGCTCAAAGAAATTATTGTCGAGGAGCATTCAATGGTAGTTATTCTAATGATAGACAATCAGAAAATTACTTCCAAAATGGCAGATTGCAGGCTTTTGTCAAATGAAGAATTCAATAATTTACTTTTTATGGGAAGAATTGTTCATACCTTGCCACATTAAAAGTAGACTCCCTCCAAATTGAATTCAGTTGTTTATCCTTGTGGTCAAGAAATAGAGAAGAACCTCAACTTGTGCTGACTACCTTGATGATCACAGATTTGAGGGATAATATGGTCACCATGGTAGGTTCAGCTACAGCACATTGATGATAGAAGTTTGGACAATGTACAACAGAGATGTAATTGAGGAAAGATGAGCTCCCCACAACATCAAGAAGCTTTGGAGAAGATGAGAGGGAACCACAGCATACAACACCAAAGACAGAGATCCATGAATTTGGCCTTTCTGAAGAAGAGTTCGTTCTTCAAGATGACAAATGGGTAAGAATTTTGAAGATGATGCTCCATCAGATCTTTGAGAGGAAAATCAACCAAAAAGACAAAAAGTCAAGGTCAAAAATTCATGAAAAGAAGGTACTGACCCTGGAGTGAATCAAGTGATGAAGAAAAGTAAGAAGAGAGATTTGAATGGGAAAAACCTGGTAACCTCTTAAGCCAGATCTTGCATTTCAACTTTCAGATTACGTTGTTACTTGAATTTTCTGGAACAGTGTAAATTTTAGATTATGCAATAAGATGGTGTGTTCACCTACATGCACTGCTTGGCCTATTGTGGCTAACCGGTAGTAGGTTGAATAGGTCTCTTGTACTCACCCATTTGGACTCTAAAGATGACAAAAGAATAACATGGTGCAAAGATCCATTTCATGGAGCAATATACTACCTTTAGTATCTTACTTCATGAACTCCCATCATTTATAAAGTTTAGAGAGAAAATCTATATAATGCAATGATAAGATATATGCAACTAAAATTAATGCATCCGATCTCTCAAAAAACTGCTGCCCAATTGTCAATACATCTAGCAAGCTAATAAAATATCTTGGCTTCTAGCAATTTGAAAAGGCTGAGGAAAAATGTTTCTAAGCACATGATACCACCAAAAACCTAATGTTATTTTTCTCGCTGAGCCTAAAACCAATTTCTCTCTCATATCTTTAATGAAAAAATGGTTTTCAAACAATACCTGCATATATTGGTTCAAATTTGCATATCATCATTGCTCTAATTGTGTCTTTGGATTCATCAAATAAGCACATTCAATGTGTCTTTCTTTGGATTCATCAAATATGCACATTCAATGTGTCTTTCTTTGTCATGTCTCACCAATCGAGCACTCATCGCACTCTAACATAAGCTTTCTTCCCAACAAACGAAAAACATATGCAAATTATATTTCTCTTTGTTCTGAATTTTCCCATCAATTACCTGATTAAGAAAACTACCACAAAAGTAGATATTTCTAGTGCTAGTTACCTACCATCATATCAGTTTCTTTGACACCTTCGTTGTCAACCAGATTTAACTCTAGTAACTCATGCAATTTACTCTCCATGCTTATAAATTGTTGTGATCTTAGTCAAAGTGTAAACCAAGCCAATCACATTTGTTCTATTAATACAAACTTTTATTTGCATTCTAGCTGCCTGTCTTCATCCTTGCTAAAGTCACATGTGTAAATCTAATTGTGCTAGCCGGTTAAGTAACTTCCTTTTCCCACCCTATATATGGTCCTTCCACTAATCCTATGCTCCTAGCATTAACCTTCAATGATTGAAAGTATCCTAGAAACTGTGTATCAATTTACTTGGAGGTGTATATTAGATCATTAAATGACTATTTTGCCAAGTGTGTATCATATAGCCATGGATTGTGCACCAGAGAACTATATTCTACAAATTGGATATCAATTTATCTAAAGATGTGTATTAGATTGCTGGCTGACTAATTTGCTAAATATGTAACACCTAATCATGTACTATGTATTGGTAAACATCATGTTTTGGAATTTATGTTGATTTGCCTAAAGGTGTGTATCTGGATAACTTATTTGCCAAATGTGTATCACATGGCCATTGACCACATACCAGTGAAGGGAGGAAGGAGGAGGAGGAGGAGGAGGGACTCATGGATAGATGGAGAAGGATTGATGGCTTCACAAGGAGGAAGAGCTATGAGACATATGGCATCAGGATGCTTCACGTATTTCCTTTTTTTTTGAAGTCACAAGATGGGTGGACTCTGTTGGTAGAAGTTCCATCCCACCTTGCCTCTTTGATTTTTCACTTTAAGATCAGTGCCATGGGATACATGGCAAGAAAGATAGCAATCTCTAGGCGATCTCCTCTAGTGCATGCAGCGGAGGATTTTTATTCAGTGGGAAAAATTAAGAGACAGCAACCAGCCAATAGAATCATCCAAGGCTATCACTGACCATGCAACCAATAGCTACGGGGGGGTGGGGGTTGCTACTCAACCAGTTGAAGGCTACTACCATAAAATGGTTGCACTCCAACGGCCATTGTGGTAGCTCATAGTCCTCTCCTCCATGTATTTGATTTTTTATATTTTTTTATTAAAAATTGTTAAAGACTCGCAAATCATAAATGGTAATTCTATATAGAAGTCGATGAGTGTACCTAAGACCACGACTCCCAACACTACTTATGTACCACCATCATATTCAACTGGTTAAGTAAATGGCGATCTATCAAGTAACAATAAGTGAAATTTATATGTCCTATAAATCATGACATTTACCTTCTTTCAAGTTGAACAACAAATGAACAAACATCAGTCACTAGATTCTGCACCGCATCACCCCTTCTCTTCTGAGACAAGAGCTACCTCTCCATTTGTGAACATTCTCTGGCTACACAAATCAGATGATGTTTTAACAACTCCTGAATCTGATCTGGGAAGGAAGGTAATGAGCCTCTCTCTGAGCAACGGTGATAGCAAACTACAAGAAGTCAGAGGTTCTAGTGAATGAACTACTCCTTTACTGACCAGTAAATTAAGCGCTGCTGAAATACCCTGAACAATCACTTCCTTCCTGGAAACATCATAATTGTCGACCAACAGAAACAAGAACTCCAAGAGGGTGTGAGTTATATCAACATATTTGGGCATAGAATTAACCATCAAAAGCATTGCAGGCTCAATGTTCATGATGCTATCCATCTTCTCATCAAAAAACAACCAATCATAAAACAGAGCAAGCTTTGCATTAGCCTCAAAGTAGTTCTTCATGCAGCTTTTTAGAAGCCAGCCAATAACTGCCCATCTTGAGATAACATTGGACTGGATGATCTCATTAGGAGGATGGTGGGAACAACATATAAACCGAATAATGTCAGTTATAACAGTCTCACTACCAGGCCAGCAGAGGTGTTTCTTAGCAAACCAAGCTTGGTATCTTTTCTGGCTCCCCCATTTCACATTGGTGAGCAAGAATCGCAAGTGTGCTTCCATCTCAGGTGTGATCCTCAGCAAAAAGTAGTGTGTTGGTGTTCTTCTTCGATAGAGCTCCGAAATATCGGTAAATGCCAAAACTTGAAATTTTCTAGGATCAAACAATAGGTCCTTCCACACATCTCTGAATTCAGGAATATGAACCAAGTCCTGAAGTAGTCGAACAAGGTCCCTCCCTATCTGCAAACACAAACTGAAGCATTCTCTCAATGCCTTGATGCAAAAATCGATCTCCATCCGCTTCAACAAATCCAATTTCACACCACCTGACAACCTATAGTGATCTGCCAATAACCGAAGATAGACGAACAATGCACTTGTAAGAACCAATGGTTCATCCAATATCCAATCCCAATTATCGGACAAGATCTTGACAAGTTCAGCACACAGCCACAAATTGGACTCAGAGAAATTGCCACCAATAATCTGCCTCAAAAGGGATACAATTAGGGAATCGACATGTTCGGCAGCAACCTGGACTAGATTGGAAGTGAGCCAGAGGATCTGAATTCTTGGGGTTTCCAAGAGCTTGGGGTACGAGTCATTACAGAGCTTGAGTAGGGTGGTAGTGAACAAGTTATAGCCATCGATGACAATGGCATGGAGGTGGGTTAGGTGCATTTTAGCAAAATGGGGCTCAGTGAGGATGCCAAAAGCAATGGCACGATTCAGCTGTAAGTATTCTGAAGGCAAGGGGATTGATAGAGGGAAGGGGGGTTTCAGTTGGGGCTGGAGGAGGGAGAAGGCCTCTCTAAGGGAGACCTCAGTAGGGTTTTCAGCTTCGTAGGCAGTGACTCGAAGTAGTTTTGATGAGTTCATATTGAGCTCATGGTCCTAAGAATGGAAAAAGAGGTTGAAAAAGAAAAATATGGTCACCAAAAAGGGAACTTTTCTTGAGTTCTATAGAAGAGTACTAGGGTTTATATCAAATTCACGATCCAATGAATGGAACAATAGAGGGTGCAAGTTATACCCAAGGAAGCCACACAAATCCTCTCATTGACATAACATGAAACACATGACAGGTACACCAACCAGCTACCTCAGCCAAGCCACCACTGCCCCACATGCTCGAACGTATTGACAAGATTTAAGACAGCATCTTCCCCAGCATGAAGCCTTTGTTTACGTGGGAGCTTGATACACCTTTTAATCTAACACTTTGCATGCAGTCTGACATCTTCCCCAATTTAATGGCAAAGAGCTCTTCTGCATATGAAGATTCCCACCATTTTATGGCATCTATCACAAAACCTAAGTAGAAAATAATTGAAAATCAATAATTGTAAGTTTTGCATGAATTGGTGTTGCAATTACCATCATCATCAACTCTACATATTGATACTTGGATTTCATGTTTCAAGCAAGCTTGCTGGTCTTGCTTATATGCATGTATCAAATACATACCAAATCATGTAGACAATGATAAAGTACTCAAATCAAATTGTTTTCAAGTTCCACAACATTCTAATAAATAAATAACCAAAATAATAACTTACATGCCATGCTGATTTTGTAATGATAATTTATCAAAGCCACACCAACAGATTTTGATGTCCATAGCTATTGCTAACCATTACAAACACAGAATTTAGAGAACTACTGCTTTGTTTTCTTTGGTTCCCATGTGTAATGACTGTTATATTCATCAAAAAAAATGAACAAATTATTTTTTAAAATAATTATAAGTTAAAAGTACATCAGCCACCTCATCAAAAATTAGTTTCTCTGATTCCGAGCATGACTCCTATCCAACCTTTCAAAACAATTAGAACACCTCCTGTCTCACAAAGCTGATGTTCAGAAAGCAAGGAAAAGGACATGTCAAACCATGAGCTATGAGTCTCTGTCTCTCTCATCCTGTGGTGGCTGGTGCAAGCTACCATGACACGAATTTGACATTGGAGGTGAATAACGTGAGTGCATCCACGCGACATTTTAGAAAGGTGGAACTTAGTGCAAGTCTCACGCCATGGATTTGGTATTTATGTTATCATGCGAACAGAACTCCATAAATTGAGAATTTTGTAACCAAGGAAGAATCCTTTCGATCAAAAATCCCCATGCCCTAAAAAAAATCATGCTTCTACCAAAATTACGCTCTCAAAACCTCAAGGGACCAACTCACACTGCCACGACTCGCACAAAATGTCATATGCTTGAGGAAAATACCCCAGCCAAAACCTAAGAAACGCCTCCGATCTCCCTCAAGTGCTCCCCTTCTCCACAGATCCTACAAAAAAAAAAATGAAAAGAAAAGAAAAAGAAGCGAAAAGAAAAGAAAAAAGAAGCGAAAGGAAAAACAAAAAAAATGATCAAGTAGAAAAGGTCTTGCCTTTCGATTTTTTGGTCTTTCATTAGTTTTCGTTGATTTTTCTGATGTTTTCCTTCGGTTTTTCCCCTTGTTGTCCGCCCTCAGGAGTCTCAATCGCCCGGTTTTTTCCGCCTTCAGGAGTCTCAATCGGGTGGGAGGCTAGCAGCGGCCGGATAGGGAAGCTAGACGCTGGCTGGAGTTTGTGATGGGTATTTTTATATGCAACCGGGGGTATAAAATTATTATCAATCAACTTAAAAATCAACTTAATTTGGAAACCTAAATTTGATTCACATTTGATTTTTTAAGTTGATTTTTTTGTTATTGATTTTTTAAGTTAATTTTATAAATTAATATCAACCCTGTCTCCATATATTATTTTAATATTATAGATAAATTTTGGAGTTAGTTCTCAATCGTAGTGCCAAATATAGAGAAATCAAATAAAAAAGTATCAACTTCATTGTCCCCATATATATAATGTCCCATCCAACAACTTCTTTATATACTATTAGAATATCTACAATTTGGACTTCCTGATTGTATATTATTGGTAAGGTATCAGTGGATGCTGCAGGAAGTGGCTTCAATTTTGAATCAGGTGGTGATTCTAACAAGAGAGCTGTTGGAGATTTGAATGATGGCTCATATTGCTCGATCCAAAGTAGGTGGTATTGGGATAAGGCATTTCTACTAGGTCATTCATTTCTTGGATATATCTCTCTATATCAAGATCATCCACCTCAAAGTAAGCCAAACTAGGGTTTAACGATCATGGGAGAACTTTCATGCATTGCTTCCTCTATTATTATATATTTATGATTTCTGGGATGTCTTAATTGATTCCATCATCACACCTAATTGTTCTTCCTTTTCATTGAAAGTAATGGGCGATTCTAGGGTTCATGGGATTAGGACCATAGGTAAGTTGGGTGATGATGAACATGGGTTATCCATCTTTTCTAATTTCTCTTCATAAATTTCTATTTTAATCAAATTATCAAGGTTGGTCTCTTTGATTATATAGAGTTGCTTTATGACCAATTAATTCCCGAGCATTATAATCAATTGTTCAGGGACAGCCACACTGATATTAAAATTTTTAGTTAGGTATTGTCCTTCAGGATAACTCTCAGATTGACTAGGTCGCTCTTCTTCATTCGTAGCTATAGCTAATGGTTCTAATATCAACTCCAGATGGGCACGAGGCTGGGTGTTGGGAGTTATACATTGGCCTATGGTCTACATGAAACGAAAAAAGGTTACATTAGTACTCTTAATTGTAGCTTCAAGGTCAGCACAGGATTTAGCCAGAGCTTCTAGGACTTTTTCTAGGGGACTGGGTTCTTCCTCGAGATCTAATCCCGGTTCATTATTCAGTACTTAACTAGGCCTAGGATAGGGTTGATTAAAATATAGGTTCCTAATGTTGCATCTTGTAACCACACAAAATTAGGATGATGATCCCATCCTGAATTATAGGTTGGGGAAGGTCTAGTTATATATCTATTATTGGGTGACTCCCTTATGTAAACCCATTTTGGGTTGGGTATATCAAGTAAGAATATTCCTCTATAACATGATCTGGTGCATCACATGACGTGCACATAGATGTTGGCATGTGGTGAAATTAGGTGTATCCTTTACGTTCTAGGACTTCCTCAACCTTATGGATCAATGATGCCATGTTGGTTCCTACAGGTTTCCTTGTGTGATTGTATGCATCTTCGAATCTCATGAAATTATGATGCATATCAATCTATTATGGTCGATTCATAAAATTGTTAGCTTGGACTCTCATTCTAAATGGTCAGTCAAGAGTCAATCTTGTACCAATAATCTTGTAGGGTTTAAGATCATTTAATAGGATTTGCTAGCAACAATCTATTAAACTTTTGGATCGTCTAATGGGATCCATGATCTTTTAATCTTATATGGTTTAGACTGTATCTGAAGAATCATCTTTTTTTCTTAGTAAGAATTTTTTTATTAGCCTTTTTATATTATATGAGGAGAGAGGGGAGAAGAAGAAAAATGAAAGAGAGAAGAAGTCTAAAGGTGAGAGCCCAAGGAGTCCTAAATCTAGAGATGATGGAGAAAGGTGGTTTAATTAGGTTAAAGTTTCTAATAGAAAAATAAGTTGTTAAGCAATTGACACTTTATCCTAAGATTACCCTATGTGTAGACAGCTTCTAACTACCAAGGTTGCCTTTGAGCCTTTGAAGTCAGATACTAACTAGCCACTGGCTAGGTAAGGGTAAGGTCAGTGGGGGTCCCCCCGTTTTAGGTTAGGTATATCAAGTAAAAATATTCCTCTACAACATAATCCGGTGCATCACATGACGTGCACATAGATGTTGGCACGTGGTGAAATTAGGTGTATCCTTTACGTTCTAGGACTTCCTCAACCCTTTGGATCAATGATGCCATGTTGGTTCCTATAGGTTTCCTTGTATGATTGTATGCATCTTCGAATCTCATGAAATTAGGATGCATATCAATCTATTATAGTCGATTCATAAAATTGTTAGCTTGGGCTCTCATTCTAAATGGTCGGTCAGAGTCAATCTTGTACCAATAATCTTGTAGGGTTTAAGATCGTTTAATAGGATATGGTATCAACAATCCATTAAACTTTTGGATCGTCTAGTGGGATCCATGATCTTTTCCTTAGATATCAAATAAATTGACCAGGTCAGACAACAGAACCAATTAAACAACCACCTTCCTTCAGGACTATATCATCCTTGAACCCTTTCCTAGATTCCAGTAAACCAGTTAATTATGAGCTAGCCCAACTCTTAGGATCCCTTGTCTTAATGAGCTCAAAAATCCTTAAGGGCCAACATCTAATTAATTTTAAATTAAGGCTTGAGTTATGCAATATGTAGGATGGTGGTTTGTAGGCCAAGGAAAGGTAATGAAATCCCCACCTTATATTGTTTAGGGGTTATGTTGCCCAGCTAAAGCAATCCAAGAGTGGGGGTGAATTGGATTTAAAAGTTTTTGCAAAGATTAAATATAAGTGCTAGTGTTTGCGAGTGTTTGTGTGCTCAAATTGAGTATGCAGCAAAAATATAAAGTAAATGTAAGCATAAGAAGATAGGCAATCACAAATACAAGAATATATAGTGGTTCGATGTACTCCAAGGTACCTACATCCACTCTCCAAGGTCCACTTGGATATTTCACTATAATCCAACTTGATTACAGTAGATTAGTTTTCCAGGCTCACTAATCAAAACCCTTCTTTATTTTCACAAGACTAACCAAAAATCTAGTTAGTTTTCATAAGGCTCACCAACAACCTAGTTGGTTTTCACAAGGCTCATAATAACCTAGTTGGTCTTACAAGGCTCACCAATAACCAAACTACTAGTTTCAATCCACTTGAAACTAGGAATAATAAAAAATTCAAGTACAAAATAAAGATACAATAAGCTTTCAAAAATAAAGCAAATATCTCTTTAAAGCTTTTTTATTGTAGTTGAGAAGCTTATCTCCAAGTTGTTGAAGCCTTGATAGATGCTTGAAGATAAGACTTGAATACTTCTTGAATGCTCTTGAATGCTTGAAGGCTCAACTTCACTAAAAAATAATGAACTCTTAATGAATACTTGAAAGATTTGCAATGAATTACTTCCTCCTTGAGTTTAGTCCACTTTAAATACCTTTTCAAGCCTTAAATGATCATTTTTTATCGTTGGAGAGGAGAAAATAGCTATTAGAAACAAAAAGGACAAATTCTTTGCTTCAAAAAACTAGCCATTACTGTTCATCCAAGCATATAAGTATCGATACTTCAGATCATAAGTCGACACTTGAGTCGACACTAGGTCAAAAATATATTTTGAAGCTCTCTAGAGTCCTCTAGTATGTCGACACTTCTTCTGGTGAGTCGACACTTGAGCAAAAACTTGAATTCAGCATATTCTATATCATTTTTGGTCTCAGGCCTTGAGTCGATACTTGAGTCGACACATAAGTCGACACTTGATTTTCATGAATCCACACTTCATGCATGCCAGCTGAAACTTCTTATACGTATTAGCCCAAGCTTTTGTGAGTTGACACCTTGAGTCGACACTTGGCTGAAATTCTCTTGAAACTTTGCTGAAACTTCTTCAATTTTAAGATTTGAGTCCTTCAAGATCATTCTTATGTGCTAAGGTCCAATTAACTTGAAATTCCATCAATACAAGTGACTTCTTCAATAAGATGACAAGCATTTGAACTTTCAACACATTACAACTTTGATGAGTACCTTGTTCTGATAAACGCACTTTTAACATAATTAGTACTCAAATACTTAAGTATTTTGTTATTCATCAAAATCAAGGCATGAGTCAATAATCTTTCCTTTTTTGATAATAATAAAATCTTTAAGTATATACACATAGTAAGCTCAAAAGATTTGTAATAAGTATAGAGTAATTGGCTATAAGTATTAAAGCTATTGCTAATAAGTATTAGAGTCTAGATTGTAATATTTATCAAGATCAAAAACTTATCTACAATGTATTAAAGCTATATGTATATATATAAGAAAGAATTCAATTCATATAGTTTTAATATATTAAAGCTGTAGCTATAATATATCAGAGCAATAATTAAAATGTATCAGAGCTAAGTTGTATATATTATATATAGGAAGTTCAAGATTTTTATCAAAGCTAAAATAGATTTGAAGAATAAGCATTTGAGCAAAAACAGGTTGAACATGAAAAGAATCAGAGCAAAATCTTTAGGAGTATCAGAGTGAAAACTTTAAGAGTATCAAAGCATGATTTAACTGTCAGAGCATATCAGAGCAAATAATATACCATAAAGATAGAGATTATCATAGCAAAAATATTAGAGTATGAAGAGTATTAGAGTATGAAAATAAAGAGTATCAGAGCATATAAAAATAAGAATAAGGAGTATTAGAGTGAAAACTTTAAGAGTGTCAAGGCATGAAATAAATGTTAAAGCATATCAAAACAAATAATATACCATAAAAAAATAGAGAGTATCAGAGCAAAAATATCATAACATGAAGAGTATCAAAGTATGAAAATAAGAAGTATCAGAGCATATAAAATAAGAGTAAGGAGTATCAGAGCATAAAAAAAAAAAAAAAAAATATCAGAACATAAAAAATAAAGATAAAGAGTATCAGGGTGTGGAATAAAAGCTCTCCCTCAATATATGATCTGAAAATATTTTTCAAAACTTAAAATATTTTTCTAAAAATATTTTCAAAAGTTTAAAGAATTTAAAATTTTCAAATTTTTTTCTTTAGTACATTTCACTCTCCCTTATTACTTTATTTACTTAAACTATTCATTATCTCCTCTTTTTTTTTATCATTCTCCCTCCTTTTTTTGCCAATACTCTTCCTTTTGCCATTCATTAATTCTTTCCCTTTTTGTCATCATGAAAAAGGTGAGAAAAAAAGAACAAAATAGAGTTAAAACATTGCAGTATAGTAAGAGTATAGAAGTATATAGAGAAGTGCTAAAAATGTCAATATATATATAAGATTTAAAATTTTTGATACATAAGATTCAAAATTTGATACAAACAACATATAACTAAAAGACTGAAATACAAATATACTAATATACAGATCAACCCTACAGAATACTTTCCTCATCAGAGGAAGATCCAATCTCTAAGATGATCGGTCCCGTAATCCTAGAGGGTCGAGATCGCAGCCACATCGGCCGGAGATCTGCAAGTCGGGTATGGACAGCTCTAGGAATGTCACCACGTCCTCGGCTTCAACTTCTGGCATGTGCTCTCCCTCTGGCTAGTACTGAAGAAGAGGCAATTCAGGATTAGAGTCAGGAACTGGTGTAGGGACGGATGGTGTAATATCAAACAATGGACCATAAGATAAAATGTGGAAACCAGGGGTATAAAATCTTAGTTCCCTGATCAAGGAAGAAGTGGAAGGTACTGGAGGTGACCTAAGGGGTATACTAAATGAAGGTATAGGTAAATCAGTAAGAGTATCAGGGGGATCAGTATGAATAACAGGAGTGGATACATCAGGTAGGGTATCAGAATCAGAAGGATCTGGTAGGATTGGGGTACTAGGGAGAATAGGAGTCTGGACAGAAGAACTAGGTGGATTAGGAATAGTCTCTGAAGACCTCGTCTCATCAGCTATGGGCATTATATCCTGATCAGCAGTAGTATCTAGCTCAGGGTCCGTAATATAGTCTGCAACATCGAAGTCTACTAAAGAATCACCCTGGCCGTCTCCTGTCTCAGTGTTTGGGGCTGGAGCTAGAGGTGTTGGTGAAGCAGGTGGAGAATCCAATGATGAAGGTGACGGTGCCCTAGTAGAAGATAATCTCTCTAATATAGCCAGGATAGTAGAGAGTCCCTCTCTCACCTCTTGAAAGCTTGCCCTCATCTCCATGTGAATGTGATCTACTCGCTGTCTAACAGTCATCACCTCAGTCTCCAAGCGAGTGATCCTCTCATCTATAGTGTCTCCAGGAGCTGGCACCTCAACATGTGCCAAAACTGATGTCTCGGGCTATCGCTAAGGTATATCCCTATGTGGCTCAGATGGCTTGGCCTCATCTCTGTGTATCTGCTCCTCCTCCTTAGCTGCGTCCTCCTCATCCTCAGTATCAGAAGTCTGTCCTGATATCCTACATCTTCACTGACCTCTGTGCAAGTGATAGCCCATGCGATGTAAAGATTGCTCATCATATATGTCAGTGTGGAGCAGCTATCTGTAGGGCTCTCCATCTACGTCAACTCCATAAGCTTTGAACAGAATAGTTAGTCCCATGCCATAAGGTAGACATAATCTCTGCTAGTGGCTGCCTCAGTCATCTAATGGACCATGAGTACTGGGAGGTAAATAGGAGTCCACTGAATCATGCAAACCATCACAACCAACTCTCTCTCAGTAATGAAGTCGAAGCTTCCGATCTTCGACAAAAGAATCCGGACAATAATGTGGTGCAATAATCTCATCTCTGGAGAAAGTCGTGATGCAACGATGGTGTCTCTCTCTCGAATGTTGTCTCGCTTAAATATACATCTGATGGCACTCATCCTATCAAGTAGCGAATCTGCCACTGTGCCTCTCATTGGTATCTCCCAAGCTCTACTCAAAATCTCTGCAGTAAGTAATATAGAAGTCCCTCTAACCTTAGCTATCCAACCGTCAGCTCCTCTGTTAGTGTGCCATATAGAGCTGTCAATATGAGCTGGCCCGGCCCTAACCCATATGGGCTTGCATTTTATGGACCGGGCCAGGCTAGGCCCACTTACACAAATGGGCTAAAAAAATCCAACCCGGTCCGGCCCTATATGGGTCATGGGCTAGGGCCGGGCCAGCACACTATATGGGCCATGGGCTAAGGCCGTGGGCTAAGACCGTGGGTTAGGGCCGTGGCTAGCATTAGAGTCATGGGCTAGGGCCGTGGGCATTGAAATCATATAAGTATATAGCCCTCACCTCAGCATAGAAGAAGCTCTGGTCACCAATAGCAGCACAATGATGGCTATCGACGTCGCGAAAGAGTTGGCATCACCGCCGGTGTCACCGGCTATTCCTTCCTCTGCCAGAATAGAAGAGCAGAGTAGCAGCAAAGCCATAGTCGGCCGGTCCCAAACTCCCGATGAATCAAAAATTCGAAAGAAGTTTGAATCGCCGAAGCCCGGAATTATTGAGTATCGTCGTATCAAAGTGGAAATGGAAATGGGAACAGCCAAACACTGCGAACAGGAAGGGAAGTGGAACGACGCGGAAGATTGAGGAAAAAAATCAAAATATCTTCCCGTTTTAAGTTTAAAGTTTTAAACTTTTAATTTAACATGGACCGTGGTTTACTCTGGTAAGTGGACCTGATAATCCATAACATGTTTACCATTTTTCATTTTGAATCTTTTAATTTTATATTATTTTTAAAAAAATTCTTGGCTCATGGGCTGGCCCGACCCTAACCCTGTTGAGCCCATGGGCTACAAGGGCCGGGCCAAAAAGCCCACTTACATAGATGGGCCAAATTTTTTTGGCCCAGCCCGGCCCATTTATAGGGCCAAATGGGCTCTAGCACATTTTGACAAGTCTAGTACTATAAAAATCTCGTATCAAAGCTGGGTAGAACCTCTCTCTCAGTGAATAGAAGTGAGCCAGCCCTGCATCCCTCAACCAATCTCCTATCTGGAAGTGCTATCAGTCCATAAACTCAAAATCTATCATCCGACCTCCGACAATGGCCTTGGAGGCCATTCGTTCTACTCCAGGTGGTGGTGGTCGGGACAGGCATCTCTTACTGAGATAGTGCCTCTGCTACCTGATCTTCATGATGGCCTTAGTGCACCGCTCTGTATCCTAGGTAGAGGGTCGAGGTCGCCTGACTAACTATTTCCTGGGCCCCATTATCCAGGAAGAAGGAAACAGACAAATGGAAGAGGAATGGGCAAGAGATTCATGATAAAACCATGAACAAGTGAAGAAGAGAGGAAAAACATGCTCAAATTAATAATAGAATAGTAAAAACGCAGAATGGATGCAAACGGAGGTTAGAATACTGTTTGGGGAGGTGTCGGCTCAAGAGTTTTGGAACAAAAATGGAAAGAAATCGCTTGATTTCTTTATTTATCTTCAGTTCCTACCGGTCAAGTGTCGACTCACGGTTTCAGTCCAAGTGTTGACACTTCAAAGTGTCGATACTTTAAAAAAAATCAAAAAATAGGAAAAAATCATAAAAATCAAGGTATTGATTTTAATAGCCATTTGATGATTGAATATGTTTTCAAGATTATTTTGATCAAGAAATTTCAAGAAAAATTCTAAAGGTCATAAGAAATGATTGAGATCTAATCAAAAGGATTGATGACCCCTAATCCTTTCTAATCATACTGAACCTATCTTCATTAAGAGGCTTGGTCAGTATATTAGCTAATTACATTTTAGTAGAAACAAATTCAAGCATAACATCATTATTTTGAACATGGTCTTTAATAAAATGATATCTAATTTCAATATGCTTACTTATTCAGTGTTGAACTGGATTTTTTGTTAAATTAATTGCACTTTATTATCACATCTTATGGTGTCTTAGTTAATTTGATGCCAAATTCTTAAGTTGTTGCTTAATCTACAAGATTTGAGCACAATAACTCCAGCTGCAATATATTCAGCTTCAGCTATAGATAGTGCAACTGAATTTTATTTCTTGCTAAACCATGAGATTAAGTTAACTCCAAGGAATTGGCAAGTTCTAGAAGCCTTTTCTATCTAATTTATAGCTAGCAAAATCAGCATTAGAATATGCAATCAAATCAATAGCTGAATTTTTAGAGTACCATAATCCAATATCAAGAGTACTAGATAAATATCTAAGTATGCACTTAACAGCCATTAAATGTGATTCCTTAGGCTTAGATTGATATTTAGCACACATGCATACACTAAATATAATATCTGGTCTACTAGTAGTTAAGTACAGTAATATCCAATGATGCCTTTATAAATTTTTGATCAACTTTCTTACTAGATTCATCCTTGTCAAGTTTATATAAAGGCTCATAGGTATACCAATTGGTTTAGTCTTCTCCATCTCAAACTTTTTCAAAATCTCCTTTGTGTATTTGGTTTGGTTGATGAAGATCCCTTCATTTGTTTGCTTGATCTAGAGTCTAAGGAAGTAGCTCAATTCTTCCATCATGCTCATCTCGAATTCTCCTGTATTTGTTATGCAAATTCTTGATAAAGAGAGTCATTAGTGGCACCAAAGATAATATCATCGACATAGATCTGTCCAACTAAGAGATCACCAGCCTTTTTCTTTAAAAATAGTTTGTATCAACATGACCTCTAGTAAAAGCATTTTTAATTAAAAATTTACTAAGTCTTTCATACCATGCACGGGGGCTTGTTTTAATGCATAAAGTACTTTGTGTAATTTAAAAACATGATCATGATATGTATGATTTTCAAAATTAGGTGGTTGTTCAACAAAAGCTTTTTCAGCTATATAGCCATTCAAAAATATACTTTTAACATCCATTTGAAATAATTTGAAATCCATAAAATATGCAAAAGCTAGAAGTAATCTAATGGCTTCAAGTCTAGCTACTGGAGCAAAGGTTTCATCAAAATCAATTCCTTCTTCTTGATTGTAATCCTTAGCTACCAGTCTAGCCTTGTTTCTAGTTACTATTTCATTTTCATCCAATTTATTCATAAATATCCATTTTGTACCAATTATTGAAGTATTAGATGGTCTTTCTATTAATATCCAAACTTTTTTCTTTCAATTGATTTAATTCCTCTTGCATAAGCAATCATCCAATTTGAATCTTTTTCAGCTTCTTCAATATATTTAGGTTCAATTTGTGAACAAAAGTAATATAATCATATTCATTTCTAATAGAAAATCTAGTTTTTACCACTTTCGATGGATCTCCTAGGATTAATTTTTTAGGATGTCCATGAGCATACCTCCATTCTTTGGATATATACTTATCCTTTGGTGATGATCTTATGGCTTCTTCCTCATTTTCCTTGCTTTGATCTTCTTTGTTGTCTTTGGAAGGATGATCATCCAAAGTCAGCTTCCTAAGTTCTTCAATACCTGCACAATCATCAACAGTATCCCCTTTTCTAGAGGACTTGTTAGTAGACTCTTCTAACACTAGATGCATGGAGTCTTCTACTACTAGTGTTCTTTTGTTAAAAACTATGTATGCCTTGGTAGATATAAAGTATTCTAAAAAAAAACCTTCATCTGACTTGGTATCAAATTTATCTAAATTATCTTTTTCATTATTTAAAATAAAATATCGATAACCGAATACACGAAAATACTTTAAAGTAGGTTTTCTTTCTTTCCAAAGCTCATAAGTATTTTCTTTAAATTAGTCTAATCAAAACATGGTTTAAAATATAGCAAGCAGTATTAACAGCTTCGGTCCAAAATATCTGGGAAGGTCATTTTCGCAAAGCATTGTGCGTGCCACTTCTTCTGAAATTCTATTTTTTCTTTCTACCACCCTATTTTGTTGAGATATCCTAGGTATAAAAAAGTTGTGTTCAATTCCTTTTTCATTATAAAAATATTCAAAATTTTGATTTTCAAATTCAATACTATGGTTACTTCGAATACAAACAACAGTATCTTTTTCATTTGAAACCCTTCGATAAAACTTTGTAAAAGCAGAAAAAGATTCATCTTTATGTACTAAAAGCAAAATTCAAGTGAATCAAGAGAAATCATCAACTATCACTAATCCATATCTCTTGCCTCCTAGGCTTATGATCCTAGTTGGTCCAAAGAGATCCTTATGGCAGTTCTAGTGGCCTATTCTAGTGGCCTAGAAGATAAAATATTTTTTTTTTATTTAAAGAGGTTCTTAATTGTTTTCCAAATTGACAAGCATTGCAAACTTTATCTTTTTCAAATCTAAGTTTTGGTAAATCTCTAACTAAATCCTTTTTGCATAATTTAAGACTAAATGCATGCTTGCATGACCTAATCTACGATGCCAAAGCCAACTAGTCTCATTAATTGTGGCATTCATTGCAACTAGGCATTCACCATCATGTAAAGATAAGTTATCAAGATCAACAAGGTAAATGTTGCTGTTGGAATTGTGTCCCAAGCCAATCGCCTGGGTTGTAGGCGGTTGTGCTTAATTTTGTATTCATTTTATGAATTAATAAAATATTATTTTTGGCAGCTCATCACATATTGTATTTTTCTAAAAATGAACTCTTTCCATGTGATGAAGTCCTTAGGACTACAATGACTTCGATACAGAGAGGATGTATCGAGTGGTCCTTAAATCCAGTTCACAACCAAAGGATATATTGTACTGGATGGCAATATATCAAGTATAGGTTGTTGCAGTTCACATCGTTTGGTTGTCCTCTTGACCAAATGAGTATGGTGACACTGATGTAATCTACAAGTGGGATATGTGATATCTCATTGAACGTGACTCCGTGCAGCCCCTTTCTGCCAAAGGAAACTCACGATTGGATATGGGTATATGTGTCCCTCTGACCTGAGGTCATCACGGTAGCTTGTAAGCAACTCCCTGTGCTTTGGTGCCAGACTACCCAGATTTTTAATCCGGTGACGGAAGGTTTCTGGGTACAGGCAAGTACTTGTGGAGCAGTGATGGACCAAGATGGAATTGACATGTCCAAACAGTTTGGATTGAATGTCTCGCAGTATCTCAATTTAGCAAATCCTCGGCGTGGGTAGTCCTAGTGAAGAGTCATTGGGCTTGCGAGGTTGAGACACGTAGTCGACTGACTCAGTCTGGGTTGGCAGCCCAATCTCAGTCGTCCTGAGCATTAGAGGTCAAAGGGATGAATTATACGGTACCATATGCCAGAGGTTCGATAGTTTGCTCCTGCATCTTCGACCTATCCGGACGCCGGGACCCATTGCTAGATGGTTTCCTGTGCTGGTGCTAGAAATTGTTCTAATGCTACCGTTTAGGTTCGAACCTATGAGGTCACACGCCACAGAGGATAACTCTCTGATCCGGATACCGATTACGATTGGAATCGTCTCGATTTTATGGTCACAGTATTTTTTGAGCACTATTTTTCCCTATTTTTCCCTTGTCTGTGTCGACCGAAAATGTTCCGGGTTGACCTGCTCTGCGCCAGGATTTTTCTGAATCAGTTTTGAACTGATTCGGAGTTCGTTTCGGCCTCCAATTGGTTGTAAACCAATTTTATTCCCTGAACCAGGTTCAATTGGATTGACCCCATTAGGTTTGGACCAAATTGGTTTAATGGGATTGCACCAATTTTGGTTAGACCGGTTTTGGATGAACCGGCATTTTCATTTCCACTTGACCATTTTACACGTTTTTTTCTCCACCCGTTGGATTTTTTTTTTTTTTTGCTGGAGGAAGCCAACGACTCCCAGCTAGCATCTCTTCCTCTTCCCCTCCTTCTTTTGGTTTAATGGTTTTTAACGTGTTAATGGCTTTAATCCCTCGTTTAAGGCTGATTAATTGGGTTTTCTTCAGACGCTCCACCTCCCTCTCTCCTCCCAGCACCTTTTATAAAACCCCACCAAGCCATCCCCTGTTTTGTTAAAAGGTTTCACCGTGAGTTAAAAATCCCAGCGTATGAGAACCAATGAAAGCAAGGTGTTCTTCTTTGAGTGACCCCTGGTTGAGAGCTTAGATAGGCTGCATTTTGGAGGAGAGAGGAGAGTTTTTTCCCATCGTTTCAAGTGCTCAAGTTTTGCCCAACAGCAGAAAATCTGTGACCGTGAACCCTCTTCCGGCGGCTAGCCGCATGCGTGGAGGCGGATCCGAGAGTCCCGGAAGTGTCTCCCTTCTAGAGGGAGTACCACTCTACTCCTAGGAGCAAACCACGCGAGCCGGGATCGCCCCAGCTGCTCCGAACGAAGACCAAAGTCTGCTAACCATTCTGCTGCAGAAATCTGGCAGCAGACTTTGGTGATTTATTTATTTATTTTGGCTTAGATTTGATTGCAGAAATTGGTGGCAAATCAAAGAACACTTGTCCAAGAAGCCGCTGCTCAAATTTGGGAGTAAACGGAGGTCCGGAAGGCGGTGTTCGAGACGTTTTGCAAGCCAAAACAAGGTCCCAAGAGGAAGACGACTGGATAACTTTATTCCAGTTATTCCAGTCTATTCCAGGTTTATTCCAGAGTTATTCCAGACAGAATAAAGGTATGAAAAAAAAATTTAATCATGCATGGATAGATTAATTGTTTAATATTTTAAAATATTTTATATGTTTATGCATGCCTAAATGCAACTAGACTTAGATTAGTTCCTAGCGGAGCAGATACCCGCTGCGCGAAATTTTAAAAATTATTTTAAAATCCAATCTGCTCCCGCAGATATTTGCATGCCTAGTGTAGGATCTTGTCAACCACCCATATCTGTTAACTTTTATTAGTATCAGAGCCAGGTTGAATTTGTAATCTAATCTAGTATGCATGTTTACAGATTAAAATTGTTTAATCTTAAAAATGTATTAAGATTTCTTTTTGGAACCTAGTTGAGACCTTCACCATCACCGTGTGTCTTTGACACGATGCGGATCTCTGTGTTGGCCTCTTCAGAAGGATCCTTAAAGAATATTAAAATTAAAAATTATTTTAATTTGGAGATACATGGATTATGCATGTTTTATAAAATATTTAAAAATATTTTGATGCTGATTTGGTATGTAAAATTATTTTACATAGAGACTTAATTAAAATTGTTTTAATTAATAGTGTTTGCTTATTAGAAAATTTTTTTAGGTTTAAGAAATCTAAAACACTTGCATAAGCCATTTTGGGTTAATTGGGTTAGCTGACTAGTTGGTCTATAACTGGGTTAGACCTAAGTTTAGTTGAACCGGATAATAAGAAGATTAAACAAAAGTTGTTTAAGGTCCTTCTTTAAACTATCTAATAGTTGAATAGTAGATCCGTTCATCTAAAATGGATCCAATTAGTGGCTCAGTGGATGCCCGGTCTTTAGGCTAGTCTGATCGAGTCTGGTAAACCGACTGGTGTCGAGGTAGGTTTGGCATTGTGATCATGGTTGTATGAGGCTACCTCTTTCCTGGCAACTTGGTTGGTATCTAGGAAAGATGGTTAATGGCGGATACTCATCCATGATCTCACTTTCCTGGCTAGTCGAGTCGACCAGAACTGATTGGAAAAGCTCAATGACTCGAGTTAACCCATGTCATCCAGGTTGATCGGTCTGACTGATCTATAGGTGCCCATGGATCATTTGTTGATTTATTTCAACCCTCCTGGAATCTGATTGATTCAGTGGGAGGATGATCCATGTTCTTATCTCTTTCTTCTGTCATAATTAAAAATCCTCTAAAATTATTAGGTCCTTAAAAAGACTAAGTCAAGGAGTTGATAGTGTCTTTGCCTCCCATTAAGTGGATAGAAATGTGTCCCTAGCTTGGTGTGCATCGGCAGTTCCATAGAACAGGTGTACATCCGGCGACTGGAATTTCTATCTGATCGATGATGGTTCAGTGCAACCTCCTTAACGGGACCAGGTGAGCCGGCCATAGTCGGGCTTGGTCTTTAGTTAACTGGAAGCATTGGATTCATCATTTTAATGGTTAGACCTAACCAGAGACCCGTAATAGGAGGCCCCTAGGCCGATTGGGGTGCTCTCTGGAGCAAAATAATATACTGAAAATTGTTTAGGAAAACAATTGGTTTACGAACCTACCTTTAGGTTCGTATGGGTGAGCCGGCCATAGTCGGGCTCATGCGAGGCCTATTGGATTTCAGTACCCACTTGTGAAAAAGTATTTTCACGGATTGGAGTTAGAGACTACCATCTGAAAATTAGTAGGAGAAACTTTAGACTAAAGTCCAAGTCTTTTGGTTAAATTATTAATTCAATACACTAATTTGGTCTTGTTTCTTTTCAGATGTCTTCAAATTTATCGCTCCGGTCACTTCTCGATAACGAGAAGTTAAAGGGTCATAACTTCGATAGTTGGTATCGAAGATTAAGAATTTTCTGGAGCATGAACGGATCCTATATGTGATAACGATCCGGCACCTGAAATCCCTCCCGCTAATGCACGGAGTGCGGTCAGAGATGCTTATATGAAGTGGGTCTCTGATCGCACTACTGTCCGGTGCATTATGTTAGCGCGATGAACGACGAGTTCAGTCGTAATTCGAGGAGGCCCAACCTGATGAAATCCTTCAAAAATTGAAGGAATCCTTCGGCACCCCGATGATGTAGAATGGTACAAAGTGTCTTGTGCCATCTACAACTCCAAGATGCCGAATGGTGGTTCAGTCACTGATCATGTATTGTACATGATCAGTTGATTGAAAAGTTGGGCAAACTCGGATGCCCCTTGCACGAGCAGCTCGACAAGGATGCGATCCTGAATTCTCTTCCCTCCTCCTATCTTGACTTTCTTGATCATTATAGAATGAACAAGCATGCAGTCAACTACCATAGTCTTTTGGGGTTGCTGCAGACTTTCGAGAAAGACCACCACCTAAATAAGGGGGTGGTAAATTTAGTGGAGAAGTAGAGGTCGTCGTCCCTTTAAGAAGGGAAGAAGAAAATAATAAAAAGGGAAAGAAGGTGCAGAATGCTCCTGGCCCGAGTCAGACCAAGAAGTATAAGGCTGATCAGTCTTCTACAGAATGCTTCTACTGCAAAGAAGGGACACTGGAAGAGGAACTGTCCTCTTTATATTGCGTCCCTTGATCCGAACAGGCCGAGGAGCAGAAGTCTGCTGAACAAGGTATTTATATGATAAAAAATTATAATTACTCAATTGTTGATATTGCTAACTGGGTATTGGATACTGGTAGTCCAATTCATGTTTGTAATTCGTTACAGGGACTTCAAGTTAGCAGAAGATTTGAAGATGGAGAACAGTTTCTGAGCGTTGGGAATGAAAATCGTGTTCCAGTACTGGCGGTTGGAGTCCTGCGTCTTGTCTTTGAGTCTTGTACTGTCGAACTAGTCGACTGTCACTATTGTCCTAGTTTCATTATGAGCATATCTCTGTAGGCCTTTTGGCCAATTGTGGTTTGAACTTTCAATAAAAAGAGATTTTTGCAATGTTATTTTGAATAACTCTGTTATAATGAAAGCTAGATTAAATAATGGCATATACGTACTATCAAGGCCTGTTAGTGTAATGTATATTTCTAGCAAACGCCCAAGGTTAGATAATGTCAATAATTTGTACCTTTGGCACTGTAGGCTAGGTCATATTAACCAAAATAGGATAAACAAGATGCGAGGAGATGGACTCCTCGAGGTCAGTGATTCTAAATCATTGCCCACTTGTGAATCCTGTTTACTTGATAAAATGACCAAGTCACCTTTTATTGGAAAGGGTGAACGAGCTACATAACTTCTAAGTCTAATACATACTGATGTATGTGGATCGATGTCAGTTAGTGCCAGAAAAGGATACAAATATTTCATTACTTTTACAGATGACTTTTCAAGATTCGGTTATGTCTTTTTATGAGACATAAGTCTGAATTGTTTGAAATATTCAAACGATACCGTAATGAAGTAGAAAAGCAAACTGGAAAAAGTATTAAACCCTTCGATCTGATCGAGGTGATGAATACTTATCTGGTGAATTTTGACATATCTTGAGGAGAATGGAATTCTCTCTCAGTGGACTCCTCCAGGAACACCACAGTGGAATGGTGTGTCCGAAAGGAGGAATCGAACCTTGTTGGACATGGTTCGATCCATGATGGGCTTTGCAACTCTGCCGCTATCCTTTTGGGGATATGCGTTCTGACAGCCTGTTACTTATTAAATAATTTCCAAGTAAGTCTGTTGTCTCCACTCCGTATGAGATGTGAATGGGCGTAAACCCTCAATCTCACACCTTCGGGTCTGGGGTTGTCGGCTTACGTAAAACGTTTAGACTCAGACAAACTTGGTCCTAAGTCTGACAGGTGTTTATTCATTGTTATCCTAAGGAAACCAAAGGATATTTCTTCTACTTGGAGAATGAACAAAAGGTGTTCGTTGCTCTTAGAGCTATCTTTTTGAAAAGGAGTTCCTTGGAGAAGGAACTATAGCTTCTAAGATTGAACTTGATGAAGTTCAGCCAATAGAAGAACCTACACACTCTAAGGACATCGTAGAACTGGTTGTGATTGAATCACACCCAGAACCCATTAGGAGATCTGTAGAATACCGCGTCACCCGGACAGATACTATGGTTCATGGTCCGGGACGGGGATCCCATTGAGCTCGATGAGAACAATGAGGATCCGATCACCTATATGGATGCACTTCAGAGATCTAACTCTGAGGCATGGCTTGGAGCCATGCGATCCGAAATGGAGTCCATGGAAATCAACAATGTTTGGACATTGGTTGATCCGCCTGAAGAATAAAACCCATCGGGTGTAAATGGATCTTCAAGAGGAAAAGGGCGCAGATGGGAAGGTGGAGACCTATAAAGCCCGTCCGGTGCCAAGGGGTATCGTCAGGATATGGTATCGAATATGACGAGACTTTCTCCCCTGTGGCAATGCTCAAGTCCATTCGGATCATGCTTGCTTTAGCAGTATATTTTGATTACGAGATCTGGCAGATGGATGTTCGAATCGCTTTCCTGATGGGGAGCTGGAAGAAGAGGTGTATATGATACAGCCTGAAGGGTCACATCACAGATGAATCAAAGTATGCAAGCTACAGAGGTCCATCTATGGACTCAAGCAAGCATCTCGAAGTTGGAACTTACGGTTGATAGGGTATCAATCGTATGGCTTCGTTAGGAACGGAGATGAACCGTGCATCTATAAATGGTTAACGGTTCTATGATCGTATCTAGTACTGTATGTTGACGATATTCTCTTAATCGGAATGATGTGCAGCATTACAAGAAATAAAGGTCTGGTTATCATCTCAGTTCTCCATGAAGGACTTGGGTGAAGCTTCTTACATACTAGGTATGAAGATCTATAGAGAAAGATCTAAGAGCTTTGGGATTGTCCCAATCTACGTACATGACACTATGTTGAAACGGTTCAGCATGGAAAATTCCAAGAAAGGCTATCTTCCGATAGGTTCTGGAATTACTCTTCCAAGAAGGATTGTGCGACAACCTGAGGAAAGAGAGCGCATGAGTAGAGTACCTATGCTTCTGCAGTATGCTCTATCATGTATGCTATGACTTGTACTAGACCAGATGTGCATACTCACTAGGAGTAGTGAGCAGATACCAGTCTGACCCAGGTGAGGGTATTGGAAGGTGGTTAAGTCCATCCTAAGATTAAGAAATACTAAAGATCAAGGCTGATTTAGGAGAACCTGACTGAAACTTGTGGGATACTCTGACTCCAGTTTCCAGTCAGATAGAGATGATAGCAAGAGTGTGTCAGGATTGTTTTTATCCTGAATGGAGGAGCGATCTGTGGAAAAGTTCTAAGCAGGCAACTGTTGCAGACTCGGTATGCGAAGCAGAATACATTGCAGCATCAGATGCGGCAAAGGAAGCTGTGTGGTTGCGGAAGTTCTTGGAGAGCTAGGGGTGGCACCTTTCTCTAGATGGTCCTGTTCCGGTGTATTGTGACACACTAGAGCCATTGCTCAAGCTAAAGAGCCGAAAGCTCATTACCCGCACCAAACACATTTTGCGGCGCTACCACCTCGTACGAGAGATCGTGGAACGATGCGACATCATCTCCTGAAGATCGATGGAAAGAAAATCTGGCCGCCCCTTCACTAAAGCCCTCGGATAAAAGAGTTCGACTATTGTAAATGGGAAATGGGTATTAGATACTCTTCTGATTAGCTTTAGTACAAGTGAGAGTAGTTGGGAATTGTGTCCAAAGCCAATCGCCTGGGTTGTAGGCGGTTGTGCTTAGTTTTGTATTCATTTTATGAATTAATAAATATTATTTTTGGCAGCTCATCACATATTGTATTTCCTAAAAATGAACTCTTTCCATGTGATGAGTCCTTAGGCTATAATGACTTCGATACAGAGAGGATGTATTGAGTGTCCTTAAATCCAGTTCACAACCAAAGGATATATTGTACTGGACGGCAATATATCAAGTATGGTTGTTGCAGTTCACATCGTTTGGTTGTCCTCTTGACCAAATGAGTATGGTGACACTGATGTGATCTACAAGTGGGATATGTGGTATCCTTGAACGTGACTCCGTGCGCCCCTTTCTGCCAAGGGAAACTCACGATTGGATATGGGTATATGTGTCCCCAGACCTGAGGTCATCACGGTAGCTTGCAAGCAACTCCCTGTGCTTTGGTGCCGGACTATCCAGATTTTTATCCGGTGATGGAAGTTTCTAGGTACAGCAAGTACCTGTGGAGCAATGATGGACAAGATGGAATTGACCTGTCCAAACAGTTTGGATTGAATATCGCAGTATCTCAATTTAGCAAATCCTTGGTCGGGGTAGTCCTAGTGAAGAGTCCTGGGCTTGCGAGGTTGAGACCGTAGTCGACTGACTCGTCTGGGTTGGCAGCCCATCTCAGTCGTCCTGAGCATTAAAGGTCAAAGGGATGAATATATGTAACCATATGCCAGAGTTCGATAGTTTGCTCCCGCATCTTCGACCTATCCGGACGCCGGGACCCATTGCTAGATGGTTTCCTATGCTGGTACTAGAATTGTTTAATGCTACCATTTAGGTTCGAACCTATGAGGTCACACGCCACAGAGAATAACTTTCTGATCCGATACCAATTACGATTGGGAATCGTCTCGGTTTTATGGTCACAGTATTTTTTTAGCACTATTTTCCCCATTTTGCCCTTGTCTGTGTCGACCGAAAAATATTCCGGGTTGACCTGCTCTGCGCCAGGATTTTTCTGAATCAGTTTGAACTGATTCGGAGTTCGTTTCGGCCTCTAATTGGTTGTAAACCAATTTTATTCCCTGAACAGGTTCAATTGGATTGAACCACCATTGGGTTGGACCAAATTGGTTTAATGGGATTGGACCAATTTTGGTTAGACCGGTTTTGGATGAACCGGCGTTTTCATTTCCCTTGACCGTTTACACGGTTTTTTCTCCACCCGTTGGAATTTTTTTTTTTTTTGCTGGAAGGAAGGCCAAACGACTCCCAACTAGCATCTCTTCCTCTTCTCCCTCTTCTTTTGGTTTAATGTTTTTAACATGTGTTAATGGCTTTAATCCCTCGTTTAAGGCTGATTAATTGGGTTTTTGCAGCCGCTGCCTCTCCACCTTCAGACGCTCCACCTCCCTCTCCCTCCCAGCACCTTTTATACCCCACCAAGCCATCCCCTGTTTTGTTGGAAAAAGGTTTCACCATGAGGTTGAAAAATCCCCGTATGAGAACCAATGAAAGCAGGTGTTCTTCTTTGAGTGACCCCTGTTGAGAGCTTAGATAGGCTGCATTTTGGAGGGATAGAGGGAGATTTTTTCCCATCGTTTCAAGTGCTCAAGTTCTGCCCAACAGCAGAAAATCTATGACCGTGAAGCCCTCTACGGTGGCTAGCACCGTGCGTGGAGGCGGATCCGAGAGTCCCGGCATGTCTCCCCTCTAGAGGAAGTCCCTCTACTCCTAGGAGCAACCCGCGAGCCGGGATCGCCCCAGCTACTCCGAAACGAAGACCAAAGTCTGCTAACCAGTTCTGCTGCAGAAATCTGGCAGCAGATTTTGGTGATTTATTTAATTTTTTTGGCTTAGATTTGATTGCAGAAATTGATGGCAAATCGAAGAACACTTGTCCAAGAAGTCGTTGCTCTCAAATTTGGGAGCAAACGGAGGTCCGGAAGGCGTGTTCCGATGACGTTTTGCAAGCCAAAAACAAGTCCCAAGGAGGAAGACGACTGGAATAACTTTATTCTAGTTTTCCAGTCTATTCCAGGTTTATTCCAGTTATTCCAGGCAGAATAAAGGTATGGAAATTTATTTTTTAATCATGCATGGATAGATTAAATTGTTTAATATTTTTTAAATATTTTATATGTTTATGCATGCCTAAATGCAACTAGACTTAGATTAGTTCCTGGCGGAGATACCTGCTGAGCGAATTTAAAATTATTTTAAATCCAATCTGCTCTCGTGATGTTGCATGCCTAGTGTAGGATCTTGTCAAACCACCCACATCTGTTAACTTTCAGTTGCTATGCCTATTTCCAATGAATTTCACTCCATTATCATCAGGACTAGAAACCATGCAAAAGGATGATTCAAAAACTACTTTAAAATCTCTGTCACAAAATGACTAATGCTTAGTGATATGGCAAAATCGCTGATGTGGAGTCCTCAAACCAGCTGGAAGTCACGCCGGCAAGGATCGCCACTCCAATCTCGCTCCTCGAGCTCGAGTCCTTCCGTCGGGGTGGATCCCTCAAGGTGAGCCCTCGACCAAAGTCAAGCTCTCGCTCCTCGAGCTTCGAGCCCTTCCACCAGGTGGCTCCCTCAGGGTCGAGTCCTCGATCGAAGTCGAGCTCTTGCATCGCTCCTCGAGCTTCGAGCCCTTCCACTAGGGTGGCTCCTACAGGGTCGAGTCCCTAACCGAAGTTGAGCTCCCGCTTCGCTCCTCAAGCTTCAAGCCCTTCTGCCTGGGTGGCTCTCTTAGGGTCGAGTCCATGATCAAAATTGAGTTCCCGCTTCGCTCCTCGAGCCTTGAACCCTTCCACCAGGGTGGCTCCCTCAGGGCGAGCCCCCAATCGAAGTCGAGCTCCCGTTCCTTGAGCTTCGAGCCCTTCCACCGAGGTGGCTCCCTTAGGGTCGAGTCCCGGCTAAAGTCGAGCTCCTGCTTCACTCCTCCAGCCTCGAACCCTTCTGCCGAGGTGGCCCCCTCAGGTCGAGCCCTCGACTAAATCGAGCTCCCGCTCCTCGAACTTTGAGCCCTTCCATCGGGGTGACTCCTCAGGGTTGAGTCCCAGTTGAAGTCGAGCTCTCGCTTCACTCCTCGAGCCTTGAACCCTTCCACTAGAGTGACTCGCTCAGGATCGAGTCCCCAATCGAAGTCGAGCTCCTCGAGCTACATGCCTTTGCTGAGAAGGGGCGCCCCGCTCGAAGTTGACCCATAGTCAAGGTCAACCATGAAGCTGGTACACCAGGCGGGTAGCGGCACACTACCCGAAGCTTATGAAGGGAGAGCACGCCGAACTACGAGGAACCATCTCACCAGGGCACCAAGGTCCTTCAGGCCATTGTTACACCAGTTGGGAAAGGATGCGCCACTCGAGACACCGTGCCCCCCACCACCGACCATCTACACCACCTGAAGAAGAAGGCTGACAAGATGGTCTCGAGTCCTAGAGCGTCTATCCCCGGATCGAGGCTCCATCAAGTTTTCCAAACAGGGCATCCTATCAGGGTGTCAGAGCTCACGATATAACTTTCGGCCATGAAGGAAGAGGGGGCTCGGGTGCGATCCCCAAACACCACCCATCGTTGACCTCGTAGCATCCCCGAAGGAGGTGAGGAGGGGGAGGGCGAGCCTAAGGCTGGTAACATATAGTACCTTCCATCTATAAGAAAGGAGAGGGCCTTTGAAGAAGGTAAGCAAGAATAGGTAGAGGAAGGGGGTAGCAAGAAAGAGCGCTCTGAGGCTACCAGAGAACTCATCAGAAGAGTCCCAACGGATACAGCCACCATTGCTCAAGCTCTCTCCTCCACCAAAATTCTCACTTCATTCTTTTCTTTCAAAACCTCTAAGAGTGGAGACCAACTTGAGATCTACCTCAGAGGATCTGTTCTCTTAGATCGTCCCACTGACTTGACATCAGAGTGCCCTCAGCCGGGATCCCCGGCCGTGTCTCCTTCTTTTGCAAGACTGGGCACACGTGTCGGACACCGGGCAAAGAAGGTACAACCTGACACCACGTAGGAGCTATGGGCCATGGCAATCCAAGTGGCAACAGATTGGTGCACCATGAAGGAAAAAAAGTCCCTCAAACCAGCTCCACCCGTGACATGGTGGTGACATGCACGCGGGAAACCTCCACCAACCGTGCGGGGGACCTTCTTTCTCACGGGGCCGCGCATAGCCTAGAGAGGGAACTCCCCACTCCACCACAGCCGCCTATGGTGGACTATTAGCTAGCCGCGCTCGTCTAGCAGATCTAGACTCTAACCGTGGTAATGCGGCAATTACAATATCGGCATCAATACTTAGCCACCCAGCAACAGTCGGGGACACCGATAGGTCCAGTCACTGGGCCTCGCGGTAGCTTGCATTTCTTTCAAGGAAGGCCGTCGCCCGCGAGCCATAATTGATCCCCGGGGAAGTCACTGAACCCCGGCAAAGAGGCAGTGGAGTGGGTCAGCTGACCGGGAGAGTCGATCTCCGACCATGATGCCACTAGGCATCGCAAGCACCATCGAGGTAAGGCCTCCCATCATGACCCCCTCAGCTGACATCCCCATCTCCTTCGATAGCCTCGGTGGAAGGTTCCACCAACGAGGCTATCAGGTGCTTGGCTAAAAAGTACCTGTAGGAACAAAAGCATAAGCTGGTGGAAATGTCCCACCAATTTGCCAACAAGTAGGGCTCCCCCGTGAGCCAATGGGCCATGACACCCATCTCCCTTTCTCCCGAGAGATCCAAGAGGAAACGATCCCTAACTGGTTCCGTATACCTCAAGTAGACCCTATGACGGGACCATTGACCCCCTTGACCATGGAGCGCTATAAGGCTCTCATAAGAGTATAGGGGGTGACGGATGCCCTCCTCTGTATTGCCTCCTAGCCATGCTTCGGAAGGCAGCTCAAGTCTGTTTACCTGCCTTGAGCTTGAAAGTATCAGCTCCTTTACATAGCTGAAAAGAAAGTTCGTGGCACACTTTGATACCTGCCGGAAGGTACCACGAGAAGCTGACAGCCTTTTCTCTATTAGGCAATAGGACCATGAGCCCTTACGGGACTACGTGGCTCGTTCAAGGTTGTCGCCCTGTAAATCTATAATTTAAATCAGCCCGTTACCATGCTGGCATTAAAAAGGGGGCTCAGAGCATCCAGCCTGACCTACTCCCTGGATAAAAACTATCGAAGACTTACTCTGACCTCCTCCTCCGAGTCCACAAGTACATTCATGCGGAGGAGGCGGACCGCACTAGGAGAAAGTTAGAGGGGAAGCCATCAAAGTAGCAGCCTCTGGGAGAGACCTCCGGAGTACGGAGGCCCGAGCCTACCCTGAACCTCTGAAACAGATTCGAAGTCGAAGAGCGGCCCCATCCCGAAGGAAAGATACACTCCTCTCCTCGTCCGAGGTCAAAGATCCTCATAAAGATCAAGGGCGAGTGCTACTTATGCCACCCTCCCCCACTGAGGCCATCCAGTGATCGCGACAAGTCGATGTACTGTCAGTTTCATTGCGACCATGGTCATGACACCGAGGAATGCCGTCACCTCAAAAGGAAGATTGAAGATCTGATAAGGAAAGGCTACCTCTGAAAGTTCGTGGGGGGTAAGGTCCCTGCAAAATCTCAGGTACTCGTAGCTCTTCCTCCTGTCCCTCCAGTTGACAACCGACCCACCGAGAAGACTGTGGGTATGATATCTTGAAGAATAGAGTGCGCTTCCAAGAGAAACCGAGTGGGCGAAGGGTCGAAAAATGTAATCCCCTTTATGGGGGAGAAGGGACCTAGGGATGAAAATATAAATAACGATGCTGTTATTGACGAAATGATAATAGCAAGGCATCCTATAAAGTGGATTATGGTCAACAGTGAAAGTTCGATTGATGTCCTTTTTACGATGCCTTCTCCATGATGAATTGTCTTCTGCTCAACTAAAGCCGGTGCACACCCTTGTCGGTTTTATTAGAGACTCAGTGGGGGTTGAAGAGAGATCACTCTCCCTGTCACGGCCAGGTCACCATCTCGACAAAGTACGGTCATGATGACCTTTATGGTTGTTAGGCTCCCTTTGGCCTACAACATAATTCTTGGCCGCACCGGGCTCAAACTGCTCGACACGATCATATCTACAAAGTGGGTGTTGATACAATTCCTCGGCCCCTATGACGTAGGAGAGGTGAGGGGGGAATCTCAGCCGATTCAACATTGCTTGCAAGCCATCCCCGGAGCCAGGAGTGCCGAGGAGGACCCGATGTCGGCAACCTCGACCAAAGAATGCAGGACCCCAAGGGTGGCCCAGTCGAGCGCCTGTTATCATGTCCCCTCGATGCAGATCCATCAAAGATGATACAGATCAGGGCCTAGATGCAAGAAGAAGAGTGGGCTCGCCTGTTGAATTCCTTCGAGTGAATGCGACGGTATAGATTGGGGCCCGACAGGATATGCTAGGTATCCCCTCTGACATCATTACTCATAAGTTAAACATTGACCCAAAGTGCCGTCCAATCTAGCAGAAGAAGAGAAGTTTTGCTCCGGAGAGGTAGAGGGCAGTCAACGAGAAAGTGGAGAAGCTCCTCGCAGTTAGCTTCATTCGTGAAATGCAATATCCTAGCTAGCTAGCGAATGTAGTCATGGTCAAGAAAACTAACGGAAAGTGGAGAATCTGTGTGGACTACACCGACCTCAACAGAGCTGGCCAAAGTACAGCTTCCCACTTTCGAATATCGACCAGCTGGTGGACGCCACCTCAGGGCATCGCTTACTCTCCTTCATAGATGCGTTCTCAAGTATAATCAATCCGGATGCACCCAGAGAATGAAGAGCACACTGCCTTCATCATAGACCATGGGATGTATTGCTACAAGATGATGTCATTCGATCTGAAAAGCGCCGGAGCCACATATCAGTGGCTGGTTGACAAGGTCTTTCAAGACCAAATTGATCGCAGCATGCAAGTTTATGTGGACGACATACATATCATGAGTAAGACAAAGTCGGACCATGTTGCAGACCTGACGGAGGCTTTCCATAACCTCCACCTTTATAGATAAGTTGAACCCGGCCAAGTGCACCTTCGGTGTGGCAACGGGAAGTTCCTGGGCTTCATGGTCACTCAGAGAGGAATCAAAGCCAACCCTGAGAAGGTCCTAGCGATCATCAATATGGAGCATCCCAGCTCGAAGAAGCAAGTCCAACATCTTACCAGCCGGATTGTAGCCTTGAGTCAGTTCATTTTGCACTCTGCTGATCGCTGTCTGCCATTCTTCAAGGCGCTGCGCAAGGTACACGACTTCGCCTAGGAAATGGAGAGATGTCGAGAAGCCTTCGAGAAACTGAAAATGTTCCTGGCATCACCACCCCTGCTCTCTAGGCCGAAAGATGAGAAGAACTCCTCCTATACTGGCAGTCTCCCCAGGGCCATCAGCGTGACCTTGTCCACTCAGATAGAGAATGAGTTTAGAAGGTGGTATACTATGCTAGCAAGCTTCTCCGAGATGCCGAGGTTAGGTACGCCTGCTCCAAAAAATGATTTTCGCACTCATTATGTTTGCTCAACGCCTGAGGCCATACTTCCAAGCTCACCTGATCATGGTTTTTGACGGACCAACCGCTAAGAGCCATACTCAGCCATCCGGACATGTCCGGGCATCTGGCCAAGTGGCTCTGAAGCTTAGTGAGTTCAACATCACTTACTGGCCAGGCCATCTTAGAAGCACAAGTGCTGGTCGATTTCCTGTTGAGTGTACCAGCATGGGTGCAGAACTGGAGATAGCCCCACTGGGGATCAGGTGGAGCCCCGACCAAGGAGGATGTCAGGGTCCTCCACGTGGATGGGCGCATCCAATGCAGGAGGGAGTGAAGCAGGCCCCATCCTCATCAATCATGACAGGGTCGTAGTCGAGTGTGCACTTCGTTCCAGTTCAAAGCACCAATAACCAGGCAGAGTATGAGGCACTCCTCATGGGACTGAGAGTCTCCCACGAGCTGGATGCACCCAACTTAAGGTTCTTCCACCGATCTCAACTAGTGGCTGGGCAGGTCTCGAAAGAATTCGAAGCCCAAGACCCTCAAATGTCAAAGTACTTGGAGCAAGTATGCTCGAGCACAGCAAGTTTCCGGCACTTCAACATCTCCCATATTCCTCATGGGGAAAATGCTCGCGCGGTGCCCTCTTTAGGCTCGTGACTCTACCGGACTGTGTGCTAGGGCATGCCTACATTGAGTACCTTTAGGCTCTCAGTATGAGACCCCTGGGGAGTCCAGCAGTCACCCCAGAGCCCAGCTGGATGGACTGATACATCAGAATATCATCGATTGAACCCTGCCCGAGGATCGCCTAGAAGTCGGCCTCATCAAGAAGAAAGCTGCATGCTTTGTGTTAATGGATGGGCAGCTCTACCACAGGTCCCATTCCTATCCACTCTGAAGTATTTAAGGCCCTCAAAGGCCCTTCATTCTCTAGGAAATACATGAGGTCTCTACGAGAACCATGTGGGGGTAAGACATTAGCATACAAAGCCCTCCGCCAAGGACATACTACTGGGATACTATAGAAGGATGTGCTGACCTTGTAAAGAAATGTGATCACTGCCAACGGCACACCTGCATCCAACGTCAGCTGGTCATGCCACCTTTCCCAGCTCTCCGCCCCTGGCCTTCGCTTAGTGGGAATGGACATCTTAAGTCCCTTCCCCCCCTGTCTGGGCAGCATAGATTTCTAATAGTGCCATCGACTACTTCACCAAGTGAGTCAAGGTCGAACTGCTAGCACGGATTACTGAAGCCAAGGTCAGGTCTTTCTTCTAGAATCAATCATTTATCATTTCGGGCTTCCTCACACTATAATCATTGACAACGAAAGGCAATTCGATAATCGGATTTCGAAGAGTTCTGCACCAACCTTAATATTGTCATCGCTTTTACCTCGATGGCTCACCCCCCAGACCAATAGGGAGGCTGAGGTGCCAAACCGACTATCCTCCAGGGGCTCCAAGCTAGGCTAGACCAGCCAAAGGTAGGTGGGTTGAAGAACTTTTCAGCATCCTTTGGGATACCACACCATGCCCCGGATGGCCACCGACGAGATTGCCTTTCAACCTCATCTTCGGCACTGAAGCCGTAATTCCGGTGGAACTGGTTTACCCACATTGCGGATAGAGCAATATGATGAGGCCAAGAACCCAGCTCGTATTCTACTCAATCTAGACCTCCTTGAAGAAACAAGGTATAAGGCTCATCTTCACATGGCACCTACCGATAGTGGGTGCCTGTACTATAATTCTCGAGTAAACCAAAGACCTACCCGGGAGATCTGGTATTGCGACAGGCTGAAGCCTCTCAGCCTGGGGAATGTGGTAAGCTCTCCCCCACTGGGAGGGCCCTTATAGAGTAATCAAGGCCCATCCCCATGGGCCTATTACCTCGCTAAACCTTGGTGGCGCCCGATTCCTGCAAACTTGAATGCCACAATCTAAAGATGTACTGCCAATGCTGTAAGCACTTCTCCTATTAATGAAAATTTGTTTTGGCATAACGTTGTCTTTTCCTGTGTAGGATACTATTGCCCAACCCTATGTGGCCGCACCACGAAGCCGGGAAACTCCAGAAGCCTTGCACTCTATCCACTGGACTCCCAGCTTGGAGATGGCAAGCCGCGAAACGCCAGAAACCCCGCACTCTATCCACCAGACTCCCGTCCGGTGACGGCGAGCCGAGAAACTCCAGAAGCCCCGCACTCTCTCTGCTCGGACCTCCAGTTGGCGACGGCAAGCCAAAAAATTCCAAAGCCCTACACTCTATCTGCTGGACTTCTAGTCTGGCGATGCCAAGCCAGGAAACCCAGAAGCCCCGCACTCTATCAGTTGGCTCCCAATTCGATGATGGCAAGCCGGGAAACTCTAAAAGCCCCTCACTCTATCTGACGGACTCCCTTCCGACGACGACAAGCCAGAAAACTCCAGAAGCCCCGCACTCTATCCGGCGAACTCCAGTCGGTGTTGACAAGCCAGGACATTCCAGAATTCCTCACTTCACCAGCTGGACCAACATGGCAATTCTAAGATTCCTCAAGCCAGATCCCCCAACTTAATGTAGTCCCGAACCGGCAAGGACAATCTCTCATTTCTCTTAGGCCCCTACTTCTACTCATCCACCAACTTTCGACATGGCCGGGAAGTCCCTAAGATGGGCACCTAGCCCCTGCAAATGTCTGGGGCCTCCGGCAAGGATCCTAGCACGATGAAGGTAACTCATAGAACTTCTAATTCTTTCTAAATTATTTGCTACGTTGAAGGCCTCCCGGGAAGCACCGGAGCTTGGAGACCCTCGGACGAGTGGCTATGGCAAAGACTAGTGCTCAAGCAACTACGGAAGAACACCGGGAGAACAAGAAACACAGAATTCAGTGGGAGAAAAGGAACTTCATTGAAGTAGACGAAGTAGTTACATATTGAAGGACCCCTAACAAGCCAGGTGGTGCCAAAAGAAATGAAAAATTCCTAAGTACAAAGGGCCAAAAAAGTATACTACGAAAAGGTCCTTAGGCATGGAGTTACTGCTCTGCTGGCTCCTTCTCGGATGGCAAGCGGGCACGCCGGCATCCTCTTGGACCTCTGTAGGCGAAACTAACTGCCGGCAGTTGCGGGCTCCATCTCAGTCACCTTTGTTGGAGCCCTTGCCTCCTCGGACTTTCGCCTGGAGCTATGGATGACAATCTCATCTAGCTTCAACCCGGAAAGGCCTGTGCCACCCGAGACCTGCAAACCTCAACCCTTGATGAAGGAGTCCATGGCTGCCTCCCGGATCTCATCGATGAACTCTACTAAGGCCCTAAATTTTGGCACCGCTTGCGGCCCTCCTTCTTGGTGCCTCCATCAGTGTCACCACCCCGACTACTTTCTCCTTTGCCGTCGATGCCCAAACCAGCACCACCACCATATGGGTTGGAGGGTTTGAGATCGCCCCTCCAATCGAGCCACCTCCATAGCAGACTCCTCCGCCCGCAAATGGACCGATCCTTCTCCATGACCAAGGACACCTCAAAGTCCTGGCCCGCTTCTCCACCCTAAGAACCTTTGCTTGGAGGGCTTTGTTCTTTTCTTCCACTTCCTGAGCCCTTTCGTTGTGCCTTGGCCTGGCCCCCAGTGATTTGATCTTCTGCTCTTGCTAGGCCTCCCTCTTCACCCACTGAGCACAGTAATCCCAGATCAAAGTAATATCGGTCCCCCCGCCTCCATCATGAGGGTGTCAGTCATGGCATTTCAACTGAGACAATGATGAGAGGGACTATGTGAAGAGCTGGGGAAAGATGCTGAGGATGGCCTCTGCCAGCAGCCTGCCCCCCTCTCGTGGTGGTCGCGCGAACTAGACATCAAAGTCCATCATCCCCTCAGCCAACGCGCGGTCCTGGATGACTGACGCATTCGACAGCACCATGATCAGTGCCGTTAAGCCCCGGAGTTCGACGATGCCAGAACTGCCATGTATCCGAAGGCAATGTCATCGAGGCACCTCGGCCATTTGGTGGGGTTTTGCCATGGTCGATGGTCCTGATGGTGTTGGTGGGTGGTCACCTCCCTCCCTTTTCCCTCTTCGCTTCCACCTCAATGGCATCTAGGATCTGGACCATGGTGGGAGCAACAGGCTGGGTCCGCATGGTCGCACCAGGTTCCTGGCCCTAGAGTTGGACCTATTGCTAGGGAGACTCGAGGCGATCCAGCTGCTCTTCCCTCTTGCCTGGAAAGATGCGACGGCCCGGGCCCCTGGCTGGGCTCTGCCCTGGCCCTCTTAGATGGGGCCTCCTTGGGCCTGGATGATGCACGCCTCTTCTGGGTGGAACTCCAGGAGCTGGTCTACGAAGAAGAACTTCATGCCTGCAGAAAAAAGAGAGTATGGTCAGCCTCAAATCTGAAAGGGCTTACGGAAGAAAGGTGCAAGCCAAGAGGCTTACCTAACAACCGGATTGGCTAACCTTGGCATCGAATAGGTTATGCTCTAACAATAGAACCTCGAGGGAAAGGATCTTGTTGGAGATAAGCTGGTCGTATACTCCTGATCGGAGGCCTCCACCTGGAAGTTACGAATTGGGATCCAGTCCGGATCACTCCAGACCCAGTCTACTCCTATCGAAGCAAAGAAGTATCTGCTCTTCCATCTTTTGATGAAAGAGGGGAGGTCAAATTTTATGCCCTTCGAGTGGAAGAAAGAAACCACCACCCGTCGTCGGTTGGGTGGGCTTCAGAATGAAAAAAGTCTGAACAAAGAAAACGGGCATAATCACGTGGAAGTGACAAAAAACTATAAAGCTGACAATGACCCTAATGGCGTTTAGAGCTAACTGGGCAGGAACGAGCTGGTAGTTGGCAAGGAATAAAAGGAAGAAAGGATGTAGGGCAGACAAAGCCCCCAAGGAGGAATTCTTCATAGAGGGGCAATTCGACCCGGGCCACTGGAGATGACCGTTTCCCTGATCCGGGATCGAGAGTCATATGGAGTCCAAGATCCCGTAAGTATCCTGAATCAAAGAAAGGTCCTCCTGGTTATCATCGAGGTGATGCTGGAGGGGACCAGTCGAACCAGAAGGTAGGGAAGAAGGTGAAGGAGCAGAGGAGTAGCCGCAAGAGCAAAGAAGTAGAGGGGGTACCTGGGTCCTCCTATAACTATTCTAGTCGGTGGAGACCTCTACGAACTTGGAGAGGAACTCATCCTCCTCATCGGAAGATGGTCCCTCGCTCGAGAGGCCCCTGCCTCATCAAGGTTGCTAGAGAAACAATGGATCCGACTCGACGGAGCCATCTATGGCAGGGGAGAAGGAAGAATAAGAAAGCTAAAGGACTGAAGTCTAGGGAAGGACTCAACCTAGCCACAGAAGAAGAAGAGATGAGGAGGGAAGACTAACCTGGTTGCTTAGAGGAAAGGATAGCTCGAGAAAGACAAAACTTTACCAACTACCGGCACGGAGAATTGAAAGAGATAGTTTGAGGAAAGTCTCCTCATTTTTCAAAACCAGGTAGCGACCGTACTCTTTTCATAGCTTTCATCATCGGATGGGCACCAAGTGCGATGGATAGCCGAAGGACAGTGCCTCGATGCACTAAAGCTGCCTCGAGCCCAACATCGACCATCATACTTCCTCGAACTTGCTGAGGTGGTACCCCGTACTGGCTTTTTAGATGCGATTCACGAAGCGGCGGTGATCGTGGCATTTAATAGCACCAGATTTCACTCTTCCATGTCAACTCCATAAAACTCCCTTCGACCCTAGTGCCATATTCTATCGGGACTTGGGAGTAGGGGACAAATGATGTGGCAAGATCGCTAACATGGAGTCCTCCTTGAACCCAGCTAGAAGTCACGCTGGCAAGGATTGCCATGCCAATCTCGTTCTCAAGCCCTTTCGTCGGGGTGGCTCCCTCAGGGTCGAGCCCCCGATCGAAGTTAAGCTCCCACTTTTTGAGCTTCAAGCCCTTCCACCGGTGGCTCCCTCAGGGTCGAGTCCTCGATCGAAGTCTAGTCGAGCTCCCGCATCGCTCCTCGAGCTTCGCCCTTCCACTATGGTGGCTCCCTTAGGGTCAAAGTCCCCGACTGAAGTCAAGCTCCTGCTTTGCTCCTCAAGCTTCAAGCCCTTTCACCGAGGTAGCTCCCTCAGATTGAATCCCAGTCAAAGTCGAGCTCCCGCTTCACTCCTTGAGCCTTAAGCCCTTCTGTCAAGTTGGCTCTCTCAAGGTCGAGCCCCCGATCGAATCGAGCTCTCACTCCTCAAGCTTCGAGCCCTTCCGGCGGGTGGCTCCCTCAGGGTCGAGTCCCTGGCCGAAGTCGAGCTCCTGCTTCGCTCCTCGAGCCTTGAGCCTTTTGCCAGGGTGGCTCCCTCAGGATCGAGACCCTGGTCAAAGTCGAGCTCCCGCTCCTGAGCTTCGAGCCCTTCCACCGGGGTGACTCTCTCAGGGTCGAGTCTCGGCCAAAGTCGAGCTCCCGCTTTGCTCCTCGAGCCTTGAGCCCTTCAACCAGGGTGACTCCCTTAGGGTCGAGTCCCCAACTGAAGTCGATCTCCCTCGAGCCATGTACCATTGGCTGAGAAGGGTCACCCGCTCAAGTGGTGACCCTGGTCAGGTCGACCATGAAGCTGGTACACCAGGTGGGTAGCGGCACGCCACCCGAAGGCTATAAAGGGAGAGCATGCCGACCTATGGGAACCATCTCGTCGTGGCACCAGGGTTCCTTCAGGCCACGTTTACATCGCTTGGGAAAGGATGTGCCACTGAGACACCGCGCCCCTCCACCGATCGTCTACACCACCTTGAAGAAGAAGGTTGCACCAGAGGGCTCGAGTCCTAGAGCATTTACCCGCCTATCGAGACTTTGCCAAGTTTTCCAAACAGGGCTCCTACCAGGACATCAAAGCTCGCGATATACTTTTGACCATGAAGAAAGAGGGGCTCGGGTGTGATCCTCAAGCTCTGCCCCGTTGACCTCGTAGCATCCCCGAAGGAGGGGAGGAGGGGGAGGGCAAGCCTGAAGCTGTAACAGACAGTACCTTCTGTCTATAAGAAAGGAAGAGGGCCTTTCGAAGGAGGTAAGCAAGACAGGTAGAGGAAGGGTAGCAAGAAAGCGCTCTAAGGCTACCAGAGAACTCATCGAAAGAGTTCCAATGAATACAGCGCCATTGCTCAAGCTCTCTTCCTCCCCAAAATTCTCACTTCGCTCTTTTCTTCAAAATCTCTAAGAATGGAACCAACTCGGGATCCACCTCAGAGGATCTGTTCTCTTAGATCGTTCCACTGACTTTACCATCGGAGTGCCCTCGCCGAGATCCCTGGCCTGGGTTCTCCTTTCTTTTGCAGGGCCGGCCACACGTGTTGGATACCAAGTGAAGAAGGTACACATCCGATGCCATGTAGGACTGCGGGCCACAATGATCCAAGTGGCAACACTAAGTGAATTATGTTTTAATCCCTCTAATAATAATACATTATCAATAAAAATAGAAAGGAAGATGTAAACTTTACCGATATTATGATTTTCTTTTACATTGTCTCTAAAAGTTATACTCCTCCATTTAAAGCTTCAAAAGAAGTGAATTGCTTCATATCTCCTGTTACGTGTCTTGAGCAATCACTGTCAAGATCCACAATCTCTTTTTCTCTTTAGTTGCAAACACCACCCGTGAAACAGATCAAGTTTTTGTTTTAGGTACCAAGCCATCTTGGGTCCTTTAGAGTTAGTAAGAATGATTCCTTTTGGAATCCAAACTTTTCTTGAATTATTTAATTTTCTCAATTACATTGATAAGCTTTATGTCCAAATTTCTACACTAAAGCAAATTACATTAGATGATTCTGGAACAAAAAAAACTTGAAATTTTTTTTTTTTTTTGTTGCTTGTGACCAAGTCTAGCTTTATCAACATAGCTCTTTGATTGTTCAATAATAAATTCACTTTTCAGAGCTAAATGTAAACTTTCCAAAAAAGATTTACTTTATCAAGCTCATCTTTAATTTTTTTATTTTCTACCTCAAGATCTTTATTTTTCTTTAAAAGTTATTATTTGTAACAATAGCCTTGGATCTTTTCAAAACTTCCATTTCTTTTGATAAAGAATTCTTTTATTTTTCTAAAATATCAATATTGACTTTTAGATCATTGTTTTCATTAACATGATTGGTGTTTTCAAAAGAAAAGGAATCAGCATGCTTTTTCAATATTTTATTATCAATTTTTGGTATTTATATTCATGTAAGTTCATCAAAGCATCTCTAAGTTTTTCAAATATAAATTCAAATTCAAGTTCAGATTGTACCTCATCTTCATAAGCCATTAGGCAAATATTGGCGACTTCTTGTTATTCTTCCTCTGAACTGGAGTCTTCACTACGCTCCATATTGCCATCATTGCCTTCTTTCTGATTTCTTTTTGAACTTCTTTAGGAGAGGATAATCAATCTTGTAGTGTCTGGGCTTCTTGCCTTGAAGCAAATTAGTTGGTCCTTCTTCTCTTTTTCTTTTTCTTTTTCTTTTTCCTTGCTAGGTTGTGGCTTCTTTTTGTAGGGGAACTTCCTTTTTCTCATGAATCTTTTGAATTTTCTAGCTACTAATGCCTCTTCTCTTCATTTTTACCTTCTTCTGATTCTTCACTTGAAGACTCATTTGAGTAGTAGATTTGAATGCGATGGTCTTCTTCTTTCTATCTACAACCACAACTTTTTGTTTCAAACTCAACTCATAAGTCATGATGAACCGACACGTTACTCCAGGGAAAGTGTCTCAACATCTTTAGCTTCTTGTATTGTCGTGACCTTTGGACCCAAGATGTTGGCAATGATCTAAGAATTTTATTTATAAGGTCAGCGTTAGTCATACTTTTCCAAGACTTCTCGTACTATTTATAATGTTAGTAAATCTAGTATACATATCAGTAATAGATTCATTTGGCTCGATTCTAACATTTCATATGTATGAATGAGCATATTTATTTTAGTATTCTTCACTTGATGGTGTTGGAATTCTCCCAGGAACAGGAAAGTATGTTTGCATAAAATCAGGCATCAAAAGCTTGACCAGTAGAAGCAATATAAAAATAATTTTATATCTAATCATGCAAATCATAAATAAATCTAATTTATTTATCATAAATTTCTAATATGCTGAATAACATGAAAAAATATTAGATCTGAAGCCGTGAAATCGCCCGATATCTGTTGGTATCCACACGAAGCTCTCGCAACCGAGTCGTAGAGGGCACCGGACTGCTAGATCCTTGCAGCTATCTCCTCTTTCAGCAAATCACCCACTTTAAAAACCGTGCCGATCCAATCTGACCAGCTTTCAGCTTCTATCTTGCATCTTAGTCTGCAAGACCTTGGACCCTTTTTCCTCTTCTTTCTTTTATGTAGAAGACCTCTCAACACTCTTAAAGATCTCAGGAAGAAATAAACTAGAAGGAAAGATACTATGTGCCAGGAGAGAGACTCTCAGGAGAACGAAGCCCAAGAGAGATGACGCCAAAAGGAAATCATGCCAAAACAAAACATGTGTTCGGTCACCCCTCTTCTCCATTCTTTTATTTCTTTCACGATAAACTCTACAAGTCCTCCATGCCAAAATACCGTATTTCAATTTCAACCGGTTGAAATTTAAGAGGAGTGAATGAGAAGGACTCCTTATATTCCTCCACTCCATTATGAATTAGTGCCCACCTATTTCACGCCCCTCTTTTCTTTTATCACACAAAATAAATTGGGATCCATTTAGGCATGTGGAGGGAAGGGGAGACAAAGAGAGAGAGTCCTAGTCTAACTGGACTCTAGGTCTTGGTCCAAATATAATGATTTTATAGTCAAACTGAAGTCGATTTTAAATCCGATCGAACCATTTCAAAGCGGACATTGACCCGAATCAATTAGGATTAATTAATTAAGTTTAACCCAATTAAATTAAATCTAATTTAAATTAATTAATAATTAATCTATAATCAATTAATTGTAACATTTAAATTAGGTCAAATATTAATTGTAACACTTACAATTAGGTCCAAATTGATTTGCTGATATTACTTGAGCTCCTAATATGTTGACCCCTCAGGTCCTATCCTGTCTGTAATGAGACATGCTATAATCTTCATTATATATCATCGAAACTCCTTTCGATGGACTGAAATAATTTCAGCTTACCCTAATTAGGATCATCGATCCGAGAATGATCCTAACGGGCTCTCATAATCCACCAGTGATACTTAGCAGTATGTAGTGGCATCCAGCAGAATAAGATTGGAACCCCTAGGTGTAGTTACCATGTGATTCGATTTCTCTATCAAAATCCTGACATGATATTGATTACGATACTCGTCAAACCCATCAGTCATATGCTTAACCTAATCGACTCAAGTTCAATTGTGATACTAATGAAACCACCTTTTCATTATCATCCTGCTATGACCATAGACTTCTGGACTTAGTCTCATTAAGCTTGTATAGGATTATACCTTACTACTAAGGCTGATCGATCCCTACAAGTGAACACCCTATTCCTACAATAAACTTATTGCAGCCAACGAACACTGCAAAGTCCCGTATGGATAGGAACCATGTGATTATGCTATCAAACTACATCAACTTATTGTGAGTAGCCGAGACACTCTAGGTCAAGGAACTATTCACATAACTACAACATCAGGAAGTTATCGACGAGTGAGTAGTCATCCATATAACTTCCTGTACTTGGTCACGCTCAGTACCGTTCATCTCTATCAACTACCTGCACTCTCACTCCAGTGTCACCCAGAAAGGGAAGTGATCGTGCACCGATTTAACGGATTAATCACCATCCTCATATATTCTAACAATCGGAAGCCTTAGAAGTTAATCTATAAAGGTACATGCCTCAGATTCTTACTCTTGAGAATATGTGTCATTATCCATTAACTCCATGGACGATTCATAGACACAACAATATGAATGAACTAATTCCCTTTTAATTAATAAAAAAATTAAGTACAAGTTCATGCCCTAAATTAAAATATGTCAAGCCAACATGGCTTTCAGGCATACATCTAATAGATGGGTACCCATGAATAACCTCAAGTGTGTCCCAAATTTTCTTCATGGATGCGCATGTGAAAGTCCTATTAAATTCACTAGGATCCAATGCATAATAAGCAGTTCATAGCTTTTGCATTAAGCTCCGATTGCTAATATCATTTTCATCACAATCCTCTTCTAGTTTTGAAATAGAAATGCCATTAATCATCATGGAAGGAACATAGAGACCTTTTACAACAACCTTTCAAAGATTATAATCTATTGAATACATATAAATTCTCACACGGGGCTTTCAATAAGTGTAATTAGCACCCTTAAAAAAGGACGATCTATTGAGGCTTGACCCTCAACACACTAGAACCTATAGGGGCTGCTATAGATCTTAACTCAAGATGGTTAGACCTATAAGCTGAGTACAAGGCTCTGATACCACTTGTTGTCCAACTAAAGCAACCCAAGAGGGGGGTGAATTGGGTTTTAAAAGTTTTTGCAAGATTAAATATAAGTGCTAGTATTTGTGAGTGTTTGTGTGCTCAATTGAGTATGCAGTAGAAGTATAAAGTAAATGTAAGAAAAAAGATAGACAATTATAAACATAAGAATATATAATGGTTCGGTGCACTCCAAGGCACCTACGTCCACTCCCCAAGGTCCACTTACATATTTCACTATAATCCAACTTGATTACAGTAGATTAGTTTTCCGGGCTCACTAATCAAAACCCTTCTTAGTTTTTACAAGGCTAACCAAAAATCTAGTTGATTTTTACAAAACTCACCAACAACCTAGTTGGTTTTATAAGTCTCACTAACAACCAAACCACTAGTTTCAATCCACTTGAAACTAGAAATAACAATAATTCAAGTACAAAGTAAAGATACGATAAGCTTTCAAAAATAAAGCAAATATCTCTTTGAAGTTCTTTTATTATAGTTAAGAAGCTTATCCTCAAGTTGTTGAAGCCTTAATAGATGCTTGAAGATTAGACTTGAAGGCTTCTTGAATGCTCTTGAATGCTTGAAGGCTCAACTTCACTCAAAAGTAATGAACTCTTAATGAATACTTGAAAGATTTGTAATGAATTACTTCCTCCTTGAGTTTGGTCCACTTTAAATCTTTCCAAGCCTTAAATGATCATTTTTGACCATTAGAGAGAAGAAAATAACCGTTAGAAATATAAATGATAAATTTCGTGCTTTAAAAACTAGGTATTATTGTTCATCCAACCTGCAAGTGTCGACATTCAGTTCATGAGTCAATACTTGAGTCGACACTAGGTCAAAAATATTTTTTGAAGCTCTCTGGAGTCCTCTGGCACATCGACATTTCTTCTGGTGAGTCAACACTTGAGTCGACACTTCATCTTTAAGAGTCGACACTTGAGCAAAAACTTGAATTCAGCATGTTCTGTATCATTTTTGGTCTCAGACCTTGAGTCGATACATGAGTCGACATATAAGTCAACACATGAGTCGACACATGAGTCAATACTTGGTCTTCATGAGTCGACACTTCATGCATACTAGCTAAAACTTCTTCTGTATATCAGTACAAGTTTCTGTGAGTCGATACCTTGAGTTGACACTTCACTTTCATGAGTCGATACTTGGCTGAAACTCTCCTAAAATTCTATTGAAACTCTGCTGAAACTTCTCCAATTTTAAGATTTGAGTCCTTCAAGATCACTCTTATTGCTAAGGTCTAATTAACTTAACATTTTATCATATAAGTGACTTCTTCAACAAGATGACAAGCATTTAAACTTTCAGCACCTTATAACTTTGATGAGTATCCTGTTCTGATAAGCATACTTTTAATACACAGTTAGTACTTAAATATATTTAAGTATTTTATTATTCATCAAAATCAAGACAAGAGTCAACAGGTTATATCCTTAAGTATTTTATAGAAATGCAATACAAATCAAACAAGGTGTCTAAACAGTTAGAAGGTTTTAAAATTTATTATTTATTTTATTAAATTAATTGCATTCTATAGAAGGTGACATATGGTTTTCTTTTAGGTTCTTTAAGGTAAGTTATTTAAAAGGAAAAATTAATTAGGTTAGGAGTTGGTTTGTAAAAGGAAGGAATTTTTTTTTTATGTTAAGAAGAAAATAAGGAAATCTAATAATTAAAGCAACTAAAAAAGGTATAAACTAAAAAGAGGAATAAATGTATTAAAAAAAATATTTTTTTTATCAAACAATCATGCCTAGATCCTGGCAATGGTGCCAAATTTGATCGCTGTCATAGGAGATCAAAAATAAAACCTACTTATAACTATAGCAGTAATGAGTCGAGATTGTATCCTCGAGGATCAAGGATAATTATTTCATGAAGAAAATAAAGAAAAGAGATAATTATTTAGATGTTTAGAAAATAGATGATGGTTAATTAAAACTGATCAATTAAAACTAAACATGAGATCGAGGGATTTATATGATAAAAAGATGTCTTCAGGTTTCCAAGTAATCACAATCATAAATTAGGTATTTGCTCTAATCTAAACAATCGAATTCTATATTTATTTTAGAATCTTTCAAACTAATCCTTAGTATAGACTATCTTGCCGTGTATAAATCATGTCTTGTCAGGATCATGGCCTGTGCTACAAGTATAGACTATCCAATGATTAAGTTGAAAGATCCTAACAAGATACATAAATAAAATCTCTAGAATTAATTATTTATGTTGAGCATGAATCATATCATGCTAGGATCATGATTCATCCCACCAGGATAATTAATCTAGAAAATCAATCAGAAAAGAGAAGGGAATTGAAAGCAATTATTCAATTATATAGAAAATAAAACAATCACACAAATTGATATGAAAAGACCCGTGTACTTTCCTATAGACTGCATTTCAGTCACATGTGGCTCTTGGATATATTTTCATGAAGATTTGGGATGCTGTCACCGCACCTCCTCTCCTGAAGAACTCTTTTTTTAATTTATCTCCCTCTCTCTCTCAAAGCCTAAGCTAATTACAAGAAGAAAATAAAAGAAAATATTATCGATGGAATTGATCAATTTTCTCTACTTCTTAAGGTCCTCCTTTCATAGAGCTCGTTTAGGGATTCCTTCCAGTCAAATTTGGAGTTAATCGGGCTCAAGATCGGCCAGATATCGTGAAAAAACTTCTCAGCTATCTATTCTGCATCACAGGCCTTGGATTGCACCGAAATTCATGCAGAACGGATGCTTCCTTCCTTCTCGGGCAAACAGAGTTCAAACCGGCTTCATCGAATCCCAGATCCCCTTCTCTCAATCAAAGTCAACTGCTAGCTTCTCGTAATCCATGATGGCGATGACGAGGATCAGCTAGCGGTGGGGGGCAGTGGAAGGCATGGTGGCAGGGAGACCGATCAATAGGAAAAAATGGTGGACATGGCCGGCTGCAAGTGGACGGCACTTGGGCAGCCATGCCGGTGATGGGCTGGCTGGTGATGGGTGGATAGCGGTGGGAGGCAGGCGGTGTGAGGTGGAGAACGACACGAGGAACGAACAAATAATGGCTATGGCAGAAGGCTAGCTGGAGGTGGTGGCTGAAAAAAGAGAACCATCGACATGGGGCGTGGGCACAACCGACGGTGGACTTCCGACATCTCCTTCGATGATGGGAGAATGGCAGTGGGTGAGTAGCGATAAGATCTGATGATTGAAGGTGAAGGAATAAGGATGATGGTGGCTGGGAGCTTGGAGGCGAGGGGTGGTCATCGAAATCTGTAGGGTGGTCACCAAAAGTCATGAGATGGTTGCCGGAAGCCGTGAGATGGTTGCCAGCCATCCTCTTGGTCAGTAGAGCATTGAAATCACCCGTGGTCCACGAAGCCTAGCCGTGGACTATGGTTAATGGCAGATGTAGACCGATCGGCATTATATGGGCCAAGCGGTTGATCCATGGTGGATCGGCTGCTTTAAAGTTTGTGCAATTTCTTAATCCATTTCAAATTTAAATTTCTAGCTTATTTGAACTCTAATTTGAGTACCATCTATATTGTTGGACTATAGAAATCGAGCTGTTCTATCCATGGACTCCTTTTCTACAAAAGTCTAATAAAAAGCATCAATTCTTACTAAATATAAATTAATTAATACTTATTTTAATAGTTAAGTTGGGAAAATTGATAGACTTATCAGCTCCCTTTCTATCGAGGCTAGTAAAAGGAGAAAGGCTATACTTGTACTTGGCATATCCCCAATCACCATAAGCTCAGTTCTTATCAAGGAAGAAGGTGCATAGAAGCTAGTGTACTACACCAATAAGTTGCTGAAGGATATGGAGACCTGCTATCCAAAGATGGAGAAGATCGCATATCTCTTGATTTCAGCCCGGTGGCTTTGGCCCTACTTCCAGGTGCACTCCATCACCATCCCGATGGATCAATTCCTAAGGTCGATCTTGTAAAAGTTGGACACCTTCAAGAGAATTGCCAAGTGAGTAGTGGAGCTCAGAGAGTTTGACATCTAATACCATCCACGGCCCTCTATCAAAGTCCAAGCATTGGCCAACTTTCTAGTGGAGTGTATACTCCTTGAAGAAGTCGAAGTAGAAGCAAAAGCAGTGGCCCTCATCCTAGTGGGCTACATCTGGATGCTTCATATTGACAGGGCATCCAATGCAAGAGGCTTCGAAGCAAGGATGATCCTTGCTAGCCCAGATGCCATCATTGCCAAGCAAGCCATCCATTTCAACTTCAAAACCTCAAATAACAAGGTGGAATATGAAGCCCTCTTAGTGGGGCTAAGATTGCCCTATAAGCTTAGGATATTGCACTTCAAAGCCCTTACTGACTTCCAACTAGTTATTGGCCAGGTCTGCGAGAAGTACGAAGCCAAGGATCCCACCATGAAAAGTACTTGGAAAAGGTAAAGAAAATAATTCCTTATTTTCTCTCTTTTGAGATCGTGCAGATGCCCAGGATGAAGAACTCTTGGGTAGACCTTCTATCGATATTGGTAACTATGGAGTACCTAGAGATCTGTAAAAAAATATATATGGAGAACTTGGGGAAGCCTAGCATCGAGGGCGAGCCAGCACTAGTGATGCAAGTAGATTGCTAGCCATGCTGGATGGACCCGTTAATATGGTACTTGAAGGATAGATAGCTATCCAAGAATTAGGCTGAGGCTCGAAGAATCAAGAGTTGCTTGATCGAGTACATGATGATTAAGGAAAAGCCACTTCTTTGTACCGGCGATTCTACTCGATGCCATTCTCCGCTGTCTCTGGCAAACAAGATCCTTCGACAAGGATATTATTAGCTCGACATCCAAAAGGATGCCATTGAGTTTATGCAACACTGCAACTATTGCCAACTATATGCCAACATCTAGAATTGACCATCGACACCTCTTGCTCCTATTAGTTCATCTTGGCCATTTGCTCAGTGAAGAATAGACATCCTTGGTCCATTCCCTTCAGCCTCCAAGCAAAGAAAGTTCCTCATCATTGCTATCAACTACTTCACCAAATGGGTGGAGGTGAAATCCCTAGCTTGGATCACTAAGAGAGATGCTCATAATTTCATCTGAAAGTCTATTATTTGTCGGTTCAACTTGTCTCAGACAATTATTATCAATAATGGCTGACAGTTTGATAGTGCACCCTTCCAAGATTTTTGTAAAAAATTGTAGATCATCCACTGGTTTACCTCTGTCTCATGCCTACAGATGAACGGGAAGCGAATGTCACTAACTGAACCATTTTATAGGGTCTAAAGATTTGATTAGACAAGGCCAAGGGGCCCTAGGCAGATGAATTGCATAGTATCCTTTAAGCGTATCAAATGACATACTAGCTTTCGATCAAAGAGACTCCATTTAACTTACCTTTGGAGTAGAAACAATCTTTGCCTTAGAGCTAGGCTTGCCCTCGTACAGGGTCGAAGCCTACGACAAGCACTAGAATTCAAAAGATCTCAGGGCGTACCTCGACTTACTTGAAAAAATCTAAGAGAAAGCCCAATTCTAAATGGCGATGCATCAGTGATGAGAGGCCCACTATTTTAATTCTAGGGTCGAGGAGTAGTTCCATCTAGGAGAATTGGTGCTTAGGAAAGTTACAGTCAGCCTACCGACCAAACAAAGGAAGCTCTTAACCAATTAGGAAGGACCAAACCATGTCATCAAAGCTATACACTTTGGTACCTATCATTTGGAACAATTGGATGGGATGCCCATCTCAAGCACCTGGAATTCAGATAATCTATGACCTATTATCAATAGGATATGCTCCTTCAATTCTTAAGTCAATCTAACTTATAGTGAAATCTCTCTCTCTTTCCTGTGCAAAGTGGATGCCAAATGCCTTGATCACGAAACCAGAGGTGCATTTGAGAAAGCCCTAGGTGAGTTTGGACACCAGGCAAGGTAATATGGCCCTTATTTATGCCCTAAGTGAGCTACGCTCCCTAGGTGAGGCAATACAACCCTTATCAAAATCCTGGGTGAGCTACACATCCCATGCAGGGCAATACGGCCCTTTTTTAAGCCTTGGATGAGCTTCACACCCTAGATGAGTCAATACGGCCTTTCAAGTCCTAGTTAAGCAATAAGACTCCTAGATCGAGTCTTCACACTCGTAATCCCTGGTTAAGTGATAAGATTCCCAGGTATGGCATATTTGCCATTCTCAAGCCCTGATTAAGTCATAAGACTCCCAGGTCATGTATGCACATCTATAATCCTTGGTTAAGCAATAAGACTCCCAAGCATGGCATCTTCACCACTCTCAAGCCCTGGTTAAATAATAAGACTCTCAGGTCGGGTCTACATATTCACAACCATGGTTAAACAATAAGAATCCTAGGCATGGTATCTTTTCCATTCTTAAGCCTTGGTTAAGCAATACGACTTCTAGGTCACGTCTCTATATCTATAATCCTTGGTTAAGTGATAAAACTCCCAGGCATGGTATCTCTACCACTCTCAAGCCTTGGTTAAGCAATAAGACTTCTAGATTGGGTCTCCACGCTCATGATCCTTGGTTAAGTGATAAGACTCCAAGGCATGGCATCTCTGCCATTCTCAAGTTCTGGTTAAGTAATAAGACTCCTAAGTTAGGTCTTCATACTCGTAATCTCCGGTTAAGTGATAAAACTCTCGGGTATAGCATCTTCACCATTCTCAAGCCTTGGTTAAGCAATAAGACTTCTAGGCCCAATCTCCACACCTATAATCCTTGTTAAGCCATAAGACTCCCAAGCAAAGCAACTAGGTGAGCAATGCACCCTAGGTAAGGCAATCCAACATTTTTAGTGCCACATTGATCATGGGTCGAGGGCAACTTTGGTTTATGCTGAGGGATCCTCCTTCCCTACATGGGGTATCACCTGGAATGGAATACGAGGGTCATAATATTATGTTCAATCCATTTTTCCAAATAAAATCTCGTGTGCATGTGATAAGGGGGACTGACTCTCGCATAACTATAAGCTAGCCCTGACCATGGAACCTTCTAATATAAAAATCTTAAATGAGCTTCGCATCCTAGGCCGTGTTGGCAAACCATTTATTCTAAAATTCTAGGTGAACCTTATTCTCTAGGCAGGGTTAGCAAACTCTCCATTCTAAAAATCTTGGACAAGCTTCGTACTCCAGGCAAGATTGACGAAACCTCTATTCTAAAAGTCCTGGACAAACTTCATGCTCCAAGCAAGGTTGGTGAGTCCTTTATTCTAGAGTCCTAGATGAATCTTATTTCCTAGGCAAGGTTGGCAAACCCTTTATTCTAAAGTCTTGGGCAAGCTTTGTGTTCCAGGTAGGGTCAACAAACCCTCTATTCTAAAATCTTGACTAAGCTTCACATCCCAAGCAAGGTCTTAGCACCCTCTATTCCAAGCCCTGAAAAGGCTATGCATCTCAGTTGAGATCGCCGAGCCCATGTCCTAAGTCTTGACTGAGTGGTGAGGCTCTTTGATGATATCCATCAGGAATAAGCCTTGGTGCACTGAGGCAAGGTTAACACTTCTAAAGCTTTAGTAGGCAAAAACTCTTGAATAATGAGTTGAAACCTAATATGGAGATACAAAGAACAATGTAAAGCATTTTAGATGTAGTAAGTAACATGCAAACACAAGAAGATATCAAAGAATAAAGACTTCTTTTCGTTAACAAATCTCAATTACATGTGTTTGTCGCTTTATGTCTAGATTACATCACTCCGAGAATGTTACCAAAGATATAGATAGAGGTTGAGGACAAGTTATGGCTCTAAAGGACCAAGACAAGACTTCTAGAAGCCTCCAAGTTCCATACCAGCAAGAGGAGGATCACGATTATGACTCGTCCAAAAGTAGCAAGACACCTCCTACATGCCCGAAAAGCTTTCTGGTCCCCCTGAAGAGCGGAAGGTGAAGCTGGTAGGAAAAGAAGATGTGTATCACGTCTAGTAACCCGACTAGTGTGTGGAGCGTGGAAGAAAACTACCTTCCATAAAGCTGATGCAACAAAAACCATAAAGCCTCATCCATAGCAGATGGAGGAGAAAAGCTCATGAGACCTAGGATGGCATCGAGAACACTGAGAGATCATCCCCTATGCATCCTGGGTGTGGTGTCATCGACTGTCAAACAAGACGAGGTTCCCGAGGCTACTTCCACTCCTAACCTTATACATCTCCATGAAGGCTAGGAGCTGCTAAAGGAGGCACAGGTGATGAGGTAAGTGGTCACCACCTTCCTCCAGCACTATCCTTTAACCAGTGATAGTTCTAATACAATGACTCAAGCATCGATCATTTTTAATACCCTCCATGACAAGATGAGCACCTATCAGCATACACTTAAAGCAACCAAAGCCACTTTCCTGAAGAGAATCCTGTCAAGATGATATACCAAGATTTGATTAAATAATAAAACATTCAATAATTATTTATATGATGAGCCATATAAATGTGGATGGTTGCAAATAATTAAAATAATTTCTGATAAAAATTTTCTAGGTCTTATGCAAGTTGACTAGATTAAAATGAAATAAATCAGTGAGTACCTGTATAAACAAGTATTGATGCAAATAAATAATTGAAGGTCTATTTGGATATTAACATATTTGATGATAAAATTAGATCTCTTTCTTATTATGATAGTAAAGTTAATAATTGAGACCGTGATTAGTAGAATAGATATGGCTACGGTAGATTTATGATTTTATTATATTTTAAGTTATAAAAAGAAAGGAATGTTAAATTTGGAGTACTTTTAAATTTTAAAATATATAAATTTTGAGAATGAATTTTTTTTTTTTTAAAGGAGGGGAAATTGTTTTTTTTTTTTTTTTTTTTTTTTTTTTTTTTTTTTTTTTTTTTTTTTTTTGACCGTGCGTATGCGCGCGCGCCCTTTGACCATGCTCAAGTATATAGCATAGAAAGGGGGAGAAGGGGGATGGGGTTGGAGAAATCGCGAGAAGGGCCATGCGGCCTCTTCACCCTTTGCGGAAGGCATGAGAAAGGCCATGCATCTCTCTCTCGTGCGGCAAAGAGAAAGAATCGGGAGGGCTCTCTCTCTCTCTCTCTCTCTCTCTCTCTCTCTCTCTCTCTTATAGCTCTCTCACCCAAGGTCGTCTCCCACTCACTCATCTCTCCCGTCGTCGTTCCAACCTCCCCACCACTCCTGGTTGGACCACCATCTCCACCTCTCCCTCCCAGGAGATTGGTATGGGCTCTTTCCTTTTGTTAATCATATTTTTATAGTATGTAGGAAAGGAAGAAAGTAGGGGTTTGATTCTTTGTTCAAGGATTTTAATAAACCCTTCTTCTTCTCTTCCACCGCAGCCAAAGGCTGTGCCATGGGTGATGACTGCCATGCTACATGTGATTGTCTTTCGGGAATGAATTTGTATGTGGATGGAAGGGGAAAAAAAGAAAGAAAAAGAAAGAAAGAAGAGAGGAAAAAAAAGAAGAAATGATGGTAGAAAGGAAAAAAAAAAAAAAGCCGTTTCACCCTCTCTTCTCTTTCTTGTCTTCAGTACTTTGCACTACCATTTCCCTGCCAAGAAATTGATATTTTAGAAATTGGAATTTAAGAATTTAGGGAAACTTTAAGGAGTTAGCTTAAATTATTTAGGTAAATCTTGGATGGATCGACTCTGCCTTGTGATAATCAGATATTTTTAACTCTCTAATGGTCAAGCCGTTTAATCGAAAACTTTAACTGAAAGTTGTTAACCCATTGGCCAATTCAATTGCCAAGTTTGAAATTTTTTTTGGATACCATTATCTTGGTTAAATAAATTGTAGAAAGGGACTATAATGTAGAAAAGGGATAATGAGCCGTAAATTGAGATTGTAGAGTTGTTAAGGAGTTTCTATAATTATTATGAAGCAGTAGCGTGGCATTAATTTTAGATTTTATATGTTCGGGATTAGTAGATTTAAAAGAATTTGAGGAAAGCATGGGATATTCCATTTATGGGTCATTGCAAGTAATCATTACTAATCTAAGTAATCATAAACACATTTTGATAGAATACTTTAATATTAATTATGGCTAAATACTTTGAAAATGATATGATTTATTAAATATTAAAAAAATTAAGTTATAATTATTTAACTAGAAAAGATGGTGATTTTTAAATTTTATAGTATTAAATATTGATTTGAAGTTAACCAAGTTTAACATGCGCTGCAAGTCGGGTTGGCACGTTAGGTGTATTTTCCTACTGGTGGAGGTAAGTATTTCTAACCATAACCACCTGCATGATCATGACTATTATGTGTTATATGTTGAAATTATTGATATTTCTTCTTTATATATAAATTTTGATAACATATGAAGTTGATCCTTTAATATGTCGAAGTATGCTCGATTATGATAAATGTATCGCAAAAAATATTTTATATAATAATAATTATAATAAAGATAGAAGAGAATATTTGTAATGATTTAAAATTTAGGCATCTGAACAAGTCATAATTTCAGTATAGCCTCACCACAAGTAGGATTATGGTACATTTCAATATGGCCTCGTCATGAGCAAAATGTAGTACATTTTATAATATGGCCTCGTCATGAATAGGGACATAATACATTTATTAGTATAACCTTGCCATGGGTAGGAATGGTATTTGAGTATGGCAAGTCATGGACAAGAGAGTGACTGTGAATAGACTAAATATCGAGAAATTAGATTTGATCCAGATTTTGCACATTATAATAATAAAATTGATGATGATGATAAGAAAAATGAATGATCATAATAGTTTATATAATGATATTAACATCAATAATAGTAGTTAAAAATGAAAGTTTGGTTGAATGAAATTGCTGATTGAGTCATGAACAATGAGCATATCAGAGTTGCTGCTTAGTAAAATATTGTATGCATTTAAATTGTTATTGTTGCCGCTAAATTTCTGGACTGGATTCTCTCGACCTGGCTGGAGTGTGCGTCTTTCCGGTTCCCGCAAAAATATCCTACGGGCCGGTAGTGTTCCGGCGAGGGACCTCCGATAGCTAAGTTAGTGGGAGCCTTAGAGTAATAGAATGGAGGAATTAAAGGAGATAGCTCGTGGGGAAAGAAAATCTCTCTTATCGCTCAGAGTCCCCCTTTTACCTTATATAAGCACGGAACTTCACCAGATCTATTAGGGACCAGGCTAGGAATGACCAATCTACCCCTAGAGAAATATTGATAGTGGCTAGGTGGCACCAGATCGTGGGACCTGCAGAGTAATGGCGTCGAGATCATGGGATCCATAGAGTAATGGCGCCGAGATATCAGGATTCTGTCGTTATGGAATCCTGATACCAGCTGGAAGGAGCCTCCGGACCATCTTTGGAGCAGCCCGCCTTGGACCGATATGGGCCTGGCTGAAGTGGGTCGGTCGGACCTCTGGTGGGTCCATCGAACCCCTGGTGAGTCGATCGGACCTTCGGTGGGTCAGCCGGACCTTTGGTCCAACTCGACCGAAGGGTCGTCGGCTCCGATCTAGTTCGGAGGAAAGCTGATTGGGTATAACAGTTATCCCTTGCTCTTGGCCTTCGGGAGGCTTATAGCTTCAAAGGGCGAGAGCATCATTCTCGCATTGAATGCATTTGTCCTTAAGGTGATTGCGGGTTTGATTGGGCGTGCTGTGTCTGGTCGTTTGCCACTCCGGAAACTCGTACTCGGGACAGGTGTCGATGCTGCATTGGAGGCGGAGGGAGCGACAATTAATACAGAAGGGGTGTAATGAGGAGTGGCCAACCAGGCTCGCTCGGCCGTTGGGCTTCGGAGGTGACTTGAGTGACGTGGCAACATCTGGGCGGTTGGTGCCGCGCTGGGAGCAACCCCTCCGTCGTTGATCTGGTGATCACGCGGATCGTGGCTCGAATGTGCTTCTTTCTGTTGCCCAGAAGAGGATGCAACCCAAAAGGGGGGTGAATTGGGTCTTATAAAACTTTTAAACTACTTCGATTATGAACTAAAACAAGTATATGCTAATTTAATTCAAGTGCTTGTGTTTTGACAAAGTGTTTGTGTGCTTCAAGATAATATGCAACAAAGTAAAAGCCCAAAGAAAACAATCACACCAACACAAAGATATATAATGGTTTGATGCACTCCAAGGCACCTACATCCAATTCCCAATATCCCCTTGGGAATTCCACTAAGATTGGTTTTGTAACCTAGGCTCACCAACAACCTTTATAACTTGTTTTGTCTTCGGGCTCACAAGTCAAACCCTAGTTAGTTTCAAGGCTCACCAACAATCACCCTTGGTTTTACGGGCTAACCAAGAACCTAAACAACTTGTTTTATCTTCGAGCTCATAAGTTAAATCCTAGTTGGTTTCAAGGCTCACCAACAACCACTTTGATTTTCCAAGGCTTACCAAAAATCTCTTTGATTTTCCAAGGCTCACCAAAAATCTCATGTAAAACAATGTAAGAGCAATATGAAAAAATACAATTAAAGCTTTCTAAAATAAAAAAAATATTTTTTGAAGCCCTTGATTATTGATGAAGAACTTGTCTTCAAGTTGTTGAAGCCTTTGATTACAGCTTGATGTGTGAACTTTGGATGCTCTCTTTGAAACTTGGAAGCTTGAAGGCTTGAACCACTAAATTCTTGAATCCTTGAACAATTATCAATAATCTCATCAAAGGATTACATCCCCATTTGATTTTAGATGTTTATATAGCCCTCCAAATCACAGATGACCGTTTATCACCGTTGGGGATGAAAATATAACCGTTTGAAAGCAAGTTGAAGAAGTTCTGCAGCCTATAAAACTAGTCATTACAGTCCAAGTATCGACACTTCACCTCCAGGTGTCGACACTTCATTCTTAAGTATCAATACTTTACCTCCAGGTGTCGACACTTCATTTTCAAGTATCGACACTTCATTCCCATGAGTCGACACTTGAGGCAAAAATCTCCAGATGGCATAGTTTTGTATTTTCAAAAAATCCCAGGCTTTGAGTCGACACTTCATTTCCAGGTGTCGATACTTGATCTTCAGGTGTCGACACTTCAATTTCAGGTGTCGACACTCGGGCGTGCCATTGCTGAAACTTTCTGAAAATCAAACTTTAACTTTTTCAAGTTCTTCCATATTAATTTCAAAGTCCATATACTTGATTTTCTGTTAATTTAAAGACTTTTTCAACTGAAATATAACAATTTCTTCATTCAACATGGATAAGTACTAAGATCTGATAAACACACTTAAAAAATAATTAGTACTATGTATACTTAAACATTTTGTCAATCATCAAAATCAAGATCAGAGTCAACAATCTCTCCCTTTTTGATGATGATAAAACCTTTAAGTATATGAATAGGGTAAGCTTAAAAAGATTAACAATAGTATAAACATGCAAACTTAAAATCAATAAGCATCAAGCTCCCCCTCAATATATGATCCATAAAATTTTTCAAAAATTCTTCAAAACATTTTTCAAAATATGCAAAATTTTCAAATTTTCTTTATCTTACTAATTCTTCCCTTCAGATAAAAATATTTTACATTCTTCTTCCCTTTTGCACTTTCTTTCATTTCTCATATGATTTTTCATGTTTATCCAATCTTTTTCCTTTTCATATTTAACAATTTTCTCCCCTTTTTTGATATCATGAAAAAGGATGAAAGGCAATACAAAGGAATGAAGGTGAAAAGAATAGTAAGTAGATCATCAAAATCAATACATGAAACTAATTAATCATGATACCACTTGAATTTGTTACAGATTGAACATAATATAGCACTTAAAATATGATACGATTGAATATGATACCACAAAAATGATATGCACATGCCAAAAAATAATTCAATATATATAAAAACTCTGATAAGCAAATTATCCATTCACCTTACTCGTTCATGGGATAAGGTCACAGCGGCACCCCAACACGTTATAAGAGACCCCAGTGAATGGGAAGAGAGGGTCTTTAAACCCTACTTAGCTCCTATGACTGAATGGCCATGATGACTAACCCAATCCAAAGCAGTTACTAGGAATTCCTTTTTAAAAATAAATTTTGATATAAATTGAATATAATACCACTTGAATGTAACTCCCCTTAAAGAATTAGATTTGAAAACATGGAGAAGAGTGTCAGAGTAATATAAGTAAAGCATGATATCAAACAAAATATTCAAGGTATCATATATGTATATAATAATAACAAATCTTTGGATGCTCCCCCTAAATGTTATTCCCCCTTAAAAATATGCATTCAATTGAGGAATAAAAACATGAAAGCACATGCATCATAATTTCAGACAATTTTGAGATATGAATATAAACACTAAGTCTGATAGCAAAGATTATAAATTTTTCAAGATATTCATGGTTTTCAAATTGCAAAGCATTGATACCATTTAAAAACTTTTAGCATGATTTCAAATTTATTTAAAATGATTTGATATCCATATAAATGCTAGAAGTAATTAATAGCAAGTCTAGTTATTAGAGCAAGGATTTATCAATATGCATACCTTTTTCTTAAATATAACCCTTAACTACCAGTTCTATACTTGATCCAAATCATTTCTAGCTTAAGCGTAGATACTAAAAATGAAAGTACATAAATCATAACATTTCACTTGAAATAGTTTAAAAACTATATCAATCAAAATCAAGTGAAAGTCTAATAATCACAAGTTTAATCAAGATAGCATGAAATTCATCAACATCAAGAAGTTCATGATCATAACCAATGACTATAAGTCTAAACTTGATTCTAATTAAATATTTAAAATAATTTTTCAAAGTAATTGATGCAATATTTATAACAATTATTCAACTACATTTTTAATTATGGAAGGAATATTTAAAATTTACCAATATGTATAATCCTTCATTTACCATTTAGTCTAAAATGTAGCTTGTCCACTCTTCATATTGTCTTGTGCAGCCATTTTTCAAAAACTTCATTTTTTTATGTTGAACTGCAAGACATTCCTACAAAACTAGATGGACAATTTTGGTACCCAAACTTTCTTAGATCCTTTAGGATTAGTAAATATGGTTCCTTTTGGAACCCAAACTTTTCTTGATCTACAGGGATATGCATTAAATCCAGATTTACAAGTTAAATTGGAATAAGCATGAATAAGCAAATTCTTCAAAAAAATTTGTTTCTTTTCTTCAATCAAAATATTTTTCTTATTCAAAAATTTATCACATAAATCTTTCAAAACATCATTTTCTTTTTCTAAAATTTTTTTTCTTTAGAAAAATTATTCTTTTTATTTTCCGAAATATCAATTTTGGTAATTAAATTATCATTTTTATTGGCAAGATTGGTGTTCTCAAGGGAAAAGGAATCTACATGCCTTTTTAATTCCTTGTACTCAATTTTTATAATTTGTATTCATGCACAAGATTATTGAATGTATTATGTAATTCATCAAAGGTAAAATCATAATCATTTTCAGCACATACCTTTTTTCATTTGCCATGAAGCAAAGATGGGTTGATTTTTGAATTTGTTCTTCTTCTGAACTAGAGTCTTCACTTTCGCTCCATGTAGCCATCATTGCCTTCTTTGTGTATTTCTATTTGGCCCTTTTTCTCATGAATCTTTGAAATTTATGAGCTAAAAATTTCATCTCATCTTCATCTTCACTGTCTTCCGACTCCTCACTAGAAGACTCATCATGTGTAGTGGATTTAAAGACGATTATTTTCTTCTTTATATCAGCATCCACTACCTTTTGCCACAAATTCAACTCATGGATCATGAGTAAACCAATAAGCTCTTCCAAAGATAAAGTTTCTATATCTTTAGCTTCTTGGATCGCCGTCACCTTTGGATCCCATAATATTGGCAAAGATCTAAGAATTTTATTTACCAAATTAACATTAGTATAGATTTTGCCAAGACTTTTCAATTCATTAATAATAGTCATGAATCTAGTAAACATATCAGATATAGATTCACAATGCATCATTTCAAAGATTTCAAAAGAATATATAAGCAAATTAATTTTAGTATTCTTCACTTGAAGAGTACCCTCATGAGTAACTTCAAGTATGTCTCATATTTCCTTCATCGATGTGCATGTGGAGATCCTATTAAATTCATTGAAGTCCAATGCACAATAAAGCAAGTTCATTGCTTTAGCATTAATTTCAGATTGTTTTATGTCATATTCATTCCAATCCTCTTCGAGTTTTGGAATGGAAATATCATTAACTAAAATAGAAAGGAATATGAGGACCATTAACAATAATTTTTCAAAGATAATAACTAATAGATTGAATATGGATGCGCATGCGAGTTTTTCAAAATGTGTAGTTTGTGCCATTGAAAAATGGTGGTCTAACACTAATACCTACAAGGATTGCCATGATCTTTTAACTCAAAATTGTTGGATTATCTGCAAAGCACAAGGTTTAGATACCAACAATTTTGGGTTTCGGGCTCTGATACCACTTGTTGCCCAGAAGAGGATGCAACCTAAGAGGGGGTGAATTGGATCTTATAAAACTTTTGAACTACTTCGATTATGAACTAAAATAAGTATGTGCTAATTTAATTCAAGTGCTTGTATTTATCAAAGTGTTTGTGTGCTTCAAGATAATATGCAACAAAGTAAAAGCCCAAAGAAAACAATCACACAAATACAAAGATATATTGTGGTTCGGTGCACTCCAGGGCACCTACATCCACTCCCCAAGATTCCCTTGGGAATTTCACTAAGATTGGTTTTGTAACTTAGGCTCACCAATAACCTTTACAACTTGTTTTGTCTTCGGGCTCACAAGTCAAACCCTAGTTGGTTTCAAGGCTCACTAACAATCGCCCTTGATTTTACGGACTAACCAAGAACCTAAACAACTTGTTTTATCTTCGGGTTCACAAGTTAAATTCTAGTTGGTTTCAAGGCTCACCAACAATTACTTTGATTTTTCAAGACTTACTAAAACCTCTTTGGTTTTCCAAGGCTCACCAAAAATCTCAAGTAAAATAATGTAAGAGCAATATGAAAAAATACAATTAAAGCTTTCTAAAATAAAAAAAATATCTCTTTGAAGCCCTTGATTGTTGATGAAGAACTTGTCTTCAAGTTGTTGAAGCCTTTGATTACAGCTTGATAATGTGAACTTTGGATGCTCTCTTTGAAACTTGGAAGCTTGAAGGCTTGAACCACTCAATTCTTGAATCCTTGAAAGATAATCAATAATCTCACCAAAGGATTACATCCCCATTTGATTTTAGATGTTTATATAGCCCTCCAAATCATAAATAACCGTTTATCATCGTTGGGAATGAAAATATAGTCGTTTAAAAGCAAGTTAAAGAAGTTCTGCAACCCAGAAAACTAGTCATTACAGTCCAAGTGTCGACACTTCACCTCCAAGTATCGACACTTCATTCTCAAGTATCGATACTTCACCTCCAGGTGTCGACACTTCATTTTCAAGTGTCGACACTTCATTCCCGTGAGTCGATACTTGAGGCAAAAACCTCCAGATGGTAGAAGTATTTTCAAAAAATCTCAGGCCTTGAGTCGATACTTCATTTCCAAGTGTCGACACTTGATCTTTAGGTGTCGATACTTCAATTCCAGGTGTCGACACTTGGGTGTGCCATTGCTAAAACTTGCTAAAAATCAAACTTTAACTTCTTCAAGTTCTTCCATATTAATTCCAAAGTCCATATACTTGATTTTCCATTAATTTAAGGACTTTTTCAACTGAAATACAACCATTTCTTCATTCAACATGGATGAGTACTAAGATCTGATAAACACACTAAAAAAATAATTTATACTCATATATACTTAAACATTTTCTCAATCATCAAAATCAAGACCAGAGTCAACACTTTCCGTCGCATCGGCTTCCGCTGCATGGGAAGTCATATCGCCTGATGCCTGGGTCGCGGCACTCAAGGGACGGTGAGAACCGGTTCACCCAGGGGCTATAAAAAGGAGGCGTTAGACTCTGGGTGGAGTTTTTTGCTACATCCGCACTTGGAAAGAAAGCGCCACATTCTACCGTCTCCGTCCTCTTAGGAAACCATTCCTCAGGTTAGTCCTCCTTCCCTTCAAGCCTCATAGTAATGGCCTTCGGTAGCTGGAGCTCCAACCGTAGGGAGAAGGAGCTATGGCCTAATCAGGGCTGGTCTGATTTGATGCGAGATCAGGTAGAGGCCCTTAGGGTTAGGTACAACATTCCCTCCACCCTGCACCTCACTGTCTCAGACCGGAAAGGGAGGGTGACCGGGCCACTGAGCCTTGGAGCCCTCCCCGTATACGAGGATCACCTAAAGGCTGGCCTTAGGTTCTCCTTATATGACTTTTTCATCGAGGTCTTCAACCTTTATGGAATTACCCTTGAGCAGCTGACCCCAAATAGCATTCGGGCCATCAGCTACTTCATGGTCTATGCCAGAGAGTTGGAGCAGAGCCTAGGACCTCCTTCTTTACCACCTTCTTTGTTCTGAAGAAAGACTTTAGGAGCAAAGAGTGGTGGGTGCTTAGCCCCCATCCCGGGCGGAAGATACTCAGAGTTCTTCCATCGGTCATCCACAAATGGAAATCCAAGTTCTTCTTCATGCACAGCCTTCGGCCTTGGGGTTTTCACCTGTCATGGGGGGAACCAAAGCTGAAGGCTAATGAAGGGAGGGTGGTGCTGATGGCTGACCAAGCGGACTTCAATGAGATGGAGGTGGTCGGCATCACAATGGTGGTGGAGTTGCTTCGGGAGGATAGCCTCCACTTGGCCGGAGTCAGCCGCCACAAATACCTAGGTAGGGTAAAAGCTGTTGCCATCGATCCCTTTTTCATTCCATAGGCTTTATTTTCTTCTTTACTTACTTCGGTTTTGCCCTTGCAATAGGAGAGAAGATGAAGCCCGATAGAGCAAGGATAGCAAAGCGGTGGCAAAGAAAAGGGCCGCCCAATCCACGGAGCTGACCGCAGACAAGCCAAAGAAGTAGCGGGCGGAGGAATGGCCCACAATCATAGTGGCATCAGAATCCGACGAGGACAATGTACCCTTGTCAGAGCGGTTGGCGGCGAAGGCGTCAGGACCTCTGCCCACTATCGAGGAGTTGGTTGCCCGATCGGAGCAAATTCTCTCTGAGCCGACCGAAGTGGGGACAGCCTCACCATTAGCTAAGCCGACAGAGGCAGTTCGTCCCGCGGACAAGGGAAAAGGTGCAGTTGGAGGAGAGAACGTCGATGAGGTCAACTATGACACCTTCTAACGCTGGCACACTCTTCACAACCCCAAGCAGGCCAGGGATTTGCTTAAAGGGTCTATCATTGAGGCTGACTGGGAGGAGTCCAATCGGTGCAAGCTGAACGAGATGGCGAGAGGCGCCTACCTCAACCTGATGAAGGTAACTTATTATCCCTTCATCTTCTTTCCTCTTCTTTCCTCTTTTCCTCTATCCTTGTGTGTGACTAACACGGTTTATTGTTTGCAGCTTCTTCATGACGTCTCGTTGATGGACAAGGGCCTCGACGAGATGGTTCACATGATAGAGGCCTCGACTAAGAAGGCCGAGGGGTTGGAGATAGCCAGAGTGGTGGCAGAGGCATCGCAGAAGGTCATGGAGGAGAGGCTATTGGCCAGTCTGGCCGAAGCCGAGTCCTTGAAGAAGTAGGCAGAAGACCTGTAGATTCAGCTGGCCGAACGGGAGGCCAAGTTGAAGAAGAAGAAGGCGAAAATTACCTCCTTGGTTCGTCGGCTGAGCGAGGAGGAGGAGCGATCTGCTGACTTCGAGAGGAGTGCGCGTGCCCACCAAGCAGTGTCGGCGAAGTACCTGACCCAGCTGAGAGAGGTGAAGGAGCTGGCGGAGGAGTAGGTCCACGATGCTGTGGCAGAATACAAGGCTTCCGCCAGCTTCAACGATGAGATGGAGGAGGCCGGAGCGGCGAGCTATGAGTATGGCTTCGACGACTGCCTGAAGAAGAAGATAGCCGAAGCCTTTTCGGAGCTCGACTTATCTGCCATACAGTTGAGGCAACCGGCGAAAGAAGAAGGGGGGCCGACCAACACCGGGGTCGATGCCCAAGCTGCTACCGACATGGGGCCGACGGAGGCATCGGTCGGGACTTCGAATGCAGTGCAGGAGGCTGAAGTCGAAACTCCTTCAACCAGTCCCCCCTTGTACCCACAGGGCAAGACTTAAGACTGATTGTAAAAGTCTGCCCACTCTTGTACAAGAACTTTTTATCAATGAATGAAATGACTTCTTTTGGTATATGTCTTCGACGTTTATTTTTCTGAATTGGAACGATCGCTTAGTCCGAACTCATCTCTTTTAGAAATATTTCTAAGTGTCGAGAGGTTGGTTTAGCCTAAACTCATCTCTTTTAGAAATATTTCTAACGAACCTTTGAACTAGTCATTTATAGGAAAATCCTTCAAGTGTTTAAGGTTCCCACAAAGTACTTTCCGATCGAGGTCAGATTCTGAAGGGGCTATGCTAGAGCCTTGCCGATCGAGATCGGACTCTGAGTGGGTTGCACTAAAGCCTTACCGATAGGGATCAGACTTTAAGTGGGCTGCCCTAGAGCCTTTGCCGATCGAAATCGGACTTGAGTGGGCTACACTAGAGCCTTTGCCGATCGAAATCGGACTTGAGTGGGCTACACTAGAGCCTTGTCGATAGGGATCGGCTTTGAGTGGGCTGCCTTAGAGCTTTTGTCGATCGAAATCGGACTTGAGTGGGCTACACTAGAGCCTTTACCGATCGGAATCGAACTTTGAGTGGGCTGCACTAGAGCCTTTGCCGATCGGAATCGGACTTGAGGGGCTGCCCTAGAGCCTTACCGATAAGGATCGGACTTCGAGTGGGCTGCCCTAGAGCCTTGCCGAGCGAGGTCGGACTTTGAGTGGGCTGCACTAGAGCCTTTGCCGATCGGAATCGGACTTTGAGTGGGTTGCCTTATAGCCTTTGTCAATCGGAATCAGACTTGTTTGTAGTGTAAATTGTTATCTTTATTGATAATATTAGTGGAGGTTATCTACATTCCAAGGATGTGCCACCTGCCGTCCGTCTAGATGCTCGAGTCGGTAAGTTCCGGCCCAGATCACTTCGACTCCCGCTAGGGGCCTTTCCAGTTGGGAGAGAGCTTTCCTTATTCAGTTGGCTTGGATATCCCTGATCTTCGCAGGACCAAGTCTCCGACTCGGAAGTTTCGGGCCTTGACTCAAGAATGTAATATCTGGCCATCCTTTGATGATAGGTCACCATCCTCAGGTCCGCTTGGAGTCGGGTCTCCTTGAGTAAGTTAAGGTTGGCCCTTCTCTACTCAAAATTGGCTGGTTCAGCGAAATGATCAATCCGGAAGGACTGTAAGGAGACTTCCACCGGTATAACCGCCTCACTCCATAGGTGAGATTGAATGGAGTCTCTTCGTTCGCCATCCGGGAAGTAGTTCGATAGGCCCGAGCATCGAATGAAGTTCTTCCACTCAGAGTCCCTTGACGTCGTTCAGTCGGGTCTTCAACCCATGTAGGATCATCCAATTGGTGACTTCGGCCTCCCCGTTGGGTTGGAGGTGCTCGATTGAAGTTAACCGATGGGGGATATGATACTGCTGGCAGAAATCCCAAATCTTCGGGTTGTCGTACTGTCTTCCATTGTCAGTGATGATTGCTAGCGGTATGCCGAACTGAAAGATGATGCAGTTCCGGACGAAGTTCTCCATCTTGGCTTCGGTGATCTGTGCCAGCGGCTCAGCTTCCACCCACTTGGTGAAGTAGTCGATGGCTACGATCAAGATCTTCCATTGTCCGGACACTAGGGGGAATGGCTTGAGGATGTCCATTCTCCATTGCACGAATGGCCAAGGGGTGGTCAGTAGGTTAGCTGACTAGCTGATCGTCTTTGAATATTGGAATACCTTTGGTATGCATCGCATTTTTTAACAAAGTTCGAAGCATCCTTCTGAATGGTTGGCCAGTAATAGCCCTGCCGGATAATCTTGTAGGCCACGGATCTACCTCCCAGGTGGTCGTCGCATATGCCTTCGTGCACTTCTCTGAGTGCGTAATCGGTGTCCGACGGCCCTAGGCACTTCAGTAGTGGTTGCGTGAATGACCATTTGTAGAGAATTCTGATGAGGACGATGTACTTCGAGGCAGTCTAGCGCACACGTTTGGCTTTGGTCTTATCTTCTGGCAAGGTTCCTTCGCTGAGGAATGCAAGGATGGGGTCTATCCAAGAGGCTTCTCGCTCCACTTGATAGATTCCTGATGTCTCTTTAGCAATGCTTGGGCTTTGTAGGTGCTCCACGAAGGTCCAGTTGGAGAGGTTACTGATGGCAGTGGCCAGCCGTGACAAGGCATCCGCCCAAGAATTTTGCGCTCGAGGTATATGGAGTATCTTGAAAGATTTAAGTCGAGTCACGAGGCTCTGTACCTTACTCAAGTAATTGGCTAGGGTTGGATCCCTCGCCTCGAATTTGCCCCTCACCTGGTTTACCACCAGTTGGGAAACAAAGAAGGCTCTGATCCGACCGATGCCTAGCTCATCGGCTAACCTCAGTCCCGCGAGGAGGGCTTTATATTTCGCCTGGTTATTTGATACTTGGAATGCAAAATGCAGGGTATATTCTAGGCTCTGTCCGTTAGGGTCAGCCACGATCAAGCCTGCTTCGCAACTAGCAAGATTAGATGCCCCGTTCATATGGAGTGTCCAGGCAGGGTCTGACTCTCCAGCAATATCATTCTCGGGTGAGTCGATCGTTTGCAAAGATGTCTCCTGTCTCCTAGGTACACTCTGTTATGAAGTCGGCGATCACCTGAGCCTTCATAACCGATCGAGGCCGGAAAGAGATGTCGATTTCGCCAAGCTTGACGGCCCACTTGGCAAGTCGCCCCGAGATATCGGGACTTTTGAGGATCATCTTGAGAGGTTGATCAGTTAGGACGATGATTGGATATGCCTGAAAGTATGGCCACAGTCGCTTGGCTGCCATAACCAAGGAGTAGACAAGCTTTTGCATCTTGGGATACCTTATTTCGGTGTCGTGGAGTACCTTGCTGATGTAGTAGACCAGCTTTTGCTAGTTGTTCTCTCCTATCCGGACAAGGACGGAGCTTATTGCCTCATCTGATGCCGACAGATACAGATACAGGGGCTCTCCCTCCACGGGCTTAGCGAGTAAGGGAGGCATCTCCAGATATACCTTCAGTGCTTCGAAGGTTGACTGACATTCGTGGGTCCACTGGAAGCGGTCCGACCACCACAGAGTTTTAAAGAAAGGGAGACTTTTTTTGGTCGATCTAGAAATAAAGCGGCTGAGAGAGGCTATCCGACCTGCCAGTTCTTGCACTTGTTTTTTGCTGGTTGGATGCCCCATGTCGATGATGGCCTTGATTTTATCAGGGTTGACCTCAATTCCTCATTGGGTGACCAAAAAGCCGAGGAATTTTCCCGAGGTCACCCCGAAGGTATACTTGGCGGAGTTCAACTTCATCCGGTGGCATCTCGAGGCATCAAAGGACTCTTTCAAATCCTTGATGTGGTCGGCTTTTCAGAGACTCTTGACTATCATGTCGTCAACATACGCCTCCATGTTTCTTCCAAGTTGCCCCTTGAAGACCTTGTTGATCAGCCTTTGAAAAGTGGCTCCGGTATTTTTTAGGCCGAAGGGTATCATCCTATAGCAGTACAGCCCTTTGTCAGTGACGAAGGCTATCTTCTCCTCGTCTTCCGGGTCCATACTGATCTGGTTGTACCCGGAAAAGGCATCCATGAAGCTCAGAAGGTGATGACCGGTAGTGGCGTCCATCGCTGGTCGATCTTTGGTAAGGAGAAGCTATCCTTCGGGCAGGCCTTATTGAGATCAGTGTAGTCCACACATATCTTCCACTTCCTGTTGGGCTTCCTCACCATCACGACATTTGCCAGCCAGTTAGGGTAGTGGGCTTCTCTGATGAAGCCTGCTTCGAGGAGCTTCTTGACCTCCTCATCAACCGCCCTTTATCTCTCGGGGGCGAAGTTCCTCTTCTTTTGTTAGACAGGCTTGTAGGTGGGGTCCACCTTAAGTCGATGGGTTATGACTTCCGATGGGATACCTGGCATGTCTGACGTCGATCAGGCGAAGACGTCGGCATTGTCATGTAAAAAGCTGATTAGCTCCGATTTGGCCTCTTTACTGAGCGTGCTTCCGATCTACAGGACCCTAGTGGGATCGTCCTCCCGGAGGGGTACGAATAGGATCCTCTCGATCGGTTGTCCATAGCAATCGGTTTCGGCCCTGGGATCAAGTTGTTCCAAGATGGAACGATCTTCCGATTGCCTGTCCTGAATGGTCAAACACTGCCTGGCCATCCTACGATCCCCTCTCATCACTCCGACCCCATTCCGAGTCAGAAATTTTGTCAGCAAGTGGTAGGTTGACACAATGGCTTGGAATTTGTTAAGGGCTTGTCACCTCAACATGGCGTTGTAAGCTGATATCGTGCGGACGACCACAAAATTGATAGGGAGGGTCTTTTGATAAGGTTCTGATCCGATGGTCACGGGCTGAGTTATTTCTCCTTCTACGCCGATAGAGTTCTTCCCGAACCCGGTCAACGGTGTTGGAGATTCTTGCAGTATAGTTCTAGGCAGATTCATTCTGACAAAGATATCATACAGCAAAATTTCAGTGGAGCTTCCATTATCAATGAGGATTCTTTTTACATCATAATTGGCAATTACTGCCGACACAACAACAGGATCATTCCCAGAGACCTAGGCTTCTAGGAGGTCTTCGTCGAAGAAACTAATTACATTAGAACTCCGGGGCCTCTTCAAGATGTCCTGACCTTCTTCATCCCTCCAGTCGAACCGGTGGTGGAGCATGCCAACATTTCTATCGGTGGGGCATTGGTTAGGCAGCTCCGTTTCCTCCGGGGGGTTTCTGGCAGTGGAAGTTTCAGCCCGACTCCTCTGGGGTTGGACGTACTTGTGCAGATACTCCTGGCTGATCAGGTCTTCGATCGCATCCTTCAACTGGAGACAATCTTCTGTGCTGTGCCCGTGGTCATGGTGAAACCGGCAGACTTGTCCTTGTTCCTTAATGTGGTAGGGCTCCTCATCGGGCGAGGCCTCTGTAGGAAGGTCTCCTTCTCTATCTCCATAAAGATTTTCTCTCTCGAGAGGGAGAGAGGTGTGTAGGTCTCGATCCTCCTGGAAAAGTCCTTTGACTCAGGGCTGCGATGTCGGGCCGAGTTGGTGCCATCGCTGAGAGGTCGGACTTCGGGAGCCCTATCGCTCCTCCTCTTGGGAGCCGACCTCCCTTCAGCCTGGCGTCGGCTTATCGCTTGTTCTTCTGCCATGACATATTTTTGCACCCAGACCAGTAGTTCGGAGTAACATGTCGGAAACTTTTTGTCCAGTGAGAAGATGAGCCTGGATGATCGCAGCTCCTTCTTGAAAGCCGACATAGCCACGTGCTCGTTGAGGTCCGGGATCTCCATGGTCGTCGAATTAAATCGGGCTGTGTATTCCTAAAGGGTTTCTCCTTTCTTTTGCTGCATGAAGAAGAGGCAGTCCGTGTTCCTCGGCATTCGGCTACAGGTCCTGAAATGGAACAAAAATAACTTTTCCAGATAGGAGGAGTGAATCGTACCTGGTCGGATGGCAGAAAACCACATCTGAGCCACCTTCTTAAGTGTTGCGGGGAAGGCGATGCGGTGGAGGGCGTCGGAGGTGCCCTGCACCATCATGTGGGCCTTGTAAGTGCCCAGATGGTCCAGAGGGTCGGTGGTGCTATCATAAGCATCCACCTGGGGATCTTGAAGTGACGAGGGATAGTTTCTCCCATAATTCTGGCGGAAAATGGCGAGTGGGAGTCGTACACCAGTGCTTCTTCTCCTTTTTGTCGATCGACGAGTTCGACAATTTGCTCCTCAATGTGCAGGAGCTTGCTGGTGTAGTCCCTCGGGTCTTCATCGCATCGCTGGTCGTTGTCGGAGACCGAATCTATGGAAGAGTGTGAGGCGGACCTCACTCTTTTCCCATCGGCATGAGTCCTCTATGACCTTCGGGGCTCCGGGGTCGCGTGCGAGTGGTGTCGAGGGACTTCTTGCTGTCGACTCCCTTCGGCAGCAGGTGGATGACTGGCTCTGGATGCAGCAGGTGGCTGTTGTCTGTCATTGGCCACGTCTTGAAGGTTCTAAATCGTGGCGGCGAGAATGTCGATGCGGTTCAAAAGAGTCTGGAACTGCTGTTATCCCAGGGTGATGGTAGGCTGGGTGGTGTCGTTCTCCCTGAGAGGCTCTCCCGAGCTCACCTGGGAGCGGCCTCTTCTGTTGGAGGTATTCTGAGCTCTTTCCTTCGCCATCATTTTACTTAGCGATGGATTCCTCCTTTTGGAGAAGGAAAACCAAAACAGAGGTTCGGGCCCTCCTTCTAGCGCCAATCTGTTACCACTGAATCTCCCGGACCAGGTTTTCTCGACTTGGCTGGAGTGCGCATCTTTCCAGTTCCTACAAAAATGTCCCATGGGCCGGTGGTATTCCGGCGGGGGACCCTCCGATGGCTAAGTTAGTGGGAGCCTTAGAGCAACATAATGGAGGAATCAAAGGAGATAACTCGTAGAGAAGGAAAAGCTCTCTTACCGCTCGGAATCCCTCTTTTACCTTATATAGGCATGGAACTTCACCAGAATCTGTTAGGGGCTAGGCTGGGAATGGCCAATCTGCCCCTAGAGGAATCTTAGTAGCGGCCAGGTGGCACCAGATCATGGGACCTACAGAGTAACGGCGCCGATATGGACCCACTTCAGCCTCTGGAGCCTCCAGGCCATCCTTGGAGCGGCCTGCCTTGGGCCGATATAGGCCCGACTGAAGTGGGTCGGTCGGACCTCTGGTGGGTCGGTCGGATCTCAAGTGGGTCGGTCGAATCCCTGCTGAGTCGGTCGGACTTTCGGTGGATCAGCCGGACCTTTGGTCCGACCCATCTTAAGGGCCATCGGCTCCGATCTGGTTCGGAGGAAAGCCGATTGGGTATAACAATTATATTTTAAATGCTAGTTAACATATTAGTATTGTTGTTGAGATGGTTATATGCATGCTTAATTGTTGATGGTTGAGATATGAACTATCATTTTCTCAGCAAGTATATCTATAAAAGAATTGATATCATCTTTTATACTCATGTTTATATTTAGAAAATTCTTACTAAGCTATTAGCTCATATTATCATTCTTTTTCTTTTTTAAAGTCACAAAACATCTAACTAAATAGGGTTAAGTTGTAACTTTTTCTTGAGGATATGGTAATGGTTTCATTTCTAATACTAGGTATATCTGATGCGTGTATTGTGAATAACTTTTAGATTTCTAATAAGAAATGCAATGCAATTTGCTTAGATTGCTAGCTCTTAGTATTAGGTGCTTTGATTCAGAATTTCAGTTTGAGAGAATATGTGGCTATGTGACGCGGCTGATCAAGGTATAGGATTTGAGGCATGACACTCAAATCGGACATTTTTTTCCATATCTATCACAAATGTTTTCCGAGATGCATGCAGGGTTGCTAATTAGATGCCTTCCCAACGGCCAATCATACGATTCGATGTTGCGGAGACTACTACTGCTTCACTGGAAACTTTTTTAGGATATTTGGTTTCCTGATGCTAATCATGCATATTCAGCTGACACGGTCCTTTTTAATCCCTTAATCTCAGTTCACAAGCTCATTACATGCACCATGAACATATAAATAAATAGATGCCTAAAACATATATACCTATGGTTAGGGTTGCACATGGATTCGGATCAATCCAAGAACTAGAATGATTTGATCTTGTTAGATTGATTTGTTTCAGATTCAAAATAAGATCAGATCAATTCTGGCTTCAATTTTTTAAAAATCCAATCGGGATTCGTTCATAATTACATTTCACTAATATTTTAATTTTATATTAAATCATACATGGTTAATTTTTATGCAGTACTCGCTCATGATTTTGGTAACCTATTACTTTTAAAATAAAGCATTTTTTTTATTGTAGTTGTAATTTGCAAGATATTGTAAGATCTTACTATCAACTATGGAAAAGCTCAAAATCTATCCAAAGCAGCTCGATCATGGCTAGAGGGTTAGGCTGCTTCTTACTTTCATTGATTCAATTGCAGATTTAACCTAAGCCATGTCTAAAATGTTCATATTAGCAACTTTTGTCCCCCCTAAATATCCAATAATGTGATTGCAACCAATTATGAATAAACTCTTCAGCGACGGAAAGATTGTGAAGACCTTTTTTTCTTTTTTTCTTTTTTTTTTTTGATAAGAAAGATCGGAAAGACTCGACGCCCTCAACAATATGTAGAGAGACGTAGCATGGTCGCACAATCACATAATGTCAACCTAGCATCATAGCCGTAGAGGCATAAATAGACAGGCTAACAAACTATGCGGCAAAGGAACATCTTTTTCCGTCTCACCATTAAGCCAGAGGATCAAAACATCGAGGAAGTGGCAAGAGACGTTACGAGTGCACAAATTCCTGTTAAGACTGGTAATGTAGTTGCCTCTTGGCATTTGGCCTTCCAAAAGAATTCATGGTGAACTCAATATATTTGTGCCACACCTATCAATCCAGTGACTAAAAGGATAGAATAAAATACCTCAAAACAGGACCTACATCACATAACAAGCGACCCAAAAATGTTTACATACACTGGATGGCCATGCATCATTGAAATGGTGGGGCCTGAATAAGGGTACTGTCGCAGCCAAAGGCGACCCCGTCACCCTAAGCCGAAGCATCGCAGCAGCAGGTACGAATGGGTCCTTTGTGATTTTCGATTAATTTTGCCGTTCATATCATGATGGAAAGAGGTATCATTCTTGACAAAGGAGTGCAATGCCCACGGTCGAATATCACCAAAGCAGCACAAAAAACGTTCACATATTTTACCATTTCGGACTACGAACAACTACCATACAGCAAGGGATGGATAAGATACAAAGGATATTTTGATAAAGAAAATGGTGATATTTCTTCTTCCTAAGAAAAAAAGAAAGAGAGAGCATTACATATATACAAAAGCTTTCCTTTGATCAGCATAGGAGAAAAGTATCGTGTGTACAGCTAATGTATATCCTGCCAAGGAAAAAAGGCCATTCCTGTGGTAATATGCATACAAAAATACATGAATCAACCACCGTAGGTGAGATCAACAGCAGATTTACAGCACTCTTTGCACCCAACAAACCACCATGCTTTATTATTATTGGCACAATCTCCAGTTAGAAAAAAGAAGAGGTAGCTGCGATGTTAGTGATCACAAAGGCAGAAACACAATCAGCTCTACAGTTTCATCTAGTTGGGTCTCCGTTTTAGTTGCAACATGTGTCCTTGCAGGCTGCATTGTCTCACCTGTTTTCCAAGAGTTTTGTATTAACAAATAATATGTGAAAGTTCTTGGTTGTTAAGGAACTGTTTTAGCTTGATCTAATGAGATTGCACCAGAAGGCAGATGGGCTTGCATGGGAACTCGGGTTGGCATCCAACAGAAACCCTACACCTCCCCCCATCCCCCCCCCCCCCCCTCCAACCAAAAAAAAAACAAGGGAAAAAATTTTAAAAAGGAAAAGAGAACCAACCCACTGAATCATGCCATTGCCCATAATCACATGCAGGGAAGAGCACAATTCATGGGAATGTTGGATTACACTTCTGTTCCTGTGGCTTCCATGTGCCTCCTAAAGTGATCATGTAACTAGTTAAACCGTTTCCAGAAAATAATAAATTCCAGAGTGTGACTTACGTGCATGGTTGCAACCATGGACAGGAGATCTCTGGATTGATCCAGTAATGCTTGTTCTTGAGCGGCCATTTTAGCAAGTTCCGACACCAAGGAACTCATCCCTTCTACCTGTACACAATGCTTTAAATTTACATCATGAGGGAGAGAGAGAGGGTCATTCAAATAAGGCAAGGCTGACCAAAATGAAGATTGAAAATAAAGGAAAAGCTTTTCCCCTTATTTTTTGAAAAGATGCATTACCAATCAAAGTTTTAACTGAATTTTAACTTTTGCAGAATGCTACAATGACCATTAATCACCAAAACTAGGTAGTCTAGGTTTGCATCCATATGCAGACAAGAAGCATAATTTTCAACTACCTTGTACTTTCTAAACCATTATCTTTTTTTTTAAAAAAAATGATAGTCTCATGTTTTCTAAAATTAACTAGATTATCATAAATTTTATTAAATTTGTTTGTCATTTCTTCCATGATAGGTGTGCCCTGTATCACCATGTTACATGTTGCATAAGGTTACTAAATATACGCGACATAATTTTTATGATACTGCATTATTATAAAAATTTAATGAAGCATAACTTATCCATCGATTTCCTACCAGCTCACCTGAACTGCAGGTATAGCCATCTAGAACTTCATGTAGAAGTCATTGTACACATTCCTCACTGATCCTTTTTACGGCTTGCACCTCAAAGTTACCCATAAATTACATATCAGCTCAAAGTCCTAGTTAGGCATGTCTGCAATTGTTTACAAAGAGAAAGCCCTAGAATATTACAACTACTGTACTTACCATTTCACTTATCACCATACATTCGCTGCTTAACATATTTCACTACCTTAACAAGGGCACTGGTCCTATATTTTAGACCTTTTAGGAGTAATTTTGGACCCATTTCCCAAGACCCTTTAGAAATCTTGGTGGCTACCTTTGATTCAGTAATACTTAGTTGTCTATAGCTATTCATTTCCACATGCACTAACAGATAAACATCCACTCAAAAATAAACAAAGCAAAAATCATCACCAATGCCATTCCACAGGAAAATATGTTTGATATATGCATACACCAAGTTGTCCATATCTATCAGTTTCCACATATTCTTAAAAATTAATTTCTACTTTGGAAAATTTCTATCCCTGAAGCCATTTGACGGGAAAAGTTTTTATCTACGCCAACATATTTAGCAATAACGATGGATGTTTGTTTGATAAGCCAGTTGAGATATTATAATAGCATTTGGCTACACCACCAAAGATTAGATAAAATTCTTAGCGTAGATCTATATTACACGAAATCAGGCATATGCTTGTTGTGGAAGCATTTCTAGGTGCTGGTTCCTTCCAATATCTAATAATTTCGCAGAATATTACCCAAGTATCATACCAATACCCAATTATGAGCATTGGATGTCAGTATTATGGTCAACAGGAATTTAGGACAAGGCCATACCACACTCAGTGCTAGATGACAAGATTACAGGGCTTTATCATTTTCCTCAGCATTTTAACTTTTGACCGAGTCATCTATAATCTGCTTATGTATAAAAACAAATAGAGGTATAAATTATAAATCATAATCTTACATCACTAAATTGCATGTCCATTCACTTCAAAACCTCAAGAAGTACTTTATTTTTTTTGAAATAAAACAACCAACAGCTTCTCTAAAATGATGGAAATCACACAAGGTCACCTCATCTTATTTCTCGGGCACCATAAAAGCCACAAGATGATCAGTTAGGATTGATGGTGAAGCACAACCTTAGATCCTTTCACATTTCCATTCAACATAGATCAACACTGTTGAATTTGTGGTAGCTGGTAACTAAATATGTCAGAAAATTCAACTGGAAAAATCCTTTTATTTACATTTCCCTCACATTAGAACATGTGCTACCGTTATTTTTCTGCCCTGAACAGAACTGCTTTTCATATGTAACACATTAAAAGCAAGGAACACAGATTTACATGCAAACAACATTTATGACAAACAAAGTTAATGATGAACAACAATCATATGATTTCACAGTGGAGTGCCAAAAGATTTATGGGGACTACTGAAAGTTCAGAAGGCAATCTGTAAATGCAAATTACGTGGACATGCTATTTATCTACTAATAAAGAACAATTGCAAACATAAATTTTTGTCAGTTACAAGTCAAAGATTAAGAGACCAATTGTGGTTTCTTCTGCTGCCATCAAACTGTGCAACTCTCTACTAGAGAAAGACATTTTAAGGGAGGCACTAGCTCCAATATTACCTTAAAAAGATATCTAAACACTCATCAAGCAGAAAACTAAAAGACATCTAATTGATAATATATCTAAAAATGGATATTGTGAAGGTATTCACCTTTGACAATAGAGAACATATTGAGGATCCCATTGCCTGCATCACATCAACTGCTGAACCAACAGCATCTTTCACTTCTTGGATGTCTGCCTGTTAAAAAATAGAAATCAACTATAATTTGCAAAGTTGGGATGAAATGATTACATTAATTTATTACTACTGGATATGTAAAGGTACAAACCTTTGCTCCTCCAACAATAGGAAGACGGAGCGTGCTAGCCTTTAGCGCTTCAATAGCTCCTAATAAAGCATTAGAATGATCTCTATCCAAAAGAGACCACTCCTCCAAATAGGTCATCTGCATCAATCAAATATTACAATGTTTAGATCTGCACAAATCAAAACACTTCAAATATTGAGCAGGTCCAATCTTCCTGAAAATTTTCTAGAAAAGTTTTCAAGCTAATTTTATTCACTTTATTGAAAATGTATTTTTATCTCTTTGGTTTGCTTCATAATTTATTAAGCACATGTAATAGCTTTTAAGATTAAGCTTTCACGGGAAATTTTCCCATTAAGGAAAATTATTCCTTAAGGATAAAAGTTGCCTAGACATTTGCAGCTGATCGACAAAATATTCCCCATTATACTACGATAATATCATGTTCCCATTAAACCAATGTCATATTTCTGTACAAGATACCAAAAAATCATTCATTAAAGGCAATTAACAGTTGGTTGGAAAACAGAGTCGACTAAAGATCACATAAATCACCAGGTAAATAACAAAAGAGCAGCTGAATATCTCAGACATACTCAACACCACATGGAACTTTTGAAAATGGGTGAATGTGCTTCCATCCATAGGCAGAAGCTTCTTCCCATAAAAAAGGGGGGAACTGACTAACTATTGTGATTAGCATGCTTTTTTTTTCTGAAAGAAAAGATACCTTTATAATAGAAGGTTAAATCACTATACCAGTCCCTTTATTGTATCAGGAAGTAGCAACATGGTTTTGGGATATCAAATGAAAGAAGATGACTCTTTGGGTATGGCCAAAATGAACAACATGAACATAAAGAAGGTGTGGTGTTATGAGTTTGAGTTCATGAATAAGGCATTGTTAGAAAGAGGCTTCATAATTTGGCAATTAGTATGGATGAGAAAGATTATGATTTCAATAGAAATGAAAGTAAAATTTGCAGGGCCATAATGGGGCTGGAAGAAGACATGAAGTTTCTCATAAAATCTACCTTGTGGAATAGGGGTTTTTGCTTGCTTCCTTCTTTTTCGAAGTATATTTCCAGGTGGTTAAGAAACCTAACTTTGACTACCTTCAGATGGCAAATGTCCAAAAAAAGACCTCAAGATAGCACTAAAGAAAACATGAAGTCAAGCAGATAAAATAAATATTCTTAAATATTACCATTCATAATAAAGCTGAAACAACTCACGTCCCCCGCCCCCACCCAACCCATGTGCGCGCGCGCAGGCACCCTCCCACCCGCAGCCCAAAAAAACAACCTCTCGGGCTCTCCTGTGACTCAATTCTGCACCCCTCTCTTGTGACTAGATTCCTGCCCCCCCCCCTCCCACAACTCAATTCTGCACCCCCCAACACTCACATCCCAATTCCACCCGCCACCCCACTTCCAGCAAGTTCCTCCCACCTTCTCCCTCTCCCTCCCTTCCCCCTCTCTGTCTCTTGAGGTAAGGTTAGGTTTCCCTTGCCCTCTCTCTTCCTCCCTTTTCCTATATCCTTTTCTCCCTCCCTCTCCCCTCCAACTCTCCTTGTGTCAGTATGCCCCAAAACAGCACGGTATGGACCCATATGACATCGAATCAGTCACCAGATAGTATCCCCTCCAGTACCAATTCGATGAACCTTGAGGCATACCGTCATTTACCAAGCTTAAGCATAAACCAAACCTTAGTTTTGATAATTTTTGAGAAGGGGGTCTGACTGGTCTGTGTTGGAGATAGAGCTGGTTGTTTTGGGTTCCGAAGGCAAGGGTGAGGATTCCAACTTAGGGATCTTGAAGTTGAATTTATAAGCATGGAGGTCAAATCCTTAGACCGGGATTCAACCCCAATTTTCAATCTTAGACTTGAAGGAGCTTAAAGCCCAAGATTCACTCCAATGTAAGATATCAAAATCAATTACACGACCTAGAAGGGTTCATATCTAGATTTCTTATGGAATACGAAAGCCACATGAATTTGGTTTCTGGGGTCCAAATTCCATATTTACTATCTATCCAGACTAGACATACTTTGAATTGGCACTAATTGATGAAGCAACTTGAATTTATTATTTCACTTTTCAAATCTGCAACTAGGAGGAGGGGCCTGGAGTTGATATAGTCCAAATATCATGTGAATTCATAAAGATATTTGATTTTGTTATTTCAACATCCAAGTTTTTGTGCATATCAAATACATAAACTTCAAATATCTTATAATTGGCATGATGTAAGTGTTGATGAATATTGATGAAATCAGGGCTGATATGTTCAGAACAGTTTTCTATCATAAACAGGTCATTAGTTAAACCCAAATCAAACCCAGGTTGACCAAGGAGTTTTATGTAAACTGTCCACTTATGGGCACGTTTTGGTCCAACCATCCTAATTTAAGTGGCCAGCCCATTTTTATTAATAAAGTAGTGTTGCAGGGATCTAAGATTGATGCCATGCGACACACCCTTTTCTCCATCCACTCCTCCACTTCAGCTGGAGTTTTCTTTTCTTCTCTCTTCTCTTCTTTCTCTTCTTATCAATCTGCTACTACTCTCTTCTCTCTTGCATATCTTTACTGTTACAATAAATGGTTGATCCTGTTGTATGGTATCAGAGCAAATCTAGGTTGATCCTGTTGTATGGTTGATCCTTTTCTTTGGTCTTGTTATTGCCCTTTCTCTAAAGAAGTCATCTCAAAAGTACGAGGAAGGGCCTGAGCTCTGAGTGGCTTTTCTTTTTTTTCTTTTTCTTCACTCTCCTAATATGCAGGTTATTGAATCCCGTGTGTTGTTGGTACTTGAAACCCTCGCTTTTGTCAAAGTACATTATGCCATGAAAAGAGGGTGGTTCAAGGCTTGCAAGTACTCTTTTCTATATCAAGTGTAATCGTATACTCAAGATAATAATCCAGGAGGACCAGGACAACTAGATGCTCGCAAGGTCCCTGTTTTTAATTCCTTGGACTTATTCCAGCATTTGCTGTCAAGAAAAGGTACAGTCACAGAAATCTGCATGTTTGATCTCCCATGCTGAATATTGAAATCTTTCATGCCATCTTTATTCCCAAAGATCTTAATTGTTGTTTTTTATCTCATTATCTGTTATCAGTATTTCCCTTTCTGCAATCATTCCCTTTATCTGCAATTTTATTTTAGAATGGCTGGTTTAAACAATGAAACAAAGGTTGTGTCTCTATGGGTGATATGTTGTACAAATAACATCTGCTAAACTGTGTGCAGCCAAGAATCTTCGGTGAGCAATGGCTGTGGAAATTTTCTTGAATGCCCAAGCATGAATACCTTGTCGAAAAATCCACCTTCCAATGGTGAGAAGATGAAGGAATGGAGAAGGAAAATTCTCAAGTCATAACATTATTGTGGAATAGTATGGAACCTACTGCCATCAGCAACTTGGTGTTTTATGATACTGCCAAACAGACTTGGGAAATTACTCAAGCGACTCTGATGAGGAAGACATCTCTCACATTATGAGACATATGAGCAGATTTTTTCAATTAGAGCAACGGAACAAGTCACTCGATGACTACTACCATAAATTGAAGGATTACGGAGGAGCAAAATGTTTATCACATCTCATAAAATATGTATAGAAACAAAGGCAGCAAAGGGAGGAATTCAGAGTGGTTAAATTCCTATCAGGCTTAGTTCTGGATAAAAACATCTAAAAAGTCAACTTATGACCAGTAATGAGAACCCTTCTTTAAATAGTCTATGCTGGCCTTCAGCTTGTAGCTATTTCCTCTACTCGGCATTTAGGAGAAAGATCAGCTTTTGTATCCAGTTCCAGTAGAGATGTTGGAGGTCATGATGATAGTAGAGAAGGTCATGAAGCTCATAGTGGACAAGGCAGAGGATGTGAAAGCAACTATATGAAATCTACTAGGTGTGGTCACAAAAATCATGTAATGGATCATTGCTGGGGTTGTTGGAACCAGTTTAGGCCAGTATTACTAGTAGAAATCAAGCCTCTGATGCTTCCCTTAATAAGGTTGATGTATCTCCCAATCTTGACCCTTCAGTGTTACCTAACTTGAGTAACATGGTTTCCATTTCCAGAGAAGAATACAATCAGCTTCGCATGCAAGAGAATGCTTCCAAGGCCACTATAGCCAGTCAAGTACTTTATTGGAAAATGTGCATCACATTCCTCCTTGTATCATGATTCAGGATCCTTCACACATGACTGGTACTCTCAGCTTCTTTTCCTCTCTTGGTACCTCTTCTTGTTCCAAGAATGTTAAATTAGCAAATGGTACACTAACTCCTGTTTCAGGCTAAAGAGAAGTCCAGGCTTCCCCTTCGTCATCATTATCCTCTGTTTGATATGTGCCTCAGTTTCCTTGTAACTTACTTTCCATGAGCCAGTTGACAAAAGCATTGAATTGCAATGCAACATTTTATCCAACTCGTTATGAATTTCAGGATCTCTATACAAGAAAGATGATTGGTGGACATCACGAAGGAGGCCTATATCTTCTTGATCATGGTGGCAATTCTTAAGCTGACTTAGGTCATAAAGAATCATTAATTTGATGGCATTGTCACTTTCAGCATCCATTTGTCTCTATTTTGCATCCTGTTGTCCTAATATGTCTGGAACTTTACATGAGTTGTGTGAATTTGCTAAACATCATTAAAAAGTGTTCCATCCCACGTTAGTAAACACAGTTGTTATCCCTTTGCATTCATGCATAGTGATGTCTAGACATCTTATGCACTGATCTTAATGTATTTCTATCTTTTGTCATATTTATTGAAGATTTTCTCAGATGACAAGGTTTCTCTCTAGAAAGAAAAAAAAGTTTTCTCCATGTTTGAAATCTTTCACAAAGAAGTGGCTAATCAGTTTAGCACAACTATTAAAGTTCTTAGAATCGATAATCAAGGGAGCATATGTCAAAAGAATTGTTCATATCTTCAGGATCAAGGAATCTTATAGCAAACATCATATGTTGCCACCCTTCAGCAATATGGAGTTGTAGAATAGAAAAACCAGCATTTACTTGACATATCTGGTGCCCTTATTTTTGAAAGAAGATTCCAAAAGAAATGTTCCAAAAATTTATTGGAGTGATGTTGTGTTAACTGCTTGCTATTTAAAAAACAGAGTAGCATCTATCTATTTTAGGAAATAAAAGTCCTATGCAAGGTCCTGTCCTCACGAACCTCTTTTTGCTATCATTCCTTGTATATTTAGATGTGTTTGTCTTGTCACAATCTCAATCCATCTCTAGAAAAGTTGGATCCTACGTCTTTCCAATGTATACTTCTAGGATATTCTCACTCTTAGAAGGGTTATAAATCTTATGATCTTGTTAGACATAAGAGGTATACTTGAATAATACATTGTATGAAGAAATTTCATATTCTCTGATGAATTTATTTCTTGAAGACACTTATCTATCTCAAAGTGGAATTTAGACTCCATCTCCTATTCTTCCTCTTCCATTGATGAACCATCTCACATGCCACAAGTTAAAAGAGGCAAAGTAAACTAAGTGCATATACTGGATGGAAGAAGAATAAATCCTCTGAAGATACAAACTTTAACCAACCATCTGACTCAAGAAGAGATCCAAGTACAGTTACATTCTTCATCTATACTATTCCTAATGATGATGTACCCGCTGCTCTCAAAAAGCCTAAGAAATCTTTTACTTCACATCCTATTAATCATTTCATTTCATTTGACACACTTTTTCCCAAGTCCTTACCCTTGTCATTTCCTCTGTCTCTATTCAAAATTTTAGGAAGCCCTCTCAAATCCTGGCTGGAGAAAGGACAGATCAAATGGAAGCACTTCACAAAGATGATACATGGAACTGGTACCATTACTTGTAGGAAAACACACTATTAGTTGTCATCGGGTGTATAGTTGTATATAATTAATTTTCAACCTGATGGTTTAATAAAAGATACAAGTTTAGACTTGTAGCAAATGCTACAATGAAGCATTTGGTATTGACTATTTCTAGACCTTTTCTCTAGTTGCCAGCTTAACATTGTTAGAGTAATTATTTTGTTGCAATTAGAGGGAGCAAAATGCAATCCAACCCATCAACCCGAGCCATGTTCAACCTGCACAAACGGATTTGGGTTTGGTTAAACGGATTCCAATTGTAAACTGGTTGACCCATTTAACATGTTTGTTATTCAAGTCAAGTTTGAGTTCTAACCAAGGAATACTGAATCGATACCAGAACTTGTACTGGTCATCAATAGGTACGGTATGATACAGTACACACCAGACCCATGAAATTACAAAAATTCCCTCCCTTTTCAATGACTATATTGTTTAACCTATCGGACCCGAATCGGGCCGAACCAGGCAAAATGCATTGATGCGGTATAGCATTTTTTGAACGGTCTAAAATTCTAGACCATTTTTCATGGCTGAACCATGAGCCGATACAATATGATACATCCCGAACCGGATGGTTCGGGACGGTACCGAGAACCTTGGTTCTAACCTTTTGAACTGTTTAACTAGTTTATTATATGGGTCAAATCAGGTCAGAATCCATTTAAACCCATTATCTTTAAACAATGCCCCCTTTCATGTTTGACCATTCGTCCATCATGGGCTCAGCCATTTAAAATTTTAAACCCCCTTCACTTCACCCATGTGGTCCACAGCCTCATGCAGAGTGTAAAGTAGAGTCCCATTTTTTTTGGGATAAAGCCTGATTTCTAGAGACTTCTAAATCACCAAATCATCTTTTTAGTATTTTCCTTATTTGCCTTCCTTTCTCGGTTCTAGAGGGCCCTCCCCACCATCCCCACCCCTTCGAATCTTTTACCATGACTCCTTTACCACCACTCGAATCTTTTATGATTCCAAAGGCTCCAATCTCACCTTCTCCTTGAGTCCTCCTTGCTACCATGCCTGCCATCATGCACTGCCCCATGCTCCGCCATCTGCCGCTTCCCTGTCAACTGCCGCCCTCTCCCATTGCTGCAGCAACTCCCCTGGCCTCCTCAACTACGCCACCACCCACTTCTGCCTCCTCATCAGCAACCACTGCCTCTCCCTTTTGACCCTCTTCTTCCTCCACTTGTCCTTCGTTGTCTCCGTGCCCGTGATCACTTCTTCCCCATCCTCACTTGCCTCGTTGCCCAACCTCCATCTCTCTCCCTCCATGGCCATTGTCACCCTCCTTGCCCTCAACAACAGTGACCCCAACATCTTTGCCTCTGTCACCGCTGTTCATGGTGGCCATCCCTGCACCAACCTCGATGCCATCCTCTTGGCCAATGCCTTCATCTTTGTCTTCATCGTTAGTGCCATCACCGTACTCGCCAGCACCTTTCCCCTCAACTCTAACCCCTTTGCATATGATGTATTTTTTTACCTCTTCGTCGTCTTTGCCCTCTTCTACATCTACCTCACTGCCAAGATCTTCTTGTAGCAGGCCATGGGATTAATCCTTTTCTACTTGTTCTTCATCAGGTTTATCTTCTCATGGATTTTGTGGTGGAAGGGAGGAGTTCGGGTATTGCATGTTGGTGAATGATTGGTTTTATGTACTGAAGATTCTAGGTGTACACGCAGGTTCACCACATGATGAAAAATAAGCATATCATCAACCATCCAGTTAGGACTACTTAGACTTCGCCATGGATTGGGTAAACATCTTTTTAAGTCCCTTCCCAGCCTAAATTCATATTTTGAAACCTTTTGAAATAGATTAAACCAGTCATAAAGCTAAACAGGTTGACTTGACTTGCTTATGAAACAGGTTATGCAGGTTGGATCGAGTAACCTATTTTATAAACAATGCAGGTTCGGGCTTTAGATCTTAACCTGTTAATAAATAGACCATGTCTAGGTTAGATCTTTTCTTGACCAGAACCGACACGATTGCCACCCCTAGTTGCAATGAATCTTGGATGATCCTTATTGCAACCTGATGAAAGAATGTGTTCTTGCATGGAGATTTATCTAGAGAGTTCTATATGGATTCACCACTTGGATTTGCTCCAAGCCTCCAACCAGACATTCAGGTCTAGTTTGCCACTTTATATGGTTAGAATCAATGGTGAAGCCAGGGTCCAGATTTCATAAATACCATTAGCCTCCATTAATTCAGTTATGCTCCCCACCCCTGCCAAAAAGGCAAGCTAAGTTTACAGCTTCCCATGCCTGCAGAACTCAACCACTCACCTACCATTGTTACTTGCTGCCCATGTACAATCACCCCATCTTAATTGGCATTTAATATTTTCAATCAAGCTGAAGTTTTAAATGGAATCCTCATCAAATATGGAATGCTTAAATTAACTAATTTAAATTTTAATCAACTTTAATCTTTACCAACTACAGATGCCTGTGTTAATTGTATCTCAACCAGAAAGAGATTAAGCCCAACACCCTGTCCTGTTTGTTACCCCACCTCAATCATTTACATGGATGTATCTGATCTCTTCTCAAACAGTTAGCGGCCACTGTTGTTGGAAGGCTCAATGCCCCATGTTATATTTTCTTATGGGTTTTAAATATTTATTATTTATTATCTCTACTATTTATAAAATGTTCTCTAACTCCCGCACTATCAGTATGATTCATCTTTTCCTACAATTTGCCTACAACATATCATGCAAACATTGGTTTTACATGATCCTTTTTGCAAGCATGCAACCAATATCTGATTAGATTAAATTATGATGTCATGACATAAGATTATCTTTATTTAAACAAAGTTTCGGTCAGATATAGTGTCTGCATTGTCAAATTCTTAAAGTGAATTACAATTTTCTGTCACTTGTTTCAGATTTATGGTCCTAATTCAAAATATTTTTTTAGACCTTTTTTTGTTGAATCATCTTATAATGTCAACCATGTTATTTTCATCTATTATATAATACTACTTATGTAAACATAAAATAATAACAAATCTGAAATCTCAAGTGGATTGATGTAAAGAACCACACAATACATTGGCTAAGTTTCAATCATCAAGTAGGGCAGAAGCAAATCAATAATTGATTCAACCTAACGTTCCACTGAAGCAATCTGGATCAAACGGTCCCCAAGTCACAATCCTACATTTAAAAGTTGCCTGGAATCATTAGATGGAAATAATGTTTGAAATGAGATCTTTAAGGCAATATGTCTGTGAAAGCCAGGTTTCTTTCAGGCACACAAAGGTACAATCCCAGTTTCATCCCTAGAAAGAAAAAGGCTAGTCTAAGATTTTCAAGTAAATACTCAGTAGCCATTATACATTAGCATCCAAAACATCCAAATATATAATGAAGAGTGCAGCAATTTTGAGAAATTATAGAAGTTGAGTATTTTACAGATAAGAAGCATGGCAATAATCCAGAACCAAAATAAAAATGGAAAAGAAACCTTGCATTGGTATCAAAAGGCCAAAATAAAGAGAGAGAGAGAGAGAAGATGATAAAAGACTTACTTGCCCCTTAAGAATAGAAGTTAGTTTTAGATTTTGTTTCAGAAGCTGTAGCTTCATCCTTTCAATAGTGACAGAATCACGCAACTCTGATGCAGTTGTCCATGCATAATACAGATTTTTCTGATACAGATCAAATGAAGAATTTGATGATAAGGCATCACTATGTTTCTCTAATAAAGATCAAGGGAAACAATTAAGCTATTAACATTCAAGATCTTGCATGCAAGCTAAACCAAAACATATAGGGTGAAGGCAGCTAAAAGAGAAATTAAGATGCCTAAAAACTGGCCAGCAGGTGAAATTATGCTATAAACAGCAGAACTCATGCATAAGTATTATTGAAGGCCATGCTTGCACTAATAGAAAAAAAGACAAAGAAAGATCACTGCCATTGGATAACCTTGAATATATGCACAATCTCTAGTTTTATGAAATTGCATATAAAGCCACACCATGTTGCAAAACAGCCTGCACACTATTCACTTGACATTCTGACAAGCACACTTTTGATGAGCATACTCAATATGTAGCAAAACTAAATGTTGTGCTTCAATGAAAAGGACCAGAGAAATATTTCTATTCTAACAGTAGTCAGCCACAGAGGCATTAGAATCGCGTAGCAAGGGCTCGAAGAAATTATTGTCAGGGTCTCAGGGCATTCAATAGTAGTCTTTCTAATGATGGACAATCAGAAAAATTACTTCCAAAATGGCAGATAGCAGGCTTTTGTCAAATGAAGAATTCGAAAATTTACTTTTTATGGGGAAAGTTGTCCATACCATTAAAAGCAGACTCACTCCAAATTGAATTCAGTTGTTTATCCTTGTGCTCAAGAAATAGAGAAGAACCTGAATTTGGCAAAATAATAGCTGCCTTTAGTATCTTACTCATGATCTCTCTCATTTATAAAGTTTAAAGAGAAAGTCTATATAATGCAATGATGAGATATATGCAACTAAAATCAATGCATCTGATCTCTCAAAACACTGCTGCCAATTGCCAATACATCTAGCAAGCTAGTAAAAATATCTTGGCGTCTGGTAATTTGAAAAAAATGAGGAAAATGCTTCTAAAACACATGATACCACCGAAAACCTAATGCGTTTTTTGCCAAGCCTTAAACTGATTTCTATCTCTCCTATCTTTAATGAAAAAGTGTTTTCAAACAATACCTCATATATTGGTTCAAATTTGCATATTTTCATTCCTATAATTGTGTCTTTGGATTCGTCAAACATGCACATTCAATGTGTCTTTCTTTGTCATGTCTCACCAATCAAGCACTCATCACACTCTAACATAAGCTTTTGTCCCTATAGACCAAAAACATGTGCACATTATATTTCTCTTTGGTCTGAATTTTCCAATCAACTACCTGATTAAGAAAACTATTATAAAAGTAGATATTTCTAGAATGAAACCCAAATGGTTTTACTGCTACTTACCTGCCATTATATCAGTCTCTTTCACAGCTTCATTGTCACCCAATTTATCAACTTACTCTTTATGTTTATAAATTTTTTGATCTTATTCAAAGTGTAAGTTAAGCCAATCACAATTATTCTACTAATACAAACTTTTATTTACATCTAGCTGCCTGTCTTCATCCATGCTAAAGTCCCATCATGTAAATCTAATTGTGCTAGCCGGTGAAATAACTTGCTTTTCTCATCCTGCATATGGTCCTTCCACTAATCATATGCTCCTAGCATTAAGTTCAACCATTGAAAGCATCCTCTCCATTTCTGACAATTCATGGTCTCAAAACAACTGCTCTTACCATTTCTCAGTTTTATGCACACTCTATCCTTTAAATATCTGCCTGCTTCCTATTTTGGGTAGCCCTCTTTTCAGCTTTATTTTAAGCAGAAATTATCAAAACCACATATTTCCCTTGACACTCTAGCATCTTGGCCTTTCTTTAACACAAAATGCTCCAGTACACCATTTACCATGGTTTCAATACATTCAACCATTGCTTACAACATTATCCATGAAAGGAGGGATGGATAGGGTTAGAAGGATCAATAGCTTCCGTCCACCATTTGGTTCAAAAAGTTTTAGGATGGATGAAAAAAATAAATTACCCATCCATCCTAGCTCACCAATTTTGTATCCTTCTAAATTAGATGGAGCATGCGACAAGTGAATTTCTGCAATCCCAAAATTAGCTCTCATTAATTTTCTGATAAAACTATAACACTTCTTCACTTTTTCATTTTTATTATATCTATACTATTAATTATATACTATTAAATTTTATTACTGATCATTTAATTTTAATACATAATTTTCATAACTATAAGTAAATAATTAGAATTGTCTTCTATTTTTCTATTTATATTTACTATTTTAGTTAACTAGTTGTATAAAATTAATTAACTATTTAAATTAAATTATAATTAATTACTTATTATATGGTTAATACATATAAATGAACTAATTCACATATAATTAATTTATAAAATTATTTATTTAATTAAATTAAAATAAAACTAAATTTATATAATTTTTTCTATAATTTAAATTATATATATTTCTCTATTTTTTTAGTATAAATAAGTGTTATAAATTGATAATAATATATTTTTATCAAAAGATATTTAGTAAAAATATCATATAGATATCATCCATCCTCTCTTTCATTCCTCCTATACCAAACAAGGAGAGAATTATTTCTATCCATTCTTCCATAATTCACCAAATACATGAGAGGATGAATAGAAAATCCATCCATCCTCTTCCCCATCCATCCTTCCTCCAATGCATTCTTCATACCAACAAAGGCATATCTGATAATCCATCTTCTTCCCCATCATCCTTTCTCCAATCCATTTTTGTATCAAACAGAGGTATATCTAATAGTGCACACATTAATTCATTAGTTTGCCTTCTCTCTGGTGTTATTTATTCTTCTTTCTAACTCCTCCATGGTATGCTTAAGTGTCTTCTAACTCTTGCTATTCTTTATCCTCTGCATTCCCACTTTCCCACTAATCTTTGGTTATACTATCATATTAAATTGAAGGAACATGGTCAGATGCCCATAAACAAAAACAATTTCCAATTTTAAGTGAACAATGTCCAATTTAGAACGCAATATGCTTTTGATAACTCATAATTGTTTGACTTAACATTTATACTTTTTTAACCTTCCACATAAGTCCAACTTCTTAAACTGGTAAATAAAATGCAGATATGAAGATTATCAAAGAAAGAAATAAGTAATTTTGGATCCTTCAGGGTTCTCCGAATCGAACCGATGGCCGGCCAGCACGGTTCGGCCCCATAAATCGGTTCCCACCCAAAAAAAATTTTTAAAAAAAATTATTCCAAACCAAACCGGCCCGAACCGGGCCGAACCGGTGCTGAACCGGTCGAAATGAGGCCAAACCGCTTGGTTCGGTCGGTTCGAGTCCGGTTCGGGTCAGTTCGGGTGGGTGGGGTTTTTTTTTTTGTTTTTGTCACATAGCTACCGTCGCCATGTGACATTCACATGGCGACGGGAGGGGGGGGGGGGGGTTGTCTCTGAGAAAACTCTTAAGAGCTTTCGGTTTAAGAGCTCTATGTTGTTCGTTGTTTATTTGCGATGAACCTTTAAAAAAAAAAAAAAAATCAATCCATTTCAACGCAATCAAACATCCAGAAGTCGAAAAAAAAAAGGTAGAATCAAGGTACGTATACTTTTTCTTTTCCGTATTTTCCTCTTTTGTCTCATTTTTTTTTGTTAAAATCCGTGCAAAATAGAAAATTAAGAAAAAATACTGTCAAAATTTATTTGTTGGCTATGATTTTAGAGTATGTGGTAGATGTAGGATAGATCTATACAATGATACTAAGATCTTGATTTTTTTGTTAAGTATATAATTTTTAAATTAAAAAATAATTTGGATTAAAAAATTAATTTAAAAATAATTTTAAAAAATATAATATAAATTATTAATTTAGGGCTCGTAAGCTACTCTCACTATAAATTTCATGTCGATTTACTCAAGTTTTGATGCGTCTCATAAATAGTACTTTAAGTTTTAAATTGAAGAAAATTTGAATTTTAATACATTTTAGGATCTTAAAAAAATATATGTAGCATGTATGATAGAATCCTACATGAATCTAAAATTTAATTTTTTTATTTTTCTTTATTTTTTGAATTTTTAAATAAAAAAATAAAAATAAATTAAAATTTAAAAATTAGGTTAATAAAGTATTAATTAATAAACATTATTATTGACCTTATATGTAATTTAAATATTCAGGTATGGATCCATCAAGGAGGAAGAAGGATCCGGAGCAGGACATTAGCTAGTTGCATGGAGAGATATTCTCGGGTCGGCATCACTGGATGTGTAAATAGTGCAATACTGAATTCAAAGATGGGGGGTAATAAGGTTGAAGCAGCACTTAGCTGTCGGCTATCCTGATGTATCTGCATGCCGACAGTGTACACAGGAGGTCCGTCAGTTGATAAAGAAACACTTTGCTGATTTTAAAGCTGGGAAGGAAAGAGCAGCAAAGAAGAAGACAGAGGTAAAACACAGAGCCGCAGAACCACCTTCTTATTACTCCAGGAAGTCAGAGAAAACATCTGTTCCTTCTGATGAGGAGGTAGATGGAGGCTGCTATTCAAGCGAGCTTGTATGAGCAGAGGCAGCCAGGCATAGACAGCGATTTAGACCATCAGCTTTTAAGTCAGGATCGGGATCCGCTTCTACTAATGCTACAGAAGAGTCTGAGACAGTTTAGGAGGACCTCCTCAGTCAGAGAGCCCGTCAGGAGAGGCACCAGCCGTTGCATCGATGTTAGGAGCATTTGGCAGGAGAAGGAAGTCTTCTAAGAACATTCTAGAGGGAGCCACTATCCATGATGTCGATCCACATACTTTTTTCAATAGAGATTCCAAGCAACAGAGGATTGACACAATGCTGAAAAAGAATACGAAGAAGGATATGTGGTGGGCCATCTCCTCCTGGTTTCATTTCAGTCATACCCTATCCCATGCAGCAGACAATCTATATTATCGCTCTGCTATTTCATCTATACAGGCTGCTGGTGCAGGTATAGATCATCCAGCATCGAGGGATATCTATGATCAGCTTCTGGACAGCAATAAGAAGCTAGAAGGATGGATATCCTCGTACAAGAGCAAGTGGCTCGTGTATGGGTTGACGGTGATGTGTGATGGTTGGACTGGTCCTACTAGACGGAGTATCATCAATTTCTTGACTTATTGTGATGGAAAGACTTTTTTCACAAGTCTATTGATGCTTCAGATCAGGTGCACGGCGCTAGTTATATCCTCAAATTGATGGAGGAGGTGATTGATCAGATGGGAAAGCATAATGTCGTGCAGGTCATCACTGATAATGAACCACAGTACAGGGCTGCAGGGCAAATCTTGATGGAGCGGCGGCCGCATATTTTCTGTACCCCTTGTGTTGAACATTGTATAGACCTCATGTTGATGGATATTGAAAAAATCTGCAGGATGCAGAAGATTGTTGAGCTAGCACAATCTATCACCAGATTTATATATAACCATACATGGATCTTATCATTGATAAGGAGCTTTACAGGAAAAAATATTGAGACCAAGGATCACACGGTTTGCTACTAATTACATTGCACTTGATAGTCTTCTTGGCAAGAAAGCAGAGTTGCGTCAGATGTTTGTCAGCAGGAGTGGCAGCAAAGCAGATGTGCCAGGGCAAATACTGAGAGAAGCAATGTAGAAAATTTAGTGACAAGACAGACATTCTGGCAGCGGGCTGAGAGGATAGTGGAGGCTATCAAGCCTCTATATAAGGTACTTCGCGCTGTGGACTCCGAGAGGTATGCTCAGATGGGCTTTTTGTATTTCATGATGCTAAGGTCAAAGGAAAAGATCCAGGAGGCAGATCCATCACATTTATCTGAATATATCTGGATCATTGATGGATGGAGTTATCAAATGAGTTCGGATTTGTATCCAGCAGATACGTAGTAATTTATGAAGTTCCTAAAAATTAAAATTTAATTAATTTGTACAAGTACGCTTGACTAATTCTTAAAATATATGTGTGGCTTACTATCTGAATCCGAGATTTCAGTACTCCATACCGGACATTGCCATGGATGAAGATCTTATGTCTGCCCTACGCAATGTTATATATAAGATGGAGCCCGATCCAGATATCGCTACTATGTGCTTGAAGAAGTTAGGTTGAAATTATTGAGTGATTTTTAAGAGCATTAATTTCAACAAGTAGCACATGCTAACAGAACTTTTTTTTGGTAAACGGAATTTTTTAGGGAAGGTACAAATTCATTTAGATCCACTATAGCAATCAGAAGTAAATCAAAGATGAATCCTGGTAGGTACTACAAAAGAGTAAGTATATATTATATCAGGATTAAATTTTTATTTTACCGAACCTAAAATTCTAAATGATGTAATGTCTTTTGCAGCTAAATGATGGGTGCATTTTGATGGATCTACCAAAAATCTGAAGGTTCGTGCAGTTAAGATCCTCTCCTAGACGGTATCATCTAGTGGATGTAAGCGCAAATGATCTACATTTGGCTTATCCACTCCAAACAGAGGAACCGTCTGAAACAGAAACGCCTCAACGATCTTGTATATGTACACTATAATTAAGATTGAGACTAAAATGTATTCAGGAAGAAGTAGAATTGAAATATCCCGATCCTACTGCAAGTCCATATGTTGATAAGGATGAAGATCCAATGATTGGGTGGGTCATGAGTCTGGAGCAGCTAGAGCTTGATGAGCCAGGATCGCCTCCTCGACCGGCCAATTTGTAGCTAGTGAGTAGAGATGGGCATTGGGCCGTGCCGAGCCCAGCCCAGGCCCACCGGGCCACAGGCTAAATGGACCGTGCCTGGCACGGCCCACTTAATCTGAAGTCCAGGCCCAGCATGGCCCGTTGGCCCATCACCCACTTTTTTTTTATTTTTTTAAAAAAAATGGGCTGGGCCTGCCCGGCCCGTTTGGGGCCGTTACGGGCCGAGCCAAGCACGACCCATTTGGCCCATAATAGCTAAAAAACGGCTATTTTTTGATTTTTTACTATTTTAACCCTCCCAACAGTCATAAAACGGCTAATTTAAGGGGTATTTTGGGAAAATAATTTTTTTGGAGTCCTATAAATATCCCTTCCTCCCCCATTCTCACCATACCAAACCATCTCTTCTCTCCTTCTCCACTACTACTATTTCTCTCTTCTAGCAATATTTAAGCAAGTGCTCTAGGCTTCTAGCAATTTAATTTTTAGTTTGCATATAGCAATGTTCAAGTGCTACACAAGAAGAGGTTCTTGTTGAGAAGTTAGAAGTACAAGAGAAAGAGAGCACAAGAGGAAGCTCACAAATATCGGCTCTACCTCTGCTTCTGCCCTCTGGTCCTTACTCAATTCCTCCTTGTGGTTAGTTTTTATTTTTGTATTCATCAATTTAGATATGGCATCTTATGATTAAAGTCATTTTGGCATTCCTCCTGTTTCTGAGGGAGAAGAAACTAATCCTAAGTTCCTAATTTCTCTAAAACCAGTGAACCAAGTGAAGGTCAAACATCTTCTCGTAAGAGGACTAGTGCTGTATGGAATGAATTTAATAGAATTATGGTTGGAGACTGGAAAGCAAAATGTAAAAAATGTGCCAAACTTTATAGTTGTAGTTGTAGTAAGGGAACAAACAATTTAAAAAGACATCAAGAGAGTCATGGGATACATGATTCTCATCTTCAAAGTACCCTTAATATACAAGGAGGATCACTTGTAGGTAATTTTGCATATAATCACTTGTAGGTCATTTATCAAACTGCATGTTCATGTAATATTAATGATAAAATCATGTCTATTACTTTTGATAATGCATCTAATAATAATTCTACTGTTGCATTATTGAAGGACTCATTGCATCGCATGTTAAATGAAAATTTATTGCATATTAGATGTGCATGTCATATCTTAAATCTTTCTGTTCAAGCTGGCATGAGTATGATTCAAGATGTCATTTCAAAAATTAGAAATGCAGTTTCTTTTATTCATGCTTCAAGATCAAGACTTCAAAAATTTAAGCAACTATGTATAGATCATGGTAAACGTTTTAAAAAATTTAAACTTGATGTAATACTTGTTGGAACTCAACATATAGCATGATACATGATGCATGAAGCATACCATATAAAAACTTATTAAGTGTATATATTAATGATCGTGGATTAAGCTTTACATTAACTGAAATTGATTAGAATAAAGGTAAAACTTTGGAAGATTTTTTGGTTAGTTTTTATAATGCTACTAATGTTCTTTCTAGTATTTCTTATCCAACTTCATGTTCATTTTTACAACAAGCATATATAATTAGTCAAAAATTTGCAGAACATAGATATGATGATGTTTAATGCTTATTATTGAACAAATGGAATCTAAATGGAATGAGTATTGGGACAAGATATGTCCTATGCATAACTTAGCTGCTGTATTTAATCCAAGAGTTAAATTAAGTGGCGTACTAATTTACTTGATGCATATTGTGAAAATGTGATTCAAGATCCTGAACCTGCTAAAATAAAGGTAACACAACTTCTTTATAATATTTATGCTTTATATGATGAAAAAATTCGCGGATCTAGATTACCCGTACAAAGCTCTATTTCTTCTAGTAGTTCTCGTTCGTCATCTTTTTTCATTCATTGCACAGAGAAAACAAACACATGCTTCAAGTTCATCTTCATCTTCTTCATCTTTAAGTAGTGAACTAGAATTTTATTTACAAAATGATTTTCAGTCAACATATGATGAAAATCAAATAGAGAGTCTAGATGTATTAACCTGGTGGAAGAGTGTTAAAAATCAATACCTTGTTATGTCTGCTATTGCACGCGATATTTTAGCTGTGCCGATATCCATAGTAGCATCGGAATCCGCTTTTAGTGCAGGTCGGCATGTTCTTGATAAAAAGGGAAGTAGGATGACTGGCGACACGGTTGATATGCTTCTTTGCTTCAAAGATTGGTTGGATGCTGAGACGAGACTTCAAGATAAAGGTGGACATGATACAACATCCTCTGACGATGATGATACAAACACTACTGATGATTAGTAAGATTTTGATCATTTATTTTAATTCTTAATTTTTATAATTATACATTTTTATTTTTTTAATTGTTAAAGTAAGTCATCTCTATTTTTTTCTCTTTCTTATATATTCTGGAGGTCAGGCCTAGCCTCCCTCCCTTCATGTACCATTTTAATTTAAATTAATAAACTGGTAGGGATCTATGCCAAACCCCCCACCATTAAAGTGGCTTTATATTAATAAATTCTTAGTTCCCAACATTTTTTAATTTATTAAAAATATTTTTTATAAATAAAAAAAATATTTCCATTTTTTAAAGGGGCCGAGCCGTGCCGTGCCGGGCCCGACCTAGGCCCTTGTGGGCCGTGCCGTGTTGGCCGCGGGTCGGGTTGTGCCTGGCCCACGAATCGTGCCAGTCCAGGCCCTTATGGGCCATGCCGGGCTTGCCCGCGAGCCAGAAATCCTAAACTGGCCCGGCCCAATGCCCATATCTACCAGTGAGGCTAAGGTGGATGCTGGACAATGGGCAACAAGTCATATTCCTTACAGGGCTCCAGCAGATACAGTACATCGTTCCTCCCTACCATCTAGTAGACCCGGAGACAGAAAAAGGAAAGGCAGTTGTACCTCCATCGGAGCACTCAGTCTACTTAGATTCAGATACTAAAGAGAGTGATGATAGTGCTTCAAATAGTGGAGAATCTAGTGATCAGGAAGGGGCTAGAGGATAGGAGTCGCAGCCACCTATTCATATTCGATTCATTAAGAAGTCGCAGTTTAGCCATGCCATGTAGGATACAAATCATGGATTACAATCTGAGAGACCCCATGATGATACGATTCCATATAGACGATGGGCTCCGCGTGGTCGTTCGGGACACGATGCAGCTGCAGCTCTTGCGTGTGGAGTACGATCCATGGATGTATCTAGGTCATCCTTATATTCAGGATCCTCTTATCCGCGGCTACCGGCAACTTCTAGTCCATATGATCCATATGATGCATCTGAGACGTCATCTTCCAGTGATTATTATCCCATGCAGCCCGGAGCATCTTATGGATCTGATTTTGCTGCTGATATATTTGGATGGGCCCCTGCACTACCATATCATCGGTCTCTGGATAGCTCTCAGAGTCGGGATATCAGAGAGGGATCTGCGATAAGTTATGATCCATCACGCATACCTCCTGGGATAAGCTTAGAGGAGTATCATGCTGCCTGGCTGGAGGGATATACTGATCTGCCTACAGAGTACATAAATGATCTTTATATTTATGGACATCGACACTCTATTGATTCTAGAAATTAGTATATAATTATATGTTTATACTACATTTCACTTTCATTAATTGCTGATAATCTTAATTTAATTATCATTTTATATCTTATTTCATTGAAACTAATCCTAAATTTTAGTATTTAGTCTTAAACCTTGAAATCAGACATATCTTAATTCTAAATTTCTAGCGTTCAGGATCCTTAAACACTAAATTCTAAACTCTAATCACTAAACCCTTAAAAAATAAAATAAAAATCCCAAAATTCATTAAAAAAAATAATAAAAAAAGACGTACCGATTTGAAAAATTCATCAAAACAAATCAAAAAAAAAAATTTAAATATACCAGTTCAAACGGTACGCCCCGCCGTACCATGTATCGGCACGGTACCATGCCGATACTAGCCGGCCGCGGTATGGCTCCCCGGTACCGGGAACCTTGCTTATACAATTCCATTTGCTTCCCTTAGTTTTAGTGGAAAAAAAGGCATTAAAATTCATAACTTCATTAAGAGGTTTATGTCTGAAATGAATTGCACAAATTTTAGATGATTAGTGAGTTATAGCAAACAACACATTAACAATTTCATTTGTGTCTGCTTCAGACCATAGCGGTCATTGCAAACCAATATGCATGTGTTGATGTATATGATGGCCACTCCCCTCACTGGCAACATCTGATATACGAGGGAGCTAAATTCCTGAGCCCAAACAGTTTAAAAGCATGTCCAATTCTATAATCTTTCTTATATGCGTACACAGTTTCAAAGCTTTACCGAGCAAATGAATACTATATGGACGAGGAAATTCTACAAGTGGAAAATGATCAAAGGTTAAGCCCTGTGCCCATCAACATATGCAGTGGCAAGCTAAAAGGCAATATTGGTGGGTTCTCTAAGTAAGAATGTTATATTGGACTAAATTATAGAGGAAAAAGAATACACCTGAATCATCGAGAAAGCTTGATCTTAAACCAAAGAAGGCTACAAAGAAATTGATAGGGCATACAACATCCAAGCTTATATATAAGTAGAAAGCACATGGACCAACAATCCATAGCAAATGCAGATAACAATTTCAAATATCGATAAACTAAGAAAGCAGATCTCTGAGATTATAATATTGACACTACCTCTGCAGTCAGTCTCTGTACCAAGAGCGCAGCATTGGCCCTTGCATTCACCCATCGCCATTGCAAATGATGATTATGGAACAGCCTCAGCATGTGCGCTTCTTCAATCCGGTTTTCCCCTCTCTTTGCCCTCCTCACTTCTGCTGCAAAGCTTTAATTGAAGGTGCATTCCCTTGCTGACCAATTGGAGAGGAGTTCACTGATGCATTGTTCCTCGCTCGCAAAGGGCTGGCCATTCCCCTAGATGGAGAACCTGCAATCTTATTCGGAGAAGATGGCCTCATGGGCCCACGGAGTGGAGATGAAACTGACCGAGGAGATGACGAAGGGCTGTCCACCAATGACTTCTTCACCAACCCAAGCTTTGGCAGCGACCCAGTCCTCGAGCCTGATGATGGTAGTGGCATGCCCGGCTCCGGCAGCCGGCGTAGCCTGCTGTTGGTCTCCTGCCAGAACCTCGCAGGCACACTAATTCCACGGGGAGTGACCTGTGCCCGTGGGGGCACGCTAAGCTCCTGCGCCCCTGAATTGCTCCCGGAGGACACACTATCAGTATCCGATGATGCTGAGAAATCGCCCCCATCAAAGGATGCACGGCGCGTGCCATCGTCGAACACCATCGACTGCTGCAGCAAATGGACGGTTGCCAAGATAGAACCTTTCCTTCCAAATTGCAGTCCAAGCTTCTCATCAAGGGATTCGACTGCCGGGTTCTGGCGGCCGGCCAGCGGTGGTGGTTCTCAAAGGTCCGGGAGTTCTCCGACTGGTTGCCGGCCCTGGCCGGGGTGGCGGTGCCTGGGCTGGCCCTCCGGCGCTCCGGGGTGGGCTTGCGGGCGGGGCTGGGGGAGGAGGCCTTGGCGCGTCTGGTCTGGTAGAAGAAGGACTCCCCTTGGAAGGAGACTGAGAGGCTTCGGGTGGTGGTGCAGAGGGCCTGGCAGCGGCGGAGGGCTCGGCGGTGGCGGGGCGGGGGGTGGAGGGGCGGCTCCGATCGACGGACTGGGATCTCTCTGGGCGGGCCCGGAGGACAATGCCGGCGGCGTGGAGGGCCGGGAAGCCACCAGAGGCGATGGGAAACGCCGGGAGCTGGAAGAAGAGCTCGAAGAAGAGTAGGAATTGGAAGAAGAATAGGAAGTAGAGGTAGTAGTAAACGAAGAAGAAGAATAGGAGGAGAGGTAGCGAGAGGAGATCCCTTTGGTGCGGGGGCGGCGCGTGGCATTGCCTTTCTCGGAGGGGGTGAGAGGGGGTCGGACGGGGTTGCGGGGATCGTCGGGGTGGGAGGGATTTTTAGGGCTGGGCGCGGCGGCGGTCGTCGGAGAGGCGGCAGGGATGGCTGCGACCATGATCCCCTGGGAGAGATCTGGGTCTCCGTCTCGGCCCTATCTCGATCTCTCCGCCTATCTTCTCGAGTTCCGCCTCCTGCTAGCCATCTGGTGGAGAGAGATAGAGAGGGTGCTCACATTACCTGGTGTAGCGACGGACTCCAGCTCCAGTAAACCTTATCCGTTGGCCCCTGGAGAAGAAGAGAGAAGCGAAGAGTGACGCAGAGCAGAAGTCGGGGGAGGGGAGAGAAGGATTCGGAGCTTTGTATCCTACGTTCTTTGATCCTGTTAGCTATCATTTAGTATGGTGTTGCTGTTAAGCTGAGCAAGCCTTGCTGTTTTGCTAAGGAAGCGGTGCCGGTGCGAGGGGAAAGGGTGAGAGAGACGGATGGGATTGGGAAATGGTGCTTGGATATTAAAATGAGTACCGTAGATTAGACCAGGCGGGCACAAGAGGCAATGCGTGGTTTTGCTTTCTTTGTTTGCCGTATTCCTTTCGTTTTCAGGCACGCAGCGATAGGTCTCTTCGTTTTTTATTTTTTTTTTAATTTGCTTTTGGTGGTCCGTATACTTTTATATGCTGGGAATGATTTGAGCGCTCGTTGGTTCGCAGCAATAAATAAATAAATAAATAAATAAATTATATTCGTAATAATACGATATCTAAAAAAATGATTTTGATATATTAATTGATTATTAAAATGATATAATTCAGAATGTGTCATATTTGATTAAATACTTATTTTTTCTAAAAATATATGTAAAATATTTATTCTGGTTTTAATTATCACATCCTATTCATGATTTAAGAATATTTCTAAAATAAAAATTCTAATTCTTTTCTCATGAAAAAAATCAAAAATTTATATTTTATATGAGTTTTTTTAATAAAATATGAAAGATATATTTCTATGAAAATGCCACATTTTGATTTTTTTTTATTCATCATATATATATATATAATCTATTTATTTATTTATTTATTTTATCAATCAAATGAGTCGGAGGAAAAAGGAGCTTGGGGAACAACGGCTGTAGGCCACCGGAGTGGTTGGAAAAAGGGGAGGGGTGGGGTTCTTAAAAAGTATTTAAGAGGCTTTACGAAAATGAATGAACGATTAGATTCTTCGTAAGGATAAAAGAGGCCTCGAGGGTGACCTGAGAAATGGTTTTTAATTTCAGATGGGTTGCGGGTCGGTGGTCACCACAAATGAAGAAATCCAGGTTAATTAACCGAAGGCAGATTTTTTTTTTTTTTTTTTTTTTTTACAATACCGAATTGGCACCCCCATCATATACGAGTCAAGTTTTATTTTGGGTAGACTAGATATCAAAATATATGTTTAAAAATAATTTTTAATAGAAAATACGAAGTTGACTTCATATAATTAGAATAAATATTAACAAGTATAATTATAATATTAATTATTAGAAAAAAAAAATTATTTGATTAACTTTTCTTAGAAAAAATTGTTTAATTTTACATTACAACAACAGTAAAATATAACATTATTTGATTAACTTTTTTAGACAAAATTGTTTAACCTAAAGCCAAGCTTGGTCGATTAAAAATTAAAAACAAGTTTGCTATGAAACCATTTCAAACTGGTGCATCTAAATCAGTATGCTTACCCAGAGGTGACAAAGAGAAAAGCTAAGTAGATTGTGATTGCATCTATAATCAAACTTAATTTTCTATATCTAAATACAACAATGGGACGAGGTTAGGAGACCAGTATATTTTATTGTATAATAAAGTTATTAGGTGACGAAGATGCTAACATTTTTATTGGTAAACTAGTTAAAGTATTACTCTAAGTAAGTTGAGATCCAACTGAAAGCATGCAGGTGGGTCACATCTAACGCCTGGTAGGAGACGAGAAAGCAGCCATCCATCAAAAAAAGGTCCTTCTAATGGGTCCAATCGTGTGGTGGAGCTTAGCACAAGGAGTCGCTGACGTAGGACACCGGCCAGTGACGGTATCATGCAATCTCCTCGTCAGCCCAATCGGTTCGATGCCTCCATTAAAGGGGGGAAGAGAAAAAAAAAAAAAAAAAACAGCCATGAAAATTATTTGGCTTTGCCAAACCTTGATCATTGGTGACGAGATGTCAGGGCTGTGGAAGGTGATGGAGCCAAACGGCCTTCAAATATTCGGCAATTCATATTCCATCATTGGGATTTGTGAGGAGATTTATATAATTGTATTGCTGTTAATATCCTCAACCTTTCCCACTTAATAATCGGCTCGTTCTTTTACGAATAGAAGATTTAATTAAAACTTTATATTTTTTAAATAAATATTATATTTATATAAAAAATAAATTATTTATATTCTTTGTGCATAAAAAAATAGTTTTAAAATTTATTATTCATAATATTTTACATTATTACTTCCTGTATAAATTACTAAAATTTATTCATATTTCCATACCATCTCTATGAAACTAGAATTTGAAATAATGAATAACCGAGTTATTAGATATTGGACGAGGTGGTATTGAAAAATCAGTAAGACGGTATTTTAGAAATAAAATTAAATTTTACTTGATTGGCCGGTAGAAAAATGATTTAACCACCTCCTACATGGATAAGATTTTTCAACTAATTCATAGATAAATGATATTCAAGGAAAAGTAACTTATCTATTTTAAAAATTATAAAAATATAATTAAATTAATCAATAAAAAAGTTGACCAATTTTTCATAATATTTATCTATAAAAAAGCGGACCTTTAATGTTTCCCTTTTCGAAAGAAATTGAAGAAAATCTTATTATCTTCATTTAGGAATGATTTGCCGAATCCTACAAGATTGGATGGGAAAGAGAGTGCTAGATGATAGAGAGAGAAGCATAGTATCAGAAGAGACGAGATTGCCCAATGGATGCCTGATCCTATCCATAGTCATGATTTCTTTTTTTAAGAATCCAATGGGAATCAAATTTATGTAGGAAAATAATTGAAGAAAATCTTATTATCTTCATTTAGGAATGATTTGCCGAATCTACAAGATTGGATGGGAAAGAGTTCGATGATGAGGAGAGAAGCAATAGTATCAGAAGAGACTAGATTGCCAATCATGGTGGATCCTATCCTATCATGATTTTCTTTTTTAAGAATCCAATGGAACAAATTTATGTAGAAAAAAAAGATTTCCTAAATGCCCTGGATCATATTAGAATCATGAAAATAGATCTAAGAAAAAGAATTGCATACATATTCGCATAATCCATAACCTCATTCCCGATGTTTACATGAACACTGCAGGCAAAGTCCTTCACTCCGGTCTTCTTCAAAAGGTGACTCTCGATGGAAAAAAATCACCGTATCATAAATTACCAAATACGTGATCATATAAATAGAGAAAGCGAAGAGGGGACCTAGCCAATAAAATGAAAATCCCTAACTGACCCTCCCATCACGAGTCAAGTCGGCTAAGGCCTACACCGTGCCACCTCAACCACACCAAATCACATGAGGTGCTCCTAGCCCAATCAATGATCACATAACAATAGCTCGACCTACGTCTATCAACATTGACCATAAAATCAACTCGAATTTTAATAAAAGAAAAATACAATTAATGTTAGTCCAAATTAAAAAAATTCTTATATTCTCCCACTTGGGCTACATTAATTATAATTTTGAAAAACAATTTATTTTTATAAATAACTCTTGGGTTTAAATACAAAATGTGGCCACCATATGATCCATAGACAACATCAACAAACGACTCGATCCAACAGTATCCATGATGCAAATCATGGATCATTGTACTACTTAACCGATACAAGACTTATCCATGGTTACAAGCATCATAAACACCATCGATATGAGTCTTGGTGTGGTAGTGTAGCAAAAATAGCATCAGGTGATCAAATAAAACATGCTATTTTTCATTGTCAGTCTCTAATTTCTCGTCAACATGCTTAAAAACCAAATAAGTGAGAGAAATCATTATGGTATCAAATAACAGCCATTCTGTCTCACATACTCAACAATGTGTCAATGACGAGACAGCACAACAAATCTGAAACTCGACATCAGGTCTCAGTCAAGTACATAACCAAAAAGATATCTCATAATCAAACAAATTAAACATATATATCCTCATCAAGATTTCTCGTTAATCACATGCTTTATAACAAATTAGAGAAATCTCATGACTTCACAAGAAGTCTTTATGTCTCCAACATAATGAGATCTCGGAATTATCAAAATGAATCTGTCCATCATACTTAATGCTAGCACGACTTTATTTTTTCATATCTATATTCAATCAGAGTCATCATAATGGGAGTATTAACTCTATTGAATATAAATATACTAACTACTAAATAATCTTTATACAGTTAATCAATAGAAAATATATACAATATATCTCAGAAATCTTTATAAATATTATTTTAATGATAGCCCTTGGTCCAATACAACAAAACTTTCTTTAAAAAAATGATCTACATAAGGAATCTTTCTTCAACATATAATGATATACAATCCCTTCTAAAAGTTCACAGAAGGACCTAGTAAATCTCAATAAACGTGCCACTTTGGTAGTCACCATCTATCGAAAATCACTAACGTTCTAAAGAGGGATTATTAAGTCATGACCTCTAAGATAGCATAAAACATCAATCAGACTCATGTATGATGCAACATATTTGAGGTACAAACAATAAATCAATAAAGGCTTTGAATGTAATAACTTATTTTCACAAAAATGTACCATGTGCATCATCATAAAACTCTTCTATAGGCAAAGAATGAGATGTACTTTTGAGCTCCAAAATGATGTCAATACAATTTTGAAAAATATATCTCCATTATGGCAAACAAATTTTTTAGACCCAATATTTTCTTTTCAAAGAAAATAAAGATTAACATAATGATGATACAAGGCATTCGAAAATCTGTCCCCTTTGGACAGACAAATCTTCTAAGCTTAATATACCTCTACCTCTAATATTTTGATCCACTCAAAATGAATAACAACATTATTATTAACGTAAATGACTGTATAATAAAAAATGACAGGAATGCTAATACTAGTCAATGGGTATATACCATAAATGATATACAAGAGTCCAAATGTAATATCTATATTTCCTTTTGGACAGAACATGTAATATGCATAAGTACTCTTCACATGAAGCCACGAGCAAATGAATATCCTAACAGTCATGAACCTATCCCTTTGGGTAGACAAGTCCATGAAAACTAGAGCACCATTGCAACATAATACCCCATGCAACCTTTCTAGTTAAAACATACAACAACCTCCTTTGGGCAGGCGGTTTTTTACAATAACTAGAAAACCCTCTCATAATGAAAAAACTCATGGACAACATAAATAAACCACTTTGGTGATAAATATTTATGCCAACCCACAAATTATTCATACAGGGAAGACAAATACCTAAACAACATAAAATGACATACTTCGACGACAGGTATGCCACCTAAAGATCAGTCCAAAATCGGATACTCTACAACATGTACCCCACCGATCATATTATTATATATAATGCATTCCAACTGATACATCTATCAATATACTTACTACATAACTATAAAACATCTTTGGACAAGAATTATAGTATATAATAAGTGTCACAATCAATTACAGTTAATTTTATACATAAATAATTTTAAATTATTTAAATAGTTCATCAAACATGAAGAACTCTACCAAAATATTTTCAAATTATTACGAGTCCAACGATCTAAAAAATCGCTTAAATCGAATATAAATGAGCAAGTTACAGTGATTTTTATCAAAAGCAATAGTAGATGACCAAACTGTAAATTTTAAAAATTTATTTGGACTCATATTTAATTTATAGGAGCTTAACTATAAAAAACTCCTTAATCCCAAAATTAAAATAGGCCCACTGTAATTGGATCTAGCTAGTTCTTCAATTTGGACTAAATTTATAATTAATAAATTCTATTCAAAGCGGGTTATAACCCGATAACCTATCAATCCAAAAAACCTTTAAAACACTCTCTTCTTCCTTCCCTTTTCATCCCAACCGAGACTTTCCAAACTTCATTAATGGCTTCTCCGAGCTTGAATCTTCTTCCACAGAGAGTCACTTACCAAACTGACCACTGGCGGCCATTCCTTGCCACTGGCGACCCAAAGTTTAAGAAGAGACAAGAACGGAGCGACACAGGAGAGCCATCGGCCACTAGTCTAGATGTCCAAAAACTCGCCATGGCATTCACCACAAGCCGGGTGGGTCCAATACTGGCAACAGCCTCCGCTATCTCCTTCCGGAAGATGGTGAGGTCCCTGCAATGGGACACCATGAACCGTCCAATCCAACAGGATCCATTCGACAGTAGTATAGCGAAGGACGACTTGGAGGTTCTCGAGAAAACAAAACCAGAGAAGCATCCCAGGGCCCAACACCCGCTGCACCGGCATCGGACCGGTAGATGAGCCATTGTCTCCACCGTCTAAATGATCGCCGATCAATCACTGCCGGACACTTCTGGCAAGGTATGGGAGGAGGAGAAGGGCACAGTGGTTCTTACCATGCCAGCCAACCTCTTTTTTTTTTTGAACCAATATTTCAAGGTCTCAACTATAGAAGGACTAATTTACAATTTCAAAAATCTAAGGGCCTTAATGCAAAATGACCTTTTTGGACCAAAATAATTATAATATTGGAGAGACTAAATTGTAAAATGGCTGATATATAATTCCAGAAAAATGTAGGGGTCTAAATGAAAAATGGCGACCATTTTTTTGGCTTATTTCGGAATGGGTTATTGGATTTTGGGTTTAAACCCAAATCCAAAACTTGATAGATTTCATCTCCTTCCCCACAATCAAACCCCAAATAGGGGCTCACCCAAAACGAAAACCGCCGAGCACTCCCATGGAAACACCCAGCCCCGGCGCAACCACCGGCGAGACCGTTGCCAGGGCCGACCGAGAATGGCCGGTCGCCGATTTTGATGAAGACACCGGAGGGCGGGACGGCCGGCTGAACGAGTAAGAGCTTCCCAATTTTTTTTTGATCTGTCGCCCCTCTCTTCCAAAACCCCACCGCCGGAGTCGGGTCGGCCGGACACCACGACACCGATCGAGAACCGCCAATCGTGGCCTCCGGTGGCATTACCGGTGCCCAACAAAGAGATTGGTAACCCTTTTTTTGTGATCGGCCCGCCAGTTGAGAACTCGGCACACCGATTGCTGGGATCGGTTCCAACCACCCGATCACCACCGCCGGGACCGTCGAGATGATGACCAATCATGGCGAGTGGTCGGGCAAGGAGATCGTGCAGACTCCATGGTAGCCCGACTGCTGCAATCGGCCTCCCTAATTTTTTTTTTTTTGTGTTATGGTTGGCCTCCAGCAGTTATCAGGACCTCCGATCGCCGCCATCGGGAAGGGAAGAGGGGGGGTTCCAGTCATGGAGACCGGCGGGAAACATAACGGCCGACCGCGGTCACAGGCTCCCTTCCATCCCTTTTGTTTTCCCTTTTTTTTATTTTTATTCATTAAAAACTGAAAGACTTCGATTTCTCCCTTCCACTGCTGCCTTTCACCGTCTCCTCTCTACCATTGTCGGCTTCGTATCGATGCCGACGAGGAGGAAGATGAATGAACAGTGGAAAGGAAACAAGGGGAAGGAAAAAATACAGATATAAAATAAATGATGATTCTAATCTAGGGCTCTGATGCCAAATGTAGGAAAATAAAGATTTTATAAATTCCTAGGATCATATTAGAATTATATAAATAGATCTAAGAAAAAGAATTGCATGCCTGTATTCGCATAATCCATAATCCTCATTCCTGATGCTCACATGAACACCGCAGGCAAAGTCCTTCTCTCCGTCTTTCTTAGAAAGATGGCTCTCGATGAAAAATCACCGTATCATAATCACCGAATACTGATATATATAATATAGGAAGCGAAGAGGGGACCCAACTAATAAAATAAAAATGCCCTAACTGACCCTTCCATCACGAGTCAAGTCGGGCTAAGACCTATACTGTGCCATCTCAACCATACCAAATCACATGAGGTGCTCCTATCCTAATCAATGATCACATAACAATGGGCTCAACCTACATCTATCAACATGGACCATAAAATCAACCCAGATTTTAATAAAAAAAAGATCAATTAATATTAATCCAAATTAAGAAAATTCTTACAGTTTATTGGCCTATCTATCTTGCATTTTCAAAAATTTATCCATACCTAGTCTGGATCTTAGTCTATGAACTATGATAAGGAAAAAAAGATTTATGAAGATTTTTTTTCCTAGGATTTAGACTCGATAATATTTGATTAATATAGAGCCATGCTTAAATGAATGACCCAATCTATGAATTTTATAGTATTGTCAGCCAAATCTTATTGGAATACTCAAACAGATCCTTAATCTAGTTTATCTTTTAATCTGCTAAGAATTGGGAACCTTGGCCCTTTGCCTTTTTCCTATGCACTCCCATCCCATCATTTACAAACAAGCCCTAATATGTTTCTTCTCTCACATCTCCCCCTTTCTTGCATATGGAAGGACTTTATGGGTCCACATGACTATTGAGGAATCAGAAATTTTTGTTGACATATGTAGTTAGCACCAATCTTGTTTGTTCACTTGTCTTTTTGATAATGGACATGATTAGGTGCCCTTTAATGGTTGTTTCAATAGCACTAACAAACTATTTTTTGCCTTGCAAAAGCAAATAACTACAGTTGTCTTGGTTCCAAACAGTGCAAAACATTGTTTAAGAAACAAAATCAGATCCATCTTTTCTAGAATTCACAACTTATAAAATTGTTGAAGAAATTTTGAGTTGTTAAAACAGAAAAGGAATAGGAATCTAGGTTTTCATTAGTTTAAAATGTCTCTTAATAGGCTACCTACTTAGCTTTTGCATTCCTTTAAATGTAAATTGAAGGATATCATTCTAATATTTATGCTCCTATATGATGCACCTCTTGTCTTCCTTTTTATTGTCTAACAATCAGCAATGATGACATGATTTTTTATCCTAGAAATATGTTGGGGTGTTAACAATTTAATACAAATCCTATACCAATTAGAGCAGAAACAAGTATAACAAGGTTGTGAAGGTGGGAAACATTCATGAGGAGAAAAACATATATCTAAAAAAATATTAGTTGCAATGCATGTACAAATGCACCTGACTGATAAATATATTAGATGCAGGGCAAATTTTTTTTTGAAGAAAACAACATGGACTGGAGACTAAGATGCCTTCCTCATGAATTATTTAAGATTTTATGTCATACTGAATTTTTATTTTCAATAAATTTTTAAAGTTTACCATGACTAACGAATCATTATGAATTTGCATGATACTTTTATTGTGAACTTTAATATCATTTGGATATTTAGGATTCGGAGGGAGATTTAATTAAACTTATTATGGGAACTGAAAAGTTAGAAGAATAAAACCGCATCAGGATGCTTGCAAGGTGGCATTGCTTTTCTCTCTCTCTCTCTCTCTCTCTCTCGGTCTGTGTAAAGGAGAGACGAGAGATTTTTAACTCATGACCTCCGGATACCCTTTTTTTTTTTCCTATGTTAACTAACAACTTAACCTACATACTGTGATGAGAGATGGATCAATTAATAATGCATTTCATGTGCAACAAACAAGTAATGACCTCGGTAATATATAAATTGAATTTAAACATGTTGTGGCCAAAGGCTGATGATTTGGTACATGAGGTATTGTTTCTATGTTAACTAACAACTTAAACCTACTGTGATAAGAGATGGATCAATTAATGATGTATTTAATGTGCAACAAAACAAGTAATGATCTCGGTAATGTATAAATTAAATTTAATCATGTTGCGGCCAGATGCTCATGGTTTAGCACATGAGGTATTATCTACTCTGGTCCATGAGTCTAATTGTTATGTCCTTTAAATTCTAATACAAAAGGTATCTCACAAGAAAAGTGATTTCTCTTCTTACTAAGTTTTCTTTGACTCACAATCGATGTAGAATTAATAATACCCTCCCACCACAACATAGCTCCTAGTTAAATTAAAATCACACTTGGCTGACAAAGATTATTGTATAGGAACCAATTATCCCCTTCAGACCCGCTAAAGCCTACCAAGCCCACTAAAGTCCATTATCGCTTAACATCTAGTTGACAAAGATGATTTCATAGAAACCGTTCATCCCCCTCGAGGACCACCGAAACTTGTCGGGCCCACTCTAGCCAACAAAGATGATTACGTAGGATCAATCATCCTCCAAACCCACTGAAGCCTGCTAGATCCATTGAAACCTATCGGCTACTTAACACCTGGTCAATAAAGATGATTGCATAAGAATCGATCATTCCTTCCAGGCCCACTGAAGTCTGCCAAGATGATCGATTCCTACATAATCATCATTGTTAGTCGGGTATTAAGAGATTAGTGGTCTTCAGTGGGTCCTGCAGGCTTCAGTGGATATGGATGGGATGATCGATTCCTATTTAATCATCTTTGGTGGTCGGCTATTAAGCAGTCGATAGGCTTTAGTAAACCTGACAGGGTTTAGTGGGCCTCGAGGGGATGATCGGTTCCTTCTTCCTTTCTTCGAGTGTGACTTCAACTACTAAAATTATACCATTGGCGAGTGGTGCAGTTGGTTGTGAGACTTTTCTCACAACCAGCTGGTAGGGGTTCGAGTCTTGGTTTAGACATATTTCGATGAGAAAGTCCGGGGATAAAATAAAAATTAGAAAAGTAGTCCAAAAATAAAATCAAAAAAAGAAAAAAATTAATAAAATAATCCTGGAGCCCCTGTTGGCTGGTGGTAGTGAAAAAGTTAGGGATATATATAATAAACCCGTTCACTCGGCTGACGCCAGTGGTAGTCAGGTTGACGTACTCACCTCGGGTGGGGAACGGCTGCGAAAAAATTAATATGCGCCGTGCATCGAACATTTCCTGGTTGGGGTTGGGGGACCGTCTGGGGGTGGCCACGCCCGGGTCTAACTCCTCCCCCCTTTTTGTTTACCAAAAAAAAACAACTACTAAAATTGTGCTCAAGTCGAGGTGGGGATGAGCTTGAGCAATTTTATCTTTGTAGTTGGAAAACTCGATCAAAGAAGCATTTGCTCTAGCCTTAGCGATGTCTTGTTCAAATGATCTGACTTCTTATACTCCCCTATCACTCAAGTTACGGTAGAGGCAGCTTGTCCTTCGACTGCCTTGACCTTGTCATTTACCACTCGGAGAAGGCCTTCGATCTAACTCAGCCAAGTTTCAACCTTAGTGATATATGTTCACCTCTTAGTGAGCACTTCTTCTTCTTTGCTACCCAGGCCTTTAGCTCCTAAATAGCAGTTCAAGAAAAGCTTACAACAGAGTTTATCGGGCTAACTCGATGTTATAAATATTTGCTCAATCAAAAATTCTTGTTGAGGAGGACTTCTATATTACATAATTTCTTGAAGTCCTCTTCGTCGGTATCGAGGACCCGATCATTCTTATTCGGGAATAAATTTGGCCCCCTCCAAATCTAACTTGTCCCCCAAGGCTAGTTAGAGGATACAAAGAAAAATCTACTATTTCAATTATAAATGAAAGAGAGTAGACCAAAAATAAAACTCTTTCATGGTGAGGGTCGATGAAACACTAGCCCTTCACTTTCGGGTGCTTTTTCAATATAAAGATGGCCCGAAACAAGAATATTCAGACAAATATCAAAGAAATGACAAGGGATAAGGAAGGAGCATAAGATTTGGAATGAGTTCGGAGCAAGTTGAACCAAAACGATCCAAAAAAGGTCAAGAACATTTACAATGAAAGGATAGAGAGGAAATCAAAGATCGACATGAATGAATTTCTTATACATGGCCAATCGGTCAAGCAGACCAAAAGTTACTTAGTCTTCCAGCCTTGGGACATGAACATGAAAAATGTATGGAAACTTGTACTTATCACTGTGTTCAAGGATTTTGACCTCGATCATTATAGAGACCTTAGTCATTAGGTCGATCGGAATAATCTCCAAACTGCCGGAGTTCTCTGTCCAAAGACTTTCTTTGAGGGAGGAGACTTCCACCTCCCCTGAAATCTCGGAACCCCTCTTCTCTGGAGATAAATCTTGAGATCCTTGTAACATGAAAATGTTGCTGTGACTCACATCCTTGAAAAACATTTCTCAGGAGAGGGAGAAAAGGATCAAAGAAAAGAAGAAATTCAAAAGAAACTTAAAGAAAAATCCTTCGCCTAAGAGCAGGAAGAAGGTTGAAGGGGAAGAACCTAAAGTGCCTACAAAGAAGGAAATAAATCTTATGGAAGCCCTGGAGGTAAGCTTGCGAAGGAGCAAAGGGGAAGGTAAAGAAACGGAAGAAAGGCAACCTGGGGACAATTAGTTTTCAAGAAGTCGAGGAAGGTCCTTCTTCTTTTTGCTCTCTCTTCCTCTATGCAAGACTGGAGTCCCTGTAACAATATAGGGATACCTCTTTTAAATCCAACCCAAATGGTGAAGATTAAAGCCCTAATTCAGTTGAAGACACTAGATCCTGACATGCGGCACAACCCAAATCGAGCAATGTCGGCCAATTTACTCTCAGTACTAAGATTCGTGCAAATCCATGCAAATCATTTAAAAGTTGTAGCTGTTAATCTACATGGTACCACCTAGTTGGTCGAGGAAGATTGATTGAATTGCTAGCCATTTAAGTATAGTTTTTTTGAGCATTGTACCAATAATTTCTTCTCTCATGACTGAGGCAACAAAAAAGCTGGTGATGATTTTCAAGAGTCAATGAATATCTAATGATGAAAAGATCTGCTCAACTCTCGAGACCAAATAAGTGACTATTCCTTTTATCCAAAAATAAAAAAGCTCAAAAAGGTTATTCAGCAATATTTTGGACTTAAAAGTATGAGGCAACTGTTATGGCAACCGCACTTAGCCTTCGAAGATCAATCGTGCCACCAACTAAGGAGGAGATGACTGAGTCAACAGCAACATCGAGCAACTATAACACTCCAGATCGAGAAGCTACAAGCAACTAAGCCCGACTGGTATAATATCCCTTTATGCGCATTCACTGAGCAACTATTCAGACTCGACTAACTGCTAAGGTAGGCTTAGTTGGGTACACTAGATATAATGTCAAGTTTCTTTTTATTAGCAATGAGCAAGCTATTTGATGCTTGGAGTCCGCGATGCCCAAGCAAGTGGCATATGCAGACTAACTACAACTATTCCAGCAAAAATCATGGTCGATAAAATCTTGACAAAAGTTATTATCCTAATAAAAAATTCTAATAAAAAGGATTCGGGAGACAAGATCTCAATATTAAACAGCAAGTTGTTATCCATGACAGAGAATGCCACTTTACAATAAATTTAATTATTTTAAATAACTCTATAAATAGGTAAGAAAAAACTTCTAACGTGATAATGCATTCTTACTACTTTCAAACATTTATTTTATAGTCCATTTTTTTCAATGACACGAGAATCCAAGGATCTTCCATAGATAGTCACCGATAAGAAAGACTGTTCTCATATGTTTCCATTCGTGAGGCATCCAAGAAAGGTTCTTATCTAACAAAAAAGATCGGAAGATTTTCAAACGCCGTCAAAATTTTAGGAGCAAAACTTTGATGCCAACAAACCATGCTAATATTTAAACTATGTACTGCATTATTTTTCCCTTCCTAAGGGTTTAAAAGTGCACATCATGTTCCCAAAAAGACCCCACCAGTTAGCATTTTGACCACATATGCGGGCTACCAAATCCAAAAATTGAGCTAGCTCGTGCATGCGTCAAGCCAGGAACGATGTGACATTGATACAATTTTTTATGATTCTATCGAATAAAAATATTTTTTGTTTAAAGAAATATTATTTTGTATTGCAGCTAGACCGCTACATACGATCGAAGATCCGATATGTTCTCCAGCCAACTTCCCGATCCTATCACGGGATCATGGTAGATACCGGAAGATGGCCACGTATGAATAAGAGCATGACACGTCAAGCAACCCAAGCTTCATGCAGTAGAGGATGTCTTTGATCCATGCATGCATGTAATACTCCGATGATCAAGTTGGATATTTGTTTGGAGTTGAACTTGGGCTCAACTTGACCAAAATTGAAGCTCAACTCAATGAGAGAGACAGAGTCATGCTTGAGATCAACTCAATCAAAATTAATCGGAGCTGTTCATGACTCATTTAAGGAATTAATTAGAGCTCAAGGTCCCCCCAAAGCCTTGTATCATGGATGACATGTCATTGGGTTGGATCTCTCTAAAATGGACATGGACATGAGAATTAGATTTAAATTTGACCTGTATTCAAGAACTAGTTTCAACTCTAGACAGCTCCTTATGATTAAAAAAAAAAATTATGACAGGATCCTTTAACCCGGCTCGCAAGATCCACTTTAATATGTTTGCATTTGACATAACTGATCAACCTGCCTAGACCTATTTATTAAATATATTGAATTCAAGTTTAGATCTTTGACTGCTTAATCTATTTTAGCTTATTTATTAATTAAATCATAACTTCACTCATTTAATCTATTTAAAACATGAGCAATCTATTTAAAAATTGCTTAATCCATTCCTATCATGTTTAATCTAATTTGCTTAACCTATTTAATCCATTTAACTTGGCTTGTGCTGTTTAATAAATAAGTTATATGGATCCAATTGAGTTCTATGTCTAATAAGTCGGTTGAATTTAGATATAAATTTTTATTTATTTAATAAACAGGTTCGGTTTAGATTGATGACTTTTTAACCTGGCCCTATTATAACTTCTATTTCTAGTATACAAGGGTGAGACATAGATTCATGAAGACCCATGTCACTCATTAGGTTAGGACCAATGTGTTGAATTGGAGTCCAAATTGTTATCAATAATTGCTTTTTCTTTTTTTCAAGCTTTTCAATATTTGATACTGTTGCCGCTCTCGCCGCCGCGCCCGTGCCGTGGATCCGTCGATCCATCCAGACTGCCTGGCGAGGGAGCCTCCCTTCCCGCGGCGAACCTGCAAAAAAGGGGTTAGAAGACCCTGGCCGGGGATTCCGACGAGGGAGCTCCGACGGTCAAGTCAGTAGACGACGAGAAGGAACAGACTCTCCAGACGGACCCCCGAAGGGGCTCCAGACTTAGAGAGTTTACTAGTGAGAGAGACGCTCTGGGGACCAGAATCTCGGCTGGGCTTCCTGGCCGAGCTCACACCCAGTGTTCCCCTCTCGAGATTTCTGGGTTTTTACCCTCGGAGCAAGGCCTTGTGCCGGTGCTTCTTCTTCTTCCCCAGGCTTGTTTGCTTACCTTGTCGTCCCCAGATTCCTCCCTCTTTATCTCCTTTCGTCGTGCGCTTGTTTCTTCCTCCTTGGAGACTTCCCTCCCCCGTCCTTTTCTCTTTTCCCTTTTCGGTGAAGGGGGGCCAGGCGGCTTTCCGACCTCGTCCGCCGGGCCCAGCAGGGAAAAGGCAAAGACAGAAGAGAAAAAGGGGAGGGCGGCGCTGGCAAGGCGGCCGGTCAGGCCTCTGGCCCAGCGAGAGCGCTCTCCTCCCCAAGCGTGGGCGCCATCCATCTATGGGGCCTGTTCCGTCAGGATCGCGTCTCTCGGTTGTGGGACCTGTCGGGCCGATGCAAGTGATGTTCCGCGTGCCGCCGCCCTCCGTACGGAGCGCTGTCTGGGGTTCGTACGGCCCGAGGGATGGCCTCGGGGCCCGTTTCTCTCCCTGGGACCCTCTCCGTACGAGCGGTCTGACATCGGCTGAGTTGGACCCGTCTCCGGGGGCCAACTGGTGAGGAGCGAAGGACCAGCCGACCTCGGCTTAGGTGGACCCCTCCTGGGTGGACACCTGGCGAGGTGGCAGGAGGTCGCCCGGCTTCGGCCGAGGTGGGCCCGTCTCCGGGTGGCCACCTGGCGAAGGGCGAAGGATTGGCCGACCTCGGCTTAGGTGGACCCCTCCTGGGTGGACACCTGGCGAGGTGGCAGGAGGTCGCCTGGCTTCGGCCGAGGTGGGCCCGTCTCTGGGTTGCCACCTGGCGAAGGGCGAAGGATTGGCCGACCTCGGCTTAGGTGGACCCCTCCTGGGTGGACACCCGGCGAGGTGGCAGGAGGTCGCCTGGCCGAGGTGGACCCGTCTCCGGCTGGCCACCTGGCGAAGGGCGAAGGATTGGCCGACCTCGGCTTAGGTGGACCCCTCCTGGGTGGACACCCGGCGAGGTGGCAGGAGGTCGCCTGACCTCGGCCGACCTCACTTAGGCGGACCCCTCCGGGTCCGGGCGCCAATAGGGTGGTAGAGGAACTCCGAGCCGAGCTCGACCTCGGTGAGGGCAGTTTGCCTTAGACAGTCGTCGGGCGGTGTAGTCTTGCCGATCCTGGCCTTGAAGACGTGGCGCCGACTCGGCCGGGGAAACTTCCACGTGGCTCGATCGCATTCGGCGGTACCTGAGCCTGGCCACGTCACTGTCACGGCTGTAACAGTTGCCCCCCAGCCCGCCGTTCCGTCGGGGCGTCGTAGAACGGAACGTCGGGATTGAATGCGGACATGACATGGGGAGGCGAAGATCTTGCATCATAATTGCCACGATCCTCGTCGCCGTGGCTCGATGCGGCTGAAAACCTATGGGGAGCCGCCACGCGTCGCCCACTTGCCTGCAATTAATGCGTCGCTTCGAGGCAGAGGCCGTTACTCTGCTAACGAGGCGTCGGTGTCGGGCGTGCGCCCACGTGGCAATCATCCAGTGGCCTGAGGCGGAATGACGGGTACGGTCGCTATCGGCTGAGTTTGAAAGGGAGGGGACTTTCCAGAACGAGGCCTTTCCCCTTGCTCCATGGGCGGTTTGCTGCAGACTAACTCCTGTTGCCTTGCACTCGTCTGGCGCATTTTCGGTGAGTGCCTCCTTCTCCCTCTCCGGTCCCCTTCCTTTTCTCTATTTTCTTTTCTCTTCGATCCTCTGTCCTTCTCTGTTCCATGGCGCGCCGTCGCCATGTCTCTTCCAACCCGGACGAGGCCGGTCCATCCCGGCCGAGGACTCCATCTTCTTCCTCCTCAGATGAGGAGACAATCCCGGAGGAGATCCGCCGGCGTCTGCAACCCGGGGTGTCACCATTGGCATCCCTAGGGGGATCCGGCCTCCTCCGGTTGCTCCTGCCGTCCCCCTTCGCTCTCTTCCGGCTTTTCCTGCTCTTCCTGCACCTTCTTCTCTTCCCGCCGGTCCCTCCGGTCATGCCTCCACCATGACCGAAGGCGATCTTTCTCTGCTCCGGGATGCTTACGGCATCCCGGGGTCCATCCGCTTGTTTGTTCCGCAGTCCGGGGAGCGCGTCACCATGAGTGGCCCCGGCCGCATAGCCTTCTACGAGGACTTCCTCCTTGGGGGACTTCGGTTTCCTCTGCACCCCTTCTTTCTTTCCTTCCTCAGCCATTTCCGGCTTGTCCCGGCCCAGCTGGCTCCCAACGCCATCCGGGTCATCTTTTCTTTCATTGTCTTTGTCACTTCCATGGGTTCGTTGCCCGTTTCTCCCTCTTCAGGGCCTTGTTCACCTTGAAGAAGTGCTCCACCGATGACGGCTGGTGGTATATTTCGCCCCGGCCCAGGTGTCTCCGGTTCGACCTCCCTTCCTCGGTCAAGGGCTGGAAGAGCCGGTTTTCTTCGCCTCAGTCGAAGACGTCGACTGGGCCTGAAGTGAACCGGACCGGACCCCGAACCGGAATTCTCAGGTCGAGTCGGCGGACCAAGAGTCCTATTCCCAGCTCCTGAGCGACGTGGTCCCGGCACTCGAGGTTCTGCTCTCTGAGCAGAATCTTTTTGAGGCCGGGATCAGTCCCATCTGCGAGACGGGTGAGACTCGGCTCCACTTTGACTTCTGCCCCCCTTTTTCTTCATGACTGAGCCGGCTGACTTTCTGTTCCTTTGTTTTGCAGGGATGAAATTTTTGCTGGAGAACCTCCTGGAGGGCGCAGCCCAGCGGGATGTCGTTGAGGTGGACGAGCCCGCGGCGAAGAGGGCTCGTACAGAGGCGAGCCGGGAGGTCATGACGGTGATCGTGCCCAGCCCGGTTGCTGTCGTTCCCCCGCCCAGGTTGCCTCAGGGCGGGGCCGCTGATGCCCCGGCCGCGCGACCTGGTGGCGCCGCCGCCGAGATGGCTCCTCCGCCTGCTGCTCCGCCCAGCGCCGGGCCCGTCGTCACTGCCGCCTCAACAGTGCAGCCTGTGGCCACCGTCGGCCCGTCGACCGCGGCCCCAGCTGATGGGCGGCCGCCGCAGGAGCCGGCCTGACGCCCCCGGCACCGGTGATCACCCAGCGGGACTCGGTCATCCGCGACAAAGGGCTCGCGGAGAGGATCATGGAGTACACCTCCACCGCCCGGGACCGCCGAGCTCGGGGCGGCCGGGATTACGCTGATGCGCTGCTCGGGATCCTACCGCAGCTCTTCACGGTAAGTTCGAGCTTCTTCCCTTCTTTTCCTTTCAAAACCTAACTCTTTTCATCCTGACATGATCTGCTCTTGTTGGTGTAGATCGGGAACGACGTTCTCCTACTGAGGAACTTCCTCGTAGGGAACGCCAAAAGGGACTCCGAGAAGGAGCTGAAGCTCGGCAAGCTCGCGGCCGATGTCAAGGACCTGATGGAGAAGGGGGCCGAGTTGCGAGCCAACAACCAGGCCCTCCAGTCCGACCTGGCGCATTCCGAGGGGCGGAACAAAGAGCTGGAGGCTTCCCTGTCGGAGGAGCGGACCTCCAACCAGCACCGCTCGGAGGAGGAGGTGGCGGAGAAGGCCCGCCTGCAGGCCCACTCCCAGTGGCTGGAGCGCCAGTTGGAGGAGGCCCGGCGAGACGCAACCGCGGCGAAAGACCGGAGTGCGTACGTCAACGGACTCCTGGAGGCCGCAAAGCGGGAGGCGCAGGAGGCCATCCCGAAATTCCGGGCTTCTGACGAGTACACGTCGGAGGTCCGGGAGGCCGCCGTGGACTCCTTCTTGAAGGGGTTCCGGATGTGCCGGGAGAAGGTGGGGGCCCTCTTCCCCGAGCTGGATCTGAGCGGGGTGGTGATTGGAGGTAGGAGGCTAGGAGGCGAGAGCAGGGCCTCCGGCGCGGCCGAAGCAACTCCTGCGGCGCCGTCGACCAGTGAGGCTGCGGCTCCGGAGCAGCCTCGAGAGCCGACCGCCGTAGAAGTCGAGGACGCAGCACCCGCGCCCCCGGTAGAGGGCTCCGACCCTGCACCACAGTGAACCCAGCGCCTTCTCCCTGTTGTCTTTTCTTTTTCTTCTTCTGTTGTTGTTTTTTTTTTGGGGACTCCCGGCCTGTCGGGACTCCCAGCTTGTACTGATCCTTTATATCAATGAAAGTTTCAGTTTGACAAAACTTCGTGTTCATCTTACCTCACTTTTCTTCTTCTTTCTTTCTGAGATGTTGGTATGGAACACTTGAAACAGTTGCAGGCCTGGTCCTTCCATTGCTCAAATCGAAGGTTGGGGCCTCCCAGATCGCATGGCGGCAGAGTAGGCCTTAAGCGGGCCCGTCTTTGGGGCCGCCTTCATACTTGCGCAGGCGACACGGTTTCTGCACCATCTTCCAGGCCGAAGCCCAGGATCTCCGGACTGAGCTCGATGCCGCAGGCTTTCTCAAGCCTTGCGCGGCTTGCTGAGCTGTTCTCCGGGCTTGCGTGGGCGAACTGGGTTCGGTGCCACCTTCCAGGCCGAAGCCCAGGATCTCCGGACTGAGCTCGATGCCGCAGGCTTTCTCAAGCCTTGCGCGGCTTACTGAGCCGTTCTCCGGGCTTGCATGGGCGAACTGGATTCGGCGCCACCTTCCAGGCCGAAGCCCAGGATCTCCGGACTGAGCTCGACGCCGCAGGCTTTCTCAAGCCTTGCGCGGCTTACTGAGCTATTCTCCGGGCTTGCGTGGGCGAACTAGGTTCGGCGCCACCTTCCAGGCCGAAGCCCAGGATCTCCGGACTGAGCTCGACGCCGCAGGCTTTCTCAAGCCTTGCGCGGCTTACTGAGCTGTTCTCCGGGCGTGCATGGGCGAACTGGGTTTAGCGCCGCCTTCCAGGCCGAAGCCCAGGATTTCCGGACCGAGCCCGATGCCGTAGGCTTCCTTGTCGAAGCGAGAAAAGAGTGTTTGAAGTGGGGGAACTTTGTTGCAGAAACAGGGAACCTTACATTACTGATAGTACATCCTTAGGTTCGAGGAGTTCCACGTCCGGGGGAACCTGGCACCTCCCAATTCCTCAAGTAATATGCTCCATGAGGGAGGGCTTCTGCCACCCGATATGGGCCTTCCCAGTTGGGTGATAACTTACCGCATTCCCGTGGCTGGGAGGCTTCAGCGCGCCGGAGGACCAAGTCTCCGGGACGGAAAACCTTCGGCCGCACATGGGAGTTATAATATCTGGCCACACGTTGCCTATACGCCGCCATTCGAACTCTGGCCTTGTCCCTCGTTTCCTCGAGAAGGTCCAGGTTGAGCATCATCCTGGCTGGGTTTTCTGTCTCGTCGTATTGCTCCACACGCAGTGTGGGTAGGCTGAGCTCGATCGGGATGACTGCCTCGGCTCCGAAGACGAGGTTGAACGGGGTTTCGTCGGTAGCCGTCCTCGGGGTGGTGTGGTATGCCCAGAGGACGCTGGGAAGCTCATCGGCCCACCTGCCCTTGGCCTGGTCCAGCCGCGTGCGGAGGCCCTGAAGAATGGTCCTGTTCGTGACTTCGGCCTCCCCATTGGTCTGAGGATGCGCCACCGAGGTAAAGCGATGCCTGATGCCGAGGTCGCTGCAGAATTCTTCGAATTCCCGGAAGTCAAACTGGCGCCCGTTGTCGGTGACCACGGTGTGGGGGAGGCCGAAGCGGCAGACGATGGACTTCCAAAAGAACTTGGCGACGTTTGCTTCGGTGATCCTTGCCAAGGGTTCGGCCTCGACCCACTTCGTGAAGTAGTCGATGGCCACTATCAAGAACTTCCGCTGGCCAGACGCCGGCGGGAATGGGCCCAGGAGGTCCATCCCCCACTGGGCGAACGGCCAGGGGGCCGAGAGCTGCGAGATTGGGTTGGAGGGCTGCCGCTGCACCGTGGCGTGACGCTGGCACCGGTCGCACTTCTTCACGAAGTCGGCGGCGTCTTCCTTCATTGTCTCCCAGAAGTAGCCCTGACGGAGGGCCTTGTACGCCAATGCCCTGCCCCCCACATGGTTTCCGCAGACGCCTTCGTGAATCTCCTGGAGCACAAGCTTGGCTTACGTGGATCCTATGCACTTGAGGAGGGGGTAGGAGTAGGATCTTCGATACAACTGCCCGTCCATCAGGACGAATCGCACGGCCTTCTTCCTGATGAGGCGAGCCGCCTCGCGGTTCTCTAGCAGGGTGCCATTGGTGATGTATGCGGCGTACTTGTCTATCCAGCTGGGTTCATGGCCGACCTGGTGGACCTTCACCGGTGCTTCGAGGCTTGGGACCTCAAGGCGCTCCACATAGGCGCGTCCCAGCATCGTGTCCGGTAGGGTCGCCAGTCAGGAGAGAGCATCCGCGCGGGCGTTCTCCCCGCGGGGGATATGGAAGATGTTGAAGCGTCGGAATCTGGACGCGCCCTCTTTGACGAGCTCCAAGTATCTCGCCATTTGGGGGTCGTGTGCGACGTACTCCCCGGACACCTGCCCCGCCACGAGCTGGGAATCAGTGAAAGCCTTGAGGTTGGTTACGCCCAGCTCGCGGGAGACTCTCAGTCTGGCAAGAAGTGCCTCGTACTCCGCCTGGTTATTTGTCGCGGGGAATTGGAAACGGAGTGCGCATTCGGCGACGACCCCGTTGCTGTTGGCAAGGATGAGCCCAGCCCCGCTCCCACCGGAGTTTGAGGCTCCGTCTACATGGAGGATCCAGGCATCCTCTCCGGGCTCGTCGGTGCCTATCTCCATCGACCGACCTGAGGGGCCTTCCTCGGGCTCCTTGCCCAAGCCTGCACATTCGACCAAGAAGTCGGCCAGCACCTGTGCCTTCATGGCCGACCTCGGCCTGTACGTAATGTCGAACTCGCTGAGCTTCAGTGCCCACTTTGCCAATCGTCCCGAGGTATCGGGTCGGCTGAGCACTGCTTTCAGCGGTTGATCCGTCAGGACAGCGATGGGGTGCGCTTGAAAATAAGGCTGAGATGTTGGGCAGACACTATTAGCGCAAAAACGAGTTTCTCGGGCCGAGAATACCCGAGCTCCGCGTCACGGAGGAGTTTGCTGGTATAGTACACCGGCCGCTAGGCCCCCTGGCCGTCGGTTTGAACCAAGACTGAGCTGACGGCTTCCGGGGTAACCGCCAGGTAGAGGGTAATCTCCTCTCCCTCCTCGGGCCTGGACAGCAATGGTGGCGATGCAAGCGTCTTCTTCAGCTCCTCGAAGGCCTGCTGGCATTCCTCGGTCCAAGCAAAGTCATTCATCTTCCTCAGCACCTTGAAGAAGGGACGGCAGCGGTCCACCGACCTGGAGATAAAACGGCTAAGGGCCGCAACTCGGCTGGTTAGTTGTTGCACTTGCTTCTTGGAGGCGGGCTGCTCCATGTCCAGGATGGCCTGGACCTTCTCCGGGTTGGCTTCGATTCCTCTTTGGGTCACCATAAACCTTAGGAACTTCCCGGCGGAGACGCCGAAGGCGCACTTCGCCGGGTTCAGCTTCATTTGATGGCGTCGGAGGTTGCCGAACGTCTCCGCCAAGTCAGCCACGTGGTCTAAATTGGGTTTGCTCATTACCAGCATGTCGTCCACGTACACCTGCATGTTGCGGCCGATCTGGTCTTTGAAGATTCTACTGACCAGGCGCTGGTACGTTGCCCCCACGTTCTTGAGGCCAAATGGCATCATCCTATAGCAAAAGGTTCCGCGGTCAGTTATGAAGGCGATGTGCTCTTCGTCCTCCGGGTTCATCCGGATCTGGTTGTATCCGGAGAAGGCGTCCATGAACGACAGGAGGCGATGCCCCGAGGTGGTGTCGACCAGCTGGTCGATCTTTGGAAGAGGGAAGCTGTCCTTTGGGCAAGCTCGGTTGAGGTCGGTGTAGTCCACACAGATCCTCCACTTACCGCTACTCTTCTTTACCATGACCACGTTTGCCAGCCAACTGGGGTACTGGACCTCTCGGACAAAACCGGCGGCGAGGAGCTTCTCTACTTCCTCGTTGATCGCCTTCTGTCTCTCTATGGCGAAGCTTCTCTTCTTCTGGTAGACCGGGCGGCAATTTGGGTCCACGTTTAGCCTGTGCGAGATGACCTCGGGCGGGATGCCCGGCATGTCGGCTGCTGACCAGGCGAACACGTCAGCGTTGGCACGGAGGAACTCCAGCAGGCGGGTTCGTTCTTCCTCAGGGAGCTGGGCCCCGACTTGCACCATCTTCAGGGGGTCCGAACCGAGGGGAAAAGCCAGCAGGCGCTCTACGAGCCCTCCCCTGGGTTCCTTCTCTCTCAGATCGAGGTCGTCGACATCATGGGCGAGCTCCGCGCCCCCGGTGCTTGGGACCGTCTGGAGGCAGAGCGGGACTGGCTGGGTCGTCCCCTTCATCTCCCCGAGCCCGGAAGGCATGGGGAACTGTACCAACAGCCTTCTCGTGGAGATGGTGGCGTCCAGTTGGTTGAGCCCGGACGCCCGAGGATGGCGTTGTAAGGCGAGGGGAGCCTGACGACGGCAAATGTTATTAGGACGGTCGCCTGCCGGGGTGGGGATCCGGCGGTGACCGGGAGAGTGATCTCCCCCTCGACCCCCACGGAGTCCCCTGTAAAACCTACCAGGGGGTGTGCACTGGTTTCAGCTGATCGGGGGACAAGTTCATCCGAGAGAAAGCGTCGTAAAAAAGTACGTCAGCGAGCTTCCACTATCCACCATGATTCGATGTACAGGATGCTTCGCGATGGTCATCTCGACCACCACGGCATCGTTGTTTACATTATCATTAACTTCCCCCCCCTTGGGAGGGATTACATTCTCTGGGTTCCCGACTTCCCGGGCTCTTTTCGTCGCTCGACCGGACCCGCGTGAGATCATGCCCACGGGCTTCTCCGTTGGGCGGTTGTCGATCGCAGGGACAGGTGGTAAGGCCGCGAGTGGTTGCCCTTCAGAGGGGGCCTCGTTCTTAACGAACTTCCTGAGGTAACCCCTCATGATCAGCTCTTCGATCTCCCGCTTCAGGTGGCGACACTCCTCCGTGTCATGCCCGTGCTCGCGGTGGAACTGGCAGTACTTCGATTTGTCTCGGACGGCTCTCGGGTTCTGAGGAGGAGGTCGGCGGAGGTAGCGCTCGCCCTCGATTTCCATGAGGATCTTCGTTCGAGGTGCGAGGAGAGGGGTGTACCTCCGCTCGGGAGTGGCCTCGCCCCTCGGCCTTGGATTCGGGCGAGGGTCGGCAGATGGCCCAGGCCTCCGAGCTCCCGGGGCGTCCCTCGGGAGCGGCTTCTTCGGAGTCTTCCCGTCCAACTCTCGACGGGTGCGGTCAGCCTCCTCCGCTCGGATGTACTTGTGGGCGCGGAGGAGGAGCTCGGAGTACGTCTTGGGCGGCTTCTTGTCCAGGGAGTAGGTTAGGCGGGACGTCTTGAGCCCGCGCTTCAAAGCCAGCATGGCGACGGGCTCGTCCAAGCTGTAGATCTCCAGGGCTGCGGTCTTGAACCGGGTGATGTAGTCCCGGAGCAGCTCCTGGTCCCGCTGGAGGATAGAAAAGAGGCTGTCCACCTCTCTTGGCACCTTTCGACAGGCGTCGAAGTGCGCCACAAACTTTCCTTCCAACTGGTGGAAGGAGCAAATGGATCCAGGCTCGAGGCGGGTGAACCAGACTCGAGCGGCCTTCCGGAGGGTCGCCGGGAAGGCGATGCACAGAAGAGCGTCGGTGGCCCCCTGGATCCTCATGAGGGCTTTATAGCTCTCCAAATGGTCCAGGGGGTCGGTGGTCCCGTCGTAGGGATCCACCTGCGGCATGCGGAACCGTTTCGGGATCGGTTCCGCCTGGATTTCTTCAGAGAAAGGGGGGCGGGAGTCGTAGCCCGCCGGGTCTGCCGATGAGTTCTGCAGGTCGGCGAATCGGCGGGCGAACTCCGCCAGCTTGCGCTCATGCTCCTCCAGGCGCCTCTCGGCCTGGCGCCTGATGGCTTCGTCGGTGGAGTCTTCCACCGAGACTGCGGGTGAAGGGGGCGCCGATCGATCTCGGCGCGAGGTTTGGCCTCGGCGTCGCTTGCTGCGATGCACCATTTCGGCCCCGTCGGCTGGGGATCGGCTCTCGTGATCCTCCGAGCCAGAGTAGTTTCTCTTTGCGGGAGCTCGGTGGCTCCCCGGGGGTTGGAGACGGCCCTCGGATGGGATGGCCTACCCTGAATTGAGCGCAAGCTCCCACGTTGCCCCGCGGCTCGGGCCGCGGGGGTCCCTGGCTGCGACTGGGTGGCCAGGGACCGTTGCTGATGCTGAAGCTGCCGGACCGCTGAGGTCAAGGTCTGCAGCTGCTGGACGATGGCCGCAAGGGATCCGTCCACCGGGGTAGGTTGCTGTGGAGGAGGAGGAGGAGCCGGAAGCTCCCTTTCGGGGCTGTGGTCCCCCGGAGGGGAGTGGGCTTCCCCCACACGGCTGGTGGATGCCTCGCGTCCACGAGTGACCACCATTGTCGGAGAGCGCGATACTTGCAGAAAGCTGGCTCCCGTTGGGGTTCAGTGTCCTGCCCCCCTACCTGGCGCGCCAATCTGTTGCCGCTCTCGCCGCCGCGCCCGTGCCGCAGATCCGTCGATCCCTCCTGACCGCCTGGCGAGGGAGCCTCCCTTCCCGCGGCGAACCTGCAAAAAAGGGGTTAGAAGACCCTGGCCGGGGATTCCGGCGAGGGAGCTCCGACTGTCAAGTCAGTAGACGACGAGAAGGAACAGACTCTCCAGACGGACCCCCGAAGGGGCTCCAGACTTAGAGAGTTTACTAGTGAGAGAGACGCTCTGGGGACCAGAATCTCGGCTGGGCCTCCTGGCCGAGCTCACACCCAGTGTTCCCCTCTCGGGATTTCTGGGTTTTTACCCTCGGAGCAAGGCATTGTGCCGGTGCTTCTTCTTCTTCCCCAGGCTTGTTTGCTTACCTTGTCGTCCCCAGATTCCTCCCTCTTTATCTCCTTTCGTCGTGCGCTTGTTTCTTCCTCCTTGGAGACTTCCCTCCCCGTCCTTTTCTCTTTTCCCTTTTCGGTGAAGGGGGGCCAGGCGGCTTTCCGACCTCGTCCACCGGGCCCAGCAGGGAAAAGGCAAAGACAGAAGAGAAAAAGGGGAGGGCGGCGCTGGCAAGGCGGCCGGTCAGGCCTCGGGCCCAGCGAGAGCGCTCTCCTCCCCAAGCGTGGGCGCCATCCATCTATGGGGCCTGTTCCGTCAGGATCGCGTCTCTTGGCTGTGGGACCTGTCGGGCCGATGCAAGTGATGTTCCGCGTGCCGCCGCCCTCCGTACGGAGCGCCATCTGGGGTTCGTACGGCCCGAGGGATGGCCTCGGGGCCCGTTTCTCTCCCTGGGACCCTCTCCGTACGAGCGGTCTGACCTCGGCTAAGTTGGACCCGTCTCCGGGTGGCCACCTGGCGAAGGGCGAAGGATTGGCTGACCTCGGCTTAGGTGGACCCCTCCTGGGTGGACACCTGGCGAGGTGGCAGGAGGTCGCCTGGCTTCGGCCGAGGTGGGCCCGTCTCCGGGTTGCCACCTGGCGAAGGGCGAAGGATTGGCCGACCTCGGCTTAGGTGGACCCCTCCTGGGTGGACACCCGGCGAGGTGGCAGGAGGTCGCCTGGCCGAGGTGGACCCGTCTCCGGGTGGCCACCTGGCGAAGGGCGAAGGATTGGCCGACCTCGGCTTAGGTGGACCCCTCCTGGGTGGACACCTGGCGAGGTGGCAGGAGGTCGCCTGACCTCGGCCGACCTCACTTAGGCGGACCCCTCCGGGTCCGGGCGCCAATGGGGTGGTAGAGGAACTCCGAGCCGAGCTCAACCTCGGCGAGGGCAGTTTGCCTTAGATAGTCGTTGGGCGGTGTAGTCTTGCCGATCCTGGCCTTGAAGACGTGGCGCCGACTCGGCCGGGGAAACTTTCACGTGGCTCGATCGCATTCGGCGGTACCTGAGCCTGGCCACGTCACTGTCACGGCTGTAACAGATACAATTTCTTGGTGAGGTTGTCAAATGCTCCTCCAATAGAGGAGGATAGGTCTTATTTATATATAACAAAATATGAAAAAATATATTTCACATTAAGATATAGTAAAATATTAAAAATTAAAGAAATCGACTGATTGGTGATGCAAAGGGTGCAAAGGGTCCACATGGCGGAGAGAATGAAGGATAGGCTTGGCTTCCATCATTTAAAATAAGGAAGAGCTAAGAGAATTAGAAAATTTCATTCCGGAAAAAATTATTAATGATATAAAAAGGGTGGCATGATTGCTTGCTACCAAGGCAAATACTATGATCAGCTAAACCATACCAAATTTTACATGAACTAATAGGTTTACATTATCAAATTTTAAATAATATTTTTATATTTATAGTAGAATAACTTTATAATATTATTTCATATTAATTTGCATATTGAATATAAATTTTCACCATGATTAATGTCCAAAATAGGTCATGCCCCATATAGATATCTAATACATTGCATAGGGCAATCTTTAATATGTTAATATTTTTTTTAGAGAGAACTTTCTTTATAAATATTTTTTTTGATTAATTTTGCTTCTATTTAGATATTAATTTTTGAAAGATAAATTCAGCACCACTAAGACGGTAGCCTGGGTCATTACCATTTGGTCATGGATTTGAGGCATGATTTCGTGAGTGACTTGATTAAATCCAGAATTTTTTTTGGGCTCGTGACAGTTGACACTCAGGCCTCGCTATCAATCGGTCATGAATTCGAAGAATGATCCCATGAATAACTTGATTAAATCCAAAAATTTTTCTAGACCCGTGACAGTTGACATGAGTGAAAGATCAGGAGTGTTAGGTTGTTGTACTCACTTTTATATGAAAAAAGACCGGTGGAGAAAGATTGTGAGGATCTAAGCATCTTGAATCAAATATTATCTGATGGGGTGGAGGCCTGCAAGGTAGCTACACCAAGATTTATCCCTTCTCCATCTTTTTTTTATACCTGTTGCCACCAAGATCGTCGCGGCCCGTAGTTGCTATCGGCGCCAGATTACCCCTCGTCTCCTCCGTGATGTCTTGCTCCTTGGGACCTGCAAAACAAGGGTTAGTGACTCGGGCCAGGAATTCCGACGGGGGCACTCCGACAGTCAAGTCAGTGACGATCCAGGGGAACATATCCTTCTAGTCGAGCCCCTGAGATGGACTCCACGCTAGGAGTAATGATGTGTGAGTGGGAGTGTAAGTAGGCTAGGAAAGGTGGTGGCCAAAGTGAACTGGAGATGGATGGCTGTGTTTGGGCGATCCTTCCTGTGGATCTTCGAGAGCCTTGGATTCTTAGTCTCCTGGATGGTTCTCTTATGTGGCCTCCTTCCCCTACTTGCTTGGATGTTTGTTGTTTAGCTTGCATGTTTTGCTTACCTCTTTCTGAGGGTGTCAAAGGTTCTTTTAAGTCTAGGTGATTGTTGAATGCCTGTCTCGGGATCTCCCACGCGCTAGCAGATGCGTGTGGCGGTGTTCCGTGCCATGGACGGGATGTATTTCCTGATTCATGATAAAGGAAGCTGCCATGTGCTCTGACATTCCTTCCGGTCGCTCCACTTCGGGTAACCTGGCAGGGCTTCAATTAGGGTGCCACCACCCCCGAGATTCGAATCTCCTGGTACTTCCTCTTCTGGGTGGTGCAGGCAGTTGGTGGAGAGCATGGTGTCTCGGTCAGGCAGCTCCTTCCTCTTCTGGTATAAGTGGTGGCCGCGGATAGTTATTATGATTTGATGGATGCTTATTTGTAGTCCTCGGGTGGCTCGTTGGCGCCTCGGGGGGGTGGCGCCGCCCCTTTGGCGGTCGGTGGCATTATCCGAGGTGGTTGCCGAACTAAAGAGCTGGGACTCGAATCCGGCCTGGGGGCCTCATCTCCGAGGGGCTCGACCTGTCGGAGGAGGGCTGGGCTTGACTATGGTCCAGGAGGCTCGACCTCAGAATGGCTCAACCTCGGAAGGGCTCGACCTGATGGAGGAAGGCTCGACTCATGCTCAGAGGGCTCAGCCTCGAAGGGGCTCGACCTGACGGAGGAGGGCTGAGCTCGACTTCGGTCCAGGGGGCTCAGCCTTGGAGAGGCTCGATCTGGCGGAGGAGGTCAGCGCGTGACTCCAGCCCAGAGGGCTCGGCCTCGGAGGGGCTCGACCTGGCAGAGGAGGGTTGAGCTCAACTCCGATCCAGGGGGCTTAGCTTCGGAGGGGCTCGATCTGGTGAAGGAGGTCGCTCGGCTCCGACCTAGGCATCCCGGGCTTGCGAGTGCCGACCTGGCGGAGGAAGGAACTCAGCTTTGATGGGCCACCTCGTCATTCTCGGGGAGCTCAGCTCAGTCAAAGGAGTCCGAGATGGGGTGTTCACCGTGACAGCTTTTCTGACATGGCATCTGATAGGGATTATACGTCAGCTTCTTGCCACATCATTTGCCCCCCACTCCTGAGTCCTGTTGGCACGGAGTGCTCGGGGCGAAGGGAGTAAATGCAATACTAACATAGAAAGGCAAGAATCTGGTGTAATGATGGCCATGATCGCCGGCGCCTCGCGGAGCGGTTCTTTTAGCCTATCTGTGGGGCCAAGCGGACACGTCCGAGGAGTAGTTATTGCAGGTGCATAATTCAGAGCGGCCGCAGTTGAAATCAGGCACCAACCTCGATAATTGGCGACACGTGGCGCGAATCCACCGGTGGAGGCTGTAACGGTATGGTCGGGCACCGGTCACTTCGAAAGGGAAGGCCACTTTTCCCAAAACAAGCCTTCTTTCAAATCCTGCATGCCCGCCATCATTCCGAAGTTTTCCCTTTTGCTCCCCCGACCATCTTTGCCTTCCCAAGTCCTGAGCATGTTAGTCTCCTTCCCCCATATTGGTTGAGTAGGGACCTTCTCTTAGGGCTAGGTTCTTCCTCGGATCCTTGTCCATCTTCTCCTTCTTTTTGTTCTTCTCTTCCTGTTTCTTGGCCTCCATGTCTCACTTTGGACCGGGCTTCCGCCCCACCACTAACCAGGGTGAGGCCGGGTCTTCTAGGCCGAGGCCGCCTTCTTCTTCTTCTGTCGAGGAGGAGGATGTGGCGTGCTTTGAGGTCAGCCGAAGGCCTATGCCTGGGGGAATAGTGCTTAGGGAACCCGCATCTTCTCCCCCACCTCATCCTCTTCTTCATGCTCTTGCACCTGCTCCCGAACCTGCTCATCAACAGGTCCCAGAGGGATCGCTTCGGTGATCACCGCCGTGGACCTTGCGACCATCTGGGACACCTACGGTATCCCGGACGGCGTCTGGCTCTCGGTCCCTCGACCGAGAGAGCGGGTCACCTCTAATGACCCGTGTCGGATATCCTTCTACGGAAAAACCTTCTCGGGGGGCCTCCGATTCCCATTCCACCCATTCTTCCTCTCTGTCTTGAACCACTACCGTCTTGTTCCTGCTCAACTCGTCCCGAACACCATCAGGACGATTTTCTCCTTTATTGTCTTGTGTCACTTCCATGGGATTGTTGCCTGTTTTTCCTTGTTCAGGACCTTTTTCATCCTGAAACGCTACCCCACCGAGGAGGGGTGGTGGTCTCTTTCCTCCCATTCCAGAGCATTAAGTTCGAACTTCCCTCTTCCATCAAAGGATGGAAGAGTAGGTATTTTTTCACCTCGATCGAGGGGGTCGACTAGGTTTGGAGCGACCCAGATCGGTCCCCCAACCGGGATTTCGCGATCGACGCAACTAACTTGGAGTTGTACGACCAGCTTCGCTCCACCGAGATCCCTTCTCTCGAGATCCTGCTGTCAGAGAAAAATCTCCATGAGGCCGGGGTTGGCCCAACATAAGAGTTGGGTGAGTTCGGCTCAAAAATCCTTTTCTTTCTTTCTTTTCTCTTTTTCTTGTTGTTCTTTTTTTTTTATAAAGCTGACGTCTTTTTTCTTGGTGCAGGCATGAAGTTCTTTATGGAAGAGCTCCTCTCATTTTTCGAGGAGAGGAACCAAGCGGAGGGCACCGGCGAGCCCGCCTCGAAGAGGGCTCGGGTGGATACTGGCATGAGGGCGGTGCCAGCCGTGCAAGCCAAACCCATTCCCGAGCCTCCGAGGCAGCGCGATCTGTCCTTGGTATCGGAGTCCGAGGTGGTGGCCCGGGCTAGATCTGCTACCGCTACTGCTACTGTGGTGTCCCCTCCGGAGATCGTCGAGGTCGAGGAGGACAGGGAGCCAGAGGGTGCGGGGCTGACGTTGGTAGCGCCGTCCGAGGTGGCGCCGACTCAGTCCGCACCGACAGCCTCGACCGTCGATGGAGTAGATGATCCCATACCGGTGGCAGGCAAGAGAGACAGGGACTACCATCGGGTCCCTTTCAAGTTGGGGCCCAATGTATCCCTTACCAGGGACCCGGCCCTCGCCGAGTGGATGATGGACTTCTCCGTCCAGTCTTGCAACTGGCGGGAGAGGAGTGGGAGATACCTGGCTGACGTCATCAGTACATCCTTCTCCAACCTATGCCGTAAGTAAATTCCTGCTCTGCCTCACTTCCTCCCTCATCTTCTTGGTGACTAACATCATTTTTGATGCAGCAAGGTGCTAAGCTTCTACTGATCTGGGACTATTACCGTAACTGGGTCAGGATGGACAAGGAGCATGAGGCGGAGTTCGAGTCCTCGAAGACCAAACTAAGGCGGAAGAGTGATGAGCTCTGGGAGGCCAACATGATGATTAAGAGCCTCTGGGGTGAAGTCGCTAGCATCGGGCGACACTCAAAGGAGTTCGAGGAGGAGCTCAAGTCAAAAGGTGCTCGATTAAAGGTGCTCCAGACCGAGTTGGAGGCAGCGAAGGAGCGGGCCGTCTCCGCTGAGAAGAAGGCTGCGACCACCGAGCAGAAGGCTGTCAAGGCAGAGAGGAGGATCTTCGCTGCAGTCAGTTCAGTTGAGGCCGCGAAGAAAGAAGCCACCGAGGCCACCAGCAAAGCTGAGGATGCGGACAAGAGGTCGACCGAGGCGGTCAGCCGGGCGGAGGCCGCCAGGAAGGAGGTCGCCAAGGCGGTGGCCAGTTACAAGGCCTCCGAGGAGTTCAAGCTGGACTTCAAGGATGCAGCGATGGACTCCTTCTTCAAGGGGTTCGTATATTGCCGAACCCAGTTGCGCGGCATCCTTTCAGACGAGCGGATGGCCGCCCTCCGACTCCCAGGCTCCAAGGTTGCAAAGACCTCAACACCTGTACTGGCAGCGGTAGAGGAGTGCACCGTTGTAGCCTTACCGGCTCTGCAGGTGGCAGCGACCGAACCGACCCCGCATGTGGTGGTGACCGAACCAACTCTGCCTGCAACGACGACTGAAGGAGTGGCCCCGGCCATGGAGGTCATCGAGGTCGAGGCTCTAGTAGCGCGCCGTCCAGGGAAGGCACCGGCAGAGTAGAGTAGGGCTTTTTAGTTGTAACTTCTTCTTTTTGCTTTCCATCCTGGGCTGCCCGACATGTCGAGGCTCAGGAGCATTGTAACTTCTTTGTTTAAGTAATGAAAACACTTTTCATCAACTTGGTTTGCTCTTTTGTTTCTTTTTGTACATGTGATGAGATTTGAGAGGAGATTCCTCCTTTGTTTCTAAGTATCCCAAGCTTCAGTGTTGGAGAGCTGGACTTCAGACTTGATGGCCTGAGAGTTGGTCTTAAAGACTTGGTGGCCGGAGAGCTGGGCTCCGGGCTTCGATGTCTTGGAGCTGGGCTCGAAGACTTGGTGGCCGGAGAGCTTGGCTCTGGGCTTTGGATCTCAGAGCTGGGCTCGAAGACTTGGTGGCCGGAGAGGTTGGCCCCGGGCTTTGATGGTTAGAGATCTGAGCTCTGGGCTTTGATGTCTTGGAGCTGGGCTCGAAGACTTGGTGGCCGGAGAGCTTGGCTCCGGGCTTTGATGTCTCGGAGCTGGGCTCGAAGACTTGGTGGCTGGAGAGCTTGGCTTCGGGTTTTGATGTCTCGGAGCTGGGCTCGAAGACTTGGTGGCCGAGAGCTTGGCCCCGGGCTTTGATGGTCGGAGAGCTTGGCTCCGGGCTTTGATGTCTTGGAGCCGGGCTCGAAGACTTGGTGGCTGGAGAGCTTGGCTCTGGGTTTGATGTCTCGGAGCTGGGTTCGAAGACTTGGTGGCCGGAGAGCTTGACTCTGGACTTTGATGTCTCAGAGCTGGGCTCGAAGACTTGGTGGCCGAAGAGCTTGGCTCCGGGCTTTGGTGTCTCGGAGCTAGGCTCGAAGACTTGGTGGTTGGAGAGCTTGGCTCTAGGCTTTGGTGTCTTGGAGTTAGGCTTGAAGACCTGGTGGCCGGAGAGCTTGCTCCGGGCTTTGGTATCTTGGAGCTGGGCTCGAAGACTTGGTGGCTTTGATAGCCAGAGATCTAAGCTCTGGGCTTTGATGTCTTGGAGCTGGGCTCGAAGACTTGGTGGTCGGAGAGCTTGGCTCTAGGCTTTGATGTCTCGGAGCTGGGCTCAAAGACTTGGTGGCCAGAGAGCTTGGCTCCGGGCTTTGATGTCTCGGAGCTGGGCTCGAAGACTTGGTGGCCGGAGAGCTTGGCTCCGGGCTTTGGTGTCTCGGAGTTGGGCTCGAAGACTTGGTGGCTGGAGAGCTTTGGTTCGGGCTTTGATGGCTGGAGATCTGAGGTCCGGGCTTTGATGTCTCGGAGTTGGGCTTGAATACTTGGTGGCTGGAGAGCTTGGCTTCGGGTTTTGATGTCTCGGACTGGGCTTGAAGACTTGGTGGTCAGAGAGCTTGGCTCCGGGCTTTGATGTCTCGGAGCTGGGCTTGAAGACTTGGTGGCCGGAGAGCTTGGCTTTGGGCTTTGGTGTCTCAGAGCTGGGCTCGAAGACTTGGTGGCCGGAGAGCTTGGCTCTGGGTTTTGGTGTCTCGGAGCTAGGCTCGAAGACTTGGTGGCCGGAGAGCTTGGCCTCGAGCTTTGGTGGCCGGAGATCTGAGCTCCGGGCTTTGATGTCTTGAAGCTGGGCTCGAAGACATAGTGGCCGGAGAGCTTGGCTCTGGGCTTTGATGTCTCAGAGCTGGGCTCGAAGACTTGGTGGCCGGAGAGCTTGGCCCCGGGCTTTGATGGCCACAGATCTGAGCTCCGGGCTTTGATGTCTTGGAGCTGGGCTCGAAGACTTGGTGGCCGGGGAGCTTGGCTCCGGGCTTTGATGTCTTAGAGTTGGGCTTGAAGACTTTATGACCAGAGAGCTTGGCTCTGGGTTTTGATGTCTCGGAGCTGGGCTCAAAGACTTGGTGGCCGGAGAGCTTGGCTCCGGACTTTGGTGTCATGGAGCTAGGCTCGAAGACTTGGTGGCCGGAGAGCTTGGCTTTGGGCTTTGGTGTCTCGGAGCTGGGCTTGAAGACTTGGTGGCTGGAGAGCTTGGATCTGGGCTTTGGTGTCTCGAAGCTGGGCTCGAAGACTTGGTAGTCGGAGAGATTGGCCCCAGGCTTTGATGGCCGGAGATCTAAGCTCCGGGCTTTGATGTCTTGGAGCTGGGCTCGAAGACTTGGTGGCTAGAGAGCTTGGCTTCGGGCTTTGATGGCCAGAGATCTGAGCTCCGGGCTTTGATGTCTCGGAGCTGGGCTCGAAGACTTGGTGGCCGGAGAGCTTTACTCCGGGCTTTGATATCTCGGAGCTGGGCTCGAAGACTTGGTGGCCGGAGAGCTTAGCCCCGGGCTTTGATGGCCGGAGATCTGAGCTCCAGGTTTTGATGTCTTGGAGCTGGGCTTGAAGACTTGGTGGCCGGAGAGCTTGGCTCCGAGCTTCGAGTGCCAGACCTGGGGTCGGGCGGAGATTCTCCTGCAAGGCAAAAAGTATTTGCACAAGGGGAACTTTGATTATATGTGAGAAAAAAACCTTACACTATTGATGCCAGAGAGCTGGGCCCCGGGCTTTGGTGTCGGAGAGCTGGGCTCTGAGTTTTATTATCGGGGATCTCGTCTCCGACTTTTGATGCCGGAGAGCTAGGCCCCGAGCTTCGGTGTCGGAGAGCTAGGCTCCGAGTTTTGGCGTGCCGGACCCTTGGTTGGGCAGTGACATTCCTGCAAGGCAGAAGGTGACTTGTGCAAAAGAGAGCCTTTATTATTATAAAGGGTGAGCCTTATATTATTGATAATATTTTCTCAGGTTGCAGGCGTTCCATGTTCGCGGGAACCTGGCACCGTCTGTCCATGTCCGTGAGGAATTAGGCTCCATGCAGAAGAGCTTCGACCACCTTGTAGGGGCCTTCTCAGTTTGGCGAGAGCTTGCTGCACTCTCGAGGCTGAGACGCTTCGGCTCGGCGCAGCACCAGGTCGCCAGGTCGGAAGACCTTAGGCCTTACCCATGCGTTGTAGTACCAGGCCACTAGTTGCCGGTACGCTGCCATCCAGAGCCGAGCTTTGTCTCTGGTTTCCTCGAGGAGGTCTAAGTTGAGTAGGAGGCATGCTGAGTTCTGCACTTCATCATATTGCTACACCTAAAGCGTGGGCATGCCGAGCTCAACTAGGACCACGGCCTCGGCATCGAATACAAGGTTGAAAGGTGTTTCGTCCGTCGCCGTCCTGGGCATTGTGTGGTAGGCCTAGAGAACACTTGGAAGCTCTTCTACCCACCTGCCCTTGACCTGGTCCAGCATGGTCCTGAGTCCCTTGAGAATGGTCCGGTTAGTCACTTCGGCTTCTCCGTTCATCTGGGGATAAGCGACGGAGGTGAAGCGGTGCTGGATGCCGTGCTCGGCACAGAAATCCTCAAACTTCCGATTATCGAACTGCCGCCCGTTGTCGATGATGATGCAGTGGGGGAGTTCAAAGCGACATATTATTGATTTCTAGAAGAATTGGCAGACCTTAGCTTCCGTGATCCGCACCAGTGGCTCTGCTTCCATCCATTTGGTGAAGTAGTCGATGACCACCAGCAAGAACCTTCGTTGTCCCGGTGCAGGGAAAAATGGCCCTAAGATGTACATTCCTTATTGGGCGAATGGCCAAGGGGTGGAGAGCTGTGAGATCGGCGCCGCTGGTTGACGTTGTATGTGGGCAAGGCACTAGCATTTGTCGCAGCTCTTCACGAAGTCGGTGGCGTCTTCCCTCATGGTCTCCTAGAAGTATCCCTGGCATAGAGCTTTGTATGCCAACGTCCTCCCTCCCACGTGGTTCCTGCACATGCCTTCGTGTATCTCCTGGAGAATGAAGGCTACTTCCACGGGTCTCAAGCACTTCAGGAGTGGGTAGGAGTAGGATCGACAGTAAAGCTGTCCTTCCATCAGGACAAACTGAGATGCTTTCTTTTTGACGAGGACGGCTGCCGTGCGGTCCTCAGGCAAGATGCCATCAATGATGTATCTGATATACCTGTCCATCCAGCTCGGTTCCAGAGTGACTTGCTGCACCTCCTCCAGGGCTTCGTAGCTTGGATTTTTGAGGTACTCGATATATGCACACCCCATCGACGAGTCTGGTAGGGTCGCGAGTCTCGATAGTGCATCCGCACAAGCATTCTCTCTACGGGGGATATGAAAGATGTCGAAGCATCGAAAGCCTCCCGTACATGAGCGGACTCGCTCCAAGTACTTCATCATCTGGGGATCCCTGGCTTCATATTCTCCGAAAACTTGTCCGGCCACCAGTTGGGAGTTGGTGAAGATTTTCAAGTTCTGCACGCCCAGCTCGTGTGAGACCTTTAGGCCTGCGAGGAGTGCCTTGTACTCCGCCTGATTATTTGTTGCAGTGAATTTGAAGCGGAGAGCACATTCTACCACGATCCTGCCGTCGTTGGCGAGAATGAAGCCTGCTCCACTCCCACCAGAGTTGGATGTGCCGTCCACGTGGAAGATCCAGGGTTCCTCCTCCATCCCGGGCTCATCTTGATGCTCCAGGAAATTTTGCTTCGGCTCCTAGGCAAGTCCCGTGCACTCGACTAGGAAGTCGGCTAGGACCTGGACCTTCTGCGATGACCTCGGCCGATACACGATATCGAACTTGCTCAGCATCAGGGAACACTTAGCCAACCGCCCGGATGTTTTGGGATGGCTGAGTATGGTCCTTAGTGGCTGATCCGTCATGACCATGATGGGATGCACTTGGAAGGAGGGCCTGAGGCGCTTAGCAGACATTATTTGAGCAAAAATGAGTTTTTTGGAGCGGGTATACCTGATCTCCGCATCGCGTAGGATTTTGTTGGCATAGTATACTGGCTTTTGAGATTCATCCTCGCCCGCACAGACGAGGATGGAGTTGACGGCTCCAGGTGTTACTGCCAGGTAAAGCAGAAGCTCCTCTCCTTCCTCCGGTCTAGAGAGCAATGGAGGAGAGGCCAAGAACTCCTTCAGCTCTTCAAAGGCCATCATGCACTCCTCCATCCAGGTGAAGTCATGCATCTTGCACAGCACCTTGAAGAAGGGAAGGCAGTGGTTGGCTGACCTTGAGATGAACCGACTCAGAGTTGCAATACGCCCGGTCAGGCACTGGACTTGCTTCTTGGACGTCGGGTGCTCCATGTCGACGATCGCATAGACCTTCTCCGGGTTTGCCTCAATGCCCTTTTGAGTGACCATGAAGCCGAGGAACTTTCCTGCTGCCACTTCAAAGGTACACTTTGCTGGGTTCAGCTTCATCTGGTGCTTTCGAAGGTTGTTGAAGGCTTCGACGAGGTCGGTGATGTGGTCCGACCTCGGCTTGCTCATGACGAGCATGTCATCCATGTACACTTGCATGTTCCGATCAATCTATTCTTTAAAGACCCTGTTGACCAGGCATTGGTACGTGGCCCCAGCATTCTTCAGACCGAAGGGCATCATCTTATAGCAGTACGTTCTTTGGTCGGTAATGAAGGCGATGTGCTCCTTATCCTCTGGGTGCATCCAAATCTGGTTGTACCCGGAGAATGCATTCATGAAGGAAAGTAGCTGGTGACCCGAAGTGGCATCCACTAGTTGGTCAATCTTCCACCAGTTGGTCAATCTTCGGTAGAGAGAAGCTATCCTTCAGGCATGCCTTGTTGAGGTCGGTGTAGTCCACACAGATCCTCCATTTGTTGTTACTCTTCTTTACTATCATCACATTCGCCAGCTAGCTTGGGTATTGTACCTCCTGGACGAAGCCGGCAGCAAGGAGTTTATCGACTTGCTCGTTGATTGCCGCCTGCCTCTCTAGGACGAAACTTTTTTTCTTCTGCCGAACTGGTCTGTACTTTGGGTCAATGCTCAGCTTGTGGGTGATGATGTCGGAGGGGATACCTGGCATATCGGTCGCTGTCCAAGCGAACACATCTGCATTCGCCTGTAAGAACTCCAACAGGTGGGCCCTCTCCTCATCTTGTAGTTGGGCCCCAATCTATACCGTCTTCTCCTAGTAGGGTCCGAGCGGATAAGATAGTAGGTGCTCGACCGGGCTACCCCTGAGGTCTTGCGCCCTTTGATCGAGATCGTCCGCTCTCGGATTGTCCTTAGGGACTTTGGTCCCGGGGAGAGTTTGGAAATAGTGCTGAATCGATTGAGGTGCACCTCTCATCTCGCCAACTCCATAGGGAGTTGGGAACTGCACCAGCAGCTACTTCGCAGAAATGACGACATCGAGCAAATTGAGCCCAGGTCGGCCAAGGATCACATTGTAGGCCGAAGGAAGCCTAACCACTTGAAGGTCATCATAACAGTGCTCTGTCGAGGTGGGGTACCGGCAGTGACTAAGAGAGTGATCTCTCCCTTAACCCTCACAGAATCCCCCATGAAGCCAACAAGGGGCATGTGCACAGGTTTAAGCTGAGTGGAGGACAAGTTTATTCTATAGAAGGCATCATAAAAAAGCACATCTATGAAGCTTCCACTATCAACCATGATGCGTTTTACAGGATGCTTCATGATCGTCATCTTGATGACCACGGTATTGTTATTTACATTTCTCCCCATCTCCCCCTTCTCTCATAAAGGAGAGTACAATTTCAGAATACCCTGCCCCCCGGACCTTCTTAGATGCGCGCTCGGCTCCCCAGCATATCATCCCCACCGGCTTCTCGGTAGGACGATTGTCGATTGCAGGAACCGGGGGAGAGCGACGAGCGCTTGAGGTTCCGCTGGAGGTATGCCCCCCATGAACCTCCCAAGATAGCCTCTCTTGATGAGTTCTTCAATTTTCCTCTTGAGATTGCGGCATTCCTCAGTATCGTGGTCATAGTTGTGATGGTAGCGGCAATACTTCGTCTTGTCATGGCTAGTGGATGGCATCATCGGAGGTGGGCACTTCAGGTAGGGCTCACCTTCGATCTCCATCAAGATCTTTGTCCTGGGGGCGAGTAGGGGGTGAGTCTCTCCTCTGGAGTGGGAGCACACCTCGGTCTCAGCCCTTGGGGGAATTTCGGAGTCGGGGACCCTGGCTTCCGTGTCCCAGACGTCTCGGAGGGAGTCGGCTTCTTCAACGACTTCCCGTCGAGCTCCCTTCTTGTACGGTCCGCCTCCTCGGCATGGATGTACTTTTGAGCTCGGTGGAGGAGCTCGGAGTAGCTCTTGGAGGGTTTCTTGTCGAGCGAGTAAGTCAGGCGGGAGGTCCTAAGCCCTTGCTTCAGTGCCAGCATGGTGACTAGCTCATTAAGGTTGTAAATCTCTAACACGACAACCTTGAAACGGGCCACGTAGTCTCGTAGGGGCTCGCGGTCCTGTTGCCGGATGGAGAAGAGGCAATCTGCTTCACGTGGCACCTTCCGACAGGTGTCGAAGTGGGCCATGAACTTCCGCTCCAGTTGAGCGAAAGAGCCAATGCTTTCGAGCTCGAGGCGGGTAAACCAGACCCAAGCCGCCTTCCTGAGCGTTGCTGCGAAGGCAATGCAAAAAAGGGCATCGATGGCCCCCTGGACCCTCATGAGGGCATTGTAGCTTTCTAGGTAGTCCAGGGGGTCAGTGGTCCCATCGTAGGGATCCACCTATGGCATCCGAAACCGGCTAGGAATCGGTTCCTCTTGGATATCTCGGGAGAAGGGGGGACGGACGTCATAGCCTGCTGGCTCGTCAGTAGAGCCCTGCACGTTCGCAAACCGGTGGGATAATTCTGTCAGCTTGCGCTCGTGCTCATCCAGGCGCTTCTCAGCTGTGCGCCTGACGGTCTCGTCGTTGGAGCCCTCCGTCGAGGCTGAAGGAGACATATAAGGTGACATTGGATGATGTCCTTAAAGGGGGGCCTTGCCCTTTCGACCTCGGCGGGGCTTGGCTGCTACCCGCTCGAGGGTTGGGGACCTGCTCTCCCCATCGATAGATCCAGCCCGTTATCTCTTTGCCAGGGTCAAGTGACTACCCCAGTGATTAGTGATGGCTTGCGGCTGCGAAGGCCTTCCTTGGAAGGAACGCAGGCTGTCGCGGGGTGTTGCGGCATGGGCCGCAGGGGTCCTTGACTGCTGATGGGTAACCAAGGACCGTTGTTAGTGCTAGAGCTGGCGCACCGCCATGGTGAGGATCTGCATTTTCTAGGCGAGCACGACTAGCTGGATGTTCACTGGAGTTGGTTGAGCAAGAGCGGGGAGCTCCCCTTCCGGATCGTGTGGGTCCCCTTGAGAAGGGGGTCTCCCGCACGGCTAGTGGAGATTTTTCTCGCTCGCGTCGTCACCATTTTTTCGGTGAGCTGCTTGCAGGGGGTTTAGTTTGGATCAAAATATGTCCTGCCCCCTACTTGGTGTGCCAATTTATTGCCGCCAAGATCGTCACAGCCCGTAGTTGCTATCGGCATCGGATCGCCCCTCGTCTCCTCCATGATGTCCTGCTCCTTGGGACATGCAAAACAAGGATTAGTGACCCAGGTTGGGAATTCCAGCGAGGGCACTCTGACGGTCAAGTCAGTGATGATCCAGGGAAACAAATCCTCCTGGTCGAGCCCCTGAGATGGACTCAATGCTAGGAGGAGTGAATGATGTGTGAGTTGGGGTGCAAGTAGGCTGGGAAAGGTGGTGGCCGAAGTGAACTGGAGATGGATGGCTGTGTTCGGGCGATCCTTCTTGTGGACCTCCGAGAGCCTTGGATTTTCAGTCTCCTGGATGGTTCTCTTGTGTGGCCTCCTTCCCCTACTTGCTTGGATGTTTGTAGTTTAGCTTGCGTGTTTTGCTTACCTCCCCCTGAGGGTGTCGAAGGTTCTTTTAAGTCTAGGTGATTGTTGAATGCCTACCTCGGGATCTCCCCCGCGCTGGCAGGCGTGTGCGGCGGTGTTCCGTTCCATGGATGGAACGTATTTCCTGATTCATTATAAAGGAAGCTGCCATGCGCTCTGACATTCCTTCCGGTCGCTCCACTCCGGGTAACCTGGCAGGGCTTCGATTGGGGTACCACCGCCCCCGAGATTCGAATCCCCTGGTTGACTTCCTCTTATGGGTAGTGCAGGCGGTTGGTGGAGAGCATGGCGTCTCGGTCAGGGAGCTCCTTTCTCTTCTAGTGTACGTGATGGTTGCGGACAATTATTATGATTTGATAGGTGCTTCTTCGTAGTTGTCGGGTGGCTCGCCGGTGCCTCGGGGGGTGGCTCCGCCCCTTTGGCGACCGGCGGCATTGTCCAAGGTGGTTGCCAAATTGGAGAGTTGGGACTCGACTCCGGCCCGGGGGGCTCGACCTCCGAGGGGTCGACCTGGCGGAGGAGGGCTAGGCTCGACTCCGGTCTAGGGGGCTCGACCTCGGAAGGGCTCGACCCGATGAAGGAAGGCTCGACTCCTGCTCAGAGTGCTCGACCTCGGAGGGATTTGACTTGGCGGAGGAGGGCTGAGCTCGACTCCGGTCCAGGGGGCTCAGCCTCGGAGGGGCTCGATCTGGCAGAGGAGGTCAGCGCGCGACTCCAGCCCAGAGGGCTCGGCCTCGGAGGGGCTCGACCTGGCGGAGGAGGGCTGAGTTCGACTTCGGTCCAGGAGGCTTAGCCTCGGAGGGGCTCGATCTGGTGAAGGAGGTCGCTCGACTCCGATCTAGATATCCCGGGCTTGCGGGTGCTGACCTGGCGGAGGACAGAACTCGGTTTTGACGGGCCACATTGTCATTCTGGAAGAACTCGGCTCGGTCAAAGAAATCCGAGACAGGATATCCACCATGATAACTTTTTTGACATGGCATCTAATGAAAATTATATGTCAGCTTCTTGCCATGTCAATACCAAAAAAAAAAAAAAGATAAATTCGGTAATTAAATCACTCCTCCCCCTTCTCGCTGTGTCAAGATTCAAGCAGGAAAGCCGTCAATCCTCAGTTCAGCCCTGTCACTTAATAAAGGATGATGAATGGCTACGGTTCCCCATCCTCCCATCATGGGTCCCACGTAGAAACTCGTGTACACACAAGTGTACATACGGAAACAACACAAAGGGCTACAGGCGAAGGAGCCTCCATAGAACGGTTGCAATCCAAGGTGTCCACACATCATAAATAGAAGTATCTACAAGTCATATTAGGTATCCCATGAGATTTGCATTGTGTATGGCTGTATACTTTCACTAGATCCATATCACAACTAGCTTTTGACTCATGCTAAACCTAATGGAATCTATGGGTGGTGATGAGGTTCAAGTACGTCCAATTGTGTAGTTCTTGGTGATAAGCCTACTTTGTATATATCTTCTAGGGTATTGTTCATTATCATATTTTAATTCAGTGGTTGAGACGCTTACTAATTGGTAAATGTTGCAAATTCATTTAGAATGGCTATGATATGCTATATATATTTTTTATATATAAAGTATTTTAATATTTAATACATAAATATAAAAACAGAGCTCAATTAATTCACAACTAAATTGAATTAGGTTAAATTCAAGCTCGGATCAAAATGGAATGAGGTAAATTTAAAGCTTTGCACTATTATGCTAAGCTCAAATTATATGCATAGACCAGCTTGTTTTCAGATTGAATGACCCTCCATCAACAAGTTGAAAAACAAAAAGAATTCACAAGCAGCTAACCTGACCACTTTTTTTTTTTGATGACAAATATTTCTAGTACCATTTGTATGTGCATCAAGATTCTGACCGTAAATCTCATCCTGTTGATAGATGATAATTAACAGGCGATTGTACCGAAAATTTGACTTACCATGCAGGACTACACTTATTTATGCATCGATATTATATTTCGAGAAGCAAATCAAGTTGTTGGTCTTCTTACCAATTTTAGAAGCACACTTGAGAAATCCAAGTTCTGGAAGTCTTAAGTTTCCTCTGAAAGTTTGCTACCCTTTTGAGGCTGATACCATTGATGTATCTTTTATTATACACCAGAGATAATCCCTTTCCCTGCCACAAGAGAAAGAAGGAGATGAATGGGAGATAGCCCTTGCACTCTCAAGTTAAACCCATGCACTTGACATTAGAATGATATTACTGGATGATAGAAGTGAGGTGGTTTTAATGGCTAGCAAAATTACAATACTTCGCATATTGTGGATGTAAACTTGCCTTTGGTTATGTGTTAAGGAGACATGAGATTGATATTTATCATTCTTTCTTTGCAGCCGGTGCGCATTTTTAGATATTTTTGTTTGCATCCTAATTAAGACAACTTTGTACGTGCAATCAATTAAAACGCAACAAGAGTCGCAAGTTTTTAAGCCGTGTCCATGCGCGCAGTTTGCAAGTACCGTTTATGCCGGAACTGTCAATGGATCGTGTCCGGATTCAAGATCTATGAATCCGAACCTAACAGATTCGGATCTGAATCTCAATTTGGATTCGTTTATCTAGATCCAAATTTGGATTTAATTAATTATAGTTAAATAGATTCAGATTTAGATATTATATATCCAGACTCGGTAGGCCCGAGATCCTATTAAATAAATAATATTATATATATTTATATATTATATATATTTATATAAATGTGGGATGTTGGATCATAATTCAACGGTTAAAAATAGATCAAGTTTTTACTATAAAAACTTCAAATCGTGCCCTAGCCCTTTGGCCCTTCCCCTTTCTCCCTTCTAGTTGCCCAGTCGCCAGCGGCTTCCCCCTCGTGCTCCGGTGCTCCGCCTCCACGCCCATAGCCGATGCCTCCCTCGATGGCCGATCCTTTCACAATCGACACCTTCCCCTCGACGGCCAACGCCTCCCCCCGCTCGATGGTCGACCCTCGACGGCCGACGCCTCCCTCGACGGCCGATCCCCTTCCAATCGATGCCTTCCTCAACTCCGAGCCTCGCCGGCCGATGCCTCCCCCCCTCGATGGCCGATGCCTTCCCCCGCTCGATGGTCGACCCTCGACGGCCGACGCCTCCCTCGACAGCCGATCCCCCTCCAGTCGATGCTTCTCTCGATGCTTTCCTCAGCTCCGAGCCCCGCCGGCCGATGCCTTCCCCCCTTGATAGCCGATGCCTCCCCTCTCGATCGTCCCCCGCTGGCTGCCGCTGTTCCTGTTTCGATGTCGTTTCCATTTTGGCTTCATCTTTCTCGGATCCGAGCCCCTGCTACAGTGCCACCAAATCGGTAAGTTTTTTTTGGTAATGCCCATTCTTGTTCGAATTTGAATATCCGGGATCTATTCGGGTATGGATCTGGTACTTTAAAATTAGACCCGTCGGGTATTCGGGTCTAGATCTGGATCCAGTAACTAAGGTCGGGTCTGGATTTGGATATCTGGATTTCGATCCGAACCCGATCCGTTGATAGCTCTAGTTTGTTCTAATGCAGTGGAAATAAAGGGCTTCATTTGGGGCATGATGCAATGCATGACAAATATTAAAATCTATTTTCCATAATGATTAATTGTGTAGGCTCGTTTCAACTTATCATCTCAATATCTACCGCACGCCGCATTGCACTTCAATGAAAATTCTTTTTTTTATCTGCAGCACAAGAGATACAGAGAGCATCTGTGTGGTAATGGTATTGTTTTTTTTTTTTTTTTTTGTTAGGTTTTACTAAAGAAGATATATACACAGACTGAAATATATATATATATATCATTTGGTTGCTTTTTACAAAATTTATCAATAAAGATGTATAAAATCTTAAAATAATATATTTATTTTAAGTAAAATCTATGAAAAAATATATATTATGAGGAGAAGAGAAGCAAGGGTCCAAGCATGTTGTTAACCAATCACTGATCACTAAATCATTTGGAACCTGTTTTATGTTCTGCGAAACTAACATTTTCGACATGATAGAAAGAAAAGCTTGCTAACTAAAATGAGCATTCCAAAGAGTATGAATCAAGGACCAGTTGGAATACTGACTGTTCTCCCATGACTCCGATTAGAGGAAGAGCCCTTCTCCTTCTTTTCTTATAAGATGGAAGCATGATATACACCAAGTATAGATATAATCAAAAAGATTACAAAATACGATATTCTTGAAGGACCTTAGTAAAAGAGAAACATCAATCCATACAGTAGTCCCAGAATAATAAGCAACAAAGGAGGTGATCCTATCTACAGGATGTTCACCTCCCGATAGATATGCTTGATATTACAAGTAGCATATCCACGCAGCAGTAAATAGATATCTCGCATAAGAGAGTGTGTAACCATACCACATTCGGGATGTCCTTGTAACCAGTCCACAATCATAGCAGAATCATCCTCGATGATTAATTGATTGACATGAAAAGTCAATCTAGCAAAATATATCCCCTCCCATGCTGCCCTCAATTAGGTCTCTACCAACCGAAAATCACTAGCCACAATAAAGCCAGGAGTCCAGGCCATGAATAATAAACCTCGCACCGCCTCTCCTGTCCGTCACACTACTATCAAAGTTGACATTCAAGAATGACAGGGGTGGGGTCTCCCAAGAGATGAAGATCCTCCTCCTAAAGGATGGATGAGCAGGAAAGTCCTAGATGTCCCGCATCCTAAGAGTTGCATTAGGTAGCGAGATCTCAGTCATCTCTGCAACCAGGGTCAATGCCCTCTTCAGCACAAATCTCTCAGCTAGCCATCTCATCTCAAAAGTTCCCGGATTCAAGGCTAGCTAAATCTGGTAAGCAGTATAGGCAACTCCGATTGCGGCTCTCCAAATAATATCAGACTCAGAACTTAGTCGCACAGCCTTTAGGAAAGATTGGGTAGATTGCTTTACAGGACCATTGATGAAAGGCAAGGCAGCCAATCACCAAACCTGTGTAGCATGCAGGCAAAATAATAGAACATGCTCCATGATCTCATCCACCGTGCTGTAGATAAGATAAGTAGCCTAAATGCCTATACCTCTAGCTCTGAGTAGTGCCTTGGTAGGCAATCTGCACCAAGCCACCTTCCAGAAAATAAGCTTATCCTGGGATGAATCCTAGGTCTCCAAATCATGCATGATCCATTGACCTCGTCGGCTCCTCCCTGTTCATATTATAGAGCTCCCTAGTCACAAATCTGGGTTTGCATGATGATTGCCGCATCCTAATGTCTGGGCCCTATGAAATGGGGATTGCCAGGGACAAAACTCTACCAGCCAATATATCACCAAAGAGTTGGGTCACCCTCTAGGTGTCCCAGCCCCTCCCCTCTGATCAAAACAAATCAGAGACCTGAGTATGGTCATCAAGATCCATACTAACAAATGTAGGCCATTGACATAGAGGCAGATCGACCATCCATATGTTGCACAAGTGGCCAATCGATCTGCCATCACCTAGGATTCAAGACACTTGATCCAAGATAACTAGGGCATGCAGACAGATATCCCTCCATGTAAAGGAGCTATTATAGCTAGTGATGTGCTCCCTCTTACTGCTCCAATGACCATACCTTGCCTGGATCATCATGCTCCAAGGGCCATAGGGCTGTAGAAGAAAGCATGCTTAGCAATCAAAGCTTTTTATTAAACTTGTAAAGACTAAATGCTAAGCCCCCCTCTTGATCGACAGGTAGGCCACATCCCAAATAAGGAGGTGAACTCCAGCCCTCCCTAGATAGGAGTCTCAAAGGAAGTTTCTAAACATCTACTCAAGTCTCAACAAGGTGGCCCTAGGAACAATAGTATGGGATAGCAGGAATATTGGGATGATACTTAGAATAGACCTGACAAGGGTGACTCTACCCATCATCGAGAGTGCCCTAGATTGCCATCTCTCAAAACGAGGATGGATCAAAGCCTCCAGGTTGGTACACTCGATCCTCCATAGACAGTGACCAGTAATAGGTACCCCCAGGTAATGCATAGCTCCAGATTGCTCGGTGATGCTAAGGATCTCCCTCATTGACTGCTTGACTTGAGTGCTAGTTTTGAAATTAAAATAAATGGCAGACTTCTATAGATTCACTTTCTAGACAGAAGTAGCACAGTACACCTCCAAAATCCACCGGAATGCCAATGCATTCTAGATAGAAGCATGGCTCAACAAGAGGCAATTGTTAGCAAAGAGTAGATGCAAGATCAGAAGAGCAGCAGGAGTCAACCTATAGGGGTTTATAGCTCGGCCCTAGGTGGCAGGCCGCAAGGCATAAGACAAAGTATCAGCACAATTAATAAATAGGTATGGGGATAGAGAACAACCTTGGTACAGACCAAAAAAAGAGTAAAAGAAGGTCGATGGTGGGCCATTAATCAATATAGAAAAGGCTAGAGCATGCACATAGCCTTTAATTTAGTTGATCCAATGATAATGGAATCCAAAGCTCTCCAAGACCTAGTAGAGGAACTCTTAGTGTGCCTGTCATAAGCTCTCTCTACATGTTGAGCTTGATGGTCATGAGGCTCGTGCACCTAGGAGCTCTTTGAAGTTCATGCATGAACTCTTGAGTAATGATGATGTTGTCGAAGATGAAATGACCGCCAACAAAGTTTCCTTGCTTCGGGCTAATCAGCCAGGAGAGGATAGGCTTCAACCTGCACACCAATATCTTAGCACAGATCTTATAAAGAGTAGTACATAAGTTGATGGGCCTGTAATGATCCATCACCTTCGACCTCTTTGAAATTAGCATAATAAAGGCTCTCTTCCATGTATCAGGCATCAATGCAATAGCAAAAAAATTACTGAATCACCTCCACCACCTCACCACATATAATGGTCCAGTATCGTCTGAAAAAAGGGGGGTAGCCATCCGGACCAGGAAATTTATCCCTCGCCAAAGTCCAAATAATAGCTTGAATCTTCTCTCTGGCCACACTACCAATCGTAGGAAATTCTCAGTGATAGAAAACTGAGTAGTTAGGGGGGTAGGAAGGTCTCCTTCTCCGAACTAGCAATCCACCTTGAGCGGAAGAAGCTCAAGATAACCTGTTGCACCTCTTCATTAGAAGTAACCCACTGACAATCAGCACCCTTCAAGGCTCTGATATGATTCCTTTGCCTCCTGATAATAGTTGCCCGGTAGAAGAATCTTATATTCTGATCCCCTCTTTCAAACACTAGATCTTAGATTTTTTGTGCCAAAGAATTTTTTGTTGCTTTAATAGGGAGTGGTGCAAGAATAGGCCAACCCGAAGATCAGCAAGGTCAGTAGTGGAGAGCTCCCCCTCCCTATCCTCCCTCTCCTGAAGTTTAGAGATAGAGGTTTCAACTTTCTCGAGCCTTCTGAAAATGTTATCCACCTCTACTCGATTTCACTTATAGAGTTTGCACCTTGAGATGTCAATCAATGGATGAGTTGATACATAGGATCATCCCGAATCAAAAACCTCTACACCTCCCGAATAGTGTTCTACGAGTAAGGATATGAGAACCAAAATTTTTCAAACTGAAAGGAAGGTTGGCAAGAAAGTTAAGAAGAAGTGGAAATAAGAAGATGACAATGATTCTAGGCAATTTCAGGATAGGTGATGCACTTAATAGCCTTGAAACTACTACATCCAACTCACAGTAGTAAAGGCACAGTCGATTCACTTCCAAACCCGAGCACAACTGATGCGGGACGGGAAGCGAGGGATCGCTGGCGAGCGTAGAAGTCACCAGGGGATTAGGGCTTGCACTCAAGAACAGGGAACACGTGCATCACACCCACTCCAATCCGGAGAAAAAAACTAAGACAAAATAACTTTCAATTTTAAGTTATATTCATGAGAAAAAAGATACTTCATACAAGAGGGGAGGGGTGGTATTTATAGATTCATCCCAGGGTACATGACTTGAGGGCCAAGAAATCCTGACTTGTGGGCCAAGAAATCCTGACTGTGGGCCAAGAAATCCTGGTGGACCTGGTCAACAGAGGACCTTTGTCTTGGACTGGAGCTCTCTCTTGCAGGCCTAGTGGCATGAAATGGTCCAGGTGCATGAAGGCCATCTCTGGTTGGGAAGGCCTGGTAAATCTCCTGGTCTGCCGACTCTCCTCTTGAACATAACTTAAATGGACTCGATCAGACTTGACTGAACTAAAAAAGACTGGACCTGACTAAGTGGACTCAACTGACTCAGTTATCTCACTTTATTATAGGACTTAATTGGCTTACTTTGACTCAAGTGACACAGGACTAATGGACTCAAATAAAATAAAATAAAATAGACTTTCGGTCTCCCATCAACAACCTTGCTGATTATTGCACCAAGTGAAATATGAACAAGAAAATCAAGATCTACTAGACTATTTTTGGCAAATAAACCCCCAAAACTTGCTAACTCAGCAACTATCTGAAAATGACCTACCTCCCTCTTCTCCCGAGAACCTTCAATACAATTGAAGTCTCCCGCAACAAGGAACGAGAGATCTAGATCCACCGGCCTTAAAATCCTCTCGCATAAAATCCATCACAATCTATAATCAGTACTAAGATAAACACCAAGCAAAAGCTAAGATTTTATATTTATTCCAAAGATAACAACTACAACTTGCGGATTGCACCCATACGTCACATCCACAAAAACATTCCCTACCCTCCAAACTATAATCATTCTCCTGCAACATCTTGAGATTCTTTGGCAAAAAATCTCTAAGAGACCGGGAATCATTAATGGGCCCAATCTAGACCCTGTTGGGTGTGGAGCCATATCCACCCAAGATTCGAGCCCAAAAAGCCTAGAAGCCTAGTAGAAAAAAACTAGTAGAAAGAAAACAAAAAAAGAAACTATTTTGGCCCGCCAGACTGGACCTAGCTCGACCCATGCATGCAGCTCGGGCGCGTGGCCCAAGCCTAGTTGACAGGCGCACGTGGGCTTGGCCCAGGCACAAGCGGTAGTGGAGCAGGTGTTTCCCCATTATTTTCTAGCTTTTCTCATGGCTCACGGTGGACCATGCGATTTCTGGTCCATGGATGGTTGGGCTATTTGGGCCGTCAAATCACGAGAAAAGCGATCAAGGATATTTTGGGCTATTTTGGTCCATAGATGTTTGGGCTATTTTGGTCCGTGAATGTTTGGGCTATTTAGGGCTGAGGATGATTCTGGCTACCATAAGGCTTGACCAAGGGTATTTGATGTGGATTTTGACACGATCTGAGGTGCTGATCGTAGATCTGATGGCCTGGAACATTTCTTGATTCAATTGATCTTCTACAGCAACCTGGAGATGGATTGGACTGATTTTTCATTCTCTTCTTAATAGAGAATGCTGAGAGCTGCTGTAATGAAGAATTGAGAGCCAGAGAGAGGTCCTAGGTAATCTTTTGCAACCAGAAAAATTATCCAAGGGTTTTCCAAAAGAGAAAACAAGGAGAAGAGAGAGAGAGAAAGGCAGAGGGAGGGCAAGGATTTTTCCTATATCTTTTTATTGTTTCTTCTTTCTTTTTACTGGGCTGAGGTTTGCATCAAGAGAGAGCTTTTTATTGTAAAAACTTCTTATGTTCTTTTTTCATAGTGAAGATTTGATCTTGTGCGGCTGTAAACGTAGGAGCAGGAAGCTCCGAAACATGAATCCTTGTGTGTTGCTTGTGCTTGTATTCTTTATTTATATTTCAGGCTTTCTTTTCATTTCTTTTGCGAACTCTTCTGGTATCCCACTGCACACCACCTCCTAACAACTGGTATCAGAGCACTAGATTCGAGTGGGAGCGATGGCAGGAGATGAAGGAAAAGTTAAGATCGACAAACTTGACAGGAAAGACTTCGGATTCTGAAAGATACAGATCGAGAACTATCTGTACCAGAAGAAGCTTCACCTACCACTGCTAGGGAAGAAATCTGTCGAGATGTCATAAGCAGATTGAAATTTGCTAGACTGCCAGGCTTTGAGAGTTATCCATCTGACGTTGGCCAGGAACGTTGCATTCAATATCCTGGAGGAGAAGATGACAACTGGATTGATGCAGGTACTATCTAATGTGCACGTGAAATCTTCAGCCTCCAACAAGGTTTATCTCATGCATCATCTGTTTAACTTGAAGATGAGCAAAGGTGAATCCGTAATAGATCATATCAATGAATTTAATTTGATTACTAGTTAGTTGAGTTCAGTTGACATTAGCTTCAATGATGAAGTCCATGCCCTAATCTTGTTATTTTCTTTGCTTGAAAGCTGGGGTGCAACTGTGATAGCAGTGAGTAGTTAGTGCAGCTCAAGCAAGCTGAAATTTGAAGAGGTCCGAAATCTATTTTCAGTGAAGATATCAAAGGAAAGAGAATAAAGGAAGATCTAGTTCTGCCTTAGTGACTCAAGAAGGTAGAGGAAGAACTACACAGCGTAGTAAAGGCCATGGAAGATCCAAGTCCAAGCAGAGGAGCCAGTCAAGATTGAAGGGTGATAGTTGTTAGCACTGTGACAAGAAGGGACACATCAGAAAGAACTATTGGATAAGGAAGAACAAGGGACAGAACGAAGAGTCAATCAATGCAGCAACTGAGATAATCGAAGATACATTAGTTCTCAACATGGATAGTCTGATGGAGTTTTGGATTTTAGACTCCGGAACTTCGATTCACTCTATCTCATAGAAGGAATCTATGTATAATTATATTACCGGAGACTTCAAAAAAGTCTATCTTGTAGATGATGAGCTTTTGGATATTATGGAAAGGATGATATACACATCAATATGCCAAATCAGTTAGTTTGGAAGCTCAAGAATGTCATATATGTCCCAAGATTGAAGAGAAACCTGATATCAATTGGGCACTTGAATTCAGAGGGGTACATTACAATTTTCGTTTGGAAGATCATCAAAGGTGCGATAGTGATAGCACGAGAAAGCAAGTTGGATACTCTATATTTGACTAGTAACACCAGAGATGTAGTGGCATTGGCATAGGCAAACTCAGAGTTGTGGCATTACAGGTTGGGTCATGTGGGCAAGAAAAGAATGCAAATACTACTAAAGAAGGACAAGCTACCAGGTTTGAAGATGATAGATATTGGTTTCTGCGAGAATTGTATTCTTAGGAAGCAGAAAAAAATTAGCTTCTCCAAGATTGGTAGGGCACCAAGATCAAAAAAGCTGGAGCTTGTGCACACCAATGTATGGGGTCTCTCTTCGGTTGCATCCTTTGGAGCTTTGCGATACTATGTGACCTTCATCGACGATTCCACCAAGAATGTATGAATTTATTTTCTACAAAATAAATCTGATGTATTTGATACTTTCAGAAAGTGGAAAAGTCTGGTGAAGAATGAATCTAGATAGAATGAAGTGCCTGAGATTGGATGATGAAGGCGAGTACGACAGCGTCGAATATAAGGAGTTCTGCACAACCAATGGAATTAAGATGGAGAAGACGATTCCAAGTACACCACAACAAATGGGGAATCTGAGTGCATGAACCGGACCTTGAATGAGAGAGCCAGGAGTATGAGGCTCCATCCTGGATTGCCCAAGATATTTTGGGCTAAGGCAGTTAGCATTGCTACCATCTGATCAATTGGAGTTTCTCAGTCCCTCTTGAGTACAAGCTACTAGAAGAAGAGTGGATAGGAAAGTCAGCAAGCTTATCTCACCTGAAGGTCTTCAGCTATATCTCCTACATACACGTTAATGTAAAGAAGAGAGACAAGCTCAATGCAAAGTCAGAGAGGTGCTTCTTCATTGAGTATGGCACTGATGAGTTCGGTTACAAGCTCTAGAGTGAGAAGGACATGAAGATCATCAGGAGCAAAGACGTGGTGTTCAATGAAAGAAGCCTGTACAAGAATCAGAGTGTTCCAGACAAAGTAGGACAGGCAAAAAAGGAGAAAGAACAAGTAGAGTTGGAAGAGATCATGGAAGAGGACATTGCCGGGGGAGCAAGAGATCCTGAACTTGAGCCAAAAACACCTCAGTTGAGAAAATCTACAAGGACTCCAAAATCACGTGTAAAAAATTCACCCTCATTGCATTACCTGCTATAAATGGAGGGGAGCCCGGGTGGTTTGATAAAGCCATGAAGAGCGAAGATTCGGTCAAGAAGGAGCTAGCAATAAATGACAAGATATAGTCCTTAATAAATAACGAGACATGAAAGCTCAACACACTATCGAAATGAAAGAAAGCACTGCACAAGTAGATCTACAAGATTAAGAAAGAGCACCATAGTAGCAAGAAGTACAAGGCGAGATTAGTTGTGAAAGGCTTCCAACAGAAAAAATGTATTAATTAAACTAAGATCTTTTATCTTGTTGTTAAGCTCTCTACACTAAGGGTTGTTCTAAGTATAGTGGCTGATAGAAATTTATACTTAGAACAACTTGATGTTACTACTGCTTTCATGCATTGTGAGATAGATGAGGACATTTATATGTGGCAGGCGATTGGCTTTATAGTCTCTGGTAAAGAAAACCTGGTATGCAAGCTGAAGAAGAGCTTGTATGGTTTAAAATAGGCCCTTCGATTATAGTACAAAAAGTTTGATGGATTCATGACTGACAGTGGTTTTGCAAGATGCCAGGAAGATCATTGTTGTTATTACAGGTCGTTCGATGGTAGTTTCATAAGTCTACTCTTATATATTGATGATATGTTGATAGCTGGACCGAGCATGCAGGAGATTGAAAGATGGAAGATGGAGTTGTCAAGAAAATTCACAATGAAGGACATGGACGCAGCAAAGCAGATACTTGGATTGAGGACTGAAAGAGACAGGACGACAGATACACTGAAGCTGGTTCATAGTAATTATAATGAAAATGTGCTGTACAGGTTCAACATGGCTGATGAAAAGCTTGTGAAGACACCTTTGGCCACGCACTTCAAGCTTTTGAAAGAACAATCATTCAAGGTTGATGATGAGCTGAAGACAATGGCCATGATTCCATATGCTTTAGTGACCGACAGTTTGATGTATGCGATGGTTTGCATGAGGTCCGACATTGCACATGCAGTAAAAGCTATGAGCAGGTACATGACAAATCTGGCAAGCAACATTGGAAAGCTATTAAGTAGATCCTCCTGAGATATTTGAAAGGTACTAAGGACATCGACCTATATTACCAGAGAGGCAGTCAGACTTTATAGGACTATATTGATGCAGATTTAGATGGTGATGCCGACACTAGGAGAAACATGATAGGGTACGTATACACCATTGATGGGACAATGATAAGCTGGTCTTGCAGTTGCAGAAGATTGTGGCTCTTTCTACAATCGAGGTGAAGTACGTTGCAATCATAGAAGCCAGCAAAGAGATGATTTGGCTGCAGAAGTTGCTGATAGAGTTGAATAGAAAGTAGAGATGCAGTATCTTATTTTGTAACAGTCAGAGTGCTATCCATCTAGCGAAGAACCCGATGTTCCATGCAAGTACAAAGCACATACAACTAAGATACCATTTTATCAGGGCACTGCTTGAAGATGGATGTTTGTCACTGGAGAAGATTTAAAGATCGAAGAATTTGGCGGATATGCTGATGAAGACAGTCCTGCAGAGAAATTGGGACTATGCATGGTCTTAATTGACTTCCGAAGCTAGTTGATTGGAAACGCCGCACATGATACTATTTTTTTTTTGAAAGTTTACTTTTGATGTTTCAGGTGGATACGAGATTGGATATCTAAGTCTTCAAGTTAGAGAGTTATTAGATATGGAGACATATCCACCCAAGATTCGAGCCTAGAAAAGCCCAGAAGCCCAGCAAAAAAGCTAGCAAAAAGAAAACAAAAAAAAAAGGAACTATTTTGGCCCGCTAGACCGGACCCAACCCGACCCACACATGGCCTAGGCCCAGCCAGCGGGCGCGCGTGGGCTTGGCTCAGGTGCAAGCGGCAGTGGAGCAGGCATTTCCCCATCATTTTTTGGTGTTTCTCAAGGCTCACGGTGGACCGCATGATTTCTCACGCGGTCCACGGATGTTTGGGCTATTTGGGCTGTCGAATGCGCGATCCAACGACTGAGGATGATTTCGATTGCCATAAGACTTGATCAAGGGTATTTGATGCGAATTCTAACGCGATCTGAGACGTTGATCGCAGATCTGATGGCCTGAAACATTTCTTGATTCAATTGATCTTCTACAACAACTTGGAGATACATTTTGGACACGAATTGGATTGATTTTTCGTTCTCTTCTTAACAGAGAACACTGAGAGCTGCTGTAACGAAGAACTGAGAGCCAGAAAGAGACCCAGGTGAACTTTTACAACCAAAAAAATTATCCAAGAATTTTCCAAGAGAGAAAATAAGAGAAAGAGAGAGAAAGGTAGAGGGAGGGCAAGAATTTCTCCTATATCTTTTTATTCTTTCTTCTTTCTTCCTGTTGGACTAGGATTTGCATCCGGAGAAGATTCTTTGTTATAAAAACTTTCTGTGTTCTTTATTCATAATGGAGATTTGTTCTTGTATAGCTATGGATATAGGAGCAGGAGATTCTGAACCACGTAATTCTTGCATATTATTTGTGCTTGTATTCTTCTTCTACGAACTCTTCTGGCATGCCACTGCATATCACTTTCTAACAAATTTCTTCGTGGCAAGAGGATTTCAAACAAAAGGTTCAAATCTGGATGATGCTGATCGATCAACCTCTTATAAACAAAGTAGCAGATGACCTGCCAACCTTTGTAATATTTTATGATAAAATTTTCATTGAAATAAATCTCCGATGGTAAAAACCATCCTGGATTCACCAGGATGACTTTGAGGCTCCGCCGTGCCTCCAACATGCCCAGCATAGGAGGCCACATCTTGCCCCCCAACATGCCTAGCATAGGAGGCCACATTGTCGACCTCCTTCAAAGCATCCATAACTTGGGCAACCACCGCCTCGTGCACGGTTCCCATAATCTGGCCAGGCTCACCACTAGAACATTCCTTCACCACGTCCCGCACAAAGCCCCCAGGAGAAACTACCACCGCCCCCGACTAAGCCAAGGCCGTGCTAAGCTGCAAAGGCCGTGCTAAGCTGCTCTCCGACCTCCGCGCCACCAACCGGAGCCGCGGTCCAAACAGCCTCACCCTCCACTGGAGAGGGTTGGGTTTCCATCCGATCTTCCATCATGTTGCTCACAAAAACCCAAATGGAGGGTGGCCGGCCACTTCCTTTTAATCAACATCAAGTTGTCCAATCCGGCCGCAGCGAAAATAGATGACCGGCAAATCTTCGTAGACAAACCCCTGCCAGAATATCTTGTTCTTTCCCTTAATCAGAACTGCAGGCTTCAAGGGCAACGTGGCGTCGATCTCCACCCGGATCCTTGCAAACCCGGTTTTCTTTAGCTGATCAGTGAACTCGTCAATAGCAATGGGGTCGCTGGCTTCCTCCACGATGCCTGTCAGCCTCCGAGTGGACCAAAATTCGATTGGCAAGCCGGGGAGACGGAGCCACACCGTTGTCTTCTTCACAATGTCAGATCCCGATATAAAATCTGGCACCCAAGGTTCGATGGCCAGGAGTTGACCGGCGACAACCTAGGGGCCGCCACGAAGAATCGTGGCCCTCTCCTCCTCCTTTTTGAAACGGAAGAGGAGATCGATGGTCTTCAGCCAAGGAATAAGACTGTACATCGTTAGGAAGCTTACCCCTTGCCTTGAAATCCCTAGCTATCCATTCAATAGGGACTCGCTGGCCCAAGTCCATGCTAGCACCGCCAATCTATCCTACTCCCCCCTTTCCTCGTCCATTTCACCTTCGGGGAACTCCAGGACCTTGTTGAAGAACCGCCGGAGTTGATCCACCTCCACCTCCGAGACCTTGTGAGAGGTCCAAGCCAACTGCCTCGGTTGGCCTCCCACTACCTTGGCCCAAGTCCTTTCCCCCTCGCTAGCAGAACACTCCGGCGCTGAACCTTCCTTCCCTCCTTTCCCGGCTCCCTCCTCCATCACACAGCCTCCGCACGGCACTTGTTTGAAGGAAACCCAGAGAGAAGACGAAGCAGGCACTCAGAGCCCACCTGCCGCGCGAAGCGTCCAGAAGCTCTCACCGCTACCAAGTATACATCTAGAAGCCCTTCTTTTCTCGTGATGTTTTTATTAAACTCCATGTCTCTTTCTCTTAATATATATATATAAAGATACAATATATGAAAATTAATAACATGTGGATGATAACGAAATAACACGTTATATAATATAGTAACAGCCCTAATGTGATATTATATATATTACAAGGTTTAAGTAACACTAATGCCTCCTGATGATAAACCTCATCTAGAACAATTTTTTTTTTTTTACTGTAACATAAATAATGATCATATCATTTTCCTAATTAAATATTTGATTGAGCTTAGAGGGAAAATCTAATGGTTGTTAGAAAATAATGAACAATAGTCATGAATAATATCAATATTATCTGATAATGTCACGATGCATAGAATAAGATATTAGTTTTAAACAAGTATGGTGATTCAATGAAAAAAATATTCTAAATTAGTTAAAATTAACAATAAATCTCATTTATTTCTATTGCAGCAGAGGGTTCAGGACTCCGTACGTAAGGTATTGTCCTATTTGACCCATGAACATCATAATTTTGCCTCTCTAAATTCTAATTCAAAAGACATTTCATACAAGAAAGGTGGTCCCATCCTATATAAATCAGAGTTCTCCTTGATTGGAAGAGAAATATAATAATAACAAGAAAGGAGGGCATTATAAAGATGAGGGCACCTTCTATCCATGTATAGACTTTTTCTTGACATGGAGAGCTAGGGTAATAATAAGGAAGATGACATCATTAATTTCATATTGGTTATGAGTTAAGAGGATTTTGACTTATATAAGAAGGAACCACATTTTTGGTATGAGATGCTTTTGTAAATTAGAATCTAGGAAGGTAAAATTGTGAGGCGTATGGTCCAAAATGGACAATACCTCATGTACCGAGTCATGAGCTCTTAGCCGTAATATTAGTGGCCCATGCAAGTCTCATACCATGCTTGTGGGTGGGGTGGTGATAATAAGGTCGGGGACACGTTAGGCCCATACATAGACTCCCTCCCTCCTTATCAGATATAATGATAATAAGGTAGAGGAAACCTCCAGCCCATAAACAGACTCTTCGTTGATTAAGTGTAAGTGGAGCTGCTTGCAAGTTACTTAAGCTTGATCAATATTAATCTCAAGTCAAGCTCAAGTAGCTTGAATAGTTTTTTGAGTTAAGCTTGAGTAGTAAGATACTCGATTTGAAAGTTTGCAAGTTATTAATATATATATATTTAATAATTTTATTTTGATTTATAATATGTATATATTAAATAGAATAAGACTCAATTTTGAGTTCGAGTTCGAGCTTGAATATGATTTGGTTGATATTTAAGCCGAGTTGAGTTGAGCTCGAATATTATTATTATTTTTATGAAGCTAAGCTCAAGCTTGAAATATTAAAGCTGAGCCAAGTATTTTGAATTGAGTTGAGCATGAGCTTCTAATTACTCAACATAACTCAACTAGACTATACTCCTAATCATTGGTCCTATATAGGTTTTTAAGTCAAGAAGGAATCTAACTTATATAAGAAGGAATCACCCTTCCTGCATGAAGTATTTTTTAGATTGGAATTGAGAGGGATAAAACCATAAGACATATGGATCAAAATAGATAATACCTCACATGTCGAGCTATAAATCCTTGCCACAATAATTTCTGTTATATCCATCCGGCCGGCTTGGTTGGGCCGGACAAGGTGTTCAGCTGTTGATGCGGGTTGAAACTCCCACCGATCGCTCTTTTAGAGGTCCTGACATGTTCTCCGCCGAAGGTCCAACGAGCTGATTGATCATTGGGTTTATTGCTCTCGGGGCCGACCTACTCAAGACCGACCTACTGGAGGCCGACCTATCTGAGGCCGACCTAATGAAGGTCGACCAACTCGATCCACGTCCGGGGAGCCGCCCGAAGGTTCTGGAAGATTCCTTCCAGTTGGTACCAGAATTCTGTTACAACGGACTCCACGACATGGTCACGACTTTGTGCCACCTGGCCATCACTTTGACCCTCCCGGGGGTAAATCAGGGACTTCGCTCTGTCTTCCAATGAATTTTGGCAGTATCTCATGCCCATAAAAGGTGTTCAGGGGACCTCCGTAGGGGTAAGACGCTCTTTCTCCTCTCTACGCTTTTCTCTGATTCTCTCCATTCTGTTGCTCCAAACCCCTTACTAACTTAAGTATCGGAGTGTCCCCCGTCGGAGCATCTCCGGCGTCTAAGGGGCCTTTTGCAGGTTGTCAAGCCAGGAAGCTCTTCAGCGCAGTAAGGCAAGCCCGGTCCAGGGGTAAGCGCAGCAACAGACTGGCGCTAGAGGAAGGGTCGCTTGAACCTTCGTTCCGCTCCCTGTTCTAAAAAGAGAGATCGACTGAAGAAAGCTACAGATGGTGAGGGAAAGAACGCGGAGTGTCTCCACCACGGGGAAGCACTCCCCCCACCGGCCTGAAGCACTTCGTGGAGAGGATGCCACGGCTGCCGCTGTCGAGTCCACTATTACTCTAGGGCTGCAGCAATTCCAGATGCTGGTAAATCGCATCGAAACACTAACCTCAGCGGTCCAACATTTTCAGGAAGCGGCTGAAGACCGACGGCAGCCGCCTGCGGCATTCTGCATTAACCATCAACCAGCTGCTGGGGGGAGTCAGCAGCTGGAGGAGCTACCACCTCTCTCCCATGATGCTTCGGAGCCCCGGAGATCTTTGAGGGCTCACGCTAGTGGGAAGAGGGCGAGGTCGGCTTCCCCATCCTTCGCTGACTCTGCTCCCCTCAGCAGTCGGCGCCCTGCTGAAGACCCTCATGATTACGGCAGTAAGATCATGCGCATAGAAGAGCTCATGGCAGAGATTATTGAACGACAAAAGGTCGAAGGGGGCAAGCTTATGACACCCGTCCACCTTGTTTTGCTGAGATCTTGGGGGAGTCTATCCCCCGACACTTTAAGATTCTTCAGGTGGACTCCTACGATGGTACCACCGACCCACTGGATCATTTGGACACCTACAAAGCCCATATGATGGTACAGGGCGCTTTCGATGCCCTTCACTATATCGCCTTTCCAGCTACTCTGAAGAAGGCCGTCCGGATGTGGTTCACGGCCCTCCGACCAGGTACGATCCGGTCTTTTTCTCAGCTTGAGACTCTTTTTCTTTCACATTTCAGGACATGCAGCCGAGTCCCGAAGAATACCAACTGCCTCTTCCTCATACTTCAGAAGGAAGGGGAGACTCTCAGGGACTACATGGCCCGCTTCAACTCAATGACCATGGAAGTCCCATATTTGAACGAGGCAGTAGCAATGTCCGCTTTCAAGAGAGGACTCCGTTCGTCCAAGCTTACATTCTCCTTGGACAAGAAGTTTTCAAAGGACTACATCGAGCTGTTGACCAGGGCTCATAAGTACGCCCTGGCGGAGGAGCAATCTGCAAGCCACCACCAGGCGGAGGGGAGATCGACTGCCAAGAAACGAAGCGACAAAGCCCCTGCAGTCCGACCTCCTGGTGATGACAGTCGACCCACTCGGCGTCGAAGCCCGAAGTCGAGAGATTCCTTTAAGAAGTTCGAGACCTACGCACCCCTCTCCTTCCCGAGGAAGAAAATTCTCATGGAAATTGAGAACGAGGCTTACTTTCAATGGCCTCGACCGATAAGGGGCCCCCTGCCGCCAGAAATAAGAGTAAATATTGCCGGTTCCATATGGACCATGGACACGACACTAAGAAGTGCATCCAACTAAAGGATGCTATCGAAGACCTCATCAGGAGGGGATATCTGAACAAATATGTCCATCCCCGTCGGGATCAGGCTGAAGCTTCTACTGTCAGAGACCCACCTGAAGAGGCCAAACTCCCCAATCAACGTCCGACGGGCGGAGGTGTTGGCATGCTGCACCGAAGGCTCAACCAAGGGTCCGGAGGGGGCCAAGACATTGTGAAGAGGCACAGGGGCTCTGGTATGATCAATTTTTCTGATGAAGATCTTTTGGAACCCCATCTCCCAGTGGATGACCTTGTCGTTGTGTCGGCAATCATTGCCAATTATGATGTAAAACGTGTCCTTATTGACAATGGAAGCTGTGCGAAGGTTTTGCTGTATGACGCTTTTGTTCGGATGAATTTGTCTAGATCAAGGCTGCGGGACTCCTTAGTGCCGGTCACTGGCTTTGGGGGAAACTCCATTGGAGTAGAAGGAGAAATCATCTTCCCGTAACCCTCGGGACGGAACCCCGCCAACAGACTTTTCCTATCAACTTTGTGGTCGTCCGCACGACTTCGGTGTACAACGCCATCCTGGGCCGACCGGCCCTTAATAAGTTTCGCGCCATCGTATCCACTTATCATTTGCTGGCTAAGTTCCCAACTCGCAACGGGGTCCGGGAACTAAGGGGAGACCGCAGGATGGCCAGACAATGTTTAGCCATACATGATAAGCAGCTGAATGAGTGCCCCATGTTGGAACAACTGGATCCCAGGGATAGAGCTGATGACTGTGGTCAGCCTATCGAAAAGGTTGTGTTCGTTCCACTAAGAGAGGATGATCCCACTAAGGTACTTCAAATTAGGAGTACACTAAGTGAAGAAGCTCGACAGGAGCTGATAGGGTTCTTAAGGAGCAATGCCGATGTTTTCGCCTGGTCGGCCTTGAACATGTCAGGCATCTCCCGGATGTCATTACTCACCAACTAAAGATGGATCCAACATACAGACCTGTCCGACAAAAGAAGAGGAGCTTTGCTATTGAAAGACATAAGGCCATCGAGGAAGAAGTGAAAAAGCTCCTCGATGCCGGTTTCGTTAGGGAGTCCCACTATCCAGAGTGGGTGGCCAATGTCGTTATGGTGAAGAAGGCTAATGGAAAGTGGAGGATTTGCGTGGACTACACGGACCTCAATAAGGCTTGTTCAAAGGATAGCTTCCCCCTACCAAAGATTGATCAACTGGTGGATGCCACAGCCGGCCACCAGTTATTGAGCTTCATGGATGCATTCTCTGGCTACAACCAGATCAGGATGCACCCCAAGGACGAGGAGAAGACAGCATTTATCACGGATAGGGGGCTGTATTATTATAGGATGATGCCTTTCGATCTGAAGAATGCGGGCGCTACCTTCCAATGGCTGATCAACCGAGTTTTTGAGGGACAACTCGGAAGAAACATGGAGGCTTACGTTGATGACATGATTGTTAAGAGCCTCCGAAAGGATGACCACATCAGGAACTTGCAGGAATCCTTCGGCATGTCGAGACGCCATCGGATGAAGTTAAACCCTGCCAAGTGCATTTTTGGGGTGACCTCCGGAAAATTTCTTGGTTTCCTGGTCACCCAAAGGGGTATTGAAGTCAACCTTGAGAAGATCAAGGCTATCATGGACATGGTACATCCGACCAGTAAGAAGCAGGTGCAAGAGCTTACGGGCCGTATTGCCTTTCTTAGCCGCTTCATTTCTCGGTCGGCAGAGAAGTCCTTACCCTTTTTCAGAACCTTGCACCAGTCGGACTGTTTTTAGTGGACCGATGAGTGCCGGTCGGCCTTCGAAGCCTTGAAGAACTATTTGAAGAATCCCCCACTGTTGGCTAAGCCCATGGAAGGGGAGGTGTTGTACCTATACCTGGCAGCCTCTAACGAAGCCGTCAGCACCGTCCTTGTGCGAATGGGGGAAGACAACCAGCAGAAACCTGTCTATTATATCAGTAAAGTCCTCCACGATGCCGAGACGAGGTACCCCAAAGTCCAAAAGCTGGTTTACTCGTTGGTCACGGTGGCGAAGCGCCTTCGGCCATATTTCCAGGCGCACCTGATTGTCGTGCTGACTGACCAACCCCTCAAGGCAATCCTCCGGAGTCCTGACACCTCTGGATGGCTCACTAAGTGGGCCGTCAGGCTGGGTGAGTTTGACATCTCCTTTAAATCCTGGTCGGCCTTGAAGGTCCAGGTAATTGCTTATTTTATTGCAGAATGTACATGGGGACCGGAGGCCGCCCCTTCGATTACCGAAGTACCCGTGGCTGATCCCGTAGGAGAGTGCGAGCCCACCTGGACTCTTCATATAGACAAAGCCTCCAACCTCGCCGGGTGTGGGGCGGGGCTGATTTTAACCGACCCCGACGGATAATGTTTGGAGTACGCCCTACACTTTGCATTCCAAGCATCTAACAACCAGGTGGAGTACGAAGCTTTACTTGTAGGGCTAAAGATAGCCGATGAGTTGGGCATCAGCAGGATCTGGGCCTTTTCTGACTCCCAGTTGGTAGTCAACCAGGTGAAAGGCGAGTTCGAAGCAAGGGACCCGACCTTGGCTAAGTACTTGGACAAGGTATGAGGCTTTATATCCTTGCTCAAGTCCTTCGAGATTCTCCATATACCTCGACTGCAGAACTCCCAGGCGGATGCTTTGTCGCGGTTGGCCACGGTCGTGGTCGGCACCTCCGACCGGGCCTTTGTGGAGCATCTACAGCGTCCGAGCATCTCTGAAGAGCCGATCGACGTCCACCAGGTTGAGCAGGGGGCATCCTGGATGGACCCGATCCGTACTTACCTGACCCAGGGCACCCTTCCGGATGACCTGGCTGAAGCCAAACGCATACGCTCAACAGCCTCCAAGTATGTTGTCCTCGATGGGACCCTCTACAAGCGGTCATTCTCATAACCATTGTTGAAGTACTTGGGCCGACTGATGCAGACTATGCACTTAGGGAGGTCCATGAAGGCATTTGCGACGACCACCTTGGAGGGAGATTCCTGGCCTATAAAATCATTCGGTAGGGATATTACTGGCCCACAATTCAAAAAGATGCGTCAGACTTCGTGCAGAGGTGCGACGCATGTCAAAGGTATTCGGGAGTCCAAAGGAGGCTCGCCAGTCAGCTGATCCCGCTTGTGGCGCTGTGGCCATTTGCCCAGTGGGCATGGACATTTTGGGGCCTTTTCCCCCGGCGTCCGGCCAACGAAAATTCCTCCTCGTGGCTATTGATTATTTTACCAAGTGGGTGGAGGCTGAAGCAGTGGCCCAAATAACGGAAGCCAAGGTGGAAAACTTCGTCCGAAATTGCATTATCTTCAGATTCGACATCCCACGAACGATCATCACAGATAATGGAAGGCAATTTGATAACTCGAGGTTTCGAGATTTTTGCCAGCAGTACCATATCTCTCATCGGCTCACCTCGGTCGGCCACCCACAATCCAACGGAGAGGCTGAAGTCACCAATCGGACAATCTTGCATGGGTTGAAGACTTCGCTAAATGAAGCCAACGGACTTTGGACGGAAGAGCTTTATTCTGTATTATGGGCATACCGAACCATCGCTCAGATGGCAACCGGAGAAACTCCGTTCAACTTGACTTATGGGAGTGAGGCGGTCATCCCTGTAGAAATCTCATTGCAATCCTTGCAGGTCGACCACCCCATCGAGCCGACCAACTTGGAACAACGAAGGGTTGACCTGGATTTGCTGAAGGAAACCAGGCTACGAGCAAGCATGAAGATGGCAGCTTACCGGCAGAAGATGGCTCGATATTACAACTTGAGGGTTAAGGCACGAACCTTCCAGGTTGGGGACTTGGTCCTGCGGAGGATGGAGATTTCAAGGTCGACTGAGCAAGGAAAGATGTCTTCTAATTGGGAGGGTCCCTATCGAGTCAGTGAAGTAATCCGGCCAGAACCTACCGGCTTGAGCAATTGGACGGGCAGCAAATATCACGCCTGTGGAATGTAGACAACCTTCGCAAGTAGTACCAATAAAGTCTACAGTTTCCTCCATGCCCACTTCGAAAGTCCGACTTCGGTCGGCAGAGGCTCTAGGGTATCCCACTCTGAAGGTCCGACTCTGGTCGGCAGAGGCTCTAGGGTAGCCCACTCCGAAAGTCCGACTCCAGTCGGCAGAGGCTCTAAGCAGCCCACTCCGAAAGTCCGACTCCGGTCGACAGAGGCTCTAGGGCAGTCCACTCCGAAAGTCCGACTCCGTCGGCAGAGGCTCTAGGGTAGCCCACTCCGAAAGTCCGACTCCGGTCAGCAGAGGCTCTAGGGTAGCCCACTCCGAAAGCACGACTTCGATCGACAATCACCGTGCATGCCCCATAAGGGATCGCGTAAAGAACAGATGGCAAACCTGGGCCACCTGACAAAGCAAACTAGGAGCGAATCTCCTGGTTCATGAGCCCGAACTAAATAGTTGCCAACGTTCCTGCTTCGAACTTCGAAAGGCCGACCGGAAACACTTGGAAAAGTTTCGGGAGAAAAGAAAGTAACCTACGGTACAGAGAAGCCGACTAAAAGACTTAGAAGGATTCGAAAGAAAACATTCATCCCATACATGCACATATAAGACAACGATAAAGTTTTATTATTATTGCATACAAAAGCAGACGCTTACAAAGAGTGGGTCGGACCTTTACAAATCCCTTAGGTCGGATCCACGGAAGGTGCTTCGAGGACCTCTACTTCGGCCCCGTCTACTACAACAGGGAGGATGGCCGGGACTGTGGCTCTAGGGAACTCAACCGGAGCACCCGCTACCTTTACTTCGGCCCTGGCCTCCTCCGCTTCACCCTCGCCTTGGGGCTCTCCCTCCTTCGCAGGCCCTTTCAGCTCTGCGCCCGACAGGTCCAGCTTCGGAAAAGGAGGGCACCTTCTTCAAGCAGTCGTCGTAGCCATCCCTTTAGAAGTCTGATGCTGCCTCTTCGACCTCCTCGTCGAAGTCGGAGGAGGCCTTATATGCCGCTACCGCCTCCCGGTCTGCCTTGCAGCCTGCTCCCTGGCTTCCTCAAGCTGGGCCGTCAGCTGCGCCACCATGGCCCCTTCAGCCTGTGCTTTCTTGTCGGCCTCCGAGAACCGACATTCTTCTTCTTGCAGCCGGCGCGTGAGGGAAGCTACTTTTGCCTTCCTCCTCTTCAGTTGGCCTCCCGGTCGGCCAATCGGCCCTCTGCCTCCTTCAGGGCCTCCTTCGATGACTCGGCCTCTGCTTGGGCGGTCGTCGACATCTCTTCTGCTGGATTTTAGGGACACCTCCAAGGCAGCCTGAGTTGCCTCCATGGCCGCCCGAGTGGCCTCTAATTTCTGCACCTTCCTGGCGGAGGTCTTCGCTGCGTGGAGCACCCGGTCGATGCCGTCGTCCATCAGCGAATGTCATGGAGGAGCTGCAGACACGAGACTAGGTTAGCGCAAAAAAAAAAAAAGAAAAAAAAGAAAAAAGAGAGAAAAGAAAAGGGAGGGGGGTGGAGGTAAAGAATCAAGTAAGGTGCCTTACCCTCATAAGGTTGCGGTAGGACTCTACCGCCACATCACTCAGGTTTCTTTGGATTGACTGCTCCCAGTCGAAGTCGGTCATCGCCCCTCTGAGTAGGCTCCGTGCTCTCCGGGGGTGGTCCAGAGCATTCCAGTGTTGGAACTCCTCCTGACGGATTTCGTCATCCGATTCCCCTTCGACCCCCTCCTCGTCGGCCTCTTCTGCGGCTGTTTCCTTTCCCTTGCCCTTCGAGAGCCCTGCTGTGTCCGAGCCGATGGGCACAGGGGCTAGCGCGTCCGGCGTAGCAGGTAGGTCCGACTGCTCTTGCTCCTGCTCCTGTGGGATGGCCGACTCCCCGACAGTGGATGGGGCTCCAGATGCCTTCCTGGCCAACACCTCAGTGAGAGGGGTGTCGTCCTCGTCGGACTCCACCTCCACGACGGGTGCGGGCGGCTTCTCCTCCCACTTCTTATGCCTTTCGGCCGTCGAGGTTGGAGCCGACCCTGGGGCGGGCCTTTTCTGCGCCGCTCGCTGAACGACCTTGGCCTTGTCTATTTTCCTCATCCTTCCTCCTGTTGCAAAGAAACTCAGGATTAGTCAAAGAAAGAGAAGAGACGAAGACAGAGGGGGCGAACCGTGAAAAGGGAGTTCGGCCCTTGCCTAAAAATCTCTGAGAGCTGATCCCTGTCCGGTGAAGGCGGTCTTCGCCCAGCAGTTCAAACGCTGCGGTCGAATCGGCTTCGTTGAGTTCATTGTAGCTGGCTTGGTCGGCTATCAGGATCGACCTCCCCTCTCAGAGCCTCGCCCATGGCTCCCTCCACAAGGGCTCGAAATCCCAGGACTGAAGGCTGCTCACGAGAAAGAACCGGGCCTTCCATCCGTGGACGGTCGATAGAAGACACTTTAAAATTTTCCAGCCGGGACGGGGACTGAACATCCACCATTCCCGGCTCCTAAAATATTTCTTCAAAAGAAAGAAATTGCCAAAAAGGGGTAACCTAGGTTCAAATCCAGCCCTACTACACAATACAACAAAACAGCATATGATCCGGATGCTGTTCGGAGTCAGTTGTGCCGGGGTTACCCTATAGTGCCGGAAGACCTCTACAAAGAAAGGGAGCAATGGAAACCTCAGACCGGCTTTGAGGTACGACTCGTACATCGGTAAGTCCCCGGCCCTAGTGGACTGTTCGCTCTCTCCTCTCGGCCTGGCAATGTAAGGTGCAAGGTGGTGGGGATCCCGTACACTGCCCTAAGGTTTTTGACCTGTTCTCGGGTCATGGATGATGGAATCTCGCTCGGCCCTGGCTGTCTAGGTCTATGGACTGGGCCCCTACTAGTGGTCGCCATTAACAGTGAAGAAGGAGGGGGACTCGGGAGCTAACCTGAAGATGAACCTCTAGGAACCGGGTCTCACGGAAGAAGAAGAAGTTCTCTCTCGCAGAGCGCAGTCACAACCAGAAAACCTTCCCAGAGCACGTTGCCCCTCTTTTTATAGATCTCTGGAGGGGGGGCACCGCCCCTCTTCATTTGCATTTCAACTGCCTTATTGGGAGATGCGTTCGTTCGCATCCCGAGATCGAAGCGACATGCCGATCCTGAGGCTAGATTGCGATCCGCGTGAAGGCCGAATCAACGATGAAGAGGTCACAGCCGACCGCCCGGATGCTGCCACATGGAGCGGCGCGTCCCCTCGTTCTCGCCGGTACCCTCGCTAGCCTGACTCTCCATCATGACGACTTTTTTGCCGTTAACTGCGACCCTTGCGCCCCCAACAAGGGACCGACACCTGTCTAAGAGGCCGATCGTGGGAGATTCGAAACGACCTGTCGGGATGATTCCGGATCGGGCCTGAATGAATGCAATCTATACCAAATGCTATGCTTCTGCACTTCGAGGTCACGTGCCTCCTCAAAGCCCAGCAGCAGGGGGCAACTGTTACATCTATCCGGCCGGCTTGTGTTGGGCAGGACAAGGTGTTCAACCGGTTGATGCGGGTCGAAACTCCCACCGATCGGCTTTTCTGGAGGTCTTGACATGTTCTCCGCCGAAGGTCCAACGAGCTAATTGATCATTGGGTTTATTGCTCTCGGGGCCGACCTACTGGAGGCCGACCTATCTGAGGCCGACCTAATGAAGGCCGACCAGCTCGATCCACGTCCGGGGAGCCGTCCAAAGGTTCCGGAAGATTCCCTCCAGTTGGTACCATAATTCTGTTACAACGGACTCCACGACATTGTCACGACTTTATGCCATCTGGCCATCACTTTGACCCTCACGGGGGTAAATCAGGGACTCCGCTCTGTCTTCCAACGAATTTTGGTAGTATCTCATGCCCATAAAAGGTGTCCAGGGGATCTCTGTAGGGGTAAGACGCTCTTTCTCCTCTCTACGCTTTTCTCTGATTCTCTCAATTCTGTTACTCCCAAATCCCTTACTAACTTAAGTATCGGAGTGTTTCCCGCCGAGCATCTCCGGCGTCCAGGGGGGCCATTTGCAGTTGTCAAGCCAGGAAGCTCTCCAGCACAGTAAGGCAAGTCTGGTCCACGAGTAAGCGCAGCAACAATTTCTATTATATAATATATTATAACTAGATAATATAAATCATGACCAACAATGGCATTTACATGGCTGCTGTAAAGCTACAATGATCTTTTTTTTTTAAATTATACCATTTTAAGTTATAACTTATAATAGGGTTGCTACTCACATTATAACACCGGAAAAATGACCAAAATTATTAACACACTCAGATCAGGAAGGACAAATGGTCCACTTAACGGGACTTGATACTTATGGGCAGATGCCGGGTAGGGACAAAGAGGGAAACGACACGGTCTATGAATGAAGGCTTTCTTATCAGCATGGATGGTTGGCCACGTCACTCGCAGGACAAAATAGACGTTGCCTTTGTTGCTATGTACCAGGATGAAACTGACTGGTTTAGATGATTCGACTTGTCTGATCGATGCTGCTGGGACTTTGAAAGCGTGGGGTCATGTTTTGAGAGTGAAATCACAACTACAAGCGTGGACAGAATTAGGAAGAAATTCGTTGTTTCTGCTGGACTTCTTGTTACATACCTACCTACCATGCTCTGCCAAGTCACCGACCCAAAACAAAGGATTCGAGAGCTAATGTTTCCAGAACCATGCATTAAATTGTGAGTTAATTAAAAATAAATAGAACGTTTTGAGAGGAAAAAAAGATGTGAGTTAATTAAAATAAATAGAACGTTTTGAGAGGAAAAAAAATGTAGGATTGCATTCGGTCCGTAATCAGAATCGAAATTAAAATCAGAATGGATTGAAATAAAATTGGAATGGTTATTCCCTCATGTACATAGCTCATGATTAGAATCGAATTGGAATAGGTTTTAAATATTAGGAGAGGGTTGAAATTAGATTTTGGCTCTTATGAGGATTGGGCTTTTCTAATTTTCTCTTGAAATCAAATTTAGAATGAAACTTTCCCATTTAAATGTTCGAAATGAGAATCACTCATTTTTATTTTCCATCCTACCCCACAACCCAACTTTTTCCAAACAAATACACCCTGAATGAAATTAAGAAATATTTTGACCGCTATTGGATGCTGGTGGACGTAAGAAACATACCTTAAAGATAAATTACAAGACTAAATGCAATCTGCTTTAAAGTTCTCAATAGAACTGCTGACTGTACAAGAAGATAATGCTCCGGAAAAAATAATTTTTTCTTCAAAGGATAAAAAGAAGATTTTTTTGACTATTGGATGATTTAATCATGACTTAAATGATGGATTGATTTTGAAGGGTTTCTTAAGCAACCTAAAATTAGAAACAACTTTTCATTTGGAAAAAGCACCCTTTTAGTTACTGTTATGACTGCTTCTCGCATGGATTGATCAAGTATTCGTCTATTGGATCCTTTTCATGTAGACCAAAAGGACACAACAACCAAGGTTAGATTGACACACTACCATGTTGCAAGCACGCAATGAATTTTTATTATATTTTTCTTTAGTCAATATATTAAACTTATATGGGTTTCTTATGTTCTAGCACCAGATACTTGATATTACAAATCTAAGGATTAGTTTAGCTAGAAATTTCAGTCGATTTCTTGAAGTGTTTTTAGGGATGAGTCAGTATGACTTGCTGCTGTTTGTGGTTGTTGATGCTGGACCAAATCGATCGGATAGAGTGATTCTTCCGCCGGATCGCCGTCGACCGTACTTGCAAGAAGTCCATGACCGGAGATTTTCCGGCAGGGGATATTCCGATGTCTAAGCCAGAAGAGTCCAGGCAACAGCAGAATGGAGAGTTTTGAGAGCAAGGAGGAAAAAGAGAAATTCAAAAATGTCAGGAGAAAGAGCGCAGAAGATCCCCTGAGTGTCCCCTCTTATCAATATTTATAGGCTCCAATGCAACTACTTACGGTTATGGAGGTTGACGAATACACTACTTTATAACTGTAAGTAGTGGCTATCGGAAAAGCCGTTACACTCGGATTTGTTCAATCTGAGATTTCGGACCATGTGGGTAGTTGCAACAACCCAAATAGATTAACTGTTTGTCCAGAAACCCACATGCTCCAGAATCCTCTTTTTTTTAAGGATGAATCTGAAGTGAGTTTTACATTCTCTTTAGTAGCACTCCTGAAGGGAATGTTAGCACTTCGGATTCTTTTGAATATAGCAAAAATAAATACTTACAGTCTTCGGATCATATTGAAGGAATAAAGCCGAAGATATTTACTTGGGAGGTCAGGTCTTCGGATCAAGATAATTATACGAAGCCGAAGACAATGGAGTAAATAAATTTATCTCCTGGATCATAGATACGAAACCACAGATGTTAGGTATAGTCTTCGGATCAAGGTGGATGTACGAAGCCGAAGACCCAGGGTTGATAATATCTTCCGGAGTAGATAAAGCCGTGAATATTAAGTATGGTCTTCGGACCGATTTAATAATACGAAGCCGAAGACAGAGAGTAAAAACTTATATCTTGATCATAGATATGAAACCATGGATATAAGGCATAGTCTTCGAACCAAGGTGAGTGTACGAAGTCGAAGACTCAAGGTTAATATGAGAAGACGGTAATATGAAACCGAAGATTCCTTTTGCCAGCGATGTGACCAATAAAATAAGAGGAAAAATAATTAATTGGACCAAAATTGGGATATCATAACAGCTGTCCTCCACTCCTAAGTTCGAAATGGTTAAATTTCGAAGAATGTGAGTACTTTAAATTTGTCTTCTAGTGATAACCGTCAAGTAATAATGGCACTGAGTCCTGACACGTCTTTCGCCATAACTGTCTAGGGAACGATAGAACGTGGCGAAGACACGTGTTATCCCCCATGGGCTGCCTCAAAAGAAACGCCTCGATTCTAGAAAAGTCTTGGAGAATTCCCAAGACAAATTTTTACTCGATGGGGATCGGACACATGGCAGTCATCTGGAGCATGGAAGTTTTGCTGGCGTGATCTCAGCCAATAACGGGATTTCACGCAGATCGCGCCATAGCTTGTCTTATTAATGAAATTTCTAAAAGGCCGTACCCATAATTGAAACCGCCGATACGCGCATGATCGTTTAGTTCTCCGAACCGCCTCGAAGATCCACCTCCTTCACCTATAAAAGAGGGAGAACTTGAGAGAAAAATTTTTCTTTCGCATCCGTGCCCCTGGAATCTCAGTTTCCCTTGCAGTCCGTCGTCTTCCCCCGCAGTCCACCATTTTTGTTTTTTCACAGGTTAGAGATCCTTCTTCCCTCCTTCCACTTCCTTGTTCCTTATAATGTCGGAGTCTTCTGGGAGCCTTTCCTCCGGCTCTAGCAGGGGTTCACCGGGAGAAGTCGGTAGAGTATCACCTGAAGAGAGACCGATAGGATCCCACAGGGAGGTGGGATTAGTAGGAATCCTCAGGGCAAAAGCAGTAGGGGAAGAAGTTCTGGTAGGAAACGGAGCCCGGAACGATCTCTGGATTCTATTAAAAGCTCCTTCTCCCTTGCCAAAATAGAAGAAATTAAACAATGCTACCACATTCCACGGACCTTTCATACAATTCTTCCAAAATCCGAAAAAAGGGTAGATAAACCTCCAATGCACTCCATTGCCATATATGAAGACCACTTCAAGGCTGGTCTTCGGCTTCCACTTCACCCTTTCTTTACAAAATCTTTTAACCTTTACTAAATAGTCCGGCTCAATTGACCACTAATAGTTTTAGGAACATTTGTGGGTTCATATTTCTCTGTAAACTTAGAAAAATAGAGTTGAAAACATCCTTGTTTACCTCTTTGTTCATGTTGAAAAGAGACTTTCATGGCAAAGGGTGGTGGGTCATAGGTCCTTGGCTAGGCCAAAGACTAATAAAAGGGACCCCCAGTGCGATACATGGGTGGAAACCTTGTTTCTTTTTTGTATATTACCCCCACTGGGGACTTAATACCGAATGGAGAACCCCGCGTTTGGATGCAAATGCCGGTAAAAGGTCTTGAGGGCCGATATGAGGGACTTTGAAGTTCTGTCAGAGCCGGAAATTCCTTCTTTCAAAGAATTGCTGAATGAGGAGAACCTTCATCGCGCTCATATCGTTGAAGTCCCGACATTAGGTATAGAATAAGTGGTCTTCGGATTTTTCTTTCTTCCTTTCTCCAGTACATGTATATGACGGAACTCTTGTTTTTTGATTACAGGTAAGAAATGAAGCCACAACTTGAAAAGTTTGGCAGGCTTCTAGGAAAAGAGCAATGGCTGCTCCTTCAACGATTGAAGTTAGAAAAAAGCGAAGGGCTGAGGAGGGTTCCGACGCACCTCCAATGAGGCCCGCAATGATGAGATGTTCCTTCGACATCTCCAATTCCACCTGATTCTGCCAGACATCCATCTCCGGGATGCCTCCTCCGAGGAGTCCTCGATCGATGCCAACCACGGATTAATGTGACGTGGCCTTCAATAAGGAATCTGTGATCGCCCCTCCGAAAAATAAAAGTTAGGAGTTGTCAAAGTACCGATCCGAAGAAGGTCTTAGGTGGAACGCTACTTTGGAGGGGGTTGCAATGTAGATTTTACTACCTTCTCGGACCAAGAGGGCTTAGAGAATCCCGAACTAGCAAGAGAACTGATGAACGCACCTCTTCTTCCGAAAGACTGGGACAAAGTTACGTCCCGGTGCATCGAAGAATTTTAAATTCGGTGTTCTCATCTACTCTGAATGTAAACATCCTTTGCTATATCAACTTATTTATAACTACTAATTTTCAACCTGCTGTTGCAGATGATGCACGATATACTCATATGGAGGAAAGTATCTTTGACTTCAGAATAACTTATAGAGAAATGAAAGAAAAGTGAAAAGGCCGAAGCCGAAGCATAGCTTAAGAGCAAAGCGCTATGGAGGATGCGGTTTGCCCTAGTGATACTTCAGTTCCAAGTTGAAAGCTGAATTGGAAAAAAATCCCATCGGAGCGGGCTGAACAAGATCGAGGTCTAAGAAGAGGAAGCCAAGATTCGTCCTTGGAAGCCTCGCTTAAGGAAGCTTACTGAACTTTCCGAAATCTTCCAAAAGAAGGGAAGAGGCCATCGAAGAAAATCCGATCTTTGAAGGATCAAACTGGGGAAGGCAATGAGATTACAAAGCATCTCCATTCTTTGAAGCCGAAATGGTTTGGCAGGGATTCACATCTATCAAGTAGGCTTCCAACGTTAGTGGAGAAGGTCCAACTCTATCCAGACTTGACATTTCAGGTATCGAACTGTTTGATCTTGAGAGTCCAACTGCGCCTGAACCCCAAAGTACCCAGAAGCAACAACAATGACTGAAGAAGTGTGGGTCCGATTGATCTACCATGATTCTCCGTAGAAACTTGTACTTTTCCTTTTCTTCTCTTCGGGATGTAGAAAATGTTGGCTTTGGCTCCTTAGTTTTGATGATTAACAAAAGGTTGAGTATATGTTTGGACTAATGTTTCATCTCAAGATAAAGTTTCAGGACTTAGGTTATTCAAAAAGAGTATAAGAGTACAATGATGAAACCAAGCTTGCCTGATTTTGGAAAAGAGCTCTTCTACCTTGAACAAGATCAAATTTCTCATATTGGACCTTCTTGTTAAGAAGTAATTGACAAAAGAAACAAAGGCTTAGAGAAACTCAAGCATGGCACGCACCTCTCTAGAGTTTCAGAAATTTCAGATCAGAGGTCGACCACCAGAGGTCGACACCTTGCCAAAGGTCGACCACCAGAGGTCGACTCATGAAGAAAAGAAAAGTTCAGCAAGGCCGGCACGGCAAAATTTCAGTGGCACGCTCCAGAGGTCGACCACCAGAGGTCAACACCTGTCCAGAGGTCGACACCAGAGGTCGACTCATAGCCTGAGAATTCAAACTGGGCAGAACTATGGTTTTCTGGATTTTTGCCTAAGATAAACTGGAGGTCGACTCATGAGGTCGACACTTGATCCAGAGGTCGACTCATGAGGTCGACTCATGGCATAACGGCTAGTTTTTCTGAACTTTTGATTTGATTTCTAACGGCCATAAACGGCCATATTTTTGATTCTAACGGTCTTGTGGAGTTGTTTCAGCTTGAATGAGGTATTTAACCTCCACCAACTTCAAAAAGACAAGGAGACAAAGTGAAAAAGTTTAGAGTGAAAGTACAAAGCCTTCAATCAATTCCAAGCCAAAAAGAGTGAGAAAACCAAGAGATTCCTTAGCCAAAAGCTTTCCATCTTTGAGGAATCCAACTTTCAAGTATTGGCATTTAGTGAGGTCCAAAGATTCCAAGAGAAAGGCTTGAAGAGTCTCCATCAAGAGCTACATCGAATTACTTTTTGCTCAAAAGGAGTTTGTCTTGTTTTATTCATTGTATTCATATTCTATTTGTCTTAGGCTAGTTTCAAGGGAATTTGAAACTAGTGTGAGGTTTGTTGGTGAGCCAATTGATAAAACCAACTAGGGTTGCTTGTAAGCCCGAAGCCAAAACAAGTGTGTAGGTTTTTGACTTGTAGCCTTGTAAAACAAGTCGGCCTGTAATCTAAAGATTATAGTGGAAATTCCCAAGTGGAGCTTGGGGAGTGGATGTAGGTGCTAGGTGCACCGAACCACTATACTTCTTGTGTGTTTGCATTGCTTTACTCTTATATTCTTTTGCTCTTTAATTGTTGTTTTATTTCATTGCTTCCGTTGCACAATTACTTGAGCACTATCACTCTTCACCTTTGAACTTGATAGCACATATATTGCTTTAATTTTAAAATACCCAATTCACCCCCCCTCTTGGGCACCATATCTGGGCAACAAGTGGTATCAGAGCACCGGTACTCTCTTGTAGGTCCAACGATCTTGAGTGAAAGATCATGGCCGCCCCAATTGGAATGGGTGTAGTTGAAGGACAAGCATCAAATCGCCCTCCTTTCTTTAATGGCACAAACTACACATACTGGAAAACTCGTATGCGTATTTATTTACAAGCTGTAGATTATCATATATGGAATAATTACTAAAGGGCCTCATCAGCCCACTCACTTGGTTAATGGCATTATCACCCCAAAATCTGAAGAAGAATGGGATGACAATGACATCAAACAAGCTGAGTTAAATGCTAAGGCGATGAATTTGCTATTCTGTGCACTTGACCCTAGTGAATTCAACAGAATATCAAATTGTATTTTCGCCAAAAAATTTGGGATACACTTGAGGTTACCCATGAGGGTACACACCAAGTGAAGACCACAAAGGTGAACATGCTCATTCATACTATGAGATGTTCAGGATGGAACCAACTGAAAGTATCAGTGAAATGTATACTAGATTTACAAATATAGTAAATGGTATGAGGAGTTTGGGAAAAATTATATCTAATGGTGAACTGGTTAACAAACTTCTCAGGTCTCTTCCGGCTTCATGGGATGCGAAAGTAACAGCCATAGAAGAAGCCAAGGATGTCAATACTCTACCTCTTGAGCAGCTTCTTGGATCACTGATGACTTACGAGCTTTCACTAAAGCAGAAGACAGTGGACAATGACAAGAAAAAGAAAGCCATAGCCTTCAAGTCCACTACAAAGGAAAAGTCAAGTGATGAATCAGAAGAAGAAGCTGATGATGATGAGACAGCCCTCATTACAAGAAAATTCAAAAGATTCATGAGAAAGAAGAAGGGCTTCTACAAGAAAAGGCCACAAAAAGGTGATCACAATAAAGAAAAGAGAAAGAAAAGAAAGGGATCCACCCATCTGCTTCGAGTGCAAGAAGCCTGGACATTATAAAACGGATTGCCCTTTGCTTAAAAAGAGTCGAAGGATGTTGAGAAAGAAAGCCATGATGGCTACCTGGAGTGAGAGTGAGGACTCCAGCAGTGATGAAGAGCAGCAGGTAGTCGCCAACCTGTGTTTCATGGCCAATGATATGAGGTAAATTCTGAACCTGAAATTGAATTTACTTTCAATGAATTGCATGATGCTTTTGATGATTTAGTTATGGAATATGAAAAATTAAAACTGAAAAATAAGAAATTAAGAAAGCTAAATCTTGAGCTTACCAAAATTCAGAAAAGTTTTCAACTGAAATTGAAGATTTAATTCAAGAAAACAAGAAATTAACTGAACATGTAAAGACCTTGAAAAATGATAAGGAAATCTTTTAAAGAAAATGATTCTTTGAAAAATAATAGAAGTCTTAAACTAATGAGAAATTGAAAAACAAACAAAGAACTATTGCTTCAAAACAAGAATTACAAAGAAGAGTTAGAAAAAGTAAAACCTTTGTAGAAAAGTTTACTTTTAGTTCAGAAAAATTAAGCATGCTTTTAATAGTCAACATGCAGTGTTTAACAAAGCTGGACTTGGATTTAAGCCACACAATCAGCAAAAACTTTACAAAAACTTTTTCATACCTGCATCTTCTAATATTACCTGCTATGCATGTGGTAAGTTAGGACATAAATCATATATTTGTAATAGAAGAAATTAAATACCTTTGGAAAGATTTGGGTTCCAAAAGGAACCAATTTGACTAACCCTAAAGGACCCAAGATGACTTGGGTACCTAAAGTTTCAACTTGATTAATTTTTGCAGGTGTGCCTTGCAACCAAAAATAAAAGAAGAATGTGGTATCTGGATAGTGGCTCAAGGCACATGACTGGGGATGTGAAGCAATTCTCATCACTAGCAGCTATTGATGGTGGAAACGTTACTTTTGGTGATAATGGAAAAGGCAAAATCGTCGGATTGGTAAAATCCATATCACCCCTAATGCTTATGTAGATAATGTATTATTTGTTGATGGCTTGAAGCATAATCTTTTTAGCATTAGTCAGTTTTGTGATAAGGTTTTAAAGTAATTTTTGAATCATCTTTGTGCATGGTATCTAGTCTAGATGTCGATGGCATCAAGTTCACTGGTCATAGGCATGGAAACATTACATGGTTGATCTTGATGATCTAGCCATGGAAAGTGGTCAATGCCTAGTGGCTAGGGAAGCCAATGAAAACTAGTTGCTTTGGCATCGTAGGCTAGGGCATGCTAGTATGCAGTTGATTTCAAAATTAAGCAAAAAGAATCTTGTAAAAGAATTGCCAAAACTCACATTTGAAAAAGATAAGATTTGTGCTGCATGTCAATTTGGAAAACAAACTAAATCTACTTTCAAACCTAAAGGAGTAGTATCTACTACTAGACCCCTTGAATTATTGCATATGGACCTCTTTGGACCAACCAGAACAACTAGTTTGGGAGGTAAAAAATATGGGCTAGTAATTGTAGATGATTACTCACGATTTACTTGGGTGATGTTTTTAGCTCATAAAGATGAAACGTTTTCAGCTTTTGTTAAATTTCATAAAAGGGTTTCAAATGAAAAAGATCTCACTATTGTTTCTTTGCGTAGTGATCATGGAACTGAATTTGACAATCATGATTTTGAAGCTTTTTGTAATGAAAATGGCATTAGTCATAATTTTTCTGCACCTAGGACACCTCAACAAAATGGGGTGGTAGAAAGAAAGAACAGGACACTTGAAGAAATGGCACGCACAATGCTTTGCGAAAATGATTTACCTAGATATTTTTGGCAGAAGCCATTAATACTTCCTGTTACATTTTAAATCGTGTTTTAATTCGACCTATTTTGAAGAAAACACCATATGAGCTTTGGAAAAATCGAAAACCTAATCTTAAGTATTTTCGTGTATTTGGTTGCCGCTGTTTCATATTAAACAATGGCAAAGACAATATCAGTAAATTTGATGCCAAGTCAGATGAGGGTATCTTCTTAGGATACTCTACTTCTAGCAAGGCATACAGGGTCTTCAACAGAAGAACTCTTCTGGTTGAAGAATCAATTCATGTAGTGTTTGATGAATCTAACGAAAAATCTTCTAGAAAAGAAGATTCTATTGATGATGAAACAGGTACAAAGAAGCTTGAACAATTGACAATCAATGAAGATGAGCCCAAGGAGATGATGATCAAGAAAATGAAGATCAAACTCAAGAGATCAATGCAACTTCACCAAAACCTTTACCTAAAGAATGGAGGTATGCACACGGACACCCCAAAGAGCTAATATTGGTGATCCGTCAAAGGGAGTAAGTACACGCTCTTCTATTAGAAATGTTTGTGATTATTTAGCTTTTGTATCTCAGATAGAGCCTAAGTCAATTGAAGAAGCTGAAAAAGATTGTAACTGGATTAATGCTATGCAAGATGAACTAAATCAATTTAAAAGAAATAACGTTTGGACTTTAACTGAAAGACCCCTTAATGTTTCTGTAATTGGCACAAAATGGGTTTTTAGAAATAAACTTGATGAACATGGTATTGTAACTAGAAACAAAGCTAGACTTGTTGCTAAAGGCTACAACCAGGAAGAAGGGATCGACTTTGATGAAACCTTTGCTCCTGTTGCTAGGCTAGAAGCAATTAGACTTTTACTTGCTTTTGCTTGTTTTATGGATTTCAAGTTATTTCAAATGGATGTTAAAAGTGCTTTTTTAATGGATTTATTGAAGAGGAAGTTTATGTTGAACAACCTCCTGGTTTTGAAAATCATGAATTTCCTAACCATGTTTTTAAATTGCATAAAGCATTGTATGGTTTAAAGCAAGCTCCTAGAGCTTGGTATGATAGATTAAGTTCATTTTTGATGAAGAATGATTTTTCTAGAGGTAATGTAGATAATACATTATTTTTGAAAAGAAAATGATGATCTCTTAGTAGTACAAATCTATGTAGATGATATTATTTTTGGTGCTACTAACGAATGTCTTTGTCAAGAATTTGCAAAGTTAATGCAGAGTGAGTTCGAGATGAGCATGATGGGAGAACTCAACTTCTTCCTCGGACTCCAAATTAAGCAAACCAAAGAGGGGATCTCCATCAACCAAGCCAAGTACACAAGGAAATATTGAAAAAGTTTGGGATGGAGACTACCAAACCAATAGGTACCCCTATGAGCTCTTCATGTAATTAGACAAAGATGAATGTGGTAAATCAGTAGACCAAAAATTATATAGAGGCATGATTGGTTCATTGCTATATCTAACTGCCAGTAGACCAGATATAATGTTTAGTGTTTGTATGTGTGCACGTTTTCAGTCTGCTCCTAAAGAATCACATCTCTTAGCTGTAAAACGTATATTTAGATACTTATCTGGGTCAATCGAAATTGGTCTTTGGTACTCTAGAGAGTCATCATATGAATAATTGCATATTCTGATGCTGATTTTGCTGGGTGTAACTTGATCGTAAAAGTACTAGTGGAACTTGTCAATTCCTAGGAGTTAATTTGATTTCATGGAGCAGTAAGAAACAGAATTCGGTTGCTCTATCTACGGCGGAAGCCGAATATATAGCAGCTGGAAGCTGTTGTGCTCAGATTCTATGGATCAAACAACAACTCGAGGACTTTGGCATCAAACTAACTAAGACACCCATAAGATGTGATAATACTAGTGCAATCAATTTAACGAAAAATCCTGTACAACATTCAAGAAGCAAACATATTGAAATAAGACATCACTTCATAAGAGATCACGTTCAAACTCTAATGTGTTGTTAGAATTTATTTGTACTGATTATCAATTGGCTGATATATTCACAAAACATTGAATGAAGATAGATTTTGTATGATCAGAAGAGAACTGGGAGTCATTGATCCTTTTGCTTGAAACTCTTCAATTTTCATCAAAATTCCTCAAAAATGATTATAAATTCTCAAATGTTTAAAGGTTATTTTTCTAAATTTTATCAATTTTTTTAATTTTACAGAATTTTATTTGGGTAATTTATTGTTGGAGGTCGACACTTTAGTTTTCGGAGGTCGACACTTGAGGTCGACCCCTAAGGTTTTTGGAGGTCGACACTTGAGGTCGACCCCTGAAAATTTTTAGAGGTCGACACTTGAACGAAAATCTCCTTTTTTAAAACCCGTCCGCAAGCCACTTTTTCTCCATTTCTTTCTATTTCTCCTTCGTGTGGTCCCCCTCCAACTTCCTAAACCTCTAAACAGTGGATTTCCAACCCTCTCCTTCATCTTTTGGGTAATCTTCTCCTCTCCTCTTGTTTTTTTGAACCAAACCGTTTTTGACCGTGTTCTTGTTTTGGACAACCGAAAGCTTTTGCCTCTATCTACCCTCAAATCTCGGTTGTTTTTCAATTGAATCACTTATTTCTTCCTCCGTTTCTTGCATTTTCCTCCATTTACTCTCGATTTTTTCCATTTTCACAAACCCTATCTCACCATTTCACCATTTCTTCTTTTTTTTTAAATCGTGAACCTCTCTTCTCTTGGTTCCTTTCCTCTTAGCCTTGCATTATCCTACTTCTCCCTAATTTACCCCTCTTCCTTCCATATGGGTCCAAGAAAGCACTTGGCAGTAAGAAAGGAGATTGGAACAAGGCCAAGGTAGCACTGAGCGACGAAGAAAGGTCAGACATGAGCGTGAGCCGACCCCAGAGCCACCTGCACCAGTGCCAGCCAGCTTAGTACGGAAGAGCATTGCGAGTGGGAGGCGTGTGGATATACCTTTCTGGGATCAGCATCACTTTTTTATAGGAGATGTGCTGAGAGATGCAGGTCTGGTTCACTTCTGCACGATGACTGAGAGATTCTACCCAGACCTCATCAGGGAGTTCTATGCATCCATGGCCACTGATGGCATTGGATGGTCAGCTACTGTACGTGGGATCGAGATTCCAGTGACACCGGAGGTCATCAGTCGCGTTTGGAGGATTCCACTTCATGGCACAGCTGCCACTTCTCGATCAGCGACAGAGCATGCCTTCAGATGTATTCTAGAGCGTGAGGATGTTAGCGGCATTTCCACAGTAGCCGCTAACCAGCTTTCACTGGAGATGAGAGTGCTGCATCATATCATCGCCCGTATCTTGATTCCGAAGAGCGGGATTCGACTTTATCACTGAGCGTGAGCTGGTGTTGATGGTGTCCCTGAGACAGCGGACTCCCATCAACCTTCCCAGGATCATGCTTCAGCAGATGGGTGAGGCAGCATCTCACAGGAGACTAGTTCAGCCATATGGTATGGGGCTGACACAGCTATTCAGGGAGCATGGTGTTTCATTTGATGGTATACCCTTCAGTCAGCTGCAGCATACTGATACATATGGAGAGAAATCCCTGCATAGGATGGGATTTCGACTGATTGGTGACCGTTGGGTGCGACGAGAGTCTGGCCAGGAGCCAGATGAGGAGGATGAGATCCGAGCAGCTGAGGCAGGGCCTTCAGAGCCTACTGATCATGGTACACCTCCTCGCCCAGCACCAGAGTCAGAGACTGCGGAGCCTGAGCCATTCACGCCACCACCCTCATCAGCTCCAGCACCCTACTGCTACTGCTACACCACAGAGGACTACAGCGAGGATATCGGACTTTGAGCAGAGAGTGACTGATCACATTTCAGAGGTCCGGACAGAGATTGCTGGTGTACGACAGGAGCTACATGATCTGCGGATCCACACAGATATGCGCATTGGAGCTCTCTCAGCTAGTGTAGATGCAGGATTCCGACAGATCCTCCTCAGCCTACTGAGATTAGCATTGCCACCAGGGACTAGATCCGACAGTATCTCCTCCACATTCTGATGATGATGATGATGATGGCTCCAGTGGATACAGTGACAGTGATGGAGATCAGCCTGGAGCAGGTAGCTCTGATGTTCCACCTGCAGATCCGATTCCAGAGATTCCCCTTCTACTGATCCTCCTTCTACATATCCTCCAGCTACAGATGTGCCAGTAGATACTGAGTTTACTGAGTCACTTTTTGAGACTATTACAGGGATTCCGGATGATATAGATGAGCATACAGAGACAGATATTGATGATCCCACTGCTTATGAGCTAGTCAGCAGGCACACTCCAGCTCAGTCTACTCAGCATACTGATCCATCTACTCCTTCTGCTACTGCTTCTGTCAGGACACCTGTGGAGCCTTTTCCTCGGACCTATAGATCTCGTAGGTACCCCTAGGTCTGGTCCCTCTCTGAGGACTCGGAGTCTCACTCATAGGACTCCAAAATCCTCATCTAGGATCTCGGCTCCTATCTCTTTTGATATACCTTCTGATGAGGAGTAGCCTCATAGATTTACTTGATGTATGAATTAGTTTGCTTTGTATGATCTGATGTATCAGTGTTTTGTGCTTACTATGTAAGCAATTTTGTAACTGAATACATTTATATACTTATCTACATTGTGATATTTTACTGTCTGATACCAGCTCTTAGCATTTATCTTTTTAAACCCTCAAGTTAGAATGTGTTTTATCTCGAATGCACAAATTGAGGGGGAGCATGTATTTTATGCAACTAAGTATTTCATTGCAATGGAACATAATGTTTCTTTGTTTTATATCTTTTACTACAAAGAATGCACTTTTTGATTCTTGACAAAAGGGGAGTATAGTAAAGTTTAGTTTTATGAAAGAGTTATATGGTAAATAGAAGTAACTCTTTCATAGAGTATAGTAAGCTATTATGGTTCTTAACTTTTTGAATCATGAGAATGTTTTCACAAAAAATAATAAATAAATATAGATGAAAAGTAAAATTTTATGATATACTCATGCATGTGAGGTTTCTTTAAAATTTTTATTATTGCTATATTTTGCTTTTGGACTTAATTGCATATATACTCAAGGTTTTGTCATCATCAAAAAGGGGAAGATTGTTGGCTTTGGCTCCTTAGTTTTGATGATTAACAAAAGGTTGAGTATATGTTTGGACTAATGTTTCATCTCAAGATAAAGTTTCAGGACTTAGGTTATTCAAAAAGAGTATAAGAGTACAATGATGAAACCAAGCTTGCCTGATTTTGGAAAAGAGCTCTTCTACCTTGAACAAGATCAAATTTCTCATATTGGACCTTCCTTGTTAAGAAGTAATTGACAAAAGAAACAAAGGCTTAGAGAAACTCAAGCATGGCACGCACCTCTCTAGAGTTTCAGAAAATTTCAGATCAGAGGTCGACCACCAGAGGTCGACACCTTGTCAAAGGTCGACCACCAGAGGTCGACTCATGAAGAAAAGAAAAGTTCAGCAAGGCCGGCACGGCAAAATTTCAGTGGCACGCTCCAGAGGTCGACCACCAGAGGTCAACACCTGTCCAGAGGTCGACACCAGAGGTCGACTCATAGCCTGAGAATTCAAACTGGGCAGAACTATGGTTTTCTGGATTTTTGCCTAAGATAAACTGGAGGTCGACTCATGAGGTCGACACTTGATCCAGAGGTCGACTCATGAGGTCGACTCATGGCATAACGGCTAGTTTTTCTGAACTTTTGATTTGATTTCTAACGGCCATAAACGGCCATATTTTTGATTCTAACGGTCTTGTGGAGTTGTTTCAGCTTGAATGAGGTATTTAACCTCCACCAACTTCAAAAAAGACAAGGAGACAAAGTGAAAAAGTTTAGAGTCAAAGTACAAAGCCTTCAATCAATTCCAAGCCAAAAAGAGTGAGAAAACCAAGAGATTCCTTAGCCAAAAGCTTTCCATCTTTGAGGAATCCAACTTTCAAGTATTTGGCATTTAGTGAGGTCCAAGATTCCAAGAGAAAGGCTTGAAGAGTCTCCATCAAGAGCTACATCGAATTACTTTTTGCTCAAAAGGAGTTTTCTTGTTTTATTCATTGTATTCATATTTATTTGTCTTAGGCTAGTTTCAAGGGAATTTGAAACTAGTGTGAGGTTTGTTGGTGAGCCAATTGATAAACCAACTAGGGTTGCTTGTAAGCCCGAAGCCAAAACAAGTGAGTGAGGTTTGTTGGTGAGCCAATTGATAAAACCAACTAGGGTTGCTTGTAAGCCCGAAGCCAAACAAAAGTGTGTAAGGTTTTGACTTGTGAGCCTGTAAAACAAGTCGGCTGTAATCTAAAGATTATAGTGAAAATTCCCAAGTGGAGCTTGGGGAGTGGATGTAGGTGCTAGGTGCACCGAACCACTATACTTCTTGTGTGTTTGCATTGCTTTACTCTTTATCTTCTTTTGCTCTTTAATTGTTGTTTTATTTCATTGCTTCCGTTGCACAATTACTTGAGCACTATCACTCTTCACCTTCGAACTTGATAGCACATATATTGCTTTAATTTTAAAATACCCAATTCACCCCCCCTCTTGGGTACCATATCTGGGCAACAAGTGTATCAAAGCACCGGTACTCTCTTGTAGGTCCAACGATCTTGAGTGAAAGATCATGGCCGCCCCAATTGGAATGGTGTAGTTGAAGGACAAGCATCAATCGCCCTCCTTTCTTAATGGCACAAACTACACATACTGGAAAACTCGTATGCGTATTTATTTACAAGCTGTAGATTATCATATATGGAGAATAATTACTAAAGGCCTCATCAGCCCACTCACTTGGTTAATGGCATTATCACACCCCAAATCTGAAGAAGAATGGGATGACAATGACATCAAACAAGCTGAGTTAAATGCTAAGGCGATGAATTTGCTATTCTGTGCACTTGACCCTAGTGAATTCAACAGAATATCAAATTGTATTTCGCCAAAAAAATTTGGGATACACTTGAGGTTATCCATGAGGTACACACCAAGTGAAGACCACAAAGGTGAACATGCTCATTCATACATATGAGATGTTCAGGATGGAACCAACTGAAAGTATCAGTGAAATGTATACTAGATTTACAAATATAGTAATGGTATGAGGAGTTTGGGAAAAATTATATCTAATGGTGAACTGGTTAACAAACTTCTCAGGTCTCTTCCGGCTTCATGGGATGCGAAAGTAACACCATAGAAGAAGCCAATGATGTCAATACTCTACCTCTTGAGCAGCTTCTTGGATCACTATGACTTACGAGCTTTCACTAAAGTAGAAGACAGTGGACAATGACAAGAAAAAAAGCCATAGCCTTCAAGTCCACTACAAAGGAAGAGTCAAGCGTGAATCAGAAGAAGAAGCTGTATGATGAGACAGCCCTTATTACAGGAAATTCAAAAGATTCATGAGAAGAAAGGCTTCTACAAGAAAAGGCCACAAAAAGGTGATCACAATAAGAAAAAGAGAAAGAAAAGAAAGGGATCCACCCATCTGCTTCGAGTGCAAGAAGCCTGGACATTATAAAACGGATTGCCCTTTGCTTAAAAAGAGTCGAAGGATGTTGAGAAAGAAAGCCATGATGGCTACCTGGAGTGAGAGTGAGGACTCCAGTAGTGATGAAGAGCAGCAGGTAGTCGCCAACCTGTGTTTCATGGCCAATGAAGATAATGAGGTAAATTCTGAACCTGAAATTGAATTCTTTCAATGAATTGCATGATGCTTTTGATGATTTAGTTATGGAATATGAAAATTAAAACTGAAAAATAAGAAATTAAGAATGCTAAATCTTGAGCTTACCAAAAATTCAGAAAGTTTTCAACTGAAATTGAAGATTTAATTCAGAAAACAAGAAATTAACTGAACATGTAAAGACCTTGAAAATGATAAAGAAAATCTCTTAAAAGAAAATGATTCTTTGAAAAATATAGAAGTCTTAAAACTAATGAGAAAATTGAAAAACAAAACAAAGAACTATTGCTTCAAAACAAGAATTACAAAGAAGAGTTAGAAAAAGTAAAACCTTTTGTAGAAAAGTTTACTTTTAGTCGGACTTGAATTACGCTAAGTCTTCTGACTTAGGATAAAAGAATTTCTTGAATCATTTGGAAATTAAGATAGGCTGATCGGGCCTATCTCGGTACTTCGTGAGATAGATCCGGAGATCATCCTCATACCTTTTTGTATTGAGATTAGATAGGCTGATCATACCCACCTCGACACTTCGTGAAGTAGATCCGGAGATCATCTTCATGCCTTTAAGATTAAGGTGACTATTTTGAGCCCAACTCGACACTTTGCGAAGTAGATCCGGAGATCATCCTCATGCCTTTAAGATTAAGATGGACTATTTTGAGTCCAACTCGGCACTTTGTGAGATAGATCCGGAGATCATCCTCATGCCTTTAAAAGAAATAGATAGGCTAGGTATGCTTACCTCGGCATTTCATATAGTAAATCACGGAGATTATCATAATGCCTTTAAGAAATAAAATGAAGATAAACAGATTGAATCTGTATTGATGACTTTGAATGAAACCTTTATTGATAATATTTTTGGAGGTTTTTTACATTCCAAGGTCGAGGTAAAGGAACACCCCCTAAAGTTTCCAGCTGATAAGTTCCAGTCGAACGACCTCTTTGATCCGGTATGGCCCTTCCCATGTAGGAGAAAGTTTATCTTGTTCTGTTGGCTTTGACACTTCGAACTTTCGTAGAACTAGATCTCCGGGAAGAAAGACCCGTTCTTTTACATGAGAGTTGTAGTATCCTGCAACTTTTTGGCTGGTACATAGCCATCTTTAACTATGCTTGGAGTTGTGTGCCTTGCAGCAGATCCAGGTCAACTCTTCGGCGTTCAGAGTTTTTGGGTTCCTCAGTGATCAATCTGAATAGAGTGCAAGAGACCTCTACAGGAAAGACTGCTTCAGTACCATAAGAAAGATGAAATAGAGATTCACTAGTGGCTGTTCTGGGAGTAGTTCGGTATGTCCAAAGACTGAATTCAACTCATCAGCCCATGATCCCTTAGCATCATTTAACCTGATTTTTAAATCATGAAAAATAGTCCTGTTGGTCACTTCGGCCTCTCCGTTACATTGAGGATGCCCTACCGAAGTAAGTTTGTATAGAATATGATACTGGATGCAAAAGTTTTTGAACTTCGGATTGTCAAACTATCTTCCGTTGTCAGTTATAATAGCATGAGGAATTCTGAAATGGAAGATGATGAAATTTTTTACAAAACTTTCAACCTTGGCTTCGATAATCTGTGCTAATGTTTCAGCTTCAACCCATTTAGTGAATAGTCAATGGCCACAATGAGGATTTCTTTGTCCGGAAGCTGAAGGAAATGGACCAAGAATATCCATTCCCTATTATGCAAAAGGCCAAGGAGCTGTTAACGTAGTCAATTGATTGGCATGTCATCTTTGCACATTGGCATATCTCTGACAATGATCACATTTTTGAACAAATTCTGAAGAATCTTTTTGGATGGTTGGCCAATAATAACCTTGACGAATTATCTCTTGTATACCAACGTCTACCCCCGAAATGGTCTCCGCATATCCCTTCATGCACTTCCCTGAGTGCATAATCCGCATCGGATGGACCTAAGCATTTAACAAGGTTGGTGAAAGATCTTTTATACAATGCTTCATCCAAGATACATATTGAGAGGCCGTCCACCGAAGTCGTTTAGCTTCCAACTTATCTTCGGGTAAGGTATCTTCTTTTAAGAATTTGAGAATTGGATCCATCCATGAAGGTTCATGTTCAACTTGATAGATTTCAGCTAGGAATTTCGATATGCCGGGGTCTTCAAGATATTCCTATATGTCCTCCCAAGAGAATCCGGCGCAATGGTTGCAAGTTTAGAAAGAGTATCTGCTCGAGAATTTTCTGTCTTGAGTACATGAACAATCTCAAAATATTCCAACCCAGAAGCTAGTCTTCGGACCTTTTCCAGGTACTGGATCATTTTGGATTCCGAGCTTCGAATCACCTTTCACTTGATTTACCACCAGCTGTGAATCAGAAAAAACTCTGACCCTTTTGATCTCCAACTTCTGGGAGATTCTAAGTCTAGCAATGAGTGCTTCATACTTTGCTTGATTCTTTGATGCTTGGAAAGAAACCGAAGAGCATATTCAATAACCTGTCCATTGGTTCCAGCAAGAATTAAACCTGCATCACAGCCATTGGCGTTTGAAGCACCATCAACATGTAACATCCAAATAAATTCTGGATTGTCTTCGACTTTTTCCTCTTCGACCCTTGATTGGTCCTCTCGATCCCCATGTGTACTCAGCTATAAAATTAGCCAAAATTTGTGCTTTCATTGATGATCTGGGCTGATATTCAATATCAAATTTCTCTAATTTGATAGCCCACTTAGCTATTCTTCCTGAAGTATCAGACACGAAGTATGGCCTTTAAGTGTTGATCCGTTAGAACCACAATAGAATGGGCCTGGAAATAAGGCCGAAGCCGTTTCAACCGCAACCACTAAAGAGAAGATGATCTTTTGTACTCCAGGATATCGGACTTCAGCTTCATGTAACACCTTGCTGGTATAGTAAACCCGGTTTCTGTGAATGATTGGCATCTCTCCATACCAGAACCGACTGATCGCTTCATCCGTGGCTGACAGATATAGATAAAGTGTTTTTCCTTCATAGGGTTTGGAGAGCAATGGTGGGTTTTCCAAATATTCCTTCAGCTTGTTGAAGGCGATTCGGCAATCTTCTGTCCATTCAAATTTGAGTCTGACGAAGAACCTGAAGAAGGGTAAACACATTCTGCAGAGCGGGAAATGAAACGGCTCAAAGAGGCTATTCTTCATGTTAGCCTTTGCACTTCTTTCTTGCTAGTAGGGTGCCTCATAGTTCGAAGGGCCTGTATTTTTTTTGGATTAGCCTCTATTCCCTGCTTGGTAACCAAGTATCCCATGAATTTCTCAAGTTACGCCGAAGATGCATTTAGTTAGGTTCAGCCTCATCTGATAATGTCTGAGAGCATCAAAAGACTCCTTTAGATCAGCGATGTGATCAGACTTATGAAGACTCTTCACAATCATATCATCAACATAAGCTTCTATATTTCTCCCCAATTTGGTCTTTGAAGACTTTGTTGATGAGGCTTTGAAAGGTTGCTCCAGCATTCTTCAACCCAAATGGCATCACTTTGTAACAATAGAGTTCTTTCTCTATAATAAAAGAAGTCTTATCTTCATCTTCAGGATCCATTCGGATTTGGTTATAACCTGAGAAGGCATCCATAAAGCTTAGCATCTGATGACCAGCCATAGCATCAACCAGCTAATCGATCTTCGGCAAAGAAAACTATCTTTTGGGCATGCTTTGTTGAGATCCGTATAGTCTATACAAATCCTCCACTTGCAGTTTGATTTTCACCATGACTACATTTGCTAGCCAATTCGGATATTGGACCTCTCTTATGAAGTTTGCTTCAAGGAGTTTATTACTTCTTCATCAATTTCTCTTCTTCTATTGTACTGGCTTGTAGTTGGGGGATACTTCCAAGTGATGAGTAATCACTTCAGGCGAGATTCTAGCATGTTTGAAGCTGTCCAAGCAAAAATATCAGCATTATCTCGAAGAAAGAAATTAGTTTTACCTTTGACTCCTCATCGAGTAAGCTGCCAATTGTTGAGCTTGGTTGGTTCATCTTCGGATAATGGTATAGAAAGTGTCTTTTCCACTGGTTCTCCAGAGTCTTCGGATTCATCTCTTGGATCCAGCTGGTCAAGTGCCAAAGGTTTGGATGTTTGTTTTTTTGAATCATGAGACACTGATGAGCGATCCTTTGATCTCATCTTACTTCTCCTATACCTGTCTTGGTAGGAAACCAAACCAACAAATGTATGTTTGAAACTATGGCCCTGAATTTATTCAATGCCAGACGCCCCAAGATCGCATTATAGGCTGAAGAAGTTCTGGCCATAATAAAATTGATTGGAAGGGTCCTTTGAAATGGTTCGGACCCAAAAGTCATGGGCAAGACCATTTTACCCTGAACTCCAACTTGATTTCTACCAAAACCAGTTATTGGAATGAGGATCTTCGTATTCATGTCCAGACAATCTCATCTAAAGAAAAGCATCATACAACAATACATCAACTGAGCTTTCATTATCATCAATATTCTTTTTATATCAAATTTGGCAATTACTGCCGAGACCACTACAGGGTCATAATGTGGAAGTTGTACATCTTGAATATCCTCATCAGTAAAAGTGATAGAGTTTTTTCCTTTAACCTCTTAGGTACATTCTCTTCAGCTTCTCTTCTCCCCATGCTGATGATCGATGAAGCATCCCAACATCTCCATCGGTTGGTTTCTGATGAGGCAAATCGGCTTTTCGGATATTCTTGGAAGAGCATCCCGAGCTGGAAGCATTATATTTTTCCAGATATCATCTTTTTATCAAATCCTCGATGGCATCCCGAAGCTGGAAGCATTCTTCAGTATTATGGCCATGGTCTCAATGATACCGACAGTATTTGCTTTGGTCCTTGCTTTGCCGTGTCTTCATGGGACTGGCCTCTGGAAATATTTTTCTTTCTCTATCTCCAGCAGAATCTTCTCCCTAGCAAATTGAAGGGAGTATAGGTGTCGAATTGGTTGTTCTGTTGTCTGGATCTGGGGCTAACGCCTAGAAGTCGAAGCGTTGTTAAGGATGTTGGCGCATCGTTCTCTGGTACTTTTCTTTTTGGAGGGAGTCTCCTCTGCCAGTCTTCGGCTTGCCACTTGCTCTTAGCGGCAGCATACTTCTTAGCTCTTGCCAACAGCTCGGCATAGCTCGTTGGGAATCTTTTATCCAGGAAAAAGTGAACCTGGACGATTTTAAGCCTTTCTTCAAGGCAGACATGGCCACATGCTCATTTTCGGAATTTCCAAAGTGGCCGAATAAAACGGCGGACAAAACCTTTCAAACTTTCTCCTTCTTATTGCTGGAGAAGAAATAATTGTCAGTGTTGCATGGCATCTTCTGGCATGTCTGAAGTGCGAGACAAATTGCCGCTCTAACTCAGCAAAGAAATGAATGAGTTCGGAGGCAGGCTCGAATACCACATTCGAGCGGATTTCTTCAAAGTAGCTGGAAAAGCAATGCAGTAGAGAGCATCAGTTGCTCCCTGCACTATCATATGTGCCTTGTAACTTCCTAGATGGTCAAGGGGGTCCGAAGTCCCATCATAGGCCTCCAATTGTGGGATCTTGAAATTCCTAGGGATAATTTCATCCATAATATCACAGAAAAGGGGGTTTAGAATTGAAAAGTCACAACCTCGTCATTTCTTCTCAATTCTGAAATTTTTGCTATCTGTGCTTGCATAGCCTTGAATTTCTCCTATACTTCATAATTGATCTCCTTCTGCCTGGAATTTTCTGGCACAGCTTGAAGAAAGAAACAAGAGGAGACCGCAGGACCCTTTCCTTTCAGCATGATCCTTCGCTTGTCGATCTGGCGGAGAGATGTAGCGGCCATGAGGTGACCGGATCTGTGAGAAGCTGGGGGTGATCTCCGACGTCGATCTCGCTCCCTCTCAGGTGGACAGCCATATTGTGGAACAGAGGAAGGGCATTGTTTCTGAGCTACGACTTCATGCAAGGTGTTGCACCAGCACTGTCAAGGCTTCTAGCTTGTTTACCAGATTCTCGAATTGTTTGCTTCTCCACCATAATCATGGGAGGCAGTGATCCCTGAACCACCGAAGAGAACTGATTGGAGGTTCGTTTGACGGAGGTGCCTGCTGCTCCTGACTCGTGGAAACGTTCTTGCCTTTCCCCTTCACCATTCTCGTCCAGCAGAAATTCTCCTTCGAAATAGAGGAATCAAAATTTCTCCCCTTCCTGGTACGCCCATCTGTTGATGCTGGACCAAATCGATCGGATGGAGTGGTTCTTCCACCGGATCGCCGTCGACCGGTACCTGCAAGAAGTCCCTGACCGGAGGTTTTCCGCGGGGGACACTCTCGATGCCTAAGTCAGAAAGAGCCCAAGCAACAGCAATGGAGAGTTTTGAGAGCAAGGAGGAAAAGAGAAATTCAAAAATGTCAGGAGAAAGAGCGCAGAAGATCCCTTGAGTGTCCCCTCTTACTAGTATTTATAGGCTCCAACGCAACTACTTACGGTTATGGAGGTTGACGAATGCAACTACTTTATACTGTAAGTAGTGGCTGTCGGAAAATCCGTTGCACTTGGGATTTGTTCAATCTGAGGTTTCGGACCATGTGGGTAGTTGCAACAACCCAAAACAGATTAACTGTTTGTCCAAGAACCCACATGCTCCAAACTCCTTTTTTTTTAAGGATGAATCCGAAGTGAGCTTTACATTCTCTTTAGTAGCGCTCATGAAGGGAATGTTAGCACTTCGGATTCTTTTGAATAAGCAAAAATAATACTTATCCCTTCGAATCATATTGAGGGAATAAAGCAGAAGATATTTACCTGGGAGGTCAGGTCTTCGGATCAAGACAATTATACGAAGCCGAAGACAATGGAGTAAATAAATTTATCTCCTGGATCAGAGATATGAAATCACAGATGTTAGTATAGTCTTCGGATCATGGTGGATGTATGAAGCCGAAGACCCAGGGTTGATAATATCTTTTGGAGCAGATAAGCCGTGAATATTAAGTATGGTCTTCGGACCGATTTAATAAGAAGCTGAACACGAATAAAAACTTATATTATGGATCATAGATATGAAACCATAGATATAAGGCATATTCTTTGGACCAAGGTGAGTATATGAAGCCGAAGACTCAGGATTAATAATGAGAAGACGGTAACATGAAACCGAAGATTTTCTTTTACTATCTGATGTGGCCAATAAAATAGAAAAAAAATAATTAATTATTGGACCAAATTGGATATCATAACAGTGGTGATTGTAAGATGATCAGAACCCTTTTCTATTCGTTGAAAAAGTGATTTGATGTAAATATAGCGTGCGGCAATTCTATTGGTTGTATAATACTGTTGCTAAGAATGTTTGAGATAAACATTTTTTTAGATCTCCAAGGAATTCGCTTCTTGTTAGAAACAAAACAATTAATTGAAGATTATATGGATTGCAGACCAGTGCTATTAGTGTATCAAAAATAATTTCAATATATATGTTAGCTAAAATTATCCTATCACATAAATATATTTATAAAATGTTTTTTAGGAGAAAGCACTTTTCAATATGTGGTCAAATTCTAAAAAATAATTGCACTAAACATTCTTGTAATGATTCAAATGTTATAACATTAGTGGTCGCAACGACCAATAGATGCTACTTTTTTAGTAATGGAAATCTAAATGTAATAACCATATTGTTGGGAGCTTATCACATTATATTTTATCATTTATTAATTTTTTTAAATTATTGTCTAGCCTAAGTTCAAGGATTGCACAAGCTAGATGTGATGTCTAGATAATTGAGTGCTTATAGATCACATGCTATAATCGAATCTAATCTTTGCCTACCTCCCGAGTCTCATGAGTTTATATATTTCTAATTTTTTTCTTTTTGCTGGAGAGTTTGCTATGTTACCATTTCAAAAAAACTATATGTTGGGGATAGATTTGTTAGAAATCTTATTTCTTTTGAAAATCCGATCATAAAACAAAATAATCTCACAATAATATAATAAGTTATAATATCGGTTTACAAAGCTTACAGGAGAAGAAAAAATAGAAAAGCTGACCGAAGGCATATAGTGCACTGTCCTAAGATGATTCCATCTTCGCGCAGGTTTAATCTCGAGAACTCCATCCCAAGATACAATCGGATATCCCTCCTGCAGGCACGACCGTGGAGAGGATGACAGAGATTCGTCCAGCAGTAGAAATAAGAAAAGAAAAGTTAATCACAAATATTGAAAAGATATTGAATAGCAAGAGAGGATTAAAGTTGGAGGAGAGGAATTTTTGGAGAGTAGAGAGAAATGAGAAAACCGAGTGCTTTCATATCCCTTATCTCCCTCGTCCAAACCTTTTTATAGGCTAAGAGATCTAGCCATTTGGGTTGGCTCGAATGGCTAGAGAGTTAAATTTGAATTAACTATCGAGTTAATGGATTTAATTGGATGGAAACCAAAAATTAAAGCTGGTTAACGTTAAAACGGCTATTTAAGTTAATTTAGTGGATTAATGGCTAACGGTCAAGTGATTAAGAGGCTAACGGTTATGAAATTAATGGATTAATGGCTAAATGATTAGGAGGTTAATGGCTAGATGATTAAGTCTTTAAGCAGGAGGTTAATAGTCAATTAGTATTATATTTATAAAAAATACAGTAGATTTTAACACAAGTAATATATATATATATATATATATATTAACCTCCGTTGTGCCATCAGTACTCCAGGGTGGGAACCTAACCTTGCAAAACAGGACAGGAGGGTGCTGACACCTAACCCTATAACTTGCTGCACCACTATCTTCTCTCCTTCCTATCCATCTGATGATAAGAGAACTCCATCCATTTCTCCTCTGGTTAGCCGCCTGTATGGTTTGGCAGTTCATGAAGGACCAATAAACTATCACCACGGTAGTTGAGCTACTCTTCGTGAGTGAAATATGAGTTTCTCTAGCACAGCTTTTAATCTGACAAGAGCCGTATGGCTGTCAGTTCAAAAGAGGACCGATATAATAGTACCACATTGGTCGAGGTGTACTGCTTTGTGGGAGATTTTTGAACAATGAGAGCATATAGTTTCCTGTGGGAACCTTCTACAGCTACTGTAGAATAATTGGACTTCCCCTGTGATCCATTCAATGGACAATCCAAAGGATTCTCCCTCCCAAGGTTGCAAATTTCATGGAGGTGATGGCAGTGTTCTTATAAATCTCGTATCCTTCATGGAGAAAGGATAGGAGCTTTTTATGGTTTCTAATAAAGGAGCAAACAAGGCCTTGAATAAAAAAGCATCCTTAGGAAGAGGAAACAGAGCATGAACCAACCATATATACCGGCATCAAACTTATAATAATGATCGTACATGGTGGTTAGCCAAGACGATGGATGGTGGACAAAAGCTCGATGGATAACAAAGAACACGAGAATTTATTTTCATTCATGCTAGTAGTGGAAGTTCTCTGCAAAGACTAGAAAAGAAATTACTACGGGGCACTGCACATTTTAGAATATAATCACAATACCTATCAGATATGGCTGCCATTTTATTCATTCCATGTATCAATCTTCTTCTACTCCGCGCGCCGCCGATGACTCATTCGAGTCCTTTCACTTTTCTCTTGCTGGCATTTACTTACCAAGCATTATGGGAGCTTGAAATCCATCCACATTGCAATCTAGCTAGCCCCTCTTTTGGTTGTGTTTTGGTATTTCATGCCTCTCTTGCATCTTTCCATAAGAATCCAAAGGCTTGCTAGAATTGGTCACATTGCACCTAGATTATCCTACTCGAGTTTCTTTTGATCCATAACAATGCACCACCACATAGAAATCATTTGGTGCATTTCCATCACAATCCCCTCGAGATACCCTTTTTCTTTCAAAAAGAAATGAAAGAAAGGAAGGAGGATAAATTAACTCAATGGACTAGTGCAGCAATAACCAAGATAAAGAAATTAAAAGTGACAGGCATGGTTAAATTACCTCGGTGGAGAAACCAACCAGACACCCAAGGGGAACTTCTTCTTGCTCTTCCTTGGCTTTACTCGTTCTTGTTGGGGCCCTCCTGATTGCTAGAGAGCAAAGCTTCCAAGACCGACAACACCTCAGCACAAGGTAGCCATTATTTGCACTCTAAGCTTTGTGAATTTCCCCTTGTCATTGCACAAGTTCATGTCCCCCCCCCCCCCAACTCTTGCTTTCAGGAGGTTTTCCCCTCCTTTCCAAACATTCTACCTTTAGCCTTTAGGGTCCCGCACCTACCCCTTTTACAGATGGTCACAGGCCATCTACTTTTCCACCACCAGCTCTTTTACAAAAAGATACCAAAATTCCCATGTTCCCAGGTGGCTTGAAAGACCCCATGGTGGGCTCTTGTAATACTTTGTGCAGATTAGTACGATCTCACTTTTGTTGAAGCCAGTGCTGTTCTTTCCTCCGTGTCTCCATTGATCTTCTCCATTCTAAGTTCCCACAAAGGCCTCAGGTACTGGGCTTGATGTTTTAGAATTGGATTGGTTTAATTGACTAGCTAGTTGGACATGGTTGTCAAATAGTATGCATCAATTAATATTCTTATTTGTTTCATATGATTCAAAATGATTGTCCTACATTAGATGTTACATATCCCAGTAGTATAAAACTTAACTTTATTGATACCGCTTCGAATGCATGGAATGATGGGTGTAAAGAAAAGCAAAAGGAAAAGGAAGTATTTGCAATGAGATCCTAATTGCATTCCAATCTTTTTTTTTTTTTTTTTTTTAAATATCGTAATGACTTATTTAACAACTCAAAAAAAAGATGCTGTACGTAAGTACTCATTAAGCAAAGTTCACAGAGTTTTTCTTTAAGTATGTTAGCCCAACTAGACATATTTAACATTATAGTTTTATAGTTAGAGAAGTGACACAATTTCTAAAAGCTTTTGGATAATTTTTTTACTAAGAATTATTAATGATGAAAGTATTTTTTTTTTTTGATGATCAATTTTTTGTCATTAAAATTTTAAATTATTGTAGTATATATTTTTTTTTACATATTTCTAATTATTAAAAATTCTTTTTAACAACATCGTTGTGAACTATCAAATTAGATTTGATGCATGTTTGTTACATAATGAAACAGAGTAGCATCATGAAGGATGATATCAAGGTTGCGGTCACTGACCACACTTAAAAATCGCTAGAGATTAGATCCAAAACACATTTACTTCTTGTGCCTCATCCATAGATTGTGTCCGCCTGGTCGCTCTTATGGACCATGTTTTGGAATTCAGCACAAAATTTTGAAGTCAAGAAACTAAAATTTTGAAGTTAAGAAACTTGAATAAAAAATGTTCGATAGATCCTGTTGATATGTTGGATGCATTGAAACATATAATAAAATATTTTCATCCACTCTTCCTCGCTACCAACCGGTCGCGGGTTTGAAACATGATTCCGTGGATGACTCGATTAAATCTGAAAATTTTTCTGAGACCCGTAATAGTTAGTATGAGTGAGAGAGCATGATCTTCCTTTTTATTTCCATTCTATTAGTTTAGTGGTGTCAGATTGATGTACTTATTTTTAGATGAAAAAGATTACAAAAAATCTAAGTATCTTGAATTGAACATTACCTTGGCGAGATGGGAGCCTATGGATAGCTACATTAAAATTTATTCCCTTTTCTGCATTAAAAAAAAAAAAAACCCTATAATATGATCCACCTGGCCATACCCAGAACCGCTGAGAAGCAAATGTTATGCCTTGGGACAGGAAAAGCCCAGGGGATCGTTGATTGAACGCACCAAAAGGGAGGGACCCTCGAAGCTTTTAAGACTTCAATAATAGGAGAAAAATAACTAGCAAAAGCAAGTCTAAAAAGGAGTTAGGAGTCCAGTCTAGCAGTGGAAGGGTAATCACACGGTTTACGACCTTTTCCACGTTACAATCGATCATGCTTCCAAGTACAGCACATACTTTCATCAAAAAAAAAAAAGGATCACTAAAGCACATAATTTCACCAGCTTTTCGTGACCCAAAAAACACCCATTTATCTGCACTAGACCACTTCAATATTCAAATGCAAATTGGAGACGATTGGAACTCATTGATTACGTTCATATTAAAATCTCATATATATTTTTGTGAAAGTTACGTGCTATAAGGAAAAAATGCATGATGATTTAATGGCAATCTCAATCCTATTGCATGCCTATCCCCTCTCCTTTTTATCTTTTCCTACCAACTCGACCAAACAAAAAATATTATATTATATTATATTATATTATATATATTATATTATATATATTTGTTGTTGATAGAAATATATATTTGTAAATATCACATAGAAAAGCCTATATAGATGTATGTCCAAATTAGTTTGTTTAATTTTTATGAACTTGTTTTTCATCTTAAAAATATATATATTTTTTTGGTAAACTGCTGTATTCAGATTAAGGTCGAACATGAATACTGTTGCCGCTCTCGTCGTCGCGCCCGTGCCGCGGATCCGTCGATCCCTCCTGACCGCCTGACGAAGGAGCCTCCCCTCCCGCGGCGAACCTACAAAAAAGGGTTAGAAGACCCAGGACGGGGATTCCGGCGAGGGAGCTCCGACGGTCAAGTCAGTAGACGACGAGAAGGAACAGACTCTCTAGACGGACCCCCGAAGGGCTCCAGACTTAGAGAGTTTACTAGTGAGAGAGACGCTCTGGGGACCAGAATCTCGGCTGGGCCTTCTAGCCGAGCTCACACCCAGTGTTCCCCTCTCGGGATTTCTGGGTTTTTACCCTCGAGCAAGGCCTTGTGCCCGTGCTCCTTCTTCTTCCCCAGGCTTGTTTGCTTACCTTGTCGTCCCCAGATTCCTCCCTCTTTATCTCCCTTCGTCGTGCGCTTGTTTCTTCCTCCTTGGAGACTTCCCTCCCCCGTCCTTTTCTCTTTTCCCTTTTCGGTGAAGGGGGCCAGGCGGCTTTCCGACCTCGTCCGCCGGGCCCAGCAGGGAAAAGGCAAAGACAGAAGAGAAAAAGGGGAGGGCGGCGCTGGCAAGGCGGCCGGTCAGGCCTCGGGCCCATCGAGAGCGCTCTCTTCCCCAAGCGTGGGCGCCATCCTTCTATGGGGCCTGTTCCGTCAGGATCGCGTCTCTCGGCTGTGGGACCTGTCGGGCCGATGCAAGTGATGTTCCGCGTGCCGCCGCTCTCCGTACGGAGCGCCGTCTGGAGCTCGTACGGTCCGAGGGATGGCCTCGGGGCCCGTTTCTCTCCCTGGGACCCTCTCCGTACGAGCGGTCTGACCTCGGCTGAGTTGGAACCCATCTCCGGGGGCCAACTGGTGAGGAGCGAAGGACCAGCCGACTTCGGCTTAGGTGGACCCCTCCTGGGTGGACACCTGGCGAGGTGGCAGGAGGTCGCCCGGCTTCGGCCGAGGTGGGCCCGTCTCCGGGTGGCCACCTGGCGAAGGGCGAAGGACCGGCCGACCTCGGCTTAGGCGGACCCCTCCTGGGTGGACACCTGGCGAGGTGGCAGGAGGTCGCCTGGCTTCAGCTGAGGTGGGCCCGTCTCCGGGTGGCCACCTGGCGAAGGGCGAAGGACCGGCCGACCTCGGCTTAGGCGGACCCCTCCTGGGTGGACACCTGGCGAGGTGGCAGGAGGTCGCCTGGCTTCGGCCGAGGTGGGCCCGTCTCCGGGTTGCCACCTGGCGAAGGGCGAAGGACCGGCTGACCTCGGCTTAGGCGGACCCCTCCTGGGTGGACACCTGGAGAGGCGGCAGGAGGTCGCCTGACCTCGGCCGACCTCACTTAGGCGGACCCCTCCGGGTCCGGGCGCCAATGGGGTGGTAGAGGAACTCCGAGCCGAGCTCGACCTCGGCGAGGGCAGTTTGCCTTAGACAGTCGTCGGGCGGTGTAGTCTTGCCGATCCTGGCCTTGGAGACGTGGCGCTGACTCGGCCGGGGAAACTTCCACGTGGCTCGATCGCATTCGGCGGTACCTGAGCCTGGCCACGTCACTGTCACGGCTGTAACAGTTGCCCTCCAGCCCGCCGTTCCGTCGGGGCGTCGTATAATGGAACGTCGGGATTAAATGCGGACATGACGTGGGGAGGCGAAGATCTTGCATCATAATTGCCACGATCCTCGTCGCCGTGGCTCGATGCGGCTGAAAACCTATGGGGAGCCGCCACGCGTCGCCCACTTGCCTGCAATTAATGCGTCGCTTCGAGGCAGAGGCCGTTACTCTGCTAACGAGGCGTCGGTGTCGGGCGTGCGCCCACGTGGCGATCATCCAGTGGCCTGAGGCGGAATGACGGGTACGGCCGCTGTCGGCTGAGTTTGAAAGGGAGGGGACTTTCCAGAACGAGGCCTTTCCCCTTGCTCCGTGGGCGGTTTGCTGCAGACTAACTCCTGTTGCCTTGCACTCGTCTGGCGCATTTTCGGTGAGTGCCTCCTTCTCCTTCTCCGGTCCCCTTCCTTTCCTCTCTTTTCTTTTCTCTTCGATCCTCTGTCCTTCTCTGTTCCATGGCGCGCCGTCGCCATGTCTCTTCCAACCCGGACGAGACCGGTCCATCCCGGCCGAGGACTCCATCTTCTTCCTCCTCAGATGAGGAGACAATCCCGGAGGAGATCCGCCGGCGTCTGCAACCCGGGGTGTCACCATTGGCATCCCTAGGGGATCCGGCCTCCTCCGGTTGCTCCTGCCGTCCCCCTTCGCTCTCTTCCGGCTTTTCCTGCTCTTCCTGCACCTCCTTCTTTTCCCGCCGGTCCCTCCGGTCATGCCTCCATCATGACCGAAGGTGATCTTTCTCTGCTCCGGGAGGCTTACGGCATCCCAGGGTCCATCCGTTGTTTGTTCCGCGGTCCGGGAGCGTGTCACCATGAGTGGCCCCGCCGCATAGCCTTCTACGAAGACTTCCTCCTTGGGGGTCTTCGGTTTCCTCTTCACCCCTTCTTTCTTTCCTTCCTCAGCCATTTCCGGCTTGTCCCGGCCCAGCTGGCTCCCAACGCCATCCGGGTCATCTTTTCTTTCATTGTCTTCTGTCACTTCCACGGGTTCGTTGCCCGTTTCTCCCTCTTCAGGGCCTTGTTCACCTTGAAGAAGTGCTCCACCGATGACGGCTGGTGGTATATTTCGCCCCAGCCCAGGTGTCTCCGTTCGACCTCCCTTCCTCGGTCAAGGGCTGGAAGAGCCGGTTTTTCTTCGCCTCAGTCGAAGACGTCGACTGGGCCTGGAGTGAACCGGACCGGACCCCGAACCGGAATTCTCGGGTCGAGTCGGCGGACCAGGAGTCCTATTCCCAGCTCCTGAGCGACGTGGTCCCGGCACTCGAGGTTCTGCTCTCTGAGCAGAATCTTTTTGAGGCCGGGATCAGTCCCATCCGCGAGACGGGTGAGACTCGGCTCCACTTTGACTTCTGCCCCCCTTTTTCTTCATGACTGAGCCGGCTGACTTTCTGTTCCTTTGTTTTGCAGGGATGAAATTTTCGCTGGAGAACCTCTTGGAGGGCGCAGCCCAGCGGGATGTCGTTGAGGTGGACGAGCCCGCGGCGAAGAGGGCTCGTACAGAGGCGAGCCGGGAGGTCGTGACGGCGACCGTGCCCAGCCCGATTGCTGTTGTTCCCCCGCCCAGGTTGCCTCAGGGCGGGGCCGCTGATGCCTCGGCCGCGCGACCTGGTGGCGCCGCCGCCGAGATGGCTCCTCCGCCTGCTGCTCCGCCCAGCGCCGGACCCGTCGTCGCTGCCGCCTCAACAGTGCAGCCCGTGGCCGCCGTCGGCTCGTCGACCGCGGCCCCAGCTGATGGGCGGCCGCTGCAGGAGCCGGCCTGATGCCCCCGGCACCGGTGATCACCCAGCGGGACTCGGTCATCCGCGACAAAGGGCTCGCGAGAGGATCATGGAGTACGCCTCCACCGCCCGGGACCGCCGAGCTCGGGGCGGCCGGGATTACGCTGATGCGCTGCTCGGGATCCTCCCGCAGCTCTTCACGGTAAGTCCGAGCTTCTTCCCTTCTTTTCCTTTCAAAACCTAACTCTTTTCATCCTGACATGATCTGCTCTTGTTGGTGCAGATCGGGAACGACGTTCTCCTACTGAGGAACTTCCTCGTAGGAACGACGTTCTCCTACTGAGGAACTTCCTCGTAGGGAACGCCAAAAGGGACTCCGAGAAGGAGCAGAAGCTTGGCAAGCTCGCGACCGATGTCAAGGACCTGATGGAGAAGGGGGCCGAGCTGCGAGCCAACAACCAGGCCCTCCAGTCCGACCTGGCGCGTTCCGAGGGGCAGAACAAAGAGCTGGAGGCTTCCCTGTCGGAGGAGCGGACCTCCAACCAGCACCGCTCGGAGGAGGAGGTGGCGGAGAAGGCCTGCCTGCAGGCCCACTCCCAGTGGCTGGAGCGCCAGTTGGAGGAGGCCCGGCGAGACGCAACCGCGGCGAAAGACCGGAGTGCGTACGTCAACGGACTCCTGGAGGCGCAGGAGGCCATCCCGAAATTCTGGGCTTCCGACGAGTACACGTCGGAGGTCCGGGAGGCCGCCGTGGACTCCTTCTTGAAGGGGTTCCGGATGTGCCGGGAGAAGGTGGGGGCCCTCTTCCCCGAGCTGGATCTGAGCGGGGTGGTGATCGGAGGTAGGAGGCCAGGAGGCGAGAGCAGGGCCTCCGGCGTGGCCGAAGCAACTCCTACGGCGCCGTCGACCAGTGAAGCTGCGGCTCCGGAGCAGCCTCGAGAGCCGGCCGCCGCAGAAGTCGAGGACGCAGCACCCGCGCCCCCGGCGGAGGGCTCCGACCCTGCACCACAGTGAACCCAGCGCCTTCTCCCTGTTGCCTTTTCTTTTTCTTCTTCTGTTGTTGTTTCTTTTTTGGGGACTCCCGCCTGTCGGGACTCCTAGCTTGTACCGATCCTTTATATCAATGAAAGTTTTAGTTTGACAAAACTTCGTGTTCATCTTACTTCACTTTTCTTCTTCTTTCTTTCTGAGACGTTGGTATGGAACACTTGAAACAGTTGCAGGCCTGGTCCTTCCATTGCTCAAATCGAAGGTTAGGGGCCTCCCAGATCTCATGGCGGCAGAGTAGGCCTTAAGCAGGCCCGTCTTTGGGGCCGCCTTCATACTTGCGCAGGCGACACGGTTTCTGCACCGTCTTCCAGGCCGAAGCCCAGGATCTCCGGACTGAGCTCGATGCCGCAGGCTTTCCCAAGCCTTGCGCGGCTCGCTGAGCTGTTCTCCGGGCTTGCGTGGGCGAACTGGGTTCGGCGCCACCTTCCAGCCGAAGCCCAGGATCTCCGGACTGAGCTCGATGCCGCAGGCTTTCTCAAGCCTTGCGCGGCTTGCTGAGCTGTTCTCCGGGCTTGCATGGGCGAACTGGGTTCGACGCCACCTTCCAGGCCGAAGCCCAGGATCTCCGGACTGAGCTCGATGCCGCAGGCTTTCTCAAGCCTTGCACGGCTTGCTGAGCTGTTCTCCGGGCTTGCGTGGGCGAACTGGGTTCGACGCCACCTTCCAGGCCGAAGCCCAGGATCTCCGGACTGAGCTCTATGCTGCAGGCTTTCTCAAGCCTTGCGCGGCTTGCTGAGCTGTTCTCCGGGCTTGCGTGGGCGAACTGAGTTCGGCGCCACCTTCCAGGCCGAAGCCCAGGATCTCCGGACTGAGCTCGATACCGCAGGCTTTCTCAAGCCTTGCGCGGCTTACTGAGCTGTTCTCCGGGCTTGCATGGGCGAACTGGGTTCGGCGCCGCCTTCCAGGCCGAAGCCCAGGATTTTCGAACTGAGCTCGACGCCGTAGGCTTCCTTGTCGAAGCGAGAAAAGAGTGTTTGAAGTGGGGGAACTTTGTTGCAGAAACAGGGAACCTTACATTACTGATAGTACATCCTTAGGTTCGAGGAGTTCCACGTCCGGGGGAACCTGGCACCTCCCAATTCCTCCAAATAATATGCCCCATGAGGGAGGGCTTCTGCCACCCGATATGGGCCTTCCCAGTTGGGTGATAACTTGCCGCATTCCCGTGGCTGGGAGGCTTCAGCGCGCCGGAGGACCAAGTCTCCGGACGGAAAACCTTCGGCCGCACACGGGAGTTATAATATCTGGCCACACGTTGCCTATACGCCGCCATTCGAACTCTGGCCTTGTCCCTCGTTTCCTCGAGAAGGTCCAGGTTGAGCATCATCCTGGCTGGGTTTTCTGTCTCGTCGTATTGCTCCACACGCAGTGTGGGTAGGCTGAGCTCGATCGGGATGACTGCCTCGGCTCCGAAGACGAGGTTGAACGGGGTTTCGTCGGTAGCCGTCCTCGGGGTGGTGTGGTATGCCCAGAGGACGCTGGGAAGCTCGTCGGCCCACCTGCCCTTGGCCTGGTCCAGCCGTGTGCGGAGGCCCTGAAGAATGGTCCTGTTCGTGACTTCGGCCTCCCCATTGGTCTGAGGATGCGCCACCGAGGTAAAGCGATGCCTGATGCCGAGGTCGCTGCAGAATTCTTCGAATTCCTGGCAGTCGAACTGGCGCCCGTTGTCGGTGACCACGATGTGGGGGAGGCCGAAGCGGCAGACGATGGACTTCCAAAAGAACTTGGCGACGTTTGCTTCGGTGATCCTTGCCAAGGGTTCGGCCTCGACCCACTTCGTGAAGTAGTCGATGGCCACTATCAAGAACTTCCGCTGGCCAGACGCCGGCGGGAATGGGCCCAGGAGGTCCATCCCCCACTGGGCGAACGGCCAGGGGGCCGAGAGCTGCGAGATTGGGTTGGAGGGCTGCCGCTGCACCGTGGCGTGACGCTGGCACCGGTCGCACTTCTTCACGAAGTCGGCGGCGTCTTCCTTCATTGTCTCCCAGAAGTAGCCCTGACGGAGGGCCTTGTACGCCAATGCCCTGCCCCCCACGTGGTTTCCGCTGACGCCTTCGTGAATCTCCTGGAGCACAAGCTTGGCTTCCGTGGGTCCTATGCACTTGAGGAGGGGGTAGGGGTAGGATCTTCGATACAACTGCCCGTCCATCAGGACGAACCGCACGGCCTTCTTCCTGATGAGGCGAGCCGCCTCGCGGTCCTCCGGCAGGGTGCCATCGGTGATGTATGCGGCGTACTTGTCTATCCAGCTGGGTTCATGGCCGACCTGGTGGACCTTCACCGGTGCTTCGAGGCTTGGGACCTCAAGGCGCTCCACATAGGCGCGTCCCAGCATCGTGTCCGGCAGGGTCGCCAGTCGGGAGAGAGCATCCGCGCGGGCGTTCTCCCCGCGGGGGATATGGAAGATGTTAAAGCGTCGGAATCTGGACGCGCCCTCTTTGACGAGCTCTAAGTATCTCGCCATTTGGGGGTCGTGCGCGACGTACTCCCCGGACACCTGCCCCGCCACGAGCTGGGAATTAGTGAAAGCCTTGAGGTTGGTTACGCCCAGCTCGCGGGAGACCCTCAGTCCGGCAAGAAGCGCCTCGTACTCCGCCTGGTTATTCGTCGCGGGGAATTGGAAACGGAGTGCGCATTCGGCGACGACCCCGTTGCTGTTGGCAAGGATGAGCCCAGCCCCGCTCCCGCCGGAGTTTGAGGCTCCGTCTACATGGAGGATCCAGGCGTCCTCTCCGGCTCGTCGGTGCCTATCTCCATCGACCGACCTGAGGGGCCTTCCTCGGGCTCCTTGCCCAAGCCTGCACATTCGACCAAGAAGTCGGCCAGCACCTGTGCCTTCATGGCCGACCTCGGCCTGTACGTAATGTCGAACTCGCTGAGCTTCAGTGCCCACTTTGCCAATCGTCCCGAGGTATCGGGTCGGCTAAGCACTGCTTTCAGCGGTTGATCCGTCAGGACAGCGATAGGGTGCGCTTGAAAATAAGGCCTGAGACGCTGGGCAGACACTATTAGCGCAAAAACGAGTTTCTCGGGCCGAGAATACCTGAGCTCCGCGTCACGGAGGAGTTTGCTGGTATAGTACACCGGCCGCTGGGCCCCATGGCCATCGGTTCGAACCAAGACTGAGCTGACAGCTTCCGGGGTAACCGCCAGGTAGAGGGTAAGCTCCTCTCCCTCCTCGGGCCTGGACAGCAATGGTGGCGATGCAAGCGTCTTCTTCAGCTCCTCGAAGGCCTGCTGGCATTCCTCGGTCCAAGCAAAGTCATTCATCTTCCTCAGCACCTTGAAGAAGGGACGGCAGCGGTCCGCCGACCTGGAGATAAAATGGCTAAGGGCCGTAACCCGGCCGGTTAGTTGTTGCACTTGCTTCTTGGAGGTGGGCTGCTCCATGTCCAGGATGGCCTGGACCTTCTCCGGGTTGGCTTCGATCTCTCTTTGGGTCACCATAAACCCTAGGAACTTCCCGGCGGAGACGCCGAAGGCGCACTTCGCCGGGTTCAGCTTCATTTGATGGCGTCGGAGGTTGCCGAACGTCTCCGCCAAGTCAGCCACGTGGTCTGAATCGGGTTTGCTCATTACCAGCATGTCGTCCACGTACACCTGCATGTTACGGCCGATCTGGTCTTTGAAGATTCTACTGACCAGGCACTGGTACGTTGCCCCCGCGTTCTTGAGGCCAAATGGCATCATCCTGTAGCAAAAGGTTCCGCGGTCAGTTATGAAGGCGGTGTGCTCTTCGTCCTCCGGGTTCATCCGGATCTGGTTGTATCCGGAGAAGGCGTCCATGAACGACAGGAGGCGATGCCCCGAGGTGGTGTCGACCAGCTGGTCGATCTTTGGAAGAGGGAAGCTGTCCTTTGGGCAAGCTCGGTTGAGGTCGGTGTAGTCCACACAAATCCTCCACTTACCGCTACTCTTCTTTACCATGACCACGTTTGCCAGCCAACTGGGGTACTGGACCTCTCGGACAAAACCGGCGACGAGGAGCTTCTCCACTTCCTCGTTGATCGCCTTCTGTCTCTCCATGGCGAAGCTTCTCTTCTTCTGGCGGACCGGGCGGCAATTTGGGTCCACATTTAGCCTGTGCATGATGACCTCGGGCGGGATGCCCGGCATGTCGGCTGCTGACCAGGCGAACATGTCAGCGTTGGCACGGAGGAACTCCAGCAGGCGGGTTCGTTCTTCCTCAGGGAGCTGGGCCTCGACTTGCACCGTCTTCAAGGGGTCCGAACCGAGGGGAAAAGCCAGCAGGCGCTTTACGGGCCCTCCCCTGGGTTCCTTCTCTCTCAGATCGAGGTCGTCGACATCATGGGCGAGCTCCGCGCCCCCGGCGCTTGGGACCGTCTGGAGGCAGAGCGGGACTGGCTGGGTCGTCCCCTTCATCTCCCCGAGCCCGGAAGGCATGGGGAACTGTACCAACAGCCTTCTCGTGGAGATGGTGGCGTCTAGTTGGTTGAGCCCGGGACGCCCGAGGATGGCGTTGTAAGGCGAGGGGAGCCTGACGACGGTAAATGTTATTAAGACGGTCGCCTGCCGGGGTGGGAATCCGGCGGTGACCGGGAGAGTGATCTCCCCTTCGACCCCCACGGAGTCCCCTGTAAAACCTACCAGGGGGTGTGCACTGGTTTCAGCTGATCGGGGGACAAGTTCATCCGAGAGAAAGCGTCGTAAAAAAGTACGTCAGCCGAGCTTCCACTATCCACCATGATTCGATGTACAGGATGCTTCGCGATGGTCATCTCGACCACCACGGCATCATTGTTTACATTATCATTAACTTCCCCCCCTTGGGAGGGATTACATTCTCCGGGTTCCCGACTTCCCGGGCTCTCTTCATCGCCCGACCGGACCCACGTGAGATCATGCCCACGGGCTTCTCCGTTGGGCGGTTGTCGATCGCAGGGACAGGTGGTAAGGCCGCGAGCGGCTGCCCTTCAGAGGGGGCCTCGTTCTTAACGAACTTCCTGAGGTAACCCCTCCTGATCAGCTCTTCGATCTCCCGCTTCAGGTGGCGACACTCCTCCGTGTCATGCCCGTGCTTGCGGTGGAACTGGCAGTACTTCGATTTGTCTCGGACGGCTCTCGGTTTTGAGGAGGAGGTCGGCGGAGGTAGCGCTCGCCCTCGATTTCCATGAGGATCTTCGTTCGAGGTGCGAGGAGAGGGGTGTACCTCCGCTTGGGAGTGGCCTCGCCCCTTGGCCTTGGATTCGGGCGAGGGTCGGCAGACGGCCCAGGCCTCCGAGCTCCCAGGGCGTCCCTCGGGATCGGCTTCTTCGGAGTCTTCCCGTCCAACTCTCGACGGGTGCGGTCAGCCTCCTCCGCTCGGATGTACTTATGGGCGCGGAGGAGGAGCTCGGAGTACGTCTTGGGCGGCTTCTTGTCCAGGGAGTAGGTTAGGCGGGACTTCTTGAGCCCGCGCTTCAAAGCCAGCATGGCGACGGGCTCGTCCAAGCTATAGATCTCCAGGGCTGCGGTCTTGAACCGGGTGATGTAGTCCCGGAGCAGCTCCTGGTCCCGCTGGCGGATAGAAAAGAGGCTGTCCACCTCTCTTGGCACCTTTCGACAGGCGTCGAAGTGTGCCACAAACTTTCCTTCCAACTGGTGGAAGGAGCAAATGGATCCAGGCTCGAGGCGGGTGAACCAGACTCGAGCGGCTTTCCGGAGGGTCGCCGGGAAGGCGATGCACAGAAGAGCGTCGGTGGCCCCCTGGACCCTCATGAGAGCTTTATAGCTCTCCAAATGGTCTAGGGGATCGGTGGTCCCGTCGTAGGGATCCACCTGCGGCATGCGGAACCGTTTCGGGATCGGTTCTGCCTGGATTTTTTCAGAGAAAGGGGGGCGGGAGTCGTAGCCCGCCGGGTCTGCCGACGAGTTCTGCAGGTCGGCGAATCGGCGGGCGAACTCCGCCAGCTTGCGCTCATGCTCCTCCAGGCGCCTTTCGGCCTGGCGCCTGATGGCTTCGTCGGTGGAGTCTTCCACCGAGACTGCGGGTGAAGGGGGCGCCGATCGGTCTCGGTGCGAGGTCTGGCCTCGGCGTCGCTTGCTGCGATGCACCGTTTCGGCCCCGTCGGCTGGGGATCGGCTCTCGTGATCCTCCGAACCGGAGTAGTTTCTCTTTGCGGGAGCTCGGGGGCTCCCCCGGGGGTTGGAGATGGCCCTCGGATGGGATGGCCTGCCCTGAATTGAGCGCAGGCTCCCACGTTGCCCCGCGGCTCGGGCCGCGGGCGTCCCTGGCTGCGGCTGGGTGGCCAGGGACCGTTGCTGATGCTGAAGCTGCCGGACCGCTGAGGTCAAGGTCTGCAGTTGCTGGACGATGGCTGCAAGGGGCCCGTCCACCGGGGTAGGCTGCTGTGGAAGAGGAGGAGGAGCCGGAAGCTCCCTTTCGGGGCTGTGGCCCCCCGGGGGGAGTGGACTTCCCCCACACGGCTGGTGGATGCCTCACGTCCACGAGTGACCACCATTGTCGGAGAGCGCGATACCTGCAGAAAGCTGGCTCCCGCTGGGGTTCAGTGTCCTGCCCCCCCTACCTGGCGCGCCAATCTGTTGCCGCTCTCGTCGCCGCGCCCGTGCCGTGGATCCGTCGATCCCTCCTGACCGCCTGACGAAGGAGCCTCCCCTCCCACGGCGAACCTGCAAAAAAGGGGTTAGAAGACCCTGGCCGGGGATTCCGGCGAGGGAGCTCCGACGGTCAAGTCAGTAGACGACGAGAAGGAACAGACTCTCTAGACGGACCCCCGAAGGGGCTCCAGACTTAGAGAGTTTACTAGTGAGAGAGACGCTCTGGGGACCAGAATCTCGGCTGGGCCTTCTGGCCGAGCTCACACCCAGTGTTCCCCTCTCGGGATTTCTGGGTTTTTACCCTCGGAGCAAGGCCTTGTGCCCGTGCTCCTTCTTCTTCCCCAGGCTTGTTTGCTTACCTTGTCGTCCCCAGATTCCTCCCTCTTTATCTCCCTTCGTCGTGCGCTCGTTTCTTCCTCCTTGGAGACTTCCCTCCCCCGTCCTTTTCTCTTTTCCCTTTTCGGTGAAGGGGGCCAGGCGGCTTTCCGACCTCATCCGCCGGGTCCAGCATGGAAAAGGCAAAGACAGAAGAAAAAAGGGGAGGGCGATGCTGGCAAGGCGGCCGGTCAGGCCTCGGGCCCATCGAGAGCGCTCTCTTCCCCAAGCGTGGGCGCCATCCATCTATGGGGCCTGTTCCGTCAGGATCGCGTCTCTCGACTGTGGGACCTGTCGGGCCGATGCAAGTGATGTTCCGCGTGCCGCCGCTCTCCGTACGGAGCACCGTCTGGAGCTCGTACGGTCCGAGGGATGGCCTCGGGGCCCGTTTCTCTCCCTGGGACCCTCTCCGTACGAGCGGTCTGACCTCGGCTGAGTTGGACCCGTTTCCGGGGGCCAACTGGTGAGGAGCGAAGGACCAGCCGACCTCGGCTTAGGTGGACCCCTCCTGGGTGGACACCTGGCGAGGTGGCAGGAGGTCGCCCGGCTTCGGCCGAGGTGGGCCCGTCTCCGGGTGGCCACCTGGCGAAGGGCGAAGGACCGGCCGACCTCGGCTTAGGCGGACCCCTCTGGGTGGACACCTGGCGAGGTGGCAGGAGGTCGCCTGGCTTCGGCCGAGGTGGGCCCATCTCCGGGTGGCCACCTGGCGAAGGCGAAGGACCGGCCGACCTCGGCTTAGGCGGACCCCTCCTGGGTGGACACCTGGCGAGGTGGCAGGAGGTCGCCTGGCTTCGGCCGAGGTGGGCCCGTCTCCGGGTTGCCACCTGGCGAAGGGCGAAGGACCGGCCGACCTCGGCTTAGGCGGACCCCTCCTGGGTGGACACCTGGCGAGGCGGCAGGAGGTCGCCTGACCTCGGCCGACCTCACTTAGGCGGACCCCTCCGGGTCCGGGCGCCAATGGGGTGGTAGAGGAACTCCGAGCCGAGCTCGACCTCGGCGAGGGCAGTTTGCCTTAGACAGTCATCGGGCGGTGTAGTCTTGCCGATCCTGGCCTTGGAGACGTGGCGCCGACTCGGCCGGGAAAACTTCTACGTGGCTCGATCGCATTCGGCGGTACCTGAGCCTGGCCACGTCACTGTCACGGCTGTAACAAATACAATTCAAAAAATCAAAAATACAATGTTCCTGAAATCTTCAGAAAATTTTCAAGGCCAGTTCACAAAACATGATCCAAATGATGAGCAATATAGGAGGCTACCCAGTCAGCTGCTGAGTTAGCCTTCCTAAAAATATTCTTAACAAGACAGGAAAAACTAAATCATGCCGGAAAGGATGCGCGGATCGAGCCCTTCTGGTCTTAAAAATATGTTTGAGAAGCATGTTTATATCATTTCCTGTTCGATTTAATGGTCATTCTAGGATTTGTTTTCTTTACTAAATGACAAAGCAAACAGAAGTCACAGCATGATGACAGGCTTTGGCTATGGAAACAAACTTAATGTGATGCAAACTGGCAGAAGTATGTATATATATATATATATTTTACTAGACAATGTTTAATATCATGAAACAAATAATTTTTAAGACATTCTTCTTGCAAAAGCAACTTAATATAAAAGCTTTGAAAATTTGTTAAAGCTTGGCTTTTAGACCAATTTCTTTGCCCTCAATTAAGGTTCAATTCTTCAGCTACACTCCTTGACTAAAAGATATTAATTATGGAGCTTATCCTTGATATAGCTTAGTACTCACTCATCATGTCATCGTCCACCAAGAATGTTTGTTATCTAAGCAGCCTTCATCGAAAGTGACTGGAAGCTTGCGAGAATGATTTTGTCCATGCTTCTCCTTGTGAAAGAACTTCGTTGCAAATTTTATTATTTTGGAAACGAATTAGAAGAACAACAAGGGATGATAAGCTAGGGAATCCACTCTTAAAAATTGATTGAAAAGTAGAGTAAGCTAAAAGGTTTCCTCAAATCCAGGCATCTTTAAGTGCTTGTGAATTCTTAAAATGGATTACGATGCAGAAATAAATTAACAATCAGCAATGACTTTACCATGCAAGGAAAGAAATTATGATGGTGATGAAGTAAGAAAGGCTGTCAATGATGGTCATCGATCAGGTTCTAAGTCTCTCTCTCTCTCTCTATAATATATATATATATATATATATATATATATATATATATATATATATATATATATATATATATATATATATATATATATATATATATATATATATATATTAAGTGCCATGACATGATTCCTGCCATATATACATCTATCATTGAGTGATTGGTTTGCTTCACTTTCTTAGTGTTTATTTATGTTGCATTTTTTTAGGGCCTGGATCCTCTGTGTTGCACGATATGCATTATAAAGTATTACACAACTCTTGATGGTTGCCATATCATTCGACCATAGAGGTTAGGGATGGTAATTTTTATCGATCCGATGAATATCCGGCCCGATCTGATCCTAATGGGATGGGTAAAATCTAACCCGTCTAATTTATAAACGGATATAAGTTATATAAAAAAAAACTCGACTCCGGTTCGTATCGGGTACGGATAGTAGTATATCTCAATCCGAATCCAATCCATTTATATATATAAAAAATTATGTTTATAAAATATTTAAATAAATTGAATATGGGACGGATATACCCGATCCGACCCGACTCGACCCGACCCGTTTAGACTTTAAATAAACTAGATTTTATGAGTCCGGGTATACCCGACCCGACTCGATCCAAATATAATTTTTTTTATACTTGACCCAACCGACCCGAGACGGGTATGGACGGGTATGGAGTAAATTTTTTAGCAGGACGGATATAGATTTTGGATGATCCGATCCAAATCCGATCCGTTGCCATCCCTCAATTAGAAGGAGATAGCTATCAACCGATCAGTCTTTTGTATACTATTTACTTTGCATTTTGTCTTCGTACATCTCATTTTGTTTGATAGCCGTTCATCCTTGTGATCAAATTATGCTGCGGCCATCCAAGATTCTGCAACTCTTTAAGGTACAAAGCTACACCAAAGAAGATTTTGAATCCATTTTTATTGTAGCATGGATGTCCACCCAAGAAAATGTCAGGCCAGCCATGCATGCTAAAGAGAAGGCTGGTTAACTCAACAAATAAAGGATAATAATATTCATATCGCATATGTAATTAATGTCTATGAATTTTTTTTTTTTTGACAATTTCATGAATTAGATTATTTTCTCATCTATCTTAGTTTTTTTTTTTTTAAATTATTTTTTTGATAAAAAATAATTTTTTATGCTAAACATTATTTTTTAGCATAGAATTTTTAGCACAAAATTGGCACTTGGTGTGGCTAAATCAAGTGATAACACAATAAACGGTAATAGCTGCCACCACCCTAAGATATTTATAAAACATCATATGACTTAGCCTTAAGTAAAACATAGGAGTCGCATTTTTGTTATAGTTAGGTCCAAAGCTTCACTCCCAAATTCCGTAGCTGAATCTAGGGTTCACAATCTCAGCTCTAATATAATGCTAAACCTAAAACCAAACAATTCAAAAAAAAGTGTAAGAATTCCAGACTCTTGGCCTTCTTCTTCATAACTTCAGCAGGGTAGTAATTGTCATCATCATCTATATAACAACCCATATTAGCAAGACACTTTTTAGGGATAGCTCAAAAGGATAAGAAATGGAGTATGCCATGAACCCAAATCAGAGTCCTCCAAATTCTGAGATAAAGTTTAAGAGCAGAGTGAAGGATTCATTGTGAATATAAACTCCTTACCCAGGTGCATGAATAGACCCCACATCTACCATGATTTCAGTGATCCATGGCTAGAGATAAAGGTCTGGATTTTGAAAAAAAAAAATTTCAACCTTTTCTTCGGGCAAATGCTGTTAAAAAAAAAACTGACAAAATTGCTCAACTTTGGAAGGAAATTGAATAATCCAAAAAATTAGAAACAAAATAGTAAAGATAAAAAACATAATTCTTTTGAAATATTTTGCATATTTATTGATTCAAAAATAAATATAGGATAATTGGAGAGACAAGAAATGCAAATAAAACAAAAAATATCATATCATTAGTTTATAATACGAAAATATTTATTAAATTGGTCATAAAAAAAATTATGATAAATCAAAAAAAATATGTACAATTTGAGAATGATTATACATAACTTTAGGCTTGATTGCTTTATGAAGAATAATTCAAAGATCATTAACCCAAGAGGAAAACCAAGAATAATTTAGGAGTTTTCAATAATTCTATGAATATTGTTACTATGCTTTAGATTGCAAGCTTTCAAAACTTACCAAGCCAAGTAAACAACCTAGGTTTTTGGCAGGAGGTCCAATTCCAAATATGAGTAGAAAAATATCTTATAGTTCACCTTATTATACCATCGGTCTCCTTGTTGTCAAGACTAATTTAGGAGTTTTTCACTAATTCTATAAATATTGTTACTATGCTTTAGATTGCAAGCTTTCAAAACTTACCAAGCTAGGTAAACAACCTAGGTTTTTGGCAAGAGGTCCAATCCCAAATATGAGTAGAAAAATATCTTATAGTTCATCTTATTATACCATCGGTCTCCTTGTTGTCAAGACTACCCTTAGGGCAAGGAGGCTAGCCTAAACCTTCGACTAGAGCTGATCATTGACCGGGTCTCAAGTCAAATTATAATTATTTTTAGTTGGATTTTGGATTGAGTCTGTGAGAACTGGTGTCTTGGGCCAAAGTCGGCGGGCCCAGTCGACTTCAGCCCGATGGAACAAAAATAAAGGGGGAGATAAGATGCTGTGAAACAGGGAAAGTGTGTTCGCCTTCTTATCCAGTCGGTAACTTCGCTGGAGGAGTTGGAAGGACAACCGTGGAGGAGAGGGATTTCATCGGCGACGAGGTTGGGGTAGGTTAGGACTTTGATCGACCGAGTTTGTTTTCCATACGGCGAGGAGAAGCCTCATTCTTCTCTTTAAAACCAAGACCTCTGGACCTCCTTCCCCTGTGCTCGCTGACGAGCTCAGAGTCTCCTATTGGTGGCCTCGTCTTTTGGCAGTTCATGGTCGTCGGATCTATCACCGTATCGTCGAGCAACATCATGGAGTTAGATCGCACGGGCAAGGCTTTCGGCAGAAGGAGGTCTGGCAAGCCTCTTTTCCTCGTCGACCACCTTCCATGGCTTTTGAGGCCATGGGAGGCATGTTCGGGCTGAACCAGAGGAAACCATGGGGGGTTCGGGAGAAGAGAAGAAAGAAAAAAAATTTGCGACACATCAAAAGAATTTGAGAAAGAAAAATAGAAAGAGGTCTTCGAGGTTTCTCTCCATCGTCTACCTCTGCCCTCTGCCAAGATCTTTGGCCCAGGGTTAGGGTTAGGGTTTCTGAGTTTGCTCCGGGATTTCCAGCATTCGATCTGATGGGATTTGGTCCAATGATGTCTCGATTTGAGGAGGAGGTCTAGAGGCGCCGCTCGATTACGATTCTTGATGGATAGCCTAAGATCTCCAGTAGGCCCTTCCCGACGACATGGTCGATGCTTCGTCCATAATCCTGGCATCCGTTCTCAGGAACCTCACAAATAAGCTCTATGAAAAGCGAAAGAATGCGGCCCTTGAGATTGAAGGTATCGTGAAGCAACTGGTGCTTGCGGGAGAAGAGAAGAAGAAGAGGAAGGAGGAGAGGGAGAAAAAGAGTAAAGGAAGAGAAGGAGAGAAAGAAGAAATGAAAAGGAGAGGAGAGGAAGAGAAGGAAAGAAAAAAAAATAGAGGGAGAACCCTGTTTGGTAGAGAAAGAAGGAGAAAGAAGAAAGAAAAAAAAGAAAGGAAAAAAGAAAAAGAAAAAAAAGAAAAAAAAAAGGAAAAAAGAAAAAAAGAAAAAAAGATGAGGAGAGAGAGGAGAGAGAAGGAGGAGATAAGGAGAGAGAAGATGAAAAAAAAGAGAGAAAGAAAAAAAAATATAAATATTGAAGGGGAGATCGAAAAGTTTTTCTGGAAATTCATGATGATAGGGTTTTACGAGTGAATCATAGAAGAAATTTGAAAAAAAAATTATTTGTTATTATGGGGGAACAGCCTTCTGAGCAAAAAGGGTGTTGAACGAGCTCCGGATATGGACTAATATAAGATATACCAGGATTAGCTTCTAAAGGTAAGGATTCTAGACATGATCACCAGTTTTATATATTGTTTTACATGGCATGATTTGATCCGTGCATATAAGCATCGGCATGCATGTTTAGTTTTGCATGTGATAGTTTAACTTTTTATGCTGGACAATATGATTGTGTTGTTACTAGCTATGCTCCTGTATATTATGTTTTATCAAATAAGTTATCTCTGTATGGGTTGGACCACGATGCTGATTTTTTTGAAAATTGTAAATATCATGACTTGACACATGATGTGAAATGATAAAATATTAATCAAGTGAATATGGTGTTTGGACTAGCAATGCTACACGGTACCATGGTACTCAGGTTGCCAGTCACAGGCTAGAGTGATAAATTATGTGCCAGTCATAGACAGGAGTGTGACAATAGTATGCTAGTCACAGGCTGGAGTGTGACCGTGGCTATCCAGAGCCCTAAAGAAAAAGGGACAACTAATGGAAACATGAAAAGTAAAATATAATTAAAGATTTTGTATTCAAGTTATTTTGGTTGCATGATCTGATAAACTATTATTTTCTAGCTATTTTCAAATTATACTATTGTTGGTGTGACTGTTTGGAGACCTTACTGGGCTATAAAGCTCACTCCCTACTTTTTGATTTTTTTCAGAGACTCAGGATGCATAGCGAGGATTGGGCTGGGCATGGGACATAATATCAACATTATTTAGATAGTTTAGTTAGTTAGTTTTTTTGGTTGCTGATGCTTGTTGTGAATCGATGGACCATTTAATGATTTTGACTTGAATATATGGATTATTTAATTATTGTTTAATTGTTTATATAATATTGGTTTATTTGAAATGATTTTGATTGAAGTGAATATTGTATACCTAGGCCTGGCATGATCTCTATAATGTATTATAGGATTTGTGTGGCTGGTCGCGTAGCCGATTTCGGTACTGGATTTGGAATGTGACAAAGTGGTATTAGAGCTTAGGTTATAATCATTTGGACGATAATACAAGTGGTTCAAATAATAATAACATGATGGTTATTAGGATATGACAAGAATAGTGTCAGAGCTTAGGTTATGATAACATGGGACCGTGGTATAAGTGATTATGATAGATATGATAATATCAGAATTCAAGTCATGATTATTCAAGATTGTTATATAAGAGATTAAGAAATAGTATGGTGCTTATTAGGACATGATAGAATGATATCAAAACTTAGGCTATGATTACTTAGGACTGTGATATAAGTAGTTGAGACATGACATAAAAGTATTGAAGTTAAGAGTATGATCACTTAGGACTCTGATATAAGTGATTAGGATATGATTTGAATATCAAAATTTGGATAATGATCATTATAGATTATGACTTAGTATCATGATCAGCCAGGACATGATAAATGTTATAAGAATGAATTTGAAGTTTAGATTTCTAATATTTAGATATTATGCATAAGATATGGCATATGATTAGTACCAAAGAGGATCATGATTTTGTCTGTAATATGCATAATGAGATTGATCTAAGATAAATATAAAGTGCTGGATGATTTGTACTATTTGATCATGATAAGTAAGTATATGATGGATATAGAAGAGCTAGATTGGATGTATCTTTGCCTTTGATAAGTGGGTTGATCCAAATGTCAAGAGTACTAGCATAAAATTATAGTATGTTATGTTAATAAGTTATGTTGAATAAATAGGTTCAATTATCAACTGAATGATTTTGGAATCATGAACTTGATAGGGATGCAGATTATGATAACATGCCAGTTTTGTTGTTAATTATTAGATTATAAATTTTGGAACTATTGTAAGAAGATGTTTAAAGTATAGGTTATGAAAGAGTTCAATGATATTAGAAACGATAATTTTATGATGAACCTATATGCGGATTATGATTGAAAATATATAAGGGGATGTTGACCCCTAGAATGATTTTTATGATTATATAATATTGAAGCATGCATTTGATACTGATACTTTTTAAATGTTTAAGAAGTTTTTGTAGGATGTTTCAAATGGACAATCATTCACCTTTCAATTATGAGATCATTGTAGTGTATCCATGTACTCATAGAATAAGTTTCATGTATTTAAGAACCCTAGGTAAATTTGTTTGTATATTAATGTGAAAAGGGCCAAATTAATGTAATTTAAAGTTTAAAGATCTTAGAAGTTGTTTAGAAGAAGTTTGAAGTTGTTTGGAAGCTTTTGAAAAAGTTTCACTTGAGCCGACTCAACCAAATAGAGCTGATACATTTCCTTGTTATGGCACAAAAATTTCATGATACAGTCATCCGAGCCGACTCAAGGAAGAATAGAGCCGACTCCTCCAGAGTGACAGAAAATGAGTTATGAGAATCCAATCATTTGAGTTGACTCTAATTGGCAAATGAGCCGGCTTTAATAAAACTACATAAATTCCTCTTTGAGCATTCGAGCCGACTCAATCATCTGAGCTGACTCTAATCCCAGTTTTTGAACAGAAACGGCTAATTCCAGATTTCAAATTTCTTGAAGAAAAAGTCTCCCCAATGGCTAGTTTTCGATTTTTAAGGAATTCTAATAGCCATATTCACCTGGAACACTTCAAAGAGCTATAAATGAAGAATTTATGTGAGGAAAAAAATGTTTTTAAAGCTTTTACAAGAGAGAAGATATTATTGAATATTTTGAGTGCTTTTAAGAGAAAAATACTCAAGTTCTTCAATTACTTCCCACCAACATCTTGAGTTTTTTTTAAGGAATTAAGTGAGCTTTGAAGAGCATTGAAGAAGCAATCAAGAAGGCTTTATTAAGAGCTTTAACTACAACCATCCAATACTTTTGGTTTGTTTTTGTGTTGCTTCTTTTGATACTTTATTTTGAGTTGTTTTAAGTACAGCAGGTGGCTGTAACTTGTGAATTCTTTAGGTTATTGGTGAGCCTTGAAAACTAAGTTGGGTTGTTAGTGAGCCCGAGAAAACTAATATTGTATTAGGTTTTGGATTGTGAGCCCATAGAAAAATAATCCGACTGTATTCGGGAAGAATATAGTGAAAATCCTAAGTGTGCACCTTGGATAGTGGACGTAGGAGCTAGGTTGCTCCGAACCACTCTAAATTTGTGATGTTTGATTATTTTGTCTTTGCATACTCATTTGCTTCCACACACAATACTTTATACACTCCACTCACCACACAAATTTTTTGAAAGGCACATACTTGTTGAAATTATTTTCAAATATAATTAACCCCCTCTCTTGGGTTGGCCAACTGGACAACAAGTGGTATCAGAGCCATGCCTCAGTGCCATTAATCTAACAATTAAGAGAAAATTTCAATGGCAACCTAAATGAGCCCTTCTTTGGCCAAAGGTTAATCAAGCAATAGACCTCCACTGTTCATCGGCACCAATTACACTTATTGGAAGGCTAGAATGAAAATTTATATTTAAGCTGTTGATTTTCATTATGGAAGATAATCTTAAAAGGACCACACATATCCATTAAAAAAGTTGATGGCTTAGACATCCCAAAACCGGAAGATGAATGGGATGAATATGACATAAAAATGGGTGAACTAAATGCCAAAGCCATGCATCTTTTTTATTGTGCTTTGGATGCTAATGAGTTTAACCGATTTTTATTTGCACTTCAGCAAAGAAAATTGGGATAAACTATAAGTTACCCATGAAGGCACAATACAAGTAAAGACTTCCAAAATTAATATTCTTGTGCATAATTATGAGCTTTTTAAAATAGAACCAAATGAGACAATATCTGAAATGTTTGTTAGATTTATAGATATTATTAACGGTTTGAAAAGTCTTGGTATGGTATACTCTAATGCTGATCTTGTCCAAAAGATACTAAGATCTTTACTAGATAAATGGGATCCCAATGTCACTGTAATTCAAGAAGCCAAGGACTTAAACATACTCCCACTTGATGAACTTCTTGGTTTTATAATTACACATAAGCTAACAATGCAGCACTGCAACGAAGATGACAACAAGAAAAAAGTCTATAGCATTCAAGGCTGTAGCTGAAATCAAGAAGCAAGAAGAAAAAGAAGAAGAAAGCCCCTAGTCTGATGAAGAACTAGGAGATGATGACATAGCCTTCACTACAAGAAATAGGGCCATTTTCGAGGGATTTTTCGAGGGAAAAAAGAAAAAATACATCGGAAATTTATATTTCCAACGAAACATGGTCATCAGAAAACCATCCTCAAAAAATTTTTCGAGGAGTTTTTGATGGAATTTTTTTCCTTTAAAATTTTCGACAGATTCTCCGAGGGATTCGCCAAGGGATATTTCCGAGGAATTTTCCAAGGAAATATTACCGGGAGATTTTTCGAGGGAATATCTTCAAGGAATTTTCTGAGGGAACACCTTCGACGGATTTTCTGAGGGAACATCTCCAAGGAATTTTTCGAGAGAATATTTTCAAGGGATTTTTCAAGGAATTTTTTGAGGGAACAACTCCGAGAAATTTCTGAGGAAACATCACCGAGGAATTTTCCGAGGGAACATCTTCGATGGATTTTTTGAGGAAACATCTTCGAGGGATTTTTCGAGGAATAATTTTTGAGGAATTTTTCGAGAGATTTTCGAGGAATAATTTTTTAGAAATTTTCCGATGGATAATTTTTAGAAAATATTTCGAGGAGTTTTCTAAGGATAAATGAAACATGGAATTTAGGACACGATGATGGAAAATTCTAGGAGCAAAGATTCATACCATTTAATCATCCATACACGTGCAGATCTTTGAAATGGAATAATATTTGCACATACCTATTTAAATTTAAACAGGACCATTGAATATCTAATCAAACTTAAAGGGGTAAGTGTTATTGGTTAATAACAAACAAATAAAAGATATATAAAACTATCTTTTGAAATATCAATATGGATGATAAGTTTTTTTTTTTTGCTTGCCTCATCATCTTCACAAGTCATTTTTGTCATTTTGTCCTTAGTCCCATTTGAGTATGGGTAGGGCTCGAAGTGGACCAGGCTGGACCGGACTATACCTCTACCCGAGCCTAGCCTGAAAAAATTTGGGCTTTTGCTTTGAGTCGGCTCTTCTACTTTGAGTCGGCTCGAGTAATTTTTGTCAAAAACCTTCCGAACTTTTCTAAATTACTTCTAAAAGCTTCCAACCAACTTTAAAGATTTTCAAACTCCTTCAAAGCCTGATCTAAATAATTTAAATTGAAAAATACATTGAATTAGCTCATTTTCATGCATACATAAGAAGTTTTCTTTGGGCTCTTCATTACATAATACTTTTTCAAAAATAAACTTGACATACATCATAATTGTAGGAAAAGTGGTTGTACATTAAAATCATCCTACAAAAACTTATAAAATACTTGAAATGGTTAGTAATCAAATGCATGCTCCAATGTTTTGTTATCATCAAAATCATTCCAGGGATCAACAGTTTTACAACTCTCATAGGACCCTAGGCTAAGTCATTCAAGTGTTGATTTTGTATCATACTACATGGATTGTGTACATAATTATAAATTACAAAAATAATGTATTAGACTTATGTTTCATATGAACATATAATTTTGATTTGGACAAGAAGTTAAAGCTTACATAATCTTTGAATTATGATGCAAATAAAGTCTCAATCCATGCATCATTTGAGCATCACTAAGACATCCAGGATTGGAAGCATGCACATACTGCACAAACATGCTAAAATACCATATTGTATCAGTTTTGTCGCATTCATTAACTGAGTATAAAATTTTTTGTGGAGTTAAGGAGGATGCGATACTCACTCAAGATATGGCTTCACTTCATCACAATTTAATAATACATGTAATGTTGTAACAGTAAGCTCCTCATCAGTTAAATACCGAGTTCTACGCTGACCAGATGAGTGACCAAAATGACTAAATATTGAAAGAGTTGGTTGGCACCTTATTGTATACTCTTCTCTACTATCATTTTAATTAGCTCCAATGTCTGTAGCATGTACATGAGTCTCAAAATAATACAAACAGAAGTAAGATGTCTCCTGTGCTAAGTATGCCTCACATATAGAGCTTTCAATACGAGTTTTATTCTTAACCATTTTTTTAACTTGTTAAGAAACCTAAGAACATAGCATTGTACGTTAGCACATGTGATATAAAAGAGTATATGGTTAAAGATTTGAAACAAATACAAAAATATTCTTTTTTACCTCTTAAAAGGATACATCCATCTATATTGTACAAGTCCACCTACTCGTGCTTCATATGGTAGGTGAATAGGTAAATATTCCATTAAGTCAAAGAAACTAGGTGAAATATATGTTCCAACTTACACAAAATGATAGGGATATTGTGTTCCATTTATACCAAATCCTCCTCCGCAGCACAGTTGAGCATAAGTCTTTAAAGAATATACTCAACTCAGTAAGAGGTTTTCATATTGGTTCCGGTAATACAATAAATGCAGTGGGCAACAAATATTCCATAAATATATGGCAATCATGACTCTTCATCCCAATAACTTGCCTTCGCTCATGTCTACACATCTACCCAGATTTGAAGAATATATATCAAGCATTTTTAATCCTCTTATCCATTCACAAGCAACTTTTTTTTGGTCTAGTGTAAAGCTAAAATTTGCTTTTAGTTTCATCACCTTCCCATTAGGAAACTCATAGAGTTCTAAATCTCGCCGCCTACAATACTCTTTCAAGTCCATTCTTGCTTTAACATTATCCTGTCATATTTTTTACATCCATAACCGTATTAAGGATATTATCAAACATATTTTTTTCTATGTGCATGACATCTAAGTTGTGTCAGATTAAATTCATCTTCCAATATGGTAATTCTCAAAATATGCTCTGCTTCATCTAATTATAACTTTCTCATAGCCACGAGATTTACAAGGACCTGTTTCAATTATTTTAGGATATCAACGAACTTTTTCCCATACTTGGTCCCTGTTAATATGAGAGGAGGCTCTGATCTATCAATTTTATTTTTCTGAAAGGCATCCTTATTTCTTCTGACACATGATCAAAAGGCAAGAATTGACGATGACAATTAAATCATGTATTTTATCCCCATGCTCAAAGCGGAAAACCTTTGTCCTTTCCATACATAAGGACATGCTAATTTTCTAGCCATGCTCCATCCCGATAACATGCCATATGCCAGAAAATTATTAATTATCCACATTAAAGCAGCCTTCATGAAAAAATCTTGCTTCTCGAAATGTCATAAGTAACTACACCTTCATTCCACAGGACTTTTAATTCATCTATTAATGGTTGCAAATATACGTCTATCCTGATTTTCAGATTATGCGGTCCAGGAATGAGCAAAGTTAATATATATATGGGCAGTCATATACATATCAGGAGGTAGATTGTAAGGCATAACAATTACTGGCCAACAGGAGTATGGTGAAGCAGATAGACTATATGGAGTAAAGCCATCAGCACATAGTTCAAGTCTAACATTTTTTGGTCTAATGCAAACTCGGATATGTACAGTCAAATATTTTCATGCTTCTCCGTCTGATGGGTGGCATAAAATACCTTGTTTTCGTCTATTCTCATAATGCCATCTCATATATCCAGCCGAACTGCTCGAGGATAAAGCCTCTTAGTCTAGGGATAAGTGGCAAATAATGCATCCTCTTGTAGGTACTTGACTATATTCATACTTCCCGTCCTACCTAGTTTGTATTGAGGATGACTATAGAACTTGCACTCAATTAAGACTCATCATCCTTGTAATACAACATACACCCATATAAGCAACAATCTATTTTTTAGCAGATAGGCCAAGCTTTGAAACTAATTTCTATCTTGTAGAAGTCAGAAGGTATTACATTACCAGGAGGGCTTATCTCTTTCATAAGCCCCACAAATTGATTAAACAATGTTGAGATATATTGTTATCAGACTTGATGCTCATCATTCTAACCGCAATTGATAACTTTGAGTGATTAATACTACAACCTGGCCAGAGCGGCTGTTGTGCTGCATGCATCTCGTAAACTTTTCAGCCTCTTTATTTGGAGGCTCCTCCACATAATTTGGAGCATCACTATTCCGATAAGCATCCATATTACTATTATAAACATCTTCAAAATTTGGACCAGCAGCATCAAAAACCATGGCTTTGTATCTACTGGTTTGCTCATTATTGACCAATTGACCACAACTAGAAACATTAAATTGAGCAGTACTTAAACCAATAAATTGCATTTGATCAACACCATATTCATAATTGGTTCAATTTTTCCATGTTCTGTCCAATACCAGTAGTCAGGTTTGAAACCTTTTTTATAAAGATGTATCTTCACTTCCTCTCCAGTTAAGTACTTTATGTTTTTGCACTTGAAACAATGACACCTAATTTCTTCTCATTAAAAAATATAGGTTGTCAGCATGCAAAGTGAATAAACAACTCCACCCCCATTTGAAACTCATCTGTATAACCCTTTTGGTCCAGTAATAGTCTATATACATCCAACTACGATAATGATGAATGTCTATAATAACGAAGCTTTAGAGTGTTTCCTTGATAATCAACCTAAAATTATAAACAATTGATGCATGTTAATCTTGAGTTTTTATGCATGTGCTATATATACAAGTGCATGTTAACCATTATTGGAGTAAATAATGAGTAATGGTTCATAGGTACTAATTTCATTTTTTTCTATAGAATACATGGATAATGAATATAAATAATAAAAGTTGATCAAAAAATTGAAAGAAAAAGGTAGCGGATAGGGTACCCATAAATTTTGCCCTACCTATATCTGAACCCATTTAAATCTTCCTACATAACCCATCCCAATCTTGATTACAATCTTATTTAAAAATCTCAAAAAATTCTGTGCCCATCTCATTTAAAATTGCTATAGCTGCTGGATACCCAAACTCAGGCAGTCTTTACATACCTTTTTTTTCCATGAGTGCTTTCCTTCCTATAGATGCTCTCATTCTTCAATTTAAAATTGATATACCCGTCGAGTATACCAACAATATATTAAATAGTTTAAGACCTCTAGTTAAAATAATAATGAATCATTGTGTAATAATGAGGAATATGATTTTGTGGGTCAAATAGTCTTCCATTTGTGCATACATGTGTACAAATATGTATCAATTATTTTAAATGTTCTCTTACTTTTTTAATCTAAGAAATTTTTTTGAACTTTTGGTAGAAATTCTATATTTTTTAGAATGCTAAACTCACACCCTCACCAAATTATTTAGAAATGCCATGTTTTTCTTATGCTTAAAAAAAAAACAAAATTATTCTGATATGAAAATAATATTATAATAACTATAATTTAGATCCAGAATTACTAATAAAAACCTATAGAGGTTCCTCATAGATTTTTTCTCTAATAAATAGATTAGAAGATAAGATTAACCAACTATTATGCATACCTATTGATAAAATAATACAACTAAAAATTAATAACTTCCTTGGAGAAACAAGCAAAAAAATATAGATTAATGAAGGACATATATCTATACAAAGAGTTCTTAAAGCACATGTTAAAGATTAAAAATCATAAGTATAAATCTTGAAAAAGAAATTAAAAAAATATATTATTATCTTTGTATTCTCTCCTGACAAGAAAGTTACAAAACCAAATCCATGAGAATGGCCACCAAATATTCCTATTATTCACAAAGTCATTTAAAATAAGAAATATGATTAAAAATATATTTATATGCAAGCATGTTAAATAAAATTATGTAAGTAAAATCATGAAGGGAAAAAAGGCAAGGAGAGGACCATAGAACATTAAGGCCGAACTGAGACGAGAAAAAGGCAACAAGTGACTGTTTCAATTCAAAATTTATACTATCAAACCATATTTACTAAAATATTGATTGATGACCAAAGCTAATCTCCCACTCTCCCTCTCTCTCTCTCTCTATGTGTGTTTGAAGGACCTTGAGATCCCTTCTTCTTCAAACCCCAAACCCCCTCCCAAGTTTGCTGGACCATGTTAACAAAGGTTTAACTAATTTAGGTAATGGCAATATTGCATGCTAAGAGTTAAAATTTCCAAACGAGAGGCACTGCATGGTTCATACTGAAAGATTGGTTGAAGCCACTTGACTTCCTCCCTTAACAAGAAAAAGTTATCCCTTGAGGGAAGGAACGGCTTACAATACATGCCACCATAGGATGTTTAAAACTACAAAAAATACAGTATTCCTGGCACTTTTTTTTACATTTTTCGATGCTTTAAAATATTAGAAAAAACATTCCCGATGCTTTAAAAAATATGAAAAAGCGTTGCTACGCGAAGAGTAAAAAAATTTTTTTTTCAATATTTTCCCGATACTTTTTAAAGCATCGCGGTTTATCAGGTTTTTCCCGACACTTTTAAGCATCGAGAATAATGTTAATCCCGATACTTTTTAATAGCATCAGGAATGACTTTATTCTCGATGCTTAAAAGCATCGAGAATAAGTCGAGATAAGGTTATTCCCGACACTCTAAAATATCAAAAATTTTTTTTTAAAAAAGTTAAATTAATTATTTAAATTTAAATCTCTGATTGTTATTTGACCTTGGTACTCTTAATATGACCGATATCAAATTTGGATCATTTTAATCAATATCCATTTAGCTAACACAAAACTTTACTATAAATTGTTACACTTTATTAAATTAACCATAGTACAAGTATTCGACCATGGAAATGTCCATGTCGGCCTCCCAACAAAGGACGTTCTCCAGCCACCACCCAGATATTTTGACATCTGCGGCCTCACATCGCCCTTTCCAAACGGCGTGACCAGAAAAAATCAATAGGTAGAATGGAGTTGGTCAAAAAAACCCCCAAATAAACCATCAGCTTCCCACTTGGGACACCTGCCACATCTCTGACCAATTAAGAGGATAACTCTCTGGAATGATATTTGTTTTTTATATTCCAGACATTCATTGGTTTCTCACATCCTCAGGGAAAGAATGGAACCTTTCTTTTTTTCCAGTGTTTCGACCTGTGATAAATGAAAAAAAAATTGCATAAAAAACTGAAAGCTTGTTTGGTTGGAGTGAAATCGAATGAAAATCATTTTTTTTAATATATATATATATATATATATATATTTTGAGTATTTGATTGCAAAAATGAAAGATAAAAATCATTTTAGCTCATAAAATAACTCATTCAAAATAATTAAGAGGGGATAAAACTATTTCAGGGTACAAGTCTCAAAGTCACTAGAAAATAAAGAGACTGAAAGAAAAAGAAGGGCATTTTATTTGCTTATACTTATTTTTCTTCAATTTTAGATATTATAGTATTTTTAATGTTGCAATGCCTGAAATTTCAATTACTGAAAGGTTTGCAAAGATTTCTGTGTTCCAATTCTCATACCTAGATTAAAATGAACTTATCTTACGATTGCAACAACTACCATCCATAAATATAAATAACATTTCTTTTATTATTGAACAATTTTGAATTATTAGAGGTAACGTTTGCATTCCAAATGCAACTAATTGCTGTGCCAGCCACAATTTCAAAGTATTAGACCAAACAATAATACTGGCCCACATAGTACAGTTTCATAAATTTACACTGAAAGAGATTTAAAAATAAATTCCAAATGAACAAGAATTTTTTAATAATATTTTATAATTCACAACTAGTTACATGCATCCGTATAAATTAAAATTATTTTCTGTAACCGCATAACTGTTTAGCAGTCATTTTTAGTACATATATATATTTGATCACTAAAAATCAAATGTGATGACCACCGAACCATGTAGATATCGATGAAAGCCAAAGATATGAAGAGTCGACCAAGATGACAAGGACATGTACAAGGAAGATTTGAGAAAGCTCCCATAAGTAGAGGTGCTCCAGATTGTAAAGGGAGGCATTGGTAATAGAGGTTAAAGGCCCAAGCCAAAAATACATAGCAGTGAGAGAGAATTTGCAAAGGCTTGTGATATACCTCTCAACAAGAAATATGTAAGAAATTGCTTGTAAAGCTAACCCAGACTGGTTGAGGCATTGCTTACCAGACACTACATTTAGTCTGCTAATGAGGCCCGGCTTCAGCACTGAATGCAATTGTCTCTGATCAATTTTTAATCATCATCAGATGTAGGGATGTACTACACAATTCATAGAAAAACATTTGAACTCCATCACCTGATGGGATTAGAGAAATAAGAGTCAGATGGAACAAAAAAACATTCACTTCAAGATTTATCCCTGCAGCAATAGCATCTAGATCACAAGGGCACAAGAAAAATGAAATGTCAGGATAACATTTTTCACAAATTACAACCTGAAAACCCAATATTAATCATAAATTCATGAACGAAAAGGGATGGTTAAAAAAAAAAAAACGGAGTTCATGTAAGTGTGCTATCTTTATGTCTCTCCTGTCATCAATATTGTCAGCCATCGTATCATCATCATATTTTACAGTATTTACTTATCTTGTACTCTTATTCCATTCTTCTCAGTCAAATCCATAATCCAGAAAATAGTTTCACGCACTTGATCTCATTTATTGAAAAGTACACAAAGCATTTTAGGAAAAAGGTTAGAATAAGAGAGTGATGATGTCAAACATGTTGCATCCACACCACAGCATATCAAGCTCTAGATAGAAATAAAAATAGAGAAACATTTGCATACCTGTCTGTTTGCTAAATGTTCGAAGAACAATCAAATTCTCATGCTTCTTTACCTAATCCATCCTCGATGTCATACCAGAGAATTCAATATATGCTTCATCCAACACAACCAATACAGAAGAAAAGGATGTCTGAAAAATTGTCAGATGCTTGTAAAAAAAATCCACAATTTTTCAGTTTGGCTTATCATGACAAATTACTAGGAACTAAACTGAGTACGCAATATTACATGGTACAGATGCCCGTAAAAGAATTAGTAAGCTATGATATAGAAAACTAATGATTACTTACCTGATCCTTCTCAGCCAGCTGAGCCCCGTCCTTTTTGGAGATGAGTTCAAGTGTTCCTTCATATGATAAGTTGATGTGGTAATTTAGATCTCCTAACCAGATAATTCTTCTGAATTTTTCAGAAATAGGTACGAAAATCAAGGTCAAACAGTATAAAAGATTTGAATCTGAATTTTTCAGGCTGGCTTTACACAATATGGGATTTCTTATAATATATAGGAGTAACATATAGATAGAACCGAGCTGCAACCCAAGACGCATAAAGATTCCATTGAAACTAAAGGACTCTTTTCATTTTCCAAACCATGTACATCCATATTACAAAAGCATCCACATCAAATTGGCAACTCTCACATCTCAAACAGAAGCACCTCCTAGCATGCACAAAGAGGACTTACTAATCTACAATCAACTCCACCACGGGTAAACACTATTTGGATATTCAACTGCTCACATAAAGAGAATAATCAATTTCACTTGCAACTGAAAGAAGAATACCAGAAAGAAAGAACAAGAAGCTCCTGATTGCTTTCAACTGAGCCTTCCTGATTGCTGCAAGCATGCCGAATATTCTATGAACCAACTATATGCAATACAAACAAAATTAAGAAGACCTCCAGTTGTTTCTTTGCATGTGACAAGTGCAAATATTTGTGCCAAGGAACCACAATATACAATATTTGTGCCAATATTCATCACGCAGCCATTGAACAAGTAGCCACATAAGATACAAGATCAATCAACAATGTATACACAACCTCATTCATATTACTCAGCATCTTAACCAGACGTGAAGTTGGGAGATAAATCATGCCCGTAGATTTAGGAGAATGACATTGCATATAATCAATAAAAATTGCCATCATCCACCTAGAAGATCACACTCTCCTCCATTCGAACCTGCACAAACAATTGATCATTCATCAATGACTACAGTCTTGTTATGGTCTTATATTAATTAAGGACACAAATGAATCTGGGGCTATGTTTCTCGAAGCAGTAGAGCTTACATTATAGAAAGTCCGATACTGGTATTGAATAATGGCCTTGATCACTGCTCTGGTGGCCCAGTTGAGGATTGCTTCCAACAAATTGCAGGGAGTGCATGTCTGCAGCTGGACAGGCCTGCACACCATTCTAAAGAAAAAGAAAATTCCAGTTTAATATCTTGTTCATCAAAACCTAATGAACAAGCCATGGAGTAGAAATAACCTGTAACGTAACTAGTTTCAAACCAAAGTTGGCAGTTACCATGTCACATTTCAAACCAACACTTGTATACCACCAAAGTTTAACACTTTGTTCACATTTCAAAAATTAGAAGGAACAACAGCCCACAGGGCATAACAATCAGATTTCCAAAAATATGATGAAACATGTAATGATGAGAGCAATTGCTTAGAAACAAAAATGTCTCAGGATTAAAAAATATACCAATTGGATTTCATGAGAATCCAAGTACAGTGCCTTGTTATCTTGCACGCCAACAATGTAAGTTGAGGCCCCAGATTTTCCACCCAAAATGCCCAGGCTTTGTGGAAACATGAATGTTTCCCATAGCAATTGAATATACCTGAAAAGAAACATGGCATAAATACTACGACCGACTGCATTAAGGTGAAGTCTAAAGGTTTTGGAGGTGAACTCAATGACATATTTTGACCAATTCCTCACATAGAAATATATAATAGTTTATGCCAAAAATGATATAGGATCCAGAACTTCTGTAGAAATACAAGCAATTTTAAGGCTAGTATGTCTTGTCAAAATTCTTACATGCGACAGTCTACTAAAAATGGTGTATGGATTCCAAAATAGCTCATTCTATTTGAGCATTATCAAGACAAATGACCCACTATCTGATTCATCATAACTTCACCGGCCATGGTCTGATGCCAAATCTTCATAATGATTTACAGGTTCCTGCTCTTAAGTAGATGATTCAATTCTTATAGTGCTAAATATTTCTTGTATCTTTTCTAAAACCAGCATTGGAAAGTTCCTGTTTTAAGATGATCGCATGTTTAAACCTCATGCAAGAAGATCAAAGAAGATGGTAATATTTTGTCTTTGGCCAACTTTATGCTGATTAAACCCCACTTTTCTGGATCAGCAGGGTTGGTTGAGCATAAAAGAACTAATTAAATAGTATGGTAGAAATTTCTTCTTTTCTCAATGCAATTTCAGTAAAAATCTCTCTCCAAGTTGAACAATAGCTAGCACATTACTGAGGGATTAAACATAAAAAGTTTGGCCTTGTTATTACTTTAGCATCGAAATGATGTATCACACTGACAAGTGAACAACACAATCAATGGTGTAACCAAGGATAAATAAAATTGTAGGATCTGAAAAGCTTACAACACAGCTTACAAGAAGGTAAGGGGTAAAATAATGTCCATCCTTCTCCAACAACCAACAGCAAAATGAAAGAGAGGAAGGAAGCTAACAGGCTTTTTTTTGAGAAATTGAAAAGTATGTCTACAAAACCTACTGCTTCCTGGACAGATTTAAAACCATCCCTCTCTAAGCACTCTGCTAGCTCAGCCTGAAAAAAAGGAAAAAAAAAAAAAGAGTATCACCATCTTGTTTTTTGTAAACATTCAATAGCCTCTTAAATATTATAAAATTAACACAAAAGCTAGGACCATCACATCCAACAATTTCAACTCTCAAAAAGTTAGAAGGTGCTACCCAGGTTTAGAACATCATAAACATTCTGACCACTATCATTCTACAAGAAAATAAGACTTCAGATTGTGCAAACACAACACAAATCAAATTTACAGGGAAAAAAACTAGAGTCAATATTGATGGTTAATTAACACTTGATCTTCACAGGAGAATGGCTGAAGTAGAGTCAGAGGATACATAATAGTAAGATTATGCAGCAGATGCAGAGCAATGGAGTAAGAAAGCAATTATGTTCAGAAGGACGCACATTAGAGAGGATTATTTCTTAAACATTGGAAACAGCTTACTTATAACAGCTTAAAAGTATAAAATATGTAAGAAACAGAACAATCTATTCTGAGTATTCATGAAATGATCACTACTATGGTTAAGAAAAGATCAGGCTGAGCTTTTATGGCCTTTTTTTCATACACTAAAAGCATTACTTCAAAATGTCACAAAATAAAATTTTCCAAAGGATACCTTTATCTGGGGAATAAGTGCTGGTCCACCATAGGAAAAGGCTGTGTAAAGCTGAACAAGTGTTGCTCCAGCTCGAATCTTTTTGTATGCATCTTCACCACTGTATTCAGTAACATTTAACATGGTTAATGAATTTCTGTTCAACAAGCATCCAGCAACATCAGTACTAACTATAATGTTCTAATACCTGCTAACACCACGACAGCCTATAAGGGGAATTTTTCCCTGCAAATGTAAGTATTCCAAAGTCAAAATACAACAACAAATCAGCGTGAACAAAAAAATGAGCAGCGATCAGGGATGGGAAACATCATTCTACAGAAGGAAAAAAATCCCAAATATGAAAGGACGTTGTTTGAAGAAAGAAGAGAGGAGTGCAGTAACAAAGATTTATATGGAGTTCAGTAAAAAATGATGAAGACTAATACCCAAGTAAGCATATACATCTCCTTGAGAATGTTGGTGGACAGATCAAATAGAGGCTTCCCGCTTAAACCACCAGATTCTCCAGCTAACGGGTGTCCACTTACAGGATCTGGTCTTGAAACAGTTGTAATTGATATGATCTGAGGAAGCATCGTTTATCATGATGCACAATAAATTCAAATGCAGTCATCACGGTTATCTAAAATAGCGAAACACAAACTATTTTCAGGTTAACCGAAGGATTGGCATAATTTAAATTTGCAATAATTGTGATATCTAATACATGTATGACATTCATTGCTCTGAATAACTATGGGAATGTATGGAATGTACAGAATTTCCAAAGCTTTATAAAAAGACACAGGAATAACAAAATACATGGGGTCTGTCCCGATACCATACCAACCTGGGACTAAACCAGGATGGATAACAACATCAAGACCATTTTGTTTTTGTCCAACCATTGCACAATCTTTAATACAAATTAAGTTCAGGTAAATGGGTAAGGAACCATCACCATTGAGTGGACAGGGACGATGTACCTGTTTCACAGGATAAGCTGGTAGAGGAGTGAGAAAATTCGACACCTTGGTATAGTCTATCATGGCAGCATAGACTAGGGCATTAGTAATCCAATCTTCCACAAATTCACCTTCATATAAACTGAAATAGCATGACTTTAGTTAACAGATCTATTCCTAAAGATTTTCTACACATATGGATCTTTCAAGATAAGAAAAGAATTCAGATAAAATACACACATTCATACACACACTCTCCTTATATGTATATATCCATCTAGAATAGAATAAAGTTGAGACTTCAGAGAAGAGTCCCTGTCATGTTTCATAGCAGTCCAGCTCTTGGACATGCCTGCGCCGCACGGCACTGCAGACCGCATAAGATCCATGGTCTAATTCACCACCCTCAAAGACTTAGACTCATCCTGCTTCTAGATACGTACGGTGCCTCTGTTTCACCACAAATAATTAACAGTTTCATGGCACATACATTCACCCTATCGAATTCCTAAATACTCTTTTGCACCGTTACCACCATCTCCTCTCAAAAAGACTGTATATTTCCATTTTCTCTAGCCCTATGCTCTTAGATCGTTATTTATTAGACTTCTGAAGCATAAAGATTTCACGCACCTATTGTCCCACTGCCTGTCTCCTTTGGTCTTCTATAACAGAACTCGAAAGGCGATTTTTTTTTTTACTCGACATCATGACAATCCAAGAAGACCAAAAAAAAAAAAAAAATATGCATCCGGTAAAAATCCAAGATCCAGCGAATCAGTTGATAAACAAAGATCGAAACCCCCAAACCGCAGCTCATCATAAACGCCATCACATTTTTAAAGGAAAAGACTTTTTCCCTAGTCTAACCCCAGATTCAAGGTGCGATTTGGATGCAACAGAATCCCAGACGAGAAATCTGAAATCGACAACAGAACAGACAAAGAGAAGCCAGATCGATCACCTGGAAGACGGCAGAGGAGGGGGAGACCATGGAGAAGGAGGAGTTAACCCCGCCGGAGGAGTTGGCGTTGAGCGCGGCGTGGACCAGCTTCCGCTGGAGCTCGTAGGTCGAGGACGCCGACGCCTCGAGGTTGCCAGAGAGCTGCTTTGCACTCCACTCGGCGCTGGAGCTCCTGCACACGAACGTGAACACGCTCATTCGATCCGAGATAACGGACACCTTAACCAAAGAAGAAAGTAAATGGGATTAGGGCTCGGAGGAGATTAACGAGGAGGCGGCGCACAAAGAAGAGAGGTGAAATAAAACGTGAGTTTTTGAAGAAAAAAAGTAAATGGGATTAGGGCTCGGAGGAGATAAACGAGGAGGCGGCTCACAAGGAAGAGAGGGAATGGGATTACAAGTGAGCTTTTGTCGACGCTATGTAAAAGCGTCGCCACGCCAGCGGTAATTGCGACGCTTTAATCTAGCGTCGGGAAAAATTCGCTGCCAAACTTAATTGCGTTTGATCGATTGCTAAAATATCCTCAACGATAATTTAAGTTATCTATAAGATAGATTATTATTAAATAAATTATCAATAATATTGATTATTATATTTGATATGCACATATAATTTTAAATTAATTATTATATTTTGTTATAAGATAGATTGTCAATACTGATTACTGTGTTTGGTATACACGAGTAATCTATAGATTGATTACTGTGTTTGGTATGACAAATACATTACCGGTAATCTAAGCTCAAATTTTCAAAATATTCATAAGTCAAATTTATTAAAATATATTATAATATAATATAGTAATGTAATATAATATTATTTTTTAATATATATAAAAAATATATTAGATTATATCATATTTAAATAATAATAATATATTATATAACATAGTATATTTATTTTAAAAATAAATAAATAAAATAATATATATTTAAATTATACATTTATGTAGAATATAAATATATTATTTTAATTTAATAATATATATATATAATTTTAATATATTACTTAGTATATTTAAAATATTATATATAATTTTTTTTACATTTATTTAGTATAAAAATATTTTTCAAATTTTCATTATAATATAAAAATATTAAATATTTATATTTAATAATAAAAATATTTAAAATTTATATTTTAATAAATAGCTAAAATATAAAAATTATATTTTTATAAATAAAATATATATTTAAGAAGAGATCCCAATTAGCATCCAGAGGACATAGATGAGAGAGAAAAGAAAAATATTTCGTTCTCATCGAAGCGAAGGGACAGGGAAATTTTGTAAAAATAAAAAATACCATATTACCACATCTCCGGTAATCTGGATAGCCACTCCTCCTTGAGGTAATCTAAATTACCATGAGACGTAATCTGGATTACCATGAGAGGTAATCCAGATTACCACTACAACATATATTACCAATTTAAAAAATATCAAACAAGGTTATCTGATGGGCCCGGTTTAAATTATCGGTAATCTGGATAGATTACCGCCTACCAACATAACCTTAGAATAATCTTTCCTACCAAGCAAGAGGTTTTTCCATTAAGAAGTTTGCCGTGGGGTTTCCCTCGACTGGATATACCAATCTTGAACAACTACCTCAAGTCCCAAAAGAATCAGATGCAAACTTATTAGAATAAGTTTGCCGCACGAATGGACCTATACCTCCATCTCTCCATGGAGGTCCTATTCATTTATCAATTCTCTTTCTAAAGCTTCCATTTTTCTCCCATCCTTCTCATATTTGCCACAGCAAAATATTGAAGCAGCCATGGCCAACCAACCCAGCAGGGATCAGCCATGGGAACAACCATACTAGGCCAACACCACACCACCTCCACGTCTATCAGTCCCAACGCCACAGCCAGATGCTCATTCTACGCCAACACCACCGCCACAGCCAGCAACCCAAGCTCAGCCCCTATCCCCACCTTAATCAAAGCCTCCATCACCATCCCGATCCTTATCAACTATCCAGATAGAAATATCAATTAGGAGGATTCGAGCTCGACCACCATTGCTATCACTGTTTCCATTACCATTGCCATCACCGAGATCATCTCAGAAGCAGACAGTAGAACAAACACCACTGAAGCAACCATCACCATCTACTAGAAGATCTTTAGAGCCATCTCCAACTCCAACAAGGTCAACAACACCTTTATCACCCCAAGAAGACTCCGAGCCGCAACAAGTAGCAACTTAGGAAGTATGTCGGGCCCCATCTTTAACTTCTCCATCTGTTCGTCACCGTCTCCTCCGACTCTGGTGAAGGGGAACATCACCACCATGATGGGTTCGCCACCGTCTCCTCCGACTCCGGCGAACCCATCATCATCCACCTTCTCTCCCTGCCATCGAGCCTCATCTCTCGCGTAAAATCCCTCGCCACCGAGCCCCATTGCTCCCGTTTCTCCTTCCCCATGGATCTTCGAAAAATAGAATGAAACAGAAATGGAAAAAAAAAAAAAATTAAGAAGAGGATTCAAAGAGGAGAGTTCTACCTTATTTGTTCGGTCGGAGAAGGTGGAATTTGCTGGAAGGAAGAGAGGGAAGCCTAATGATCAAATAGATGGGCGGTGGGCATGGAAGTTTAAGGAATTTTAAATTTTATTAATATATAAGAAAGATTTTATATAGGTTAAATATTTTTTTAATAAATTTATAATAAAAAAATTAAATCTTAATGGTTATGATAGTAGGTAGGTTTTTCAAAGATTTTTATATTTAATTCTTGCTATCTATTATTATAAAATTATTTTACAAAATATTAAAATAATATTTTTTATTTTTTTGAATATTTTTTTAATATTTTTTTGGGCTTTTCTTTCTAGTTTTTTTATGTTCAATATTTTCTTGGATACAGTTGTGTGCTAAGCTCAAAGATGCAGCATAGCAAATAAATCATTGCATCATCATATTAATTTAATAAAAATTATATCAATTTGTGGACAAGGTGCTTTTAAAAACCTTCTAGCACTTTCAATGATATCTTCATAAATAATAGTCAGTATGGATTATTTTATGAATATGAACTTGGGGGTAATAAACAAAATAATTCTCTCTCATTCAAACATTAAGTATCATGTTGAAATTAGATTAAGCAACTCAATCCGGCTAGAATAGAAAAAATAAATAGCCATTATGCAATTTTAAAGTAAGCATTGATAATAATGGAGCCATCAAAACATCATAAATATAGTCTCTATTCATAATTAACTATACATAGTCCACATAACTATTAGGAACACTTTTTATACTATTTAGCCAATCCACAATTCATGATGGAACTTTCTCATCCAACTTAAAACTATCCATGTTTCTAGAATCTCCTTTCATGACAAACTTTTTTTGTTGATAATTTCACCATCACAACTATTTAAGATGGCATGACATGTTGTTAAAATGCTTTACAGCCATACTTAGACATTGCTTGAATGCAGAAATATATTTAAAAACTTTCTAAGATTAATCGATTCCTCCATTTGAGGCTTTGCATGTCAATAGACAAAAAATAATTCTAGAACAAATGAACAACTTATGATAATGAGATACTTTAAAAAAAGTAGAAGTTACCAATGTGTGGCAGACCCATCCTGTTACATTTGTCAGATCCAGCCCGAGAAAGTGTGGCCTTCAAAGATAGTTTAATATTACCTCTCACATCCTACCCAATGCACATAATTGATAGCTCTTGGCCAACAGATACAACATCTGAGACTCTAGATACATGAAAAAATGATTTTTAACAAATATAGCCAATGTATGAAACTAATTATTAAATAATAATGAAACTTATATAGGCTTCTACTATGACCCATGCAGATTGCTTATAATATATTGAATCTAATTCAAGAGAACACATGTATTAGCGTTGAGCCTACAGACTTGTTGATACATGTGCTGAGAGCAAAGGAGGTAATATACTAATCATACTGCAAAAATAGCTTTAATGTTCTAAACTAAGTAATGATTTATATTGTTAGACCAAAATTATGGATGATAGCCATTTCTACTTAAAGTAAGAAAAAACCTTAATATCATATAGAAAAATAAATATGCCCAGTTGAATTGAAATACAATAATTTCCTAACCAGTAACCGTAACCCATTAATTTATAACGAATAACTACCTAGAAACATCAACTCTTGCCATTCATAGCATCCTATATTTCTTTTTGACAAGCTACACTCCATCTTTTGTTTTTAACAAGATCTCCCAATTCACTTTCATAACATGAAAATTTTTTGAGGAATTTTTTTATTTGGAGTTTTTTACTAAGAACCCAATTATGATGAAAAGATCCCTTAAAAAATCTTTCACAAAAATAATTTACGAGAGATTTTTGGAGAAATTTTTTTATTAGAAAATTTCTACTAAGAGCTAATTTATAAAGAATAAATATCCTTCAAAAAATCCTCCATAAAATTAATTTATTGAGAGTTTTTCTTGAAATTTTTTATTAAATTTTTTTACTAAGAACCAAATTATGATGAAAAGATCCCTTAAAAAATCTTTCACAAAATAATTTATGAGAGATTTTTCAAGAAAATTTTTCACTAAAAAATTTTCACTACGAGCTCATTAATAAGGAATAAATCCTTCAAAAAATCCTCCATAAAATTAATTTCCAAGATTCTTTTGGAAAAGTTTTTATTAAATTTTTTTCTACTAAGAACCCAATTATGATGAAAAAACTCCTTGAAAAATCTGTCACAAAAATAATTTATGAGGGATTTTTGAAAGAATTTTTTTATTAGAAAATTTATACTAAGAGCTCATTTATAAAAAAAATCTCTCAAAAAATCTCCCACAATATTAATTTTTGAGAAATTTTATGAAAAATTTTTTATTAATTTTTTTTTACTAAGAACCCAATTATGATGAAAAGATCTCTCAAAAAATCTCTCGCAAAAATAATATACAAGAGATTTTCCGAGAAAACTTTTTTTTTGTAGAAAATTTCTACTAAGAGCTCATTTATAAGGAATAAATTTCTCAGAAAATTCCTCACAAAATTAATTTTGAGAGATTTTATGAGAAATTTTTTTATTCAATTTTTTTTACTAAGAACCCAATTATGATGAAAAGATCCTTCGAAAAATCTCTCATAAAAATAATTTACGAGAGATTTTTCGAGAAAACTTTTTTTCTTAGAAAATTTATACTAAGAGCTCATTTATAAGGAATAAATCTCTCAGAAAATCTCTTGCAAAATTAATTTCCAAGGGATTTTGTGAGGAATTTTTTATTAAAATTTTTTTACAAAGAACCCAATTATGATGAAAAGATTCTTTAGAAAATCTCTCACAAAAATAATTTATGAGAGATTTTTCGAGAAAATTTTTTCTCAAAAATTTGTACTAAGAACTCATTTATATGGAATAAATCTTTCGAAAATCTCCCACAAAAATAATTTTTGAAAGAATTATGAAGAATTTTTTTATTTAAATTTTTTTACTAAGAACCCAATTATGATGAAAAGATCCCTCAGAAAATCTCTCGTAAAAGTAATTTACGAGGAATTTTTCAAGAAAACTTTTTTTGTCAAAAAATTTCTACTAAGAGCTCATTTATAAGAAATAAATTTCTTGAAAAATTCCTCACAAAATTAATTTCCGAGAGATTTTGCGATGAATTGTTTTATTAAATTTTTTTTTACTACAAATCCAATTATGATGAAAAGGTTCATCGGAAAATCTCTCGTAAAAGTAATTTACAAAAAAATTTTCGAGAAAACTTTTTTTTTGAAAATTTCTACTAAGTGCTTATTAATAAAGAACAAATCCCTCAAAAAATTTTTCACAAAAAAAGTTTTCAAGGGATTTTGCGAGGATATTTTTTAAAATTTTTTTACTAAGAATGCAATTATGATGAAAAGATCCCTGGAAAAATCTCTTGCAAAAATATTGTGCGAAGGATTTTTCGAGAAAACTTTTTTTCTCGAAAAATTTCTATTGAGAGCTCATTCATAAGAAATAAATCTCTTAGAAAATCTCTCACAAAATTAATTTTCGAGGGATTTTGCAAGAAATTTTTTTATTTAGTTTTTTTTTTACTAAGAACCCAATTATGATGAAAAGGTTCCACGAAAAATCTCTCATAAAAATAATTTACGAAAGATTTCCTGAGAAAACTTTTTTTAAAAAATTTCTACTAAGAGTTCATTAATAAGGAACAAATCCCTCAAAAATCTTTAACAAAAAAAATTTTCGAGAAATTTTGCAAGGAATTTTTTTATTTGAATTTTTTTTTACTAAGAATGCAATTATGATGAAAAAATCTCTCACAAAAATATTGTATGAGGGATTTTTCGAGAAAACTTTTTTTCTCAAAAAATTTCTACTAAGAGCTTATTTATAAGGAATAAATCCCTTAGAAAATCCCTCATAAAATAAATTTCTGAGGGATTTTGCAAGAAATTTTTTTATTTGAAAATTTTTTTACTAAGAACCAAATTATGATGAAAAGGTTTCTCAAAAAATCTCTTGCAAAAATAATTTGCGAGGGATTTTTTGAGAAAACTTTTTTTTGAAAATTTCTTCTAAGGGCTCATTAATAAGGAACAAATCCCTCAAAAACTCCCTCACAAAGAAAACTTTTGAGGGATTTTGTGAGGAATTTTTTTTTAAATTTTTTTTTTTACTAAGAACCAAATTATGATGAAAAATTTCTCGAAAAATCTCTTGCAAAAATAATTTATGAGGGATTTTCTGAGAAAACTTTTTTTGTCAGAAAATTTTTACTAAGAGCTCATTTATTAGGAATAAATCCCTCAAAAAATCTCTTACAAAATTAATTTCTGAGGGATTTTGTGATAAATTATTTTATTAAAACTTTTTTCACTACAAATCAAATTATGATGAAAAGGTTCCTTGGAAAATATCTCGTAAAAGTAATTTGCGAGGGATTTTCTGAGAAAACTTTTTTTTGAAAATTTATACTAAGAGCTCATTAATAAGGAACAAATCTCTTGAAAAATCCCTCACAAAAAAATTTTCAAGGGATTTTGCGAGGAATATTTTTATTGAGAATTTTTTTACTAAGAACCAAATTATGATGAAAAAATCTCTCGCAAAAATAATGTGCAAGAGATTTTCTGAGAAAACTTTTTTTCTTAGAAAATTTCTACTAAGAGCTTATTTATAAAAAATAAATCTCTCAAAAAATTCCTCACAAAATTAATTTTCGAGAGATTTTGAGAGGAATTTCTTTATTGGAAATTTGTTTACTAAAAACCAAATTTTGATAAAAAGATTCCTTGAAAAATCTCTCGCAAAAATAATTTGCGAGGGATTTCCCGAGAAAACTTTTTTTCTCGAAAAATTTTACAGTTAATTTTTTTTTGTTGGAAGATCCCTCGGAACTGCGAGAAATTTTTTTTCTCAGTAAAATCCCTCGGTAAATCACCCTTTTCTAGTAGTACCTAGTCATGAGGAGATTCAGAAGATTTATGGGTAGAAGGAAATCAAGATATTGAAGGAAGCACCTTGGCAAAGGTGAACAAAGTAAAGAGAAGGAGAAAGATAAGGATAAAGAAAATGAGCAACAACCCATATGTTATAAATGCAAGAAGCTGGGACACTACCGTTCAGAGTGTTCTACATTGAAGAAGAGATATAAGAAGAAGAAGAAGAAAGCCATGATGGCTACATGGAGCGATAGCGATGAATCTACAAATAAAGAGGAAAAGACATCAAAGTTGACAAACATATGTCTAATGGATCTAGAAGATGACGTAACATCAACTAAACCCACTGATGAATTTACTTATGATGAATTACATACTGCCTTTTATAAACTATTAACTGAATACAAGAAAGTTGGTTTGAAAATTAAATATATGAAAATAATTATGATATATTATTGAAAGAAAAAAATAAAATTTTTGAAAAGAACAATCTATTACAAAAAGAATTGAATGATGTTTCTAAAAATGTAAGGTATTGCAAACTGAAAAGATGAGTGTTTTAAAAAGAATAAGAGTTTGCAAAATGAAATGAATAGACTCAAACCTCTTGTTGACAAATTGACTTTGAGTTATAACAAACTTGAGTTGATTTTGAAAAATTAAAGGATTTCTAATAATAAAGCTAGAATTGGATATAATTTAATGCATACAAACAAGTTTTCAGCTCCACAACATTATGCATCAAAGTTTTCAACATCCATTTCTTTTCAAAAGCCAAAAGTAATCTATTTTTGTTGTAATGGGGTTGGACATAATGCTTGTGAATGTAATCTGAGATGGAAGAATAAAAATAAAGTGAAAAATATTTGGATTCCTAAAGGAACCATAGTTACTAACCTTTAAGGATCCAAGAAAGCTTGGGTACCTAAATATTCAACTTGATTATTTTGCAAGAATATCTTGCAGCCCAAAATTCAAAGAGGAGATGGTATCTAGATAGCGGCTGTTTAAGGTATATGATGGATGATAAAGATCAATTCATCATCCTTGAAATGAAAGATGGTGGAATGGTTACATTTGATGATAATGTCAAGAAAAAAATCATTGAAATTGGTAAGATCAAAATAACCCCTTCTACTTATATTGAAAATATATTACTAGTAGATAAATTGAAGCATAATTTATTGAGTATTAGTCAATTATGTGATGAAGGCTTCAAAGTTGTATTTGAAATTTAATGTATATAGTAACTAGCTCTCTTGATTCTAGCATTAGGTTCATTGGTCATAGACTTGAAAATATTTATATTGTAGATTTGAATGATTTAGAAATGTCAAGTAGTATAAGTCTAATGACTTTGAATGCTAAAACCAATTAATCTAGTTTACTTTGGCATAGAAGATTGGATCATGCTAGCATGCATATATTAGCAAAATTAATTTTCAAAGACTTAGTTAGAGGTTTACCTAAATTTAAAGTTGATTTTGATCATGTTTGTGATGCATGTTAATATGGTAAACAAACTAGGAAGAGTTTTAAATCAAAAAATATTGTTTCAATATCAAGACCCTTAGAGTTGCTACACATTGACTTATTTGGACCAACAGGACCACAAGCCTAGGAGGTATGAAATATGGACTTGTGATAGTAGATGATTTTTTTCGATTTACATGGATTTTATTTCTTACATACAAAGATGAATCTTTTAAAGTTTTTTAAAAATTTTATAAAAATATTTCAAATCAAAAAAATCTTTCAATTGTTTCAATTAGAAGTGATTATGGTACTGAATTCAAAAACCAATATTTTGAAGAATTTTGTACTAAATATAGCATTGATCATAACTTTTTAGCTCCTAGAATACCATAATAAAATGGTATTGTGGAAAGGAAAAATACAACATTGAAAGAGATGGCTCAAACCATGTTGTGTGAAAGCAATTTTTCAAGATACTTTTGGACAGAAGCTGTGAACACTGCATGCTATATATTAAATCATGTTTTAATTAGACCAATTTTAAAGAAAATCCCCTACGAGCTTTGGAATAATAGAAAACCAAATATTCATTACTTTCATGTTTTTGGATGTAAATGCTATATCTTAAACAATGAAAAAGATAACTTAGATAAATTTGATACAAAATCTGATCAAGGAATATTTCTTGGATATTCAACTACTAGTAAAGCATATAGAGTTTACAACAAAAGAACTTTAACTATTGAAGAATCAATTCATATTATTTTCGATGAGTCTAACCTCATATCTTCAAAAAAGAAGAGTATATTGATAATGATGCAGGTTCCCTGAATGATGGAGTGAATGACTTAAGCTTAAAGGAAAAGCAAGTTGATCAAGAAAAGAAAAGGCAAGCACAGAATATGATGAGCTACCAAAGGATAGGAGGTATGCACATTCTCACCCTAAATTATTAATTATTGGTGATCCCTCATAAGGAATAAGAACTATGTCATCTTTTAGAGACACTTTTGATTACTTAGCATTTATTTCAGAAGTTGAACCTAACTGCATAGAAGAAGTTGAAAATGATCCATATTGGATGATGGCTATGTATGAAGAACTTAATCAATTTGAAAGAAATAATGTATGGACCTTAGTAGCTAGACCTAAGGAACATTCTATTATAGGTTCAAAATGGGTTTTTAGAAATAAATTAGATGACAAAGGTAATGCAGTTAGAAACAAAACTATATTAGTTGCTAAAGGATATAACCAAGAGGAAGGAATAGATTTTGATGAAACTTATGCACCTGTAGCAAGATTAGAAGCCATTAGACTCTTACTTGCATTTGAATGTCACATGGAATTTAAACTTTTTCAAATGGATGTAAAAAGTACTTTTTAAAATGGCTACATTGAAGAAGTTTTTGTAGAACAACCTCTCGGATTTGAAAATCACTCTTTTCCAAATTATGTTTTCAAACTAAACAAAGCTTTATATGGTTTGAAACAAATACCTAGAGCATAGTATGAGAGGTTGAGCAATTTTTTTTAAAAAAAGATTTCAAAAGAAGTAAAGTAGATACAACTTTGTTTATCAAAAGAAAAAATGATGAATTGTTAGTTGTACAGATATATGTTGATGATATAATCTTTGGTGCAACTAATGAAACTTTATGTCAAGAAGTTGCCAAGTTGATGTAGGAAGAATTTGAAATGAGCATGATGGGTGAACTCACTTTCTTCCTTAGATTACAAATCAAACAAACAAAGGAAGGCATATTCATCAATCAAACAAAGTACATCAAAGAACTATTGAAAAAGTTTGAGATGGAATCTGTAAAAAAAATTGGCACACCCATGAGCCCAACCTACAAACTTGACAAAGATGAGGAAGGTAACAAGATTGATTAAAACCTATATCGAGGTATGATCGGATCTTTACTTTATTTAACTGCAAGTAGACATGATATACTATTTAGTGTTTGTATATGTGCAAGATTTCAATCTAATCATAAAGAGTCACACATACTTGCTGTTAAAAGAATCAAAATTATCTTAAAGGTACATCAAACTTAGGTTTATGGTATTCTAAACCTTTATCTTTAAATTTAATTGATTATTCTGATGCTGATTATGGTGGTTGTAGAATTGATAGAAAGAGTACTAGTGGAACATATCAATTTCTAGGATTGAGCTTAATCTCATGGTATAGTAAGAAGCAAAACTCCGTGGCACTATCTACTGCTGAGGCAGAGTATATGGCTGCAAGGAGTTGTTGTGCTCAAGTGTTATGGATTAAGCAACAACTAGAAGATTATGGTGTTATTCAATCTAAAATCTCAATCAAATGTGATAATACAAGTGCTATTAACTTAACAAAGAATTCTATTCAGCATTTAAGAACTAAACATATTGAAATTAGACATCATTTCATTAAAGATCATGTTCAAAATAGTGATATTGAACTTGAATTCATTTGTACTGAAAAATAATTGGTTGACATCTTTACCAAACCACTTAATGAGGATAGATTTTAAATGATTAGAGGAGAATTAGGCCTTTGTGATCCTTTTTAGAATTTTAACTTAATTTCTTCAAAAATTAAGGAAAAATTATCTAGAGAACCCCCATCACTTATCTAAGCTAGATACACACCCATTTTAGTATTTTCTAGAAGCAAAAATCATTTTCCTGAATTTCAGGCCCTTTTTCTCTATTTTTGCTCGAGCCGACTCGAGTAGGAAAATCCTTTGGCCAAGCCGACTTGAACAGCGGGCCTACATAAGAGCCAATTGCCCTAAAAATTTCATTTCACTTTCCCATTCATTATTGAAACCGAACTCTAGGGGACCACTTTCCACTTTAAACTTTGGGACCACTCAACCCTTCCATTTTCCCTTAGATCTTGATCCTATGGCACCCAAGAGAGCTATGGCCAAGAGATCCAAGCGGGTGGCACCTAACACGGTTCAAGCCGAGAGGAGATAAAAAAGGAGGGAGGATGAGCCGACTCATGAGGATCCCCAAGAATATCAAGTTCCATAGAGGCAAATAATCTTAATGGTAATCGTCCAGTCACTTTAGGAAGAAAAATAGATTTTACTTTTCTTGAAAATCAAGGGTTTCAGATTGGAGATTGGATTGAAACTCAGGGTTGGAAATATTTTTGTTCACTGGACATTCCTACTTACCACACACTAGTTAAAACATTTTTTGAGCATCTCACACTTGGAGCAAATCAAATACTCTCTAAGTAAAAGGGAATACAATTTCAGTTGATAAAGCTAGACTAAGCAGGGTTTTACAGTTACCTAGAGTTGGGAAGTATATTTTAAATATCAAAGATAAGCAAAAGACTTTGAGGACTGTGCTTGAAAAGAGTAATGTAGATGGAATTATAAATGTACAAGCTAACATTCTTTCTGTTGCCTAGGTGGCTTTCCTAAGAGGGGGGTAAATTGGAAATTTAAAAAGTTTAAGCAATTATGTGCTCTTTGAAAATCCTTTGAAGTGTTAAGTGCTATGATTGAAATAATTAAAAGCAGAAGTAAGATATAAAAAGGATGCACAACATAAATACAAGAAATTTTATAGTGGTTCGGAGCAACCCAGCTCCTACATCCATTATCCAAGACTACCACTTAGGATTTCCACTATATCCTCCATTGGAATACAGTCGGATTATTTTAAAAAGCTCACAATCCAAACTTCTATACTTTGGTTTTTAAACCAGGCTCACCAAAGAAATCCAACACTTGATTTTAACAAGATCACCAAGAATCCAATACTTGGTTTTAACAGGATCATCAAGAATCTAACACTTGGTTTTAATACAGGCTAACCAAGAACCTATTTGGTTTTTAAACCGGGCTCACCAATAACCCAACAATTCAAAAAGAATTGTAAAGAGAAAGCAACAGAATGATAAACAAATTTTGTCGGATGGTTGCCGATGCAGCTCAAGAGAAGCCCAATTGATTGCACTTCAATGCACTTGGTTGGCTTCTTCAACTTCTTCAATAAATGCTTCAAGCTTCAGATGTGAGTTGGTGAAGACTTGAAGACTATCTTGAATGATCTTCAGTGCTCGCTTGCTCACAAGCTCAAGTAAGCATTACATATTCATTCCTTTTTTTTTTTTTAAAGTAGTTCAAATCCCTCAAATATATAGTCTTGTACTCTTCTTAGATGATTTTAGTCATTGTAAACCATTGGGATGTGATATTTGACCATTGGAGCACTTTTTGGATTCAAATTCTAAGTTCTAGAGTAGCCATTATAGGCCTGAAATCGATCTTCGAGCCGGCTCAGATCTACTCGAGTCGGCTCGGATCCACAGAATAGTTCTGGTCTAGTCAGCTTTCTTCAATTAAGTCGATTAGGTTTCTCAGTAGCTTGATTCCTTACTCTAGAAGAGTCGGCTCGCCTTACTTCGAGTCGGCTCGGATTCACAGGTATTTAGAAATCCAGTCTGGAAGAGTCGACTCTTTTTTATTAAAGTCGGCTCGGTTGGCTGTTCACTTAGAACTCTTTTTCTGGACTCTGGAGGAGTTGGCTCGAACTTCTGAAGGATTGACTCGGATATCTGACTGAATGATAGAGTCAACTCGGACTTCCTTTGGGTCAGCTCGCCTGTCTGATTCAGAAAATGGTACTATGGACGAGTCACTTCAGGTCCCTTAGAGTCGGCTCGGATATCTGCATGCCAGAAATCTTCATGCGTGCCATGTGTTAGAGTCGGCTCTCTTCTCTTCGAGTCGGCTCGAATGAATTCTTCAGTGAATTATCAGTTTATCTCCGTAAATCATCCAGCAAGTCTTCAAGGTCTCAAGATGCCTTCGAACTCTTCTAACCATATTTCTAAGGAATTTTAAGCTTGAAACATATCTAGAAGTAACCCATTTTCATGATTTTTACTTAACCTTTTCTTTGGATTCTTCTTTACATGAATCACTTACAACACAACTCATTTCAAAACTAAGGATGTAGGAGTTGTAATTGAGTGTTAGAATCATCCTACAAAAACTTGTAACATACTCGAAGAGTTGTTAGTAAAATAAATGCATGCTCCAATATTTGGTTATCATCAAAATCACTTATGGGGTCAATAATCTCTCCCTTTTTGATGATGACAAAATACTGGGAATGAAAAATTATTTATAATTACATGTATAACTGAATTTAAAAGTGAGCATTAACATGTATCAGAGCTAATTGTATTTGCAAGTAAGTATCAGAGCTTTTTATGAAAAACAAACTATACAGTATCAGTGTCAGTGCTTTTATATGTATCAGAGTGTTAAGACTAGCACTTTCACAAAGCATCATAGCTATTAATGTATGCAAAGTATTAAGGCTCAATTTGCAAAGTATCAGAAATGTATCAGAGTTAATGCTTTAAGATCTTCAAGGTAAGTTTGCAAGTTTTGAGAGCATAGAGCATGAACTAAAGGTGAGTTTCAACAAGTTTTTTTTCTTTTTATTTCATATTTATTCTCTCTTTTACTTTCTTTCTTTTTCGTGATTTCTAAACATTCTTCCCCTTTTTGTCAGCAATCAAAAAGGTGTTTAATTGATTTTTCAAAGCTTAATTTTTATAATAGAAAGAGAAAGTTGATAATATTTGTTTGAGATAATTTTACTTTCTCTTCTCAACTTTAATATTCTAATTAAAATTCATTTTGAGAGTATTGCACAAGCCAATTCATACACATAATATATGCCAAAAATGTATTCATTTCATTCATAAAACTTTCATTACAAATTACAAAAGATTGAGATTTAAAAGTCTATTCACTATCACTAGGTATATCTACCTTAGTACTAGTGGATGGCCCAAAAGGTGGTACAAAAGATGGTCCAAAAGATGGCATTGAGGCTATTGGGTCCATATACTATGGCTCAGAATCCTGGGGCCTAAGATGAGGAGCTGGTTGCCTAGGGTGTAGAGTAGAGGTAGGTCCCGGTTGAGGTCTAGGTACAGGCCAAGGTCTAGGAGAGGCAAATGATAAAATGACAGTGGTGGAGAGCTGATCAAGTTTAAATTCAATTGTATCTATCTTTTCATTTAGCTTCTTCACCTCAGTGTTCAATGCAATTAGTTCAGCAGCTTAGGCATTCACAAATGCTTCAGCAGAACCTTTAAGTCTTCCGAACTCAGACCTAAGGATCCCTATGCCCTTGGTGTAGTCCTCCTCCATTCTTTTGCCTTATTCCATACCTTTCATTCTGAATCTTAACTCCCTCAGCTCTGTTCTGAATTCTTTTATGCTTTGTTCAACTGATCTTTTTATAGTTTCAGAGGCAGATTGGAGTGTAGCTGCTAGGGGCTGTGGTCCAGCTAAGAGCAGGTCTAAATGACTCAAGTGAGTCAACTCTAGTGCGTAGCTCTCTGACCTCAGTGCTGAGCAGCTCTAATCTAGTGTCCACTGACTGGCGAAGCTCACCAAATATACTAGTCAAAGAGCAGGTCAGTGTATCTGCAAGTCCTTTTATTTGCTCGGCAATGAACTCCTGAGTCATTGTAATAGAAATAGTAGATGGTCTTGGAATAGATTCTGAAATTGATGGAGCAGGTGGAACTAATGGAGATGAAGGTATACATGGAGAAGCAGGTGAAGGAGAGATCCTAGGACTCCCCTCCTCAGTAGGCATAGTCTCCACAGCCTCATGTGCAGCTGGCTCAAGTGCAACAGCTCAGTAATAGGTACATCAATGACATGCTCCGAAGGCTCCAATGTAGAGGGTGCAGCAGTATCAGAAGTGATCTCTCTAGGTATTTCTGCACTCTCATCATCATCATCATCCTCTGTGCTATAAGCTCCTATGGCTCTTGCATCAGACCCTTTCCTTTTCCAGAATCCTCCACTAAATTCATAACCCATGCGCTGTAAAGTCTTTGAGGAATAAGTATCAGTATGATGAAGAGGTCTTCCATCTTCTCCTTCAAGGTTGATTATGGAGGCTTCGAATAGCAGTGTTAGTACCATGCCATATGGCAAACAAGCTTTAACCTTTCTAACTGCTTCTCTCTCGCTAACCTAATCGAATCTTCCTGTCCTCGGAAGAAAGATCCGACTGATAAAATTGTAGAGCAACCTCAATTTCAGTGAGAGAGTGTTTGCCATGACTGTTCCAACCCCAGTAATGTCTTCTCTATTCAGTATGGTTCTTAGGATTTTCTCTCGGTCCTTTAGTACCAAATGCTTTGACCCTTCTGCCGGCATTTCTAGCAGGCTGCTTAGTCTCTCTTCAGTGACAATTATCCTCTTTTCTTTCACTGTGGATCCTATATGATTGGCTTCAAGCCTCAAATTTTCATAGAATGCTCTCACTAATGTTGGGTAAGTAGGCACATTTACTGAACAAAGGAATCCCCACCCCAATTCTTCAATGGAATCTCCAATTTTTAGCCCTAATTCTTTCAGAAAAGTGAAAATAATTCTTCTACCACTGGTAACCAGGCGATTGGACATGAAAATTACTTGCCTTGGAGAGGTGGTGGCAGCAACAGGTCCTCTTTCTTCTTCTTCCCTTTGTTCTTCTCTTTCCACTGCTTGAGTCAGCTCTTCTTATCGATGCTTTGTCCTTCTTTCTGTCTCAGCAGTGGGAAAAGTCCTTTGAGAGCATTTTTCGACAGCTCTCTTAGGTGCCATTGCCTAGATTTGGGAGAAATTGGAAGATTGGAACTTAGAAGGAAGGATTTTGGAGGAATGGGAGAGATATCAAGATGAATGGTAGGGTTTAGAGTGGAAATAAAAAGCATGAAAGCTTGGAATAGGTTACTCGACTCTATTAAAAAATAGTTTGCCCGATATCCAAGTCGGCTCGGCTAACCCTAAAATTGCTCGAGTCGGCTCGACCAGAGCAAAACCAGAAACATTAGAGATTCGAGTCGGCTCGACCTGAGTGCAATTGCTCAAGTCGACTTGAACAGAAATTTTTCACAAAAGTTGAAATTGATCAGAAATAAAAATAAATTCAGGAAAATCTCATGGAGAGATGCTCAAAGAGATTGAATTGATGTAGGAGGTCTTGTAGATAATTTCTCCTTAATTTTGAAGGGATTATGTTTAGAAAATCTAGAAGGGATCATAAAGACCTAATTCTCCTATAATCATATCAAATCTATCTTGGTTAAGTGGCTTAGTAAAAATGTCAGCAAGTTGGTTTTCAGTAGGGATGAATTCTAGTTCAATGTCACCATTCAAAACATGATCTCTGATAAAATGGTATCTAATCTCTATGTGTTTAGTTTTTGAATGCTGAATTAGATTTTTAGTTAAATTTATAGCACTTGTATTATCATATTTGATAGGAATTTTAGATTGTGTAATACCAAAGTCTTCTAGTTATTGTTTAATCCATAACACTTGTGCGCAACAACTTCCTGCAGCAACATACTCTGTCTCAGCAATAGATAGTGCTACCGAGTTTTGTTTCTTACAGTGCCATAAGATTAAATTTACTCCTAGAAATTGGCAGTGCCGCTAGTGCTTTTTCTATCAATTTTATAACCAGCATAGTCAGCATCCAAAAATCCAATCAAATTCAATGAAGAATGTTTTGAAAACCATATACCTAGATTGCTTATTCCTTTCAGATATCTTATGATTCTTTTAACAGCAAGTATATGTGATTCTTTAGGATTAGATTGGAATTTAGCACATATACATATGCTAAATAAGATATCAGGTCTACTTACAGTTAAGTACAGTAATGATCCAATCATATATCGATAGAGTTTTTGATCAATGTTGGATCCATCTTCATCTTTATTTAATTTGCAGGTTGGGCTCATGGGTGTGCTCATTTGTTTGCTTGACTCCATACCAAACTTCTTGATAATTTCTTTGGTGTATTTGGCTTAGTTAATGAAGATTCCTTCCTTTATTTGTTTCACTTGAAGTCCAAGGAAGTAGCTAAGTTCATCCATTAGGCTCATTTCAAATTCTCCCTGCATTAACTTAGCAAATTCTCTACAAAGAGTTTCATTAGTTGTGCCAAATATACTATCATCAACATAAATCTGTACAACTAATAAATCATTATCCTTCTTCTTGATGAAAAGAGTTTTATCAACATTTCATCTTGTGAAATCATTTTCAATCAAGAAAGTGCTAAGTCTATCATACTAGACTCTAGGTGCTTGTTTCAAATCATACAATGCTTTATTAAGTTTAAAAATATGCCATGATTTCTTACATTCATAGCATGTGGGCATCTATTCTTTGTCTTTTTCTCAGTCCTTGTCCTTGTCCTTGGAGTGCTCACCTTGTTTATAGAATTTTCTATAGTATCTTCTTTTCTTCTTTTCCATAAACCTTCTAAATCTCCTCACGACCATAGCAATATCTTCATCTTCTAGATCGTCTTCGAAGGAGGTGCAGTCATCTTCCAATTCCTCATCTTTGTTTGAATCCAATGCAGCTTTGAAGGCTATTGTTTTCTTCTTCTTCTGATTATCATCAGTCCTATGCTGCATGGCTAGTTCATGTGTGATAAGTGAACCCAATAATTCATCCAGAGGTAAGGCATATAAATCTTTTACTTCCTGGATGGCAGTCACTTTGGGGTCTCACTTGTCCGGAAGTGATATGAGAATCTTCTGTACTAGATCAGCATTTGAAAAAACCCTACCATGACTTTTTAAACCATTAATAATATCTGTAAAGCGAGTAAACATGGCAGAGATAGTTTCAGTTGATTCCATTTTGAAAAGTTTATAACTATGTACAAGAAGATTAATTTTCGAAGTCTTCACTTGGAAAGTTTCTTCATGGGTCACTTGAGTTTGTCCCAAAATTTTTTTGCAGAAGAGCAAGTGAAAATTTGATTGAACTCGTTAGAATCCAAAGCACAGTATGATAGATTCATGGCTTTGGCATTTAATTTTCCCATCTTCATGTCATGTTCATCCCAGTCCTCTTCAGGCTTCGGGACATCCATGACATTAATTTTGATCATGAAAATATGTGGCCCTTTTAGAATGACCTTCCATAATAGAAAATGACTGCTTGAATATAGATTTTCATTCTAGCTTTCCAATAAGAATAATTTATGTCCATGAAGAGTGGAGGTCTATTGGTAGATTGGCCTTCGGCCAAAGATGTACTCATGGGATGAGCCATCAATCTTTACTCTAAATATTTTCAGAGGCACTGCTCTGATACCAGTTGTTGCCCAGGTGGCTTTTCCAAGAGGGGGTGAATTGGAAATTTAAAAAGTTTAAGTAATTATGTGCTCTTTGAAAATTCCTTAAAGTATTAAGTGCTATGATTAAAATAATTAAAAGCAGAAGCAAGATATAAAAAGAATGCACAACACAAACACAGAAAATTTATAGTGGTTCGGAGCAACCCAGCTCCTACATCCACTATCCAAGACTACCACTTGGATTTCTACTATATCTGTCACTGGAATACAATCGAATTGTTTTAAAAGGCTCACATTCCAAATCTCTATACTTTGGTTTTTAAACCAGACTCACCAAAGAAACCCAACACTTAGTTTTAATAAGATCACCAAGAACCCAACACTTGTTTTAACAGGATCACCAAGAACCTAACACTTGGTTTTAACACAGGCTAACCAAGAACCTATTTGGTTTTTAAACCGGGCTTACCAATAATCCAACAATTCAAAAGAATTCAAAGAGAAAGCAAAAGAATGACATACAAATTTTGTCGGATGGTTGCCAATGTTGCTCAAGTGAAGCCCAATTGATTATACTTCAATGCACTTGGTTGGCTTCTTCAACTTCTTCAATAAATGCTTCAAGCTTCAGATGTGAGTTGGTGAAGACTTGAAGACTATATTAAATGATCTTCAGTGCTTTCTTGCTCACAAGCTCAAGTAAGCATTAAATATTCATTCCTTTTTTTTTTTTTTTTTAAAGTAGTTCAAATCCCTCAAATATATAGTCTTATACTCTTCTCAAATGATTTTAGTCATTGTAGACCATTGGGATGAACATTTGACCATTGGAGTACTTTTTGGATTCAAATTCCAAGTTCTGGAACTAGCCGTTATAGGCCTGAAATCGATCTTCGAGTCAGCTCAGATCTACTCGTCGACTCAGATCCACAGAGTAGTTCTGGTCCAGTCAGCTTTCTTCAATTGAGTCGACTAGGTTTCTCAGTAGTTTGATTCCTTACTCTGGAAGAGTCAGCTCGCCTTACTTTGAGTCAGCTCAGATTCATAGGCATTTAGAAATCCAGTCTGGAAGAGTTGGCTCTTTCTCATTAGAGTCGGTTCGGCTGGCTGTTCACTCAAAACTCTTTTTTTGGACTCTGGAGGAGTCGGCTCGAACTTCTGAAGGGTTGACTCGGATGTCTGACTGAATGATAGAGTCGGCTTGGACTTCCTTTGGGTCGGCTCGCTTGTTTGATCCAGGAAATGTGCTCTAGACGAGTCGCCTCGGGTCCCTTAGAGTCGGCTCAGATATCTACATGCTAGAAATCTTCATGCGTGCCATGTGCTAGAGTCGGCTCTCTTCTCTTCGAGTCAGCTCAGATGAATTCTTCAGTCAATTATCAGTTTTTCTCCAGAAATCATCCAGCAAGTCTTCAAAGTCTCAAGATGCCTTCAAACTCTTCTAACCATATTTCTAAGGAATTTTAAGCTTGAAACAAATCCAGAAATAACCCATTTTCATGATTTTTACTTAACCTTTTATTTGGGTTCTTCTTTACATGAATCATTTACAACACAACTCATTTCAAAAACTAAGGATGTAGGAGTTGTAATTAAGTATTAGAATCATCCTACAAAAACTTGTAACACACTTGAAGAGTTGTTAGTAAAATAAATGCATGCTCCAATGTTTGGTTATCATCAAAATCACTTATGGGGTCAACTCTTTCATTGGAAATGAGGTTGCTACATAACATTATTAGTAGAATGTTTTTACCCAGGACTAGGAGGTTCGACTAGGTAAGTGAGAGAGATCTGATCTTTATGAGGCACTTGATTGAGGGGGAGGCCCTCAATCTACCTTTCATTATAATGAGCTAGATCAGAGATGCAGCTAGGAGGGTCAGGGCATGTCTGCCCTATGGCATGGCTTTTACTATTCTATTCTAGGATTGTGATATATATCTCACTGGTGAGGATAGCAGACCTCTACTTCATACAGACAGATACTCAGAGAAATCCTTACATAGGATGGGATACCACCAAGTAGAGAGAGTTTGGATGAGGAAGATTTCAGGACAGAGGGCATCATATTCTGATGGTGATGACAGTGATGATGATGTTCCAGCAGATGCAGATATTGTTGAGCGGACTGTTGATGAGGATGAGTCAGAGGATGAGGCTGGACATTTAGAGCCAACTCCTACTACACCTCCGATAGTTCCATCTGATCCCAGTACTGGTGGGCATCATGATGCTGAGCAGATACAGATGCTTTGGGCTGATATTTCGATACTGAGATCTGATTTACATACTGTCCAGACAGAGTTACATTCTAGGATTGATCTGGTATAGACGGAGATGCGAGATGGATTCAGTCAGATTCTGGCAGCTATACATTAGACCACTTCGGCTGGACCCTCTAGATCATCTCCACCACCACCATATCATGATGGTCAGGACTTTGATTACCAGGAAGATGAGCACGGCATGGACACTCCTGTAGTACTTGAGCCTGAGTAGCCTAAGTAGAGCTTTCATGATACCCCAGCTACTCATATACTCATTGGGACCAGCACATTTGCTTTATTAGATGCCTTCACAGATCAGAGGACTCCTGTACTTTCAGAGCCTACTCCTCCTCCTGCACCCACTCGAGATACTCCGAGACAGTACCATAGGACTGGAGTTCCTAGAGTTCGACCCTCACTTAGGACTAGGAACTTGACACACCAGACTCCTAGATCTACTGCACATAGGATTATGGTTAATATTGTACTATACCTTCCATATGATGAGGACTAGCCTCACAGATGTCTTTTGTTGTGTCTCAAGTATATTGTGTTTCAGTGTATTACATGATTGAAATGAAATTCTAATGTTTATGAAATTTTACTTTTTATGGCAAATACAGTTATTTATTCTTGTTTCTCTTTAAATGTGTGATACTGTTGAATTCTATAATAAGGGGAAGCTTGTTTACTTTTTGTTGATAACAAAAAGGTGGAGAAATCTATAAAGCATGGAAAATAATCATATAATAATTAAGTAAAGCATGGAAAATGATAATCTAATATGATAATATTATATGCACAAAAAATATAAGGAAAATATGGATTACAATGTAAAATTATAATGAGCCTTGATATTTCACTTTAAAAGCTCTGATACTTTTGTTAAAGCTTTGATAGCTCTGATACTTTTGTTAAAGCTCTAATACTTCAGTCAAATTGCAAAAGCTTTGATGCTTAAGTTAAATTATAAAATGAACTCTCATATAAAGCTCTGATATTTAAGCTCTGATACTTCAATCATTTTGTAAATTGAATGCTCGACAGTTCTGATACTTAACTTGCAAAGCTATGATACTTATACAGCTCTAATACTTAACTTGCAAAGCTCTGATATTTACTTAACTTGCAAAGCTCTGATATTTCAATCAAGCCGTGATACAATTGTCATATACTAGATCATAATTTGAATAGACAATTTGAATTGCTCGATATATTATATAGCATTTTAAACTTATTTACTCTATTACAATTGTCATTTACTCTGATACAATTATAATGTAAAGGTACTTGTTATATTTTCATGTCCAATATTTTGTCATCATCAAAAAGGAGGAGATTGTTGATCCCTAAAATGATTTTGATGATTACAAAATATTAGAGCATGCATTTGATACTGACACTTTTCAAATATTTAAGAAGTTTTTGTAGGATATTTCAAATAGACAATTATTCACCATATAGTTCTGAGATCATTGTAGTGTATCGATGTACTCACATAATAAGTTTCATGTATTTAAGAGCCTTAGATAAATTTGTTTGTATATTCATGTAAAAGGACCAAATTAATGTAATTTAAGTTTAAAGATCTTAGAAATTGTTTAGAAGTTGTTTGGAAGCTTTTGGAGAAGTTTCACTCGAGTTGACTCAACTAAATAGAGCTGATACATTTTCTTGGCACGGTACAAAAATTTCATGATACAGTCATCCGAGCTGACTCAAGGGAGAATAAAGCTGACTCCTCCAGAGTGACAAAAAATGAGTTTGAGAATCCAGTAATTTGAGCCAACTTTAATTGGCAAATGAGCCAACTCCAACAGAACTACAGAAATTTCTCTCCGAGCATCTGAGCCAACTCTAATCCCAATTTTTGAACAGTGATAGTTAGTTTTAAATTTAAATTTCTTGAAGAAAAAGCCTCCTAAATGGCTAGTTTTTGATTTCCAAGGAATTCTAACAACCATATTCACCTGGAAACATTTCAAGGAGCTATAAATGATGAATTTAAGTGAGGAAAAAGAAGGTTTTTAAAGCTTTTACAAGAGAGAATATAGCATTGAATATTTTGAATGCTTTCAAGAGAAAAATACTTAAGTTCTTCAACTACTTCCCACCAACTTCTAGAGTTATTCTTTGAGAAATTAAGTGAGCCTTGAAGAGCATTGAAAAAGCAATCAAGAAGGCTTCATTAAGAGCTTTAACTACAACCATCTGACACTTTTGGTTTGTCTTTATGTTGCTTCTTTTGATACTCTATTTTGAGTTGTTTCAAGTATAGCAGGTGGCTGTAACTTGTGAATTATTTTAGATTATTGGTGAGCCTTGAAAACCAAGTTGGACTGTTAGTGAGCCCAAGAAAACTAATATTGTATTGGATTTTGGATTGTGAGCCCGTAGGAAAATAATCTGGCTGTATTCGGGAAGAATATAATGAAAATTCCAAGTATGCACCTTGGGTAGTGGATGTAGGAGCTGGGTTGCTCCGAACCAATCTAAATTTGTGGTGTTTGTGATTATTTTGTCTTTGCATACTCATTTGCTTCCGCACACAATACTTTATATACTTCACTCATCACACAAAGTTTTCAAAAGGCACATACTTGTTGAAATTATTTTCAAACCCAATTCATCCCCCTCTTGGGTTGGCTAACTGGGCAACAACAAGGAAAATGTGTTTGGGATGATGCATAGCTTTGTAGCTCTCTATTGATGGATTAGATTCTTTTATGTTGACATGGCATAAATAATTTGATAGAATCTTGATAGCCTATATTAGCAATTGTGGATTGGATTACTGGATTTATTCTATAATTATTGGGGATTATTGGGTATGTTAAACTTCAAATCAAATTAAGATCTATAAGAAGATCTAGGTTATTATGTTACTGATGTTGTATCGAGCGAAGAAACTGGTATTGAAAGACTTATATGGGTGTAGCTTATATGGGACAATATTTTAGGTAGTTTGTTAATTGATGCTAAGAGTATGGTAAGATAGTTCTATGAGCAATAATATGATTGAATCTATTCATAAGAACATTGATTGGAAGACTTTTACCTTATTAGAGTAAATGATAACTTTTCAAGAGAAAAGTTTATCTAGATTGTTTAATTGAATTGTCAAGGAAGTTATGATTAATCCAGACTTGTACTAGAGTTATGGATGTTTTAAAAGGATGGTGAAATTTATGTAAGGACTTTCAATATGGAAACTGGATTAGGATAAATCTTGAAATAATATGCCTAAGGTAGGGACATGATAAAAAGAATTCAAAAGCTTTACCTTAGTTACTTTAGACCTTCCTGGTACCAATGTAAGATAAGTTTGGAGGGATTTATTTAGTGAACCTAGATAGTTTAGTAAATTTTATCAAAGTGCGTAGTGGAAGCATAGTGGTTTGAGTTATCTTGAAATCAATTAAGAATATTAACTCTAACTTTAGAAGTGCTATGATGGATGCATTGATTTGAATTTTAGTAACAAGATTTTAGTAATAAATGAAAAGATAATGTTATTGATCGTTGGGCTAGTTTATAGGTGTTGCCATACAATTTCATCGATAAGTCCCCCTAGTATAGGGGACTCTAGTAAAAATTTTGGAGATATCTAAATCTAGAATAATGAAGTGATGATCCTTTACCAGCTAGGATCGGGAATATTTTTGACACCAAGCTCTTTTAGTTATGACATTGTGATTTCTCTATTTAAGGAGGGCTCGAGATTTTTGTAAGATAAAAAATTGATTGTAAAATCATGGAGAAGCTTAAGAGAAGAAAGAATGTTAAAGACCATGGCAAGTGTTTAATGCTCAAGCCTTCTTCTAATTTTTGATTAAGAATAGAATGGATCAATTATGATTTCCATGTAGAAGTTAATTAAGAAAAATAAATCTCAGGGGTAAAGAAATTGTGTACTTAATTCGAGGTTGAGACATTAATGTTCATTTGAAAGAGACTAAGAGAATTTAGTATGTACCCTAAAATCATAAGGAGCAAGAATTGAGGTGTGATATAATTTTGTTATGGATTTATGAAAAAAATATTTTAAGAAAAGGATCATGCAGAAGCTTGAGGATGATGTTAAATTATGTATATCCAAGGTTTGGGCATCATAAATTTTGTATGAAATTAATCAAGCATAATTAATTGTATTGATATCGAAAGATTTGTATTCTTTTGGAAGAGCTCAAGAAAATTCGATATGTATTGTAAAGAGAAAAAGATCAAGTTTTGAATGTTATATAATTTCGTTACAACTTAAGAAGCAAGTGCCCTAAGAGGCAGACTAATTGGGAATTTGAGAATGACATAAGTGTTGGATATTTTAAGGTTTAAAAGCTCAATCAAGCTAATTTCGAGGATAAAATTATTTTAACAGAGGGAGAATGTAAGAACTGGTGTCTTGGGCCAAAGTCGGCAGGTCCAGCTGACTTCAACCCGATGGAAAAAATAAAGGGAGAGATGAGATGCTGTGAAACAGGGGAGGTGTTCGCCCTCTTATTCGGCCTATAACTTCACCGGAGGAGTCGGAGGGATAGCCATGGAGGAGAGGGATTTCATCGATGACGAGGTTAGGGTGGGTTAGGACTCTGATCGGCCGAGTTTGTTTCCCGTACGGTGAAGAGAAACCTCGTTCTTCTCTTTAAAACCTAGACCTCTGGACCTCCTTCCCTTGTGCTTGCCGACGAGATTAGAGTCTCCTATTGGCAGCCTCGTCTTTTGGCAGTTCATGGTCATCGAATCTATCACTGGCATCGTCGAGCAGCACCATGGAGTTAGATCGCACGGGCGAGGCTTCCGACAAAAGGAGGTCCGGTGAACCTCTTTCCCTCGTCAACCACCTCCCATAGCTTTGAGGCCATGGGAGGCATGTTCGGGCCGAACCAGGGGGAAAGCTGGGGGGTTTGGGAGAAGAGAAGAAAGAAAAAAAAATTGCGACACATTGAAAGAATTTGAAAAAGAAAAACAGAAAGAGATCTTCGAGGTTTCTCTCCATGATCTACCTTTGCCCTCCGCCAAGATCTTTGGCCCAGGGCTAAGGTTAGGGTTTCTGAGTTTGCTCCGGGGTTTCCAGCATTCGATCTAACAGGATTTGGTCCGGCAATGTCCCGGTTCGAGGAGGAGGTCCGGAGGTGCCGCTCGGTTATGATTCTTGATGGTTAGCCTAAGATCTCTAGTGGGCCCTTCCCGGTGACATGGCCGATGCTTCATCTATAATCCTAGTTTTCATTCTTAAGAACCTTGTAGATAAACTCTACGAGAAGCGGAAGAAAGCGGCCCTTGAGATTGAAGGTATCGTGAAGCAACTGGCGCTTGCGGGAGAAGAGAAGAAGAAGAGGAAGGAGAGGAGAGGGAGAAGAAGAGGAAAGGAGGAGAAGGAAAGAAAGAAGAAAGGAAAAGGAGAGGAGAGGAAGGGAAGGAAAGGAAAAAAAAGAGAGGGAGAACCCTGTTCGGTGGAGAAAGAAGGAAGGAGAAAGGGAAGAAAAAGAAAAGAGAAGAAAATACAAAAAAAAGAAAAAGAAAAAAGAAAAAAAGGAGAAAAATAGAAGGAAAAAAAAAAAAACGAGGAGAGATAAGGAGAGAGAAGATGAGGAGAGAGAAGATAAGAAAGAGAGAGAGAGAAGAGGAGAGAGAGGAAAAAATATAAATATTGAAGGGGGAGATCGAAAAGTTTTTTCTGGAAATTCACGAGGATAGGATTTTACGGATGAATCATAGAAAAATTTGAATAAAATTATTTATTATTGTGTGGGAACAACTTTCTGAGCAAAAAGGATATTGAACGAGTTCCAGATACGAACTAATATTAAATATACTAGGATTAGCTTCTAAAGGTAAGGATTCTGGACATGATCACAAGTTCTATACATTGTCTTACATGGCATGATTTGAGCCGTGCATATGAACATTGGCATGCATGTTTAGTTTTTCATGAGATAGTTTGACTTTTTATGGTGGACAGTATGATTGTGTTGTTACTAGCTATTCTCCTGTATATATATTTTATCAAATAAGTTATCTTTGTATGGGTTGGATCACGATGTTGGTTTTTTTAAAATTATAATTAACATGACTTGATACATGATGTGAAATGATAAAACATTAATCAAGTGAATATGGTGTTTGGACTAGCCATGCCACGGCGGTACCGTGGTTACTCAGGTTACCAGTCACAGGCTAGAGTGTGACAAATTATATGCCAGTCACGGGCAGGATTGTGACAACTTTGTATGCCAATCACAAACGGGATTGTGACAAATAGTGTGCCAGTCACAGGCGGGAGTGTGACAATAGTGTGCCAGTCATAGGCTGGAGTGTGACCGTGGCTAGTCCAGAATCCTAAAAAAAGGGACAACTAGGAAAAAATGAAAAAAAATATAATTAAAGGTTTTGTATTTGAGTTATTTGGTTGCATGATCTGATAAACTATTATTTTCTAGCTATTTTCAAATTATACTATTGTTGGTGTAGTGACTGTTTGGAGACCTTACTAGGCTGTAAAGCTCACTCTCTACTTTTTGGTTTTTCTAGAGACTCAGGATGCATAGCGAGGATCGGGCTGGTCGTGAGACGGAACATCAACATTGTTTAGATAGTTTAGTTAGTTTTTCCGGTTGCTGATGCCTGTTGCATGTGAATCGATAGACCATTTAGTGATTTTGACTTGAATATATGGATTGTTTAATTATTGTTTAATTGTTTATATAATATTAATTTATTTGAAATGATTTTGATTGAAGTGAATATTGTGTACATAGGCCTGGCATGATCTCTAGAATGTATTTTAGAATTTGTGCGACGGTCGTGTAGCCGATTATAGTACTAGATTTAGAACATGACATAATCTATTTAAGATTTAACGGTTTTTGTATCCAAACCTGGCCCATCATTAGCTTTACCTCTAGTATTGAGGAGTTAGTCTATGTTGGACTACTTTCCATAAGAAAGCGGATACTAGGATGGTTCTCCACCTCTCAATCCACCTAAACGAGGAAGTCGGCTGACCACTAGTTTGGGTGTTAGCTATGTAGAAACTAGCAACATCAATTTGAGTATAATAGGGCTCATTTGGTATCACTTTTATTTTCTATTTTTATATCCAAAAATTAAATAAAAAAGAATTGGACTAAACAAAAAAATAACATGAACCTTTTTTTAAAAAAAAAAAATATTTGACCCTTAAGAGCTTGTGGTAGGTAAGAATTACACTACAATGAATAGTGAATTCCCAATGATTTTATCCCGACGCTTTTGAAAAGCATCAGGAGTTCCCGCATACCTGTCGACGCTTTTAGAAAGCGTTGGCATCTTCCAACGCTTATAAGCGTCGCCGGACTTCAAGAATTTAACGATGCTTATAAGCGTCGCCGCCCGCAAACCCGCCGACGCTTTTAGAAAGTGTCGGCATCTTTCGATGCTTAGAAGCGTTGCCGGAAAAAGCGTCGCTAGCTTTTCATTTTCCCCCTTCCACCCGTGCCCTAGTTTTCATTCGCCTCAGCCGCCACCGCCCGAACCCCATCTTTCTCCTCCCCCCTCTCCCTCTTCCTCCTCCCTCTCCCTGCTCCTTCATCTCCGGCGGTTACTTTCGGTCCCTCACCGCCGAAGCTCGATCTCCGGCGCCTTCATCTCCGTCGCATTACCCACCCAGCTTCACTCGTCCGGTTATCAAGTATTTTTCTTAATTTCCTTGGGTTAATTTTTTTTTTTTGCCATTTTAGGGTATATTCAAGTAGGGTATATATGTAGTTACATGATTGTTCTGTTCAAAGTAGTTCTAACAAATCGATGCTCGAAATGTAGATTAACAAATTGATTTTAAATTCATTATTCTTAATACATTTTTTTACATAATCATTTTTAACTAGATTGGAAGAATAGAGACCATTGAGGAGGTTGGTAAAAATCAAGATCGTGGCAAGGGCGGTCACAATTGGAAGTGGAATGACTTGTGTTGTTGAACCGCGGAGATGTTCATAACATGACCGTTTAAATTTTTAAAATTGAAAACTGGTATGAAATCAAAGTGTATTAATTGGAGATTTTTTTATGGGATTTTTTTTTTTTGGTTGCTTAAGTAGATTATTAAAAAACACCGAAAAAAATTTTTAAAGAAAGAATAAATTGAAAGAACAATTTATCTTTAAGAATCTTGGCTCTCCTTATTTAATAAAAAGGGAACCATGAAGAGCTCACAACCATAAAACTTTTACAAACAATTTGGCATCTCTTATTATTATCAAGAAGTGGAGCTCAAAAAATTTTAATAAAAATTGACAAAGATCCTCTATTATGACTATATGACGGAACTATGTTAAATAATTTTGCGTAGTTAATATAATAAGATGGTTTTCTTAATAATTAATTTTTTTTCAAAAAACTAGCTAAAAAGTATTATTTGAATTTCTTAGCCATGTAAAAATATTCAAGACCTTGCTAATAAATAATTGATATGGGACTAAATATATATTTATACGGATCCTCGTATATTTTCTTTTGGTACCTAAAGTAATGCATCATTGAGTGATGTTTAAATTAGTTGTGCGACGGAGGGCCGAGCAGAGCTCCAATCCATCAATTGGATCAATGTCATGGTAGCCAGAAAAATCAAACTCTGTGGCCAATGGCAGGTGCAAGATTCAATCTCATTTTTGTTGAGATAGGTATGGGCCAAGTAGCTAGAATATCCATATCTTCAGTACATTTAAGTTGGCCATATATTTTGTCAAACTGGAAACTGTATGTACATACACGAAAATAATACGTGCTTCATGTATTAGTTTGTCAGACAGTATGTAAGGTTATCCTCGTCCATGCATAGCCCAAATATATTCCATGCGAATAAAGTAGCACCTCACAGGTTTGTACTTCACTATGTTATTCTGTTCTTACATTATGTTTGAGTTTATGGTTTTCAAAAAATCATCTTGATTCTTCTAAAGCATATATTATACTAGTCCAAGTACAGGAGCCAGGTTCAAGCTTAAATAACTTGGTAATTATACACCTCTAAGAAAAATATGCTTTACCTGTTTTGTTGTCTTTTCTTATCAGGTGATTGACTGCTTGGAGATTAAAGAAACTCTGTAATCAGTTTTAAAATTAGTTTAAGGTTTGTATATGTAGGCTATGATGATTATGCGATGTATGTTTGGCTGATTCAACTGTTCTAATGGCAACAATCTTGGATGGCCTTCTTTTGTAGGCAACTGATTGTAGTTGTTTTGATTTAGTTGTAGATTAAATAGTATATAACTGAGCCTCCTCCTTATTTTTTATTATTTATTGTTCTTTTCCTTAGTAGATTATTTATGTTTATTTATAAATTTCTTGGTATATACCTGCATCTTACTGAACATGTTATGCTTTAAGGTTAGTTTCATTATTGCAAATCTTGGATTCCGAGGAAGGTACAACTGGTTGATTATGACAAGTAAGTAGTTTATAAGATGGTTTACATTTTTGCAATGATTATGTTATCTTTTAAATTGCAATTCATTTCCGTTATAATTTGATTATAATGTTGACCGACTTGTTTTTAAATAATGCAGGTTAGGTACACCATGCCTCGAAGAAGCGATTAGCAAATGTACAGTTTCAGTTTTTCCAGATCGAAGCTGGTACTTCTTCAGCACAGCAGCCCGAGGGCAGTCGATCAGTTTCACATCGGTCTGATGCCAGTCCTTCTATTTCTGTACATCAGGTCGATACTGCTATCTCTACACCTCAGGACGACGCCATTCCCTCGAGTCCGCACATCACGATCCTCCTATAGATCATCCTGATGACGAGCCTATCGTTGATGATATACAGATACAGGGTACGTAATTTAATAATTCTATCTCATTTCAATTCATGCATATGCAATAGTTTTGATATACAATGTTCTGTATTTTTTTTTTGTAAATGGATCCGAGAGACTCAGGCATAGGCGAGGACCCACACTAGTCCGTGATGTGTGGCAGTTACCCGAGAGCGAGAGGATAGTGATAGAGTGCAACAGGTTAGGGCAGCCTATTAAGAAAGCTGCTAGCTTGTTGACTAGCTTTCTAGGGACAGTAACACGCCGGGGTCAACTATGTTTCCTGAATTATTCGAAGTGGAATGACATGCTTCCTGCTTATAAAGTAGAGATGCTTCGAGTTGTACAGGTAAAAAAATTGATATATTATTTTATATTTTAGGTTTTTAACAGTTGAATTGCTTATTTCATTTAAAATATATTTTATTGTTTATTTAAATTGTACAGCAAGTTCGTTCTCCTTCCAAATACTTCTGATTTTGTGCTTAAGTCTCTCAATCGCAAGTGAAAGAATATATGACGAAGTTGAAGGGAGACTACATGCGAGAGGGTAGGACAGAGGAGCAGGTTGCAGCTACCTGTCCTCCTGATGTTCATCCTCATCAGTGAGGGAGCTGGTGCATTATTGGTTCTCCGAGAGGGCACAGGTTGTGTAGCATCATCAAACACTTCGAAATTTATTAATTTTTACTCGTCATAATTATATTTATACAATATATAACATAGTTTTAATTTTATTTTGTAGACATATTTTGCTATTGGTAGAGCTGCACGAGCAGCTCAGACTGTTCCTCACACAGCGAGGTCCAAGAGTTATGCACGACTCAGGCATGAGTTTGTGTGTTTCTCATCCTATAATACTTTTAGTATACTTATAGTTTTAACACCATGTATCATGGTACGGGGTATGTGTTATTTTGGATTTTTTTGTAATATTTATTCTTTATATAGGTTGATCAGCAAGGGAGGGAGCCTGGTGAGGTGGAGTTCTATCGGATTACTCACGTTCACCAGATGGCAGTTTTGTTCGGGAGGAGTCCAGAGATATATATATCTTTTTTATTATATTATATTATGATTTATATTTATATTTTTATTAAGTAGTGATATATGTATTTTTTATAAAATATAGAATAGGGCTACCTCTATGATCTCCGAGCATGTTGGCGAGGGTTCATCATCTACTCAGAGCAGTCGCATCGAGGCTGAGGTATTCTCGGAGTTGATGGAACCAGAGCGTCCTGAACGAGTGAGGGGTTATGAGATTGGAGTTATCCCTACTTAGTTATCTGAGGTGAGTAGATATACTCGGGATACTAGAGAGAGTCATGATCAGTTACATGTTCGTCATCTCCAGAGAAGATAGCAGAGCTCCGACAGACACGTGATGCAGACAGAGCAGAGATGCAGACCATTAGGTCTCAGCTAGAGCATGTTCATATGTACTGCATATGTTCATGTCATTTCAGGTAAGTAATTATTTATTAATTTTGTATGTATCTAATTCTTTATAATATATATAATGTATGTATCATAATTCATGATGTATATCTTGTAGATTTCTGGTGCATCTACAAGTCGCAGACCTGACGACGACCAGCCTCCCGTAGATCAGTGATGACAGCTATTTTTTTATTATTTTTGTATACCTTTTTGTTTATTTGAACTTGGATTGGCACATATATATATATATAAATCTTTATCATTGGTTTGTGTTTGTGTTTCTGTATGTTGGGTGTGATACAGGTTTGAATGTTTTTATTTGTTTGTGTATGTTGAATGTGATATAGGTTTGAATGTTTTTATTTGTTTGTATATGTTGGATGTGATACATGTTTGAATATATGTTTTTATTTGTTTGTGTATGTTGGATGTGATACAGTTTGAAGAATTTTATTTTGATGATGTATATAGGTTGTATTGTATATATATAATAGGTATAGATATCTGTTTAATTTTTTTTTTTTAAAAAAAGAAATTCTGTCGATGCTTTAAAGCATCGCCAGTTTTAAGTACAGCGACATTTTAAAGCGTCGCTAGTTTTAAGTCTAGCGATGCTTTAAAGTGTCGCTAGAGTTAGTCTAGCGATGCTTTAAAAAGCATCGCAAATGCCGATGCTTTTAAAAAGCGTCGGCATGTGGCGTCCCCACGCTTACATAGGCGACGCTTCCAGAAGCGTCGGAAAATTTCTTAGCGATACTTAAAAGCGTCTGTAAAGATCAAAAAAAGCGTCGGCATATCCCTGTTTCACTGTAGTGTTAGTGCTTTGAGATCATTAATTGGCACATCCATGTGCTCATGCCGATGATTTACTACTTTCAAAAGAATGTGAAAATAAAAGCAAAGAATGGCAAAAGTTCTACACCAATGCTCTCTCTTCTTTAGCAGAGATAATAATTATCGAAGACTTAGATAAATATTTAAAACTTGTAGCATTTGGCATCCATCACAAAGCATTGGTTTGTTTGTCATACATTAGCAGGATAGATTAGTTACATCACATTGCATCCTGCTAAAGATTACATTCAATAGAGATAATTATTTATTATTTAAGACTTAAATGTATGCAAGATTATTCATGACATACTATATATATATATATATATATATATATATCCTAGAGTCATACAGTTATAAAAGCTTTGGTTTGTCATGAACTATAGAACACAAAAAAGTTATATAGATAATGTAGATGTAGAAGATATGATGCTGATGATGTATTAGCCAGGACTACTACGAGTGGAAAGGGGGCTGATAGCAGTGGGACAACATATGGCTTGAGAGGAGTTACATGCTTAATTGACCCAGCTTTCATGCATGGCTGTCTTTGAGCTTTGAACTGAGTTAAAACTGGGGTAGTCCTCCAGATTTATTCTTCTGGAGTTCATCGTGCACTTGGTGGTGTTGATGTCATAGCTTCTTTCCTAAAAAAAAGAATAAATCTTGCTTTCTTTTTAGTATCTTTACACACAGATGTTGAAGTTATATCAAGAGAGGAGCTGTTAAAATGCCATGCAACTTTCATGGAGGATCAGAAAATAAGCATGTTTATGGAATCTTCCCACAAGATGGGAGTCGAATCACTACAGACTCTTCCAATATCAGCTAGAAGAAGTACACAATGATAATGCCAGCTCAAATGATATACTTAGCCCGAAAATAATCTTTCCAATGATAACCTAGCTGGTTCCTATTAACAAAGGCAACAAGCCTGCAAGTATTATCAGTTAAACTGGGATAGAAATATGGAATGAATTTGGCTTAGTTTTCAGAACAAATGGCAACCCTAACACTTAAATAGGAAGTCATATGCCAAGACTTAATTTTGGTGGCTTGGACCGAAAGAAGCACTCTCAATTTTCTATTCATTATCTTTGTCATTACACTTTTGACAAGCACAGAAGTTTCAACTCCATGGCTTGTATAGGCCAAATCTGCATTTAATTATAAATGCACATTCAGTATATCGATCTATGATAACATGGTACTATATATGTAGCAAATTAAAGCAAATTTATGACACATCTGACAATTTTCCTTAAGCCATATACATGCAATGATCGAACATCTGCAACAAAGTAAGTGCCTAAGATAATTTAGTTTAAATGCTTTCGAATAAATTAAAGAGTTAGATGGAAGATTGTTGTTAGACCTTCAATATGTATGGAAGTTTTGACCATAAGTACACATTCGATCAGTATATTGATTTGTGAGAACTATGGTACCATGTTTGCCATATATTGAAGCAAATTTATGACCCATCCGAGATTTTCCTTGCTCATATACATGCAAGAGCCAAATGAAAGTATCTACAACAATAACCTAAAATTATTTAGTTTAAAGTCATAAAAAAAAAGATTTTCCTTATATGGATGAAGAAGCAAATCCATAACACATCTAAGATTTTCCTTATTCTGTATACATGCAATGACCGAATGAAAGCATCTACAACAAGCCTTACATTTTATTATCCAGGTTTTCTGCCCTAAGGTTAAATTGGTTAAATTCAACTGCAAAAACAATGTTGCAGCCCTTTTAACTCAAAGAAAATAGATTATAAATCTATAATCTGTTACAATTCTGAGGGTCAATTTAAGTATTTTGAGTTATCTCATCATCCGGATTTAAGAGAACTAGGTCTTGTCTTCATTCTTTTATGTCCAAATCAAAAAATTTCTCAGGATACTTTCTAAAATCCTATGCTCCAAATTCCATCTTGGCCTCATCAATCCTCCTCTCACCACCAATTTCACACTACCTATTAGCTAGTCAAGCACTATTTTTAATTCTTGGATCCAAAGCTCACTTGGTGTGAAAACACCAATTCCCCAAAAAGGAAACTATAACACATAGAAGGAATTCTGCAGAAGGAACCCTAAGAAGATAACCTCGAGATTATGTTCTCAATCAAGCAAAACTCAGAAGATTTTGTGGTAAAATAATTAGAAAACAAGTTTTGTCTAAACATGATTATGAACCATTAATCAGAGCTAACCAACCATTTTATCTAATATCAATTGTCCAAAGAAACCCTTACAAAAGTATGTAGAAAAAAAAACATGGTCAAAACATGTCATAACAAAAGACTAATCAATCAATCCTCGATAGTTCTAGCATCGCACCTCGATGATCAAACTTGTCTGGCCATCGTTCATGAAAAAAAAACAAAAAGAAAAAGAAGATGGAAGTAGGTGCCACTAATCACTCATGTATGATTGACTTCCCTTCCTACGGTCTATAACAACATCAAAACCAAACTTATCTTAGGTGTTCAAAAAGGTACACCATGGAAGTGACACAATGCGAGGCCATGGGCTAATTAATGCAAAGACTCGAAACATTAAGAAGGTAGCCTAGTTAAATCTCAACTTTTTTTTTTTTTTTTGGATCCATGACTGCTGATACGAGTGCGAGATCAGAATCTTACTTTTTGTCTCCATTCTACTGGCTAGCATCTTGATAGTACGATGTTGACCTGCTTAGCTTTAGACAGAAAAAGTCTGCGAAAATCTGAAAATCTTGAATTGAATATTACTTGGCGGGACGGGGGATAGCTACCCTGAGATTTATTCCTTTCTCATCACTTTTGTTTACAAAAAAAAAAAAAAAAAAAAAAAAAAAAAAAAAAGAAAATCAAAAGAAAAAAAGCACCAAACATGCTAATGGACAGAATAAAGCAAGATAACATTTTTTTTTTTTTTTTTTCTTTTTCTCCTCTTTTAGTTGTCACTTAAATAAGTCGAAAGCCAACGGAAACACAAAAGATGACTCTCTTAACAGCTCAAGCACGAATCTAAGGCAAGAAGACAAATACCTACCTCCGGCACTGCCGCCATATCTTCTGATCAAAGAAACAAATGCCAGAGCCGTTGCGGCCGCCAGAACCAGAATCCAAAAGACTAAAGTTTTAATCTTTTCCTCGGATCCTTCACTCCCCAACCAAAAAAAAAAAAAAAATAAAAAGCTTTGCCCGTAAAGAGCGGAACAGGGGAAAACAGGGGAAGGAGGTCAAGAAGAATATAAGAGAAAAAGGAGAGTTTTCCCTCCGTCACCACAGCGATATAATACACAAAGCCCCTGCGGGATATCTGAGAGAGAGAGGGCTTCCATATCTCCCTTGCTTTCTCCGTGTTGTGTAGCCTATTTGACATGCTAGCTGCTGGTGGTGAATACTTGTGTATATAAAGCACGGATATAAGATTTAGATTAGGTGGTTAAACTTTGTCAATCAAATATTTCATGGAGTAGAAGGTAAATTAAGTCAGCCTTCCTCCTCCTCCTCCTTTTCTTTTCTTTTCTTTTATTTTTTATTTTTTTTAATTTTATAAATATAATATAAAATTAAATAGGATTACAAGTATGACTAAATAATTATTTACGATAAAATAATTTTCTATCAATTATTATTATTATTATTATTATTATTTATGCTGCATAACGGATGCTACTAGTTGTTATAAAGCTGGAAGAATCGGTGATAATTCCGCATTACGTTTAAATAATGTTGTTGAAAAAGTATTTATTAAAATAACTAATAGATTATCTTATATTTTTGTCAAACTCATGTTGCCGAAGAATAGCTAATACAACCACAACATGATGCAAAAAAGACAGCCATAACATCTACAAGACCAATACTCATAAGGAACTATACATTTTTATGATGATCAAATCTTTATAGTGTCATAAGATATTATTTTAAGCTAGCTAACATGTTTATTGGGTGCAAATGTAAGGAGCCATGAGCAGAAGAGTATAATTTCTGAATAAAATGGAAATCAAAGTTAAGCTTGTCAATAGGCTGTTTAAAAGCGAATCAAATTTAGTATCTCCTGTTCTTTTATAGATAAATATAATAGAAAAGTTGATCAACTTTTTTATTGATCGATTATGTTCTTGCACTTTTTAAGATGGATAAACTACTTTTCCTGAATAGTATTTGATATGGCACATTCATTGATGTGGAGCCCTCGCTGGCATTCGCCCCGGCAAGAGATCCGCCACCTGGACACGGTGGCCAAACAAAGGGCCAAGGCGAGCTCTCCTGCCGAGGTCAGCTCCTAGCCAGGGTCGTGCTCATAGGACGAGCCCTCCGTCCGAGGCCAGCTCCTAGCCATGGTCGTGCTCAGGCTGCCAAGGCGAGCCCTCCTGCCGAGGTCACTCCTAGCCGGGGTTATGCTCATAGGATGAGCCCTCCGTCTGAGGCCAGCTCTCGACCGAGATCGTGCTCATGCTGCTAAGACGAGCCCTCATGCTGAGGTCAGTTCTTAGCCAGGGTCGTGCTCATAGGGCGAGCCCCCGTCTGAGGCCAGCTCCCGGCCGGGATCGTGTTCATGCTGCCAAGGCGAACCCTCCTGTCGAGGTCAGCTCCTGGCCGGGGTCGTGCTCATAGGGCGACCCCTCCGTCTGAGTCCAGCTCCCGGTCGAGATCATGCTTAAGCTGGCAAGGCGAGCCCTTCTACCGAGGTTAGTTCTTAGCTAGGGTCGTGCTCAAAGGGCGAGCCCTCCGTCTGAGGTCAGCTCCTGGTCAGAGTCGTGCTCATGCTGCCAAGACGAGCCCTCCTGCCGAGGTCATATCCCAGCCGGGGTTGTGCTCATAGGGTGAGCCCTCCGTCTGAGGCCAGCTCCTGACCGGGATCGTGCTTATGCTGCCAAGGCGAGCCCTCCTGCCGAGATTAGCTTACAGCCGGGACCTTGCTCATGGGGCGAGCCCTTCGTCTGAGGCTAGCTCCTGGCTAGGGTTGTGCTCATGCTTCCAAGGGTGGGGCTTCCAAAGCGAGCCCCTTCCCTGCCTTGCGGAGGACAGAATTCCTGCCAGCGGTAAAGGAGGGAAGGATCAACAGAAATTCAAACTACGGCAAGGGGGTCCCCGTTTACCTGTAGCCTCTGGAAGGAGGTGCATGCCCTGCCATTAATTCAAGCTCTGCAATGCACCATCCGCATGCTTTGTACAAGGTATGCTCTTTCAGGTTCTCGGTCCTGTAGCATATCGCCACATTGATGATCATGCAACCGGGGATGTCAACCCTAGCGATACGAAACCTGAACCTCCCCCAAGAGGAGTATTTTATTAAGACCATAGGCCCTGCGACGCTCTGACGGTCCCTCTAGGAATAGAAATATCTCACCGTGGCTCGGGGCTCAGTGGCATGGAACCCGCCCCTCCCACAGGGAGCTGCACTACCAAGGGGACAAGGTTTGTGCCACGCTAGCGAACACCCTAATGGAAGGATCCCCTTTAAAGAATTGGTCCAAAGGGGAAAGCAAGGCAGACAATAGAGAGCCCCCCTCCAAAGGGGGCATCGAAAAAAGGACATCTCAATGAAGCCCCAACCTGGTCTGGACCATCGTTCTCATATAAAATAGAAGAAAGAATCTCCAAAAAAAAAGGGAGAGGAAATCGATAATAGACGGAGAGCTAATAGGCTAGGAACCAGCTATCAGAACCTCCCAAGCTCTTTGATCCCAACTCGCCTTTGTCTTTACATTTCTCAGTTCTATCTTTCATCTTCTACACGTGGAGAGTCCCCAAGCTCTCCGTCGAAGAGGTTTTGTTTTCCTAGATCGTCCCACTGACTTGACTGCCAGTTTATCCTCGTCAAAATTCCCAGCCCAGGTCTCCTCTATTTTGCAGGGCAGCCGTCCAAGGAATGCATCGGAGCAGAGGACTGAGCGCCCAATGAAAACCCGACGCGCCAGCTATAGACTATAGCGATCTTGGCGGTAACAGATTAGTGTGCCAGGTAGGGGGGAACGGAGCACTAGAACTCCAGCGACTGTGGGAAGTCCAACCATGAGTCCCCCAATTGCCAGCATAGTACCTGCAGAAGCCCCAGAGCCCCATGGTGATAACTAGAGTGTGCGAGGCTTCCGCCAGTAAAGCGAGAGCTAGCGGGAGCCCCTTATCATGACGATCAAAGCTTAGAATTGGGGCTCCCCGCTCCACCACCGCCGCCACTTGCGGACCCCTAGATCACCGCACTCGCCCAGCAGGTCCATGCCCTGGCTGCGGCGGTGCACCAGCTCCATCAGAAACACCGGTCTCTGGCAACACAGCACATCCAGGGATGTCGGTGGCTCATGCCATCGACCCCCATACTAGCCTGCGGTCTTTCCGAGAGGGGCCATTGTATGCAGTCTCCCACCCAAGGGGAGATCACCAGGCAGCCGGGAAGAGGTAGCACGATGGTCTGATCGGCTGGGAGAGTTGCTCCCCGGTCTCAAACCACGGTGTGCACTCTTACCAGCGACGCCGATGTGGCCGGGAACTTAGGCAAGGGTTCCCCCACTCCGTGCCTCCTTCACTCCTGACAGCCTCTACCGAAGGGTTCATTGATGAAGCCATCCGTTGCCAAGTGGAGAGACGCCTCGAAGAGCAGGAGTGCAAACTGGCTAAACTTTCCCATCGGTTTGCAAAGATTTAGGGCTCTGATGGGGGATGAATTTGATGAAATGGGTGTGTGGGGATGTGACCTACTTACCTAGCAACAATATATCATCATTAGAGCTCCAAATATGGCCGAATTCATGGGTGGAAGGGATGAAGAAATTCAAGCTAGAGACTAGGTGAGCAGAAAATCTGACACCCTTGTGCAAGCTTCCTTTCAAAAAAAAATAAAAGAGAGGATCTAAGGGCATAGAAATCCTCAATTTGGCTAAGTAACCTTTAATGACCTCAGATTCAAGGATCAAGAGATTTTTTTCCCAACAATGAAGAGAAATTAAGCTCAAGTGGAAGGGAAAAACTCACCACTCAAAAATTGAAGGCTAGAGGTAAGATCTCCACTCCCTTCTTGGATTCACCATTGGAGCTTGGATCCTTGGCATGGAGCCTTTATCTTTGTCTTCAAATCACCAAGAAGAACCTGCAAAGAGTCAAGGTGAGGTCGAAATTCAAAGAAATTGAGGGAAAAAGAAGGAATTAATAAGAGAAGTGAAGAGAATTGTTGAAATTTTTGGGCAGCACTTTCTCCTTTTCTTGGACTATTTGGATCTTGTGTAGAAGAACTTGGAAATGGAACTATGGCACTCCAAAACTCAAAGCACTCACTCCAATTTAAGATCAAACTCAACACTCCAAAGAAAATCAAAGAAAGCACTCAAAAATCTAGGAAGAACTCAAGAGAACTAGGCAAAATGGAAGAGAACTCAAACAAGGAACTTTCATTTATTCAACTTAATTCATTCTTCATTCAATGCTTACAAGAGGGGGGCCTTGGTCCCTATTTATAGGCCAAGGAAGAGGATTAAAGGACCAACTAATTCAAGTTTAGTTGGTAGCTAATTACAAGATTAGTTCTTCTAGCAACTAATCCTAACAACTAATCCTAACAAGAGAATTCTAGAAACTCCATGTGGTATTATTTCCTTGCAACACTTGGCTTTATCTCATCCTTCCACATGGTCTTTAAAATTTGGTCTCCAAGTAGGCTTTCATGTTAGAGAATTTTTTCAAGGCTTGGTTGGCCCATGGGCTTGGAGAAGGGGTCTTCAATTTGCTTCATAAAATTAGGGTCTTCAAGAGATGCTTTATGATTTTGTGGAAACCTGAAAAAAAGAAATGGGACTACAATGAAAGATCATTAGTTTGTATTTCTTCCTCTTGCCAATGTCCTCATTAATTCTCCCCGGGTGAAAAGAACTTGGCCCTGACGAGTATGGATTATTTAGGCTTTGGTAGTATTCAAGCAGATCTTGATTGATCCTTTGTAGTTCTTCTTGAGTGATCCATGAATCTTTAGAATTAGGTCTACCTTGCCAATGGACCAAGTATCATTGGTAATCTTTATTCCGGGTAGTGACAATCTTGTCATCTATGACCCTTTCAATTTTTTCCCCCCGCTTTGGTAGTGTGGCTGGTGGATACTCTGGGGTTGGTTCACTTTCAAAGGATGGATCAGGTTCTAGGAACTCACTGGGAATCATTGTGGGCTTCTTGTAACCTACCAGATCTGAGATATTAAAAGTAGTGCTAATGCCAAAGTCAGAAGGTAGGTCTAGCACATAAGCATTAGGTCCTATTCTTTTTATTATTTTGAAGGGACCTGCACCACGGGCGTGGAGTTTCTTCATAGTTCCTGGTGAAAACTATTCAGGTTTTAGCCTGATCATCACAAAGTCCTCTACTTGAAATTCTTTGGCTCTTCTATGAGAATCAGCCATATGCTTGTAGCTCTCATTGCTCATTTGGATTTTCTTGCTAATCTCTCTATGCAAATCCCTAAGATGTTGTGCATATAATTTGGCAGACTTATGCATGGATGACACCAAATGACAAAACAAACTCAAATGATACTAAAACAAAAGACAAGCTCAAATGGGCTTTATTAACTAATGACTGAACTTTATTGTTGGCTATGAAACAAAAGCTCCTAATTTCCAATATTTTTCTTAAAGGTTTCTAAGACTCTTGCACATATCTTTAGGTAAGTGGCAGTAAATTTTAATTTGGCTCCCAACATATACCATAGAGTCTTAAGAAAGTAACTATTGAATATCACTGGGACCAGATCAATGGAATGGTAGATGTCCCAATCGGATGGGATAGAAGAGTGAATGAAACGTAATGGTGGATCGGGATGGTGGATGTTCAGAAATGGGGAATCAGGGATAGAAAAATTGTTAGGAAAATTATTTTGCAGGATTTTCAAAGGCTCTACAACTTCTTGGGACTGATCTGTAGGGGTTTGTTCTTGGGTTTTCCTGATGGTCAATATCCCAATATGTGATCCTTCATTAATCTCTAGATGTAAATCCTTCATATTGATTATCTCCTTGGATTGTTCTTCATGATTTTGTCCATGGATTTCATCTTCTTTAGGTTGATTATTCCCATTGTTGATTTCCTTAGGCTGGGTAATTATTTTATCCTCAAGCAATTGTTCTTGTTTATATTCATCCACTAAGTCAGACCTAGCTTCATAGACTTCTTCCTTAAATTCTTCATCATGTTCAGGGGATTCTTTTTTTAATTCCTCAGTTGGACAAGATTTAGATTCTATTTCATCCTTAAATTCTTCAATAGGTTCAGAAGATTTTTCTTTCTAATTTTTCTATGGGTTTAGTCTCTTCTTCATCTCCCTCATACTTATTAAATTTGGCAATATAATCAAATTCAGTTGTATCATCTTGTCTCAATTTGTACCATTGGTCTAAAAGTTTTTGCTCATAATATTTATCTAGGTACTTTTCCCTTAGTTTACTCTTCATTTCTCTTCAAGTATTTATTTTATCCCCACTATAATAACCTTTTCGCTCAACTTCTCCCAAATATGCTTTAGCATGTCGGACTAACTTTGATTTGGCAAATTGATACTTTGTTACTTCAGACATTTCATCAATTTCAAAGTATTGATCCATTTTCTCTTCCCAATCGACATGCACCTTAGGGTTTCCATCAAAAGTGGGTGCATGGGATCGATTGCTCCTAAAGACTCTCTCCTCCTGATCTACAAAGTCTTGGTAGGGGTATCTAGGGTTATACTCAGGGATGAGATCATGACATTAGGCTATTGGACCAAGGGGAGGTGGACTAGGTGATTCAGGCTTAGCATGGATCCTATGGGCTTCTTCTATGAAGTCATGGTGAAGTCATCTTGAATTGTATTCAGTAGTGAACTCATGATGATAGACTCTTGGACCTCGAGGAATTGACCTAAGTGACTCAGGTTCGATGGGGATCATTGGGGTCTCTTCAAGTGTCCCAACATGGTCCTTCACTTGACCTAATTCCTTTCTCATTTGTCCTAATTGCCCATTTATGGTATCAAACTTTTTAGTCAGGGTTTTCAAAAATAATTCAAGATTAGGGTCCATGGGTAAAAATAGACTGAGGGTGGATAGAGCTTATAAGACACAGTACAAAGATAATCAACTCAATGGACAAGTAAGCAAGACCTAATGCTAGGGTTCCTAGACCGCGAGTTTAAGAATACAAGACTTAACTAGGCACTACTTAAGAATGTAATTATTCTATCCACTGGCCAGGTAAGAGGTGGGGTTGCGGGAGGCTCCCCTCGCTTTCGCGAGGTCCTAATTAAAAATCGTAAACGCTTAAGGCGTTTGCCATTTGACCTCTTGCCTTAGATACCAATTTCAAGGAATAAGTACAAACTCAAATAATGCTTTGTCTTACCTTACACTTAAACCCCACTCGTGGGTGTCCCTAGTTTAGGTTCCTACTTGATTTTACTTTAGGGTTTAGGTCAATGCAAATGTGGATGATTGTTTTGGGCTAAGAAAAGGTAATGACCTCATTCCCTTATGTAATATTGAATGCCCTTAGGATATTTTAAAAATGGATGCACACAATTTCAGCATAACAATGAGTACAATCACTATACCTAGCACAAATGCAAGAAATTTTAATCTAATTTAAAAAATTTTTAAAATTGCAAATTTAAATTGGTTAGTTCAAATCTTGAAGTCTAATTCACAGTAACCAAATTTAAAATTTAAAATTTCAAAATTTGATTAAAAAATTCGTTCTTGGAAGTAAAGTGGTTTAAATGTAAATTTCAACTTCCAACTATCCTCCAGCTAACCTGAATTTGAAAATTCGAAATCTAAAAATTTTTAAATGCAAAAATTCAAAATAAAATTGATTTGGTTAGCTCTCAGATATGGGATCTCAGATTTTAAACTTCAACTTCAAATTAATTCAAATTTTTGGTTGAGAAGGTAGTTTAAAACAGTTGTTAGAAGATTCCAGCAGTTCAGCTAACTCTTAACAACCTAAATTCAAATTTCAATTTTTGAGCTATAAACCTCTCTAAAATTAAAAAATTCAGTGGGAAATAACAAAACTTGAAGTCTTGATCTCAGATCTAAAACTAAAAAATAAAAAAAATATTTTTCTATTTTTTAAAAATTAAAGGAAATGGAAGGCAGAAACAGAATTCTGGATAGAACTGCAAAAATGACCTAGGAACTTATATTTCTAAATCCAAAAATATAGAGAAATATTTTTTTTGAATTTTATATTTCGAAACCTAACACAAAAAGGTACTGAGAAAATATTTTTTAGATTATTTTGATAAATTTAAAAAATATGAAAAATCACTGAATCTCAGAAGACACTGAGACAGAATTTCCAGTAGCCTGCAAAGCTTAACCTAGAACCAAAACTCTGATACCAAAAAATTGATGGGGGATGAATTTGATGAAATGGATGTGTGGGGATGTGATCTACTTACCTAGCAATAATATATCAGCATTGGAGCTCTAAATATGGCTAAACTCATGGGTGGAAGGGATGAATAAATTCGAGCTAGAGACTAGGTGAGTAGAAAATCTGACACCCTTATGCAAGCTTCCTTTCAAAAAAAAAATAAAAGAGAGGATCTAAGGGCATAGAAACCCTCAACTAGGCTAAGAAACCTTTAATGACCTCAGATCTAAGGATCAAGAGATTTTTTTCCCAACAATGAAGAGAAATTAAGCTCAAGTGGAAGGGAAACACTCACCATTCAAAAATTGAAAGCTAGAGGCAAGATCTCCACTCCCTTCTTGGATTCACCATTGGAGCTTGGATCCTTGGCATGGAGCCTTTATCTTTGTCTTCAAATCATCAAGAAGAACCTGCAAAGAGTCAAGGTGAGGTCGAAATTCAAAGAAATTGAGGGAAAAAGGAAGGAAATAAGAGAAGTGAAGAGAATTGCTGGAATTTTTGGGCAGCACTTCCTCCTCTTCTTGGACTATTTGGATCTTATGTAGAAGAACTTGAAAATGGAACTATGGCACTCCAAAACTCAAAGCACTCACTCCAATTTAAGATAAAACTCAACACTCCAAAGAAAATCAAAGAAAGCACTCAAAATTCTAGGAAGAATTCAAGAGAACTAGGCAAAATGGAAGAGAACTCAAACAAGGGAACTTTCATTCATTCAACTCAATTCATTCTTCATTCAATACTTACAAGAGGGGGGCCTTGGTCCTTATTTATAGGCCAAGGAAGAGGATTAAGGGACCAACTAATTCAAGTTTAGTTGGTAGCTAATTACAAGATTAGTTCTTCTAGCAACTAATCCTAACAACTAATCCTAACAAGAGAATTCTAGAAACTCCATGTGGCATTATTTCCTTGCAACACTTGGCTTTATCTCATCCTTCCACATGGTCTTTAAAATTTGGTCTCCAAGTAGGTTTTCATGGTAGAGAATTTTTTCAAGGCTTGGTCGGCCCATGGGCTTGGAGAAGGGGTCTTCAATTTGCTTCATAAAATTGGAGTCTTCAAGAGATGGTTCATGATTTCATGGAAACCTGAAAAAAAGAAATGGGACTACAACCAAAGATCATTAGTTTGTAATTTCTTCCTCTTGCCAATATCCTCATTAGGCTCCCCCAATGAGCCTATGGGTTATGATACTCGCCCCCCTTTCTCTCGTAGAATCCAAGAGAAATCGATTTCCAGCCGGTTCCGCATGCCCTAGGTTGATCCCTATGATGGGATTACTGACCCCCTGGACTACTTGGAAAGCTGCAATGCCCTTATGAGGGTTCAGGGGCTACTGACCTCTCCTCTGCATTGCCTTTCCGGCTACCTTATGGAAGGCTGCTCGACCCTAGTTCTCCAGACTTGAGTCGGAAAGCATTGACTCCTTCTCCCAGTTGGAGAAGAGATTCGTGGTGCACTTTGATGCATGCAGGAAGGTGCCATGTGAGGTCGACAGTCTCTTCTCGATTCGATAGTAGGATGAGAGTCTCTTCGATACTATGTGTCTCATTTCAAGGCTGCCATCCTGGAGATTTACCATCTCGATGAGCCAGTCGCTATGCTAGCTCTGAAGAGGGGGTTATGGACCTGCCACTTTACCTACTCCCTCGATAAGAAGCCTTCGAAGATTTATTTGGAGCTCCTCCTTCGATCTCACAAGTACATCCATGCAGAGGAGGCATATCACACCAGGAGGGAGCTCGACGGGAGGCCCCTCAAAAGGCAGGCCATTGGGAAAACATCCATTCCCTAAGCCCAGAAGTTGGCATTGGCCCCACGGTCGGGGCTGAGACCCAAGTCGACCCCGCCAAAGAAAAAAAGTTCACTCCTTTCCTTGCCCCGAGAGCGAAGATTCTTATGAAGATTGAGGGTGAGTGCTTCCTGCACCATCCTCCTCCTCTGAGGTCGTTCGTTGGACGTGACCGGTCCCGCTACTTCCGCTTTCACCGGACCATGACCATGACATGGAGGAATGTCACCATCTAAAGAGGGAGATAAAAGACCTGATCAAGCATGGCTACATCAAGAAGTATGTGGAGGGAGGAGTTCCCCCGGTAGTCCAGAATGAAGAGCCCCATCCACTCACTATCGACAACCGACCCACCAAAAAGTAGGTAGGAATGATTTCCTGGAGGGCAGGCCGAACCCCGAAGAGGGCTAGGGGGAGAGAGGAGAGTGATGATGTACTCCCAGAGGGGTTGGTCAGGGTAAATAATCCAAATAATGACGCTGTCATCGTGGAAATGACAATAGCCAAGCATTCTATAAAGAGAATCATGGTGGATAGTGGAAGCTCTACAGATATCCTTTTTTACGATGCTTTTGCAAGGATGAACTTGTCTACTAATCAAATAAAACTGGTATTCATGTCCTTAGTGGGCTTCATCGGGGACTCAGTTGGAGTTGAGGGAGAGATCACACTCCCAATAACTGCTGGGACCTCACCCCGACAAAGGACAATGTTAACGACCTTCATCGTGGTGAGGGTCCCTTCATCTTACAACACAATTCTGGGGCATCTGGACTCAACCTGCTCGACGCCACTATTTCTACAAGGCATTTCTTCATTCAATTCCTGACCCCTCGTGGGATTGGGGAAATGATGGGTCATGCTAGCCCATCCAGCACTACTTGTAGACTATTTTAGGGTCGTGAGGAGCCGATCCAAACCCAGTCATCGACCAGTCGAATCCGGCAGAGCCGGAGTGGAAGGGTGGACCCGTTGAGCCCTTATCGTCCTTCCCCTTAGGAGAAGATCCCTTAAGAACGATGCAGGTGGGAGCCCTACTGCCTGAGGAGGAGAGATCCTATTTGCTTAGCTTCTTGTGGGCCAACACGGACGTCTTCGCCTAGACCATCGCTGACATGCTCGGCATCCCTCCAGAAGTGATCACCCATAAGCTGAACGTCGACCCCAATTGTCACCCAATTCGGCAGAAGAAAAGGAGCTTTGCCCCGGAGCGGCAGAAGGTGATCGACAAAGAAGTGGAGAAACTTCTCGTAGCAGGCTTCATTCGCGAGGTACGCTACCCTGACTAGCGTACTAATGTGGTGATAGTCAGGAAAGCCTCTAGAAAGTGGAGGATCTGTGTTGACTACACCAATCTCAACCGAGCATGCCTAAAAGATAGCTTCCCACTCTCCAAGATCGACTAACTGGTGGACACAACCTCGGGCTACAAGTTCCTCAGCTTCATGAATGCATTCTCTGGATACAACTAAATCCGCATGCATCCGGGGGACGAGGAGTGGGGGCATCTGATGTGGCACATTCGCTAACGTGGAGCCCTCACTGGCATTCGCCTGGCAAGAGATTCGCCACTTGGATACGGTGGCCAAACAAAGAGCCAAGGCGAGCCCTCTTGCCGAGGTCGGATCCCAGCCGGGGTCGTGCTCATAGGACGAGCCCTCCGTCTGAGGCCAGCTCTCAGTCGGGGTCATGCTCATGCTACCAAGGCAAGCCCTCCCATCGAGGTTAGCTCCTAGCTGGGGTCGTGCTTATAGGGTGGGCCCTCCGTCTAAGGCCAGCTTCCGGTTAGGATCATGCTCATGCTGCCAAAACGAGCCCTCCTACCGAGGTCAGCTCCCAATCGAGGTCATGCTCATAGGGCGAGCCCTCCGTCTGAGGCCAGCTCCAGGTCGAGGACGTGCTCATGCTACCAAGGAGAGCTTTCCTGTCGCAGTCAGCTCCCAGCCGGGGTCATGCTCATAGGGCGAGCCCTCTATTTAAGGCCAGCTCGCGGCCGGGGTCGTGCTCAAGCTACAAAGGCGAGCCCTCCTGCCAAGGTTAACTCCCGGTTAGGGTCGTGCTCATAGGGCGAGCCCTCCGTCTGAGGCCAGCTCTCGATCGGAGTCGTGTTCATGCTGCCAAAGCGAGCCCTCCTATTGAGGTCATCTCTTAGCCGGGTCGTGCTGATAGGGCGAGCCCTACGTTTGAGGCCAACTCTCGGCTGGGGTCATGCTTATGCTGCCAAGGCGAGCCCTCCTGCCGAGATCAGCTCCCAACCGGGGCCGTGCTCATGGGACGAGCCTTGCGAAGGACAGAATTCTTGCCAACGATAAAGGAGGAAAGGACCAACAGAAATTCAAACTACAACAAGGGGGTCCCCATCCACTGTAGCCTTTGGGAGGAGGCGCACGCCTTGTCATTAATTCAAGCTCTGCAATACACTACCCGCATGCTCTATACAAGGTGTGCTCCTCCAGGCCACCGGCCTTGTAGCATACCGCCACATCGACGATCGTGCAACCGGAGGTCTCAATCCTTGTGATACGAAACTTGAACCTCCCCCAAGAGGAGTATTCCATTAAGGCCATAGGCCTTGCGATGCTCCGATGGTCCCTCCAGGAATAGAAATGTCCCACCATGGCTCGGGGCTCAGCAGCACGGCGCCCGCCCCTCCCATGGGGAGCTACACCACCAAGGGGACAAGGTCTGTGCCACGTCGACGAACACCCCTAATGGAAGGATCCCCTTCAAAGGACCGGTCCAAAGGGAGAAGCAACGCGAACAACAGAGAGCCCCCTCCAAAGGGGGCACTGGGAAAAGGACATCTCAGGAAAGTCCCAGACCTAGTCTGAGCCATCGTTCTCATATAAAATAGAAGAAATAATTCTCAGAAAAAGGGAGAGGCAATCAGTAAGAGACGGAAAGCTAGCGAGCTTGGAATTAGCCAGTAGAACCTCCCAAGCTTTTTGATCGTAGCTCGCCTTTGTCTTTACATTTCTTAGTTCTATCTTTCACTCTCTACGCGCGGAGAGTCCCCAAGCTCTCCGCCGAAGAGGTTCTATCTTCCTAGATCGTCTCCTTGACTTGATCATCGGAGTGTCCCCGTCGGATCCTCGGCTTGGGTCTCCTCTGTTTTGCAGGATGATTGACCGCATCGGAGCAGAGGACCGAGCGCCTAGTGAAAACCCGAAGTGCAAACTACAGGCTACGGCGATCTTGGCGGCAATAGTATTTATCCATGAAAAAATCTTATCCATCTAAGAGATTGCTAAATCATTTTTTTACCGATCACTAAAGTAAATATTTAATTTTATTTCTAAAATGCCCTTCTCCTTTTGATTTCCAATGCTTTCTCATTTAATGTTCAGTAATTTAGTTATCCACTATCCCAAACTTTAGTCTCCATAAAAAATGTTATAAAAAATTTGAATAAATTTTAGCAATTTATCCATGACAGTAATGATGTAAAAAAATATGGATAATAAATTTCAAAACTACTTTTCTATATATAAAAGAACATGGATAAATCACTTTTCTATATAAATGTTGCCTAAAAATATTTATCCAGAAAAATATAGATTTCCAGCTAAATATTTTATCCATAAAAAAATAAGCCCTTGGAGTAATTAAAACAAGCTAAAAATATATAATAGAGTTCTTAGATTCGTTCAAGGATTTGTGAATTATTAGGCTGATCTCATGTATAGTTTTGGACTTCTACAGGCGTGTATGTTGCTCACTATTGGATTAACCATTGTTCCAGCCTGTTGGCTTGTTCACATTATTTTTGGGTAGGACATTTCCCATGGGGCGTTCATGACGGGCTCAATTCCGTGAGGTCTTGGGTCCATGGGCCGGGTCTGGATCAGGACCGGAGCGACTCTAACCTGACCTAGTTAGGTTTGAATCAAGCCTCTAGAGTAGGATCCAATCCATTTACTAACCAAGTTTGGTCTGTGGAAGATTTTTTAAACCCATAATATCGTTCAAGCCGAGATGGGTCAATCATCACCCATGTCCAAACTAATGCATTCAGGACCCAATTGGATTTGCTCTAGATAAGGATTCAATGAGTAAATCTAATCCATTTACTAACCAAGTTAGGTCCATGGAAATTTATTTAAGCCTATCACGTTGTTCAAGCGGAGAAGCATCCATCTTGACCCATATACAAACCAATGCATTTAGGACCTGGTTGGATTTGCTATGGATTAGATTCAGTGCAAGATAGAGAAAATTACAGTATTTTTCTGCATCTAGAAGGAAAGCTAATAATGATGTGGATAACGGTTGGAGAGTGAAAATGGGAATTAAGATGGATTGCTTTGCAACCACTAAAATTATTGATGAAGAAGCAGTTCAACGTTAATAGAGTCTTTTTATCTCAAAATAATGAGCCTTGATACATAACCTACAAACCTAATCTTTGCAAAGGAGGGTGAAAAGGTATTAAAGATTTCAAAATCATAAGTTTTGGGTTGAATTGGTTCGAGCGAGGGTGCGTCGACTCATGTAATATTTGTTTTATCAAATCTAATCACAATTTTTTTTCAGAAAGATCATCTTTCGAATCCGAAATCCTATCATAAACCTAAAAATCATGTCAAACCAGGCCTAATCAGAACCATGACAAGTTAACTCGATCCATTTGTAGCCCTACTTAGAATCACGGTGAACCAATGAAACTAAAAGGACTATGGGGTAACACGAACCCGCACACTCTAGAAGGTTTTTCCCACCTTCTGGAGCTTGACAATCACCACTTGTGGTCCATGAAAGTTTAAGGGTTGGAACTCGACAAAACTCAAATTCAGTTGCGGTTTTTGTTAATCGACCAAGCTCAAGCACAGGTAAATGCGTGGTGTGCAAGGTCCTCCTTTGACCCCTGTTTTGGTCGGGAGGTGTAAGTTTTAATTCAGGTGTATTTAAATTACAAACCAAACAATGCCTTGCAAGATGATTAGGTTTGTTAAAAATAGGATGGTCATGGAAGTTCTCTTGCTTCATTTTGACTTGAATGGATATCATATTTTATCCAGTCTAGATTTAAGAAGGCTACATGATGCACGAGAGAGAGCAGAATGGTCCTGTCCTTTTGGTATGTTTGCTATGAGGTGTTTGAGTCTATGCCAATGTATTGGTCTTAACATCTTTGCATCAAATATTTGTGTCAGCCTATGGGTGTGCTCGTGCTTATCTCTTTTATAAAAGATTAAGAGAGATTGATCCTCGCTCTTTACTATTTTGCACATCCTATTCGGTTCCTGCACTCGTGTTAAGTGGCAACGAGTGATACCATCCAGGCAACAGCCTGAAGTTGCTTGTACACATTCCACTTGTTATTTATTTATTTATTTCTTTTTTCTCTGTTTCCATTGTTGTTAGTTGTTCTTGACCAAATTCATGTAATAACTATAGATATTAGAGAGTTGCAACAAACTAGCATGCTAGTGTACATTGAGCCAATGATGTGCTGGTTTGGCTGGCGAATTACAATACATTATTAGCTAGTTGGGTTGGATCTGGGCAACTTTGGTGATGTAGTCAATCCGCAATAGGATCTGTTGCCGATCTCATCGCGGTGACTTATAGTTTCAGAGCTGGCACCGATCTCAGACCGTCTCATCTCGAGATCTCCGAGCTTCCGGTCCTGCAAAACAGGGTCAAAGACCCTGGCCGGGGGTTCTGGCGAGGGAGCTCCGACGGTCAAGTTAGAGAGCGGCGAGATGGAACAGATCCCCTAAGGCGGGTTCCCGAAAGATTCCCAGGCTTAGAGGAGATATTAACAAAAGAAGTCTGTGAAAGAGTGGAATTGAGGCTCAGCTTCTAGTGCTGAGTTCACCGAGCTCGCGCCTGAGGATCCCTCTCGGGCTCCTTGGATCCCTCTCTCGGTGCCCCTTTTTGTTCTCCTTTTTCACTTACCTCGCTGGCCGCTTTTACCATCCATTTTATACCATCATGTTGCCTCCAGCTCCCCCCTCCCCTCGGGGGCTCCCTCCAGCCTCTCGCCTTTCCTTTCCTCTTCGGGCCCGGGAACCCGGTGGCCCCATTACCTTGCTTGCCGTGCCTAGCGAGAAAAAGGGGGGGGAAGGATACAGGCGAGGCTTTGGGCCGAGTGCGGGCGCTCTCCTTCCAAGGCATTGACGATGAGTGCCCCGCCGTCGCGGGCATTTGCCCGCAAGGATTCCGCTCCTTAATTGCGGGGCCCATTCAGCCAATGTAAACGAGATTTTGCGCATCACTGCAGACCGTACCGGCGCCCCTTACGAGGCGTGGCGCGCGCTACCTGAGTGGCGATTTTGAAACCCGCATCCCCACTTCCCGGAGGCCTCGTTGAGCAGGGCCGGCCCCGGTCGAGGTGGTCCCGTCAGGGGGCGCCACCTGGCGGAAGAGCGGGGAGAGGCTTGACTTCGGCTACGGTGGACCCGTCTCCGGGTGCTACAGGTGAAGGAGCAGGAAGGCCTGGCTCGACCTCGGCGAAGGTGGACACGTCTTCGGATGCCACCTGGCGAGGGAACAAGGAGCCGCCAGCTTCGGTCGAGGTGGACCCCTCCTGGGTGGACACCTGGCGGAGCGGTAGAGAGGTGCTCGACTTCGACCGAGGTGGGCCCATTTTCGGGCACCACCGGGCGAAAGAGCAGGAGGGCCCGGCTCGACCTCAGTAGAGGTGGACCCATCTCCGGGCGCCACCTGGAGAGGGAGCAAGGGGCCGCCAGCTTCGGCCGAGGTGGACCTCTCCTGGGTGGACACCTGGCGGAGCGGTAGAGATGTGCTCGACTTCGGTCGAGGTGGGCCTGTCTCCGGGCACCACCTGGCGAAAGAGCAGGAGGGCCCGGCTCGACCTCGACAGAGGTGGACTCGTCTCCGGGCGCCACCTGGTGATGGAGCAAGGGGCCGCCAGCTTCGACCGAGGTGGACCCCTCCTGGGTGGACACCTGGCGAAGCGGCAGAAAGGTGCTCGACTTCGGCCGAGGTGAGCCCGTCTCCGGGCGCTACCCGACGAAGGAGTAGGAGGGCCCGACTCGACCTCGGTGGAGATGGACCTATCGGCCGAGGTGGACCCCTCCTGGGTGGATACCTGGCGGAGCGGCAGAGAGGTGCTCGACTTTGGCCGAGGTGAGCCCGTCTCCGGGCACCACCTGGTGAAGGAGCAGGAGGGCCCGGCTCGACCTCGGTGGAGGTGGACCCGTCTCTGGGTGCCACCTAGCGAGGGAGCAAAGGGCCGCCAGCTTCGGCCAAGGTGGACCCCTCCTAGGTGGACACCTGGCGGAGCGGCAGAGAGGTGCTCGACTTCAGCCGAGGTGGGCCCGTCTCTGGGCGCCACCTGGCGAAGGAGCAGGAGGGCCCGGTTCGACCTCGGTGGAGGTGGACCCGTCTCCGGGTGCCACCTAGCGAGGGAGCAAGGGTCCGCCAGCTTCGGCTGAGGTGGACCCCTCTTGGGTGGACACCTGGCGGAGCGGCAGAGAGGTGCTCGACTTCGGCCGAGGTGGGCCCGTCTCCGGGCTCCACCCGGTGAAGGAGCAGGAGGGCCCGGCTCGACCTCGGCGGAGGTGGACCTGTCTCCGGGTGCCACCTGGTGAGGGAGCAAGGGCCGCTAGCTTCGACCGAGGTGGACCCCTCCTCGGTGGACACCTGGCGGAGCGGCAGAGAGGTGCTCGACTTCGGCCGAGGTGGGCCCGTCTCCGGGCGCCACTTGGCGAAAGAGCAGGAGGGCTCGGCTCGACCTCAGCAGAGGTGGACCCATCTCCGAGTGCCACCTGGAGAGGGAGCAAGGGGCCGCCAGCTTCGGCTGAGGTGGACCCCTCCTGGGTGGACACCTGGTGGAGCGGCAGAAAGGTGCTCGACTTAGGCCGAGGTGAGCTCGTCTCCGGGCGCCACCCGGCGAAGGAGCAGGAGGGCTCGGCTCAACCTTGGCGGAGGTGGACCTATCTCCGGGTGCCACTTGGCGAGGGAGCAAGGGGCCGCCAGCTTCGGCCAAGGTGGACCCCTCCTGGGTGGACACCTGGCGGAGCGGCAGAGAGGTTCTCGACTTCAGCCGAGGTGAGCCCGTCTCCGGGCGCAACTTGGCGAAGGAGCAGGAGGGCCCGGCTCGATCTCGACGGAGGTGGACCCGTCTCCGGTGCCACCTGGCGAGGGAGCAAAGGGCCACCAGCTTCGGCCAAGGTGGACCCCTCCTGGGTGGACACCTAGCGGAGCGGCAGAGAGGTGCTCGACTTCGGTCGAGGTGGGCCCGTCTCCGGGCGCCACCTGGCGAAGGAGCAGTAGGGCCCGGCTCGACCTCGGCGGAGGTGGACCAGTCTCCGGGTGCCACGTGGCGAGGGAGCAATGGGCCGCCAGCTTCGGCCGAGGTGGACCCCTCTTGGGTGGACACCTGGCGGAGCGGCAGAGAGGTGCTCAACTTCGATCGAGGTGGGCCCGTCTCCGGGCACCACCTGGCGAAGGAGCAGGAGGGCCCGGCTCGACCCCGGTAGAGGTGGACCCGTCTCTGGGCTCCACCTGGCGAGGGAGCAAGGGGCCACCAGCTTCGGTCGAGGTGGACCCCTCCTGGGTGGACACCTAGCAGAGCGGTAGAGAGGTGCTCGATTTCGGCCGATGTGGGCCCGTCTCCGGGCGCCACCTGGCGAAGGAGCAGGAGGGCCCGGCTCGACCCCGACAGAGGTGGACCCATCTCCGGGCGCCACCTGGCGAGGGAGCGAGGGGCCACCAGCTTCGGCCGAGGTAGACCCCTCCTGGGTGGACACCTGGCGGAGCGGTAGAGAGGTGCTCGACTTTGGCCGTGGTGAGCCCGTCTTTGGGCGCCACCTGACGAAGGAGCTGGAGGGTCCGGCTCGACCTCGACAGAGGTGGACCCATCTCCGGGTGCCACCTGGCGAGGGAGCAAGGGGCTGCCAGCTTCGGCCGAGGTGGACCCCTCCTGGGTGGACACCTAGCGAGCGGCAGAGAGGTGCTCGACTTCGGCTGAGGTGGGCCCGTTTTTGAGCGCCACCTGGCGAAGGACAGGAGGGCCCGACTCGACCTCGACGGAGGTGGACCTATCTCCGGGTGCCACCTGGCGAGGGAGTAAGGGCCGCCAGCTTCTTCCGAGGTGGACCTCTGAAAAAAAAACCACGTGGTACTTACCACGTCCGGTGGGACCTGAGATGCGCGCCATGTCAGCGTAGTAGCCATATCAGTTGCCCCCCATCCCCTCGTTCTGCCAAGGCGTCGTGGCTCGGGACGTGGGGATTTAATGCGGAGGTGACGCGGGGAAGGCGAAAATCTCGCACCATAATTGCCACGATCCCTGTTGCCATTTCTTGTTACGCCCGAGGTCCTATGAGAGGTTTGCACGCGTTGCGCTTCCGACGGCCATTAATGCGCCGTTTCGAAAAGGGGGCAGTTTCCATCGAGCCGAAGCATCGATGTCGGGCGTGCATCCACCCGGCATCCATCTGGTGGTTCGGAACGGAATGAGGGGTACAGCCGCTGTCGATCGAGTTTGAAAAGGAGGGGGACTTTCCGGAAACGAAGTCCCTCCACTTTCTCATGCTCTGCCGGTGGTTGCAGTGGGCTTTCCTTCACCTTCCGGGGTTGCCATCTCTTTTACACAGAGTATCTCGGTGAGTGCCCATGTCTCGTTCCCCCTTCCATCTCTCGGCCCTATCGACCCTACTGCACTTCTTCTTTTCCCATGGCACGTCGTCGTCATGTCTCTTCTAACTCGGACGAGGCTGGTCCTTCCTGGCCGAGGAGTCTATCGCCCTCTTCCTCGAAAGGGGAAGTGATTCCGGATGAGATCCGCAGGTAGCTCCAACCCGGGGGTGTAACCATAGGCATCCTTAGGGGTCCTAGGTCTCCTCCCGTAGTTTCTGCCCATCCGATTTCTTCTCTTCCCCCTTCGGCCATTTCTCCCACTGGTCCCTCTGGTCATGTCTCAATGATGACCAAAGATGACCTTTCTCTGCTCCGGGAAGTCTATGGTATCCTAGATTCGACTCGTCTTTCCCTCCCGCGGCCCGGAGATCAAGTGACCTCAAGCGGCCCGGGCGAGTCACCTTCTATGAGGACTTCCTCCTCGGGGGTCTTCAGTTTTCCCTGCACCCTTTCTTCCTTTCTTTCCTCAGCCACTACCGCTTGGTCCCGGCCCAGTTGGCTCCAAACGCCATCCGGGTTATCTTTGCCTTCATTGTTTTTTGTCACTTCCACGGGTTCGTTGCCCGTTTCTCCCTCTTCAGGGCTCTTTTCATCCTGAAGCGTTATTCCACTGATGATGGCTGGTGGTACATTTCACCTCGGCCTAGGTGCCTCAGGTTCGACCTTTCTTCGTCTATTAAGGGATGGAAGAACCGGTTCTTTTTCACCTCGGTCGACGATGTTGATTGGGCCTGGAGCGAGCCGGACCGGTCTCCGAACCGGAATTCCCTGGTTGATCCAGCGGACCAAGAGGTCTTCACACAGTTGCTGAGTGATGCGGTCCCGACCCTCGATGTTCTGCTCTCGGAGTAGAACTTTTTCAAGGCAAGGATCAGTCCCATCCGGGAGCTGGGTGAGGCTCGGACTTCCCTTCCGCTTCGCATTCCCCCTCATTCTTCTTCTTTCTTTTTAACTGGTCCGGCTGACCTCTTCTTCCTTTCAGGTATGAAGTTCTCTCTAGAGAACCTGCTGGAGGGTGCTGCGCAGGGAGATGCCGCCGAGGGGACGAACCCCCGGTGAAGAGAGCTTGTACCGAGGCGAGCCGGGAGGCCACGCTGACCTCAATCACCGGACCTGTGGCGGCGGCTCCCGTACCCAGGCCACCTCGGACCCGGGCGCCCGATGTCCCTATCGTCGACCTCGACAGTATCTTGGAAGAGGGGGGGGACAAGTCCCTCCTCGGGTAGGGCCTGCTTCAGCCGCCGCGCCGATCGCACCCACGGCGGTCACCAGGACGGCGACGGCTCCACCGACAGCTGCTCTACCCGGTAAGGGGACGGTCACCTCTGCTGCTGCTGACGCGTCTACCCCGCCGCCGAGTCTTACCAGCCGGTGCTCCATGATCCATGACCAAGGGCCTCACGGAGAAAGTCATGGAGTTCGCCCGCACCTCCCGGGACCACCATCTAAGGGGTGGCCGGGATTACAGTGACGCGCTGCTCGGGATCCTGCCGTAGATCTTCACGGTAAGTCCCGAGCTTCGAGTTTCCTTCCTTTTAAAGTTCCAGTCGGATTATGCCGACCCCTTTCTCTTCTGATGCAGATCGGGACGGATGTGCTACTGCTGAGGAACTTCCTCGCCGGCTACGCCAAGAAGGACACCGAGAAGGAGGAGAAGCTCGGCAAGCTTGCAGCTGACGTCAAAGACCTCATGGAAAAAGGGGTCGAGCTGCAAGGTAATAACCAGGTCCTTCGAGATGACCTGGCCCGTGCCGAGGGGCGCATCAAGGAGCTCGAGACCTCTCTGTCGGAGGAGAGGATCTCGAACCAATGCCACACCGAGGAGGATGCGGCAGAGAAGACCCGCCTCAGGGCTCAGTCCTGGTCACTGGAGCGCTGGGTGGAGGAGGTCCTGAAGGAGCTGAGTACAGCCAAGGAGAAGAGCTCCTATGTCAACGGGCTGCTAGAGGCGTCGAAGCAGGAGGAGCAAGAGGCCATCTCGAGGTTCCGGGCCTCGGAGGAATACGTCGCAGAGGTTCGGGATGCTGCCGTGGACTCCTTCTTGAAGGGGTTCCAGGTATGCCGGGAGAAGGTAAGCTCCTTCTATCCCGAGCTTGATCTCAGCGGGGTAGTCCTCGGGGGCAGAAGGCAGGAGCCCAGTGGAGGAGCTCCGGCAGCAATCGGTGATGAGGCGGCGACTCCGGAGCAGCCTCCCAAGCAGTCACCCATCGACGGCGCAGGCGGAGAAAGTGCACCCCAGCCCAAGGAGGACGCTGCCGCGTCGAAATAGCCTCCCCGGCACTATCATCTTTTTTTTTTCTTTTCCTTTGTATTTTCTTTTCTTTTTGAGGACTCCCGGCCTGTTGGGACTCCTCCTGTGTACCAACATTCTGAAAGCAATGAAGCCTCTTTTCACCAGACGTTGCTTCACTCTCTCCTCTTTCTTTTCTTTTTTTTTTTTGGTACCTTCCGGACTGAACTCTGGTGCCGGGCACTGGGACTGAGTCCCGTAGTGCATTCCGAGCTGAGCTCATGGGCGGATTGAGTTCTGCCCCACCCTCCAGACTAAAGTTCGAGATTTCTGGACTAAACCTCGGGGCTGCAGGCTGTACCTGAGCCTCGCCGGCTTGCCGAGCCATTCTCCGTGATTGCATGGACGAATTTGATTCTGCCCCACCTTCCAAACCAAAGTCCGGGACCTCCGGACTGAACCTCGGGGCCGCAGGCTTTATCCGAGCCTGCACGGCTTGCTGGACTATTCTCCGGGATTGCGTGGGTGAATTTGATTCTGCCATGCCTTCCAGACCGAAGTCCGAAACCTCTGGACTGAACCCCGGGGCCGCAGGCTTTATCCGAGCCCTGCGCGGCTTGCCGGGCTGTTCTCCGGGATTGCATGGACGAATTTGATTCTGCCCCGCCTTCCAGACCGAAGTCTAGGACCTCCGGACTGAACCTCGGGGCCGCAGGCTTTATCCGAGCCTCGCTCGGCTTGCCGGGCTATTCTCCGGGACTGCATGGGCGAATTTGATTCTACCCCTCCTTCCAGACCGAAGTCCGGGACCTCCGGACTGAACCCCGAGGCCGCAGGCTTTATCCGAGCCTCGCGCGGCTTGCCGGGCTATTCTCCGGGACTGCATGGGCGAATTTGATTCTGTCCGCCTTCCAGACCGAAGTCCGGGATCTCCGGACTGAACCCCGGGGCGTAGGCTTTATCTGACCCTGCACGGCTTGCCAGGCTGTTATCCGGGACTGCATGGGCGAATTTGATTCTGCCCCACCTTCCAGACTGAAGTTTGGGACCTGGTGCCTTCGCGGGTGTTCTGCCATGCTCGTGTTCGCCGAACTCAGAGCTAGGTTGCTCTCTTCCTACGAGGTGAGAAGAAGCATTTGGTGAAGAAAGAGGATTTCATTACTAAAGTTCAAGGAGCCTTACACTATTAGTAATACATCCTCAAGTTTGAGGCGTTCCAGGTCCGAGGGAACCGGGATCCTCCTAGTTCCTCCAGGTAGTAGGCCCACGAGGGAGTACCTCCACCACCCTATAAGGGCCTTCCCAGTTCGGGGAGAGCTTCCCACACTCCCGTGGCTGGGAAGCTTTAGCTCGGCGGAGCACCAGATCTCCCGGGCGGAAGGACTTCGGTCACACTCTGGAGTTGTAGTACTTGGCCACTCGCTGCCTGTAGGCCGCCATTCGGACTCGAGCCTTGTCCCTTGTCTCTTCAAGAAGGTCCAGGTTTAGCAGCATCCTGGCAGGATTCTCCACTTCATCTTACTGCTCCACGCGCAGGGTGGGTAGGCTGAGTTCAATCGGGATAACCGCTTCGGCCCCGAAGACAAGGTTGAACGGGGTCTCATCGGTGGCCGTCCTCGGGGTGGTGTGGTACGCCCACAGGATGCTCGGGAGCTCTTTCACTCACCTGCCCTTAGCTTGGTCCAGTCTCATCCGAAGGCCCTGCAAGATGGTCCTATTCGTTACCTCGGCTTCTCTGTTTGTCTGTGGATGCGCTATCGAGGTGAAGCGATGGTGGATGCGAGGTTGCTGCAGAACTCTTCAAACTCCCGACAGTCGAATTGACCTCCGTTGTCGATGATGATGGTGTACGGTAGGCCAAAGCGGCAGATGATTGACTTCGAGAGGAACTTGTCGACGTTTGCTTCCGTGATCCGGGCCAGGGGTTCGGCCTCGACCCACATCGTGAAGTAGTCGATGGCCACGATAAAAAATTTTCGCTGCCCGGACACCGGGGAAAAAGGTTCCAAGAGATCCATCCCCCATTGAGCGAACGGCCATGGAGCGGAGAGCTGGGAGAGTGGAGGGGAGTGCTGACGCTGCACCACGGCATGCCGCTGACATCGGTCACACCTCTTCACAAAGTCAGCTGCGTCTTCCTTCATCGTCTCCCAGAAGTAACCTTGACGGAGGGCCTTGTACGCCAGTGTTCTGCCCCCCACGTGATTCCCACAGACACCCTCGTGGATCTCTTGGAGCACGAGTGTGGCCTCTGCGGGTCTCAGACACTTGAGGAGGGGGTAGGAGTAGGACCTTCGATACAGTAGTCCATCTATTAAGACGAACCGCGCAGCCTTCCTCTTGATGAGGCGAGCCGCTATGTGGTCCTCCGGTAAGGTGCCGCTGGTAATATACTCGACGTACTTGTCCATCCAGCTAGGCTCTTGGTTGACCTGTTGGACTTCACGGGCGTCTCGTAGCTCGAGGCCTTGAGATGCTCGACATAGGCATGGCCCAACAATGAGTCCGGCAGGGTCGCCAGTCGGGAGAGCGCGTCCATATGAGCATTTTTCCCGCAGGGTATATGGGAGACGCTGAAGTGCCAAAATCCTGTCGCGCTCATTCTCACGAGCTCCAGGTATTTGCCATTTGGGAGTCCCGCACGCCGTACTCCCCAGAGATCTGCCCGGCCACCAGTGTGAATCAGTGAAGGCCTTGAGGTTGGCCATGCCCAACTCGTAAGACACTCTCAGTCCCGCGAGGAGCGCTTCATACTCCACCTGATTATTAGTTGCGGCGAATTGGAACCGAAGTGCACATTCGGCGATGACCCCCTCGCCGTTGGCGAGGATGAGACCAGCTCTGCTCCCGCTAGAGTTCAAGGCCCCATCGATATGAAGGATCCAAACGTCCTCCTCGGGTCCTGGTTCCAGCTGTTGGTCCAGAGGGCTTTCCTCCGTCCCCTTGCCCAGGCCTGCATACTCGACCAAGAAGTCAGCGAGTACTTGTGCCTTCATGGCCGACCTTGGCCTATAAGTGATGTCAAACTTGTTAAGCTTGAGTGTCCACTTCGCCAATCGCCCAGATGTGTTAGGTCGGGTGAGTATCGCTTTTAGCGGCTGATCCGTCAGGACAGCAATGGGGTGCGCTTGGAAATAAGGCCTGAGATGCTGGGCAGACACAATTAGCACAAAAATGAGATTTTCAGATCGGGAATACCTGAGCTCCGCATCGCGGAGGAGTTTGCTTGTGTAATACACCGGTCTCTGCATTCCTGGTCATCAGTCCGAACTAGGACCGATTGATGGCCTCGGGATGACCGCCAGGTACAGGATGAGCTCCTCTCCTCCTCGAGCCTGGAGAGCAGTGGCGGGGATGCAAGTGTCCTCTTAGCTTGTCAAAAAACCTCCTGAAACTCTTCAGTCCAGGTGAAGTGTCATCTTCTTCAGCACTTTAAAAAAAGGGGCCGGGCAAGCGTCGGCAGATCTCGAGATAAATCGACTCAGGGCGGCTATTCGGCCGGTGAGTCGCTGCACTTGCTTCTTGGAGGTAGGTGCTCCATGTCCAAAATAGCTTGGACCTTTTCGAGTTGGTTTCTATCCCTTTTTGGGTCACCATGAAACCCCAAGAACTTCCGGTGGACACGCCGAAGGCGCACTTTACCGGGTTCAACTTTATCTAGTGAAGCCGGAGGTTGCCGAAGGTCTCCGCCAAATCGCCGACATGGTCCAAAAGAGGCTGCTCATTACCAAACATATCGTCCACGTACACCTGTATGTTGCGGCCAATCTGGTCTTTGAAAACTTTGTTAACCAGCCGCTGGGTACGTGGCCCCGGTGTTCTTGAGGTCAAATGGCATCATCTTGTAACAGTAAGGTCCCGCGATCGATGATGAAAGCAGTTGTGGTTCCTCGTCCTCCGAGTGCATTCAAATCTGGTTGTACCCAGAGAAGGCATCCATGAAGAGAGGGAGGCGATGCCCCAAGTGGTGTCCACCAACTGGTCAATCTTCGGAAGAGGGAAACTGTCCTTCGGCCAAGCCTGTTGAGATCGGTGTAGTCCATGCAAATCCTCCACTTGTCACTGCTCTTCCTCACCATGACCACATTCGCCAGCCAATTGGGATATTGTACTTCCCGTACAAAGCCGGCGGTGAGGAGCTCTCCACCTCTTCATTGATGGCCTTCTGCCTTTCTGCAGTGAAACTCCTCTTCTTCTTGGCGGACAGGCGACCAACTTGGGTCAAACATTCAACCGGGGTGATGACTTTCGAGGGGATACCTGGCATGTCGGCTGCGGGGACCAGGCGAACACATCGCGTTCGCACGGAGGAAGTCCAGCAGGCACATCCGCTCTTCCTCGGGGAGCTGGGCTCCCACGTGCACAGTCTTCTGAGGGTCCGAACTGAGAGGATACGTCAAACAGGTGTTCTACGGGTCCTCCCTGGGGTTCCTTCTCTCTTAGGTCGAGGTCGTTGACATCGAGAGGCCGAGCCAGTGCCCCCGGCACCCGGGACCATCTGAAGGCAATGCTGGGATGGGCTAGTCGTCCCCCCATCACCCCAGTCCAAGAGGCGGTAGGGAAATACACCAGTAACCTCTTGGTGAAAATGACAGCATCCAGCTGGGTGAGCCCCGGACGGCCAGGATGGCTATAAGGTGAGGGGAGCTTGACAACAGTAAAACATCATCATGACAGTAGTCTACGAGGTGGGGATCCGGCATAGACAGGGAGAGTGATCTCCCCTTCGTCCTCCATCGAATCCTCGTAAAGCCCACAAGAGGGGTGTGCACCGACCTTAATGATCATGAGACAGGTTCATTCGGGGAGAAAGCGTCATAAAAAAGAAAGCACGTCAGTAGAGCTCCCACTATTCTACCATAATGCGATGTACAGGATGCTTCGTGATGGTCATCTCGATCACCATTGCATCATCATTACATTTTGTTTTTCATTCCCCTTTTCAAAGGGGGGGTACATCCTCCAGGTCTCCCGCCTCCCGGGTTCTTTTCATCGCACGCCCGATCTCCCAGGAGATCATGCCCACTAGCTTTTTCGTTTGGGCGGTTATCAATGGCAGGGACCGGGGGAAGGGCTGCGAGCGGCTTTCCCTCCACCGGGGCTTCGTTCCTCACGAACTTCCTGAGGTAGCCCCTCTTGATCAGCTCCTCAATTTCCCGTTTAGATTATGGCACTCTCCGTGTCGTGGCCTGCTCGGTGGAAATGGCAGTATTTTGTTTGTTACGAAATGCTCCTTGGGTCTGAGGAGGAGGTCAGCGAACGTAGTGTTCACCCTCAATCTCCAGAGGATCTTCGTCCTGGGAGCAAGGAGAGGGATGAAATTTTGTTTCGGGGTAGCACCGCTCTTCGGCTTCGGGCCTGGACGAAGATCAGCAGGGGCATCCCTCGGGGCAGGCTTCTTCGAGGATTCCTGTCCAGCTCTGCCTGGTGCGATTGGCCTCCTCCGCTCGGATGTACTTGGGGACACGGGGGAGGAGTTCGGAGTACCGTCTTGGGGGCTTCTTGTCCAGGGAATAGGTCAAGCGGGAGGTCTTGAGCCCGCGCTTCAACGCCAGCATGGTGACGGGCTCGTTCAGACTGTAGATTTCTAGGGCAGCGGTTCTTGAAGAGGGTAACGTAGTCCCGCAGTAGCTCCGAGTCCTGCTGGCGGATAGAGAAGAAGTGTCCACCTCCTTGGCACCTTCTGGCAAGCATCGAAGTGTGCCACAAATTTAGATTCGGGCTCGAGGTGGGTGAACCAGACTCGAGAGCGGCCTTCCAGAGGATGGTAGGGAAGGCGATGCATAAGAGAGCGTCCGTGGCTCCCTGGACCCTCATGAGAGCCTTGTAGCTCTCCAAATGTCCAAGGGTCGGTGGTCCCATCGTAGGGATCCACTTGTGGCATGCGGAACCAACCCGGAATCGGCTCCTCTTGGATTTCTTGGAAGAAGGGTGGCCAGGCATCATAAGCCCACTGGGTCCGCTGGGGAGTTCTACATGTCGGCAAAGCGCGGGCGGCGAAACTCTGCAGCTTGCACTTGTGCTCTTCCAGGCGCCTCTCGGCCTGGTGCCTGATGGCCTCGTCGGTGGAATCTTCACCGAGGCCACTAGCGAAGGGGGTGCCAACGGTCTCGGTGGGGGGCCTTGCCCCGATGTCGCCTGCTGCGCCGCGCCGTCTCGGCATCGTTGGCCGAGGATCAACTCTTGTTTATCCGCTGAACCGGGAGGAGTTTTCCTTTTCGCGAGAGTTTGGGGGCTCCCGTGGGGGTTGGAGGGACTACCCGCGGATGGAGGAGGGTCGCACTAGATGGAGCGCAGGCTTCCGCGTGACCCTGCGGCCCGAGCCGTGGGGGTCCCTGGCTGGGGCTGAGTGGCCAAGGAGCACTGCTGGTGCTGTAGTTGCCGCACTGCTGTGATCAGGTTTGCAGCTGCTGGATGATAGCTGCGAAAGGTCCATCCACCGGGGACGACTGCGGAGGAAGAGGAGGTGGAGCAGGAAGCTCCCTCTCCGGGCTACGCGGCCTTTGAGGGAAGGGACTTCCCTACTCGACTGGTGGAATGCCTCGCGTCCCAGCGTCATCACCATGGTCGGAGCGCGCTTTTGCCCGTGGAGAGCTGGCTCGCACTGGGGTTGCTGTCCTGCCCCCCTTCCTGGCATGCCAATCTGTTGCCGATCTCACTGCGGTGGCCTGTAGCTTCAGAGCTGGCACCGGTCTCAGACCGTCTCACCTCGAGATCTCCGAGCTTCTGGTCCTGCAAAACAGGGTTAGAGACTGGCCTGGGGGGGGGGGGTTCTGCGAGGGAGCTCCGACGGTCAAGTTAGAGAGCGGCGAGATGGAACAGATCCCTAAGGCGGGTTCCCGAAGGACCCCCAGGCTTAGAGGAGATATTAACAAAAGAAGTCTGTGAAAGAGTGGAATTGAGGCTCAGCTCCTTGTGCTGAGTTCACCGAGCTCGCGCCTGAGGATCCTTCTCGGGCTCCTTGGATCCCTCTCTCGGCCCCCTTTTTTCTCCTTTTTTTACTTGCCTCGCTGGCCGCTTTTACCATCCCTTTTATACCATCATGTTGCCTCCAGCTCCCCCCTTCCCTCGGGGGGCTCTCTCCCGCCTCTTGCCTTCTCCCCCCTTTTCCTTTCCCCTTCGGGCCTGGGAACCCGGTGGCCCCATTGCCTTGCTTGCCGTGCCTAGCGAGAAAAAGGGGGGAGAAGGATGCAGGAGAGGGTGGAGGCCTTAGGCCGAGCGCGGTGCTCTCCTTCCAAGGCATTGACGGTGAGTGCCCCGCTGTCGCGGGTTCCTGCCCACAGGATTCCGCTCCTCGATTACAGGGCCCATCCAGCCGATGTAAACGAGGTTTCGCGAGTCACTGCAGACCGTACCGGTGCCCCTTACGAGGCGCGACGCTCGCTACTTGAGTGGCAATTTTGAAACCCGCGTCCCCACTACCCGGAGACCTCGCTGAGCAGGGCCAGCCCTGGCTGAGGTGGACCCGTTAGGGGACGCCACCTAGCGGAGGAGCGGGGAGAGGCTTGACTTCGACTGCGGTGGACCTGTCTCCAGGTGCATAGGCGAGGAGCAGAAAGGCCTGGCTCAACCTCGGTGGAGGTGGACCCGTCTCCGGATGCCACCTGGCAAGGGAGCAAGGAGCCGCTAGCTTCGGCCGAGGTAGACCCCTCTTAGGTGGACACATGGCGGAGCGGTAGAGAGGTGCTTGGACTTTGGCCAAGGTTGGCCCGTCTCCGGGCGCCACCTGGCGAAAGAGCAGGAGGGCTCGGCTCGACCTCGGCATAGGTGGACCATCTCCGGGTGCTACCTGGCGAGGGAGCAAGGGGCCGCCAGCTTCGGCCGAGGTGGACCCCTCCTGGGTGGACACCTGGCGGAGCGGCAGAGAGGTGCTCGACTTCGACCGAGGTTGGCCCATCTCCGGGTGCCACCTGGCGAAAGTGTAGGAGGGCCCAGCTCGACCTCGGCAGAGGTGGACCCGTCTTCGGGCACCACCTGGTGAGGGAGCAAGGGCCGCTAGCTTTGACCAAGGTGGACCCCTCCTGGGTGGACACCTGGCGGAGCGGCAGAGAGGTGCTTGACTTCGACCGAGGTTGGCCCGTCTTCGGGCGCCACCTGGCGAAAGAGAAGGAGTGCCCGGCTCGACCTTGACAGAGGTGGCCATCTCTGGGTGCTACCTGGCGAGGGAGCAAGGGGCTGCCAGCTTCGGTCGAGGTGGACCCCTCCTGGGTGGACACCTGGCGGAGCGGTAGAGGAGGTGCTCTACTTCGGCCAAGGTGAGCCCTTCTCCGGGCGCCACCTGGTGAAGGAGCAGGAGGGCCCGGCTCGACCTCGACGGAGGTGGACCCATCTCCGGGTGCACCTGGCAAGGGAGCAAGGGGCCGCCAGCTTCGGCCGAGGTGGACCCTTCCTGGGTGGACACCCTGGCGGAGCGGTAGAGAGGTGCTCGACTTCGGCTGAGGTGGGCCCGTCTCCGGGCACCACTAGCGAAGGAGCAGGAGGGCTCGGCTCGACCTCGGTGGAGGTGGACCTGTCTCCGGGTGCCACCTGGCGAGGGAGCAAGGGGCCGCCAGCTTCGGCCAAGGTGGACCCCTCCTGGGTGGACACCTGGCGGAGCGGCAGAGAGGTGCTCGACTTCGGCCGAGGTGGGCCCATCTCTGGGCGCCACCTGGCGAAGGAGCAGGAGGGCCCGGCTCAAACCCGGGTAGAGTGGACCCCTCTCCGGGCGCCACCTGGCGAGGGAGCAAGGGACCGCCAGCTTCTGCCAAGGTGGCCCTCCTGGGTGGACACCTGGCGGAGTGGTAGAGAGGTGCTCGACTTCGACCAAGGTGGGCCATCTCGGGCGCCACCTGGCGAAGGAGCAGGAGGGCCCGGCTCGACCCCAGTAGAGGTTGACCCGTCTCCGGGCACCACTTGGCGAGGGAGCGAGGGGCTGCCAGTTTCGGCCGAGGTAGACCCCACTGGTGGATACCTGGCGGAGCGGCAGAGAGGTGCTCGACTTCGGCCGAGATGAACCTGTCTCCGGGTGCCACCTGGCGAAGGAGCAGGAGCGTCCGGCTCGACCTCGGCGGAGGTGGACTCATCTCCGGGTGCCACCTGGCGAGGGAGCAAGGGGCCGCCAGCTTCGACCGAGATGGACCCCTCCCAGGTGGACACCTGGTGGAGCGGCAAAGAGGTGCTCGACTTTGACCGAGGTGGGCCCATCTCCGGGCGCCACCTGGCGAAGGAGCAGGAGGGCCCGGCTCGACCTCGACGGAGGTGGACCTGTCTCCGGGTGCCACCTGGCGAGGGGAGCAAGGGGCCGCCAGCTTCTTCAGAGGTGGACCTCTGAAAAAAATAATCACGTGGTACTGATCACGTCCGGCGGGGGACCTGAGACATGCGCCATGTCAGCGTTAGTAGCCATATCAAGATCTAAATTGAGGGGTTTCGTTGTATCTTTTATGTGGAAGAATGATTGATCTTTTTTTTTTTTTTGTGACCATTGGATCATGTATTACTCAGAAATCAAAGTAAATTTGAATTTCTCTTTATTTACTGCACAACTTTCAAACGGCCATTGCATGATCTAATGGTAGATGTGTATAAAGGAAATTGTGAGTTCCTCTTCGTGAAAAAGATACGTCCACCATCCTAAATTGAGAGGATTAACAAAAAAAAAAAAAAATGCTCTCTTTGTTTTTTATTTGACAGGTTTGGATATCTCCTTTTTTCTACAAAAATGATTTATTTCAAAATTTTGGAATTTTTCTGGGCCTAGTTCTAATAAAAACTTTAGTCATACATTTAAGTATAGTTATAGTATATAACTTTATAGTGGAAGCATATATTTTTGTGCTAACTACACAATTTAAGTGCTAGATGCATGATATATATAATTTTAGGTTTGAGACAAATGTCTAAAATTATAACACCAAACCATTCCTAAAAAAAGATAAAATAGAAAAATAATGACCAAAATTTTGTTCCATCAGTGTAGAGATGTGGGCATATCTCGGGTGTTGATTGTTCTTAACTAGATACAATAATTCAGTTGCATCAAGAAGTGCAACTATCTTGTTAACATGAGATTTGTAAGGTGAAGATGGGGTGGGCCCAATAACTGGGCACGGTGAGAGACCTAATGACGGTTTTCATTTTAAATGAATGGTGGATTTGGCTTAACTAGGAAGTGTAGGCAATAACTATTAGATGAGCCCACATAACTTAGAGATTGAGTCATTGCAATATACTTGAAAAGTATTGGATAAGAGTTATCCACTCACTGATTCATATGTCAACCAATAACTATTAAGAGTGGTGCACGGAATCAGTAAGACCGCAGTACCTACTAGGACCCTAGTCATGTATGGGTTCTTGCACCTCTATGGAAGAGTGTATGAGTTCCGAAAAATAGTGTCAGCCTAATTTATTCTCTTAAAGTTCCTAAAATAAATTTAAGATTAAATACAAATGCCTAACAAAATCTACTTTTGAGAATTAAAGTCAGCTTCAAACCCTCTTAAGTCTTAGATTAATCAATTAACTATAACCTAGTATATAATTGGCTCAACTTGAAGATTGATTTAGAAAGGGCTGAATAGTGTAATAAACTAGGATTTACTCATATATTATCAAGCCATCTAATAGCTGACCTAATGCAATCGATCTTTGATTATAATATGACAATGATTAGGATTATGAGCTTGAGAAACTCAGACATGTTGATACATAAGGATTGCATATAATTTGATCCATCTATCTTGATCTAATTTATATAAATATATAATATAAAATATTATTTAATATGATAGATAATAGGTTAACTATTGGTGACTATTAAGGGGACCTATTATATCCTAAGCCTGGAATCTTTAAAGGATAAATGGACACCACCTTTGGAAGATATGTAGCTATCCAAAATTAGGATTATTTTTAGTTAGAAAGACTATTACTTGCGATAGCAAAAATTTTAATTTCTATCTCTGTTATATTATATTTTAGAAATAAATTAGATGCATATAGTGTTATAACAGGTAGTCTTACATGTATATGATGCATCCATTGAGCAGTCATTGAGAGCTGTGGGTCTGAGAGATCCTATGAGATGATTTTAACCTAAAGTATATAGATAGGACATTAGATTTGGTCAAATCAAAAAGAAAAAGGACAAACAGTTTAAAATCATGGACAACCATAGCTTTTAAGTTTAATGAACTATTGAGTCATTTTTCAATTTATGAGTCCAGTCTTGAAGATTGTTGACTAGACATATTTTGTGGGACAAAGGGTATGGGTGAAACTACTTATAACTTACTAAGGTACACATTTATATTTATAGCACATTAATGTACAAACACCTTTAAGGTTCTTCGATGAGATCGAGAAAGAAAAATACCATAGAAGATAATTTAAGATCATCTCAGTTTATTTGGTATAGTCTTGTAATGGACTTCTCTTATATCTCAAGTTCAATAAGATGCCTGATCAGTGTAATTGAACTCTATTAGATATGGTTCAATCATATTACAAAATCATTTATTTATCTTTAAGGATTGGGTTATATAAGTCAGCTTATTTTTAAATTGGACTAACTCTAAATTCATTCTCACCACTCTTATATGAGAGATATATGGTAAGAAGGTGGTTCGACCTATGTCAATGACAATGGATGGACAATTAGATATTAGGTTAATGATAACCTATTTCTGAAGAGTTAGGATACTGCTTCTCAAGGGATCACAAGTTGTTGTGACCCAATACTATATTCATGGTTAAATAGTTTAACCTAAATATAGTAGTGGGAGGATGATCAGTTCAAGGAGAAGTCTCTACAAAGCAATAAGCCACAGAACCTATTAAACCCATCGAATAGAGCCAATACATATACTTCCTTCATCACCTCGTAAGTCTAGTAGGATCTCTCATCCTCTAAAAGTACATAGGTATACTTATAGAGAATTTAGAAAAGTGTTTCTATCTTATGCGAGATAAGGAAATATAAGGTGATCCCAAAACCTACAATAAGGATGATCCCAAAACCTACAATAAGGCAATGTGATTGATTTCGAGAAATGGTTAATATCATGAAAGTTAGACTCAATGCGATCTAATCAAGTATGAACCTAATAGATATACCAAAAGGTATGATACTTTATATATCTATAAAAAGAAAATGATGAGATCTATAAGGTAAGGCTTAGACGAAAGTTTGTAACCTATTTACTTTAACTATGCTAAATCAATACTAATTGCTATTGTAGTTCACCATGATCAGATCTAGTGGATGGATAATACGGGATCACAAAGTCTACCAACTACAAAGCATCTATGTAAATAGACTAAGTAAATAGCTCAAAATTGGAATGATCCTCAATGACATATCAAAATATTTGATTTATGGTTTATTAAAGGTTAGTGGTAGTATGAAAATTCAATGCATTGTATGCAGATAATATTCTCTTATTAGAATATAATTCTTAAGCTAACCTAAGTTAGGTTATGATGCTTAAACAATTTCTCCATTATAACCTTTGGAAAGCATTCTATATTTGGAATGTAGACCTATGAGATATATCAAGAAGGATGCTAACCTATCATAAACTGTACATTAAGAAAGTGATGAAAAAGTTCAGCATGAAAATCCAATAAAAGATTGAGTCCTTGAGCAGAGAAATTATTTCTAAAATATATTTCAACATATTTAAAGAGATTTTGAATATGAGCTAGATCATCTTTTTGAGTTGGCTCATAAGGAGACTCATATAAACCATGCAATGTGCATGACTTGATTTTTGCTATAAATGTTATGAGTAATTGTTAGTCGAATCCAAGCTACGAGTGTTGGATATCTATGATGATATTCTTTGATACTTGAGAAGTATAAAAATATAGGTCTTTATAGTGGGAGAATTAAGGAAACAAGTATACATGAGATGTGTTCTTCAACAATGATGGTTTGGAAGAATTCCTAAGAATCGATTATTATAAGTTTGATCAAGTGAAGCTGACTATATTATTGCTTTTAAGTATATTAGGATGCATTTTAGTTTATTGATAGTTACAAAATTGAGTGAGATATCATTAGATGACATAATACTCTATTATCATAATAATGATACTATAGCTCTAGCTAAGGAATCAAGGTCTCACTAGAAGTCTCAATACTTAAGCGATGATTTTATTTATAACAACTTTATTAAGGGCAGAAAATAAGCTCCTTATAGAGATGTGCTGATCCACTAGCTTATAAGCTTTAGCCAGCACAAGACTAAGCATATTAGATGGGGCTACAGTATATGGTTGATTGGCTTTAGTTCAAGTAGGAGATTATTAGATGTATATCCTAGAAGCCATCTAATGACATAATTTTTATTTGGAACATGTTTTTGTATTTAATTTCAATAAATCAGGCTTTCTAATCCATATATTTCTATCCATATATCGTCCAAAGAGTTAATAGACAATGACAATATACTCTCAAGAGTTAAGAATTTGAGATATGTGTCATTATAGGTTAACTTCTAAATGCTCTTGGTTGTAGGATCATCACGGGGATGGTGATTGATTCATCATGATTGGGTGCACAGATCATTTTTCTTTTGGATAGATGAGGCTTGAGTCTATAGTATGGGAACACTAGAGCAAAAGTGCAAGCGGTTGCTAGGGAATAATAGCACTGAGCATGACCAAGTACGAGAAGTCATATGAATGTCTACTCACTCATCAATGACTTCTCGATTACTATAGTTATGTGAGTAGTTCCTGACCTGCGATGTCTCGGTCGCTCGCAATGGGATTATTATAGTTTGACAATCACATAACATGGTTCCTAGCCATATGAGACCTTGTAATATATGATGGCTATAGTAGGTTACTGTTGGAGTTGAGAATGTACTTATAGGGGATCTATCGATCTTGGTAAAAGAGGCTAATCCTATACAATTTAAGAAGTTGAGTTTGAAAATATATGACCATGGTAGATAAGGATGGAAAAGTGTTTCCATAAGTTTTACAATAGACTTAGGCTAATTGAATCGAGCATATAACAGATGATTAGGGTTTAACGAGACTCTGTGACCTACATCCTATCAAGACTCTCGATAGAGGAACTGATCATATGATAACTACACCTAGGGGTTCACCTATTCTATTCTACTAAGTTGCCACTACATACTACTAGGTATCCTGGTAGATTATGGAACCCACTTGGATCATTTTCGGATCAACGATCCATGTTAGGATTAAGCTAGAATCATTCTGGTCCATCGAAAAGAGTTTTAATAGTATTATGATAGAGATCATAGTATGCCTCACTACAGACAGAATGGAACCTAAGGGATCACACATAATAGGGCTTGACCTGATCAAGAGCTTGGATCAACATTCAGAAACTTTAAATTTATAAGAGTTATAATTTGGTAACTGCTAATTTTAGCACTTGCTAATTTTAGTACCTACTAATTTTTGGCAGTGCTATTTTGGCACATGCTAATTGAGTACCAAGAACATAATTGCAAAGTTAAATTTAATTGGGCTAATAGGTTTAAGAATCCTAGTTGGACGATACTTCAAATCCTATTAAGAATAGGATTGACAACCTTTTTAAATTTGATTCGAATTAGGCTCAAATTAAATCAAATTGAATCTTATTTGAATCAAATTGAACTGGACCCTGAATCTAATTGGATTGGTTCAAAACCATCTAAGATTGGGCATGCAAATGAGGAGGGGCACCATTTTGGTGCCCCACTTTGTGTATACGTTTAATATGAAAGGAGAGGCACATCTTTAGTCTTTCTCCTTCTTTCCAAGGACTCTCTCTAGATTAAGATAAAACTTGACTTTATCTTAATCCTTATATGAATAAGGATTAGAGTTCTTATTTTTCTAGATTTTTATAGGGTTTAAAACCTAAATATTTTTCCGTGATAAAACCAAGAGAAAAGAGTGATAGTGCCAATCCCAATTCCACATCGCATTTTTCGTTTACATTAAAATCCTTCATGCATCCTTTATTTGAAATTATTTCAGATTGGGATAAGATGAGTTCTTATCTAGATATGGCATGAAGAAGTTGAAGAGGGATTTATGTGTTGCCACAGAATGGAGCCCAGAGGGGGGGTGAATTGGGTCTTTTACAAATTTAACAAATAAATAAAGGTCTAGTGGTGCTTATGAGCAATAATAAATTAGATGCAAGATGATAGCACTTATTTAAAGAATGCAAAGAAAAAGAGTAATCACACACAAAACACAAGATATATAGTGGTTCGGTGCAAACCTAGCACCTACATCCACTCCCAAGCCACCCTTGGGAATTCCACTATAATCCACACCAGATTACAGTTGACTTATTTTTTCAAGGCTCCACAACAAACCTAAGTTGTTTTTATCACCTAGGCTCACCAACAAACCTAAATACTTGTTTTGTCTTCGGGCTCACAAGTTAACCCCAGTTGGTTTAAACACTTTGGCTCACCAACAAACACAATAATCTTCTTTCAAGACACCCTTGAAAGCAAGGTTAAAGCACAATAAAACAGATATGAAATTTAAAAGCTACACAACAAACTCTTCAAGAGTAGATGGCATCTTTGAAGCCCAAGGATGCTTGACTTCACTCTTCTTCAAGTTGCCTCTTTTGAAATGTAATAAGTTGAGCAAGCAGGCTTTTTCAGTGGAATCAGCTAGAAGAGGGTTTGATTTGAAGTTTGGAGAGAATATTAGCTTTTTGACTTTTAGTGGACTTGAATGCTCTTGATAGACTTCTCTCTTCTTTTTCTTGACTTCTTCACACTTCTCTTTCTTTAAATGAGGTTGGGTGGAGATTAAATACACCAAAAACCTTCTAAAAACGGTTTTGTGGACCGTTGGAGCATTGGAAATAGCCGTTTGGAGCTTGAAAATCAATTTCTGCAAGCCAGAAAAATAGATCCGTTAGAGCTGTCATCAGGCTGTAAGTGTCGACACTTGGCTGTCAGGTGTCGACACTTGATTTCTGGGAGTCGACACTTGATCTTTCAAGTGTCGACACTTGATGCACAGGTATCGACACTTGACACAAAATCCTTGAACCAACAAAGTTCTGTATTTTCAAATTCTCAAGCCTTGAGTCGACACTTGAAACCTAAGTGTCAACACTTGGTGTCGACACTTGGCGTGCCAAGGATTTGTGTCCGTTCCAAATGCTGAAGTGTCGACACTGATGTCCAGGTGTCGACACTTGAGACTGAAAACATCCAGAATCAAGAGTAAAAGCTTGAAATCAAAAAGATGTTCATGAAAGCATAAACACATAATAATTAAGCAATTGTAAGCCCTTTTTCAATGAAGAGGATGCTGGATATGTGAGATTTGCTCCGTGCCATTGCGTGCCATTCACCATAAATATTTGGAATTTTGAGGTGCTTTCTTCCTGAAAACTTATAACTTGAAATCCTCATTAGAATACAATATGTACTCAATGTTTTGTTATTCATCAAAATCACTGGGTGGAGCCAACATTATGTTTGTGCAACAAATAAGAGAGGAAAATAAAGGCTACGTGCATGGTTTCTTAATTATTAGTGCTAATCTAGTTTCTTCACCACTCCAAATCTTCATGCTAATTATTTTTAATCTCCACTTTGAAAATTGTGTTGATCTATCACTTGATAGGAGGGTTCTTATCTGATGGGGCTTTAAGTGGCATGTGATTAATGATAGTGGGTGTGCGATCAATCTAAGAGGGATGAGAGAATTATTATGTGCGCTAATTCTGTTGCTCAGGTGGCCAACCCAAGAGGAGGGGTAAATTTGGGTAATTAATTTTTTTTCAAGTATGTGCTCTTTTAAAATTCTTAGTGTGGTGAGTGATATAAGTTAGTAATCAAATACGGAAGTAAATAAATCACAAACAACACAAGCACAAACATAGCAAATTATAGTGGTTCGGAGCAACCCAACTCCTAGTCCACTATCCAGATACCACTTGAAATTTTTACTATATTTACCATGGAATACAGCTAGTTTGTTTGCACTGAGATCACAAACCATAACACAACTCTGGTTTTACACTGGTATCACTAAGAACCCATACAATGTTAGTTTTCCCAGGCTCACTAACAACCCACACTTAGTTTTCAAAGGCTTACCAAAAACCTAAACAAATCATAAATTACAGCCCTTGCTATACTTGGAACAATTCAAACAAAAGAGTTAAAAAATAGAGCAACACTAATGACAAACCAATCGTTGTCGGGTAGTTGCAGTTGTAGCTCTTGAGAAGCCTTCTTGTTTCATTCCTGAATGCTCTTTAAGGCTTCTTATCTTCCTCAATTAATGACTCAAGAATCTGATAGGAGTTGGTAAAGTCTTGAGTTCTTCTCTTGAAAGCTCCTTTGAATGTTCTCTTAAAAACTCATTAACTTTTCATTACTTCTTCAAAAGTTGTTCAAATCCCTTATATATAATGTCTTGAACTGATTCTAAGTGGATATGACCATTGTAGAGCTTTGGGATTCGAAAATATGACCGTTGTAGCACTTTTTGAAATAAAAAAGATAGTTTTGGAACTAGCCGTTACGTGCCCGAAAACCGGTGCTTGAGTCGGCTTGAATAGATCGAGTCAGCTCGGATGCTCAGACCTGCTGAATCTTCACTCTGGTCGAGTCAGCTCTTCATAGTCGAGTCGACTCGATGGCTGGTTTTCTCAAAATTGTTTTCTCAGGCCTCTGGAAGAATCGGCTTGTCTGCACATGAGTCAGCGCGATTGTCAGTCTGAGAAATTTCACTCTAGACGAGTCGGCTCGACTTCCCTCAAGTTGGCTTGAATTCTTAGTACTTCAGATTGAGAAATTGACTCTACTTGAGTCGCTCTTCACTCTCGAGTCAGCTCGGTTGTCTGCATGCCAGAGAACTCAGTGTCGTGCCAGAACCAAGAGTCGACTCTTCTTACTGAGTCGAGTCGGCTCGAGTGATTGGTTTTGCCAAAAACCCTTCCAAGCTTTTCCAGAATTCTTCTAAAGGCTTCCAACCAACTTCAAAATGTTATCAAACTTCTTCAAAGCCTAAACTATGTAATTTAATTAGAAATTACATTGAATTGGCCTTTTTTCATGAATACACAAGTAATTTTTTTTGGGCTCCTTACTATATGAACTTTTCAAAAATACCTTGTCATACATCAGTAACTTCAGAACTGTAGGAAGAGTGGTTGTATATTCAAATCATCCTACAAAAACTTATAAACATTGAGAATAGTTAGTATCAAATACATGCTTCAATATTTTTTTTATCATCAAAATCATTCAGGGTCAACAATCTTTTCCTTTTTGATGATGACAAAATACTAGGCATGGAAAAAGAAACTTTACAATTATGAGTATATGAACATGTAACGTATCAAGGTAACTTGTGTATGATTTTAAGATTGATGTATATCCATATGTATCAACAAGTGTCAAGAATGTATCAGAAAGTATCAAGGCTTATCAAAATTGTCAGAGCTTTTGTAATAGATCCAATGTGTATCAGAGTTAATATTTATCAAATGCTATTTTTGCTCAAAAAGTATGAAAGTCAATAATGTACCAAGGTAAATTGGAGAGCAGAATGTATTAGAGCTAAGGTAGCACAAAGTATCCAAGCTAGCAAATACTTCAAAGCTAGCAAAATACTTCAAAGCTAGCAAAATACTTCAAGCTAGCAAATACATCAAGCTATTAAGACGGGTGCAGAGCCAAGTGTATCAGAGCAAAGTTTGAATAATTTGGATAACTCTCCCTGTTTCATTAATTATTGCTTTGCAATTTTAATGAGTTTCTATTTGTCCATTCTTTCAACTACTATCTTCTCTACTATCTTTTTCCCTATTTTATGTTCTTTGAATTTTCAATGCACATCAATATCACTCTCCCTTTTTATCAGCAACAAAAAAGGTTCATTAAGCAATTAATGACTTTTGAAATAGAATACAAAATTAACAAGATTTGAGATAATTTCACCTTTTCATTACAATCTTGAAATTCTTATTAATCTTTTCTGTTCTTGTTCAAGTTATAAGCATCACAGAACAGTTAGAAAGATATTTGAAACAAAGTGCGAAAGATACATATATATATTCAAGTCTTTGATACAATCTTTAAAAGATACAAGATACAATCATCAAAAGATACAAGATACATCCAATATAAAGAAACAAGTACTAATCTCTTCCTCACTAGAGGAGAACCTATCTTTAGAACAGTGGAAGAGGTCTTAGTTTTAATGGTTGAACCTAAGATCTCTAAATCTAGTCTTTGTAGGAACCTTAGGTCTAGTGGATTTTTGTTTTGGCCTGGCTTTATGTTTGGAACGGTAGGGATGAGGCTCAACTTTATGTCATCAAAAGTATGCTAGGCACACTGTAAGTGGTGGAGGAGGCTGTGTGGCTAGAGGTGATAGCTGACTGGCATAGGGAGGTGAAGATTGAGCTGGTGGCTGCCTAGAAGCGATGCTCTAGAAGCTTCAACTGTAGACTGCAATCTAGACAAAAATATCCAAACAGTCCGAAGCTCAGTGGTAATCCCCTGAACTTCCTGTTTGTATACTGTGCAGTGTATCAGTCTGCTAGGTAGCAAATGCATCTGTTGCTCCTCTAAGTCATCCAATATATGAACGCAGGTCTCTGATATTTGCTTGATGGTCATCTGCATCTGTTGTTGTGCCTCAAATACTCCATCCTCAAGGTAAGCTCCCTCATCTGTCCTCTGATTCCTGAAGCCCATGGTCCACATTTGACGAAGCTCGTCAAACATGGATCTGAGGTAGTTGTCAGGGTGTCAGTGAAGCGAGTGAGCTGCTCAGAGATATCCACGTAGTCAGCGGTGTTGAAGTCGATGGTCTAGGTGCAGGTCCAGCTAATGTGCAGGCGTGTCCTGGGGCTGCCAGTCTATCCAGTAAATCTAGTCAATCCCTGAATCTCCTCATCAGTAGAATGCATATCATCGTCATCATCATCTCCATCATCCTCAGCATCTCTGTTAGCAGCAGCAGTCTTAGCAACCTGTGCAGCCTAATCCTCATCATTGAGTCAGAGTCATGTGCCACTCTCTGACCAGACATCTTCTTCATCCAACTCCTCCACTTGGTAATAACCCATCCGATGGAGGGACTTCACTGAGTAGTGGTCTGTGTTGAATTGGACGTCCATCCTCCCCTGTCAAATCAATCCCAAACTCCTAAAAAAGTAGAGTAAACACCATGCCATAGGGTAGGCAGGCCTTTGGTCGCCTCGTGCCTCTCTAATCTGTACTAACATGATAAAAGGAAGATTGAGGGCCTCCCCTCAATCACATGCCTCATAAGAACCATGTCATGCTCACTAACCAAGTTAAAGCGGACCGGTCCTAGGTAGAAGATTCTACTGATCATATTATGTAAGAGACTCATCTCCAAAGATAACATATTTGCCTGTACATAATAATTCCATCCACATTTCTTCTTTCCAAAATTATTCTAAGAGTCTTCTGCTTATCTTTTAAAACTAAGTGCTGTAGTCCATTTTTGGGCATCTGTAATATACTGCTAAGCTTGTCCTCATCAACTACCATTCTAACTCCTTAACTGTGGACTTAATGTGATACTCTCCAAAGATAAATTTTCAAAGAAGTTCCTTACTAAATTAGGATATGTAGGTATATCCAAAGAACAAAAATGACTCCACCCTGATTGTCAATCACTCATCGATTCTCAGTCCCAACTCTCAAGGAATGTAAAACAACTTTCCTCCCATAGGTTACGAGATGATGTGGCCATAGAAATTAGTTGCCTAGGTGGTGGTAGAGACACATTGTCTGCTCTTCTTGCTCTTGGGCTCGGGTTGACTCATCTTCACGATGCTTGGTTCTTCTTTCCCTTTGGGTGCTGGAATTCACATGTCTAGCCCTCTTTCAAACTGCCATCTCGGTGCCATTAGTGGGAATCAGAGGTGGGAGAAGGTGGATTGAGTGGATTTACGGAAAGTGGGGTAGAAATGTGGTCCCAAGTTTTGGAAGGGCTTTTCTAATGCTTGGCTAGGGTTCAATAGGAAAGGTATGCCCTAGGTTTGGGTCCTACGGGATATATAAAAAAGGTTATCCCAACATCCGAGTCGACTCGGCCAAACCTAGTCTGCTCGAGTCGGCTCGGCAAGGATTAACAAAAAAGCTCTAAAAACCTAATAAAAATGCATCTAGCCCTGGAAACACACTAAATAGGTGGTTATCTATTTCAAATTGGTTAAGGAGATTTTCTAGATAATTTTCCTTAATTTGAAGAAATTAGGTCAAAAATTTCTAAAACGAGTCACACAATCCTAATTCTCCTCTAATCATTTGAAATCTATCTTCATTAAGAGATTTAGTGAAAATGCCAGCTAATTGAATTTTGTGTGGAATAAATTCAAGCTCAATATTTCTATTTTGTACATGATCCATAATAAAGTGATGTCTAATTTCTATATATTTTGTTCTAGAAAGTTGAATTGATTTTTTTGTTAGATTAATAGCACTTGTGTTATCATATTTGATAAAATTTTTGTTTGAATAATACCAAAGTCTTTCCAGTTATTGCTTAATCCATAACACTTGTGCACATAACTCCAGCAGCAAGTATATGTGATTTTTTAGGGTTTGATTGACATCTAGCACATACACATACACTGAACAAGATATCAGGCCTATTAGTAGTTAAATACAACAATGATCCATCATATCTTTATAAAGTTTTTGATCACTGTTGTGTTCCATCTTCATCTTTATCAAGTTTACAGGAGGGGCTCATGGTGTGCCAATTTCTTTGACTGACTCCATACCAAACTTCTTAATGATTCCTAGATGTACTTTTGCTTGGTTGATAAATATTCCTTTCTTTGTTTGCTTAATTTGGAGTCCAAGAAGTAGGGTTAGTTCATCCATTAGGCTCATTTCAAATTCGTCCTGCATAAGCTCAGCAAATTTTCTACACAAGTCTTCATTAGTTGCACTAAAAATAATGTCATCTACATAAATTTTGCACAACAATATGTCATTTGCTTTTCTTTTAATGAACAAAGTAGTGTCTACATTTCTTTAACAAAACATTTTCAAGTAAGAACTTAATCTTTCATACCATGCTCTAGGAAACTTGTTTTTATCATACAATGTTTTATTAGTTTGAAAACATGATTTGCAAAGAGCATGATTTTTCAAAACCTAGTAGTTGTTCTACAAAAACTTCTTCTGAAATAAAACCATTCAAAATGTACTTTTTATATCTATTTGAATCAATTTGAAATCCATGTAGCAATCAAATGCAAGCATAATCAATAGCTTCTAATCTTGCTACAGGTGTATAGATTTCATTAAAATCTATTATTTCTTATTGATTATATCCTTTAGCTACTATCTAACTTTATTCTGAGATATTGGCCTTTTTCATTAACTTATTTTTATAACCCATTTAGTTCCTATGACAGGAGGATCTGATGGTCTAGTCACTAAGGTCCATATATTTCTTTCAAATTTGGTAAGTTCTTCATGCATTGCCATGATCCAATTAGGGTCATTTTCAGCTTCTTCTATACTATGTTCTACTTGTGAAACAATCCTAGGTAATTATGTGCTTCTCTAAGTGAGACCTAGTTGTAGGCCCACGTAGGCAACACAAGAGGGGGATGATTGGGTTTTATAAACTTTTGTCTATTTAAAAGATGAACTAAACCAAGTATGTGCTAATGCAATTCAAGTGCTTGTGGTATTTTCAAAAATGCAGCGGAAATAAAGAAATAAAAGCATAAGAAGATAATCACACAAACACAAAGTTTATATGTGGTTTGGTGCCAACCAAAAACCTACATCCACTCCCCAAGCCACCCTTGGAAATTCCACTAAGTTTGTTTTTATAACTTTAGGCTCACCAACAACCTTTACAACTTGTTTTGTCTTCGGGCCACAAGTCAAACCCTAGTTGGTTTCAAGGCTCACCAACAACCACTCTTGGTTTTTCAGGATAACCAAGAACCTAAACAACTTGTTTTGGCTTCGGCTCACAAGTAAAACCCTAGATGGTTTCAAGGCTCACCAATAACCACTTTGGTTTTTTAAGGCTTACCAAAAAATCTCTTTGGTTTTCCAAGCTCACCAAAACCTTAAGTAAAACAAGTAAGAGCAAGTATAAATGAATACAATAAAAACTTTCTAAAAATAAAGCAAATATCTCTTTAAAACCCTTGTTGTTGATGAAGATCTTGTCTTCAAGTTGATGAAGCCTTTGATTGATGCTTGTAGATGTAGACTTTGTCTCTCTTTGAAACTTGGAGCTTGAAGGCTTTTAATCACTCAACTATTGAATCCTTTAAGAATATTCAAGAAACTCACCAAAAGATTACTTCCCCATTTGATTCTTGATGTTTATATAAGCCTTCAACACTTAAATGACCGTTTATAGCCGTTAGGAAGGAAAAAGGTCGTTGAGCCAAGTTGGAGATGTTCTGCAGCCCAGAAAACTAGCCGTTACTATTCAAGTATCGACACTTCACCTCCAGGTGTTGACACTTCAGTTTCAAGTGTCGACCTTCATTCTCTAGGGTGTCGACACTTCACTTCCAAAGTATTAACACTTCAGCTCCAAGTGTCGACACTTTCTGAAAGTGCCTTTTGAAGTTTTCTGTTTACCTCAGGCCTTGAGTCGACATTTCACTTTTCAAGTGTCGACACATATCCTCAGGTGTCGACACTTCATTTCCAGGTATCGATACTTGCCTGTGCCATTGCTGAAACATCTTCAAATTGAAACTTTTTAACCTCTTCAATTCTCTTCCATATTAATTCCAAAGTCCATAATACTTATTTTTCATTAAATTAAGGACTTTTTCAACTGAAATACAAGCATTTCTTCATTCAACATGATTGAGTACTAAGATCTGAGAAATACACTTAAAATATAATTAGTACTCATATATACTTAAACATTTTGTCAATCATCAAAATCAAATCAGAGTCAACAATCTCTCCCTTTTTGATGATGACAAAACCTTTAAGTAGATGAAAAGGGTAAGCTTAAAAAGATTAACAATAGATAAACATGTAAGCTCAAAATAATAAGCACCAAGCTCCACCTCAAAATATGATCCAAAAAAATCTTCAAAAATATTTTTCAAAATATGCAAAATTTCAAAATTTTTAAATTTCTTCTGTTCTTACTAATTCTTCCCTTTAGATAAAAACATTTACATTCTCTCCCCTTTGCACTTTCTTTCATTTCTTAATGATTTTCATGTTTACCAATCTTCCCCTTTTCATACTTAACAAAATTTCTCTCCCCTTTTTGACATTATGAAAAAGGATGAAGGCATACAAAATGAGAATGAAGGTGGAAAGAATAGTAAGTAGATCCATCAAAATCAATGCATAAATCAGTTAAACGTGATATCACTTGAAATATGGTACAATTTAACATGATACCACACAATGATAAGCACATGCAAGAAATAATTCAATATATATATATATTTATTATCCATTCACCTCACTTATTCATGGGATAAGACCACAGCGGCATCCCAGCACGTCAGAGACCCCATTGAATAGGAAGAGAGGGTCTTTAACCCTACTATCGTCCTATGATCGGACGGTCATGGTGACTAACCCAATCCGCGCGGCTGCTACTAGGAATCTTTTAAAATAAATTTTGATACCAATTGAATATGATACCACTTAAATGTAACTCTCCTTAAATGATTAGATTTGAAACAAGGAGGAGTATCAAAGAAATATAAGTATAGCATGATATCAAGTAAAACATTCAAAGCATCTATATGATAACAAATATTTGGATGCTCCCCCTGAATGTTATTCTCCCTTAAAAAATATGCATTTCATTGAGGAATAAAACATGAAAGCACATGCATCATACAATTTTAGATGAACATAACTCTAAGTCTGAAACCAAGGATTTGAAAATTTTCAAGATATTCATGATTTTCAAAATATAAGGCATTTATACCACTTAAAACTTTCAGTATGATTTCAAATTATTTTAAGATGATTTGATATCCATACAAATGCTAGAAGTAATATGATATCAGTCTAGCTACTAGAGTAAGGTTTGTCAATATGCATACTTCTTCTTAAAAGTAACCATTAACTACCAGTTCTATACTTGATTCAAATCAATTCTAACTTAAGCATAGATGCCAATAATGAGCATATGAATCGTAACATTTCACTTGAAATAATTCAAAAACTGTATTAATTCAAAATACAAGTGAAAGTCCAATAATCATAAGTTGAAATAATGAGAGCATGAAATCCATTTACCATCAAAAATGTCACGATCACAACTAATGATTATTAGTCTAAGCTTGATTCTAATTAATCAATTAAAATATTTTCAATCAATATACATTTTAAAAAGTGTTTTCATGAAATACATTAATCAAAATCAAGTGAAGGTCTTACAATCATAAATTTAATCATGATAGCATGAAATTCATCAACATCAAAAAGTTCATGATCATAGCCAATGATGATAAGTCCAAACTTGATTCTAATTAACTATATAAAATAATTTTTCAAAGTAATTGATGCAATAAAAATTAATCTATATTTTAATTATGGAAGGAGATGTTTAGAATTTACCAATATACAAAGTCTTCCTTTTACCATTTAGTTCAAAATGTAGCTTGTCCACTTCTTTAAATTGTCTTGTATAACCTCTTTTCAAGAACTTCCTTTCTTCATGTTGGGTTGCAAGACATTTCTGCAAAACAAATTAAGTGAATATCTTTGGTACCCAAACTTTCTTGGATCCTTTATGATTAGTAATTATGTTCATTTTGGAATCCAAACTTTTTTTAATCTAGAAGGATAAGCATTAAAAACCACATTTAGAAGATAATTGAAAGAAGCAGGAATAGATAAATTTTTAAAAGTTTTTGCTTCTTTTCCTAACCAAAAATTTTTATCACATAAATCTTTCAAAATAACATTTTCTTTTCTAAAATTCTTTTCTTTAGAAAAATTATTCTTTTCATTTTCAAAACATAAATCTTGGCTTTTAAATCATCATTTTTTTGCAAGATTGGTGTTGTCAATAGAAAATGAATCTACATGCCTATTTAATTTCTTGTGCTTAATTTTTAGCAATTATTCATGCACAAGATCATTAGATGCATCATGTAGTTCATCAAAGATTATTTTCAACACATACCTTTCATTTGCCAAGAAGCAAAGATGGGCAACTTCATCATCCGTACTTGAATCTTTGCTATCGCTCCAAGTTGCCATCATTGCCTTGAATTTCTTTTTGACTTTGAAAGCCATTATCTTCTTTTCTGTATCAGCTTCCACTATCCTTTATCATAAGTTCAACTCATAGGTCATGAGTGAACCGATAAGCTCCTCTAAAGGTAAGGTTTCTACATCTTTAGCTTTTGGATCGCCGTCACCTTTGGATCCCATGATTTTGGCAAGGATCTAAGAATTGTGTTCACTAAATCAGCATTAGTATAGATTTTGCCAAGACTTTTTAATTCATTAATAATAGTCATGAATCTTGAAAATATATTAGATATAGATTCATAATGCATCATTTCAAAAATTCCAAAAGAGTGTACAATCAAATTAATTTTAGTGTTCTTCACTTGAAGAGTACCCTCATGAGTAACTTCAAGTGTGTCCCATATTTCCTTCGTCGATGTGCATTTAAAAATTCTATAAATTCATTTAAGTCCAATGTACAATAAAGCAAGTTCATTGCTTTAGTATTGAGTTCAGTTTGTTTAATATCATATTCATTCCAATCCTCTTCGAGCTTGAAATGAAAATGCCATTAACAAAATGGAAGGAATATGAGGACTACTAACAATGATTTTCCAAGATGATAACTAATAGATTGAATATGGATGTGCATGCGAGTTTTCCAAAATATGTAATTTGTGCTATTGAAAAATGGTGGTCTAACACTAATACCTATAAGGGTTACCAAGAACTTTAGCTCAAATCGTTAAATTTTCAAACAGAGCACCCACTCTGATACTAATTGTAGGCCCATGTAGGCAACCAAGAGGGGGGGTGAATTGGGTTTTATAAAACTTTTGTACTATTTAAAAGATGAACTAAACCAAGTATGTGCTAATGCATTCAAGTGCTTGTATATTTTCAAATAAATACAGCAGAAATAAAGAAATAAAAGCACAAGAAGAACAATCACAAATACAAAGGTTTATAGTAGTTCGGTGCCAACCAAGCACCTACATCCACTCCCAAGCCACCCTTGAAAATCTCACTAAGTTTGGTTTTATAACTTAGGCTTACCAACAACCTTTACAACTTGTTTTGTCTTCGGGCTCACAAGTCAAACCCTAGTTGGTTTCAAGGCTCACCAACAACCACTCTTGGTTTTACGATATAACCAAGAACCTAAACAACTTGTTTTGGCTTCGAGCTCACAAGTAAAACCCTAGATGGTTTCAAGGCTCATCAACAACCACTTTGGTTTTCAAGGCTTACCAAAAACCTCTTTGGTTTTCCAAGACTCACCAAAAATCTTAAGTAAAACAATGTAAGAGCAAGTATAACTGAATACAATAAAAGCTTTCTAAAAATAAAGCAAATATCTCTTTGAAGCCCTTGATTGTTGATGAAGATCTTGTCTTCAAGTTGATGAAGCCTTTGATTGATGCTTGTAGATGTAGACTTTGAATGCTCTCTTTGAAACTTGGAAGCTTGAAGGCTTTTAATCACTCAACTATTGAATCTTTAAGAATATTCAAGAAACTCACCAAAGATTACTTCCTCATTTGATTCTTGATGTTTATATAGCATCCAAACACTTAAATGACCGTTTATAGCCGTTAGGGAGGAAAATATGGCCGTTGGAGCTAAGTTGGAGAAGTTCTGCAGCCCAGAAAACTAGCCGTTACTGTTCAAGTGTTGACACTTCACCTCTAGGTATCGACACTTCAGTTTCAAGTGTCGACACTTCATTCTCTAGGTGTCGACACTTCACTTCCAAGTGTCGACACTTCAGCTCCAAGTGTCGACACTTGTCTGAAAGTACTTTCTAAAGTTTTCTGTTTGTCTCAGGCCTTGAGTCGACACTTCACTTTTCAAGTGTCGACAATTGATCCTCAGGTGTCGAACTTCATTTCCAGGTGTCGACACTTGCCTGTGCCATTACTGAAACATCTTCAAATTGAACTTTAACTCTTCATTTCTTCCATATTAATTCCAAGTCCATATACTTGATTTCTATTAAATTAAGGACTTTTTCAACTGAATACAAGCATTTCTTTATTCAACATGGTTGAGTACTAAGATCTGAGAAATACTTAAGATATAATTAGTACTCATATATACTTAAACATTTTGTCAACATTAAAATCAAAACCAGAGTCAACACTAGTCCTAACATCTTAGAGAGATTATCAATAATTAAATCTTTAGGATGTGAAGTTACATACCTCCTTCTCTTGATAATCTCCATGATCTTTGCTTACCATTTCTTCTCCTTCTTGTGTTTGTTTGTCCTTTAGGCTCATGTCCTCCATAGCTTTGTCGATTGTACCTGTATCATTATCAATGCACTCTTCTTTTCTAGAAGGTAAGTGATTAGATTCGTCAAAGATAATATGAATAGATTCTTCAACATTCAATATTCTTTATTAATACTCTATAAGCTTTTCTAGATGTGTGAATATCAAGAAAAATTGATTCATCAGATTTAGCATCAAAATTTTCTAGGTTATCCTTTCCATTATTCAACACAAAGCATTTACAATCAAAAATATGAAAATAATTGATGTTAGGTTTTCTATCGTTCCAAAGTTCAAGGAGTTTTTTTTTAAAATTGGTCTTATCAAAACATGGTTTAAAATATAGCATGCGGTGTTCACAGCTTCTACCCAAAAGTATCTTGGAAGATTGCCTTCACACACATAGTTTGGGCAATCTCTTCCAATGTCCTATTCTTCTCTCTACAACACCATTTTGCTGTGGTGTTCTAGTAGTGGAGAAGTTATAATCAAGCTGTGCTAAGTGCATATTCATCAAAATATTGATTTTCAAATTCTGTGCCATGATCACTTCTAATAGATATAACTAAAAGATTTTTCTGGTTTGAAACTTTCTTATAAAATTTTTGAAAAACTTTAAAAGCTTTATCCTTGTGTGTGATAAATAAAATCCAAGTAAATCTCAAAAAATTATCTATTATCACAAGTCCATATTTCATACCACCTAGGCTTGTGGTCCTAGTTGGTCCAAATAGGTCCATGTGTAGTAGCTCAAGAGGTTTAGAAGTAGAACTATATTTTTCAATTTAAAACTCCTCCTAGTTTGTTTTATCAAATTGACATGCATCATAACATGTTTAAAATCAACTTTAAATCTTGGTAAACCTCTACCTATATCTTTGAAAATCAATTTAGCTATTGTATGCATGCTAGCATGACCTAATCTCCTATGCCAAAGTAAGCTAGACTCTGTTTAGCATTCATTATCACAAGACTTGTATTACTAGACATGGCTAAATCATTTGAGTCTACCACATATATGTTTCCAAGTCTGTGACTAATGAGCTTAGTGCTAGAATCAAGTGAGTTAGTTACAATGCACATTGAAGATTCAAAGACAACCTTGAAGCCTCTATTACATAATTGACTTATACTTAATAAATTATGCTTCAATTTGTCAACTAGAATATATTTTCAATGAATGTAGAAGGGATAATTCTGATCTTACTGACGCCAATTATCTTTCCCTTATCATTGTCACCAAAAGTGACCATCCCTCCATCCTTCATTTCTAGGATGATGAATTATTCTTTATCACCCATCATATGTCTTGAACAGCCATTGTTCAGATATCATCTTTCTTTGTATTCTGGGCTGCAAGACATTCCTACAAAATAATTAAGTAGTTCTTTTAGGTACCCAAGATTTCTTGGGTCCTTGCTGATACAGGGCAAGGGGTAGGGCTAGGGATGCTAGATGCTAGTAAGGATGCTTACGATTCAAAGGAATCTTTTCAGGGTTGATGAGTTTTTTTATGTTTCTTGTTATTATTTTTTTTCTTAGTTTCGATTCCCGATCACAAGCAAAGGTAAGAAATACGAAAGAATAGTAATGTAAGCTTATGTTAGCAGTTCAAAGTCCTAAAAGTGAAAACGAGAACAGGACCCCGGGATTAAGAAACCCCGTAGGACTAGCTCAACATACAATATCTACTTAGGAGATAAAGAGAAAGCAAACCTCACACTTCTGAAGTGCCCGGTGCAGAGATCGCTCAACTCGACGGATGCGGCCTGGATGCCGAGCAGTCAAACCCTTGGAAGCACTGGCTTTGTGTCAGGAGGTCGCGATGGCAAAGCTAACTGTCTCCGATGCCCGAGATGCCAGGGAGGACCTGTAGGCAAACAAAAGAAGGATCAACGAGATGTCGAGATGCACGGAAAGGAACTGAGAGGGAGTTGAGAAAAGGGCTTCGAGCCGGGCATCCGACTGGATTCCGAAGTCAAAGTTAGAGATAACTAGGGGCCTCGCACCCCGCGACATCATGGAGGACGAAGGAATGTGGCCTCACACCACTCGACGTCCAGGAGGACGAAGGACTCGCGACGCCCTGGGACAATGGACAGGTGGCCTCACACCACTCGACGTCCTGGGGACAAAGGCAATTTCACTAAAACCTAGTATAGGAGACAAGGGTTGGAGGGTAGAAAACTCAATCTCTTTTTCATTAATCATTCAATAGTTCTACAAGGGAGGGATTGTGTCCTTTAAATAGGTACCCAAGGCCCATTTGAAATTCAAATGAAATCAAATTACAAGCTTTCATGGGTGCGTCCAAAATTTGCATCTTCTCCTCTCTTTGGCCGACCAAAAGACTTGGATTGGGCGTGCATGTGGGAAGGCTTGGAGAGGGGGATTGGTCTCTTGACTTCCTTCATTAGCATGCACATTTTAGGAAGAAAGAGTGGGGCATGGCTTGCTTGAAGGGATGTGTTCCCTTGGACTCTTCAACGCCATCTCTTGGATTGATTCAAGGCCGACCAAGTGGAGAGCTCCTTGGGAGTTGCATGGTTGAGGGCTTGGAGAGGGAGTGTGTCCTTTGACCTTTCATCCTTGCATGAATACTTTGGGAAGAAAGCTTGGAAGGGGGCTTGCTTTGTGGCTTGGTTTCTTCAAGGATCTTCAACGCCCCTCTTTTGATGGAACAAGGCGTGATGTGGGGGAGGGAAGAGGGGGATGGTGTTTCTTCCTTCTAATGTCACCCAAGAGAAAAAAGGCAAGGGGATGGCATGGGGAAAGCATGAGGGTGCCACCTTGTTTCCCTCCTTGGATTTCCAAGTGGTAACTGATATGGCGCCACGTAGGTAGCTGAGGTGGACCTAAGTTGGCATTATTCCAAGTGAAAGGGGTGGGTTGGCCCACCAGGACTTGACTTGGTTATGAAGCCAGGGTGACTTCAATTGGGCTTGGGCCCAGTCCAAACTCAGACTTGAACAAATACAGGACTCATAACCTAACTTGACCCAAATGGTCAAGGTACAGGACCTAAACAAACTTTGACAAGAAATTTATAAATTGCTTTGGCTTAAGGCCTTATTATAGGACTCATAGAAGGGGAACCCTAATCTGAGATCCACAGAGGGTTGAGGAGCCTCTGTCAGATCTTGGTGCCCACACAGTTCTCCCGGGGTGGGAGGAACTCGACCCTGTCAAGTAAGGGTTAGCTTGGCTTTGATACCTCTCCAGGATGTCGGGGTCGATACGCTGCAAGTCCTCCCGTGTGATCCACGAGTCATCGGATTCGGGTCGGCCTTGCCATCGGACCAGGTAATGCTGGTAGCCCTTGCCCCGGGTAGTGATGGCTTGGTCATCCAGGACACGCTCAAATCCGCTCTCCTCGCTCAGGTATATTTGGAGGTGGACACTCAGGTTCAGGTTCACTCTCAAAAGGGAGGTCAGGCCTAAATGGCTCACTGGGTATGTTTGCGGGTTCCCTATACTCGACTAAGTCAGAGATATTGAATGTCGAGCTAATTCATAATCCGGAGGTAATTCTAGCACATAGGCGTAGGGCCCATTCTCCTAATCACTTTAAAGGGACCGCGCCCACGAGCATGAAGCTTCTTAACAGTTCCCGGTGGAAACGTTCAGGCCGAAGCCTAATCATTACAAAATCCCCTATTTCAAACTCTTTTGCTCGCTTTTGGGAATCAGCCAGCTTTTATATGTGTTATTACTTATATAATTTTCTGGCTAATTTCTTTATGCATATCCCTAATATGCTGTGCAAGTGAATCAGCTGACTCGGAGACACGTGCATGGATGGGTAGGGGAATTAGGTCAATAGGTCGGTTAGGCTTGTATCCATAGACAATTTCAAAAGGACTCTTCCCAGTGGTCCTATTTACAGAGCTATGTAGGCGAACTCGGCTCGAGGTAAAAGAAGATCCCAATTTCCCGTATGTTCACCTATCAAGCATCTAAGAAGGTTTCTTAGGCTGCGGTTGACCACCTCAGTTTGACCGTTGGTTTGCGGTGGTAGGCAGTGGAGAATTGGAGCTTGGTGCCTAGGAGGTGCCAAAGGGTTTTCCAGAAATAGCTAGTGAAGCGGACATTCCTATCGGACACTATAGTCTTGGGTAGGCCATGTAACTTAACCACATGTTCCAAAAAAAGCTTGGCGACTTTGAAGCATCTAGGGTCTGGGAGCAGGGTATAAAATGAGCCATTTTGGAAACCTATCAACTACTACAAAGACAGAATCGTGCTTCCTGGCGGTCTTGGGTAATCTTACCACAAAATCCATGCTGAGGTCTTGCCCAGGGTGGCTAGGTACCGGCAAGGGGGTGTAAAGGCCAGTATTCTGTTTCTGCTGCTTGGCCACAGCACAGGTTCGGCACCTAGAGACAATATTGGCGACATCTTTCTTAAGGCTAGGCCAAAAGAACTGGTCTTCAACAGCTAGAATGGTCTTCTCCCTACCAAAGTGACCAGCTAGGCCTCCCGCATGGGTTTCCCACACTAAAAATCTCGGAGAGAAGTCTTGGAATGCACAACTTATTACCCTTGAAAAGATAACCATCCTGTAAGGTATAGTCACTATGGGCACTAAATGGTTCTTGAAGCTTAGACTGGAAGATCTCACTGAAGTCAGGACAAGTTCATATTGCTCCTTAAGTCGGTCAAATCCTACAACCTCAGTCCTAACCGTGTTTAACAAAAGGGCACGACGGCTAAGGGCATCAGTTCTTTTTGCAAAATTTTGTTCTTTTCTATAATTTCATCTTTTTCTTTCAATAAAGCATCATTGTTATTTTTCAAAGACCTTATTTTCAAACAAGCCTTTTTGTATTTAGTTAATAACTCATGAAATACATTGTTCAATTCTTCAAATATAAATTCATCATTGGGTTCGAGAGACATTATCTCATCCTCAAGACCCATTAAATATATGTTAGCTATTTTTATGGTCTCTTCTTCATCATTTGATGCAGATTCCTTGCTATCGCTCCAAGTTGCAACCATTGCTTTCTTCTTCTTCTTTTGAATCCTTTCTTCAATGTTGGATAGTCTGATCGAAAATGCCTTGGTTTCTTTTATTTGCAGCAGATGGGCTGTTATTTTTTATCTTTATCTTTATCTTTTCTTTATCTTTGCCTTGTTCCCCTTTCTATAAAATTTTCTCCAATATCTTGCTTTTCTTCTGTCCATAAATTTCTTAAATCTCCTCACAACTAAAGCAATATCTTCATCTTCTAGTTCATCTTCGTAGGAGGGGCTTCTTCTTCTATTTCTCTTCTTGCTTCTCAATTCTACTGCAGCTTTAAAGGCTATAGATTTTTTCTTTTGATTTCATCCTCGCTTCTATGTTGCATGGTCAATTCATGGGTAATCAGAAAACCTAACAACTCATCCAGTGATAGAGTATTCAAGTCCTTCGCTTCCTGGATAGCGGTGACCTTCGGATCCCATTTGTCCGGTAGAGATCTCAAAATTTTTTGCACGAGATCTATGAAGGTGAAAACATTCAAGCATGCTGGGTAGAAAAAATACATTTTAAAACTATTTTAAAACATGCATAATGGAAGGCTCGGTAGATAGATCAAGATGATCTACCGATATGCCCGTAACAGGATCTAGTATAAAAATCTAGCATGCAAGGAAACATCAACAGCAAGAAAGAAATAAAGATATAAAAGTACCTTATCATTATACCTCTGAAAATATTATGAAAAGGAGGAAGGCGCCCGAGCCATACACGTGTCTGGCCTCTACAGGTAATCCACACTAGGGCTCGACACTGATCAACTCTCTCTGAGTGCTAGCTCTTCGGAATCCTTCGGGCCAATCTTTTCTTCCAGGAAGACAAGGAGGAGAGGTGGAACCCTTTCCAAGAAACTCTCTTCCAGGACCTAGCTTGAATGCTAGGTTTTTCACACCCAATCCCAAGTCCTCACAAAACCCTCTTCTTCTTCTAGTTCTTCTAACAATCTGCAGCCTCTAAAATGACCTTCATTTATAAGGGCAGCCATGAGAGGGAGAAAGAGGAAGGAGGAGTGATTGGGGGAAAAGGTCAAGGGCCATACCAAATGGGTCCAAGCCAAAGAAGGTAAGTATAACTATCATACTAAGAAAGCTTGGAGACAAAATGCACAAAAATCAAAATTCGAATTCAAAATTCGAAGTCAAAACATTCCAGAAATTCTTCTCAAAAAATCTGTTTGTCATAGCAAGTGTTGACACTTACAAAACACCAAGTGTCAACACTTCCCAAGTGTCGACTCAAGCAAGTGTCGACACTTGGAACATGGTCAATCATATTGACCTCGGTGTGATGGCAAACGTTCTCAATCATCGATCAGCCTTAAGATTAGATAGAAACTCCTATGGCATGTGACCCCATAGGTTCGAACACTAAGCCGGTAGCACTGGAATATTTTCAGTACCAGTCAAAGTCCTTATCTAGCAATGATACGCGACATCCGGATAGGTTGAAGATGCAGAGCACCTCACAAGAATCTCTGGTATATTGTTACCATATAATTCATCCCTTTGACCTTAAAATGCTCAGGATGACCTAGGGTTTGACTGCCAACCCTAATATGGTTTATCTTGATCGTGTCTTAACTTTACAAGTTCTGTGACTCGTCACAAGAACTATCTTAGCCAAGGATTTGCTAAATTGAGACATAGTGAGTCTTCACTCCAAACTATTTGAAGGGGTCAATTTCATCTTGATCCACCACCGCTCCACAAATACTTGACTGCACCCAGAAATCTTTCATCACTGGATTAGAAATCCAGGTAGTCCGGCACCAAAGTACAGTGAGTTGCTTGCAAGCTACCATGGTGATCTCAGGTTTGAGGGATAATATACCCATATCCCTTCGCGAGCAACCCTTTGGCAGAAGGGAGCGTCGTAGATGGTCACGTTCAGTGAGATGTCACACATTTCACTGCATGTCACACCAGTGTCTCCATACTCATTGGTTAAGAGGATAACTAATAAATATGACATACAACAACCTATACTCGATTCATTGTCGTCATATAACAATGTATCATTTGGTTATGAACCAGTTTAAGAACTACTTGATATATCATCTCTATATCAAAAACAATATAGTTCTAAGGACTCCATCACACAAGAGTTCTTTTCAGGAAAATGCACATGTGATGAATAGCCAAAGAATAACCTTTATTCATTAAAAATTTATATACAATTACAAAAATAGCACAACCATCTACAGCCCAGATGATTGGCTTTGGAACATAATTTTTAACAACTCCCACTTGGACTAAAGCCAATCGGTACAGAATCTCTTTCTCATTTTTCATTTACAACTATCAAACTCTTGAATTTCGACGGCTTTAGTGAAGGGGTCAGCCAGGTTTTCCTTTCCATCAATCTTCTGAAAGTCAATGTCACCTCATTCCATGATCTCTCGTACAAGGTGATAGCATCGTAGAATATGCTTTATACGATAATGAGACTTCCACTCTTTGACTTAAGCAATAGCTCCAATGTTGTCACAATACACCGAAACAGGACCATCCAAGGAAGGTGCCACTCCTAGCTCGCCAAGGAACTTCCGTAACCACACAGCTTCCTTCGCTACATCTGATACTGCAATGTACTTTGCTTCACATATTAAGTCTGCCATAGTAGGCTGCTTGGAACTTTTCCAACAGATAGCTCTCCCGTTCAGGATAAAGATAAATCTTGACACACTCTTGCTATCATCCTTATCTGATTGGAAACTGGAGTCAGTATAGCTCACAAGTTTCAAGTCAGATTCTCTATAAATTAGCATTGATCCTTAGTATTTCGTAAATACTTAAGGATGGTCTTTACCACTTTCCAATGAGCTTCACCTGGGTCAGACTGGTATTTGCTCACTACGCCTAGTGAGTATGTCACGTCTGGTCTAGTACATGTCATGGCGTATAAGATAGAACCAACTGTCGAAGCATATGGAATTCTACTCATACGCTCTCTCTCTTCAGGAGTTGTCGCATAATTTCTTTTGGAGAGATAAATTCTAGTGCCTATCGGGAGATAGCCCTCCTTGAGATTTTTCATGCTGAGCCATTTCAGCACGGTATCGATGTACGTAGACTAGGACAATCCCAGAAGTCTCTTAGATCTATCTTTATAGATCTTCATACCCAATATGTAAGAGGCTTCACCCAAGTCCTTCATAGAGAACTGAGATGACAACCAGATCTTTATTCCTTGTAGTACTGGGATGTCATTCCTGATTAAGAGAATGTCATCCACATACAGCACAAGGAACATAATTACAGAACCATTAGCCCATTTATAAATGCAAGGTTCTTTTCCATTCCTAACAAAGCCATATGATTTGATACACTTATCAAATCATATGTTCCAACTCTGTGATGCTTGCTTCAGTCCATAGATGGACTTTTGAAGCTTGCACACCTTTGACTCATCTATGGATGTAAACCCTTCAGGTTGTATCATATACACCTCCTCTTCCAGCTCACCATTCAGGAAAGCTGTTCGAACATCCATTTGCTAGATTTCATAGTCAAAATGCACTGCTAAAGCAAGCATGATCCGAATGGATTTGAGCATTGCCACAGGAGAGAACGTCTTGTCATAGTCAATACCATAATGTTGACGATACCCCTTAACAACCAGATGGGCTTTGTAGGTCTCTACTTGCCCGTCTATGCCCCTTTTCATTTTGAAAATCCATTTGCACCCAATGGATTTTATCCCTTCAGGTGGATCAACCAATGTCCATATATTGTTGATCTCCATGGACTCCATTTCGAATTTCATGGCTCCTAACTATTTCTTAGAGTCGGACCTCTGCATCACATCCATATAGGTGATCGGATCCTTATTGTTCTCATCGAGTTCATTGGGATCACCGTCCCGAACCAAGAACCATAGTATTTGTTCGGTCGACTCGGTACCTTACCGGATCTCTTTAATGGTTCCTGTGTGGGCTCTAGGTGTGATATAATCACAGTCGGTTCTATGTTATCCCTTAAGTATGTCAGTTCTTCTACTTGTTGAACTTCACTAAGTTCAATCTTAGCGGCTACAGTCCCTTCACCAAGGAACTCCTTTTCCAAAAAGATAGCCTTAAGACTGACGAACAACTTTTGTTCCTCAACTAAGTAAAAGTAATACCCTTTAGATTCTTTTGGATATCCAACAAATAGGCACCGGTCATACCTAGATCCAAGTTTGTCTGTTTCCAAATATTTTACATAAGCCGGGCGCCCCCAGACCCGAAGGGTGATAGTGTCGGCTTACATCCAGTCCATATCTCATATAGTATTTTGCTAACAGACTTACTTGGAGACATATTCAGAAGGTAACAGGCTGATTCTAGAGCATATCCTCAAAAGGATAGCGGTAGAGAAGCAAAGTCCATCATGGACCGAACCATGTCTAACAGGGTTCGATTTCTCCTCTCAGACACTCCATTAAGTTGAGGTGTCCCTGGAGGTGTCCACTGAGAGAAAATCCCATTTTTCTCAAGATATGTCAGAAACTCACTCGAAAGGTATTCACTGTCTCGATCGGATCGAAGGGTTTTAATACACTTTTCAGTTTGTTTTTCTACTTCACTACGATATCATTTGAACATTTCAAATGATTTAGATTTATGTCTCATCAAGAAGACATAACCATACCTCGAAAGGTCATCTATAAATATAATGAAATAACCGTACCTACCCCTAGCATTAACATTCATGGGTCTGCATATATCAGTATGTACCAGACTCAGAATATCATTGGCTCGTTCACCTTTTTCAGTAAAAGGTGACTTTGTCATTTTTCCAAGAAGACAGGACTCATAGGTTGGAAGTGAACTATCTTCACTAAAATCGAGGAGACCCTCGCTTTTCAACTTGTTTATCCTATTCATGTTAATATGACCTAGCCTACGTTACCACAGGTACGCTTCACTGACATTATCTATCCTAGGGTATTTGCCAAACGTGTATATTGCACTAACAGGTCACGATAATATATAAATGCCATCACACATTTGTCCAATCAATACTACATAACCATTCCAGATGATTTGCAAATATCGTTCTTTATTGATAGTTCATAACCATACATGGCTAATTGGCCTATAGAAATGACATTCAAAATAAAAGATGGATAAAATGACACTCAATCAAAATGATAGTACATGACTCGAAAACAAGTTTGAGGACTCCCAATGCCAGAACTGGAACTCGACATCCATTTTCCATGTTCAAGAATCTCTCGCCATCCTCGAATCTTCTACTAACTTGAAGTCCCTGCAAAGAATTGCAAATATGAATTAGACTTCCTGTATCTAATACTTAGTTAGTAGTATCTCAGATAGAGAAACTACAAGGTATTATCATATAAATACCTTGTCTAGGACCGTCCTGCTGCTTTCTCTTCTTAGACCTGCTCAGATTAAGGGATGCAATATAAAGAGGACAGTTCCTCTTTCAGTGACCTCGCTTCTTGCAGAAGAAGCACTCCACATGGCTTTGTTCAGCCTTCACCCTCTTGGCCTGACTGGGCCCAAAAGCATTTAGCACCTTTTTTCCTCTATTTTTCTTTTTCCATTTCTTAAAGGGATGACGCCCTCCTGAAGATCCTCCCACTAGATTCGCCACTCCTTTGTTTAGTTGGTGGTCTTTCTCATAAGTCTGCAGCAACCCCAACAAATCGTGGTAGTTAACTGCAGGCTTATTCATTCTCTAATGATCAAGAAAATCTATATAGGAAGAGGGAAGGGAATTTAGAATCGCATCCTTCCCAAGCTGTTCATGCAAGGGACATCTGAGTTTGCCCAGGCGCTCAATCATCTCGATCATGTATAATACATGATCAGTGACCGAGACTCCATTACACATCCGTGCATTGTAGATGGCACAGAAGATCCTGTACCTCTCAACATCATCAGGTGTGCTAAAGGACTTCTTCAACCTTTGAAGAATTTCCTTCGGCTGGGCTTCCTCGAACTTATGATCGAGCTCGTCATTCATTGCTGCCAACATTATGCATCGGATAGTGGTCTTGTCAGAGAGCCACTTTTGATAAGTGTCTATGACCGAACCCCGAGCATTGGGAGCAGGGGTTTCAGGTGCGGGATCCGATATCACATACAAGATCCGTTCATACTCCAGGACAATCCTTAGCCTTCGATACCAGCTATCAAAGTTGGGTCCATTGAGCTTCTCGTTGTCAAGAAGAGACCGAAGTGATAGGTTGGAAGACATCTGAAAGGAAAATCAAAGCTAATTAATGTACATGAATTATTAACCTAAAGACATGGACTTTAGTCTAAAGGTCCCTCCCACTATTTTGCTCAGATTGGTAGCCTCTATCTCTAATCCGAAGAATTACTTTAATTCCCTGGTGGGTCCTAGAGTCCAATAGACAACACATGAGCCCGACTTTAGCCGGCCCACCCATGCATGTTTAAAGGTAGGTTCTTCAACCAATTACTTTTCCAAGTAACCTCTAGTATTTGGGTTTTGCCCTAAGGTACACTTCAATCGGCCTTTGGGCCTCCTATTGAAGGTCCGGTTAGGTCCAACTATTAACATTATAAAATTCAATGCTTCTAACTAAAGAATAGTCAAGTCCGACTTTGACCAGTCCACCTGACCACCATTAAGAGAGTCGCACTGAGCCATCATATTAGAAACAACAATTCCAATAGCCCGATGAACACCCAATCTTTGGATCTGCCAATGAACACCCAACTACTGGACCCATTACTATCCCACTTAATGGAAGGCTAGGACTTGGTTATCCCTATAACTTTGTCCTTTTAAAGATCTAATAATTTAGAGGATTTAATTTTAATGTGATAGAAGAAGAGATGAGAAGACATGGATCAACCTCCCACTGACCACATCAGTAATCAAGGAGGGTTATACATAACCAATAATCCATGGGCACCTAAAATCAGTCAAGACTGATTAACCTGGGTGACATGGGTTAACACGAGTCAATGAGCTATCCAATCAATCTTAATTGACCACATTGGCACGAGTCAATGAGCTATCCAATCAATCTTAATTGACCACATTGGCTAGGTAAGTGAGATTATGGGTTGGGTTCCACCATTAACCATCTTGCCTTAGACACCAACATAGTTGGTCAGGTAAGAGGTAGCCCTAAAAATCATGATCAAAATGCCAAACTTACCTAGACACCAATTGGTTCATCAAAGTCGATTAGACTAACCTAAAGACTCGGGCTGTCCACTGAGCCACAAATAAGGTCCATTTAGATTTATGGACTAATTAATCTAACTATTAGAGAGATCTATAGGAAGAAATCCTAACTCAATATTTGATTAGATTAGTTCTCTATTTAGTCCAATGCATCTAAACTTAGGTCTAACCCAATTAAGGACCTAATAGAAGCTAACCCATGACCCTTAAGGCTTATTGAAATGACTTAAAATCTTTGAATCACATTCCTAGAGTTCTTAATCATTCTTAATTCTCAATTAGGTTCAATAGCATTAATTAAATTAAAATAATGGACCTTATTTTGAATTCACTGTTTTTCAGCATTTTTATCCCAAGTGTCGACTCACAAGAAGCAAGTGTCGACACTATGTGTCGACACTTGGATCGACTTAAGGCCTGAGGTAGGAGGAAAACAGAATGCCAGATTTCTGGCATGCACTCATGAGTTGACACCTTCAAGGCAAAGTATCGACTCACGAGCCCAATTATCGATACTTCCTGGTCAAGTGTCGATACTTCAGCCTTTCACAGGGAGAAAATAGAATGCCAGTTTTTTGGCAATTTGCTCATGAGTCGACACTTCCAAGGCCAAGTATCGATTCACAGCCTGAGACAAGGAAAAACAATGATTTCAAATCCAAAATTTTTCTAAACTTTCCATCAAATCTGATCAAAACAAAACTCTTAGATCTTATCTAAAGTGTTTTATGATCATGTCATTAGATTAAAACATTTTTAATCTACATTTTCTTTCTTCTTATTTTTCTTTTCAAGAGTCAATCACATCGGCACCTCGACACACCATAGGAGGCCCATTGAATGGGAAGAGAGGGTCTTGCAGCCCTACTTTTCTTCTATGACCAGATGGCCATGGTGAAGCACTCAATCCAAGTACTTTAAGAAAGGTGATGTTAAAGCATGCTAGCATCATCATACTACAAAAGGAACCTGGCTCTGATACCATTGAAGGTGAAAACATTCAAGCATGCTGGGTAGAAAAAAATATATTTAAAACTATTTTAAAACATGCACAATGGAAGGCTCGGTAGATAGATCAAGATGATCTACCGTTCTGCCCGTAAAGGATCTAGTATAAAAATCTAGCATGCAAGGAAACATCAACAACAAGAAAGAAACAAAAATATAAAAGTACCTATCATTATAGCTCTGAAAATATTGTGAAAAGGAGGAAGGTGCCCGAGCCCACATGTGTCTGGCCTCTACAGGTAATCCACACCAGGGCTCGACACTGATCAACTCCCTCGAAGTGCTAGCTCTTCGGGATCCTTCGGGCCAATCTTCTTCTTCCAAGAAGATAAGGAGGAGAGGTGGAACCCTTTCCAAGAAACTCTCTTTCGAGGACCTAGCTTGAATGTTAGGTTTTTCATACCCAATCCCAAGTCCTCACAAAACCCCTCTTCTTCTTCTAGTTCTTCTAACAATCTGCAGCCTCTAAAATGACCTTCATTTATAAGGGCAGCTATGAGAGGAGAAAGAGGAAGGAGGAGTGATGGGGGAGAAGGTCAAGAGCCATAGCAAATGGGTCCAAGCCAAAGAAAGTAAGTATGACTATCATACCAAGAAAGCTTGGAGACAAATGCACAAAAATCGAAATTCGAATTCAAAATTTGAAGTCAAAACATTCCAGAAATTCTTCTCAAAAATCTGTTTGTCATAGCAAGTGTCGACACTTACAAAATACCAAGTGTTAACACTTCCCAAGTGTCGACTCAAGCAAGTGTCGACACTTGAAATATGGTCAATCATATTGACCTCCGATGATGGCAAACGTTCTCAATCATCATCAGCCTTAAGATTAGATAGAAACTCCTATGGTGTGTGACCCCATAGGTTCGAACACTAAGTCGGTAGCACTGGAACATTTTCAGTACCAGTCGAAGTCCTCATCTAGCAATGATACCTAATATCCAGATAGGTCAATGATACAGAGCACCTCACAAGAATCTCTGGTATATGGTTACCGTATAATTCATCCCTTTGACCTCAAAATGCTCAGGATGACCTAAGATTTGACTGCCAACCCTAATATGGTTTATCCAGATCGTGTCTCAACTTTACAAGTTCTATGACTCATCACAAGAACTACCTTGGCCAAGGATTTCTAAATTGAGACATAGTGAATCATCCACTCCAAACTATTTGGAGGGGTCAATTCTGTCTTGATCCACCACCGCTCCACAAGTACTTGACTGCATCTAGAAACCTTCCATCACTGGATTAGAAATCCAGGTAGTCCGGCACCAAAGTACAGTGAGTTGCTTGCAAGCTACCATGGTGATCTCAGGTATGAGGGACACATATACCCATATCCCTTCGGGAGCAACTCTTTGATAGAAGGGAGCTCTATAGATGGTCACGTTCAGTGAGATGTCACATATTTTACTTGCATGTCACATCATTGTTTCCACACTCCTTGGTTAAGAGGACAACCAACAAATGTGACATACAACAACCTATACTCGATGCATCGTCGTCCTATAATAATGTATCATTTGGTTATGAACCAGTTTAAGAACTACCTGATATATCCTCTCTATATCAAAAACAATGTAGTTCTAAGGACTCCATCACACAAGAGTTCTTTTTAGAAAAATGCACATGTGATGAACAGCCAAAAGAATAACCTTTATTCATTAAAATTCATATATAATTACAAAAGTAGCACAATTATCTATTGCCCTGATGATTGGCTTTGGAACACAATTCCCAATAGTTTGCATTGGAATATGTCCTGCCAAGACTCTTTAGACTGTTAATAATATCTGTAAATCTTGAGAATATGACAGATATCATTTCATTTGGTTCCATCTTAAATAATTCATAATTATGTACAAGAAGATTAATTTTATAAGTTTTCACTTGGGAGGTTCCTTCATGGGTTACTTCAAGTTTATCCCAGTTTTTTTTTGCTGAAACGTAAGTAGAAATCCGGTTAAACTCGTCGGCATCCAAAGCATAATATAAGAGATTCATTGCTTTGGCGTTGAGCTCATCCATTTTCATGTCGTGTTCATTCCATTCCTCTTTAGGTTTTGGGATGCCCACACCATCGACCTTCTTCGTGGGTGTGTGAGGTCCTTTTAAAATAATTTTCTAGAACTGAAAATCTACTGTTTGTATATAAATTTTCATTCGTGCCTTCCAGTAAGTATAGTTAGTGCTTGTAAAAAGTGAAGGTCTGTTTGTAGATTGGCCTTCGGCCAAAGAGGTACTCATAGGGTTTGCCATTTATCTTTACTCTAAGTAAATTTTCAGAGACACTGCTCTGATACTAATTGTTGCTCAGGTGGCTAACCCAAGAGGGGGTGAATTGGGTAATTAAGATTTTTTTCAAGTATGTGTTCTTTTTAAAATTCTTAGTGTGGTGAGTGATATAAGTTAAGAATCAAATGCGGAAGCAAATAAAGATCACAAATAACATAAGCACAAATACAAGCAAATTATAGTGGTTTGGAGCAACCCAGCTCTTACGTCCACTATCCAAGATAACACCTGGGATTTTCACTATATTCACCATGGAATATAGCTGGTTTGTTTTGCATCAGGGTCATAAACCACAACCTAACTCTTGGTTTTATACCCGGATTACTAAGAACCCAATACAATATTAGTTTTCCTGGGCTCACTAACAACCCATACTTGGTTTTCAAAGACTTACCAAAAATCTAAACAAATCCCAAGTTACAGCCCCTACTATACTTGGAACAACTCAAATAAAAGAGTTAAAACATAGAGCAACACTAATGATAAACCGATCATTATCAAGTGATTGTAGTTGTAGCTCTTGAGAAGCCTTCTTGATTCCTTCCTTGAATGCTTTTTAAGTCTTCTTATCTTTCTCAATTAATGACTCAAGAATCTAATAGGAGTTGGAGAAGTCTTGAGTTCTTCTCTTGAAAGCTCTCTTGAATGTTCTCTTAAAAACTCATTAACTTTTCATTAACTTCTTCAAAAGTTGTTTAAATCCCTTATATATGGTATCTTGAACTGATTCTAAGTGGATATGACCATTATAGAGCTTTGGAATTCGAAATATGACCATTGTAGCACTTTTTAGAATCAAAAAGATAGTTCTGGAACTAGCCATTACGTGCCTGGAATAGGTGCTCAAGTGAGCTCAGATGGATCGAGTCGGTTTGAATGCTCAAACCTGCTGAATCTTCGCTCTGGTCGAGTCGGCTCTTCTTAGTCGAGTCGGCTTGGATGGCTGGTTTTCTTAGAACTGGTTTTCTCAGGACTCTTAAAGAGTCGGCTCGTCTACACATGAGTCGGCTCGGTTGTCAGTTTGAGGAATTTCACTCTGGACGAGTCGGCTCGACTTCCCTCAAGTCGGCTCGACTTCTCTTGAGTCGGCTTGAATTCTCAGTACTTCAGAAATTGAACTCTGCCTGAGTCGGCTCTTCACTCTTGAGTCAGCTCGGTTGTTTGCATGCTAGAAAACTCAGTGCCGTGCCAGAACCAAGAGTCGGCTCTTTTGCTTGGAGTTGGCTCGAGTGACTGGTTTTGCCAAAAACCCTTCCAAGCTTCCCTAGAATTCTTTTAAAGGCTTCCAACTAAATTCAAATGTTATCAAACTTCTTCAAAGCCTAAACTAAGTTATTTAAATTTGAAAATTATATTGAATTGGCCCTTTTTCATGAATACACAAGTGATTTTTCTTTGGGCTCTTTACTACATGAAACTTTTCAAAAAATAACCTTGTCATACATCAGTAACTTCAGAACTGTAGGAAGAGTGGTTGTACATTCAAATCATCCAACAAAAACTTATAAAATACTTGAGAATAGCTAGTATCAAATGCATGCTCCAATATTTTGTTATCATCAAAATCATTCTAAGGGGTCAACAAATTTCCTTCTTTTATCTTACCACAATTTTTTCCTCACAATTGACTCCTTGTCACCCATTTTCCCTTGAATTGATAAGATCAAATCTTATCTAGATGAGGTTTTGAGGCATGGAAATTTCAGTTTGGGTTTTGTGTGACAAACATTAAAAGGGTCAAAAATTAGGATGTGCAACTTCTTGTTGCATCTTACATTGCCACATACTAGGTTTTCTCTACCGCTCTTTTATTTTTCTTTCTTGCTATTCCATGCTGATAATTCTAGAAAGAGAGAGTATAAGAGGAGAGGAAAAGTTTTGCTCTCCTCGAGCGATCTAAAAGAAGTCTCGAAGTTATGCATGATGGGTTCATGCAAAGGCTGCAATGATTGCAGCCCTATTCTTCAAAGAGTTAAAGCCAAATCCAAATCCAAGCTAGATAAGATGCTTGCGAAGGAGCTAACACTCAGGTGGCATCATGAATTCAATCAAGAACATGCCTTATATAGATACTAGTAGAAGTTAGATGCGTGCATGGCTCCAACAGGAACCCTAATGATCCACCGGATGTGATCAATAGGAGAAGAAGATATATAGCAATCTAAAGTAAGTATTTTTATTCTTCTTATTTTTAATTTCTCGATCCACTATATAGTCTATATCAGCATATTAGACGGATGCTTAGGTTCTTTTATTTTAATTTAGCATGCTTATTTATGAAAATAGTTTTTATAGATGTAGTTTCCACTACTTAGGGTTTTAAATTTGTTTAAACATATGCATATGTAGCACCTAGGAAACTAACATAATTTTCTTCTCTAATTATATGAGACATCTCTTCATCTCATCATCTACCAAGAAAAAACTAGTAACCATACTCACCTTTATACTCACCTTTGTTTTTTAATGTGATTAAAGCATAAATAGTCCTTCTCTTGATTGCTTGTATGTATTGCTCACATATCGAAACCATGCACTAAGTCTCCTTTATAGATGTAGAGGATTGATACTTTGATACCAACTTGATTTGATTAGGAAGAAGGAAGATTTCTTTCAACTTGCTCTACTTAAACCTTTTCAAAAAAGATAGAAGAAGAGAAGAATTTTTGAAAGTCAGGATCCAAGTCCTTTTACTTTTTCTAAATTTCTTATTATTCTTCCTCTCTATAAAAATTGAGATACATAGCTTCTATTTATAATAATAAGATTTTCTCTTGTACAATTTGGATAGAGTTTCTCTTCTTATCTTTTAAAAGGATATCCATCATTGAATAAGTTAGATTCTTTTTTTTAAACTTAACTAGGACCGTTTTTAAAAATATGGTAAATATGAATTATTATAAAAATATAAAAATTTTATGAGTGATAGATCTTGACTTTTATATCAATTTTTTCTTTTATCGTATAGTCTAATTCTTCATAGATTAAAAAATAATCTCTGGTTAAAGTCTTTTCTGATTTTTTTTTTTTTTTTTTTGACTAGTCTATTTTGAGATTAAAATGATAAAATTTTTAACTTGATATAGTCCCTTTAGTAGCTAGTCAAAAGTTATAGATATAAAAAAATATCCAATTTAAAAAATATATTTTTATTAGATATTGTATAACCAAGTTATGGTATCCTGAAGTCTAGCTTGCAAATTAACTTCTTGATATGGCGAATCTTTTTTCGGACCTGTCGAGCCCTTACTCATAATAGTCAGAGTAGTCTACATTGAATTTGTGGATCTTCTTGGACCGTCCCTTTATAATTTTCTGATTCTTGAAGCTATCAAATGGGGACTAGCAAAGTTGATTTGGAAAGCTTATGTGCCTCCTAAGATCAAAGGTTTTCTATGATTATCTTTGAGCTATAAGCCCACACTAGAGATCAATCGAGAAAAAAACTTAACAAATTCATTGGAGGTTATTCTCTCTATGGTAGCCCCATCGAATGTATTGATCAAGTCTTTTGCTCCTGCCCTTTTTCACTCCTTATTTGGGACTCTTTTTTTGGTCCTGTTAGCATCTGCTCCCCTCTAGATAAGCTCTTCCAGGTGACTGAGCTCTGAATTCCCAAAGGAAATGAAATCTGCTACTTTCATACTCATTGTTGCCTTGATGTGGGCAGTATGGAGGGAAAGAGACTCATCTTCAAAGTAGAGATTTGTCTCACTTATCTTTTGCCATGTGGTCCTGCAGTCATATAACGAGTGGTGCATACTTTGTAGAAGCTTTATCTAGGTTTCTCAAACTTTCGAAAGGGTTTGTAACTCCACTGCTTTTGCTATTTCATCCATGGAGGTTTGATTTACTATATCTTTATTGATGATCTTTTAGTTTTGTATTTAGGTATGTTAATCTATAGATTCATTTGGCTATCCAATTAATCCTTGTCAAATGCTCCCCCATTGCCTGCCTTGGAATTTAATTGGTTGCCAACTTTTTGATGGCTGCATAATCTTCTTTTATTAGTAAAATTAGCTGTTCTAAATGTGTTGAGAAGCATGGATGGCTGTCATCTCACAATCATGTCGGCCTCTTCCTACTATAAACATTGGAACTTTGATAATATGTATGATAATAAAATTAGGTATGAGATGCATGGAGTCAAAGACCAGATCACCTTTTTCTATTTTAATTTTTTAGTATATTGAGGGAACAAGATGGTGTTACCTAACATTTTAAATTAAATTTCTTTTAAATTCTGATTGTCCTCCAATCTCTCTTGCATTTGGCTGAGATAGTTCAACTATAGCAGATTTTGCCATTTAAATAAAAGATATCAATAGAAGGGACATGATACTATGAAAAGAGAAAAGAATGATAGAAAAATGATCAGCATCTTAAAACAATCATGATGAATCTTAATTGCTAGACTATCATGCAGAATTGATGTTGATGTTGCCATTGTTATCTTCTGCTTTTTTTTGACCTTTACCTTGCTTAGGAGAATGGTATCAAATTTAAATGTAAAGAAAGTTAGCAATGGCCGTAAAAACCGTAATAATTATGGAGGTCTCTAGATGTCCATTCGTGCTAAAACATGGACGACATGCTAAGGTTAGCTAATCTGGCACGTTCTAAAGCAATTGGAGGAAGAGGACAACTAAAAGAGAGAGAGAGAGAGAGAGAGAGAGAGAGAGAGAAGACAGCATGCCAAGATGCCCATCTTAAGAAAATCAAGGCATGTCAAAAAAAAAAAAAAAAAGGGGCTAAAAGTTAACCCTAACATCGCCGATGATCATGAGGTTAGAGACTCCTACCTAGAGCTAATTCTTTCCTATTTCTAAAAGAAATGACCTAAACCAAAGATAGGTATGCGACACTATACTAGCAAAATTTTCTATGCCAATTTGATGTTCTACTTATGCTATTATAACACATCACGGCATCTATTTATCTGCTAGAGTTTCATATATAGCACCTTAGAAGATTCCTCTAATTCTCTATTATGGAGCTAAGCAAACTGAATTAGATTGTCTCCTACACTATTAGATGAATTTTTTGTAGTCTTTCCTCTCTCCAAATGGTGAACAATCTCAAGCTGTTCCTCGGGCAAAGAGAATGAAAGCAAACATGATTAAAATATGGTTGTTAGTAGTATTCTTTTGCAAGCTATTGGAAAATCAAAAATTTCTATCAATAATCAATTCTTATTTTTTAATTATTAACTATTTTATTTTTAATTATTTGATCATCGATTTTTAATTATTTGACCGTTATACTTTTAATTATTAGATTTTTAATTTTCTGATCGTCGGACACCTGATTAGGTTTAATAAATCAATAAAAATTCAGACGGTCAAAATTTGGATAGCTATAAAAGATCATCTTGGAGGCCAAAAGATATATATATTTTATTTTGTATTTCAATACTCTATTTTCTTTTCCTCTAGTATTTTTCTCTTCTAATTTTATTCTTGTTTTAAAATCTTTTTGCTGGATGCCGAAAGAATCTCCATCAACCTCTTCCATGATGTGCTTGCAGGCAAAGGAATCCGCATCATATCTTGAAATAGTATTATCGATTTTTCCCTACGAGAAATAAATATGTCTTAGGACGGTACCTCGCATGTTTTTGGATTTGATTTTTATTTTAGCATTTTCAATTAAATCTTTAACGATTTTTTCTATATTAAAAACTTATTAATTTATTTAATCATATCGGTATTTCTAAAGCTTTGTTCCGACACAAGTAACAAAAGTAGTCAACAGTTTCACACTTCCCTATCAGTACCCTTTAAAAAAAAAAAAAAAAAAAAAAAAAAAAAAAGGTGGGGTGGTCATACCTCCCTTTCCATTAAAAAAGAAATAACAACAACTACAACAGTTTCACACTTCTCTTTCCCGCTCTGAGTTAAATGTAAACTTTCCAACTACAACAGGTTTTTTTTTTTTTTTACCAAAAAAAAAAAAAAATGTAAACTTTCAAAAATCTTTCAAACATCATGTTTCCCGCTTCCAGTACCCCACCATCTCAATATTTCTGTTGACATATAGGAAAGAATGTTGCACCTCTGGAAATGATTGGGCAGCCATGCATGTTAGACCTACATGCATGAACCAGACAACAGCTAAAATACAGTCATAAAGGATCTGCCCTTTTAGTACTGCTCAACATCCAAAGCAGTTGTCTTTTCCCTTTGGCCTCCTCATCTATTGGGTATGATGCACTCACATTAAAGTGTAGCCCAAGTTTTTGTATCAGTTAACTAATCGTCCATGAACTCGCTGATGAGGTGTGTGTGTGGGTATCTTAAGCACATGCTTGCACTCCTTGCTTTCATTGTTTGTTGTGATGTCTTTTCGAAGGAAGTACAGAGTGCAGAGAAGCAAGAGAATTCCACCTCGAGAAAGTTGAAGGCTTTTAGTTGAGCACCATGTCCTCTAGCCTTTGTACCTCGAGCTCAAGAATCTACCTCATTACTCTCATCAGGGTATTAATATAATTCTCGTGTTGAACTTATGCTGTTCTCCTTACCTGCTTTCCAGTAGATTCTTCTAATCCTCTTCTTGGTATCTGTGCCCTTCGAGTCCCTGCATACCATGCACCATATCATGGAATTATAATAACCAAGTAGTCGGCTTTCCATGCTAGGCTGCTTTATTGTACGCTTGGTGGGGCGAGGGCTTCATCTTTTTAGACTCTCATCACTTCAAACCAAGATAGAAGCCAACGGGCTTCAACTTTTTCTACGTTGTAAAAGTTTGACCGAGAATTTTTGATCCACGAGGCATGTTCACGAGCCCTTGTTCTTATGCGAGAAGGTTTAGTGGGAGCGATGTGGCACAAGCCATGATATATATCTTTCTTCTATGCCTTAAAATGGATGATGATCATATCTTTCTCCTCTATAAAAGAAATATAAGGGACGGATAACTGGAGGTGATCGACCACTGCGGCACATGAAGTAAACAATAAAATGGATGATGGTCTTGGGACCATCAATATATTCAACAAGGGAATGTGTCTCCCAATGTGGCACAAGCCATGATTCTTTCTTATATTCGTTAAGAAATATATATAGATAAGAGATAATTGGAGGTGACCACGGTGGCACATGAAGCAAACCATAAAATGGATGATGTGGCTTGGGGACCATCATGCAACGAGGTGATGTGTCACGTAACCATGGCCATTATTGAAAAGTCTTCGTATTCATCGTATACCCTCGATCTCCTACCTTTTTTTTTTCCTTCCTAGTTTTACCTTTCCGAGTAAAATGTGCGGTAACCGTTACTTAAAAGAAGGTTTGGAGGTGGATGATGCAAGTACAGGAGACAGAAGAAATGTACCTCCTCAAACCACCTGGTTTGGTCCATCCATATTGTGATGAAGGAGAATCATCAGTACTATGCCCCTATGGATCGTGACTCTCAAATTATTGAATTTTCCTATAAAATTTAGTTTATTGACTATGATGTTGATATCAAACTATGATCCTTAATATATAATGCTAAACCTAGAAAATGGAAACTTGCATAGCGAGCATTGCTACCGGGCTCATAAGAAGAGGAGCTTCTAAGTCCAAGTTTTGGGTATGGTGCTGTTAGATATATCAGCTATATTCATATCTTCTATATTTGTATATATATCAGATCTTCTATATTTGTATGAGATTGATATCTGTTAGATATATATTAGCTATATCATATCTCATGCATTTGTATGTGATTGATATCTGCATTATATCTCCTATATTTGTATGGGATTGATATCAACTATATTTGGGATAGCTATACTTGTAAACTGTATTTTCTCATTGTATATCTTGACATTTATAAAAGATACAAGGCCTGACCATCAAGGTAATCAAGGTTTATTCTTATCTCCTGCTTTTGCTATCTTTGACATGGTATTAGAGCCATAATAATTCTTTGCTCCTTCATCGACAATTATCTACTTTTTTATAAGGGGACCTCATGCTTCCTCACCATTTACTCTTTGCTGCAATCTCTGCAAGTTGTGATCCACGCTTTGCTCTTCCAGGTGATGATTTATGAAGAAACATTTGTACCCATCAAGGTAACTTTTGATAGCACAAACTTTTATTTTTGGTCTAGTCAAATGACCATTTATTTAAAAGGAAGAATGCTCTGGAAATATGTTATTGGAGAAAGAACACAACCTACTCAAGCAGCGGATGACTCTGAAGAAAAATACTTAGAGAAATTATAAAAATGGGAGAGTCAAAATAACAAAATTACTTCTTGGATCTCTAACACTGTGGTGGCCTCAATTGTAATAAAGTCCTGCAAATACAGTATTGCAAAAGAGGTATGGGATCATTTGGTCAAGCACTACATTGCACCAGATCCAGCGAGGCATTACAAACTCAACCAAGATCCTTTTCATCTTCGACAAATAGCTTGACAAATTATTGTAGATATCTATGCCTGAATGAATGCTACATAGCAACAACTTGATGAAATGAATCCAAAATTTGAGAATGCCAGTGATATGGAAAATTTTAATTGATACCAAGAAAAAAAGAAGCTTTTCCAACTGTTGATGGTACTGTTACCTGAATTTGAATTAGTAAGAGCTTCTATCATTTATAGAGATCCTTTACCTACTCTCTCATCTGCCTTAAATAAATTATTATCGAAGAAAACTCGTAAGGGTATTGGAACCGCTCTTGAATTAAATTCATAAAAAATTTTAGCTACTTTTAAAGCTGCTTATTCTGTTCTAAATAAGACCAAAAAGTTGCCTCCCTTACCATGCAAGAAGGATGGGATAGTAGACTGGGTGCAAGTAAAATGCAATTACTATCATGAACTAGGACACACAAAATCCTATTATCCAAAGAAGACACAAGGAGAATTTTTTTTTGGCTCCAGCTCTCATCCTGATCCATGGCATCACCTGCTGCTTTAGTTACACCAACTCCTACCTTACAAACTTTTAATTCATTCAGTTTTGAATTTGATTATCAAAATTCTACTACTATCTTTACTGTTGCTGATGTTGAAGACCTTATCTCCAGAGCTCTAGCATGTCAGGGTAATATTTCCTCCACTCCTGCCTCATCTACCTTGCCTGCCAATACAGGTATCTCTTCCACTTAGATCTTAGATTCAGGAGTCTCTAACAATATGGCCTCAGATATATTTTTCTTTTCTACTATATATTCTAGATCTTCCTTACCCTCTATTTTTACCGCTTGTGGAACCTCATTACCTGTCAAAAATATTGGTAATATTAGCCTTGGAAACTGCTTGAACCTATCTGATGTTTTATTACATTCCAGAGTTATCCTACAATCTTCTCTCTATTGGTCAACTTGTTGACTTTGGCCTTGAGTATTATTTTTGTACCAATGGTTGTCAGGTATGGGAGCAATAAACAAAGCAAATCATTGGGATTGGCCATAAGGTGGACAGGCTCTTTGAGATCAATTGACCATATCCTCAACCTCAGCTATCCCTTTCCACCATTAACAAAAATAACTTTCAGCTGTGGCATTTACATCTTGGTTATACATCTGACTCTTATTTAAATAAACTTATCTCAAGTGGTATCTTGGATAATGTTTCAACCTATTCTATTTCTCGTACTAATTGCAAGCTTGGCAAACAAACTGCTCTTTCCTACAATAAATGTGTTTCTACTTTCTGCTCTCCATTTGATATTATTTATTCTGATATGTGGGATCTTTCTCGGGATCCAACAATGGATGGTTTTCAATATTATATTAGTTTTATAAATGATTTCTCTCGATTCGCTTAGTTTTATCTTCTCAAGTCTCGTGATGAAGTTTTTTTTACTTATAAATCTTTTGCCATGATGATTTATACTCAGTTTTCATCTTGCATAAAAATTCTTTCAACAAATTTGGGAGAAGAATACCTCTCCACGAAATTTAAATACTTTCTTCATTTTGAAGGTACTATTTCATAATTGTTATATCTTCGTATACTACAACAAATGATGTATTTGAAAGAAAATATAGGCACATCGTTGAGACTACTAGAACTATGCTTTTTTCCTCTAGTATTCCTAAAACCTTTTGAGGATAAGCCACCTTCACTTATGTTTATCTTATTGATAAATTATTGGATTCTGTTATTGATATGAAGACACCTTATAAAAGCTCCTTGCAAACAACCTATTTACTCTCATCTTTGACCGTTTGGATGTACTTGTTTTATTCTCCTATAGCCCAATGAACGCAACAAACTTTTAGCTTGTTCAACTATATGTGTGTTTCTTGGTTATAGGATTGAGCAAAAGGATATTGATGTTATGATCTTACTGCTCGGCATCTTCGTATTTCTCAAAATGTGAATTCTTGGGAGACCATTCCTTTTACTAAAATATTCAACTTACAACTTCGAATTTTTCAACTTTTACTATGTTTGACATTGATCCCACTCTCATTCCAATCAAGAATGATGCTCCAATCTCATCAGCATGGTGTTCCTTCTAACGAGACTGATTTTCCCAATTCTGCTTTAGATGCTACTCCTGCATCTACATCTACTGAAAGCCATTACCCCAACATAACTCGAACACCAAATATTTATTTTCAAGGGTATAATACAACATTTCTTTTTGCTTTGCTATCTTATTCATGAACCTTCATCCTATAAAGAGGCTTCTACTAATCCTGTTTGGCAACAAGCTATCACTGATGAGTTATAGGCCTTGGAGAAAAACCACACTTGGGATCTGGTTTCTCTACCTCCTAACAAAACAACAATAGGATGTAAGTGGATCTTCAAGATCAAAACTCGTTCTGATGGATCACTGGAGTGCTATAAGGCATGTTTTGTTGCCAAAAGTTACACTCAGGAGTATAGAATAGATATGAGAAAACCTTTACACCAATGGTATAATTAACTTCTTTCACTACCCTCCTAGTAGTTGCTTCTATATGACAGTGCCAATTTCATCAAATGGATGTGAAGAATGCCTTTTTTTATGGTGATGTAGCAGAGAAAGTATATATATGTAACAACCATAGGATATTTCACATGAATCTGGTCATGTTTGTTGTCTCCAAAAATTTTTTATGGGCTAAAACAAGCTCCATGGGCATGGTTTATAAAATTTAGTACCACTATCTCTATTTTTAGTTTTATTCAATGTGCTTATGACTCTACTCTTTTTGTTCGCAAATACATAAGGCTCTTATTCTACTTCTACTTTATATTGATGATTTGGTCATCACAGGTAATGATAGTGTTGGAATCATGTAATTCAAGAAGTTCTTACATCAAACATTTGAAATAAAAGATCTTGATCCACTTTGCTACTTTCTTGGACATAAAGTTTCTAATCATGTCTTGGAATTGATCTTGTCTCAAATAAAGTATGCAATTGATTTAATTACAAAAGCAGGAATGACTGATAATAAAATAGCAATTACTCCTCTTGAACCAAATGTCAAGTCCAAGTCCACCGATGATAAACCCTTGGATAATCTTACCCTATATCAGCAGCTTGTGGGTTGCATCTTACCATCACCAGACCCGATATCATGTATGCAGTACATGTGATTAGTCAGTTCATGTCCAATCTACACATTATATATTTTATAGCCGTTCTTCGTATTCTCCGCTATTTGTGAGAAAATCTACATAATGGAGTATTATTACCATCAAATTCTTCCTTGTATTTAAGTACTTATAGTAATGCAGGTTGGATATGTGATGTAAATGATCATAAATCAACTACAGAATATTGTATACTTGTTGCTAATTTTCTGATTTCTTAGCACAGCCAAAAACAAGAAGTTGTCCTCCAATCCAGCATAAAGGATGAATATCGAGCCTTAGAAAATATTATATCGGAAAAATTATTTGGCTTCATTGGCTTCTTTTTGATATGGGGATTCGGTTATCTACTATAATACTACTGTTTTGCGATAACAAGAGTACCCTTGTATTAGCTTATAATGATATCTTTCATGCATGCACCAAACATATTGAAATCGATTATCACTTCACCGGGCAACATGTTAAACCTAGTATTATACTTCTATAGTCTATCACTTCAACCATACAACTCATAGATATTTTCATCAAGTCATTGCCCGTGCCACATGCATCTTCATAACTTGCGCTCCTAACTCAATTTAGTCAATCACTCCTTACCTCCTTGAGTTTGAGGGGATGGTATTAGATATATCAGCTATATCATATCTCCTATACAAAATATCTCCTATATTTGTATATATATCAGATCTCATATTTTTGTATGTGATGGATATTCATATCATATCTCCTATATTTATATAAATTTTATATCCATATTATATCTTCTATATTTGTATAGGGATTGATATCCACTATATTTGGGGCAATTATATTTGTAAACTATATTTTTCCATTGTATATATATCCTGGGATCTATAAAAGATACAAAGCCTGATCATCAACGTAATAATCAAGGTTTATTATTATCTTCTGCTTTCGTTATCTTTGACAGGAGCAACACCAGGTATTTGAATTTGGACAAATTACTTCAGATATTCTTCATAACTAAAAAAAAAAAAAAAAAAAAAAGAAAGAAAGAAAAAGAAAACTCGTGCAGTGGTATCACCGTCCAAGGTACTGGGATTTAAAATGAAATAAGGTGGCCCTTCGATTAAGGGATTTTATAAAGTTGCAGTTGCCTGTAATTGTTAGCAGCACTGACGGTTCCTGCAATTAAGTTGCAGCATTTATCAACCTGATGAATTGCATAAAAGCTCTAGGTGCAATTGCCCTCGATGCCTCGTCTTAGAAAATTTAAAGTTGCATCATATAACCCCCGGAGAGTCCAAGGACCATAAACTTTTTTTTTTTTTTTGAAGGATGAGCGCAGCATGAGTAGGGATCTCTCTAGCGACATCGCGACTAGATCACTGTCATCTCGTTCAGGTAAAATAAGATGGTACGAGAATTTGCTTCTTTTGATCCTTTGATCAATAATTTTCTAGAGCATCTGATAGCAAGCCACAACTACTTAGCCTTTTCCCAACCATTTGAGGTCCCTCGGTAAATTTTCTATAAAAAACAAGAATGTTAGGCTAATTATTGTATCACAAGATTCACCGATCAGTGAATAAAATTCATATCCTATATATCTTACAATCTTATGAGACAAAGTTACATTTTTTTTCTCCGGCCACTAGTGCCGAGAAATATGTTTGACTGTTGTGGTGACCACAAAAGAACAAGAATAGTTATAATAGTATATATAGTTCCATTTATTTATAATGCATTTTGAGATTTTAAATAATTATATGGAACCAAAAAATTTACATAATATTTTTTGACTAAATTTTTTTAGATGAAATTTTAAATTGTTATAAATAGTATCAAAATGGATCCAGCTCATGACCATACAGGTCAGGAGATACCGTAATAAAAGTCCATTTGGATTGATTATGAGCCGGTGCTTGTGATTAGATCGAAATAAATTTGAATCAAACGGACGAAGTTTGTGAAGGTGCCCCAATCAAATTGAAAGGTGGAGAATTTTAGTGCATGTCGAACCTCATTCTAATTGAAGTATGTGAGAAGAGAGAGAGAGAGAGAGAGAGAGAGAGAGAGAGAGAGAGGATTGGAACTGGAATACCGTTAACATGAGAGTGCAATGCTCTGTGGCTGCTATTGGAAGATGGATTGCACTGCAGGAGACTCGGGTGGATGGTCCTGTCCATCATAAGGTTGGCTAGTTATGGTGCAAATAACGTTGGATCGATTTTGGTGTGGGGAATCATTATGTGATTTTTTAAAGGCAAAAAATAATGGCACCTAGTTATGTTGTATTCTTTGAGTTTTCTGATGGGAAAAGAGCAAGATTGAACGCAAGAACCGATTACCAGGAACTTAATTGTTTAAGAAGACTCGTATCGAGGTGCTGGTACTGTCCACATATGGGTAATGGTCACGCCAAATTAATGAAGGACAATATTAGCTGGGGGAACACTGATAACAATGGGTGATGTTGACGTAAAATTCATATCTTGTCCACCGACTTCTTGTTGGTTCCATAGATCTTGTTAGGCATAATAAATAAAATTATATATATATATATATATATGAATATAAATATACATGGAGATTGGCATATCCAATTTGTATCTCTCACATGAATCGTGAGCCTGATGATGTGGGGCATCGGCACATCCAACTTTGCATCCTGTAGGCTGTGTAGCATGAATAAATGCATTAGCGTAAGGTACTTGATGGAGATTGAGTGATTGCTATTTTAGTGGAAGAAGAGTGGAGAGAGGGGATAAAGGATGGACAACTTTTGGAAGTTGTATGGATACTAACAAAGAGTTGTTGTCGACGCCAATAAAGAAAGGCAACGCTGATACTAACAACTCCCCATCTATCCCGAGAAGTAATTGAAATTGACCGAATGATTTCATTATGATATGACCTATGAATAAGATCGTAAATGAATCGGATTGATCCGTGACCCGACCTATTTAGATCCAATCAAATCTATTTTTATAGAACCGTGAATCTGGATCAAGTCCTAAAATTAGATCCATTTTATTTTCCAAGTCGGGTCTGGATTTACTGAATTTGGACCCGATCCGATCCGATCCGAATATACTAATATTGTTAGGATCATATCTATTTGAATCTTTAAATTATTATTTAAAATTTATAAAATTTATTTTTAACATAAAAATAGAGTTATAATTATTTTTATATCTTAATTTATTTTGAAAATCATATTGTTTGTTATTTATTTTATGGTTAATAATAGTTGGCTATGTAATAATTGAAATATGGTTATCTATATTTTATCTAGATTATACTTACATTTAATTTTTTAGATTAGAACCGGATTATTTATGAACCCGATCCAACTCGAATGATCCGTTTGGGTTGAAAATTCTAGCAGTGAATCTGGTCCGATTTTCTAGTGGATTAGATCTGGATCTAATATTAGAATCCAATCAAAAACTGATTGAATTGGGATCACTCATAACCTGATCCGATCTAACTTATTTGTATCCCTGCTCATAAGTCACTTCCTACGTGACAAAACTTAGCATCTTCCACACAATTTGATCTCGTAACCTCACGAAGACTGTAACATGATACCCTGCACTGCATGTACTAACGTGATTGTTTGTGAATCAACTGATCATCATCTCATCTTTTTACTACAGATTATGTATCGAGGCCGGTGCATGAAAAATGAGACTTTTTAACTAGAAGAGAGACGTTTGGCATGGTTCACGGCCATGTGGTACATGTATATAATTTTTCTGGAAGGATCCAAGACAATTACATTCCAATCCTTAAAATACTTAAATAAAATAATTATTAATAAAATAAATAGTACGTATGATATATCAGGACTTAACATGGTTCATCTAAAATCCAAGATATGTAGGGTTGGCAATGGACCGGGTTTGGGCTGGATGCATAACTATCCAAACTTAAATCCAAATATTCAATACACTATCTAAACCCGGTCCAAACACTATCGGGACTGGATTTTTTTATCCAAACCCATCTCAATTGGGTATCGGGTAATCAGGTTTACCCGGCCCGAACCCAACTGAGTCATATTAAATATTTTTTTTCATTTTTATCAACTTTAAAATCATTTACAATTTTATAAATTATACATGCATTAAACAAATAAAATTTAACTATATTTTTAATTCAACAGCATTTAATTTCATATTCAATAAAAATTATATTATGAACTTAGTAAATTGTTAATTATGGCCTTGTTTTGAATTCATCCTGAATATAATAAGATGAAATAAAAATCTCTAATATATATATATATAATGATTAGGATATAGGGTTCAAGTATTTTAAAATTTAATAACTAATAATTATAATTAATAAAATATATATTAATTATATATATATAAATATTAAAATAATTTGGGCCGGGTTCGAGTTGGTGTATAATTATTCAGTCCCAGTCCAAATTCAAAGTTAAGCATTTGGGTTTTATCCAAATCCGGTCCAAATCCAATCAAAGTGTTGACTATCCGGTCCAATCAAATCGAGTCAGGTCGGGTACCTATAGATTTAGATTTTATTGTCATTTTTAAAGATATGTCGAGCTGGGGCAAGGAATATCTATGGCCTGTTACAAAAGTTCACCGGAAAAAATAACCTAAAAAAAATAGAAAAGGTAAATACAAAAAATGCCAATAAATCTAAGAGAGAAAAAGCACGTGTCAGAGAAATTGCGGAGATGTCCAAACCACTGCAATATTTTCTTCTCTCTCTTCCTTTCCCTTGTTCTTTCCTTCCTCTTTTCCATTTCTTTTTCTCTTTTCTCTCTACCATATTCATGGCCAAATGGCCAATAGAACCCTTTCCGCACTCTCCTTCTATCATTCCACCTTCCTTTTATAACAAGAGAAGGCATCAGTTCTCTTACCCTTTATTTGGGATGAAAGATGGATGAACGAATGATGGATAAAGAAAAGAGTAGATGATCTGCTATTACATCCTTCCATGTATTTAGTATAACATGAAAAGATAGATATAAATATTTTTTAAATTTGGTATAGAAAAATTAAAATGAATTGTTGTGGCTACAATCCAACTATCCAGTCTTGACAAACCAACTAGATGGACGACTAAGCTGAAGGCAAATTTTGGTTAAGTAATTTTGGCTAAGTATTTGTGATTGAGTATGAGTACTTCCTTCGCTAAGTAACTTTGACCAAGTATCCATGACTAAGTATGAGTATCTGTAGCCGAGTATGGCAGCCTTGATCGAGCATACTAGCTTTGACCAAGCAAACCAACCTTGGAGTAAGATGCAGAGGTGAACAAGTTGTAGCTATCCTAGTAAAAACTATGGCGGACAGGATCGTGAGAGGCATGATTCTAACAAAACCTATCATCCTAATAGAAGGATACCGAAAAAAAAAAGATACGGGAGACAAGAGGCCCCGACACGTACTAGAAATCTGTTATACATATCAAAGGAGACCACCTCTCTAATGACATTCAGTTACTCCGCGTAACTTTATAAATTGGTAAAAGGGGACCTTCAAAAGCAATGTCTTCACACTCCCTCTCTACATGATCATTCTAGCATTTTTCTTATTATGGCTCTCAGTTTTGGCTATTGTTGCTCAAACCCCTCCTACTGATTTGAGCATGAGAGAGTCCCTTGTCGATAACCATTGGTCAAGGGAGACTATTCTTATAGGTCTCTATTCAAAAGGTACCCAGGAGTAGGACCTCATCCCACTTGAGAAGCTACCGGACCGTTCGGCACTGACCAAGTTTTAAGGGTACGTATTTGACAGCAACATATTAGCATGCTAGGTAGAAGACAAGCATTATCTTGAAGAAATTCCTGAAGCTTGGAGTCCAATGGTGATCATTCAAGTGCAAGATACCTTCATCAACCACATTGAATGCTCTCCGCATTATGGGGAGCATCTTAGCTAAGTGTTAGAACCTCTCGCTCCTCCACCCCCACTATCGGTGATCCAGCATAACTTGCTCATCATCCTAGCATAGCAAGTCTAGATGCTGGTCATGGTGATGGGGAGTTGTAGCAGCAACCCATCGTGAAACAGCAGCACCTGGAGATCTTAGCTAATCCCACTATTGCTTCTCGATCCAATCGCTGATCTTCCAAGAGAAGATCTTCTGGCCAATGAAATCTTCATCAGTCACAATATTCCTCACCCCACCGAGCAAATTATTTATCTCTTGGAGGGAGATCTCCTTATCGATAGACTTTTTGTTGGTCACAGTTCTCGTCTCTGCGATGAGCAAGCCCCAGTGCAAAGAGCATCAATATGAAATAGAGGGAAGGCCCGACAAAAATCTTCGACCAGCAATTCTATGACTACAACCTAGGGTATAGACCAAGAAACTCATCATGCTTATCTTCTTTTCTCCCGATGAATCACAAAAAAATCGATCTTTAGTTGGTTCAAGACTATATAGCTAGAATTCCACTTCGGTTGGCTCGACAATGCTTCATGGATGCTTACTCATGCTAAGACCAGATCAGTATGATTCCCGAAGATGAGGAGTACACTACATAATCAAAATGGTATTCTATCATTATAAAATAATACTTTTGTGGCTTGAAAAATGCAAGAACCACTTGCTAACGAACAAACAAGAGCTGACAAGCTTTCAAGAAATTGAAGTTTCTCGACTCTCCATTCTCTAAGCCAAAAGTTGAAGATGAAATGTATTTTTGCATAGAGGTAGCCTTAGAAGCTACAAACCAAGTACTTATTTGGGAGGATGATGGAGTCCAAAAATCCATCTACTTCTCCAATCAAATATTTCATGATATTGAAAGGTACTCTAAATCTGAATAAATTATTTATGCACTAATCATTTCAGCATAGGCCATATATATTTCTAAGCTAATTTAATTATTATCATAACTAATTGACTACTCAAAGCCTTCCTTAAATGGTTGGACACCTCCAAAGAAGGTGCTGCATTAGATGATGAGTTTGAGAAGGCCTCATTCAGTTGACTAATACCTGATCGATAAAGAAAATCGCACAAGCCAATCTCTCTCAAGCAATCCCTCCTCTAAGGACTAACACTCAATTGACAAAGAAAATTACATGATTTGACATCTTCTCTCTCTAGAAATCCCTTCTCCGAGGATCACCTTAGTCAACTAACTCTTTATTGATGAAGAAGATCATGTGAGCCAATCGCTCTTTAATAATCCTCCTTTGAGGACCACCTTGCCCGACTAATATCCGATCGAAGAAGGTGGCTGTATTCTCACACCTTTATCTTAGATCTCACTCTCACCTGGTTGGCTCATACTTGGCTAAGGAAGCTGCCTGCGTTCTCACACTTCCATCTTGAATCTTATTCCTATCCGATCGACTAACAACTGATTGCAATAAAGATCGACATATTTTTACACCACAATCTCTGTTGCCCAGGTGGCTTTTCCCAAGAGGGGGGTGAATTGGAAATTACAAAATTTCTTGCAAATATGTGCACAAGTAATTCCTTTTAGTGGTTGAGCAGCCCGCACCTACGTCCACTACCCAAGTTCACCACTTGGGATTTTCACTATATCCCCCAAACTGGAATACAGTCGGATTATTTTTCAGGCTCACAATCCCAACCTCTACACTTTGGTTTTGAAAGGGATCACCAAAGAAACCCAACACTAGATTTTCACAGGCTCACCTATAACCTCTACACTTTGGTTTTAAGAAGGCTCACCAAAGAAACCTATTTGGTTTTTACAACCGGGTTCACCAATAACCCAAGTATTCTAAGAGTAGAATGAAAAGCAACAGAAATGACAAACTAAGTTGTCTGGTAGTTGTCGATGTAGCTCTAGTGAAGCTCAATTGAATGCCCTTCAATGCACTTCAATGACTTCCTTGCTTTCTTCAAAAGTTTCTTCAAGCTTCTGATAAGAGTTGGTGAAGGCTTGAAGGCTGACTTCAAAGCTCAAGTGCTCTCTCTTCTTGCTTCAATAAATGTTCAATAAATGTTTAACAACTCATTTTTTTCTCTAAGGATGTTCTCATACCTCATTTATAGAGACTTCAACTGCCTTCCCTTGATTTTGAACGTTGTAGACCGTTAGGAAGTGACAGGTTACCATTGAAGCACTTTTGGGATTCAAAATCAGAAATCTGGAACTAACCGTTGGAGGTGACCCTGACATTCCAGTCGGCTTGCACATCTTCGAGTCGGCTCGGATTAGGTTCGATTCGGCTGGGTTGAAAACCAGTCGGCTAGGTTCCACAGTCGAGAAAATAGTTCACTCTGGACGAGTCGGCTAGGCTAAAATCCAGTCGGCTCGGATCCCTGAGGCTCTCAGAACATTTTCAACCAAGTTCTGGACGAGTCGGCCGGGACTTGGTGCCAGTCGGCTGGGTCTACGTGCCAGAGGTTTTCTTTCTTATGCCAGTGCCAGAGTCGGCTGGTTCCTCCATCCAGTTGGCTCGAGATTGGTTCTTCAGCCAGACCAACTTCTATTCTCCAGAACTCACATGCTAATCTTTGAAGACTTCCTTAAGATCTTCTTACAACAATATCAAGAGAAATTGAAGCTTGAAAACTAGTAGAAGCAATCCTTTATCTTTGATTTAAATAGGAAAATTTTTTGTTGGGTTCTTCTTTACAAGATTCTAATTACTTACAACTCAACACAAAGAAATAAAGGTTATAGGGTTTAAAAAATATGTCAAAGTAGTCGTCTTACAAAAACTTGTTAACCATTTGAAGAGTTGTTAGATAACCAAATACATGCTCCAATATTTTGTTATCATCAAAATCACTTCAGGGATCAACAATCTCTCCCTTTTGATGATGACAAAATACTGGGCATGAAAAAATTTATTCTATTCACAAGTATAGATGTATATCATAGTAAGCATTTACACTTGTTTGACGTATCACAATATTAATTGTATTCTCAAATGAGTATCAATGTATGCTATACAGTTATACACAAAGCCAATTCTATAAAATGTAAGTGTCAGAGAATAAGTGCTTGTGTGTATTAAGCAACATTAAGCATTGACAGTTAGATATAATTAGTAGAGAGTAGAATAGTAATCATTGAAGCAAATTAAACATGTATTTCTTTTCCTTTTTATAAAATTTCTAATCAATGTGAAATTTCTCCCCCTTTATCATTTATTTGAATACTTCAGCAGAAAAGGTATGCAATATTCATTAAGCTCTCACCGTCTAGTTAACCTTAGCAGTTCTATTCCAATTCTATTATGTTTCTTCTTTCATGCACTTTATTGTATAATAGTTCTTCCTCGTTTTGTCATCAAATCAAAAAGTTATATAATTAAGCTCAGATTTTAAGTAGATTGATATTGTATCAAGATTTGTTTAAGATAATTTCACTTTCTCAATTTATAAAGAGAATCCTATTGAAAAAATATTAGAGAGTGTTATCAAGATAAAAGAAGTACACACATGTGTCCAAAAGGATATTCATTGTATTTCCATTAAAAGATTTAGTATATTAAATATTACACAATCTTCAAAAAGTTTCCAGAAAGTACAGAAATTATCAAAGACCTACTCACTATCAGATTCTTCCTTAGGTACATTGATAGGCATACTTGCACCATACCAAGAAGCAGATCTAGGAGGTCTACTGGAAGATGCATGAGGTGGAGGTGCTCTAGGATGGTGAGAAGTGGTAGGACTCCTAGAGGAAATAGGAGGAGGATCATATAAAGGTCTAGTCCTAGCAGTGATCTCCAAAGTCCTAACAGTGCCATAGATTGAAACCATCTCCATCCAGATTGCACCAAGTTGATTTTTCATGTCCTTGAGACTTGTAGGTACCTTTTTCACAGCCTCTTTGACTTCACCAATTTCCTTTTGCATTGATAAAAGTTCAGAAGCTTGGACATTAGCAAAAGCTTCAGCAGATCCTCTTAGTCTTCCAAGTTCTGATCTGATAATTACAATGCCTTGTGTGCAGTCATTTGCCATTTGTCTTGTTTCTGCAATTGTTCCTATAGTGCATCTGACTTCATTCAACTCAATTCTATACTCATTTAATGTTGCATCAACTATTTTCTTTATGGCTTCAGAACTAGAAGAAATAAGGTCTAGGATAGGTTGATGTTCCTCTTGAGGTGCAGATCTCGAAGTTTTTATTGCTTCAACTTTTTCTTGCAAACTTGTAACATATTCTTCCAGTTGAGATAGTCTACTATCCACTGACTGTTTTAGATCACCAAAAAGTGAAGTGATTGTCCCTGTCAGTGAATCAGTCAAAGTCTTCATCTGATCTTCAATTTGACCTTGGATATTTGGAGGATGTGAAGCTGCAGGAGTGAAGTCTGGTAAAGGTATATCAGCTATCATGAACTCAGGTGCAGGCATATCAAATTCAGGGAAAGGTGCATCAGTCTCTTCAAAAGTGGCAGCAGGTTCAGGAATGAGAGATTCTGGTTTAGGTGCAGGTGCAGTAGAGGTTCCAGCTTCAACAGTAGCAGTACCAGCAGTTTCTTCATTTTCTTCTTCTTCTTCTTCACTGCTTGAACTACCAATTGCCTTGATATTAGTTCCTTTCTTTCTCCAAACACCTTCAACTTGAATGTAACCCATTCTTTCTAGTGACTTGGAGGTGTAGATGTCAATATGGTGCAGATCAACTCCATCCTCACCTTTTAAATTCACTCTTTGGGACTTGAATAGCAGGGTTAACATCATTCCATAAGGTAAGCAAGCCTTAGCCTTTCTGATAGTCTCCTTCATTTGCACAATGATAATATGAGATAAATTCACAGGAGTCTTTTCCATGATATGTTTCATAAGGCACAGGTCCTTCTCACTTACCCAATCAAACCTTCCAGTCCTTTGCAAAAATATCCTACTAATGAAATTTTGCAATACCCTCATTTCAAGTGATAAAGTACTGGTAAAGACAGTTCCAATCCCACTGACATCTTCCTTGTTTAGGATAGTTCTCAAGGTCTTTTCTCTATCCTTAATTACTAGGTATTTCACCCCATCAGTAGGTAAATCCAGTAGGCTGTGCAGAACTTCTTCATTGATAAAAACTCTTCTTCCTTTAATTATAGACTCTACATGATTTGTACCTACTCTCAAATTTTCATAAAATTTTCTAACAAGTGAGGGGTAGGTTCTTTCATTTAGAGAGAAAAATTTCCTCCAGCCCTGATCCTCAATCAAATCACCAATCTTCAACCCTATTTCCTTAATAAATTCAAAGATGATACGATGGCCAGAAGTTACCGATCTTGTAGACATTGAAGGGATTTGACTTGGAGCAATTGGAGCAGCCCTTGTAGGTTCTTCCACGAGTTCTTCATGATGAACAGTGGCAGTCGGCTCTTCTTGACACCTCTTCGTTCTTCTTTCCCTTTCCATGGACGGAGCAGCCCGTAAAGAGCGTTTCCCGGTAGCATGTTTAGGAGCCATTGCTAGGAAAGAGGAAGAGATGAGAGAATAAAGAGCTTAAAAGGGAGAGAGGAATATTTGGAATAGGATTAGGAGAGGAACGGATGATTAGAAAGATGAGATGGAGGTTAGAAGGCTCGGAAAGGGGTTAACGACCCAAAATAAAAAACTCAGGCGCGATAATCCAGTCGACTCGAGAAAGCCCTAGAAAGGCTTGAGCCGGCTAGGCCAGAACTTGCCCAAAACACACAGAGAATCCAGTCGGCTCGGTTTAAGAACCAGTCGACTCGAACAGAGAAATCAGGTTTTGGAAAATTCAATCACAAACCTGAGAGATTTTTGAAAAAAATTTCTAAGGAAATTTAGGCTCTATGATAGAGAATGAAATCAGGAGGTTCTTTAGATGATGTTTCCTTAAATTTGAAGGAATTAGATTAGAGAATTTAAAAAGGATCACAAAGTCCTAATGCACTTCTAATTAGTTCAAACCTGTTTTGATTAAGTGGCTTAGTAAATATATCAGCTAATTGATCTTCAGTAGGAACAAACACAAGCATTATATCACCATTTGAAACATGATCTCTAATAAAATGATGTCTAATTTCAATGTGCTTGGTTCTAGAGTGTTGAATTGGATTCTTTGTCAAATTGATAGCACTTGTGTTATCACATTTAATTAAAATTTTAAATTGTGATACACTAAAGTCTTCTAGTTGTTGTTTAATTTCTAACACTTGAGCACAACAACTACCAGCAGCCACGTACTCAGCCTCAGCAGTGGACAAGGCTACGGAGTTTTGCTTCTTACAGTACCATGAGATTAAATTCAATCCTAGAAATTGGTATTTATTGCTAGTGCTTTTTCTATCTATTTTACAACCAGCATAGTCAGCATTAGAGAATCTAATCACATTCAAGGTAGAATGTTTAGAATACCAAATTCCTAAATTACTTGTTGCTTTCAAGTATTTAATTATTCTTTTAACAGCAAGCATATGTGTTTCTTTTGGTGATGACTGAAATCTAGCATATACACATACACTATATAATATGTCAGGTCTACTTGCTGTCAAATACAATAGAGATCCGATCATACCTCTATATAGCTTTTGGTCAACATTGGATCCATTTTCATCTTCGTCCAATCTGCAAGCTGGGCTCATGGGTGTGCTCATTGATTTGCTACTCTCCATACCAAACTTTTTGATGATTTCTTTGATGTATTTGGCTTGGTTGATGAAGATGTCTTCCTTTGTTTGTTTTACTTGAAGTCCAAGGAAGTAGTTTAGTTTGCCCATTAAGCTCATTTCAAATTCTCCCTGCATAAGCTTTGCAAATTCTTTACATAGAGATTTGTTAGTTGCACCAAAAATGATATCATCAACATATATTTGTACAACTAAGATATCATTATTCTTCTTTTTGATAAATAAGGTTTTATCTACATTTTCCCTTGAAAAATTATTTTTAATTAAGAAAGTGCTAAGTCTATCATACCAGGTTCTAGATGTTTATTTCAAACTATACAATACTTTGTTTAATTTAAATATGTGGTTTGGAAATGTGTGATTTTCAAAACCTGGTGGTTGTTCCACAAAAACTTGTTTAAAGATAAAACCATTAAGAAATGCACTCTTTACATCCATTTGAAAAAGTTTGAAATTCATGTAGCAAGCAAATGTAAGTAGTAATCTAATGGCTTCTAGTCTTGCTACAAGTGCATAAGTTTCATCAAAATTAATACATTCTTCTTGGTTATATCCCTTAGCCACTAGTCTAGCTTTGTTTCTTATTATGTCTCCTTGTTCATCTAATTTATTTCTATAGACCCATTTGGAACCTATTATTGGATGGTCAGTAGGTCTATCTACAAGTATCCATACCCCATTTCTTTCAAACTAGTTTAATTCATCATGCATTGCCATCATCCAGTTTGGATCAGTCTCAGCTTCTTCTAGGCTATGGGGTTCTATTTGTGATATAAAGGCTAGGTAATCATGTGCATCCTTATGTGCAGACCTAGTCCTAACACCATGTGAAGGATCTCCTATGATTAATTCTTTAGGGTGAGATTTAACATACCTCCAGTCTCTCGATAGATCAATGTGATCCTTACTTATCATTTCTTCTCGGTCTTGAGTGTCTTTATCTTGAATGCTCAAGTCTTCCATTCCTTTTTGCAACGTACCTGCATTATTATCTATGCACTCTTCTTGTCTAGAAGGTGTAGGGTTAGTTTCAATAAATACAACATGTATTGACTCTTCAACAGTAAAAGTCCTTTTATTAAAAACCTGATATACTGTGCTATATAATGAATAACCTAGGAAAATTGCATCATCAGCTTTAGAATCAAATTTTCCTAAATTATCCTTTACATTGTTATGCACAAAGCATTTGCATCCAAACACATGAAAATAACTGATATTGGATTTTCTATCATTCCAAAGCTCATAGGGGTTTTCTTTAAAATAGGACGGATCAAAATACGGTTTAAAATATAGCATGCAGTGTTCACCGCTTCTGCCCAAAAGTACTTTGGAAGATTGCCTTCGCACAACATTGTGTGAGCCATTTCTTCCAATATCCTATTTTTCCTCTCTACAACACCATTTTGTTGAGGTGTTCTAGGAGCGGAGAAGTTGTGATCAATGCCAAATTCAGTATAATAATCTTCAAAAAATTGATTTTCAAATTCAGTTCCATGATCACTTCTAATTGAAATTAAAGATAAGTTCTTTTGATTTGAAACCTTTTTATGGAATTTTCTGAAAACATGAAATGTTTCATCTTTTGAAGCAATAAACAAAATCCAAGTAAATCTTGAAAAATCATCTATTATCACAAGAGCATATTTCATACCTCCTAGGCTTGTGGTCCTAATAGATTCGAAAAGGTCCATATGAAGTAGTTCAAGTGGTCTTGTTGTAGAAACTATATTTTTGATTTAAAACTCCCCCTAGTTTGTTTACCCATTTGGCATGCATCACAAACATGATCAAAATCAACTTTGAACTTAGGCATGCCTCTAACAAGATCTTTAGAAATCAATTTGGCAATAGTATGCATGCTAGCATGATTTAATCGTCTATACCATAGTAAATACGATTCTTTGGTCTTAGCATTCATTGCAACTAGACTGGAGCTACTTGACATGACAAGATCATTAAGATCTACTACATAGATATTCCCAAGTCTATGTCCAATAAACTTATTGCTAATAACTAAGGAGTTAGTTACTATATACATAGAAGATTCAAAGATAACCTTGAAGCCTTTATCACATAATTGACTTATGCTTAAAGGATTATGCTTCAACTTGTCTACTAGCAAAACATTTTCAATAAAAGTAAAGGGAGTTATTTTGATCTTACCAATACCGATTATTCTCCCTTTGCCATTGTCTCCAAAGGTGACCATGCCTCCTTCTTTCATTTCAAGGATGATAAACTGGTTCTTGTCACCCGTCATATGTCTTGAGCAGCCACTGTCTAAGTACCACATTTTCTTCAATTTTTGGGCTGCAAGACATCCCTACAAAACAATCAATGAATTATTTTAGGTACCCAAGCTACCTTGGGTCCTTACAGGTCAGCAGAGGTGGTTCCTTTAGGAACCCAAATTTTTCTTACATTTTTAAGGACATTTCTAGAATTATTGCATTCAAAGGCTTTATATCCTATTCTTTTGCAAACATGGCATACAACTTAGAGTTTTTAATAAGAGTAGAATTAGACATTCTAAAAGTTGATGCAATTGATGCAGATTTTGAACATTTTGAAATATAAGCATTTTTGCTCAAGTTCTTAGGAACATATAATAAAGATTTTGAAGTTGAAACAGTTTTTGGTGCAGCCAAAGCTTTTTGTGATAAAATGTTTTGAACAGGTACTTTAGATTTCACAAAGGTAGTTGCTGAAATTCCATTCATAATAGAAGTTTTAAAACCAATTATAGCTTTGTTTCCTAAAATTCGTTGTTTTTTAAAATTAACTCAAGCTTATTTGAAGACAAAGTAAGTTTTTCAACTAATATCTTGAGTTTTTTAACCTCATTTTTAGTTCAATATTTTCAGTAATTAAATCATTGTTTTTTCTTTCATATAAGAGATTTTCATTTTTTAGCTTTTCATTTCTTTCAGAAAAGTTATGCAGTTCTTTTTGCAATAAAAGGTTATTTTCTGAAATTTCATTTTTTTATTTGAGTAAAGAGTCATTCATATGTTTCAATGATTTTATTTTTGTTCCAGCTTTCTTAAATTCAGATAATAGATCATAAAATGCAGAATTTAATTCATCAAATGTAAATTTAATGCAATTGTTAGGGGATGTTACCTCATCTTCGAGACCCATTCAACACAGATTTGCAGCCTTGGTGGTCTCTTCTTCTTCAGACGAAGATGATTCTTCACTATCGGTCCATGTGGCAACCATGGCTTTCTTCTTCTTTTTCTGTCTGAAAGATTTCTTCAATAGAGGACAGTCTAGACGAATATGCCCCGACTTCTTGCATTCATAGCATGTGGGGACTACTTCTTTATCTTTCTCTTTGTCCTTTTTTTTTTTTCCCGTAATCCTTCCTATGGAATTTCTGGTTGAATCTTCTTACTTTCTTTCCATGAACTTTCTGAATCTCCTCACAATCATTGCAATATCATCGTCTTCTAGGTCATCATTGAAGGAGGTGCTTTCTTCTTCAGACTCTTCATCATCTCTCTTTGATTCGGTAGCAGCTCTGAAGGCTATAGTTTTCTTTTTCTTCTGTTCGTCTTCAGTTCTATGCTGCATAGTCAGCTCGTGGGTGATGAGTGATCCCAGTAGTTCATCCAGTAGTAATGTGTTGAGGTCTTTGGCCTCCTGGATTGCTGTCACTTTGGGATCCCACTTGTCAGGTAAAGATCGGAGTATCTTCTGAACTAGATCAGTATTTAAGTATACCCTGCCAAGACTCTTCAAACCATTAATAATATCTATAAATCTAGAGAACATGGCAGAAATTGTTTCAGATGGTTCTATTTTAAACAGTTTATAATTGTGAACTAAAAGATTTATCTTTGAGGTTTTCACTTGGGAAGTTCTCTCATGCATCACTTCTCCTAGATTTCCTTTGCTGAAGAGCAAGTGGAAATTTGGTTGAACTCATTTGCATCCAAAGCATAGTATAGTAAGTTCAGTGCTTTGGCATTCAATTCCTCCATTTTTATGTCATGATCATCCCAGTCCTCTTTAGGCTTAGGGATGTCCACGCCATCAACTTTGATCATGGAAATGTGTGGCCCTTTTAAGATGACCTTCCATAATTGAAAATCAATAGCTTGAATGTAAATTTTTAATCGTGCTTTCTAATAAGAGTAATTAGTGCCTCTAAATAGTGGAGGTCTATTTGTTGACTGGCCTTCGGCCAAGGATGTATTCATGGGATGAGCCATCAATCATTACTCGAGTAATCTAAGACACTGCTCTGATACCAGCTGTTGCCAGGTGGCTTTTCCCAAGAGGGGGGTGAATTGGAAATTATAAAATTTCTTGCAAATATGTGTACAAGTAATTCCTTTTAGTGGTTGAGTGTTGTGTTAATCAGAATTAAGTGCGGAAGCTGAAAAGTAAGTAAAGCACAACACAAACAAAACAAGTTTAGAGTGGTTCGGAGCAGCCCAGCTCCTACGTCCACTATCCAAGTTTACCACTTGGATTTCTACTATATCCCCCAAACCAGAATACAGTCAGATTATTTTTCAGGCTCATAATCCCAACCTCTACACTTTGGTTTTGAAAGGGATCACCAAAGAAACCCAACACTAGGTTTTCACAGGCTCACCTAGAACCTCTACACTTTGATTTTAAGAAGGCTCACCAAAGAAACCTATTTGGTTTTTACAACCGGGTTCACCAATAACCCAAGTATTCTAAGAGTAGAATGAAAATCAACAGAAATGACAAACTAAGTTGTCTGGTGGTTGCCGATGCAACTCTAGTGAAGCTCAATTGAATGCCCTTCAATACACTTAATGGCTTCCTTGCTTTCTTCAAAAGTTACTTCAAGCTTCTGATAAGAGTTGGTGAAGGCATGAAGGCTAACTTCAAAGCTCAAGTGCTCTCTCTTCTTTCTTCAATAAATATTCAATAAATGTTTAATAACTCATTTTTCTCTCTAAGGATGTTCTCATACCTCATTTATAGAGACTTCAACTGCCTTCCCTTGATTTTGAACATTGTAGACCGTTGGAAAGTGACAGGTTACCGTTGGAACACTTTTGGGATTCAAAATCAGAAATCTGGATCTAGCCATTGGAGGTGACCCCGACATTCCAGTCGGCTCGCACATCTTCGAGTCGGCTCAGATTAGGTTCGGGTCGGCTGGGTTAAAAACCAGTCGGCTAGGTTCCACACTCGAGAAAATAGTTCACTCTGGACGAGTCAACTAGGCTGAAATCCAGTCGGCTCAGATCCCCGAGGCTCTCAGAATATTTTCAACCAAGTTCTGGATGAGTCGGCTAGAACTTGGTGCCAGTTGGCTGGGTCTGCGTGCCAGAGATTTTCTTTCTTGTGCCAGTGCCAGAGTCGGCTGGTTCCTCCATCCAGTCGGCTTGAGATTGGTTCTTCAGCCAGACCAACTTCTATTCTCCAGAACTCACATGCCAAGCTTTGAAGACTTCCTTAAGATCTTCTTACAACAATATCAAGAGAAATTGAAGCTTGAAAACTAGTAGAAGCAACCCTTTTATCTTTGATTTAAATAGGAAAATTTTTTGTTGGGTTCTTCTTTACAAGATTCTAATTACTTACAACTCAACACAAAGAAATAAAGGTTATAGGGTTTATAAAATATGTCAAAGTAGTCATCCTACAAAAACTTGTCAACCATTTGAAGAGTTATTAGATAACCAAATACATGCTCCAATGTTTTATTATCATCAAAATCACTTCAGGGATCAACAATCTCTTATCCAGTTGAGTAACAACTGGCCACAATAAATATTAACGCATTTCCATACCATCATCTTCTATCCGGCCGACTAATAACCGATTGCAATAAAGATGGATGCATGTCTACACTACTATCTCCTATATGGTCGATTAATAACTAGTCACAATAAAGATGGGTATGCTTCTATACCACCATCTCCTATCTGGTCAATTAACAAATGATCGCAATAAAGATGACTGCATTTTTATACCTTTGTTTTTGGTCGACTAACAATTGGTCACAGTAAAGATGGCTGCATTTTCACATCTCTATTTTTGATCGACTAATAATCGATCACAGTAAAAATGTGTATATTTTTACATCACCATCTCCTATCTAGGTACTTAACTCCCGATTACTGACGAAGATGACTATATTTCCACACCTCCATCACCACCAATGGGCTCCTTGAGCTCTTTGATCAACTAATACCCGATCAACTACAAAGATGGCTGCTTTTCACCTCCATCATTTCTCTTCAACTACTCAACAACTGACTTTCCATAGTTCGGTTCCAAGCAATAACTGATTTCCTAGTTAGATTCTACTCAATAATTAACTTCCTGCAGTTTGGTTCTACTTAGTAATCAACTTTTCACAATATGGTTTCAAGTAACAACAAACTATCCACAATTAGGTTCTAAATAACAATTGATTTTCTATAATTAGGTTCTACCAACAACCGATTTTCCATAGCTCAGTTCCAAGCAACAAATGACTTTCCATAGTTAGATTCCAAACAACAACCAACTTTCTATAGTCAGGTTCTACTTAATAGCTGACTTTTCATAGTTCAGTTCTAAGTAACAATCAACTTCTAATAGTAAGGTTCTAAATAACAACGGGCTTTCCACAATCAGGTTCTGCTCAATAACTGAATTTTTATAGTCAGGTTTCACTTAATAATCAACTTCACACAGTCCAGTTTTACTTAACAACGACTTTCTACATTCAGGTTCTAAACAACAACTGACTTCTACAGTCAAGACTCCAAATCGAAGTACCAACAGAAATCTACTATGACTTTAAGATACGGATGCCACCATAGGTCGAGGCCAAAGAAGTGATGCTACTCCATTCATCCAAAAGTAATAGAATTCAAAGCACTTAATCGATAGTGTTTTGGGCTTGGGAGTGGGGACAATATTGTGGATACAACCCAACTATTCGGCCTTGACAAACCAACTAGATCGATGACTAAGCTGGAGGCAAACCTTGGTTGAGTAACTTTGGCCGAATACTTGTGGTCGAGTATAAGTACTTATGGCTGAGTATAATTACCTCCTTGATTGAGTAACTTTGATCGAGTACCTATGGTCGAGTACGAGTACCTGTAGCTAAGTACAAATATCTCCTTAGCTGAGTAACTTTGGCCAAGTATTTGTGGTCAAGTACGAGCAACCTTGATCGAGCAGACCAACCTTGGAGTAAGAGGTAGAAATGAACAAGTTGTAGCTATCCCAGTAGAGATCATGGTGGACAGGACTGTGGAAGAGAGGATCTCAATAGAACCTACTATACTAATAGAAGGATATAGCAAAAAAAGATGCAAGAGATAAGATTCTAACACCCACCAAAAATCTATTACATATGTTAGAGGAGGCCACCTCTCTAACGACATTCAATTACTCTATGTAACTCCATAAATTGATAAGAGGGAATCCCTAAAAGGTATGCATGTCTTTATACCCATCTCTACATGTTCATTCTAGTATTTTTCTAGTGATGGCTCTCAGCTCTAACTATTATTACCCAAACTCCCCCCACTAACTTAAGTATCGAATGGTCCTCTACTAGTAACCACCGATTGAGGAAGATTATTTGTTGCCCAGTTAGCCAACCCAAGAGGGAGGGGTGAATTAGGATTGAAAAAATTTTAGCAAGTATGTGCCTTTTGAAACCTTGTATGGTGAGAGAAGTAGATAGAGTATTGCGTGCGGAAGTAAATAACAATACAAAAGCAAGAGCAAACACAAACACCACAAGATTTAGAGTGGTTCGGAGCAATCCAGCTCCTACATACACTACCTAAGGTGCACTCTTGGAAATTTTACTATATTCACCCCGAATACAGTCGGATTATTTTTCTATGGGCTCACAATCCAAAACCTAATACAAAATTAGTTTTCCGGGCTTACTAACAACCCAACTTGATTTTCAAGACTAACCAATAACCTAAAACCAACTTACAAGCTACAGCCACCTGCTGTACTTGTAACAACTCAAAAATAGAGTTAACAAAAGAAGCAACACTACTGCCCAGGTGGCTTCCCAAGAGGGGGGTGAATTGGAATTTAAAATTTTCTTACAAATATGTGCACTTTGAAAATCTCTCAGTATAAGTGTTGTGAAAACTTATGCAATGCAGAAGCAAGTAATTAAACTCAAAGAAGTCAATCAAGCACAATCACAAACACAAAGAATTTAGAGTGGTTCAGAGCAACTCGCTCCTACGTCCACTACCCAAGCACCACTTGGAATTTTCACTATATCCCCCACTGGAATATAGTCGAATTATTTTAACAGGCTCACAATCCAAACCTATACACTTTTATTTTTAAACAAGGCTCACCAAAGAAACCCACACTTGGTTTTACACTGAGTTTACCATGAACCCAACTTCCTTTGGTTTTTATAACCGGGCTCACCAAAGAAATCCACACTTGGTTTTACACCAGGTTTACCAAGAATCCAACTCCCTTTGATTTTTATAACCAGGCTCACCAAAGAAACCCAAGCTTAGGTTTTAATAGGCTCACCTAAAAATCTTTAACACTCACAAGACACAGCCCCTTGCTGCTCTTGGAGAGACAAACAAGATATATCAAATAAAAATAGCAACTTTACAACAAACCCAATTTGTTTGGTAGTTGCCGATGAAGATCAACTTGAAGCCTTGCTTTAGATGCTCTTGAATGCTCTTAAAGCTGCTTCTTGACTTCCTCGAAAGTTGGATTCAATGAATGAAGATTAGTTGGAGAAGCTTTGAATCCTTTCTTGAATGCTTACTTGAAGTAGGTTGGTGAAATACTTGAAATTTACATGAATGCTCTTGAATAATCAATACCCATATGTTTAATTCATCATAAATAATCTCTTTTATATTCTTCAATCAAAACTAGTCATTGTAGGGCCTAGGAAACCAAAATAAAGCCGTTGGAGGGCTTTTGGAATTCAAAAATTTGATTCAGCAACTAGCCATTAGAATGCCAGAACCCGTCACTCGAGTTGGCTCGAGAACCTTGAGTTGGCTCGAAGTCACAGATAGACCAAAAACAAACTCTGGATGAGTCGGCTTTTTTGGGTCGAGTCGGCTCATGGCTCTGAGTTTTTGAAACCTGAGAAATGCAAACTTTGTGCGAGTCGGCTCATTATCCTCGAGTCAGCTCGAACTTCTGAAACATTGAGACTCTCCATGCCATGCCAGATCATGAGTTGGCTCTTGGTCCATAAGTCAGCTTGAGGTCTGTGAGTCGGCTCAAGTAGAACTTCTTCAAACCAAATTTTCAACAAGAGCAAGTTTTCCAATCACTTCAAAAAACTTACCACAGATGTCCAACCTATTTATTCTCACTTTTTACTAATTTTTAGCCCTTTTTACAAGATTACAAGGATAAAATTAGGGCTTTATAACTTGAGATGTACATAGGTTCATTTAAAACTAAAATACACTAACTAAATAGAAAACTAAATGATATACTGATAAACACTTCCTGCAAAAACTTCTTGAAAAATTGAAAGAATTAGTAATACATGCATGCTCCAATATTTTGTAATCATCAAAATCATTCCAGAAGTCAACAATCTTTTCCTTTTTGATGATGACAAAATACTGGGCATGAAAAGCTTCAGAACACTTTACAATTACATATAATGACATACTATGTATGAATATTCACATGTATCAGTGCGTATTCAAGGTAGTATGTATTATAATAAATGAAGTATCAAAATGTTGAGATGAATTAGTATCAAAACAACGTATCAACATGTATCAGGTTAATAAGGTTACTATACTATTCATGTAAGCAAGTATCAGATTATGTACAAGTCACCAATATACTAATTTTCAACTTCATTCGAAGAACTTTTTACTTTAAATTTGAAAGAATTTTTAGTAATTGCAATAATTGCTCCCCCTTTCTTATATAATAGAAATCTTATATAATAGAAATTTAAATAAAGGTTCCCCCTTTTTCATATAATGTATCATGTATCATTGCTCATTGCTCATTTCTCATTTTCATGCGCTTCTCCCCCTTTTTGTCATCAACAAGATATATACCATTTAGTGAAAACATCCATTTACAATCATTCATTCATATGAACATAACAATTTCAAAATACACACACACACACACACACACATATATATATATATATATATATAAAGAGTCGGTACAAGATGTGATATAGTACAAAAGTGCTAAGCACAACAAAACGGTATCACAAACATAAGAGAAAAATGCAGAAAAATAAAGACCTAATGCTCAGAAAGAAGCATTAGACACATCTTCACCAGACTCATCTTCACTAGAAGAAGAGCCAACTTCTAAAATGCTTGGTTGAGGTTTGAATTTAGGAAACCTAGGCCTAAGGTCTCTCAGTCTAGTTCTAATAGGAGTAGTGGATTTAGGAACTCTAGGTTTAGACTTGGAAGGAGGTTCTGAAGAAATCTAGATGGGAGTCGACCGCATAGAAGGAAAATCAGACAAGACTAAAGTGCTAGTGCTCGAAATAATCTGAGTCACTGGAGTGTCAGATACACCAGTGCTCTGTCCCTCAGTGACCTATGCACCAGTACCATCCCCAACTGTAGGAGTATCTGCAATAGGTGTGCCAGTGGAATGCTCAGTCTCTCCCTCTGTAATGTTAGCCTCATTATCTGGTCCTGCTGGAGGTGGAGGAGGTGCTGATGGGCCAGCTGTACTAATCTACTAAAGAAGTGTCAAGATTTGCTGAAAACCATCTCGCATCTCGGTCTGCAAGGCAATTATCTTGGCATTAGTCTCTACCCTGCCTCGCTGCAAAGTATAGATCTCATCCAAGATAACCTACCATCTATGATCATCTCTGGAACCACTAGTATCTGTCTCTCTCACAGGTGTCTGAGGTAGAGTGGGTGCTAGCTCAGAGGGTCCAGCCTCATCTGTAAGTCTCTCTACCTCAATGCCCTATGGCTGACTTGCCTGGTCATCCTCATCAGACTCCTCATCAGAATGTGTAGCTCTCTGCTCGGAGGTCTTCCAAATCCAATGTCCATCTACCTTCAGAAATCCCATTTTGCTCAAAGATTTTACATTATACCTGTCAGTGTGTAACAGGGGCCTACTGTTCTCACCTGATAAGTCAACCTTGGCATCCTGAAAAAGGAGGGTAAACACCATACCATAGGGAAGGCATGCTCGTGCCCTATGAGTTGCTTCCCTCATCTGAGAAATCATAATGTAGGGCAAGTTGAGGGCCTTCCCCTCAATCAAACATCTCATAAACATTAAATCCCTTTCACTTACCCAGTCAAATCTCCCTGTTCTGGGTAAGAATACTTGGCTAATAATGTTATGAGTAAGCCTCATCTCCAAAGATAACAAATTTTCCCTAACATGAACAATTCCAGAAGCACACTTCTTTCTAATACTTTTCTCAAGGTCCTCTATTTTTCTTTTAACACCAAGAAGCTTTCCCCTTCTTTGGGAACTTGAAGAATAGTGCTCAGTTTTTGTTCATTTACCACAATGCTCTTCCCTTTCATAGTAGATTCCAAATGAAAAGTGCCTATGGATAGATTCTCAAAGAACTGTCTCACTAGGGTTGGATATGTTGGCAGATCAAGCATGCAAAATGACTTCCAACCCTAAGCATTTAGCTAATCTCCTATCCTTAGGTTTTCTTGCTCAACAAAATTGAAATCTACAAATCTTTTGGATGTTACTTGTCTATTTCCCATAAGAACAATCTATCTGGGGGCTTCAGGAGCTTTGGATTGTTGCTTTTCATGATGCTCTTCCGTAGAAAGTGAAGCCGAAGCATCTAGCCATCTCTTCGTCCTTCGTTCCTCCGCAACCGAATGAACAACCCTTTTCGATCTCTTTGCAACAACTTTCTAGGACCCATCTTGCTTGGATTGAAGGTTAGGAGGGGTTCTAGAGATTTTTCTAAGGCTTAGGAGAAGGAACGGTTGGAGTACAATAGTGAAAATGGAAAGAAAATGGGTTTAAAAACTAACGAAACCCTATTTAAAAAAGCTTTGGCCCGTCCTTCAAGTTGGCTCGACAGGACAGGGGATTGCTCGAGTCGGCTCGAGCAAAAACTTAGGAAAAAGGTCAAACTATCAAACTACTGGTTTCCAAGGATAAATCAATATTAGGTCAAGCGGTCAAAAGCTCTAAATTGATTTTTGAAAGCTCTAGATAATTTTTCCTATATTTTTTTTAGAAAAATTAGGTCAATAGTTTTAATATGGGTCACATAGACCTAGCTCACCTCTAATATTTTCAAATCTATCTTGGCTAAGAGATTTGGTAAAAATGTCAGCTAATTGGTTTCCAGTTGGTACAAATTCTAATTCTATGACATTATTTAAGACATGATCTCTAATAAAATGATGTCTAATTTCTATATACTTTGTTATAGAATGCTGAATTAGATTTTTTGATAAATTAATAGAACTAGTGTTATCACATTTGATAGAAATTTTAGACTAGATAACACCATAATCTTCTAGCTATTGCTTGATCCACAACACTTGTGCACAACAGCTCCTTGTAGCCATATACTCCGTCTCAGTAGTGGACAATGCTACAGAGTTCTATTTATGGCAGAGCCATGAAATCAAGTTAACACCTAAAAATTGGCATGTGCCACTGGTGCTCTTTCTATCAATCTTACATCCATCATAATTAGTATCAGAATAACTAATTAACTTCAAAGATGAATGCTTGGAATATCATAATCCTATATTACATGTGCCTTTAAGATACTTGAAAATTCTTTTAACAACAATAATGTGTAATTCCTTTGGATTTGATTGAAAATGTGCACACATACAAACACTAAATTAAATATCAGGTCTACTGGCAGTTAAATAGACTAGGGATCCGATCATACTTCTATATAATTTTTGATCAACACTTGTGCCATTTCATCTTTATCTAATCTGCATGCAGGACTCATGAGTGTTCCAACTTCTTTGCTTGATTCTATGCCAAACTTTTTGATAATTTTTTTAATATGTTTGGCTTGATTGATTTGGATCCCTTCCTTTGATTGTTTGATTTGAAGCCCGAGGAAGTAGCTTAGCTCACTCATTAAACTCATTTCAAATTCTTTCTGCATTAACTTAGCAAAGTCTTAACACAAGGATTCATCAGTAGATACAAATATTATATCATCTACATAAATTAACCAAAATATCATTGTTTTTCTTTTGAATAAACAAGGTAGTATCAACACTACCTCTTACAAAATCATTTTCAAGCAAAAACTTGCTTAATCTGTCATACCAGGCTCTAGGTGCCTGTTTAAGACCATATAAAGCTTTATTAAACTTGAAAACATGATTTAGAAAAGTGTGATTGATAAAACCAGGTGTTTGTTCAACAAAAACTTTTTCGGATAGAAAACCATTTAGAAAAGTACTCTTTACATCCATTTGAAATAATTTAAAGTTCATGAAACATGCATATGCTAAGAGTATCTAATAGCCTTTAGCCTAGCTACTGGTGCATAGGTCTCATCAAAATCTATTCCTTCTTCTTGATTATAACCTTGAGCTACCAGTCTAGCTTTATTCCTAATTACATTACCTTGCTCATCTAGCTTGTTTCTATAAACCCATCTAGTACTTATAACAGGGTAGTCAACTGGTCTTTCTATATGTGTCTAAACATTATTTCTCTTAAATTGGTTCAACTCATCATGCATAGCTAACATCCAATTAGGGTCGGTTTCAGTTTCTTCTATGATATGTGGGTCTACATGAGATACAAAAGCAATTAGATCATGTGCATCCCTATGTGAAGCTCTAGTTCTAACACCTTGTGATGGATCTCCTATAATAAGTTCTTTGGGATGTGAATGTAGATTCCTCCATTCTTTACGTATATCTTCATGGATTTTACTTACCATGTCTTCTTGTGGTTCACTTGCTTGCTTATCTTTGATAGTCATATCCTTTAATCCATGTTCAAGTGTACCTGCATCATCATTAGCACAATCTTCTCTTTTAGAAGATGTCATGTCAGTTTCATTGAAAATAATATAAATCAATTCTTCTACGGTTAAAATTCTTTTATTAAAAACTTGATAGGTTTTACTATTGGTGGAATAACCAAGAAAGATATCCTTATTAGATTTTGTATCAAACTTGCCAAGATTATCTTTATCATTATTAAGAACAAAACATTTGCAACCAAAAACATGAAAGTAATTGATGTTAGGCTTTCTATTGTTTCACAGTTTATAGGGGGTTTTTCTTATAATAGGTTTGATTAAAACTTTGTTCAAAATATAACAAGCGATATTAACAGCTTCTGTCCAAAAGTATTTTGGAAGATTTTCTTCACAAAGTATTGTTCTGGACATTTCTTTCAAGGTTCTATTCTTTCTCTCTACAACACCATTTTGCTATAGTGTTCTAGGAGCGGAGAAGTTGTGATCAATACTGTGTTTTATGCAAAAGTGATCAAAATGTTGATTTTTGAATTCAGTACCATGATCACTATGAATAGAAATAACAGAAAGAGTTTTTAAGTTTAAAACTCTTTTGTAAAACTTTTTGAATGCTTTAAAAGTTTCATCTTTATGTGCAATAAATAAAATCCAAGTGTATCTTGAAAAATCATGTACAATCACAAGACCATATTTCATACCACCTAGGCTTATTATCCTAGTGGGTCCGAATAGATCCATGTGAAGTAGCTCTTAAGGTCTAGTGGTAGAAACAATATTTTTGGATTTAAAACTCCCCCTCACTTGTTTTCCTAATTGGCATGCATCACAGATGTAATCAAAATCTACTTTAAACTTTGGCAAACCTTTAACTAAATCTTTTGAAATAAGTTTTGCAATAGTATCTATACTAGCATGTCCAAGTCGTCTATGCCATAGTAGACTTGATTCCTTACTCTTATCATTCACTGCCACAAGACTTATATTACTTGACATAGCTAGATCATTAAGATCTACTATATATATTGCAAAGTCTATGTCCAATGAACTTTGTACTAGAGTTAAAAGGATCAACTACTATACGCATTGAAGACCTGAAGAAAACATTAAAGCCAATATCACATAACTGATTGATAATTAATAGATTATGCTTTAATTTTTCTACTAGTAGTACATTCTCAATAAAAGTAGGAGTACTTTTAATTTTATCAATACCAATTATCCTTCCTTTATGATTGTCGCCAAAAGTTACCATGCCACCATCTTTTTGTTCCAGGATGAAGAATTGATCTATATCACCCGTCATATATCTTGAATAGTCGCTATCAAGGTACCATCTTTTCTTTGCATTCATGGCCGCAAGACATCTCTGCAAAACAATCAAGTAATAGATTTAGGTATCCAAGCTCTCTTGGATCCTTGCAAGTTAGTAGGATTGGTTCTTTTTGGAACCCAAATTTTCTTGATTTTCTTTTTACCATTATATTTTAAATGATATTCAAATGCTTTGTGACCAATGTTATTGCATGCATATCAAATAATTTTTGACTTTGAATAAGAAGCATATGATGCAAACTTAGGTCTATATTGCTTTGACGTAATGAACTTAAGAGCATAAGAAGTGGATGCAGAAAACTTATTTGTATTTGTGTTTTCATAATCAATTCCAAACTTGTTACTTGAATCTCTTTGATTTTTCAAAATCAATTCAAGTTTGTTAGAGCTTAAAGTTAATTTTTCAACTAATGGTTTAATCTTTTGAACTTCCTTTTGCAAGTCAGTATTTTCATTTTGCTAAATTTTATTCTTTTCAAGAAGTTCTTCTTTTTTCAAATAGGATAGTTTTAAGTCTTTCACAAGTCATACTTAATTTTCTTTGTAAAATCTTATTTCTTTCACCAACTTCATTTTTATCTTTTTTAAAAGCATCACAATTACTTTTTAAACTCTTTATTTTCAAACTAGCCTTTTGTATTCAATCAATAGTTCATAAAAAATATTATGAAGCTCATCATAAGTAAAATCTAAATTAGGTTCAGAAGTTGTTATCTCATCCTCCAAACCAATAAGGCAAATTTGAGTAGTCTTCATTGTATCTTCTTCTTCTTTTGTTGATGTAGATTCATCACTGTCGCTCCATGTCGCAAGCATTGCTTTCTTTTTCTTTCTCTTAAATAACTTTTTCTTAGCTTCCGGATAATTAGGGTATATGTGTCCCGATTTCTTGCACTCATAACAAATTGGAATTTGATCTTTGTCTTTGTCCTTTTCTATCTTTTTCTCTTCCCTTTCCATATTCTCCTCCTTTAAATTGTTTTCTCCATCTATTTGTTCTGCTTCTGCCCGTAAATTTTTTGAACTTTCTCATTACTAGGACAATTTCATCATTCTCCAGATCATCATCATCAGATATATCTGAATCTTCATCTTTATCCTCTTCAGTTGCTTTAAATGCAATGGCCTTTTTCTTCTTTGAGGCTTCTTCTATTCTTTACTGCATGGCTAGCTCATAAGTGATCAATGACCTAACCAGCTCGTCCAAGAGTAGTGTGTTTAAGTCCTTTACCTCTTGAATAGCTGTAACTTTTGCTTCCCATTTTTCTAGCAAAGATCTCAAAACTTTTTGCACTAGGTCAGCACTAGTATAAGTCCTACCAAGACTCTTAAAACCATTTATAATATTAGTAAAGCGTGAAAACATAACAGATATAGTTTCATTAGGCTCCATTTTGAATAACTCATAATTATGCACAAGAAGGTTAATCTTAGAAGTCTTTACTTGTGATGTGCCATCGTGTGTGATTTTGAGCTTATCCTAATTTCTTTAGCAGAATTATATGTGAAAATTCTATTAAACTCATTTGGGTCCAAAGCACAGTAAAGTAAATTAATGGCTTTGGCATTTAACTCGATCTTTTTCATATCATTCTCGTCCCATTCCTCTTCAGGTTTGGGAACCTCAATATCATTACTTTTAATAGTGGGTGTGTGAGGTCCTTTTTGAATTATCTTCCATAATTGAAAGTCTATGGCTTGAATGTATATCTTCATCCTAGCATCCCAATATGTATAGTTAATTCCAATGAAAAGTGGAGGTCGGTTTGTGGATTAGCCTTCGGCCAAAGAGGTGCTCATGGGATGTGCCATCAATCTTTACTCTAAGGAATTTCAGAGACTCTGCTCTGATACCACTTGTTGCCCAGGTGGCTTCCCAAGAGGGGGTGAACTGGGATTTAAAAATTTCTTGCAAATATGTGCATTTTGAAAATCTCGTAGTGTAGGTGTTATGAAAGCTTATGCAATGCGGAAGTAAGTAAATAAACTCAAAGAAGTCAATCAAGCACAATCACAAACACATGAAATTTAGAATGGTTCGGAGCAACTCGCTCCTATGTCCACTACCAGAGCACCACTTGGAATTTTCACTATATCCCCCATTGGAATATTGCGGATTATTTTAACAGGCTCACAATCCAAACCTATACACTTTGGTTTTTAAACTGGGCTCACCAAAGAAACCATACTTGGTTTTACATCGGGTTTACCAAGAACCCAACTCCCTTTGATTTTTATAACCGGGCTAACCAAAGAAACCCACATTTAGTTTTACATCGGGTTTACCAAGAACCCAACTCCCTTTGATTTTTATAACCGGGCTCACCAAAGAAATCCACACTTGGTTTTACACCGGGTTTACCAAGAATCCAACTCCCTTTGGTTTTTATAACCGGGCTCACCAAAGAAACCCAAGCTTAGGTTTTAATAGGCTCACCTAAAAACCTTTAACACTCACAAGACATAGCCCCTTGCTGCTCTTAGAGAGACAAATAAGATATATCAAATGAAAATATCAACTTTACAACAAATCCAATTTGTTTGGTAGTTGCCGATGAAGATCAACTTGAAGCCTTGCTTTAGATGCTCTTGAATGCTCTTAAAGCTACTTCTTGACTTTCTCGAAAGTTGGATTCAATGAATGAAGATTAGTTGGAGAAGCTTTGAATCCTTTCTTAAATGCTCACTTGAAGTATGTTGGTGAAATACTTGAAATTTACTTGAATGCTCTTGAATAATCAATACCCATATGTTTAATTCATCATAAATAATCCCTTTTATAGTCTCCAATCAAAACTAGTCATTGTAGGGCCTAGGGAACCGAAATAGAGCTGTTGAAGGGCTTTTTGAATTCAAAAATTTGATTCAGCAACTAGTCGTTAGAATGCTAGATCCTGTCACTCGAGTCGGCTCAAGAATCTTGAATCAGCTCGAAGTCGCAGACAGACCAAAAATAAACTCTGGACGAGTCAACTCTTCTGGGTCGAGTCGGCTCGTGGCTCTGAGTTTCTGAGACATGAGAAATACAAACTCTGTGAGAGTCGACTTATTATCCTCGAGTTGGCTCGAACTTCTGAAACATTGAGACTCTCTGTGCCATGCCAGATCATGAGTTGGCTCTTGGTCCATGAGTCGGCTCGAGGTCTGTGAGTCGGCTCAAGTAGAACTTCAAACCAAATTTTCAACAAGAGCAAGTCTTCCAATCACTTTAAAAAACTTACCACATATGTCCAACCTATTTATTCTCACTTTTTACTAATTTTTAGCCCTGTTGCCACCAAGATTGTCGTGGCCCATGGCTGCTATCGACGTCGGATTACCCCTTGTCTCTTTGAGACCGGCCTGCTCTTTGGGACCTACAAAATAAAGTTAGAGACCCGGGCCAGGGATTCTGGCTGGGGTACTTCGTCGGTCAAGTCAGTGACGATCTAGGAGAACAGATCCTCCTGGTCGAGCCCCTGAGATGGACTCCATGCTAGGAGGAGTGAATAATGTGTGAATAGGGTGCAAGTAAGATGGTAAAAGTGGTGGCCGAGATGAATTGGAGCTGGATGGCTATGTACGGGCAATCCTTCCCACGGGTCTCTGGTAGCCTTGAATTCTCAGTCTCCTTGGTGGTTCTCCTGTATGGCCTCTTCCCTCCTGCTTGCTTGAGGATTTTTCACCTTACCTCCCTGTCAGGGGCTGTCGATGGCTCTTTTAAGTCCAGGTGGTTGATGAACGCTTGCCTCGGGATAAGGGAACCTACCATGCGCTCTGACATTCCTTCCGGTAGCTCCATTCCAAGAAACTTGGCAGGGCCTCGATCGGGGGGTAGCCACCTCCAGGATTTGAATCCCCTGGTTGACTTCCTCTTTCGGGTGGTGCAGATGGTCGGTGGAGAGTGTGATGCCTCGATCAGGAAGCTTCTTCTTTTCTGGTGTAAGTGGTAATTGGGGGCGATCATCACGGCCTGGTGGGCACTTCCTTGCAGTCCTCGGGTGGTTCGTTGGCACCCAAGGAGGATGGCATCACCCCTTTGGTTGTTGGCGCTTTCGTTCGAGATGGAGGTCGAACTGGAGAGGCTGGGCTTGACTCTGATCCAGGGGATCCGACTTCGAGGGGGCACGACCTGGCGGAGGAAGGCTGGGCTCGACTCCGAGGGGCTCGATCTCGAAGGGGCTCCACTTGGTGGAGGAGGGCTGGGCTCGACTTCGGACTAAGGGGCTCAACCTCGAGGGGGCTCGACCTAATGGAGAAGGGCTGGGCTCGACTCTGAGGGGCTCGACCTCGAAGGGGCTCCACTTTATGGAGGAGGGCTGGGCTCGACTTCGGACCAAGGGGCTCGACCTCGAGGGGGCTCGACCTAGCAGAGGAGGGCTGGGTGCGACTCCAGCCTAGAGGGCTCGACCTCGGAGGGGCTTGACCTAGCGGAGGAGGGCAGGGCTCGACTCCAGCCCAGGGGGCTCGGCCTCGGAGGGGCTTAATCTGGCAGAGGAGATCGCTCGACTCCGGCCTAGGCATCCTGATCTTGCAGGAGCCGACCTAATGGATGACATAACTCAGCTTCGACAGGCCATCCCAATATTTTGAAGGAGCTCGGCCCGATGAAGGAGTCCGAGAAGGAGTGTCCATCATGGCAGCTTTTTCTGACATGGCATTTGACAGGGATTACACGTTAGCATCTTGCCACATCATTTGCCCGCCACTCCCTAGTCCCGTTGGCGCGGGGCACTCAGGATGAAGGGAGTAAATGGAATGCTAACATGGAAAGGTGAGGATTCGGCGCAATGATGTCCACGATCGTCGGTGCTTCGTGAAGCGATTTCTCCAGCCTATCCGAGAGAGCCACGTGGACACGTTCGAGTAGTTATTGTAGGCACAGAATTCTAAGCATCCGCAGTCAAAACAAAATGCCAGCCTTATTGATTGATGACATGTGTCATGGATCCATCGGTGGGAGAGCTGTAACGGTATGGTTGGGCACCGGTCACTTCGAAAGGAAAGGCAATCTTTTCCAAAGCATACCTTCTTTCAAATCCTGCATGCCCGCCATCGTACCGAAGTTCTTCCTTCGCTCTCCCGGCCATCTTTGTCTTCCCAGGTTCACCAGGTTAGTCTCCTTCCTCCCCATTCCGGTCGAGTAGAGACTTCCTTCTAGGGCTAGGCTCTTCTCTGGACTCTTGTCCATCTTTTCTTGCTTCCTTCTTTCTCTGTGTCCTTTGCCTTCATCTTCTTCCCAATGTCCCACTTTGGCCCGAACTTCTGCCCCACAACCAACTAGGGTGAAGCCGGGCCTTCTAGGCCGAGGCCGCCTTCCTCTTCTGATGAGGATGAGGACTTGGCATGCTTCGAGTTTAGTAGAAGACCCGACCCTAGAGGGATAGTGATTAGGGAACCTGCATCTTCTGCTCCACCTCGTCCTCTTCTTCTACCTGGGCCTACTCCTGAACCTCCTCGGTCGACAGGTCCCGACAGGATTTCTTCGATGATCAGTATCGCAGAGCTCGCAACCATCCAAGAGACCTATGGTATCCTGGACTCCGTCCGGCTCTTGGCCCCTCAACCGGGGGAGCGGGTCACCTCTAGTGGCTCACATCGGATAGCCCTCTACGAGGAAACTCTTGCAGGGGGCCTTCGGTTTCCATTCCATCCATTTTTTCTTTCTGTCTTGAATAACTACCACTTTGTTCCAGCCCAACTCATCCCAAATGCCATCAAGACAATTTTTTGTTTCATTATTTTATGCCAATTTCACAAGATAGTTGCCCGTTTTTCCTTGTTCAGGGCCTTTTTATCCTGAAACGCCACCCTACTGAGGAGGGGTGGTGGTCTCTTTCTTCTCTCTTAAGGGGCATAAGGTTCGAACTCCCCTCTTCCATCAAAGGATGGAAGAGTAGATACCTTTTTGCCTCGATCGAGGGGGTCGACTGGGTTTGGAGCGACCTAGATCGGTTCCCTAACTAGAATTCTGCGGTCGAGGCAGCCGATCGGGATGTATGTGACCAGCTCCGCTCCACTCAGACCCTTTCACTTGAGATCCTGCTATCAGAGTAGAATCTCTTCGAGGCCAGGGTCAGCCCAATACAAGCATTGGGTGAGTTTAGCTCGAATCATCATTTTCTTCTCTCTTTCTCTTTTTCTTTTTTCTTCTCTCTTTCTCTTTTTCTTTTTTCTTTCTTTTTTTTTCCTTTAACTCAGGACTGATGCCTTCTTTCTTTGTGCAGGAATGAAATTCTCCATGGACGAGCTCCTCTCGTTCTCCAAGGAGAGGGGCCAAGTGGAGAGGGTCGGCGAGTCCCCTTCGAAGAGGGCTCGAGTAGATGATGGTGCAAGGGCCGTACTTGTCGTGCTAGCCGAGCCTACTCCCGAGCTGAGCAGGAGGGTCGCTAAGCCAACCCCTGAGCCTCTAAGGCAGTGCGCTCCGCCCGCGACCCCAGAAACTGAAGTAGTCGCCCGAGCCAGATCCGTTGCCGCTGCTGCTGCGATGGCGCCTCCCTCTCTAGAATTTATCAAGGTCGAGGAGGAGGGAGAGCCAGAAAGAGCGGAACCAATGCCAGCAACGCCGTCGAAAGTGGCACCGAGCTTCCAGCCCACACCTGAAGTTGCTTCTACTAATGGGGTGGATGACCCTGCACCGATGGCAAGCAAGAAGGATAGGGATTACTGTCGGGTGCCCTTCAGGCTGGCACCCAACGTCTCCCTGATTAAGGACCCAACCCTTGCCGAGTGCATGATGGACTTTGCCGTCCAGCCGTGCGACCGGTAAGAGAGGGCCGGGAAACTTTTGGGTGATGCCATCAGCGCTAATTTCTCCCACCTCTTCACCATGAGCACTTCTCTATCTAGCCTCGCTCCCTTCTCCTTTTTCTTGTCTTTGCGTCTAACACCCTCTTCGATGCAGCTCGGCACGGAGCTTTTACTTATTAGGGATTACTGCTGCACTTGGACCAAGAGGGATAGGGTGCGAGAGGCGGAGCTTGACTCCTTGAAGGTTGAGGTGAGGCGGATGAATGACGAGGCCTGGGAGGCCAACATGAGGATTAAGGGGCTCTGGGAAGTGGTCGCGAGCATCGAGCGATATTCAAAAAAGCTTGAGGAGGAGCTCAGGACCAAAGGGTCCCGGCTGAAGGAGCTCGGAGCTGAGTTGGAGGTGGCGAAGGAGTGGGCTGCCTCCGTCGAGAAGAAGATCACAGCTATCGAGCAGAAGGCTACCGGAGCAGAGGGGAAGGTCTCTACGGCAGTTAGCTCAGCAGAGGCTGCGAAGAAGGAGGCAGCCGAGGTGGTCCACCGGACCGAGGTCGCTGGAAAGGAGGTGGCCGAGGTGACCCACCGGGCAGAGGTTGCTAGGAAGGAGGTGGTCGAGGCAGTGGCCATCTATAAGGCTTCCTCGGAGTTTAAGCTTGACTTCAAGGAGGTGGTGACAGACTCTTTCCTCAAGGGGTTCGCATACTACTGGACCCAGGTGCAGGGTCTCATCTCGGACAAGCAGATGGCCGGCCTCCACCTGCCAGGCACCATGGGAAGAATGCCTTCAACTCCCAAATCGGTGGTGGTAGAGGAGCGTATAGCCATGGCTGAACCAACCCCGTCGATGGTGGTAGCTGAAGGAGGGGCCCCGGCCTCGGAGGCCGGAGAGGGTGAGACCTCACCTGGGCACCGTTTGGGGAAAGCACCGGCCGAGTAGAGTTGGGGTCCTTGGCAGTTGTAACCCCTTTCTTTTTTGTTTTTGACCTGGGCTGCCCGACATGTCGAGGCCCAGGATCAATGTATCATTTTGCCAAGTAATGAAGATATTTTTCACCCGACTCGACTTGTCTTTTTTTTTGCTTGTATCTTTGTATTGCAAGCATCTCCTTCCCACTTCTCGATCATTTGGATGCATGTACCTGTGCAGGCACATGGCCTTAAAATACCAAGTGCCCGAGTGACCCTTCCCGTAGATCCCTGGATGAGTGAAAAGGTGAAGGAGGAGTTCTTGACTTGCTTGGTCATGCCCAGCTTGGGGGCGAAGTAACTGTGAAGATCCCTCCGCTTTGCTCGACGTTAGGAAGCTTGGGTCCCGGTGTCGGAGCGGGGTCCAGTCTCTGGTATCGGAGGGACGTGAGATCCGGGCTTTGAATGCAAGGAAGCTAGGTTCCTGGTACTGGAGCAGGGTCCGGTCTTTGGTACTGGAGGGGCATGAGATCCGGGCTTTGAATGCCAAGAAGCTAGGCTCTTGGTGCTGGAGCAGGGTCCGATCTTTGGTACCGGAGGGGATTGAGATCCGGGCTTTGAATGCCAGGAAGCTAGGCTCCTGGTGCTAGAGCAGGGTCCGGTCTTTGGTACCAGAGGGGCGTGAGATCCAGGCTTAGAGTGCCAGGAAGCTAGGCTCCTGGTGCCGGAGCAAAGTCCGGTCTTTGATGCCGGAGGGTCATAAGATTCGGGCTTAGAGTGCCAGGGCCTGGGGCCGGGCGATGATCCCCCCGCAAGGCAAAAAGGATTTGCACGAGGAGAATCTTTATTATTAGTGAGGAAAGACCTTACGTCACTGATGCCAGAGAGCTGGGCTCCGGGCTTGAGTGCCGGAAAGCTGGGCTCCAGGTTTTTGTGATAGAGAGCTGGGCTCCGGGCTTTGGTGCTGGAGAATCGTGCTTCACCCTTGAATGCCATTGAGCTGGGCTCCGAGCTTCGGTGCTGGAGAGTTGGGCTCCGCCCTTGAATGCCGGAGAGCTGGGCTCCGGGCTTGAATGTCGGAGAGCTGGGCTTCGGACTTCGGTGCTGGAGAATCGCGCTCCGCCCTTGAATGCCGGAGAGCTGGGCTCCGAGCTTTAGTGCTGGAGAGTCACGCTCCGTCCTTGAATGCCGGAGAGCTAGGCTCCGAGCTTGAGCATTCCAGACCTTGGGCCAGGTAGCAAGATCCCTACAAGGCAGAGAGCAATTTGTGCAAAAGAAAATCATTATTATTATTAGGAGAAAGCCTTACACTACTGATAATATATTCTCAAGTTGCAGGGATTCCATGTTCGTAAGAATCTGGCACCGTCCAGATCCTCGAGATAGTAAGCTCCATGTGGAAGAGCTTCGACCATCCTGTAGGGGCCCTCCCAGTTCGGCAAGACCTTGTCGCACTCACAAGGTTAAGATGCTTCGGCTCGGCACAGCACCAGGTCGCCTGGTCGGAAGATCTTTTGCCTTACCCATGCATTGTAGTACCGGGCCACTCGTTACCGGTATGTTGCCATCCGGAGCCGAGCTTTGTCTCTGGTTTCTTTAAGGAGGTCCAAGTTGAGTAGAAGGTGTGCCGAATTCTTCACTTCGTCGTACTGCTGTACCCGTAGTGTGGGCACGCCGAGCTCAACTGGGATTTTGGCCTTAGTGTCAAAAACAAGGTTGAAAGGTGTTTCGTCCGTCGCCGTTCTGGACGTTGTATGGTAGGCCCACAAAATACTTGGGAGTTCCTTTGCCCATTTGCCTTTGGCCCAGTCCTGCCTGGTCTTGAGTCCCTGAAGGATGGTCTGATTGGTCACCTCGGCTTCCCCATTTATCTGGGAGTGAGCTACCGAGGTGAAGCGGTGTTGGATGCCATGTTCAGCATAGAACCTTTCAAACTCCCGGTTGTCGAACTGCCATCCATTATTGGTGATGATGTAGTGGGGGAGTTTGAAGCGGCAGATGACTGATTTTTATAAGAACTGACAGACCTTGGCTTCCATGATCCATGCTAGTGGCTCTGCTTCCACCCACTTGGTGAAGTAGTTAATAACCACCAGTAGAAATCTCCGTTGCCCCGATGCAGGGAGAAATGGCCCTAAGATGTCTATTCCCTACTAGTTAAAGGGCCAAGGGGCGGAGAGCTGGGAGAGCAGCACCGCCGGTTGGTGCTGTATGCGAGCATGGCGCTGACATTTGTCGCACTTCTTCACGAAGTCGACGGCGTCCTCCCTCATGGTCTCCCAGAAGTACCCCTGGTGGAGAGCTTTGTATGCCAGCATCCTTCATCCCACATGGTTCCCGTAGAGGCCTTCATGTATCTCTTGGAGTACGAAGGCTACCTCTACGGGCCTTAGGCACTTCAGGAGTGGGTAGGAGTAGGATCGACGGTAGAGCTGCCCTTCCATCAGGACAAACCGGGAGGCTTTCTTCTTGATGAGGCTGGCTTTCATGCGGTCCTCTGGTAAGGTGCCATCAATGATGTATCTGATGTACCTGTCCATCCAACTCGGCTCCAGGGTGACTTGCTGCACCTCCTCTGGAGCTTCATAGCTTGGATTCTTGAGGTACTCGAAGTGGGCATGCCCTAGTGATGAGTCCGGCAAGGTCGCGAGTCTCGATAGTGTATCCGTGCGAGCATTCTCTCCGCGGGGGATATGGAAGATGCTAAAGCATCGAAAATCTGCTGTGCTTGAGTGGACCCACTCCAGATACTTCATCATCTGGGGATCTCTGGCTTCATATTCTCTAGAGACTTGTCCAACCACCAGTTGGGAGTCAGTAAAGACTTTCAGGCTTTGCACGCCCAGCTCACGGGAGACACTTTGGCCCACGAGGAGCACCTCGTACTCTGCCTGGTTGTTTATCGTGGAAAATTTGAAGTGGAGAGCACATTCTGCCTTGACCTCATCGCTTGGTGAGGATGAGGCCTGCCCCGCTCCCGCCAATGTTGGACACACCATTGACGTGGAGGATCCAGGGCTCCTTTGCTCCGAGCTCAGCTTGATGCTTCGGGGTTGTCTTCTCTGGCTCCTCGGCGAGCCCCATGCACTCGACTATGAAGTCGGCTAGGACTTGGGCCTTCTGTGACGACCTCGATCGATATGTGATGTCGAACTCGCTCAGCATCAAGGACCACTTAGCCAGCTGCTCGGAGGTTTCGGGGTGGCTAAGTATGGTCCTCAGTGGCTGATCCATCATGACCATGATGGGGTGTGTTTGGAAGTATGGCCTGAGGTGCTTAGCAGATATTATTAGAGCAAAAATGAGTTTTTCAGAGTGAGTATACCTGATCTCCGTGTCGTCGAGGATTTTGTTGGTGTAGTATATCGGCTTCTGAGATCTGTCCTCATCTGCGTGGATGAGGACTGAGCTGACGGCTGTAGGGGTGACCGCCAAGTAGAGTAAGAGCTCCACTCATTCCTTCAATCTGGGGAGCAGCGGCAAAGACGCCAGGAACTCCTTCAATTCTTCAAAGGCCATCCCGCATTCCTCTATCCAGGTGAAGCCGTGCATCTTGCGCAGCGCCTTAAAGAAGGGAAGGTAGCGGTCAGCCAATCTCAAGATGAACCAACTCAAAGCTGCAATCCGGCTTATTAGGCACTGGACTTGCTTCTTGGATATCGAGTGTTCCATGTCGACGATCGCTTGGACCTTCTCCGAGTTTGCTTCAATGCCCCTCTAGGTGACCATGAAGCCAAGGAACTTTCTTTCCACCACTCTAAAAGCATACTTTGTCGAGTTCAACTTCATTTGGTGCTTCCGGAGGTTGTGAAAGGCTTCGGTAAGGTCGGCAATGTGGTCTGAGCTTGGCTTGCTCATGACAAGCATGTCATCCACGTGCACCTGCATGTTCCGGTCAATTTGGTCTTTAAAGACCTTGTTGACCAGATGCTGGTAGGTGGCCCTAGCATTCTTGATGCAGGACAGATGCATGGGGATGGATTGCTGGCAAGCATAGAAGTCACCAGGGATTAGGGTTTGCAGGAAGAAGAAAGAAGAGGGCTAAGGGTTCAGAACGATAACTAGGGTTCACACAAATTCCCCGAGGAGGACAAACACATAGCGAAGGGCTCACACAGATACTCTAGGGATCACATAGATACCCTGAAAAGAAGGGGAATGGATCACACAGATACCCTGGGCTCACACAGATGCCCAAATCAGGGATCACACAGAAACCTTGGGATCACACAGATCCTTCATACAGAACTCAAGAAATTTTTTTATTCATCCATTGTTGTTCTTTTTCAATATAAGAGGGGGTCCTTATATAGGGACCAATTACTTGGGAAGCAAGTAAAGAAACCATAGAAAATATGAGGCACTACAATCCTTCCTGATTTGCTAATTGAAAACATGGAAGGTGTTATACAATTTCCAATGAAGCTCAAGAAAAATAAGGAAAGAGGGGGGGACCAAGGGGGAACATGTGGGGCACCAAACACCTGCTCTTTTGGACTCGGGGTGGACCACATCTTTCCTTAATTGCTTAGCATGAATCAAGGGATTCATGTTTATCCACTTGACCTTTCTTTCTCGCTTGATGGTATGTGGAGTTGATGTGCCTAGGGTTTGGAAGGGGTGTGCCAACGTGTGGTCATCAACTCCTCATGCATGGGCCGACTTCAAGATCCTCCAAGTAATCCTATGTGACAAAATCCAGGGTGTGACTGGGACTCCATGCGGCTACTGAGGTGGCATGCTGGGTGGTGTCCTTCACATGCTTGAGTCTTCTTCGACTGGGATTAACTCAATATAGACTCAATACAACTGGACATGATTACAAGACTCAGAATATGATTAGCTCAACATGAGCTGACTTGACTGACTGATCCAAAATTCTAATGGTATGGATCATTAAATTCTACATACAGGACTCAGAAAAAAAGACTAGCTCAATATGAGCTGACTGGTACAGGATCAAATGACAACTCAATTAGGCTAAGCCATTATTAAAAATGGACTCAAACACTACTAAGTAATCCACAGAGGGTTGAGAAGCCTCTATCTTACTCTGGTACCTCTGGTATCCTCACTAATTCTCTCGGGATGGAAGGAACTCGATCCTGTCGAGTAAGGATCACACTGGCTCACATAGATGCCTAAATCAAGGATCACACATAAACCCTGGGATCATACAAATCCTTCACACAAAACTCAAGAAATCTTTTTATTCATCCATGGTTATTTTTTTCAATACAAGAGGGGGTCCTTATATAGGGACCAATTACTTGGGCAGCAAGTAAAGAAAACATGGAAAATATGAGGCACTATAATCCTTCCTAATTTGCTGATTGAAAACATGGAAGGTGTTATACAATTCCCAAATAAGCTCAAGAAAAATAAGGAAAGAAAGGGGGACTAAGGGGGGAACATGTGGGGCACCAAACACCTGTTCTCTTGGGCTCGGGGTGGACCACATCTTTCCTTAGTTGCTTAGCATGAATCAAGGGATTCATGTTTATCCACTTGACCTTTCTTTCTCACTTGATGGCATGTGGAGTTGATGTGCTTAGGGTATGGAAGGGGTGTACCGGCATGTGGTCATCAAGTCCTCATGCATGGGCCAACTTCATGATCCTCCAAGTAATCCTAGGTGGCAAAATCTAGGGTGTGACTGGGACTCCATGTGGCTACTGAGGTGGCATGCTCGGTAGTGTCCTTCACATGCTTGAGTCTTCTTCGACTGGGCTTGACTCAATACAGACTTAATACAATTGGACATGATTACAAGACTCAGAATATGATTAGCTCAACATGAGCTGACTTGACCGATGATCCAAAATCCTAATGGTATGGATCAAATGCTACATACAGGACTCAGAAAAAAAACTAGCTCAACATGAGTTGACTGGTACAGGACTCAAATGACAACTTAATTAGGCTCAGCCTTTATTACAAATGGACTCAAACACTACTAAGTAATCCACAGAGGGTTGAGAAGCCTCTATCTCATTCTGGTGCCTTTGGTGTCCCCACCAATTCTTCAAGCCGAAGGGCATCATCCTATGGCAGTATGTCCCTCGGTTGCTGATGAAGGCGGTGTGATCCTCATCATCTGGGTGCATCTGGATTTGATTATATCTAGAGAATGCATCCATGAAGGAGAGTAGCCAGTGCCCCAAGGTGGCGTCCACCAACTAGTCAATCTTTGGTAGAGGGAAGCTATCCTTTGGACATGCCTTATTGAGGTTGGTGTAGTCTACACAGATCCTCTATTTATCATTACTCTTCTTCACCATCACTACATTCGCTAGCCAGCTCGGGCATTGTACCTCCCGAACAAAGCTGGCAGTGAAGAGTTTGTCTACTTTCTCATTGATCGCCGCCTGTCTTTCCGGGATGAAGCTTTTCTTCTTTTGCCAAACCGGCTGGTGCTTTGGGTCAATACTCAACTTGTAGGTGATGATGTCAGGGGGAATACCTGGCATGTCTATCGCCGTCCAAGCGAACACATCTGCATTCGCCAGTAAGAACTCCAACAGGCGAGCCCTCTCCTCATCTTTTAGCTGGGCCCCAATCTGCACCGTCTTCGCCTAGTCGGCTCCGAGTGGGTAAGATAGGAAGCACTCGATTGGGCCACCCTTGGGGTCCTATGTCCTTTGGTTGAGATCGTCCGCACTGGGGTCGTCGTCGAGGACTTTGGCTCCTGGAACACTCTGGAGATAATGTTGTACTGGCTGTGGTGCCCCCCTTATTTCTTCGACATCATAGGCGGTGGGGAACTATACCAATAGCCACTTTGTGAAAACAATGGCATCAAGCAAGTTGAGCCCAGGTCGGTCGAGAATCATGTTATAGGCTGAGGGAAGCCTAACAACTATGAAGGTTATCATAACAGTGCTCTACCAATATGAGGTCCCGACAGTGACTGGGAGAGTGATTTCCCCCTCAACCTTTACAGAGTTTCCCATGAAACCAACAAGAAAAACATGCACAGGTCTGAGCTGAGCGGAGGACAAGTTCATTCTGGAGAATGCATCATAAAAAAGGATATCAGTCGAGCTTCCACTATCAACCATAATCTATTTTACAGGATGCTTCATCATCGTCATCTCGATGACCATGACATCATTATTTACATTCTCTCCCCCATTTCCCCCTTCCCTCAAAAGGGAAGTACATTTTCAGAACACTCTGCCCGCCGGGCCTTCTTGGAAGTGCGCTCAGCTCCCCAGCATATCATCCCCACCGGCTTCTTGGTAGGGCGGTTGTCGACTGTAAGGACTGGCGGGAGAGCGATGAGCCCCTGAGGTTCGGTCGAAACCTTGCCCCCCACGTACCTCCCGAGGTGGCCTCTTTTTTTGAGTTCTTCAATTTTCCTCTTGAGGTTGCGGCATTCCTCGGTATCGTGGCTATGGTCACGATGGAAATGATAGTACTTCGTATTGTCATGGCCAATGGACGGCTTCATCGGAGGTGGGTGCTTCAAGTAAGTCTCACCTTCGATCTCCATGAGGATCTTCGTCCTCGGGGCAAGGAGGGGTATGAACCTCTCCTTGAGAATGGGGTTGATCCTCGATCTCGGCCCCTGGCAGAAGTTCGGAGTTGGGGGTCCAGGCTTCTGCATCTCGGGCACCTCCACGGGAGTTGGCTTCTTCAGCGGCTTCCTGTCCATCTCCCTCCTTGTACGATCTGCCTCCTCGGCGCGGATGTACTTTTGAGCTCGGAGGAGGAGCTTGGAGTAGGTCTTAGGGGATTTCTTGTCGAGCGAGTAGGTCAGGCAGGAGGTCCTGAGCCCTCTCTTCAGTACCAGCATGGCGACTGGCTCATCAAAATTGTAGATCTCCAACGCGGCTACCTTGAAGCGGGCCACGTAGTCCCATAGGGGCTCGCGGTCCTGTTGTCGGATGGAGAAAATGTTGTCTGCTTCTCGTGGTACCTTTCGACAAGCATCGAAGTGGGCCACAAACTTCTGCTCTAGTGGAGCCCTACATGTTTGCAAACTGGCGGGATAGCTCCGCTAGCTTGCACTCCTGCTCCTCCAGGCACTTTTCGGCTGTGCACCTGATGGCCTCATCGGTTGAACCCGCAGCTGAGGCCGAAGGAGACGAAGAAGGTGACGTGAGGTGGTGTCCATTATGGGGATCTTGCCTTTACGATCTCGATGGGGTTTGGCCATTCCTCGCCTGAGTGTCGGGGACCGGCTCTCCCGATCGGTAGATCCGGCCCATTGCCTTTTTGTCGGTGTTTGGTGGCTCCCTCGACGGTCGGTGGTGGTCCGCGGCTATGAGAGCCCTCCTTGAAAGGAGCACAGGCTATCGCGGGGCACTGCAGCATGGGCCGCGAAAGTTCCCGGCTATTGGTAGGTAGCCAAGGATTGGTGCTGGTACTGGAGCTAGCGCACTGCCGTAGTGAGGAGCTGCACCTGCTGAGCGAGTGCGACCAGCTATGGGACCATCGGGGGTGGTTGAGCTAGAGCGGGGAGCTCCCCTTCCAGACTGTATGGGTCCCCATGGGAAGGGGGTCTCCCGCATGGCTGGTGGAGACTTCTCTCGCTCATGTCGTCACCATCCTCTCGGTGGAATCGCTTGCAGAGGGACTGGCTTTTGGAACAAAGGACCTACCGTCTCCCCTTCCTGGCGTGCCAATCCATTGTCGCCAAGATCGTCATGGCCCGTAGCTACTGTCGGTGTCGGATCACCCTCATCTCTTTGGGACCGGCCTGCTCTTCGGGACCTGCAAAACAGAATTAGAGGTCCAGACCAGGGATTCCGATGGGGGCACTCTGACGGTCAAGCCAGTGACGATCCAGGAGAACAAATCCTCCTGATCGAGCCCCTAAGATGGACTCCATGCTAGGAGGAGTGAATAATGTGTGAGTAGGGTGTAAGTAAGCTGGAAAAAGTGATGGCCGAGGTGAACTGGAGCTGGATGGCTGTGTCCGGGCGATCCTTCATGTGAATCTTCAGTAGCCTTGAATTCTCAGTCTCCTTGGTGGTTCTCCTGTGTGGCCTTTTACCCCCTGCTTGCTTGAGGATTTTTCACCTTACCTCCCTGTCGGGGGCTGTCGATGGCTCTTTTAAGTCTAGGTCGTTGCTGAACGCCTACCTCGGGATCTCCCCTGTGCCAGCAGGCACGTGCGGTGGTGTTCTGTGCTATGGACGGGATATCTTTCTTGGTTCGTGATAAGGGAACCTACCATGCACTCTGACATTCCTTCCGGTCGCTCCATTTTGAAAAACTTGGCAGGGCCTCGATCGGGGAGTAGCTGCCTCCAGGATTCGAATCCTCGGTTGACTTCCTCTTTCGGCTGGTGCAGACGGTCGGTGGAGAGCGTGATGCCTTGATCAAGGAGCTTCTTCCTTTCTAGTGTAAGTGGTAGCTGGGGGCGATCATCACGGCATCGTGGGTGCTTCCTTGTAGTCCTCGGGCAGCTCGTCGGTGCCCAAGGAGGATGGCATCGCCCCTCTGGTTGCTGGTGCTTTTGTCCGAGATGGAGGTCAAACTGGAGAGGCTAGGCTCGACTCCGATCCAGGGGGTCCGACTTTGAGGGGGCCCAACCTGGCGGAGGAGGGCTGGGCTCGACTCCGAGGGGTTCGACCTTGAAGGGGCTCCACTTGGTGGAGGAGGGCTAGGCTTGACTCCGAACCAAGGGGCTCGACCTAGTGGAGGAGGGATGGGCTCGACTCCGAGGAGCTCGACCTCGAAGGGGATCCACTTGGTGGAGAAGGACTGGGCTCGACTCCGGACCAAGGGGCACGACCTCGAGGGGGCTTGACCTAGCAGAGGAGGGCCGGGCACGACTCCAGCCCAGAGGGCTCGACCTGGCGGAGGAGGGTAGGGCTCGACTCCAGCTCAGGGGCTCGACCTTGGAAGGGCTCAATTTGGTGGAGGAGATCGCTCAGCTCTGGCCTAGGCATCCCAATCTTGCGGGAGCTGACCTGGCGGAGGACAAAACTTGGCTTCGACTGGCCGCCCCAATATTTTGAAGGAGCTCGGCCCGACGAAGGAGTCCGAGGAGGAGTGTCCATCGTGGCTGCTTTTTCTGACATGGCATCTGACAGGGATTACACATCATCATCTTGCCACATCACATAGGGTTGATGATTGTTCATTAAAAATATCCTACAAAAACTTCTTAAACACGTAAAAAGTATTAGTATCAAATACATACTCCAATTTTTGTAATCATCAAAATCGTTCCAGGGTCAATATTATTCTTTTAAATCTCTGCCTGAGAGGTGCCCAAGAGTAGGACCTCATTCCATCGAAGAAGTCAGCGGCACCTCTCGACACCGATCAAGTTCTTGGAATAAGTGATTGATTGCAAAAGGAATGATAGATAACATTTATATGATAATTTAACTAAATTATCTTTTAATAAAAATATTGTTATTATTAATTTATAATACTTGTTAGTGCTAAAATCCATCAAGTACCAGAGATGCTAGAGCTAGTAGTGTAGGTAGGTCTCTGAAAAGAAAAACCTATAAAAGGGTGACACTTGATGGCCTTTGGACCGTCCAATTGATGGGAGGTTGGTTGCTACTGAGACTAGGTTAGATGAAGGTGGTCAAAGGGTGACACTTGTTTTGGTTTGACTGACCGGGTTATCATTTTTTCTAGTGAGGTGACAGATGGTTGGATAGGAGAACACTGATGCACCAAGCATGTGATCAAGCCATGTCCAAGCATATTAGAGTTAAATTGCTGGATGACTAAGGATCGGGTTTGATAAGTGATCTTGAGTGTATGTTGATAGCTTTTTGGGGCCAATTGATAAGCACTTGTTACTACCAAGACTTGCTCGGATAAAGGCCCTTGGTGGTTTGAAATTAGACTAGATCCAGATAGTCGAAAGAGGCATCAATGGTGTGGCCAAGCCATGCTCGAAAGCATAATTGACTTTAAGGCTTGCTCGAGCAGGAAAAATTGGTAGTCTGGTATTTAGCCAGATTTGGAATGGTTGGAAAGAGCACTAACTTCTTTGACACAGGATTGACAGAGTAGTAGGATTGACTAAGCATTAACCATGTCCTTCTAGAACATTGGAATAAAAGAAGAATTTTTTTTCGATCAAGATCCCAACCTGACAAGTAGTTGGTGGATAGGCATTAAGCTACGCATCCAAGTTTGTTGACTTGGACTCTAAATCCTTGGTGACTAATAGTTGGACACCATATACTTGGGTTGACTGGTCGGGCCCATTGAGTTGGTTTCATATCCCTGGGCTCGAGCAAAATTCTCTTAATAGATATCCCCTTACTCCCTGGTCTGAGCTTTGGTCATATTTTTGGAGTTTAGTCCAAAAAGGTGCCAGGGATATAAAAGACCTTTTTAATTGAAGGGTCACGCATGACTAGAAAGTTGCCCAGGAGTTTTTTGAGAAGACTCTGCTCTTGATGAAGTTAGAAAGAATTAATGCAATGTGCTTCTCAGATCTAAGGAGGTATTTGGTGACTATTATGCATTAGGTACTTTCTCAGTTAGTCCCCATTTTTTCTTTTTCCTTTGCAATTTCTGATACTTGGTTTTATTGCAGCCGATGCATTCTATGATGATCTTAATGAATCAATAGTTGGAGTGAGTGAAGGTCCTTGAGCAGCAGAAATAGCTCGAAGATGCCACTATGGAGGCCTACCAGCGGATTGAGGTGGTGGAGGCTACATCCAACACTTGAGGGAGGCACTTTCCAGGGCAAAGGTCAACTTGGCCTCCGAGTGTAAGAGGAGGGAGGTGGAGGTGGTAAAGGGCAAGGAGGAGTTGGCTAAGATGGAGAAGAGAGTTGGGGAGGAGGCCATAAAGGTATATAAGGCCTGCACGAACTTCATGGCAAAGAAAGCCCAAACAGTGGTGGTCTTCCATATGTCAAAGGAATTCTATGCTGACCACTGCCAACTTAATAAGGAGGCCCTCTATGAAGGCTTCAAATTGGGCAAGGATACTATCGCACCCAAGTCATAACCCATCACTTGGAGTTGGACCTCTCCTTTCTGGATGAGCAAAAAGAGTCCAGGGGGAGCCCTCTCCCTAGTACAGAGAGGTCGTAGTGTCCGTTGTCATGCCCGAGCCCCCTCCAACCAAAGCCACTATTGTTCCCTTCAAGATTGCTCCCGCTATCACTGACCTCAAAGAGAAGGTCGGGTATTAAATTTATAGTTTTTTCAATTCTTTTTATTTCTTTTATCTTTATAAAAGAACTTTTCATTAATTAAATGAAGATTTTGAGTTTCTTGTTCTTGGGATGTTGCTTGTCCATGTGGTTTATGGTTGCCTTCAGAGTGATCAGCCTTCATCGGCTCATTGCTGCTCCTCTCTCCAAAACCATAGAAATTAGGACTCACATCAATAGCTTAGAAAAGAAAGTCAAGGTAGTGAACAAGAAAGCTACTAATCAAAAAAAGGAGCCATCGAAGGTGCATGATATGCATAGAAAGATGGATAAGAAAATTGAATACCTTCGATCAATAATTTGGCAGAGAGACAAAGCACATATTGTCGAGAAGGCTAAGTTCTCTGAGAAATCAAAGAGGCTTTCTGGGATAGCCGAAAGGGTGATTTGGGATGTGGCTGCTAAGGCATTGTAGATGTATAGCCAACTTCGTTCTGTCCAAGAAGAGATCTCTGCACTAGAGTCATTGCTCATGTCTAGGAAGGCGAGATGGGGATCGGCCACTCAGATGATGCAATATCAAAACAAACTACATAGGGCTCAATAGAAGATTTCTAGTCTTGAATAGTTGAGGGGTAAAGACATGGTGGCTAGCTCTAGGACTGAGTTGAGACAACTTGCCATGGTTTCCCCAAGAAGGCAGTCTTAGGTGGAGACATACCATGAGATGGGAGCTAGAAAGGCACAAAAGACTTTTAGGAAAGGTGATTATTCATTGGAAAGGATACGCGAGATGTTCAATATTGGTTATTCTACTAGCTATACTAACTGTGCAAACATGATCCGGATTCTTTATCCGAACCATAACCTCTCTTGCTTACCTTTGTTTGGAAGAAACTTGGATGAATTCTCCATAGAAATTCATGAGGTAAGCTCATACCAATTTTCAAAGCTTGTTATCTTTGTCGTGCATCCCGTAGAGTGCTGACCCACGAGATAAAGTCTATGGAGAACTTGGAGGCCGAAGAAGATCAACCCCCTTTGTAGAGTTTCCCCCACCTTCTTTTTATGTTACTTGTTTCCATTAACCACTTTTTGTAGCTTTTGGATATTATTGATATAATGAAATTCTTACTTTTTACCTCCCCTTTCTTTTTTTTGTGGCATATATATTTTTATTACTTTGAATGATTGGATGACCCTTCTTTGTTCAGAGCTAATTGAAGACCATTGAATCGATCGTAGGTATTGTAGCATCTAGTAATTGTATTCAAAATTTAAATCCTTTGTAGATAAATCAAGGGCCGACCAAAGATCATTGAAAAGTCTTAGGGTTTTGTTCAATGAATAGTTATTTAGAGCCATGGGCACTGAAAGGCCCTGGGGCTCTAAGCGATTAAAGGTCATTTGGAACCATGAATGTTGAATGGCCTTAAGGCTCTACCTGATCAAAAGTTATTTGAAACCATAGGTGCTGAAAGGTCTTGGGGCTCTGACCAATCAAAGATCATTTGGAGCCATGGGTACTAAAAGGCCTTGGAGATTTGACCGATTAAAGGTCATTTAGGATCATGGACATTAAATGGCCTTAGGATTATAATTGATCAAAAGTCATTCGGAGCCATGACTACTAAAAGAACTTGGGGATCTAACTGATCAAAGGTTATTTAGAGCTATAGGCATTTAAAGGCTTTAGAACTCTATCCGATCAAAGTTTTTTTGGAGCCATGGATGCTGAAAGGCATTGGAGCTCTTACTAATCAAAATTCATTTAGAGCCATGGGCAATAAATGGCCTTGGAGCTCTAACCAATCAAAAATTATTTGGAGCAGTGGACATTGAATGTCCTTAGAGTTTTGATTGATCAAAGGTCATTTAAAGTCATGGATGCTATAAGGCCTTAAAGCTCTAACCAATCAAAATTATTTGAAGCCATAGACATTGAATGGCCTTAGGACTCTGATCGATCAAAGATCATTTGGAGCTATGGATGTTGAATGGCCTTAGAGCTTTGACCGATCAAAGGTCATTTGAAGCCATGAGTGCTAAAAGGCCTTGGAACTCTTACTGATCAAAGGTCATTTAGAGTCATGGGCATTGAATGGCCATAGGTTTCTAACTAATTAAAGATAATTAGAGCCATGGATATTGAATAGGCTTAGGACTCTAATCGATTAAAGGTCATTTGGAGCCATAGGTGTTGAAAGGTCTTGAGGCTCTGACTGATCAAAGATCATTTGGAGCTATAGGCACTGAAAGGTTTTAGGACTCTGATTAATCAAAGGTTATTTAGAGCCATGAATATTGAATAGTTTTAGGACTCTGACAAATCAAAAGTCAATTGGAGCTATGAGCACTGAATGGCCTTAGGGCTCTAACCGATCAAAGATTATTTAGAGTTATGGCCATTGAAAGTTCTTGGGGATCTGACTAATCTTGGATTCATGGATGTTGATATCCTTGGGCTCTAACTAATTAAAGATTATTTAGAGCCATGGGCACTGGATCGTCCTTTAACTTGATGGACCGCTGAGGGGCCATTAAGTAGCCATTATGGATACTTCGTGGTTGATACTTTCAACTTTGAACCTATACTGGGATCTCTCATTCCATGAGTATTTTTCTTTCGAGTGTACTTGATGCATTATTGCCCGATGGATGCCTTAGTATTGTTCCTCAAGGTCACGGGATGTAATGTGGCCAAGCACTCCATTTGTCATAATCTTGGTTTCCTGGGAAGGTTTTGACTAGGTATGACTCCCGGATATCGGGTGCCTTTATGGAGCCACTTTGATGAGAATGTCAGGGCATTGATGCACTGTTCCTAAGTGGATAGGGACCTCGATTAAGATGTTTGCCACTTTGACTTCCCTACCTGAAGATGCTTAGTTGCTGGGAGAAGGACACCTGCTTCGTGATGGTTGGGCATGGGCACAGCTAGCTCCCACTTGGCTCTTCTATAAATAGAAGGCTAGTGGATTGAATTCTTACTAAACCCCCTTGCTGTCAAGGTTTGTAGAAAGATGTTGTAATCAATTTTTCATGTAGGTGCCAGGGGTATAAGGCTCTCTTTCTTGATGGAAGGATTCTTCCTAAGAGGGCTTTTTAGGCTATTTCAAGGGTATGTGATAGATGTTCATCTTGGAATGGAAGATATCAGGAATGGTCGCTACTTTAGTTACATCACTGCAACTATCACTAGCGAGGGAACGGAGCTAGAGGGGGACTCAGGCTGCATGCCTCATCATCCATCACCACCTTAAGCAGGACCCAAGCTCAGGTGGAGAGGCGATGGGTGCATCTCTAGGCCTTCATCACAAGTAGCAGCTAGCTGAGGCCCCCAAGATATTCTTCTCCCTCTCTTTATTGGTGGAACCCTAAGGTTGTGTAGGGGGTAGCCTCCCAGCATTCTTTAATGTTGTCCCTAGTCCATTGACTTTTCTCCTCCATCTGCTTGTGGGTTGGGACACACTTCTCGTCACATCAATCCTATGTAAAGGGAACCATGCTTGTGATTCACACTAGTTTGCCTCAGCTTTATGATGCACTTTCTCCCTCTCTTGGTGGCATCCCTACATGTTATGAGGTGTCTTAGCTACTTTCTGGGCCTGGAAAAGAGAATTTGCTATTTTTTGGAGGGAAACTTGTTGACACCATTTTTGATTTTGATGATTAACAAAATACTTAAGTATAATTGAGTACTAACAGTTTGCTAAATTATATTTTTATTAAGGAAAATGTGCTCATCAAGTTAGTCAAATTGAATTGCTTGTCAAATGATTGAAGAAGTCCTTTCTATGGATGAAACATCAATATTTAATGGACTTAAGTATCTAAGAATTGCTTGAAAGGAATTAATGAGTTTAGTTGAAAAAGGATTCAGTAGAGTTTCAGTCATTTTTGAAGAAGTTTCAGCAAGTGTTGACTCAAAGTGTCGACTCACAGTTCAAGTATCGACTCATGACAGTGATAGTTTGACTCAAGCCGGCACATAGAAAGAAGTTTCAGATGGCACGCTTGAAGTATCGACTCATGCCATTCAAGTATCGACTCAAGATGTCGACTCAAGGATCGACTCAAAGCCTGAGACAGATTTTTTCTAGAACATGCTGAAATCTAAGATTTGCTTTAGGTGTCGACTCATGGATGTCAAGTGTCGACTCACCAGATGAAGTGCCGACTTACCTGAGATATCCAGAAAGCCTCAAAACTAAATTTTGAACTATGTGTCGATTCATGGGACTTAAGTGTCGACCCTAAGTATCGACTCATAAGATTGAAGTGTCGATAGTTGGAGTTCTGGAAACAATAATGGCTAGTTTTTTCAAACGCATAACTCATCTCTTTTGCTTCCAACGGCTAGTTTCTCGTATCTAACGATCATAAATCAACTTTTAGACCTTGGCATGGTATTTAAGCGGATTAAATTCGAATGGGACACAATAAGAAACAACAAGAAGTGAAAAGGAAGTGAGGAAATAACAAGAAACATCAAGAAAGAAGAGAAAAGAGAAAAAGGAAGAAAAGAAAGCTCATTCACTCACACATTCATTGAGAGTAACTACTTCTAAGCAAAAAGAAGCCTTCAAGCATTCAAAGCAATGAAGAGCATTCAAGTCCAACCTTTTGAGCATTGATTGAGGCTTCATCGAATTGAAGACAAGCATCTTCATTGAACTTTAAAGAGATAATAGCTTTTATTAGAAAGCTTTTCTTGTATTCTTTATCTCATTTCATACTTTGTTGTATCAAGATTTTTGGTGAGCCTAAGAATAAAATCAAGGAGATTTTTGGTTAGCCTAGTTGAAAATCAAGAAGATTTTTGGTTAGCCGAGTTGATAACTAAGGAGATTTTTGGTTAGTCTAATTGAAAACCAAGAAGATTTTTGGTTAGCCTTTGAAAACCAGAAGGTTTCCTTTGATGAGCCTTGTGAAAACCAAAAGAAATTTTGATTAGTGAGCCCAAAAAACTAATTGACTGTAATCGTGAGTGATTATAGTGAATTCCTGAGTGGATCTTGGGGAGTGGACGTAGGTGCACTTGAGAGCACCGAACCACTATACTTGCTTTGTATTTGTGATTGATTGTTTCTCTCTATTTGCTCTTATCTTTTATTGAAATTTAAATTTCTGCTACATACTCTTTAAGAGCACACAAACTTGCATCTCACTAGCATTTGTATTGGTTATTGAATTGGTATACATACTTGTAAATAGTTTTTAAAAACCTAATTCATCCCTCCTCTTGGGTTGCTTACTGGGCAACAAGTGGTATCAGAGCCATGTTCTCATTATATAGGTCTAACAGCCTTGAGTAAAGATCTATGGCAGCCCCCCTTGGTACTAGTGTACTTGAGGGACAAGCCTCAAATAGACCCCTTATTTTAATGGCATTAACTATACATATTGAAAAACTAGAATGAAAATTTACATGCATTCTATAGATTATAATTTATGAAAAGTGGTAGATAAAGGTCCTCATATTCTTTTGATTGTGGTTAATGATGTTTCCATCCCAAAGCTTGAAGAGGATTGAGATGAAAATGACATTAAACAATCCAAGATCAATGCGAAAGCAATGAATCTCCTTTACTGTGCATTGGATCCTAGTGAATTCAACAAGATCTCTACATACACCTCAGCTAAAGAAATATAGGACACACTTGAGGTTACTCATGAGGGTACCGATCAAGTGAAAAATATTAAGGTTAACATGCTTATGCATACTTATGAGATATTTCGCATGGAACCTAATGAATCAATCACTGATATGTACACTAGGTTCACAAATATTGTAAATGGCATGAAAAGCGTAGGTAAAATTATGTTGAATGCCGATCTTGTTAACAAAATTATTAGGTCTTTACCAACATTTTGGGATCCAAAAGTGACCGCCATATAAGAAGCCAAAGATGTTGAGAAACTTTCATTGGACCAGCTAGTAGGTTCACTCATGTTTGATGAGTTGAACTTGAAGCAAAAAGCAATAGATATGGACAAAAAGAAGAAGACTATAGCTTTCAACTCCATGAAACAAGAAGAGTCTTCAAATGAAGAATCAGAAGAAGAAGAAGAAAATGAGGGTGATGAAGCACTATTAGCAAGAAAATTTAGAAAATTCATGAGAAGAAAGAAATTCCCTTACAAGAAAAAGTTCCAAGCAAGCAAAAAGGAAAATAAAAGGATAAGGAGAAAGAGGTACCTATTTGCTTCGAATGCAAGAAGCCTAGACATTACAAGTATGACTGCCCTCTCTCAAAAAAATCAAGAAAGAAGCTTAAAAAGAAAGCAATGATGGCGACTTGGAGTGACAGTGAGGACTCCAGCTCAGATGAAGAACAAACTGAAGTCGCAAATCTTTGCTTCATAGCATAATATGAAGAAGAGGTAAATTTTGATCTTGAAGTTGATTATACTTTTGATGAATTAAGAACTGCATTTGATGAGTTAATGCATGATTATAATTTGATGATATCTGAAAATAGAAAATTAAAAAAGCATGCAAACTCTTTCTCACATGAAAGCAATTGTCTTTTGAATGAAGTAAATGATTTGAAAAATAATATTGATGTTTTAGAAAAACATAACAAAGCCTTATCAATGAAAAATGAAAATTTGAAAAGACCTAAAATGAATGTTTCAAACAATGAGCTTTTAAAGAAATGCAAAGATCTTGAAGTAGAAAACAAGAAATGTAAAGATGAGGTTGATAAGGTAAAACCCTTTGTTGAAAAATTCACCTACAGTTCTGAAAAGTTAAATCTTCTTTTGACCAATTAAAGTGCTATTTTTAACAAAGCTAGATTAGGTTTTAAACCCTAAAAATAATAAAAGTTTTTCAAAAAATTTTTTATTCCTGCATCATCAAGCATTACATGTTTTTCTTGCAAAAACTTAGGTCATAAAGCATTCCATCGTGATTTGAGAAAAATTAACAATTCTAGAAAGATTTGAGTTCCAAAAGGAACCACTTTTAATACTAACCCTAAAAGACCCAAGTTGGCTTGGGTACCTAAAATCAAAACTTAATTTGTTTTGCAGGTGTGTCTTGCAACCAAAGAAATGAAAAGATTATGGTATCTCAATAGTGGTTGCTTAAGACAAATGACAGAGATGTGAAGCAATTCACCTCTCTTGAGGAACTAAATGGAGGGAGTGTAATCTTTGGTGATAATGGTAAAGGAAAGATTATTGATATCGGCAAGGTTCACATCTCTCCTTTTACTTAGATTGATAATATTCTTTTAGTTGAAGGTTTGAGACATAATCTGCTTAGCATTAGTCAGTTTTATGATAAAGGTTTTCAAGTTATTTTTGAATCATCCTTCTGCATGATTGCTAGTCCTGATAATATCGGAGTGAAATTCATTGAAAAATTGCATGGTAATATCTATCTAATTGATTTAGATAATATATCTTTGCCTAATGGTGAATGCCTAGTTGCAATAAATTCCACTATCAATGAGACTGGTTGGCTTGGCATCATAGATTAGGTCATGCAAGCATGTATTTATTATCAAAATTATGCAAAAAGTATTTAGTAAGAGATTTGCCAAAACTTAGTTTTGAGAAAGATAAAATTTGTGAATCATATCAATTTGGAAAACAAGTAAAAATATCTTTCAAACCTAAAGGTTTTATTTCAACTTATAGGCTATTAGAACTACTCCATATGGATCTCTTTGGACCAACTAAGACATCTAGCATAGGAGGCAAGAGATATGTATTAGTTATAGTGGATGACCTTTCTCGATTACATGGGTTCTATTTTTAGCTCACAAAGATAAATTGTTTTCAGCCTTTATAAAGTTTTATCGAAAAGTTTCCAATAAAAAAGGTACTTTAGTTATTTGTATTCGTAGTGACCATGGTTGTGAATTTGAAAATCAAGATTTTAAAAACTTTTGTAATGAAAAAATGAATAGAACATAATTTTTTTGCACCTAGGACACCTCAACAGAATAGGGTAGTAGAAAGAAAAAATCATACTTTAGAAGAAATGGCATGCACAATGCTATATAAAAATGATTTGTCAAGATATTTTTGGGTCAAAGTAATAAATATCGCATGCTATATTTTAAACTATATTTTAATTCGATCGATTTAAAAAAAAAAACTCCATATAAGCTTTGGAAACAAAGAAAATCTACTTTAAAATATTTTCGAGTTTTTGGTTGTCGTTGCTTTGTTATGAATAATGGTAAAGATAATTTAAGCAAATTTGATGCCAAGTCTGATGAAGGTGTCTTTTTAGGATACTTTACATCAAGCAGGGCATACAAAGTCTTTCATAAGATAACTTTAGTAGTAGAGGAATATATACTTGTAGTATTTGAAGAATCTGCTAACAAATCTTCTAAAAAGAGAATACTTCTGATGCATGTGTAAGTGCTGAAGAACTAAAGAAGCTTACTCTAGATAATCAACCCTCTCAAGAGAATGAAGGAGATCAAGACAAGAATGAAAGAGAAGAAATCATATAACCCACACCAAAGCATTCGGATATACCAAAGAGTGGAGGTATGCTCATGGACATCCTAAGGAGTTAATCCTAGGTGATCCATCAAAAGAGATAAGAACAAGATCTTCAATTGGAAATGAATGTGACTATATTGCTTTTGTTTCTTAAATTGAATCAAAATATATTGAAGAAGTTGAAAAAGACCCTAATTGGATAAATGCAATGCAAGATGAACTAAATCAATTAAAAAGAAATAATGTTTGGACTTTAGTTGAAAGACCATCTAATGTTTCAATTATTGGCACAAAATGGGTTTTCAGAAATAAACTTGATGAAAATGCTATTGTTACTAGAAATAAAGCTAGGCTAGTTGTCAAAGGTATAATCAAGAGGAATGGATTGATTTTAATGAAACCTTTGCTCTTGTTGCTAGACTTGAGATAATTAGACTATTATTAGCATTTGCATGTTTCATGAACTTCAAATTATTTCAAATAGATATCAAAAGTGCTTTTCTAAATAATTTTATTGAAGAAGAAGTGTTTGTTGAACAACCACCTGATTTTGAAAATCATGCACATCCTAATTATGTTTTCAAATGACATAAGGCACTTTATGGTTTAAAGCAAACACCCCGAGCATGGTATGAAAGACTAAATAATTTTTTAATTAAAAATGATTTCTCTAGAGGACATGTTAATACTATATTATTTCTAAAAAGAAAAAATAATGATCTATTAGTAGTACAAATTTATGTTGATGACATTATATTCGATGCTATTAATAAAACTCTTTGTCAAGAGTTTTTTAAGCTTATGCAGGATGAGTTTGAGATGAGCATGATGGGAAAACTTAATTTCTTCTTCGACTCCAAATCAAGCAAACCAAAGATGGGATCTTCATCAACCAAGCTAAGTATACAAGAAAAATGTTAAAAAAGTTTGGGATGGAGACTACCAAGATAATAGGTACATCTATGAGCCCTTATTGTAAACTTGATAAAGATGAGCATGGTAAATCTATTGTTCAAAAATTATATAGAGGAATGATTGGCTCTTTATTATATTTGACTGCTAGTAGACCAGATATCATGTTTAGTGTTTGTATGTGTGCTAGAAATCAGTCTGATCCTAAAGAATCTCATTTATTGGCTGTTAAGCACGTACTTAGATATCTATCTGGTATAATTGATATTGGTTTGTGGTATTCTAGAGATTCATCTATTGATTTAATTAGTTATTCAGATGCTGACTTTGCTGGATGTAAATTAGATAGAAAATGTATAAGTGGAACTTGCCAATTTCTTGGAGTTGACTTAATCTCTTGGTTTAGCAAGACACAAACTTCAGTTACACTATCCACAACTGAGGTTGAGTATATTATAGCAGGAAGTTGTTGTGCTCAAATCTTGTGGATTAAGCAATAACTTGAAGATTTTAAAATCAAATTAACCAAGACTCCCATAAAATGTGATAATACTAGTGCTATAAATTTAACTAAAAATTCTATTCAGCACTCTAGAATTAAATACATTAAAATTAGACATCATTTTATTTGAAATCTTATTGAAAATAATGATATTATGCTTGAATTTGCATGTTCTGAAATGTAACTAGCTGACATATTGACTAAACCTCTTCAAGAAGATCGGTTCAGTATGACTAGAAAAGAATTAGGGGTTATCAACCCTTTTTATTGAAATTTTCATCTCTTCATAATTTTTAACTTTTGATTGATCAAAATTGCTTATAAATCATATTTAATCTCTCTAAATTCATTAAAATCCTATTCTATATTGATCAATGATTCTTTTTTCTATTTTTTTTTGATTTTAAGTCAAAGTGTCGACACTTGACTTTGTATCATGAGTTGATACTTGAACAGCGATAGATCGAGATAAAATAGGTAAACAAAGTGTTTTTTTTAAAATTTTCACTCCAATTCGAGTCGACTCATCCCCAAACAGTGTTTCATCATCTTCTTCCCTCCAAATTTTGATTCCAATCACTCGATTCTTCATTTGAGATAGGTACTTTTCAGTTTTCTACTGTTCTTCATCCTGTTTCCTAGGTTTTCATCGTAGAAACCCTAGTTTCTCCCCTTTCTTGCTATCCTCCCTTGTTTCCTTGGAATGGGTCCTAGAAAATAAGTTATCCGGTGTCCTAGACCTTCCATTTAGGAGGAAGAGAGAAGAACCAAGGCCAGACATGTGGATAGAGCAGCAGATGAGTTTGATGTTTCTGCTAGATCCCTTATTTCTGCAGCAAATTGGATAGGATCAAAGACCATCATCGGTGGCCGATGAGTGGACTTTGTTTTCCTAGACCAGCAGCACTTCCGGATTGGCCAGTGGCTGAGGGATGCGGGTTTAGCACCATTTTGTTCACTATCAGAGAGATTCTATCCGAGATTGATTAGAGAGTTCTACGGATCACTTGCCCGAGGTAGTGATGGCTGGATAGTACAGGTCCGTGGCAGAGATGTTCCCATATCTGCAGAGATTCTGAGCCAAGTATGGGACATTCCTATGAGAGGATCTGTTGTGGATGCTCTAATGGACAGCATTAGTGGACTCTGATGTATTTATGAGACAGACGATCTGCTTGAGGGAGCCACTGTAGTTGCTTCAAGGCTGATGCCTGAGATGAGGTTATTGCACTATATTATAGCCCAGATTCTTCTGCCGAAGGCCGGATGATTTGATTTCATCACAGAGTGCAAGCTTTTGGTCATGGTGTCTCTTGTACAGCGTACTCCAATATGCCTCCTAGTGCTTATGGTACATTAGTTGACAGAGACATCGATTAGCCAGAGACTGTGTCTTCCCTACGGGATGGGACTGACTTTGCTCTTTAGAGCTTATGGAGTGGTCATAGACAACGAGCCTTACAGACAGCTACTTCACACAAACATCTATGGCATCAGATCTCTTCATAGGATGGGGTACCATCTAGTCAGAGGCCAGTAAAGACGGTGTATATCTGGTCAGGCCACTGATAGAGATGATGAGGTGGTAGAGGAGGAGCGTATCTTTTCAGGAGAGGCAGGGCCCTCAAAGCCACACAGTGATATCCCTGAGGTCCAGTCCGAGCCTTTGACACAGCCAGAGCATGCTCCTCAGCCCGAGCCAGCCACTCCTACACAGACAGATATTCCTGGTGCTACTGATAGTTTAGAGGACAGGGTAGCTTGCATAGAGACCGAGGTCATGATTATTCGTTAGCGAGTTGACAAGATACATATGGAGATGAGGGAGAGCCATCGAGGATTGAGTGATGGCATCTCTGCCATTTTATCTGCATTAGCTAGACCTTCATCAAGCAGAGCTCCTGCACCTTCAGCTCCATCTGATTCACCTCCAGCACCATTCGCTCCAGGACCTGACTTGGCAGATGATCAGTCTGACTTCGTAAAGTTTGATATGATAGATTTCATGAAAAAGTCAGAGCCGCAGATAGCGGCAGATATTTCTAGGAGCCCCATTCCTGATCCTTCCCATTTATATCATGATACTCTGATTTTATCCTCTCCTTCCAGATATGATCCACATCCTTCTTCCATTCCTGCACATACTCATATCATCCCATCTTCTGGTACACTAGTCTTACATTCTTTAGCTTTGCATACATCTTTCCTTATCAGGGAACTTGGATTTTATACTCCTGATCTCAACCATCCTGATTCTAGACCCATTTTTGATCTTTCACCCCTTCCTCTTGATACAGTTGCTCTAGTCAGTTCTATTCCTGCTACTGATATTGCCTCCACCTCTTCTGCACCAGCTAGAGGTAGGACATATGTCAGACATAGAGGACGAGGCCATCGTGTTCCATCGAGACCTACCCGATCTTGATTCTCTAATCTCCGATCGATGTGGCCACGATCCTATACTTCTACTGATGCTGGATCGATTGAGATTGGATCCTCCGATGAGGAGCATTCTTCTTAGAGTAGTCTCTATGTTAGTTAGCTTACATATTGGCATTACTTGTATACATCTATGTTTGTTTACCATCTTTGTATCTATGTATGAAAGTTTACATCAATGTATGAACTTTTGAATTCAATGAATGAAATTTTTATATCAATACTTTGTCTTTGGATATTAACTCTTGTAATTATTGCTCAATTTTTGTAATTATCATTCTATCTTCTCTTTAATCCTTTTTTAATGATGACAAAAAGGGGGAGAGTTATATGAAAAAGGGGGAGAGTTATATGTAAAAAAAATAAAAAGGGAGAGAGAAATAATAAAAGAAAAATATAAGAGAGTAAAATGAGAATAGCAAAAAAATGTGCTTGAGTGAAAAATAAATGAGAAATGAGTGAGGGGGAGCATTAAGAAGAGCATTAAAAAGAAAATCTTTTTAAGCTATTTTTTCTTGAAAATCTTTTTAAGCTGCATTTCTTGAAAATTCTTTTAAAATATGTTTTTCGGATCACCCTTTGAGGAGGAGCTTTTATACTCTTCAATCTCTAGTTAAAAGTTTTTTTGTTGAAGCTCAAGTATAAATGATTTCCATATTAATCTCACTCACTATTTCTATGAAATTTGTTTTAACTTTGAAACATATGTTGAGTATCTTGGTTCATGCAATTTTAAGTCTGATATCTTTTTATGGTTCTAATGAATTGAAAATGAGTATTTTATCTTTTATATATTGCACAAAGCTTCATTTTGTTTAATTTTTTTTTTATGTTATACTTAAAGATTTTGTCATCATTAAAAAGGAAGAGATTTTTGACTCTGTTATTAATTTTGATGATTAACAAAATACTTAAGTATAATTGAGTGCTAACAGTTTGCTGAAGTGTGTTTTTATTAAGGAAAAGGTACTCATCAAGTTAGTCAAATTGAATTGCTTGTCAAATGATTGAAGAAGCCCTTTCTATGGATGAAACATCAATGTTTAATGGACTTAAGTATCTAAGAATTGCTTGAAAGGAAGTAATGAGTTCAGTTAAAAAAGGATTCAGCAGAGTTTCAATCATTTTTGAAGAAGTTTTAACAAGTGTCAACTCAAAGTATCGACTCATGACAGTGCAAGTGTCGACTCAAGCTGGCATGCAGAAAGAAGTTTCAGATAGCATGATTGAATGTCGACTCATGCCATTTAAGTGTCAACTCAAGGTGTCGACTCAAGGATCGACTCAAAGCCTGAGACAGATTTTTTCCAGAACATGCTGAAATCCAAGATTTGCTTTAGGTGTCGACTCATGGATGTCAAGTGTCGACTCAAGTGTCGACTCACTAGATGAAGTGTTGACTCACCTGAGATTTTTAGAGAGCCTCAAAGCTGAATTTTGAACTAGGTGTCGACTCATGGGACTTAAGTGTTGACCCTAAATATCAACTCATAGGACTGAAGTGTCGACACTTGGTGTTCTGGGAACAGTAACGACTAGTTTTTTCAAATACAAAATTCATCCCTTTTGCTCCCAATGGCTAGTTTCTTGTGTCTAACAGTCATAAATTGACTTTTAGACCTTGGAATGGTATTTAAGTGGATTAAATTCAATTAGGATAGGAAACAACAAGAAGTGAACAAGAAGTGAGGAAATAACAAGAAACATCAAGAAATAAGAGAAGAGAAAAAGGAAGAAAAGAAAGCTCATTCACTCACACATTCATTGAGAGCAACTACTTGTAAGCAAAAAGAAGCCTTCAAGCATTCAAAGCAATCAAGAGCATTCAAGTCCAACCTTTTGAGCATTGATTGAGGCTTCATCGAATTGAAGACAAGCATCTTCATCGAATTTTAAAAAGATAACAGCTTTTATTAGAAAGTTTTTCTTGTATTCTTTATCTCATTTCATACTTTGTTGTATCGAGATTTTTGGTGAGCCTAAGAACAAAACCAAGAAGGTTTTTGGTTAGCCTAGTCGAAAACCAAGAAGATTTTTGGTTAGCCGAGTTGACAATCAAGGAGATTTTTTGTTAGCCTAGTTGAAAACCAATGAGATTTTTGTTTAGCCTTTGGAAACCAAAAGGTTTCTTTTGGTGAGCCTTGTAAAAACCAAAAAGAATTTTGATTAGTGAGCCCGGAAAACTAATTGGCTATAATCGTGAGTGATTATAGTGAATTCTCGAGTGGATCTTGGAAAGTGAACGTAGGTGCATTTGAGAGCACCGAACCACTATACTTGCTTTGTGTTTGTGATTGATTGTTTCTCTCTATTTGCTCTTATCTTTCATTGAAATTTAGATTTTTGCTGCATACTCTTTAAGAGCACACAATTCTTGCATCTCACTAGCATTTGTATTGGTTATTGAATTGGCATACATACTTATAAATAGTTTTTAGAAATCCAATTCATCCCCCCCTCTTGGGTTGCTTAATGGACAATAGAACTGTCACTCCAGGAGCTCGAACTTTGTCTTGATCATTCTCTTGCTAGAACGGAGCTCAGGAGTCTTTGGAGGTCAAGTCCTATCCCTTTGAAGTTCATTCATCTTTCACTTGTACTTCATGAAGCACCCTTGAAATAATGTAAACTGGCTAAGGCCATAAACACATGTAATCCAAGATTTGTTAATAAAGTAATTATTTCTTCATATTTTTTATTCATGTTTGCTTGTTATTTGCCAAATTTTGAATTGCGTGGCCATATTTTGTGTTTGAGTATCTCTCACATTCCCAAGAGGGGTTTTTACTAGAAACTTTAAGGGGATCTGATAAACTTTGACAAAAACCTTGCTGAGCTTGAGAAACTTGGCTTGGTGGCCTTCATCATCAGAGCTTTTTTGGTTTCCTGCTACTTAGTGAGGATATGCATAATCCGAGAAAGATTGTTATTTAACATGTGGGGGAACTACATTACTGGTAATACATTTGGAGATTAACTGAATTTCAAGGTCGAAGTAAAGGAGTTCTATCTAGTTTCTTTGGTCCCTAGCTTGACAACTGCCTTTACTTAATAAGGTCCTTTCCAATTTGATAAATGTTTGCCTCTTTGGCCAAGCTGGGATACCTCTACTTGGCAAAGTACCAGGTCATAAACTTTAAAAGTTTTTCCTCAAACTCTAAAATTAAATAACGAGTGACTTTATGCTACTACACCATTATTTTGATGCATGCTCTTTCTCGAGCTTTGTCCAATAGGTCCAAGACTATGAGTTGCCTTTCCAAGTTGATTTGCTTTCCAAACTTTTTGGCCCGCATTAATAGGGCTCTGGGCTTAATGGGCGTCATGATTTCGGTTTCAAAATCTAGGCTGAAAGGTGTCTCTCCCAACAAAATTCTCGGTGTCATTCGACATGCTAGAAAATATGGTGAATCTCATCATCTACAAACTCTTGGCTTTGCCCAATCTCATTTTGATGCCTTGGAGAAGAGTTTGGTTTGTCACTTTTGCCTCTCCGTTAGTTTGTAAGTGAGCTGCCGGGGTGAGGTGATGTAAGATTCCATGATCTTCACAAAACTTCTCAAATCTGGTTTCGATGAATTATCATCAATTATCGATGATCAACATCCGGGGGATCCCAAACTAGCAAATTATCACCCTTCATGTAAAATCTGTTACCTTTGTCTCATAATGTGGGCTAATAGCTTGGCCTCCACCCATTTTGTGAAATAATCTATGGTGACCAGATGAATTTTTGCTATCCTAAGATGGGTAAAAATGGGCCAAGGATGTTCATTCCCCACTATGCAAGAGGCCAAGGAACACATATAGGGGTGATCAGTGCAGCGGGTAGGCATTGGATGTTCAAATTTCTTTAGCAAATAGCATATCGTATGACAAAGTCCTCCACAACCTTTTGCATAATGGCCCAATAGTAACCTTGTTGGAGTTTGTATGCTAGCACCTTCTTTCTGATATGGCTCCCACATATCCCTTTGTGAACCTTTCTCAGTGTATAATCAGTCTCAGGTAGGCATAGGCACTTGAGGGGTAGAGAGAATGATGTCTTGTAGAGCATGCCTTCATGTAGGAGGTCATGGGAGGCTTGGCATTTCACTTTGCGAGCTTCTTTTCAATCTATGGGGAGCATGCCATTCTTTAGAAAGTTGATCAGTAGGTCGATCCAAGAGAGCTCACCATCCAGTTACATCACTTCCACCAATTTCTTGATAGTTGGTCTTTTGATTTGCTCGAAATAAGTTCTTTTGGGCAACATTATCAGTGTAGTGGTCATCGATTCGGCCAGAAGGTCAGATCATGAGTTATCCTTCCTTGGTATTCACTAAGATCTCAAAGCTATAAAAGGTGGAAGCCAGATCTTTGACCCTCGAAATGTACATGGTTATGTTTTCTTTCTAAGCTTCAAATCACCTTGGATATATCTGATGACTAGCTATGAGTCACTATAGGCCTTTAGATCCTACCCTCCTAATTCTTTAGCCATTCAGAGTCCTGTAATCAGGGCTTCATATTCAACTTCATTGTTCATCACGGGAAACTCAAAGCATAGGGCATGCTTGGTTATAACTCCTTCCGGGCTTACGATGACCAATCAAGCCCCCAACATTTCAGAGTTGGAAGAGCTATCTACATACACCTCCGAGGTACTAGTGGGCTCTGGGATGGATCCTTATATTGATGTTGAGGGCTCTGCATCATCTAGTATAGCTGGTTTGTCAAGGTTGGTATATTCAACTAGAAAGTTAGCTAATATTTGAGCTTTGATCGATGGTTAGGATTGATATTTGATGACAAATTTAAAAAATTTGATTGTCCACTTGGTGATGTGCCTGGATGTATCAAGTCGATGCAGGATGCTCTTTATAGGTTGGTCGGTCAAAAGGTGATGGTATAGGCTTGGAAGTAGGTTCAGAGCCTCCAGGTAGTGATAAGGAGGGCATAAACTAGCTTCTCCAATTTGGAATACTAGATCTCCGTATCCCTCAAGATATGGCTGATGTAGTAGATCAGCCTCTAGATCTTGTTCTGCTCCTGAATCTGCACCGTGCCCATTGCTAGGGACAAAGTTGCTAAGTACAAGAATAATTTCTTGTTCGGTTATGGATTACCCAATAGCGGGAAGAACTGAGATAGTTTTCAAAATCTTCAAAAACTTTTTGACATTCCTTAGTTCATTGAAAGTTCTTAGATTGTTTTAAAATTTGGAAAAATAGAAGGCATCGCTTGACCTACATGGAGACGAACTGATTGAGGGCTGCGATCCTTCTAGTGAGGTGCTGGATATCTTTGATCATCCTCGGGGAGCCTATTTATTGGACAGCTTTAATTTTCTTAGGATTGGCCTCAACCCCCCAATTGGAGACCATGGAACCGAGAAACTTCCTAGAGGCAACTCCAAAGGCATACTTGGTGAGGTTCAACTTCTTTGGTACTTCTGTAGGGTGGCAAAGGTTTCTTGAAGGTAGTCAATGTGGGTCTCGATAACTTTACTCTTGACGAGCATATCATCTATCCAACCTCCAAGTTTCTTCCAATCTGATCTTTGAAAATTTTGTTCATAAGGTGCTATTAAGTTTCACCTATATTTTTTAAATCAAATGGTATGATCCTCTAATAGAAAAGATCCTGGTCAATGATAAAAGCAGTTTCCTCCTCATCCTCGGGAGCCATTCAGATTTGGTTGTAGCCAAAAAGAGCATCCATAATGTTGAGGAGATCATGCACTGACATGGCATAATGTTGAGAAGATCATGTATTGACATGGCATCCACCATCTGGTCAATCTTCGATAGCCAGTAGCTATACTTTGGATATGCTCTATTCAAGTCGATGAAATCAATGTAAATTTATCACTTGCCATTCACTTTCCTTACCATGACCACATTGGAGATCCACTTTAGATAAAAGGTCTCTCTGATGAATTGAGCAATTTATCGATCTCCTTAATTATCACCTTCTAGCATTCAGGTACAAAGTTTCACTTCTTTTATTTGAAGGGTAGACACTTTGGATCTATGTTCAGTTGGTACACCATTACCAAAGGGTCAATGCTGGCATATTAGCTAGTGTCCAGGTAAAGAAGTCAGTATTTGATGGGGGACAAGGCTAGGAGGATCGTTGGAGACCTGAGAAGTCTCCTGGGATTAGGATCAAGAAGGGGATAACTAGGGCCTCACATCCCGTGATGTTCCGAAGAACAAAGGAAAAGGGCCTCACACCCCGCGATGTTTCGAAGAACAAAGAAAAAGGGCCTCACAGCCCATGATGTTTCGAAGAATAAAGGAAAACTAGGGCCTCATGTCCCTTGATGCTCGAAAGTGAAGGAGTCGGGTCTCATACCCTTCAACGCCCAAAGGTGAAGGAAAACAAGCCTCACACCCTCCCCATGCAGGGCGAATGAAAAGAATCTCTCTTTTCTAAACACTCATCCTTTTTCACCAATTTTTTAACAAATGACTGAGGGTGGTATTTATAGACTTTCCACCCCTCTTACAAGATAAAGATGAAACCTATCCCAATCCTAACAAACTTCAAACTAATAATCTAATCTAAAACAAACTTGAAATTAAAATAGTTTCAAACTAATCAATACATCCATATTAAAAAATTAAGATAAATAAAATATAATTCGAATGCATCAAGATCTATGCCAAAAAATGTGGATCCGTGCTGAGTTGCTCTGAAATCTATGTAGGCATGATAATCATGCAGAAAATTCTTGCTTTGAGAAGCGTGCATCTTTGAGATCCGTGAAAAGCTACTCTACTCTGAGATCTGTGCAGGTTCTCCAGTGACCATGGAATAGAGGGTGCAGCAGACGGGGGAGGGTGGAGATGTCCAGGGAGGCTTCACTGGCATCAATGCTGGGGGAGGATGCATCACGACCGACGGCTGGAACAGACGACCGACGGCTGGAACAGGCGACCGACGGGGAGTGGTGTGAAGATCCGGCAGGGCGTCGATGGATGGTGGACGGCTTCTCCAGACGGGATGAGATCCGGCAATTGGGGTGCATGGTGGCCTTGTCGTCGGCAGCGAGGTGGCGGATGACCTATGGAACAGCGGGGGGTGATCTGGCGTAGGGAAGGGAGGCGCCATTTAGATCTAGACGGGCAGGGTGGCTGGGCAGCATGGTCGGCTCAACCATGGATTTGCGGCTCGATCGATGCGAGCGAAGATGGTAGAGACGCAATAGGGTGACTCCGATTGCGCAGGTTGGGCGATGGCGGTGTTGATGGATCGGGCATAATGGTTGAAAGAAGGTGATATGGGCAATGGATGGAGGAAGAAAAGGACATGAATAAGTCAGGGATAAGTCGGGGATAAGCAGGAATAAAATAGGAATAGTAGGGATAAGTGGAATAGCTAGGATAAAAATATAAAATAAAATAAAAAATCTGGGAAAAAAAAGAAAAAATCTCGATGGATTTTGATGTCCCCATCATTTCCTTGGGATAGGAAAAACTCGACTCCGTCAAGTCAGGCTCGATGCTGCAACTTTTTTTTTTCTTTTTTTCTCTAACCCTAATCCTCTACCACTCTGATACCAAATTGATGGGGGACAAGGCTAGGAGGATCATTGGAGAGATGAGAAGTCTCCTGGGATTAGGGTCAAGAAAGGGATAACTAGGGCTGCTTTGATACCAAATTGATAGGGGACAAGGCTAGGAGGATCGTTGGAGAGCTGAGAAGTCTCTTGGGATTAGGGTCAAGAAAGGGATAACTAGGGTCTCACATCCCGCGATGTTCCGAAGAACAAAGAAAAAGGGCCTCACATCCCGCGATGTTCCGAAGAACAAAGGAAAAGGGCCTCACATCCCGCGATGTTCCGAAGAACAAAGAAAAACTAGGGCCTCACGTCCCTCGATGTTCGAAAGCGAAGGAATAGGGTCTCACACCCCTCGATGCCCAAAGGCGAAGGAAAACGGGCCTCACACCCTCCCTATGCAGGGCGAACAAAAAGAATCTCCCTTTTCTAAACACTCATCTTTTTTCACCAATTTTTTTACAAATGACTGAGGGTGGTATTTATAGACTTTCCAACCCTCTTACAAGATAAAGATGAAATCTATCCCAATCCTAACAAACTTCAAACTAATAATCTAATCTAAAATAAACTTGAAATTAAAAAAGTTTCAAACTAATCAATACATCCAGATTAAAAAATTAAGATAAATAAAATATAATATGAATGCATCAAGATCTGTGCCGAAAAAGGTGGATCCGAGCTGAGTTGCTCTGAAATCTGCATAGGCCTGATAATTATGCAAAAAATTCATGTTCTAAGAAGCATGTAGCTTTGAGATCCATGTAAAGCTGCTCTGAGATCTGTACAGGTTCTCCTGTGACCATGGAATAGAGGGGGCGGCAGACGGGGGAGGGTGGCGACGTCCAGGGAGGCTTCGCTGGCATCAATGCTGGGGGAGGCGATGGCACGACCGACGACTGGAACAGGCGACTGACGAGGAGCGGTGTGAGATCTGGCAGGGCGTCGGTGGAAGGTAGACGGCTTCTCCGGAAGGGATGAGATCTGGCGATTGGGGTGCATGGTGGCCTTGTCGTTGGCAGCGAGGTGGCGAATGACCGGCGGAACAGTAGGAGGCAATCCGGCATAGGGAAGGGAGGCGTCGTGTGGATCTGGATGGGTGGGGCAGTTGGGTGGCACGGTCGGCTCGGCCATGGATTTGCGGCTCGATCGGTGTTGAGCGGAGATGGTGGAGACGGCACAGGGCGACTCCGATTATGCAGGTTGGGCGATGGCGGTGTTGATGGATCGACCGTGATGGTTGAAAGAAGGTGATCAAGGCAATGGATGGAGGAAGAAGAGGACTGGAATAAGTTGGGGATAAGTCAAGGATAAGTAGGAATAAAATAGGAATAGCGAGGATAAGTGGAATAGCTGGGATGAAAATATAAAATAAAATTAAAAAATCTGGGAGGAAAAAGAAAAAATCCCGATGGGTTTTGATGTACCCATCAGTATTTTTCTATAAAAATGAAATAAGTTGATTCTTGGTTACATGATCCAGATTGGAGCTAATCTAGACCATATGCTGCAGGTTCCTATTTGCCAAAGGCATGGAGATAAGGTTCTCAACTAGTTCTTCTCACTGTTCGGTCAGGTTATCATGGGTGTCCAGCCCTTTGACTAGATAGGTGTCAAAATTTTGGTTCCTCAGAGTTTAATATGGTAGCACTGGTATACCAAATCCTAATCTCCATGAACCTCTCTGATTCCATGTATAATTGGAAACTTTATTTTCAAGCAATAAGTTGATATAACTACTTAGAAAGCATTGAGGCTCGGTCGCCCGAGGATGGTGTTGTAGGCCAAAGGTGCTTGAATAATAGGAAAATCAACTTGGATGATGGATTGCTGAGGATAATTTTCCATCCTCATAGGTAAGGTGACCACTCCTTCGACCTGAATTGCATCTCCAGTAAAGCCAACAAAGGGGAGTCTACTCTTCCCAACTAGTCAAGGGACATTCTCATTTAGATAAAAGCATTATAATAGAAGACATCGATTGAACTTTTATTATCTATGAGGATGCGGTGTACATCATATTTTTCAATATTTAAGGTTAAACTACCATTTCATTATGCGGGAACTGGATCCCTTAAGTATCTTCCTCTATGAAAATTATTGGTTCTTTAGCTCGTTTCTTAGTCGGCCATCCTTTGTCACCGAAGTTACTATGTTGGCACCCCCCAATGATGGTGCCCACTATCCTAGATGGAATCGGATCACCCTTCTCTTGGGGCTTAGGTCATTATGGATGTTTAGTTGGTTGAGGTGATCTTGGTTGATCCTCGTGCTCCCTTCGGTGTTGGATGAATTGGTTGAGGTGGTCTTATATGATGAGCTCCTCGATCTCATCTCAAAGTTGGATGCATTCTTCGATATCGTGGTCATGGTCACGATGATACATGTAAAATTTATTTAGATTTCTATGAGTCAGAGGAGTTTGTAGTTTCGAGGCTTCTGGGAGTTGCCCTTTGATCTCCATCAACACTTTCTCCCTAGGCATGTTCAGTGGAGTGTAGGTATTAAACTTCTTTGGTGGTGATGCTTGGCGGCCTTCCTTGGGAGGACTCCTAGATTGACAGCCCCAAAGGATCCCATTTTTCTCCTATCGAGCCGGGGATCTAGAGCATGATTAAATTTTTTCCTCTAGTCCCGGGAAGTGTTGATGATTGACTTATAGCTTTCCACCACCCCCAGTGAAGAAGTGGTAGGAACTTCTTCCTGCATGAAAGTATCCTCCATCTGTACGTATTTCTTTGCCTGGGTCAATACATTAGTGAAGTCCTAGGGAGAAGTCTTGTTAGTGACTTCTTGAGATCATCCTTCTATAAGCCATTCATCAGAGCTGACATAGCGACTGATTGATCTAAGTCATGGACCTCCAAGGTGGCCATGTTGAAAAGCTAATAGAGGCTCGGATTGACTCTCCTTCCTTTTACTTGAGGGTGTGGAGGTAATCTAACCATTTTTGTTATCGCCTATTGCTTACAAAGTGATTAGCGAAGGACTGGCTTAATTGCTCAAAGAGTAAACCATTCCTAACTTCATACTTGAGTACAAAGATCGAGCTGCTCCCTTCAAAGTAGATGGGAAGGCTCGATAGAGAATTGGATTAAGGGCTCTATTAAGGAGCATCGTTACTTTGAAACTCTCCAAGTGATTGACAGGATTAATAGTCCCACCGTAACTTTTTAGCTATGGAATCTTGAAGTATTGGGGTAGCGATGCCTGTATTATCTTGATTTAAAAAAGTGGGTCATTGTTGAACCCATCGTATGGTGTTGAGTAGAGATTGTGGATTGCCTCAATTTTCAGTCCAGCTCAAGCTTTCACTCGACTTCAAGATCCCAAATAGTGGGGGTCTCTAATTGCTGAAGGAATCATATGCCCGGGGTTGAGTCATGCTTCGAGTGGGGGCTTTGAGATTGTTATCTTTTTAGCTCCAATCTTCTAGTGTGATGATGGTGGGTGGTCCTCCTTTTTGGGTCCATGGGAGGGACCTATGACTACTCTAATAGTGGTGATGCTATTTGTGGCACCGGATAAGGGCACAATATCATGGGAGGTAGTGTGGAAGCCAGTTGCATCATAGGTTAAGAGGCCATGGTGGTGTCACCAGAGGAGGCTGCACCATAGGGAATAATGTGGGGGTAGCTTGAATAGCCTAAACGATCACCACCAAGTTCTGGGTACCTACAGAAAAGGGTAAGTTAAACTGCTTCGCACTAACTATCATCATTTGTGGAGATAGAGAGGCCCCTGCTGGTGCTGGTAGGAGCTAGTTATTGGCCTAAATCTTCACCAGTTAGGAGGCAATGGTGTTAGTGCGACGAGATGCAGCTTTCTTAGATGGCATTGTTAATCTACCTTCAGGCTACGCTCCTCAAAGTTATATTAGAATGCCCTTGCTCTCTTCTATTGGTACCAAAATCTGTCAAGCATCGGAGATGCTAGAGCTGGTAGTGCTAGTGGGTCTTCGAGAGGTGAGACTTGTAAAAATGCTCTAGTCTAAAGGTGTTTCGGCATGAACTCTCTGATGCTTAAGTCAATTTCCAGCATGATAATAGTATGAGGAGCATGGTGAAAGAATTTTTTGTATACTTTTAGAGTTCCAGGGTTTTTCATCTTATAGGTGAAGGGTAAGGGCATTTTCTAAATAAGGAGAATCTTGGTAGATTCGACGAGAAGTGACATGGCTTACCAGTAGGCTGTTAGAGGATTTTTTATTCATAGGGGACGTTCATTCCATTTTAATTGAAATATTGTCCTTATGTTGAGTTTTGTCGTATTTCTTTAATGGCAATATGGACTATTGTATAAGCCCAGACATACTAATTTTAAATGTTGAGATATGATAGAGATTAGCAATCATTAGTTATGATATAACCTTTTGGCTACGTGATCTAGTTCCTAGGAATGAGCACCGATAGTGTTGGCCTTCAGAGGGTTTAAGTATGCATATTGCCTAAGGACTCATTCACCATTAGACTTACGAAATAATACTTGGTTTGAGCATTTATATTAAGTCCGAGGGATGGTCAGTTAGGAGTTGCTTGATCGGATGGCCTTAGTCGAAAATGAGATGCCTGATAGCCTTTGGATCATCCAACTGATAGGAGGTTGGTTGCTACCTAGGCTTGGTTGGACGAAGGTGGTTGGCGAGTGACACTCGGCTTGGTCCAACCAACCATGATATCATTTTTTCCTAGTGAGATGATAGATGGTCGAATAGGGGACTATTCATGTACCAAGCATGTGATCAAGCAACATCCAAGCATATTGGAGCAAAATTGCCAGATGACCAGGGATTAGGTCTGATGAGCACCAGCATGTGCATATTAATAGCTTTCAGATGCCAATTGATAAGTGCCAGTTACTACCGAGACCTACTTGGATGAAGGCACTCGATGATTTGGCATTTAGCTAGATTTGGCTAGTCGGAAGAGGCACCGGTGATGTAGCCAAGTCATGTTTGGAAGCACAATCGGCTCTAAAGCTTTTTCGAGTAGGGAAACTTGGCAATCTGGTATTTAGCCAGATTTGGAATGGTTGAGAAGAGCACTGACTTCTTCGATGAGGGGCCAGTTAAGTAGTCGGACTAACCAAGCATTAACCATGTCATGCCAGAATATTGGAATAAAAGAAGAATCTCCTACTGATCAAGATCCCAACTCGACAAGTGGTCGGTGGGCATTAGACTATGCAACAAGGTTTATTGACTTAGACTCCATATCCTTGTGATTAGGGGTTGGAGACCATTTATATAGTTGGGCCGACTGACCGGGCCCGTTGAGTTGGTTTCATATCCCTAAGCTTGAACAAAATTCCCTCAACAATATTTTTTATATTAAAAAAGTAGAATAATAATAAACTTACAATCTTTGTAATTTATAATTATATAAAAATATAAAAAAAATATCTAATTTTAATTTTAATTTAGTAAAATACAAAATTTTGTAAATTAATTATATATCAATAAATTTATTTATATATAAAAGTATATAAATGACTAATTTATTTATAATTTAATTTAAATAGTTTTTTAATTTTTATACAAATAATTAATTAAAAATAATGAATACAAATAAAAAGTAGAAGAAAATTTTGATTAATTATTTATAATTATTGAAATTATGTACTAAAACTAAAATAATTAATAATAAAAATTAATAGTACAGGTAAAATTAAATAAATATAATAAATAAAAAATTAAATAAATATTAAAATTATAAAAAAATTAATGAGGGATAATTTTATTAACATAAATACTGATCTTTAGATATGCTCCATCTCCATCCATCCTTGTAACCTTTCAATTTGAAAAAATGTAAATTTGTGATCTAAAATAGATGGGCAATCCTTTTTTATTTACCATTTCTAACTAAATGGTGGATAGGGATCATCCTCAATCTTAATTATGACCTCAACCAAACGGAAGGTTAATGTTAATGGGGCATCCAAATACCAAGTTCTAACTAAACCTGGCTCTCTTGGTCATCTAAATAATAATAGGAGACACTTTCTTAACATTCTCCGCCCTGGCTTCTATTGCCAAGCCAACTAGAAGATTCCATGGAAACCCTGTATCGACCATGTATGAAATAATATTCCTCCCTCAGGGTAATAACTTGCTCAACTCTTAGCTTATAATGGGCCCAAACTGTTAATATTTAATACAGGAAAATATATACCTATATATAATTTTAAAAATAATTAAAAAATAATTTTTATAGTATGTGTGGTAAAATAAATTTTATATAATAAATTAATTATAAATATAATAAAATAGAGTTAGGAAGTCTGACCTGGGAGGCGAATAGATCCACTTTCATAAAGAAGATTTGGCCTCCTTCTCGCGCGAAGACTGATGGACCGCACACTCTTCTCTAAGGTACAACCCGGAAGCTAAAATTTCAACACTCATTGGTGGCATGATCTCGAACGGATACCGATCAGCTCATCTTTAGTCAAAAAATTTGAAATAAAAAAATACAAGAAATTAAAATAGGGGAATATAGAGAGGGAGAGCTTAGAATTTATTTTTGGATGCCTTGAAGGGCTGAGATAGAGGCTTATTTATAGGTCCAAAATTCTAAAGAAAATTTTTAAAGGTCCTCAACTAGCCATTACGGCAGTTACAAATTAAATTCAGAAATTAATTAAAAACTAGCCGTTATCTTATTAAATAAGAAATGAATAAAGTTACTGTTAAGACCGTTATAAAATTAAATACAGAATTAATGAAATAATTAAAATAAAAATGGAAAAATGCTTGGGGGTTGTTTTATTGTATTTTTAATGTACGATAACATCAATAATCTCTCTTAAAAATAAAATAAAAAAGATAAAAGTTTAATATTATCAAACTTAATATTAATATAAATTTTTTGATTTTTACCATGCTTAGTATAAGTACCTTCTAGGTTTGAACGTGCATTTAGTATAAAATATACACAGTATGAAGATGAGCTGATCATAATATGAGGTAGCGCTATCTAGGACATGTGCTTGCCTTGATTTTCATGAGAGTTACTAGGAAATCGCTTGGATCCCATAGTTGCGATCTTACTACTACTCTCACTAAGGTAGATCCTCCAAAGGTATATTCTTGAACTCACATCCTTGAATCTATTAAAAACTATGTTCAACCTAACCGTTACAATAAAGCACCACACCATAGGAATGGGATGGAGATAAACTTCTAAAAATGGAGCTCCCAGATGTCATCTCAAAGATCGTTTCTCTTTGAACCTTAGCGATGTGGTTGCCATGATGGAAAGGGATCATTCTGGTGACTAATATATGGGCTTAAGCACCATCTTCCTCGATATCTCAGAAATCGCCATCTACCATATATAATGAGTAAAAAGTTCTTATATCTTTTAAAAAATGCATTTGTTATGATGTGATCGAACGTCGCATGGTAACAAAGCTACACTTGATCTTAGCCAAAAGGCCGCGAAAGGTATGTAAACTATTACTAAGATATTTCAAGCGGACATACATGTATATAAATATCTACATATTAATGTGCATCTTAGTTGAAGCAATGCCTATTGTGAATAGTTTATCTTAGAATCTAGACTTTGCCATCCTAAAATGCAGGTCCTCCATCATAATGCCTCCTGTAATCTTTGGTATAAATTTCCCTTCCATTAGTTGATTTTCCACAATTCAACCTTCGGCTCATGGTATATACCTTTATTTGAAATGCTTTGGCTAGGAATTTCCTACCAGGCCACTTGTCGAACCACTTGGTTCTTTATTTTATTATATTTAAAATTATTTGTTATACCCAAAATTTATAATCATTTGTTTAACACATGTAAATCCTCCCATATGATTTAAATCCTTGTTATTTAGACCAAAGTCTGACCCTTAGTCAGGATGGCGATCGGCTGTCGTAAATATATCCAACTATCTTAATCTAATTTATAATATGTCATTATTTACCAATGTCACAAGCTTGTTTCCAATTCCACCTAACATTGTTCGGCAAGACTTCTAACGGATTTATGCTTTATGTTCATTTTCTACAGTATTGGTACTTGTAGCTCAAAGTCACAAAATTTGTTACTACAGGATCTATCTGCTAAGTTTCAAAGTGCACACAAGAATCATGCAGTAGTTAATTAGTGTATCAAACCAACTCTAACAAAAGGCATATCCAGCTTTTAGCCTTTCAAACACACAAAGCTAATAGTATAATTTGTGATGCGAAGGAGTACAAACTTTGACTGCCAAATCTCTTTTAGATTATTAATATTTAATACAAGAAAATATATGTCTACGTATAATTTTAAAAATATTAAAAAAATAATTTTATGGTGTATGTAGCAAAATAAAGTTTGTGTAACAAATTAATTATAAATATAATAAAACAGAGTTAGGAAGTCTGGTCTGGGACGTGAATAGATCCACTGTCCTAAAGGAGATTTGGTCTCCTTCTTGAATGAAGACTGATAGACCACTCACTCTCCTCCAAGATACAACCTGGAAGCTAAAACTTCAATATCCGTCGGTCGCACGATCTTGAACGGACGTCGATCAGCTCACCTTCGGTCCAAAAACTTGAAATGAAAAAAATACAAGAAATTGAAACAGAGAAATATATAGAGGGAGAGCTTAGAATTTATTTTTGGGACCTTGAAGGGCTGGGATAGAGGCCTATTTATAGATCCAAAATTTCAAAAAAAAATTTTAAAAAGCCCTCCACTAACCGTTACGGTAGTTATAAAATTAAAATCAAAAATTAATTAAAAATTAGCCGTTATCTTGTTAAATAAGAAATGGATAAAATGATCGTTATGATAATAGAAAAATTAAATATAAAATTAATAAAATAATTAAAATGAAAACTAAAAAAATATTCAGGGGTTGTTTTATTTTGTTTTTTATGTACGGTAACAACAACACAAACACCGTTGAATCCACTCATTTTGTGCATCATTACTCTTTCGAAAGCTCAGGAAACTACATCTATCACTGCGATGAAAATAAGACTGCACCAGTATCATTCCAAGCATCATGTTTCCATCTTGATGTAAACACCATTAGAACTCTATTTATAATTGTTTGTTCAATTAACTGGTATATATTGCCATACCTCCTGCTTTTCATTGGCATCATAATGCTGCATGTTGTCTTGATTAGAACTTCACTTTTCATTCAATATCCATAGCCTTTAAGTCTGATACAACAAAAGAAATCTTTAGATCATAATGCCACAAGTCCTTAGAACTTCACCTTGCATTGAATATCCATAATGCCACATGTTGTCGTTAGAACTTGAGCTTGCATCTTTAGATCATAATGCACTTCACTCACAGTATGCATTGCTCCTTCAACAATCTGGATTTGCACCATCCCTGCACCACTAATCTCACAAATTGAACCATTGGCCAACCGAACAATACCTTCCTTTACCTTGAAGGAATCAAACCAATATCCCTTAGAAGAAACATAATAAAAACTACTAGAATCCAAGAAGAAAGAAAAGCGTCATTAAACATGATCCAAGAGGTTCCCCGGATTCAATATAAACTATTTTAGCTATAGGTAGCACTAGATAGGATCTAGGAGTAAGATTTACCATATCGAGAAATCATATCACGTGCTAACTTTCAGGAGATTATAACTTGGTCATATAATACTTGATTTCAATCTTTTTTTTATAATCGAGTATCTTTTCAAAATTTATAACTTTTTACCAATATTTAAGAGATTGAAACGGATCAAAATTTCATCTTTTAGGCCCTAACATGGACCGACTAATTCAAAACCTTTCATTTTGGAAAATATTCTGACCGGACGTATCTCCAAATATATAAAGAATTAGATGGAGTGAAAGAAGTAAAATTGATCCATAAGTAGAGATCAGCCTTCTATAAAATTTTAATAAATTTTATGATTATTTATATTAGTCTTCTTTTTTTAAGATCTATTTCTATTTGAACAAGGAGGAGAACCAACTCAAATTGTATAAGAAAGAACCTCACTAGTATTATAACGAGGATACGTACCTCAGTTTTTATGATGTATAGAATTAATAAAAAAAAGGGAAATTAAGTCTTACTAATTTAAAAATTCTTCTATCTTTACTAATTTAAAAATTCTTCAATCTTCTTCTTTTTTTTTTTATTTTTTTGAGAGACAGACATTCAAGTTGAGGGAGTTAAAGTAATTTTTTTCTCTTCAATCGGATTAAGAAGTACCCATGCCTTCCAAGACCTTAAGAATCTCTCCAACATCATTGTCATCAATAGGGCACAGATGCTACAGCCACTTCCGAAGAACCACCACCATTCTTCTATTTCCACGCATACTGCAAAAATATAATAGGGGCTAGGTCTACCTGGAAAGCGAGATGCATGTTCACATAATAACAATCCTTTTAAAAATGTTTACCGAGAAAAAATAGCCCACAAAAATATGAAAAAATAAACATAAAAAATTGTCAGGAAATCTAACTAAGAAAACATGCTATTAAAAAATTATCAAAGGAGCATCGTTGATTGTTTTTTAAATGCCAGTGAAATGTTGGCTTTGTGCAAGAGGTCAAGAGCAAAGGGTATCCTTTAACTTAGATTTTGAGAAAGGGTTCTGATGTTGCAGAATTGTCGACGTGGAATCCATGTCAAATTCTATCGAGTAACATGGCGGACGAAGCTGACACGTGGGATGCCTCTACTCGGACTCCTTCACCCGGTCGCGCTCCCTTCGGGTTGAGATGCCGCGGTCAAAGTCAAGCTCCGTCTTCCTTCGTCCAGCCATGCTCCACTCGGGTCGAGACGCCACGACCGAAGTCGAGCTCTGCCCTTCTTCGCCCGGCCGCGCTCCTCTCGGGTCGAGACGCCGAGGTTGAAGTCGAGCTCCACCCTCCTTCATCCAGCCGTGCTCCCCTCAGGTCAAGATGCCGAGGTCGAAGTCGAGCTCCGCTCTCCTTCGCCCGGCTGCACTCCCTTCGGGTCGAGACACCGCGGCCGAAGCGAGCTCCGCCCTCTTTTGCCCAGCCGCGCTCCCTTCAGGTCAAGATGCCATGGCCGACGTCGAGCTCCGCCTTTCCAGACCAACTCTGCCTTGGTCGTAAAGATCTGCTGCTGAAGGAAGTCGCCACTCTCCCAGAATGGTGGCTCGGCACCCAAGGACTGCGAAAAGGCATCTACCAGCCCGCAATGATGGTTCCAGCCATTACTTATACCAAAATGGGAAGAGTCCCCTGATCGAGGCCCTGCACTCCCTACCGACCATCTGCGCCTCCCAAGTGAGGAAGTCAACCAGCATATCCAGATCCAGGAGGTGGTGGCTCGCTGATCAAGATCCCGCCATATTTCCAGGAGTAGAGCAACCAGAAGGAATGTCAGTGCACGCAGTACCGCTCCCTTTCATAAATGGCGAAAGGCATCCCGCACACTGTACCAGGCGATGCCACATGTGCCAGCAAACTGTGCGAGGATCCCAAGGCAAGTACCTGGCAGTCCCCCAGCGACTTAAAAGAACTTTCCATGGTTCCAGAAAAAAGGTAAGCAATCAAAAAAATGTAGTTGAGTAGAGGGGAAGCGAGCCAGTCACACAGGAGAGCACCAAACTAGCCTGAGAATTCCAGGCTACTAGAGACCTACGGGAAAGGTCTTGACGAACACAGCCATTTCAGCTCCAACTCTCCCCAGCAGGCACTTCCCCTGCTCCGTGTTCAACTCCACTACACTCTTTCAGTTCATTATACTCTCCTCCTAGCATGGAGTCCACCCGAGGGGCACGACCGGGAGGATCTATTCCCCTAGGTCGTCACTAACTTGAGCATCGGAGTGCCCCTGTCGGGATTACCGGTCCGGGTCTCTAACTCTGTTTCGTAGGTCCGGGCGTCCGAGCAGGATCCAAGGTGATGAGCGGCGCGGTCCAGGGTCATCTACAGCTATAGGCCACGATGATCTTGGCGGCAACAGACTGGCACGCCAGGTAGGGGGGCAGGACGCATTTTGATCCAACCCAGTTCCCTTGCAAGTAGCTCACCAGGAGGATGGTGACAACGCAAGCGAGAGAAGTCTCCACCAGCCATGCGGGAGATCCCCCTTCCCGTGGGGATCTACACGGTCCAGAAGGGGAGCTCAACGCTCTAGCTCAACCACCTCCGAAGGATACTCAGCTGGCCGTACTTGTCCAGTAGATGCAGATTCTCATGGCAGCAATGTGCCAGCTACAGCACTAGCACCGGTCCTTGGCTACCCACCAGTAGCATGAGACTCCTATGGCCCATGCCGCAGTACCCCACGATAGCCTGCGTTCCTTCCAAGGAAGGCATTCACAGCGGGCCACCACTGACCACCGGGGTAGTCACCGGATCCCGACGAAGAGACAATGGCCAAGATTTGTCGATCGGGAGAGTCGGTCCTCGACCCTTGAGCAGGTAATAGCTAGAGCCCACCGAGGTCGAAAAGGAAAGATCTCACATCATTTGCCTCACATGTCACCTTCTCCGACTCCATCAGCCTCCGTAGAGGGTTCAACTGACGAGGCAATCAGGCGCATGGCAAAGAAGCGCCTGGAGGAGCAAGAGCGCAAGCTGGCAAAGCTATCCCGTCAGTTTGCAAATCTGTAGGGCTCCGCTAGCGAGTCGGCGGTCTATGACGCCCGTCCCCCTTTCTCTCGAGAAGTCCAAGAGGAGCCGGTTCCGAGCTGGTTCCGCATGCTGCAGGTGGATCCCTACGACGGGACCACCGATCCCCTGGATCATCTTGAGAGCTACAAGGCCCTCATGAGAGTCCAAGGCATGACTGATGCCCTCCTCTGCATCGCCTTTCCTGCCACTTTCAGAAGGCAGCTCAGGTATGGTTCACCCACCTCGAACCAGAGAGCATCAGTTGCTTCACTCAGCTGGAGCAAAAGTTCATGGTTCACTTCGATGCCTGCCAGAAGGTGCCACGAGAAGCGAATAGCCTCTTCTCCATCAGGCAGCAAGACCACGAGCTCCTACGAGACTACATGGCCCATTTTAAGGTTGCTGCGCTGGAGATCTACGACCTTGATGAGCCAGTCGCTATGCTGGTGCTGAACAGAGGACTCAAGACTTCCGCCTAACATACTCTCTCGACAAAAAGCACCCCAAGACTTATTCCGAGCTCCTCCTCTGAGTCCAGAAGTACATCCGCACTGAGGAGGCGGACCATACACGGAGGGAGTTGGACGGAAGGCCTCTGAAGAAGCCAGCTCTCAAGGAGACCTCTGGGACACGGAAGTCCAGGCCAGTGGCACCGAACTTCCACCAGATGTCGAAGCCGAGAAGAGACCCCATCCCGGAAGAGAACTTCACTCTTCTCCTCGCCCCAAGGGCGAAGATCGTTATGGAGATCGAGGGTGAGCGCTATTTGAAACGCCCACCTCCACTGAAACCATCCACCGGCCACGATAGGATGAAATACTGCCAATTTCATCGCGACCATGATCACAACATCGAGGAATGCCGGCACCTCAAAAAGGAAATCGAAGAACTCATTAAGAGGGGCTACCTCCGAAGGTTCATTGGGGGCAGAGCCCCTGTAGAACCTCAGGCGCTTGCTGCTCTCCCTCCGATCTCTACAATCGACAACCGCCCCACCGAGAAGCCGGTGAGGATGATATGCTGGGGAGTCAAGCATGCTTCCAAGAAGGCCCGGGGTGGGGAAAATTTTGAGAACGTACTTCCCTTTGTGAGGGGAGGGGGGGTGAAAATAAAAAATGTAAACAACGATGCCGTGGTCATCGAGATGATGATTACGAAGCATCCTGTAAAACACATCATGGTTGATAGTGGAAGCTCCATGGATGTACTTTTTTACGATGCTTTCTCTAGGATGAACCTATCCTTTGCTCAGCTCAGACCCATGCACACACCCCTTGTTGGCTTCACAGGTGACTCTGTAGGGGTTGAGGGGGAGATCATTCTCCCTGTTACTGCTGGGACGCCACCTCGGTAGAGTACCGTAATGATGAATTTCATAGTTGTAAGGCTTCCCTCCGCCTACAACGTTATCCTCGACCGACCTGTGCTCAACCTGCTCGATGCGATCATTTTCACAAAGCGGCTGTTGGTGCAGTTTCTAACTCCCTATGGTGTCGGAGAGATGAGGGGGGCACCTCAGCCAATTCAACATTGCCTCCAAACTGTCCCTGGGGCCAAGGCTGCCGAGGACGACCCCAGCACAGACAACCTCGACCAAAGGGTGCACGACCCCAAAGGTGGCCCGGTTGAGCACCTGCTGTCATATCCTCTCGAAACTGACCCGACGAAGATGGTGCAAATTGGGACGCAGCTGCAAGATGATGAGCGAGCTCACCTGCTGGAGTTTCTCTGGGCAAACGTCGATATGTTCGCCTGGACGGCTGCCAACATGCCCGGAATCCCATCGGAGATCATCACTCATAAGCTGAGCATCGACCCAAAGTATCATCCTGTGCAGCAAAAGAAAAGAAGTTTTGGACCAGAGAGACAAAAAGCGATCAACGAGGAGGTAGACAAACTCCCCGCAGTCGGCGTCGTTCGGGATGTGCAATATCCGAGCCGGCTGGCAAATGTGGTTATGGTGAAGAAGAATAACGGGAAGTGGAGGATCTGTGTGGACTACACCGACCTCAACTAGGTATGTCTGAAAGATAGCTTTCCTCTGCCGAAGATCGACCAGTTAGTGGACGCCACCTCGGGGCACTGCTTGCTCTCCTTTATGGATGCATTCTCCGGATACAACTAGATCCGGATCCACCCTGAGGACGAGAAGCACACTGCTTTCGTCACCAACCGAGGGATGTACTACTATCGGATGATGCCGTTCGGCTTCAAGAATGCTGGTGCCACGTACCAGCGGCTGGTCAATCGGGTTTTCAAGGATCAGATTGGCAGAAACATGCAAGTCTATATGGACAACATGCTTATTATGAGCAAGCCAAGGTCAGACAATGTTGCTGACCTCGCGGAAGCCTTCCATAACCTTCGAGAGCACAAGATGAAACTGAACCTGGCAAAGTGTGCTTTCGGTGTAGCAACAGAAAAATTCCTTGGCTTCATGGTGACCCAAAGAGGAATCGAGACAAACCCAGAGAAGGTCCAAGCAATCATCGACATAAAGCATCCGACCTCAAAAAGTAGGTGCAATGACTGACGGGTCGGGGTGCCGCACTGAGCTGGTTCATCTCGAGGTCGGTAGATCGATGCCTTCCCTTCTTCATGGTGCTGCGTAAGATGAACGACTTCGCCTAGATGGAGGAGTGCAAGGTGGTCTTCGAGGAGCTTAAAGACTTACTAGCATCACCACCACTGCTCTCCAGGCCGGAGACAGGAGAAAAGCTCCTGCTGTACCTGGTGGTCACCCTTGGAGCCCATCAGTTTGGTCCTCATTCACATGGATCAGGATGGATGCCAGAAATCGGTGTACTACACCAGCAAGATCCTCGGGGATGTCGAGATTAGCCCCTGAGGGCTGTGCTCAGTTGTCCTGACACATCCGGACGCTTGGCCAAATGGGCACTGAAGCTCAGCGAGTTCGACATCGTGTACCGACCAAGGTCATCTTAGAAGGCCTAGGTGCTAGCTGACTTCCTGGTCGAGTGCGCGAGACTCGCTGAAGAGCCAGAGCAGACGATCCCGGAGCACCAAGAGGAGCTTGGTGCCGAGGAAGAGTCATGGATTTTCCATGTCGACGGCGCATCCAATGCGGGCGGAAGTGGAGCAGGCCTCATCCTCGCTAACAGCGATGGAGTTGTAGTTGAATGCGCACTCCGCTTCAAGTTCGCTGCAACAAATAACCAGGCGGAGTGCGAGGCACTCCTCGTGGGCCTCAGGGTCCCCCGCAAGCTGGGCATACGAAGCCTGAAGGTCTTCACCAACTCCCAACTAGTGGCCGGACAAGTCTCCGGATAGTATGAAGTTAGAGATCCTCAGGTGATGAAGTACCTGGAGCGGGTCCGCTCAAGCACGATAGGTTTTTGAGGCTTTAGCATCTCTCACATCCCTCGAGGTGAGAATGCTCGCGCTGATACACTGTTAAGACTTGCAACCTTGTCGAACTCGTCACTGGGGCGCGTCCACATCGAGTACCTCGAAAATCCAAGCAACGAAGCTCCCGTAGAGGTGCAGCAAGTCACCCCGGAGCTGAGCTAGATGGATAGGTACATCAGGGACATCACCGATGGCACCCTGCTGGAAGACCGAGTAGAGGCCGCCCTTATCAAGAAAAAGTCCTCGCGGTTCATCCTCATGGAAGGACAACTCTACCACCGATCTTAGTCCTATCTGCTCTTGAGATGCCTAAGGCCCACGGAGGCCACCTTCATACTCCAAGTGATACATGAAGGCCTCTATGGGAATCACGTCGGGGGAGGACTCTTGCATACAAGGCCCTCCGACAAGGATACTACTGGGAGACCATAAGAGCGAACGCGGTTGACTTCGTGAAGAAATGGGACCGGTGCCAGCACCACACCCACATACAGCGTCAGCCAGCGGCACCACTCTCCCAGCTCTCCGCCCCATGGCCTTTCGTCCAATGGGAAATGGACATCTTAGGTCCATTTCCCCCTGCGTCAGCACAACGAAAGTTTCTAATAGTGGCCATTGACTACACCAAGTGGATAGAAGCAGGCCACTGGCGCGGATCACGGAAGCCAAGGTCCACCAGTTCTTCAGGAAGTCTATCATCTGCCACTTTGGGCTGCACCACAGCATCATCACCGATAACGGGCAGCAGTTTGATAACTGAAAGTTCGAAGAGTTTTGTGCCGAGCTCGGCATCCAGCATCGATTCACCTCAGTGGCTCACCCTCAGACCAATGGAGAAGCCGAGGTGACCAATCGGACCATTCTCCAAGGGCTCAGAACCAGGCTAGACCGAGCCAAGGGCAGGTGGGTAGAAGAACTCCCCAGCATTCTTTGGGCCTACCACACAACGCCAAGAACGGCAACAGACAAAACTCTTTTCAATCTCACTTTCGGTGTAGAGGTTGTTGTTTCGGTCGAGCTCGGCATGCCCACACTGCGGATACAGCAATATAATGAAGCAGAGAATCCAGTGCGCCTTCTTCTCAACTTGGACCTCCTCGAGAAAATCATGGACAAGGCCGACTTTGAATGGCGGCTTACCGGTAGCGTGTAACCCGGTACTATAATGCGCGAGTAAAGCCAAAGGTCTTCCGCCCTGGCGACCTGGTGCTGCACCGAGATAAGGCATCCCAACCCTGAGAGTGCGGCAAGCTCTCGCCAAACTGGGAAGGCTCCTATAAGGTGGTCGAGGCCCTCTCTCATGGAACCTATTATCTAGCATACCTGGATGGAGCCAGATTCTCGCGCACATGGAATGCCTGCAACGTGAGAATATATTATCAGTAATGTAAAGTTCTCAATCCAACAATGATGATAATGATTCTCTTTGAGAAAATCACTCATGCCTTGCAGGAACACTTCTGCTCGGAGCCCAACTCTTCAACACTAAAGCCTAGAGCCCAGCTCTCCAACACTGAAGCCTGGAGCCCAGCTCTTCAACACTGAAGCCCGGAGCCTAGCTCTCCAGAACTGAAGCCCGGAGCCCAGCTCTCTGGCATCGAAGTCCGGAGCCCAGCTCTCCAGTATCAAAGCCTGGAGCCTAGCTCTCTAGCATTGAAGCCTGGAGCCCAGCTCTCCGGCACTGAAGCCCGGAGCCCAGCTCTCTGGCGCCAAAGCCTGGAGCCCAGCTCTCGAGCACCAAAGCCCGGAGTCCAGCTCTCCAGCACCAAAGCCCGGAGCCCAGCTCTCCAGCACTGAAGCTTGGAGCCCAGCTCTCCGGCACCAAAGCCCGGAGCCCAGCTCTCTGGCACCAAGGCCTGGAGCTCAGCTCTCTGGCACTGAAGCCTAGAGCCCAGCTCTCCAGCACCGAAGCCCGGAGCCCAGCTCTCCGGTACCAAAGCCTAGAGCCCAGCTCTCCAGCATTGAAGCACGAAGCCCAGCTCTCCGGCACCGAAGCCTAGAGCCCAGCTCTCGGGCACCAAAGCCAGGAGCCCAGCTCCCCAACACTGAAGCTCGGAGCTTGGCTCTCTGCCACTAAAGCCGGGACCCAACTCTCCAGCATCGAAGCCGGCGCCTTACAAACAACTGGTGGGATCAACACACTCCACCTCTTTAAGTAAAAGCCCAAGGTCCTATGACCGCTTCGCCCCCGAAGTGGGAGTAGCTCAGTGAATCAAGAAACCCCTCCTAATTGTCTTGAATGTTTGACGCCCGCACAAGCAACATACACGCAGGCAACTAAGGAGCGAAGGGAATGAGCTTGACAAAGTCCAACAAAAAAAAGAGAAAAGATAGAAGAAAAGAAAAAGAAGAGTATAGATTTGAATGATCAAAAAGAAGTTCTATTGATGCTTGCTAAAGTTCTTACAAGTGTCTCCGAGCCCCGATAGGTCGGGCAGCCCAGAACATAAAGGAAAAGAAAGAAGAAAACTACAAGGGCCCTATCCTACTCGGCCGTCCCCTTCCCGTGACGACATTCGGTCGGGGCGGCGTCTTCTAGAGCCTCCGGTGGTGGAACCCCGTCTTCGACGGCCTCCGATGGTGGGGCTGGCTCAGCGGCAGCTAGCTCCTTCGTCACACCCGGGAGTCTCAGTCTGCTCAATTATTCATCTGGGATGAGACCCTCCACTAGGATCGGTAGTACATGAATCCCTTATGGAAGGAGTCTGTCGTAGCCTCCTGGAACTCGGCCTCGAACTTGCTAGAGGCCTCATAGTCAGCCACCACCTCTACGGCCCTCTTCCTGATGACCCAGGCCTGGTAGATCGCCTCGGCCGCCTTTTTCTCCGCAACCTCCGCCGAGCAGACCACTACAGTGATCTTCTCTTCCGCCCCTGCGGCCTTTTTCGCGGCGGTAGTGGCCCGATCCTTTGTCGCCTCCAGTTTCGCCAGGAGGGACCGGGCCCATCCCTTTTCGTCGGCGACCTCGGCATCGAGCTCTTTAAGCCTGGCCTCCTTGACCTTGAGCTCTTCCGACTTGCCCTTGGACCGACTTCTCTCCCGGTCCAGGGACTCTTCGAGCTCCTTGATCTACCTTTCGGCCCTAGCGGTCTTGCCGCGGAGTTCCTTGACCTTCATGGAGGCTTCCCAGGCATCACTGGTTCTCCACTTTACCTCCTCCTTCATCGACTCGAGCTCTGCTCCCTGGAGCCTGTCCCTCTTTGCCCAGGTTCGATAATAATCCCTGATAAGGAGGAGCTCGGTGCCAAGCTGCACCAAAAAAAAAAATGTCAGTCTCAAAGGTAAGCTGAGAAGAGCAAGGCAAAGCAAGATGAGGAAACACTCACCGAGTAAAGCTGGGAGAATGTGTTGTTGATGGCGTCACCAAGGAGCTTTCCCGCCTTCTCCTACCGGTCGCATGATTGAACGGTAAAGTCCATCATACGCTTAGCAAGCTTCTAGTCCCGAACAAGGGAGACATTCGGTGCCAGCTTGAAGGGAACCCTGCAGTAGTCCCGCTCCTTCCTGCCTATCACCGACGCGAGATCATCTGTCCCTCCTTCTGGGGGAGTGTCTGGGGTGCGCTGGGAGCTCGGCGCTGCTTCGGACTATGCCACCACTACTGGCTCCGCCACCTGCCATTCTTCCTCCTCGACCTCGACGACCTCCGGAGGAGGAGACATCACTGCAGCAGCGACCACAGCGGATCTAGCCCGGACTACCACCTCGGGCTCCTGGACTGGGGGTGGATTGACTTGCCTCGGTGCCTCGAGACTGAGCACAGCAGTCCTGCTCGGCTCGGGAGTGGGCTTTGCCGCCCTCCTATCCAGCTTAGGATCGGGCAATGCCACTCTCTTACTCAGCTCGGCTGGTGCAACTGGAGCAGTCCTCGCGTCGCCCTCCACACGAGCCCTCTTTGAAGGAGACTCGCCGGCCCCCTCTGGTGCACCCCTCTTCCGGGAGAATGAGAGAAGGTCATCTAAGGAGAACTTCATACCTGCACAGAGGGAAGTGTTAGTTCCGAGCCCGGAGAACCAAGGAGTAAGCATAAGGAGATGGTGCCCGAGCCGAACTCACCTAATTGTTGAATTGGGCTGACCCCGACCTCAAACAGATTTTACTTCGATAATAGAACCTTGAGGGATGGGACTTGGTCGGCATGAAGCTAGTCGTAGATTTCCCGATTAGCCGATTCGACCATAGAGTTCCAGTTTGGGGTCCGATCTGGGTCGCTCCAAGCCCAGTCGACCCTCTCCACCGAAGTGAAGAAGTACTTGCTCTTCCATCCTTTGATGGAAGAGGGGAGCTCAAATTTCAAGCCTCTCGGGTGAGAAGAGATGGACCATCACCCCTCATCGGAAGGGTGGTGTTTCAAGATGAAAAAGGCCCTGAACAAGAAAAAATGGGCAATAATCTCGTGAAAATAGCAAAGGACTACAAAGCAAAAGATTGTCCTTACAGCATTGGAGACAAGTTGAGCGGGGACAAGGTGGTAGTGGCTCAAAACCGAAAGGAAAAAATGATGGAAATGAAATCGAAGGCCCCCCGCGAGTGTCTCCTCGTAGAGGGCAATCCGACGTGGGCCACTGGAAGTGATCCGCTCCCCAGGTCGAGGAATCGAATGTCGAATAGAGTTCAGGACACCATAGGTCTCCCGGATAGTCTCCAGTTCCTCGATGGAGATCGTCGAAGCGACCCCACCGGGACCTATCGACCGAGCAAGTTCGGGGACTGGTTCGGGTGGAGGAGGAGGTGGAAGATTAGCTGAAGGCTCCTTAATCACTATCCCTCAAGGTGTAGGCCTTCTACTGAACTCAAAGCATGCTGCTTCCTCCTCCTTATCAGAGGAAGAAGGCGACCTCAGTCGGGAAGGCCCGGCCTCGCTCTGGTTGGTTGTGGGGCGAAAACCTGGACCGAAGCGGGACATGGTAAAGAAGAAGATGAAGAGGAATGAAGAAGAAGAAGCATAAAGCAAAGGCAAACGAGGTCCGAGGAGGTCTGGTCCCTAGAAGGAAGCTCTGCCTAGCTGGAAGAAGGAGAAGGGGACGAACCTGGCTAACTGTGGAGACAAGGGCAACTGGAGAAGAAGAAGGGCGTTGGTACGATGGCGGGCATGCAAAATTTGAAAGAAGTATTTTGGAAAAGACTACCTTTCTTTTCGAGGTGACCAGACACCTGATCATACCGTTGCTGCACCCCCACCGATGGATCTGTGCCACGTGTCAGCGATCAGGGAAGGAAGCATCTCGTTTCAGTCATGGCTGCTCCAAATCCCGTGTCAGTAATAAGTATTCCTCGGGCGTGGCCATGTGTCTCCCCTACATTGGCTTGAAAAACTGCCTTACGAAGCACCGCCGATCATGGCCATTATTACACTAGATTCTTGCCTTTCCATGTCAGCATCGCATTAACTCCCTTCACCCCGAGTGATGCACGCCAACAGGACTAAAGAGTGGCAAGCAAATGATGTGGCAGGATCGCCGACGTGGAACCCATGTTAGATTCCATTGAGCAACACGGCGGACAAAGCTAACATGTGGGATGCCTCTGCCCGGACTCCTTCGCCCGGCCGTGCTCCCTTCGGGTCGAGATGCCACGGTCGAAGTCGAGCTCTGCCCTCCTTTGCCTGACTGCGCTCCCCTCAGGTCGAGACACCGCAGCCGAAGTCGAGCTCCACCCTCCTTCACCCGACCGTGCTCCCCTCGGGTCAAGACGTCGAGGCCGAAGTCGAGCTCCGCCCACCTTCGCCCGGCCACGCTCCCCTTGGATCGAGATGCCGCAGTCGAAGTTGAGCTCCGCCCTCCTTCTCCCGGCCGCGCTCCCTTCGGGTCGAGAGAACGTGGCCGAAGTCAAGCTCCACCTCGATCATAGAGGTCTGCTGTTGAAGGAAGTCGTCACTCTCCCAGGATGGTGGCTCGGCGCCCAAGGACTGCGAGAAGGCACCTGCCAGCCCACGATGATGGTTCCAGCCGTTACTTACATCAAAATGGGAAGAGTCCCCCGATCGAGGCTCTACGCTCTCCACAGACCATCTGTGCCTTCTAAGAGAGGAAGTCAACCAGCAGATCCGGATCTAGGAGGCGGCGGCCCGCTGATCGAGGTCCCACAATATTTTTAGGAGTAGAATGACTAGAAGGAATGTCAGCGCAGACGATATCGTTCCCTTTCACAAATGGGGAAAGGCATCCTGCACACGGCACCAGGCGACACCGCACGCTCTAGCAAACGGTGCGAGGATCCCAAGGCAAGTACCTGGCAGTCCCCAGTGGCTTAAAAGAACTTTCCATGATTCCAGAAAGAAGGTAAGCAATCAAAAAAATGCAGTTGAGCAGAGAGGAAGCGAGCCGGACACATAGGAGAGCACCAAACTAGCCTGAGAATTCCAGGCTACCGGAGACCTGCGAGAAAGGTCTTGATGGACACAGCCATTTCAACTCCAACTCCTAGCCGGCACTTCTCCTGCTCCATGTTCAACTCCACTACACTCTTTCAGTTCATTATACTCTTTTCCTAGCATGGAGTCCACCCGAGGGGCTCGACCAGGAGGATCTATTTTCCTAGGTCGTTACTAACTTGAGCGTCAGAGTGCCCCCGCCAGGATTACCGGCTCGGGTCTCTAACTTTGTTTCGCAGGTCCGGGCATCTGAACAGGATCCGAGACAACGATGGGCGCGGTCCGGGGTCATCTACAGCTATAGGCCACGATGAACTTGGTGGCAACAGGTTCGATAGGCTAAATTGGGAATTCTTGTTCAAGGTACTTCAAACAAAGAGATTTTCTAGCAAATGGATTGGATGAATTCATAGTCTGCTTTCTTCGGCTTCCATTGCTCCTCTTTTGAATTAATGGTGAACTAGGAAGATTAAATGCAAGCAAGGTCTCAGACAAGGTGACTCTTTATCACCAGCTCTTTTCATTTTGATGTTTGATGTACTTGTCAAACTCTTCAAGCGTGCGGGCAACATTGGATAGATTGAGGGCATTGGATATCATGCATAAAGAATTCAGTAGCACGTTGAGCTTGCAGTTTATAAATGATATACTATTTTTTTGTGCAAGTAAACAAAAAAGTGTACCACTGATAAAAGCCATCTTGTTGGCATTCGAAGGCGCATCTAGACTGAAGATAAACTTTCATAAGATCTCCATTCTTTGTCCAAATATAGATGATGGAGAAGCAGCAAGATTCACTACTTCTTGGATGAATTGAAAGCAAGGTAGTCTTCCTTGTATATATTTTGGCCTTCGTCTACATCATAAGCAACCTAAACATTGTTGGTTGTCCCAAATTGAAAGGATGAGCTCACGGCTAGCCACTTGGAAGGGAAGATTACTTTCATTGGATAGTAGGCTAACTCTTGCCAACTCGGTTTTGATTGTGCTCCCATCTTACTATATGTTTTGTCTTTAAATTGCCTAAGTGGGTTGTTAGGAGAATGGACAAGTTGAGAAAAAGTATATATTCTTATGGAAAGAGACAAACAACATTAGCAGATTTCATTGCTTGGAGAATTAGGATTATGTTTGTAGAGCCAAAGAACAAGGAGGTTTGGAACCGAATAGGCCAACTTCATTACACTGGAGGTGAAGGAATTTGAGATGGTCTATCAGAGTTCAAAGGCCCTTGACTAAATTTCATGACTCCCCGTTGTCTTCCTCGCTACCCATTCTTGCCCACGCTTAGACTATCTCGTATCATGAATATATATCAATTTGAAAATTCACACAGAATGGATTGTTCTCTGTTGACTTCTTCTACAAGTTTCTTAATTGTAGTGGTCTTAAATGTCCTTTCTTAAAGATCCTTCAGAAAGCACCGGTTTTCTTGTAGTTGGCAACAAGAAATAAGCTACGTATAGGAAAAGTTCTTGCAAAGAAAGGATGGAATATCAGCTTTAGATGTGTACTATGTTGCTCAAGTTTGGAGTAGGGCAACCCCTTAGTTTTTAAATGTTTCTTTGTAAGAAGCTTGTGGATAGCAATAAAATTGTAGCCAAATTTGAGAAATGAGCCTTTTTCATTCCATGATGTGTGGACCGGTTGAAGAAGGAAAAATAAAAACAAGCTTGAAAGCAAAGCGGGTGATTAGTTAATGGTTATGGTGTGTTGGAAAATTTGGAGGAAAAGAAACTACTGGATCTTCCTGATAAAGAAATGCTCTATTTTCTCGGTTTATAGAATATTTTGCAGACCTTTTATGGTCGGGAACTTCTCAATTCTTTAAAGAATGAAGACAACCATAGGAGACTTTGAATGAAGCTGGAGACTTTGAATGAAGCTGGAAACTTTGACTACAACTGCAATAAATTGTTGATAATTTTTAATCTTTATTTTGTACTTTTTCTATCTAATATAATTTCTCTAATTGTTTCTCCTGGAACTGTAATCCCTTTGTTTTTCTTTTTTAACCAGCAATAAAAAGGACATAAAGTCGTGTTACCTCTATTTTTGTCAAAAAAAAAAAAAACCAAGATATCAATATTTTTCGTTCTACATTATCTTTGCTCTCTCTCTCTTATTTGAAAATTCATTTCGAACCTTGGAAATGTATATGCCCTTGTATTATTTAAATTTTCTGGCTTAGGCTTACCAAAAAAAAAGAAAAAAAAGGGGGCCTCTCCGCACTCATCGTTTGATTACCATGCGCCCTGCCTTAATCCTTTGTTAACAATGGAGGGCATCTAACCTCAAAATATTAATATTCTGGGGCCCAAGTATCAAGTCCACGCCAAAACCACTGATATCCTTTCCGCAATATTGGAGAAATTATTACCTATTTTGACCGTGCAGGCAGCAATTAAGGGCCGTTGGTCGTCGTAGACCCATTCATCAAGAACACATCTTAGTTTATCACGGTCATTCTTTTGTGCGAAAGGTACAACCCGCTCCCCTCGCTCAGCTTCTATTTTCTCTACCGCAGCATCCTTTGATGGTTTGTCCTCCATTCTATCCAAAGGACATTTCTTTTCTTGAGCCAACTGTAACTAGTGCAGTGACTTTCCCTTTCTGTCAGTCCGCTAAACCAAGGGTCATCGATCCATCGAACACTCTCACTCACACGGTAATGAAGACCCAAGCACCAAGACCCTTGTGTTATTTTATTTCTCTAATGAACTAATCTTGTACCCAGCGTCATGTATTGGTCCCTTCAGTCCTTGGGTCTTTGGGATGTACCGTTCCCTTCCTCTCCTCCCCTTCATTGATTGGACCAAGAATAGAGATCCAAAAGGCACATCCTTCCATATATTCTCAGTACAAATACCAAATCCATACATCTGGTCTTGTAGTACTTGTGCTCTCTCTCTCTCTCTCTCTCTCTCTCTTCTCTCTCTCATCTCACATGATGCAAGTCACCGAGAGTGCACCACCCCCACCACCACTCATCCTCAATGGTCTAGGCCTGTGCCTTGAGCTGACCGCACCCAGAGCCCCCTCCACTGGCCCCGGCCGTGGCCCGGCTTCCCGACCTCCGCAAAGTCTCTTGGCAGCTTCGACACAGCCGGCGTGATGGAACAACTGCTGGTCCACTGCGCCAACGCCATCGAGGCCAACGACGCCACCCTCGCCCAGCAGCTCCTCTGGGTCCTCCACAACATCGCGCCACCCGACGGCGATTCCAACCAGCGCCTCACCGCCGCCTGCCTCCACGCCCTCGTCACCCGCGCCTCCCGGACCGGCTCCTGCAAGATGCTCGCCGTCGCCGCTGCTCGTGCCGATGCCGACCTTTCCCTCCACACCCACCGCTTCTCCGCCGTCGACCTCGCGAGCTTCGTCGACCTCACTCCATGGCACCGATTCGGCTACTCCGTCGCCAACGCGGCCATCGCCGAAGCTGTCGAAGGTTTCCCCATCGTCCACATCGTCGACCTCGGCACGACGCACTGTATGCAGATCCCCACACTCATCGATTTACTTGCCGGGCGCCCCGAAGGCCCGCCGATCCTAAGGATCACCGTCCCAAGCCCTGCGACTACCGCAGCCATGCCACCGCCGATTCTAGGCCTCTCTCATGATGACCTGGGTGCGAGGCTGGTCAATTTTGCAAGGTCCAGGAACGTAGCAATGGAATTCAGGGTCATCCCTTCGAATCCGGCCGACGCCTTCGAAACCCTAATCGAGCAACTGAGAGTTCAACAGCTGGTCTCCGAAGGCGAGGCCCTCATCATCAACTGTCAGATGATGCTGCACTACATCCCGGACGAGACCGCCTTCTCAATCTCATCCACCATGAACATGGCCTCGTCGATATCCCTTCGAGCAATGTTCCTCAAGACGCTGCGCAGTCTCGAGCCTACCTTGGTTACACTTGTGGATGAGGACGCTGACTTCACGGCGAGTGACGTGGTCGGGAGGCTAAGAGCAGCATTCAATTATCTATGGATACCATATGATGCAGTGGATACGTTTCTTCCCAAGGGGAGCGAGCAGCGGCGGTTGTACGAGGCCGGGGTGAGGTGGAAGATAGAGAACGTTATCGCCCATGAGGGATTGGAGAGGGTGGAGCGGGTGGAGCCCAAGTGGAGGTGGGTGCAGAGGATGAGGGCGGCGGGGTTTCGAGGGGTGGGGTTCGGCGAGGAGGCGGTGGGGGAGGTGAAGGCGATGCTCGGTGAGCACTCGGCGGGTTGGGGACTGAAGAGGGAAGAGGAAGACTTGGTGCTCACTTGGAAGGGGCACAACGTGGTGTTTTCTACCGCTTGGGTGCCTTCTTGAGGATATTTGCATGGCTACATGGATCAAGCTTCGATCTGTAAGTGCTTTTCAGGGTGTTGATTCTTTTGTTACGTTTTGAGTTTGTTACAGGTAATTAGTTATTACTTTGAAGCCAGTATCATGTTATAGATGGATCTCTCTCTCTTTCTCCACCTTTGGATACATGGTTTCCATTCTGTGTGCTGGCAGTTGGTGGGGAGGGAATGCGTGAAAGAGGATCCCGTTTCTTCCAAATTTCTTCTTAGGTTTTCACTTAAAGGACATTTCTTCTAGAAAAGGGTCCATTTGAACAATTCGGTAGTGTTTGGTTGTGAATAGGTATTATGAAAATAGAAATAGATATTCTTCAAAATAGTTTATTCTCGTTGTTATTCTCAATTTCTGTTTAGATGAAAATCTGGTATTCCACCTCTCAATTTCTGTTTGGATGAAAATCTGGTATTCCACCTTGTAATTAATACGGTGTTATTCTAAATGGTGTTTGGATGAGATGGGAATAAGCCTGTATTCTACCAAGAATAGGGAAGGAATTTTCTGAAATCTCCAAAATACCCCTAGTTATATATATAAATAAAATGAGTTATAAAATTATTTTTTTAATTTTATATTTAAGTAAATATATTATTATATTAATAATAATTTATTAATATGATGTATTAAAAATATGTTATACCAAATAATTTATTAATTTGTTGTATATAAATTTATTAATAAAAATAAATTTATTAATATTAAATTCTAATTATGATGTATTAAAATGATGTTATATAAATTAATTGATTATTATAACTGATGTGGCAAGATCGCTGACGTGGAACAACTGACAGGCGCCACGTCAAAGAAAGCCGCCATGTCAGATGCCGCATCAATTTCCTGCTCGGACTCCTTGGCCAGGTTGAGCTCCCCCAGTACAATGGGACCGCCTGTCGAAGCCGAGCTCCGTCCTCCGCCAGGTCGGACCCGCGAGCCCGGACGCCTAGGCCGGAGCCGAGTGGCGTCCTCCAGATCGAGCCCCTCTTCGAGGTCGAGCCATCTGGTACGGACCCACACTCGGTTACACCAGAAAATATATTGAAGTAAATATATTATTATATTAAAGTAAATATATTATTATATTAATAATAATTTATTAATATGATGTATTAAAAACATGTTATACCAAATAATTTATTAATACGATACATGTAAATATTAAATTAAAAATAAATTTATTAATATTAAATTTAAATTATGATGTATTAAAAAGATGTTATACAAATTAATTGATTATATGAATATATAAATTAATATCGCTACAACAATAAATATTATTTAATTTATTATTATGATCCAGTAACCATTCATTATCCTATTTGAATTATTTTTTATATCCATGAAAAGCACTAATAAATCTATTTAAATCAAATTAATTAGATAATTTTGCAGTGGACGTTGTTAAAAAACAGGTTCAACACTACGTTCAATACAAGCTGCAATTATTTGACTTCTGAATTTTTAAATTTAATTATGTATGCAATGGTTGATATACAATCAGATATCTTATAATACAGAAAACATCATATGACATGAGCAAACTATGTAATATCCATATCAAATGTACCTATTTTATTATTAATCTGAATATCATAATAAATGTATAAAATATGAATACATTTTACAAGAACACAAATATAATATAAATGCCTAGACAATACACAAATGAACCTGAGTTCCCACAAGTACAATAAAAAATATCTAATACAATTAACTAGCGAAACAGTCACGCTCTGCACTTCAATCCTTAATCATCAGCACCAACCAATAATCAACTGTTGTTGTGCAAACTGCTCTACTGACCATTTTGAAGTTTTATATATGCTGTAACAAAAGATAAACAGTTACCTTTAATAATGAATACTTGTCAGTAGTATAAAATATACCATTCAAATACCTTACCTGCATTGATATATGTGAAATACCAAACCTGTGCAGCCAAGAATATAAGCATAGCACACAACAGCTACCAAAATGTAAACTAGTACAAACATATATTTTAAAAAAATGGCTCAGGACAGCATATGTAATCTCACTTGAGTACCACAGCAACAAGAGGAAAACAACAAATGTCGCCTTTCCACTCCTGCTTCCAAGCAATGCTCAATCAATAGGCTGCCTATCATCATAGCCACACAAATAATATATACCTTATAGAAAGAAAGAACTTGAATGAAATCAATAGGCTGTCTAGCTCTTTTTTTAAAATCAAAAAATACTTTCAATCTCTATGCAGCAGAATCAGGGCTAGCCCAAGATGGAATCTTTTCAGCAGATTGAAAGGATTTTGTAGAACCTTCAGTAATAGCCAACACAAGAAGCCCATGTAGCAGTATAGTTGATTGCTGACCAAAATGAGTTTGCTGTTGCATTTATTTCAACGATTTTAAGCTGGAAATTGAAGTCTACAAACAAAACTTATGCATGAGTACAACATTGCAGTTCCTAAAGCCCAGCCTGAAGATTAATTTAAAGCAATGTAAATATACATAACAAGTCGTGGGAACCTGCACCATCTTCTCTAATAAATATACATTGAATGAAACATAGTAACAAATCACAAACAAATCAGCAAACCATGCTAAGTATTATTTAACCAAGCAATTTAACACCTAAATGAAGCTTGACTATCCTTTAAGCTTGACATCTTGTGTTAGCTGCCACAAGATCAACAAATAATGAGCCATAATAATCAACAATTTCACTTATCCTTCTGATAACCATTTTTAGTTCTTCACTTAACATGCCAGAACAAAACACAAGAATCTGACACTTGGATGAAAGGTAAATATCTCCAAATTATCATCTCAGATTAATATACATCAAGAAGGAAACTTTGCAAATTAATTAATCATATCATTTTATGAAATTGGCATCTTTGCTGCACTGAACAACCTGAGTCAGCCTAGGCTCAACCTTGAGCCAAACTCAAAACATAATGTGGCAAGCCCAAGCAGGGTGATAATTAGCTCATATTGACTCATTGTATCATAAATAGCTCATTTCACATCAAATCAAATTACAAACTTTTAGTATATATCTTTCAGCAATGGATGTGTTATGCAAATCTCTGAAACATATTCCACAAACAAAACTATGAAGAATGATTAGAAAAATTGAAAACAGAATGCAGACTATACAGCAAATAACATATAATGTTTAAGGTCTAGCAGATCTCCAAATGTAGGAGTTATTGCTCCAAATTCTACATCAGAAATCTCCCTAAGGATATTAGCAACAGGAGCGCACAAGTTTATGGAAGTTGTTCCAATTTGGCCACACATGTTTCAGTTGAATGAAATAAAGAGGCATGATGGTAAATGAAGCACAGCAACAAAAGCTAAAGTCAGAAAACAATATAGAGTTACAACTTAAAACATTTATTAGCAATGAAATAACTCAAGGGTCATTGCTAAAATCAAATACATTAGATCAATTATTCCACAGGCTAACCCAATAAAATGCTGTTACACAGGGATGCACTATAACAAGCAACAAAATGAAATAACAAATACAAATATATTCATGAAGTGAAGGATGGATGAACAAATGGACATAGAAATCTTCAAACTGACATGAGAGCAGCCATCAGTTTATCATAGTAAAATTGCAGGTACATCAAATAGTTTAGGATGTCTCAAAATCAGGTACACCATGTTGCATGGCTAACAGGGCCCATGAAAATTACAAAAACTCTTGCAATAGAATAATACTATCAACCTAGAAAATTATCAGTTCATCAGAAATGCCCAAACTAAAAAATAGCCAAATAGCAAATATATAAAACCAATTTGAGTGCATTCCAAGATGAACCATTATAATAGTGAATAAATAAATATATAAAACCTTTTGATATATGAAATAAGTGACAGGAAATATCTAACATGTAGGTACGCAAAAGTAAGCACTGCAATTCAATTCAAATAAGGATTGAGAATAATGACCCTCAAGCTTCAACCTGTTAAAGATAAAAAAGTTGTATACATAGACTAAAGACAGAGGATAGAACAAAGTAACTACAATGAAGTGAACAGTCATATTATTTTATAGCTATGCCAAAATTAGGTTGCTAGCCGATTGTTTGATTTTCAGTTCAATAATTACAGGTTACACAAATAATGCATCCACCATCACATAGCAAGCTAAAATAAGATGGAACCAAAAATCAATAATGAAAACATGTTCTACCATGGAACCTTACCGGCCTCAGGAACTGAACTGAAAGATGTCATCCAGAACAAAAAAACCTTTCTCCTGCGGAGCAAGGAAAAATGTCTGAACAAATTTCCTTCTAGCATTATGGTCCTTAGTTTGTACAAAACCAGAAACCATCATGAGAACAACTCCATTCCAAGAATTCAGCGAATGAGCTGTCTTGATCTCAATCCCTGTCCATCAATCAATTCTCCCACCCCACAATGCTCAGCTAGTATTCATGTAACACCAAAAGACACAATGCTGCATGGCTAACAGGGCCCATGAAACTGCTAGAAATAATGTACTGAATTCCCAAACAAATATATGATGAAGTATGAAATATATGAGCATCATAAACCATAGTATCAAAAAGCGAAATGAAACAATGCACTGTATTCACAAACAAATCATAAACCAAATATCAAGAAGCCAAATAATGAAATGTGTTTCACTCCTACCTCCAAGCAATAGCAAGGGTGCTCTAGAATCAAGCAAGTGAAGATTCTGGTGGCAGCAATATCCAAGGTTCCACTAAGCATTAGGACAGAGTAATTAGCATGTATACATGTCTATCCATGGAAGTCATACCATAAAACCAACAGAATGAAACCCACCAGAATCAGTGGTACGGCATGTATAATGGTGGCACAGCCTCTACCAGTCAATGTAGCACGGCAGGAACCAAATGAACAAAATGATAATATATGAAGTACATATAAAACATCTATAATCCATATAAAACTTCAAAATCCCGAAACGATAAGGGCTGCCATGAATATATGTATAGCAACCTGAAAGATGCTATTATTACTACTAATTCAAATATATATATATATAAGAAAAATGGCTCAGGACAACGAATATAATCTCAATCGAACATCACGGCTACAAGATATGTGGAAACAACAAATGTGTAATTCCACTCCTGCCTTCCAGCAATGCTCAATCAATCAATAGGCAGCCCATCATCATTGCCTTAGTTAAAAAATCATGTACATATTTACAATCAAACATTACAAGGAAGCTCAATATAGCGGGACTTTAAGGGCTGCCACTTTAGTAATGCGCTACAATGGCTAATTGAATTTGTGGCTCAGCAAAATACGGAATCATCGTCAATGGAGCATTGCGGCTACAATAGTAACAAACCTGGATGCATCGTATCACTATTGTCTCCTGGCATTGCTCCGTCCATGGACAACCCATCATCATTGCCACATTCCAAAAATCGAATGAATGACAAATAATAAAATATAGATTGTAAAAACTCAAGAAGTATGTAGATTGGAAAAGATGGCTCGATAATATCCGCAATTGATATGACTTAGAGCATCGCAGCTACAATAGTATGTAAAAATAACCAATATTATTGTCAACTATTGTCTCCAGGCCATGCTCCATTGATAGGCAGCCCCACATCTTTTCCTTTCATCAAACCGGAATCTTCAAAATAATGTATCGGACTCACCTGGAACCATTCAAACATGATTGGCACATAAGAGAAACATTGCAATACTTTATGCACATGACACAAAACTTAGCAATACTTTATGCACATGACACAAAACTTAGCAATACTTCCTGCACACGACAAAAACATAGCAATACTTCCTGCACACAACAAAATGCAACATACAACAAATAGTAGCACGTCTTAATAATACAATATTAATAATCCATAACATCCTAGTTTCATTTAGAAGTACATGTCAGCAAGCCCAGTACATAGCCTACGAGGATGGCAAGTAATACAACAAACATTAGGGCACATCGTGAGTGATTATTATTGCCCCTGTCATGATGAATGTTGTCTGCCTCAACCTCATTGATAGCATACTCATGTAGAGCAGGATTGTTAAAACCTCATACATATCTGTCAAATGCATCGAATGCCTCAGATTGTGTCCTAAACTTTTTATATAAAGCATGGTTATAACCAGAAACTTCACGTTGACATTCAGCCCATGAGTCATAAACTCCCCTTCGGCGATCCTCAAAAATCACATAGTACTTTCCATATATCATTACTGGAGGTAGTTAACGAGGAACTCGCCTTCCTGTATAACAAAAAAAAAACATCACTTTATACGTAGTGTAGTAATGTAAATTAACAATAGTTAGTACCAAACAATTTATCAAATAAATCCCAATGTATAAGGGTAAAAAGGTATGTCATTTACTTTTTGTTCATGCACATACCCCGGTGTAGATGATCAACCCATAGCCTATTCGATATGGAATTACGTAGATCTTTCCCTCAACGATATTCATCATCACCGATAATTAGCAAAGGATCTATGTCATCCTCGTCATGGTCAGGAGGCATTGGTGCTAATGACATGTTGAAGTACTTGTCATTACCCTGGTTGCGTCTTATGAAATAATGAATAATGCAACAAGCCATTACTATCCGCTTGTGTACCTTGAATGGAAACGGTATAGCAGTCCTCAAAATCTTAAAATGTTTCTTCAAAATCCCGAAGGCCTTCTCTACACAATTGCGTAATTGTGTATGTCTATGGTTGTATAGATCTCGATTGTTTGAATAACATCGAGTTCGAGAATTGTTGAATGTACTTAGGTGGTACCTATTTCCTCTATAAGGAGCCAGGAACTTATTGGTATTCGCATATCCAGAGTCAACAAGGTAATATTTTCCTGAAATACAAAATTTATTTAAATTAACTCAATGATAGTGTCAACGATATCTCATGAAATTTATTACTCATAAGGTATTCGATACCTTCAGGGACCATGAAACTACCGGACTCTACACACCAACGCAAAATACGCATGTCAACTGCAAAGCCCTCCCAGCCAGTACAGATGAAAAGAAAAGTGTGATCAAATGAAGCAGCTGCCATAACATTTTGAGAAAGTGTTCCCTTGCGATTCCTGAATCGAGGTTGTTTGCTCTTCTTTATTAGAGCAGGTATGTGTGTACCATCAACAGCGCCTATAGCATTCTTTGATGACACATACCCAAAGAAAATCAAATCATGAATATAACATAGCAATAGTAATTAGATAAAGCTTTGAATTATACCATGAAGTATGGATAGAAGAGGTTGTTATCACATATTCTTGGATCCACACCTATATCAGCAGATGGTTGAACTATGAAATCATGCTTTAGAGAACAAATCCCTTTAAGAACTTTGTTAAAGTATCTTGATATCGTCTCACCTGAATGTTGAAAAGTTTCGGACAAAACTCTATTGCTGACCCCATGCCCTACGCAGTACAAAAAGAAAGCCAATTGTTCGGTAGAGGTTATGTTGCGAGTGCCACTTATAACTCCTTGTAAGACAAGCAGCTGTTCTAATTATTGGAACATATTATTTGTCATTCGAAAATGAGAGTAACCCCTGTCAGGATGACCACTCATAATGTCTGTAATCAGATTGTGACCTGAAAATGGACGAGTTCGACATGATCTCCTGTAATGTATGTTATAATCCTTCAACTGAATCAATCCTGTACTTAACAATGTCATAAGAACATCATCCCAAAAATCTTCCTTATCAATAATGAATTGCAATAGCTGATTCGAGGGAGACATCTAAATAAAATATCTGGGATTAGAAATGGACTTATAAAATATACATCCTTTTTAATTCATATCATCAATACATAAGCATTAAAAATAATATAACAATATGGATTATAAGGAAAAATTGTAAAGAAAGAAATATAGAAATACGAAACGAGAGATTTAAGCACTATTTCATTGATATTAAGGCCAAAAAGATACGGATACATATATCATATGAAGATTCCATAACAACATACACATATGTAGAACATTTAAGTAAACATAAAAATAGCAATACAAACATACAATACTTATAATAATACATTGTTCAAGCATATGTAACTTTAAAGTAATTAAGGATAATGTTAACTTCAGCAGACATAGAAACACAGTATGTCATATGTCAATCATGTCTGTAAGTGTCATCAGACTGATTTCATGGTGCAGAAGAGCTTGTACCAAAAAATTGCGAGCTTTGTTCAGTAGATGTTGAATGAGGTGCACTTGGACTACCTCTAGTACTAGCCCTAAAAACTTGGTCCATGAATGATGGTGTACCACCTTGAATTCCTGATTGCATAGAAGTCGAACTAAACATATATGGTGTAGAGTGAATGTTTGGATTCATAGACGGATTCATAAAATAATTTGGGGCAGCTCTGTGGACATCATGCATGGAAGTTGGAGTGTAAATGTTTGGGACATAGACATTTGATGCAGGAGGAGCTTGCATCGATCTAGAACCTTGATTAAATTCGGACAGTTGTCGCCGAAGCCATGCATCCAAAACATGCCCATCATAGTTCATAAAGAACCATCGATTGTCCTCATTTTTGAAAATTTCGAATGCACCTATTATGCATTCAGGTGTAATTCCGGGTAAACTCTCCAACTTAGCCATGCATTCAGCAATAGAATAAATATTTGGCCTACCAAGCTTCTCCCTACGTAGAAGCTCGTTTGCAATTTCCAATCTTCTTCTTCCTTGTTCAGCGATCTCTTGTAGTGCATCACCTGTATCACTACTAATCCGAGATCGACATGACCTACCGGTCTGGGAATTTGACCTCCTACTCTTTTTGCTATCAGAGGAAGGTCGTCCTTCAGAAACTGGTTCAGTTACGGGTGTCAAGGTACATGCGGGCGGGCTGTTAGGTGCTTCATCTGACCTGCTTTCATCTGAATCTTCCAAACGGTAGAATGAAGCAGCAGATACGCGGTCAGTATTTTGTGAGGACTGCCTAATATATAAGGAATCAAAGTTTGCCGTCTGTCCTTCATCATCGGACATTGAATTATTCGATACACCTTCCGGTAAAGCAGATGTGGCCCCGCGCCTACCGGTGGCTGTGGTTCTAGAAAACAAGATCTCTAGATCTTCATAAGTAGGGAAAGGCTTATCCTTAATGCGGGCATAAGCTTTGTTCACCTGTACATCATATAGGTGTACATGTTAACTACATAAATTGATATACTTAACACTTGGTTAGAATGGTATTAGCTACAAAGAACTCACCACAATAATCTCCTCCCATATCTGTTCATCACCGGGAGTAGGCACCTTCAGTACAAGATCCCAGCCCCAACCCGATCGATTAGCAAGGTTGAAATAAAGATTGAAGGTTTTTTTGAGGACCTTCAGCCTGTTCTTCAGGTTGGGGTATGTAAAACTCTTCCTTATTTGTTGATTAAAAGATAAGGTCATCTTTTTCCATGTTTCCTTTGTGAAGGTTCCATTTATACAATTACTTTCATCGTATTCTTGCCACATTAAGGCAATCATGATCATGTCGAGGGAATCCGTCCAATTAGGTGCCCTTCGACATGAGGAACCTCCAACATCTTGTTCACTCTTATCATGTGATTTGGATATTTTAGAAACAACTATAACTTGAATCCAAGAAACATTCATCAGATAAAATACTACAAGCGAACATCATGTAAATATGTTAACTTCGAATAACAGGGAAGACCAAAAACAAGATCTCTCTCATACCAACCCATCTATCATCCCAACTATCGTACAAATACAAGTTCATAAACCCTAGGTGGAGTCATTATTAATGAGTATCATACAATAATATGAAGTACTGCAGAACATTATAGAGATGCACTTTTTGCTAAACATTATTAGGTGGTCCCTAAGGTTTTCATCTGGACTGCGATGCCGGATCATTGCATCGCTGTCGGTATCGGGCACCACCTAGTTGCCGTATAAGTTTAAATCTTGGCACTGTTATCTCACCCGATATAAACTATAAAAACAAACATAAATTGAACATAAAACTAGAAGCAAGATGTTCATGAAGTTGGCACATTTTGATCTCTATGCACTTGCAAAGATTTTATTCAGACTAGCGTGCTCTGAAGGTATGTCAAATCTAATTTTTTGGGAGTGAACCGATGTCAAGCAATGAAGCCCCATTGATAATAAACCTATGTTAGGTTTACAGTGTAGTCAGTGCCCTTTCTATCAAAGAAACTCCACAAATAACTTGCATATATAACAAACAAGAGACACAAAGCAATCAATTTTTCAAAGAAAAAGTAACATTCTGAAAAAAAAATTGCAGAGGAACAAATTTAACCTGCTTAAAGAAGATTCAAAATGCAAATCATGTAGAGCAGCAAATGTAATGCTAAAATAACCTACCGTCTATTATGTGAATCAGAATACTCATGCTATGAAAAGATATGCACTAAATTATATAGTATAATTTACCATAATAGTATAAATTTATCATAATAGCACATTAAGGAATTTCAAAAACTGTAATCATGAACAAAATGAAAAGGCATGAAGTTTATTTGCTAGCAATCAAAAAACACCAACATCGGAACTTTGCTACAATGTACTCCTCTTCTCCCAATGCTTTTTCAAGAACATTGTCTACAAGTTGATACCATTGATTTGTAATGGATATGACACTTGATTCTTCAAATGCAAATAGATGGAAATGGAGATCGAACAGAAGAAAACAGTGGCAGCTCCTAGATTGAACAGATCACAGACAACCACAAACCTAAGATCATAAATGGGGAATTGTCCAAAAAAAAAGCTCTTGATACATAATTTCAGAAAAAAATACAATGAATAAACTCTTTCAGAAGTTTCGATGCAATGAAATCCATAAGACTTGACTTAAAAAGAAGGATATCAGAATGACATACTGGATAACTGTAAGACTACAATATCAAAGAAAGCAGGACCCCTGTCTATAACTACATCTTAAAAAGCTCTGTACCAATTAAATCAGCTCAAGCTATCAAACATCAGAAGAGCAACCAAAATGTTGCATAACATACATCATCTCAATACTTTCATACTTCGTTCTGTCTCTTTAAATACAAGAGACTTTGGGAGGCTGGGGGGAATTTTTTTATTAAGAGCTTTATTTTCTTCTTGAGGGTGAGAGCAGAGTTTTATTTTTTGTTCCCCTGTTCTTCATACAAGTAACAAAAATGAATAGAAAAGGAATACAAAAAAAATACTTTTAAATCTCTAATATCTTCTGATTTAAAATAATTCAAAGTAGTTGCAGACCTTTTTGTTCATCGTAAAATCATTCATATTGTCCCAAGATACGTTTTTATTCACACATTCAAGTGTTGCTTCCACAGGCCTTCATTCTCTCTTGACCAAAAATTGCATACCATACGTTGATATGGGTTAAAATATGATGCCAAACAAGCCGGTGATAGATCAACTGCATGCATGGAAGGTTCCATGCACTAAATAATCCTCGGACTTATTCTTTGTTTATCCATCTTGATGAACTCGTTAGTAGCTTCTGTGGTCTCTATCATGGTAAAGATTGAGCCAATGGGTTTATCTATACCTTCGACACTAATCACTCTAAGATATATCAAATCTTTTATGCCTCGGGTGGTCTCCTTTCCAACAAATCTCCGGAAAAGAGAATGAAATGAAAAGGAAAACAAATAGAGATGGAAAAATTTCTTACCTCAAGCGAATTTGACGGATCGTGGACGTCGAGGAGAAAAAAAATTCCACGGGGCTGCAACTGGAACGGAGGGAGAGATGAAGGAAGGGGAAAAAGAACCTTCTAGATAAAACCTAGACCAAAGACAGAGTTGCCCTTGGAATCCGGAAACGAGAATAGTGAAATTCCACGGGGACCCATGGAATATGGATTCCGGAATTACATCATTTGACCAGAATAACAAATCCCAGTTATTTTTCCTCGAATCTGTAGTCATTTAGAAGAATAAGAAATTTATTCCCTTTATTCGATCCCATATTCTGCAACCAAACATAGCCTTCAGGATTACATGAGCATGACCTACTTATTGGAGTCTGGTAAAACTAAAGTGAAAAGCCAAACTATATATGCTAATCCATTTTTATATGCATCGTGAAGTCTTGTCCGCTATGATTATGAAGTCCAGGACTTCTACGTCCCCCCCCCCCCCCCACCCAAAAAAAAAAAAAAATCTGTTTGTTTTCATCATTTGTTGGATATGGATCAAGATTATAAAGAGAATAAACTGTTGTTTCTTTTTTGTTTTAGCTACTATTTTAAGTTTAAAGTTTCATATATACGATCTTCTTTTCTTCATGCATGCTTATTTGATATTGAGTTTCACATCTTTTCTTATTTTCTTAAGTTTAAAGTTTCATATATACGATCTTCTTTTCTTCATGCATGCATGTTTGTTTCTTTTTTGTTTTAGCTACTATTTTTAAGTTTATTAAAGTTTCATATATACGATCTTTCTTTTCTTCATGCATGCTTATTTGATATTGAGTTTCACATCTTTTCTTATTTTCTTATTGGTTTCCCACCTTCTCGTGTAACAAAAAAACCTTAATATCCATGCTTACTTTATAGCATATATTAGTTGATACTGGAGCGGAAGAGCATAGAATCATGAATTCCGAACCTAAGGTTATGTTTGAAATGATGAGAATAAAGTCGATGTACTGATACTGGACAACCATGTGGTCCATGTTTGGCCAAATATTTAACTTCAAAGGCCCTTCTCCAGGTGGAGCTTGTCTCCTCCTCTTCTCGAAAAAGCTGCAAAACTCCATCTCAACTTCTTCCAATAGTTGAATATTAGCAAACGATATACTGGGAGTCAAGTCCTTGCAAGAAAAATGAAGACTCAGGTAAATTTAATTTGTTTAGATGGACCGAATCCATTTAAATCTTAATTCTCGCTCGTTAAGGATATGGGAGACTTGGTTCCGTGGAGAAGCGGAGGTAAACATTAAATCACCCATTTATATCTTTTTCTTTAATTAATTAGGAAGAGATCTTCGAATGTCTTGCAGAGCCAAAATAACTCCAAAAGGAGTAATTCACATAATCAAAGAGTTCAAAAGATCAGTAGCAACATGAGAATAAAAATGCCTCCAACATAATTGAAATACTAGAAAAGATATAATAAAATATACTTATATAGATGAAGCACTAGAATAAGTGTAACCTTCGCCAGCATTCTATGCAACACGATCGTCGAGGCAGGAATTAAACGATATATCTTTTTAATTAACGTAGATTGTGTCGGGAAAAAAAATGCTTGAAGGTAAGCTTCAACACAATAACTATCAAGGAAAAGCAAACTACGTACTCGACAAGGATATAATAGATTATGCCTGCAACTCTGAGAACCAGGGTTTTTTTTTTTTTTTTTTTGAAGAAAAGGAGGTTATTTAAGGGCTTCTTACGCGCATATCTTGCCTGAACAAATGAATTCTTGACCATATTATGGATAGATAAAGGGGGATGTAAATTTCATCGAGATAAAATGTATATGATTTATTTTTATCAGGGAGGTACGACAAAACTAAGGATCCATCAAACTGACAATTCGAATCAGTTTCAATCCACAACCGCCCTAGCGATCTTTGAAGTGGGATATAATTGTCTTCCGATATCCGATTTTGATGATACTTTAATTACTCATTAAAAAGTCTTTTTTTTTTTTTTTTTGCCACGCTTGCAATCATCATTTTAGGATCCTTGTTCAAAGTCAGAACTTATGGGGGATGTTGATAATCAAAATTGTCGAGATATAATTTCATGGATTGTTATTTTTAATTGCTTCTATGTTTGTTGTTCTGATCGTGGGTACGTGTCAATCGTAGTCTCTCTAGGTCGACTTAGTATTTTTTCCTGCAGTTTTGTTTTGTTGGAAAACAACGTACGTAAACTTCCAGAAGTGGGTGGTAAGCGATTTTCTAAAGACTTTGATGTATATTTATGGTTGCTTGTTCGGATAGATTCAACAAATCTCAATCTTACTCAATTGATCAATCTTATTCCTTAATTTCTTCTACTTTAGCTTATTTTTGTTCGAAGTATCCATGAGCGGCAACTCCCTGTATTATTTTTTGCCATCTGGATTGAGTTGATACAAAGCAGAAAGGTTCACAGATGGATTTATCTTGGTACTGCATGATAGAGGAGGAAAGCTTTATAAAATTGCCAAGGTAGAAAGAACATCATCCGACTACGTCTTTTTCTTGAATGGCTTATTAAATCAATGTTGGCATTGCATTCAGATAATTGCTGATGAACCAAAACGTTAAAAGTTGTAGGAGATCTTGGATAAAAAAAACGATTGAAAAAAGTTTATTCATGACCTTCAATTTAATTTGGAAAAAAGAGCGGCCATTTTGTTTGTAGATGGTTTGGGTTCCACAAACTCTGGCAAGTTTTTGAATTCAATTGAAATAATAATAGCCATCAAAATTGGCTGACTCTAATGTTTAGCAACCAACAACCTTGCTAAAATATATATATATGTTTGCCTTCAGCTCTACATTCCTAAAAGTCTTCAGGAAGATCAGATTAAGCCCTTGTGAACATGAACCTACTAGATGGAAGAAAAAGGCATCTTGCAACTCATATCTCCTATAATAATGTCAGAGAGAGGAACGGCATGCAATTAACATGATTGTGTTGAAGCATGTTGCATGTGGTAAAAGATTTTCAAAGTCAAATTGAACGACTGATGTTGCCATGATGGTTCACATTTTGACCACCATTATCGTACCGAAGGAAATTAAGAGTAGTTCATCCATTAAGAACCGCAGATGAGTGTCAGATTTTGTCTTAGCCGAGCCAAATGTGAGAAAGAAAAAAAGAAAAAGGATAAATTGTAGTCGATCCAACATGATTGATGGTGTGTATTAGTAGTTTAGCATATAGTTAGTGTTGTTGCCAAATCTCTGGTTCTACTTGTAGGTGGTGCTCGGTGGTTCCTACGAGAAAGTCTACTAATCGGATATTTTCCGGGGAAGGACCCTTCGGTAGTCAAGTTAGTCAGAATTGGATAAATAGTAGAATTTGAAAGATATAGTAATCTTAGAGCATACTTATCTCCGGGCAGTACCCTCTTACCTCTTTTATAATACACGAAGATGACGTTTTCCTCTTTCTCCACATGTAATTTCGGGCATTAAGGGTTTAAATGGTAGTGGTGTTAGTAGGTGGTTAATTATTCATGTTCATGCCTCAATTATCATCGATAGTAATTTGATTTAATAATAGTTGTGCATGAATCCTTAATTTTTTAAAATGCTTCTTATTTCTTGCCTTGGTAGTTAGTTAGGTTTGACTAATTATTTGGTCTTTGTATGTCAAGAGATGTCATGTTAGTTGGGTTCGTAATTACTCGGTTTCGAGCATCATCGTTACTCAATTTTGTAGATGAGTAGTAGTTTCTAGCTTGATTGTTGACTCGGATATTCTTCGAGATCGAGCATCCGAGTAGTTGTCACAATAATTGCCCCCTACTTTCAAGTCCAAGACATCATCAATAGTGATTTCAAGTTAATTGACTTTTATCATTTTGGAAGAAGGGAGTCAGGTAATCTCTCGATCTCGATAATCGATAGGCAATCTTTTTCACCACTTTAGTATTCATTAAATTCTTGAAAGAAGTTGCCGGTCATTTTGTAGTTTCGATTGTGGTGTAGGTGAATTATCATGGGTGACATGATCAAAAAGATGGCCCATTAATTCCTTTTGCATTCTATTGGATTATTGTTGACTCTAGTTTTGATTATAACAAAATACTTAAGTATATTTGAATACTAATTGTGCATTAAGTGCGTAAATCAGATATATGTACTCAAGATTTGAATTTAGAGAAGTTTCAGCACCGGTGCAGCCAAGTGTCGACTCATAAAATCCAAGTGTCGACTCAAAGTATCGACTCATGAACAATGAAGTGTCGACTCAAGGCCTAAGACCAATCATGATACAGAACATGGTGATTTCAAGAGTTTGGTCAAGTGTCAACTCACGGAACTAAAGTGTCGACTCACCAGATGAAGTGTCGACTCATCAATGCAGAGCAGAAGACTTCAGAAGATATTTTTGGTTAAGTGTCGACTCATGGAAACCAAGTATCGACTCAAGGTGTCGACTCATGAAGATCAAGTTCGACACTTGGACCGTAATGGCTAGTTTTTATTAAGTGCAGAACTTCTCCAACTTGGTTCCAACGGCCATATTTTCTCCTCCAACGGTCACCAACGGTCAAATAAGGTTTGGAGGGCTATTTAAACACCATCAAGCCCAAGGGGAAGAAGAGGAATGGATTGATAGAGAGAATCCATGGTTTGAAAGATAAATCCTTTGGTTTACAAGAAAAAATATGTAAAGGATTTTTAAGGATTCAATATTGAGAGTGTTGAGCATTCAAAGATTCAAAGTGAAGAGGAGCTTCCAAGAATGGCATCTTCAAGCATCCATTGAAGCTTCTACAACATGGAGACAAGCTCAACACAACAATCAAGTGCCTTAAAGATAAATCCGCTTTTTGTAAAAAAGCTTTTATATTTTCATTGTTATTCTTGTACTTATATTGCTTACTAGTTTCAATGAACTTAAAACTAGTATCTAGGTTGTTGGTGAGCCTATGTGATAAAAATCAACAAGGATTTTGACTTGTGAGCCTGTGAAAACAAGTTGGATTGTTGGTTAGCCCGGAAAACCATCAAGGTTGTTGGTGATCATGTAAAACCAACATAGGTTATTGGTGAGCCCGTAAAACCAACTAGGTTCTTGGTTAGCCCGCAAAACCAAGGAATTTTTGGTGATCCCGTGAAAACCAATAGATTTTTTGTTAGTTCATGAAAACAAGGGATTTTGATTTGTGAGTCCGGAAAATAAGTTGATTGTAATCTTGGTGATTATAGTGAATTCTCAAGAGAAACTTGGAAAGTGGATGTAGGTGTCTTGAAGTACACCGAACCACTATAAATCTTCATGTGTTTATGATTGCTTTTATTGTTACATTTATTTCTTTATTTTTGATACACATTATTATCTTGCTCACAAACACATTCTTTGAATTGGCACATTATTTAAAGTCTTACAAAAAATTTTGAAGTCCAATTCACCCCTCCTCTTGGGTTGCATCATCATCACTGGCCAACAAGTGGTATCAGAGCCCGATACTCTTTTTGAAAATCTAACGATTTTAAGTTAAAGATCATGGCAGCCCGAGTTTAAAAATTTGAAAGTTTGAAATTTTTAAAAAACTTTGAAAAGAATTTACAAATCATATGTTGAGGGGGAGCTTTTGAAAAACTATTTTTAGATCATATTTTGAGGGGGAGCTCAATATTCTTCATTACTACATTGCTCTATGCTTATTCTTAATTCTTTGGAGCATGTTATTTATTTTTGAGCTTACCTTGTTTATATACTTAAAGGTTCTGTCATTATCAAAAATGGAAAGATTGTTGACTCTGTTTTGATTATGACAAAATACTTAAGTTATTTGAGTACTAATTGTGCATTAAGTGTGTAAATCAGATATAGGTATTCAAGATTTAATTTAGAGAAGTTTCAGCACTAGTGCAGCAAGTGTCAACTCATAAAATCCAAGTGTCGACTCATGAACAGTGAAGTGTCGACTCAAGGCCTGAGACCAAATAGGACACAGAACGTGATGATTTTAGGAGTTTGGTCAAGTGTTGACTCACGGAACTAAGGTGTCGACTCACTAGATGAAGTGTCGACTCACCAGTATAGAACATAAGACTTCAGAAAATATTTTTGATCAAGTGTCGACTCATAAAAATCAAGTTTCGATTCAAGGTGTTGACTCATGAAGATCAAGTATCGACACTTGGACTGTAACGGCAAGTTTTTCTAAAGTGCAGAACTTTTCCAACTTGGTTCCAACGGCCATATTTTCTCCTCCAACAGTCACCAATGGTCAAATAAGGTTTGAAAGGCTATTTAAATACCACCAAGTTCAAGGAGAAGAAGAGGAATGGATTGATAAGGAGAATCCATGGTTTGAAAGATAAATCCTTTTGTTTACATGAAAAAATATGTAAAGGATTTTTAAGGATTCAATATTGAGAGTGTGAGCCTCTAAGGATTCAAAGTGAAGAGGGAGCTTCCAAGAGTGGCATCTTCAAGCATCCATTGAAGCTCTACAACATGGAGACAAGCTCAAGCCAACAATCAAGTACCTCAAAGATAAATCTGCTTTTTGTAAGAAAGCTTTTATATTTTCATTGTTATTTTTGTACTTGTATTACTTACTAGTTTCAATGGAATTGAAACTAGTATCTAGGTTGTTGGTGAGCCTATGTAATAAAAACCAACAAGGATTTGACTTGTGAGCCTGTGAAAACAAGTTGGGATGTTGGTTAGCCCGGAAAACCATCAAGGTTGTTGGTGATCCCATAAAACCAACATAGATTGTTGGTGAGCCCGTAAAACCAACTAGGTTCTTGGTTAGCCCGCAAAACAGGAGATTTTTGGTGAGCCCGTGAAAACCAAGGGATTTTTGGTTAGCCCATAAAAACCAAGAGATTTTGACTTGCGAGCCCGAAAACAAGTTGGTTGTAATCTTGGTGATTATAGTGAATTCCCAAGGAAAACTTGGAGAGTGGATGTAGGTGCCTTAGAGTGCACCGAACCACTATAAATCTTCATGTGTTTGTGATTATTTTTTTCTTGCATTTATTTCTTTATTTCCGCTGCACATTATTATCTTGCTCACAAATACATGCTTTGAATTGGTATATTATTTAAAATCTTGCAAAAAAGTCTTAAAGTCCAATTCACCCCCCTCTTGGGTTGCATCATCATCATTGGCCAATACATTCTTCGCTCTTCATTGTCCTTTATGATATTGTTAAGATTCGGCTAGTAATGAGCTTACTATTTCTAGAAAAGTAGCAAGATATAAATAAAGCACTTCTCCTTCTTAGGTATATATAGCAGTGGTGAAGATTCAAGGAACTTCTTTAGTTCCTTAAAAGCTTGGCATCATTCCTCCATCTATGCAAAGCTATGCATTTATCGTAGAACTTTGAAAAAGAATAAACATTGCTTGGCTAACTTCGAAATAAAATGACTAAGAGTTACAATATGCCCTGTCACCATTGAACTCTTTTAGAAGTTGGATGCTTCATATCAAGAATCATCTGAAACCTTTCTAAATTAGCCTCAATGCCTTGCTTGGTGATCAAGAAGCTGAGAGACTTGCCAATAGTTACTCGAAGGTGCATTTTCTTAGATTTAATTTCATTTGGTATCGTCGAAGTACACTAAAAGTTTTATCTAACCTTGTATATGATTAGATTCTTTGGCACTCTTAACAAGCATATTATCGACATAAACTTTTGTTTTTTTATTGATCAGTCATTGATAAGTCACTTTAGTATTTTTCAAACCGAAGGGCATTACTTTGTAACAATAAATGCCTTTCTTGATCACGAAAGCCACATTTTCTTCATCTTTAAAGCTATTCTGATTTGTTATGCCCAAAGAAGGTATCCATAAAGCTTAGAAGTTTGTACCTAGATGTTGCATCGACGAACTGATCAATCTTTGATAAAGAAAAGCTATTTTTGAATATGCTTTGTTGAAATTTGTATAGTTGATACAAATTGTTTACTTTTTATTAACTTTTTTTATCATTACCATATTAGCTAACTAATCAAGATAATGAACTTTTTGAATAAATTTGATAGCTAAAAGCTTATCAACTTCTTTGTCGATATCATTTTATCTCTTAGGAGCAAATTCTCTTCTTTTATCAGATTGGTTTATACTTTAAATCAACATTTAATTTATGGATTGTTAAAAATAGAAAAGAGAGTAATCTATTTTATGTTGTTCTCTAGAATATCATAATTATTTTAGGTCTATTAGGAGTGTTACTGCGGTCCTATTAGGAGTCACATATTACCATATTTGATAATTCTGTACTTTGTTTAAAGGTCTCTATGATCCTAATAGTGAATAACAATTTTTTTCTCTCTCAACATGATATCAAAGCACCATATAACCGCCGCTATGCCTTAACCTTAGCTGTCGCCTAGCCCCCCACCTCCTCACCACCCCAATCTATTTTTTCTCTCTCTCTCTTAAAAAAAATCAACAACCTCCACCTTCTCCTCCATTGTGAAGCCTCCACCTTCCCCTCTCATCTGTTCGACCGCTCGTCGTCGTCGCTACTTACTAAGATAGAGTATGATAAATTATTATAGATACATGTCTCTACTTTTCTTGCATCTCCATCTTTTGGATCAGCTTATACTACTATCCATGGTAAGTCCTGGCTTTTCTACTTTGATGCTTCTAGGCATATGATAGGTAACCAATCTTTATTCTTCATGCTATCTCTTTTCTCTACTCATCCTTTTATATCTATTTCTAATGGCTCCTTCCCTCCTATACTAGGAGAAGGAAGAATGGTTGTTTCCTCCTTTTTATTACATGACAAAATTTTATGTTCCTAATTTTTCTATTAGTCTTCTCTCTATAAGTCACCTCACTCATTCTTTGGGTTATTCTATTACATTTTTTTCTTCCTACCGTATTCTTCAAAATCTTCGAATCAGGAAGCAGATTAGTGATGGGCATGAGTTGCAGGTCTTTACTATTTGGATGCTGAATCTACTGCTTCGTTGCTTCTCCTATTACTTAAGATTCGTATATCTCTCTAGTATTGCAGACTCAGCCATCTTGCACTTTCATCCTTGAGTCATTTTGTGTCTGCTCCATCTATATTGTCATCTTTGCCCTGTGCTGCTTATGAGTTTAGTAAGCACCATCGGGCTTCCTTTTTCTCTAGTATTTATCATCGGTGTACTACTCCTTTTGAGCTTATATACTTTAATATTTGGGATCCCAGTCCTGTATTGTCTTGTCTTGGGTTTTGATACTTTGTTACTTGATTGATGATTGTTCTCGAGTCACTTGATCTATCTTTTTAGAGTCGATCTGATATCTTGCATGAATTCACGAATTTTTATATAAAAATAAAAAACTCAATTTCTATGCCTATTAAGATTCTTAGGATTGATAATACCTTAGAATTAACAAGTTTTTTATTTAAATAATTTTATGCTTCTCATGGTATTGTTCATCAGACCTCTTGTGCTTATACTTTTAAATAGAATGGGATAGCTGAACGTATGAATTATATCCTTCTAATATTTCAAATACATGTGCCTAAACGATATTGGAGGAATAATGTTCTCATAACCTGCTATCTCATTAATCATCTTTTATCCTTCATTCTTGCTGATCAGACATCATTCCCTTGTCCTTATCCTGATAGGTCTCCATTTTCACTAACTTCTCGAGTATTTGGTTGTATTTGCTTTGTTCACTTACTCAAACCTATACTTAATAAACTATATTCTCAGTCTATTAAGTATTTTTTCTTGGATTACTATGATATAAAAGGGGTATATATGTTATGATCCTGTTACTCGATGTTACTTTATTTTGGCTGATGTTACTTTATTTTGGCTGATGATACTTTTTTTGAATCTATCTCATTCTTCTCTCCTTTAAAGACTTATTTAGAATCCTTGTCCGGACCTCATCTTTCGATACTAGCTTTATCCCTACAAGAAATTCCTCCCTCAGTTCCTGAGCAGTCTCTAGAGACTTAGCCAATAGTTCTTTCTATGTTGTAGGTTATCAACACCGCTAGAAATTCATAACTCATGTTCCCCTAGTCTACCTTCTTCGGCTCTGGTTTCAGATCCTGGGTATGCAATCTTGATCTTCCCATTACTCTTCGCAAGGATAAACATACTGGTACCATGCATTCTAATATTGATTATATCTTCCTAAACAATTTCAGTCCTCTTTTCAATACTTTGCCTTATCTATCTTGTCCGTGTCTATTTCCAGGACTTGTTTAGAAGCATTATCTGATCCATCCTGGAAAGTTACTATGGATGAAGAAATGAATACTTTTATTAGCCATGGCACTTAGAAGCTTGTGCCCTCTCTTGTGGGTATCCTGCTTATTCAATATAAATGGATATTTACTATCAAATACCTGCTAGATGGATTTATTGATCAGTATAAGGCTCATCTAGTTGTTAAGAACTTTACTCAGACTTATACGATTGACTACTATGAGACATTTTCTCTAGTAGCTTGGATGAATTTTGTTCATGTGGTATTCTCTATTATAGTAACCAAGATTGGCCTATCATGCAGATAGATATCAAGAATGCATTTTTCTATGATAATCTTCTTGAGAATGTCTATATGGAGCAACCATCAGGATATATTGCTTAGGAAAAGTATCAGCTATGCAAGCTCAAGAAGGCTATCTATAGTTTGAAACAAAGTCCTCGTGCTTAGTTTGACAAGTTTACAAAGGTTGTTACCAGTATAGGTCTCAGATGCCGGACTACTAGGATGTAAGCCTATTCAGCACTCCAATGGTTGCCAATCATAACAATCTATTTGAAAATAATGAGAATGATTTTTCAGATACAACTCAATATCGTCGACTAGTTGGAAGACTAATATACCTAACTGTTACACAATAAGATATTTCTTTTATAATTGGATTGGTCAGCCAGTACATGTATAAGTCAAAGAAAGGATATTAGGAAGCAACTATCAAAACTTTCCATTATATAAAAGGCTCTATAGAAAAGGGATTAATCTTCAAAAAATCTGGATATTTGACATTGAAGCATACTCAAATGCTGATTATATAGGATCTGTGGAGGATCAATGCTTTACCTCTAACTATTGTACTATATTAAAGGAAACTTAGTTACATGGAGAAGCAAGAAGTAAAATGTTATGGGTAGATCAAGTATAGAGGCAGAGTATAAAGCAATGGCCCATACTGCTTGTGAGATGACGTGGCTTAAGTATTTTATGGAAGATTTAGAATGTACCTATACAAAACCAACGGATATAGATTATGATAATCAAGTAGCAATTTATATTGCTAGCAACCCTATCTTTTCGGGCGGATTAAGTATGTAGAGATGTACTGTCATTTTATATGAGAAGCTATTTTAAATGGCAAGATTAAGACACCTTATACTAGTTCAGTAGATCAACTCACGGACATCTTTACCAAAGCTCTCAACTTGAAACATTTGTCTACTATATATTGCAAGCTGGGCTTAGTTGATGTATACGCTCCAACTTGAGGGAGAGTGATAGAAATAGAAAAGAGAAATATATTTTATATTGTTTCCTATAACATCATAATTTATCCTAGGCCTATTAGGAGTATTAATGCAGTCCTCTTATGTCATATATTGCCATATCTGATATTTAAAGGTCTATGCCCTAATAGTGAATAACAATCTTTTTCTCTCTCAATATGGGTGATCACTTTCGATGGAATTCTTGGTATGTCTGATGCCAACTAAACAAAAATATCAGCATTGCATCATAGAAACTTTATTAGTTGGCTTCTATCTTTATTAGATAAGAGGGATCCAAGTTAGATCATTCTTGATGGGTTTTCTTCCTTCAATGAAACAAAGACCAACCACTCAGCTAGTTTATCTCTTTTTTTTGGTTCCTTTTAGTCTAACTGATCTATTATCATTTTTTTTGTTTTTTGAGCTTTAGCAGGGACCATAAAACATTGACAATCCAATTGTTGGTCTCCACGTATCTCTCTGACTCTATTCTTTTGTAGGGAATTGAATAAGGAGATTATAAATTGAGGCAATTGCCCATCGTTTATTTAGCCCTAGTCGATTGAGTATGGCATTATAAGTTGAAGGTATTCAGATAACTATAAATGTGAATTCAACCATACTATGTCGATGTTGCTTTCCTATGATGATGGGAAAAATAATTTCATCTTCAACTCTGACTGAATCACTAGAAAATCCAACTAATAGGGTCACAACTCTTTTTAGTTGGTTAGTCGATAGTTTCATCCAATTGAAAGCATTGTAGAATAATATATCTATAGAACTTTTATTATTGATCAATACTCGTTTTACATCATAATTTGCTATTATCATTGATACGACAATAATATCATTATGGGAAGTTTGAATTGCTATTAAGTCATCATCAAAAAACAAGATTACATTGTTGCCCTCTGTCTCTTTGGAGAGTTTTTTTCATGCCCTGCCCCTTGGTGGTATCATATTGACCACTCTAGCAATTGGTTGATTGCTGGTCTCTCCCTCAATTGTTGTTGATCTTAGGCTGAGAAATGAGACCAAGCTTCTTTGCCACAAATGTATCTTTGAGATAGCCTACCGAATTAGAGCTTCAATCTCGTCTTTTAGTTAAATGCATTCTTCAATATTATGGCCATGGTCATGATAGATTCAACAGTACTTGCTCCTATTGTATATAGTTGTGGAGCCTTTATCAGGCGAGGCCTTTGGGGATACTTCTCTCCCTCGTTTTTCATGAGGATTTTGGCTTTGAAGCCTAAAAAAGGGATGTAATTATCATATTTGTTGATCGAACCTTTTGGCCCAGGACTTTGTCACACGAGGAGTCAAGTTTCTCAAGCTAACCCTGACTTGGTCCTCGGACTTATTTCTTTTTGAGTCTTCCTTTAGCCTCACGCCAATTAATTGCGCCTTCCTCCACATATGTATACTTCTGGACATACATCAGGAGTTCTGAATAAGACTTAAGAAACATATTATCCTAATAAGAAAGCAAATTAGGAAGGCCACACTCCCTACTTCATGGCCAGCATGGTTACGAACTCATCTAAGTGGTAGATTTTCAATGTGGCCACTTTGAAGCATGCCACATAGTCATTCAGTGACTTCTCTTCTTGCTAGTGGATGGAGAAGATGCTATCGGGATCTTGTGGCAATCTACTGCTACTGTTGAAGTATGCAATTGTTTCTCGAGCTGCTCAAATGAGTTGATGCTCTTTGGCTCAAGTCTGGAGTACCAAACTTGGGCAGCTTTCCATGAAGTGGTTAGATAGGCTATATGGAGGAGGGCATCCAGAGCCCTGTAGCTCTCTAGATAGTCAAGTGGATTGGTGGTGCCATTGTAAGGCTTTAATTGAGGCATCTTGAATCCATAGTAATCATTTCCTCTATTATTCAACGAGAGAAAGGAGGATGGGTATTAAACTCTGTTGGGACCCTTCTTCCATCTTGGAGGTCAACGAGTCACTGATCAATCTTCTATAATTTCTGGTCATGGTCATTGAATCATCGTTACTCTACACATTGCTGAGAAAGTCCAGGAATCGATCCTTTCCTAAATGATTTTGATAGGAAGCAAGGACATTTTTCTCGCATTCGTTCTCTTTTATGTTATTGATCCTCTTCTTAATGAGAGTTCATCTATCACGGTGGTAGTGACCATCATGCCAAAGAGTTTGGATGGCATGATCGGTGGGCAAATGATTAATGTGGAGATCTTCTAAGGGGAGACCATTGGTTGGGTCAGGATCGTTAGTTGTGTCCAAAGGCAGTAGTGGGAACAATAAGAATTTCCTGTTACTGTTGTTGATTTGCAGCCCCCTGCTACTATTGAATTATAGCTATCTACTCTAGGCTTTGCACAATTATGGTCAGTGTTTGCACCTGCTATATTAGGATAGCAAACAACTGCTCTTGATCCACTGGTTGTGGGGTGCTAAGCTCCATTGCCTAGTTAGGATGAACTTCATGACATGAGGATCGACTGGTGTTGCTTGTGGATAGATTTTGAGCTCTAGTTCTTATCATGATCTTCCACAATACTATGATTTTTCTTCTTCCTCCTTGGTATGCTAATTTCTTGTCGTCAAATCCCTGTTCTGCTTATGGGTGGCACTCAGTGGTTATTGCAAGAAAGTCCATTGACTAGAGTTTTTTTGGTAGCGGACCCTCTAATAATCAAGTTAGTTGAGATTTGGATAATAATAGAATTAAGAAAATATAGTAGTCTCAGAGCTTGCTTACGTCCAAACAATTCCTTGTTATCTCTTTTATAATACATGGAGATGACTGTTTTCCCTTTTTCCATCTTTAATTTCAGATGTTAAGGGTTTAAATAGTAGTGGCATTAGTGGGTAGTTAATTACCTATGTTCATGCCTCAATTATCATCAATAGTAATTTGATTTAGTAACTGTTGTACACAGTTTTTTGATTTTTTGGACTGCTTGTTATTTTCTACCTTGGTAGTTAGTTAGGTCCAACTAATTATTCAGTCTTTGCATGTCAAAGGATGTTGTATTGGTTGGATTTGTAGTTACTTAGTTTCGAGCATCATAATTATTTGGTTTTATAGGCGAGTCATAGTTTCTGATTTAATTATTAACCTGGATATTCTTCAAGGCCAAGCACTTGAGTAGTTGTCACAGCAATTAGTAATTCAAAAAATTTAAAATCTTTCAAAATAAAAGATTTATGATCCATGATGATTACCAATTTTATGTGGATCATTCTAGTCACTACAAAAAAAAACTTTATGCAAGCACAAATTTCATTAATAAAATAGAGGGTTTGTAACTTAATTTTATTATTCATTAATGAAAAGGGACATTTAGATCCTACTTTCACTATTTTTATTTTTAGTTTTTTTTAATTATCTAGAGATAATCAAGTTGAGCAACTTGATGACAAGTTTGCAAACTTTGTCATAGCTCTACTATTTAATATTTTTGAAAGATAATTCCCAAGAGAACCAAGAGCAAAGGTTTTTTTTTTTTTTTTTTTTTTTTTGATAAAACGAAAAAGAAATATGGAGGATAATTCCTGATGTAGCTATCCCCGCAGGCCCCCATCCCGCTAGGTATGTTCGATACGAGGCACTCAGATTCGCGCAGCCTCTCCTCATCTAGTGGTGAGTACATCAACCCGAGCAAAGCTGAGCAAAGATTTTTAATTATCTTTACAAGATCATAAAAGGATGGCATGAGAGCCCCTTGAAGTATGTCATTACCTATAAAAGAAAGTGGATAGGAATAGCTATTTCTTTTCTATTTTGGCTAAATTTCAGGAATAATTCTATGCTGAGGATGCTTTTAACCATAAGAAAAAGGAGTCAGGAATATGTCAAGGCCTTATGCCATGGGAATAATTTATGCTAGCCATCAGTTGGAATAATTAATCCTGGCATGAGCAAATTTGCCTAGAATAACTGTTTCTTGTTTATTCTTATTTTCTGAAGGTTGCTTGAAAAGTGAAAAGCTTATTCCAAGTCTTATGCTTGCTTTATTCCCTAACCTATCACCAAGTATATCTAAAACTAGCCCTGCCTTGTAAAAAGTTGCCTGGAAAAAAAGCTTATTCAAGTCTTATACCTATTTTGCAAAATCACGGCAGTTATTGCGAGGAGTGGACATAGAGCTACATTTTTAAGTAGAACAAAACCAAGCAATGGCACTAAGCTAGACAACCCTAGATTTGAGGCAGATAAAATATATGGGAAGACAATTTGTCAGAAACTATTTTATTTAGTATCAATAAGTTGGATGTATGAAATTGTATTATTTGTTAAAATCCATGTAAAAAAAAAAAATGTTGCTTAAGTACATCAAAAAACAAGGGTTATAGGATGTCTTTTGGAGATTAAAAGAATACATCAAAGCGCACGTCCTTGGCTCGGGTAACTTAATTATAGTGATGCATGTTTTATGCTGTTTCAATGGTTAACATTAGTGCATTTCCTTCTTGACACGCACTAGTTTACCATGCACAGTGCTGCTAACAAGGCCTGGTATGTCTATCTAGTACTGGTTTCCGAATCGGCTGCTAGCTAGAACGTTCCATCGACCTACATCATCTTGAAGTCATCTTCCTGGTCGGACCCAAGTAGCCTGTATGCTACCTCCTACTCTCCTGCTGGAATCCATGATGGATGATAGTATTTAGTTATCAACCAACTCCCTAACAGAAAACAGTTACTTTAACGATTCCAACTACCTAGTAATATCCTGTTATACCTAAAGATATTCAGTTATTTTCAATAAAAGATAGTTACTCTGCTTTCCATAAATACATAAGAGAGAACCTCTATGCTCAATTTATTCTTTAATGCGCACAGCTTCGGTTGTATTGTCCTTATTTTTTCACCGACTTGAGCATCGGATTGTCCCTCATCGGACTCTAGCTAGGAGTTTCCTATAGGTTTTGTGTCTATGAAAAGCAAGTCCAGTTCATCAAAGAGGCTGCGGGATTGATGGGCACCATCATAAGTTATCGGAGACCAACCGATGGTAATAGTGTTTGATGATTTATTCCAATAGAAGGTGCACAGAAGATTGCTATGACTATCTATCAAAAGAAATTACTGCAAATCAAATGTGTATTTCTTATATATCTTAGTATGCATGCTGATTGATATTCATACTGTTTGAGTAAATGTTAGGTAATATTGATTAAAAAAAGTATATATTCCTAATGAGAATTAGAGAATCACTAGAGTACCTCATGATGCTGGATCTTATATTTGAAGTCTGTTGTTCCTTTCTTTCTCCCTAGGGATGAGATCAAGAAGGCGAACAAGTCAGGGATGGAGTATCCAAACTTTAAAGAAGGATACTAGTTGCTTCTATTACCATGACCTCGAAAGACTTCCACTTCTAGGATAGCACCTTCTCGGATAAAGAAAATAATTAAAAGATAAAATAAAGTAATGGTCACTTGATTGGTAAAGGACCTTCTCTTAAAATTATAATTTAATATTTATAAGTGACATCTATTAACTACTAGGATAGATGTTGACATGGCGAGCCACTGACATGGCACCCATGTCCAATGCAGTTGGCTAATGAGGTGGCAGAGAGCGCCACCTGGCCCAGCCGAGGTCAAGCTCCCGTCCGAATCGAGCTCCCAGTCGAGGTCGAGCTCCCGTCCGAGATGAGCTCCCGATCGAGATCGAGCTCTCGTCCGAGGTCGAGCTCCCGTCCAAGATGAGCTCCCGGTCAAGGTCGAGCTCCCATCGCGAGTCGAGCTCCCATCCGAGGTCCAGCTTCCGGTTCGAGGTTGAGCTCCCGCCGAGGTCGAGTCCCCGAAGACAGGAAGACATTCCCTAACGTGGCAAGAGGAGCGGTGGCAGGCAAAAACGACTCCTGGAGAGGGTGCTCTATTGGGGCTTTAGGTCTCGTAGCACGCCGTCTGCACGTCTCGCAAAGGGAATGCTTTACCAGAGCTCTGGGCCATGTACTGCACCATCTGCATCCCTTGTAAGTTAAAGCACTCAGCCATGGTCCCAGATTTGTGGCATGCCACCTGAACCTTCTGCAAGGGATCGGCCCACCATGAGGGCAGGCTGTGCAGCATGCCGGCTGCACCTCCTACAAGACCTCCTCCCAGGAACCTCAGACCTTGTCTAACGAGGCTCTAAAGAGCTTGTACCCCTTTTGCAGGGGACACTCTAGGAGAGGTACCCAACCAAGGCTCCAAACCTGGTATGGCTAAATCAATTCCTATATGATGGTAAGAGGGACCTCCAGGACGGAGAGCGAATCAAGAGAGACGGTAAGAGAGCAAAGGCAAAGGGCTGAATAGCGAGCAATCCCATAGTTTTTCAAAAACTTCAGTTTTTCTATTCTCTTCTATCTCTCTATGCGATAGCATCCCAAGCCTCCACCATATAGGGTCTTTTTTCTTGATCGCCTTACTAACTTAACCATTGGAGTGTTCCTGTCGGGATCCCCGGTCCAGGTCTCCCTTTTCTACAAGACCGAATGGCCACGAAGGCGTGAGGATGAAGAACCTGACACTCCCGAGGAGGCCAGTTCATCCAGGTCACGTCAAAGCTGTAGGCCATGGCGATCTAGGCAGCAACAGATTGGCATGCCAAGTAGGGGGCCGAGAGTGTTGATGCCGGTTGCTCTAGCTGAGAAGCATCAAATAATTTGCAACGATCTCATGGTGGTGACCCGCGTATGGGAAGCCTCTGCTAGCCGTATGGGAGACATATCCCACCGCGGTGACCAATACAGCCAGGAGGTGGAGCTCCCTCTTCCTCCACCTTCGTCTCTAGCTAATCAGCCATACAGATCACCGCACTCGTGCAGCAGGTCCAGACCCTGATTGCGGTAGTGCGCCAGCTGCACCATCACCACCAGTCCCTGGCGACACAGTAGCAACTGAGGAAGCCTGCAGCCCACACCGTCGATCCCTGCACCAGCCTAAGGTCCTTTCGAGTAGGGCCATCGCGTGCGCGGGCAGCCTCATATCTGCGGGGGAGCTCGTAGGTGGTCGAGAAAAGGCACTGGGTGGTTCGGTCGGCCGGGAGAGCCACTTCCCGGTCTCGAACCATGGCGTTGTGTCACACTGGCGATGCCGACACAGCAGGGAACTGAAGCACGTGTTCCTCCAGTCGATGCCCTCTTCTCCCCTGATGGCCTCCACGGAGGGATCAACAAAAGAGGCATCCGCTGCCCGATGGAGAAGCCCTCGAGGAGCAAGAGCACAAACTGGCTAATCTAGCCTGCCAGTTTACCGAGATTCAAGACTCTCCACACAGGCCCACGAGCTACGATGCTCGCCCACCTCTCTTTCATTGAATATAGTAGGAATCGATCCCCAGTCAGTTCTGCATGCCCCAGATGGACCCCTACGATGGGATCACAAACCCCCTCGACCACCTTGAGAGTTATAAGGCTCTCATGCGGATCCAAGGGACCACTAACATCCTTTTCTGCATTACCTTCCTAGCTACACTCTGCTTGGTCCGAGTCTGGTACTCCTGTCTCGAGCCAAGGAGCATTAACTTCTTTGAGCAACTGGAGAAGAAGTTTGTGGCATACTTCGATGCTTGCTGGAAGGTACCATGCAAGGCTGATAGCCTCTTTTCCATTAGACAGCAGGACCATGAGTCCCTTCAAGATTACATGTCCCGGTTCAAGGTGGCTACCTTGGAGATTTACAACTTTGACAGCCCATCACCATGCTGGCACTGAAGAGAGGGCTCAAGACCTCCTGTTTCACCTACTTAACAAGAAACCTTCGAAGTCCTACTTGGAGCTCCTCCTCCATGTCCACAAGTACATCCATGCAGAGGAGAATGACCGCACCCGGAGGGAGTTGGATGGGAGGCCCCTAAAGAGGTAGGCCCAGGGGGAGGTGAGCGGGCTGCCTGTTCCCAAGGCAGTCTCGACCCCTTAGATAGGTCCTAAGCCAAGGGATGGTCTTTCCAAGGATAAGAAGTTCACACCTCTCCTCGTCCTAAGAGCCAAGATCATGATAGAAATCGAGGGCGAGCACTACCTGCATCGCCCTCCCCTACTGAGGCCGTTCGATGGACGTGACAAGTCTCGGTACTGTCAGTTCCACCATGACCACAACCACGATATCGAGGAATGTCGCCACCTGAAGAAGGAGATTGAAGAGTTGATTAAGCGAGGCTACCTCAAGAAGTTTGTGGGAGGAAGAGCTCTACCTGTGGCCCAGGATGCTGAGACCCACCATGCTGCCATCAACAATCAAACTATGGAGAAGCCGGTGGGGATGATTTTCTAGAGGGCAGGACGGGAGCTAAAGAGGGCTAGGACGAGGGAGAGGTCTGATATTACACTCCCCTACATGCGAGAAGGGCTAGCTGGGATGGATAAACCAAATAATGATGCTATTGTCATATAAATGATAATAACTAAACATCTTGTAAAGAGAATAATAGTTGATAGTGGAAGCTCCACCGATATCCTTTTTTATAATGCCTTTGCAAGGATGAACCTATCCCCTGATCTAATAAAGCCGGTGTTTACGCCCCTTGTTGACTTCACCAGAGATTCTATTGGAGTGGAGGGAGAGGTTACCCCCTCGGTCACCACCGAGACACCGCCCCGGCAAAACACCATAATGGCGACCTTCACCATCATAAGGCTCCCCTAGGCCTACAACGCAATTCTGGACATCCTGGGCTCAACTTGTTGGACACAACCATATCGACCAAGCGGCTTCTCGTCCAGTTCTCGACTCCATATGAGATTGGGGAAATAAGAGGGTCCTGATAATCGATCCTATACTGCATGCAAACTCTCCCTGGAGCACGAGGGACTATGGAGGCCCCTGCGGTCGATGAGTTGGGCCAAAGGGAGCCGGAGCCAAAGGGAGGGCTGGTGGAGTGCCTGTTGTTGCTCCCCCTCGATGAAGATCTCCTAAAGACGTGCAAGTAGGAGCTCTCCTAGCTGAAGAAGAGAGGGCTTGCCTGCTAAGCTTCTTGCAAGCGAATGCCAACGTCTTCGCCTGGACTGTAGAAGACATGCCCAGAATTCCTTTCGAGGTGATCATCCACAAGCTGAATATTGATCCCAATTGTGTCCAATCTAGCAGAAGAAGAGAAGCTTCATCCTGGAGAGATAAAAGGCATTAGACGAGGAAGTTGGAAAGCTCCTTGCTACTTGCTTCATTCGGGAGGTGTAATATCCCAGCTGGCTAGCAAATGTGGTCATGGTCAAGAAGACCAGCGAGAAGTGGAGGATCTGCATGAACTACGCCGATCTCAATCGGGTATGTTCAAAGGATAGCTGCTCGCTGCCCAAGGTCAACCAGCTTATGGATGTAACTTCAGGCACAATTGCTTAGCTTCATAGATGCATTCTCCGGGTACAATTAGATTCGCATGCACTCAGAGGGCGAGGAGCTCATGGCATTCGTGATCAACAACAGGATGTTCTGCTACAAGATGATGCCTTTCAACCTTAAGAATGTTGGGGTGACATACTAGTGCCTGGTTAGCAAGGTCTTTAAGGACCAGATAGGCCGCAACATGCATGTCTATATGAATGACATGCTCATTATGAGAGATCAAGAGTCGGACCACCTCGCTGACCTAGCGAAAGCCTTCAACAACCTCCATCTCCACCGAATGAAGTTGAACCCGGTGAAGTGTGCATTCGGCATCACTACTCCTGGGCTTCATGGTCATCCAGCGAGGGATCGAGGCCAACCCGGAGAATATCTAGACGATCATGAACATGAGACATCCCACATCCAAGGAGGTCCAACACCTGATCGGTCATGTCATCGCCCTCAGCTGGTCATCTCGCACTCCGTCGAGCACAGTCAGTCATTTTTCAAGGCCCTGCACAAGATACATGACTTCGTTTGGACAGAGAAATGTCGGGAGGTATTCAAGGGCTAAAGAAGCTCCTCGCCTCCCTTCTATTGCTGTCTAGGCTGGAGGCCAAAGAGGAGCTTTTTCTGTACCTGGCAGTCTCTCTAGAAGCAATCAACTCGATGTTGGTCCACACCGACAGGGACGGTCTTCAAAAGCCGGTCTACTATATAGCAAGCTACTCCATGATATGAAAACTAGGTACACTCGATCTGAAAAAGATTATTTTTGTACTTATTGTATCTACTCAGCATCTCATGTCTTATTTCTAAGCTCATCAATTACGGTCCTCACTGACCAACCATTGAGGGCCATTTTAAGTCACCCAGACATCTCAGGGTGCCTAGCCAAGTAGGCGGTGAAGTTCAGCAAGTTTGATATCTCCTACCATCCGAGGCCGTCCTAGTGAGCCCAGGTCCTAACCGACTTCTTGATGGAATGTTTCCGATGGATGAGGACCGGAGGAGACTCCCATCGAGCTCAAGTTGGGAGCCTCAGCACCCTGCACTTATCAAGTTGGGAGTCTTAGCGCCTCGCACCTATCAAGCCGGGAGCCTCAGCGCCCTGTACTTACCAAACTGGGAGCCTCATCACCCCATACTTACCAAGTCGGGAGCCTCGGGCCCGTACTTACCAAGTTGGGAACCTCAGCGCCTCGCACTTATTCGTCAAACCCAAGGTCCGGCAAAGTAAGCCAGGAGCCATAAAGCCCCGTACTCATCCGTCCAGCCCCAAGCCGGGTGAGGCAAAGGTAGGAAACTCACAACAACCCTATCAGGTGACATGCTCCACACCCTACTATCATGCAAAAAAAAAAAGGGAAGAAAGACTCAGTGTGAAAGAAAGAGCAACTCCATTCATTCTAACAAGATTCTTTTTACAAAGAAGAGGTCCTCGATAGGCTGAGGAGCTGCATGAAGAGCATAAGACAAAAAAAAAAAGAAGAGAAAAGAATCCCAGGTCGCTCATGGCCTAGAAGGCAGGCTTCTCTAGACCCGCTGGCCTCCATGACGATGTTGGTCAGAGCACCCACCTCGGTCACACCTGGGAGATGGTATCCTACAGCGAGCTTGAAGCAGCTCTGATGGTCGATTCTATCGGGGTGGACCATCCCCCTCGGCTCGCCCGGTCGTAGTCCGCCACTATGCATGCAAGTCTGGTGATCGGCCTGTGCCACCTTTCTCTTGTACTCGTTGAAGCCCTTGTAGAAGGCATCACAGACAGCCTCGCTAACATCATCCTCAAACACCTCCGAGACCTTGTACTGCATGATGGCCTGCACAGCTTCCTCCTTCGCAACCCAATCACCATCTCGAAGGCGAGCACTTCTCTTCCACTGCTATGGCACGGGATTTCAAGAGATTCGATCGCATCTGGGAGGTCTGCAGTTCCCCATCCAGATGCAGGACCGTGGTAATAGAGTCTACCAATCGGTTCTCCAAGTCATGGACGAACTCCTCCCGCTTCGCGGCCTTTGCCTCGTGGTCCTCCTCTCGGTCCTCGAGCTCCTTAATGGTGTCTGGAAGGCCTCGAGCTCGGTCTCTAGCAATTTCACCCATTCCTCCAGATCTGGCACCAGGTTAGCCAGGGTCCAGGCCTTAGCCTCCGCGGTCTCGGCCTTGGCACGGGACTATGTGTCTGCTTGATCAGTCCCCCGCAGTAGTCCTTCTCTAGGAGGGTCCTGGGCCACCTGCAATCAAAGTCAAAGGAGGGTTAGCTCAAAGATCCACTACCCCCAGTCCCAGGACTCAATAGAGAAGCAGAGGACTTACTGCAAGCAACTGGGGAAGGCTTCCGGCGATGGTCACCTACAGTGTCCGGTCATACCTCTCATGGAGACTCCCTAGAGGTGGACCGGCGATCCACGAATCATCAAGCGAGTGAGCAGTAATTAATGAGGGGCCTGGGAGCCTTCCATATCAGCGATGGTCTACTCCCTTCACTCCGAGTCCAAGGGTGCCTCGGGTTTAGGAGTGGGGAGCATCGGATGTAGCAAGCCACTGATGTGGCATCCATGTTCGACGTAGCTGGCTGATGAGGTAGCAGAGAGCACCACTTGGCCTATATGAGATTGAGCTCCCGTCTGAGTCGAGCTCCCAGTCGAGGTCGAGCTCCCATTCGAGGTGAGCTCCCGGTCATGGTCAAGCTCTCATCCGAGGTGAGCTCTGGCTGAGGCCAAGCTCCCGTTCGAGGTGAGCTCCCGGTCGAGGTCGAGCTCCTGGTTGAGATCGAGCTCTTACCCGAGATCGAGCTCCCAGTCGAGATCGAGCTCCCATCCGAGGTTGAGCTCTTGGTCGAGATCAAGCTTCCATCCGAAGTCGAGCTCCCAGTCGAGGTTGAATCCTCGGAGACAGAAGACATTCCCCCAACCATGGCAGGAGCGGTGGCAAGCAAAACGCGACTCCCAGAGGGTAAACACGAGGGAAGCCCGAATGGTGACAACTGAGCACGACGTCACCATCTTCGCTGGACCAGCCACAATTCTCTTGCAAGGTGAGTGCTCCACCGAGGCTTCAGGTCCTGTAGCACGTTGCCTGCATCTCCTGCAAGGCAAGTGCTCCACCAGGACTACAGGCCCTGCAGCACGCTGCCTCATCTCCTACAAGACAAGTGCTCCACCGGGACTCCAGGCCCTGTAGCATGCTGCCTGCACCTCCTACAAGAGGGGTGCTCCACCGGGGCTTCAGATCCCTAGCATGCCGTATGCACCTCCCACAAAGGAAATGTTCTGCCAAAGCTCCAGCCCTTGTACTGCACCATCTGCACCACCTGCAAGTGGAAGCACTCAGCCATGGCCTCAGATCCTGTGGCACACCACCGGAACTTTTCGCAGGGGATCGCCTTACCAAGGGGGCAGGCTCTGCAATACGCCGGCTGCATCCCCTGCAAGAAGACCTCTCGGGAACCTCGGACCTTGTCTAACGAAGCTCTGAAGAGCTTGTACCCCTTCCACAGGGGACACTCTGGGAGAGGCACCCAACCAAGGCTCCAGACCTAGTTTGGCTGAATCAATCCTATATGACAATAAGAGGGACTTCCAGGACGAGGGGCTAACCAAGAGAGAGATGGTAAGAAAGCAAAGGCAAAGGGCTGAACAATGAACAATCCCCAAGCTTCTAAAAAATTCCAAATTTCTATTCTCTTCTATCTCTCTACGTGGTGGCATCCCAAGCCTCCACCACAGAGGGTCTATTTCCTTGGTTGCCTTATGGACTTGACCGTCGGAGTGTCTCCACTGAGATTCCCGGCTCGGGTCTTCTTTTTTGTAAGACCGAACGGCCGCGAAGACATGAGGACGAAGAACCTGATGCTCCCGAAAGGCCAGCTCATCCGGGCCATGTTAGAGCTGCAGGTCATGATGATTTAGCCGGCAACAGGTGTTTATTATGTTCTGGCATTTGTCCTTATTAGTTTATGCCTGGTGGGGTCATAGGTAGTGGTTAGATAAGTATCACTACTTGTCCTTGCCAGTTTGCAATATATGAAACATTATTGCCGTGCATGGCAATTGCCTTCCATTGCCATATATTCTAGATAGTGATGACTGCCACTTAGCCACCCCCATGAGGTTCCACTTTACTAAGAGACTCGTCCTAGGCCATCAGCTCATTTCCCTGGTCTACACCATAGGTAACCAATCCATATCTTGATCATCAACCTACACACTTCATATTTCAACCTACACCTCTGGTATTTCTTCCTACACCCTAGTATTTGGTCTACTTCGCTGGCACTCAATCTAAAGTTATCATCCATCTAGCTGTCGGCCTGCTGGCTATGTATTTTGACCATGGTCTGAATACTTCGATCTAGTGGATGAGTACTTCAGTGTGCTGATCAAATTTTCGGTCAGCATCCTAGTTGTTGATCAAAAACCGACATCCTTCTAGTTCTTGAACCTCATTAGTTTGTACAAGATATCTTTTTTAAAGACCTACCATTGCTGGATCTACATTATATGACCTTTGGAGGTATGTTGTTGATGGTCTACGATCGCAATAATAGATGTAGAGTGTTGGAATAAAGTCGAATGTATCCACTCCCCCAGCCCCCATCGTCTCTTTTCTCACAAGGATATGCTTCTGAGGATCTAATTTACCTCATGGTATCCGAGTGATTATATTATTTGATTGTTTATGACAAAGGTCACGCATATCTTAGTTTTACTTTATATAAAATAGTATTCTTTCAAATGAGCTCATTAACTATCAAATGCAAATGAAAAATAAAAATAAAGAAACAGCATGAAAAAGAGGCCATCGATCCATGACACCATAATCTTGCCAAACCATGAATCACTTTCAATGCCTTGTTCCATCTGTAGGTTTCACCAGAGATTCTAGAGATTCTAATCCTAAATGATCATCCAACCACAGAAGTCCCAAGGACGGCAGCAAATCATATGACAGCATGCCTTTAGGTTATCATCTCAGCAAAACAGCAGCATCTATCTGTGATCCCTGATCAAGAAATTTTCAGAAAAAACTACAACATTAAACAATAATAAACTTACTGGATCTTTTGCTTTCACACCAGCATAAACCATGACATCCAGGCAGCTGGATCAGAGTCTATACTGTTCAGCATGTTTTCTGAACTGTTAGATGGCATGTTTTCTAAGGTGGAGAGATGAATACATACGACTCGAAACAAGAACGGTCTACACGTACAATTGTTCAGCATCAAACAGAGATGTCACAAGCTACCTACGGTAAACAAATTTCTCATGTACAGGTGTGAGCACGTTCTTAAGAGTGATGACATTGATTCAAATTCTATGGCACAAAAGCCATTCAAAAAGGGAAGTCAGTTTTCTATCACTGCCATCATTCATATCCACGCGGTTTCAAAACCAGTCTCCTAGTTACTGAAAGGCTATCGGAAGTGACTGAGGTGTTTGATTTTAACACATATAATGTATACAATTATTGCAGTAATTTAAAGAAAGGATCGTACAAAAGTTTCAAGGCAAAAAGTCCAACAAAATATGTCCAATAACCAATCTCTCAAAACTCAGTTCAGTGTATAACTTCTAAACCATCGAGTTTACCAGGTGAACAGATGAAGCATATCACATTGATACATTATAGCAAAAAAGACTTTCTTCAGCAACATGACAGCTTCACAGGTCCAGTCCTCATGTGGACATAGCATCTTCAGCGATACTGCATTAACAAAAACAAAAAAGAAAAGAGAGAGACAAAGAAAAGATGGAAATTAATTCTCTTAACAAATAAGTGCATCATAGCTCAGTACTATATTAGTTAGACATTTGTGGGGAAAAAGGAACAGGAGAAAAGCACCAATGGAGAAGCTAAATATGATTACGGATTTATTATGGCCCCGAGCAAAAATAGTCCACAATAAATTATCATATCTACCGAATGTAGCTAATACTATATTGCAATTTACTTGGTTATTCAGATATATATTTTTCATTAAAAAACACAATCAAAAGTGCAATCTGAAAGCACTGTGGTGCGGGAGGAAAAAAAATAACAAACAAAAGGAATGGTAACATATTTTTTCCGACAGTTCCATGCAACTGCCTTTTGATTAGTACTGAAATTGGAATAACCATGCTATTTTGAGCACCCTTGAATTAAGGTCGAATGAACAATGCTTCAGTTTAGGCACCCAGCAGAATGCAATTATTGAAACCAACTGTAGCTCGCCCAGCTAACAAATAATTCAAATCATCTCAATACATAACGAAAGAGCATTTTTGCTTGGCCAGACCACTAAAAGGCATAGATCAAAGGTCCTGAGTTTTAAAATTAGTTTGCTTCAACAGATGGTACCATTCAGGTTAAGCATCAGCTAAAACTGTGGTACTTTCTCAATGGTATAGAATTACTGGAGAATGTCCCAGCACATATGCTCCACAGTAAGAAGGAATGACTAGAAGAAGACAAATCTCACTTTTTTCACCAGATCACACAAGTTCCATGGTCAATAATGAATATTTGTCTTTATGCCATAAACTAGATGTAAATTTCAGGTTAAGCATCAAATAAAACTGTGGTACTTTCTCAATGGTATAGAATTACTGGAGAATGTCCCAGCACATATGCTCCACAATAAGAAGGAATGACTAGAAGAAGACAAATCTCACATTTTTCACCAGATCACACAATTCCATGGTCAATAATGAATATTTGTCTTTATGCCATAATCTCAAATTTCAGAAAGTTCTAATACTAAAGAATAATTTGAAAATTAAGAACTAGATGTAAATTCAAAAATTAAAGCATAACCAGTAGTCTATTATCTCCGATCTATCAAGTCAGAATAGTATTTAAAGGTTCGCTTTTTTTTTTGAGTGAAATTAAGTTATGAAGATGTGAAAAAATGAATATAGGTTTCAGTCAACTGTAAATGCTCGTGCTAAGATTCTAATTATTGACTCTAGAAAATTAATAGTCCATATGGTTTGGATACTAGTACCTGCACTAGGTCAGAAAATTTTGAAGTCTCTCCAAACTATAAGCATACAACTTGATCAGCAATTTTCTATGCATCAATTTCATCCGTACAGGTATATGTACATGCATTAGGACTAATATTGGATAGGGATAGCAAGGGATCAGTTAAAGTCAGGTAGACCACCACAATTAAGCCCAATAAACCTGTGCAGATTCATCTTGATCCGCCTAGACCAATTTTTGCACGCCTAAGGACGGGTTTGTGGCTGACGGATTGGACTGGATACATATGTCAAGGTCCAATCAGAGTTCTGCTCGGGCTCAACCTCCCTTAAAATTATAGTAGCCTGGCCGCCTCAAAAAATAAAAAAAATAAAAAAAATAAAAATGCATGTACTACATAAGCTTTTATTTCCCAAACCCTACATACTCAGAGCTGCAAAGAATTGGACCTATCTGCCCCTGCCTTCCCACCTCTCTCACCATCCAATCCATCCTTGAGAGGAAGAACCGTAGATCTAATCAGGACCTTTCCTTCCTCCTTCCTCCTCTCTCCCTTTCCCTAGCCCCATTTTTTGCCTAGAGAGGCAGATCCCTAAATCCCCTCCCTTGCCGAGACACATAATGGGGTGGACCACCGCCACATACCGCCGATTCGATGGTTCCAACCTGCTATGCCCCTCCCAGCTCCTTCCCTTACATCTCCATCCCAATTCATCACACTGCTGCAACTTCCCTGCAACAACAATTACCCCTCGGTAACCCAAAAAGGCTCTTTTTCCCTTCCTCAAATCCTCCCTTTTGATGTGACAAACTGATGGGGTATAGCACTTTGGTAGGTCAAATCTGGCAGGATGGACCCACATTTTAATGAGAGGTTGGCTTCAAGCTACAGAAGTAGGCCTGAGATCGGGCGAAGAGGGGCTAGAACTGGCATGTTTATTCTTGACGTCTATTTGCTGCTTGGCCAAACATGGCCTAGCCTAAAGACATGCTTGTGTGTAAAGCCAATTTACATCAAACTAGAACCAGCTTGAGCCACAAGTGAATCAATCAATGCCACACCCAAACCCATTGGCAAGTCAAATATATCGGCCATTAATTAACCCAACCCAATCATTCAGAATTTGGATCACTATAATAAAGTGAAAAATGAAAAAAGAAAGAGAAGAAGGGACAAAATGGGTGAAAGGAAGACAAGGCAGCTAGGCTTGCTAGGCAAGATAGCTAGGAAAAGATAGGGCAAGAGGATAGTAGTATGTGGTGGTCAATGTTGGGATGCTCAACAATGGTGAAGAGGTAGTGTCAAGGCCATGTGGCCATGCAACTCAAGACAGTGGTTAAGCACATCCTGAAAGGGTGGTTCCTTAGCAACTATCACATTGATGAGGCAAGTTAATGATGATGATGACAATTGAGCATGTATCGGTATGCATAATGATCCCCAAACAACACACCCATACCAAGTGTTGCCACAGCACATCCCTCGGTATTGAGACTTAAAACAGGAGATGATACGAGGCACTTAATTCCCTTGCCAATACAGTATGGTACACCCTATCGGCAGGCATGATTGTTACCAATAACCTTGGTTGGGCAAGCCAAGATTATGAGTGGAGGACAGTAGAGGAGAAAGGTGCAGAATTTGAATTCTAGAAGCTTAAGGACCTTGATACTTTTGCCTATTCCTAGTAATCTAGATTAGGTACTCCACCAAAACAAAACATATTATGGGGGGGGGGGGGAGAGAGAGATGAGAATGTATAATGACTCTTTGTAGCTCCATGTCACTTAATCTCACAGGGTATCATAGCTATCCTAAAACCTCCACAAGAACAATATATGTTAATTAATTTAAAGGATGAGCATGAGATAAGCCCTTACCTTGATAAAGCCAATTTCTTTGGCATTGCTGCGGAAGCACTGCCTGCAGCACATCAATCCATACTTTCGGATCAGTCCATGAGGGTTCCCAAAACTCGGCTGCAACAAACAAACAGTACAAGACTAAAGGTTAGTATAAAATTTAGTATGATGATCATTATTTAGAACTTCCAATATTTAAAAAAGAAGGTCAGTCACATCCAGATAACAGTTTCCTTCCTTGAAACTATCGACCTTCTTCTTCTTCCAATTTCTTGATGGGTTTTTTTTTTGGCATAGTTGTAATAATGAATGTCAAAACGATGCATCATATTGATGAATTATTGTTATGATGTTGATATGGATGACAGCTTCTGAAGGAGAAAGCCAATTTTTGTAGCGACCTATGGCATTCTAATATGTTTCTAGTAAGGATTACCGAAAGTCCGAACCTCTCACATATGCAGAACTTAAAAGCCTCCAGACAGCTACAAATTGACGACAGAATTCAGAAATTCAATAACAACAGTAATCTCCAACTAATATTCCATATATTTAGAGTTCAAACATCTACATCGAGATCAATGAGCAAAATAAAACTCGTAGAATTGGCCTGAATTATTGAAGAACGCAATTTAAACACTAAAACACATCTAACAATGTACGCCTCACCACCCAGTCCCCCGATTATAAGATCCAATGAACACACCACTCGAAAGATGTCAACTTTGGAATCTAAAACAATCTCCGATACAATAATCAAACATCAAATATTAGAAAAAAAGCTGTTCAAATAGCCAAAATCTGGTTCGCTTATCTAAAACTTAATATTTTCGCGATTTTTACAGGATTTGGAGGGAGGAGGTTGGAACGAGTAAAGACGGAGAAGAGGAATCGCTTACCAAGCTCGAGATCCCGGGCCATAGTTCTTGGGATGGGAATTCCAGACATTAGAATGCCCATCTCTCTCGCCGTTAGCTCTCAGATCGCACGCGAAACCTAAGGACTCTTTGGAAAGGAAGTGCCGTCAAGTGTGTGTAGAAAGCTAGGGTTTTTATCGCACCCTTAAAACCCTAATAAATTGTAGCCGCCTCGACACTCGGGAGATACGCAAATTCTGAGCACGGCAAATTTCCGTCCTGACGGGGGTGTGTGATGGTTTATCAGGTTCACCGAAAGTAGAACCGAAATGTTAATTATTTTAATATTTAATTTATTTTTTTTAAAAAAAAAATAATTTTGATTAAATTAAAATTAGGTTTTTTATTATTTTAATTTTGTATTTAATTTAATAATATATATATAAATTTATTTTTATTTTTTAAAAATTATATTGATGGATTGCTAAAAGTTTAAAAAAAATTATTTAATCATTTTTTAAATAATTTATTAATAATCTAAATTTAATAATAAAATTAATTTCAAGTATATTATTATTATCTAAATAAAAAAATTATTAAAAATTTTATAAATTTAATTTTAATTTTAATTTTAATTAAAAAGTTAAAATTGAATTACTAAGTTGAACTAAAATTATTATAATTTAATTTATTTAGTTTTATATTACTTTGATATAATTTGATTTGATTAAATATAAATAGTTTGATAGATCAAAATTTTAATTTGATTTGAACTAAGACGACTGAATGCACTACTTAATATAAGTTTTTTCTTGATAAAATAGATTCGCAATCAACAAAATAAATGTATGTTTGATCCATGGCTAGATAGGTTTGCGCCTGATATAGCTACATCGCTGACGTGGAGTGTATGACAAATCCGGCTGGACGTGGTCAGTGCCACGTAGATTTTTTTTTCAAAATTTCTGTTCGGGACGAGCTACTCCTGCTCCTTCGTCAGGTGGCACCCCAAGACGGTTTCACCTCGGCCGAAGTCGAGCCTCTATCTGCCACTCCGCCAGGTGTCCATCCTGGCACCCCAAGACGGGTCCACCTCTGCCGAGTTCAAGCCGAGCCCCCTGCTCCTTCGCATGTGGCACCCTAAGACGATCCACCTCGACCGAAGTCGAGGCTCTCTCTGCTACTCCGCCAGGTGTCCACCCAGGAGGGTCCACCTCGGTCGAAGCTGGCGTCCCCCGCTCCCTCGCCAGGTGGCACCCCAAGATGGGTCCACCTATGCCGAGGTCGAGCCGGGCCCTCCTGCTCATATCTCGCCAGGTGGCACCCCAAGACGGGTCCACCTCGGCCGAAGTCGAGCTCTCTCTGCCACTCCGCCAGGTGTCCACCCAGGAGGGTCCATCTCGGTCGAAGCTGGCATCCCCCGCTCCCTCACTAGGTGGCACCCCCCAAGACGGGTCCACCTCTGTCGAGGTCGAGCCGGGCCCTCCTGCTCCTTCGCCAGGTGGCACCCCAAGACGGGTCTACCTCGGCCGAAGTCGAGCCTCTCTCTGCCACTCTACCAGGTGTCCACCCAGGAGGGTCCACCTCGGTCGAAGCTGGCGTCCCCCGCTCCTTCACCAGGTGGCACCCCAAGATGGGTCTACCTCTGCCGAGGTCGAGCCGGGCCCTCCTACTCCTTCGCCAGGTGGCACCCAGGATGGGATCTCCATCTCGGCCGAAGTCGAGACTCTCTCTGCCACTCCGCCAGGTGTCCACCCAGGAGGGGTCCACCTCGTCGAAGCTGGCGTCCCTCGCTCCCTCGCCAGGTGGCACCCCAAGACGGGTCCACCTCTGCCGAGGTCGAGCCTGGCCCTCCTGCTCCTTCGCTAGGTGGCACCCCAAGACGGGCCCACCTCAGCCAAAGTCGAGCCTCACTCTGCCACTCCGCCAGGTGTCCACCCAGGAGGGGTCCACCTCGACCGAAGCTGGCATCCCCGCTCCCTAGCCAGGTGGCACCCCAAGACGGTTCCACTCTGCCGAGGTCGAGCCGGGCTCTCCTATCATTCATTCGCTAGGAGCACCCCAAGACGGGTCCACCTCGACCGAAGTCGAGCCTCTCTCTACCACTTCGCTAGGTGTCCACCGGAGGGGTCCACCTCGCCCGAAGCTGGCATCCCCCGTTACCCTCGCCAGGTGGCAACCCCAAGACGGGTCCACCTCTGCCGAGGTCGAACCGGCCCTCCTGCTCCTTTGCCAGGTGGCACCCCAAGACGGGTCCACCTTGGCCGAAGTCGAGCCTCTCTCAGCCACTCCACCAGGTGTCCACCCAGGAGGGGTCCACCTCGGCCGAAGCTGGCATCCCCCCTCCCTCGCCAGGTGGCACCCCAAGACGGGTCCACCTATGCCGAGGTCGAGCCGGGCCCTCCTGCTCCTTCGATAGGAGGCACCCCAAGACGGGTCCACCTCGGCCGAAGCTGGCATCCCCCGCTCCTTCGCCAGGTGGCACCCCAAACGGGTCCACCTCGTCGAAGTTGAGCCTCTCTCTGCCACTCTCTCCGCCAGGTGTCCACCCAGGAGGGGTCCACCTTGGCAGAAGCTGGTGTCCCCCGCTCCCTCGGCAGGTGGCACCCCAAGACGGGTCCACCTCTACCGAGGTCGAGCCGGGCTCTCCTGCTCCTTCGCCATGTGGCACCCCAAGATGGGTCCACCTCGATCGAAGTCGAGCCTCTCTCTGCCACTCCGCCAGGTGTCCACCCAGGACGGGTCCACCTCGGCCGAAGCTGGCATCCCCCGCTCCCTCGCTAGGTGGCACCCCAAGACGGGTCCACCTTTGCTGAGGTCGAGCCTGGCCCTCCTGCTCCTTCGCAAGGTGGCACCCCAAGACGGGTCCACCTCGGCCGAAGTCGAGCCTCTCTCTACCACTTCACCAGGTGTCCACCCAAGAGAGGTCCACCTCGACCGAAGCTGGCGTCCCCCGCTCCCTCGCCAGGTGGCACCCAAGATGGGTTCACCTCTACCGAGATCGAGCCGGGCCCTCCTGCTCCTTCGCCAGGTCACCCCAAGACGGGTCCACCTCGGCCGAAGTTGAGCCTCTCTCTGCCACTCCGCCAGGTGTCCACCCAGGAGGGGTCCACCTCGGCCGAAGCTGGCATCCCCAGCTCCCTTGCCAGGTGGCCCCCAAGACGGGTCCACCTCTACCGAGGTCGAGCCAGGCCCTCCTGCTCCTTCTCCAGGTGGCACCCCAAGAGGGGTCCACCTCGGTCGAAGTCGAGCCTCTCTTTCTTCTGCCACTTCGCCCTGTGTCACCCGGGAGGGGTCCACCGTGGCCGAAGCTGGTAGCCCCTGCTCCTCCGCCAGGTGGCACCCCCTGACGGGTCCATCTTGACCGAAGTCAGCCCTACTCTGTAAAGCCTCGGGGAGGCAGAGGCACGGGTCACGAGGTCGCCACCAGAGCTAGCACGCGCCGCATCCTGTACAGGGCGCTGGTACAACCTGCAGTGATACATGAAATCTTGTTTACATCGTTTAAACAGGGTCCCGCGATCGAAGAATGAAATCCTCGCGGGTAGGACCTGAAACGGCCGGGAGCCCATCGTCAACACCTCGAAAGGAGAGGTCCTGCACTTGGCCCGAGGTCTCGCTAGTGTTCCCCTTTCGTGACACACGGCGGACGAGGTATGCCGGCCACTTAACTCCCGGACTTGAAGGAGAAAAAGGAAGAAGGGAGAGGAAGATCCAGAGATCCCCGGGAGCCTCCGGGGGAGCGGATGAAGACCAAAGACGGCCCGGTGGTATAAAAGGGATGGTAAAAGTGGATGGAGAGGTAAGTGAGAGAGGAGGAAGAGTACTGAGAGAACGACCTTGGGACCCCCAAGAAGTCCTCAGGCACAAGCTCGACGAACTCAAGCAGGAAGCAGGCTTCGACCCCTCTCTTCCTCACAATACTTTCATCTAAATCTCCTCTGAGCACGAGAATCCTTCGGGAACCCGTCTTAGAGGGTCTGTTCCATCTTGTCGCTCTCTAACTTGGCCGTCGAAGTGCCCCCACCGGAACCCCCGGCCGGGTCTTTGATTTTATTTTACAGGACCGGAAGATTGAGATCTCGAGGGAGAGAGTCCAAAAACCGGTGCTAGCTCACGAGCTATAGGCCACCGTGGTAAGATCGGCAACAGATTGGTGCACCAGGAAGGGGGGGCAGAACAGTAATCCCTGTATAAGCAAGCTCTCAATGGGTGAAAGCGTGCTCCAACCATGGTGATGACGCATGGGCATGAAGCATCCACCAGCCAAGCAGGAGAGATTCCTTCTCCCTAGGGGCCATGAAGCCCGGAAAGGGAACTTCCTGCTCCTCCCCCTCCTCCTCTGCCATTCTCGGTGGACGGTCCTTTCGCAGTTGTCGTCCTGCAGCTGCAAACTCTGACTGCAGCTGTGCGGCAGCTGCAGCACCAGCAGCGTCCCTGGCCACCCAGCCCCAGCCAAGGACCCTCGCGGCTCGAGCCATGGGCCCCCGTGGAAGCCTGCGCTCCATCCAAGGTAGGCCTTCCCATCCGCGGGCAGTCTCCAATCCTTGCGGGAGCCACCAAACTCCCATGAAAAGAAATCATTCCGGTTCGGTGGATCACGAGAGTTGATTCCCGACCAATGATGCTGAAGCAACGTGGCACAGCAAGCGCCATCGGGGCAAGGCCCCTCGCCAAGACCGATCGGCACCTCCTTCTCCAGCGGCCTCGATGGAAGATTCCATCGACGAGGCCATCAGGTGCCAGGTCGAGAGGCACCTGGAGGAGCACGAGCGCAAGTTGGCAGAGTTCTCCTGCCGCTTTGCCGACATGCAGAGCTCCCCAACCGATCCAGCGGCTACAATGCCCGACCACCATTCTCCTGGGAAATCCAAGGGAACCGATCCTGAATTAGTTCCACATGCCTCAGGTGGATCCCTACGATGGGACCACCGACCCCTTGGACCACTTGAAGATCTATAAGGCTCTCATGAGGGTCCAAGGAGCGATGGATGCTCTTTTGTGCATTGCATTCCCTGCCACCCTCCGGAAGGCTGCTTGAGTTTGGTTCACCCGCCTCGAGCTGGAATCCATCAGCTCCTTCCAATAGCTGGAAGGAAAGTTTGTGGCACACTTCGATGCTTGTCGAAAGATGCCAAGGGAGGTGGATAGCCTCTTCTCTATCTGCTAGAAAGACTAGGAGCTACTACGGGATTATATCACCCGCTTCAAGACCGCCGCCCTGGAGATTTACAGCCTAGATGAGCCCGTCGCCATGCTGGCGTTGAAGCGCGGAGGGCTCAAGACCTTCCGCCTGACATATTTCCTGGACAAGAAGCCCCCAAGACGTATTCCGAGCTCCTCCTCCGGTCCACAAGTACATTCGAGCTAAAGAGGCCGACCATGCCAAGCGAGAGCTAGACGGGAAGCTTCAAAGAAACCTGCCCCAAGGGATGTCCCTGGGACCTGGAGGCCTGGACCACCTGCGGACTTCCATTCGGGACCGAAGCCGAAGAATGGTGCTGCCCCGGAGCGAACTTTCACCCCCTCCCTCGCTCCTAGAACGAAGATCCTCATGGAGATTGAGGGTGAGCACTACCTCCGCCGACCTCCTCCTCAGAACCCAAAGAACATCCGTGACAAGATAAAGTATTGTCAATTTCACCACGAGCACGGCCACGACACGGAGGAGTGCTGCAACCTAAAGCAGGAAATCGAGAAGCCGATCAAGAGGGGCTACCCTCAGAAAGTTTGTGAGGAACGAGGCCTCGGCGGAGGGTCAGCCGCTCGCGGCCCTTCCCCCCGTCCCTGTAATTGACAACCGTCCAACGGAGAAGCCAGTGGGCATGATTTCTTGGGGGATAGGGCATGCGCCGAAGAGAGCCCGGGAGGTGGGAGACCTGAAGAATGTACTCCCCTTTGAAACGGGAAATAAAAATAAAATGTAAACAACGATGTAGTGGTGTTGAGATGACCATCGCAAAGCATCATGTACATCATATTATGGTGGATAGTGGGAGCTCTACTGGCGTACTTTTTTACGATGCTTTCTTCCAAATGAATTTGTCTCATGATGAATTGAAGCCGGTGCATACCCCTCTTGTGGGCTTCACCGGAGATTCTGTGGGGGTCGAAGGAGAGATCACTCTCCCCTTTACCGCGGATCCCATCTCGGCAGAGCACGGTCATGATGACATTTACTGTCGTCAGACTCCCATCACCTTACAATGCTATCCTCAGCCATCCAGGGCTCAACCAACTGGATGCTGTTATTTCCACCAAGAGGTTGCTAGTGCAGTTCTCTACCACCTCTAGGACGGGAGTGATGAGAGGACGGTCCAACCCGTCCTGCATGCCTACAGACGGTCCCAGGGGCCCAAAGTGCCGAGCTCGAATTCGACATGGACAATCTCGACTTAAGGGTACAAGATCCCAGGGAGGCCCTGTGGAGTGCTTATTGACGTACCCTCTCGGCTTGGACCCTCAAAAATGGTGCAGATAGGAGCTCAACTCCCGGAGAATGAGCGGCTCGTTTGCTGGACTTCCTCCGGGCGAACGCTAATGTGTTTGCCTGGTTTGCTGCAGACATGCCAGGTATCCCCTCGGAGGTCATCACCCACCGTTGAACATTGATCCAAGGTGCCACCCTGTCCGCCAGAAGAAGAGGAGTTTGCTGTAGAGAGATAGAAGGCCATCAACGAAGGCCATCAACGAGGAATGGAAAAGCTTCTAACTGCCGGCTTTGTACGAGAAGTGCAATATCCTAGTTGGCTAGCGAACGTGATCATGGTAAAGAAGAGTAACGGCAAGTGGAGGATCTGTGGGACTACACCGACCTCAACAGAGCTTGCCCGAAGGATAGTTTCCCTCTTCCAAAGATTGACCAGCTCGTGGACACTACCTCGGGGCATCGCCTCCTCTCATTCATGGACGTTTTCCTCCGATACAATCAGATTAGAATACACCCGGAGGACGAAGAGCACATCACCTTCATCACCGATCGCAGGACCTACTGCTATAAGATGATGCCGTTCGGCCTCAAGAACGCAGGTGCCACGTACCAACGTCTGGTCAACAAGGTTTTCAGAGACCAAATTGGCCACAACATGCAGGTGTACGTGGATGACATGCTGGTGATGAGCAAGCCCACTTCGGACCATGTCGGTGACTTGGCGGAGACCTTCAGTAACCTCCGGCTCCACCAGATGAAACTGAACCCGGCGAAGTGCGCTTTCGGCGTATCCGCAGGGAAGTTCCTGGGGTTCATGGTAATCCAGAGATGGATAGAGGCCAACCCGGAGAAGGTCTAGGTATCCTAGACATGGAGCACCCACCTCCAAGAAGCAAGTGCAACGGCTCACCGGCCGGATAGCCGCCGTGAGTCGATTTATCTCAAGATCCGCTGACCGCTGCCAGTCCTTCTTCAAGGCGCTAAGGAAGATGCATGACTTCTCCTGGACAAAGGAGCTGAGAGGTATTTGAAGAGCTGAAGAGGATGTTGGCGTCGCCTCCATTACTTTCCTGCTAGAGGAAGGGAAGGAGCTCCTTCTATACTTGGCGGTCACACCGGAGCCGTCAGCTCGGTCCTGGTTTGGACGGATGACAAAGGGATGCAGAGGCCGGTATTACACGAGCAAACTCCTCCGCGATGCAAAGCTTAGGTATTCTCGCTCTGAGAAACTGATTTTTGTGCTAATCATGTCCGCCAACGTCTCAGGTCTTATTTCCAAGCGCACCCCATTGCGGTCCTGACGGATCACCGCTGAAAGTGGTGCTCAATCGACCTGACACGTCTGGACGCCTAGCGAAGTGGGCGCTTAGCTCAGCGAGTTCAACATCACCTACAGGCCAAGGTCGGCCATGAAGGTACGGGTACTCGCTGATTTCTTGGTTGAGTGTGCAGGCCTGGGCGAGGGGCCAAAAGAAAGCCCCTAAAATCGGCAGCCAGAGCCAGACCGGAGGAGGACGTCTGGATCCTTCATGTAGACGGAGCCTAGAACTCCGACGGGAGTGGAGCTGGACTCATCCTTGCCAACGGCGAAGGGTCTTGCCAAGTGTGCGCTCCGCTTCCAGTTCGCCGCCACCAATAACTAGGCGGAGTACGAAGAACTCCTCGCGGGGCTAAGAGTGTCCCGCGAGCTGGGCGTGTCTTGTCTCAGGGTCTTCACCGACTCATAGCTGGTGGCCGGGCAGGTCTCAGGGGAGTACAAGGCACGGGACCCCCAAATGGCGAAATACCTGGAGCTCGTGCGAACGAGCGCGGTAGGATTTCGGTGCTTCAGCGTCTCCCATATCCCCCGTGGGAAAAACACTCGCGCAGATGCCCTCTCCCACCTTGCAACCCTGCCGGACTCATCACTGGGTCATGCTTACATCAAGCATCTCAAAGCCCCGAGCTATGAGACGCCCATGGAGGTCTAGCAAGTCAACCCCCCGAGCCCAGCTGGATGGATAAGTACATCGAGTACATCACCAACGGCACCCTGCCAGAGGATAGCATGGCGGCCGGCCTCATTAAGAGGAAGGCCGCATAGTTCATATTGATGGACGGGCTGCTGTATCGGAGATCCAACTCCTACCTGCTCCTCAAGTGTCTGAGACCCGTAGAAGCAGCACTCGTGCTCCAGGAGATCCACGATGGATCAGCACTCGTGCTCCAGGAGATCCATGGCATCTATGGAAACCATGTGGGGGCAGGACGCTGGCGTATAAGGCCCTCCGTCAAGGTTATTTCTGGAGACAATGAGAGAAGATACAGCTGACTTCATAAAGAGGTGCGACCGATATCAGACCGCTGTGGTGCAACGTCAACCCGCTGCTCCACTCTCCCAACTCTCCGTCCCATGGCCATTCGCTCAGTGGGGCATGGATCTCCTCGGACCTTTTCCTCCGGCATCCGAGCAATGGAAATTCCTGATCGTGGCAATCAACTACTTCACGAAATAGGTCGAGGCTAAGCCCTTGGCCCGGATCACGGAGGCAATATCACCAAGTTCCTTTGGAAGTCGATTATCTGCTGCTTCGGCTTATCCCATATCATCATCACCGACAACGGATGCCAGTTTGATTGTCGGGAGTTCAAGGAGTTTTGCGACGGCCTCGACATCCATCATCGTTTCATCTCGATGGCGCATCCTCAGACAAATGGAGAGGCCGAGGTAACGAACAAACCATCTTACAAGGCCTCCGGACAAGACTAGACTAGGCCAAGGGGAGGTGGGCAGAAGAGCTCCCGGGCATCCTTTGGGCGTATCACACTACCCCAAGGACGGCTACGGATGAGACCCCGTTCAACCTTGTCTTCGGGACGGAAGCGGTTATCCCAGTTGAGCTCAGCCTACCAACCCTGCGCATGGAGCAATATGACGAGGTGGAGAACCCAGCCCGGATTCTACTGACCTGGACCTCCTTGAAGAAACGAGGGATAAGGCTCGAGTTCGGATGGCGGCTTACCGGCAATGAGTGGCCAGATACTACAACTCCAGGGTATGACCGAAATCCTTCTGCCAAGGAGACTTGGTGCTACACCGAGCTGAAGCTTCCCAACCTCGGGAGTGCGGGAAGCTCTCCCCGAAATGGGAAGGCCCTTATAGGATGGCGGAGGCACTCCCCCACGGGACGTACTACCTGGAGGAGCTAGGCAGATCTCGATTCCCTCGGACTTCCTGAGGATGTACTACCAATAGTGTAAGGCTCCTTAAACTTTAGCAATAAATCTTTTTCATCAAATACCTACTCTCATCTTGTAGGACAAAAGCTATCCGACTCTAGGTTCGACGAGCATGGATATGGCGGAAGATCCGCAAGGCACGAAGTCTCCTCTGACAAAATCCCAGAGTTCAGTCTGGAGTGTCGCAGGGAATTAAATTCCGACATGCGGCCCCAGAGTTCAGTCCGGAAGAGGTCCCGGAGACTTAGATCCCGGTCCTACAAAATCCTGGAGAATAACTCGGCAAGCCGCACAAGGCTCAAATCCAGCTTGCAAACCCGGGGTTCAGTCCGAAAGCTTGCAAGGAACCTGGTTCCAAAGCGAAGTTTGGATCTCGGTCTGAAAGGTGGGGCAGAACCCAGTTCGCTCACGCAATCCCGGAGTTCAGCTCAGAACGCCCCACGGGACATAGTCCCGTTGGCTAGCATTGGGGTTCAGTCCGGAAGATGCACAAAGAAAAAGAAAAGAAGAAGAAAGTAAACATGTCGGAACAAGTTAATTGAAGAAAGATTTTTTTATTAATAACAGTTCCTTACAAAAGGGCCCTGACAAGCCGGGTGACCCCAAAAAAAAAAAAGAAAAGAGAGAAAGGAGTACATAATCATGCAAAAATAAAGAGAAAGAGGTGAAGCTGCAGAGCTACTTCGATGCGGCTACGTCCTCCTGGGGCTGGGGGGCATCCTCTCCACCGGCGGCATCGTCAGAAGGCTGATCGGGAGCGCCACCTCAGCAACCGCCGTAGTCGGAGCTCCTTCGGTGGGCTCTTCCCTCAGGCCGCCCAGAACGGCTCCGCTAAGGTCGAGCTCGGGATAGAAGGAGCTCACCTTCTCCCGGCACACTTGGAAGCCCTTCAGAAAGGAGTCCACGACCGCCTCGTGCACCTCCGTAATGTATTCTTCGGAGGCCCGGAACTTCGGCATGGCCTCCTGTGCCTCCCTCTTGGACGCCTCCAGCAGTTCATTGACGTAAGAGTTCTTCTCCTTGGCTGCGCTCACTCCTTGAGGACCACTTCGACCTGGCGCTCCAACGACCGGAATTGAGCCCTAAGGTGAGTCTTCTCCGCCGCATCTTCTCCGCGCGACGCTGGTTCGAGATCCTCTCCCCCGACAGAGAGGTATCGAGCTCCTTCACGCACCCTCAGCATGGCCCAGGTCTGCTCGAACAGCCTTGTTGTTCGCTTGCAGCTCGACCCCCTTCTCCATGAGGTCCTTGATATCGGTTGCGAGTTTGCCGAGCTTCTCCTCCTTCTCGGCATCCTTCTTGGTGTAGCCGTGAGGAAGTTCCTCGGTAAGAGAACGTCTGTCCTAATCTGCATCGAAAAGACACAAGATGTTAATAAGATCCAATTTGAACTTTAAAAGGTCAGAGCTCGGAACTTACCGTAAAACAACGAGAGGATCCCGAGCAGCACCTTAGAGTAGTCCCGCCGCCCCTCAGACGGCGGTCCGAGAGGTGCTCGCAAACTCCATCACCCTCTCCGCGAGCCCTTGATCACGAATCACGGAGCAGCGGCTCGTGAGGCTTGGTGGTGGAATGAGGTCGTCTGTAGTGGGCTAGACGGTCGTCCCTTCGCCAGGCGGTGCTTGTCGGTGGAGCTGCCGCCACCCTGGTGGCCACCATGGAGATGACGGCACAGCGACTGGAGCAGGCATCGCCCGGAGGGTTCCGGCCTCCTCTCTCCCCCGACCCTGTCGAAGTCGACGACAGGGACGTCGGGCGCCCGGGCCCGAGGCAACCTGGGAGCAGGAGCCGTTGCCCTAGGATCGGTGATGGAGGAGGTGGGCACAGGCCCCCGCTCACCTCAGTGCGAGCCCTCTTTGCTGGGGGATCCTCAGTCCCCTCGGCACTGATTGAGTTGAAAAGGAGGGAGACTTTCCAGAAACGAGGTCTCTCCACTTTCTCACACCTCGCCGGCGGTTGCAGTGGTCTCCCTTCATCTTCCAGGGGTTGCCATTCCTTTGGTTCAAAACATCCCGCTGGGGGATCAACAGCAACCGTACTGGCTGGCAAATGTAGTGATGGTAAGGAAGAAAAATGGCAAGTGGAGGATCTGTGTAAACTACACCGACCTCGACAAGGTTTGCCCGAAGGACAGCTTTCCTTTACCGAAGATTGACCAGTTGGTGGATGCCACCTCTGGCCACAGGCTGCTTTCCTTCATGGATGCGTTCTCCAGGTACAACCAAATCCGTATGCATCCTGAAGACGAGGAGCACACCGCCTTCATCATCGACCAAGGGACATACTGCTACAGGATGATGCCTTTTGGTCTGAAAAATGTAGGAGCCACATACTAGCGCCTGGTCAATAAGGTCTTCAAGGACCAAATCGGCCGCAACATGCAAGTGTATGTGGATGACATGCTCATCATGAGCAAGCCGAGCTCGAGCCACATCATCGACCTTGCCGAATCCTTCCACAACCTGTGGCAACATCAGATGAAGTTGAACCCGGTGAAGTACGCTTTCAGAGTGGTAGCGAGGAAGTTTCTTGGCTTTATGGTCAGCCAGAGAGGCATCGAAGCGAACCTAGAAAAGGTTTAGGCACATCATGACATGGAGCACCACCGATCTCCAAGAAGCAGGTCCAGTGCCTGACGGGGCATATCGCCGCCCTCAGCATATTCATCTCGAGGTCGGCCGACCATTGCCTTCATTCTTCAAGGCGCTGCGCAAGATGCACGACTTCACCTGGACGGAGAGTGCAGAACAACCTTCAAGGAGCTGAAGAAATTCCTCGCCTCTCCCCCGTTGCTCTCCAGGCCGAAGGAGGGGGGGAGCTCTTGCTATATCTGGCGGTTACACCAGGAGCCGTTAGCTTGGTTCTCGTCCGTGCATATGAGGACAAATCTTAAAAGCCAGTATACTACACCAGCAAGATCCTCCACGATTCGGAGATCAGGTATAATCGCTCCGAGAAACTTATTTTTGCACTAATAATGTCTGCTAAGCGCCTCAGGCCCTACTTCCAAACACACCCAATAGTGGTCATGACGGACTAGCCGCTAAGGACTATACTCAGCTGACCCGAGACTTCCGGGAGTTTGGCTAAGTGGTCCCTGCTGTTCAGCGAGTTCGACATAGTGTACCCGACCGAGGTCTTCACAGAAAGCTCAAGTCTTAGCTGACTTCGTGGTCAAGTGCACCGGGTTCGCCGAGGAGCCAGAGCAGACAATAACAGAGCTCGGACCAGGAGAGGAACCTTGGATCCTCCATGTGTACGGAGCATCCAATTCCGATGAAAGCGGAGCAGGCCTCATCCTCACCAACAGCGACGGGGTGGTGGCGGAATGCACCCTCCGCTTCAAGTTCACCACGACCAACAACCAAGCAGAGTACGAGGCACTCCTTGCAGGCCTAAGAGTCTCCCACGAGTTGGGTGTGCAGGACCTAAAAGTCTTCACCGACTCCCAACTGGTTGTCAGACAAGTCTCCGGAAAGTATGAAGCAAGGGACACCCAGATGATGAAGTACCTAGAGCAGGTCCGCGTGAACACGACAAGCCTCCGGCATTTCAGTATCTTCCATATTCTCCGAGGGGAGAATGTGCACGCGGATGCGCTGTCTAGGCTCACGACCTTGCCGGACTCATCACTGGGGTGCGCCTACATCGAGTACCTCGAAAGTCCCAGCTACGAGAGCTTAGCGAAGTGCACCAAGTCACCCCTAAGCTGAGCTGGATGGATAAGTACATTCGATACATCACTGACAGCTCCTACCCGAGGACCGCGTGGAAGCCGCCCTCGTCAAGAAGAAGGCCTCCCAGTTCGTTCTGATGGAGGGCCAGCTCTACCGTCGATCCTACTCCTATCCGCTCCTGAAGTGCCTCAAGCCCGCCGAGGCAACCTTTGTGCTCCAAGAGATACACGAAGGCCTCTGCAGGAACCATGTGGGAGGGAGAACGCTGGCTTATAAAGCTCTTCTCCAGGATACTTCTGGGAGACCATAAAGGAGGATGCCACCGACTTTGTTAAAAGGTGCGACAAGTGCCAGCGCTATGTGAACATACAGCGCTAGCCGACGGCGCCGATCTCCCAACTCTCAGTCCCTTGGCTTTTTGCCTAGTAGGGAATGGACATCTTAGGACCGTTTCCCCCCGCACCAGGGTAGCGAAGATTCCTGCTGGGGGTGATCAACTACTTCACCAAGTGGGTAGAAGCGAAGCCACTGGCACGGATCGTAGAAGCTAATGTCCGCCAATTCTTATGGAAGTCAATCATTTGCCACTTCAAACTCCCCCGTTGTATCATCACTGACAACGGACAACAGTTCGACAACCGTGAGTTCGAAGGGTTCTGCGCCGAGCATGGCATCCAACACCGATTCACCTCGGTGGCTCACCCTCAAATAAATGGAGAAGTCGAAGTAACCAACCGGACCATCCTCCAAGGACTCAGGACCAGGCTGGACCAAGCTAAGGGCAGGTGGGCAGAAGAACTCCTGAGCATCTTGTGGGCCTACCACACAATGCCTAGGACGACGACCAACGAGATGCCCTTCAGCCTTGTTTCGGTGCCGAGGTGGTCATCCCGGTCGAGCTCAGCGTACCCATGCTACGAGTGCAGCAGTATAACGAGGCACAGAACTCGGCACACCTCATGCTCAACTTGGACCTCCTCGAGGAAGCAAGGGATAAGGCCCGGCTATGAATGGTGGCCTACCGGCAATGAGTAGCCCGTACTACAATGCCCGGGTCAGGCCGAAAGCTTTTAACCGGAGACTTGGTGCTACGACGGGCAGAGGCGTCTCAGCCTAGGAGTGCGGCAAGCTTTCACCAAATTAGGAAGGCCCCTACAAAGTAGCTGAAGCCCTCTCACAAGGGGCCTATTACCTCGAAGATCTCGGCGACGTCAGGTTCCCTCGAACATGGAATGCCTGCAATTTGCTGAAATACTATCAATGATGTAAGGTTCCCCAATAATAATAATGATAATGGTTTTTCCTTGTGCAAGTGTTTGTCTGTCTTGCAGGAGAACCTCATCAACCGTCTCCGAGCCCAGCTTCGAGATGCCAACCCAAGACCGGAGCTCAGATCTCCGACCAAGGGATCCTCGAGCCAAGCTACTCTCAATCTCAAACATCTTCGAACCCAGCTCTGAGATGCCAAGGGATCTTTGAGCCACGCTGCTCGCAATCATCAACCATCTTCGAGCCCAGTTTCGAGATGCCAACCCAAGACCGGAGCTCAGATCTCCAGCCAAGGGATCTTTGAGCTAAGCTGCTCTCAATCTCAAACATCTTCAAGCCCAGCTCCGAGATGCCAAGGGATCTTCGAGCCACGCTGCTTGCAATTATCAACCATCTCCGAGCCCAGCTCCGAGATGCCAACCCAAGACCGGAGCTTAGATCTCTGGCCAAGGATCCTCGAGCCACGCTGCTCGTAACCATCAACCATCTCCGAGCCCAGCTCCGAGATGCCAACCCAAGACTGGAGCTCAGATCTCCGGCCAAGGGATCCTTGAGCCAAGCTGCTCTCAATCTCAAACGTCTTCGAGCCTAGCTTCGAGATGCTAAGAGATCTTCGAGCCACGCTGCTCGCAATCATCAATCGTCTTCGAGCCTAGCTCCAAGACACCAACCCAAGACCGGAGCTCAGATCTCCGGCCAAGGGATCCTCGAGCCACGCTGCTCGTAATCATCAACCATCTCTGAGCCCAGCTCCGAGATGCCAACCCAAGACCGGAGCTCAGATCTCCGCCAAGGGATCCTCGAGCCACACTGCTCGCAATCTTCAACCATCTCCGAGCCCAGTTCCGAGATGCCAACCCAAGACCGGAGCTCAGATCTCCAGCCAAGGGATATTCGAGCCAAGCTGCTCTCAATCTCAAATGTCTTCGAGCCCAGCTCCAAGATACCAAGGGATCTTCGAGCCACGCTGCTCGCAATCATCAACCATTTCCAGCCCAGCTCCGAGATGCCAACCCAAGATCGGAGCTCAGATCTTCGGCCAAGAGATCCTTGAGCCAAGCTGCTAACAATCATCAACTATCTCCGAGCCCAGCTCCGAGATGCCAACCAAGACCGGAGCTCAGATCTCCGGCCAAGGGATCCTCAAGCCATGCTACTCGCAATCATCAACCATCTCCGAGCCCAGCTCCAAGATGCCAACCCAAGATTGGAGCTCGGATCTCCGGCCAAGGGATCCCCGAGCCAAGCTGCTCTCAATCTCAAACATCTTCAAGCCCAGCTCCGAGACTTTAAGGGATCTTCGAGCCATGCTGCTCGCAATCATCAACTGTCTCCGAGCCCAGCTCCGAGATGCCAACCCAAGACCGGAGCTTAGATCTTCGGCCAGGGGATCCTTGAGCCACGCTGCTCGCAATCATTAACCGTCTCCGAGCCCAGCTCCGAGATGCCAACCCAAGACCGGAGCTCAAATCTCCGACCAAGGGATCCTCAAGCCATGCTACTCACAATCATCAACCATCTCCGAGCCCAACTCTGAGATGCCAACCAAGACCGGATCTCAGATCTCCGCCAAGGATCCTCGAGCCAAGCTGCTCTCAATCTCAAACATCTTCGAGCCCAGCTCTAAGATGCCAAGGGATCTTTGAGCCATGCTGCTCGCAATCATCAACCGTCTTTGAGCCTAGCTCTGAGATGCCAACCCAAGACCAGAGCTCAGATCTCCGGCTAAGGGATCCTCGAGCCAAGCTACTCTCAATCTCAAACGTCTTCGAGCCCAGCTTCGAGATGCCAAGGGATCTTCGAGCCACGCTGCTCGCAATCATCAACCATCTTCGAGCCCAGCTCCGAGACACCAACCCAAGACCGGAGCTCAGATCTCGGCCAAGGGATCTTCGAGCCAAGCAGCTCCTATCAATGCCTCGAGCCTAGCTCCAAGGTATCAAAGACCTGAGTACAACTCTCAGGCAATCCCTGGACCGGGGCCCAGTGCTCCGGCCAGGAAGGCCTCGAGCCTAGCTCCAAGGCATCCAAGACATAAGACCAGCCCTCAGGCACCTTGGACCGGGGCCCAGCTCTCCGGCCAAGGAATCACCGAGCCCAGCTGCCCACAACAGCCAGAACCTTGCGCCCGACTTGCCAACGTCAAAGCCTGGTAATTAAGCCCCAGGCAAGGTGAGACCCTCTTCTCTGATCTCCCCACTCATCTAAAAAAAAAACAAAAGAAGAAAGGGGGAGGGAGAGTGAAAGAAAGAAAAAGAGGGGAGAACTAGGCAAAAGACGAGTTGCAAGAAAGTTCTAATTTTATTAGTCAGAGACAAGTTATAAGTATTCTACGGGCCCCCGACATGCCGGTGACCCCGACCAGGTGCAGAAAGAAAACAAAATGCAAAAAAAAAGAAAAAGGGCTACCCGCCGGCTGACCCCTCGACTAGGCCGCAGGGCTGAGAGGTTCTAGGGACCTCCAGCTATGCGACTCCGGTCTCGGTTGGTATAGCTCCGCCCTAGGCTGGCATAGAAGGCTCGGGAGCGACGGCTTCCTCAGCACCCGTCTCCTGGTCCGAAGCTCCGGGATAATTGAGGTAGCTACAGCCCTCATCTGAGACGAACCCTTCAACTCGACGGTGCAGGTACATGAACCCCTTATAGAAGGAGTCCGACACCGTCTGTGGATCTCGGTGAGGAACTCCTTCGAGGCCTTGTACCTTGCGACCGCCTCCACAGCTTCCTTCTTTGCGTCGACAACCTCGCGTTTGGCATCCTCAGCCGACTTGGTCGCCTCCTTGGCTGCCTTCTAGGCCACGGCCGACTTCTCCTTCTCCGCCGCCAGCCGGGCCTAAAGGGACTGGGCTATCCCCTTCTGTCGGGATGCCTCTGCATTAAATACTCCCAGCCTCCGCTCAATGTCGGCAAGCTCCTCGGTCCTCTTCCTCGACTGGCCTTGCTATCGGTCAAGGTTCTCCTGGAGCTCCCTTGCTTGCCCCTCAGAGCCGGTAAGCTGCTTCTCGAGGTCCTTGACCCACTGGTCAAGTGCCTCGTCGGAGTCAGACCTCTTCTTCAGGTCGGCCTTCAATGATGCAATCTCGACCGCCTGCTGCCATTCAGCCTGCTCCCAGCTTCGGTAGCAGCCCCTGACGAAGAGAGCCACAGCACCGACCTGCACCATATGGAAGGTTAGCAAAAAAAAAAGAGAGAGAGAAAGAAAGGAAAAAGAAAAAGACAGAGTTGCTCACCGTATAATGCTGAGGGAAGATGCTATCAACCACATCTTCCAGCCGCAGCCCGGCCATCTCCTTCCGATCGCATGGTTGGATGGAGAAATCCATCATGCACGCGGCCAGGGCACGGTTGTCAAGCAAGGAGCTCTCTGGCCCTAGCTTGAATGGGAGATGACACCTCGCCTCATCCCTTCTGTACTCTCGGGGAGCGAGTGCCCCCATCCCCCCAGTGGCGAGACCCCCAGGGACCGGTCGGGGATCCGATATCATCGCAGTTGAAGCCCCCATTGCGGGAGGAACTCCAGTACGAGCCTCTCCCCCCTCGACCTTAATCATCGCCGGGCTCGGGGAGCGGGAGGATGCGATAACAGCAGCAGCACCAGCCTGAGCGACTGCCTCGGGCTTCGGAGCAAGGACCTCAGCCGTGGCCTCGTTCGCTTCTCGACCCTCTAGGCCCCCGCTGACTCAGCCTGGTGTCAGACGCGTAGGAGCCTCCACACCTCCATCCTCCTCGTGGCGACTGGCACGGCGGGGGCGGCCGCCGATGCGCCCTCAACCTGGGCCGCCTCGAGGAGGCTCATCGGCCATCCGGTGGGCGGCCTCTTCTTGGTGATCGACAGCAGTCACTCTTTGAGAAGATCATCCCTGCACATAGATCAACCACGGGTTAGAAGCCAGAAAAGTCAGCCCAAAGCAAAAGAAGAAAGGGAGACATGTATGCATGAAAAAAGCCTAGTTGGACTCACCCGACCCTCTCGTCGGGTCAACCCTGGCATCAAGAGGTTCTGCTCTGACAGCAACCGCGAGAGAGGGATCTGGGCAATGCGAAGCTGCTCGTAGTCATCTCGGTCAGCTGCATCAACCGCGGAGATTTGGTTGGGGACTGGTCCGGATCACTCCAAACCCAGTCAACCCCTAGACGGCGGTAAAGAAGAATTTACTCTTCCATCCCTTGATGAAGAGGGGAGGTCGAACCTGATGCCCTTCGGGCGGAAGATAAGGACCACCACCCGTTCTCCGTGGGATGGCATTTCAGGACAAAGAACGCCCTGAACAAAGAAACCGGGCGACAAACCCGTGGACATGACAAAGAACGATGAAGGAAAAGATAGTCCTAATGGCGTTAGGGACTAGCTGAGCGGGGACTAGGCGGTAGTTACTCAGTACGGACATGAAGAAGGGGTGGAAAGGAAAACGAAGCCCTCCCGAGAAGGTCTCTTCGTAGAAGGCAATCCGCCCGGGCCACTCGAAGTGACCCTTTCCCCGGTCGGGGACCAGAAGCCGGCGGAGTGCGGGATGCCATAGACATCCCGAATGGTCCCCAGCTCCACAGCGAAATCATCAAAGCGATCCCACTAGGACTTTTTGACCGAACAGGCTCGGAAACTGGTTCGGGGGGGGGGGGGGGGAAGGATAGAAGGACGAGAAGAAGCGACCCCCGGTTCTCTAACAGACACGGGTGAGGTGGAAGGACCGACCTCCTACTGAACTCAAACTGCACCCCCTCCAACTCCTCATCGGAGGAGGAAGACACTGCCCCTTGTACGGAAGGACTGGAACGAGACATCCTAAGAGAAGGACCCAAGAAAGAAGGACTGGACTCGATTTGCAGAAGACCCTAAGCTCGGAAGAGGACCCTACCACAAGGGGAAAGGCGGAAGCAATCGTGAGGAAGGAGTCCAGGCACTACAACGGGCACGAAGGATTTGAAAGAATAGAAGTCTTGGATAAAAACTTCTTTTCACTTCAAAAAAAACCTGTCAAATCCGTACCGTTACGACCCCTCCGCCAATGGATCCATGCCACGTGCTGACCATCGGTGAAAGGGCACCCCGACCGCTTTGAATTCTGTGCCAACATTAACTGCTCCTCGGACGTGGCCACGTGACGCCCAAGCACTGGCCTGCGAGACCATCTCATGGAACGCCAGCAATCATGACCATCATTGTACCAGATCCCTGTCTTTCCGCGTTAGCATCACAATTACTCCCTTTGGCCTGAGTGCCGTGCACTAACGAGCCTCGGGAGTGGAGGGCAAATGATGTGGCGAGACCGCTGATGCGGGGGAACTGATAGGCACCACGTCAAGGAGGCCGCCGTGTTGGACGCCAAGTCAACTCTCCAGCTCGGACCCCTCCGCCGAGCTGAACTGAGCTCCCTCGAGACGATGAGCCGAGCTCTATCCTCCGCCAGGTTTGTCCCGCAAGCTCAGGACGCCTAGGCCGGAGCCGTACTCTGCCCTCCAGAGCGAGACCCTCAGAGATTGAGCCCCGTGGTCGGAGTCGAGCCCAGCCCTCCTCTACCACGTGGAGCATCTCCAAGGCTGAGCCCTCTGGACCGGAACAGCACTCTGTCCTCCAGAGCGAGACCCTCGGAGATCGAGCCCCATGGTCGGAGTCGAGCCCAGCCCTCCTCCGCCACGTGGAGCCTCTCCAAGGTCGAGCCCTCTGGACTGGCCCCGCGCTCTACTCTCCTACACCAAGGCAATCCCGCCAGCTCGGGGCGTCTAGGTCGGAACGAGCCCTGCCTCCCCTGCTCAACCTCTTGCCCGGATAAAGGCGGAGGACATCTCCATCGTCCCAAGGACCACGGGTGGCCCCGCCATACATCAATAACTGCCTGTCCGCCCGTACTACCAGGAGGATGGGCCAGTCAAAGAGCACGAACCCCGAGGGCAGTGGCTCCCGGATCGAGGCTTTGCCAAGCTTCCGGGAATGGGGCGACCGGAGAGGATGTCAGAGCGAATAGAAGTTTCCCCTACCGCATTTCAGAAAAGACGTCCCGTCCAAGGCACGTATCCCGCCGCACGCGCCTGCCACCCAACGAGGATCTCGAGGCAAGAGTCCAACAGTCACTTTTCAACTACAAAGAACAATCGACACCCCGAGAGGGGGAAGGTAACACAATACCAACACCAACACAAGTGCAAGCTCACCAAGAAGGCAAGCACCGCGCAACACCATTACGAAAGAAAAATCAAGAAACAAGGAGAGGCGGCAGAGCAGAGAACCCCTCTGTCCCCACTGTGGCTCTCCCCCTGCTACTTTTTGTCTTCATTCTCACACCATTCACTCCTCCTAGCACGGAGTCCATCAAAGGGGCCCGACCAGGAGGATCTATTCTCCTGGATCGTCACTGACTTGACCGTCGGAGTGCCCCCCGCCGGAAACCCCGGCCCGGGTCACTAACCCCTGTTTTGCAGGTCCAGACCAGAGGACCGCCAGGCAGGGAAGGGAACGCACTCCGACGCCGATCGCAGCTACTGGCCACGACGATCTTGACGGCAACAATCCTATTTAGAACGACCACTAATAATTCATGTGCAAGTACACGTTGCTAATAATGATTTTAAGTGTTACATAAAATTTAAAAGTAGTTTTGATGTGAATATGATTTCTTTATAAAATTGTTCAAAATTTATTTATTACTTTAATATATATATATTATGTAAAGTAAAAGGGAGGTAGGAGGAAAAATCCTCGCTGTAGATGTGCTCACTGGGTCCTCCCCACCCGAAGGTGAGTTCTTTCCCCACCTCCGGGGTAGCCGCAGTATTTTTTGCGTACCCTCCTCATCCGAAGGTGAGTACGTTAATTCGCAAGCATCAAGTCTCGAATCCGTGATCCGGGAGACGGGAGTTAAAGCGCTCACCAACTACACTACCATTTTAATAGTCACTTTATATTCTTTTGATATAGGAAAGTTTATCTCGATCTCACTCAAAATGTTGTACCTTAAACAGCACCGACATATCTCGAGCAACACCGTCCTCCTTGGGATATATTAAGCCGTAATTCTTCTATTATCATGCTTGATCACAACTTTCGATGAAATTATACTTGGGATATTATCTTATCCACCCATTGTCAAAGGTACACTTGGATCATCATGTAGCAGCTCACCAAAGCCAGATATACGAAGAGTTATAAGATTTACTCAAAACTAGCCTCCCATGCTTATAAAAAGAGGTGAAAGGGGATCCCAAAGTATGCTTTTAACCGTCTTCACTCTCCCTTCTATTTATTCTTTGGTATTTGACTTGAATGTCAAAAGTTTTCATCGGAAACAACTCTAGTGAAAAACTTCTTTCGAAGGTCCGTCTCTCATCTTCTAACATGACCTTGACATTTGCTTCAAACAAGATGACCTAGGCATCCATTCGAAAACCAATGTAACAAATTGGTACTAGAATATGGGTATAAGATCTATTTATAGGATGGAGCATGGATCAATACTATGGCACCATTTAGAAAAGCTTCAATATTTTATACCACTAGAACACTACCGAGAGACTAGACGAGATACAATGCCCAACCATTATAGTACTTCTAGGCATCGTAGCCCAAATCCAGTTGCTTGAAACATAGTCTCCACACTCTGATCAACTACAAGGGTGGTCCTCGAACAGTCCAATTTACTTGTTCAATAAGTGCAGACTTTGGCCATGGCAGTCCAAGCCATCCAGCAAGTATTTGTTACTGCTTTCAAGATATATGGAGGATATGTAAGCGACCATAGCTCAAAACAAGGTCTTGCAGTCTCGCTGTTGATATAAGCTTTCTTATATTTAGAGAGCTAAAATAATATTAATACTGAAGAATAGTAAACAAATTATGTGACAAAAATAATCAATATATATTTGGAAGGTGATTGACTAAAATTTATACAGCTACAATTTTTTTTTGCTTTGCCCATATACATGGGCTAGCTATTATGTATTTAGTTTGTTTGTCAATTTGGGTTATTGCCCATGGATGTATTTTGGACTACTTTGTAATGGGCTCTGACATAGCGTGCTGGTTAGTCTCCTTTTATGCAGTTGGATGATAAATATGTCCATATATCACCTCCAAACTTGTCATGTGAATGAAATCCATTTCTCATTAAGAAATGAAATAAATCCAAGCTTAAGTTATGGCTAATTGATTATTTTTTAAATATAAAATACTACTGCTTAACCACAAAGATAGCACCATATAGATATTAAATGACTCAGCTTCTTAAAAAAGATCTGCAGTTACCAAATCATTGCCAAAACAAAAAGAAAGATAGCATTCATGAAATAAAATTTAAATTATTATTAATCAAAATTATTTTTTAGTATTTATGTACCCAATTTCAAAAAACGGGCATTAAAATAGTATTCAAATTAGTATTAATCAAAATTATTATCCATTTTTTGATAAATAAATATATATGGTATTAAATACATATTTTTAGATACATATGTCAAATGGAGGCTCTATCAATATAAAAGCTTCGTCCTAAATTATTACCTGATTTTGGCACGTCGCTTCCAATATTGACAATGAATTTTGTAGTAAAAGTTATTTGTCTCTGATCATTAAACTATCTTGAGTCATGTAACTTATTTATAAATAAATCAAGTCAAATCAAGTATAAAATAAATATGCAATCCATCAAAAAAATTTATCTAAAACATAATTTATAATCGATTTTATTGAATCCCATGGGATGTTTGAATTTAAGTTATTTAATTATTTTAAAAAATCCATCAAACATCTAATCAAAATCCTATCGCATTAGATATATCTTATTATCCTCTAATCTTTACTTCACTCTCACGGTGATTTGTTTGATTTTAATTGCATACCAAACACAAAATCAAAGTTCACATCTTATTCAAATATTATTATAATTAATATTTTTATTAATGATATCATTATTTTGTCATTAATATATAAGATTTTAGTGATAAAATAATGATTGGTATCAAAGATAGATTTTTGATGACCACTCTATAATTTCTTTATTATAGTATATACCTATAATGATTATTTTAACATAATATAATATATCATCGCTAAAATATGATAATATAATATATCCTCACTAAAATATAGAATTTTAATGATTGCTCTATGGTTGCATTTGGTAGCTAGCAATTTATTAAGATTGCTGGCAATTTAAAGGAGCCCCACCATTTATTGTATTTGGTAAGACTTTCTGATCGCAATCCAGATTACCAAGTAATCTGGTTGCCTCCTATGAGGCAATTTAGATTGCCTTTGAAAAGGGTGACAATCCAAATTACCACATCCTTGGATAATCTTTTAAAAAGGATGATAATCTTTTTTAATATTTATTTATTAATTTAATTAATTAGTCATTTATTTAATTAATTAGATATTTATTTATTGATTTAATTTAGATAATTAATTAATTAATTAATTATTAATTTAATTATGTAAATAATTAAGTAAGTGTGCATGGATGCACGTCCTATATGCATGAAATTTGGGTCTCCATGTAGAGTAGGGCTGGAACTCAGCTCAAGCTAGTCCGATGGGTTTCGAACAGGCTCAAAGTCCAACTAGACTTCAAGCCAGGCCTGAAATAGATCAAGCCAGGCTTGATCTAATAATAAAAGCCACGGCCTGCTCGGAATGCATCCTTATACATTTCGAGCTGACTCAGAAATAGATTATCCAGTCTGTTATCAGATTTTGGGGATGCTAGGGTGAACTCGGGACCTGCTGAACGACTGCGATTCTCGGATTCTCAGCCAGTCGTCCGCCCAATGTGGATCATTAGGCATCCCCAAAGGTCTTAGGTCACTCCCAAAATCCTCCTTTGACAATCATTCAATCCTAAACTCTCAAACTCACACCACCGATGGTAGAAAAAGAACCAACAAGCGACACCCACCCCAAAAAAGAAAAAGTAAGATAGAGAGATGACTACAGAAGATAAAGGACCGTTTGAAAAGATTCCTAATGAAAAGAATAAAAGAGGGAAAGAGAAAAACTGGCTGCCCGAGAGGTAGCAAGAGGACAAGCAAGAAAAGAAAAGCATATAGAATGAAAAGAAGAGAAGACATCCCTTTTTATAGTAAGGATAGGGAGAATTTAAAATCTTGAGTCATGGGATGTGGCCTTCATGATGACGACTTTGAAGTTGGTGACATTGACAGTGCAACATTGCAAACACTAGGGAGCCCAAGGGAGTTCGTGTCATGGAGCATCGTTCAGAAGATCACTGGTAGTGATGGAGGGGGTTCGGGTCCCAATTCATGACTCGGATGGTGGAGGGCATGTGGGTGTAGGAGCTAGAACTATCGGGTATTCGGATCCAAGTCTGGATCTAACAATTAAGATTGGGTTTGGGTCTGGATATCTAGGTTCCAACATGAACCTAACTAGTTGATAGCTCTAAGATAAAGCAAGCAAAATAATAAGAGAAGAGAAAACCAAACTTCCTCTCTTTGTGAATGTTAAAGAAAAGAAGAGATGAGATGGAGAACAAGGAGACAACAGGGATTGGAGATTCTAATTTGCTATTGACTTCATTTATTATGGAGATTCTAACTCTTTCTTTATTTTTAGTTACATTATTTGCGTGATCATAAACTGGTCTTACATTACCAAGTACAATCTCGATGTCATGGATTAATTCATGTTTCAATTCATATGATCTGAACAATATCAACATTTCATATGCATTGAAAAATAATTAATCAATAACTAGAGAATGCACTTGGTGATGCTAGGCTAGTCCGTAATACAAATGATGTAACTAAATATGAAAAAGAATTAGAATTTCATAATGAATGAAGTCAACAGTCGAGTTAGAATCTTCAATCGTTGTTGTCTCCTTATTCTCCATTTCCTCTTCTTTTTTTAGCACTCATAGAGATAGGGAGTTCATTTTTTTCCTCTTGTTATTTTATTTGCTTTATCTTATAGTTGTTAGTAGATTGGGTTCAGGTTAGAACCTAGATATCTAGATCTGGACCTGAACTTAGTAATTATTGGATCCAGACTCGAAGACCTGACTGGTCTAGCTCCTGCATCCCCATGCTCTCTACCACCCCACTTATGAATGGGGACCCGATCCGCTCTCTACCATTGACAGCGATCCTTTGAATGAAGGTCCATGACACGGACTCCCTCGGCTACCCAACCCTCATACAAGGGCTGAGTGACAACTAGGTCGCTATTGACTTCATTCATTATTAAGATTCTTATTCTTTTTTCAACTTTAATTACATTATTTGCACGACCTTGAGTTAGCATAATATCATCAAGGATAATTTCTAATCATGGATTAATTAATGTTTTAATGTATATGAACTAAACAAAGTTAAAGTTCATAAGTATTCAAACATGAACTAATCAACGAGATTTTACTTGGTGATATTAGACTAGTTCATGATGAAAATGATGTAAATAAAGATGAAGAAAGAGTTAGAATATCGATAGTGAATGAAGTCAATAGCAAGCTAATTGCAATGGCACAAAATAAATTTGCAAGTATACCGATATGATGATTAAATATTTATTTATTTAATTATTTAGATAGTATTTAATTAATTAATTAGATATTAATTTAATTAATTAAATAATTAATTATACGTGCATAGATGCATGTCCTGTATTCACGAGATTTAGATCTCGGTATGTAAAGCACAAGTTTGGATCCTAAGCTGCTTCGGTGCCAAGGCGTGATGATGGACGCTTATCTTAGAATGAGAGGTATCAGTATGGCTGGTGGGATTGTTGTGTCACTGCTACTATTGTCGAACGAATGATGGAGTTGGAGAAAACTGTAGTATCTAAAGTGTAATTGAAGACACCTTTTCATTGACTAATTCATTATATCTAGCTTTTAATTTCTTCTACTTGTTTCCTTTGTAATCATTTTAAATCTTGTATTACCACTAACAATTATATAATTAATTCAGTGAATCTATTTATTTTTATTTTCAAAGATTATACATCATATCTTCTAGAGGCCGGAGGAGTGCTAGCCAAGGATAAAGTTCTCGAGGAGAGACTGATCATACTATGAGCTTGCATGGTTTTGCATCACTCATGCCATGCGGTAAACTTTAAAACTTTAGATATTATTTTTTATAGTATTTTATACTTTTTATTTAAAATAATATTCTTTATATTAAATATTCTTCGATCAAGTTTGAAGGATATGGGATCACTAGTGACCCCACAGTCATAGGCAGTAGCAACTGGCTCATCTTAGACTCGGCATTATAGTTGAGGACCCTCTCGACTTGTAGCACCTCTGTCTCAACCAGGGGTATAGAGCTCATCCACATTCAAACCGCTCATAAGTGCTACATTTTTATATAATATATTTAAATTTTAATCCATATAAAATTAACATTTACTATTAAATTTTGAATTTGCAATATATTTAGAGAGCTTGAAGTTTCTCGGGTGGTCACTAGTATCATTCATCGATGGATGCCAAGATCGGTGAACAACTTCTTTAGTTGACCATCGAGGGCTCATGATGCAGCCTAACAAATATTTCTAATAAGTCAAATTAATTAATTTTTAATTTATAAAATATTTATACTTTATTTATTTGAATATAATCTTGCTTCTACTTGTAGGAGTACTATCAATTCGAGACTTCTTAAGCTAAGGATGTTGGGCATCTAATTTTCGAAGAGGTGGCTACACGTAGGCTTTGGGATGGGCTGTACAGTCTTAGACAGTCCACCATAAGTATTCCAATTTCAAGTCAACATCAGATTGGAAGTCTTTTAAGGATCACTAGATGTAGACGAATGTATAGAGACCCTCCTATGGAGCACTAAGGAGTACTCCAATTAGCAGCAAAAGGCATGGTAGAACATACCATCTGATAGGATCCGATCAAGCATACTGGCAATCTGTTGGCACGATGTGGTGGCCGTAGATTGGTAAGAATTCTAAACTTATATATATTAATTTCATATTAAATTGATGATATATTTTAATTGATATATTTTATTTATTTATTTATTTATGGTATACATGGTAACTAGGTAATGCCCTAGGCTAGCTATAGTTATGGGAGGCCACACACCAGTCTAGAAGATTGGTGATTACTTAGATCCAAGATTACGATGTATCGTGGTAAGAACTTAAAATTTTAAAAATTAATTTTTATATATATGATATGTATAATTAGACTAATCAATTTATAAATTGTATAGGCATATTATATAGAGTACGTCCTAATGCGGTATGGTGAGAACCCATCCTCTTAGCTCCTCCTTGATCTCGAGGGATGGCTTAGGACCATCGAAGGGGTGCAAGTACTGGGTCATAGGATTCAACCATAGCCTCGACCCTCTAGCAGCTCAGTACTCTTTTGCATCCTCATTTCAAGCCCCGACGATCCAAACTTGATGTGTTGCACACATCAAGGTATCGTGATCCATGTACTTGCCTAAAGATCTCTGAACATCCAGGATGTCATTTGCGATACGATCATCAATATTTTTTGAAACCCGTATCTACAAGATCAGCTGGCCTCATTATCACAGCCATTATAGTAGGTAAGTCTATTAATAATTTTTTTTAATTTATTTATTTTAAATTTTTTATATTAGAAACTTATTAACAATATTTATTTTTTTTTGTTACAGGATGCTGGGACGGTTGTCTCTCATCCACCGATTGCTAGAGAGGACATACAATAGCAATAGAAGGGGAAGAGGAGGACAACGATGCAAAGGATCTTGGATTATTTTTTGCTATTATGCATTTAATTTGTTTACTTGTAAAGAAATTTAATTTTGTAAAATTATATAATTTATATTTTTAATGTAATATAATTAAATTTTTTATTTATAATTTTAGTTGTTAATTGCTATTTAATTATATATGTTTAAAAAACTATAATTTTTTATTATTAAATTAAAACAAGTTTTCAAGAAATTAATTACTACTTTTTAAAAAAATTAAAAAAAGATATTAGGGATGGCTTTGGTGATGGCAATTGCCATCGCTAAAGTTTTATTACCAATGGCTCCTACTTTTTAGTGACAAAATTTTTTTGATTGCTAATAATTTTTTATTTATTTTTTTAAAATTAAATATTATTCGCGATGGTATTATGTCGCTAATAGCTATCTCTAATAACCATTATTAGCGATGGATGAAAAAGCAATTGCTAATAATAATAATTAGTGACAAGATTTTAGGTGATGGATTATTAGCAACGGCAAGCTTGCTATTAGCAACAATAGCTAGTCGTCGCTAATAATCAATTTTCTTGTGGTGCTCGATAAGCAAGCCACCTCTTTAGGTCTTTGAAAGGGGTATGTATGCTATGGTGGTGGCAGCACTATCTATGGTACTAGGTCAAGCAGCAATGCTACTGAAGGGAAAACATGCTAGACAGAAAGAAAGTATTTCAAAATAATTTTAAAATAAACAACGAAAGGCTTGGTTGATCGATCAAACGATCTACCAATCTGCCAGCAACAGGATCTAGTAAAATAATACAGCATGCAATATACATCAAGAGCAAGAAAACAATCAAAGATATAAAAGTACCTTACCATTATATCTTTGAAATGCTATGGAGAAGGGTAAAGCGCTCGAGCCACACACGAGTCTGGCCTCTACAAGTAATCCATACCGGGGCTCGACTCTGATCAACTTCCTCGGAGTGCTAGCTCCTTGGGATCTTTCGGCTGATCTTCTTTTTCTCGGAAGACAAGAAGGAGAGGTGGAACCCTTCCTAACTATCTCTCTTCCTAAGACCTAGCTTGAATGCTAGGTATTCTTATACCCAATCCCAAGTCCTCACAAAATCCCTTTTCCTTTAAGTTCTTCAACCTTTTTTTCTCAGTTAACCAGCAGCCCCTAAAACAACCTTTATTTATAGAGGTAGCCATGAGAGAGAGAAAGAGGAAGGAGGAGTAATTGGGGGAGAAGGTCAAGGGCATACCAATTTGGCTCTAACCATATAAGAAATGAATGACAATCATTCCATAAAAGTTTGGAGCCAAAACAGCTTGAATTCGAATTCAAACCAAGTCAAAACCTTTTCAAAAAGCTTCCCAGAAAATTTCGTTCAAGTTTTTCTGGTCGAGCAGAGACGAGTCGACTCGAGCAAGGGTCGACTCAGCTCGTCCAGAACATAAAATAGTCGAACTGTTCTTTCAATAGGAATGAGTCGGCTCGAGCAGGGATCGAGTCGGCTCGTCCAAAAAATAGAATTAGTCGACTCGAGTAGAGGTCGAGTCGGCTCGTCCAAAACATAGAATGAGTCATCTTGAGCAGGGGTCAAGTCGGCTCATCCAGAAATGACTTTCGAAAATGCTTTTTGTCACAACCCAGTGTCGATCCCTCAAGTGTAGACACATGGTCAATCATATTGACCGCAAGTGATAGCAAACGATTCTTAATCGTCGATCAACCTTTAGATCAGATAGAAACCCCTATTATGTGTGACCCCATAGGTTCGAACACTAAGCCAGTAGCACTGGAACACTTCCAGTACTAGTCAAAGTCCTCATTTAGCAATGATATCCGACGTCCAGATAGGTCAAAGATTGCAGAGCAACTTTCAAGAACCTCTGGCATATGGTTACCGCATAATTCATCCCTTTAACCTCATAATGCTCAGGATGACCTAAGATTTGATTGCCAACCCTAATTTGGCCCATCCAGATTATGTCTCAACTTTACAAGTTCTGTGACTCCTTACAAGAACTACCCTGCCAAGGTTTTGCTAAATTGAGACACAGCGAATCATTCACTCCAAACTATTTAGAGGGGTCAATTCTATCTTGACCACCACCGCTCCATAAGTACTTGAATGCACCCAGAAACCTTTCATCACTGGATTAGAAATCTAGGTAGTCCAGCACTAAAGTACAGTGAGTTGCTTGCAAGCTACCATGGTGACCTCAGGTCTGAGGGACACATATACCCATATCCCTTCGCGAGCAACCCTTTGATAGAAGGGAGCTTCGTAGATGGTCACGTTCAGTGAGATGTCACATATTTCACTTGCATGTCACACCAGTGTCTCCACACTCCTTGGTTAAGAGGACAACCAACAAATGTGACATACAACAACCATACTCGATACATCGTCGTCCTATAACAATGTATCCTTTGATTGTGAACCAATTTAAGAACTACTTGATATATCCTCTCTATATCAAATAATATAGTTCTAAGGACTCCATCATACAAGAGTTCATTTCAGGAAAAAGTAAATATGATGAACAACCAAAAGAATAACTTTTATTCATTAAAAATTCATATACAATTACAAAATTAGCACAACCATCTACAGCCTAGACGATTGGCGTTGGAACACAATTTTCAACAACTCCCACTTGGACTAAAGCCAATTAGTACAAAATCTTATTCCCATTTTCCATTTACAAGTGTCAACTCTTGAACTCCGACGGCTTTAGTGAAGGGTCAACCAGGTTTTCCTTTCTATCGATCTTCTGAAGGTCAATGTCACCTCGTTCCATAATCTCTCGTACGAGATGATAGCATCGCAGAATATGCTTTGTGCGGTGATGAGACTTCGGCTCTTTGGCTTGAGTTATGGCTTTAGTGCTGTCATAATACACCAGAACAGGATGACCAGGGAAGGTGCCACTCCCAGCTCGCCAAGAAACTTTCGCAACCACAGCTTCCTTCGCTGCATTTGATACTGCAATGTATTCTACTTCGCATACTGAGTCCGTCACAGTAGGCTGCTTGGAACTTTTCCAACAAATCGCTCTTCCATTTAGAGTAAAGAGAAATCTTGACACACTCTTGCTGTCATCCTTATCTGACTGGAAACTGGAGTCAGTATACCCCATAACTAAGTCAGGTTCTCTATAAATCAGCCATTGGTCCTTAGTATTTTGCTAATACTTAAGGATGGTTTTTACCACCTTCCAATGAGCTTCACCTAGGTCAGACTGGTATTTGCTCACTATGCCTAGTGAGTATGCCACGTCTGGTCTAGTACATGTCATAGCATACATGATATAACCCACTGCCGAAGCATATGGGATTCTACTTATACGTTCTCTCTCCTCAGGAGTTGTTGCACAATCCTTCTTAGAGAGAGTAATTCCAGTACCTATTGGGAGATACCTTTTCTTGGAATTTTCCATGCTGAATCGCTTCAACACAGTGTCGATGTACATAGATTGGGACAGTTCCAGAAGCCTCTTAGACTTATCTCTATAGATCTTCATACCCAGTATGTAAGAGGCTTCATCCAAGTCCTTCATAGAGAACAGAGATGACAACCAGACCTTTATTCCTTGCAGTGCTGGGATGTCATTTCCGATTAAGAGAATGTCGTCCACATACAACACAAGGAATACAATCACAGAACCATTAACCCATTTGTAAATGCAAGATTCTTCTCCATTCCTAACGAAGCCATATGACTTGATACACTTATCAAATCACATGTTCCTACTCCTTGATGCTTGCTTCAGTCCATAGATGGACTTTTGAAGCTTGCACACCTTTGACTCGTTTATGGATATGAACCCTTCAGGTTGTATCATATGCACCTCCTCTTCTAGCTCACCATTTAGAAAAGCTATTCGGACATCCATTTGCTAGATTTCATAGTAAAAGTATGCCGCTAAAGCAAACATGATCCGAATATACTTGAGCATTGCCACATGAGAACGTCTCATTATAGTCAATACCATAACGTTGACAATATCCTATGGTAACCAGACGGGCTTTATAGGTCTCCACCTGCCCGTCTATGCCCCTTTTTCTCTTGAAAATTCATTTACACCCAATGGGTTTCATCTCTTCAAGCAGATTAACCAATGTCCATACATTGTTGATTTTCATAGATTCCATTTTGGATTGCATGGCTCCTAGCCATTTTTCAGAGTCGGACCTCTGCATTGCATCCATATAGGTGATCGGATCCTCATTGTTCTCATTAAGTTCAATGGGATCACGGTCCCGGATCAAGAAGCCATAGTATTTGTCTAGTCAACTTGGTACCCTATCGGATCTCCTTAATGATTTCTGTGTGGGCTCTGGGTGTGATCTAATCATAACCGGTTCTATGTTATCCCTTAAGTGTGTCGGTTCTTCTACTTGTTAAATTCACTAAGTTCAATCTTAGTGGCTATGGTTCCTTCACCAAGGAACTCCTTTTCTAAAAAGATAGTCCTGAGACTGACGAATAATTTTTGTTCCTCAACCAAGTAGAAGTAATACCCCTTAGACTCTTTGGATACCTAACAAGTAGGCACCGATTAGACCTAAGTCCAAGTTTATCCATTTCTAAATGTTTTACATAAGTCGAGCAACCCCAGACTCGAAGGTGTGAGAGTGTTGGCTTACATCCAGTCCATATCTCATATGGGGTTTTGTTAACGGATTTACTCGGAGCCCTATTCAAAAGGTAACAGGCTGATTCCAGAGCAAATCCCCAAAAGGACAGCGGTAGTGAAGCGAAGCCCATCATGGACCGAACCATGTCTAACAGGGTTCAATTCCTCCTTTCAGATGCTCCATTTAATTGAGGTGTCCTTGGAGGTGTCCACTGAGAAAGAATCCCATTCTCCTCAAGATATGTCAAAAACTCATCGGAAAGTATTCACTGCCTCGATCTGATCGAAGGGTCTTGATATACCTTCTAGTTTATTTTTTTACTTTATTACGATATCGTTTGAACATTTCAAATGATTCAGATTTATATCTCATCAAGAAGACATAACCGTATCTCGAAAGGTCATCTATAAATATAATAAAATAACTGTACCCTCCTTTTGCACTAATATTCATGGGTCCGCATACATCAGTATGTACCAGACTTAGAATTTCTTTGGCTCGTTCACCTTTTCCAGTAAAAGGTGACTTTGTCATCTTTCCAAGAAGACAGGACTCACAGGTTGGAAGTGAACCACTTTCACTAAAGTCGAGGAGACCCTCGCACTTCAACCTATTTATCCTGCTCTTGTTAATATGACTTAGCCTACAATGCCATAGGTACTCATCACTGACGACATTATCTATCCTAGGGGGTTTGCCAGACGTGTACATTATACTAACAGGTCGCGATAGTACATAAATGCCATTATTCATATATCCATTCATTACAACAGAACCATTCCAAATGATTTTGCAAATATCATTCTTTATTGATATTTTATAACCATACATGGCCAATTGGCCTACATAAATGATATTTAAAATAAAAGATGGACAATAATGACATTTATTCAAAATGATTGTACAAGACTTGAAAACTAATTTAAGGACTCCCAACTACAAGACTGGAACTTAGCTTCCATTTTCCACATTCAAGAATCTCTCGCCATCCTCAAATCTTCTACTAACTTGAAGTCCCTGTAAAGAATTGCAAATGTGAATTGGACTTCTAGTATCTAATACCCAGTTAGTAGTATCGCAAATAGAGAAACTACAAGGTGTTATCATATAAATATCTTGTCCAGCACCTTCTGGCTGCTTCCTCTTCTTGGACTTGTTCGGGTCAAGGGATGCAATGTAAAGAGGATAGTTTCTCTTCCAATGTCACTGCTTCTTACAAAAGAAGTACTCCACTTAGCTCTTATCAGCCTTCTCCTTCTTGGCCTAACCGGCCTAGAAGCATTCTTTACCTATTTTCCTTTTTTTTTTTTCCCTTTCTTAAAGGGACGACGCCCTACCGAAGATCCTTCCACTAGATTTATCACCCCTTTGTTCAAATGGTAGTCTTTCTCATAAGTTTGCAGCAAACCCAATAGACCATGGTAGTTGACTGCAGCTTATTCATTCTATAATGATCGAGAAATTCTAGATAGGAAGAAGGCAAGGAATTCGGAATCGCATCCTTCCCAAGCTGTTCATGCAAGGGACATTCGAGCTTGCCCAGGCGCTCAATGATCTCGATCATATATAATACATGATCAGTGACTGAGGCCCATCACGCATCCATGCATTATAGATAGCACAAAAGACCCTGTACCTCTCAACGTCATCTGGTGTCCCGAAAGACTCCTTCAACCTTTGAAGGATTTCTTTCGACTGGGCTTCTTCGAATTTGTGACCGAACTCATCGTTCATCGCTACCAACATTATGCATTCGATAGTGATCCTATCAGAGAGCTACTTCTGATAAGTGTCTCTGATCGAACCTCGAGCATTGAAGCAAGGGTTTTAGGTACCGAATCCGATATCACATACAGGATCCGTTCATGCTCCAGGACAATCCTAAGTCTTCGATACCAGCTATCGAAGTTAGAACCCTTAAGCTTCTCGTTATCGAGAAGAGATTGGAGCGACAGGTTAGAAGACATCTGAAAGGAAAATCAAAGCTAATTAGTGTATATGAATTATTATCCTATAGACATGGTCTTTAGTTTAAAGGCCCTCCCACTATTTAGTTCAGACCGGTAGCCTCTACCTCTAATCCGAGGAATCACTTTGATTCCTAAGTGGGTATTAGAGTCCAATAAGACAACACATGAGCCCGACTTTGACCAGCTCACCCATGCTCATCTAAAGGTACATTCTTCAACCGATTACTTCTCCAAATAATCTCTAGTATTTAGGTTTTTGCCCCAAGGTGCACTTCAATCGACCTTTGGGCCTCCTATTGAAGGTCCCGGTTAGGTCCAACCATTAACATAACAAAATTTAATTCTTATAGCTAACGAATAGTCAAGCCCGACTTTGGCCGACCCACCTGACCACCATTAAGAGAGTCGCATTGAGCCATCATACTAGGAACATCAGTTCCAATAGCCCGATGAATGCCCGATCTTTGGATCTGCCGATGAACACCCAACTATTGGACCCATTACCATCCCGCTTAATGAGAGGTTAGGACTTGGTTATCCCTATAACTTCGTCCTTTTATGGACCTATTAATTTAGAGGATTTAATTTTAATGTGATAGAAGAAGAGATGAGAAGATATGGATCAACCTCCCACTGACCACATCAGCAATCAAGGAGGGTTACACATAACTAATGATCCATGGGCACCTAAAATCAGTCAAGACTGATTAACCTTGGGTGACATAGGTTAACACGAGTCAATAAGCTATCCAATCAATTCTGATCGACCACATTGGCCAGGTAAGTGAGATCATGGGTTGAGTTCTGTCATTAACCGTCTTGCCTTAGACACCAATCGAGTTGGCTAGGTAAGAGGTAGCCCCAAAGAATCATGATAAAACTGCCAAACTTACTTAGACACTAATTGGTTCATCAGAGTCGATTAGACTAGCCTAAAGACTCAAGCTGACCACTGAGCCATAAAATTAGGTCCATTTAGATCTATGGACTAATCAATCTAACTATTAGATAGATCTATAGAGAAGAAATCCTAACTCAATATTTGATTAATTAGTTCTCTATTTAGTCCAATGCATCTAAACTTAGGTCTAACCCAATTAAGGACCCAAAAGAAGCTAATCCATGACCCTTAAGGCTTATTGAAATGACTTAAAATCTTTGAATCATATTCCTAGAGTTATTGTCATTCAATATAACTTAAGTCTCAATTAAGTCCAATAGCCTTAATTAATCAAATAATTTTAATTAAGAATATAAAATAATTTTACAAGCAAATTTGAATTCACTATTTCAAGGCTTTCTGGTCGAGTCAACTCATGTAGAATGTGAGTTGGCTCGTCCAGAACAAAAAACTGACAGATTCAGCTATTAACAGAGATGAGTCGGCTTGAGCAGGGGTTGAGTCGGCTCATCCAGAACCAGAACAGATAGATTGTTCTACCTACATAAACTAGTCGGCTCGAGCAAGATTCGAGTTGGCTTGTCTACGGGGGCGGAAAATAGTGACTTCAAATTCATGCATCTTACTTGAACTATTCAAAGTTAGAGATTAAACACAATCAAAACAAAACTCTTAGATCTTATCTAAATTTATTTTATGATCATAACATTAGATTAAAATATTTTTTAATCTACATTTTCTCTTATTTTTCTTTCATGAGTCAATCACAAGCGGTACCCCTACATGCCATAGGAGACCCCATTGAATGGAAAGAGAGGGTCTTGTAGCCCTACTTCTCTCCTATGACCGGACGACCATGGTGAAGCACTCAATTTAAGTACTTAAGAGAAAACAATGATGTTAAAGCATGCTAGCATTATAATACTATAAAGAAAACCTGAGCTCTGATACCATTTGAAGGAAAAACATGCTAGGTAGAAATAAAGTATTTTAAAATAATTTTAAAATAAATAATGGAAGGCTTGGTGGATCGATCAAAATGATCTACCAATCTGCCAGCAATAGGATCTAGTAAAATAATACAGCATGCAATATACATCAAGATCAAGACAAATAATCAAAGATATAAAAGTACCTTACCGTTATACCTTTAAAATGCTGTGGAGAAGGGTAAAGCACTTGTGCCACACATGTGTCTGGCCTCTACAGGTAATCCACACCGGGGCTCGACTCTGATCAACTCCCTCAGAGTGCTAGCTCCTTGGGATCCTTCAGGCTAATCTTCTTTTTCTCGGAAGACAAGGAGGAGAGGTGGAACCCTTCCTAACTATCTCTCTTTCCAAGACCTAGCTTGAATGCTAGATATTCTCACACCCAATCCCAAGTCCTCATAAAATTCCTTTTCCTTTTAGTTCTTCAACTTTTTTCTCTTAGCTAACCAGCAGCCCCTAAAACAACCTTTATTTATATAGGCAGCCATGAGAGGGAGAAAGAAAAAGGAGGAGTGATTGGGGGAGAAGGTCAACGGCATACCAATTTGGCTCTAACCATATAAGAAAGAAATGACAATCATTCTATGAAAGTTTGGAGCCAAAACAGGTTGAATTTGAAATTCAAACCAGGTCAAAACCTCCCTAAAAAGCTTCCCAGAAAATTATGTTCAAGTTTTTTGGTCGAGCAAAGATGAGTCGACTCGAGCAAGGGTCGAGTTGGCTCGTCTAGAACATAGAACAGTCGGACTGTTCTTTCAGTAGGAATGAGTCTACTCGAGCAGGGGTCGAGTCAGCTCGTCCAAAATAGAATGAGTCGACTCAAGCGGAGGTCGAGTCAGCTCGTCCAGAACATAGAATGAGTTGGCACAAGCAGGGTTGAGTCGGCTCATCCAGAAATGACTTCCGAAAATGCTTTTGTCATAGCCCAGTGTCGAACCCTCAAGTGTCGACACATGGTCAATCATATTGACCGTCAGTGATAACAAACGATTCTTAATCATCGATCAGCCTTTAGATCAGATAGAAATCCTTATGGTGTGTGACCCCATAAGTTCGAATACTAAGCCGGTAGCACTGAAACACTTCCAATACCAGTCAAAGTTCTCATTTAGCAATGAAACCCGACATCCGGATAGGTCGAAGATTGCAGAGCAACTTTCAAGAACCTTTGGCATATGGTTATCGTATAATTCATCCCTTTGACCTCATAATGCTCAGGATGACCTAGATTTGATTGCCAACCCTAATTTGGTCCATCTAGATCATGTCTCAACTTTACAAGTTCTGTGACTCCTCACAAGAACTATCATGGCCAAGATTTTGCTAAATTGAGATACATCGAGTCATTCACTCCAAACTATTTAGAGGGGTCAATTCCATCTTGATCCACTACCGCTCCACAAGTACTTGACTGCACCCAAAAACCTTTCATCACTGAATTAGAAATTCAGGTAGTCCGGCACTAAAGTATAGTGAGTTGCTTGCTAGCTACCATGGTGACTTCAGGTCTGAGGGACACATATACCCATATCCCTTCGTGAGCAACCCTTTGGCAAAAGGGAGCTCCGTAGATGGTCACGTTTAGTGAGATGTCACACATTTTACTTGCATGTCACACTAGTGTCTCCACGCTCCTTGATTAAAAGAACAACCAACAAATGTGACATACAACAACCTATACTCGATACATCATTGTCCTATAACAATGTATCCTTTGGTTGTAAACTAGTTTAAGAACTACTTGATATATCCTCTCTATATCAAATAATGTAGTTCTAATGACTCCATCATACAAGAGTTCATTTTAGAAAAAATTAAATATGATGAACAACCAAAAGAATAACTTTTATTCATTAAAAATTCATATACAATTACAAAATTAGCACAATCATCTATAGCCTAGACGATTGACTTTGGAACACAATTCCCAATAGCTACAGGAGGCAACATGGTAGCTGGTTGCACCACAAGTTGTGGTGCTACAATCGGTGCCACAAAAGGAAGTTACACCACGAGGAGTGGTGTGGGGGTGGCTTGAATAGCTTGAACGGCCACCACCAAATTCTGAATCTAGTGGAAAAGCAGATTGAATTACTCTGCACCAACTGCTACCAGCAATAGAGGTAGAAAGGCTCCTACCGGCATTGATGGGACCTAGTGATTGATGGGGACATTGAAGCCAGCCCAGAACCTGAAGCCCTACCCAGCTCAGAACCTGAAGCTAGCCTAGCCCAGAACTTGAAGCCAGCCCAAAACCTAAAGCCCAGCCCAGAACCTGAAGCCCAACCTAGTCTAAGCCCTGGGCCCGAGATCTTGGAGTCGATGAGCACAAATCCTGAAGTCGTCATCATCAGCACTAATCCTGATGCAGCACCGCTCTTGAATTCAAATTCAAGAGTAAGTTATAAGAACTTTTAGGATAATTTAGGATCTTATTGATTGCTTAGTTTGAATATTTATTTTTAGGATTTATTTATCCTTTAATTGGATTTGTTTGTTTTTAAATAAATAGTTCGGATTTGTTAGGATTGGGATTGAGATATCTGATTAGGATATCGGATATCTTAGATTAGTCTATTTAAAGACTTTTCTCATTGGGAATAAAATTAGCGAGCAAAAAAGATTATTTTAAGAAAAATCAGGGTGTGTCCCATTTCCTCCCCCTCTCTGTCTTCTTCCTCTCTCCCTTCTTCCCTGTTCTTCTTCTCTTCCCCTGCTCTATTTCTTCTCTCTGAGTTCTCCTTCCTGGACTCTCTTCCTAGATTCCTGCATCTTCTCTTCAAAGCCATTCAACCGAAGCAACCCATTGTGTCTCTTGTGCTCATCATCTCTCCACTGAAACCCATCGGTTCCACTGTTGCCAAACATCAAAAACCCAGAACCGCCCTCTTCCACTTGTGAGCAGGGTCACCGATTAGCGCCCATCTTCCCCTCTGATCCCCATCTCCAATCAGCATCCCCTCCTCCGAGTCTGGTTGACATCGCTTCCAGCCATCTGTAGCAAATTTGAGAGCTCTGCCCCCTGTGCCCCTCACCCTCTTGCACAGGTTCATCAACCGATCCCCACTCCGACTCTGAGGGCACCGGTCTCCATTCCCTACTGAGATCTCCCTCTGACCACACCCTCTCTCGTTTCCGTCCACCTGTGTGAAGATCCGCCCGAGAACCGTCAAGCATCGGAACCAAGTTCCCGGATCCGCCCGTTCGAGCAAATCACCCACTGGAGTCACCCACGGCCAGATCAAGACCATCGCCGATGAGAGCCCGCCGTCTTCCGCCCAAAGCCCCCTCCTCCAGTGCCTTCGTTCCGCTATGGCCGCCACCATTGCCGTCTCTAGCCCCGTCACCGGCGGCCACCCATTTCCTTGCTGCCATGACGCCCATCGCCCGAGAGGCCGCGCCGCCAACTTCCCGAGTCGCCATCTTCCTCCCCCTGCCGCCATCGCCATTTGAGAGCCCGACGGAAACCTCATCGATTTTCCCAACCCGCGGGGTTCCTTGTCTCAGCACGAATGTGAAGGCGAAGCCAGCTTCCAATGCCGACTTCAAGATTAGGGAATAAAGCAGAAAAAAATAGAAAAAAAAATGTAAGAAAAAAGTGAAAAAGAAAGAAAAAAAGAAGAAAATAGAAAAAAAGGGGTTATTTGATTAAAAAAGAGAGAGAGAAAAAAGGTTTTTATTTGAATAAAAAATGAAAAATTAATTTGGTTTTGGTTTAGCCTAGCTTAGGGTCATTTCCTAGTGACCAACGGCCCGTTCTCCTTTGAATAATTCTTGATTCGGGGTCGTGTCCTGCGTCAAACTTGGTATCAGAGTAAGTTTATGTTAGGTTAGGATTAATTCCATTTTTATTTGCATTCTACTTTGAAGTGCTTAATCTACAGAGAATGCATTAAGGAGCCAATTTTTTGAAGATCGACTCGACGGAGTCGAGTTCTCCCCACCTCAGGAAAAATGATAGGGACATTGAAGCCCAAAACCTGAAGCCCAGCCCAGCCTAGAACCTGAAGCCAGCCCAGAACTTGAAGCCACCCAGAACCTGAAGCCAGCCCAAAACCTGAAGCCCAACCCAGTCCAAGCCCTGGGGCCTAAGATCCTGGAGTCGATGAGCACAGATCCTGAAGTCATCATCATCAACACTAATCCTGATGCAGCAACACTCTTGAATTCAAATTCAAGAGTAAGTTATTAGAATTTTTAGGATAATTTAGGATATTATCTGTTATTTAGTTTGAATATTTATTTTTAGGATTTATTTTATTCTCTAATTGGATTTGTTTGTTTTTAAATAAATAGTTCAAATTTGTTAGGATTGGGATTGAGATATCTGATCGGGATATCGGATATCTTAGATTAGTCTATTTAAAGACTTTTCTCATTGGGAATAAAATTAGCGAGCGAAGAAGATTATTTTGAGAAAAATCAAGTTGTGTTCCGTTTCCTCCCCTCTCTATCTTCTTCCTCTCTCCCTTCTTCCATGTTCTTCTTCTCTTCCCCTGCTCTATTTCTTCTCTCTGAGTTCTCCTTCCTGGACTCTCTTCCTGGATTCCTGTATCTTCTCTTCAAAGCCATTCAACCGAAGCAACCCATTGTGTCTCTCGTGCTCATCATCTCTCCACTGAAACCCGCCGGTTCCACTACTGCCAAACACCGCAAACCCAGAACCGCCCTCTTCCACTTGTGAGTAGGGTCATCGATCGACGCCCATCTTCCCCTTCGATCCCCATCTCCAATTGGCATCCCCTCCTCCGAGTCTGGTTGACATCACTTCCAGCCATCCATAGTAGATCTAAGAGCTCTGCCCCTTGTGCCCCTCACCCTCTTGCACGGGTTCATCAGTCGATACCCACTCTGACTCTGAAGGCACCGGTCTCCATTCCCTACTGAGATCTTCCTCTTACCACACCCTCTCTCATTTCTGTCCGCCCGTGTGAAGATCTGCCCGAGAACCGTCAAGCATCGGAACCACATTCTCAGATCCGCCCATTCAAGCAAATCGCCCGCTGGAGTCGCCCACAGCTAGATCAAGACCATTGTCGGTGAGAGCCCGCCAGTCTTTCTGCCCGAAGCCCCCTCCTCCGGTGCCTTCGTTTCGCCATGGCCGCCACCGTTGCTGTCTCCAGCCCCGTCACTGGCGATCGCCCATTTCCCTGCTGCCATGATGCCTGCCATCCACCGGAGAGGCCACGTCGCCAACTTCCCGAGTCACCGTCTTCCTTCCCCGCCGCCGTCACCAGTGGAGAGCCCGACGAAAACCTCGCCGGTTTTCCCTGCCCGCGGGGTTCCTTGTCTCAGCACGAATGTGAAGGCAAAGCCGGCTTCCAATGCTGACTTCAAGATTAGGGAATAAAGCAGAAAAAAAAGGAAAAAAAATCATGAGAAAAAAAGTGAAAAAGAAAGAAAAAAAGGAAGAAAATAAAAAAAGGGGTTATTTGATTTAAAAAAGAGAGAGAGAACAAAAGGTTTTTATTTGAATAAAAAAATGGGGAAAATTAATTTGGTTTTGGTTTAGCCTATCCTAGGGTCGTTTCCTAGTGACCAACGGTCCGTTCTCCCTATAATAATTTTTGATTTGGGGTCGTGTCCCATGTCAAACTTGGTATTAGAGCACTGAATTTATTGGGATTAATTTGTTTATTTATTTTGATTTGGGATTGATACATTGCTTTTTTGGTGATTCAGGTCCAATGGCTTCAGATCTTTCTCGCCCACGAACCACTGGTCTGGATTTTGGATGACCTCTAGACGATCTCACTCCTCCAAGATTAATGATATTCCATGTTTTCGGGTGAGATCCACTTTGATAACCTGATCTAATCAATCGCTGGTTTATTTTTATTCATTAGATCTCTAATTTATTTAAATTGATCAGCCCTAACCTAGTGGTCATTTCTTAACGATTAACGATCCTGAATCAATTTATTTTAGATCTAGGATTTGTCGACCCGTCCCGCACCAGTCTTGGTATGAGAGCTATGTGCCCCATCAGTGATAGACCATGATATTTTTGTTAAGACACTATAGCTATCAGTTTAATTAACCAACTTTGAAAGAAAAGTAAAACACATAGAAAGAGTGAGTCAGGTCGAGTCCACGGAAAAGGTAGCTCGTAAAAGAAATTGAAATCTTTGATTTTTAAGAAAATTAGGAGATCGAAATTGGATAAATAGAAATTAAAAGTGCAGAACAAAAGAACATATGTAGTACTAGGATTTGTTATTTAGATCCTAGCATCTACTTGCAATGAAGATAAAGACACGAATTTAAAGGTGTAAGAAAATAAACTTTATATCAATTAAACTAGGATCCTATTACAAGAAAGAAAAAAGTATGCTTGAATGAAAGTAAAAGCAACTAAAAAAAAAGTTGTAACAAAGATAGGAAGGAGGTCGGTGCAACTTCATCAGGAAGACAATCGATGAACTCCCTTCTTCCTTCATACTCCTCGGACCGAATTGGGCCTCGTTGCTTCTTCTTCTTTGGTTCTTGATCTTGAAGATGACATCGGCTCGAAGATGATGTAGGGATAGCCTCCTCTCCAAGATACCCCACTCTCAGAGATCAACCTATAGCCCAAATATTGCCCTCTACCTTGTACCACGCTCTCTCTAAGATGATTTCTTCTTAGCATAAGGGTCCTTTAAATAGATCTTGTCTATGGCTTCCTCCCGATCAAATTTGGACTCAATCAGGCTCCAGATCAGCAACATATCACGAGAAGAAATCTAGACCATCCGATGAATGGCCTGATGAGGTGATCGATGCTAACCTTCCTTCTCTGGTAGCAGAGACTGATCCACACTCTCGCTGGATCGAATCCTAGATCCATGGGACTCCTCTTGTGATTGGGACTTGGCCTCTTTCTTGATTCGACATGGCAGTGTGATGGAGCAGTGGCCAATGTGACGACGAGGTAGGGGCTATGGTTGGTGGTTAACAGTGAGGGAGGTTGAAAGGGGCAATGGCTATAGGTGGCCGATGATGGATGGATGTCGGTGGATGAGGGCGTAGGTGGTGATGGGGAGGCGGCTCGAATGGTGGGGTGGTGGTTCGGGCTGAGAAATGGGAGGAAGAGGGCAATAGTAAATGGTGATGGACAAACAATAGGGGCTGTGACTGGGGCTTGGAAAATGGTAGCTGGTGGCTTCTCCGGTAATGGTGGGAGGTGGACGATGGCTACGGTGACTTGAAGGCAGCTTCTTCGATGAGGGGAGGTCTTTGATGGCTGGCTAGCCATGGGTGGTGATGGCAGATGAAGGAGCAACACATGGCTAGAAAAAATGATGAAAGTGGGTGGCCAACTAGAAAATAAAAGCATTTCGGTGAGCTCTCCAGTGAGGACGAGGCTCTTGGCAACTCCTTCGATGATCGATGGCGTGGAGGATGACAGATCAAGTGGTAGATTGATGAAAATCTCCCCATGGTCCATGGATCAAGGCCATGGACTACTGGCAATGCAATCCTGAGGACCACCCAGACATCCATAGACCAAGTAGCCGGTCCATGGTGGACTGGCTGCTTTAAAATCTATGTTTTTTTCTTTAATAAACTTCAAAATTAAATTCTAGGCTTGTTTGAACTATGATTCGTGTTTTGTTTATGCCATTGACTTCAAAAATTGAGTTCTTTATAATAACGATCTTCTTTCCTACAAATGATATATAAAAATATCAATTTAATATAAATAAATATAGTTTAATTATTAAATTAATATTTTTATATGTGTATATAATATAATTATCATACCTCCCAACTTGAACTTTTTTCGTTCTCGAGTAAAGTAGATGAATTAACTATGTATACAAACTCATCCTTGAAAAAAAAGTTGACTTAGGCAGTTTTAAAGGCAGCCGATACCCTGCCAGACCAATAAACAGGTGCTTCATCGAATCACTGAGTCAACCCAATTAGCGGTTGAGTGTTGACCATAAAAATCTTTAGAGATCTTCCTTACTATCCTCCCAACTTACTCTTTAAATTCTTTAACTTGATTTGAGTCAGATTTGTTATCTTTTTATACTGTCCTTTTCTTCTTCTCTTTTTTTTGAGAAATCTAGTGCAATGTCTTGACCTCTTAAATGTTAGTATTCTTACCTTTTGACGCGAACCACAATACTTACTTATGTGAAGGGGTCTGGTTAGTCAGTAGGGTGCTATTGCTTAATAGATATCTTGACCTTCTTATCTTTTGACACAAACTATAATGCTTACTTAGACAAAGGAGTCCGGTTACTTAATAAGAGTTCAAGAAGAGCTATGAGATTAGACTGACTCTCTAATTATTATTTTTTTAAAGGACTTTTTATATATCTCAATATTTCCATCCTTACTCTCGATAAGTAGATTCTTTATTGAGATAAGAGGGGAGAGAGTTTTGGAATCACTCTCAAAATTTAACTTGATCAACACCCTACCATTTGTTGGATTTTCTTAGTAATTTTTTCCTTAGTATCTCTAAAACTATCTAGGCCATTAATCAATCATTGATTAGGGTGCCTAATTAACTTCAAATCGAGATAAACTTTGGATACAAAACTAATTACTTCTGGTCATACCTAAGGATTTCATTAGATTAGTTATTTCTTCCCCAACTTAATCAACATTGTCCTCAATGGAGAAGGAAAATAAAGGATGCAATATGTAAAAAGAAATAGGAAAGAGTACACTTGGAGTGAAAATGCTTTAAGAGTCAAAGAAGGCTTTGTGAAGTCATGGGCTCCTGTACTTCCATCTAAGTCCCTGTAATTATACTAAAAAGATGAGGTTGTTGGGTTGCCTCCTAACCAGCGCTAAGTTTAACGTCTTCAACCAGACATACAATAGCTTAGTTTAGTGTGGGTCAGTTAAGGTTACTAGATCAATGGTTTGATTTGAAGATATTCCTTCGATGTATGGTTTTAATCGTTGACCATTTATCTTAAAAAAATATCCTATCTTAGGATCAAGAATCTTGACTGCACTATGGGGGAACACATGATTCACTATGTAAGGTCCATCCCATCTAGATCTCAGTTTTCCAGGAAATAATCGAAGCCTTGATCACTTCTTTTGAACACTTCCACCTGACCACTAGTGTGTGGGTGGTATGATGTAGCTACCTGATGTGTGATCCCATATTTTCATAGTAACATTCGAAACTGATAGTTTGTGAAATGGATACCTCTATCAATAATGATAATACATGGAAATCCAAACCTAGAAAAGATATTCTTTTGAACAAATCTTATAATTACTTTATGGTCATTGGTTCGAGTTACCATTACCTCAATCCATTTAGAAACATAATCGATGGTCACCAAAATGTATTCAAAACCATTGGAGGGTGGAAAGGGCCCCATGAAATCAATTTTTCAAACATCAAAGATTTCAACTACCAAGATAGGGTTTAAAGGCATCATGTCTTTTCTTGAAATATTTTCTAAGGCTTGATATTTGGGACATTCTTGGCTAAAATTATGGGCATCCTTAAATATATGGGCTAGAAAAATCTACTTTGCAATATCTTAGCTACAGTTTTTTTATCAGAAAAGTGTCCTTTGCAAGCAAGAGTGTGACAAAAACTTAAGATACTTAGTTGTTCAGACTCGGGGACACATATACGAATGATCTGATCAGCACAAATTTAAAAAATTTTAGATCTTCCCAGAAATAGTACTTGACTTGAGTGAAGAATCTATCCTTTTCATTTTTAGACCAGCCATTAGGAACTTGCCCAACCACTAAATAATTGACTATGTCAGCAAACCAAGGAGCCTTTGCATGTGACACTGCTAGGAGTGGTTCATCAGGAAAAGATTTTTCAATTATTGTAGATTCAAAATTTTCTATTAGGATTCTAGATAGATGATCTGCTACAATATTTTCAGATCCCTTCTTATCTTGAATCTCAATATCAAATTCCTGTAGCAGTAAAGTCCATCTAATCAAGCATGGTTTAGCATCTTTCTTTGAGAGCAGGTATTTCAAAGCTGAGTGATCTGAATAAACCACAATCTTGGACCCTAATAAATTAGATCAAAATTTTTCTAGGGTAAACACTACAACTAGTAACTCTTTTTTAGTGGTGGTATAATTTTTTGGGCTTCATTTAGAGTTCTACTGGCATAATAAATTACTATATGATGTTTGTTTACCCTCTAGCCCAAAATGGCTCCTATGGCAAAGTCCGAAGCATCACATATTATCTCAAAAGGTAGTGACCAATCGGGGGGTTGGATGATCGGGGCTTTGGTCACAGTTTCTTTTAAAAATTTATAGGCCTTAAGACAGTCTTCATCATAGTTAAAGGGGATATCCTTAGTGAGCATATTACATAAAGGACGGGATATTTTGGAAAAATCTTTGATGAAATGATGGTAGAATCCTACATGACCAAGAAAAGATCAAATTTGTTTGATAGAATTAGGAGGAGGAAGTTTAGAAATCAATTTGACCTTAGCTCTATCAACCTCACACTACAGTGAACAGGACTTTTAACGATGCTTAAATTGACCTTTACCGACGCTTTAAAGCATCGGTAAAAATATCTTCGACGCTTGCAAAAGCGTTGCAAAGCGAAGAGTGGAGACGATTTTTCCCGATGCTTTGCGAAAGCGTTGCAATAGCGTCGGACATTTTTTCGACGCTTTAAAGCATCGGTAATTACAGTTATTAACGATGTTTTAAAGCATCAGATATAATATTATTGCTGACGCTTTTAAAAAGCATCGAAAATATATTATTTCTGACATTTTAAAGTGTTTAAAAATGTAATTACCGATGCTTTAAAACGTCGATAATAATAATAATTACCTACACTTTTTGAAAGCATCGGGAATAATATATTTTCGACGCTTTAAAGCGTCAGTAATTATTGACGGAATAAAGATATTCCCGATGCTTCAAAGCGTCGGGAATTTCATTTTTCAAAAAAATAAATAAATAATTATTTAAAAATTTGAAATCTATACAATTTTTTAACCTGTACATAAATAAGATATATTTCAATTTCATTCCAGGCATTCATCATATATCCAAACATAAATCAAAATATAAATCCAAAAATATAATACATTACAATTTAATGTTAGTTTATTACACATGTTGTTTAACAAAATCAAAAAAATACATGAAAATATATAGAGTGAAATAATAAAAAAGTCGAGGTCAATGATCTGCAGGAGGTAGATCGTCATCTGGTCTATGTGGATCTGATACTCCAGAAGCCTATAAAAAAATATTTAAAATATTTAACTTACGAAACTATTAATGACGCGGAAATTATATAAATTATTAATTTAACATAAAATATATATTTAAAATCATATATATATGTACCTGATATGGAACAAACATCTGTATGATAGATGTAAGCCGCTCGATGTGCTGTCTCATGCTATCCATCGCTGCTCTATCGGCATTAGCTCTCTATCGTATCTCCTCTACCTCGGCATGGCTCTGTCGAATCTCCTCAGCACAGCTCCGTCGCATATCCTCTATCTCCTCCTCGAGTCTGCAAACTCGTGCATCCTGAGCACTATCTATAGCCTGACGTGTATGTATACTGACCGTAGATAACTGAGTGGGAGTGACTCCAACTCCATATCACCTCACTCGACCGTAGCGCTCCGGGCCCATCAACTCTGTAAATACCTCTACCTCGACGCGACTACTCTGCGTAGATGCTGTAGAATCATCAACACACTCAGCAATAAGAGCTGTAGCTCTTTCCTGTATAAATTTAGATAAATTAGTAGGGTTTTAAAGATTAACAATTACAATTTAAATCGTTAGATGAATTAAATGTTAATAACTTATATATCCCTCGACTCATCTCTGACAAAAGTGTCATCACGATGAGTATGAGTCATCCGATAAAACTCTACCTGATCGGGTTCCCTCCCATGCTCATCGACCTACAATAAATATTATAATTTTAAGCAAATAACTCAAATTATTTTAAAAATTAGTTAAGTATCAAGATATATATGTATCGCGATACATCATCCGCGATATATATATGTATCGCGATACATCGTCCGTGATACATTGTCCGCCACATATATATGTATCGCAATACATCATCCGCGATACATATATATATCTCGCGACACATATACATATACCGCGATACATATATATGTCCCGCAACACATATACATGTACCGTGATATATATACATGTACCGCGATACATAAATGTACCGTTATAAGAAATAACTTATCCTTGCACCTCTAAATCCTAGTATTTAGGTACCTTGATGTTGTCATCAAGTGATATGTTGCAAGACTAGGACACAATTTTGAAATATCCTGTAAGGACTTAACAAGAACTACTTAATCTATATCACAAAAAATAAGAAAATAGTTTAAGAAACTTACGAACTCCTGCCTGACTCGCGCGTAACTCTTCGATCCTGATGTGTGGGGAATAGACTGAGATGCTCGGGCAGCTCTACCAATATCAGAATATATCTGCAAAATCAAAAGAGAACTCATATCAATAAAGTAATGTATATATATAATGTACCATATTCTTTAATAAACTTGCTTCAAATAAATTAGAAGATACCTGTCCCCTGTCAGAAAACCAGTAGTGAACCAACTACACCCACTGATGCGGGGGTACATCAAGAGGACAGGTACCAACTACCTGCTCCTCTGTCATACCCGGCAACTTGTACTTCGTCTTCAACTGGGCTTTATATTCTTTCCATTTCTGGTTGAGAGATTTTAGTACAAAGTCATGGGAGGATGGAGGAAGTACAAACTTACCCTACAAAACAAAATAATTAATAATAATATAAAACATAGTAATATTTGAACTATACAAGATAACAAATAATTTAATACAATTTTTTTACTTGTATAACTCGAAGAATCTCTACTTTATATATCGGAAGCATATCATTCCACTTAGCATAGCTAAGTGGACAAAGCTGATGCCTCCGTGCAACCATCCCCAGAAAAGAGCTCAATAAGCTGGTGGCTTTCTTAATTGGCTGCCCCAGCTCATTGCACTCAACCAATATCCTCTCACCCTCGGGCATCTGCCAAACATCACGTACTACTGTAGGCCCGCGCCTACATCTGACACTCCCCGATCCATCTACACAGAAATAGATAAAAGTAAGCTATAATAAAAAGTGTAATCAAATTTAAAGTTACCAAAGATATTGGAATAAATTACCCTGAATATGTATCCCATCATCTGCTGGATCGATGGAGGGTCATGATGCCCCGATGATGATGGAGCTGCAGTAGTATGCTGTGTGGAAGGAGAGGAAGGACCGGCATGAACATCCTCCGAAGTACTAGCCTCAGCATGCTGTCCAGAAGAACTGCCGGCCTCTATTAGGAATGTTGGAACTGCACCCAAAGAAAGCGTCGCCCGCGAGGCATCGTATGACCTATCATTTACATCAGAGACAGAATTAGTGAAGATAAATAGTAATTTAACATAATAATTACTATAAATTATAAATATTATAAAATTTAATACCAATAAGAATCAATCATTAGCATTTTCTTCAACTTCTGTCCTAACCAAGGGTATTGTAGCATGTACGTCATCAACTGGTACAAATTGAATGGCATGGAATGCGTATAAGTTACATCATCTTCATCATTTTCCAGTTGTTTGACAAACTAATACATGAAGGCAATTTAATTCTCATACCCCACTTCCTCTTGTTCATTCTTCTTGTTCTCCTCCTCCTCCTCCTTTTCTCTCTCTCTCTCTCTAGCTTTTCATTTTGGTACCGTGGTTGGGCCTGGTAGCATTACACTTTCTATTATTCTTTGTATCGGAAGCAGGGCAACTTGGAGCTTAGAACCCTAGTTTTCTTTTCCTTTCCTTTTTTTTAATTTTTATTTTTTATGGTAGGTGGGATCTCCCTCTATGATGGACCAATGGCGACTTCGAACAAGTCTCTCCCTTATTTCCTTACCCGAGATAAGTTCTTGTTCATTTTTTTTTCAATTTTCTTCCATTTATTACAATTCTTTTTTATTGTTCTTTGCTTTTATATTCATCTGTTATGCCTATATTCTATCTAATACAATATTTTGTGTTATATAAGCATCCAAAATCTATCTAATACATAATTATCTAAAACATAACCACATGAGTCTTCACATATTCAGTTCATATGAATTATGAAACTAATTTGATATAATATCATTTATAACACCTAGGATTTTATCCAATATAGTTTTGAAATGGGGGACAAAGGACAACATCTAAGTTGGCTGGCAAGAGCAATTCACTAGCAAAAGAATGCAGGATGAAGCGGAACAACACATTTCTGTTCAAATAAAAGAAGAATAAAGGAACACATTATTCCCTGTGCAAGAGAAGAATTCATTAAACTATCGGACACCATAAAAGAATGAATTCTTTAATGCCTAGATCATAGATTAATTGTAACTTTTATTCAAACAATGAAGGTAAATGGACTAATTAATCCAAATGCTGCCATGCTAATTATAATTTATTTCATTTCTTTCGAGAATATAAACTTAACTTTTGTATGGCACAAGTATTTTAGCTTCTATCTCAGTTACAATCAATGTGATTACTATTAGTCATACTAATTTTAGGAAATTGGGCATTGTATTAGATAGCTAATTTAAAAATTACTACTCGGTCACTTTTTATATTTTAAAGTTTAATTACTTCATTACTTATAAGTGTACTAGTCTGCATTAAGGAATTTTCTTTTTCTTTTAATTAATTCCTATGTTTTTTTCCTTTCTTTTGGATAGAATTCCATCCATGCCAACTCATCCCTTCTTAAATATTATAGGTGAGTTTGGATTCTTCATGTTTATCACCCCAACTTGAGAGAATATAGACTTACGGTATAAGAATAGCTTTGGATTTAAGCACCCTCAAAAAGGCATAGGAAGTGGAAAAAGTACCAGTTTGGATGTAAGGATAATATTGAGTGTGGGTGTGAGCTCATGGCTAAAACTTTAGGACTTGAATTCTCTCCAACCTCAACGTAGACTGGAGAAAGGCAGCTGCCTTGTAATCACAGCACCTATGATTGGTCTAATAGCTATCATTGAATGAGTACTATTATTCATACTATTTTTATGAAATTGGGCATCCTAGTTAATTAGATAGCTAATTTAAAAGTCACTACAAGCTACTTTATATTTTAAAATTTAATTGCTTCATTATTAGTAAGTGCTTTCTAGTCTCCTATATTGATGCATCACTGATTTTTCTTTTTTCTTAGTTAATTTCTTTGTTTTTTCTTTTCTTTTGGATAGAATTCCACCCATGCCAACTCATCCTTTCTTAATTATAGGCAAGCTCAGATTCTCTCATGTTTAAGGACCAGACTTGAGAGAATATGCACTTACTGTATAAGAATGGCTTTGCATTTAAGCATAATCAAAAAGCTGGAGGAAGTGGAAAGTACAAGTTTGGATGTAAGGATAATATTAGGGTGTGGGTGTGGCTCCATGGTTAAGAATTTAGGATTTTAATCCTCTCTAGACTCAACTTGGACTGGAGAGGGGCTTTCTTCTAATCACAGCTACCTATGATTGGTGTAATAGCCATGATTGAATGAGACAATTAGTCATACCATTTTTAGGAAATTAGGCATTCTAGTTAGATAGCTGATTTAAAAATCACTACCAAGTCACTTTATATTTTGAAGTTTAATTTCTTCATTACTAATAAGTGCTAGCTAGTCTCCTTATATTAATGCATTAAGAAATTTTCCTTTTTTTAATTTAATTTAATTTATTTTATTTTTTTTGAATAGAATTTCACCTATGCCAACTCATTCTATCTTAATTATATATAGGTGAGTTTAGATTCTCTCATGTTTATAAGGGACCGGCCTTAAGAATATGAACTAGATGTATATATAAGAATAACTTTGGATATAAGCAAACTCAAAAAGGTATGGGAAGTGGAAAGAATATGAGCCTGGATGTAAGGATAATATTAGGGTATGGGTGTGGCCCCAATGTTAAATATTCATGATTTGATTCCTCACGAGACTCAACTTGGACTAGAGAATGTGTCTTCAATCATGGCAATCCATGATTGGCTTTACAGTTGTGATTGGATGGGTCCCACCACAGCATATGGGGTGATGTACTTGTGCGCCCATATATATCCAATCACAGGAAGCCATGATTAGAAGGTAGTGCCTCTCTAATCCAGGTTGGGATTGAAGAGGATCCCAATTAAATGGGGATATACTTTGGATATGCCTCATAAATATAGATTTGAATTGCCGAAATGGCAATCGAAGCGACCAAGTGACTGAAACAATGTCCAACCTAAACATTAACATCTCAGAAAATTAAAATGAACAATTATTGCCGAGGGCCAGAGGCAGTAGCATGTTGATTGAACTACTAACTGGAGTCCTCACCTATGACACTATTTCCCTGTTCACTGACCTAACAGCTAAAAAATCTTTTTTTTCTTAAAAAAAAAAAACCCCTCATGCATTTCAATGCTTCAGTTGATCTGCTGCCCATTTTACAAGATCCATGCTTTAACTCGAGAGGTAATTGGAAATTCAGAAACCATGGTTGCATGATAAAGAAGTGTAAAATAAAAGAAAAATTTTAAGGCATGCTCAATAAATTTGCGCACACAAATTTGAAGAAAACAAAAGAAGTCTGCATCCATGAACTCACCTTCGGGCGAGTCTTGATCTCTGGTGACACCACCAGAGTCGACGATCGGCTGTCGATTGGCGGAGATCGATCACAAATAGAGAAAAAATTGGGAAAAACATATATCAACTTCCTACCACTCGATTGAGACTATGAAGATGGGAAAAATAGCGAAAATATAAAGATTTGAGAGAAAAGCCTACTTGATGATGGAGGGAGAGCGGCGGAGAGCGACTGGAGCTTGGGAGAAGGCCGTCTGGGAGAGCGACGGTGGGAGAGCGACGAATAGAAGGAGGGAGAGGGAGATGACGGAGGGAGAGCGGCGGAGAGCGCCTGGAGCTTGGGAGAAGGCCGTCTGGGAGAGTGGCGGTGGGAGAGCAGCGCACGGTGGAATGAGAGGAATTGAGATTAGGGCTCGGGCTCGAGAAGAAATGGGAAAAAATCCCGATGCTCGGTGCACGGTGGAATGAGAGGAATTGAGATTAGGGCTCGGGCTCGAGAAGAAATGGGAAAAAATCCCGACGCTTTAAAGCGTCGTTAATACCATTTTTTTCTCGACAATTTTGAAAAGCGTCGAGAGATGGCGTGGAAGAAATTTCGACGCTTTAAAGCATCGTTAATACTATTTTTTTGCCGACGGTTTTGAAAAGCATCGAGAGATGGCGCTGGAGAAACTTCCGATGCTTTAAAGCGTCGTTAACATATTTTTTTGCCGACGCTTTTAGAAAGCGTCGGGAGGTGGCGCAATTTTAACAACGCTATCCCCTAGCATCGGGAAAATTCTGTTGCTAAAACCCCGTTCCGTTGTAGTGTCAATCCCACTTTCTGACACAATATGCCCTAGGATGATCCCTTCTTGAACCATGAAATAACTTTTCTCCCAACTTAAAACTAGATTAGCCTCAATACATCATTTTAATATCTTCTTCAAACTATTAAGGAAACTCTCAAATGATTCTCCAAAGACTGAAAAGTCATCCATAAAGATTTCTAAGAAATCTCCCACCATATCCAAGAAATTTGATATCATGCACCTTTGAAAGGTTGTAGGTACATTATACAATCCAAAGGGTATTCTACGAAAAACAAAGGTTCTATAAGGATAGGTGAAAGTGATCTTTTCCTGGTCTCCTTGATAGATTGCTACTTGATTATATCCGGAGAATCCATCTAAAAAGTAAAAACATCATTGGCCAACTAGTTTCTTCCAAATTTGGTTGATAAAGGATAAGGAAAAATGGTCCTTGCAGGTGGTTGCATTAAGTTTTTAATAATCAATACAGACACACCACCTAGTAGAAAGTCTTGTTGGCACTAGATCTCCTTGGTTAGTACAGACAACCGTGAGTCCAGATTTCTTGGGAACAACTTGAGTGGGACTCACCCAGTGGCTATCAGAGATGGGATAGATGATACCAGTATCTAACCATTTAATTACTTCCTTCTTGACCACTTCTTGCATGTTTGGGTTGAGCTGTCTTTGCATTCTCGGGTTGGTTTGGCATTATCCTCTATATAAATGTGGTGCATGCAAATTGATGGGCTAATACCTTTCAAGCTAACAACAGTCCAACCTATGGCCTCCCTATGTATCTTTAGAACATGCATTAATTAATCTTCCTACTCATGGGTTAGGTTCGAAGCAATGATTACTGTCAGGGTTTTCTCAGGTTCTAAAAATATGTACTTGAGTGATTCGGGCAAAGGTTTCAATTCTAGTTGTGGAGGGACCTGAGTCGAAGAATACAATGGTGCAAATCTTAGATCAGGTAAAGGTTCAGTTGTCATTGACCAAGGTTATGAAGGTGATGGGTGAGGTGAATCAAGTAGGACATTCACCTCCTAAACTTGGATTTCTTCAATAAGCTCATTATAATCCATCGAATTGAAGGAAGAATTAGATTCAACTAATTCATCAATCAGCTCAATAATATAACAACTTTCCTCCTCTTGAACAAATTTTGAGGCATTAAAAATATTAATTTTCACCTTTTGATCCTCAAAATAATTGTCCATGGCTCCTATTTTATAATTAATATTAGCATTCGTAGTGGCTAGGAATGGACAACCTAAAATTATGGAATTTTGATTTAGCTCTTGGAATGGGTCCATGTCAAGTTTGAGGAAGTCTACTTGAAAATAACACTGGTTTACTCTAACTAGAACATCCTTAATCAAACCATGTGGAGTCTTAACAGATCTATCCACTAGTTGTAGGATGATTGATATATGTTTTAGTTCTCCTATCCCAAATTTTTCATAAACTAAGGTTGGAAGAAGGTTCACACTAGCTCCTAAATCCAATAAGTCTCGGTCAAAGGTAATGCCTCCGATAATGCAGGAAATCAAAGGGGTACCAAGGTCTCTCATCTTCTGATGTAATTAGTTTAACAGGACCATATTTACAACCTTAGATAATACAATTCTATTTATACTATGCCACTCACATTTTTGGGTACAAAGTTTCTTGAAAAATTTAGCATATGCCGGAACATGCTAAATTGCATCAAGAAATGGTAAATTTATATGTACTTGCTTAAACAATTCCATCAATTCCTTGTTATGTGCTCCTTGCATTTTGTATGAGGAGCTAGCTTCTAAGGCTAAAGGGAATGAAACTCTAGGTTTATATATATTAGGCAACTTATCTGCTCTCTTTTTTCCTTGGTCTTTCTCATTCAAATTTGGATTGGAATCAATAACTATTTTGGGCTCAGGTTCTTTCACAAGGTTAGTCTGAGTATGAGCCTCCCTTCTAAGTTTAGCTTTTGGCTAGCATCAGTACTAGCTTCTCCTACTAGGTCTAAGTATGGGTTTCTAAGAATCCTACCACTTCTAAGCTCAGAGATTGCTTTGGCATTCTCAAATTGGGGGTTCTTAGGTGGGACATTTGAGTGAAGGTTGGGTGGGTTGTTCTTGGGGTTCACTCTAGTTGGCTTGGTAGTTGATATGGTTCCCTCCTCATGGTGGACTCAGTTATTTGTCCTATTTGTGCTTCTAGCCTGGTAATTGACTTTGTTGAGCCATGATCAATTGTTGGAGTTGATTAAACCTATCCTCGGCTAGATTGGTCTATTGAGGAGGTTGGTATGATGGCTAATTATGATAAGATGGCTGCGTAGGCTGACTAGGTTGGCTAGGTTGACCTCTATTATAGGCATGTTTTAGTATTGGGGTCTGTTTTGAAAGTTCTGCACATGAGGAGTTTGGGTCAGATCTCGAGTCTACGGGGTCTTCCTAAAAAAATTGGGATGGTTCCTCCAACCTGGGTTATATGTATTTAAGAATGGATCATTAACTGGTTTGGAGTAACCTTGGGTAGCATGGACTTGTTCTTACAGAATGGTAGTAACTGTGCAACCGTAGGATATTCATTCACATGATGGGTTAGGCTAGTACAGATAGAACATATCTCTTGATGATTAGAAGGTGATGGGTATTGTGCAGGAGACTGTTGATCGAGGGCTAGGACTTGATCTATTTATAGGTAAAGAGGTCGATTATATCTAATCTCTGGGCTATCAGGTTCAAGTCGATATTAGGAGTAGGATTTGAGTACTGTTTAATTTTATAGACTCCTGCCTGCTTTTAATGAGGGATTGATCTTTCATAAGAAAATAATGAAGCATGGTTGATTGAATTTTCACTTAGGATCTTAAATAGGGCATAAGCTTCATCATCACTCTTACTCATGAATGTACCTTCACAAGATGCATCCACCATCTGTCTATACTGGTCTCCTAGACCCTCATAGAAGGCTTGAACAATTTGTCACTTCAATAGACCATGGTGTGGACATTTTCTAAGAAGTTCCTTAAGTCTTTTCCATAATTCATGAATTAGTTCTCCTGGGAGTTGAGAAAATCCAGTGATAGCTCGCCTTATGGTATTGGTCCTACCTATGGGATAGAATTTCTTAAGGAATTCATGTTGCATCTTAATCCAAGTTTGAATCGATCTCTCTATTATGCCAAGCCAATACTTGGCTTTATCCTTAAGTGAGAAAGGGAGTAGGGTCAATCTAAGTGCATTAGTGATAAAATCTTGGATCCTTACCGTAGAGCAAATTTCTAAAAATTCATCTAAAAGTTCATAAGGGTCGTTATTGGTATTTCCATAGAAAGATGGGGGCATCTAGATAGTGGTTGACTTGATCTCATAGTTTCTAGCAGGTATATCGGATAGGTGGATGCAACTTGATGGATTATAGGTAGTGGGAATGAAGTACTCTTTCATCTGCCTAGGTGGTTTTTCAGGATTTTCAGCCATTTGATTATCTGGTTTGATATGGATCAGCTATTTAATTTCAAAGTACTCTTTCATCTGCCTAGGTGGTTTTTCAGGATTTTCAGCCATTTGATTATCTGGTTTGATATGGATCAGCTATTTAATTTCAAGGTTGGGTTTGACCAGTCAGGAAATAAAGATCTCCTACCGTTTATGTACCAGTGTAACCCTAATATGTAACACAAAAATTTTTTTAAAGTTTTTTTAAAAAAATAGAAGAGAATGAAAGAGGTCTAAAGAGAAAATCCTAAGAGTCCTTAATCTAAGAGGATAGAGAAGAGTTAGTTTTTTTCTTGTTGTTTTTGTGAATTTCAAACACTTGTCATACATATTCCTATCCTAAGTTACCCTAATTCTAGACAGCTCCTAACTTTCAAGGCAGCTTTGGAGCCCTCCAAGTTAAAAACTAACTAACTAGCTGGCCAGGTAAGGGTAAGATCGGTAGGGGTCCCCTCATTGCTTTTTTTAGACACCAATTAAAATTGGCCTGGTCGGTCAACAGAACTAATTAAAAATCACCTTTCTTCAAGGCTACATCATCCTTAAATCCCTTTTTTAGACACCAACCAATCAGCTAATCTTGACCCAATCCAACTCTTTCGGGTGCCCTGTCCTATTGAGCTCGAGTTTCGTAGGGGCGACGTCTAGTTCATTTCAATTAGTAGGCTTAGGTATGCTGAATGCGACATGGTGGTTTGTGGGCTAAGGAAGGGTAATCAAATCCCCAGCTTATCTTATTTATGGGTTAATGCCCTTAAGATAGTTTATGAAAGTATGACATGCAAAACAGGAAGGTGTCCCAAATAAGTAGTAGGCTTTTAAGTTTTAGTTAGTTACTCTATTTTCGTTAAGTATTATGCGGTATTTTTTTATTTTCTTTTTATATTGTGGTAATTTAAGAAAGTGAAATAAAAGGTAGGTTTTAATATTAGTTAATTAAGTGTGAGAGAAAAAGACTAAAATTAGGTTAAGCAAATAAAGCAAGTAGAGATCCTAAATTAAAGAAAAAAATCTAATCTAATATTTAAAATAGTTATTTGAAAGGTCAATGATTTTTTTTTTAGGTTCACTTGAAAAGGAAGGACTTTAAGAAAAAAAAATTTCTTTATTTTGGATTAGTTTAAAAAGAAGAAAACTAATTAAGAGCAATTTTATTTTTTTTCCTTTTTATGTTAATTCCAAAAAGGAAGGAAGCAATAGTAGAGAAGGAAATAAATCTAAAAGAGAATTTTTTTGGTTAATATAGAAAAAATACTTAAAAGTAACTAATGAAAAAGGAAATTAGTTTGAGGTTATGGTTGACCACACTAGAATGGTAGATAAAATCTCTTCTCCCCTTTTTTCTTTTTCTTCCTTTTTTGATCTGCAAAAAAAAAAGAATTAGTAAATTAAATTTACAAAAAAACTAAAGAGATTAAAAATATAATGTTCGTACCTTCCTCGGCAATGGTGCTAAAAATTTGATAGACCGTGATGTTGTCATTAAGACACCGTGGCTATTAATTAATTAACCAACTCTGAAAGAAAAGTAAAAATATGTAGAAAAAGTGAGTCGGGTCAAATCTACGAAGAAGGCACTTATAAAAGAAATTGAAATCTTTGATTTTTAAGAAAATTAGGAGATTGAAATCGGATAAATAAAAATTAAAAGTGTAGAACAAAAGAAAATACGTGGTACTAGGATCTATTATTTAGATCCTAACATCTACTTGCAATGAAGATAAAGGACATAAATTTAAAGGTGCAAGAAAATAAACTTTATATAATTGAACTAGGATCCTATTACAAGAAAGTAAAAAGTATGCTTGAATGAACGTAAAAGCAACTAAAAAGAAAGTTGTAACAAAGATTGGAAGGAGGTCGGCGCTGCTTCATCGGGAAGATGGTCGACAAACTTCCTTCTTTCTTCGTACTCCTTGGAGCAAACTAGGCCTCGCTGTTTCTTCTTCTCTGGTTCTTGATCTTGAAGATGACATCAGCTCAAAGATGGCATAGGGACATCACTCCTCTCCAAGATATCCCACTCTCAAAGATCAACCTTTAGCCCAAGTATTGCCCTCTATCCTGTACCACGCTCTCTCCAGGATGATTTCTTCTTAGCATAGGGGTCTTTTAAATTAGGGATGGCAATAAAATCTAAATCCATGGGTACCCGACCCGATTGGGTCATGTAGTCAACGCTTTGACTGGGTTTGGACGGGTTTGGATAAAACCGAATGCTTAACTTTGGATTTGGCCGGGACTGGGTAGATATACACCCGACCCGAACTCGACCCGAGTCATTTTAATATTTAAATATATATAATTAATATATATTATATGAAATATATTTGATTAATTATTAATTATTAGTTATTAAATTTTAAAATATTTAAACCCTTTATCCTAATCATTATTTTTCATAAATAAGGAGAATTGTAAATTATAATTTGTAATCGATAAACCCTAATCAATCTCCAACTCCCCTCTTCCTCTTCAGCAGCTCTTCCTCCTCTCGAATCAGTGTTGAACTAAAATGTAGTTAAATTTTATTTATTTAATGTATGTATGATTTATAAAATGGTAAATGATTTAAAGTTGATAAAAATAAAAAAATATTTAATATGACTCAATTGGATTTGAGCCAGGTAAACCCGAATTACCCAATACCCAATTGAGATGGATTTAGATAAGAAAACCTAGTCTTGATAGTGTTTGGACTGGGTTTGGATAGTTTATTGAGTATTTGGATTTGGGTTTGGATAATTATGCACCCGGCCCAAACCCAGCCTATTGCCATCCCTACTTTAAATAGACCTTGTTTAGGGCTTCCTACTGGTCAAATTTGGACTCAATCGGGCTCCAGATCAGCAACATATCGTGAGAAGAAATCTGGACCATCCGATGTATGGCCTGATGAGGTGATCGACGCTAACCTTCCTTCTTTGGCAGTAGAGTCTGATCCAGACTCTCGCTGGATCGAATCCCAGATTCGTAGGACTCCTCTTGTGATTGGGACTCGATCTTTTTCTCGATCCGACATGGTGGCATGATGGAGTAGTGGCTGGTGTATGGTGGCGAGGTAGTAGCTGTGGTTGGTGGTCGATGATGAGAGAGGTTGAAAGGGGGCAATGGTTACAGGTGGCCGATGATGGATGGATGCCGGTAGATGAGGGCAAAGGCGACGATGGGGAGGTGGCTCGGACGATGGGGTGGCGGTTTGGATTGAGAAATGGGAGGAAGAGGGCGGCGATAAATGGTGATAATTGAACAACAGGGATTGTGATTGAGGCTTAGAATGGTAGCCGGTGGCTTTTCTGGCAATGATGAGAGGTGGACGATGGCTCCGACGACTTAAAGGAAGTTTCTCCGGCAAGGGGGAGGTCTTTGATGGCCAGCTAGCCATGGGTGGTGATAGCAGACGAAGGAGCAACATGTGGCCAGAAGAAACGATGAAAGAGGGCGATCGACTAGAAATTAAAAGCATTTCGGTGAGCTCTCTGATGATGATGATGCTCCCCGGCAACTCCGATGATAGGCGGCATGGAGGATGGCGGATCAGGTAGCAGATTGGTGAAAATCTCTCCATGGTCCATGGCTCAGGGCTGTGGACTGCTGGCAATGGCATCCCGTGGACCACCCAGACATCCGCAGACCAAGCAGCCGATCCATGGTGGACCGGCTGCTTTAAAATTTATATTTTTCTTTAATAAACTTCAAAATTAAATTCTTGGCTCATTTGAACTCTGATTCATGTGTCGTTTGTACTATTGGATTTCAAAAATCGAGCTTTTGCAATAACAATCTTCTTTCCTACAAATAATATATAAGAGTATCAATTTGAAATAAATAAAGATAGTTTAATTATTAAATTAATGCTTTTATATGTGTATATAATATAATTATCACCTAGTTATTGGCTTGACTCTCCACTGGCTGAGAGGTGGTGGTGTTAGTAGGATGGGATGAAACTCTTTTGTGTGATACATTAACCTGCCCTTCCCTTGCGCTTCTCAACATTGTTATCAGGCCCTTCCTCTAATCTATTGATATCAAAATCCATCAAACACTAAAGACGCTGGAGCTAGTGGTGAGAGAGGATCTTCAGAATACAGGACTTGTGAAAAAGTCATGGCTAGAAGGTATTCCAGTGAGGACCCTCTAATTTTCAAGTTATATATTCTACTCAACAGTATGAGGAGTGTGAGGCGAATTTTTTTTTGTGTACCTTAGGGGCCTCCAGGGAGCCCCTTTTATAGGTAAGAGATAAGGGTATTTCTAGAATGGAAAGTTCTCAATGGTTTTCATGAGAAATGATATGGTTGGAAACCCTATTATGCGGGCCATTTGGGGATCTTTTTGTCTATACAGAATATCTACTCTCCATTAATGAAAAACTTATCTTTTGTGTAGGATCAACCATGTTTCTTAATGACGATATTAACTATTGCATAGGTCTAGGTACACCCCTCTTAATTGTAAAGATATGATGGTGATTGGTGATCATAGAGTATGATATGACCTTCTAGTCATGCAGTTTGGGATGTGGAGATGAGCGTTGGTCATGTTAGCTTTTGAATGATCCAAAGGAGTGTTGCCTAAGGATTTTCTTGCCATCAAATACAAAGATTCGAGGTCGGTCCAATCGCCTCTATTGAAGGTGAGACATGATCGGTCTAAGGGATGTGAGGCATGATTCTGCATCGCCCGAAGGATAATAGATCCTAACTACCAGAGTTGGAATTCAGTTGGTGATGAGATTCAAATGTTGTCGATCACTAGGCCAAGGCTTAGTTAGCCGGAAGATACTTGGTTAGATTATATTGGTCAGTGGGCACATGCTGATAACTTTCGATGGATCAACTGATGAGAAAACATCAGTCACAGCTTAGGTTTGCTCGGACAATGATAATCAGTGGTTGGCATTTAGCTGGGTCCAGTTAGCTAAGAAAAGCATCATCCTCATCATTGAGTGGCTGGCCAAGCAATGGGACCAGCCACATGCCAAGCATATAGTTGAATCATCCCTAATAATGTTGGAGTCGAGAGGAAATCACCACCCGATGGGGGATCAAATCTCATGAGTGATTGGCGAATATGTGAACCTAATCCGACAAATGATTAGCGAACATATAGTTGGATAACCAACTAGATTTATTGACTTGGACCTCATATCCTTGATCCAAGCAGGATTCCCCCTAACAAGTATCATTGTTTCATCATTAATATATAAGATTTTAATAATAACATAATGATTGGTACTAAAGATAGAATTTTGATGACCACTCCATAATCTGGTTAATGACTATTTTGAAATATTATTATGAAAGATATATGCTTTACTAATGAATTATAAAATCATGATTACTATATTAACCAATATTCATTTTAATGACCACTTGATCATCTTGTTATTAAAGATATATTAAAAGATATTTTTAATTATTTTATTTCATGTTACTTTTGTAAAAAAAAAATTGGTATGAGTAAGCCATCCTTTTCTTAATACTAATGTAGTTGGCTATAATGGCATTACCATCCTCCCATCTATTGCTAGAGTCTTGATGCAATCCCGCTTCTTCAGGTTCTATTATAAGGTGGCATTTGATAATCCAAATGGGATTACCACAATGATATAAGATATCAATGATTTGAATCCTAAAAGGATTTGATCCCAATGATCAAATATTACTATGTTTCATAGGCCATAATCCAGTGATTAGATATCCTTAGGTATCTACAAGTAGCCTATTTGGTATTCTATAAAAATCCAAAATCACTGACCATATAATATTAAAACTACTCATATATTTTATATAGATATATTTTTTAATAATATAAAATATATTATAATAAAATATTAATATATTCTATAATCATATATTTATTAGTCCTACAAGTTAGTAATCATATAAAAATATATTAATTATTATTATAGAATTAACATTTTTACTTATACTTATACTTATAATATGTTATTTATTAATACTAATACTTATTTTGATTAAAAAATAAAGTAAATAGAAGTAATATATTAAAAAAATTATTGTATAATTTGATATTTCTACTCTAACTTAAAATTGTTATTCAAAATAATATAATAATAATATGATTAATAATATACTATAATATAATATATCATAAATATAATATACTATAATATAATATAATATCAAATATATAATATTGTTATAATATATTAACAGTATAGTGATATATTAATTTTTTCCTAGATTAAGGGATATTTTTGTGTTGCCCGATGAAATAACCCGAGAGAGGGATAAATTAGATTTTTCAAAAAATTAAAGCAAATATGTGTTAAATTTTGAAATTAGTGAAGTGATCATGTTGCAAAAAAATGTGTACTGAATATAACTATGTACAATGCTTGAAATAAAATAGGAGGGGAAGAGCAAAGCATACAAATACAAGCCTTTATAATAATTTGGTGTACTCCTAGTATCTACGTCCACTCCTTAAGAATCTCTTGAGAATTTCACTATAATCTCTCAAGACTATAACGATTTATTTTTCAGGCTAACAAATCAAATTCTTATTGGCTTTCTCCCTTAGGTTCACCAACATAATCTTACAATAAACCAATTCTAGGCTTGCAATCCAATTCAAAGACTTAGAAGGATTTATTCCCTAGTTTCAATTCTCTTGAAACTAATTACAACAAAAAATCAAAGTACAAAAGGATGAAAGCCGAAAAGCTCTTCTAAAAGAGTGAAAAGATTGTCGATGAAGCGCTTGATGGAATCTTTGAGTTGTCTTCTTCAATGGAAAGCCTTAATGATTGCAATGATTGCTGGTTGTTGAGAATTGAAGGCATTTTCTTTAAGAGCAAATACTTTTTTTTTAAAAGTTAGCTCCTGAAAAATTTTCTTGGAAGCACTTGACTTTCTCTAGTTTCTCTTACTTCTTTAATGAGTTTGGTTAGGGATAAATATACTAAAAGTCTTCAAAAAACTATTTATGATCATTGGAAAGCAAGAACTAGCCGTTTGACATAATGTCCAACTTTCTACAGTTTTGAAAATATAGCCATTACTATGATGTCAAACCTATAAGTATCAACACTTCAATTTATGAGTCGATATCTTGAATCGATGCTTGAAGTCCAAGTATCGATACTTGAGCTATTCTGAAAAATATTGCTCTCTGAAATTATCCTATGACATAAATACTTGAGTTATAAGTCGATCATTGAGTTGACACTTGGAGTCTAGATGTTGATACTTGGGCTTGCACAAAAAATCTAGCTAACTTGTCAGTCGATACTATGAGTTGACACTTAAATAGTAAGTGTCGATACTTGACGGGTCAGCTAAAAGTTTGTGTGCTACTATTTTTTTTGCTATATCTTTTCTATGGACCGATACTTGAGATCCTTGAGTCAACATTTAATATGTGCCACTTCAAAAATATGTACCAAACTCTGAATTTTGAACCCTTGACATGTATTCTTCCATTCCATCCTTCAATTATTCAATAAGACATGGTTTTCTTAGCTTTTCCACTTATGAAGATATCCCAAAATATTAAATTTATTTGCCTAAGGATTGATCATTTGAGTTTATTATTTACAAGTTTGAAGAGTATCGAAACATCAATCTCACAACTCTAACAAAATATTAGTACTTCATATATATTCAAACATTTTGTTATTCATCAAAATCTAGGTTGGAGTCAACAATCTCTCTCTTTTTAATGATAATAGAGCTTTGAGTATATAAATATAAAAGCTTAAAGTATTAGAATGCGTGGATCTTTAATTATAAATGTTGGTACCATGATAAGACTTATTTTAAGAATTTAAGTATTGAAGTATCAGAGTGTGTGGATCTTTAACTATGAATATTGGCACCATGATAAGACTCATTTTTAGATTTACTACCCATTATCAAAGCATGAGCCTATTAGAACATAATTAACTATTCTAAACTAATGTATCAGAGGTATTAGGGCACTAATGTATTGAGTTCATGAACAATTTCTTAAATATCAATATTTCAAGAATTTATCTATATATCAGTAATGTATCAATACATATGTTAATGTATCAGAGCAAATATATAAATATTTAATATGTATTGGAATGTATCAGGAGTGCTATAAATGTATCAAGCAAAAAACAAAAGATCAAAATTAGGCTTAAATTTTCAATTTTTCTCCCACTAACTTATGTAAATATGTAATTCACTTTTATTTGCTTATATACCATAATTTCTAGTCCCCTTTTTGTCATCATTTAATCAATCAAGGCAATGACTTAAGTTTTTACTTATTACTAGCACTTCTACTTTTTTTTTTCTTTCTATTTTACTCCCTTTTCCCTATCTCTCCTTGTTTATGGGCATCATTAAGATCATTTCATAGAATATTAGAGCATGGGGAAGTGAGGATAACACATGTGATATTAGCGATGTATCAGAGCAAATATTAAATAGTATGAAGATTTCATTCACATAGAGCTTCAAGATGAAGAAAAAACATGTAATATATATAAATACATGTTGTTGTACAAAATTGATGTTCTACGAACATTAGAGTATGACAAAACAGATGTTCTATAGGACATCATAATGAAGATACAATCAAATATAAGATAACAATCCTAAGGATAACATCCGTGAGGCTGCTCATCAGCGAAAAATCTAAAACTATGGTAGCCATAATCCTAGAAGCTATGGACTTAGGAGTTTTGTGAATCATGCTTCTAGTTCTATAAGATGGACCATAGTGATGGAACCCTAGAGTATGGATCCTAAGGTCCTAATAGTCTAACTCCTAGTAGTCTGAATCCTAGGAGAATGATCAGCTGAAGTCTGATTTAAGGAATGAGGTATTAAAAGTTAGGATCAACTGCTAGTACTGGAGGTCTACTAAAGTTGGAGGATTTGCTAGAGCTAGAGGATCTACTGTTGGTGAGGAATGGTCTATAGGTGGTGGAGATGGTGATGAGTCTGGTGGAAGATCAGACTGACCTACTAGAGTTAGAGTTGGTGCTAGGTGATGGATAGTAGGTAGGATCTCTATAAAACCTGTCTCCATCTTCTCTCTAAGTTATCCCAAAGCATCATCAGTGTGAGTCCTCAGTAGATTCTTCTTTGCCTACATCTGATCAACTCTGATAGATAGTATATGAATATCCTCTCTGACCACACTAACAATGGACTGACCCTCTCCTCTATGTCATCATCTATTTAAGCTCTCAGAAGAGGTTCTATAGGAGTCCATGGTGAAGGCTACCAGCTATCTCAATATCTATAGGAGCTGCAGGGGTATAGCTGGCTCGGGTCTCTCCTCCTCATCATCATCATCAAGTGTTAGCTCAAATGGTCCATCCTCAACTGCTTGGATCTCATCCTCTAAATCAAGCTTTGCCTCTTATCCGAAGCCTCTCCTGATCCATCTCCCATCGATCTTCTAATATCCCATGCAATGCAGGGACTGGTCATCATACATATTAGTGTGCAAGAGCTCCTTGAAGGCTTCACCCTCAAGTGAGATACCATAAGCATGAAATACTCTAGTCAGCCTCATCCCATATGGTAAACATAGATACCTGTTAGTCGCTGCCTCCTGTATCTAATGAGACATGATCCCAGGGAGATTGACTACCATCCTTCGTACCAGGGTAGTCATAAACATCAACTCCCGCTCAGCAATGAAGTTGAACCGACTAATCTTCAGTATAGGAATGCATTACTGATATGATGAAGTAGTGGCATCTCTTCCAAGAGCTGGTTGGTGACCATAGTGGATATGCTCCATACATCCTCTCTCTCCAAAATGCATATGAACCACAATGTTTGATCTCCTGAACTATCTACCATTATCCCTCAAATAGAGAGCTCCCACACTCAGCCTAGCATCTCCACAATCACCGAAATCTTGATACCCCTAACCTCTGCAATTCAACCATTACCACTGTGAGCCATGGAGCCATAAAACTTCGAATGAGGTGAGGGTAGTACCTCTCCATCATTGAGCAAAATGACTCACGCCCAGTAGCTCTAATCCACTCACAAATGGAGAATTCTTCTCTATCAAAATAACCAAAGTCTATTCTCCTACTACTCGTGATGGCTTTCATGGACATCCTATTTATTGCTAGAAACGGGGTGGACGAGGGCGAGAATCCCTCCACTCCTTAGGGTCATGTAAGCCTTAAACCATTGCTCATGTCCTTATGAATCACTCAATCTAGCCTTTTGGCTTAGTGGGCTAATTGCTTCCATGGCTCCATCCTTAAAATCGATCAAACAAGGTGGAAAGATCCTAAAAATGAAAAGTCAAGATCTCGAATCTTAATGTTTAAGGGCAAGTGGAGTGATTTTAGGAAGCTAAGGAGTGAGAAAATAGGAAACTCAAAGGAATGAAAGGTCATAGTTAAACCGGATTTAAAATAGGTTTCCATCGATGAGTCGAAACTTGTATTTTGTCCAAGTGTCGACACTTTGGTGAGTCAATATTTAGCAAAATTGCAAGTGTTAATACTTGAGAGTTTTTCAAGACATTTTCTATAGAAAGAGGAACTTAAAGGGATTTTAAAGATTATGTTTAAAATACTTAAAGGATTCAAAAAGATGAGTTTTCAAATTTAATAAGATTTCTAAGAACTAAACTAGAGAGGACGTGAAGGTTCTACTAAATGGGTTAATCACTCTTAATTTCTTTATTAATTATACAAAATCTATCTTCACTAAGGAATTTAGTAAAGATATCTATTAATTGCCTATCAGTACATACAAAATGAAGCAATACATTACCATTTTATACATGATCTTTTATAAAGTAATATCTTATCTTAATATGTTTACTTCTTGAATGCTGAACAGAATTTTTAGTTAAATTGATTGTACTTGTATTATCATATTTTATAGAAATTTAGTTTAATTTAATACCAAAATCTTTAAGTTATTATTTAATCCATAGAATTTGAGCACAACAACTTTCAGCTGCTACATATTCGGCCTCGACTATATATAGTGTCACTAAATTTTATTTCTTGCTAAACCATAAGATAAAATTAACTCCAAGAATTGATAGGTTCTACTAGTACTTTTTATCTAACTAACGTCAAAAAAATCAGTAGCAGAATATGCAATAAGTTCAATTGAAGATTATCTAGAATACTATAAGCTAATTTAATAGTGCTAGATAAATATATAAGTATGTATTTAATAGCTAATAAATATAATTCTTTAGGATTTCACTGATATCTAGTATACATGTAAACACTAAACATGATGTCTGGTCTACTTATAATAAGATACAATAAAGAGCCAATAATATCTCTATATAATTTTTGATTGATACTCTTACTGTTCTCTTCTTTGTCTAGCTTACAAAAGGAACGCATGGATATGCCAAGTGGTTTGGTTGGCTCCATCCTGAACTTTTTGAGAATCTTTTTAGTAACTTTGTTTGGTTAATGAAGATTCTCTCTTTAATTTGCTTGATTTGAAGTCCAAGGAAGAAGTTTAGCTCTCCCATTATGCTCTTCTCGAACTTCTCCTGTATTAATTTGGCAAACTCTTGACAAAAAACTTCATTAGTAGCACCAAAAATATAATATCATCAACATAAATCGTACCACTAACAAGTCATCATTCTTTCTTTTCAAAAACAAGGTGGTATCTACATTTTTTCTTGCAAAATCATTTTAAGTAAAATTTTGCTCAAGCTATTGTACCATGCACATGGAGCTTGTTTTAAATTATAAAATATTTTATGAAGTTTCAAAACATGATTTGGATAGGTATGATCTTCAAAATCTAGTGGTTGTTCAACATAAACATCTTCTTTTATGTATTCATTTAAAAAGACATTTTTAATATCTATTTGAAATAGTTTAAAATTCATAAATATATAAATGCAAGCAATAATCTAATTACCTCTAATTTAATAATGGGAGCAAAAGTTAAATTAAAATCCATACCTTCCTCTTGATTATATCCTTTAGTTATAAGTCTACTTTTATTTCTACTTACTATTCCATTTTTATCTAACGTATTTCTAAATATCCTTTGGTTTCAATTATTAAGATATTAGATGATCTTTCTACCAAAGTCCAAATCTTATTTCTTTCAAATTAATTTATTCTTTTTGCATTGTATTAATCCAATTAGTATCGTTTTTGGCTTCTTCAATACTTTTTGGTTCAATTTGAAAAATAAAAGCTAAGTAATCACACACATTTCTAAGAGTAGATCAAGTCCTTATCCCATTTCATGGATCATCTATAATTAGTTCTTTAGAGTATTCATGAGCATACTTTAGTTTGTTAGGTAGATTATTAGCTCTTATTGAAGGCCTTTTATCTTATTCTTCCTTCTTATTTTGGTATTCTGCAAGCTCCTTAGAGGGTACATCATTTAGAGTCAATTTCTTATTCTTTGAATACATGTTTCATCATCAAGAGTATCTTCTTTTCTAGAAGATTTATCATTAGACTCATTAAAAATAACATACATAGATTCTTCAATAATAAGAGTTCTCTTGTTGAAGACCCTATATATCTTGCTGGATGTGGAGTATCTTAGAATGATGCCCCTATCTAACTTGGCATCAAATTTATTTAGATTATCTTTGCGATTATTTAAAATAAAATAACAACATCCAAAAACTCAAAAATAATTTATAGTAGGTTTTCTACTTTTCAAAAGCTCATAAATATTTTTTTTTTAAATCAGATGAACCAAATATGGTTCAAAATGTAGCATGTTATATTAATGGCTTCTATCCAAAAATATCTTAAGAGGTCATTTTCACAAAGCATGGTACATGATATTTCTTCTAAAATCTTTTTTTCTTCTATCATCCCATTTTGTTAAGATATCCTAGGTGCAAAAAAATTATGATCAACACCCATTTCAATACAAAATTTTCAAAATCATGATTTTCAAATTCAGTTTCATGATTACTATGAATATATACAATAGAGGACCTTTTTATTTGAAACATTTTTATAAAACTTAGTAAAAGCTAAAAAAGTTTCATCTTTATATGCTAAAAATGCCATCCATGTAAAATGTCAGAAATCATCTATAATAACTAGACCATATTTTTTCTCACTTAAACTAGTGGTCCTTGTGGGTCCAAATAGATCTATATAAAGTAATTCCAAAGGTTTAGAAGTAAAGACTATATTTTTTTATTTAAAAGAATTTTTAGTTTATTTTTCAAATTGACATGCATCATAAATTTTGTTCTTTTCAAAAATGAGTTTTGGCTAATATTTTATAAGATCCTTTTTATTTAATTTGAAAGCAAGTGCATACTAACATATCCTAATCTTAGATGTCATAACCAACTAGTATCATTAACTTTAGCTTCCATTACAACTAAACATTGACCATCCTGTATAGAAAGATCTATCATGCATATATTTTTATGTCTATGTTCAATGAATATGTTTCCATTGTTATTGAGTCTAGAGACGATAAATAACAAATATTCAAAAGTCACTTTAAAACCTTTATTATAAAATTAATTAATGCCAAATAAATTGTGTTTCAGTCCATTTACAAGCAAAATATTTTCTATATAAGTAGAGGGGATGATATAAACTTTACTGATTTCAATGATTTTTGTCCTTTTGATTATCACCGAAAGTCACACTTTTAGATATGTGAATTACTTCATATTCTAGTTATGTGTCTTAAGCAACTACTATATAGGTACCACAATATTTTCTTCTCCTTGGTTACAAGACACACCTACAAAATCAATCAAGTAGTAATTTTAGATACTCAAGCCATCTTGAATCTTTTAGAGTTAGTAGATGTAGTTCCTTTTAGAATCCAAACTTTCTTTACATTGTCTAGTTTTTTGTGATCACATAAGTTTTATGTCCTAATCTATCACAACAATGATAAGTAATGCTAGAAGATTCGGGGAAAAATTTTTTTTTTGAAATATTATTATTATTTTTGTTATTTATACCCTAAATCGGCTTTATTAAAAATAACATGTTGACTATTCAAAAGCATGCTAAGTTTTTCAAAACTTATATAAACCTTTCAACGAAAGGTTTAACTTTTTCAAGTTTTTTTCATGCTCTTATGTTTTTTGCTTAAGGCTTTATTTTCTTTTGAAAGTTTTCATTCATTAATGCCAACTTTTGCTTATCCAAATCCTTGTTTTCTTGAGTTAAACTTTCATTTACTTTTGTTAATTTTTCTTTTCATTAATTAGTTAAGGCAAGTTTTTGATCTTTCAATTCTTGATTTGTTTGAGTTAAAATATCATTATTTTTTAATAGGTTTTTATTTATACTATATAACTCAAGAATTTATTTTTATTTCTTTGTTTTTCATTTTTAGCTTCTTAAAATCATTCACAAGTTCAATAAAGGAATCTTTAATTCTATAAATGTAAATTCACTTTTAGTTTTAGACCTTATATCTTTTTCATTGGTCATGAAGTATAGATTTGCAATCTTTTATGTCTCTTCATCAGAGCTAGAGTCATCACTCTGATGCGAAACTATATGCATGCAAGTATTTTTTTTGTATTTTTAATGTTAAGTTTCATGATTAATCCGAAGAACAGACCAAGAATCTAAGCAGGAAAAACTATGCAAGATAAGAAACTAAAGCATGCAAGATAGGATCTAAAAGTAATAGAAAAGAAGGACAATTGAGGCTGAGAAGCCTCGTTGGGCTAGTTCACCTACAATAAAGCTACTGGCGGTAGAGGGGGTGTACCTGACAATGGTGGAAGCGCCTGGTGTAGATCGTACATGACAAGATCGCTCTCACTCTGGATGGAGACCCGCGAATACCCAACTTTCTGCTCGGAGGTCCGATTGCAGCCTGGCTAGAGTCGTCAGATTCGTTAGAGTCGAGGGACCTGCAAATGACCTTCCAAGGGTTAGAAAATATTATGGAAAGAAGAAATAAGGGAAAATAGCAAAGGGAAGTTTAGGATTGGAGTGGGCAGCTAGGGTTTTGGAGAGCAGGATGGTGGCAGGAAGCGATTGCAAAACACCGAGAAGAGGAAGGGCTCACACAGAATCCCTTCAAGCACACAGCAGGGTAGCACATAGCAATTGGAGAATCAAAGATTATTTCATATCAAAAACTTATTCCTCATACAAGAGACTAGGGCCCTTTAAATAGACTCCTAGACTTGGCCCCAAGTAAGGCTAAAAAAGACATTATATAGGTCTTTAATCCCCATCCAACTCTAGCTAGAAAATAAGGAAGAAAGCTAGGTAGAAAATCCCTAAAACTCCTCTCCCTCCTCTTGCCTTGGTCGACCAAGGGAGGTGACCCTAGTGGCCAACCAAGGGTGGTAAGAATAATGCTTGGCACCACTTATCTCCTGTCCTGAGCCTGGGCTGGCCCAATTTGTTTCAGACTGCATTTCAGGACTTCAGGGCTGCGTTTAGGGCTTCAAGGCTTCAGGCTTGTCTCCCGGGCTTCTGATTTCTTCTCCTAGGCTTTCCATGATCCTCATAGCTTTAGTTGGTTGGTCTTCACTTGGGCTGGCTGGTCTTCACTTGTGCTTCACTTGTATGAGTCATTACATGTACTGATCTCTGGAAAATAACTAGCTCAACATGAGCTGACTAGTACATGACTCAAGTACAAAAAATAACTTAGATGAACTAAGCTTTATTACAAATGGACTCGAATGTGACTAAGTAATCCACAGAGGGTTGAGAAGCCTCTGTCTTATTCTGGTGCCTCTGGTGTTCACACCAATTCTCCCGGGATGGGAGGAACTCGACCCTATCGAGTGAAGATCAGGCTGGCTCATATATCTCTCGAGAAGGTCTGGGTTGAGACGTTGCAAGTCCTCTCGAGAAATCCACGAATCATCCAACTCTGGCCGGCCTTGCCATCGGACTAGGTAGCATTGATAGCCGCGGCCCCGGGTCATTATGGCTTGATCGTCCAGGATACGCTCGATCTGTTCTCCTCTCTCAGGCCAATTTATTGGTGGACACTCTAGGCTAGGGTCACTCTCAATGGAAGGAATATGTCCAAATGTCTCACTAGGTATCACTGCCGGTTTCCTGTACTCAACCAGGTCTGTGATATTGAAGGTAGAATTGATGCCCAAATTCGAAGGCAAATCTAATACATAGGCATTTGGTCCAACCCTCTCTATCACTTTAAAAGGTCTGGCTCCACAAGCATGAAGTTTCTTAACAGTCCCAGATGGGAACCGCTCAGGCCTAAGCCTAATCATGACAGAATCTCCTACATCAATTCCTTGGCCCTTCTTCGGGAATTAGCTAGTTTCTTATATGTTTCATTACTTAGGTTTATTTTTGGCTAATGTCCTTATGCAAGTCTCTAATATACTATGCGAATGATTCTGTAGACTCTGAGACTCGTGCATGATCAGGTAAAGGAATCAGGTCAATGGGGCGATTAGGCTTGTTCCCATGGACTATCTCAAAAGGACTCTTGCCCGTTGTCTTATTCACAGAGCTATTGTAGGCGAACTCTGCTATAGGCAACAATAGATCCCAAGTTCCAATGTATTCACCTACCAGGCATCTAAGGAGGTTTTCTAAACTACGGTTCACCACTTTGGTTTGGCCATCTGTTTGGGGGTGGTAGGCTGTAGAAAACTTAAGCTTGGTCCTTAACAGGTGCCATAGGGTTTTCCAGAAATAACTGGTAAACCTAACATCTCTATCAGATATGATGGTCTTGGGTAGGCCATGGAGTCTAACCACATTATTAAGAAAAGCTTGGCTACTCTAGACGCATCAAAGGTCTGGGAACATGGGATGAAGTGAGCCATCTTAGAGAACCTATCGACCACTATAAAGATAAAATCATGTCTCTTCTGGGTCTTAGGTAATCCTAACATGAAGTCCATACTTAGGTCCTGCCAAGGGCGATCAGGCACTGGTAAAGGTGTGTAGAGACCAGTGTTTTGCTTCTGCTGCTTTGTAACAGCATAAGTTCTACACCTGGCTACAATCTGAGCAACATACCTTTTCAATCCTGGCCAAAAAAACTGGTCTTCTATCGTTAAGATGGTCTTATTCCTACCAAAGTAACCAGCTAAACCTCCAGCATGGGTCTCTCAAATTAGGAACTCTCTAAGGAAGTTCTAAGTATACAGAGTCGATTGTTTTGGAAAAGGCAGCCATCCTGAATGGTATACTCGCTATGGGTACTGATGGTCCTAGCCTGAGGGTCTGGTAAATGTCTTCAAAGTCTAAGTAGGTTTCATATTCATCCTTTAACCTATCAAACCCTATGACTTGGGTACTGACTGATCCTAACAGCAAAGACCTATGGCTCAGGGCATCTGCTACCTTATTTTCTATTCCGGCACGGTGCTTCAGGACAAAGGTGTAGGCCTGAATGTACTCGATCCATTTACCATGTCATGGGTTAAGTTTCTTTTGGGAGTTTAGGAACCGGAGTGCCTCATGGTCAAAAAATAAGACAAACTCCTGCGGTAGTAAGTAATGTCTCCAATATCTAAGGGCCTGGACTACCACATAAAATTCCTTGTCATAGATAGAGTATTTAAGTTTAGCCTCATTCAGCTTCTCACTGAAGAAGGCTACAAGGTGATTCTCTTGACTCAGTACCCTACCTATTCATACTCCCGAGGCATCACAAGCGACCTCAAACATCTTGGTGAAGTCATGTAATCTAAGAATGGGTGCATGGGTCATCTTATCCTAAAGATCTAGGAAGCGCTTATCAGCTGCTTTGGTCTACTCAAATGTACCCTTCCTAATGCAATCAGTTATAGGTGCGACGACTGTACTAAAACTCCTAATAAATCTCCTGTAAAAGGTTGCTAGGCCATGGAAGCTACGCACATCATGGACACTAGTGGGTATAGGCCACTCAACAATTGCCCTAACCTTTTCAGGATTTGCAGAACTCCCTCAGGGGTGACAACAAAATCTAGGAAGATAACCCTATGTGTCATGAACTCACACTTCTTAAAGTTGGCATAGAGGCTATTATCCCTAAGAGTCTGGCATACTAATCTCAGATGACTAAGGTGGTCTTTTTTTGTCCTGTTATAAATTAAGATATCATCAACGTAGACTACAACAAATTTTCCAGTATATTCTTTGAGGACTTGGGTCATAATCCTCATAAATGTACTTGGTGCATTGGAAAGTCCGAAAGACATCACAACCCACTCAAACAGGCCATCCTTAGTCTTGAATACGGTCTTCCACTCATCCCCAGGTCTAATCCTAACCTGATAATAGCCGCTCTTAAGGTCTATCTTTGAGAAAACTTTGGCTTCGGCCATCATGTCTAACATATCATCCAATCGAGGATGGGAAACCTATACTTCACAGTTTATTTTGTTGATGGCTCTACTATCTACACACATCCTCCAGGTACCATCTTTCTTAGGGGTCAGTAGAGCAGGGACTGCATATGGACTCAAACTCTCCCTAATGAAACCCTTCCTAAGCAATTCTCCTACTTGTTTCTATAATTCCTGATGCTCACTGGTTTATTCTATAGTGAGGAAGGTTTGGTAAAGTGGCTCCTAGGACTAAGTCTATTGCATGTTGGATGTCCCTAAGGGGTGGTAATTGATCAGATAAATCATCAAGGAAGACATCCTCAAATTCTTTCAAAGCCTCAACAATTTCTTTAGGGTGTTCCTTTTGGGTCGGCTCATGTATTTCTTTGACGGTCAAGATCCAAATAGGATTACCCTCAGCAATCTCTCTTTCTAACTCCTTAGCCTTAATTAAATTAACTCTAGGTTTCTTGTCCTTAAGGCTACTAGAACCCCTCTTAACTGGGTCTCTAGGGGGAGTTTGGTGGATAACAAACTTATCCCATGGTAGCTAAAAGCACAAACATTGGTTCAACCAAATAGGGTTGTATTATGATAAAAAAGCCAAGGTCGACCTAGAATTATACTACTTACTTCCATGGGGATGACATCACACCAAATCTTTTCCTCATAGGTTTACAGTCTAATTAAGATTTGGCACCTAGCTTTGATATGGATGGAGGTGGAATCTATCCAAGAAACTTTGTAAGTGCTAAGATGGGGAACTGTGGTCAATTCTAAAGATTTAACTATATTGGCAAAGACAACATTGACATAACTCCCACTATCTATGATGATCTTAAGTACCTTACCCCCTACCTTAACAAAGGTCTGTAGGATGTTAGTCCTATGCCAATCTTCCTTAACTCAGGTTTGGGTTAAGATGCACCTAACCACTCCTAATTGGTTCTCAGACTCAGGTTCCTCCTTCTCACCTTCATACTCATCTAACAACTGGTCATCAGCCTTATAGATCTCTCCCTCAGGTTCAGCTACGGGTTCAGGCTCCTCTTCCTCTAGCTCACCTAAGTGTAGGGCACTAACTAGGCACTGGCTAGCAAAGTGGCCTAGTTTCTGACATTTAAAACAGGTCTTCTGGGGATTGTTACTCTTGTAGACCTCTACAGATTTTCTCTATCATCTCTACGGGTCAAAGGAGTACTCGGCTGGGGTCGACTTGGGTCAGGGTGACTCATATTAGGTCGACTCGGATTAGGTCGGCTAGGGCTGGGTCGGCTCTGGTGGGACTGGCTAGCTCTTGGGTACTGACTAGGGTATCTAGTGGGCTCAGGTTTACGGAAGATGGGCCCTCTCTGGAAATGCTCATGATCCCCAATAATCTGGTAGGCATGGTCCAGGTCCCTAACCTCTCTTATGTAGAGCTCCCTCTTAATATCATCTCTCATGCCAGCCCTAAAACTAGACAGGACAACATCCTCAACTCATAAGGTCACATCGCATGGAATACTCATCAAATTTTGCGATGTACTTCTACACTCCTACTACCCTGATTCAATCACTGCCACTGATCCATTAAACCATAACGATATGATGGTGGAACATATTTCCCTCTAAGCTTACCCTTCATGGCCTTCCAGGTGACTATGGGATCATGCCCTCCTAGTCTAAGGGTTCTCTCAACACTAGCCCAATATAACCTGGCCTCCCGGACCAACTTAAGCTTAGCAAACCTAAACTTACGCTCCTCCGACATATCATACCACTCAAATATTGATCAACCTCTTCCTCCCAATCTATATAGACCTTAGGATCATGACAACCATCAAAAGTGGGGGCATCAAGTTTAATGTGTCTATAGGATCTATCTTCCTGGTCTACAAAATTTTGATTGGGTCTTCTAGGGCGAACCTCTGGGATTAGGTCATGATGATGGGCTCTCCTAGGTTCAGCTTCAAAGTAGGGATTAGGGTTTGGGGTCCTCCTAGGTTTAGCCTCATAGTATGGGTCAAGGCGAGGGGTTCTTCTAGGATGAGGAGGTGACTCTAGATCTGGTTCAGACTGCGACCCATGGGTTCTCTCTATGGTCCCTACACGGTCCTCTACCTGATCAAACCTGTTGACTAAGTGTTCAAGTCTATTATTGGTTCGGGTATCGGACTAGGTCAACTGAGTCATCTGGGTAGTCATATGTGCCACCTGGTCTACAAGGGCTTGAATCTAGGTTTCTAGCTTATCCATGGGTTCAACCAAAGGTGGAGACAATAGATGATATGATGCTCCTAATCTAGTGCTCATGCAAGACTCAATATTGACTCAACTACAGCTCCCTAGACCTAGAGCCCAATCAGAATGGGTTGACTCAACTTACACTCAACTCAAATCCTAATCCTTCAATCTAGCCAGGTAAGAGGCAGGATGGTGGGAGGCCCCCCTGCTTTCGCAGGGACCCATTAAGGAACCACGGATCTGCTTAGGTCGTTTGACTCTGTACCTCTTGCCTAGACACCAGTATCTAGTGATAGGAAGTGAATTGGGTGCACTAGTCATCCCACAAAACTAAACCCGACCGATGGGTGTCCCTAGCCCACTAGGACAAATTAAGTCTAATTAGTTTTAGATTAGGCTTGGGACCGAATGCAAGGGATGTGGTTTTGGGCTAAGGAGAGGTTATCAACTCCTCCCCTTATCTAGCATAAAGAAAGTGCCCTTAAAGTAAATCATGCAATGATGGCAGGCAGATGAGGATGCAAATTAGGGTTTAGATGTTTTGGTATTTTTTTGAATATATGTATTTTTTTTCTTTTTTTTGTTTTGGAATTTTCTTGAACAGAAGATAATGGCAGATTATGCTCTAATATGTAGGAAATATACTAAAAAATATAGATATGCAAAGACTATACTAAAAAATCCTGAACTTTCTTAATCGGGTCTGCTGCCAAAATAGAGCAGAATTGTTCTCAGGTAGTGTTTTGGCTGGGAGAAAATCCACATACCGAAATAATTCCTGAGAAAATTCTAAAAAATACTTCGAATTATGAGGAATGTAGCAAATCAATTTCAAAATTTCTGAGTTCTATGCAGATAGAAATAATTAAAATAACATAGTATATTTGAAAGGGCCGAAAATAAATAAACCCTAAGAACTCCTTGTGTTCTTCTTCACAAGCCAATTCACAGTGGCATCCCTACCACCATAGGAGATCCCATCGATTGGAAAAGAGGGTTTTGAAGTCCTAATAATCTTCTATGACCGAACCATGGTGAAGCGCCCGATCCGAGTATCCAAAGAGAACCGAGCCCAAAATAGGCTCTGATGCCAAATGATGCAGAACCTATATATGCATGTAAGTATTTTTTTTGTATTTTAATGTTGAGTTGTATGATTAATCCCGAAGAACAAACCAAGAATCTAAGCAGGAAAAACTATACAAGATAAGAAACTAAAGCATGCAAGATAGGACCTAAAAGTAAAAGAAAAGAAGGACCGCGAGGCTGAGAAGCCTCAGTTGGACTAGTTCACCTACAATAAAGCTACTGGCAGCAGAGGAGATGTACCTGGCAACGGTGGAAGCACCTGGTGCAGATTGTATGTGATGAGATCGCTCTCACTCCGGATACGGTCGGGAAAATCAAGCCAGAGACCCGTGGATACCCGACTTTCTGCTCAGAGATCCGATTACGGCCTGGCTGGAGTCGTCGGATTCGTCGAAGTCGAGGGACCTGTAAACGACCTTCCAAGGATTAGAAAACACCATGGGGAAGAAGAATAAAGGGAAAACAGCAAAAGGAAGTTTAGGATTGGAGTGGGCGGCTAGGGTTTTGGAGAGCAGGATGGCAGCAGGAAGCAGTTGCAGAACACCGGGAAGAGGAAGGGCTCACACAGAACCCCTTCAAGCACACAGTAGGTAGCACACAACAATTGGAGAATCAAAGATTATTTCATATCAAAAATTTATTTCTCATACAAGAGACTAGGGCCCCTTAAAAGACTCCTAGACTTGGCCCCCAAGTAAGGCTAAAAAAACATTACATAGGTTTTTGAATCCCCATCCAACTCTAGCTAGAAAATAAGGAAAAAATCTAGGTAGAAAATCCCTAAAACTCCTCTCCCTCCTCTTGCCTTGGTCGGCCAAGGGAGGTGACCCTAGTGGCCGACCAAGGGTGGTAAGAATAATGCTTGGCACCACTTATCTTCCTTCCTGGGCCTGGGCTGGTCCAATTTGCTTTGGGCTACATTTCAGGGCTCAGGGCTTCGGGCTTGTCTCCCGTGCTTCTGATTTCTTCTCCTAGGCTTTCCATGATCCTCATAGCTTTAGTTGGATTGGTCTTCACTTGGGCTGGCTTGGTCTTCACTTGTGCTTCAGTTGTATGAGTCATTACATGTACTGATCTCCTGAAATAAACTAGCTCAACATGAGCTGACTAGTACAGGACTCAAGTAAAAAAATAACTTAGATGAACTAAGCTTTATTACAAATGGACTTGAATGTGACTAAGTAATCCACAGAGGGTTGAGAAGCCTCTGTCTTATTCTGGTGCCTTTGGTGTCTGCACCACACTCTCACTCCATGTTGCCATCATTGCTTTCTTCTTATATTTCCTTTAGCTTTCTTGAGAAGGGATAGTTTATCTTGTAGTGACTTGGCTTTTTGCATTCGAAGCATATAGGTTGCTCCTTCTCTTTCTCATTTTCTTTCTCATTACTTGGCTCTCCTTTTTGAGACTTTTCTTGTAATTATACTTCTTTCTTATAAATCTTCTACATTTTCTTGATGCAAGAGTCATTTTATCATCTTTATCTTCCTCATCCAAGTCTTTACTAGATTATTCCTTGGTAGTTATAGACTTGAGGGCAATATCCTTCTTCTTCTTCTTCTCATTTTTCTTGTTTGTTTCAATGTCAACTCATAGGTTATGAGAGAACCTTGGAGTTGCTCAATGAAAAGTATATCAACATCTTTAACCTCTTGTATCGTAGTGACCTTCGCATTCCATGAAGTAGGAAGAGATCTTAAAATTTTATTCGCAAGTTCAACATTAGAAAGGCTTGTCCAAACTTCTTAAACCATTATTAATGTTAGTAAACCTAGCATATATTTTAGTTATAGATTCACTATGTTCCATCTTAAACATTTCATAGGCATGAACAAGCATATTTTCTTAGTATTTTTTACTTGATTAGTATCCTCATAGGTAACTTCAAGTATATCCCAAATTTTTTTAGCTGAAGAATAAGTGAAAATCTTATTAAACATACTAGGGTCTAAAGCATAATAAAGTAGGTTTATAGCCTTAAGATTCAATTTAGTTTATTTGATATCATTCTCATCCCAATTATCCTCAAGTTTGAGAATAGCAATACTATCAATCATGATAAATGGCTTCTGAGGGCCTTTCATAATGGTTTTCTAAAAGTTATAATCTATGGCTTGTATTTCTTTGAATAAGGGTAGACGGTTTGAAGCTTGTCCCTCGACAACACAAGCACCAAATTAGACTATCATTCGATCTTTAACTCAAGATCGTTGGATCTAACTCATTGAGTACTAAGCTTTGAAACCACTTGTTGCCCACAAAGCAATCCAAGAGGGGATACATTGAGTTTTTAAAATCTTAAAGCAAATATGTGTTAAATTTGAAACTGGTGAAATGATTGTCTTATAAATATGTATGCTAAATATAACTATATGCAATGCTTGAAATGAAAAGAGGAGAGAAAGAGCAAAGCACACAAATACAAGTTTTTATAGTGATTTGGTGTACTCCAAGTACCTACATTCACTTCCTAAGAATCTTTTAAAAATTTTACTATAATCTCTCAAGATTACAGTTGATTTATTTTTTGGACTCATAAATCAAATTCTTATTGGTTTTCTTCTTCCTTATGCTTACTGTTAGACATTAGAATAATGAAAATTAACCTAACTTTACTTGATTAAAATTGATACTTTTTATGATATTTTGTAGGAATTGACTCCATAAACGTGCAGATCTTGATTTTAGGAGTCCAGCGATGCAAACAGAATGTAATTCGGACTTCGAACAGGCCCGAAATAGAATTTAAAGATTTTAGCACAGATTTTAAAGCTGCATGATTTTTGGAGTGGCCCTAAAACTTTTTGCTGGCTTACGTGGACCGGCTCAATGGTCCACCGCACGACCTCTTGGTCCACGGCAGCCATTGCTGCTGGTCCACGGGCAGAGCCATGGACCACCGTGCATCGTTTGCTCCGAATTCGCCAGAGAGCTTCCCCGGCACCGCCGAAGCCGCCGCCAACCTTCCCCGGCCAGAGAGTCGCCGTTCGGCCGGAAAATGGTCGGAAGTCATCTCCGCCCTCTTCCGCACCGCAGCCATGTCGCCTCCGCCGTCCGAAGCCACGCCGCCCAGCCGCGTCCGCGTCTACGCCGCCCGCAGCCGTGTCCCCGCCGCCCGCAGCCGCGTCCGACCCTGTTGCTGGCTCGCCCACGGCCATGCCGCCGTGTCTGCCCAAGCTCGCCGCCCTCCGCCCACGGCCACGCCCTCCGCCCATGGCCATGCCACGGCCACGCCGTCCGCCTCCGTCGTCCGCCCAGCACCTGCTGCCGTCCGCCATCCCCTCAAGCCGGCTCCGCCCATGCTACGCCGTCAAGCATCCGCCTCCGCCATTCCGTCTTCATCGCGAGCCACGCCGCCTCTCCTGCAACCGTGAGCCACCGTCCGAAGCCACGCCGTCCGCCCAGCGCCTGCTGCCATGCCCGCTGGTAGATCCGCGGGTTGTCGTTAAAACACCGTGGCTATCAGTTTAAAATCCGACTTCTTAAAATATTTAAAAATGCGTAGCAAGAGGAGTCGGGTCGAATCCACAGAGAAGGCGTGTTTTTAGGATTTGAAATCTTTTTGATCTTGTAAAAAAAAAATATTGAAGTCGAAAAGTATAAAAAAATTAAAATTCTAGGAAAAGTAAACTTGGTACTAGGATCTATTATTTAGATCCTAGCATCTACATGCAGACAAGACGAAAGACAGGAGTAAAAAAAATATTGCATTGATTGAAATTTAATGTCTAGATACAATGCAAAAAAAAAAATTAAATTAACAAAATAAGTAACAAAGAAGAACAGATCGGCACAGCCTCGTCAGGAAGATAGCTCCTTCCTTCGTACTCCGTGGAGCGAACTGGGCTTTCTCTGCGTCTTCTTCTTCGGATCCTGATCTCAGAGAGAGAAGGCTGGAAGATGGTGTAGGGACACGCTCTCCTTGAGAAACCTCACTCCCAAAGTCAACCCGTAACCCAAGCAATGCCCTTTACCTTGTACCTTCTTTTTTTCTCCCGGATCCTCTGCCTTGTGCATGGGGTTCATTTTATAATTAACCGGAGAGGAGAGCTCATTGCACACTAGCGATTGGGACAAAAGGAGTATCGTGACCGTCGTGCTGCTCCGTGCATCACGCCGCGACGAATTGCAACGCAACGCCCGTGGAATCATCGTGGACTGCTCGTGAGAAGCGCAGCAACGCCCATTTCCCGTGAAGAACACCCAGCTCGTGAACGCCCGTGGATTGCTTGTGGACTGCGCGCAACACCCGTGGACTGCTCGCCTGCACCCGTGGAGAAGCTCGGCCGTGCCTGTGGAACCACCGTGGACTGCGTGGCGACTGTGTGGCGACGCCCTGTACCGTGAAGATTGCAACGTGAGGAATGCCCGCAACGTGGAGAAGCTTGGCAACACCACCGCCCTGCAGCGCCCGTGGCCGTGCATGGAACAGGTGGCCGCGTGGAGGGCATGGCCGTGCGTGGAGCAGGTGGCCGCCGTGGAGGCATGCATGGCTGCGCGTGGAGGAGGGGTGGCTGCGTGGAGGAGGTGGCTGCCATGGAGGAGGTGGCCGTGGAAAACGTGGGCTGCCTCCTCTCTTTTGCCGTCGAAAAACACCGCCACCGACCGTCGAAGCATCGCCGGAGCTTCCCTCCGGCCAGGGACACCGCCGGCGTGCTTCCCGGCGAATTTCGGCGCCTCTGGAGGGCCGTGGTCCACGGCCTATTCCGTGGACCGGCAGCCATGGCAGCCATGGCTGCCGGTGAACCAAATGCAAATAAAAAAAACAAGGACGAGCTGCTCCAAAAATCGTGCAGCATCAAAATGTGTGCAAAAATCTTAGAAAATTCCGAACTTCTTCATTTCAAACCTGATTTTAAGTACAGTTGTGCGGTCGTTGGATCCATAGCAGCTCTACCTATTGGTGGATTTCAATCTTATTAATTTACCAATTCCATGATCATTAATTATAATTATTAATATTTTATTAATCATTAAATGGGTGTGTGGTGCTTTGACTGAAATCTATTTGTCATGAACGTACTCTAATTTCACACTTTTCAAATATATTTTTAAATAATGTTGTTTGCAAGAAAGTCCAAATTAATTATGAAATTAGGTTATTAAAAGAATGTAGCACCAATAATTAACTAAAATACTTAAAATAATCGTGTAAATCCAAGATTATCACACCCCCCAACTTAAATATTGCTAGTCCTTAGCAATGCAAAAAGTATAACTATGTGACACAAAGATCATCCTTTGCAAAAATAGATCAAGGTTTGAAAGTAAAAAGATCTAGCAAGTATCACTAATTAAGTATGAGTTTCAGAAATAAATTTGCAGTCAACATAATTAGAAACTTTCTTAGAGTTCATCTAAAGATCTACAGCACTTGTGTTTGTGATGACTAACTTAACATTTCGGTACTAGTTTGCAAGAACAAATGTATCTTTGATTACACTTACTTTGGTTATTTTCTATACATCCCTAAATTAAGCTTATGAACTGAGTTAGCTTTCACACTACCTGATTTTTTTTTTTTTTTTGTGCTGAGCATCCTGGCCTTCCCTTCACCGGTTGACGCGAACCTCCACACTGACTTAGGTGCAGACCCGGTTACTAAGTTTAGGGCGATCCACATATACTCTATGTTTTGCACTTTTATTTCAGGTAGGTAGCTCTTTCCTCAAAAAAAAAAATTTTAAATTGGGATATATATCAATTACCAGTTTTCAGTGATAATTAAGTCCTCAATTGTCCACAACTAATACTTACTTTGTCTCGTCAGCGTGCATGTGCAATGGAAGTGCTAATAGCCTTTAGGTGATCTAAGTAGGCCCTAAAGTCTGACACGCTAGTCTACTTCTTGACTCGCTAACAGTCATTAGCAACACTCTCTAACTCTTTTACTTTTCCTAGTCTATCATGCTCCAGATTTTTTTTGACACATGAAAAAAAAAAAAATTTAAATTTTATTTATTATTTTTTTTATTATTTTATTTATTTTATTTTATTTTTATTATTTTTTAAATTAAAAAATTAAAAAAAATTAAAAAAATATTTGTCCTGACCCCCCAACTTAAATACCATTGTCCCTAATGGTATAAAAGAACTAAAATGTAAAGGGATACCTGAGAAGAGGAGCTCGTGAACAATGTAGAGGCTGCAATTTTTTTTTTTTTTTTTTTTTTATAAAGAGTACATTTGGGTTGCCTCCCAACGAGCGCTAAGTTTAATGTCTTCAGCCAGACATAATGCTGCTCAGTTTAGTGTGGATCAGTTAATGTTACTTGGTCAATGGTTCGATTTGTTGATATTCCTTCAATGTATGGTTTTAAACGTTGACCATTTCCTTAAAGAAGTTTCCTGACCTAGGATCATAAATTTGACAGCACCATGGGGAAAACTTGGTTAACAATGTAAGGTCCATCCCATCTAGATCTCAATTTTCCAGGAAATAATCGAAGCCTTGAATTAAATAGCCAGACTTGTTGATTTGGCTTAAAGATCTCCTAGAAATAAATTGATCATGAAAGGCTTTCATTTTCTCTTTATAAATACGCGAGTTTGCATAAAGCCTCTCGCCTCAGTTCATCTAGTTCACTCAGTTGCAACATCCGTTTAGAACCGCTTGCTTTAAATCAAAATTTAATTGCTTAATCGCCCAATATGCTCTATGTTCAAGTTCTACCGGAAGATGACATGCTTTTCCAAGATCAGCCTATAGGGAGACATCCAATGGGATTCTTGTAAGCTGTTCGATAGGCCCATAATGCATCATCTAATCGATCTGACCAGTTTCTACGATCGGGCCTAATAGTCTTTTGCAAAATGTTCTTGATCTCCCTATTGGATACTTCTACTTGGCCACTTGTTTGCGGGTGATAAGGTGTAGCTACTTTATGTGTGACCCCATATTTTTGCAAAAGCATTCGAAATTGGTAGTTTGTGAAATGGGCACCTCCGTCACTAATGATGGCACGAGGAAATCTGAACCTAGAGAAGAATTCTTTTGAACAAACTTTATGACTACCTTATGATCATTGGTTTGTGTAGCTATTGCCTCAATCCATTTAGAAACATAATCAACAGCCACCAAAATATATTCAAAACCATTAGAGGGTGGAAAGGGTCCCATAAAATCAATTCCCCAAACGTCAAAGATTTCAATACCAAGATTGGATTTAAGGCATCATGTCTTTTCTTGAAATATTTCCTAAGGCTTGACATTTAGACATTCTTTGCCAAAAGTATAGGCATCCTTAAACAAAGTCGGCCAGTAAATCCACTTTGCAAAACTTTAGCTGCAGTTTTTGACCAGAAAAATGTCCTCCGTAGGCAAGGGTGTGGCAAAAATTCAAAATACTCAGATGTTCAGATTCAGGAACACACCTACGGATGATTTGATCAGCACAGATTCGAAAGAGTTCAGGATCTTCCCAAAGTAGTATTTAATTTGAGCAAAGAATCGATCCTTTTCATTCTTGGACCAGCCATCAGGGATTTGTCCAACCACTAAGTAGTTCACAATATCTGCAAACCAAGGGGCCTTTGCATGTGAAACTGCTAAGAGTTGTTCATCTGAAAAGATTCTTCAATTGATGCAGGTTCACACTTTCAACTAAAATCCTAGATAGATGGTCTGCTACAACATTCTCGGATCCTTTCTTGTCTCGAATTTCAATATCAAACTCTTGTAGCAGAAGATCCATCTCTAATCAATCGTGGTTTAGCATCTTTCTTTGAGAGCAGGTATCTCAAAGCTGAGTGATCCGAATAAACCACAATCTTGGAACCAAAAGATATGATCTAAACTTTTCCAGGGCAAACACCACGCTAGCAACTCCTTTTCAGTAGTGGTGATAATTTTTTTGGGCATCATTCAAAGTTCTACTAGCATAATAAATCACTATGGGACATTTGTTTACCCTTTGGCCAAGACAGCTCCTATGGCAAAGTCTGAAGCATCACACATGATTTCAAAAGGTAGTGACCAATCTGGGGGTTGGATGGTTGGGCTTGGTCACAGCTTCCTTTAGAAACTTAAAAGCCTTAAGACATCTTCATCAAAATGAAAGGAATGTCCTTGGCGAGCAGATTACACAAAGGACGGGAAATTTTGGAAAAGTCATTGATGAAGCGACGATAGAATCCTACATGGCCGAGAAAAGATCGAATTTGTTTGATAGAGATGGGTGGAGGAAGTTTAGAGATCAATTCAACCTTTGCTTTATCTACCTCGATCCCTCTCTTAGATACAATATGTCCTAAAACAATCCCTTCTCGAACCATGAAATGGCTCTTCTCCCAGCTCAGAACTAAATTAGCCTCAATACATCGTTTTAAAATTTTCTTCAAATTATTGAGGCAACTCTCAAAAGATTCTCCAAAGACTGAAAAATCATCCATAAAAATTTCCAAGAAATCTCCTACCATGTCCGAGAAAATTGATATCATGCACCTTTGAAAGTTTGCAGGTGCATTACACAAACCGAAAGGCATTCTACGGAAAGCAAAGGTTCCAAAGGGACATGTGAAGGTGGTCTTTTTCCTGGTCTCCTGGATAGATGGCTACCTGGTTGTATCCTGAGTATCCATCTAAGAAGCAAAAGTATTGCTGGCCAGCTAATCTTTCTAGGATCTGATCAATAAATGGTAAGGGAAAGTAGTCTTTGCGGGTAGCTGCATTAAGTTTTCTATAATCTATACAGACACACCACCCAGTAGAAAGTCGTGTTGGCACTAAATCCCCATGGTCAGTACGGACAACCGTGAGTCCAGATTTCTTTGGAACGACTTGAGTAGGACTCACCCAATGGCTATCAGAAATAGGATAAATAATACCAGCATCTAACCATTTAATCACTTCCTTCTTGACCACTTCTTGCATGTTTGGGGTTGAGCCGTCTTTGCATTCTCTAGTAGGCTTGGCACTATCCTCAGTATAGATATGGTGCATACAAATTGATGGACTAATGCCTTTTAAATCAGCAATGGCCCAACCTATGGCCTCCCTATGTGTTTTCAGAACATCTATCAATTGGTTTTCCTGCTCAATGGTTAGGTCAGAAGCAATGATCACAGGCAGGGTTTTGTCAGGTCCTAAAAACACATACTTAAGTGATTCAGGCAAAGTTTTTAGTTCAAGTTGTGGTGGGGCCTGAATCGAAGGGTGCAAAGGCTCAGTTCCTAGGTCAGGTAAGGATTCAGTTTGCATTGACCAAGTTGGTGAAGGTTGAGGTGAATCAGGTAGGGCATTTACCTCTTGGACTTGGGTTTCAGCAATAGGCTCATCATCTTCCATCAAATGGAGGAAAATTCAGACTCAACAATCTCATCTACTAAACTAATCACAGAACAATTTTCCTCCTCTCGAGCAAACTTTTGAGGCATTAAAAATATTGATTCTCACCTTTAGATCCCCAAAAAAATGTCCATAGCTCCCATTTTACAATTGATATTGGCATTGGCAGTGGCTAGGAATGGACGACCTAAGATTATGGGATTCTGATTTAGCTCTTGGGATGGTTCCATGTCTAGTATAAGGATCTACTGGGAAATAACATTGGTTCACTCTAACTAAGACATCCTCAATCAAACCACGTGGTGTCTTGACAGATCTATCGGCTAGTTGAAGAATGACTGACGTGGGTTTTAGTTCACCTATCCCAAATTTTTCATAGATCGAGGTTGGAAGAAGGTTCACACTAGCTCCTAGGTCTAACAGGCTCGGTCAAAGGTAATGCCTCCTATAACACAAGAAATCAAAGGAGCACCGGGGTCTTTCATTTTTCTGAGGTAATTGATTCAACAAAACTGCACTTACATCCTCAGACAAAATGATTCTCTTTATGGTTCGTGGCTCACGCTTTGGGTGCAGAGTTCTTTGAGAAATTTAGCATAAGCTGGAACATGCTGAATTGCATCGAGGAGGGGTAAATTAATATGAACTTGCTTGAATAATTCCATTAGCTCCTCGTTGCGTGCTCCTTGCTTTTTACGGGAAAGCCAGCTTCTAGGGCTGAAGGGAATGGGACTCTAGGTTTATAAGTCTCAGGTAATTCATCTGCTCTCTTCTCCCTTTCTCATTTAAATCGGAACCAGTATTAGTACTAGTCCCGGGCTCAGGCTCTTCTACATGGTTAGTCTCATCTTCTAACTTCTCATTCTTGCTAGCATCAGTACTAGCCTCTCTCTCCTGGTTTTGATATGGATCCCTAAAAATCCTACCACTTCTAAGCTCAGAAATTGCTTTAGCATTCTCAAATTGAGGGTTCTTAGGTGGAACATTAGGCTGAAGAATGAGTGGGTTGTTTCTAGGATTCGGTATTGGTTGACTCGGTAGTTGACCTGGTTCTCTCCTCTATAGTATTCAGCTAACTATCCTATTTGAACTTCTAACCTGGCGATAGATTGTTGTTGGGTCATGATTAATTGTTGAAGTTGATCAAACCTATCGTCGGCTAGATTGGTCTGTTGAGGAGGTTGATATGATGACTGATGATGATATGGTGGCTGATATGGTGGCTGAGCAGCTGACTAGGCTGACCTCTATTATAGGCATAGTTTTGGTATGGGGGCCTATTTTGAAAGTTCCGTGCAGGAGGAGTTTGGGTATGAACCTGAGTCTGTTATGGTTTCCAAGAAAAATTAGGATGGTTTTCTCAACCCGGGTTATAAGTATTTGAAAATGGGTCATTACCCGACTTGGAGCAACCTTGAGTAGCTTGGACTTGTTCTTGGATGAAAGGTGGTAACTGTGCAACCGTAGGACATTCATTCATGTGATGGGCTGGGCTAGCACAGATAGAACAAATCTCCTGATGATTAGAGGGATGGGTATTGTGATGGGTGTTGTATGGTGGGCAGGAGATTGAGATTGTTGACTGAGGGCTAGGACTTGGTCCAACTTTTGAGAAAGGAGGTCGACTATATCTAATCTTTGGGATATTAGGTTCAAGTCGACATTGGAATTTGAATGTGTAATTTCATAAATCCCTGCCCGCTTTTGGTGAGGAATCGATCTTTCATATGAAGTCAAAGAAGCATGGTTGATCGAATTTTCACTTAGGGTTTCAAACAAGGTATAGGCCTCATCCTCACTTCTACTCATGAATGCACCTCCACAAGATGCATCCACCATCTGTCTATACTGGTCTCCTAATCCCTCATAAAAAGCTTGGACAATTTGCCACTTAGACAGACCATGATGTGGGCATTTTCTAAGGAGTTCCTTAAGTCTCTCCCATGATTCATGAATTTGTTCACCAGGAAGCTGAGCAAATCCAGTGATGGCTCGCCTCATGGTGTTGGTTCGACCTATAGGATAGAATTTCTTAAGGAACTCGTGCTGCATTTCAGCCCAAGTTCGAATTGGTTTCCCTAGTGTGCCAAGCCAGTACTTGGCCTTATCCTTAAGTGAGAAGGGGAACAAGGTTAGCCTAAGGGCATCATCAGTGAAATCTTGGATCTTCACCGTAGAACAGATTTCTAAAACTCATCTAGATGCTTATAAGGATCTTCATTGGTATTCCCATAAAAGGAAGGGAGCATCTGGATTGTGGCAGACTTGATCTCATATTGTCTAGCAGGTATTTCAGGTAAATGGATACAAGTCGATGGGTTGTAGGTGGAAGGAATAAAGTATTCCTTCATCTGTCTAGGTGGTTCTTCTGGGTTTCCAGCCATTTGATTTTTTGGTGTACTATGGATCAGCCGTTCAATTTCAGGGTTGAAGTCAACTAGGTCTGGAAATAGAGATCTTCTACCGTGCATGAAACAGTGCAACCCAAAAATTTTTTGATTTTATTTTATATATATATGATTTTTTTTTTATTTTCAAACACTTATCAAACAGATTTCTATCCTAGGCTCCCTAATTCTAGACAGCTCCTAACTTCCAAGACCGCCTTGGAGCCCTCCAAGTCAAAGACCAATTAGCTAACTGGCCAGGTAAGGGTAAGGTCGGTGGAGTTTCCCTCTTTGCTTGCCTTAGACCCAATTGAAAATTGGCCAGGTAAGCGGATCCAACCACCTTCCTTCGGGACGTAATCCCTGAACCCCTTTCCTAGACACCAGTCAACCAACTAATCTTGACCCGGTCTAACTCTTCCGGGTGCCCTGTCCTATTGAGCTCGAGTTCCTTAGGGCTGACGTCTAGTTAATTTTATTTAGAAGCTTAGGTATGCAAAATGATGGGTGATGGTTTGTGGGCTAAGGAAGGGTATTGAACTCCCCACCTTATCTTGTTTATGGATAAGTGCCCTTAAGATGATTATGAGATTATGAAATGCAATAGGATGTCCAAAATAAAAGTTATAAACACACAAAATTAAATTAAAGCTATATATATATTTTTAATTTTGTGATTAAGTTTCTAATCTTAATAAATTATGAAATGTCTGGGCAATTTTTTTTTGGATTTTGCAGAAAAGATAAATTTACCAAAATGAATCTAAAAATGAAAAAAAAAAAAAATTGTTTGAAATTTGAAAAAAAAAATTTAAAATTTGAAATTTGAAATTTTTTTTAAAATTTGAAATTTGAATTTTTTTTTTTTTTTTGGAGATAAAAAAATAAACTAAAAAGATAAATAATTAATATGTAAAAGAGGAAAAAGTTTACTGATTGGGAGACTTCCTTCCTCTTCTGCTTTTCTCCCCCTTTTTTTTTTTTTAATCTGCAAGAAAAAGAAAAGTTATCATGGTATAAAAAAATCAAAAAGATCAAAAACTATTATTTTAATGCCCTCCCCGGCAACGGTGCCAAAAACATGGTAGATCCTGGGGTTGTCGTTAAAACCCGTGGCTATCAGTTTAAAATCCGACTTCTTAAAATATTTAAAAATGCGTAGCAAGAGGAGTCGGGTCGAATCCACAGAGAAGGCGGTGTTTAGGATTTGAAGTCTTTTTGATCTTGTAAAAAAAAATATTTGAAGTCGAAAAGTATAAAAAAATTAAAATTCTAGGAAAAGTAAACTTGGTACTAGGATCTATTATTTAGATCCTAGCATCTACGTGCAGACAAGACGAAAGACAGGAGTAAAAAAATATTGCATTGATTGAAATTTAATGTCTGATACAATGCAAAAAAAAAAAATTAAATTAACAAAATAAGTAACAAAGATAAGAACAGATCGGCGTAGCCTCGTCAGGAAGATAGCTCCTTCCTTCGTACTCCGTGGAGCGAACTGGGCTTTCTCTGCGTCTTCTTCTTCGGATCCTGATCTCAGAGAGAGAGGCTGGAAGATGGTGTAGGGACACGCTCTCCTTTGAGAAACCTCACTCCCAAAAGTCAACCCGTAACCCAAGCAATGCCCTTTACCTTGTACCTTCTTTTTTTCTCCCCGGATCCTCTGCCTTGTGCAATGGGTTCATTTTATAATTAACCGGAGAGGAGAGCTCATTGCACACTAGCGATGTGGGACAAAAGGAGTACCGTGACCGTCGTTGCTGCTCCGTGCATCATGCCGCGACGAATTGCAATGCAACGCCCGTGGAATCACCGTGGACTGCTCGTGAAAGCGCGCAGCATGCCCAGTTCCCGTGAAGAACACCCAGCTCGTGAACGCCCGTGGATTGCTTGTGGACTGCGCGCAACGCCCGTGGACTGCTCGCCTGCACCCGTGGAGAAGCTCGGCCGTGCCTGTGGAACCACCGTGGACTGCGTGGCGACTATGTGGCGACGCCCTGTAGCCCGTGAAGATTGCAACGTGAGGAATGCCCGCAACGTGGAGAAGCTTGGCAACACCGCCACCCTGCAGCGCCCGTGGCCGTGCGTGGAACAGGTGGCCGCCGTGGAGGCGTGGCCGTGCGTGGAGCAGGTGGCCGCCGTGGAGGGCATGCATGGCTGCGCGTGGAGGAGGTGGGTGGCTGCGCGTGGAGGAGGTGGCTGCCGTGGAGGAGGTGGCCGTGGGAAACGTGGGCTGCCTCCTCTTTTTGCCATCGAAAAACACCGCCACCGACCGTCGAAGCATCGCCGGAGCTTCTCCTCCGGCCAGGGACACCGCCGGCGTGCTTCCCGACGAATTTCGGCGCCTCTGGAGGGCCGTGGTCCACGGCCTATTCCGTGGACCGGCAGCCATGGCAGCCATGGCTGCCGGTGAACCAAATGCAAAATAAAAAAAACAAGGACGAGCTGCTCCAAAAATCGTGCAGCATCAAAATGTGTACAAAAATCTTAGAAAATTCATAACTTCTTCATTTCAAACCTGATTTAAGTACCGTTTGCGTCGTTGGATTCCATAAATCAAGCTCTACCTATTGGTGGGTTTCAATCTTATTAATTTTACCATTCCATGATCATTAATTATAATTATTAAATGTTTTATTAATCATTTAAATGGTGTGTGGTGCTTTGACTTGAAATCTATTTGTCATGAACGTACTCTAATTTCACACTTTTCAAATATATTTTAAATAATTAGTTTTGCAAGAAAGTCCAAATTAATTATGAAATTAGTTATTAAAAGAATGTTAGCACCAATAATTAACTAAAATACTTAAAATAATCGTGTAAATCCAAGATTTATCACCCGCTACCGCCGTGTCCCGCCCCATCCCCATCGTCACCTCCGTTCCCAAGCTCCTGGAGCTGCTTGTCACCGCTCCCTTGTTCAGACCGGGATGTCCGAAAAAAGGAGCATCGGAACAAGAAGAGATGTCGGATGATGCTGGATGGACGTGGGATTGTGCGATAGAATTTTTGAGTTTGATTTTTGAGATGAGGATGATTGTAAAAAAAATCAGATAAGGAGATAGCACAGAGTTTAAAATCAGATTGAGATGAGGAAATCACCGCGTTTCCCATACGGACCTGACACGGTATTTTTTATCTATAAATACCTCGGTGATTCTCTTGTGAAAGGGAAATTTTTGGGGAGGTTTCACTTGCTGTCCGTAGTTCCAGTTTCTGTTGTTGTCACAGAGAGTCAAGTCAGATAAAAAGGGAGAAAGGGACCCTTGTTCCCTTACTTTTCTTTTATTTTCTCTGTACCCTAATTTTTATGCAATAAATATTTATTTGCTTTATATTAATCCATGATTGCTTATTTTTATTTTGAAGTAATGCTGGAGTCATGTTGGATTAGCGTTTAATAAGTCGAAGTGAATTAATTTTGACTGACCTATACCTAAGGGACGGCCGTGATCCACGGGTACGGGCCGTACTCTTGAGATAGGTCATATCTGAATTATTTTCACAAAATTTATTATTTGCATCTATTTCTTGCATTAGTTTTAGTTTATTTTAAATCAAAGAAAATCCTTTTTCAAGAAACCCCAAGTCTCTGTGGGATCGACCCTTACTCCCGCTATTTTACCCTTTAGAGTAGTGGAATTAAGGTTCTAAATCGGTGCATTACGACACGTATCAGATTTTCGGTGCCGTTGCCGGGGACTTTTGGCGTTATTCTGAAAAAAAAATATAATCAACAATCTAAAAATCCAAAAAAAAAAAAATTCAATTTTCAAAATTTTACATTTCAATTTTAAAAAAAATTCAATTTTCAATCTTGAGTGCCCTGACATAAGGTTGCCCTGGCATAACTGGGAGGTTAGTTGAATGGTTGTCCTAGGGTACAAAAAGGTTGAACAAAAATTTTTTAGATTCACTTAGGTAAATTTATTTTTTTTTGCAAAACCAAAAAAATATATTACCCAGACATTTCATAATTTATTAGGATCAGAGACTTAATCATCAAAATTTTTTAAAAAAATTAAGTTTAATTTTGTTTGTTTATAACTTTTTGGACACCTTAGCTGTTGCATTTCATAATTTCATAATATATCTTAAGGGCACAACCCATTAATCATATAAGGTGGGAGATCAATACCCTTCCTTAGCCCACAAATCATCAATCCAGCATCTGCATTACCCAAGCCTTTAAGTTTAAAATTAATTAGATGTCAACCCTAAGGATTTCGAGCTTAATAGGACAAGGAAACCCTAGAGTTGGACTGGGTTTAGATCATTTAATTTCTTGGTGTCTAAGGAAAGTGGTTCAGGGACTAGAGCCCGAAGGAAAGTGAGTTGGTTCCGCTTACCTGGCCAATTTTTAATTGGTGTCTAAGGCAAGCGATAAGGGAACCTTCACCAACCTTACACTTACCTGACCAAGTCAGTTAATTGATCTTGGGCTTGGAGTGCTCGAAGGTAACCTTGGATCAGTTAGGAGCTGTCTAGATCCAGGTTAACCCTAGGATAGTGATTTTGATTTGTTTTACTTGTTTGATTGAAAAAAAAAAAAAAAATAATTAAATTAACTTTCTTCTCTTAGTTTAGGACTCTCTTAGGAACTTCTCCTTTAGACCTCTTCTCATTCTTCCACTTTCCAATTAAAATTAAAAAAAAAAAAATAAAAAAATCTTTGATTGCTGTTTGCTTTAGGAGGGAGGGTGTATGTTAGTATATTCTAGGTGCCGACTTCGAGAACCTAAACATATATCCCTAGATCCGAAAATCGAAGGCTCCAGTAGAGCAACCAGCCCAGGTACTATGGATTATAATCAAGGAATTGACCCTCCGCTAAAGGAGTACTTCACTCCTTCAAAATACACTTATTCACCTTGTATCCAAGTACCCCCTGTAGATGCCATCCAGTACGAAATCAAGTCCAGTGTGATTCAGATGTTACCCTCTTTTTACGGACTTGCGACTGAAGATCCATATAAACATTTAGATGATTTCTAGAAATCTGTTCTACTGTTAAGATACAAAATTTCTCCGACGATGCTTTAAGGCTTAGGTTATTCCCTTTTTCCCTGAAAGATAAAGCCAATATTGGTTGAATTCCCTAGACACTGTGACAATTTCAACTTGGGATCAACTTCAGAGGGAGTTCCTTAAGAAATATTTTCCCATAGGAAAGACGAATCAAATTAGAAAAGCCATTACTAGTTTTTCCCAATTAGATGGAGAGATGTTTCATGAAACCTGGGAGAGATTGAAAGAGCTAATTAAAAAATGTCCTCACCATGCCATACCCAAATGGCAATTAGTCCAGTGCTTCTATGACGGTTTGTCAGAAAGGCACCGGCAAATGGTGGATGCCTCATGTGGAGGAACGTTCATGCTTAAAAATGAACATGAGGCATGGCAGTTGTTTGAAACTTTAAGTGAAAATTCTCTACATCATATGTCAGCTGCCCGTAGAGATCCTCCCACAGGACCTGTAGAACCCAAGAGAGGAGGATGTATGAAGTTGGTCGTGCTATAGACATCTACAGCAAGGTTGATGAGCTATCTCAGAAGCTCGACCAACTTTTGCAAGCTGGAAATAATTCCTCCTCATCTCATCCTACTCATGAAGTATGTATTATCTGCTCGAGTTCCACCCACACCTTAGGTGATTGTCCATCAGCTTACCAATTTCCTGAGCTTCTTCAGGAGCAAGCTCATCAAGCTCAAACCCGAATGGCTCCTAGACCAGGAAATGACCCTTATTCGAATACATACAATCCCGGCTGGCGCAATCACCCGAATTTTTCTTGGAAACCCCAACCCGGAATCAATTCTTCCGTTAGGCCCAACTATCAGGAGACCAAATTTCAAAGCATGCCATTTTCACAATATCAAAATGCCCCACAGCCTCCACAACCTCCGCCAAGCGATCTTGATCCTTCCTTTCAAGAGAAGCTCCTTCAAACTTTGAAGGAGGGACTGAACATGAATACCCAAATCCTTCACTCCCACACACAATCCATTGCCAAGCTAGAGACTCAGATAGGTCAGCTAGCTACAGCTTTCAATCAGAGAGAAGAAGGTAAGTTGCCTAGTCAGCCCATTATCAATCCCAAGGGTCAATATATGGCTGAGAGTTCCATTGGACCAACCTGACCTGACCCAAGAAGAAGAGGTGGTTAAGCCAGAGAAAAAGAATGAAGAGGAGAAGGAATCCATTGGTCAAGTACCTGTACCTAAGGCTCCATTCCCTAGTGCTTTGGAGTCACCTTTACCATTGGATAAGAAAAATTTGAAAATGAATGAGATGCTTGAATTATTCAAGCAAGTCCAAATCAATTTACCTTCCTCGATGCCATCAAGCAAGTTCTGGCTTATGCCAAATTTCTTAAGGATTTGTGCACTCAAAATGGAAATCTAAGGCACATATCCCTAAGAAAATTTTCTTAACTGAGCAAGCCAGCTCAATTTTTCAGCAGATAGCTCCACCCAAACTCAAAGACCCAGGTACCCCAATTATCTCTTGTGTCATAGGGGACCTTACAATCAAGAAAGCCTTGTTAGATTTAGGTGCGAGTGTAAACCTTCTCCCAGGCTCAGTGTATGATCTGTTTAAATTTGGAGAATTAAAACCCACGACGGTGACTTTACAATTAGCTGATCGATCCGTCAAGGCACCCCGTGGAATGCTCGAGGATGTGTTGGTAAAAGTAGATGAGTTCTACTTCCCGATTGATTTTCTTGTTTTGGACATGGAATCTAGCGGTAACCCTAGTCAGATACCCATCATCCTTGGAAGACCTTTCCTAGCTACCGCTAATGCTTGCATAAATTGCAGAACAGGGTTATGGATGTCTCTTTTGGGAATAAGAAAATGCGGTTGAATATTTTTAATGCATGCCAAGGACCACCCTCTTATGATCATAACGAAGTAAACATGATAGAAGAAGTAGTAAATAGGAATCTTCCTGTTTGCTTGATTCGGATCCCTTGCAAGCATGTTTGACACATTTTGGAAGTGACGATTTTGATGGATATACAAATGAAGTGAATGCTTTGTTAGAGCCACCCAAGTTTAGCACCATTCCTCCTTGGACTGTGAAATATGAATCATTACCGACTCAATCAAGCCCTTTAGTGCCATCCTTAGAAGACCACCCAATCTGGAATTGAAGCCTCTTCCTGACAAGTTGAAGTATTCTTTTCTTGGATCCAATGATACCCTTCCGGTAATCATTGCATCTACTTTGACCTATGATCAGGAACAAAAATTGATGGATGTACTCAGGGAACATAAAGAGGCAATAGGATGGACAATAGCTGATCTTAAGGAATTGACCCTTCTGTTTGCATGCACCACATTCACTGTGAAGCAGAAGCTAAACCATATAGGGACATGCAACGGAGGCTAAATCCAAACATGCGGGAAATTATTAAAAAAGAAGTGGTTAAATTGTTGGATGCCGGCATTATTTACCCAATTTCGGATAGCCAATGGATCAGTCCAACTCAGGTAGTACCTAAAAAGTCAGGAATTACTGTCATTCAAAATGAAAAGGGCGAGTCAATTTCTACCCGAGCCCACTAGTTGGAGAGTGTGTATAGATTACCGGAAACTGAATGCTGTTACTAGGAAAGATCATTTCCCTCTGCCTTTTATTGATCAAATTCTAGAGCGACTAGCAGGGCAGAGTTTCTTTTGTTTTCTGGATGGATATTCAGGATACAACCAGGTTCCAGTATTTCCTGCAGACCAAGAAAAGACCACCTTTACTTGCCCTTTTGGAATGTTTGCATTCAGGCATATGCCTTTTGGTCTCTGTAATGCACCAGCCACCTTTCAACGATGTATGTTGGCCTTATTCTCCGATATGGTTGGTCATTTTCTTGAAGTGTTTATGGATGATTTTTCTGTCTTTGGATCTTCATTCGAGGACTGTCTCCATAATTTGGCTAAGGTATTGAAACGTTGTATAGAAACCAACTTAGTCTTAAGTTGGGAGAAGAGCCATTTTATGGTTCGTGAGGGAATTGTACTCGGACACATTGTTTCTGAGCGAGGGATTGAGGTTGACAAAGCTAAGGTTGAATTAATCTCGAAATTGCCTCCCCCAACCTCGGTTAGACAAGTACGATCCTTCCTTGGCCATGCTGGATTTTATCGACGATTCATCAAGGATTTCAGCAAAATCTCTCGACCATTGTGTGATTTACTTGCCAAAGACAAGTCCTTTGATTTTAGTAAAGAATATTTGGCGCTTTTGACATTCTTCGAACTGCTTTGACCACTGCACCTATCATCAAGCCTCCAGATTGGACTTTGCCATTTGAAATCATGTGTGATGCTTCTGATTATGCTGTAGGAGCTGTTTTAGGACAGAAGCTCAATAGGCCCCATGTAATTTACTATGCTAGTAAAACTCTTTTAAATGCACAAATGAACTATACCACTACTGAAAAAGAGTTACTAGCAGTTGTATTCGCCCTAGAAAAATTTCGATCATATTTATTAGGGTCTAAGGTCCTAGTTTACTCTGATCATGCTGCATTAAGACATCTGCTATCCAAAAGGATACAAAGCCTAGACTGATTCGATGGATCCTTTGTTACAGGAATTTGACTTAGAAATTTTGGATAAGAAAGATTCCAAAATATGGTAGCAGATCACATTTCTAGGATCTTAGTAGAATACAACAAGGAAATTATTGGAGATAGGTTTCCTGATGAGCAGCTATTCTCAATTTCTTCTACCAGCAATCTCCCCTGGTTTGCCCATATTGTGAATTATCTAGTAATAGGGCAAGTTCCTCCATACTGGTCACAACAAGAAAAAGATAGGTTCTTTTCACAAATCAAATATTACTTTTGGGAGGAACCTGAATTGTTTAAATACTGTTCAGATCAAGTGATCAGGCGATGTGTCCCTGAGAGTGAATTCAAGAGTATACTCAATTTTTGTCATTCTCTTGCATGTGGGGGACACTTTAGTGGGAGAAAAACTACAGCAAAGGTGCTGCAAAGTGGATTTTATTGGCCAACTCTCTTTAAAGATGCACATGAATTTGGCCGCAATTGTCTCAAGTGTCAACAAAGGGGGAATATTTCATGAAAAGATATGAAGCCCCTAAACCCCATTTTAGTTGTTGAAATTTTTGATGTTTGGGGTATTGACTTTATGGGACCATTTTCTCTTTCCTTTGGATTTGAGTACATTTTGGTAGCAGTGGATTATGTTTCGAAATGGATTGAAGCTGTGGCAACTCGAACTAATGATCACAAGGTTGTAATCAAGTTCATTCAGCATAATTCTTTAGTCAGTTTGGGTGCCCAAGGGCCATTATTAGTGATGGGGGTGCGCATTTTACAAATAGACACTTTGACGGACTGATGAAAAAGTATGGAATTACCCATAAAGTAGCCACCATATTATCCCCAGACTAGTGGTCAGGTTGAAGTTTCGAATAGAGAGATCAAGCACATTCTTGAGAAAACGGTAAGACCTGATAGGAAAGATTGGTCAGAACGTTTGGATGATGCTTTATGGGCTTACCGAACTGCTTTCAAGACCCCTCTAGGAATGTCTCCGTACCGGTTAGTGTTTGGAAAGGCTTGTCACCTACCTGTTGAATTGGAACACCGTGCATTTTGGGCTATCAAGCAATTTAATTTTGACATGAAGAATGCAGGTTCCCATCGAAAACTTCAGTTAAGTGAGTTGGAAGAGTTACGAAATGAGGCTTATGAGAGTTCAAAAATTTACAAGGCTCGAACAAAGGCTTATCATGACAAATTCATTAATAGAAAATCATTTGAGCCTAATCAAAAAGTGTGGCTCTACAACTCTAGGTTACTCTTTTTTTCCTGGAAAACTCCGCGCACGATGGGATGGACCTTTGTAGTAACTCAAGTATTTTCCTATGGAGTTGTTGAACTTAAGGATCCTAAGCAAGGGAATGTTTTTAAGGTGAATGGCCAGCGTTTGAAACTATATATTGAAGGAATCAGTGATGGAGAAGTTGTTGAAACTCTTGATCTTGAACACCCAGTGTTGCTGTGAAGATCAACTTAGTCTAGCTGAAGACTATAAACTTAGCGCTCCTGGGAGGCAGCCCAGCTCTTTCCTTAGTTCATATTTTAACTTCTAGTTCTTTGTTTTTAGAATAAATGGAGTAATAAAAGAAGATTGCGGGAACATGGTGATAGAAGGATGTCCAATTCCATACCCTACTAGGTTGTATCCTTCCATGCCATTTCGTTATTAATATTCTCTTCCATTGGGGATAATGGAAATTAAGTTGGGGGGTGAGGTAATCTAATTAATTAAATCAAATCCTCGAGTAAAATTCTAATCAGTTTTTGTGTACAAAAATTTGTCTCGAATTGAAAAAAATCAAGCTTACTAAATGAGAGTGATTAATGGTTTAGAAAATTTTAGAGATACTGAGGGATGATTTATCAAGAAAACCCTATAAGTGGTAGAGTGTAGTCCAGAAAATTTTAGAAGAGTAATTCCAGACCCTTCGGCCTATTGATCTTAATAATGAATCTTACTTATTTTGGTATAGGCATTATAAAAAGTCCCCAATTAAAAAATTTCCCGAGGTTAATAAAGATTTTTAGCATCTCTCATTGAGTAACCGGACCCCTTCGCCTAAGTAAGCGTTGTTGTTCGCGTCAAAAGGTGGGGATGTAACAAATCTTTCGTAGAGTTAGTCTTGACTTAACCTTTTTAACTCGAGTCAGTAAGCCCGAGGGATATTTTACACCTAATGCCCTAAAGCTAACTGGTTTGGGAGTCATTGGCTTAAAGCTCGCTACAAGGGTAATTAGAAAGCAAGGTGTCAGGACATTGCACTGACTTTACATTTAAAAAAAAAAAAAAGGAAGAAAAAGAAGAAATAAAAAGTGGGGACTAAATAATATTGCACCAAAACCAAAGTAAGTTGGAAGATTTAGATAGTGAGATAGAATTGGGGAAAAAAAAAAACTCTTAAACCTTCTATGGACTTTATTCTACTACTAAATGGGTGGAATTGGTAATCCAATGAAGTACATTTTAATAATCTAACCATGTATCCTTTGATTTTAGGGTTAGTATGATAATTTTTATTTCATGGACCATCTTAGTACACAAGACTCATCCATTTCCTTTACTCGAGGACGAGCAAAGTTTAAGTTGGGGGGTGTGTTAGACATTAGAATAATAAAATTAACCCAACTTTATTTGATTAAAATTAATACTTTTTATGATATTTTGTAGGAATTGACTCCATAACGTGTAGATCTTGATTTTAGGAGTCCAACGACGCAAACGGAATGTAATTCGGACTTCAAACGGGCCCGAAATGAATTTAGAAGATTTTAGCACAGATTTCAAAGTTGCACGTTTTTGGAGCGGCCCTAAAACTATTGCTGGCTCACGGTGGACCGGCTCAATGGTCCACGCATGACCTCTTGGTCCACAGCAGCCATTGCTGCGGTCCACGGGCAGAGCCGTGGACCACCGTGTGCCGTTTGCTCCGAAATTCGCGGAGAGCTTCCCCGGCACCGCCGAAGCCACCGCCAACCTTCCGCCGGCCGGAGAGTCGCCGTTCGCCGAAAAAATGGCCGGAAGTCGTCTCCGCCCTCTTCCGCACCGCAGCCGTGTCCGCCTCCGCCGTCCGAAGCCACGCCGCCCAGCCGCGTCCGCGTCTCCGCTGCTCGTAGTCGCGTCCGACCCTGCTGCTGGCTCCGCCCACGGCCATGCCGCCGTGTCTACCAAGCTCGCCGCCCTCCACCCACGCCATGCCACGGCCACGCCGTCCGCCTCCACCGTCCGCCCAGCACCTGCTGCCATCCGCCATCCCTCAAGCCGGCTCTGCCCATGGCTACGTCGTCCAGCATCTGCCTCCGCCGTTCCGTCTTCACCGCGAGCCACGCGCCGTCTCCTGCAACCGTGAGCCACCGTCCGAAGCCATGCCGCCCAGCCGCGTCCGCCTCCACCGTCCGCCCAGTGCCTGCTGCCGTGCCCGCTGCCGCCGTGTCTGCCCCATCCCCGTCGTCACCTCCATTTCCAACCAGCTCCTGGAGCTGCTTGTCACTGCCCCTGTTGTTCAGACCGGGATGTCCGAAAAAAAGGAAGCATCGGAATGAGAAGAGATGTCGGACGATGCTGGATGGACGCGGGATTGTGCGATAGAATTTCTGAGTTTGATTTTTGAGATGGGGATGATCGTAAAAAAATCAGATAAGGATAGTGCAGAGTTTGAAAATCAGATTGAGATGAGGAAATCATCGCGCTTCCCACACGGACCCGACACGGTATTTTTCATCTATAAATACCTCGATGATTCTCTTGTGAAAGGAAATTTTTGGAGAGGTTCCACTTGCTGTCCGTAGTTCCAGTTCCTGTTGCTGTCACAGAGAGTCAGAGTCGGATAAAAAGGGAGAAAGGGACCCTTGTTCCCTTACTTTTCTTTTATTTCTCTGTACCCCAATTTTTATGCAATAAATATTTATTTGCTTTATATTAATCCATGATTGCTTATTTTTATTTGAGTAATGCTGGAGTCATGTTGGATTAGCGTTTAAGGTAAGTCGAAGGGAATTAATTTTGACTGACCTATACCTAAGGGACGGGCCGTGATCCACGGGTACGGGCCGTACTCTTGAGATAGTCATATCTGAATTATTTTCATAAATTTATTATTTGCATCTATTTCTTGCATTAGTTTTAGTTTATTTTAAATCAAAAGAAATCCTTTTTCAAGATAACCCCAAAGTCTCTGTGGGATCGACGTTACTCCCGCTATTCTACCCTTTAGAGTAGTGGAATTAAGGTTCTAAATCGATGCATTACGATACGCATCACTTACCAATACAACCTTACAACAAGCCAACCCTAGGCTTGCAATCTAATTCAAAAGCTTGGAAGGGCCTATCCTCTAGTTTCAATCCTCTTGAAACTAGTTATTACTAAAAACTAAAGTATAAATGGACGAAAGCCAAAAAACTTTTCTAAAAGAGTGAAAAGATTATCAATGAAGCTCTTAGTGGAATTTTTGAGTTGTCTTTTTAATGAAAAGTTTCAATGATTGGATTGCTAGTTGTTAATAATTGATGGCACACTCTTTAAGAACAAAGATTTCTTTTTAGAAGTTAGCTCTTAGAAAATTCTCTTAAAATTACTTGACTTTCTCTTGGTTTTTCTTACTTTTTTAATGAGTTTGGTAAGAGATAAATACAATCAAAGTCTTTAAAAAATTGTTTATAGCCATTGAAAGTAAGAAATTAACCATTTGACACAATGTCCAACTTTTTGTAGTTCTAAAAAATATAGCTTACTATGCTTTCAATTTATAAGTATCGATATTTCAGTCATGAGTCAACACCTTGAGTTGATACTTGAAGTCTAGGTATCGATACTTGGATTGTTCTGAAAAATAATGCTCTTTGGAATCATCTTATGATATTGACACTTGAGTCATGAGTTGATCTTTGAGTTGCCACCTTGAATTGACACTTGGAACACTTGAGTTTGTACCAAAAAATTAGCTTTTTGTTATTTCATATGGCTTTGATACTTGGTGCATGAGCTAATCTATGAGTTAACACTATAAATCGATACTTAAACACAAGTATCGATACTTGGTAGGCCAGCTGAAACTTTATATGCCATTGCTTTTTTCTTTTCTCGATCATTTTTAAGAGTTGACACTTGAAATCTTTGGATCAATACTTACCTATGTCATTTCAAAATGTATGACAAACTCTAAATTTTGAACCCTGGACATATATTCTTTCATTCCATCCTTCAAATATTCAATAAGACATGATTTCCTTGGCTTTTTTATTTATAAAGACATCCAAAAAATATAAAATTTACTCGTCTAAGGATTGATCATTTAAGTTCATCATTTATAGTTTGAAAGATAGCTAAATCATCAATCTCACAACTCTAACAAATATTAATACTTCATATATACTTAAATATTTTATTATTTATCAAAATCAAGATTAGAGTCAATATTTTATTCTTAAATTTTAGAACAAATTACTATTTCGGAGATCTTGGATGCTTGACTTCAAGGATTGGTATCTCATCACTGGATTGTACAGTGATTTAAAAAGTAAAAGTGATTTGAGATCGCTGCTATATAGGATCACAATTGTAACCAAATAAGGTGATCTCATCACCTTTACTAATATTATCCTTAATCTTGGATTGATCATTTCATACCAAATGCCCTAAGAGGGAAAATCTTTTTGGTGAGGTCTATGATTTGGATCAGCCACTTAAACCATTTTCCCTAAAAGTAGCTTTATTTATTAAACCAGTTGAACCGTTGACCAAATTGGATTTCATTTGAACCATTGGTGTTTTGTATAAACCATAGGGATAGCAAAATATAACCCAACCTGCCAATCCAACTCATGTTTGACCCACCTTAAACAGGTTTGGATTGAGCTTAAACGGTTTTGGATCGTAAACAGGTTAATCTGTTTAACCCATTTATTAAACAGGTCGGGTTTGTGTTTGAATTTTCTAACCTGCATAACTCATTTAACCAATTTATCTCTTTTTAATATAAATTATTGTGTATTAGGATTTTGATGTGGGTTTTTAAATTTTGGCAGCCAAATTTGAAATTTTAAAATCTACTTTCATTTTTTTTGTTCTTTCTTGCAATCCACATGATCTAGGACCTTGTGCAGAGAGTCCATAGGGCCATGGATAGTGATGCGAGACGATCCTAAGGCTACCATGACGGTAGGGAAAATAAAAACTATTTTTTTTTGTATTTTTTTAGAATTTAATTTGTACGCTAATAACTCGAAAATTAAGTAAAGCATAGCAGGAAACTAGTAATGCCAAGAATCATTATACCCGCATAAGGACTCATGCAAATAATAAAAGATAGGATCCCAGAGATTGAGAACTCCCAGTTTAAGACAGCATACCTTCAGCAAATTAGAACTTAAGAGGGGGAAGGATTATACCAGGCAAGGATTTGAAGATCCAATCGATGAAGAGATCGCACAGCACTCTGAATCGGCGCCTGAAGACAAGCCTTTATACCTTGAATCAATCAGCTATCTGGGATCGGTCTTGGAGGCAAAGAGGGCCTCTTCCTTGGAGGTGAATATCACGGGGATCCTGCAAGCATCAGAGGATTAGTTAGAGAACAAATAAAAATGGAATTATGGAACTAGGGTTAGAAAGGAAGAGATGGGGTTTTGGATGTGGGCGCTTGAAGTGAAGAAAGATGCTAAGCTTGGGTAGCCTAGGGCTTCCTTTTCCTTGGCATCTTAGGGCTTGAAGGCAGCAGCTTGGTCGGCTAGGGCTTGGAAGACTAGATAGTCAAGGACACTCATACCTCAACACAAGAATAAAGTAACACAAGAATACAAAACAATCTCAAATAAATTCACTAGAGTTTTGATATCATGAATAAAGATTACTTACAAGAGGGAGAGGGGAGGGTTTATATAGAGGTTCCCTAAGTCCTCTCCTAATAGGATAGATTACAAAGTTGAGAGGGAAAGGGATTATAATTTGATTAAGATTGGGAGAATACACTTTGAATGAAACTAGTTCTCCTCATTCTACTTGATTTCCTTCCTCCTTTGAATTGGTCAAAGGCTTGGACTTGGAGACCTACATGCACTGGGCTTGGGCGTGTGGGCTTCATGGTAGCAAGAGGCATCCTCCGTTGGGCCTTGATGCATGGGCTTTGGTCCCTGGAATTAAGATGCCAAGTATCGGTATATTCCTTGGAATCTTGGTTCTGAGGCTCATGGGCTTAACTCCTGGGCTTAGAATCTCTTGGCTTGGAGTGTTGGCATATTTCTGGAATTAGGGGCACCTGGCATCTGAATATACTTTGGCATCTAGAGGGTATCAAGGCATCTGGAGGTATCTGAGGGCACTAGGTATCTGGAAGAATCTTGGACCCTGGGGTGGCAAAAAGGTCCAATTGGCTGATGTGAAGGCCTCTAGCTCCTGGATGAGGCTTGGTGGAACTCCAAAATAGGGAATCCTCTTTTCTTGTACAAAAATTGAACTGGTACTGAACTAATAGGTATAGGACTCAATGACTGACTAGGGTTAGACAATCAACTAGCCTCAACTTATTATAGGACTCAATCTACTTGATTACAAACTTTGACACATGGCTAAGTAAACCAGATAGGACCCAGTAACTGTGTCTGATCATGGTGCCACCACCAATCTCCCGATGGGAGGAACTCGATCCCATCGATAAGGGTCAATGTGCACTCATATAGCTCAAGAAGGTCTAGATTGAGGCGCTGCAAATCCTCATGGGTGATCCACGAGTCCTCAAATTCTGGCCAACCTTGCCAATGGACAAATACCTGATAACTATGTTCTGGGTACTGATGGCTTGGTCATCCAGGATGTGCTCAATCCTTTCCTCACTTTAGGCCAATTTGGAAGTGGGCTCTTTGGGATGGGTTTACTCTCAAGGGAAGGAATTGGTTCAAATGCTCACTAGGTATCATTGCTGGCTCCCGATACTCCATAATGTCTGAAATGCTGAAAGTGGAGCCAATACCAATTCGGGTGGCAACTCGAGCACATAGGCATCGAATCCCTCCTCTTCATTATTTTGAATGTCCACTTTCGTGAGCATAAAATTCTTTACGGTCCCTGGAGGAACCGCTCAAGTCTAACCCTGAACATCACATAATCTCCTGCATAAAACTCTTTACTTGTTTTCAGGATTTAGCCAAGTTTTTATATAGTTCATTACTTATGTTTAACTTTTGACTAATTCCTGATGCAATGCTGTGCAGAGGTTAGTGCAGGTATGGACAGGTGATGCAGGGCTGTGGATTTATTGGACTCAGGATTAGAACCCTCACTTTCAATGTTTGATCTTGGCTTAGTCTCTTCATCAATTTTACAGTGGTTCAGATCATTTTGCTCTAATTCTTCAATGGGTTCGCTCTCTAATTCTTTAGCCTTAATTAGATTAATCCTAGTTTTTTTTCTTTAAGGCTACTAGAATCTTTGGGTTGATCGGATGAATTACAAATTTCTTTCCATGATGACTAAAAGTACAAGTATTGGTCCAACCAGATAGGGTTGCATCATGATCATAAAGCCATGTTGACCTAAAATGATACTACTGGCTCCCATGAAAAGGACATCACACCAAATCTTCTCCTCATATGAGTGCAATTTGATCAAGATTTGGCACCCAGACTTGATTGGAAGGGATGTGGAATCTATCCATGAAACTCTATAGGGGCTAGGATGGGGAACTAGGATCAATCCTAATGATTTACTGTATCGGTAGAGATGGCATTTACACAACTCCGACTATCTATTAAATCTTGCATACCTTATCCCAATTTTCATAAAAGTTTGTAGGATATAGTTCTACACCATCTTCCTGGGTTCTGGCCTGGGAAGGGAGGACCTAACTACCCCTACTAGTTAGACTGATCAAAATCCTCCTTATCTCCTTCATATGCTTCTATCAAGTATGGCTCAGCTTCATAAACCTCTTCTTCTACATCCTCATTACTGGGTTCAGGCTCTTGTTCCTCAGCTCTCTATGTGTAATGATCTGTAGACATGACTAGCTTAATGACCTACCTGTTACACCTAAAGTAGGCATCAGGGCTGGGCTTGGGGCTTTCTAAAACTGGGTGCCTTACCCTTATTAGTTCTAAGAGGTGTCGAATTGCTAGAACTAGAGTGACTCAACTCGGTTTAGGTCGAAGTGGGTTAGGGTTGGGACGAGTCAGGTGGAATTGGTTAAAGTGAGTTAGGGTTGGGTCGAATTGGATTGGGGTTTAGTCTGACTGGGTTAGAATTGAATCGGACTGGGTTAGGGTTGGGTCGACCTTGGTATACTAGACTTGGGTTTGGCTTTAAGAAAGGGGCATTATTCCTAATAGCTTCAGATCGCTGGTATGGAGGTCCCCTTGGAATTGTTCATAATGTCTAGCTATCTGGTATGCTTGCTCCAAATCGTTGACCTCTCTCATGTACAGCTCTCTTTAGATATCTTCACGTAATCCGATTCTAAACCTAGACAGGGTTTATGCTAGAGACTCTGATTTATTACACCTAATGGCAAATTCATCAAACTGGGCGATGTACTCAGATATAGACCTATTCCCTTGACGTATCTTATTCCATTGGTCTAGGAGTTTCTGATCATAGGATGTAGAAAGGTATTTCTCCTTAAGCTTTTGTTTCATCTCTTACCAGGTGGTTATGGGAGGTAGCTCTCGTTGTCTCCTATTATGCTCAAGGTTAGCCCAATATAGCCTAGCCAGACAAATCAATCTCATCTTTGCAAATTTATACTTCATTTCTTCACTCATATCATACCAATCAAAATAATATTCCATGCCTCCTACCCAATCTACATAGACTTTTGGTTCAAGACTACCATCAAAGGTGGGTGCTTCTACCTTAATGTTTCTCATGGCCCTTTCATCTTAAGCACAAACTTCTTGGTGGGGCCTTCTATAGTTGGGTTCCTGGATAGGGTCAGGGTGTTGGACTCTCCTAGGATTGGGTTCCTGATGGGGTTCCTGGATAGGGCCAGGGTTTTGAACTCTCCTAGGGTTGGGTTCCATAAATTGAACCTGGTTTTGGGTTCTCCTAGGGTTGGGTTCCATAAAGTGGTCTTGATTTAAGGTTCCCCTAGGGTTATGAGAGGTGGAATAGGGTGACTCAGGATCAGGTTCGGTATTGGACTCTTTGGTTCTTTCTATGGTACCTAATCAATTCTCTACTTGGTCTAACCTGGTGGTTAACTGGTCAATCCTATGGGTTGCTTAATGGTTGGATTGGGTAAACTAGTCAAATATTTGGTCTACTTGGTTGAACCTATGGTTCATTTGGTTTTGGGATTGGGTCAATTGGTTCATCTGGGCATTGGTTTGGTCAAGCTTATGATTCAATTGTTCATTCATGGTTCTTATGAGAGTTTCAAGACTAGACTCCATGGTTGAACTGGGTTAGGATTTGGGCTTTTAGTATTGGGTTCCTAGTCTAGTGGTCATGCACTCAACAAACAGACAATCAAGGTGAAATGATGCAACCAAGCATGCAGGGGTTAGTACAAGCTAGTGTTTCCTAGACCTAGAGCCAAAACTGAGTGGGTCGACTCAACTTACACCCAACTCAAGAACTAATCCTTCCTCTAGCCAAGTAGGGGTGGGAGTGTGGGAGGCCCCCCTACTTTCATAGGGACCCAATTAAAAACCACAACACCACTTAGGTCGTTTGACTCTGGACCTCCAGCCTTAGACACCAGATTCTAGTAATAGTTGGTGAGTTAAATGCACTAGTTAGCCCACATAATTCGGACCCGACCTGTTGATGTCACCTAGCCCACTAGGGCAAATTAAGTCTAATTAATTTTAATTAAGGCTTGGGTGAGAATGCAAGGAGGTTGTTTTGGGCCCAGGACAGGTTATGACCTCCTACCCTGATCTGAGAAGTGAAAGTGCCCTTAAGATTAGTTTAATGCAGATGATGACATTCGATGGTCCTGATGCAATCTACTAACAATCAGAAAAATAAATATTTTTGTCTTTTTTTTATGAGGTGGAAAATTAGGTTTAAGTTTATTAAGTTGGCAAACAAAATTAGGGCTTGGGTGAGGTAGGGTTTGGAAGTTGATTAGGTTTGGTTTGATTAAGTATGCAATACAGAATTTAGGGTTTGTTTGGAAGCAGACTTTGATTCAGATTTTGGTGCATAAAAATTCAGAAAAATCCCAAGACAGAGGAATAACAATGCATATGATCCCTACCAAATTTCATGCAATTCAAAATTTGGATGATGATGCAAATCCTAGGGTTATCAGACTGTATGCAGAAAGTTTAGGATTTTGGTTAGGGTTTCTAGGATGCCAAATTTTATAATCTTTTTATTTCTATAAAAATAAAAAAATTATGATAATTATCAAGACTAAATAAAGAATATTTCATGCAAATTTCAATGAAAAATAAGGCTCCTAATATGATGAACAAGACCAAATCTCAGACACCTACTGTAGTGATAGGATGCAGAAAAAATAGAAATGCATATTTTTGTGTTTTTTGGTGAAGATGCAAGCTATCCTAAACTAGCTCTGATACCAAACTGATGCAAGATGATCCTAAGGCTACCATGACAGTAGGAAAAATAGAAACTAATTTTTTTATATTTTTTAGAATTTAATTTGTAGGCTAATAACCCGAAAATCAAGTAAAGCATGCAGGAAACTAGTAATGCCAAGAATCATTATACCCGCATAAGGACTCATGCAAAATAATAAAAGATAGGATCCTAGAGATTGATAAACCTCCGATTTAGAATAGCATACCTTCAGCAAATCAGAAGTTAGGAGGGGGAAGGATTGTACCAGGCAGGGATTTGAAGATTTGATCGATGAAGAGATTGCGTAGCATTCTAAATCGGTGCCTAGAAGACAAGCCTTTAGACCTCGAATCAGTTAGCTATCTGGGATCGGTCTTGGAGGCAAAGAGGACCTCCTTCTTGGAGGTGAATACCATGGGGATCCTGCAAGTGTCAGAGGATTAGTTAGAGAACAAATAAAAAGTGGAATTATGGAACTAGGGTTAGAAAGGAAGAGATTAGGGTTTTGGATGTGGGCGGCTTAAAGGTGGAAGAAAGATGCTAAGCTTGGGCGGCCTAGGGCTTCCTTTTCCTTAGCATCTTAGGGCTTGAAGGCAACAAGCTTGGTCGGCTAGGGCTTGGAAGAGTAGGGCACTCAAGGACACTCACACCTCAATACAAGAATAAAGTAACACAAGAACACAAGAACAATCTTAAATAAAATTCACCAGAGTTTTGATATCATGAATAAAGATTACTTACAAGAGGGAGAGGGGTGGGGTTTATATAGAGGTTCCCTATGTCCTCTCCTAGATAGGATAGGATTACAAAGTTGAGAGGGAAAATGATTACAAGTTTGATTAAGATTGGGAGAATACACTTTGAATGAAACTAGTCCTCCTTATTCTACTTGGATTTCCTTCCTCCTTTGAATTGGTCAAGGACTTGGACTTGGTCAAAGGGCTTGGACGCCTACATGCATTGGGCTTGGGCATGTGGGCTTCATGGGCAACAAGTGGCATCCTCCTTTGGGCCTTGATGCATGGGCTTTGGGCCCTGGAAATTGGGATGCCCTGGTATCGACATATTCCTTGGAATCTTGGTTCTGGGGCTCATGGGCTTGATTCTTGGGCTTGGAATCTCTTGGCCTAGGCTACTGGCATATTCCTGGAATCAAGGGGCACCTAGCATCTGGAATATACTCTGGCATTTGGAGGGTATCAAGGTATCTGGAAGGCATCTGGAGGGCATTTGGGACATTTGGAAGGAATCTTGGACCCTAAGGTGGCAAACAAGGTCTAATTGACTGATGTGAAGGCCTCTGGCTTCTGAAAAGGCCTGGTGAAACTCCAAATAGGAAATCCTCTTTTCTTGTACAAAAATTGAACTGGTACTGGATTAATACTAAAGTACAGGACTCAATGACTGGACTAGGTTGAGACAAATCAACTGGCCTCAACTTATTACAGGACACAATCTTACTTGATTATGAAACTTTGACACATGGCTAAGTAAATCATATAAGGTCCAATAATCTATGTCTAATCCTGGTGCCCCCACCAGATAGGTTTTGCTCACCATGACCCCCTTTGTGCTTGTTGAGAACCTCACCATCGTTGCATTCTTCTTCCCCTATTTAAACACTATGATCACCACCATCCCCACCTCCACATCGCCATCTTTGTCTACCACAATCACTCGTCCCTCCTCGCTACCATATATGATCCCGATCTTGTTGTTAAGATTCGAGGAGAGGATCTGGATGATAGTAGTGGTATCCATGAAGGTGCCATCGGATTGGCAATGATGCAGAACTACAAGGCCTAGATGGACTAGATGCAGAAAGGAGGCAGGGCTGGAACCAAAGATAGGTGATGCTACCAGTGACGGCGAGGAGGAGGCAAGGGCAAGGGTGGTGGCAAGGAGCCAATAGTTGGAGACTCACTATCGCTGGCGGCAAAAGGTCTTCTATGGGTGCTGGAAGGTCAGGGGTAACTGCGATCAATGCAATGGGGCTTCAAGGCCACTACCAGCAATGTTGCAGGGTCCTGGTAGCCGGTGGCTTTTGGAGCGTTGGTTTCACTACTAGCCATTCTGCCCGGTAGCTTGACGGCTTCGGGAGCACCGGTTTCACTACCAATCCTTCCACCATTTTTTATCAAAGACCGAAGAACTTGGACATATCTAATTTACTTCATTATTTTTTTTAATTGGATCTCAAATAGATTGTAGACAGGTTAGATAGGGTAACCCATTTATTAAATGAGATAGATTTGAGTTTTAAAATTTAATATGTTTAATAAACAAGTCAGATTCAGGTTCAAATTTTTTTAATCCGATCTATTTCTAATCCGATTATTTCATATCCAATCCTTGGGTTACGTTTGGTATATTGGCAGGTAATCCTGAAAGGTAATGTGGATTGCTAACAATATAGATTACATGTAATATGAATTGTTCTGCTTGGTGCATGCAGATAATATTGCATGATATAAAATTAAATTTCTAATATACCTTTAAATTAAATATAAATTTTTAATAAAAATATATTTTTTATATTTTCTTTATTTATTAAAAATATAATTTTTTAATATTTTACATTAAAAATATATTAAATATAAAATATTTATATTTTTATATTAAAATTTTCAAAAATTAAAATTATTTGTGTACTAAATAAATATAAAAATTTGTATATTAATAGCTAATCTATTTAATATGTTATTTAAAATATAAATAATATATTAAATTTATATATTATATTATTAAATTTAATAAAATATATTTATATTATATAAATATATAACATTAATATATTATATTTATATATTTATTATTATATTTTTTTAATGTAAATTATTATATTTGGTACATACAAGTAATGATATATGATGTAAAATCAAAGTCCTAAAATATCCATAAATTAAAATATATTTTATTAATAAAAAATATACTTTTATATTTTATATATTTATTAAAAATATAATTTTTCAATATTTTACATTATAAAATATATTAAATAAAAAATATTTTTTTTATTTTTATATTAAAATTTTAAAATAAATTATTTCTTATACTAGATAATATAAAATTTATATATTAAATATATAATATATTTAAATATTAAATAATATATTAATTGATGTATTATATTATTAAATTAATATAATATATTTATATTATATATAAATATATAATATAAATATATATTATATTATATATAATATATAAATATACTTAATATAAATATACTATGTTATATTAAATATTATATTATATTAAATATATATATATGATATATTTTATATAATAAAATATAAGATGTAATTTATATTATGCTATATTATATTATATTATAACATTATAAAATATTTTATAATATAATATTTTATAATATAATAAATTTTATAAAATATTATATTATATTATATATATTATATTATAAATTTATTATATTATATTACATTATATTATTATAATATTATATAATAATGTAATATAATAATTAATATTTATTTATTATATTATTAAATTTAATATAATATATTTATATCATATGTAAATATATATGTAAATATATATTATATTAAATATAATATAATATAATATATTTTATATTATAAAATATAATTTATAATTTATTTTATGTTATATTATATAATATTATATTTTAATATAAAATATTATATTATATTATAAAATTGATAATATTATATTAATTATATTATTATAATATAATATAAATTATCTACTTAATTTAGAATATGAAATATATTATTTATATTTAATATAGTTTAATATATTTAATATAATGTAGTATATTTATATTCAATATATTTACAAATATTTATATATAATATAAATATATTATATTAAATTTAATAATATAATATATACATTTAATATATTAGTTAATATATTTAGATAATATATTAAGTAATATAATATTATATATATTATATACTATAGTAATTTTAGATTTATAATATTATATAATTTATAGTATATTATAAATATTATTATGTATTATATTATACTAATGTAATATAATATATATATAATTATATTATAATGTATTATATTATATTATATTATAAGAGGATGTGGAGGGTAATATTGTTCAAACAATTATCTAAGAGAGATAATTCGATTATCTCTTATGGTTGCATTTGGTAAATGGTAATCTATCCAAATTACTGGTAATTTTAAGTTGGGCCCACCAGATAACTATGTTTGGTATTTTGGAAAAGTGATAATCTATCTTGTAGTGGTAATCTGAATTACCTCTCATGTGGTAATCCAGATTACCTCAGGAAGGGGTGGCTATCTAGATTACCATAGATATGGTAATCTGTTATTTTTTTTACAAAATTATCCCGTTCCTTTCACTTCGGTGAGAATGAAACCGTCCGCTCCTCTCTCTCCTCTGGGTGCTCGTCTGGATCTCTTCTTAATCTTGCGATAGATGATAGTCATTTTTTCTTTCTCCTCCTCGTCGTCGTCCCCTAAGCACACCCATCTTACCCACCGCTCTCTCACTCACTCTCTATATTTCTCTCTCCCTCTAACTCCCTCTCTCCCCTTTCCCACCTACGGCATCCTGTTAGATTTTATTAGGTCATTCCCTGTATGCCTTCATACCAATCCAAATTGGAGAGCGAAGTGGACATCGACTGCAAAAAGGATGTCTTTTTGTTCCCGACTTCTCAATATGGGGATTTCAAGATCCCTCTCCCATCTTCTCTGGTCACATACAGACCCTCACATCGCCCCCGCTCGATCCCCAGACACAACTGATCCCAACCTTCCCTTGATCATGTTATCATGGCATAGATGGGATTTTTTCAGCAATTATTCCTCAAATTAATCAGTGCAACACGGTGTAATAATATATGAATTTTAATAAATTTAACTTAGGGGTATTTTGAAATTTTGAGCTTAGATTATTGGTAATCTATTTGTCATACCAAACATAGTAATTAATCTTACTGATAGATTACCTGTGTATACCAAATACATTAATCAGCATTACTGGCAATCTATCCAATGATAATCTATCTTGCAAGTAATCCAGATTATCATTCAGGATTTCCTAGCGATCCACCAAATGCAACCTAAGAGATAATCTAAATTACCAAAGAAAATAGATTGCTATCTAAAAAAATATTTTAAATATAAAATTTTATTAAATTATTAATAATCTAAATAGATTGCTTGTCACTAAATGTATCGAGTTAAATTATTTTATTTTATTTTTTTGGAAGCGATTGCTTTTAAAATGCAAAGGTTTTCGTAATCTGATCGATTCGTATGCTTTGGTTGTGCATGGCCATTTTTTTTCCTCTCTACGATCTTGATATTTTTTTGGTAAAGAAAAAGGCTAGTCTTTGCAAAATGTTCGATTCAAAGTGCTAGGTTTTTGTAAATCCTGATCTCTCGTTTATCCAATTATTATAGGTCTTAAAGGATAATCTTTGAATTTAATTGAATTTTTTGCATAATTATATCTTGAACCCGTTTTCTGCAGAATCATATTTTGAATTCATGATCTATTGATTATGAAATAAGATCCCAACTAGCTAGGCTATTGTCTTGGTGATGACCTCGGCATCTTTGATCTAGATGGCTTACAATGGCTTCCAGGTACGCCCGCTCCTTTCTCTTCCCCACCCTCTCTCTCCTCTGGCCTGTTGCCTTAGACCATTGGGATATTCTTTCTCTAGGCCAACCTTAAGCTTGAGATTTGGCTGCCGAAACTTGGTAGCCAGACCCTCTCGCACCCTCCATGCCTCCTTCATGGCCTCCTGATCCCTAATAGTAGATATTGTTTACTTTGATGTGGGTGTACTCCTCCCTTTTAGCTCATGGATACCCTAGTCCATTGACTATTACAGATCCTGTTGACATGGAACCTTCGTTAACCAAGCAGAGCTGCTAGATTGCCGATTCGCTTCCCTGAATACCTGCAAAATAGGTCCCTAACCGAATTTTTTCTAGTGAGGGACACTCCAATGCCTAAGTTAGAGGGGGAGGTTCCAGCAACAGAATGGAGAGTTTCTGAAGAGGAAGATAGTGAAAATATTCTCTTTTCCAGGCTTGCATAGCATACCTTGGGTGTCCCTCTTACCAATATTTATAGTTGTCATGCCAGAGTATGGTTAGGCTCACCTATCTATGGTTAGGATGGGGTTAATTGACTTTGCCCTGCATATAACCATAGGTGGTTGCCAACTGGTTCTGACCAGTTTGGAGTCGTTGGAGCTGAAGTTAGTGGCCACGTGGCCACCTCGATATGGTTATGATTGGAGGTAGTGGCCACGCGGTTGATCATAACAAATGTATCCACGTTCAAAGATTTGGGATCAACCAGAGATTTGCTTCTAAGCTTCTTCTTAGGAAGGGCTGACATTGAATCAATGAGACATCTTTGGGCTTATCTCCCACAGAACAAGGGAAGACACCTCTGTCATTAGCATCGATATTCCTCTCTTCGGAGTGGGTTGTGAAATGAAGCTGATGTTGTCTTCAGATCGGTCTTCTTCAGATCGGCTTTCTTTGGCTGATGTGCAGAAGACTGGTCGGGAGCTGGTGGTGGTAGTCTTCGGAACTAACATCTGCGGCTAAGCTGAAGACTGACCCCATGTGACTCCCTCCAAGTGCTCTGGCTTAGATGTTCGATTCAGAAGGAGTTTGGTGGGCGGTTGAACTGATAATTAGTCCGTGTTGCATTGACATATCATAACAGTTGCTCACCACTCTTAGTTTTCAAAGCAATGATTTGCCTTGAAGAGTGAGAGTATTAATGGATTGTCATTTTCTGCTAGGAGGAGCATAACCAATGATGGTAAATCTTCGGTCTGATCATCTGCCATAACTGATATTTGATTCGAAGATCAGGTTGAGGACATGTGTTGTCTTCTTATTGGAACATGAAAAGGCGAGAGCTGGTCGAAGGGTTGCGTCTTTTCCTTTTATTGCGACTATTTGGATGATCTTTTAATTGGGATCTGGGTAGAGGATGTGGCCTCATCCTGTCCCTTGGGGAAGGTATGGGCTTCTTCTCTGCCGTTAGATGAAGTCACGCAATTTAGGATTCTTGGCTCTTCCCTGTCGAATCAGCCTGGCATCGCTTGGAGTCACACGGCCGTATCTGGCGCCTGCATATGTGGCACAATTAGAGGAAGGACACTTCTCTCGAGGAGGCGTACTAAAATGTCTCTTGTCCCCTTATATAGGAGAAAAGAGGACCTGTAGAAGAAGCTTCTCCACTCCTGTTAGCTTCTGCTTTTTGTTCAGCCTTTCTTGCTTCTAGTCCCCCACCGCGCAGATCAAAACTTTCACCTGCTTTTAAATAAAATTGCTCTTCGCGTCTTTCTCCTCTTTCTTCCTTACACCACCTAAGAAGCTCATCTAAACATGAGGCCAGATGTAGTGAGGCTTAGACAAGCGGCAAGGAAGCGGCCATCGATGGGCCCTCCGGTGAGGAGATCAGATCGGCGATGGAGCTATGTGTTGGCATTGCCACAAGTTCAGGTTGGGGAGACACCCCTGTTGAAATAGGCTCTTCTTTCAAGAGAGGAGCGAGCCTTTCCAGTGAGAGCCATTCTAGTGGGACCATCCAAGGACCAAGCCCATCAGGCACCGGCGAGACCCCTTCATGTGCTGGTGGTGTCAATCCTGCGATCCTGGTCACAAAAGGGAGGAGTCTGGAGGGTGTAATACATCTGCCACCGGGACTGTCCCCTCTGACCTGGGACGGGTGAAAGTTTCATCCGTCATCCCCGACGATGGGAAGGGAACTAAGGGGCAAGGGTCCGGAGACCCTCTTTCCGCCATCCTTCCTAAGATATCACGGGTAAATGTTGATGTACACACCATATTGCTTATTCGCATCAATCGAGCAAACTTTGTGCATGCTCTTCCTTGGAAGATTGCTTACAACATTTTTCTATTGGAGGAAAATGTTCGTGGGTCTATCGATTTTGATGAAAGCCTTCGGAGCCAGACGGCTTCAACCATAGTCGAAAGAGATGCCACTGAGGGGCTTTGGGCTACCACTAAAGAGGAACTGGGCAAAGTTATCGCCTCCAAGGGTGCCTTAGAAAGGCAATTAAAGATGCTAGAGGTGCAAGCGGCCAATGTAGTGGCTGACTTGCACAAGAAGAGGAGGAAAATCCTCTTCGCCGAGCTGTTGATGAGAGATTGCCTTCGGGAAGCCAAGGAGCTAAAAGCCCAAAAAGCTGAGCTGGAAAGGAGGATCAGCAGGCTGGATATGGATCTCTCATCGGCCAACCAAAGGGTGGCGTAGGTTAAGAAAAGCTCTTCCCAGGCTGTTGAGGCTTACAAGAGCTCCCAAGCCTTTAAAGATGAAGTACATGAGGCAGCGGTGGAGAGCTACCATCTTGGCCATTTTGACTGCCTGAGCAAGGTCGTGAGGCTTTATCCCAGCCTAGATTTCTCTCCAGCTACCATCCCAGGTGACGGGATGGAGAAATAAAAGCTCCGGCTGAAGAGACGTCGGCACCTCCCGTCGACAAAAGTGGGCAGTCACCAAAGAAGCCTTCGCCTCTGCTCTGGCTGTCGAACTAGCCGATGAAGAATAAAGCTGTTATTTTCCTTCTTCTCTTCTTTTTCTTTCCTTTTGGCCAACCAATTGTAATGTTTTCTTCTGAAATGAAAGATTTTCCTTTTTTGGAAACAATTGGAAAAAATGAAGTGATCATCTTCTTGGAACTAACTTTTTTCAAAATGGTCTTCTTCGAATCAGTCACCTTCAAGTTAATGTGCAGAAGATCGATCGGTTGCTCGATGGTGAGTGGCTGAAAGATAGGATTCGGGGTTAGTGTCTTTGGCTTAAGCTGAAGATATGCCCTGAAGTGATGCTGTAGTGCCATTGAATCGTCTCTGATTCTCTAGCGCTAATGGCCGATTCAAAAAGGACCCGACTGGAACTTCGAAATGGGGGTTAGCCTTAGTTGAGCTGGCATATCTAAGTAGTCAATCATCCATCATAACGCACCCCTGATTCGATGATCATGCGGAGGACAGATGTCACTCTGTTATTGGTGCCTGGATGGAAGATTTTGAGTACATTCTTTTATTGTCGGTGCCAAACGTGCTGGTATTCGAGCGGCTATGCTTCTGCACCCTCTGGGTGGTGTCCTGTCTTCTTTTCCGAAGGTGGCCATTAATGCCATATTGTTGCCCAGATGGCTTTTCCAAGAGGAGGGTGAATTGAAAATTTGAAAAATTTAATAGATATATGCTCTTTGAAAACTTCTTTGAAGTGTTAGGTGCTATGATTTAGATAATTAAAGCAAAAGCAGAAGCAAGTAAAAAATCACAATGTAAACACAGTAGGTTTATGGTGGTTCGGAGCACCCCAGCTCCTACTCCACTACCCAAGATACAACTTGGGATTTCACTATATTCTAACAAGAATACAGTAGGATTGTTTTACCGGGATCACCATCCAAACCCAACATCCTTTGACTTTTAAACCGGGCTCACCAAAGAAACCCAACACTTGGTTTTAGTAGGATCACCAAGAACCCAATACTTGGTTTTACACAGGATCACTAAGAACCTATTTGGTTTTTAAACCAGGCTCACCAATAACCCAACACTTTAGAAAAAGAATTGAAAAGAACAAGCAACAAAATGACAAACAGATGTTGTCTGATGGTTGCCAATGTTGCTCAAGAGAAGCCCTCTTAATCGCACTTCAATGCACTTCAAAGGCTTCTTCAACTTCTTCAAAGTATGCTTTAAGCTTCAAATGGGAGTTGGTGAAGACTTAAAGACTGACTTGAATGCTCTCTTATGTGCTCTCTTGCTCACAAGCTCAATAAATGTTCAACTAAGCATTAACCAAGCATTAACCATTCAAAAGTTATCCAATCTCTTATTTATAGAGTCTTATACTCTTCTCAGATGGTTTTAGCCATTGTAGACTGTTAGGATGTGATATTTGACTGTTGGAGTACTTTTCAAATTCAAAAATGAAGTTCTGGAACTAGTCGTTACTTGCTTGGAATCGACCTTCGAGTCGGCTCGGATTCCTCGAGTCAGCTCGGATCCTTAGAGAAGTTCTGGTCGAGTCACCTCCTCTTCATTCGGGTTAGCTCAGTTACACAGTGTTCTGATTCCTTACTCTGGAAGAGTTGGCTCACCTTAGTTTGAGTCGACTTGGATTCACAGGTCTTCAAAACTACACTCTGAAAGAGTCGGCTCTTCTCATTAGAGTCGGCTCGCCTGGCTAATCTTTTAGAACTGTTCTTTCTAGACTCTAGAGGAGTCGGCTTGAACTTCTGAAGGGTCGACTCGGATGTCTGATTGAATGATAGAGTCGGATCGGACTTCCTTTGGGTCGGCTCACTAGTCTGATTCAAGAAATGGTACACTGGACGAGTCAGCTCGGGTTCCTTCGAGTCGGCTCGGATATCTGCATGCCATAAACCTTTATGCATGCCATGAACAAGAGTCGGCTCCCTTTACTCGAGTCATCTCGGATGAGTTTTACATTGAATTCTCTTTTCTTCTCCATAAATCATCTAGCAACACTTCAATCATTCAAGAAACTCTCCACCCCTTCTAACAACAATTTCTAAGAAATTTTAAGCTTGAAAAACACTTAGAAGTAACCCATTTTCATGATCTTTACTTTACTTTTTCTTTGGGCTCTTCTTTACATGACATACTTACAACACAACTTATGACAAAAATAAGATTGTAGGAGTTGTAATTGAGCAAAGAAATCATCCTACAAAAACTTGTAAAGCACTTGGAGAGTTATTAGTAAAACAAATATATGCTCCAATTTTGTTATCATCAAAATCATTCAAGGGGTCAACAATCTTCCCCTTTTTGATGATGACAAAATACTGGGTATGGAAAAACTTTACAATTACATGTATGAGTATATTTGAAGTTAAATATTAACATGTATCAGAGCTTTTATATTGAAAAAACTATACATGTATCAGAGCTCTTAGAAAAACATTACATATCAGAGCTTTTGACCAACAAAGAATCAATAAGTATCATTGTAAACAATTATCAATTATGTCAGAGCAAATTGCAAGTCTATCAGAGCAAATATAAATAAGCAAGATACAATATTTGTATCATTCTCCCCCTTATTTATGTATTTTTCATGCACAATTATACATACTCCCCCTTTTGTCAATAATCAAAAAGGTGGTTAATAAAAATTCATTCTCCCCCTTTGTGAAGTACAGAAAGCATGGTTTTTGAAATAGAATGAGAAGATTGAAAATATTATTTGAGATCATTTGACTTTTAAACAGATTTGATAATGTATTGCCAAAATTATCAGAGCAAATATATCATTGCAAAGTATTGTGCAAACACATTTCACAAACACATTGAGTAAGATAAAGAAGCTTTCATTTCATTCACAAAATTTTCAATACAAATTACAAAAGATTGAAAGCAAAGATACAAGCAATAGTCTACTCACTATCACTAGGCAATTCTATAAAAAGGTCTACTAGTTCTACTTTAATCTTTGTGCTAGTGCTAGTTGATGGTCCAGGTGGTGGCATGGAAGAGATAGGATCAATAAAAGGTGGCTGAGAAGCCTCAGGTCTAAGATGTGGTGCAGGCTACCTAGGGTATGGTGTAGGCTGAGTAGGAGAAGGTGTAGGCTGAGTAGGCTGACTAGGAGGTGGTGCAGGCTGAGACCGTCTAGAAGCAAAGGAGGCTATAACAGTAGTAGTAAGCTCGATAAGGTTCACCTAGACAGAACTAAGCTCTTCTTCCATCTTCTTTATCCCAGTGTTAAGTGCAACTAATTCACTTGCTTGGGCATTTGAAAATGCCTCTGCAGAACCTCTAAGTCTCCTAAACTCTAATCTAAAATGCCAATTCCTATTGTGTAGTCATCTTCCATTTTTTCTTGTAGCCTCTAGTGAACCCATTTTGAATCTCATCTCTCTTAGTTCAGCTTTGAATTCTTCTATGCTTTGGTCAACAGGTTTTTTGATATCTTCAGTAGCTGTCCTGAGAGAATCAGATATAGGCTGAATGTCAATCTATGGTGCAGGTCTGGTAGACTCAATGATGTCGACTCTAGAGCGCAACAGTCTAACCTCGCTACTGATCTCAAGTTTGCTATTGATTGTTTGGCGAAGCTCGCCAAACATCGAACTCATAGTGCTGGTCAGTGACTCAATAAGCAATCTCATCTTGTCGAATTGATGCCCCTGACCATTCTTATAAAAGGAACGTCCCTATTATAAGAGGCCGATTTATCTCTCTTAAACCAGCAGCGCAGCAACCCCGAGCACTCGAGTCAACTCCTTCGCCGACCCCGTAAGAGCAACCCAGGGTACTAAACATCCAGTTGGCTCGCTGGAGACGAGCACCGCAGCACCAACTAAGGGACGTTGACATGGCACCAGACCCAGCCTTACCGGTGGCACCCACATCCCCGTGGGCCCAAACCCTCATCGGACGAACCAAGAAGGTGCGAGCTGGCCCAGCCAACAATCCCCCCCAGCGAAATGACCGAGAGTTTTTCTCCCTACGAAGACTCGAACTTGAGACCTCGGCTCTGATACCAGTTGTCGGATCGATGCCCCTGACCATTCTTATAAAAGGAACATCCCTATTATAAGAGGCTGGTTTATCTCTCTTAAACCAGCAGCGCAGCAACCTCGGGCACTCGAGTCGACTCCTCCACCGACCCCCGCAAGAGCAATCCAGGGTACTAACATCCAGTCGGCTCGCTGGAGACGAGCACCGCAGCACCAACCAAGGGACGTTGACATGGCACCAGACCCAGCCTTACCGGTGGCACCCACATCCCCGTGGGCCCAGACCCTCATCCGGATGAACCACGAAGGTGCGAGCTGGCCTAGCCAACACATCTGCTGTGCCATGAATGCCTAAGAAGGTCCTTGAGCAGATGGTGTCACAGAAGGAACAAAAGGTGGAGCCAATGGAGAAGTAGGTGTTGAAACTGTAGGAGCTGAAGGCATAGGTGAAGCCTGAGGTGCTGATGGAGCTGGTGAACCCTGAAGGCTTCTAGTCTCTCTGTGTATACTGTATATCCTCATGCTCCTCTATATTAGGTAAAGTAGGCTTAGCAGTAGTAAACTCCTCAGCTGCAAGCTACTGTGCATGCTCCTCAAAGTCCTCATCCTCATCATCAATGGATGACTCTGTAGTTGCCCTAAGATCTGACCCTTTCTTCACCCAATTCCCTTCAACTTGATGGTAACCCATGCACTGAAGTGACTTGGCTGAGTAGGTGTCAGTGTGGTGTAATGATCTAGTGTCCTCTCCATCAAGTGCAACACCAAAATGTCCAAACAATAGAGTGAAGGCCATACCATATGGCAAGCAAGCTTTGGCCTTCCTCACAGCATCCCTCATCTGAGTAAGCATGATGTAAGGAAAATTGAGGGCCTCCCCCTCAATCATGTATCTCATAAAGACTAAGTCCCTTTCACTGACCTAGTCGAATTTCCCAGTCCGAGGTAGAAATATCCTGCTCACAATATTATGAAGTAGTCTCATTTACAAGGAAAGGACATTTGCTTTGCCATTTGCAAATTCATTTATATTGTCGGATTCTAAAATTAATCTTAAAGTCCTCTACCTTTCCCTCATGACTAGATGACTACTTCCACTGTTAGGCATGTGTAGAATTTCACTTAACCAGTCCTCATCCACTGTCATTCTAATCCCTTTCACAGTAGAAGTGATTCCATTCTCTTCTAGGGTTAGATTTTCATAAAATGTCTTGACTAGGCTAGGATAAGTAGGTAAGTCCATTGTACAAAAAAACTCCCAGCCCTACGATTCAATCCAAGTCCCGATTCGGAAACCTTGGTTTTCTAAAAATGAGAAGTTGATTTTCCTACCGTGGTGACCAGTCAGTTCCCCATCAAAATAATTGGTCGAGGTTGCACGGGGGATGGAGTGTGATCTTCCTCACTGCTTTCTTGTTGTTCTTCCCTTGCAACAGTTTGAGTCGGCTCTTCTTGCCGACGCTTGGTTCTTCTTTCCCTTTCTACATTGAGTTCTATCCGTTGTGATCGTTTGCCAACTGCCCTCTTAGGTGCCATTGCACAACCCTGGGAAGAATGAGAGAATCGAAGCTTGAAAATGTAGGTTTTGGAAGTATGGAGGAGATATTCAAGTAGGGAGCAAGGGTTTTGTGCTAAAACAAAAGGCATAAGATTTTAGAATAAGTCCTATAACTCTATTAAAAAATAGCTTGCCTGACATCCGAGTCAGCTCAGCAAGCCCTAATCTGCTTGAGTCGGCTCGAGCAGAGCTTTAACAGAATTAATCAGAAATTCGAGTCGGCTCGACTTGAGCACAGTCGCTCGAGTCGACTCGAATAGGAACTCTCCACAAGAGTTAAAATGGTTCAGAAATAAAATTAATTCCAGAAAATCACAAGGAGAGATGTCAAAGATCTTGGTTTGATGTAGGAGGCTTTCTAGATAATTTTTTCTTAATTTTAAAAGATTAGGTTAAGTCTTCTAAAAAGGATCATAGAGTTCTAATTCTCTCTGATCATTTCAATCTATCTTGATTGAGTGGTTTAGTGAAAATGTCAGCAAGTTGGTTTTCAGTTGAATAAATTCTAATTCAATTTCACTATTCAAAATATGATCTCTTATAAAATGGTGTCTAATTTCTATGTGCTTAGTTCTTGAATACTGAATTGGGTTTTTTTATCAAATTTATAGTACTTGTGTTATCACATTTGATAGGAATTTTAGATTTGTAACACCAAAGTCTTCTAGTTGTTGTTTAATCCATAATACTTGTGCACAACAACTCCCTATAGCAACGTACTCTGTCTCAATAATAGATAGTGCTACTGATTTTGTTCCTTACAATGCCATGAGATTAAATTTAATCCTAGAAATTGGCATGTGCCACTAGTACTTTTTCTATCAATTTTACAATCAGCATAATCAGCATCCAAAAATCTAATTAATTTAATAAAGAATGCTTTGAAAACCATAGACCTAAATTACTTATTCCTTTTAGATATCTTATAATTCTTTTAACAGCATGCATATGTGATTCTTTAGGATTAGATTGGAATCTAGCACATACACATAAGCTAAATAAGATATTAGGTATACTTGCAGTTAAGTATAACAATAATCCAATCATACCTCGATAGAGCTTTTGATCAATGTTGTTGCCATCTTCATCTTTATCCAATCTGTAGGTAGGACTCATGGGTATGCTCATTTGTTTGCTTGACTCCATACCAAACTTCTTGATAATCTCTTTGATGTATTTGGCTTAGTTTTATGAAGATCCTTTCCTTTGTTTGTTTCACTTAAGTCCAAGGAAATAGTTCAGTTCACCCATTGGACTCATTTCAAATTCTCCCTTCATCAACTTAGCAATTCTCTGCAAAAAGTTTCATTAGTTTCACACATATATATAATGTCATCAACATAAATCTGTACAACTAAATATCATTATTTTTCTTTTTGATGAAAAGAGTTTTATCAACATTTCCTCTATTAAAATTATTTTCAAGCAAGAAAGTGCTAAGTCTATCATACCAGGCTCTAGGTGCTTATTTCAAACCATATAATGTCTTATTAAGTTTAAAAACATGATTTGGAAAAGCATGACTTTCAAAACCGGTGGCTGTTCTACAAAAACTTGTTTAGATATGAAACCATTTAAAAAGCACTTTTCACATCCATTTGGAATGGTCTGAAATTCATGTAGCAAGCAATGCAAGTAAAATCTTATGGCCTCTAGTCTTGCTATGGGTGCATAGGTTTCATCAAAATCTATTCCTTCTTCTTGGTTATATCCTTTAGCTACCAACATTGCTTTATTTCTAATTATTTTGCCTTGTTCATCTAACTTATTTCTATAGACCCATTTGGTTCCTATGATGGGATGGTTTGATGATCTATCGACTAAAGTCCATACATTATTCTTTCAAACAGGTTTAATTCTTCATGCATGGCCATCATCCAGTTTGGGTCATTTTCAGCTTCTTCTAAGCTATGGGTTCTATTTATGAGACAAAGACTAAGTAATCATGTGCATCTCTATGTGATGACCTAGTCCTAATACCTTGTGAAGGATCACCAATAATTAAGTCTTTTGGATGAGAGGTTACATACCTCCATTCCCTTGGTAGATCAGCATGATCCTTACCATTTCTTCTCCTTCTTGAGCTGGTCTTTCTTGTATGCTCATATCTTTCATTTCCTTTTGTAGTGTACCTGCATCATTATCTATGCACTCTTCTTTCTTTAAGGTGAAGGATTAGTTTCATCAAAATGACATGCATTGACTCTCTACAGTTATAGTTCTTTTATTAAATACTCTATATACTTTGCTATGTAATAAATAACCAGGAAAATTGCTTCATCAGACTTAGCATCAAATTTTCCTTTGTCCTTACCATTATTCAGCACAAAGTATTTACAGCCAAAAACATGAAAGTAATTGATATTAGTTTTCTTTTCATTCCAAAGCTTATAGGGAGTTTGCTTTAAAATTGGATGAATTAAAAACAGATTTAATATATAACAAGCAGTGTTCACCACTTCTGCCAAAAGTATCTTGGAAGATTGCCTTCACATAATATTGTTCGGGTCCATCTCTTCCAATGTCCTATTCTTTCTCTCTACAACATCATTTTGTTATGGTATTCTAGAGCGGAGAAGTTGTGATCAATGACGTGCTCTATGCAATAGTCATCAAAAAATTGATTTTCAAATTCAGTGCCGTGATCACTTTTGATAGATATGAGTGAAAGATTTTTCTCATTTGAAACTTTCTTATGAAATTTTTGAAATACTTTGAAAGTTTCATCTTTGTGTGCAATAAACAAGCCCATGTAAATCTAGAAAAATCATCTACTATCATAAGTGCATATTTCATACTACCTAGGCTTGTGGTTCTAGTTGGTCCAAATAAGTCCGTATGAAGTAGCTCGAGGGGTCTAGAAGTTGAAATCATATTTTTGGATTTAAAACTCTTCATAGTTTGTTTACCTATTTGGCAAGCATCACAAATATGCTCAAAGTCTACTTTAATTTAGGCAAACCTATAATTAGATTATTAGAAATTAACTTGGCAATAGTATACATGCTAGCATGACCTAATCATCTATGCCAAAGTAAACAAGACTCTTTGGTCTTAGCATTCATTGCAACCAGACTGGAACTACTAGATATGGCTAAATCATTAAGATCTACCACATAATATTTCCAAGTCTATGTCCAATGAATTTGTTGTTAGAATCAATAGAGTTTGTTACAATACACAGATAATTCAAAGACAACCTTGAAGCCTTTATCACGTAATTGACTAATACTTAACAAATTATGCTTCAATTTATCTACTAGCAGTACATTTTCAATAAGGTATAGGGGGTTATTTTAATCTTATCGATTCCGATTATTTTTTCCTTGCTATTATCTCTAAAAGTAACTATACCTCCTTCTTTCATCTCTAGGGTGATGAATTGATCTTTGTCACCCGTCATATGTCTTGAACAGTCACTGTCCAGATACCATCTTTTCTTTAATTTCTGGTTGCAAGATATTCCTGCAAAAAATTAAGAATTTCTTTTAGATACCCAAGCTAACTTGGATCCTTGCAGGTTAGCGGTGGTGGTTCCTTTGGAAACCCAATCTTTCTTACTTTACTCTTAACATTTCTAAGAATATTGCATTGAAACCTTATGTCTTAACCCTTTACATGCATAACAAACAATTCTAGAATTCTACAAAGATGTAAATTTGAAGTTCTAGATATAAAACATGAGATGTAGATGTAAATCCATTCGGCTTAAAAGACTTTTGAATTGTTGTCTTAGGAATATACTTTGAAGCTCAAGAAATGAATACTGAAGGATTTGACACAAAAGCTTTTTGAGATAAACCTTTTGGAACAAAAGCTTTTGAAGTTACAAAAGTAGTAGCTGAAATTCCATTTGAATTAGAAGAATTGAAACCAATTACAGCTTTGTTTCCAGAAATTTTTTGGCCTTTTAAATTAACTCAAGCTTGTTTGAAGATAAAGTAAGTTTTCAACTAAGGGCTTGAGCTTTTCAACATTCTTTTTTAAATTAGAATTTTTATCAATCAAAGCTTTGTTTTTGTCAAGATATATATTTTTCTCGATTTCCAAGCCTTGTTATTTTTAGAGAAGACACTTAACTCTTTATGTAATAAATTATTCTTTTCTGAAATCTCTTCCTTCTCTTTTAGTAAAGAATCATTTATATTCTTTAAAGCTTTAATCTTTACTCCAGCCTTTTTAAATTTCGATAATAAGTCATGAAAAGCATAATTCAGTTCATCAAAAGTAAATTCTATTTGAGGTTCGGGGACAGTAGCTCATCTTCGAGACCCATAAAACACAAGTTAGCAATTTTTGTGGTCTCTTCTTTTTTTGAAGTCGACTCCTCGCTATCGCTCCAAGTAGCAACCATAGCTCTCTTTTTTTTCTTCTTGAAAGTTTTCTTTAGTAAAGGACAGTCGGATGAATATGCCATGGCTTCTTACATTCATAGCATATAGGCATTTGTTCCTTTTCTTTCTCTCTTTTTCTTGTCCTTGTCCTTACTATGTTCCCCTTTCTTATGATATTTTCTAAAATATCTTCCTTTCTTCTTTCCCATAAATCTTCTAAATCTCCTCACGACCATTGCAATGTCTTCATCTTTTAAGTCATCTTCGAAGGAGTTGCAGTCATCTTTCGATTCCTCATCTTGTTTCTTTGAATCCAATGCAGCTTTCAAGGCAATTTTTATTCTTCTTCTTCGATCATCATCAGTCCTATGCTACAGGCTAGTTCATGTGTGATGAGAGAACCCATCAGTTCATCCAGAGATAAAGTGTTTAGATCTTTCACTTCCTGGATGGCAGCCATTTTGGGGTCCCACTAGTCTGGAAGTGATCTAAGGATCTTCTGTACTAAGCATTTGAATAGACCCTGCCAAGATTTTTCAAACCATTAATAATATCTGTAAAGCGAGAAAATATGGCAGAGATAGATTCATTTTGTTCCATTTTAAATAACTCATAACTATGTACTAGAAGATTAATTTTTGAAGTCTTCACTTGGGAAGTTCCTTCATGGGTCATTTCGAGTTTATCCCAATTTCCTTTATTGAAGAGAAAGTAAAATTTGATTGAACTCGTTAGCATCCAAAGCACAATATAATAAGTTCATAGCTTTGGCATTTAGTTTTTCCATTTTCATGTCGTGTTCATCCCAGTCCTCTTCAGGCTTTGGGACATCCATGCTATCAATTTTTATCATGGGTATTTGTGGATCCTTAAGAATGACCTTCCATAATTGAAAATCAACAGCTTGAATGTATATCTTCATTCTAGCTTTCCAATATGAGTAATTCGTGCCAGTGAACAGTGGAGGTCTATTAGTAGATTGGCGTTCGACCAAAGAAGTACTCATGGGATGAGCCATCAATCTTTACTCTAATTGTATTCAGAGACACTGCTCTGATACCATTGTTGCCCAGGTGGCTTTTCTAAGAGGGGGGTGAATTGAAAATTTGAAAATTTTAATAGATATACGCTCTTTGAAATTTCTTTGAAGTGTTTAGGTGCTGTGATTTAGATGATTAAAATAGAAGTAGAAGCAAGTAGAAAAATCATGCAAACATAGTAGTTTATAGTGGTTCGGAGCATCCCAGCTCCTATCCACTATCCAAGATACCACTTGAAATTTTCACTATATTCTAATAAGAATACAGTAGGATTGTTTACCGAGATCACAATCCAAACCCAATATCCTTGGTTTTTAAACCGGGCTCACCAAAGAAACCCAACACTTGATATTAGTAGGATTACCAAGAACCCAACACTTGGTTTTACACAGGATCACCGAGAACCTATTTGGTTTTTAAACCAGGCTCACGAATAACCCAACACTTCAGAAAAAGAATTGAAAAGAATAAGCAACAAAATGACAACAGATGTTGTCTGATAGTTGCCAATGTAGCTCGAGAGAAGCCCTCTTAATCGCACTTCAATGCACTTCAAAGGCTTTTTCAACTTCTTCAAAGTATGCTTCAAGCTCTAGATGGGATTTGGTGAAGACTTAAAGACTGACTTGAATGCTCTCTTTTGTGCTCTTGCTCACAGCTTAATAAATGTTCAACTAGGTATTAACTAAGCATTAACCATTCAAAAGTTGTCCCAATCTCTCATTTATAGAGTCTTGTACTCATCTCAGATGGTTTTAGTCATTGTAGACCGTTGGGATGTGATATTTGACCGTTGGAGCACTTTTCAAATTCAAAATGAAGTTCTGGAACTAGTTGTTACCTGCATGGAATCAACCTTCGAGTCGGTTCGGATTTCTCGTGTTGGCTCGGATACTCAGAGAAGTTCTGGTTAAGTCACCTTGTTTCATTCGGGTCGGCTTGGTTACATAGTGTTCTGATTCTTTATTTTGGAAGAGTCGGCTTGCCTTAGTTCGGTCAGCTCGGATTCACAGGTCTTCAAAACTACACTCTGAAAGAGTCGGCTCGCCTAGCTGTTCTTTCAAAACTGTTCTTTCTGGACTTTGGAGGAGTTGGCTCGAACTTCTGAAGGGTCGACTCAGATGTCTAACTGAATGATAGAGTCAGCTCGGACTTCCTTCAGATCGGCTCGCCAGTCTGATTCAAGAAATGGTACACTAGACAAGTCAGCTCGGGTTCCTTCGAATCGGCTCTGATATCTACATGCCATAAACCTTCATGCGTGCCATAAACAAAAGTTGGCTCCCTTTACTCGAGTCGCTCAGATGAGTTTTATATTGAATTCTCTTTTCTTCTCCAGAAATCATCCAACAACACTTTAATCATTCATGAAACTCTCCAACCCTTCTAACAATATTTATAAGAAATTTTAAGCTTGAAAATACTTTAGAAGTAACACATTTTCATGATCTTTACTCTACTTTTTCTTTGGGCTCTTCTTTACATGACATACTTATAACACAACTTATGACAAAAATAAGATTGTAAGAGTTGTAACTGAGCAATGAAATCATCCTACAAAACTTGTAAAGCACTTGGAGAGTTGTTAGTAAAACAAATGCATGCTCCAATGTTTTGTTATCATCAAAATCATTCAAGGGGTCAACACGTATCGGCTTCAAAAAGCTGCTCCAGATTCGAAGCGTCCGCTTCTTTTTTCAAAGGCAGTTATTAACCGCATTGACCTCAGGGAAGGTGCTCCAGGTTCGAAGTGTCACTTCAATACGTGGTGTTTTTCAGTTGGCTGGGCATGGGGCATGGGAACATCCTCCGTAGGCACGAAGCGCCGTTAAATAGAATTCATCTTCGCAATTTCTGAAAGCTATTCAAGCAATAGAGTGAGTCCTTTGCTTCAGAGCTACTCTTCTCCTTCCTCTCCCTATAGTGAGGATGAAATTCAGCCTTAAAGACCTCCGGAGATGGCGTGAAAGAGGAGCACCATCATAGAGCCGAGAGAGGGACCTAGTACAAAGGTCCGTAGGGACAACGACGATCCTTCTGGTCTAAAGAAGTAGCCCATTTGGAAAGGAGGGTGCAGGCTTTCCAGACCAGGTGGAGAAGGCGGTCGCGGCGACGGAGTTGGCCAGGAAGGAGGCGGCAGAGGTCATCCCCAAGTTCCTGGCATCGTAGGCCTTCAAAGATGAGGTTGCCGAGCTATCTTGGACTCTACCATCAGGGATTCCAGGAGCACAAAAGCAAGGCCTTCCACTTCTACGACCTGAGGGGATGGAGAACATCAGGCCTTCTATTCCTTACCCTGGGAAAGAGGACGAGTCTGACTCCGAATCGGAGTCAGAGGAGGCAGAGGCAAAGTCCAAAACCTCTCTAAGCACCTCATAGGGGCTAACATTGCTCGCGGTTTGGAAGGGGCTGGCGACTGATCTTTAAATCTTCCTTTCCTGTTATCCCTCTCTTTCTCTTTTCTTCTTTTTTTTTTATTGTACATTTCTTTTTTATCAATGAATAGATATACCTTCCTTTTGAAATTACGTTGAACGTGGACTCTTCAACATAATTGATAATAAAAGAGTCTTTCCGCTCCTTTGGGTTGGACTTGCCGCTAGGATAGGCCGATTAAACCATCCGCGGGCCATCTTATCAATAATAGGGTGAGCTGTTTGGACCCACCTTGGCACGTCTGTGGATTTGTCGTGGGGTAGGTCACTTAGACCATCACTGTGCTTTCAGTTGATGTTAAGGCAAGCTGATTAGGGCCACCCAGGCATGTCTTCAGGTTTACTGTAGGGTAGGTTGTGTGAACCATCCCTGCGCCTTCAGTTGATATTAAGGCAGGCTGATCAGGCCCATCCCAGCACGTCTTCAGGTTTACCGTAGGGTAGGTTGTGTGAACCATCTCTGCACCTTCAGTTGATGTTAAGGCAGGCTGATTAGGCCTACCCCGGTGCATCTTCGGGTTTACCGTAGGGTAGGTTGTGTGAACCATTCCTGCGCCTTCGGTTGATGTTAAGACAAGCTGATTAGGCCCACCCCGGCGCGTCTTCGGGTTTACCGTAGGGTAGGTTGTGTGAACCATCCCTGCGGCTTCAAGTGATCATAGGGTGCTTGGTCGGGCCTTTCCCTTGCGCTTGTTGATCATACTGATAAGGCGGGTGGATCAGACCCACCTTTGCACTTTTTGATCATAAGGTGGCCTGATGGGGCCTTCCTTGTTAATTGCTGATGAAATAGGTGGGCCAGACCCATTTTCAAATTAACTTTTATTGAAGTCTTCCTAGATGGGAGCTCTCATTGATAGTACTTGCGAAGGTTTTATACATTCCAAGGCTGAGGTAGCATAACTTCATCCAAAGTCTCGAGCCGATACGTCCCTGGATATGACTTCTTTGATTCGGTATGGGCTTTCTCAATTGGGGGAGAGTTTACCTTGCTCTGTTAGCCTGGATACTTCAGACCTTCGCAGAACCAAGTCTTCTGGATGGAAGATTCACTCTTTCACTATGGAATTGTAATATCTAGCGACTCTCTGCTAATATGCTGCCATTTTCATATGAGCTTAGAGTCTGGTGCCTTGTAGCAGATCCAGGTCCGTCCTTCGGTGCTCCAAATTTTTAGGTTCCTTGTACCCGTTGATCCTCAAGGATTGCAGTGTAACTTCTATAGGGAGGACTGTTTCAGTGTCGTATGCCAAATTAAACGGGACTCACCGGTAGCCATTCTGGGAGTTGTCTGATATGCCTAAAGAATAGAATTTAACTCTTTGGCCCAAAGTCCCTTGGCGTCATTCAGTCGAGTTTTCAAACCATGGAGAAAAGCCCGATTTGTTACTTCGGCTTCTCCATTAGACTACAGGTGGCCGACAGAAGTTAGCTTGTGGAGCACATGGTACTGAGCACAGAAGTCTTTGAACTTTGGGTTATCGAATTGCCTCCCTTAATCAGTGACTATGGAATAAGGGATTCCAAATCGAAATATAATATGATTTCTTCACAAAATTTTCAATCTTTGCCTTCGTAATATGAGCCAGTGGTTTGGCCTCGACCCACTTGGTGAAGTAGTTGATGGCAACGATGATAAACTTTTACTGTCCAGATGCTGGTTTGCTGCTTGCTCTTCAGCATCGGCATATTTCTGAGCCTTGACAGGAGCTCAACATAGCTTGTTGGAATCTTTTATCCAGGAAGAAAGTGAGCCTGGATGACCGGAGTCCCTTCTTAAGAGCGGACATGGCTACATACTTGTTAAGATCGGAAATCTTGAGAGTAGCCGAATTGAATCTGGAGATATAGTCTTGAAGGCTCTCTCCCTTGTTCTGGTGAAGGAGGAATAGAGTGTCCGTGTTCCGGGACGTCTTTCGGCAAGTCCTGAAATGCAGGATAAACAATTTTTTCAATTTAGAAAAGGAATCGATGGTACCTGGACGTATGCTCGAATATCATATCTGAGTCACCTTCTTCAAGGTAGCGGGAAAGGCGAGGTAGTGCAGTGCATCAGAAGCCCCTTGAATCATCATGTGGGCTTTGAAGTTGCCCAGATGATCCAATGGATCAGTAGTCCCATCATAAAGCTCCATTTGAGGAATCCTGAAATGCCGAGGGACAATTTCAGCCATGATGCGAGGGGTGAATGTGGGACGTGAGTCGTACACCACGAACTCGCCGTCCTTCTTCTGATCATTGAGCCTCACAATCTGTGACTCGAGGGCCTTGATCTTTTCATCGTAGTTAAGGCGGGCTTCTTTCGGTACATCCCTTTCAGGAGTGGAGTCTTCGGAGAAGATAGAGAGAGATTGTCTAGATCTCTTTCCCCTCTGTGGGGCATCGGTCGGCTTCGGATACCGAGAGCTTCGGCCTTCGAGAGAAAGCCGATCATGGGGGGAAGTCGGGTAGACCCATGATGCTGGTCTCCCTTCCCTCGAGACTGATGATTGTATCTGGAGGTGGCTGGCAGGTGCCCCACCTGGAAAGCTGCATTCTGGAAATTCTAAACTATGGTTGTCAGAGCGTCAACCCGATTCAGAAGAGCCTTGAACTGCTGTTGTCCCACCACAAGTATGGCAGGTGGAACATTGTTCTCCACTAGGGGGTCGTTTCTCTGAGAAGGAGGACGGCCCCTGCTTGTCGAAACATTTTGAGTTTTTCCTTTCGCCATCAGGGTTTCTTCACAGTCTCATTTCTCAAGAATGAGAGCTACCAGTAGGTGGTAAGTCTGAGCTACTGCAGACTGTCAACACCCGCTTGCCTCGTAGCCCCTTCCTAGCATGCCAATCTGTTGACGTGGAACTTTCGTCGACCGGGTGGAGCCGCTGGATTGCCGGTTCGCTCCCCTAGATACCTGCAAAACAGGCTCCTGACCGGATTTCTCCGGTGAGGGACACTTCAATGCCTAAATTAGAGAGGGAGGTTCTAGCAACAGAATGGAGAGTTTGTGAAGAGGAAGATAGTGAAAGTATTCTCTTTTCCAGGCTTGTGTAGCGTACCTTGGATGTCCCCTCTTACCATTATTTATAGTTGTTATGCCAGAGTCTAGTTAGGCTCACCTATTTATGGTTAGGATAGGGTTAATTGACTTTACCCCGTATATAACCATAGGTGGTTGCCAATTGGTTCTAGCCAGTCTGGAGTCGTTGGAGCTGAAGTTAGTAGCCATATGGCCATCTCGATATGGTTACGATCGGAGGTAGTGGCCATGCGGTTGATCATAATAACCGTATCCATGTTCAAAGATTTGGGATCAAGTAGAGATTCGCTTCTGAGCTTCTTCTTCAGGGAGGCTGACGTTGAATCGATGAGATGTCTTCGGGCTTATCTCCCACAGAACAAGCCGAAGACACATCTGTCATTAGCATTGACATTCCTCCCTTCGGAGTGGGTTGTGAAATGAAGCTGATGTTGTCTTCGAATCGGTCTTTTTCAGATCGGCCTTCTTAGGTTGATGTGTAGAAGACTGGTCGGGAGCTGGTGGTGGTAGTCTTCGGGACTAACGTATTTGGCTAGGCCGAAGACTGACCCCATGTGACTCCCTTCAGGTACTCCGGTTTAGATGTCCGATTCTGAAAAAGTTTGCTGGACGGTTAAATGATAATTAGTCCGTGTTATATTGACATATCATAATAGATTCTCTCTCTTTTTCTTTTTAATCCTGTGCACCAAGATGTTAAGGTTTTTTTCATGTGGAAACATGGACATGTCAATAAAAAAAACAATGAATATGTTTTTCTGGCTGCAAAGTGGTTTTTGATGACGGTGTTATGTGGTGCTATATATATTAAAAAAAAAAATATATAAAGGCCATTATTTTTTCTTATAATAAATCATTAATTAACTTAATTTACTCTTTTAAATAAATTAAATTATTGAAAAATTAAAGTTTTATCTTAAAATTCTCACCAAAAAAAATGGTGGTATGGTTTGAAAACATTACTATTTTATTTAATGAAGAATGAAGATTAAAATTATACTGTTTTTTTGTTGTTGTTGTCTATTATTATTATTATTTTATTATTATTTTATTTTAATGATTACTATTTCAATAATTATTTAATATTACAAGGATTGCAAGTCTCTGGTCCTTAGTTTCAAGAGAAATATTAATACCACTATGATGGTAGCATGGTTGGTAGAAGTGCGGTCCTATATCTTTCCGGTCATGGATTCGAGACATGAATTCATGGATAACTGGATTGAATTTCAGTTTGCTGTGAGCACGTGACTGGAAGGCAGGACGGTTACTATTCAGCACGTAGTGAAATCGAACTGATGTACTCATCGATCGGTGGAAAGGCACATAAAAAATTATGATCCAAATCGAACAATTCCGATGGAATGGGATCCAATAAGAGAGCTACACCCTTTACCTTCATATATATATATATATATATATATATATATATATATAATTTATTTAGTTTGCGATTGTGATGCATCTCTCATTTTCTTTTTATTTAACCAGTAACCCGTGACTCGATCACTTTTCCGGTTCGATCAGCGATCCATTTTTTAAAGCATTATCTACGGCTTCCGCGATTAATGGCGAACGAGGGCTGCTCGTCGTCGGGGTGGGTAAGAAACGGATCCATCTCTTCTTCCTTCACCTTCTTCGTGTTCTTCCCTCTCTAAAGATTCTAAAACCACCTTCTCTCTGTTGCTTGTCAGGACGCAGAGGCAGAGGAGCTCTATGGGGCCGAGTCCGGATGGGTGGAACCTCGAACATCGTGTGATCATTTGCCTTCGCTGTCTTCTGATCTCTCTGACATCCCCGTTCCCGATTCTCCTTGCACCAGGTTAGTGTTCATCTCCAAGCCCTAATCCGTGTTTTTATTTGATTCCTCTTTTTAGCTAATCTATCTCGAAGTAGATCGAAGAGAATTACTAAGAACCTGTGATAGATAATGAATTAGCCATGGGAGGTCACTGTATGTGGAAGCTTTGCGGAAAGAATGAATTTTTGTTACTAATGACGATGAGAGAGATCTGCCTGAATGGGTTAGTATTTGGTTGATCACTGTACGGTACTTTGGAGACTTGATTCTTATCGATAAAGGTGTCTTCGACTTTATACTTTTTGTTGTTTGTCTAGATCTTACTCATAGCACTGGATTATGTATGTTTAGAAGTGATTTGAGTGCTGGATGGACCGGTAACAAATCCATGTAAGTTATGGTTGCTTGTGGCCTTTTTGTAGAAAAGGCTGGTAATTGAATCTTGAAATTACACAAAGAGTTTTGTATATTATTGATTAACAATAGGATTACTCAACCACAAATAGGAATTTAAGTTTTCTTTTCTTTTTCTTTTTCTTTTTTAAAGGTATCAGACATGGACTGATCAGAAAGATGGACCAATAAGTTTTTATTGCATCATCTAAAACACAATGCAAAGTTACAAGTATGCCTTTCAGTTCCAAATTCTAGTGTTAATTATCCTACGTTATGAAAATAAGGGGTGTTTATTTTTTTCATTTTTCTTTCTCTTTTTCTATGAAATTAATCGGTTATAATAAAATAAAGGGAGAGGTTATGGGCCAAAATCATGAACTTACCACCAACTTAAGGATCTTTAAGGAATAATAGCAAAGTATCTTTAAGTGGGTAAGTCTATGGATAGGGTTTCTTCCACTATGGTGACAACTGTATTATGGATATTCATGCATTTACTATCACTCATCCAACACCCAAACTCCTAATGCTCATAAATGGCACAAAAGAGGTGGACTTCCATTTCTTTCCTTTTTAGCAGGACATCATAGAATCATGTTGTTCCCTGCTATGTGTGTTTTCTAAGAATATTTTGCTGAAGACAAAAGGTAAAACTCCAAGTCCATTTGTCAATGATGGAAGTCTCCTTCATTTCTATAACTTCTTGATCAAAGCAGGCATTGTCAAGAGATTCTCTCTGTCTGAAGTTCCGCCTAATGGGCCAAATGCTGCATATTTGATACATCCCCAATGGATGACACTATAACCATGCCTCCTTGATTTCAATTCTTGTGCCTTTTATCATCATTTGCATCCAATTTTCTTTTCCTTTCCATTATTTGTTTCAATCATCTCTACGTTTGATGTTGCACCTTGCATCACAAACATGTGATGCTATCCTCTCATTCATAGTCATGTCTGGACTGATCCTCTTTCAGCATGACGTATGACAGTTACCATGCATTTTAGTATCTCTAGCTACATCCATATTGAAGATAGTTTGGAGTTCAATGACCAGAATTCTTTAATTTGGGCATTCATGTTGACAAAAAACATAACGCCATCAGAAGCATGCTGAAAAATAGCTTTTTGCATAAGAGGAAGATACCTTTGTATCATGCTTGTATCTTGTCAACACAGACTAGCATAACGTGATACTTTAGTTCATGTAATAATCTCATAACTATGACCATACATTTGTATTGTGCCTGTATCTTGTCAACACAGACTAGCACAACGTGATACTTTAGTTCATGTAATAATCTCATAACTATAACCATAATCATCAAATCTTGTGTCATCTTTTTTGGCTCGGCTTTATGGATCATCATTCTCCAAGCATTCTTAGATTATTATCTCATGCTTTTTCATATCCCTTTTTACAATCTTCATCCATGTTACCTTAGGTATTCTCCTTTTCTTACATCCTTTAACAAAAATTACCCATTTTTTTTGGGATTCCCCTAAGATCTTTACTATACATGTCCATAGTATCTTGAATGTTTCTCTGTCATTATATCTTTGATTTTTGGAACTGATATGCTCTTATCTTGTTATATCCTTTCTAATCTTGTTGTATCCTTTATAGTTTACCTCACATTTTTCCCAGTATTCTCAATTTTACTACATTCAACTTATGTTTTAAAACTTTCTTTACTGTTCAATATTTAAAGCCGTATAACATTGCAACCCTTGTTTCCATTTGATTAATTTCCTTTTAGTCACCGTGGTATGCAACTATGAGTTGATCACGTATCTCTTGAGAGGCACTTTCTCACCACATCTAAGCAGTTTTAATTCTATTATGTATATTGTCTCTCTCATCCATCCATCCATCCATCCATAATCATATGATGTGGCTATAGTTTTATGTTTGCCGTTAACTCTAAGTAGTTTGGAATTAAGCTTGGTTGGATTGGGTCGAGTTGAGTTGAGTTGTAGGACAAGAGTAAATCCAACTGAAATTCAATGAGGGCAGGACTCGAACCCAGGTCATGGGTACCAACCACTAATTACTTCACCAACTGCATTGACTTCTCGATATGTTTCATTTGTCTCTCCACTATTTTGCATAGCATAACTATAACCAGCATTATTTTGTTTAAATAATCTCTCCATTATTTTGTATAATAGATCCCACATAATGAAACAAATCACTTTGTGATATCTCCTGTCCATCAATCTTATTTGGTGCCTTGTCTTCCTTTTTATTTTAAATAAAATTGCATTCCATATGCTCTATTTTCATCCTGCTGATTTTTGATCTCTCTTGTTTTAAATATTTTTTCCAAAGATACAATTTAACATTTAATCATTAATTCGTACCCTGCTTATATCTGATACCATGGCACATTTTCTCAGTAACAGCAGCAGTTGTTGAAACCTTGTGTGTGCTAGCTTCACATATGTTGTTACATATCGTACAAGCCATGAACCAATAAGCATACACACTTAAAATGGAAAAAGTGGGTTTGTCTTGCACTGACTCAAGGCATATTGACATCGTCTAGACCTCATACTGTTTGGTATGCTTTCTGTTTCTTTTTTAAAAAATGTCTGCTCATTTGGAGCAAGGTGTATCAAGGCATATTGCTCTTGTATCAAAGATCATACATATTGGGCAGCCATCTATACAATACCATTTTTTGAGATTTGAGTGTTTAATTACCCATAAGTTCATTATAACTAGTTTGGAATGCTGGATGTTAGTGTAATTGTTGGTGCATGCCTAGTGTGACTGACTATACAAACAACTCCCAGGCCTTGTCAATGCACCATACATATCCTCCATAATCTTCTACTAAATGACCTTTCTTGGTAGCCTATCATAAGTTTTTTGTAGGTCCATGAGAACTGTAGGTAACTTTTTTCTTTTTCTTTATATTTTTTTATCAATCGCCTAAGTTAGAAACAAGACTTCATTGTTAACCATTCTAATTTCCTGATTATCAATTTAATTGAAGATCATTACATACTTTCCCTCTCAGGCTCTAAGCTCCTTATTATTGTTGTATTAATATTCGTTCAATGGGTAAGTTAGAACTGGTAAATTTGTTTCATCAAACTTATCATAAAGGGCTAATGATCCTTTTCTATGATTAAACAAGTTTCATTTGGAAATGTTCAACTTTAAATTTGTATATATAGTTTCCATGGTGCTATGTAGAAACAAGTGAGAGAGTATGGACATAGGCAATGTCAAAGAAAGTGAGATAGCATAAGCATATTTTTATGTCATCTTTGACAAAATAATTATGCAGAACTGAGGTTAACTCCAAAATGAGAGCTATAATTATTTTTGCTTGATGGAATATATCTAGATGACTAAACAAACTTTAAAATTTACAAATTAACCCCATTAAAAAGTTACAGAAAATTATAGTCAAGCGATACTGAGGCACAAACTTTAATGACATTAATTTTAAAAAATAAATAAAAATAAAGGGAAAATCCTAGTTTGAAGAATATAATTATTTTGATTATTCTAATTCTTTTCAAAATCTTAAAATTAAATCCGAAACTATATGCGAAATATTTACATGGTATGCAATTCTAGCCTTATATATGTGAAATTCAAGCCTTACATGTGTATAAGAATCAGGTTAAAAACAAAATTGATTTTCTGTTTGCTCTACAAATTGTTTGAGTTGTTGAGAAACTTAATTGTGTATATGTGTGTATATAAGTATTTGGTTAAAAATAAAATTGATTTTCTGTTTGATCTCCGTATTTGTTTGTCATTGATAAACTTGGTCTTGTGTGTTTCTATAAGAAATAGGTTGAAAATAAAGTTGATTTTCTGTTTGATTTACGTATTTGTTTTAGCCATTGAAAATCTTAATTTAATGCTGTATTATGAGAATGTTTCTTCAGATTTGGGTTGATTAACCAGTTCAAATTTTGAATCATAAAATGTCCCATTCCAGAAATATGCCTATCCTCCGTAATGACTTGAATACAGGTAATCTTTCCCCATGTTACTTGTGAAAGAATGATGTCCATCTCCTTCAAATGCAGTGATACCATTAGCTCATCAATCCAGAGTTTTGATTACTGCTATGTCATTTTCTGCCTTTGGGTCAAACAATGATGCAGTTCATGGGTTGCATGCTAGCTAGAATTTCAATTGCCTCCAAGTCCCTAATGGATCATTGATCACTCGCCGTTTGTGTTAGGTGTAAGTTTTGGCAGTGGACATTGTTCATCGTGCAGTGTAAAGATTTGATTGCAGTAGCTAAGTTCTGATTGTTGCTGTTCTTTTATCAACAATCAGATTTGTCCAGTTTTATATCCTTCAACGGTGAACCTGCTCCTATGTTAGGTTAATGGATTGTCAATCAGCCTTCTGACACTGAAGTTATGACTGTTCAAATCAGTAGCCATTTTACAGCTATGCAGAAACCAGGCTGACAAAGCAAACTAGATTTTTGCACCATCTTATTTCTCAGATGTTTGGTAATCTCAATTTGCATGTGTGCATGTGTCATGTGTGGGTTGATGGGTAGGGGAGTGCATGCATGCGAGTCTATAAATCCATATGCCTGAACTGCATCCAGCTTAGGTTGGATTTCTAATTGAAGCATTTTGTGCATTTCAGATGCCACCACCCTGCTGAAAACTGGCTGTGTTTAAGCTGTAAAGATGTCCTGTGCAGCCGCTTTATCAACAAACACATGCTCGGTCATCATCAGGAAACGGGGCACTGCCTAGCTCTCAGCCTCAGGTATATTATATCAGCATTTGTTTTCAACGATAAATTGATGTCAGTGATGTTGTACTCATATTGTTTCTCTGAACTTGTGACAGTGATCTGTCGGTATGGTGTTTTGCATGTGAAGCATATCTTGATGTTCAGATGATTTGGCAGTTGCGACCTGTTTATGAAGTTGCCCATCTGTTAAAATTTGGACAGAGCCCACCTTTTCGTGCCATTGAAAGCCTTCAGTTAAGTACTCAAAATGAAGGCTCCTCCCCAGGATCTTAATTTTCCGGTATGTAGCTGCCACAGCCTCTGCTGAGGTGAAGAGAAAAGTGGGTTTTCATCCATGTCTTCCTCCTTCAGTCTTCAGTTAAAATAGGGATTTATGTAGTGCTTATTCCCGTAATGTCGCAGTTTGTGGGATAACGAAAGATGTTAGAAATAGTAGAAATTTGAGTTATGTTTGAACGGAGATACCAGCAACTGAACTATTTTCTTTCTTCTTTTCTTCTGTTGTTGCTTACTTGGTGACAGTAAATCAATAGTGCAAACCTTAAACGAGTGAAGCCACTGGTTTCATTCCCTCCGTTTGAATGGAAATTTCTTCCTGAGATGACTGCGCAGACAAAGGGCTACTTGAGCTCATTTTTATCTACTCTATGCTTGCTAGCCTTTCAGCTAAATTGGATACCAAAGTTGGCCAATTGTTACGTCTTTTGTCCTCGGTTTGCAATCTTTGAGGTAAACATATTTGATGGCTATAACAGGTGGTTCGATCATACCCTGTATGTGATAATTTTTCTTGCTGGTTGCCCTTTTTCCCCTTAGCTTTGTTTATACTTCTTCATGCAACTCCTGACCAATTATAATACAAGATTCTTGAGAGGATGCATGTTTACCTGCCTACTATATCGTTGCGATTTTGTACAAGAATGACTTACCTAGTCCATGCTACAACTCCTTTATTCTGCCTTCTCTCCCCAGCCAACCCAGGAATGGTGATATATTTGATACCAAGGAATGTGATGGAATATGATGAAAGTATCATACCACCTGTGGGGTTTGTTTGGGTGTATTCCGGTTCATAATTAAATTAATGGTTTAACAGGTTGAGATCCACTAGTATAATAATGGTTTTTTGGTGAAAAAAAGCATTAAATGAAATTAAATATTAGTAGATGCATGTCACATTCCGGGGTGGCAACCAAGTTATTGGCGTTTTGGTCTGCAGTAGTAGATCAAAATATACGCATTTCGGCTTGCACTACCAAAACAAGATGTTAAGATTTAGTCCATGACTAGCAATTTTAGATGTTACAATCCAACACGTGATTGGCAGACCATATCACAATCATAGCTAGTTCAAATTCCCTTACATAATTAATAAATCATTCAATAATTTTATATTATATGTCTGGCTCAATTTCAAAGTAACTAATATTATATTTCAAATAATCAATATATGATGCATGTATATAATAAAAAATCATATGCTTACATATTTGTATAAAAAATTATACACAAATTCATCTAGCAAAAAATCAAAAATCATCATATAGAATACAAAAACATAATCATACATATAGCTGATCATGTAAAAATTTTGTATCTTTACCGGTCATAAACTCAAATACAGCGATAGATCAATTCCTTGATCTATGAACCTGGGAACCAGATATTCTGTTCAACACTTTATCCCGATGATTGCTCACCTTTCGAGCTAAACCTTAATAATAAAATAATCATAGCTATCGGATGATCATAGCAAGATTGATTCAGAACTCCTCTCTTAGAAATGTATAACACGGACTTGGGATCCATGGTTATATAATGTTATATCAAGACACCTTTTAAGGTCAGTGATAGGGATAACAAAATATAACCTGACCCACTAGCCCAACCTGCATTCGATCCATCTTAAATAGATTTGGATTGAGCTTAAATTGGTTCGGGTCGTAAACAACTCAGTCTATTTAATCCATTTATTAAATAGATCCGGTTCAAGTTTAAAATTTTCACCTGCACAACATGTTTAATCTATTTATATTTTTTTAAAATTAAATTAATATATAATTAATTTATTTAAAATTTTAAAAAATATTTGGCTCTGTTTGTTTGAAATTTAAATCGCTAGTTGCTGTGTCACGTCATCTTGATCTCGTGCTGAGGACTGGCGCCCGCATGATAGATATTTTTTTCTCACTCTAGCCTTTCCAGTTCTCCCACCTTTTTTTTATAAGTACCTCCTTTCTTCCTCCTCTCCTATCCCTAGACTCGCCTATCGCCACCATCGGAGCTCTCCCTCCCCTCCCACCATATGTCCCCCCTCCCTCCATCCCCGACTTCTCCATGCACTCCCCCACCATGTGTCCCCCCTCTGACCTGTTGGAGCCCTCCCTTCCCTTGCCAGTCACCTCGGTTACCATTATTCATAGGCCACATAGCCTCCACCCTATCCCGATCCCCATCATTCTCCCCTCATCGCCGCTGCACCAAGAATGCTTCCAATCCCATGCTGCTCCAAATTGCTATCACCGATGGTGATCTGGACTACGACCACACCCTCAACCTCCCCAATGAGTGCTTGGACCCTCATCTTCCACTCCCTTGACTCTGGCAACCATAAGAGCTGCTCCCTCGTTTGCTGGTGGTGCCTTGTGGCCCCCTCTCGGCTCCCAATCCATAGCATGTCCTCCCTCCCTTCATCGGTCTATCTCGGGCTCCTTCTAGTGCTCCCCTCTACCAGCCCGTCACCCCCTCCATGATGTGCTCGCGGCGCAGCTGTAGGTTTTCTTTTTAATGGGGTTAAAAATGGATTGGATAATTAATTTTTTATCTAAAATATAAATAGCTTATAAACAAGTCGAGTTGGATAACCTATATATTAAATAGATCATATTCGAATTTTAAAATCTGATATGTTTAATAATTAGGTCGAATTTTGGTTGAAGCTTTTTAAACTCAACTCTTATCTGACTTGACTCATTTATATCCAATCTGATCTGATTGCTATCTGTAAATTCATTGATATTACCAATTTACCTAGATATTTGGATCCTTTACTAGTCTAGAAGATATTTAGAGAGAGAAAGAGAACATTGGAGATAGTGTAGAAGAGAGAACATGGGAAGAAAAGATTATTTTTTTGTCCCTCTTGTTTTCTCCTTCTTCATGTAGAAAGAAGGGAAGGGGGAATGGTTCTAGGAAAGCTAACCACCCATGGTGGCACCCAGATGGCAATAACCCCCTGACAACTTACACCTTTCGCAACCAAGCACAACGATATCCAAGGATGATAGTGATCGATGCAATGGAGGAAGAAAAGAAATAGAGGAAAACATTAAATTCGATGACCATCGGTGGCAAGCAAGATGGCAACAATGGCTATGGGACCAAGAAAATGAGGAGAAGAAGATTTAGAGATCTTTACCTCAGCTTTGTCAAGGTATTCAACCCTAACTCACTGAGAGATCTTGACAGAAAATCAAGGCAAGCTCGAGAGATTTTGCTAGTGGTGAATCAGGGATTGGGGTGACTTGCCTAAAGGGAAAGGGTAAAGGATTTATAACTAGGAACTAAAGCTCTAGCGAGCCCTAAAATCCCTTTCCTTGCTAGACTCGGGAGGAAGAAGACTCCTGTCGGGAGTCAATGCACATGTGGGAGTCCAAAATGGCTGATTCAAGCCCATTATAGTGGGCCCTTACAAGACATTCATAAGACTTAAAAAATTAAATGTTAAAAAATTAAATATAAGTATTAGTTGTAGAAATTTATTATATTGATCTTATATGGTTAGCCACATAAAATGCTATCTAGCTCGACAACACTATTAGCTTTTCAATAAACATATGAGACACCAAGGGCAATCAAAGAATGTACCATTTTCCAACAATCCTATGATAATGGATGTAGAGTACTATCAGCAATAGATTATTAAATAGTTATCTAATAATTGTTATAGAATTACATTCCAAATAGCACCTAACCCTGTTATAGGAATTATAGTATTAAAAATCCTAGTACCACCTATTACAACAAATACCCTAGTAGCACTTTGATAACAAAACAGATCCATCATAACCACCTTGATCTCACACACCGTTATCAAAATTGATCTTGAAAAAATAGAAAGATTGTGGCTCCCAAGAAAAATATATTAATTGAAAATTATAGAAACTATAAAAGAAGAGTTACAAATTGCCTTTGTCGTCAAAGATCCATTTGTGATAGCTACGGCTAGCTCAAGGAACTTGTAAGATGTTAACCAGACCAATAACCCTAGAAGGGGGTGAATTAGGTTTTTTAAAAATTAAAACTAACATGTGTCTTTAAAAACAAAGCGAAAATGTGATTCAAGTGTTATGTGAAGTGTGGAAGCTAAATGAGAGAATAAGAGAGATAATCAAATATACAAACACAAGAGATTTATAGTGGTTTGGAGCAATTCCAGTTCCTGCGTTCACTATCCAAGGATCTCTTGAGATTTTTACTATACTTGACAAGAATACAACCGGATTGTTTTACACCAGCCTCACAATCAAGAATCTAATACAATGTTTATTTCTCAAGCTTACAAAAAATCCAATTGATTTTTCATGGTCAACTAATCAAAATTTAAACCTAATTCACAAGTCTCAGCTCCCTACTGGACTTGTAACAATATAAAACAAACAACTCAAAACAGAGCAACAAAGAAAACAAACTCTAAAAAGAGCTAAGTTGTTGCAATTGAAGCTTGATGTATAGTTGCTCAAAGGCTTCAAAATTTGATCTTCAATGCTCTCCTTGTTCTTCACTTAATATCTCAAAGGGTAGGTGGAAAGGAGTTATACTTCTTTTGAGTTTTCAGATAACAGCACTTGAGTTTCTCTTGTTTACAATGATTGGAAGAATATTCTCAAAGATTGTTATTTATTTGACTTGAATCTAAGAATTTATATCTCTTCAAGTGTTTTCTTATTGGTCTCAATCATTTCTAGCCATTTAAAATCGTTAGAAAGTGAAATATGGTTGTTAGAAATCTTGTAAGTTCTGGAACTTGCTGTTACTATTATAGTTCATGGGATCCAAGTCGACTCGTTACAGAGGAGTTGGTTCATTTTCTTAGTATCTAAAATTCAGGTTTATGTTATTCTGAGAAAGAAGGCTCGCAGGTCACAAGTCAACTCATCTGAATTGACTCCAAAAATATACTTTCTATTATTTCTTAGAGAGAAGGCTCGTATCTAGAGATAAGGCTCATCTGAAAACTCACTTTTCTGCTCTATTTATAAAATAAAACTCGTAGAATATGAGTCAGCTCATTTTCTTAGTATCAGTCACTGTGTCATGCCAGAGTCGATTCATTTGAGATGAGTCAACTCATTTAGCTAGTTCTTCATTTTTTCAAGAATTTAATACAATTCGACTCTTCCATGTTTTCAAAGGTCTTTTAATGACTTCTAATGATACACAAGACCTTTCTAACTTTCTCAAGCATTATTAAATATAGATTCTAACTATCTAATCCTCTCATAATACAAAGAATTTTTCAAAGTGACTTAATGATGTTTAAAATTACAAATAAACTCACGAGACTTCCCAAGTTACATAAAAGCTCTCTAGACATCCCAATTGGTAAAGACTAGAAGGAATTTATATATTAACTTACAAATCATACCAATGATCTATAAAGTTGTTAATTGAAGGATATTCATTGGAAAGCTTTTTATAAAAATATTCTTGATAATTTGAAAAGCATTAATATAGTATTTATGCTTCAATATTTTATAATCATCAAAATCATTCCCGGGATCAGCAATCTCTTCCTTTTCGATGATGATAAAGTACTAGGCATAGAAATTAAAAGCTTTACAATATAAAAAATATATCAGAGCAATGTGTGTGTGTATATATATATATATATATATAGAAACTTTATAATGTAATGTATCAGAATTGTAAACATATCAAAAGTATCAAAATATTAGTGAAATCTCCTTATAAAATGTATCAATTCATAATGCTTTGAAATTTACATGTATCAAAGCATATTGATATATCAATTATATACTATGGCAACTCGACTCGAGTTTGTAAAAACGCTTAGAGATTCATATCACAGCATAAGTATTAGAGCATAGATCTACGTTCCAGTATTATAAAAAAACATACCAAGACATGAAATAAGGGTTTCATCAAAGTATATAAGATCTTAAGCTTTATTAACGCAATGGCTTTATTAACACAATGCTCTCCCTTAAGGTTTTTAAGGTTTCAGTTATATATTTCAAACATACATAATGATTTTGCTTATATGCATACATAATGATTTTCCTTATATGTATACATAATGATTTTCCTTATCCTCATATGTCTAACTCATGCTCATGCTCATGCCCATTCTTGTCTCCCCCTTTTTGTCATCAGCAAAGAGGGTGGCAAAAGGATAAATATATAGTAAGAAAAGTGATAAGTAGTGACATAGAAAGATAACGACAAATTGTACATAAAAAGTCATATCATATTAAAAATTTGATAAACATAACAATAATTTGTTCACAAAATGTTCACTATTATATGAGTAACAACAAGATACTACATAACAAAAAGGTTGGATTCTAATGATCCAAACATACATACAGCCTAATACATATACAATCTTAAGATCTAGTCACTATTGCTCTCATTTTGAATACTCATGGTGAACAGTGCAACAATCCAAAATAGATGGATAGGAGGTGGAGGACCGTGAGAATGGTGAGTCTGCGAGATTGGTCCAACTCTAGGTACAGGAGGGAAACCTATGCTAGGTCGAACAACAACAGTGAAAGGTGGCTTGGGTGCTTGACTAGGAGAAGGTTGTAGTGCTCTCATGGGTGTTTGACTAAAAGATAGACCAAAGGTAGATCTAGTAAAGCCAAGTAGAACACTCCCCATCTTATACTCAAGTTTGTAAATCCCCTGCTATATGTTAGTAGTCCTCTTATCTTGCTCTCTAGCAAATTGATTAGCATCACCTCTCATCCTCTACATGTCATCTCTCAACCCATCAAACTCTCTGGATCGAGCTACTTCTTTTGAATGCCTCTACTCAACAACCTCAACCCTAAGAGTGAGCTATCTCATATCCTCTTTGTGCTTCTATAATTGCGAGTAAAGTCCTTTCTTAGATCTTGACAGCTATGAGTGAAGTCCGCTCTCAGATTCTAATAGCTATGAGTGAGGTCCTGTCTAAAATCAAAGAATATGGAGCTCATCTGGATGGTCAATCCATTAGCAAATTGAGTAAGTGCTCCAAAGTAATCCTAATAGAAGAGGTAGCTAGTACAGAAGGTCCTGTAGCAGAAGGTCTAGTACGAGGCGTCCTCGGGCTAGCTGACTATCATGATGTCTCTCCAATAGAGGGTCTAGCTACACCAGGTGTCTCAGTCTCAACCTCATCATCATCATCATCATCATCATCATCCTCATCATCATCACCAATGATAGCAAAGTCCTCATTTGAAGTGTCTAATCATGCTGGCTTCTGACTTGAGACTTTCTTTATCCAATTTCCATCAACTTTGTGATATCCCATCCTTTGAAGCAATCATCACTATACCAGTCAGTGTGAAGAAGCCTCCTAGCATCCTCTCTAGTAACATCAACACTGAACTCCTAAAAAACAAGGACAAATACCATGCCATAGGGTATGCAAGCTATACTCTTCCTACCTGCTTCCTTAATTTGTATGATCATAAAAAACAACAGGTTAATGGGTTGTCCTTCAATCATAAAATGCATAAAAGCTACATCTCTCTTGATAACCCAATCATATCTCCCTATTTTTGGGAAAAAGATTCTGCTAACCATGTTGTGGAGCAATCTCATCTTAAGGAAAAGTTGATTGGCTAGAAGATTTCTAACTTGCCTAACATCTCTCTTTTCTAATACCATCCTCCAGCCATCTAACTTTTTATCTAAATGCAAATAGGATCCTCCTTCCCTTGGCGTCTCTAGCAAATGGCTCAATCTAGTCTCATCCAATATGACCAATACACCCTTCATAGTGGATGAAATCTGAAAGGTCCCTATCTTTAAGTTTTCAAAGAACGATCTAACAAGAGATGGATAGGTTGGTACATTCAAGGAGCAAAATCTTATCCATCTTTGATTTTTAATCCAGTCACCTATTCTAAAGTGTTCTTGGTCTAAAAATTCAAAAGAAACCTTTCATCCGGTGGTCATGGGTTGGTTCATTATCTAAATAACCGATTGAGCTAGTGGAACCACAGGAACCAGCTTGTCATTTTGGTGTTTTGGCCATGGAAGGTCCTTTTCCTCTTATAGGCTAGCACTTTTCGAGATCCCATCTTACTTGGATTTGGCTAGATTAGGTTAGACTGTGGTCTCCTAGGGTTTTGAGCAATAATGGACTGTAGAAGGTGTTAGAACAACTCGATTAAACAATGAAAGGTAAAGTTCAAAAGGTGTCTAGGCATTGTATAAAAAATAGATTTCCTACATTCAAGTTGACTCACACAAACATAGGTCAGCTCGAGTTGGCTCGAGCAAAATAAAGGTTTTAGGATCCAAAAAGGTCAGGAAAAGATTTTTGGATTCTTTAATCACTAAAATAAGTTGCACATCCTTAAAATTAAGTATGATCGGATCTAGAAATTTTTTCTTAAATTTAAAAATTTTTTAAGTAAAATTTCTAAAAAGGATCACATAATCATAATTCATCTCTAATTATTAAAAACCTATCTTCATTAAGTAGTTTGGTGAATATGTCAGCTAATTATTTTTTAGTATAAATAAATTATAGTTCAATGTCTCCATTTTATACATGAATTTTAATAAAATGATATCTAATTTCTATATATTTTGTTCTACAATATTAAATATGATTCTTAGTTAAATTAATAGCATTGGTATTATCACATCTGATTGGGATTTTAGTTTGTTTAATACCAAAGTTTTTTAGTTGTTGCTTAATCCAAAGTATTTGAATACAACAACTCCTTGCAGCTACAAACTTTGCTTCAGCAGTGGATAGTACTAAAAAAATTTGTTTCTTACTATGCTATGAGATTAAGTTCCACTAGTACTCTTTCTATCAATTTTACAACTACCATAATCAGTATTAGAATAATCAATTAAATCTAAAGATGAGTGTTTAGAATATGATAATCCTAAGTTAGATATTCCTTTAGCATGTTTTATGATTTTTTCACAGTAAGTATATGTGATTCTTTTAGATTAGATTGAAATCTAGCATATATATAAATACTAAATAAGATATCAAGCATGCTAGCAATATAATATAGTAAAGATCTAATCATACCTTGATATAGCTTTTGATCAATACTATTTTCATCTTCATCTTTGTCAAGCCTGCAAGTTGGGCTCATTGGTGTGCCATTTTTTTAGTGGATTCTATCCCAAACTTCTTTAATAGTTCCTTGATGTACTTGATTTGGTTATTGAATATTCCTTTATTTGTTTATTTAATTAGAAGTCCAAGAAAGAACGTCAGCTTATCTGTCATGCTCATTTCAAATTCACCTTGCATAAGCTCAGAAATTCTTGGCAAAGATCTTCATTAGTTGTACCAAAGATTATATTATCCACATAAATCTATACAACTAACATTTTATCATTTTTTTATTAATAAACAATGTTATATCTACACCACCCTTTATAAAACTATTTTTAAGTAAAAATTTGTTATCTTTCATACCAAGCTCTAGGGGCTTGCTTAAGACCATACAAAATTTTGTTCAATTTGAAAACATGATTAGGCAAATTAGGACATGACTTTCAAATCTAGGAGGTTACTCTACAAAAACTTCTTTAAAAAATATCCATTAAGAAAAGTACCTTTTATATCCATTTAAAATAATTTGAAATTCATATGACAAGCAAAAGTAAAAGTTTTATAGCCTCTAATCTTGTTACGGATACATAAGTTTTATCAAAATCTATTCCCTCTTCTTGATTATATCCTTTGGCCATAAGTCTTGCTTTATTTGTAACAACATTTTTTCATCTAATTTGTTCCTAAATATCCATTTAATATCTATGATTGGATGTTCTTTAGGTCTACTAACTAAGGAATAAACATTGTTCCACTCAAATTGGTTCAACTCCTCTTACATATAGGCATTATCTAATTTGAATCTTTTTCAGCTTTTTTTATGCAATTGGATTCAATTTAAGAGACAAATATAAGGTAATCAAAAGTGTATCTAAATAAAGATCTAGTTCTAATATCTTGTGAGGGATTACCTATAATTAAATCCTCAGGATGATGATGTACATACCTCTATTTCTTAGGAAAATTATCATGCTCTTTTCTTACCTTTTCCTTCCCTTCTTCAATTTGTTTGTTTTTAGGCTCAAGTCTTTCATTCCTTCATTTAATGTACGTGTATCATTATCTATGCACTATTTTTTCTAGAAGGTGAAAGATTAGATTTATTAAAGATAATATAAATAGATTCTTGAACAGTTAAAGTCCTTTTATTAAAAATTCTATAGGCTTTACTTGAAGTTGAATATCCAAGAAAGATACATTTCATCAAATTTTGCATTAAATTTTTTAAGATTATCTTTTCTATTATTTAAGATAAAATATTTATAACCAAATACATGAAAATAATTTATATTTGGCTTTTTATCATTCTAAAGCTCACAAGGGGTTTTCTTTAAAATAGATCTAATAAAAACATAGTTAAGGATGTAACATGTAGTGTTCACAGCTTCAGCCTAAAAGTACTTTGAAAGATTGCCTTTACACGGCATTGTTCGGATCATCTTTTTCAATGTTCTATTCTCTCTCCACAACATTATTTTGTTATAGTATTCTTAGAGCCAAGAAGTTATAATCAATGCTATGCTCATTACAAAATTCTTCAAAATATTAATTTAAAAATTATGTATCATGATCACTTCTTATTTAAATAATTCAAAGATTTTCTAATTTGAAACCTTCTTATAAAATTTTTGAAAAATATTAAATGTCTTATTTTTATGTGCCAAAAATAGTATCTAAGTAAATCTAAAAAAAATATTTACTATCAGAAGTCCATATTTCTTATCTCCGAAGCTTGTGGTCCTAGTTGGTCCAAATAAATCCATGTATAATAGCTCTAAGGATCTAGATATTGAAACAATATTTTTAGATTTGAAACTCTTCCTAGTTTGTCTACTAAATTGACAAGCATCACATACATAATCATTTTCAAAACTCAAGGCAAACCTTTAACTAAATTTTTAGAGATTAATTTAGATAAAATATGCATGCTAGCATGTCTAAGTCTTCTATGCTAAAGCTAACTAGTTTCTTTGATTTTAGCATTTATAGCTACTAGACTTGTACTACTTTTCATGACTAAATCATTTAAGTCCATTGTGTAAATGTTTCCAAGTCTATGTCCTATAAATTTGATGCTTAAATCAAAAGAACTAGTAACTATGCACATTGAAGATTTAAACAAAATTTCTAAGTCTTTGTCATATAATTGATTAATACTTAATAGATTATGTTTCAATTTGTCTACTAGCAACACATTCTCAATATATGTTGAAGGGATGATTTTGATCTTACCAATATTAATGATTCTCCCCTTTTCATTATCTCCAAATATTACAATGCCACTTTCTTTCATTTCTAAGATGAAGAATTATTTCTTATCGCCCATCATATACCTTGAGCAACCATTATCCAAGTACCATGTTCTTTTTGATCCTTGAGCTGCAAGACATCCTTGTAAAATAAATCAAGATTTTAGATACCCAAGTTTTCTTGGATCTTTTAGATTTAGTCACCATGGTTCATTTAGGAATCCAAATTTTTTTAACTTTATTTTATTTTTCTTCCTTAAGCTGCACTCATAAGTTTTATGTTCAATTTTATTACAGTAAAGAGAAAAAACATTTATCTTTTATAAAAGCTTAGGTGTTGAAAATTTGGTTCCAAAAAGTCTGGTTGCTGAAAATTTGTTATTGAAACTTGAGTTATACCCAATTCCAACTTTATCATTTAATTTTCTTTGGTTTTTAGGGATTAACTTAAGTTTATTTGAACTCAAAGTCAGCTTATCAATCAAAGGTTTAAGTTTTTGAACTTCCTTATCCAAATTTTCATTCTTTTCCTTTAAAGCTTTAAGTTTTTCAGAATGTCCCTCTTTCTAATTTTGTAAAGCCTTATTACTTTCAAGAGCTTCATTCAATTCTTTTTGCAAGATATTATTTTTCTCTAAAGCATCATTTTTGTCTTTTTGTAAAGCATCATTTGAATGTTTGAGAGACTTGATTTTTAAACTAGCTTTCTTAAATTTTGTAAGTCATAAAAGGCAGTATGCAATTTATTAAATATAAATTCAATGTTAGGTTCATTGCATATCTCATTTTCTAAAGCCATAAAGCAAAAGTTGGTTGATTTTTGTTGTCCAGAGATGATGCAACCCAAGAGGGGGGGTGAATTGGATTTTATAAAAAAATTCAAGCTACTTCAAATATGAACTAAAGCAAGTATGTGCTAATTGCAAATCAAGTGCTTGTGTTTTGCCAAAGTGTTTGTATGTTTCAAAATAATATGTAGCAGAAATAAATAAGTAAATATATAAGAAAAACAATCACACAAACACAAAGATATATAGTGCTTTGGTGCACTCCAAGGCACCTACATCCACTTCCCAAGATCCCCTTAAGAATTCCACTATAATCACCAAGATTATAGTTGATTAGTTTTCTGGGCTCACTAATCAAAACCCAAGTTGGTTTTATCACCTAGGCTCACCAACAACCTTTATAACTTGTTTTGTCTCCGGGCTTACAAGTCAAACCCCAGTTGGTTTTCTAACTTAGGATAACCAACAATCTTCCTTGGTTTTGTGAGAAAACCAAGAACCTAATTGATTTTTCAAGGCTCACCAAAAATCTCTTTGATTTTCAAGACTCACCAAAAACCTTAAGTAAACAATGTAAGAACAATAAGAAAGAGTACAATAAAAGCTTTCTAAAATTAAGCAAATATCTCTTTGAAGCCCTTGATTATTAATGAAGAACTTGTCTTCAAGATGTTGAAGCCTTGAATGATGCTTGAGGATGTGAACTTTGGATGCTCTCTTTGAAACTTGGAAGCTTGAAGGCTTGAACCACTCAACTCTTGAATACTTGAAGGATATTCAATAATCTCACCAAATAATTGCTTCCCCATATGATTTTTGATATTTATATAGCTCTCTAAATCTTAAATGACCATTTATGACTATTGGGGATGAAAATATGGCCGTTGGAAGCAAGTTGGAGAAGTTCTGCAACTTCAAAAAACTAGCCGTTATGGTCCAAGTGTCAACACTTGACCTTCATGAGTTGACACTTCATTTTCAAGTATCGACACTTTATTTCTATGAGTCGATACTTCATTTTCTTGAGTCGACACTTGAGGTAAAAATCTCCATATGACATAGTTCTGTATTTTCAAAAAATCTCAGGCCTTGAGTCGATACTTGGTCTTCAGGTGTCGACACTTGCTTTCCAGGTATCAACACTTGCTTCCCATGTGTCGACACTTGGCATGCCAGAACTGAAACTTGACCAAAAATTAAACTTTAACCTCTTCAAGTTCTTCCATATCAATTCTAAAGTCCATATACTTAATTTTTCATTAATTTAGGAACTTTTTTAACTGAAATATAAGTATTTCTTCATTCAACATGGATGAGTACTAAGATCTGATAAATACTTAAAATATAATTAGTACTCATATATACTTAAACATTTTGTCAATCATCAAAATCAAGACCAGAGTCAACAATCTCCCCCTTTTTGATGATGATAAAACCTTTAAGTATATGAATAGGATAAGCTTAAAAAGATTAATAATAAGATAAACATGTAAGCTCAAAATCAATAAGCACCAAGCTCCCCCTTAAAATATGATCTAAGAATTTTCAAAAAATTCTTCAAAATATTTTTCAAAATATGCAAATTTTTCAAATTTTCTTTCTCTTACTAATTCTTCACTTAAGATTGAAATATTTTACTTTCTTTTCTCCTTTTGCACTTTCTTTCATTTCTCAAATGATTTTTCATGTTTATCGTATCTTTTCCTTTTCATATTTAACATTTTTCTCTCCCTTTTTGACATCATGAAAAAGGATGAAATGCAATACAAAATAGGAATAAAGGTGAAAAGAATAGCAAGTAGATCATCAAAATCAATACATGAAATCAATTAAACGTGATACCACTTGAAATATGATATTATTTAAACATGATACCACAAAATGATATGCACATGCAAAAGATAATTCAATATTATCCATTCACCTTACTTGTTCATGGATAAGGTCACAGCAGTACCCAACATGTCATAAGAGATCCTAGTGAATGGAAAGTGAGGGTTTTTAAATCATACTTAGCTCCTATGATCGGACGGCCATTGTGACTAACCCAATCCGAAGCAGTTACTAGGATTAGATATAAATTTTAATACCAGTTGAATGAAACTCCCCTAAAAAAATTAGACTTGAAGATAAAGAGGAGTATTAGAGCAAGTAAAGCATGATATCAAGAAAACATTTAAAGCATGATAACAAATCTTTTGATGCTCCCCCTAAATGTTATTCCCCCTTAAAAATATGAATTCATTTAAGGAATAAAACATGAAAGCACATGCATCAAGATTTGAAAATTTCAAAATATTCATAATTTTCAAAATACAAAAGATTGATCATTTAAAAACTTTTAGCATAATTTCAAATTCATTTAAAATGATTTGATATCCATACAAATGCTAGAAGTATTTTAATAGCAAGTTTAGCTACTAGAGCAAGGGTTTATCAATATGCATACCTTCTTCTTAAATGTAACCCTTAACTATCAGTTCTATACTTGTTCTAAATATTTCTAGTTTAAGCATAGATATAAAAAAAATGTAAACACATAAATCATAATATTTCACTTGAAATAATTTAAAAATATATTAATCAAAATCAAGTGAAAGTCTAATAATCACAAATTTAATCATGAGAGCATGAAATCCATCAACATAAAAAAGGTTCATGATCACAACAAATGACTATTAGTCTAAACTTGATTCTAATTAATTAATTGAAATAATTTTCAAAGCAATATACAACTTTAAAAACACTTTTCATAAAGTAATTTAAGATACATTATTCAAAATCAAGTGAAGGTCTTATAATCATAAGTTTAATCATGATAGAATTTATCAACATCAAAAAGTTCATGATCATAACCAATGATTATAAATCTAAACTTGATTCTATAAATACTTAAAATAATTTTTCAAAGTAATTGTGCAACATTTATAACAAATATTCAACTATATTTTCAATTATAGAAGGAAAAGTATGGAATTTACCAATATGTAGAATCCTTCCTTTACCATTTAGTCTAAAATGAAGTATGTCCACTTCTTTAAATTATCTTGTACAACCATTTTTCAAAAACTTTTTTTTCCTTGTTTGACTGCAAGACATTCCTGCAAAACATACTAAGTGGACAATTTTAGTATCCAAACATTCTTGGATCCTTTAAGATTAGTGATTATGGTTCCTTTTGGAACCCAAACTTTTCTTATTTTAGCAAGATATGCATTAAGTCTAGATTCACAATAAGTCAAATTGGAAGAAGCAGGAATAAGAAAATTCTTCAAAAATTTATGCTTCTTTTCTTCAATCAAAATATTTTTCTCGTTCAAAAATTTATCACATAAAACTTTCAAAACATCATTTTCTTTTTCTAAAAATTCTTTTTCTTTAGAAAAATTATTCTTTTCTTTTTCCAAAATATCAATCTTGGCATTTAAATCATCATTTTTATTGGAAAGATTGGTGTTCTCAAGAGAAAAAGAATCTATATGTCTTTTTAATTTCTTGTGCTCAATTTTTAGCAATTTGTATTCATGCACAAGATCATTAAATGCATCATGTAATTCATCAAAGATAAAATCATATTTATTTTCAGTGCATACCTCTTCCTCATTTGCTATGAAGCACGGATGGGCAACTTGTTCTTCTTCCGAACTAGAATCTTCGCTATCGCTCCAAGTCGCCATTATTGCCTTGAATTTCTTCTTGGCCTTGAGGGCTATTATCTTCCTCTTCTCTTGATTAGCAACCACTTTTTTGTGCCATAAATTTAACTCATAGGTCATGAGTGAACCAATAAGCTCCTCCAAAGTTAAGGTTTCTATATCTTTAGCTTCTTGGATCGTCGTTACCTTTGGATCCTATGATATTGGCAAATATCTAAGAATTTTATTAACCAAATCAGTATTAGTATAGACTTTGCCAAGACTTTTCGATTCATTTATAATGTTCATAAATCTAGTATACATATCAAAAATAGATTCATAATGTAGTATTTCAAATATTTTAAAAGAATGAATAAGTATATTAATTTTAGTATTTTTCACTTGAAGAGTACCCTCATGAGTAACCTCAAGTATGTCCTATATTTCCTTCATCGATGTGCATGTGGAGATCCTATTAAATTCATTAAAGTCTAATGCATAATAAAGCAAGTTCATTGCTTTAGCATTAATTTCAGATTGCTTAATGTCATATTCATTCCAATCCTCTTCGAGCTTTGAAATGAAAATGCCATTAACTAAAATACAAGGAATATAAGGACCATTAACAATAACTTTCCAAAGATGATAACTAATAGATTGAATATAGATGCGCATGCGAGTTTTCCAAAATATGTAATTTGTGCCATTGAAAAATGGTGGCCTAACACTAATACCTATAATGGTTGCCATGATCTTTTAACTCAAAATTATTAGATTCTTTCCAAAGCACAAGGTTTAGATACCAACAATTTTGGGTTCCGTGCTCTGATACCACTTGTTGTCTAGAGATGATGCAATCCAAGAGGGGGGTGAATTGGGTTTTATAAAAATTTTCAAGCTACTTCAAATATGAACTAAAGCAAGTATGTGCTAATTACAAATCAAGTGCTTATGTTTTGCCAAAGTGTTTGTGTGTTTCAAAATAATATGTAGTGGAAATAAAGAAGTAAATGTACAAGAAAAACAATCACACAAATACAAAGATATATAGTAGTTTGGTGCACTCCAAGGTACCTACATCCACTTCCCAAGATTCCCTTGGAATTTTCACTATAATCACCAAGATTACAGTTGATTAGTTTTCCAGGCTCACTAATCAAAATCTAAGTTGGTTTTGTCACCTAGGCTCACCAACAACCTTTACAACTTGTTTTGTCTTCGGGCTCACAAGTCAAACTCTAGTTGATTTTCTAACTTAGGCTAACCAACAACCTTTCTTAGTTTTGCGGTTTAACCAAGAACCTAATTAGTTTTTCAAGGCTCACAAAAAATCTCTTTGGTTTTCAAGGCTCACCAAAAATCTTTTTGATTTTCAAGGCTCACAAAAAATCTTGAATAAATAATGTAAGAATAATAAGAAAGAGTACAATAAAAGCTTTCTAAAATTAAAAAATATCTCTTTGAAGCCCTTGATTGTTGATGAAGAACTTGTCTTTAAGATGTTGAAGCCTTGAATGATGCTTAAGAATGTGAACTTTGGATGCTCTCTTTGAAACTTGGAAGCTTGAAGGCTTGAACCACTCAACTCTTGAATCCTTGAAAGATATTCAATAATCTCAGCAAAGGATTGCTTCTCCATTTGATTTTTGATGTTTATATAGCTCTCTAAATCTTAGATGACCGTTCATAACCATTGGGGATGAAAATATGGCCATTGGAAGCAAGTTGGAGAAGTTCTGTAGCTTAAGAAAACTAGCCGTTATAGTCCAAGTGTCGACACTTAACCTTCGTGAGTCGACACTTCATTTTCAAGTATTGACACTTCACTTCTGTGAGTCGACACTTCATCTTCAAGTGTCGATACTTTATTTCCTTGAGTCGACACTTGAGGTAAAAATCTTTAGATATCATAGTTTTGTATTTTCAAAAAATCTCAGGCCTTGAGTCGATACTTGGTCTTCAGGTGGCGACACTTGCTTCCCAGGTGTCGATACTTGGCATGCCAAAACTGAAACTTGACCAAAAATCAAACTTTAACCTCTTCAAGTTTTTCCATATCAATTCTAAAATCCATATACTTGATTTTTCATTAATTTAAGGACTTTTTCAACTAAAATACAAGCATTTCTTCATTCAACATGGATGAGTACTAAGATCTGATAAATATACTTAAAATATAATTAATACTCATATATACTTAAACATTTTGTCAATCATCAAAACCAAGACCAGAGTCAACAATTTTGTATGCTCTTCTTCTTTGTTGGAGCTTAACTTCTTATTATCACTTCATATAGCCATTATGGCTTTCTTCTTCTTACTCTTCTTGTGTCTCTTTTTTAGTATAGGGCAGTCTGATTGATAATGCCCTGATTTTTTGTATTCATAACAAATGGACTGTTGATCCTTGTCCTTCTCCTTGTCTTTTTCTTTACTTGGCTTTTCCTTAGTCAAGTATCTCCATTTATATTATGATATGCCTTTATCCATAAATCTTCAAATCTTCTCATCATAAGGGCCATATCCTTATCTCCGTTCTCTTCTTCAGATGAGGGGCTTTTCTCTCTTTTTTTTTCCTTTAGTTGCAGCTTTAAGAGCTTTGGTTTTCTTCTTTTTTCCTTTCTCATCACTATGATACTTCATGTTTAGTTCATATATCATCAAGGATCTAAGAAGCTTTTCTAATAATAAGTTAATGAGATCCTTTGCTTCTTGAATTACGGTGACCTTTAGATCCTATTTGTTTAGCAATGATTGAAGAGTTTTATCTACCAAGTTACTATTAAAATATGTTCTATCAAGACTTTTGAGACTGTTAATAATATCAAAAAATCTTGTAAATATTTTAGAAATGGTCTTGGTGGGTTCCATTTTGAATATTTCATAGTTTTGTATGAGCAAATTAATTTTTGAATTTTAACTTAGTTTGTGCCTTCATGTGTAACTTAAAGCTATCCCAAATTTTTTTTTGTAGAGTTGCAAGTGAAAATCTGATTAAACTCATTTGGATCTAGTATACAATACAAGAGGTTCTTGACCTTTACATTTATTGTAACCATCTTCATGTTATGATAATCCTATTCATCTTTCGATTTTGGGAGTCTATGCCATCAACCTCTTAATAGGTGTGTGAGGATCTTTTATGATTACTCTCTACAATTGAAAGTCTATGGCTTGAATATAAATTCTCATTCTAGCTTTCTAATAAATATAGTGAGTGCCATTAAAAAGTAGAAGTCTATTTATGATTGTCCTTTAGCTAATAAAGTATTCATGTGGGTTGCCCTGATCTCTTCTCCTAATCATTGGATTAGGAGTATTGAGACATGGCTTTGATACTACTTGTTGCCCAGACCAACAATCCAAGAGGGGGGTGCATTGGATTTTTCAAAAATTAAAACTAATATATACCTTTAAAAACAAAGAAAATATGGCTCAAGTATTGTGTGAAGTGTGGAAGCTAAATGAAAGAATAAGAAAGACAATCAAATACATAAACATAAGAGATTTATGGTGATTTGGAGCAATCTCAGCTCCTACGTCTACTATCCAAGAATCTCTTGAGATTTTCACTATATTTCCATAAGAATATAATTAGATTGTTTTACATTGGGCTCATAATCTAAAATCAAATTTAATATTTATTTCCTAGACTTACAAATAATCTAATTGATTTTCTATGATCAACTAATCAAAATCTAAATCCAATCCATAAGTCTCGGCTCCTTACTAGACTTGAAACAACACAAAACAAATAATTCAAAATAGAGCAACAAAGAAAATAAACTCTAAAGAGAGTTGAGTTGTTGCAGTTGAAGTTTGATATATAGCTACTCAAAAGTTTCAAAAGTTGCTCTTCAATATTTTACTTGTTTTTTATTTAATGTCTGAAGAGGGTAAGTGGGAAAAAGTTATGCTTCTCTTAAATTTTCAGGTGATAACACTTGAGTTTCTCTTATTTACAATAATTAAAATAATATTCTCAAAGGTTGTTATTTTTTTACTTGAATCCAAGAATTTATGTCTCTCTAAGTATTTTTTCATTGGTTCCCATTCATTTCTAATCGTTTAGAGTCATTAAGAAGCAAAATATGGCTATTTGAAATTTTGGAATTTGAATTCAACAAGTTCTGGAACTAGCTATTATTGTTACAATTTGTGGGATCCGAGTTGGCTCGTTGCAGAGGAGTTAGTTCATTTTTTTCAGTATTCAAAATTCAGGTTTCAGTCATTCTAAGAGAGAAGGCTCGCAGGTCATGAATTGACTCATCTGAATTGACTCCAAAAATATACTTTTGTTATTCCTGAAAGAGAAGGCTCATATCTAGAGAGAAGGATAATCCAAAAACTCACTTTTGCACTCTATCTATGAGAGGAAGCTGGCAGAACATGAGTTAGCTCATTTTCTTAGTATCAATCACCATGCTGTGCTAGATTCGGCTCATTTGGAATGAGCAGACTCGCTCAACCAGTTCTTCAATTCTTTAGGAATTTGATATAATTCGACTCTCCACGCTTCCAAATATTTTCCAATGACTTCTAATGATATACAAGACCTTCATAATTATCTCAAGCATTATTAAATACAAATTCTAACTCTCTAATTCTCTCATAATACAAAGAATTTCTCAAAATGACTTAAGGATATTTAAAGTTACAAATGAACTCAAGAGAGTTTCCAAGTTATATAAAAGCTCATTAGACATCCCAAATGGTACAAGAAATCTTTAAAGACGGGAAGGAATTTATATATTAGCTTACAAATCATATCAACGATCTATAAAGTTGTCAATTGAAAGATGTTCATTGAAAAGCTTTCTATAAAAATATTCTTGATAATTTAAAAAATGTTAGTATAATATTCATTCTCCAATATTTTGTAATTGTCAAAATCATTTTTAGGATTAACATAAGCCTAGGTAGAAGCTCTTAGAAAAATTAATTTAGCACTCTATGTTGAACCTTAGAATATGTGATCATTCTCAACCAACCATGTACAAGGTATTGAAAAGACAATGTATTTTTTAAAGAAAAATTAACTTTCCGCAAACATAATATTTAGCTTATGATACTGTATCTATGAAAAACGAGAGGGAATCGACTTTATGTAAATTATGTTTTTGGAATTTTCAATAAAATTGAACATTATTTTTGAGTTGTAGCTGGGCATTCAAAATTTTGTTTTTAAATTTAGAATCTTTTTTGATAGTCATAAACACACCCCCATGCACAAAGTATAACGTAAGATAAAAGATTCCTCGACCTCTAAGAAAATATCGTAAAAACTTGAGATATGAAAATCATGGCAAGATAATATAGCCTTACATGGTAGCCATTCCCATGCTAATTTCCATATTAATAAAACAACTCCAGGATGAACTTTTAATCTTCGTATCCAAGCAAAATTATAAACTTGTTGGGATTTATATAAAAAATTATGGTAAAGATCATAAACTTTCGTCATTAATTGACTAAAAGAGGGATTTGGACATGACCTGTCTCTAATCTCACCATGGGTTAGGCATAGATAAAACTCTATCTTTCGAAAAAGCTTGTGCAAGAACAAGTTGATTACATTTTCTTTCATCATATATTATAAAATCTTTTACTATAGTACCTTAAATTGCCGAAATATTAACCAATGCCGGCCATCGAGTTTGAGGTTGGTAGCGAGAACAACCATTAATCATGAAGCACATTTGTAGGTGCACCATCCCTACATACTATTTAATATTAGAATAAATAGCTGAAACATAGGAACAAATTTTCTTATACACTGAAGAAGCACTATGTGTACATATTGAAAAAGATGCAAGTGACCAGGAATCATACTTCATCCTCATACATGAGCTATCCAATCGATTTAAGAATTCTTGTATGATACCATTACAGTCAGTTGGAGACAATCTCTTCCAAGAGATGAGAATTCTCTATAATAGATTTTATAAGTTAACATGAATTGATTTGACTAAATCTCATAATCTCTAGGTCAAAATATTTTGTTACCCGTTCAAATCAATCCAGAATAGAGCCAAACTCTGTAATAAATTACCGTTAATTTCATCATAGGATGGTCATACGGTTACCAGTATTCTACTTCGTTTTGGTAATCATCAATACATTTATTTCACCAGGCCTAGCTGAACATCCAAACGTACATCCAGCCATAAGAGTTCAGGATACAAACATAAAAGGAGGGAAAAACACACATAAAAAGAAAAGAAACACATCTCGATATAACTCGAGCGCGTGCAGGATGTCCAACTTCCTAGTTGCTGCCACTAATTCTTAGCTGCTGGTTTGCCACCGTTACCTTGCTCGAGATTAAAATCAAAATGATCAGAACTACGACATGGAAACAAACACCTATCACCAACCATGTGCTTCAATCTAATTCTACTATCGATTCCAAATATTATGTGAAACAATATTTCCTTCAAAACTTTTCTGAGGTTCCCTTCCCGGTCCTATGAGACTGCTAAGAATCTTAGCTTTGGAAGAAGATATTCACCTTCTTCTTGGGCTCACGGGGTTTGCGCTCGACCTTTATGGGGATCGGCTTGGATGCTGGATCCTTGGGTGCAGTCTCGCCAACCTTGGGCTGTGCTATGAGCCCCGCAGCAAGTTTCTCAGCCTTCAAGGATGCCATCACTCTCACGGTGCTCTTCTCGCACACAACAGAAGGTCGAGAAAAGCTCTTGGAATTAGTGGTGCTTGGCTTGGATTTGTCATTGCCCGGGGAATGGTATTTATAGCAAAGCGTCTAGTAGCATAGAGCATGGAATTAGATTCAAAATTCGAAGGACAAAGTTGGCTTTAATAATATAGCATGAGGTAATGGAATAATGACCGGCAATTGGTGACTTTTGCATCGAATTAGATGCATTTTAGCACTTTTTTAACACTAGTTAGATGCGGGTCTCGGTATTATGCTGAATATTGGTGTGGACATGATTGGATGAACTGTGGGATGCTTTTCACATTGAATCCATCAGGAAAGCCGACTAGAATTAATAAAAAGGATTCGTTGATGCGGATTCCAAAGCCAAAGTATACGAGGACATATGATTTTTTTTTTTAAAAAAAAAATTTTTTTTGGTAGAACTATGAGACATATGATTGATGGTTGCTCTTTGCACCTCATTGGGACAAACTTTTGCCATCTCTTCCAAGTATGTTTCAGCTGTTAACAGTTATTCGATAATGATCATTCTTCATGAACGTATACATGTCATGATCTTAATGAAATATTGATGGAAAATAGGTGCTGAAGCTAGGGGGAAAAAGCCAGTGCCCTGAGGTGGTTCCGTCTCTCTCTCCCTCCCTCTTTCAATTGAACCCAGCTACATTAAGAAGCTCTAGTATAAATACAATCATAAACATCAAACAAAATTAAACCATGAAAATAACATGGAATCTCAACAATAGATTCCCAAATCATACTACCGATGAGCTCGATCACAAAAGATGTTATCGAAGCAATTGTATTGTTATAGGGAAATTTGAAAACTTAAAATTTTTCAATTTGAGTTTCCCTCCTAAATAATTTTTTCATGTTACCTCTTTATAATAGATCTTTTTAGTCCATATTGGGAATGAAGAGATTGTTTGAGTCCTTGAATAGATGAAAGGGCTTGATAAAGTTCCTTAAGGGCATTTGAAGAGATTTAAAGTAATACTTTTAATATATGAACCAAACCAAAAATTTTATTTTTAATTATTATTTGACCATTTAAACTCGTTTTAATTTTTTAAACATTGGGCCATTTTTAATATTTTAAACGTTGGGGATTTATTTATGGTCTTAATGGGTCGGTCCAAAGTTTAAAATTGTGTAGATATAAAAGGACCTCCTTAATTAGGATTCTTGCAAGTCATTCAAAAAATTTTTCTAGCTTCCTCATTATCTTTTTCTTCTTTGTCTCTAAGTTTCTTATAATTTTTTTTTTTTACCTGGATGCTAAAAGAATCCTTCATCAACCTCTTCTATAGTCATACTTGGAGGTGAAAGAATTTCGATCATATATTAGAATGGTTTTTCTAGTATATCCTGCATGAGGGATTGAAATATGCCTTAGAACAGTGCTTCGCTTGCTTCTAGACTTTTATTTTGATTTTGTGATCTTTTATAAGTAAATTTTTATTTCTTAACATAGGAATCACTAAATTTATTAGCTTTTATAAATTATATCTAGGATCTTTATATTAGCGGTTCTAACATTCTAAGGTATATTTTTGGATTATGTTTAAGAAGCTAATATAATGCCCAATATTAAATCTGAGTAGTACATAATATAATTTATTATGTTAATCTATTTTTTAAATTGAAATAAAATTAGATTAGCATTCTACAAGTTAAAGTTTAATCCATTGATAGAATAGTCTTATTATCTCTCCAAAATTTAATTACTAAACTTTATAGCTATAATAATAATTATTTTTTCTAATTAAATTTAATAAGTTTAAATATTAAAATTTATATATATTTAATAATCAAGTTGTCAAGAACCATGGAAATATTGAATAGAACTACAAGTTTCTTTTGCAACTCATTTACTTCATCTTTTTTCTCTAATTCCCTCTCTTAAATTACTTAGAATAGGTAATAATGAGGTATCTGGTCTCCAGCTTAAAAAAATTCATGATTTAGGATTTGCTAGATGGCAAGAATATCTAGAAGCTTGGCTTATAATTTTAGGCCTTATTTCTACTATAGGAAAAGATATTCCTTATCCTTCAAAAAGATTTTCTTCCAAATCCTCATATACTCAACTTGTAGTAGACAAGGCTCCCGAGAAAATTGAATTTTATTATAGGTTTAGAATTTTTAGCTACCTTTCGGATGAACTATGTGAAACTTATAGGAAGTATAAGACTGCTAAGGATCTTTGGTATGCCTTAGAAGATACTTATATTAGAGATAAAGAAGGTGCTCAAAGATTTATTGTTACATATTTTAACAACTTTAAGATGGTAGATAATGTACCTATCAATGACTAAATCTACCAATTTCAAAATTATATCCACAAGATCCATAGTGGCAATTTCATTATTAGATAAAAACTACCAAGTTTCTTGTCTAATAGATAACTTACCTCCTTCTTGGTCCAAGTTTACCCAAGAATTTAGAAGAACCCAAAGAAAACTTAACCTTAGATCAATCATCAATGCATTAAATAAAAGACCAACACTAACTTAGGGAGGGCAAAGAGAAGTAGTTGCAAACCAAGGTTAACTTAATTGAGATTGATTCTTAAGGTCAAAACCTTAAGGGCCATCTAGATAATATCAAAACCATAACTATAAACCTAAGTGTCGAAACCTCAAGCCTTATAGTAAAGATCCTAAAAGCAAATCTAAACATAATAGGTTCAAAAGGAATAAGAAGAATAATGATAGAAGGTTATGTTATATTTGTGATTGGGACAACCACCTGATTGTAAATTACTACCATAAGAAGAAAGAGAAGATCACCTTCAAGAAAGGTCACCCAAACCAGCCTAAGCCTTAAGTTAACATAATAGAGGCTTGACCTTCTAACTTCACCTTTAAATTAGTATCTTTTGTACATACTATTAACCTTACCTTCTCAAACTTAGATTAGTGGTTAGATTCTAGTGCTAATATTCATATCTATATTGATAGGATTTTGTTTTATTCCTATGAGGACTCAAGTAGAGGAAGTGTGACTATAGGAGATGGGACAACTATCAGAATACTAGGGGTTGAAATTATCAAAATAAGATTAATATCTAGAAAAACACTCACCCTTCATGGTGTGAAGTATATTCTCAAGATCCGAAGGAACCTAATAAGTGGATCTTTATTAGTAAAGTTAGGTTATAAAGTTATAGTAAAGTTAAATAAAGTTATAATCTTCAAGGAAGAAATATTTATTGAAAAAATGTTTTATATCTAAGGATTTATTCAAGCTCAATGTACTACCATTTTAAATCAATAAAAAGTCTTCTACTCAATCTCATATATTGAATATTGAATCCTATGATGCATGGCATGGTAGGCTAGGCTTCATGGTGTGCAGTATGTTCCCAAGATCCGAAGGAACTTAATAAATGGATCTTTATTAGTATAGTTAGGTTATAAAGTTATACTAAAGTCAAATAAAATTATAATCTTCAAGGAAAAAATATTTATAGAAAAAATGTTTTATATCTAAGGGTTTATTCAAGCTTAATGTACTACCACTTTAAATCAATGAAAGTCTTCTACTCAATCTCATGTATTGAATATTGAATTCTATGATGCATGGCATAGTAGGCTAGGTCATGTAAATATAAGTCAATTCTACAAATCTCCAATCTAAATTTAATCTCAAAATTTAAAATTGATCATGATACTAAATATAAAATTTGTACATAATCTAAGCAACTTCGAAAATCTTTCAAATCTATCTTAGTTAGGAATATCCAAAGTTAGAACTTATTCATAGTTATATATGTAATTCAAATAGGAGACTTATTAGAGGAGGAAATCAATACTTTGTGACTTTCATAAATGATTTCTCCAAATATTGTTACACCTATCTCTTAAATACAAAAGACGAAGTCCTTAATAAATTCAAGGTTATAAACCTGAGGCTGAAAACTAACAAAAAAATAGGATTAAGATTCTAATGTTTGATAGAGAAGGAGAGTATACTTCAAATGAGTTAGTTGTATTATGTGAAGAACACGGAATAATCTATGAAGTCACAACTCCTTACCTCAATCTAACTATGTAGTTGAGCAAAAGAATCAAACCTTACTGGATATGCTTAATACCATGATTATAAGTTCTGGTGTATCTCAAAACTTGTAGAGGGAGGCTCTTTTATCATCCTACTATATCCTAAATAGAACACCATCTAAGGATAGAGAAAGAAAACCCTAAGAATTTTGAAAAGGACACCACCTAGACTAAGTTACTTTCAAGTGTGTTGTTGCCTAGCAAAGGGAGGAATCCCTAAATTTAAAAGAAAGGAGATTAGACCTAAAACTATAGATACTATCTTTATAGGATATTACCTTGATAGCAATACCTATAGATTTTTAGTAATCACATCTAAAATTAATGAAATCTCAAATGATATTATCATTGAATCTAGAGATGTAGTTTTCTTTGAAAATATCTTTCCTTTCGAAACTTGAATCTCTAGTCAAATATCTGATCATCCATCAATATCATCAAATTTTGGTTATTTCATTACTTCAATAGATCATCTTTCTACTTCTCAACCTAATTTTATAGAATCTAATTTTTTAATTAAACTTAGGATGAGTAAGAGATCAAGAACTAAAAACAATTTTGATAAAGAATTCATTATCTTCATGGTTGAAGAAACACTAGTAACTTATCAAGAAGCCATGAGCTCTCTAAAATTTCCATTTTGAAAGGAGGCTATAAACAATGAGATCAAATAAAATTAAAAACAATACTTAGATTCTCACTTATGTACCTCCTAGAAGCAAACCTTTAAGATGTAAATAGATCTTTAAAAAAAAACTTAGACTGGATAGATTTGTAGAAAGATACAGGGCAAGGCTTGTAGCTCAAGATTTTAGGTAAAAAGATGGCTTTGATTTCTTTGACACATATTCTCTTGTTACTCATATATATACTATCCAAGTTTTTCTTAACTTAGCTTCTATCCATAAACTCCTTATTCATCAAATAGATGTCAAAATTACTTTTCTTCATGGTGATCTAGAAGAAGATATCTATATAAATTAATATGAAGATTTTTCTGTGCCTGGTCAAGAAAATAAAGTATGGAAGCTAATTAAGTCCTTATATGGTATGAAAAAAGCACCTAAATAATGGTACAAGAAATTTGATAGTGTTATTATTTTCTATGGTCTTCATAATAATGATTTTGATAATTATCTATATTATAATCGATTTGATAATCGATATATCCTTCTTTGTCTATATATAGATGATATCTTGATACTGGTACTTGATATTGATTTAATTAAGAAAATTAAAAATATTTTATCAAATCACTTTGACATGAAAGTTCTTGGTTAAGTTGATGTAATCTTAGATACGAAAATTATTATATCATCTAATTCTTACCATCTAACTTAATCGCACTATACTCAAATGATTTAAGACAAATTTGGATACTCAGATTATTCTCCTTTGTCTACACGATTTGATCCCAATATTTAATTAGTTAAAAATGTTGGTAACTTTGTGAATCAAGATATATATACTAAAATCATTGGATTGCTCTTATATCTAGCTAGTAGAACTAGACTTGATATTGCATATACTATTTTTAGATTGAGTTGATATACTAGTAACCCTAGCATGTCTCACTAGATTGCTTTAGAAAGAATATTTCGATATCTTAAAGGTACCATATCTTATAAGCTTAGATATGTTGGCTATCCTACTATTCTTGAAGGATATAATGATGCAAACTAGATATCTAATTCTTTAGATATTAAGTTAACTTCTAAATATATTTTTGTTCTTGATGGTAATGCTATTTCTTGGCAATCTATAAAGTAAGCTATAATAACTAGAAGCACTATGAGAGCAGAGCTGATAGCTCTTGATATTACATCTTCAGAAGCCGAATGACTAAAATATTTTTCGTCATCTATTCCTTTGATACCAACTTCTATTCCTTCTATATATATTTATTGTGATTCTAGAGTTGCAATTGATTTCTATAAAAAAACTTGTAAACTCAAAAGCTAATAGATATATAAACGAAGAAAAGGTCCATTAGATGGTAACAAGATCATGATATTATAATTTTAAATTTTATAAAATCTGATTAAAATCTTACTAGTTGCTTTACTAAAGGCTTGAACATGACTAAGATCCTTAAGACATCAAGGGGATGAGACTTTGCTCATAAAGGACCTTCCAATAATGAAAACATAACCTCTATAATAGAAGATCCCTTGAAGGAAATTTAATGAGGTAATAATAAGTTAATTGATTAGTCAAAAGAGCATAAGTTAAATTATTTTGATCCCATTCCTATAATATTTAGTGCTCTTATATAATGGTTTAGGAAGAGCTATAGCTCTAAATAAGATCCAAGGAAATACTTTCCATAAGATGTGATTCTACACATATCCCTGAAGGGACTTACCTATATGAGAGTATCTGTATATGGTCATGAATATGGAATTTAAACTATCTTTAGTTCTCATAAAAAATCAAGATATATATGCAGAGCCACCAATGCACAAAACTCATAATAAAGAATTCTGTATTATATGTGTGATAATTAAAGTCTAAGTTAAATATGGAAAACATGAAACAGACCTTGGTTATTTAGGATGACCTTAAAATTTGGATATTGTTCTATAGGTGTCATATGGTCCATTTGTTCCGGTAGATCTTGGGGCTCGCTAGGGTCAATCCCACAGTGAGGAAGGTCTGTTAAAGGGAATCCTGGGACCAAGTCTGTAGTATGCTGGATGTCTCTCAGGGATGGAAGTTGATCAGATAACTCATCGGGAAGTACATCCTCAAATCCCTTCAGAGCTTCAACTATCTCTTGAGGATGTTCTCTTTTGGTTGATTCATTAAGGGTTTGTTCCTGAACTCCTTCTGTGGACAAGACTGGTGAACCCTCATGTTCACTTACTAAATGTGATCCTGGCTCGATCATTTCTTCTTCAAATTCTTTAGTGGGTTCAGGATCTTTTTCCTTTGATTCCGTAATGATTCAACCTTGGGCCCATGTTCACCATACTCCTCTACTAAACTTGGCTCATACATGTTTTCGTTGGATTCTTTGATGGGCTCCAGACTTTCTTTCTCTATATTTTCAATGGGTTCAACCCTTTCATACTTAAAGACTTCAATGGGCTCAAGGGTTTTCTCATTTAAATTATCAGAATGTTCAATCTTTTCTCCCTGAAATTCGTTAAAGGGTTCTTCCTTAGTAACCTCTTTCTCTAACTCCTTAGACTTGATCAGGGTGACTCCAGGCTTATCTTCCTTAAGGCTACTTGAATCTCTTTTAACCTGGTCCTTAGGCTAAATTGGTTTGATTACAAATCTCTTCCCATGGTGACTAAAGGCACAAGTATTGGTCCGACCATAAAGGATGGCATCATGATCGTAAAGCCAGGGTTGACCTAGGATAATGCTACTGACTCCCATGAAAAGGACATCACACCAAATCTCTTCCTCATATGATTGCAATTTGATCAAAACTTGGCATCTAGACTTGATAGGTATGGAAGTCAAATCTATCCATGAGACCTTATAAGGGTTGGGGCGAGGAACTAGGATCAATCCTAGGGCTTTGACAATACTTAAAGAGATGGCATTGACACAGCTCCCATTATCAACTATGATCTTACATACCTTATCCCCTAACTTGATAAAGGTTTGTAGGATGTTAGTCCTACGCCAATCTTTTTGCACTATGTTTTAGGTAAGGATTCACCTGACTATTCCTAAAAGGTCTTCAGACTCTAAGAAAGGATCACGCTGAGGGTATTCCCTAGGGTGAGGAGGTGACTCAGACTCAAGCTCGATGGATGGTCTAATGTTCTTTTCTAAGGCTCCAATTTTATCTTCAAACTTATCAAGCTATTGTTTATCCTAGCTAACTGTTCAGTGATGACCTTTAATTGCTCTTCTCGATCGTTCTCCATGGATTCACTTGATTGGGAATGATGGGGGTGATAGGGGACTCCTGATCTAGTCGACATGCAACACACAATGAAATATGTTATGGGTTTACTAGACCTAAGAGATCAAACCAAATGTTAGGTCAAGAAGACAATCTTGATGGTAGTAACTTGGCACCTGGCCAGGTAAGTGTAAGGTTAGTGGAGGTTCCTCTTTGCTTGCCTTAGACACCAATTTGAAATTGGCCAGGTAAGCGAACCAACCCACCTTCCTTCAGGCTCTTGTCCCTGAACCACTTGCCTAGACACCAGATACTCAAGCACACACAAACAAGTTGTCTAAATTGGCTTGACACTTGGCTCGACCCGACTTTGTGGGTGTCCCTAGCTCACTAGAGCAAGTTAAGTGTCTACTCTATTTTACTTAGGGGTTGGGTTCGTTATGCAGGTTGATGATTTTTGGGCTAGGGACAGGTAATGAAATCCTGACCCTATATCAAATTGATGCCCTTAAGATGATTTATGAAAATGATGGCATTCAAATGATCTAATGAGATGGATCTAATTTATTTTTTTTGGATTTTTGATGGATGATAGAAGAAATAAGATGATAGAAATGACAAGAGATGAAACTAAATGCAAAATTAAACTATTTAAGAAATGAAAACATAAAAAGATGCACTTGCTGAAAAATCACAGAATAGATTTTGCTCTTAGATAGTATTATGGCTTGTAGAAATTTTACAGGCTGTAATAAAATCTTAGAAAATTATCAAAAATACTTTCAATTATTTGTGATCTAACAAAATAAAAATTAGAGAGTTTGGAGTTTTCTACAAATAGCAACACCTAAAACAACAGACCATGTACTAAAAAAAATACAGAAATTTAAAGAATATGAGATCTAATGATGCAAAAATTTTCTTTTGGACTTTTAAAACTTTTCTTCTTGTGTTCCCCTTCAAAGGTCAATCACAGTGAAACCCCTATATGCCTTAGGAGATCCCCGTGGAATGGGAGGAGAGGGTCTTGAAACCCTACTTTTCTCCTAAGTCCGGACGGCCTGGTGAAGCACCTAATTCAAGTACTTAAGAAGTGCTAAGTCCTAACCATGCTCTGAAACCAAACATGGTGCAGGACTAAGAGATGCATGCTCTGATGCCAAACATGATGCGAGACTAACTAGATGCCAGGATGAGATGATGCAGGTGATTTTTGTTCTTTGTGATTTTAAAGTTTTCTTATGGGTTTAGGATTCCCGAAGAAAAGACAACAGCAGATCTAGGGATTCGATAATGATAAGAACTACTAGCACGTAAATTAGCCCCTAAGAAAGGATAAAAAGAGGACCCCGAGATTGAGAAACCTCGTAGGACTTAGCTCTCGAATCAATAACCCCTTAGGAGTCTAGGGTTGCAAATCTAAAAGTTCTGAAGCGTCCGATATCGAGTTCGCTTGCTCTTGCGGATGCGGCCTGGATGATCGAGCCTTCAACCCCCGTGGATGCGCCGGCTTTCCGTCCAAGGTCTCGAAGGCAAGTAAAACTGACTCCGTATTCATGGTACCTGGAGGACCTGCAAACAATCAATAGAAGGATTAGGAATCAATAAGTATCAGGAACAAATAAGGGAAGAGAGGGTGGAGATGATGTTGATTGGGGGGTCTTCTTGCTAGGTGCCTAGATGGATCATCCAGTGGCCTCCAAACTCGAAGATGGAAGACGAATTTGTGGAAGAGAAAGTAACTCGAGGCCTCACACCTCTCGACGCCCGAAGGCGAAGGTGCTCCCTCACGGAGATCGACGTTCTTAAGGAACGAAGGCAACTAACAAAGAGAATGGCTCTCAAATATTTTCTTTTCATTCATCATCATTAGTCCATACAAGGGAGGGGTAAGGCCCTTTATATAGGCATCTTAAAACCCATTCAAATTCAAATGAAAAAATACAAAGCTTTATGAAGAGGGTGCCCAAATTCAAATTTTTTTTCTTCTCTTGGCCGACCAAGATTTTGTGGCTTGATTTGGACCTTGAAAGATGGAAGTTGTCTCCTTGCTTTTGGGTCAATGCATTTCTTCCATAGTCGACCAGGCTCTTTGAGAAGTAAGCTTGATATGGGGCTTGAAACAAGGATCATGCCTTCATTGCCCATTGACCTTCCTTGGATGTCCATAGCTCCTTTGGAAAGAGGCTTGATAGGGGGAGGGAAGGGAGGAAAGAATCAAGGAATGGGACCCAAAAATTCCAGCATTCCGTTCTTGCCTTGGCCACCTACATGTCAAGGTGATGTGGCACCACATGAGATAGATGAGGTGGTGCCAAGTGGCATCTTTCATGGCTTGGGAGATGGCTTGACCCATTACAAATTGGACTAGACTCGAAGACCACTCCGGCTTGGGCCCAATCTTCAAATAGACTTGGACTAGAATCATTACAGGACCCATAGATACAACTTGACCAAATTGGTCAAGGTACATGACTAAAACAAAAATAATTGAGACTAAATTCATAAATAAAAAAAATACAATGCTTAGGCTTGAAGCCTTATTACAAGACCTAAAAATCAAATCCTAATCAGAGGTCTGGTGCCCACACCAAGTGCCCTTGGGAATGGGGTCTTAGATAGGTAAAGAAGTGTTTACAATTTTGGTTCATCCCTTAATTTCAAGTCCTCCTTATTGTTAGATAGTTCAAATGTAATCAAAGTTTCATTGTTGGTCTCATTGATTTTGCTAGGTTTCTCTATGACCTTTCCATTCTTGAGAGTCAAATTAGGGGCGATCCTACTCAGTAAGGAGCCGAGTAACCTACTCGATCATGAGCCAAGCAGGCCGGTAGAGATCCCTTCTCCTTAGCTAAGTATGACCGAGATCTAGAAGAAAGGATGATCGAGATCCAAAGAAGAAGGCCCCAAGATTGGACTTTCATTCAGCCAGCCATGGTACTCTACTTGGCCTAAAGCCAAGTAGCTTATTCGGCCTACTGCCAAGTAGGCCACAAGGTAAGGAGTTAAGGAGGCCTATAAGGCCTGGACTCGAGACCGTTGGACATTTCCGAATGACCTTGTAGGATACCAAGAAGAGAAAGCTACTATGATACCAAAGTTTTAAGCCAAGAAGGATTTGTAACAAAGAACTGTGTTTGTGCTACATGTTCTGTTATATTCTATTTTATCTATTCTACTGAATGTGCCAAATGTGGGGGTGTTTCTGTTTAGTTAAAGTAATCCTAATTGGGTTAAGCTTTATCTATATAGGCCAAGAATCTTGATTAAAGAAGAGTTCTTGGTTTTGAATACTTGAGTTGTAATGAAAAAGAATAGAACAAGTAGTGAGGAGGATAGGATGGCCCATCTTCTCAATAAATATCTAGAGCTTTTTGAAGAAGCCTAGGAGTTACCACCAAGTTGGATAGTGGAGCATGAGATCCAACTCATCTCAGATGCACCTCTACCTAACATTGGCATGTACAGAAACTCAATAACCAAGAATGAGGAGATCAAGTGGCAGGTGACCAAGCTGCTCAAGAATGGTGTCATCAAACTGAGTAGCTCTCCCTATGGGTCACTAGTTATGTTGGTGCCGAAGAAGGATGGGGGACAATGGATGAGCATCAACTATCCTGCACTTAAAAAAATTTTATTAAAAATTGCTATTCACTTTCTCGAATCAATGACCTTCTCGACCAACTAAAGCATGCAAAGATTTTCACCAAGTTGGATTTGAAGTTGAGTCATTACCAAGTTCATATCTGAGAAGAGGATACCTAGAAGATCGCTTTCAAAATATGGCAAGGGCCTCATGAATGCTTGTGATGCCATGCGATTTTTGCAACACCCCAACCATGTTTATGTGGTTAATGAATGATGTGCTGCAACCCTTCATTGATGACTTCATCCTTGTATATCTTGATAATATTCTGATCTTCTCATCTTCCTGGGAGGAGCACATGGGGCGTGTCAAGAAAGTTCTAGTGGTGTTGAAGCATGTTAACCCCTGGAATGATTTTGATAATCATAAAATATTAGAGTATGTATATGTTACTAATTCTTTCAATTACTTGAAAAGTTTTCGCAGGAAATTGGTTACCTTTAGTTTAAATTGGTTTTCAAATTGATTGAGAGGTAATTCAATTATGTTTAGACTCTTAAGAACTTTAACTTGTAAAAGCCCTAATTTTGTCAATTATGTAATCTTGTAAATGGGCTATAAAAATTGTAAAATTGAGAGTATGTAGATTAGTTCTTGTTTAATTCAAGTGTTGAAGAGTTTTGGAGAAGTTTGAAGCACTAACTGAAGTTTTGGCAAGAGCTGACTCATGGATCAAGAGCCGGCTCCTTGTGCCATGGCACGAAGAAATTTCAGAGTTTCAGTATCACGAGCCGACTCGTGTCCCAAGAGCCGACTCATGAAAGAATTCATGTTTCTGAAGTCTGAGATCTCGAGCTGACTCGAGCTCCAAGTCCTGACTCGTCCAGAGTTATATATTTTGGTTAACTGAGACTTCGAGCCGACTCTGCCCAGAAGAGCCAACTCCAGTAATTTTCTATTTTGAATTGATTGAAGGCACGAGCCAACTCCAGCTTGAAGAGCCGACTCACACAGAAATTTATTTTGGACTGTCTGAGACTTCGAGCCGACTCGAGTAGTCATTTTCTGCACTCCAACGGCTAGTTGCTGAAAGTGATTTTTGAATTCTAATTCATCTTCAACAGCTCTTTCATGAATTCCTAAGCCCTACAATGGCCATATCTCATGGAAAACTATAAAAGAGATTACTTTTGATGAATTAAACAATTTTTGGAAGAATATTATTGATTTATCTTGAGAATTTGAAAAGCCTTCAAGACTTTCACCAACCCACTTCAAGAGCTTTCAAGTTAGGATTCAAAGCTTCACCAACTTCTCTTCATCATTGAATCCACTCATTGAAGAAGCAAAGAAGCAGCTTGAAGAGCATTAAAGAGCATTCAAAGCTAGGCTTCATCTTGATCTACATCGACAACATTTAAACAAACTCAGTTTGTTGTAGTTGCTTGTATCTCTCTCTATCTTTGTTTTCTCTCTAAGAACAGCAAGGGGCTGTGTCTAAAGAGAGGGTTAAAGGTTTTTAGGTGAGCCTTGTGAAAACCTAAGTTGGGTTCTTGGTGATCCCGGTATAAAACCAAGTGTTAGGGTTTCTTTGATGATCCCGTTCAAAACCAAAGGGAGTTTGGGTTTCTTTGGTGATCCCGGTAAAATCAAAGTGTATAGGTTTGGATTGTGAGCCTGGTAAAACAATCCGATTGTATTCTAGTTGGGGGATATAGTGAAAATTCCAAGTGGTCCTTGGATAGTGGACATAGGAGCAGGTTGCTCCGAACCACTCTAAATTTCCTTGTGTTTGTGTTTGTGCCTACTTTAGCTTATTGCATTTACTTAAGTACTTCCGTATTGCATATTGCACCACAACACTAAAAGAATTTCAAAGTGCACATAATTGTGAAAAGTTTTTATAATTTCAATTCACCCCCCTCTTAGGAAGCCACCTGGGCAACAAAGCAGCATTGACTTTGATTGAACTACAAGTAGTGCGAGTTCGGGTGATCTTCTCTGGTGTTCCTTAGCTTTGTGGTGGGAAATGACAAGCTCCGTATTGACCTCGACAAGATGAGAGCAATTCAGGAGTGGCCAACTCCTCAGTCTGTCACCAAGGTGAGAAGCTATGTAGGAGCATGCCAATATCTCTGGAAGTTTATTTGGAACTTTTCAATTTTGGCTTCTTCTCTTCATTCTTTGATGAAAGCGAATAGCAAGTTCAAGTGGATGAAGAAATGCGAGGATGCCTTCCAACTTTTGAAAAGGAAGATTAGTGAGGCACCTATTATAGCCTTGCTAAGTTTGCAGCATGACTACCTATTCATGGTGGTTGATCATTTTTTGGAGATGGTGGTACTAATTTCATGTAAGAAGATGATCATAAGAGAGGAGGTGGCACAACTATACTTTAAAAATGTTTGGACTTACTTCGAGCTTCTAAGTTTGATTGTTTCTGATCATGACAACCAATTTTTGATCACTTTTTGGAAGGCTTTGTAGTTCATGATGGATATACAATTACCATAAAGGGCTCCTTATCATCTACAGCCCGATGACCAGATCGAAGTCATCAACCATACCATGGTCCATCTACTTCGTGGCTATAATACTCATCATCCCAAGACTTGGGATGAAAGTTTGCCTTACCTACAGTTCATATTTAATAGGATAGTGCATAGTTCAACATTCAAGTGTCCTTTTGAGGTGTGCTTGGACTACTTACCATAAAGTTCGTTTGATTTGGAGTTTTTGGTGAACATTACACTGCAGGCAACTAAAGAGAAAGGAGCCATTGCACGAGCCTAGTGCTTCTTAAAAGGAATTCAGCAAGTACATAGTTAGGTTCAGTTGGTATGGTTATACCTCAAAAAAGAGCGATAAAAGAGAGTCGGGAGGAAGTTGAAGCCGATCCAACATGGTCCCTTCAAGATTATTCGAAAGATTGGCGACAACACTTTTCAGCTAGAACTACCAGCTTATATGGAGATTTACTTAGTCGCCAATATCAATAATTTGAACCTTTCAAGCCATCGATGTGGATGACAAGTTGAAGGAAATCTTGCCATCAGTGGATGACTTGATTATTAACTAGGAGATGACACTAGCAAAAGATACGATCGTGGAGAAGAGAATTACCCAGACATGTCGAGGATGGCGTGAAACCTTTCAAATTGAACAGACCCAGTATAGCAAAGTGGTTCAATTTGGAAACTGGTCAAGCAAAGTTTCCTCATATCTAATGTTAGAATCTAGTAGGAGCTAGTTCCTCTGAAAAGGGGGAGCCATGATCGGGGGTGATCCTACTATTGGGTGTGGAGCCATATACACTCAAGACCCATGTCTAAAGAAGCTCAAAAGCCCAAAAACCTAGCAGAAAAATCAAGAAAAAAAAAAAAAAAGGAAAAGAGGATGCAGGCCGGCCCATCAGATCGGATCGGCCCAGACCCATGTGCGTGGCCCAGTGCACGGCCCAAGAACACGGGCGCGCGGGCGCGCATGAGGCCCAGCCGAGGCGTGCGGGCACGTGGCCCGGCGTGGCATGTGGGCGCGCGGGGCGTGGCCCAGGCCCACGCGCGAGGCATGCATGGGTGCATGGGCTCGGCCGAGCCAGAAGCGGCATGCGCTGAGGGTGTTTCCCAGCATTTCCTGGGTGTTTCCTCGGCATTTCTCATGGTCCATGATGTTTCTGCATGATCTGGACCGTCCGATTGCCTGATCGGATGGCTGAGACTGATCTGAGGGAGATTAGGCTTGATCTAGGGCTATTCAACTTGAATTTGATGCGATCCGATATAGATCTGATGGCTAGGAGCTTTCCTAAGGGTTTAGGGATTGCTGAGATGAGTTTTTACTCGATTTTGGACTGATTTTGTTTCTGTTTTGCATCAACAAAGTGCCGACAAAGTGCATAACAGAGTTTGCAGACCAGAATAGAGAAGAAGAGAGCCAGAGATTTAGCAATCTAGTGTAGTCCAAGGGTGTTCCAAGGGAGAAGCAAGGGGAAGAGAGAGAGAAAGGTAGAGAGAGGGCAAGGGTTCCTCCTGTATTGTGTTATTCTTTCTTCTTTTTTCGTATTGGGCTGGGATTTGCAATCTAGGGAGGGTTCTCTTGTGTAATAACTTCTTGTATTTTTTTTTGATAGTGGAGATTTGATCCTGTGCAATCATGGAAATAGGAGCAAGAGGCTTCGAACTACGTAATCCTATGTGTTTGCTTGTGCTTGCTATTTATTTGTCTTTCAGGTTTTCTATTTCATTTCTTCTATGAGTGTCTCGGCATCCCACTGCGATCCACAATCCCTAACAACCGGTATCAGAGCATCTGGTTTGAGTGGAAGTGATGGCAGGAGATGAAGGAAAGGTCAAGATCGATAGGTTTGATGGAAAAGACTTCGAGTTCTAGAAGATGCGGATCGAGAACTATCTGTACCAGAATAAGCTTCACCTACCGCTGCTAGGAAAGAAACCTGCCAAGATGTCACAAGCAGATTGGAATTTGCTGGACCGCCAGGCTTTGGGAGTTATTCATTTGACGTTAGCCAAGAACGTCATGTTCAACATCTTGGAGGAGAAGACGATAATGGGTTGATGCAAGCACTATCCAACAGGTATGAGAAACCTTCAGCCTCCAACAAGATTTATCTCATATGTCATCTGTTCAATTTGAAGATGAGCAAAGGTGCATCCATAACTGATCATATCAATGAGCTTAATTTGATTACTAGTGAGTTGAGTTTAGTGGATATAAGATTTGAGGATGAAGTCCATGCCTAATCCTGTTGTCCTCTTTGCACAAGAGCTGGGGTACAACTGTGATAGCGATGAGTAGTTCGTGCGGCTAGAACAAGCTAAAATTTGAAGAGGTATGGAACCTAATTCCCAGTGAAGACATCAAGAAGAAATAAATCAAAGGGAGCTCTGGTTTTGCCTTAATGACTCAAGAAGGCAGAGGAAGAACTACATAATGCAACGAAGGCCATGGGAGATCCAAGTCCAAGCAGAGGAGCCAGTCAAGACCGAAGGGTGATAGCTGTTGGCACTGTGGCAAGAAGGGGCACATCAGAAAAAATTGTTGGGCAAGAAAGGATAAAGGGCAGAATGAAGAGTCAATCAATGTCGCGACCGAGATAATTGAAGATTCATGGTTCTCAGTGTGGACAGTTCGATGGAGTCTTGGATTCTAGACTCCAAAGCTTCGTTTCACTCTGTTGGCTCCACCCAGTGATTTTGATGAATAACAAAACATTGAGTGCATATTGTACACTAATGAGGATTTCAAGTTGTGAGTTTTCAGGAAGAATGTACCTCAAAATCTCAAAAACTTATGGTTTATGGCACGTAATGGCACGGAACAATTCTCACGAATCCGGAAATCCTCTTCATTGAAAAAGGGCATAAAAATATTTAAATATTATGGGTTTATGTTTTCAAGAATTATATTTATGTTTTCGAGGTATTTACACTTGAATCTGAGATTTTTCAGTCTCAAGTGTCGACACCTGGACAGTCAAGTGTCGACACTTCAGCATTTGGCACTGACAAAAATCCTTGGCACGCCAAGTGTCGACACCTACAACCAAGTGTCGATACCAAGTGTCGACACTTGACAGCCAAGTGTCAACTCAAGGCCTGAGAATTTTGAAAATACAGAACTTTGTAATTTAAGGATTTCTGTGTCAAGTGTCAACACATGTGCATCAAGTGTCGATACTTGAAAGTTCAAGTGTCGACACCCAGAGATCAAGTGTCGACACTTGACAGCCAAGTGTCGACACCTGACAGCCAAGTATCGATACTTGCAGCCTGACAACTCTAACGGATCTATTTTTCTGGCTTGCAGAACTTGCTTTTCAAGCTCCAAACGGCTATTTTCGAGGTACCAATGGTCACAAACCATTTTTTGGAAGGTTCTTGGTGTATTTAACCTCCACCAACCTCATTTTAAAGACAAGGAAGTGTATTGAAGTGTATTCAAGTCTACTCAAAAGCCAAAAAGCCAATATTCTCTAAATACTTCACATCAAAAGCCTTTTATAGTTTGATTCCTTGAAAAGCCTACAAGCTCATCCTTACTTCATTCTAGAAAAGGCACTTTGAAGGAGATTCCAAGGAAGAGTGAAGACAAAGCATCCACTTGAGCTTCAAAGATTCCAATATACTCTTGAAGAGAGTTTGTTTTAGTTTTAAATTGTATATCTATTTTTATTGTGATTTGACATTGCTTTCAAGGGTGTCTTGAAAGAAGGTTATTGTGGTTTGTTGGTGAGCCAAAGGGATAAAACCAACTAGGGTTAACTTGTGAGCCCGAAGACAAAAACAAGTGTTAAGGTTTGTTGGTAAGCCTAAGTGATAAAACCAACTTAGGTTTTGACTTGTGAGCCTTGTGAAAAACAAGTCAACTGTAATCTAGTTTGGATTATAGTGAAATTCCCAAGGATGGCTTGGGAAGTGGATGTAGGTTCTAGGTTTGCACCGAACCACTATAAACCTTGTGTTTGTGTGTGATTGCTCTCTTCATCTCTTGCTCTTTAATTTTTGCTACCACTTTAAATATCTTGCATTGAATTCATCATTGTTCACAAGCACCACTAGTCCCTCTCATTATTGTCTTAAATTTTTTAAAAGACCCAATTCACCCCCCTCTTAGGCTCCATTTCTGGACAACAAGTGGTATCAAAGCGCCGGTACTCTCTTGTAGGTCCAAGGATCTTGAGTAAAAGATCATGGCAGCCCTAATAGGAATGGGTATTGTTGAAGGTCAAGCTTCAAATCGTCCCCCACTTTTTAATGGCACAAATTACACATATTGGAAGACACGCATGCACATATTTATTCAAGCTCTTGATTATAATTTGTGGAGGACAATTGTAAAAGGTCCTCATCAGCCTACAATGTTGATTAATGGCATTCTCACTCCAAAGATGGAAGTGATTGGGATGAGAATGACATTAAGCAAATCGAGCTTAATGCTAAGGCTATGAACCTTTTATTTTGTTCTCTTGATCCAAGTGAATTTAATAGAATATCTAATTGTCTCTCCGCCAAGAAGATTTGGGATACACTTGAGGTTACCCATGAGGGTACACATCAAGTGAAAACCACCAAGGTCAACATGCTTATTCACACATACGAAATGTTTAAAATGGAACCTACTGAGTCTATTAGTGAGATGTACACTAGGTTCACAAATATTGTGAATGGCATGAGAAGTCTAGGAAAAATTATTTCTAACGGTGACTTGTGAATAAACTTTTCAGGTCTCTACCAGCTTCGTGGGATGCAAAAGTCACTGTTATTGAAGAAGCTAAGGATGTCAATACTCTCCTGCTGGAACAACTGTTAGGTTCTTTAATGACCTATGAGCTCTCCCTCAAACAAAAGAATGGAGAGGTCGACAAAAAGAAGAAAGCAATCACGTTCAAATCTACTGCTAGAGAGGACTCAAGCGAAGACTCCGAAGAAGATGATGAAGAAGATGAGACGGCTCTGTTAGCAAGAAAATTCAGAAGGTTTATGAGGAAGAAAAAGTTTAACTATAAAAAGAAACCTCTGAAAGGTGAGTCGAGTAAAGAGAAGGACAAAGAAAAGGAGAAGGAGCAGCCTACATGTTTTGAGTGAAAAAAACCCAGGCATTTCAAGGTAGACTGCCCCTTATTAAAGAAAAGCAGAAGAAAGCTGAGAAAGAAAGCCATGATGGCAACCTGGAGTGAAAGTGAAGACTCCAGTTATGAGGAAGAATAGCAGGAGGTAGCAAACTTCTATCTGATGGCCGATCAGGATGAGGTATGTTCCGAAACTGAAAATGAATTTACTTTTGATGAGCTTCATGAAGTTTTTGACGAACTAGTCATAGAATTTCAAAAGTTAAAATCAAAATATAAAGATTTAAAGAAGCAAAATTTGGATCTAGCCAAAACAAATAACAACCTTTCAAATGAAAATGAATGCCTTCTTATTCAAAATAAAAAATTAAATGATAAGATTATGGCACTTGAAAAAGAAAATGATGTCTTTAAAAAGAAAAGTGACTTACTTTCAAATGAAAATTTGTCAAAACAAAGCAAAGAAATTTTAAATGAAAACAAAAGATATAAAGAAGAAATTGAAAAACTAAAACTTTTTGTAGAAAAATTTACTTACAGTTCTGAAAAATTGAATTTACTCTTAAATAACCAAAGAACAGTATTTGACAAAGCAGGTTTAGGATTCAGAACTCATAAAAAATAAAAACTCTTTAAAAATTTCTTTGTGCCTGCATCTTCATCCATTACTTGCTATACTTGTGGTATCAAAGGACACAAATCTTATATGTGCAACAAAAGAAAGTTAAATAACACTAAGAAAGTTTGGGTTCGAAAGGAACCAATGCCACTAACCAAAAAGGACCTAAGATGGCTTGGGTACCTAAAGTCTCCACTTGATCTTTATTGCAGGTATGCCTTGCAATCAATAAGAAAAGGATGTGGTACCTTGATAGCGGTTGCTCAAGGCATATGACAGGAGATGTGGAGCAGTTCTCATCACTCATTTATCAAAATGGTGGTAATGTAACTTTTGGTGATGATGGAAAGGACAAAATTATCGGTATTGGTAAAGTCCATATCACCCCTACCTCTTATATTGATAATGTATTATATGTTGATGGTTTAAAACATAACTTGCTTAGCATTAGTCAGTTTTGTGACAAAAATTTTAAAGTTATTTTTGAATCTTCTTTGTGCATTGTTTCTAGTCTAGATGACAATGGCATTAAGTTCATTGGTCATAGGCATGGCAATATTTATATGGTTGATCTTGATGATCTCCCTATTCAAAAAGGTCAATGCCTAGTGGCAATGAAAGCCAAGATCGATGAAACTAGCTGGCTTTGACATCGTAGACTAGGACATGCAAGCATGCATTTAATTTCAAAACTTAGCAAAAAGAACTTGGTAAAAGATTTTCCTAAACTCAATTTTGAAAAAGATAAGATTTGCAGTGCATGTCAACTTGGAAAACAAACAAAATCCTCTTTCAAACCAAAAGGAGTAATCTCTACATCTAGACCTTTGGAATTGCTTCACATGGACCTCTTTGGACCAACTAGAACATCTAGTTTGGGAGGTAAGAAGTATGGTCTAGTCATTGTAGATAATTTCTCACGATTTACATGGGTCATATTTTTAGCACATAAAGATGAAACTTTTTCTGAATTCATTAGATTTCATAAAAGAGTTTTGAATGAAAAAGGTGTTTCTGTAGTATCTTTGAGAAGTGATCATGGAACCGAATTTGAAAATGCTGATTTTGATAAATTTTGTATTGAAAATGGAATTCATCATAATTTTTCTGTACCTAGGACACCTCAACAAAATGGGATAGTAGAAAGAAAAAATAGAACTCTTGAAGAAATGGCACGCACCATGCTTTGTGAAAATGATTTACCTAGATATTTTTGGGCGGAAGCCATAAATACTGCATGCTATGTTTTAAATCAAGTTTTAATTCGACCAATTTTAAAGGAAACACCTTATGAGCTTTGGAAGGGTAGAAAACCCTCAATTCGTTATTTTCATGTTTTTGGATGCCGTTGTTTCATCTTAAACAATGGTAAAGATAATTTGAGTAAATTTGATGCCAAATCAGATGAGGGAGTCTTTCTAGGCTACTCCACATCTAGTAAGGCATACAGGATCTTCAACAGAAGAACACTTGTTGAAGAATCCATACATGTGGTATTTGATGAAACTAACCAAAAATCTTCAAGAAAAGAAGATGTACTTTATGATGAAACAGGTAGCAAGAAAATTGAAGAAATAAACAACAATGAAGGGCTTACCAAGGAACAGAACGATGATCAAAACACTGAAGGAGATCAAGCACAAGGTGATGAAAATACATCAATTGTTGATCCATTACCAAAAGAATGGAGGTATGCTCAAGGACACCTAAAAGAACTAATTATAGGTGATCCATCTAAAGGTGTAAGTACTCGATCATCCCTTAGAAATATCTGTGATTACTTAGCTTTTGTTTCTCAAATTGAACCTAAAACTATTGAGGAAGCTGAGAGTGATAGTAATTGGATAAATGCTATGCAATATGAATTAATCAATTTAAAAGGAACAATGTTTGGATATTAGTAGATAGGCCTTCAAACATTTCAATTATTGGTACAAAATGGGTTTTTCGAAATAAACTTGATGAAAATGAAGTAGTAACTAGAAATAAGGCTAGACTAGTTGCCAAAGGATACAATCAGGAGGAAGGAATAGATTTTGATGAAACCTTTGCTCCTGTGGCTAGACTTAAGGCTATTAGGCTATTGTTGGCTTTTGCTTGCTTCATGAATTTTAAACTATATCAAATGGATGTTAAAAGTGCATTTTTAAATGGTTTAATTAAAGAAGAAGTTTACGTTGAGCAACCCCCTGGTTTTGAAAATTCTGAATTTCCAAATCATGTTTATAAACTTCATAAAGCTTTATATGGATTGAAACAAGCTCTAAGAGCTTGGTATGATCGTTTAAGCTCCTTTTTACTCAAAAATGATTTTACTAGAGGTAATTTAGATAAAACTTTGTTTTTAAAGAAAAAGAATGATGATCTCTTAGTAGTACAAATCTATGTAGATGATATAATATTTGGTGCTACTAATGAATCTCTTTGTCAAGATTTTGCAAAGTTAATGCAGGGTGAGTTCGAGATGAGCATGATGGGAGAACTGAATTTCTTCCTCGAACTCCAAATAAAGCAAACCAAAGAGGGGATCTTCATCAAACAAACAAAATACACAAAAGAAATACTCAAGAAGTTTGGGATGGAGAACACTAAGCCTTTAGGTACCCCTATAAGCTCTACTTGTAGACTTGACAAGGATGAATCAGGTATGTCTATAGACCAAAAGTTATATCATGGCATGATCGGTTCATTGTTATATCTTACTGCCAGTAGGCCAGATATCATGTTTAGTGTCTGTATGTGTGCTAGATATCAGTATAATCCTAAAGAGTCTCATCTTTTGGCTATTAAACGCATACTTAGATATCTATCTGGTTCAATTGAAATTTGATAGGGGAAAAAAAATGCACGCTCTGATACCAGAAAATGATGGAAAAAAAAGAGCAAGCAAGGATGATGCAAAGGTGGTTATATCTTGTTTTCTTTTTTTTTGGGATTTTATCTTTGGTTCCCGATTCCAAGCAAAGAGAACTTAGAAAAACTCAAAGCAAAGAGGTCTATGCTAGCAGATCAATCCCTAAGAAATGATAGACCAGGACCTCGAGATTAAGGAACCCCGGGATTAGGACTAGCTCGATACAATCAATACCTACCTAGGAGATAGGGATGCAAACCTTTCAACACTCTGATGCTCTTGGTGCAGAGATCGCTCAACCTTGATGGATGCGACCTAGATGTCCGAGCTGTCGAACCCGCGGATAGGCTGGCTTTCGATCGGGTGGTCACAGTGGTAAAGCAGACCTTCTCTGATGGTCGTGGCACCAAGGGGACCTATAGCCAAACAAAGAGGATTAGTTTTTTTTTTTTTGTTCTTTTCCTTTTAGATGATGGAAAGGTGGAAAGAAAAACAAAGGAAAGGGTTGAGGAGATGGGGTTTGGATGATGGTGTTGGTGGAGATAACTTGGGGCCTCGCACCCCGCGACGTCCCGGAAGGACGAAGGAATGTGGCCTCTCACCACGCGATGCCCTCAGGAGAAGGAATGTGGCCTCTCACCACGCGATGCCCTCAGGCGAAGGAATGTGACCTCTCACCACGCGACGTCCCGGAGGACGAAGGAAGCTCTCACTCAACCTAGCCTAGGAGACAAGGATTGAAGAAGAGGATGGAACACACAAGCTTTCTTTCATTAATCATCAATTCTCCTTTACAAGAGGGGTTTGGGTCCTTTAAATAGGCACCCAAGAGCACTTTGAAATTTAAACTACCTCATTACACTTGGCGCCCAAAATTTGGAGAACTTCTTTCTTTGCTTGCTTGGTTTTGGTAGAAAACATGAAGTAAGGCTAGCTTGGAGGGATTTGTCCCACTTTGACTTTTCTTGGCTTGATTCAAGGCCGACCAAATAAGAATAATCCTAGGCATGGCATGATTGGAGGCTTGGAGAGGGGGATTGGTCTTTGACCTTCCTTCCTTGCATGGCTTATTTTGGTAGAAGGCTTGGATTGAGGCTTGATGTCTTCACCATGCCTTTCTTGCTTAACTTCTTTATGGAAGAAGGCTTGAGTGGAGGCATGCATCAAGGGATTTGAAACTTCTTTCCACTTGGAGAATAGAGGATGCCTTTCTTGCTTGACTTCTTTATGGAAGGAGTCTTGAGTGGAGGCATGCATCAAGGGATTTGAAACTTCTTTCCATGACCGCCCATCCTAGATTGGAAGAGAGCTTGAAGAGGGGAGGGAAAGGGGGCATGGATCATGTGAGTGGTCCCCTTTCTTGGGTGCCCAAAACAAACCACATGTCATCACCTCAGTGCGCCACGTAAACAGATAAGGTAGGCCCTGAGCTGACATGTCTCCTTGCCTTTGTTAGGCTTAAAAGAGACTTAAATTTTGAACCACTAAAGACTTCATGGGCTTAGACTCGGCCCGACTTATTACAAGACTCAGCTCGACCCGATGGGTCGAGGTACAGACTCTATTTAAGCAAATAAACTAGAGGCTGACAGCCTTATTACAGGACTCGATAAACACAGAACCCTAATTAAAGATCCCCCGAAGTTTGAAGGGCTCAAGTCAAACCCTGATGCCCACATCAAAATTGGTTTATGGTACTCTAAAGATTCTTTATTTGAATTGATTGCTTATTCTGATGCTGACTTTGCTGGGTGTAAACTTGATCGTAAAAGTACTAGTGGAACCTGTCAGTTTCTTGGAGTAAATTTGATCTCTTGGAGTAGCAAGAAACAGAACTCAGTTGCTTTATCTACGGTGGAAGCCGAATATATAGCAGCTGGAAGCTGTTATGCTCAAGTCCTCTGGATCAAACAACAACTCGAAGATTTTGGCATTAAACTAACTAAGATACCCATAAGATGTGACATACTAGTGCAATCAATCTATCTAAAAATCCTGTGCAACATTCAAGAAGTAAACACATTGAAATAAGACATCATTTCCATAAGAGATCATGTACAAAACTCTAATGTTATTCTTGATTTTGTATGTACTGATGATCAGTTAGCAGATGTGTTTACCAAGCCTTTGAGTGAGGATAGGTTCTGTCTGATTAGAAGAGAGTTAGGTGTCATTGATCCATTCTCCTAGAACTCTCTTAGTTTTAATTATACCTAAATCCTAGAGCTCAAAACCTCTTGATTAAAGCCCCCAAAACCTGATCAAAACATTTCCTATTTTTCAAAAATTTTTGGATTTTCTCAATTTTTTGGCCAAGTGTCGACACTTGGAAATTGTCAAGTGTCGACACCTGACCAAGTGTCGACACTTGACACATTCTAAGTGTCGACACTTGCGAAACAGAAACTATTTTTAAAAAGGCCGACCGAGGGTTTTGTAATTTTCTTTCCCCCACTGATTTCTTGCAACTGTGTGATGTAGAACAAAGAACAAAGAAGCGTATGCGGAAGTAAAATTAAAATTAATTCTTTTTTTTTTTATATTTCAGAAATTGGCTTCGACTCAAAGTAAAGTTAAACTAAGTTGATGGAAGCTAGGTAAGGATTGAAAGCACAATTTAGAAGAAGCTAAGTTATCATAGTAGTTCAGAAGTAACGGATCGCTGGGGGTTGAGAAACTCCCAGACCTAGGGTTTCGCTCTGAACTTTCAACAGGACAGAAATAAAGAGAAGAGATGGTTTACCGACCAAACAGTGATCTCACAGAATTTGGGTGGAAGAACTCTCTCGAGCAGATTGTTGGATCCTCGAATTCGGCTATCTTCGCAATGGATCCTCCAATACGGGTCTTGTGGCTGGGTCGGCTTCTCCTGGACTCAAGATCTGGGAAGAAGAAAAACAAGTGATGGATTCAGAGACTCAGGGAAGGATTTACCAGTTCGAAGAACTTGAAGGCTGATGTCGCTGAGATCCGGATTCTCTTGAAGGCTGATTCGACTCCCTCTGGAAAGAGCTTTGGATCTGAAGTACCCGGACTGTAGCTGGATGCTGGTGGTCGGCCTGGACTTGGAGAGAGAGGCCGTGGGAGGTGGAATAGGCTAGGATTTGGTGGATTGAAGTGGATGGTGGGCGGCTAGGGTTTTGGAGGAGAAGTGGCTAACCTAGGGTTTGGGCTTTTGGAGATCTCACACCTCCTCAAGGTTCCTGGGGAACCCGGATTTACTCCCTCACGGAGCTCAACACCTGGATGCAAGTACGGAAGAGAGAAAACACAAAGTTTGCTCACAAAAAAAATTTGGTTTCATTCATCTCCTTCATTAGAACTTACAAAGGGGTTTTAATTTATAGGACATTACAAGAGGGTAGGGTTTTACATCTTCCCATGTGGGACTAAAGGAGGGGATCTTCAAATTAGGATTGTAGGATCAATCCCTACTCATATGGCCGGCCAAATAATTCCAAAGATGATTGAGGCTTCATAAAAGGAAAGTGGGTGGCGCCTCCTTGTCTTGACCTCCAAGAAAATTATTTTTTTCCTTCTATGCTTGGCCTTATCTGGAAGTGCTTGGGCGCCTCTTAACCTTGCCCTCCAAGAGAAAATTTGTTTCCTTTTATATCTAGCTTTAGTTGGAATGATTAGGGCGCCTCCTAACCTTGCTCTTCAAGAGAAATCTCCTTCCTTCCATGGCTTAACCCTTTTTTTGGATACCTCCTTTTCTTTCTCCCCAAGTTATGGCTCTTTCTAACTTTGTTTTGAGTATTTTTGGCAGGTAATGGGCGCCTCCTTGAAGTTCTCTCCAAGAGAATTTCTTCCCTTTCATAGTTTGGTTCTTTTGGGAATGTCTTGGGCTGCCCCCTTGATTTGTGGACCCCTGGTGGATTTCTTCTCAATTGGCGCATGAGAGAAGGGAGCTGCTATCTGTGGTGTGGGGACCAAAGCCTGCTGGATGGAGATATGGCACCCCCTGGACTCAGGCGTATGGCTGGGAATGTGGCTGGGAGTGTGGCGCCCACTTGCTTGGCCTTGGGAGAAAATGTAACACCCCAGGTTGAAGCCCTAGTCCACTACTGAGTCAACATGACTCAACCAAAATAAAAATGCAGGTAATACAGACTCAAGCTAAAATTGAGTTGATCAAGTCAACCCTTATTTCAAGCCAAAAACCCTAATTCTTCGGGCAAGGTTAATCAGAGATCCAGATGGAGCTCTGAAGTCTTCTTCTGAGTCTGGTGCCCGCACCAATTCTCCCAGGATGGGAGGAACTCGACCCTGTCGAGTATGGATCAAGTTGGCTCTGGTATCTCTCCAAGAGGTCTGGATCCAATTCTTGTAATTCTTCTCTGGAGATCCAAGAGTCATCAGAATCTGGCCTTCCTTGCCAGCGGACCAGGTATCTTTGGTATCCTCGATTACGAGTAGAGATAACCTGATCATCCAGGATCTTTTCAATCTGCTCTTTCCTCACAGGCCAGTTTGTTGGTGGACACACAGGGTCAGGTTCACTCTCAAGAGCAGGATTAGGTTCAAAAGCCTCACTGGGAATCACAGCTGGCTCTCTATACTCTACTAGGTCTGTAATGTTGAAAGTGGAGCTAATGCCTAGTTCTGGAGGTAACTCGAGCACATAGGCATTGGATCCTACTCTCTTCACCACTCTAAATGGTCCAGCTCCTCTAGCATGTAACTTTTTAACGGTTCCAGGAGGAAACCGTTCAGGCCTTAACCTAATCATTACATAGTCTCTCTCAACAAAAGTTTTGACTCGTCTTTGAGAATCAGCCAACTTCTTATAAGTTTCATTACTTAAAGTTATTTTGGTATGAATTTCTTTATGCAAGTCCTTTACATGCTTTGCAAGTGCATCAAGAGACTTGTGTGTGTGGGCTAATAGTGAAATCAGATCAAGTGGTGTGTGAGGCTTGTATCCATGAACAATTTCAAAGGGACTCTAGCCTATAGACCTATTGATCGAAACATTGAATGCAATTTCAGTCCTGGACAAAATATAAATCTCAATTCCTGGTGCTCTCAATCAAACCAAAATCTGAGCCAAAGCCTAGTAAATGGTCAAGAAAACTAAACTAGATTGACGACGCATTCCTAAAGAATGGACTTTATTACAAAGGAACCCTTGGTCTAAACCTAACAAACTAAGGCTCTCTAGGTTTGACCTTGGGTCGGAGGAGGGCATGCAGAGCATGAAAACTTATTATAGATGCCTAGTAGGTGCCATAAGGTCTTCCAGAAGTAGGTGGCAAACCTAATAGGTTCTGACACGTGGTTCACTCTAAAGGCTTCGACAAAGTATACTTGGATGGTGTAAGAAGCATTGGAAGTCCTAGAGAAAGGGAGGAGATATGAGGTGGAGTCTCGAATTACCTGTTGACTAAAGGTGGTGACCTGAAGGTTTGAATGGTGATCTATGAGTGTCAACTGGTCATCCTTACGAAAGGAAAAGTTTGCTACTCCTAGGAATGGATCAAGAGATGGTTCGGGAAGTAGCCTAGGACATGTGATTGCAATAGTTAAGGTTTGTTCTCTAAGCAAATAATGATCCACTTTCTCAAGAACTGGATTAGAGAATGATTCATGGGAGGGCCTATGGATGATGACCTCAAGACTTAAAATTTGACCTATGGGTGCGGAAAGGTATACTCTATAGAAGGGTAGGTCAGTCATGCGAAGGAAGGGGTCTGGGGCCATAAGGAGGACTTCTACAGGACTGGGTGAATCAATCCGCTCAAGACAAGGATGTTCAACTGAGATTACGGGAGAGACCTTAGTGGCTGGGCATGGGACAAGGTCCAATTGTAAGAGGCTTGATTCAGTCATCCTAAGGAGAGGATCTACCATAGGGTGGGCAAACTTAAACAGTTCAGTGCAAAGATCTTCAATTGTTACTTGGGGAATGACTGTCATTAGAGGGTATGAACTGATAGCTCGGGCTAACACTATGAGTTCTTCCTGGGGGTATTTGACTAAAGGAACCTGATTCTCACAAATCTCTTGAATTTCAGAACTAGGTCCTACCACTTGGTTGCTCTCCAAGGTCTCCTCAGGTAAGGAACCAATAGTATCGATGTCACATTCTTCAAGTTCTTCCCCCTCATATTTATCAACTAGACTCAAGCCAGCATCATATACTTCCTCGATGCCATCTTTAATGGGTTTCAGGTCAGTGGTAATCGGGTCAACTGATTCTGGGCTTGTCATACCTAACCTTTCTTCTTCATTGGTAGGCTTGGGTTCTCCCTCATTAATGTCATCCTTAGGATTCTTACCACTTAGCTGTGCACAAGCCAGTCCTATGCATGGGCACTGACTAGATTTATGGCCTCTTTCTCCACAAAACCAACATTCTTGCGATATAGGAACCTGGGTCACACTGGGTTTCAAGCTAGTAGAGACCTTACTTGGGCATGGGTGTGGATCTAAATGGTTTGATCTAGAAGACTTGGGTTGTTGAGTGACTGGTCTAGAATATTGTAAGGACCTCTCATAGACACGATCCACACTATAGATATCATGGTTAGGCTTCCTAAGGTTATGCTCGGGATCACGGTATAAGGTCCTCCTAGGCTCTTGGCATGGGTGAGGTCGGGGCCTATTAAATTTTGGATCAGGGGTCCAATTTTGATATCTACGTTTCTCAACTACTTGGACTCGATCCCTAAGCTGGGTAAAATTCTCATTCATATTCTGACTCAATTTGTTCATACTTTCAGTAAGAGCTCTAACCATGGCCTCTAAATCAGGTTGGGTTTGACCAGGATGGTAGGGTACTCCATTCCGGGTAGACATGATGATGCAAGCAAACACACCAAGTGAGACTCGACTGAAACGACTACGGGCAAACTAGACCTAGAGCCCAAACTAGATGCCCAATAAGATTGGCAAGCTAGCCTGTAGTAACTCGGGACTCAGCCAGGCAGGTGTAAGGGGAGTGTTAGGTCCCTAGATGCCAATCCTAGACACCAATCAGAGATTGGCCAAGTAAGCGGACCAGCACACAAGCCCTTCGGGATGGAATCCCTGAACCATCATTCTAGACACTGAGTACAAAGCACACACAGAGTAACTAGACAAACTGACTCAACACTAGCCTAGACCCGACTTGTTGATGTCCCTAGCCCACTAGGGCAAATTAGGTCTAATTAATTTTAAGATTAAAGGCTTAGGTTCGAATGAGTGGGTGGTGGTTTTGGGCTAAGGAGAGGTTATCAACTCCTCCCCTTATCTTAGATGCTCAAATGCCCTTAAGATGAATTAAGAGATGATCACTCAAAAATAATTGAATTGCAGAAATATAAAAATAGAGTTGCAGTAATTTAATCCTCAGAAATCCCACGGAAACCAATAAATCACAAGAAATTATGTAAAATAGTTTCAATTATACTGGTTTCAGAAAAATAAAAATCACAAAATTTGGAGTTACCTGCAGTGAGAAATAATTCTTGCAACAGGGTAATTACGGGCTGAAAACAGAGTACTTCCCCGTTTACAATTCCTGCTACGAAGTTGTAACCCAACGGATCTCCTACACGCCCTAGGAACACCCCGTGAAATGGGAAGAGGAGGTTTGCACCTCGCTTCGTTCCTAGGACCGGACATCCTGGGGAGTCTACTTCGAGCAGACAAAGTAAAAAGAGAGAGACTCAAACAAGCAATCAAACAGAAACCCTAGACAGGGCTCTGATACCAAAAATGATGCAGAACGAAAGCTCTGATACCAAAAATGATGCAGGACGAAAGCTCTGATACCAAAATGATGTAGAACAAAGAACAAAGAAGCGTATGCGGAAGTAAAATTAAAATTAATTCTTTTTTTTTTTTATATTTCAGAAATTGGCTTCGACTCAAAGTAAAGTTAAACTAAGTTGATGGAAACTAGGTAAGGATTGAAAGCACAATTTAGAAGAAGCTAAGTTATCAGAGTAGTTCAGAAGTAACGGATCGCTGGGGGTTGAGAAACTCCCAGACCTAGGGTTTCGCTCTGAACTTTCAACAGGACAGAAATAAAGAGAAGAGATGGTTTACCGACCAAACAGTGATCTCACAGAATTTGGGTGGAAGAACTCTCTCGAGCAGATTGTTGGATCCTCAGATTCGGCTATCTTCGCAATGGATCCTCCAATACGGGTCTTGTGGCTGGGTCGGCTTCTCCTGGACTCAAGATCTGGGAAGAAGAAAAACAAGTGATGGATTCAGAGACTCAGGGAAGGATTTACCAGTTCGAAGAACTTGAAGGCTGATGTCGCTGAGATCCGGATTCTCTTGAAGGCTGATTCGACTCCCTCTGGAAAGAGCTTTGGATCTGAAGTACCCGGACTGTAGCTGGATGCTGGTGGTCGGCCTGGACTTGGAGAGAGAGGCCGTGGGAGGTGGAATAGGCTAGGGTTTGGTGGATTGAAGTGGATGGTGGGTGGCTAGGGTTTTGGAGGAGAAGTGGCTAACCTAGGGTTTGGGCTTTTGGAGATCTCACACCTCCTCAAGGTTCCTGGGGAACTCGAATTTACTCCCTCATGGAGCTCAACACCTGGATGCAAGTGCGGAAGAGAGAAAACACAAAGTTTGCTCACAAAAAAAATTTGGTTTCATTCATCTCCTTCATTAGAACTTACAAAGGGGTTTTAATTTATAGGACATTACAAGAGGGTAGGGTTTTACATCTTCCCATGTGGGACTAAAGGAGGGGATCTTCAAATTAGGATTGTAGGATCAATCCCTACTCATATGGCCGGCCAAATAATTCCAAAGATGATTGAGGCTTCATAAAAGGAAAGTGGGTGGCGCCTCCTTGTCTTGATCTCCAAGAAAATTATTTTTTTCCTTCTATGCTTGGCCTTATCTGGAAGTGCTTGGGCGCCTCTTAACCTTGCCCTCCAAGAGAAAATTTGTTTCCTTTTATATCTGGCTTTAGTTGGAATGATTAGGGCGCCTCCTAACCTTGCTCTTCAAGAGAAATCTCCTTTCTTCCATGGCTCAACCCTTTTTTTGGATACCTCCTTTTCTTTCTCCCCAAGTTATGGCTCTTTCTAACTTTGTTTTGAGTATTTTTGGCAGGTAATGGGCGCCTCTTTGAAGTTCTCTCCAAGAGAATTTCTTCCCTTTCATAGTTTGGTTCTTTTGGGAATGTCTTGGGCTGCCCCCTTGATTTGTGGACCCCTGGTGGATTTCTCCTCAATTGGCGCATGAGAGAAGGGAGCTGCTATCTGTGGTGTGGGGACCAAGCCTGCTGGATGGAGATGTGGCACCCCCTGGACTCAGGCTTATGGCTGGGAGTGTGGCTGGGAGTGTGGCGCCCACTTGCTTGGCCTTGGGAGAAAATGTAACACCCCAGGTTGAAGCCCTAGTCCACTACTGAGTCAACATGACTCAACCAAAATAAAAATGCAGGTAATACAGACTCAAGCTAAAATTGAGTTGATCAAGTCAACCCTTATTACAAACCAAAAACCCTAATTCTTCAGGCAAGGTTAATCAGAGATCCAGATGGAGCTCTGAAGTCTTCTTCTGAGTCTGGTGCCTGCACCATGTACCCGCCTTTGGTCCTTCCGGCCGCACTAGGAGTCATCGAGCTTTAGCACCTCCTAGGGCATTAGCCACTAGATCTAGGAGCTGTGCTCCATTCAGTCTTGAGGTTCCATCTGATGAGGATTAGCCTCATAGATGACTGTTATAGCTCATATGTTGTATGTCTGATATTTATATGACTTTGATGATATCTGTATGTTTCAGCTCTTGCTGATGGCTCAGCAAATTTTGTACTGAAAACTTATCTATTATATATATATTTCAGTTCAGTGCTCATTATTTATGTTTGAATGGTTCAATTTACTATTTTTTGGCTCTGATACTCTTTTATCTTGGTATATTTTTTAGCTCTGATATTCTTTTATATTGGTATAATTTTGGCTCTGATATCCATCTTATTTGATTCTCTTTTGTCTCCATGCTCATTGTGAGGGGGAGGTTATTCCCCTTTCTAATGATTGACAAAAAGGGGGAGAAAAAGGTGTTAATTCATAAAGTGTTAATTCATAAATTTGTTAAGAAATTGTATTGATTGTGTTGATTTTTTACCTTGTAAGAATCTTTGAAGTTTACCTTAATAAGAAGTATCTAATTAAGGGGGAGATTGATTCTTCCTAACTATGAAGTTTTTGCCTCTCTTATGGACTTAAATTCATATTCATAAATTATAATAGTTAAAGTTTGAAATGTATTGCCTTTTTACTCAAGATTTTGTCATCATCAAAAAGGGGGAGATTGTTGGCTCCACCCTATGATTTTGATGAATAACAAAACATTGAGTGCATATTGTATACTAATGAGGATTTCAAGTTGTGAGTTTTCAGGAAGAATGTACCTCAAAATCTCAAAAACTTATGGTTTATGGCACGTAATGACATGGAGCAATTCTCACGAATCCGGACATCCTCTTCATTAAAAAAGGGCATAAAAATGTTTAAATATTATGGGTTTATGTTTTCAAGAATTATATTTATGTTTTCGAGGTATTTACACATGAATCTGAGATTTTTCAGTCTCAAGTGTCGACACCTGGACAGTTAAGTATCGACACTTCAGCATTTGGCATAGACAAAAACATTTGGCATGCCAAGTGTCGACACCTACAACCAAGTGTTGACACCAAGTGTCGATACTTGATAGCCAAGTGTCGACTTAAGGCCTGAGAACTTTGAAAATACAGAACTTTGTAATTTAAGGATTTTTGTGTCAAGTGTCGACACCTGTGCATCAAGTGTCGACACTTGAAAGTTCAAGTGTCGACACCCAGAGATCAAGTGTCGACACTTGACAGGCAAGTGTCGACACCTGACAGGCAAGTGTCGACACCTGACAGGCAAGTGTCGACACCTGACAGCCAAGTGTCGACACTTGCAGCCTGACAGCTCTAACGGATCTATTTTTCTGGCTTGCAGAACTTGCTTTTCAAGCTCCAAACGGCTATTTCCGAGGTACCAATGGTCACAAACCATTTTTTGGAAGGTTCTTAGTGTATTTAACCTCTACCAACCTCATTTTAAAAACAAGGAAGTATATTGAAGTGTATCAAGTATGCTCAAAAGCCAAAAAGCCAATATTCTCTCAAATACTTCACATCAAAAGCCTCTTATAATTTGATTCCTTGAAAAGCCTACAAGCTCATCCTTACTTCATTCCAAAAAAGGCACTTTGAAGGAGATTTCAAGGAAGAGTGAAGACAAAGCATCCACTTGAGCTTCAAAGATTCCAATCTACTCTTGAAGAGAGTTTGTTTTAGTTTTAAATTGTATATCTATTTTTATTGTGATTTGACATTGCTTTCAAGGGTGTCTTGAAAAAAGGTTATTGTGGTTTGTTGGTGAGCCAAAGGGATAAAACTAACAAGGGTTAACTTGTGAGCCCAAAGACAAAAACAAGTGTTAAGGTTTGTTGGTAAGCCTAAGTGATAAAACCAACTTAGGTTTTGACTTGTGATCCTTATGAAAAACAAGTCAACTGTAATCTAGTTTGGATTATAGTGAAATTTCCAAGGATGGCTTGGGGAGTGGATGTAGGTGCTAGGTTTGCACCGAACCACTATAGACCTTGTGTTTGTGTGTGATTGCTCTCTTCATCTCTTGCTCTTTAATTATTGCTACCACTTTAAATATCTTGCATTGAATTCATCATTGTTCACAAGCACCACTAGTCCCTCTCATTATTGTCTTAAGTTTTTTAAAAGACCCAATTCACCCTCCCTCTTGGGCTCCATTTCTGGGCAACACACTCTATCGCATAAAAAGAGTCTATGCGCAACTACATTGCTAGAGACTTCAAAAAGGTCTATCTTAAAGATGAAGAGCCTTTGGATATTGTGGAAAAGGGTGATGTACACATCAAGATGCCAGATCAGTTAATTTGGAAGCTCAAGAATGTCAGGCATGTCCCAGGATTGAATAGAAACCTGATATCAGTCGGGCAGCTAGACTCAGAGGGGTACATTACAACTTTTACTGGTGGCTCTTGGAAGATCACCGAAAGTACGATGGTGATAGCATGAAGAAATAAGTTAGGTACCCTATATATGACTAGTAACACCAGAGATGCAGTGGCACTGGCACAGGCAGACTCAGAGTTATGGTACTATAGGCTGGGTCACATGAGCGAGAAAGGAATGCAAGTACTATTGAAGAGGGACAAGCTACCAGGTTTGAAGACAACAAATATTGGTTTCTGCGAGAGTTGTGTTCTTAGGAAGCAGAAGAGAGTCAGCTTCTCCAAGATTGGCAAGGCACCAAGATCAAGAAAGTTGGAGCTTGTATACACCGACATGGGGTCCTTCCCCGGTTGCATCCTTTAGAGCTTTGCGATACTATGTGACATTCATCGACGACTCCACTAGAAAGGTATGGGTTTATTTTCTGCAAAATAAATCTTACTATTTGATACTTTCAAGAAGTGGAAAAGCATGGTGGAAAATGAGTATGGACAAAAAATAAAGTGTCTAAGATTGAATAATGGGGACGAGTCTTGTTGAAAATTATATCCCAAAGCCAAACGTCTAGGCTGTAGATGGTTATGCTAATTTTGTAATTGTATATGAATTTATTATTGAATAAAAGTTATTCTTTTGGCTGTTCATCACATGTGCATTTTCCTGAAAAGAACTCTTATGTGATGGAGTCTTTAGAACTACATTATATTTGATATAGAGAGGATATATCAAGTAGTTCTTAAACAGGTTCATAACCAAAGGATACATTATTATAGGACGACGATGTATCAAGTATAGGTTGTTATATCTCATATTGGTTGGTTATCCTCTTGACCAAGGAGTGTGGTGACACTGATGTGACATACAAGTGAAATGTGTGATATCTCACTGAACGTGACTATCTGTGGAGCTCCCTTTTGCCAAAGGGTTGCTTGTGAAGGGATATGGGTATATGTGTCCTTCAGACCTGAGGTCATCATGGTAGCTTGCAAGCAACTCACTGTACTTTGGTGTCGGACTACCTAGATTTCTAATCTAGTGATGAAAGATTTCTGGGTACGGTCAAGCACTTATGGAGAGGTGGTGGATCAAGATGGAATTCACCCCTCCAAATAGTTTAGAGTGAATGACTTGTTGTGTCTCAATTTAGCAAAACCTTGGCTATGATAGTTCTTGTGAGGAGTCACAGAACTTGTAAGGTTGAGACACGATCTGGATAAACCAAATTAGGGCTGGCAGTCGAACCTTAGGTCATCCTGAGCATTATGAGGTCAAAGGAATAAATTATGCGATAACCATATGCCAGAGATTCTAGAAAATTGCTCTATAATCTTCGACCTATTCGGATGTCGGGTATCATTGCTATATGAGGACTTTGACTAGTATTGAAAGTGTTCTAATGCTACCGGCTTAGTGTTCGAACCTATAAGGTCATACATCATAGGGGTTTCTATCTGATCTAAAGGCTGATCGACGATTGAGAATCGTTTGCCATCACTAGAGGTCAATGTGATTGACCATATTCCAAGTGTCGACACTTCAAGGTGTCGACAACACTTGGAAGTGTCAACACTTGCAGGTGTCGACACCTACAAGTGTTGACACCTGCAAGTGTCGACACTTGGTAAAATGGAAGTGTCGACATTTGACTAATGAGCAGAAATCTAGGAAGATTTCTGGAAAGGTTTTGACTTCGAATTTTGAATTCGAATTTTGAGTTTTGGACATTTTTTGTTCCAAGCTTTCATGGTATGATGGTCATACTTGCCTTTTTTTATCTTGGACCCATTTGGTATGGCCCTTGACCTTCACCCCGAATCACTCCTCTTTCCTCTTTCTCCCTCTCATGGCTGTCCTTATAAATAAAGGTTATTTTAAGGGCTGCTGCTGGTTACAACACGCAACACAAGAAAAAGAAAAGAGAAAATAGGGAAGGAAAAAAGGGGCTTTGTGAGGACTTGGACATTGGGTGTGAGAATACCTAGCATTTAAGCTAGGTCTAGAAAAAAGGGCTAGTTAATAAGGGTTCCACCTCTCCTCCTTGTCTTTCGAGAAGAAGAAGATCGGCCTGAAGGATCCCAAGGAGCTAGCACTCCGAGGGAGTTGATCAAAGTCGAGCCCTGGTGTGAACTACTCATAGAGGCCAGATGCGTGTGTGGCTTGAGATCTTTTCACTACCTCCATCTTTAAGGTATAGCAGTAAGGTACCTTTATACCTTTTGACTCTTTTCTTGATATTGATGTTTTATTACATGCTACATTGTTATACTAGGTCCTGTTGCAGGCAGATCGGTAGATCATTTTGATCTATCTACCGAGCCTTCCGTTGTATATTTTAAAATAGTTTTAAAATATCATGTTTTTGCCTTGTATGCCTGCTTTCCTTTGCATTTCCTTCAAGTATGATAGCATCGAGTTCAAGAAGTTCTGGGCAACCAATGGAATCAAGATGGAGAAGACGATTCCAAGTACGCTACAACAAAATGGGGTAGCTAAGTGCATGAACAGGACCTTGAACGAGAGAGCCAGGACCATGAGACTTCATACTGGATTATCCAAGATGTTTTGGGCTGAGGCAGTTAGCACTGCTACCTATCTAATCAACAGGAGTCCTTCAGCCCTCTTGAGTACAAGCTACCAGAAGAAGAGTAGACAGGGAAGTCAGTAAGCTTATCTCACCTGAAGGTCTTCGATTGTGTCTCCTACGTACACGTCAATGCAGAGAAGAAGTCAGAGAGGTGCTTCTTCATCGAGTATGGCACTGATTAGTCCGATTACAAGCTCTGGAGTGAGAAGGATAGGAAGATCATCAAGAGCAAGGATGTGGTGTTTAATGAAAGAAGCATATACAAGGACCAGAGTATTTTAGATAGAGCTAGACAGGTAGACAAGGAGAAAGAATAGGTAGAGTTGGAAGAGATCACAGAAGAGGATATTTTCGAGGGAGCAAGAGATCTTGAACCTGAGCCAGAGACACCTCAGCTGAGAAAATCTACAAGGACCCTGAAATCATGTGTCAGGTATTCACCCTCATTGTATTATCTACTATTGACAGATAGAGGAAAGCCAGAGTGCTTTGATGAAGCCATGGAGAGCAGAGATTCGATCAAGTAGCAGTTGGCAATGAAGGATGAGATGCAGTCCTTGAGAAAGAAGACATGGAGCTCAGCACACTACCGGAAGGAAAGAAAGTACTATATAATAAATGGGTCTACAAGATCAAGGAAAAGCATAATGGCAGCAAGAGGTGCAGGGCAAGGTTAGCTGTGAAAAGCTTCCAACAGAAAGAAGATTCAGGTGGTGATGTCAATACTAGGAGGAGCACCATAGGGTACGTGTATACCATTGGCGAGACAACGGTGAGCTGGGTCTCGCAGTTACAGGAGATCATGGCTATTTCTATCACCGAGGTAGATATGCTGACAGAGACGGTCACTACAGAGAAACTGGGGCCATGCATGGCCTTAATTGGCCTCCGGAGCTAGTTGATTGGAGGCACCGCACAGGATACTGACTTGTTTCTACTTTTCTTTGGAAGTTTTTTTTTGATGTTTCAGGTGGATGCAAGATTGGATGTCTAAGTCTCCAAGTGGGAGAGTTGTTGGGTGTGGAGCCATATCCACCCAAGACCCATGTCTAGAGAAGCCCAGAAGCCCAAAAGCCTAGCAGAAAAACCAAGAGAAATCAAAAAAAAGGAAAAGAGGATGCAGGCCAGCCCTTTAGATCAGACCGACCTAGACCCACGCGCGTGGCCTAGCACGCAGCCCAGGCTCACGGGTGCGTAGGCGCGTGGGCGAGTGCGAGGCTCGGCCCAGGCGTGCGAGCACATAGCGGGTGCATGTGCCGGCCCAGGTGCAAGAGCGCGCGAGCATGCGGCCCGGCTTGGCATGTGGGTGCACAGGGCGCTACCTAGGCCCATGCACGAGGCGCATGCGAGCGCGTGGGCTCAGCCCAACCGGAAGCGGTATGCATTGAGGGCATTTCCCAGCATTTTCTGGGCATTTCTTTAAGCATTTCTCGCGGTCCACCATGGTCCATGACATTTCTGTGCAATCTAGACTATCCGATCTCCTGATTGGATGGCTGAGACTGATCCAAGGAAGATTAGGCTCTGGGGCTATTTGACTCGAATTTTGATGCGATTCGAGATAGATCTGATGGCTAGGAACTTTCCTGAGGTTTTAGGGATTGCTGAGACAAGTTTTTACTCAGTTTTGGATTGATTTTGTTTCCATTTTGCATCGACAGAGTGCTGATAGAGTACAGAACAGAGTCTGTAGACTAGAATAGAGAAGAAGAGAGCCAGAAGTTTTGCAATCTAGTGTAGTCCAAGGGTTTTCCAAGAGAGAAAATAAGGGGAAGAGAGAGAGAAAGGTAGAGAGAGGGCAAGGGTTCTTTTTGTATTGTGTTATTCTTTTTTCTTTCTTTATATTGGGCTGGGGTTTGCAATCCAGGGAGGGTTCTCTTGTGTAATAACTTTTTGTATTTCTTCCTGATAGTGGAGATTTGATCCTGTGCGGCCATGGACGTAGGAGCAAGAGGCTCCGAACCACGTAATCCTATGTGTTTGCTTGTGCTTACTGTTTATCCATCTTTCAGGTTTTCTATTTTGTTTCTTCTGCAAGTGTTTCGGCATCCCACTGCGATCCATAATCCCTAACACCTACTCGGCAAGGAGTTGAGTAGCCTACTTAGTCATGAGTCGAGTAGCCTACTCGGTCATGAGTCAAGTAGGCTGTAGGCCAGTAGATGATCCCTTCTCCTTAATCGAGCATGAACAAGATCTAAGAGAAAGGATGGTCAAGATCCATTCAGTGAGCTAATCGAGATCCAGAGAAGAAGGCCTCAAGACTGGACTTCCATTCATCAAGCCAAGGTACTCTACTTAGCCTGGAGCTGAGTAGGCCATAAGGTAAGGAGCCAAGGAGGCCCATAAGGCTCGAACTCGAGAGTTTTGGATGCTGTTGGATGACCTTATAGGATACCTAAAAGAGAGAGCTACCACAATCCTAGAGTTTTGAGCCAAGAAGGATTCGTGAGAGAGAATCATGAATGTACCGCATGTTCTATTATGTTCTATTTTATTTGTTCCACTGAGCATGCCAAATGAGGGCATGTTTTTGTTTAGTCAAAGTAATCCTAATGGAGATAAGCTTTATTTGTACAAGCCAGGAATCCCGATTAGGGAAGAGTCCTTGATTTTAAATACTTGAGTTGTAAAGAAAAAGAACATAATGAATAGTGGAGAGAAAATTACTTGTGTTTTCTCTTCCATTGCTTGTTTTCATTGAGCGTGGTCCCATACGGATCATAGTCATAATAGATTTAGCATGTTCTGTATGGGCATTAGAGCTCTTAGCCATATATTATCCTCTTAAACTGCTATTAAGTTGACTTAGTAACTTTTCTTCTTCTCTCCTACTAAAAGCAATAGTTAGTTGGCCGATTTGGATCTCTCTAGCTTAGCTATGGATAGTATAAAGGAGTGAAGGATCTGAGTGTTGATTTCTAGCCTTTCTAAAGCTTTCAAAACCTTCTTTCTCAAAAGCTAAGTTATGGATATTTGGAGAAGGTGGAGGAATATTTTGAAACTGCGAGTAGGGCGCATGTGTATAAGAGGCATCCAGGTAACTTGATCTTGATATAGCCGGGTTAACCACTAGTTGTGGCTTCCATAAAAAATTTGGATGATTCCTATAAGTATTCAAATAAGGATCATTACCTAATCTACACTAGGTTTGGATAGACTTATAAAAAATGCAAGCTAGATAGACCAACAAGCTCGATCCTTACAAAATTTTTGGCCTAATTCTGCAAGAATATTCCATCAGACCTTAAAGTAATTGTTGACAAGAACAAATTGAACTACAAAGAAGTGAAAAGGAAACTAACATTCTACATAGCATGTTGATTTATGTGTTATAAGTCTCTAAAGTTGGCCTTTCTGCGAGTGATAAAACGTAACTGCATTGTCTCATAAGAAGCAAGAAAACCAATCGAATGCAAAAGAAACCTCTTTCACACAAGACTAGTTTCCACTTGTTTTTTTGTGTCTTCTAACAACATGGTACTTGCTAAAGATTACAGATTGCCTCATTAATCACTTACAAAGTTTTTCTCTTAATTTGTATAATTGTTTTCCATTACTTATTGCTTTTGTACATGGCTGCTTCATGTCTTTGAATGACCCAATATTAAATTGCTAACTAGAAACATCTATGATAAAAATTACTTGTTTTACTATTCCATCCTTGTAATGACTTGTATGCATCTTCCAATCATGTTGTCAATAATATCTCTACTAAGTTAACATCATTATTAACAAAAAAATAAAGAAAAATGGAACACAATTCAAGAAACCTCCTATTCTACAAAAATACTCATATATTATCCTTAATAAGTGAATATAAAAGCTATTTTATAGATTAAATATCTATATAAGAAGACCGGCAAATGTTAGTTCAACTCATCAACACTCCTTTCTTAAGAGTCCGCTTGTTTTTTGTGCCTTCTAACAACATGGAACTTGTTAAAGATTACAAGTTGCCTCATTAATCACTTACAGAGATTTTCTCTTAATTTGTATAATTATTTGTTTTTTTGTACATGGCTGCTTCATGTCTTTGAATGACTCAATATTAAATTGTTAGCTATAAACATCTATGACAAAAATTACTTACTATTCCATACATGTAATAACTTGTATGCACCTTCCGATCATGTTGTCAATAATATCTCTACCAAGTTCACACCATTATTAAAAAAAAGTGGAACACAATACAAGAAATCTCTTATTCTACAAAAATATTCATCTATTATCCTAAACAAACAAATATAAAAAGATATTATATAGATTAAAAATCTATGTAAGAAGACCAACAAATATTAGTTCAACTCATTAACAACTCCTTTGTTAAGTGCCGTTTTTGAAGAGGTCCAGGGTTCAAACTCCCAAAGTGAAGGTGGTACTTCTTACCTTTTTTTCCTACTCAACGAGGAGAGGAGGATAACGGTATAAGTGGAGTGGAGTGAGAAAAATTGATAATATTTTACAAATAAGTGGAGTGAGATAAATTGCTAATCTAAAATAGCATTTTTCATGGATTGTGTTTGATAGCAGGTGTTGCCGTCCAGATCTCCATGGCCTGTAGCTCTGACGCGTCGGGTTCCCTCTGGATCCTTGGCTTCCTTCTTGCGGCCAGCTCGCTAGCCTGCTCGAGGGGGGTCCTGCAAGACAGAGAAAGACCTTGGGCCAGGGATTCCGGCAAAGGTACTCCAACGATCAAGTCAGTGGGACGATCGAGGAAAACAGATACCTCTGAGGCAGGAGAGCTTGGGGGACTCTCCGCTTCCAGAGAGTGATAGAGGAAAAGATAATAGTAATGCTAGAATGGAAGAATGGAAATTGGGAGAGTCTTTGCTTCTCCTCCTTTTGCTTACTCTTTTTCCACTTACCTCTACTTGCCGTTTTCTACGGGTCTTATATAGACGGGAGGCTTTCCAGGGGGTTACTGGCTCTCTTCTTCGGAGGAGGCTCTCCGTTGCCTGCTGGTGCCTCTCTGTCGTTCTGGTTCTATGCCTGAGCCTCTAGCCATAACGGCATGTTGCCACTTTGGTGGAGGCCATCTGGGTGTTATAGGGGGATGCCCTTATCTGGAAGGTCCAGGCATCTTGTCGTGGAAGCTGTTGTCTCCCAGTCATGCGGTCGTCGACGTGTCGGCATACTGCAAGGCTGGGAGCCTGACATTGTCCGGATCATGCAGATCGTGTGCACGATGCGCTGCAGGGGGTGCCTGCCCCAATGTCAGGGTATGTGCCACCTCTCGGAGGGTCAGGGTGGCCAGGTACTCTGCTGTCTTTGCTTTGAATTCTAGCTTCCCTCCTTTTGTGCCTTTGGTGGGAAACCATGCTCCTGGTAGGAGGCTTTGCTTGGAGAGGCAGACTCGACCTCGATCGAGAGCTGACCTCAGATGGGAGGCTCGCCCAATGAGCCCTGCCTTGACTGGGAGCTGACCTTGACAGGGTGGTCCCTTTTGGAGAGGCAGACTCGACCTCAACTGGGAGCTGACCTCGGACGGGGGGCTCGCCCAATGAGCCCCGCCTCGATCGAGAGCTGATCTTGGCATGGTGGTCCCTTCTGGAGAGGCGGACTCGACCTCAACTGGGAGTTGACCTCAAACAGGGGGGCTCGCCCAATCAGCCCCGCCTCGATCAGGAGCTGACCTCGATGGGGCGGTTCCTTTGGCTTTTCGTCATGCAGCTTTGTTCAGGTGGTGAGCTTCTTTGCCATTATGGCCATCCGCAGGCTCCATATTAGTGGATATCGCCGCTCCGGTCCATGTCAGTGGATGTCTCCATATCAGTTGCCCCCACTTCTGAGCCTGGAGATCGAAGCGTCCGCTTGGGGCGAAGGGAGTAATGATTGTGCTGGCATGGAAGAGCATGTCCCTTCCGCTTCCGATGCCAATAGCGTCGGCGTTTAGGCGATCGTGCTTCCGTGCCGTTCAGGCATCGCCACGTCTTCTTTCCGCAAAAATAGTTATTAATGCTGCATTGGCTTCAAGGGAACCACTCCGAGTTCAAAGCATCACTTCGATACATGGAATCTCTTGGTTGGGTCGGCAGACATGGCACACGTCTTCTATGGGCACGAAGCGATAGGGCTCTGGGCCATTAAATAGGATCCATCTTCTCGATCTTTGGAGGTTCTTTAGGCAGTGGAAGAACGAGACTTTCGCTCCAGAGTCACTTTCCTCCTTCTTAGGTGAAGTCCTGAGAAGCCAAGCCTCCTTCCTTCTGTCTTCTTCATATTGTAGTGATGAAGTTCAGCCTTAAGGACCTTCAGGAAATGTCTCGAAAGAGGGCCGCTTCCAAGGCACCCGAGAGGGAGCCTAGTGCGAAGGTCTGGGAGGGCGATGATGACTCCTTCTGGGCCAAGGAAGTCGCCTGTTTGGAGGAGAGGGTGTGGACCCTCCAGGCTCAGGTGGAGGAAGAGAAGGCTCAGACCACATCGGTGGTTGAGAGGGCAACGGTGACTGTTGTATGAGCAGAGATGGCCAAGAAGGAGGCGGTAGAGGCCATCCCTAAGTTCATGGCATCCCAGGCTTTTAGGGATGAAGTCATCGAGGCTGTCTTGGACTCCTACCACCGAGGGTTCCAGGAGCACAAGAGCAAGGCCTTTCGCTTCTACAATTTGAAGGGTCTTGACAACATCAGACCCTCCATCCTGTTCCTCGGGGAAAAGGATGAGCCCTGCTTCGAGGAGTCAGAGTCTCAAGAGGCTGGGACGGAGCCTATAGCCTCCTCGAGCGCTTCGTGGGGAACTGGTGCCATTCGTCGATTTGGGAAGGGGCCGGCGGCTGGTGTTTAGATCTTCCTTCCATTATCTATCTCTTTTTCTTTTGCTTCTCTCTTTTTTTTTGTAAATCAAAAAGGGCCTTCGATTTGTTGGGGGCGCCTTACAGGGGATGTACAGAATGTTTACATCAATGAAACATCTTCTCTTTGATGGTTGCTACTCTATTTCTTTCTTTTTGTGTTGCCTGACTGCAGTCAGGTGGCAGATGGTGGGATTCGCTTGGGGTTTCGGTTGACATCTATGGACTGTGAGCTGGGCGATGGAATTATATGTCTCTGGGTGTTAGGCTTCATGAGCTCCTAGGTTTGAATGTCGGGCTTCAGGAGTTTCTGGGCTTGAAGTGCCGGGCTTCTTGGAGTTTTTGGGCTTGAGTGCGGGGCACTGGTGGCTCCCGGTGGGGTGCTACTTCCTGACTTAGAGTGCCGAGCTTCGAAAGTTTTTGGACTTAAGTGCCGGGTTTCAGGAGTTTTCGAGCTTTGAGTGTCAGGCTTAAGTGCGGGACACTGGTGGCTCTCGATGGGGTGCTACTTCCTGACTTAGAGTGCCGGGCTTTGGAAGTTTCTGGGCTTAGGTGCCGAGCTTCAGGAGTTTTTAGGCTTAGGGTGCCGGGCTTCAAAGTTTTCGGGCTTAAGCACGGGGCGCTAGTGGCTCTCGGTGGGGTGTTACTTCCCGACTTAGAGTACCGGGCTTCGAAAGTTTCTGGGCTTAGGTGCCGGGCTTCAAGAGTTTTTGGGCTTAGGTACCGGGCTTCAGGAGTTTCCAGGCTTAAGTGCAGGGCACTGGTGGCTCCCGGCTTTAAGTGGGGCAGATGAGTTCTTGCACATGTGAAAAACAAGATTGCACCAAAAAGGAACTTGAATTTATTATGAAAGAGCCTTTTGTTATTGGTGGTACATCCTCAAGTTATTGGCATTCCAGGTTCACGTAAAGCGGATGCCATCGAACCCGGTGAGGTGGTAGGCCCCACCTAGTAAGGCTTCGATCACCTAGTAAGGACCATCCTAATTTAGGGAGAGTTTCCCGCATTCCCTCAATTGGAATGCTTCCGCTCACCTGAGCACGAGGTCACTTGGGTGGAACACCTTGGGCTGCACGCGAGAGTTGTAATAGCGTGCGACTCGCTACCGATAGGCCACCATCCGGAGTTGGGCTTTATCCCTTGTCTCGTCCAGCAAGTCTAGGTTGAGGGGGAGACATCTGGGGTTCTCACCTTCATTGTATTGTTCGACCCGGAGCATGGGCAGGCCAAGTTCCACTGGGATTACCGCCTCAGTCCCGAAGACGAGGTTAAAGGGCATCTCGTCGGTGGCCGTGCGGGGGGTGGTATGATAGGCCCACAACATGCTGGGAGCTTGTCCACCCACCAGCCCTTGACTTCGTCCAGCCTCGTGCGAAGCCCTTGCAGGATGGTGAGGTTGGTCACTTTGACTATACCATTTGTTTGAGGGTGAGCCACCAAAGTGAAGCGATGGTGGTGCCAAGATCAAAGCAAAATTCTTCGAAGGCCCGGTTGTCAAACTGCTTCTCGTTATCAGTGATGATTGTGTGCGGGAGGCCATATTTACAAATGATAGATTTCCAAAAGAAAGATTGGACCTTCGTCTCTATTATTCATGCCAAGGTTCGGTCTCAATCCACTTAGTGAAGTAGTCGATGGGCATGATCAGAAACCTCTGTTGGCCGGATGCTGCAGGGAAAGGGCCTAGGATGTCCATCCCCCACTGGACAAATGGCCATGGGGCTGATAGCTAGGAGATAGGGGCTGCTGGCTACCGCTGAATGCATGCATGGCGTTGCACTTGTTGCATTTCTTCACAAAATCAGCCACGTCCTCCTGCATGGTCTCCCAGAAGTATCCCTATCGGATCGCCTTATGGGCTAAAGCCCTGCCCCCCACATGATTGCCGCAGATACCTTCGTGTATCTCTTGGAGCACGTAAGTGGCCTCTGAGGGTTTCAGGCACTTCAGCAGGGGGTATGAATAGGATCTCCGGTAGAGCTGCCCATCCAGGATCACGTAGCGTGTGGCCTTCTTCTTGAGAAGGTCAGCCTCCTTTCGATCCTCTTGCAGGGTGCTGGCGGTAATGTATCTGACATAGGGGTCCATCCAGTTGGCATCGTGGGAGACCTACTGGACCTCGGCTGTAGCCTCACAGCTAGGGGCCTTGAGATATTCGATGAACGTGTGCCCCAGCGAAGTCTCTGGCAAGGTGGCCAGCCTAGAAAGGATGTCAGCTCAAGCGTTCTCTGCTCGCAGGATGTGGGAGATGCTAAAGTGTTGGAGGGTCAACGTATGAGAGTGCACCCGATCCAGGTACTTCACCATCATGGGATCCCGTGCTTCATACTCGTCGGAGACTTGGCCTACCACTAGCTATGAGTCTGTAAAGACCTTCAGCCTCTTGATGCCCAGTTCACGGGACACCTTCAGCCCCGTAAGGAGTGCTTCATACTCTGCCTGGTTATTGGTCACCTTGAAGAGGAATCGTAGTGCGCATTCCACAACGACCCCGTCAGGACTGGCAAGGATGAGGCCAGCTCTGCTTCCTCCTATGTTGGACATGTCGTCCATGTGGAGTATCCATGTTTCTTCCGCTAAGGTCGGGTCCGGCTCAAGCTCGGGCGGCCGGTCTGCCTCCTTTGGACTTCCTTCGGCCCAGGTGCATTCTACCATGAAATCGGCTAGGACTTAGGCCTTCTATGCCTGCCGTGGGTGATATGTGATGTCAAATTTGCTGAGCTTCATCGCCCACTTGGCCAAGTGCCCGGAGGTGTCAGGATGACTTAGGATAGCCCTCAAGTGCTGATCAGTGAGGATGGCAATGGGATGCGCTTGGAAATAAGGCCTGAGATGCTGCGCAGATATTATTAGTACAAAAATAATTTGTTCTGGCTGGGTGTACCTGGTTTCGATGTCATGGAGTAGCTTGCTAGTGTAGCAAACTGGCCGCTGAGAGCCATCTCTGTCAGCACGAACTAGCAGGGAGCTGACCGCCTCCGGTGAGATCGCTAGGTACAAGAGGAGCTCCTCTCCAGGCTCCGGCCTGGATAGTAGTGGCGGTGAGGCAAGGAGCTTCTTCAGCCCCTCGAATGCTTCTTGGCATTCTTTTGTCCAGGTGAAGACGTTCATCTTCTTAAGGACCTTGAAGAACGGTTGGCAATGCTCAACGGAGTGTGAAATGAAGTGGCTTAAAGCCGCAATGCACCTAGTCAGGCGCTGGACCTCCTTCTTGGAGGCGGGATGCCGCATGTCTGCGATCGCCTAGATCTTCTCGGGGTTGGCCTCTATCCCCGTTTGGGTTACCCTGAACCCTAGAAACTTTCCTGCTGCCACGCCGAAGGTGCATTTGGTGGGATTCAACTTCATCTAATAATGATGGAGGTTCCCGAAAGCCTCCGTCAGGTCGACGATATGGTCCTCCTCCGGGCCGCTCATGACAAGCATATCATCCACGTACATTTGCATGTTACGGCTGATCTGGTCCTTGAAGACCATGTTGACCAAGCACTGGTAGGTGGCCCCTGCATTCTTGAGACCAAAGGGCATCATCTTGTAACAATACGTACCTTAGTCAGTCATGAATGACATGCACTCTTTGTCTTCTGGATGCATGTGGATCTGATTGTATCCGGAGAACGCATCCATAAAGCTGAGGTACTTGTGGCCCGAGGTCGCATCCACCAGCTGGTCGATCTTAGGGAAGGGGAAGCTGTCCTTTGGGCATGCCTTGTTGAGGCGGTGTAGTCCACATAGATCCTCCACTTTCCAGAGGCTTTCCTGACCATCACCATATTAGCAAGCCAGTCAGGATATCGTACCTCTCGAATAAAGCCCGCCATGAGGAGTTTTTCGACCTCCTCATTGATAGCCTTATGTCGCTCCAGGGCGAAGCTCCTTTTCTTCTGCCAGACCAGACAATGGTTGGGGTCGACATTCAGCTTGTGGGTTATCACCTCCGGTGGGATATCAGGCATGTCAGCGGCAGTCTAGGTGAAGACATATGCATTGGCACATAGGAAGCCGAGGAGACGGGATCTCTCTTCTCCAACCAGCAGAGCCCTAATCTGTACCATTTTTGAGAGATCATCCCCCAAACGGAAAGACAGCAGGGGTTTGACCGGCTCGCTCTTTGGTTTCGGTGCTGTCGGATCAGGCTGGTCTACGACAGGGCTGATATCCCTCCCCTCAGACCTAGGATGGTTTGCCGGCAGTGCTGCACCACCGGCAGTCAGGATCCCCTCATTTCTCCGATCCCCCATGGTGTCGGGAACTGGACCAGGAGGCGTTTCGTGGAGATGGTGGCGTCAAGCAGATTAAGTCCTGGGCACCCCAGGATGGCATTATAAGATGAGGGGAGCTTCACAACAGTGAAGGTCACCAGCACGGTGCTTTGCTGGGGTGGTGTCCCAGCGGTTATCGGGAGTGTAATTTCTCCCTCGACTTCGACTGAGTCTCTGGTGAAGCCTACCAGGGGCATAAACACCGGTCTTATTTGGTCAGTGGACAAATTCATCCTTGTAAAGGTATCGTAAAAAAGGATGTCCGAGGAGCTTCCACTGTCTACCATAATTCTTTTTATAGGATGCTTGGCTATCATCATTTCAATGATGACAGCATCATTATTTGGGCTATCTACCCCAGTTGACCCTTCTCCCATACAGGGGAGTACATCACTGCTCTCCTCTCTCCCCCTAACCTTCTTCGGGGCCTTTCCTGCCCCCAGGAATCAGCCCCACCGGCTTCTCGGTGGGATAGTTGTTGATGGCGAGGGGCTGAGGCCCTTTGATTTGGGCTGCAAGGGGCTCTCTCCCCTCCACATACTTACCGAGGTAGCCATGCTCGATCAGCTCTTCAATCTCTTTCTTTAGGTGGTGGCATTCCTCCGTGTCATGGTCGTAGTCTCGGTGGAAATGGCAGTAGCGGGATTTGTCCTGCCCAGTGGATGGCTTCAGTGGCGGGGGTCGGCGTAAAAAGTACTCGTCCTCGATTTCCATCGGGATCTTTGCCCTAGGGGCGAGGAGAGGAGTAAAAGTCTCTTCATCGCGGGGATGGCCTTGGACCTGGGCTCCGGTCGTGGGACCCATATCATCCTCTGGTCTGGGTGGTCGGACGTCTCCCTGATGGCCTGCCTCTTCGGGGGTCTCCCGTCCAGCTCCCTCCTAGCATGATCCACCTCCTCGGCACAGATGTACTTCTGCGCCCGAAGAAGGAACTCTGAGTACGTCTTCGGGAGCTTCTTGTCGAGGAAGTAGGTGAAGCGGGAGGTTCGCAATCCCCTCTTCAAAGCTAGCATGGCGACAGACTCGTCGAGGTTGTAGATCTCCAGGGTGGCGGTCTTGAACCGGGACACGTAGTCCCGGAGGAGTTCTCGATCCTGCTGTCGAATCGAGAAGAGGCTATCGGCCTCGTGCGGTGCCTTCCTGCAGGCATCGAAGTGCACCACGAATTTCTTCTCTGGCGGGGGAAAGAGTCTATGCTTTCAGGTTCGAGCCTGGAAAACTAGACTCATGCGGCCTTCTACAGAGTGGCGGGAAAGGCGATGCAAAGGAGAGCGTCAGTGGCCCCCTGTACCCTCATGAGGGCCTTATAACTTTTCAGGTGGTCCAGGGGGTCAGTTGTCCCATCGTAGAGGTCAACCTACGGCATACGGAACTGGCTGGGGATCGGTTCCTCTTGGATCCTCTTCGAAAAGGGGGGACAGGTATCATAACCCGTGGGCTTACTAGGGGAGCCTTGCACTTCCATGAACCGGCGGGCTAGATCTGCCAGCATGCGTTCATGCTCTTCGAGGCGCCTTTCCACTCGACGGTGGATGACCTCATCAGTGGACCCCTCGGTGGAGGATGTCGGGGGTGAGGGTGGACCGGAGCGGAGGAACTCGCGCTTGAGTTCCCAACCATGCCGGTGCTGCTGGTGCGAGGGCACGCGGTGGTCCGAGACCGGCGAGCGGCTCTCCCAGTCGGTCGGATCACCTTGCGGTCGCTTGCCATTCGCCTGATGGGCCTCTCGAGGGGGTGACGCCTCATGCAGCGCCCCCCCGAAGGACCATATACTGGTGTGAGGATCGACTGCGCGAGCCACTAGAGTCCCCGGCTGCTGCGGGGTTTCCGGGAGTACTGCCTCTGATGGAGCTGGCGCTTTGCGGTGGCTAGGAGCTGGACCTGGTGGGCGAGTATGGTGTACTAGGGGTCCGTCGAGGGTGGCTGCAATGGAGCAGGATGATCCCCCTCGGAGGTTGGTTGCCGCGATGAGGGGGATCCTCCGCCCGACTGGTGGGGGCTCCGCGGGCTCATGTAGTCACCATTGAACTATGGGCACCCTCGGGATCTTCCTTGTTATGGGGGGAGTGACGTTTTCTTCTTACCGGTCTCCCCCCTTCCTGGCGCGCTAATCTGTTGCTGCCCGGATCGTCGTGGCCTACAGCTCTGGCGCATCGGGTTCCCTCCAGATCTTTGGCTTCTGTCTCGCAACCGGCTCGCTAGCCTGCTCGAGGGGGGTCCTGTAAGACAAAGAAAGACCTTGGGCCAGGGATTCTGGCGAAGACACTCCGACGATCAAGTCAGTGGGACGATCGAGGGGAACAGATACCTCTGAGGTGGAGAGTTTGGGGGACTCTCCGCTTCCAGAGGGTGATAGAGGAAAATATAATAGTAATGCTAGAATGGAAGAATGGAAATTGGGAGAGTCTTTGCTTCTCCTCCTTTTGCTTACTCTTTTTCCACTTACCTCTACTTGCCATTTTCTGCGGGTCTTATATGTTCTCGGCTCTCTCCTTTGGAGGAGGCTCTTGATGTGGGCACTAGAATCAGGAAAAGACTCCAACCAATTCAGGTCAAGTCCGAGTCCTTGTGGTTGGAGTAGCAAAAGAGAAGTCCTGTAATTTTTTTTTTTTTTGAGTCCAAATAATCTTGTAGTTAATTTCGAGTCCATGTTGGGTCTGGTTTAATATCTTAGTTAACCCTGCAATTGAGAGTTGGGTCCAGTTAAATCAAGCCCAATCCATGAGTCCATGAAGCATCAAGACAAGAAGAAGCCACCTCATCAAGTGACCCCCACCTTGTGCCACATGTCAAAAGCTCCAATGGATGTCGCCACCTCAACAAGTGGTCCCCACTTTATGCCACATGTCAAGAGCTCCAAAGGACACTGCCACCTCATCAAGTGGTCCCCACCTTGCACCACATGTCAAGCTTTGAAGGAGTTTCAAGCAATAAATGCCACCATATCCTCCAACTCCCCACATTTCAAGCAACAAATGCCACCATATCCTCCAACCCCCCTTGTAATCCTCCTAATCCTATGGGTTTTCAAATTTTAAAAATGTTGTAAGGCTTCTATTTAAGCTATGGGATGCCCCATTGAAAAGGGGTTAATGAATGAAGTTGGTATTTTTTCTTCTATGTGTTTTTTTTTTCCTATGTGTCTATGTGGTAGCTTAGCCTTTCTCTTCCTCCACGCCAATCCTAATCTTTCCTTCTTCCATTCCCAATGCCAAAGACTTCCTCTTCTTTCATAACTTCAAACTAGCTCCAGCGTACAAGGGTGAATCAAGAAGATCATCACAAGGCGACCAACCTACTCCACTTCAAGCATTCCACCATGACGCCAAGATGGATCTCCTTCAATGCCTCTTCCACCCTTCTTTCTTTTCTCTAGTTGATTGCTTGTTAAGTCACTCATCTTAGGGTTTCTTTGTTGCAGGGTTCTCCGGGATTCCGGCTTCAAGAGGAAGGTTTACTTGCCATAGATCCAGAAAACAAGAGGGGCCTTCAGTGGTATTATGTTCATGTCATCCGGGAGACCTCTTCAAGAGTGAATCTATTCTAATTGAAGGGCCAATGTCAGGTATGTCTAGTGTTGATTAAGTCTGCAATGTTAAATTAGACCTAGCTTGGCTTGCGTGGTTCTCTTCTGGTCCTATTCCTTTCTTATTCTGAGAGTCTCGATCACTAGGTTTATGTTAGATCCTTCGAGCTTCTTCACTAGATCTCTTTGATAGTTTATGTTGAGTTGTTTATATGCAAATAGGGAATTGCTTGGTTAATCATTTGCTAATCTCCATTAGGGTTGCATAGTTTCATTTTACATTCTACACCATTCTTGGTATCAGAGCATGGTCGGATAATTTCCTGCATTTAGATATGTTGCATGCATACTTGTTATCTAGTTATTTTTTTAAAATCCAAGCAAGATCTAAAATTCATGCCTCCTGAGCGGGTGTACTCCAGTACACTGTCACACCCATGGGAATAATGAGCCCCTGGCCGGACGTGAATTTTTAGATTGAAGTTTGGGTAAGCCAATGCACTTGTTTGATTAGGTTCTGTTTACTGAAAATTTGCATCTACTTACTGTAATCCATCTGCAGCTCCAAAGGCAAGTCGCTAATTTCTTGTTGAAATATTTTTTTTTCTTGTTCCTTTTTAAGTCAGTTATCACCATATTAAATTTCATCATCAGAAAAAAAATACAAAAAAAATGAAAATTCCTACTTCAATCTTCTGTCCTACTGAAATAGTCTACAGTACATGGTCTGTTGTTTTTATTGTTTCTCTTTATATACAGATCTAAATTTTCTTATTTTTGTTTTGCTGGGATCCTCATAATTTATATTATTTTTCAATAATTTTTCAGATTTTATTTCGATTGTTAGAATTTCTAGCATTCGAAATACTCTCTGAGATTCAGTCTGAACTGAAATTCCAGCAAGAACCAATCTCAGAAAATTTTTTGAATTTGAAGTTCAAATTTTAAATTTTAAAATTTTGAATTCTGACATTCTAGAATCTGAAACTTGAAGTTTGAAATTTAAAATTTAAAATTTAAGTTTGAATTTGAAATTGTTTGAAAACTAATCAAGTCAAATAATTAAGTCAGCTCATAAAACAATATATATATATATATATATATATATTATATTTACATTCATTTGAAAACATCTCAAGGGCATCAATATGACATGGGGGCAAGAATTCATCACTTGTCCTTAGCCCAAAACCACAACCCATCATCTCGATCCCAATCCTTAATTAAAACCAATTAGACCTAATCACCCTAGTGGGTTAGGGACACCAACGAGTCGGGTTCGGATTAGGGTCAAGTTAATTGTGTCCACTAATTGGTGTGTGCTTACGGGCTTGGTGTCTAGGATTGGTGTATTAGGGCTTGTGGGTTGGTCCGCCTACCTGGCCAATCACAGATTGGTGTCTAAGGTTGGCAGAACAGGGACCTCCACTCCCCTTCCCACCTACCTGGCCAAGTCACGTAAGTTACTACTAGCTAGTTGGTCCTTTTAATTAGATCTCTAATTCGTACTCTAGGTCTAGAAATCCTTAGCCCGAATTTGAGTCTAATTGTTTGTATGACAACTAGATCAGGAACTCCTTACCACCCTTCACAAGACCAACCAAGTTCATCCATGGACACTAGTATGGAAACCCTTATGAGATCTATGATTGAGCGACTGGAACATTTGGATGCTAGGTTTGATTAGTTCGAGGAAAGGATAGGAACCCTAGAGGAATCTAGGTTGACCCCAACTGAACCACCTTCACCCAGATTACCTTCAGTTCGCCCTAGAGCCCAACGACAGGAACATACACCTGATCCAATTCATAGAAGGCCACATCAGGATTATGCTGATCACACTCCAGAGCCATATCCTAGAAGACCTCGCCATGATACTTTTGATCAGGATGATCGGGCCTTAAGGAATATCCGTCTAGATGCACCAACCTTTGAGGGAAGCCTAGATCCTAAGGTGTACATAGACTGGGAGGCTGACATGGACCAATATTTTGACTGGTATGATATGTCTGAAGAGAGAAGATTCAAGTTTGCCAAAATCAGACTAGTCCGTCAGGCTAGGTTGTATTGGGAAAATGTCGAACGCATAGCTAGGCAGAGGGGAGACTTACCTATAGCGACCTGGAGAGACATGAAGAGAAAGCTTAGAGAGAAATATTTGCCTATGTCTTATCAGCAAAGGTTGTTAGATCAGTGGCAGCGATTGACACAAGGAAATAAGACCGTTTCTGAATACGTTGCTAAATTTGATGAGTTTGTAATGCGATGCAATGTAATCGAGTCTGAGGCAGCCACTTTATCGAGGTTTAGATCAGGATTGAATGAAGATATAAAGGGGAATTATTTTTGAGAGAAGTCCATGATTTAGAACATGCATACCAAGTTGCCAAGGACTATGAGAGGTTTCAGAGGAGAGCTTCATTTAGGCGACCAGAGCCCACTAGGTTTAATCCTCCTGTTAGTCGACCTAGTTCAGTCCCTAATACAGCCAATAGACCAAGACCCAGCTCGAATCCAACCCCTAGACCCAACCTGCCATTCCTCCAATTCCTAGAGAAGACAAAGGAAAGAGCCCTGAAGTTCGAGGTGAGAGGGAGCGAGTCTGCTATAAGCGTCGTAAACCCGGTCATTTCCTGAGCCAATGTCCCTCTAGAGCTTTACATATAGGGGAGGTAGAAGAAGAAGAAGAATCAGAACCCCTGGAGAATAATGAAGAGGAGGTTTATGAAGCAGGGGATTGCTTAGCTGATGAGTATGAAGGAGATGAAGAAAATGTAGACTCATCAGATGTGTTAGGAGTTGTGAGATGTATCATGACACAGACCAAAGAGCAGGAAGACTGGCGTAGGACTAGCATCCTACATACATTTGTCAAAATAGGAGAAAAGGTCTGTAAGATCGTGATCGATAGTGGAAGCTGTGTCAACGCCATTTCCACTAGCGCAGCCAAGAGTCTAGGATTATCCACTGAACCACATCCCAATCCATATAAGGTATCCTGGATCAATTCCACTTCTATCCCAATCAAGCAGAGATGTCAGGTCCGAATCTAACTTCAGTCCTATTAGGAACGAATTTGGTGTGATGTGCTCCCTATGGGAGTAAGTAGCATCATCCTAGGTAGGCCATGGCTGTTTGACCATGATGTGACAATTTTTGGTCGATCAAATTCCTGTGCTTTCAATTTCAATGGCAAGAAAATTGTCATTCATCCAACCCAGCCTAAGGACAACACCAAAAGAGGAGCTAGCAGCCTGAAAGAAAAAAGGACTGGATTAAATTTGATAGGTGCAAGAGAATTAGAAAAAGACATTAATGAGGGAGCACCTATTTGGATGGTAGCTGCTAAGGAAACTAAGGACCACACCCCTGTAAAATACCCGCAAGAGGTGGTCCAATTATTGAAAGAATTTGAAGACGTGTTTCCCGAGGACCTACCCGATAGTCTTCCACCTTTAAGGGACATACAGCATGCCATAGATTTAGTCCCTGGCGCGACTTTACCTAATTTGCCTCATTATAGGATGAATCCAACTGAACATCAGGAGTTACAAAGGCAAGTTAGTGAACTTCTTAGAAAGGGGTTTGTTAGAGAAAGTTTAAGCCCATGTGCAGTCCCTGCCTTGTTAACCCCTAAGAAGGATGGCACCTGGAGGATGTGTGTAGACAGCCGTGTCATCAACAAGATTACTGTCAAATATAGGTTTCCAATCCCAAGACTGGACGATATGTTAGACATGATAGCCGGATCAACGATTTTCTCCAAGATAGACTTAAAGAGTGGCTATCACCAGGTTAGGGTTAGGCCTGGAGATGAATGGAAGACCGCTTTTAAGACTAAAGATGGATTATATGAGTGGTTAGTCATGCCGTTCGGTCTGTCCAATGCACCCAGCACCTTTATGAGAATTATGAATCAGGTGTTGACAACTTTCATCAGGAAATTTGTGATGGTCTACTTTGATGACATTCTTATCTATAGCAAGACTAAGGCAGACCATTTAACCCACCTAAGGCAAGTTTGCCAAGTCCTTAGAAAGGATAGCCTCTATGCCAATATCAAGAAGTGTGATTTCTTAACACATAGAGTTATCTTTCTAGGATTCGTAGTCACATCTGAAGGAGTGTCCGCTGACCCTGCGAAAATTAAGTCCATAGTAGAGTGGCCTGTACCCAAAAGCATCCATGATATCCGTAGTTTCCACGGTTTAGCCACCTTCTATAGGAGATTCATTAGAGGGTTCAGTACGATAGTGGCTCCAATCACTGATTGTATTAGGAAGGGAACTTTTGAGTGGACTAAAGCAGCAGACAAAGCCTTCCTAATAATTAAGGAAAAAATGACACACGCACCCGTCTTGAGGTTACCCGATTTTACCAAAGTGTTCGAGGTTGCTTGTGATGCTTCTGGGGTAGGAATTGGAGGTGTCTTGAGTCAAGAGAATCACCCAGTAGCATATTTCAGTGAAAAGTTAAATGAAGCGAGACTAAGGTATTCCACCTATGATAGGGAACTGTATGCGGTAGTTCAGGCATTACGTTATTGGAGGCATTATCTTCTACCACAAGAGTTTGTCCTATTTTCTGACCACGAAGCTCTTAGGTTCCTTAGTTCTCAGAAGAAATTGAACCCTAGGCACGGGAAATGGGTAGAGTTCATACAAGCTTATACGTTCGTACTGAAACATCGTGCCGGTACTGAAAATAGGGTTGCCGATGCGTTGAGTCGTCGTTCCATGTTGTTGACTTCTGTGAGCACTGAGGTAGTAGGGTTTGATAGATTGAAAGAGGAGTATCCTACATGCCCTGATTTTGGTAACATCTATCGATCCCTTCAACAAGGACCATCTAGTAAGCATAGTGATTATACCCTTTTAAATGGATACCTTTTCAAAGAAAATCAGTTGTGTATTCCAAGACCTCTGTTAGGAAATTTCTGATCTGGGAAGTTCATGCTGGAGGCTTGTCAGGACATTTTGGTAGGAATAAGACCATCTTAGCAATAGAAGACCAATTCTTTTGGCCTGGTCTCAAAAGAAATGTGGCCCAGATTGTAGCTCAGTGCCGTACCTGTGCTGTTGCAAAACAGCAAAGACAGAACACCGGTCTGTACACACCCTTACCTGTCCCTGATTGTCCATGGCAGGATATCAGCATGGATTTTGTAGTAGGCCTCCCTAAGACGTCTATGAAGCATGATTCTGTCTTTGTGGTTGTCAATCGTTTCTCCAAGATGGCTCACTTCATTCCTTGTTCTCAAACTTTAGATGCTTCGAAGGTGGCCAAGCTTTTTCTCGATCAGGTCGTTAGGCTTCATGGTTTACCCAAAACCATTGTGTCCGATAGAGATGTCAAATTTACTAGCTATTTCTGGAAAACCCTCTGGCACATGTTCGGTACCAAGCTGAAATTCTCTACTGCCTATCATCCTCAAACCAATGGCCAGACAGAGGTAGTAAACCGAAGCATAGGAAATCTGTTGAGATGTTTAGTTGGTGACAACCTGCGAAACTGGGACCTATTACTTCCTCGTGCTGAATTTGCCTACAACAGCTCAGTTAATAGGTCTATTGGGAAAAGTCCGTTCGAAGTGGTCCATGGATACAGACCTAGGAAACCTTTAGACCTAGCTCCATTACCCACACATGCACGAGTGTCTGAGTCTGCTGAGTCATATGCACATCATATTAGGAAATTGCATAAGGAGATTAGCCAAAAGATCCAATCGAGCAATGAACTCTATAAGCATATGACTAATTCACATAAACGGTTAAAAGAATTTAATGAAGGGGACTCCGTTATGATCAAATTTAAACCTGAAAGGTTTTCACCGGGAACTATGAAGAAACTCCATGCCCGGGGAGCCGGACCTTTCAAAATAATAAAGAAAATTGGACCTAATGCTTATGTATTAGAATTACCACCAAGTTATGGCATTAGTTCAACATTTAACGTTTCAGACTTAAAAGAATACAAAGAACCTGCATTGATACCTGGTGAGCTTTTTGGTCCTAATACTTCTTTTGAGAGTGAAGCCCCAAAAGAATGCCCACCACCGAGTGTTCCTGAGCGAAGGGAGAAAATTGAAAGGATCTTGGATGACCAGATCATTACCACTAGAAATAAGGGCTACCAACGTTATCTGGTTAGATGGCAAGGATGTCCTGATTCTGAAGACTCCTGGATCACCCGAGAGGACCTACAACAAATCGATCCAGATGCATTAGAAGCTTATCAGGCTAATCCTTACTCGACAGGGTCGAGTTCCTCCCACCCCGGGAGAATTGATGTGGGCACTAGAATCAGGAAAAGACTCCAACCAATTCAGGTCAAGTCCGAGTCCTTGTGGTTGGAGTAGCAAAAGAGAAGTCCTGTAATTTTTCTTTTTTTTGAGTCCAAATAATCTTGTAGTTAATTTCGAGTCCATGTTGGGTCTGGTTTAATATCTTAGTTAACCCTGCAATTGAGAGTTGGGTCCAGTTAAATCAAGCCCAATCCATGAGTCCATGAAGCATCAAGACAAGAAGAAGCCACCTCATCAAGTGACCCCCACCTTGTGCCACATGTCAAAAGCTCCAATGGATGTCGCCACCTCAACAAGTGGTCCCCACTTTATGCCACATGTCAAGAGCTCCAAAGGACACCGCCACCTCATCAAGTGGTCCCCACCTTGCACCACATGTCAAGCTTTGAAGGAGTTTCAAGCAACAAATGCCACCATATCCTCCAACTCCCCACATTTCAAGCAACAAATGCCACCATATCCTCCAACCCCCCTTGTAATCCTCCTAATCCTATGGGTTTTCAAATTTTAAAAATATTGTAAGGCTTCTATTTAAGCTATGGGATGCCCCATTGAAAAGGGATTAATGAATGAAGTTGGTATTTTTTTTCTATGTATTTTTTTTTCCTATGTGTCTATGTGGTAGCTTAGCCTTTCTCTTCCTCCACGCCAACCCTAATCTTCCCTTCTTCCATTCCCAACGCCAAAGACTTCCTCTTCTTTCATAACTTCAAACTAGCTCCAGCGTACAAGGGTGAATCAAGAAGATCATCACAAGGCGACCAACCTACTCCACTTCAAGCATTCCACCATGATGCCAAGATGGATCTCCTTCAATGCCTCTTCCATCCTTCTTTCTTTTCTCTAGTTGATTGCTTGTTAAGTCACTCATCTTAGGGTTTCTTTGTTGCAGGGTTCTCCGGGATTCCGGCTTCAAGAGGAAGGTTTACTTGCCATAGATCCAGAAAACAAGAGGGGCCTTCAGTGGTATTATGTTCATGTCATCCGGGAGACCTCTTCAAGAGTGAATCTATTCTAATTGAAGGGCCAATGTCAGGTATGTCTAGTGTTGATTAAGTCTGCAATGTTAAATTAGACCTAGCTTGGCTTGCGTGGTTCTCTTCTGGTCCTATTCCTTTCTTATTCTGAGAGTCTCGATCACTAGGTTTATGTTAGATCCTTCGAGCTTCTTCACTAGATCTCTTTGATAGTTTATATTGAGTTGTTTATATGCAAATAGGGAATTGCTTGGTTAATCATTTGCTAATCTCCATTAGGGTTGCATAGTTTCATTTTACATTCTACACCAGCTCTCCATTGCCTGCTGGTGCCTCTTTGTCGGGCTAGTCTGTGCCTGAGCCTCTAGCCATAATGGCATGTTGCCACTTTGGTGAAGGCAATCTAGGTGCTGCAGGGCATAAGACCGTAGGGGGACGCCCTTCTCTGGAAGGTCCAGGCATCCTATCATGGAAGCTGTTGTCTCCCAGTCGTGCGGTCGTCGATGTGTTGTTATATTGCAAGGCTAGGAGTTTGACATTGTTCGGATCGTGTAGATCGTGCGCATGATGCATCGCATGGAGGGTGCCTGCCCCCATAGTAGGGTATGCGCCACCTCTCGGAGGGTCATGGTGGCCAGGTACTCTACTGTCTTTGCTTTGAATTCTAGCTTCCCCCCTTTTTGCGCCTTTGGCAGGAAACCATGCTCATGGTAGGAGGGTTTACTTTGGAGAGGCGGACTCGACCTCGACCGGGAGCTGACTTCAAACGGGGGGCTCGCCCAATGAGCCCTGACTCGATTGGGAGCTGACCTCGGCAGGGTGGTCCCTTCTGGAGAGGTGGACTCGACCTTAACCGGGAGCTGACCTCAGGCGGGGGGGCTCACCCAATGAGCCCCGCCTCGACCGGGAGCTGACCTTGGCAGAGTGGTCCCTTCTAGAGAGGCGGACTCGACCTTAACCGGGAGCTGACCTCAGACGGGGGGCTCGCCCAATGAGCCCCACCTCGACCGGGAGCTAACCTCAGCGGGTCGGTCCCTTTGGCTTTTCATCGTGCGGCCTTGTTCAGGTAGTGAGCTTCTTTGCCGTCATGGCTGTCCGCAGGCTCCATGTCAGTGGATATCACCGCTCCGATCCATGTCAGCGGATGTCGCCATATTAGCAGGTAATTTAATAGCTCTCCATCATATTACTGTATTTGATACATTTTTATACATAGCAATCTACTCAATTGATGAGAGAAGGATAATTGTATAAGTGGAGTGAGATAAATTGGTAATATTTTACAGGAATAAGTAGAGTGAGATAAATTGCTAATCTAAAATAGCATTTTTCCTGGATTGTGTTTGGTAGCATATAATTTAATAGGATCCCACCATATTACTGTATTTGGTATATTTTTATACATGGCAATCTATCCTTTCTAGTAATCTGGATTGCTTTTTCAGAGATAATCCTATCTTGTAATCTGGATTGCCTCTCAAAAGGTAATCTGGATTGTCTCTGGAGAGGCAATTCAGATTACCACCTCTCAGATAATCTTTTGAACAATATTATCCTCTCCTTCTCTATTTCTCTTATAATATAATATAATATAATATATTATATTATATAATAATATTATATAATATATATGATAAACTATATAATACTATAAATATAATATTATTATAGTATATAATATAATATAAAATGATATGATATGATATATTATTTTATATAATATTAATAATAAAATATATTTTAATAGTATATTATTATATTATTATAATAATATAATATAATATACTAATATTATAAATATAACAATATTACATTATATAATATAATATTATACTATATTATATTAATATATTTTATTTTATTATTTAATATTATAAAATATAAAATTATATAATATACTAAATAATATTATAATATTAATATAATATAACATAATATGAATTATATATTATATTTTGTAAAATAAATATATTATAATATATTATATTTAATATAATATAATATACTAAATATAATGTAGTATATTTATATATAATATAAATATATTATATTAAATTTAATAATGTAATATATATATTTAACATATTTAAATAATATATTATATTATTATACATTCAATATATAAATTTTTTATATCAAATTTATTTAGTATAAAATTTAATTTTTTAATTTTAATACAAAAAATAAAATATTAAATATTTTATATATTTTATAATATAAAATATTTAAAGATATAATTTTATAAATAAAATATAAATTAAATTTTAAAATTTTAAAAATTTAATTTAATTTTATATAATATTATCTGACTGTATTCATTAAAGAATATATAATCTATATTATTAATAATCCATATAACTGATAGCATTACCTTTCATAATTGTCCGGCAAACTCGGAATGAAAGGCAATTATCCAAGTTGCTTTTTTGTAATTTCGCCTTATCTCTCTCTCTCTCTCTCTCTCTCTCTCTCTCTCTCTCTCTCTCTCTATGTTCGCTCCATCGTATTTCTGGATATCGTCTCATTATCTGTTCACTTTGTTCGAATCTGTCGTTTTCCGATTGATTTCGAGCCTCTGGAGCACTCGGGTATCCGAATTGCTTTCTCGATCGGCGCCTTCTATCGTTTCCTCGAGTAGTTTCTCATCTGCTGCTTGACTTGATCGGGAGCCGTAAATTGTTTAGGTTTCGATCTCTATTGGATCGATCTTGGAGATGGATCCGATGGACATCGTCGGGAAGTCAAAAGACGATGTCTCGCTTCCTAAAGGTGTAATTTTTTTCCTTTATTGACTGGCGAACATCAAATAAACATATCAGTTTGATGATTTATCCTAAGAATTTCGTAGTTTTTGTTGTTCTTAATTTTTATGGCTGATCCGAATTGGCGTAAATTATGTTTACTTACTGTGTTGTTATACATAGAACATCTTACTCTTTTTGCTTGATATGATTGGTATTTTCAAACTTGCAGCATTTAATTGCTGTTGTAGTTGTCAAACTTAGGTCTTTCTGAAAATTTCAACTTCGGCATGAAAAATCGTATCCTGTCATCCTACACTTTAAATTCTTTATTTGGAAAATCATATTTTGATTGAGTGATGCATGTATATTGGAAATCCAAAAGGCTAATCCAACACTTCCAGTGCAACCTTTTTACGAAGTATATTGGCCTTGTCACTATGCCGAGTGAGTGCTTAAGCTCATCTGTACGAAGGTTCATGATGACATTCTTGTATTGCCATCTTTTGGTGGTACATGTTTATTGCTTTAAGGTTATTTCTATCTTGTATGCTTTGCTATTGCATATCAATATTGTTGGCGCTGAATCCCTGCCGGCCGGATGGAGTAGCTTCGCCCGCTGGTTCACCATCGCCTGGAACCTGCAAAACAGATTCCCTGACCGAAAATCTTCCGATGGGAGACACTCCGATACCAAAGTCAGCAAGAATTCAGGCAGCAGCAGAATGGAGAGTTTCAAAGCAGAGAGGGAAAGGAAAGAATTCGAATTGCTGGGATGAGCTAAGCTTACCTCGAGTGTCCGCTCTTACCAATATTTATAGGCTTCAACGTAACTGCTTACGGTTATGAGAGTTGGCAGATGCAACCCCCTCATAACTGTAAGTAGTGGCGGTCGGAAAGTCAGTTATTTCGAAACTTGTCCAATATGAGGATTTCGATCATGTGGATGGTTGCAACAACCAGAACATACTCCAACTGTTTTGGGATTAGAGAAGCCCACATGCTTAATATGCCTTTCTTTTCTAGAGTAGATCTGAAGTGAGCTCAACATTTTCTTTGGTAGCGCTCCTAAAAGAAATGTTAGCTATACACTTTAGAGAAGTTTCTTTGGAAGTAACAAAGAAAGATAAACACCTGCAGTCTTGAATACGAGATAATATACTCTTTAGATTATGTTGAAGGAATAAAAACCGAAGATGTCCAATTGAAAGGTTTGGTCTTCGGACCAAGATAACAATACGAAGCCGAAGACATAAAGTTAATAAGTTTGGCCTCTAGACCATACGAGATATGAAGCCCAAGTCATAAGGTTGACAAGCTTATTCTTCGGACCAAGATAAGGATACGAAGCCGGAGATATAATGACATTAGGCATAGTCTTCGGACCAAAATAAGGATACGAATCCGAAGATATAAAGACATTAGGCATAGTCTTCGGACCAAAATAAAGATACGAAACCGAAGATATAAAGATATTAGGCATGGTCTTCAGATCAAAATAAAAATACGAAGCCAGAGATAAAGATATTAGACATACTCTTCGGACTAAGATGAAGATACGAAGTTAAAGGTGTAGAGACATTAGGCATACTCTTCGGGTCAAGATAAAGATACGAAACTGAAGATATAAAGATATTAGACATGATCTTCGGATCAAAATAAAGATACGAAGCCAGAGATAAAGATACTAGGCATACTTTTCGGACTAAGATGAAGATACGAAACCGAAGGTATAGAACATTATTTTGTAGATCAGAAACTTCATCAAGTTTAGGAGATATTTTTCTTTGTATATTGATTTAACCAATAAACCAAAAAATTAAAATTGGTTCGCAGAATATCTCAGCAATTAATTAAAATAAAAGCAAGATATCATAACAGCTGCCCCCCACTTCCAAGCTCGAAATGATTTAATTTCGAAAAATGGGAGTATTTGAAATTTGTCATTTAGTAGCAATAATTGATAAGTAATGATGCGCTGATTTCTGACACGTCTTTTCGCAATAACTTCTTGGTGGTGTGATAGACGTGGTGAAGACACGTGTTACCTTTTCATTTGCTGTTTCGAAAAAGACGTTTCAAATCTGGAAAAATTCCGAGAAATCCTTTAAAAAAGGACTCTTATTCACTCGAGGCAAGATACGTAGCAGTCATTCGAAGCTTGATCAAAATTAAAAGACCATCGTGGCCATCCATGGCTCTTCACGCGGATCACAAGCGCTGCCCTACAGATGAACGGTTCTTAGGAAACCGTACCTATGATCGAGGCCGTTAATACGGCGCACGATTGAGAAGATCTCCGGATTGCCTCGAAATCTCACAACCTCACCTATAAAAAGGAGAAGAATTTCAGAAGGAGAACTTTCTTCGCACCCGCGCTCCTTCCTCCTTCCGCTTCGCTCTACAGCCCGCCATTGTCATTTTTCACGAAGGTAGAAGTCCTTCTTCCTTTCTTCCTTTTGCTTCTTTACAATGTTAGAGTCCACTAGGAATCTTTCCAGTGGCAGAGGTTCGCCGGGAGGTGAGACCGGTAGGGGTTCGCCGGGGGACGAAACTAGTAGGGAAAAAAGTTTGGGTAGGAAGAGGAGTCCGGAAAGATCTCCTGATTCGTTACCAGTTCCTTCACGCTTGCCAAGATAGAAGATGTTAGGCAGCGTTTCCATATTCCACGAACTTTCAAAATGATCCTTTCCAAACCTGAAGAAAGGGTAGATAAACCCCTATGCAATCAATTGCAATATACGAAGACCACTTTAAGGCTGGTCTTCAGCTTCCACTTCATCCTTTTTTTACAAAGATCTTTAACCTTTACCAAATAGTTCTGGCTCAATTAACTCCTAACAGCTTTAGGAACATTTGCGGATTCCTAGTCCTCTGCAAACTTAGGAATGTAGAGCCGAAGACCTTTCTATTCACTTCTCTGTTTATGCTGAAAAGAGACTTCCACGGTAAAGGGTGGTGGGTTATAGGTCCTCGGCCAGGCCGAAGACTAATAAAAGGGACCCCTGGTGCAATACATGGATGAAAACCCTATTTTTTCTTCATATACTATACCAATTAGGGGTTCAACATTGACTGGAAAGCTCCGCGTTTGGATGCAAACCCTAGAAAAAGGGTTCTGAAAGCCGATCTCAAGGACTTTGAAACATTATCAGAGCCAGAAATTCCCTCGTTTAAAGAGCTGTTGAAAGAAGAAAATCTTCACCGGGCCTATATCAAAGAAGTCCCGGCACTAGGTATAGAAATAGTGGTCTTCATATTCTTTTTTTCTCCATCCTCTTCTTTATATATGTGATGAAATCTTTCGACTGCAGGTAAACCTATGAGGCCGAAGCTTGATAAAGTTCGGCAGGCTTCCAGGAAGAGAGCGGTGACAGTGCCGGAGGAGTCCGAAGCTCAAAAAAAAATAAGAGCTGAAGAGAGCTCGAGCACTCCTCCAATAAGGTCCACATCGGACAAAGAAGTACATCCTATTACTTTGCCAAGTTCACCTGAGCCTTCCAGGAGTCCATCCCTGAGACCCCCACCGAAGAGTCCTCATTCGATGCCTCCTCCGGATCAACGTGATTCGGCATTTGATAGGGAGTCTTTCCTCGCTCCTTTGAAAGAGAAAAGAATAGGACAACCAAGATATCGCTCCGAGGATGATCCCAAGAGTGGTCACTCAGAAGAAGGCTGCAACGTAGACTTCTCGATTTTTTCTGAAGCCCGAGGCCTGGAGAATCCTGAGTTGGCCAGGGAGCTGATGAAGCGCACGTTTCTTCCCAAGGACTGGGACAGCACTAAGTCCCGATGCATTGAAGACGTCTCTGATTCGGTATACTCATCTGCACTGAAAGTAAGCATCGGATTTTTGCACTTTCCAAGGTATAAACCTTGTTACTAACCTTTTTGTTTGCCAATGCAGATGATTCATGATATTACTGTAATGGAAGAAGGGAACTTCGATTTCCAAGACAATTATAAAAAGATGAAGGAAAAAGTGAAGACGGCTAAAACTGAAAAAATAATAGCCGAAGAACAAAGGCAAGCTATGGAGGAGAAGCTTGCCCAAAGTGACACTTTTGTTTAGAGTTTAAAAACTGATGCGGAGAAAATCCAATCAAAGAACTCTGAACAAGAGGCAAAATTCAAGAAAAGGAAGAATAAGATCCGGTCCCTGGAATTTCTACTTAAAGAAGCCCACCAGAAGATCGAAGAGGTTGTTAAGAAGGCCAAAGAGGCTGCTGAAGAGATTCAATCTTTAAAAGATCAAGTAAGAAGGGCAGTGGAAGACTATAAGGCATCTTCGGCTTTTAAGGATGAAATGATAGAAGCCGGGTCTTATAGTTACAACGGAGGCTTCAATGATGGAGTGAAGGAGGTGCAAAACCACTATCCGGATCTGGATATTTCGGGTATTCAATTGTTTGTTCTCGAGGATCCAAGTGAACCCGAACCACAAGAAGGTTATTCTGAAGCACCAGTAACAGCTGAAGAAATAAACAATCCGATTGACCTCACTCAAGCCGTAGAGGGCGATTTGTAACTTCTTCCTTTTCTTTTCTCTTTTTGAAAGAATGTAAAAGGTCTTATCAATGAAAATCTTTTCCAACGAGACATTTCTCTGTGAATGTAATGTGAACGGATAGAAATTTTCTCAAGTATAGTCTTCGGATGATTAAAAACTCCGTAGTATAAAATAACACTAAGTCTTCGGATTCGGAACAATGTAACCTTTTAAGACAACTCCCAAAATCCAGTTCAAGGTTATATCATATTGAATAATAATATTAAAATAAGAATAATTGAAATTTTAAGATGTCAAGTTTTCAAAACACGCTAAGTCTTCGGACTTAGGATAATTCCATAAAATTAAGATAAGAGAATGCCAAGTCTCCTCATAAAAAAGTCGAGTCTCTGGATTGGAAAATATACTAAGTCTTCGAACTTAGGAATAATTTCATATAATTGAGAAGAATACTAAATCTCTAGATAAAAGCCAAGTCTTCGGACTTGAAGATTCACTAAGTCTTTGGACTTAAGAAAATTCCGGATAATTGAGACAAGAAAGAATATCATCTCTAAATGAGAATATCAAGTCCTCGGATTTGAAAATTCACTAAGTCTTCGGACTTAGGATAAAATAGATCGTGTGGGTCACCTGCATCTTCATTATGAATGAAAGGTTGATTAACCTTTGGCATTTTTACGAGATGGATCGCTTAGATCATCCTTATGCCTTTTGATAAATTATTAAGATAGGGTGATTGGGCCTACCTCAGCATTTCATATAGTAGATCACAAAGATCATTCTCATGCCTTTTTGAGATGGAATTAAAACAGGCTGATCATGCCCACCTCGGCACTTCGTGAGATAGATCACGGAGATCATCCTCATACCTTTTTGATTAATATGGACTGGTTAAGCCCAACTCGGCACTTCGTAGGGTAGATCACGGAGATCATTCTTATGCCTTTAAGAAAAGAAAATTAAGATATGCTGGTTAAGCTTACCTCGGCACTTCGTAGGGTAGATCACGGAGATCATCCTTATGCCTTTTTAGAAATAGAATTAAGACAGAATAGTTAAATCTATCTTGGTGACCTTGAATAAAATCTTTATTGATAATATTTGCGGAGGTTTTGTACATTCCAAGGTCGAGGTAATAGAATACCTTCTAAGATCTCCAACCAATAAGTCTCGGGTCGAATAATCGCTTTGACTCGGTACGGTCCTTCCCATATAGGAGAGAGTTTACCCTGCTCAATCGATTTGGATACTTCAGACTTTCGCAGAACCAGATCCTCGGGATGAAAGGTCCGCTCTCTTATACGAAAGTTGTAGTATTTTGCAATTTTCTACTGATATGCAGCCATTTTCAACTGTGCCTGAAGTCGTGTACCTTGTAGTAAATCTATGTCAACTCTTCGGCGTTCAGAATTTTCGGGCTCTTTATAATGATCAATCCACATAGATTGTAAGGAGACTTTTATATGAAGGACTATTTCAGTGCCATAAGATAAATGAAAAGGAGATTCACCAGTAGCTGTTCTGGGAGTAGTTCGGTATGCCCAAAGAACTGAGTTCAATTTATCGGTCCACGACCCCTTAACATCATTCAACCTGGTTTTGAGACCATGAAGAATAATCCTGTTTGTTACTTTGGCTTCTCCGTTGCATTGAGGATGCCCTACCGAAGTATGCTTGTGAAGGATGTGATATTGAGCTCAAAAGCTCTTGAATTTCGGATTATCAAATTGTCTTCCATTGTCAGTTATTATAGATCAGAAACTTCATCAAGTTTAGGAGATATTTTCCTTTGCATATTGATTTAACCAATAAACTAAAAAACTGAAATTGGTTTGCAGAATATCTCAGCAATTAATTAAAATAAAAGCAGGATATCATAACAAATATTATAGTGGAAGGGTGTATCTTACGCATGATTTCTTGGTTTGGTCATGTTGATGGCTGAATATGGAAATTGGACCAAATTTTTGGTGAATGATGATTTTCATTTGCATTGAACTTAACCAAACTGGAGTTACTGGACACGTTCTGAAAATGAGCAGATAACTAGGTATTTTAGGCAGGGTTTGGATGCATTTTGATGATCCACTGAAGATTGTTTAGATGATTTCTGTATGACATCATTAAGACAATTTGGAGATGAAGAACAGTGATGTTCATATGTCAAAGGATATGTATATGTTTATCTCGTAGTTTTTATTCCTTTAGTTTGAAGCATTTGGTTGCTAACAAGTGATCATTCATTTATAAATGATTAAATATTTGGAAGTCGAAATAAAGATTGAGAGAGCTAAAACTTGTGCATTTGATTTCTGTTTTTTGATGAATGAATAAAAACAATATAAATAGGTGAATTATTTGTTATATTAAAAATTTTCAATCTTATCAATTCATTACTATAAAGCTGCTTTTTACTGGTATAATTTCTAATTTCTACTAGATTGTGTGACATCAGTAGATTCCATCCATGAAATAATTTATGAATATTCGATATAGTTCGACTGATTCCTTAATTTCAAGTTCAATCTTGAGGCTAAGAGATATGAAGGTCAATGGGAATGTACTATCCATTGCTACCCTTTAGCAATACCCAAGCTGTCCACCTACCTCTGAGACATTATCCTCTTACACAGATTGCATTGTTAGTGCATGAATTAGATTCTCTCTCCTTTTTTTTCAGTAAAAGTTTTTATTATAGAGATTCTTTTTCCAGAATCTTATCATTTATGAAGCTGTATGTATTTATGCATGTGACCTATGCTAATGAAAACCCAGGCATTATACTAATTGGATTATATGGGAATTTGAAGTAAATATCTTAGTATGCATTCTACCTCAGCTATCTGTTTGCAAGTTGCAACTAAAGAACTTCCTTTGATAGTTTGGGCGAAGAAATTTTCTAGTTATTTTTTTGAAGTGCTTTTGCTACTGTGTCCTACTCACATATGTTTCCTGATACTTTTACAGCAACCATGTTTAAGATTATTAAAGAAATGTTGCCACCTGATGTTCGTGTAGCAAGAGATGCACAAGACCTTCTTGTTGAGTGTTGTGTAGGTAATAATCCATAGTGGACATACTTGTACCTTCATGGTTCATTTGTACTTTATGTTTTATTTTGAAGTTACATTTGATTTCATACGTGTAATTGCAAGTGGACCTTTTCCTTCTCAGATAGCTTTTTTGTCTGTAAATGTTAGACATGGTTTTCTGTGTTCTCAATGTCGAGAAATTGCATTTTGTGTAATAAAGATGCCTTATTAATATTAGAATCATCTTGTGGATGCTTGATCCTCAACTTTATATGGAAAATGACAGTTTGTGTACAGTTTCTACATATAGATGCATATTTTATCTAACAAAGTTTTTTTTTTTTCCTATCTTTTCCAGGTAAACTTGTAAGGAATTAGCAAACAATCAAACCTATATTTTCTTTTTTTAAAGATTTATAGGATCTTCTCCGGAAGCTTATTGTTGTTTAAATGATGCCAGGATCATTACATGCCATTATCTTTTATGTTGAGTATTTTCTGGCCATACTTTATGTAGAGGAGAGTGCCAATTATCAGCACAGTATCAGGTTATTTATTGACATGTTATTAACTACTACAAATTCTAGCTTTTCATATTCAAATATGCTTTTCCCCTGATTTCCCTTCTCATTATTTAGAAGAAGAAAATATTATAATAAAAACCAGCAGCTGTATCCAGCAACCCTGTTGATAGGGCTATTACCAACCCAATAAGGTTCAAACTGTCACTTCCAACTCCAGTAGTCCTGTTAAATCTCACCTTAGTAATAAATTTTCATGCATGTTTCTACAGCTTCTCAAAAGAGAGATCTACTAGGTAGTAACCACCTTTTTAACCACTTTCCTAGCAAAGGAACTTCCCTGTATTGTTAAGTCACACCCTTACTGTGAATTTAGAAGATCTAGCCACTTGCCTTCCTGGAAGCTGGTTGAGTGGCAACATGCTTTGCAGGACTTGGGGATTTTTGCCTGCAAGTGCATTATCTATGTCGCTCTATTATATTAACACATCCATTGATTTTAAACAACCAGGTGCCCTTCAGAAATAGGTTCTTCAGGTCTGAAAGTCAATGTTAACACTCTTTGAGTTGAATTAACATGTCCAACTTCTAAATACTGAGAGTGAAGGCCAGCTGTACTAGTATATTTTACTTTCTTGTGAGCGACCAGTCAACCTGCGCAGTCAAGGTGCAACAACAAGGTGGAGAAGTGGTGACTAGCTAGTGGTTTCAGTTTGGTTGGGGATGCGGAAAATCTAAATGGAGTGGCCTAGTGAAACTGGTGATAGCCCTTTGAATAGATTCTGTTTCTTGTAATCGAAATTGGAATAAATTTGGGGATTTCTATATTTTTTTACACATAGCAGCTCAATGATAACTTTAACATTATTTGCTATTTAGGTTTCTAGTGCTGAAAATTGAGGAACCATTTATCTAATTTCATAGAACATGACTCAAGATAATCTTGTTCTTTCTCTTTTTTGGGAAGAATATCTAGGGAAATTGATTCTTTTTGAGAGAATAGGAAATTGATGTGAACCAAGATGATCATTTTTGGTTGTGGACAAAATGGCTTCTCATGTGATGATTAGAGTTTAATAAATAGTAATCAAGAAAGTTCATGCATAACTTTGTTAATAGCAACTATTATTCAGATTGTTTAGTTAATAGGAAACTTTGCATTTGTATTAATTTATGATGGATCAAATGAGAATATCATCTAAGAAAACTTAGATGTGCAAACAACATTGCAATAATTTCTTTAAAAAGAATGCATGGCTTAAATAAGCTGGAGAGGTATGTGTTGTTAAGTAAATCTTGTATATGGATATTTTTCACTTTCTTTGTCATAATAGATTTATTGAGGGAAGGAAAATCATTTAGTTCTTATCAAAGATAGTTTAATGACCTTGCACTTGTGGAGTAATAAAATTGAAGGCCAAAAAGAAAAGACATCTGACTTTTACCCATTGGTATAACCAAGAATACTGAGTTCTGATGAAGTTTGTTAACCATAAAAACATAGCAACTCTTATGATTGGAAATCCAATTTCCTGGACTTTGATCATAACAGAAAAAACAGCAATTCATGAAAGTGTTTTAGAATATTTGTTCTACTGCAGTTAATATGAGATATAAGTATTTCCTACAAACATGTTCTACTTAGAAACATACAGGATAGACTGCTAGTGCTGGTGTATCTTTAGTTTGGATACTTCTCCAAACTTCATTATTTGATCCTTGGGGACCTAGATATCAACATCAATACTATGCAAATAGTTAGACCCTGTTTGAGATTGCTGTTGGCAGTAGAGTTTTTGGAAGTAAAGCTTTCAGAAAGTAGAGTTTTTGAAACTAGAGTTTTTACAAAAAGCTATTTGTTGTTTGATAACTTCATTTCTAAAATGCTGTGAAACTTTAATATATATTTGATAACCAAAATATGAAAGTACTTTTAGTATGATAAAATGACAATAAAGGATATTAGATAGTATAATATAATGAAGTATACTTCAATGAAATATTACATATTATTACATATTAAATATTATTATATTGTATAATATTATTATAATATAGTTAATATAATATTGAATGCCATAGCATAGTAATATGACATAATATGATATGATATAACTATTATTGTATTAATATAATATTATGATTTTAATAATATGTTATATTATACTTGTGATATAATATAAGAATATATTATAGTATAATTATGTATTATTATAATGATATAATATTATTATACTATTATAAGTAATATAATAATTTATTATCATGTTATATCTATAATATAAAATATATGATATGATATGATAAAGACATAATTATAAGATTTGTTGGTGGGCATTTTGGTCACTAGAAAATTTTCATTAAAACTAAAACATCTTTCTAACATTGGCCAGAAAGCACTTTCGGAGAGAAGCTCTAGTTTGGTCCTTTTCCCAACTAAACCTTTTTAGCTTTCTGATAAAGCCAAAACTATTTCCAGATTTTTTATCAAATGCCGCTATACCATCCAAAAGTACTTTTGGAGGGCTAGAAAGTGCTTCCTGGTTCTCCAAAAGCTTTGCTGAACAAGGCCTTAGTTATAAGCTTCTTGGTAGCATTTGTTTATTCAATGAGAAGTGAAATGTACAATCAACAAACTTTTATGGCCTTTGTACATAAGGCTGCCTAGATATGCTTTTACTTCAACTCATATTAGTTCAACTTGTTTTGATCATATTTTGGTATGTCATTGGGTGTGTGCTGTTCTGCATGTTAAAGAACTGCTTCACTTTGCACACATCATATTGGCATTACTGTTTCTCCAAATATCTTAAGTTTTCTACCAGGGCTAAAGCACTCAACAGATATGCACATCAGAAATCTAGGGTGAGTTTTCTTCCATAAGATTTAACTAATGAAGGCTTGCACTGGAATAATATGTTATGTCAGTGAAGTAATTGTGGATGATTCCGGGTTGAGTACAAACCCCTAGCTCATTTTATCTGCACCAATTAGCATACTCATGAAGTATTGGGCTTGGTTTCAACTTTGGAGAGAACTTGTTTGGTTGATTTTATAACCCGATCTTAAACCTTTTCTCATCTGGCCCAATAACAAACCATGAAAAATTGGGGTTGCAACTTTCGAGAGAAGTTTTGTTGATAATTTTTCTAGGTAGGTTTTACATTCCATTATGATTATTAGATGAGATCAAGTTCTATAAGTGTGGTACTTTTTGGTTCTCAGTCTAAAAACAAAACAATGATTCCAATATAAGAGAAGGGAGAAAGAGTGTTCTGATTGGCTTATTTAAGGGCATTTTCTTGCTGAGTTATAAAGCTCATATCCTTAAATTTAGAGAGATTGATCAATTCCATAGTGTTACAGTTTTATTAAAAGTTTGAAGGTTATGATAATCATTGAGAACTTCATTAGAATGAAAAGTTCATTCAAGGAGAAAAATGAAGTAACTCTTGTTTAAGAAAGTGATTCTAGAGCAGTTTTTTTTTCCCAAATGATTGTAGTCATCTTTCTCCTGAGTGTCTTTAGGGAGTGTTTGGTATAGGGTGATCATCTCAAGATCAATGGTGATGTGAATGGAGATGATGAGATCACCGTGCTTGGTTGTACCATGGTGATCTTACCTGGCAATGATTCTAAATTATCTTTATTTCTCAAATCATCACCCAACCTAGTGATGGGATACCTATCTTTGAGCTTGGGAATTCAAGATCATCCTAGGTCAGTGATCCAGACCGAAATTTCAAGACAAAAATATCCGAGTCGAACCAAAAAAAATAGTATATCAATATACCGTTAAAATATTATATCAATATTATATTTACGATATAATATTATATTAATATTTTATCTTGATTTTGATATATATTATATTATAATATATTATTAATCATATTATTGGGATATTATTATTCAATGATGATTTTAAATTATAGTAGAAATATATTATTGTACTTTATATTTATATAATGAAATTATTTAATATATCACTTATTTTTTTTATTTTTTTAATTAAAATAAATACTAGTATTAAAAATTAATATATTACAAGTATAAATAAAAATATTAATTCTATACTAATAATTAATATATCTTTTATAGAATTAATAATTTATACCACTAATAAATATAATAATTCATATTATAATAAATAAACTAATATTTTAATATAATCTATTTAATATGATTAATAAATATATTTATATGAAATATATTGGGGAACTATATGGTCGGTGATCTTGGATTCCTATGGAATACCAAACAAGTTATTCATCGATATCTGGGGATCTTTAATTACCGAACCATAGGCTACCAAACACAATGATGTTAGATCACTAGAGATTGGATCATCCTAGGATTCGGATCACCAATCATCTTAGAACATCTTAGTGATCCCATTTGCGTCACCAAACACCGCCTAAGGGTATTAGTTAAGAGCATTTGGATGTAATGCAACGTTGCTTTTTCTATTGTTTATTGAATGCCTGCATTGCTAGATTTTGTTGGGAGGATTTTCACAAATTTTACTTCTATTCATTTTTTTCTGAGTATGCTCTTTATAATATTTCAGATCTTAACAATATTTTAGTTGTGATATTTTGTGTTTCCACTTTAATAAGAAAGAATTCTGATGTCCATTTTTATTTCATCTGGTTTATTCTTTCCCTTGATGCTACAGTAGTTGTTTTATTTTCTTTTATTTTTGTTTAAAAAAAAATAAACAATAGATGCTTTATTTCATTATTGCCTTGTCAATTGAACTGCTGCTGCTGACTTTTTTTCTTTACCATATATTGGCAGAATTCATCAACCTTGTTTCTTCTGAGTCTAATGAAGTTTGTAGTCAAGAGGAAAAAAGAACAATTGCCCCTGAGCATGTTCTGAAGGCTTTAGAGGTTTTACTTCTACAATTCACTTGCCTGAATCATAATTTTGTTAAATTTTTACTTGTCAATGTGTTTACCTGTTTTGTACTATCAAGATGATCTGTTGAGCATCATTAGTATTAGTATTCCAGAGCCCATTTTATCCTCATGCTCTTATTTTTCATTTTTCCTATTTCAGTCAATGGTTTTAAAATTCCAAATTAGGATATGGGAGTTCAACTTAGAAAATCCTAGCTATCTACTTTATGCCGACAATTAACAAAAGCAGGTACTCGAAGAACTTTTTTTTCCCTTCAAACAGTGTTGGTAGGTTCCCCTTGTTCTCGAGTCTCTCATGTCTTACAATAGAAAAACTATACCTACTCTCTATAAATAGTATCAGTTTGTCTGCTGTTATTTCATATTTTAGGAAATGATTATATTTCTGTAAGAGCACATGTAAGAAAGAGAAATGAGATGGAGAAGAAACCATTTAGAGCATTTATGTGCAGACATTTTCAAGGCTATAGAGGAGGGGGGGGTGTCGATGATGAAATTCAAGAAAATTTGAGTTTTGAAAACATGATAACATAATTAGAGGTTATTGGAATTCCAATAAGAATTTACCTTTCGGTTCAAAATTTTGGTGAACAAGTTGTAGTCAGTAGAATTTTTGCAAAAGTTACTAAAATATTTTTGACTGAACTTGTGCCATGTTCATCTTATATATGGTATTACAATTCTATAGTGTTTCCTTTAGATAGACCGCATAATTCACTAGGTGGTCCACTTTGGCACCACCATGCCATTTTGGTGTGCTTAGGAGCTACCTATGTCATGGTCCGAACCCAGCATTTGGATCAGCCATGCGATATGGCTACATGACCCTTAGAGCATCGCCCTAGAGGTCATGCCAGGTCAAATAAATAAAATTATCAAATATCTCCAGAAATTCAATAATAAATAACCAAATACTAACAAAATAAGTTCATAGTAGTCAAGTGGTCAACTCATTCGATTATAAATGATCTAATATTCATCAGTATCAGAAATTGAACTAACTAATCAATTTAATAAGTCTTACACTCGAATTTCATGACCAACCCTGACCCACTCACGCGTCTGTAAGTTTGAAAGGAAAAGAGAAGTAGGGGATGAGCTTTACAGTCTAGTAAGAATTTCATATACTCTCACCAATAATAATATGATTTAAAAATAATAATGAAGGAATAAAAAAGCTATAAATCATAAAATATCATGTCATGTATCCGAAATAACTCAACAGTTACATATGATATGCTTCATATATAATTACAAAACTGTCTCATTGTTACGATGTAGTTCAATCAATATTCTTCTTTAAGAGTTTGGACTAATCACAGTCATGCTCTAGTCCATGACTAGCAATTTCAAGAACTACATTCATTCCCGTGGTGGGGCTATTTTCGATACCATGCTTCTATTCATGGTAGCTATTCTCAGTGCCATGTTCCTATCCGTGGCGAGTTATCCACAATGCCATATTCCTATTCATGGGAGACTATTCATAGTACCATGCTCTGCTTATGATGGACTATCCTCAATTTAACATGGCTATTCCAAATATCCCTTTCTTGATCATCAATTTATCAAATCTTAATCATGCAAAAAAAATAGTGTCAAATTATACTTTTTTTCAAGATTTTCAATAATTAGTAATAAACCCACACCATCTATCCAAAAAAAATCAATAATTAATGTAACATATGATACCAAAAGAAAAAAAACCATTTACCATACTAGCAATCACAAACAAATATTAGGTACGAGAAATTCAAATCATGCAATGTACAAATAATTGTACATACCAATAATTATGTCCAACAATCAAAATCATGTAATGTATAAAAATATATATACCGGTGTTCGTGTCCAATAACCCTTATCTTTATGGATAATGAATTTAACAAACTAAATACTAATACTCCACCCGGTTTACAAATGGGATGCTAAAGAGTTTTCTCGATATTTTCTTGCTCGAAAAATTATCCTTCTACATAACCAACCTCAATGTTATTTTAAAAATCATAAAATAAAAAAAAAAACATTTTAGGCCCTTTATTGACTCCCCAATTTTACCAGATCTCCTAAACCCTTTTTCCATAAGCCTTAACCTAGCTAATGAGAGAAAAGAGAGAGAAAAATAAAATAAGATAAGAAAGAGAGAGAGGGATGGCTCTCTCTCTCTCTCTCTCTCTCTCTCTCTCTCTCTCTCTCTTCTTCTTCTTAAATAGAGCATCTCCCCCTCCCATCTTCTTCTTGCCATGGTGGTGGATTTTGGGCTGACAGCCACCGGCAGCACCCGGCAATGATGGGGAGATGACTCTGGTGGCAAGCACAGCCACCAGTGGTTAGCCAAATGAGAGAAAGGACCCAAAAGTAAACTTAAAACAGGGGATTTTAATTTTGCCCAAATCTAGCAGCCAGCTCTAATCGGCAGCAAAATGTTTGAAAAAGAAGGAAGAGCAAGGCTTAGGTCTCTTACCTAAGTCTGCAGGGGTTGAATGAGTGAAACCAGCGATCTTTCTTACCGAAATCTCAAGGAAAAAGCTCGGAAACATCTCGAAAATCAGCAGTGATTTCCCAAAATTTGGTAATGGAAATCCAAGGAAATGGAGTTCACTACGTATAGATGGGATCTAGGATTTCTTTGATCCCTATTTGGTTGGTTTTTTATCTCCGGTCTCAACGGAATTGGGAGAGAAGAAGACTCCCAATCAGAGTCTTCTTCCTTCTTCTCATGTTTGGGCATTTTGCTTTGATCACTTCGGGCTGACCCAGTGAGCCCAAAAAGCTAGGTCATTACAACCTGGCCTCTTGACAACTGCAGGAACTTATTAGATGATTGCCTTATGATTGTTTCTTTGATTTCTTAGTTGCTCTTGTTCTGTGTATATAATCTGGCCAAACACTCTTTTCTCTGTTTTCTCTATTAGAACTGCTGTTCCTTTTTCAATATGTTTTTTTTCTTATCCTCATAATTAATTTTCAAATAGAGTTCTCTAAGCAATAGTAAAATAAACTTTCACAAGGGCATCGATCTTCTCAGTCACCTAAGCTGGTCATGGCAAGGAACAATAATTATCTTCTCAATGTAGAAGGATTCCAAGAAAACACCGTTTCTATTATCTCTGATCCCTGATTGGCAAAAATTGGATCAGTGAGTGAATCTCAGCTAGAGCCTGGGTTTCTGGTACCAATATGACTGTCTTCTCTGCTCAATATTTTTCTCGTGTTCCATCTCACTCACATAGACCTTCAGTGGCTTTTGGCAGTGTTGGTATCATAACCCATAATTACCTATAAGATCCAAGTCTGAGCCTGCCCCTTTCTTCTCTTTTCAATGTGTCAAAAGAAAATTAAAGAGAGAGAGAGAGAGAGAGAGAGAGAGGAAAACTCATTTTTGTCCTCTTGGAAATGTTAATTTATTGATGAAAGATGGTAACCTGGACCTAGTTCATTATTTTTCAGGACTTCTCTAAGAATATATAAGTGTGCGATATGATGTCGCCATTCTTAGTTGTCATATTATCCTATTCTCAATTTTTGTGGTGTTGTTTAACTTGCTGGGGTTCAACTCAGGACTTGCCTCGGTGCACACCCAAGATGAAGATAACTCCAACATGTGTACCCACCCCACACTTGCTTGGAATATGATAAGATTTTTGATTCAGCTTAGTTGTCCTATTCTATGAGGATGCATACCTTTTTTTTCTTCTGCAACTTACCACCGAAGTGTAGACCACTTATCATTTATATATTTTGCACACTATGTTGCAGAAAAGGCTGTTTTAGCATGTCTTGTATGGTTCAGTTAGCTGACCCATAATTCCTTCCATGCTGTAGGTTCTAATATATTTGATTTACTTGGGATGGCACTAGGTTCTTGGTTTTGGGGACTACATTGAGGAGGTTTATGCAGCATACGAACAACATAAGCTCGACACTTTGGTACATGTCCATCCATTCAAGTTTTCTTTAGTTTTTCTGATCTTTGTGACATTGCAATTAATGACTCTCCACATTTTACTAACGTTTCTTTGGCAGGACTCTCCTAAAGTTGGTAAATTTGGAGGAATAGAGATGACCGAGGAAGAAGCATTGGCAGAGCAGCAAAGGATGTTTGCCGAGGCTCGTGCTAGAATGAACAATGGAGTTGGTGTACAGAGGCAGTCAGACTCAGATCGCAGTTTAGACAGCTAATATTAAACCTCAGCACCATGCATCGTCCATTAAATGTTTTGGTTATAGCTTCGATGAAATGCCTATCTTTTGGATTGCACTACTGTGCTTCTAGTTATGAACTTTGTAAATTGGATGCTCTCTCATTACGGTCAGGAACACCAAGACATGAACACTGCTTTTTCTTTTTGGTAAATATTAACACTTCCTTTTTCAAAGTACATACATGCATGTAATGTTCTGTGTTTTGCTCCATTGCGAGAGCTTGGTGGACTTTCTTCTCCTTTTTCTCTAGTGATGCTCTTTCTGTTATCTGTACCATGATACATTTCAACTTCCAAGTGAGCAAGTTGGAAAAAAGAAAATTATGATTATAAGATGTATTGATCGATCGAAAATAAGTTGATCCACTCTATCACTGGCTGTTGATGTAGCGAGATATCACATTGTCTTTTCCTTTCTTGTGAGACGTGCTCATGGCAACTTTATGCTATCATCGGTGGACATCCAAGTTGATTTACTTGGCGTAGTTCAAGGCCTGAGCTTTCAGCCAATATTTTTGGTGCGACAACATCCTGAAGCATGCAACACCCTTCAAGTTCCTTATTCAAGTTTAAAAAAGCTATCAAGCCAGTGGTTTGGTCCACAATAAGAGTTGGGCTAGGTCCCAATAGTTGGGGTCATGTACTCAAGTATGTATTTCCTCTCACGGTTATGTTTTTGAAATACATAGACTGTTATTAGCTTTCTTTCTCTAAAAGATTAAGCTTTGAGGATTTATTAGTTAACACAATAATTAGAGTCAAGTTTGTTTAAGACTGTGACATCAAGTTCTCTCTAAATAATTAATTTGTCTAATAAAACACGCTTGTCATCTTGTCCTCCTAGATTAGGCGAGTTCATTTCATGTTTGTGAAAAGTTTCCCCTACCATGTGGTAGGAGAGGATCAGCATGACTAAAGGGAAGTGGTACTCTATATCAAACCAGAATGGCTTGCGGGGTGGTTGAATGCTAAGGTGCCAAGCCAACATTACAAGTCTAAAATACTTTTCAGGTACATTGATAGGCACCTCAAAGCCTTTTTCTTAAT